>JAHLMJ010000006.1:0-2584550 GCA_019915105.1 Strobilurus luchuensis | reverse complement strand
AGAAGCATATTGTACATACATGTCGAGTGACGGGGAGGTGCACTGCACTGGCAACAAGAGCCGGAACAGGTGCGGGAGCGAAGATGCTAACTTTGCCGGCCACCCAGGCATTGTATCGACCCCAAACCTTTTTCCCCACACTCCCCCAACCCTAGAGGACCGGCCCCAGAAGGAATTGGGTGAATCGGATGCTTGGATGCGCAGCTGGATTGGGGCCGCCTGGTGTCCGAACCAAAGAAGCAGCTGTAGCTCGGCAACGAGCGAGGGGGCCGCCTAGCTTTTTTGGGACATGAACCCTGACCCTAATAGCTTGCGGCCCCCGGCAGGTTCCTGGAAATCGGAGGTGCAAACCGTACTTCGAATCGAAGTACGGGGACTTATAGGGATAGGACACTGTTCCATCAGCCGTCGGACACCCATATCAGTACCTCTGGCAAGGGAGCCAGTTTGCCGCAAATAGCTATAGACCACATCTCGAAGATTCCGAAGTGGGGAAGTGGCGTCCTCGTGTCCCGGAATCCAAGTAAGCTTGCGAAGCTTGGCAATCTCCTCGCGATTGTTAAGTTTATCTGCAAAGAGCTTGGACCAGCCAGTCATATCATCCCAGCGGTGGACATCATGCTGAGAATCGGGACGGAGAACCAGTTCGGGAGCAGCGGAGGGCTGAACGATATACCGATTGACTAGCTCAGAGAGCTTTGTCTGATCTCTGGGCTTCAGAAATGTGTCGACGGCAAAGTAGTGAAGGCGGGGACGTGGAAAAAGACTCTGGTAATGGTCAACTGGGACTATGACCTCCCTGGCACGCCTATCTCTGTGACTGATAGAAGCATGTTTCCGAACAGACTCCCGGGTGGTCCCAATGAAATCGCACTCTGTACATCTGAAGGCGTCATGCTCTATAGTGATCCCCTGGACTGGAGGTCCAAACAAAGCAAGATGAGGGACCTGGGAGGGATCTGTGCAGAGTTTGGAAGATTGAATCAATTCATTGAGAGCCTCCTGACACTCTGGGAGCTTTGAGTCATGGATGTGTCCATTGGCATGCGAGTAGGCACCAGACGGAAGAACCGCCCATCCACATTTGAGGCAGATGATGATTCGGAGTGTGGTATGAACGACGAGATTAGGAAGGAATTCAATTGGCCGGAGATAGTTGACATTCTCATCGAGTCGGACACCGGTGGACTGAGAGGCATCCATGGGAGTATCTTCCTCAAGATGATCCACATCCATACGATCATCAACATCGCTACCTGAATCCTCAGGTGACGAGTTCAAGATGTAAACATTCTCAGAAACAACCACAGGGGTTGCCGGAGTAGAGCGTACAGGGAATAGACGGAGAGGATTGAATGTGAGAGGTGAGGGTGCCTCTGACGTGGATGGGGGAGGTGCAGCACCAGAATCACTGGCGGCAAACAAGACGCTGTGTTCCGGGTACGGACGATGACGGGATGCACTTCTCGACGTAATGCGGTTAGCGCGCAGAGACGGAGAAGCACTGATAGGGCTGGGAGACGGGGAGGAGCGTGCAGCACGAACCGGAGACAGAGGACGGCCACGAAGAGCAGGACTGAGACGGGCACCAATATGACCAGGCATCCTGCCAAAAGCACCAGGTGTGTGAGGACGAGTAGGCGAGGAACCAAAGAGACTGCGGAGACCGGGGGAGGAGATAGGCGAGTCAGCCTCGTCATCCTCCTCATCATCGGAGACGGGAGCATTAGTGAGAGAGGCGAGGTATATCTCCCTCTGCTCGTCCGAGTACTTGGTGATGTATCCTGGTTGGTGAGTACCATCAAAATGCTTGCGCAGACCTTCAAAGTTCTTGAACCGTTCATTGCACAAGATGTCGGGACAAGTGAGTTGATCCGTAGTTGGGTCGCGTTCCAAGATGCGATGTTGGCCAGAGACTGGAGCAATGCCGGTGATGAGAGCCTATAAGCAGTGAAGAATTATATACATACCGATAGTGGGTTCCGTGAAGATAAGATAGGACGACTCGTGAAAATTGCGGACATGGCGGGGAAGCCGATCCACAGTCACACTTTCGCCACAGAGATCACACTTCTTTTTGCGCGTCCTAATTGGGTTTGATCAGGAAACTATCAAGAAAAGTGAAGAGGAGACATACATTGAAGACACAGGCGATAAGCTAAGATTTGTGAAAAATGTCCCAAATAGGAAGGTGATGGTAAGAGGTTAAGATGCAAAATACCCTGGTCCACTGAAACAAGTTGCCATATTAGTCTCAATCATGTGACAAGTGCACAGCCACTCAAAATTCTAGTAGAATTTGAGTCAGCACAGCCACATGGATTTCTAGTAGAATTTTTGGTGGCTGTGCACCCATGGGAAATGTAACTAGTATTGATATAGCCTTATTCTGGTCAAGTCTTAGGCATCTCTGGCATTAAGATTTAGTATCTGAACTCACACTGCATTGACAACAAGAGTCAGATTAGGTACTAGATCAAAGATGCTAATATTCCCAGCTGCCCGGGTGTTGGATCATTATAAAAACCATTTTCCCACACTTCTATAGATATGTAGGACCGGCCCCAGAAGGATTTGGGTCCCGGCAATGTGTGGCTGCAAAGCTGAACAATGCCGTCCTGGTCCCCCATGCAACTAAGAAGCGTGCGGCTTGGGGGCCGGTCCGGGACTGTTTGAGGACATTCATATAGCTAATGGAAGCATATTATACATACATGTCGAGTGACGGGGATGTGCACTGCACCAGCAACAAGAGCCGGAATAGGTACGTACTCAAAGATGCTAACTTTGCCGGCCACCCAGGCATCGTATTGACCTCAAACCTTTTTCCCCACGCTTCTATAGATGTCTAGGACCGGCCCCAGAAGGATTTGGATCCCGGCAATGTGTGGCTGCAAAGCTGAACAATGCCGTCCTGGTCCCCCATGCAACTAAGAAGCGTGCGGCTTGGGGGCCGGTCCGGGACTGTTTGAGGACATTTATATAGCCAATAGAAGCATATTATATATACATGTCGAGTGACGGGGAGGTGCACTGCACCGGCAGCAAGAGCTGGAACAGGTACGTACTCAGAGATGCTAACTTTGCCGGCCACCCAGACATCATATCGACCCCAAACCTTTTTCCCCACACTTCTATAGATATGTAGGACCGGCCCCAGAAGGATTTGGGTCCCGGCAATGCATGACTGCAAAGCTGAACAATGCCGTCCCGGTCCCCCATGCGACTAAGAGGTGTGCGGCTTGGGGGCCGGCCCGGGACTGTTTGTGCACATTTATATGGCCAATAGAAGCATATTATACATACATTTTGAGTGGCGGGGAGGTGCACTGCACTGGCAGCAAGAGCCGGAACAGGTACGTACTCAAAGATGCTAACTTTGCCGGCCACCCAGACATCATATCGACCCCAAACCTTTTTCCCCACGCTTCTATAGATATGTAGGACCGGCCCCAGAAGGATTTGGGTCCCGGGAATGTGTGACTGCAAAGCTGAACAATGCCGTCCTGGTACCCATGCTACCAAGAGACGTGCGCCTTGGGGGCCGGTCCAGGACTGATTGAGGATGTTCATATAGTTAATAGAAGCATATTGTACATACATGTCGAGTGACGGGGAGGTGCACTGCACTGGCAACAAGAGCCGGAACAGGTGCGGGAGCGAAGATGCTAACTTTGCCGGCCACCCAGGCATTGTATCGACCCCAAACCTTTTTCCCCACACTCCCCCAACCCTAGAGGACCGGCCCCAGAAGGAATTGGGTGAATCGGATGCTTGGATGCGCAGCTGGATTGGGGCCGCCTGGTGTCCGAACCAAAGAAGCAGCTGTAGCTCGGCAACGAGCGAGGGGGCCGCCTAGCTTTTTTGGGACATGAACCCTGACCCTAATAGCTTGCGGCCCCCGGCAGGTTCCTGGAAATCGGAGGTGCAGACCAAGCTCTGGACCGTAGAGAATGGTGGCAAGTCGGGACTCGGTAGGACGAATGTGAACCAAGTATGTCATCAGCAACCGGCTAAGTCTCTCGGGGAGCTTTAGAGGAATAAAGTCCTCGTACCCAACCTGAGTCTCAGTTTTTGCTCGACGGAGAGCCAACCAGAGTGCCTTGAACCCCAAAAAGATACCACGCCCCCGAGTCGCATTGCGAATGCGTACATCAGGGTATTGGCCTCCACGACTGAATTGGCTTGCCAGAGTTACAGCTGCAAGACCACAACGTAAACCAATATCGTTGAGCTTGTCCAAGGTCTCCTCGATAGCAGCCGGCGATTGATGAGGCGCATTTCCAGGAGCGTGAACAAACATACGCTGTTGTGGATCATTCACCAGCTTGTCGAAAAGATGATAAGTGGGCTCGAGCTCTCCACCAGTTGAGAGAAAGGAGTATCCAACCTCCTCCTCTGCCCAGTTGTCCACCTTATCCTGAGGGAAAGCAGTGAACAGCATAGCAGGATCGGGAAGGAGAGCTAGGATATCTTTCTCAATGCCATCAAGTAGAGTGCGGAAACGAGCTCGCAAGGTAGAGATATGAACCGAGCTGTCGTTGTAGGTGAAGGTATTGCAGTCATCCGAGACACGTGTGGTAGGCGGTTGGACAGAAGCATGGGCTAAATGGGAACAGAAGCGCTGATAGTCGCAGACAGCATTCCAGGAGCTCGGTGTGTTGGGTCCAAAGATAGGCATTCCAATGCGTAGCATAACACTAAGAATTTTGTTAACAATGACTCAAAATCAAAATAAGAACATACTTGTAAAGAGGTTCAGCTGTGGTCTTGGCCTCCTTGAGTCCTTGGTAACACCACGCCATGCGCATGATATATTTCATATGCGCAAAGAGCCCAGTGGTATTCTTCGGCTCCTTGTAGTTACCGTCATCGCGCAAGCACGTCAAGGGATAGTACATCTCCAAGATGTGTTCGTACTTGTTGGAGGTGGTGGAACGGCAAATGATGGGCCAGAGAAGCTCATGAAGAGCCTCGCGAGCAGCAGCTAAGTCCACCATATTGCGATCAACATCCAAGAGCTTGAGAAGGGCTTGGACATGTGCTACATCGAGAGGATGCCTTGGGGCTACACCGTGTATGTCCTGAGCAAGTAGTGCGACCAACCGAGTGAGCTCCAGAGCGTAATCTGGAACTTTGTCATCTGAGAGAATGTACATGACATCGGACTTCTGCTCTGGCCTATTATTGCGATAGTTAGATTAAACATCAATGTGATAGGTTTAAACTTACGGAGGACACTGCTCCATCAAGCGCCGTACACCCATATCAGTACCTCGAGCAAGAGACCCAGTGTGACGTAGATAGCTATGGACCACATCTCGAAGGTTACGAAGTGGAGAAGTGGCATCCTCGTGTCCCGGTATCCAAGTAAGCTTGCGGAGTTTGGCAATCTCCTCGCGGTTCTTGCGTTCCTCTATAAAAAGCTTGGACCATCCAGTCATATCATCCCAGCGGTGGACATCATGCTGGGAGTCAGGACCAAGAATAATGTTGGGATCGGCTGAAGGTTGAACAATGAATCGGTTGACTAGATCTGAGAGCTTCGTTTCGTTTCTGGGCTTTTTAAGAACGTCGACAGCAAAGTATGCGAGATTTGGCTGTGGAAGGAGTGTTTGATAGTGTTCCACAGGAGTAAAAAGATCCTTTGCAAGTAAACCCATATCGCGATGAGAGCGAGAGACATGGACCTTGAAGGTATCATAGCTGCCAACAACGTAGCTGCACCCTTGACAACCTGATCCATTCTCCCCAACCTTAATGCCCTGAACCGGTGGACCAAAAGGTGCAGGGGATTGTATGTCCGAAGCGGTTCTGCACAAGTTGGAGGACTCCACCAAATGCTCCAGATCATCCTTGCATTGCGCAAGAGTAGACCCATGAATGTGTCCATTAGCATGGCTCCATGCACCTCCTGGCAAGACCGCAAATCCACACTTGAGACAAATGATAATGCGCAGTGCAGTGTGGACAAAGAGATTAGGCAGGAAGGGAATAGGTCGAAGATAATTGACGTCGGGATTAAGGATGACCGCTGCCGGTTGTGCATCCTCATCCACATTCATACCATCATCAACATCGCTACCTGAGTCCTCAGGTGACGAGTTCAAGATGTAGACATTCTCAGAAGCAGCTATAGGAGTCGCCGGAGTAGAGCGAATGGGGAATAGACGGAGAGGATTGAATGTGAGAGATGAAGGTGCCTCGGAAGTGGATGGGGGAAGTGCAGCACCTGAATCACTAGCGCCAAATAAGGCACTGTGTTCTGGGTACGGACGATGACGGGATGTACTTCTCGACGTAATGCGGTTAGCGCGCAGAGATGGAGAAGCACTGATAGAGCCGGGAGATGGGGAGGAGCGTGCAGCACGAACCGGAGACAGGGGGCGACCACGAAGAGCAGGACTGAGACGGGCACCAATGTGACCAGGCATCCTGCCAAAAGCACCAGGTGTGTGGGGATGAGCAGGCGAGGAACCAAAGAGACTGCGGAGACCAGGAGAGGAGATGGGCGAGTCAGCCTCATCATCCTCCTCATCGTCAGAGACGGGAGCATTGGTGAGAGAGGCGAGATATATCTCCCTCTGCTCGTCCGAGTACTTGGTGATGAAACCAGGTTGATGGGTGGTGTCGAAATGCCGGCGGAGATGTTCAAAGTTCATGAACCGTTCGTTGCACAGATTGTCGGGACAAGTCAGTTGACCGGTGATGAGGTTGCGTTCCAAAATACGATGACTGCCAGAGACTAAGGTCATGCAAATAATGAGTCCCTGACCCTATAAGTAATGGAAAATCAAGTACACACCGATGATAGGTTCCGTGAAGATGAGGTATGACGACTCATGGAGATTGCGGACATGGCGGGAAAGCCGATCCACAGTTACACTTTCGCCACAGAGATCACACTTCTTTTTGCGCGTCCTAATTGATTTTGATCAGGAAAATATCAAGAAAAGTGAAGAAGAGACGTACATTGAAGACACAGACGATGAGCTAAGATTTGTGAAAAATGTCCCAAATAGGAAGGTGGTGGTAAGAGGTTAAGATGCAAAATACCCTGGTCCACTGAAACAGGTTGCCATATTAGTCTGAATCATGTGACAAGTGCACAGCCACCCAAAATTCTAGTAGAATTTGGCTCAGCACAGCCACATGGATTTCTAGTAGAATTTTTGGTGGCTGTGCACCCATGGGGAATGTAACTGGTATTGGTATAGTCTTATTCTGGGCAAGTCTTAGACATCTCTGACGTTAAGATTTAGTATTTGCACTCACACTGCATCGATAACAAGAGCTGGAACAGGTGCGGAAGCGAAGATGCTAACTTTGCCGGCCACCCAGGCATCGTATCAATCCCAAATCTTTTTCCCCACGCTTCTATGGATATCTAGAACCGGCCCCAGAAGGATTTGGGACCTGGCAATGTGTGACTGCCAAGCTGGTCAATGCCGTCTCGGTCCCCCATGCAAATATGAGGCGTGCGCCTTGGGGGCCAGTCCGGGACTGATTGAAGATGTTCATATAGATAATAGAAGCATATTATACATAAATGTCGAGTGACGGGGATGTGCACTGCACCGGCAACAAGAGCCGGAACAGGTGCGGGAGCGAAGATGCTAACTTTGCCGGCCACCCAGGCATCGTATCGACCCCAAACCTTTTTCCCCACGTTTCTATGGATATCTAGGACCGGCCCCAGAAGGATTTGGGACCTGGCAATGTGTGACTGCCAAGCTGGTCAATGCCGTCCCGGTCCCCCATGCAACTATGAGGTGTGCGCCTTGGGGGCCAATCCGGGACTGATTGAGGATGTTCATATAGATAATAGAAGCATATTATACATACATGTCGAGTGACGGGGATGTGCACTGCACCGGCAACAAGAGCCGGAAAAGATGCGGAAGCAAAGATGCTAACTTTGCCGGCCACCCAGGCATCGTATCGACCCCAAACCTTTTTCCCCACGCTTCTATGGATATCTAGGACCGGCCCCAGAAGGATTTGGGACCTGGCAATGTGTGACTGCCAAGCTGGTCAATGCTGTCCCGGTCCCCCATGCAACTATGAGGCGTGCGCTCTGGGGGCCGGTCCGGGACTGATTGAGGATGTTCATATAGATAATAGAAGCATATTATACATACATATCGAGGGCCGGGGACGTGCACTGCACTGGCAACAAGAGCTGGAACCGATGCGGGAGCGAAGATGCTAACTTTGCCGGCCCACCAGACATCGTATCGACCCCAAACCTTTTTCCCCACACTCCCCCAACCCTAGAGGACTGGCCCCAAAAGGAATTAGGTGAATCGGATCACTGAGTGCGGAGCTGTAGTGGGCCTGCCTGGTGCGGTAGCGAAGAAGCAGCTGTAACTTGGGAACGGACGATGCGGCCGCCTAGCTATTTCGGGACAGTTATCTGGACCCTAAGGGGGCCCCGCCCCAGGAACAATCGTGAGAATCGGAGGTGCTTCGTTATTTCGATTCGAAATAACACCACTTATAGGGATAGCAGTCGGTGTCATCGTCAAAGAAATCCGGGGCCTTTAGTCATGTCCTTAAGAAGGCACGTACGGGACTGTCGACTCTCAAGAACTTGATCCCCCGCAAGCAGAACAAGAAGACTCGCGAGCTTGAGGACGGTTAGTCAGAGACTGTCTGAATGAATGTAAACTCACCACGTTGCTTATAGACCTTGTTTCTGTTGCGAGCATTCCTCCATCAAGCAGGCCATCCTCTGCTGGTCCTATGCGCAGCGAGGCATCCAGTCCCACACCGTCAGATGATGTTGACATGCCCGCTCTGGCCTCCGTTGACGATGACGATGACGAAGATGACGATGGCGAGAAAGGCGGCGAGGATGGAAAGGAGGATCGCAACCGTTCTGATTCGGATGATGACAGTGTCGAGATAGTCGAAGACGCTGAAGCTATTCTCGGTGAGTCAAGTCTTTATCTCACGAAAAGTGAGCACTTACTTCATGTACTCAGATCAGTGCCTCCGTCGGTGGAAAGCTCCGGTGTATGCCTTCTGGGAGCCCCGTCCTGATATCGAGTACAACGAGAATGGCCGAAAGGTATACGTCTTCACATGCACCGGATCGAAATGTAAGGGATATAAAATCCGTCGCGTTGCTGCTGGCTCTGATAGCGGTTCGACGGGTCGCATGAATACCCATGTTCGTGATTGTTGGGGCGAGGATGTCTTAGAGGCGGCGCGTGCGACAAAGAGCCTGGACAAAGCTCGAGAAATCGTCAAAAAGTATGGCAAGAAGCGAAACGGAACACTTACAGCATTCTTTGATGCGGTCAAGGCAAAGGTTGTATCCTACTCAAATCGACCTGCTACGAAATCGGAAACACGGTCAGTACATCATCCACGGCTTATATAAAAGTACTGACTTACTTGCCAGTGTTGCCTTTGCCCGCTGGGTCTCCGAAAGTGCCCGCCCATTCAATATCGCAAAGGATCGCATGTTTCAATGGCTCATGAAGACTGGCCGCCCCGATTGCTATATCCCACACCCAACTACGATTGCACGCGATGTAAAACAAATGTCGGAGAAGACACGGGCCCGACTGGCTTGCGAGCTCCAGGTATGTTGTCGGACGTAACGGTGATGGTGATGTGCTGATGTACACCCGAGGAATATCCCGGAAATTTGGACTTCATACTGGATGGATGGACGGCAACCAACCACGTTCCATGGATCGGCTTCGTTGTGAGCTTGATGCGTAACGGCGAACGAGTTGATATTCTGCTGGACTTTGTTGAGCTCTCGGAGGTACGTGCTTAGACGGAGACCGACCAATGACCATCTAACAATTCTCATCCAGTCGCATTCGGGGGAGGCGTTAGCACGCACTTTTGCCAGTGTTGTAGAGGAATACGGTATTTCTGAAAAGGTATGAGGCCCTGGTAACTGGCGGTTGTTTGAAAACTCACGAGATTCAGGTTCTTTCCATTACTTGCGATAATGCAAGCCCAAACGACGTGATGTTTGATGAGCTCGCCCGCCTTCTTCCCAACTTCGGAGGTCGTCGTAACCAGGTTCGCTGCTTTGCCCACACGGTAAATCTGGTAGCCAAGAGTATTATGCGTCAGTTCGAGCCGCCATCCGAGGATGAGAAGAAAAAGAAACGGAAACTCACAGCAATCGAGGAAGCAATTATCAGAGCCTCTAGGGACATTGAGCTTGAAGAGGCGGAGGCGCGCGTCGCGGATATTTTGTTGAATGGAGTCACTGAGGCGGATTCAGATGACGAGGTGGCAAGAGAGCCCGAGGGTATGACGGATGAAGAGCGCGAGGCATGGTGGCAGTCTATTCTGCCAGTGAGCTTAGCTTTGATCAAGGTCAGAGCACGCCAACATGTTACGCACCATGAGCTAATGTCGTTCATCAGTGTCGCCGTCTTTCCAGTAAAATCGTCAACTCCAGCACCATCCTACTTCCTCGTTGGCGAGATCTCCTGCAGTCCCATGGTTTGCCAGATCGGATCCTCCCTCGAGATGTTGCTACACGGTGGAATTCGACGTTCGACATGTTGGTTGCCTTCACTGAACTTGAGGACGTCATTTCTGAGTTCACGGCCGACCGGAAGAACGAGTTGCGAGAGTTTGAGTTGTCAGAGGAGGAGTGGGTGATAATCAAGGAGTTGGTCAAGCTACTCGAGGTACGTGGACCCATCAAATGCCCCGTTCCCACGCACTGACCACTTGCCTCTGACCATGATCATGCTCAGATCCTCAAGTCGGCAACACTGTACTTCTCGGAAGCGTCGCGGCCGGTTGCGTCCATCATACCGGCAATGGATCACCTGGATAACACACTCGCAACTGCAAGTCTGAACGGCGAGGATTTCTGTCCGCCTCTACGCGGATCCATCCTCATTGGAAAAGAGACATTGAACAAGTACTACAGCTTGACGGATGATTTGGTACTGTATCAGATGTCAATGGGTGCGTCTCTATTCTCTCTATTCATTTATTTACTAACATTCAATCTCAGTTCTTCACCCGTCGTTCAAGACGACATACTTCACTCGCATTGGTTGGCAACAGGATTGGATCGATACGGCTGTTGTGGAAACAACACGTCTCTGGCGGAACGAGTACAAGCATCGCACCCCAGCAGGTGCGCCAGCAGCAGCACCCGTTACTGTGCCAAACACTCAGGTACATGAACAGCCGCTATATTTGTGCGATGGCTTACCCGTTTTCAGACACCGACCCGCACCAATGCATTTACCGCCGTCTTGCAGCAAGCCATTGCCATGCCCGCACCTACTGGAAGTGCCGATGAGTTGCGCCGCTATTTGGACGACCCACTTGAGCCGACTGAGGATCCGCTTGACTGGTGGCTCAATCACCGCACCCGCTACCCCGTCCTATCCCAGATGGCTATCGATATACATTGCATTCCATGTACGTGTTTATCTTACTGCCTTTGACACCGACACTCATTCGGTGTTCAGCTACTTCAGTCGAGGTTGAACGCGTGTTCAGCCGCGCTCGGATTCTCCTCTCTCATCTGCGCAACCGCCTCCGCCCGTCTACCGTTCGGGCTCTTATGTGTCTCGGCGACTGGAGTCGCAAAGACATCATCGACCAAGACGACTTCCGCGCCGCTGTTGCCACTCCGGAACGCGTTGACGGAGACGAGGACGAGGAGGACGGTTTGATTGTAGATAAGGATTAGCTACTGGATACCCACACATTCTCTACCAATACCTACACGTTCTCTACCAATACCTACACGTTCTCTACCTTAATTTGACTGTCATTGTGCCCCTTTAACTCTTGTGTGCGTGTCTAAGCCATTTCCTTAGCCTCTCAGACTGGCTAGCGACGTCGATGAAGCAGAAATGTTGCGATGAAAGTCGTTAGCACACCACGTTAAAGGTCGTTAACACGTCACGTAACATATTGGTTTTGCTTATCCCGCCTTTGTTTGGGAGTTCCGGCCGCTAAAACTTATACTTCTCATCAACAAACACCATCTAAATATTTCTTCGTCTCTACATGGCCGTCGTTGCATCCTCAAAAATCATTCCAAGCATGATTGATAGTGGCAGGGGATGAACGATCGTGATCTACGATCATTCATTCCTTCCATCTATACCACCACCACAAAACGTCAACTTTCTGCCAGCCACACCCACGCCACTTCCGACTCGTGCCATGGCACGTATCAAACGCTCTGCTCGCAGCCCCGTGGAGGAGAACACACAGAAATCGGCGCCAGAGACTAGGATCCCAGACCCCATGAAGCAGGCAAAGCAGGCGCAACGGAACGCTCAAAAGCTCGAATACCGGGAGCGTAATCGAGAGGCCTGCAACCGCCGCTCCAGGGAGTCGCAGAAACGGTGCGCTATCCTTTCATCTCGCTAGTCTATGTCTCATGGATCTGATAGCCGCCGTGCCGCAATCGCAGCAGGACCATTGGGGGACTCTATAGCATACCACATTCGGCGCCTCGGACACGACGAGACCTACCGCGAGACGAACCGCCTCGGACACGACGAGACCTACCGCGAGACGAACAGGAATACGCTGCGCGCCAAGAGCGAGCAACGCCGCCACGCGTGTGTCATCATCTCGTCAATCCATCCCCCGAGTACTCATCTTCTGTCAGCGCAAACCCCAACCATCGTCAACGCGTTGGACGCCTACAACGACCCGCATCGTATTCACGGATCGATCTCGCCACCGTCGAAATGAATAACTTCTCGAAGAGGTGGCGCCGGAATGGGGGAAATCAGGACGCTAACGAGGACCGGGGCCGTGCGGGAAGTATCAGGCAGCACCAAGGCGAAGAGCATGCGAATGGGCAGGACGACGGCGACGAGCAGGGCGGGAGTGACGAGCAGGACGAAGGGAGCGAGGGGGAGGATTGAGGTGGGCCCGGATGCATGCACCGCGGCGGAGGCTGGAGCACAGACTTACGCTGGCGGCGGCGCGGCGTCCATTGTGTACATTAATTCAAATGAATATATTCATACTTGTCGTCCGAAAAATAAATGAAGCGGCCATAAATGAGTGTCCTTGCGTAGCGTGTTAACGACTAGGCCGGGCTTGGTCGCAAGCTCGGTCGTTAACACGCTACGCGGTTACAACAACAACGTGAGCTCTACTCACGTGTGTTCGTTGACTTTGCTTTCAACCACCACCTGCGACCGCTACTCACCGCCGCCGCCGCATCCAAACACTTCGGTACGTTTATTCTCTCTCTCTCTTATTTATCACCTTCTCTCGCACTACCGACGCCGTGCGTGGGGTCTGTCGACTCCACCACGGGACGCGCCTATGTACGGCGTCGGTGGGTGCCCTTTCGCGCCCCCTTTTCTTTTCTTTGCGGATTCAAATCTTCCCTTACTTATCATCACCTATCTAGATGCCGCGAACGACGCGCTCGGGCGCCGAATTCAGCCCTTACGCCCTCGGAGTACCCGTCGTCTGCGACGTCGACGCCGAAGACCTGCTGCGTCGTCGATTCGCCGAGCTCGACGCGATGGGTGATGTGGACGTGGAGGAGAGGGAGGAGGAACTGGAGAGTGACGACGACGGTACGGATGGCGATGTCGCGTATACTGTGGTGCGTGCCACTCTCCCTTTTCACTTTCTTTTATTTGACACCATGTTCATGCCTCCAGACCAACCCCAGCTACGCTGGTAGCGCGTCTGCGCAGAACGTTCCACGCTGTGCGCGCCCGCGCCCACGCCCCCCGCCGTTGAATCTTACGACGCAATCCCAGACTGGCCCCACGGATCCCCCTTCACCCCTCACCCCGCTCACTGGATCCCCCACCGCTTCTTGTGAGCAGCCCCCGCCTGCGACGCAACCGCTGACCGTGCCACTCTCCCCACCGGCTACCGCCGCCTCTTCTCGATCTATGGCCCCTCCGCGCTCTCCCTCCGCTCGCGGCAAGAAGGCGCGCCAAACGGGATCACACCAACGGCGTGCCAACAAGCGGCGGGAGCTCGAGGAAGCGGGTGGGTATGCCAAGGAGGCTACGCGCCGCCACGTCGAGGAGGCCATGGATAACATCATCGCGTGCGACTTCGACGCGGAAGAGCTCCCCGTCAACTCGTCGGGCTTTGGGGGCCTCCGCCGCTCCTTTGCCAAAGATCGACGGGACGCGGACGCCCTCTGCGCTCAACCTGGGTGGCGCCGTCTGCGCCACGACGGCCAGGGCAGTATACCCATTGTAGATTGCAAACGCCGTCTTATTTCGTGCGTGGGGGGAATGCCCAAGGACGCCGCAAGCTGGAAGAAGGAAGTTATTGAACCTCTCGCACTAGCAATCGAGGAGGGTTCCCGTGGAGTCAAGTTCTCCAAGAAAGAGAAGACTCACAAACGCGGTCCTTTTCCTGCCTCCGCCATCGGTGTCTCGCATGGTGGCGGCGAAACGGTATGTTACAAATTTGTGCTTTTCTAATCGGGCGACTCACTTCTCACTAGCGTCCGGGTAATCGCAGACTCTCAAAGTCGGTGCGCAAATATATGGAGGGCATACGGTCGCACCCTGCCATGCACAGGGCATCGGGCTTCATGAATCGTGAGTTATATCATATCTTGCTTTTTTCTTTTCTTCTCACTCTCTTTAGATCTTTTTCAAACCTATAATCGGTCCATGTACGATGTCTATGCTACGCACCAGGCGCAGCTCCATGGCGCACATCCCCGTCTTCGCAAGAACTTCAACAATAGCGTGTACTCGTGCCTTACCGTCAACAGTGGCCCACAAACGGCGAGCAACCCCCACGCCGACGCTGCCAACAAGCCCGACGGTTGGTGTGCCATCACCTGTGCCGGCCCGTTCGACCACAAGCTCAGGGGGCAGCTTGTCCTTTGGGATCTTAAGCTAGTCATCGAGTTTCCCTCCGGCTCTACAATATTCATTCCTTCGGCGCTGCTCGTTCACTCGAATTGTCCCATTCAGCCAGGTGAGCGGCGATACTCGTGGACTCAGTATACCGCTGGTGGCCTCTTCCGATGGGTTGCGAATGGGTTCCAAACTCAGGAGAAGTTCTTTGCCAAGGCAACGCCAGAGCAACGGCGTCAGTGGTGGGAAGATCGCGAGACTCGATGGCAGCGCGGCCTCGAACTATTTCCTGTGCTGCCGTGAGTCTCAATTTAACCGTCTTCATTCTTTTTGGCACATCTTATTTGTATATCATGCTCAAATACTACTTCTGTAACTTGTATCACTACTTGAACATTAATTACAATGTTGTTTGAGTGAACGGGTGCCCGGGTTACCCGCTCACCCGTCTGCCCGCCTGCCCGCGCCACAACCCGTTGAACAATCCGTACCCGTGATGGCGGGTCACGGGTTTTGTCGGGTTCGGGTCGGGTCACGTTTGGCGCACCCGGACCCGACCCGTGCTATTCACTATAATCAAATGTTCAGGATATGGCTCTTTGGCATTTGCCTTCATGAGCAGCTGATAGCTGTCCAAGATATCCTTTGCTGTCGCATTGGAATCCTTCTGATCTCCTAAGAATTGGTCTCTGCTGCCAAATAAGAACCGCATCTGCTCTGAACATGATTGAAGAATCTGAGCCAGAAACTGGTATGATAAATTAGTTGAAATATCATCCAATAATTGATTGTCAACTCACCGCCCAAATTGTTTTACGCATTTCCATTATCGTGTTCACATTCCACGATAGCCCATTTGCAAAATGAGGATAACAGAATATTTGATACAAATCCTGAACAGCTTCAAGATGTTGAAGGCCAAATAATTTGTTCAGATCCTGCCCATTAGACCCTCGCAACATGCTAACAACAGCATCCACATCCGTGCCGTCAAGTTTCGCAGCTCCATAGCGCTTTACTGCATCCACCAGTTGAAAGTGCATGCTATCTGGCCGCGATGCAAAGTTATTACTCGTCAGATATGTCATACACATAGTGTATTGTTGTGCATCTGTTTTCATTCCTTTGACATCATAAACTGCAGCCAAGAAAGTGCCTTGGGAGCGAATGATAGCAGCAGATTGTGCTTTGACCGTAGATGAGTTTGGATCATTTGGTGCAGCATTTGCAGCCTCCCATGCATCGATAGCACTTTTACATAATGCCCTTGTAGCCAATCTTCGATGCAACCCATTGATCAAAAAAGCACGGTAGGGCTTTCCGTTTTCCATAATCTTCCATTGCGCTGGAAAGAATGGTCCTCGTGCATCAGTGTTAAGCGAGTCAACACCAATCATATCCTCCCCCTCAACACCAATGATAATGGCATTGTTGGGCACAGTTGAGAATTTGCCCTCCCCATTTGTGAAACGTTCTAGCAATGACTTTGTGAGTTTGCCATCCTCTTCACGAAGACCATTCCAGCGAATCAAAGAGGGATGCTCTCCGCCAAGAGTTAGAGTCCCCAACGAGTACACACCCGGGTACCACGATACTTTACCTGGCAGAGATATAATTACTTAAGTGCTAGCTTAATCCATACCCGCAACCCGAGTACAGCTTGACCGGGTACGAGTACGGGTAACAAACGAGTGTCATGTATTAGTAACCGGGTACCATCATACCCGAGTATTGAAGCAGATAAGTAGCGGGTATACGCCCTATAGAGACGATAATATGTACAGTAGGTAAGTAAAAATCTGGCTATGCAATGTCCATAGAGTAAGTAAGTTTCAAAATTAAGAAATAACTTCCACATCCTCATCATCACGCTTGCGTTTGCGCTTGTCGTTAAAGTTCTTGATAACTTTATTGACAGGAACATGACCGTCCTTTACCCAGCCGTTAAGCAGTGTCTGGGCCGCCGTTGATTCTTCCTTCAGATTGTGACGCTTCTTCGTAACATTGAGGCCACCATGCGAGAATAGACGTTCAACGTCAGTTGAGGCAGCTAGCAAGTAGCAGATTGTAAATATGATAAAAAGACATAATACAAAAACTTACCAGGAGCTGAAATAAAGTCGCATGCCATCTGAGCAAAGGCACCAGCCGGTGTGATTTCTCGCGGGCCTTCGTTGGGAATGGGGTCGAGGCGATCATAGAAGTAGCAGAGAGGATCGGCACACTCGAAACAAGGAGAGGAAAGCCAGTCCTCAACCGGATTAGCGGCATAACGTGTGTTGGAGGGCTTGGTACGGAGTAGTTTCTCGACAGCACTGAGCAGTTCGTTGACAGTTGTGGGAGCAGGTGTGGAGGATGGAGAGGCAGTGACAAGAGGTTTGTAGTAAGTGTTGTAGGTGTCGCGCATGATGTTGGAGGCAGTAACGATCCACTCCACCTCCCAGTCGTGGTCGCGGAACCATTCAAGCTTTTTATCAGGACGCAACACTACATTCGAGTTAGAAGTAAACGTATGACTAGCTAGAAGAAACTTACTCATCGCCATGCGTGGCATGATGCTGTCGTCAGTCAAAGCATAGTACTTATTCAAGATAGCGCGAGCGCGCATAGCTGCATAGCGAACAGCCAGCCGATACTCCCCCTTCACGTTAGCAATGACAGCCTCGTAATCGGAGTTCATGGCGTCCATGAGGGGTATGATTTCATGGAGGAGAGGGACGGCTGACTTTGACATGTGCTCAGTGATGTCGATAAGCGGCTACCAAACAATCAGTACGACATTGTGTACGAGAGCAAGGAACACACCTTCGATAGCTTATGCAGCTGTTCAAGGAAACTCCAATCTTCATCCTCAAGAGCGTAGCGCTTCAAGGTGCGTGCTTGCTTTTTCCCCTTGCCTTTGCGAAGGGCTTGACACATGGCATCGATGGCAGGACGGAGAGCAAGCGCACGGGCGATGACGTTCGTATGGGTATTCCACCGCGTAACAACGGCATGTATCATCTTGAGGACAGCGATGCGTTTGGCCTTGCACATTTCCGCAAGCTCCAGCTGCAAGGCCTGTTTGTTCCAAACACGCCGGCCAAACTTGTAGAGCTGCTTAAACATTAGCAAGATCATTGGGCGCTAACGAAGAGACTCACCTTTGTCAAGACACGCTTCCCATAAGCGATCTCATCTTTATCCACATCCTGCAATTCCTCGATGCCCGATAAGATGTCGTCAAGTTCCTCATCCGCCATATCTTGCATTGCTTGTTGGAGGCTATTGAGAACGGCATCCTCATCGTCTTCTTCGCGGTTGGTCGTGTCGTTCTCCTCCTCCTCTTCATCCTCTTCGGCTTCTTCGGCTGTTAGGGAGAAGGGATCCTCTTCGTCGGGGTGGGTATCGGCATCTGCGTGCTCGTCGACTTTGATAGCTTTTTTGGTTTTGATGAATGTGCCGTAGATGGCTTGACTGATTAGGTTGCAGATATGGCCAGCACAGCGGATACGGGTGTCGGAGCCGAAGATGTGGTTGGATGGGAGTTTGAGGTTGAGAGCGGTGACGAAAGTGTTGTTATTTGAGGCGTTATCTCCGGCTGAGCCCAGCAACTGCAAACCGCGTAAGAACAAGAAGATAAGAAGGGCAACTAGAACTCACCCTCTCAAGCAATTCGAACCAGTCGAGGGCGTCGTATGTAACCTCGGCAAGGTAGTCGCCAGTGTGTGATTTCTTGAGGCTATAGGAAAAGTGAGAGAATGAGTGATGATCTAAGAGAAATACCTACGGGAGCATGTCGATCGCAGTCACAGTCATCTTGCCCTTGTAGCAGTAGGCCAAAAGGAGGCCAAGGACGTCACCGCCATTGGGCGCAGCCCATCCGTCAAAGATAAGATGGAGGGCACCGGTAAAAGACTGACCAAATCATTAGCGAGGTGTTGTTGGATGGAGGAGATCGACGTACATTCAAGAAAATCTTTAGCTCATCCTTGGTCATGCGAGCGACCTCGTTCAAATCCGATGAGACAGTGGTGGCGCAGGGGATCATGCCAGCAGCCGTTGGGTCGAACATTTGAATGATCTCGCGGAAGGGCCCATCCTCACAGATGAGGAATGGACGGTGGTTAACAGCAGCCCACTTGGTAAGCAGCCAGCGAAGCTTGCCAACGGAGAAGGTACTGCCTTTGGCAAAGACATCGATGGTGGTTTGCGCTTCACCGGCCTCGGCGGTCTTCTTGGCGCGGCACTTCCTGATGTGTTTGAGAAGATTGGAGGTGCCTTGATCATGGCATTTGCGATGCGCGTGGGTAGCTGGGTCACTGCGTATATGCATTAGTAGTGCGCCAGGGAATGAGTGGGTATACGCACTACTTGCAAGTGAATTCTTGGTACCAATCGAAGCCAGTACGGAAGTTCATCCACTTGACGGTTACGGTCTCCTTGGGAAGGAAGTGGGTATACGCGTTTGAGTCCCATTTGGCTGCCTCTGGAGGAATGTTAGTATGGGCCACAGTGAATGTGAAGTTGCGTACTCATGCCGTTCTCGTGTTTGAGGCGCTCTCAAGGTAGATATAGTCAGCATGGCACAGATACGTACATGAGAACGAGGGGATACCGTAGATGAACGAGTCGGGAAAAGGAATGGAGTGCGCTGTTGTGCCGATAAGTAAAGGTGGCGGGCGAGCTATGAGGAATACTTACCGGCACGGCGCTCAAAGATTAGAATGATGTAGGGTACCGAATGCGTCGAGAGGCCGCAGAATAACTGGAGAGAGATGAGCGCGTCCCAGTGAAAATATGCGCCACATACCGAGTTTACAACGCCAATGCGCACGGGGCGGCTGCAAGCTAACGAGCTCACCCGAATCTCTCCTGTCCGTCTCGAAAACCTTCCCCCGAAGCTCTGCCCGCTGCCCTCCCTGCCAAAAATCTGCCCTCCCTCCCAAAAATCTCCCCTCACGGCAAGCCAACAGCGACAGACGATAAGTCTGCACTGGAGATGAGCGGAACTCGGCGATGAGTCGAGTTCCAGAGCTGCAGCGAAGATGATTCGCGCAGCTGTGAGGATACGCACCACTGGCAATAAGTCAGTGGTGGGGCGGCGAGGCGGCGAGGCGGTGGTGTATGGAAAGAGGAAGAGACCGGGACTTGAACGAATTCCAAGTCAGCCCGCCGAGGTGCCGTGCCACCAGCCACAAACAAGTTTGTGGCAAGTGGCGCGGGATCTCGGCCAAGGCAGGCGCTGGACTTGGACGTCCAAACACCGGGTTCATCAGCCGTCTCTTGTCTTTTCCCCTCACCGTCCGCCTCGCCGCCCATTCCCTCGCCGCCGCCGACCCCACGCCACTGACTTATTGCCAGTGGTGTGTCTCTTCCTTGCTGCGCGAATTATCTTCGCTGCAGCTGCAGAACTCGACTCATCGCCGAGTTCTGCTCCATCTCCTGGTATTCCTTGCAGTGCAGACTAATTGTCTGTCACTCGGCCGGCGCGGACGCTCATTCTCTGGGCCATCGGGATCGGATTGCCATCGGTGACACGCAGTGCGGCCCTGTGTACGATCGAGGTGCGTACCTTTTCTATTTGTCCTGTGTTGGCGCGTGAGCGCGTACTGATTTAATCGCCTGAATCTGTAGGTACCAGCAACCGCAACAGCGCCCAGCAACAGCGCCCATCCTTTGCAGTTGGCAGCAGCGGTGCATCCGCGCCCGTCCCTCAAGTCTGGTATATCACTATGCCCACTGTTATCGAACGACCTCACTTACCACGATCCAAGAATCCCGCCCCCGTTCTCCACTCAAGTCGGGATAGATCACGGTAAGTCTATCATTTACGAGCGACTACTGTAAGCTCAAGCACTGTTCACTAGGTACCAGCCCCCACCCTCAAGCTGCACATCTCAGTCCGAATTGGACTCGATTCCATCCCGGTGCGTCTTGAACAACTGACATGTCGACGGTAGACTAACGCTTGTATTGCTTAGACTCAGCCCATCCGCATCATGTCCGAATCCTCCTCGAGTGCTCCTGTGGTCGGCCCAGCCCGCTCCAAATACGCGCCCCTCAAGGCTTACGAGGGCAAAGTGGGCTACTTTGATGAAGCAGAGAACATGTTCGTTACCTCTCCGAATTGCGCGTACATCGAACTCCCGCCATATCCTCGCGAAGACCACACCACGATGATGCTGCGAGACCGACACTTTGGTCATGATGACCCACTCTATCACCCTCAGCCCTTCGATATTTCCGTCGCCCATCTCTCGCTCATCCGCCATCCCTCGAAACTTCAACACACTGATCAGCTCCTGTGGTACCTCCCCACGGAGTCGCACTTTGACCGCGTCAAGCTGGGAGACGCCTCATCCGGTCTTGGTACTATCGACTGCCCATTTTGCGACGTCTTGAAAGATCACTGGCGCCGCGTCAAGAAGCGGCTTTCCGACGAGAACTTGAAGCTCGCGAGCACGGACGAGAAGGACAAGCTCAAGAACGACCCCTACCTCCATGATGTTTTCCCTCGCATGAAGTATCTCGCGGGGCGCCTCGACATACCTTCCAGTTACGACGAGGCGGTCATGGTATGGTGTATGCTTCAGCGGCTTATACTCGAGGTTGAGGCGCGCATGACCTGGCTGCTCGAAGTGCGGGCAATCTTTCGCGATGTGACGGCGAAACGGGTTAGTGTCCGGAATGTGGTCGGTGCTGTGACCGACCAGAAGGACATTGCTGACAGTTTGTATCGAGTGAGTGTCTCCCTGGGCAATATCGAGCACTATACTGATCTTATCATCAGGCTGGCATTCCTGTCTGGCTCTGTCGCCCCATTGGTGCTGAAGAGGGTGTCAGAGTCGACAGCTGGGTAACGTACCCGCCGGATATGCGCCCCAAGGACTTTGTAGTGTCCTACAATCATGCAACTCCTCCCCACCCCATCGTCTTTGAGGGGAGCGTTGCCTCACTCGAACGCTATCGCGGCATGGCCCATTATATCAAGAAACTCGCCTCACCCCCCGACTTCTTCTCCAACAAGAGTGGTCTCGCTATCATTCCTTCCTCAACATCCACCACCACCACCACCTCCAAAAAGCGAACTTACTCGGCTCGGTCCTCCTCGGCTTCGACGTCTCCCGCCGTTGCCAACACTCTTCCATCCGCTGCAGGACCTTCGCGTCAGACATTCTCGGCCCAGAGCCACACGCCATGTAAGTCTCGATCTACCTAACATTAGTTCAGCCAATTCAAACTTGGTAGATCCACTACCACCGCGTCCCATCGCCCCCAAGCGCAAAGGTCCACCAACCCCCCAGCGCGATAAGTTCGTCGATGTGGACTCTCCTCTCATGCCCCGTTCGGTGGGAAGTTGGATGACAGCCCTCGCCCGGGTCAAAGCGGATACAGCCAAGCGAGTCGTTCCCGCGCAGGGAGTCAATGCCGGCTACGCTCTTCCCGACCCCAACGTCATTGCTGGCGTTGAGAAGGAGCACACGCGAGGATACATGTTCACGGCCTACGTCCGGCTTCGGCACATCCTGCACTATCGCATGCAGTCGGACGCCTTCGAACCTCTGAACGCCATGGCGTGGAGGCGGATTCTGGGCATCGAGCTCCACCCAAGCGAGGGGGAGGGGCGTTCAAAGGAGCTGCACCAAGAGATGAAGAAGGAGTTGTCCGAATGCATCGAGAAGGGCGGGCTGCAGGTGCGTAACAGTCAACTCACATATTCTTTACTAACTTCCTATCAGGGTACCGTCGATATCTCCAACCTCAGGCACTCCCTCGTTGACTGGCGCGGCACTCAACTGGAACAGAATCGAACCCCACCACCGCGAATTGCCAAGGAGATTCTCTGGGAGCTCTTCGAAATCAACTTCCGTGTTGAACTTGTCTCCCTCGACCGCCACTGCTACGAGCTCAAGCGCGAAGGATTTGCGGAGGCTGCCATGGATGTCGATGAGGAGGCCGAACAAGGAGAGGATAGGACGACCAGCAGCTTCGATGACCTGGATGCCTCATCCCACGCCAATCGACAACTTCGAGTCCTCGGTGCCATGAGTTATTGGGAGAGCAGCCTCATCCCCGGTGTTTTCGAAGACATTGAGGATGAAGGATTCGGCTCGCAATTTCATCCGGAGCGTCGACGGGCATTTGGGGACTTGTTCCGGGTGATGCGAGGGTGGCGTGGCGTTCCGGAGATGGATGCGGCCACGGTCAAGGCAGCAACCAAGTGTCTCGGAGAGAGGTCGCTGGACCTTGGAGAGCAGATCGTCGCCGAAGACCGCCTGGCCTACCATTACGTCCGATGTTTCCATCAGGTCTTTGGACGTCCTCCTCTTGTACCACACGGCCTTTGCAATTGAACATTTTATTTACATAGCACAGACATTACTTCTTGACATTCTACCACCACTTGCACCCGCACCGCTATTAATGTACACTATATATATCATCTACACTTGCCTGATCCCCGCTCACATTTTTTGGACTATTTTTTGGCATGTCATCAAATGGATTGGGATGTCTTATTGGGTGTGAAAGTAAGGCATTCATCGCCGTTTGGCTGAATGGTAATTGCCCTTGTCATCTTTGTCTTCATTGTGAAAATGGCTCTGAACTCCGCGGGTTCGATTCTCGCGGGTTCATTTTATTTCTCACCTTGCTGACCGGGTATCAGCAGGTATCCCATAAGCTCCGGCTGAGGCCTGGTCCTTACCCGTTACCCGGGTAGGGCATACCCGAGTATTGTCTAACACTCGAGTAAGGGTCCTACCAGATACGAGTACTGCATCCGGGTATACCCGTTTTCGCAGTACTCGTTGGGGACTCTAAGACAGACCCCTCACCCTCCCCTGATCTTGTTAACCTTACCTAGAGACCCGTTCAGCGCACTAACCTCTAACCGTCCATATACAACTCAACCGCGAATTCAAGTCAAAGCATGTAACACACCGTCGAAAGAAACAGTCCTTTGCACCGTTCGATCCAAGTTCTCACTCGACAGACATGACATCGAAACATTGTCAACTCGACTCGACACCGAGAACTGACAATCCACGTCTCTTGCACTTTCATTTCATTCCTCGCTTCTTCCTAATCAGATCGCACATCTCGCCTTGTCATTCTCATTGACTCGACACAGTCCAATTACAAGTCGAGCACCTCCGACGCCACTCCCCGACCTCCGCACGCTACGCAAAAGTTGTTCGGAGCATGAAAATGCAAGTCGAGTCCATCTCGAGACAGTAAGAATTCATCGCATAATCTCTTTCATTGTTTTCGATTGCCGCCGCAGCTCAGTATTTGACAAGACATCACGTCTGACACTTGTTCAAGACAAGTTCATCTTATGTGCAATGCTGCTTTTCTTTTCAACAAGAGACTACTCGCATCTCCATCACTACCGAAACAGAACCCTCACCCTCCCGAGACAAAAAAAACGTCCTTGCCCTACCTAGACAGACCCCTCACCCTCCCCTGATCTTGTTAACCTTACCTAGAGACCCGTTCAGCGCACTAACCTCTAACCGTCCATATACAACTCAACCGCGAATTCAAGTCAAAGCATGTAACACACCGTCGAAAGAAACAGTCCTTTGCACCGTTTGATCCAAGTTCTCACTCGACAGACATGACATCGAAACATTGTCAACTCGACTCGACACCGAGAACTGACAATCCACGTCTCTTGCACTTTCATTTCATTCCTCGCTTCTTCCCAATCAGATCGCACATCTCGCCTTGTCATTCTCATTGACTCGACACAGTCCAATTACAAGTCGAGCACCTCCGACGCCACTCCCCGACCTCCGCACGCTACGCAAAAGTTGTTCGGAGCATGAAAATGCAAGTCGAGTCCATCTCGAGACAGTAAGAATTCATCGCATGATCTCTTTCATTGTTTTCGATTGCCGCCGCAGCTCAGTATTTGACAAGACATCACGTCTGACACTTGTTCAAGACAAGTTCATCTTATGTGCAATGCTGCTTTTCTTTTCAACAAGAGACTACTCGCATCTCCATCACTACCGAAACAGAACCCTCACCCTCCCGAGACAAAAAAAACGTCCTTGCCCTACCTAGACAGACCCCTCACCCTCCCCTGATCTTGTTAACCTTACCTAGAGACCCGTTCAGCGCACTAACCTCTAACCGTCCATATACAACTCAACCGCGAATTCAAGTCAAAGCATGTAACACACCGTCGAAAGAAACAGTCCTTTGCACCGTTCGATCCAAGTTCTCACTCGACAGACATGACATCGAAACATTGTCAACTCGACTCGACACCGAGAACTGACAATCCACGTCTCTTGCACTTTCATTTCATTCCTCGCTTCTTCCCAATCAGATCGCACATCTCGCCTTGTCATTCTCATTGACTCGACACAGTCCAATTACAAGTCGAGCACCTCCGACGCCACTCCCCGACCTCCGCACGCTACGCAAAAGTTGTTCGGAGCATGAAAATGCAAGTCGAGTCCATCTCGAGACAGTAAGAATTCATCGCATGATCTCTTTCATTGTTTTCGATTGCCGCCGCAGCTCAGTATTTGACAAGACATCACGTCTGACACTTGTTCAAGACAAGTTCATCTTATGTGCAATGCTGCTTTTCTTTTCAACAAGAGACTACTCGCATCTCCATCACTACCGAAACAGAACCCTCACCCTCCCGAGACAAAAAAAACGTCCTTGCCCTACCTAGACAGACCCCTCACCCTCCCCTGATCTTGTTAACCTTACCTAGAGACCCGTTCAGCGCACTAACCTCTAACCGTCCATATACAACTCAACCGCGAATTCAAGTCAAAGCATGTAACACACCGTCGAAAGAAACAGTCCTTTGCACCGTTCGATCCAAGTTCTCACTCGACAGACATGACATCGAAACATTGTCAACTCGACTCGACACCGAGAAGTTGGGCAAGGACGTTTTTTTTGTCTCGGGAGGGTGAGGGTTCTGTTTCGGTAGTGATGGAGATGCGAGTAGTCTCTTGTTGAAAAGAAAAGCAGCATTGCACATAAGATGAACTTGTCTTGAACAAGTGTCAGACGTGATGTCTTGTCAAATACTGAGCTGCGGCGGCAATCGAAAACAATGAAAGAGATCATGCGATGAATTCTTACTGTCTCGAGATGGACTCGACTTGCATTTTCATGCTCCGAACAACTTTTGCGTAGCGTGCGGAGGTCGGGGAGTGGCGTCGGAGGTGCTCGACTTGTAATTGGACTGTGTCGAGTCAATGAGAATGACAAGGCGAGATGTGCGATCTGATTGGGAAGAAGCGAGGAATGAAATGAAAGTGCAAGAGACGTGGATTGTCAGTTCTCGGTGTCGAGTCGAGTTGACAATGTTTCGATGTCATGTCTGTCGAGTGAGAACTTGGATCGAACGGTGCAAAGGACTGTTTCTTTCGACGGTGTGTTACATGCTTTGACTTGAATTCGCGGTTGAGTTGTATATGGACGGTTAGAGGTTAGTGCGCTGAACGGGTCTCTAGGTAAGGTTAACAAGATCAGGGGAGGGTGAGGGGTCTGTCTAGGTAGGGCAAGGACGTTTTTTTTGTCTCGGGAGGGTGAGGGTTCTGTTTCGGTAGTGATGGAGATGCGAGTAGTCTCTTGTTGAAAAGAAAAGCAGCATTGCACATAAGATGAACTTGTCTTGAACAAGTGTCAGACGTGATGTCTTGTCAAATACTGAGCTGCGGCGGCAATCGAAAACAATGAAAGAGATCATGCGATGAATTCTTACTGTCTCGAGATGGACTCGACTTGCATTTTCATGCTCCGAACAACTTTTGCGTAGCGTGCGGAGGTCGGGGAGTGGCGTCGGAGGTGCTCGACTTGTAATTGGACTGTGTCGAGTCAATGAGAATGACAAGGCGAGATGTGCGATCTGATTGGGAAGAAGCGAGGAATGAAATGAAAGTGCAAGAGACGTGGATTGTCAGTTCTCGGTGTCGAGTCGAGTTGACAATGTTTCGATGTCATGTCTGTCGAGTGAGAACTTGGATCGAACGGTGCAAAGGACTGTTTCTTTCGACGGTGTGTTACATGCTTTGACTTGAATTCGCGGTTGAGTTGTATATGGACGGTTAGAGGTTAGTGCGCTGAACGGGTCTCTAGGTAAGGTTAACAAGATCAGGGGAGGGTGAGGGGTCTGTCTAGGTAGGGCAAGGACGTTTTTTTTGTCTCGGGAGGGTGAGGGTTCTGTTTCGGTAGTGATGGAGATGCGAGTAGTCTCTTGTTGAAAAGAAAAGCAGCATTGCACATAAGATGAACTTGTCTTGAACAAGTGTCAGACGTGATGTCTTGTCAAATACTGAGCTGCGGCGGCAATCGAAAACAATGAAAGAGATCATGCGATGAATTCTTACTGTCTCGAGATGGACTCGACTTGCATTTTCATGCTCCGAACAACTTTTGCGTAGCGTGCGGAGGTCGGGAAGTGGCGTCGGAGGTGCTCGACTTGTAATTGGACTGTGTCGAGTCAATGAGAATGACAAGGCGAGATGTGCGATCTGATTGGGAAGAAGCGAGGAATGAAATGAAAGTGCAAGAGACGTGGATTGTCAGTTCTCGGTGTCGAGTCGAGTTGACAATGTTTCGATGTCATGTCTGTCGAGTGAGAACTTGGATCGAACGGTGCAAAGGACTGTTTCTTTCGACGGTGTGTTACATGCTTTGACTTGAATTCGCGGTTGAGTTGTATATGGACGGTTAGAGGTTAGTGCGCTGAACGGGTCTCTAGGTAAGGTTAACAAGATCAGGGGAGGGTGAGGGGTCTGTCTAGGTAGGGCAAGGACGTTTTTTTGTCTCGGGAGGGTGAGGGTTCTGTTTCGGTAGTGATGGAGATGCGAGTAGTCTCTTGTTGAAAAGAAAAGCAGCATTGCACATAAGATGAACTTGTCTTGAACAAGTGTCAGACGTGATGTCTTGTCAAATACTGAGCTGCGGCGGCAATCGAAAACAATGAAAGAGATCATGCGATGAATTCTTACTGTCTCGAGATGGACTCGACTTGCATTTTCATGCTCCGAACAACTTTTGCGTAGCGTGCGGAGGTCGGGGAGTGGCGTCGGAGGTGCTCGACTTGTAATTGGACTGTGTCGAGTCAATGAGAATGACAAGGCGAGATGTGCGATCTGATTGGGAAGAAGCGAGGAATGAAATGAAAGTGCAAGAGACGTGGATTGTCAGTTCTCGGTGTCGAGTCGAGTTGACAATGTTTCGATGTCATGTCTGTCGAGTGAGAACTTGGATCGAACGGTGCAAAGGACTGTTTCTTTCGACGGTGTGTTACATGCTTTGACTTGAATTCGCGGTTGAGTTGTATATGGACGGTTAGAGGTTAGTGCGCTGAACGGGTCTCTAGGTAAGGTTAACAAGATCAGGGGAGGGTGAGGGGTCTGTCTAGGTAGGGCAAGGACGTTTTTTTTGTCTCGGGAGGGTGAGGGTTCTGTTTCGGTAGTGATGGAGATGCGAGTAGTCTCTTGTTGAAAAGAAAAGCAGCATTGCACATAAGATGAACTTGTCTTGAACAAGTGTCAGACGTGATGTCTTGTCAAATACTGAGCTGCGGCGGCAATCGAAAACAATGAAAGAGATCATGCGATGAATTCTTACTGTCTCGAGATGGACTCGACTTGCATTTTCATGCTCCGAACAACTTTTGCGTAGCGTGCGGAGGTCGGGGAGTGGCGTCGGAGGTGCTCGACTTGTAATTGGACTGTGTCGAGTCAATGAGAATGACAAGGCGAGATGTGCGATCTATCCCTATAAGTGGTGTTATTTCGAATCGAAATAACGAAGCACCTCCGATTCTCACGATTGTTCCTGGGGCGGGGCCCCCTTAGGGTCCAGATAACTGTCCCGAAATAGCTAGGCGGCCGCATCGTCCGTTCCCAAGTTACAGCTGCTTCTTCGCTACCGCACCAGGCAGGCCCACTACAGCTCCGCACTCAGTGATCCGATTCACCTAATTCTTTTTGGGGCCAGTCCTCTAGGGTTGGGGGAGTGTGGGGAAAAAGGTTTGGGGTTGATTCGATGTCTGGTTGGCCGGCAAAGTTAGCATCTAACTATCTAATAGCATTTCATGCTAGCATGAAAAATTTCCTTTTATATCCATTAAATGTCACAAAGATAGCTAGAAACGTGACCAAGATAGCTAGAAACGTGACACAGATAGCTAGAAACTGTCACACAGATAGCTAGAAATTGTCACACAGATAGCTAGAAATTACTACCCAGTTAGATCATAAGGACACTCTTTGTTGAACTTATGGTCTGACTGTCAAAAATTAGACTGAATTATTCTGATGTATTCAAATAATATAATATTTATCTTGAAAGTTTTCAAATAGTCTTTGAACATAAGTTCAAAGTGACAATGTGAATACTTTGAACCACTTTCCCAATATAACTCAGGTATTGTAACATCAGCTTCACTCTTATGAATTCAAATACTATTGAGACAAATTTTTACCTAGATCTGCATGTCATTATCATTGCATTTACCAATGGTCAGATTGTCATGACTTGACTCTGCTGCCCTCTCCAAATAGTAATCATTATTTGTGTATAAGGCCATCTCACAGCTCTTGTTAACAGTCTCCTTCAATAAGCTCATACAAACTAGCATTATCGCAAAGAGTGGTGATAGCTATATTACGAAGTCAGAGGTTTAAATCTTTGCAGAAGTATAATCTGAATAATAAAGTTTTGCTCTGTCCCTTTGCTACTTCATACTTGTATCCATTAGTGTATAAAAGGTAACTTCTCAACAGAAATAGTTCACGGGGTAAGAAATGCCCAAACATCAGCAGTAGACATATGTACCAAGAAGGAGGGTGCGGAAATTGCTGCTGCAGGCCGCACGCTGTCCCGGGGGCTTCGTGGCTGCAGACTTAAGCAAATGGGTGTATGAATGATAGATAACCAAAAGAATAGTCCCCGGAGTGCGAAATACCCGAATGCTAGCAGTAGACATATGTACCAAGGAGGAGGGTGCGGAAATTGCTGCTGCAGGCCGCACGCTGTCCCGGGGGCTTCGTGGTTGCAAACTTAAGCAAATGGGTGTATGAATGATAGATAACCAAAAGAATAGTCCCCGGAGTGCGAAATACCCGAATGCTAGCAGTAGACATATGTACCAAGGAGGAGGGTGCGGAAATTGCTGCTGCAGGCCGCACGCTGTCCCGGGGGCTTCGTGGTTGCAAACTTAGGCAAATGTGTGTATGAATAATGGATTGCCAAGAGGAATAGTCCCCGGAGTATGAAGCGCCCGAATGCTAGCAGTAGACATATGTACCAAGGAGGAGGATGCGGAAATTGCTGCTGCAGGCCGCACGCTGTCCCGGGGGCTTCGTGGCTGCAGACTTAAGCAAATGGGTGTATGAATGATAGATAACCAAAAGGAATAGTCCCCGGAGTGCGAAACGCCCGAATGCTAGCAGTAGACATATGTACCACGGAGTGTGGCGCAAAAATCGCCGCCCCAGACCGCACGCTGTCCCGGGGACTTTGCGACTGCAAAATCAAGTAAATGGGTGTATGAGTGATGGGTTATCAACAGGAATAGTCCCCGGAGTGCGAAACGCCCGAATGGGAGTACCATCTTTGAGCATTCCAGAGGGTGGCACATACACCGGCTGCTGAGGATGCTGGGTAAATGCCAACATGCTGAGACTCCGTATTCGAGTTCTAGACATGTTTAGCTACCTGGAGACGCCTGGAATAACCCCAGAACGCCAGAACGCCCAAATGCGAACTTGGGTGAGTAGAGTGTGATAAGGCATACACTAGGCACCCTATCCTTTACCCACTTGTCTGAGCCGTTGGTACAATGTTTATTGGGTATTCTGGAGTGCGCTGACGACGGGAATAAGCCCTGGGCAACGAAACGAGCAAGCACCAGCTAAGTTCCGGGTCTATGGCATATGTGGCGCAGAATTGAGCGCCCAGCTATACCTGCTATTCCCAGCTGTTCGCCGCTTGGTATCCTTTGAGATATCACCATGACGCACCTTTTGACCGTGGGAATAAGCTCTAGGCCGCGAAACGCGCAAATGCGGACCTTCTTCTCCCATCCCCATACCAACATCTATCCTCTGTTTTCCTGAGGTCCGCTGGACTCCGGCACCCGTTTCTGAATGCGTATACATCCCCTAAACATCATATCAACAGCAATTCACATTGGGATGAGGTCTGCAAATGCCAGACCTGTTTGATGGCCCTGGGACCTCAAATCAACATACCTTTTGACTTGTACGTTGCTGTAGACTTATCCCCAGGTCCCCCAACTTTGAACACATTGTCTTTGACATAGAATGTACCTCTGGACCGGGTGCGCAAGCAATCCCGGGTCTGTAGCATCAGGAGAAAGCTCAGAAGTGCGGATTTTTGTATCTTTATCAAAGATAAATCGTTATTAAATCACCGGATGGTCGCATCGCAGCGTACAGGGCGTAGAAATGTTCGCCTCGACTCCCTGAACAATGTAGCAAAAGGAATGAAGTTGATCGGACCTGATCTGAGTGAGCTACCGCGACCGCAATGTACGGGCGCGTTTTGGTGGACTGGGGCTCTCACGCCTCATGAATTACATTGGATCGGTCGGGGTACCGGCCCGGAATTCCTACTACATGGGAGAACGGTGAAAGGGTGCAGACAGACATTGACTAGTGTTCATTCATTGACTAGTGTTCATTCTTGCATTGCTAGTAGCCGGATAATCCTTGTTTTTTGAGCTGAAAGACAGCAGTAGCTGGATTAGTAGGCTCACCAAGGGCTTGGAGGCCAGGTTGTCTTTAGACAGTTGACTTACTTGTTGCGCAAGAGGAATTACTAGCGGGTAAATTGCTTTTTTGAACCGATTTGACAATAGACTTATAATATGCTTACTAGTGAATGCATCTTGGTCCTAATTGGCATATAATGGTTGCAATCAAGACAAGAATAAGCCGTACTTCATCTGTAACATAGTATATCATTGTTGACATTCAACTATCTTTGAGATCTGAGGCAAGCGGTGTTATCGAGAACATCGTTACTACCATATGCCGATTTTGACTGTGGGCACAGTTGTGTTGCCTTTGGCATGCAACTGAAGGCAAGCGGTGTTATCGAGAACCAAATTTGAAGGCGATCGTTACTACCGTGTGCCGATTTTGACTATGGGCACAGTTGTGTTGCCTTTGGCATGCAACTGAAGGCAAGCGGTGTTATCGAGAACCGATCTTGAAGGCGATCGTTACGGCGATCATTACTACCGTGTGCCGATTTTGACTGTGGGCACAGTTGTGTTGCCTTTGGCATGCAACTGAAGGCAAGCGGTGTCATTGAGAACCGATTTTGAAGGCGATCATTGCCATCGTGTGCCGATTTTGACTGTGGGCATAGTTGTGTTGTCTTTGGCATATTATCCTCGGCAAGCTAAATTGTCTTGAAGTGTCGAGTGATATAGATGGGTTTGGATGTATCGTTGCAGTCCAAAAGGCTATGCATTACTTGGAGAATATATTTCTAATTTCCTTTCAGATATCAACAACTCGGAACTCAATATCAATCTACACACAACCAACACTTTGTCAGTTATATTCAGAATAGTTCCAAGTCATACCTTACTAACTTTGAACTATTCACAGCTCAACTTGACTAGTTATGTAAGTAACATAAGGTGGTTCAAAGTCTCTTATTCATAACTTTGAACTCCAGATCTAAATGGATTTGCAAAACACTCTTGTTACGAAAGTGACACAAAACAATCGTAAGATTGAGGCTAATGTAAGTAAGTTTGTTTTGATTACTACCTTTCTTGACATACAACTATAGAAAAAGAAAATGGGCAAGAAATCTGTATGTGACTATAATCACTTTTACAATCTTATGATTCTTATATGTTAGTTGAACACGATACAACTTGACGAGGCTATTCCTTTGGAGTTGGGTGAACATTTCTTGGGCTATACCATTGTGCAAGTGGCACATACTCTTGGTAGAGTCCCCAACGAGTACTGCGAAAACGGGTATACCCGGATGCAGTACTCGTATCTGGTAGGACCCTTACTCGAGTGTTAGACAATACTCGGGTATGCCCTACCCGGGTAACGGGTAAGGACCAGGCCTCAGCCGGAGCTTATGGGATACCTGCTGATACCCGGTCAGCAAGGTGAGAAATAAAATGAACCCGCGAGAATCGAACCCGCGGAGTTCAGAGCCATTTTCACAATGAAGACAAAGATGACAAGGGCAATTACCATTCAGCCAAACGGCGATGAATGCCTTACTTTCACACCCAATAAGACATCCCAATCCATTTGATGACATGCCAAAAAATAGTCCAAAAAATGTGAGCGGGGATCAGACAAGTGTAGATGATATATATAGTGTACATTAATAGCGGTGCGGGTGCAAGTGGTGGTAGAATGTCAAGAAGTAATGTCTGTGCTATGTAAATAAAATGTTCAATTGCAAAGGCCGTGTGGTACAAGAGGAGGACGTCCAAAGACCTGATGGAAACATCGGACGTAATGGTAGGCCAGGCGGTCTTCGGCGACGATCTGCTCTCCAAGGTCCAGCGACCTCTCTCCGAGACACTTGGTTGCTGCCTTGACCGTGGCCGCATCCATCTCCGGAACGCCACGCCACCCTCGCATCACCCGGAACAAGTCCCCAAATGCCCGTCGACGCTCCGGATGAAATTGCGAGCCGAATCCTTCATCCTCAATGTCTTCGAAAACACCGGGGATGAGGCTGCTCTCCCAATAACTCATGGCACCGAGGACTCGAAGTTGTCGATTGGCGTGGGATGAGGCATCCAGGTCATCGAAGCTGCTGGTCGTCCTATCCTCTCCTTGTTCGGCCTCCTCATCGACATCCATGGCAGCCTCCGCAAATCCTTCGCGCTTGAGCTCGTAGCAGTGGCGGTCGAGGGAGACAAGTTCAACACGGAAGTTGATTTCGAAGAGCTCCCAGAGAATCTCCTTGGCAATTCGCGGTGGTGGGGTTCGATTCTGTTCCAGTTGAGTGCCGCGCCAGTCAACGAGGGAGTGCCTGAGGTTGGAGATATCGACGGTACCCTGATAGGAAGTTAGTAAAGAATATGTGAGTTGACTGTTACGCACCTGCAGCCCGCCCTTCTCGATGCATTCGGACAACTCCTTCTTCATCTCTTGGTGCAGCTCCTTTGAACGCCCCTCCCCCTCGCTTGGGTGGAGCTCGATGCCCAGAATCCGCCTCCACGCCATGGCGTTCAGAGGTTCGAAGGCGTCCGACTGCATGCGATAGTGCAGGATGTGCCGAAGCCGGACGTAGGCCGTGAACATGTATCCTCGCGTGTGCTCCTTCTCAACGCCAGCAATGACGTTGGGGTCGGGAAGAGCGTAGCCGGCATTGACTCCCTGCGCGGGAACGACTCGCTTGGCTGTATCCGCTTTGACCCGGGCGAGGGCTGTCATCCAACTTCCCACCGAACGGGGCATGAGAGGAGAGTCCACATCGACGAACTTATCGCGCTGGGGGGTTGGTGGACCTTTGCGCTTGGGGGCGATGGGACGCGGTGGTAGTGGATCTACCAAGTTTGAATTGGCTGAACTAATGTTAGGTAGATCGAGACTTACATGGCGTGTGGCTCTGGGCCGAGAATGTCTGACGCGAAGGTCCTGCAGCGGATGGAAGAGTGTTGGCAACGGCGGGAGACGTCGAAGCCGAGGAGGACCGAGCCGAGTAAGTTCGCTTTTTGGAGGTGGTGGTGGTGGTGGATGTTGAGGAAGGAATGATAGCGAGACCACTCTTGTTGGAGAAGAAGTCGGGGGGTGAGGCGAGTTTCTTGATATAATGGGCCATGCCGCGATAGCGTTCGAGTGAGGCAACGCTCCCCTCAAAGACGATGGGGTGGGGAGGAGTTGCATGATTGTAGGACACTACAAAGTCCTTGGGGCGCATATCCGGCGGGTACGTTACCCAGCTGTCGACTCTGACACCCTCTTCAGCACCAATGGGGCGACAGAGCCAGACAGGAATGCCAGCCTGATGATAAGATCAGTATAGTGCTCGATATTGCCCAGGGAGACACTCACTCGATACAAACTGTCAGCAATGTCCTTCTGGTCGGTCACAGCACCGACCACATTCCGGACACTAACCCGTTTCGCCGTCACATCGCGAAAGATTGCCCGCACTTCGAGCAGCCAGGTCATGCGCGCCTCAACCTCGAGTATAAGCCGCTGAAGCATACACCATACCATGACCGCCTCGTCGTAACTGGAAGGTATGTCGAGGCGCCCCGCGAGATACTTCATGCGAGGGAAAACATCATGGAGGTAGGGGTCGTTCTTGAGCTTGTCCTTCTCGTCCGTGCTCGCGAGCTTCAAGTTCTCGTCGGAAAGCCGCTTCTTGACGCGGCGCCAGTGATCTTTCAAGACGTCGCAAAATGGGCAGTCGATAGTACCAAGACCGGATGAGGCGTCTCCCAGCTTGACGCGGTCAAAGTGCGACTCCGTGGGGAGGTACCACAGGAGCTGATCAGTGTGTTGAAGTTTCGAGGGATGGCGGATGAGCGAGAGATGGGCGACGGAAATATCGAAGGGCTGAGGGTGATAGAGTGGGTCATCATGACCAAAGTGTCGGTCTCGCAGCATCATCGTGGTGTGGTCTTCGCGAGGATATGGCGGGAGTTCGATGTACGCGCAATTCGGAGAGGTAACGAACATGTTCTCTGCTTCATCAAAGTAGCCCACTTTGCCCTCGTAAGCCTTGAGGGGCGCGTATTTGGAGCGGGCTGGGCCGACCACAGGAGCACTCGAGGAGGATTCGGACATGATGCGGATGGGCTGAGTCTAAGCAATACAAGCGTTAGTCTACCGTCGACATGTCAGTTGTTCAAGACGCACCGGGATGGAATCGAGTCCAATTCGGACTGAGATGTGCAGCTTGAGGGTGGGGGCTGGTACCTAGTGAACAGTGCTTGAGCTTACAGTAGTCGCTCGTAAATGATAGACTTACCGTGATCTATCCCGACTTGAGTGGAGAACGGGGGCGGGATTCTTGGATCGTGGTAAGTGAGGTCGTTCGATAACAGTGAGCATAGTGATATACCAGACTTGAGGGACGGGCGCGGATGCACCGCTGCTGCCAACTGCAAAGGATGGGCGCTGTTGCTGGGCGCTGTTGCGGTTGCTGGTACCTACAGATTCAGGCGATTAAATCAGTACGCGCTCACGCGCCAACACAGGACAAATAGAAAAGGTACGCACCTCGATCGTACACAGGGCCGCACTGCGTGTCACCGATGGCAATCCGATCCCGATGGCCCAGAGAATGAGCGTCCGCGCCGGCCGAGTGACAGACAATTAGTCTGCACTGCAAGGAATACCAGGAGATGGAGCAGAACTCGGCGATGAGTCGAGTTCTGCAGCTGCAGCGAAGATAATTCGCGCAGCAAGGAAGAGACACACCACTGGCAATAAGTCAGTGGCGTGGGGTCGGCGGCGGCGAGGCGGACGGTGAGGGGAAAAGACAAGAGACGGCTGATGAACCCGGTGTTTGGACGTCCAAGTCCAGCGCCTGCCTTGGCCGAGATCCCGCGCCACTTGCCACAAACTTGTTTGTGGCTGGTGGCACGGCACCTCGGCGGGCTGACTTGGAATTCGTTCAAGTCCCGGTCTCTTCCTCTTTCCATACACCACCGCCTCGCCACCTCGCCGCCCCACCACTGACTTATTGCCAGTGGTGCGTATCCTCACAGCTGCGCGAATCATCTTCGCTGCAGCTCTGGAACTCGACTCATCGCCGAGTTCCGCTCATCTCCAGTGCAGACTTACACTGCATGAAACATAAGATATTTACACCGAAAATATGCTAAAAAAATGTAAAATTTTTTTAGCATTTTTTCACTTCAAAATTGATGAAAATATCATAAAATTGGGTAAAAGTATGCTGAATATGTGCTATACTTTAGTATATTCAAGTATATTTAGTATATTTTCATCTCCTTTTATGATATTTTTATTATTATTTTGCAGGTGAAAAAATGCTAAATAAATTTTACATTTTTTTATCATATTTTCGGCGTAAATATTGTATGTTTCATGCAGTGTTATCGTCTGTCGCTGTTGGCTTGCCGTGAGGGGAGATTTTTGGGAGGGAGGGCAGATTTTTGGCAGGGAGGGCAGCGGGCAGAGCTTCGGGGGAAGGTTTTCGAGACGGACAGGAGAGATTCGGGTGAGCTCGTTAGCTTGCAGCCGCCCCGTGCGCATTGGCGTTGTAAACTCGGTATGTGGCGCATATTTTCACTGGGACGCGCTCATCTCTCTCCAGTTATTCTGCGGCCTCTCGACGCATTCGGTACCCTACATCATTCTAATCTTTGAGCGCCGTGCCGGTAAGTATTCCTCATAGCTCGCCCGCCACCTTTACTTATCGGCACAACAGCGCACTCCATTCCTTTTCCCGACTCGTTCATCTACGGTATCCCCTCGTTCTCATGTACGTATCTGTGCCATGCTGACTATATCTACCTTGCTAACCGTACCCGCAGCATGGGCAATTCAAAGCCCTCCGCCTCTCTCACCTCCCAGAAGAAGACCGGCGCTCGTCTCTCCGCTTCTGGCGCCAAGCGTCCTGCCGCTAGGCCTGCTTCGCCCGCGGGATCCGACGAGGAATCCAGCGAGGAGGAGGCTGATCCACCGCCCCCCGCAAAACGTACCAAGGCCTCCGCCGTTGCCGAGGATAACTCAGACGACCAAGCATCGACCAGGGCGAAGGGCAAATCAAAGCGGTCCAAGCCACGCAAGAAACGCAAAACTACCCCGCCGGCCACGCCCATCATCGAACTCGACGATGACGAGCAGGAGAGTGAAGATGGCGCCACCTTGTCCGTGCGGGAGCTTCGTGCTAAAGAGCGCCTCAAACACGAGAACGGCATGAGTACGCAACTTCACATTCACTGTGGCCCATACTAACATTCCTCCAGAGGCAGCCAAATGGGACTCAAACGCGTATACCCACTTCCTTCCCAAGGAGACCGTAACTGTCAAGTGGATGAACTTCCGTACTGGCTTCGATTGGTACCAAGAATTCACTTGCAAGTAGTGCGTATACCCACTCATTCCCTGGCGCACTACTAATGCATATACGCAGTGACCCAGCTACCCACGCGCATCGCAAATGCCATGATCAAGGCACCTCCAATCTTCTCAAACACATCAGGAAGTGCCGCGCCAAGAAGACCGCCGAGGCCGGTGAAGCGCAAACCACCATCGATGTCTTTGCCAAAGGCAGTACCTTCTCCGTTGGCAAGCTTCGCTGGCTGCTTACCAAGTGGGCCGCTGTTAACCACCGTCCATTCCTCATCTGTGAGGATGGGCCCTTCCGCGAGATCATTCAAATGTTCGACCCAACGGCTGCTGGCATGATCCCCTGCGCCACCACTGTCTCATCGGATTTGAACGAGGTCGCTCGCATGACCAAGGATGAGCTAAAGATTTTCTTGAATGTACGTCGATCTCCTCCATCCAACAACACCTCGCTAATGATTTGGTCAGTCTTTTACCGGTGCCCTCCATCTTATCTTTGACGGATGGGCTGCGCCCAATGGCGGTGACGTCCTTGGCCTCCTTTTGGCCTACTGCTACAAGGGCAAGATGACTGTGACTGCGATCGACATGCTCCCGTAGGTATTTCTCTTAGATCATCACTCATTCTCTCACTTTTCCTATAGCCTCAAGAAATCACACACTGGCGACTACCTTGCCGAGGTTACATACGACGCCCTCGACTGGTTCGAATTGCTTGAGAGGGTGAGTTCTAGTTGCCCTTCTTATCTTCTTGTTCTTACGCGGTTTGCAGTTGCTGGGCTCAGCCGGAGATAACGCCTCAAATAACAACACTTTCGTCACCGCTCTCAACCTCAAACTCCCATCCAACCACATCTTCGGCTCCGACACCCGTATCCGCTGTGCTGGCCATATCTGCAACCTAATCAGTCAAGCCATCTACGGCACATTCATCAAAACCAAAAAAGCTATCAAAGTCGACGAGCACGCAGATGCCGATACCCACCCTGACGAAGAGGATCCCTTCTCCCTAACAGCCGAAGAAGCCGAAGAGGATGAAGAGGAGGAGGAGAACGACACGACCAACCGCGAAGAAGACGATGAGGATGCCGTTCTCAATAGCCTCCAACAAGCAATGCAAGATATGGCGGATGAGGAACTTGACGACATCTTATCGGGCATCGAGGAATTGCAGGATGTGGATAAAGATGAGATCGCTTATGGGAAGCGTGTCTTGACAAAGGTGAGTCTCTTCGTTAGCGCCCAATGATCTTGCTAATGTTTAAGCAGCTCTACAAGTTTGGCCGGCGTGTTTGGAACAAACAGGCCTTGCAGCTGGAGCTTGCGGAAATGTGCAAGGCCAAACACATCGCCGTCCTCAAGATGATACGTGCCGTTGTTACGCGGTGGAATACCCATACGAACGTCATCGCCCGTGCGCTTGCTCTCCGTCCTGCCATCGATGCCATGTGTCAAGCCCTTCGCAAAGGCAAGGGGAAAAAGCAAGCACGCACCTTGAAGCGCTACGCTCTTGAGGATGAAGATTGGAGTTTCCTTGAACAGCTGCATAAGCTATCGAAGGTGTGTTCCTTGCTCTCGTACACAATGTCGTACTGATTGTTTGGTAGCCGCTTATCGACATCACTGAGCACATGTCAAAGTCAGCCGTCCCTCTCCTCCATGAAATCATACCCCTCATGGACGCCATGAACTCCGATTACGAGGCTGTCATTGCTAACGTGAAGGGGGAGTATCGGCTGGCTGTTCGCTATGCAGCTATGCGCGCTCGCGCTATCTTGAATAAGTACTATGCTTTGACTGACGACAGCATCATGCCACGCATGGCGATGAGTAAGTTTCTTCTAGCTAGTCATACGTTTACTTCTAACTCGAATGTAGTGTTGCGTCCTGATAAAAAGCTTGAATGGTTCCGCGACCACGACTGGGAGGTGGAGTGGATCGTTACTGCCTCCAACATCATGCGCGACACCTACAACACTTACTACAAACCTCTTGTCACTGCCTCTCCATCCTCCACACCTGCTCCCACAACTGTCAACGAACCGCTCAGTGCTGTCGAGAAACTACTCCGTACCAAGCCCTCCAACACACGTTATGCCGCTAATCCGGTTGAGGACTGGCTTTTCTCTCCTTGTTTCGAGTGTGCCGATCCTCTCCGCTACTTCTATGATCGCCTCGACCCCATTCCCAACGAAGGCCCGCGAGAAATCACACCGGCTGGTGCCTTTGCTCAGATGGCATGCGACTTTATTTCAGCTCCTGGTAAGTTTTTGTATTATGTCTTTTTATCATATTTACAATCTGCTACTTGCTAGCTGCCTCAACTGACGTTGAACGTCTATTCTCGCATGGTGGCCTCAATGTTACGAAGAAGCGTCACAATCTGAAGGAAGAATCAACGGCGGCCCAGACACTGCTTAACGGCTGGGTAAAGGACGGTCATGTTCCTGTCAATAAAGTTATCAAGAACTTTAACGACAAGCGCAAACGCAAGCGTGATGATGAGGATGTGGAAGTTATTTCTTAATTTTGAAACTTACTTACTCTATGGACATTGCATAGCCAGATTTTTACTTACCTACTGTACATATTATCGTCTCTATAGGGCGTATACCCGCTACTTATCTGCTTCAATACTCGGGTATGATGGTACCCGGTTACTAATACATGACACTCGTTTGTTACCCGTACTCGTACCCGGTCAAGCTGTACTCGGGTTGCGGGTATGGATTAAGCTAGCACTTAAGTAATTATATCTCTGCCAGGTAAAGTATCGTGGTACCCGGGTGTGTACTCGTTGGGGACTCTACCGAGAACTGACAATCCACGTCTCTTGCACTTTCATTTCATTCCTCGCTTCTTCCCAATCAGATCGCACATCTCGCCTTGTCATTCTCATTGACTCGACACAGTCCAATTACAAGTCGAGCACCTCCGACGCCACTCCCCGACCTCCGCACGCTACGCAAAAGTTGTTCGGAGCATGAAAATGCAAGTCGAGTCCATCTCGAGACAGTAAGAATTCATCGCATGATCTCTTTCATTGTTTTCGATTGCCGCCGCAGCTCAGTATTTGACAAGACATCACGTCTGACACTTGTTCAAGACAAGTTCATCTTATGTGCAATGCTGCTTTTCTTTTCAACAAGAGACTACTCGCATCTCCATCACTACCGAAACAGAACCCTCACCCTCCCGAGACAAAAAAAACGTCCTTGCCCTACCTAGACAGACCCCTCACCCTCCCCTGATCTTGTTAACCTTACCTAGAGACCCGTTCAGCGCACTAACCTCTAACCGTCCATATACAACTCAACTGCAAATTCAAGTCAAAGCATGTAACACACCGTCGAAAGAAACAGTCCTTTGCACCGTTCGATCCAAGTTCTCACTCGACAGACATGACATCGAAACATTGTCAACTCGACTCGACACCGAGAACTGACAATCCACGTCTCTTGCACTTTCATTTCATTCCTCGCTTCTTCCCAATCAGATCGCACATCTCGCCTTGTCATTCTCATTGACTCGACACAGTCCAATTACAAGTCGAGCACCTCCGACGCCACTCCCCGACCTCCGCACGCTACGCAAAAGTTGTTCGGAGCATGAAAATGCAAGTCGAGTCCATCTCGAGACAGTAAGAATTCATCGCATGATCTCTTTCATTGTTTTCGATTGCCGCCGCAGCTCAGTATTTGACAAGACATCACGTCTGACACTTGTTCAAGACAAGTTCATCTTATGTGCAATGCTGCTTTTCTTTTCAACAAGAGACTACTCGCATCTCCATCACTACCGAAACAGAACCCTCACCCTCCCGAGACAAAAAAAACGTCCTTGCCCTACCTAGACAGACCCCTCACCCTCCCCTGATCTTGTTAACCTTACCTAGAGACCCGTTCAGCGCACTAACCTCTAACCGTCCATATACAACTCAACCGCGAATTCAAGTCAAAGCATGTAACACACTGTCGAAAGAAACAGTCCTTTGCACCGTTCGATCCAAGTTCTCACTCGACAGACATGACATCGAAACATTGTCAACTCGACTCGACACCGAGAACTGACAATCCACGTCTCTTGCACTTTCATTTCATTCCTCGCTTCTTCCCAATCAGATCGCACATCTCGCCTTGTCATTCTCATTGACTCGACACAGTCCAATTACAAGTCGAGCACCTCCGACGCCACTCCCCGACCTCCGCACGCTACGCAAAAGTTGTTCAGAGCATGAAAATGCAAGTCGAGTCCATCTCGAGACAGTAAGAATTCATCGCATGATCTCTTTCATTGTTTTCGATTGCCGCCGCAGCTCAGTATTTGACAAGACATCACGTCTGACACTTGTTCAAGACAAGTTCATCTTATGTGCAATGCTGCTTTTCTTTTCAACAAGAGACTACTCGCATCTCCATCACTACCGAAACAGAACCCTCACCCTCCCGAGACAAAAAAAACGTCCTTGCCCTACCTAGACAGACCCCTCACCCTCCCCTGATCTTGTTAACCTTACTTAGAGACCCGTTCAGCGCACTAACCTCTAACCGTCCATATACAACTCAACCGCGAATTCAAGTCAAAGCATGTAACACACCGTCGAAAGAAACAGTCCTTTGCACCGTTCGATCCAAGTTCTCACTCGACAGACATGACATCGAAACATTGTCAACTCGACTCGACACCGAGAACTGACAATCCACGTCTCTTGCACTTTCATTTCATTCCTCGCTTCTTCCCAATCAGATCGCACATCTCGCCTTGTCATTCTCATTGACTCGACACAGTCCAATTACAAGTCGAGCACCTCCGACGCCACTCCCCGACCTCCGCACGCTACGCAAAAGTTGTTCGGAGCATGAAAATGCAAGTCGAGTCCATCTCGAGACAGTAAGAATTCATCGCATGATCTCTTTCATTGTTTTCGATTGCCGCCGCAGCTCAGTATTTGACAAGACATCACGTCTGACACTTGTTCAAGACAAGTTCATCTTATGTGCAATGCTGCTTTTCTTTTCAACAAGAGACTACTCGCATCTCCATCACTACCGAAACAGAACCCTCACCCTCCCGAGACAAAAAAAACGTCCTTGCCCTACCTAGACAGACCCCTCACCCTCCCCTGATCTTGTTAACCTTACCTAGAGACCCGTTCAGCGCACTAACCTCTAACCGTCCATATACAACTCAACCGCGAATTCAAGTCAAAGCATGTAACACACCGTCGAAAGAAACAGTCCTTTGCACCGTTCGATCCAAGTTCTCACTCGACAGACATGACATCGAAACATTGTCAACTCGACTCGACACCGAGAACTGACAATCCACGTCTCTTGCACTTTCATTTCATTCCTCGCTTCTTCCCAATCAGATCGCACATCTCGCCTTGTCATTCTCATTGACTCGACACAGTCCAATTACAAGTCGAGCACCTCCGACGCCACTCCCCGACCTCCGCACGCTACGCAAAAGTTGTTCGGAGCATGAAAATGCAAGTCGAGTCCATCTCGAGACAGTAAGAATTCATCGCATGATCTCTTTCATTGTTTTCGATTGCCGCCGCAGCTCAGTATTTGACAAGACATCACGTCTGACACTTGTTCAAGACAAGTTCATCTTATGTGCAATGCTGCTTTTCTTTTCAACAAGAGACTACTCGCATCTCCATCACTACCGAAACAGAACCCTCACCCTCCCGAGACAAAAAAAACGTCCTTGCCCTACCTAGACAGACCCCTCACCCTCCCCTGATCTTGTTAACCTTACCTAGAGACCCGTTCAGCGCACTAACCTCTAACCGTCCATATACAACTCAACCGCGAATTCAAGTCAAAGCATGTAACACACCGTCGAAAGAAACAGTCCTTTGCACCGTTCGATCCAAGTTCTCACTCGACAGACATGACATCGAAACATTGTCAACTCGACTCGACACCGAGAACTGACAATCCACGTCTCTTGCACTTTCATTTCATTCCTCGCTTCTTCCCAATCAGATCGCACATCTCGCCTTGTCATTCTCATTGACTCGACACAGTCCAATTACAAGTCGAGCACCTCCGACGCCACTCCCCGACCTCTGCACGCTACGCAAAAGTTGTTCAGAGCATGAAAATGCAAGTCGAGTCCATCTCGAGACAGTAAGAATTCATCGCATGATCTCTTTCATTGTTTTCGATTGCCGCCGCAGCTCAGTATTTGACAAGACATCACGTCTGACACTTGTTCAAGACAAGTTCATCTTATGTGCAATGCTGCTTTTCTTTTCAACAAGAGACTACTCGCATCTCCATCACTACCGAAACAGAACCCTCACCCTCCCGAGACAAAAAAAACGTCCTTGCCCTACCTAGACAGACCCCTCACCCTCCCCTGATCTTGTTAACCTTACCTAGAGACCCGTTCAGCGCACTAACCTCTAACCGTCCATATACAACTCAACCGCGAATTCAAGTCAAAGCATGTAACACACCGTCGAAAGAAACAGTTCTTTGCACCGTTCGATCCAAGTTCTCACTCGACAGACATGACATCGAAACATTGTCAACTCGACTCGACACCGAGAACTGACAATCCACGTCTCTTGCACTTTCATTTCATTCCTCGCTTCTTCCCAATCAGATCGCACATCTCGCCTTGTCATTCTCATTGACTCGACACAGTCCAATTACAAGTCGAGCACCTCCGACGCCACTCCCCGACCTCCGCACGCTACGCAAAAGTTGTTCGGAGCATGAAAATGCAAGTCGAGTCCATCTCGAGACAGTAAGAATTCATCGCATGATCTCTTTCATTGTTTTCGATTGCCGCCGCAGCTCAGTATTTGACAAGACATCACGTCTGACACTTGTTCAAGACAAGTTCATCTTATGTGCAATGCTGCTTTTCTTTTCAACAAGAGACTACTCGCATCTCCATCACTACCGAAACAGAACCCTCACCCTCCCGAGACAAAAAAAACGTCCTTGCCCTACCTAGACAGACCCCTCACCCTCCCCTGATCTTGTTAACCTTACCTAGAGACCCGTTCAGCGCACTAACCTCTAACCGTCCATATACAACTCAACCGCGAATTCAAGTCAAAGCATGTAACACACCGTCGAAAGAAACAGTCCTTTGCACCGTTCGATCCAAGTTCTCACTCGACAGACATGACATCGAAACATTGTCAACTCGACTCGACACCGAGAACTGACAATCCACGTCTCTTGCACTTTCATTTCATTCCTCGCTTCTTCCCAATCAGATCGCACATCTCGCCTTGTCATTCTCATTGACTCGACACAGTCCAATTACAAGTCGAGCACCTCCGACGCCACTCCCCGACCTCCGCACGCTACGCAAAAGTTGTTCAGAGCATGAAAATGCAAGTCGAGTCCATCTCGAGACAGTAAGAATTCATCGCATGATCTCTTTCATTGTTTTCGATTGCCGCCGCAGCTCAGTATTTGACAAGACATCACGTCTGACACTTGTTCAAGACAAGTTCATCTTATGTGCAATGCTGCTTTTCTTTTCAACAAGAGACTACTCGCATCTCCATCACTACCGAAACAGAACCCTCACCCTCCCGAGACAAAAAAAACGTCCTTGCCCTACCTAGACAGACCCCTCACCCTCCCCTGATCTTGTTAACCTTACCTAGAGACCCGTTCAGCGCACTAACCTCTAACCGTCCATATACAACTCAACCGCGAATTCAAGTCAAAGCATGTAACACACCGTCGAAAGAAACAGTCCTTTGCACCGTTCGATCCAAGTTCTCACTCGACAGACATGACATCGAAACATTGTCAACTCGACTCGACACCGAGAACTGACAATCCACGTCTCTTGCACTTTCATTTCATTCCTCGCTTCTTCCCAATCAGATCGCACATCTCGCCTTGTCATTCTCATTGACTCGACACAGTCCAATTACAAGTCGAGCACCTCCGACGCCACTCCCCGACCTCCGCACGCTACGCAAAAGTTGTTCAGAGCATGAAAATGCAAGTCGAGTCCATCTCGAGACAGTAAGAATTCATCGCATGATCTCTTTCATTGTTTTCGATTGCCGCCGCAGCTCAGTATTTGACAAGACATCACGTCTGACACTTGTTCAAGACAAGTTCATCTTATGTGCAATGCTGCTTTTCTTTTCAACAAGAGACTACTCGCATCTCCATCACTACCGAAACAGAACCCTCACCCTCCCGAGACAAAAAAAACGTCCTTGCCCTACCTAGACAGACCCCTCACCCTCCCCTGATCTTGTTAACCTTACCTAGAGACCCGTTCAGCGCACTAACCTCTAACCGTCCATATACAACTCAACCGCGAATTCAAGTCAAAGCATGTAACACACCGTCGAAAGAAACAGTCCTTTGCACCGTTCGATCCAAGTTCTCACTCGACAGACATGACATCGAAACATTGTCAACTCGACTCGACACCGAGAACTGACAATCCACGTCTCTTGCACTTTCATTTCATTCCTCGCTTCTTCCCAATCAGATCGCACATCTCGCCTTGTCATTCTCATTGACTCGACACAGTCCAATTACAAGTCGAGCACCTCCGACGCCACTCCCCGACCTCCGCACGCTACGCAAAAGTTGTTCAGAGCATGAAAATGCAAGTCGAGTCCATCTCGAGACAGTAAGAATTCATCGCATGATCTCTTTCATTGTTTTCGATTGCCGCCGCAGCTCAGTATTTGACAAGACATCACGTCTGACACTTGTTCAAGACAAGTTCATCTTATGTGCAATGCTGCTTTTCTTTTCAACAAGAGACTACTCGCATCTCCATCACTACCGAAACAGAACCCTCACCCTCCCGAGACAAAAAAAACGTCCTTGCCCTACCTAGACAGACCCCTCACCCTCCCCTGATCTTGTTAACCTTACCTAGAGACCCGTTCAGCGCACTAACCTCTAACCGTCCATATACAACTCAACCGCGAATTCAAGTCAAAGCATGTAACACACCGTCGAAAGAAACAGTCCTTTGCACCGTTCGATCCAAGTTCTCACTCGACAGACATGACATCGAAACATTGTCAACTCGACTCGACACCGAGAACTGACAATCCACGTCTCTTGCACTTTCATTTCATTCCTCGCTTCTTCCCAATCAGATCGCACATCTCGCCTTGTCATTCTCATTGACTCGACACAGTCCAATTACAAGTCGAGCACCTCCGACGCCACTCCCCGACCTCCGCACGCTACGCAAAAGTTGTTCAGAGCATGAAAATGCAAGTCGAGTCCATCTCGAGACAGTAAGAATTCATCGCATGATCTCTTTCATTGTTTTCGATTGCCGCCGCAGCTCAGTATTTGACAAGACATCACGTCTGACACTTGTTCAAGACAAGTTCATCTTATGTGCAATGCTGCTTTTCTTTTCAACAAGAGACTACTCGCATCTCCATCACTACCGAAACAGAACCCTCACCCTCCCGAGACAAAAAAAACGTCCTTGCCCTACCTAGACAGACCCCTCACCCTCCCCTGATCTTGTTAACCTTACCTAGAGACCCGTTCAGCGCACTAACCTCTAACCGTCCATATACAACTCAACCGCGAATTCAAGTCAAAGCATGTAACACACCGTCGAAAGAAACAGTCCTTTGCACCGTTCGATCCAAGTTCTCACTCGACAGACATGACATCGAAACATTGTCAACTCGACTCGACACCGAGAACTGACAATCCACGTCTCTTGCACTTTCATTTCATTCCTCGCTTCTTCCCAATCAGATCGCACATCTCGCCTTGTCATTCTCATTGACTCGACACAGTCCAATTACAAGTCGAGCACCTCCGACGCCACTCCCCGACCTCCGCACGCTACGCAAAAGTTGTTCAGAGCATGAAAATGCAAGTCGAGTCCATCTCGAGACAGTAAGAATTCATCGCATGATCTCTTTCATTGTTTTCGATTGCCGCCGCAGCTCAGTATTTGACAAGACATCACGTCTGACACTTGTTCAAGACAAGTTCATCTTATGTGCAATGCTGCTTTTCTTTTCAACAAGAGACTACTCGCATCTCCATCACTACCGAAACAGAACCCTCACCCTCCCGAGACAAAAAAAACGTCCTTGCCCTACCTAGACAGACCCCTCACCCTCCCCTGATCTTGTTAACCTTACCTAGAGACCCGTTCAGCGCACTAACCTCTAACCGTCCATATACAACTCAACCGCGAATTCAAGTCAAAGCATGTAACACACCGTCGAAAGAAACAGTCCTTTGCACCGTTCGATCCAAGTTCTCACTCGACAGACATGACATCGAAACATTGTCAACTCGACTCGACACCGAGAACTGACAATCCACGTCTCTTGCACTTTCATTTCATTCCTCGCTTCTTCCCAATCAGATCGCACATCTCGCCTTGTCATTCTCATTGACTCGACACAGTCCAATTACAAGTCGAGCACCTCCGACGCCACTCCCCGACCTCCGCACGCTACGCAAAAGTTGTTCAGAGCATGAAAATGCAAGTCGAGTCCATCTCGAGACAGTAAGAATTCATCGCATGATCTCTTTCATTGTTTTCGATTGCCGCCGCAGCTCAGTATTTGACAAGACATCACGTCTGACACTTGTTCAAGACAAGTTCATCTTATGTGCAATGCTGCTTTTCTTTTCAACAAGAGACTACTCGCATCTCCATCACTACCGAAACAGAACCCTCACCCTCCCGAGACAAAAAAAACGTCCTTGCCCTACCTAGACAGACCCCTCACCCTCCCCTGATCTTGTTAACCTTACCTAGAGACCCGTTCAGCGCACTAACCTCTAACCGTCCATATACAACTCAACCGCGAATTCAAGTCAAAGCATGTAACACACCGTCGAAAGAAACAGTCCTTTGCACCGTTCGATCCAAGTTCTCACTCGACAGACATGACATCGAAACATTGTCAACTCGACTCGACACCGAGAACTGACAATCCACGTCTCTTGCACTTTCATTTCATTCCTCGCTTCTTCCCAATCAGATCGCACATCTCGCCTTGTCATTCTCATTGACTCGACACAGTCCAATTACAAGTCGAGCACCTCCGACGCCACTCCCCGACCTCCGCACGCTACGCAAAAGTTGTTCAGAGCATGAAAATGCAAGTCGAGTCCATCTCGAGACAGTAAGAATTCATCGCATGATCTCTTTCATTGTTTTCGATTGCCGCCGCAGCTCAGTATTTGACAAGACATCACGTCTGACACTTGTTCAAGACAAGTTCATCTTATGTGCAATGCTGCTTTTCTTTTCAACAAGAGACTACTCGCATCTCCATCACTACCGAAACAGAACCCTCACCCTCCCGAGACAAAAAAAACGTCCTTGCCCTACCTAGACAGACCCCTCACCCTCCCCTGATCTTGTTAACCTTACCTAGAGACCCGTTCAGCGCACTAACCTCTAACCGTCCATATACAACTCAACCGCGAATTCAAGTCAAAGCATGTAACACACCGTCGAAAGAAACAGTCCTTTGCACCGTTCGATCCAAGTTCTCACTCGACAGACATGACATCGAAACATTGTCAACTCGACTCGACACCGAGAACTGACAATCCACGTCTCTTGCACTTTCATTTCATTCCTCGCTTCTTCCCAATCAGATCGCACATCTCGCCTTGTCATTCTCATTGACTCGACACAGTCCAATTACAAGTCGAGCACCTCCGACGCCACTCCCCGACCTCCGCACGCTACGCAAAAGTTGTTCAGAGCATGAAAATGCAAGTCGAGTCCATCTCGAGACAGTAAGAATTCATCGCATGATCTCTTTCATTGTTTTCGATTGCCGCCGCAGCTCAGTATTTGACAAGACATCACGTCTGACACTTGTTCAAGACAAGTTCATCTTATGTGCAATGCTGCTTTTCTTTTCAACAAGAGACTACTCGCATCTCCATCACTACCGAAACAGAACCCTCACCCTCCCGAGACAAAAAAAACGTCCTTGCCCTACCTAGACAGACCCCTCACCCTCCCCTGATCTTGTTAACCTTACCTAGAGACCCGTTCAGCGCACTAACCTCTAACCGTCCATATACAACTCAACCGCGAATTCAAGTCAAAGCATGTAACACACCGTCGAAAGAAACAGTCCTTTGCACCGTTCGATCCAAGTTCTCACTCGACAGACATGACATCGAAACATTGTCAACTCGACTCGACACCGAGAACTGACAATCCACGTCTCTTGCACTTTCATTTCATTCCTCGCTTCTTCCCAATCAGATCGCACATCTCGCCTTGTCATTCTCATTGACTCGACACAGTCCAATTACAAGTCGAGCACCTCCGACGCCACTCCCCGACCTCCGCACGCTACGCAAAAGTTGTTCAGAGCATGAAAATGCAAGTCGAGTCCATCTCGAGACAGTAAGAATTCATCGCATGATCTCTTTCATTGTTTTCGATTGCCGCCGCAGCTCAGTATTTGACAAGACATCACGTCTGACACTTGTTCAAGACAAGTTCATCTTATGTGCAATGCTGCTTTTCTTTTCAACAAGAGACTACTCGCATCTCCATCACTACCGAAACAGAACCCTCACCCTCCCGAGACAAAAAAAACGTCCTTGCCCTACCTAGACAGACCCCTCACCCTCCCCTGATCTTGTTAACCTTACCTAGAGACCCGTTCAGCGCACTAACCTCTAACCGTCCATATACAACTCAACCGCGAATTCAAGTCAAAGCATGTAACACACCGTCGAAAGAAACAGTCCTTTGCACCGTTCGATCCAAGTTCTCACTCGACAGACATGACATCGAAACATTGTCAACTCGACTCGACACCGAGAACTGACAATCCACGTCTCTTGCACTTTCATTTCATTCCTCGCTTCTTCCCAATCAGATCGCACATCTCGCCTTGTCATTCTCATTGACTCGACACAGTCCAATTACAAGTCGAGCACCTCCGACGCCACTCCCCGACCTCCGCACGCTACGCAAAAGTTGTTCGGAGCATGAAAATGCTTCTTGTGGCACTTTGAACCAAGTCTTTTGGTTCTGATCTCATTGAGAATGGGTACATGGCAGAAAAGCTATCAATGCCAAGTTGAGGATATGTTACAGCTATTCTTATATGTTGATAGTTAGTCCTATGTTCCTTCCCAAAGTTTCCTGACTATCTAGACTCACCAAATGATCTTTGTTACCTTGGATAGGCGGCCAAACAACTCAATCAGCATGATATGCCACACAAACAGTCTAAAACGTGTTGTGGCGCATCGAACTACTTGAGATACCGCTCACTATGCTATTTCAGTCGACTACATGGCGGGAAAATACATTAGAGTTATAAAACTATAACTATACTTTATCAGCACCCGTTTTTAGGGGGAAAGTCGAGTTGACGGCGAGAGGGGTTGAGCAGTCTAGAAGCGCTGCGAAGAATATCGATGGCGAGAATCGGATCAGGGCGGCAATGCGAACGAACTTCGTTAAGCGCCTCGCTGGAGGTTCACCCGTTGCGGAAGGACAGATCTACGAAAAAGGTAAACATAGCAAATGGATACGCCAGCTCAAAACTAGCGTATCCAACCATCAAAGAAACAAATGCACACCTGGGATGGGCACCTGTTTCCATACGTGTGTCCCCTTCGTGCGGATGGACCGCCCCCGTTTCCTATCCACTAACGGGACGCGGTGTCAAGTGTCGTCGCGAATGTCGTCCAGGTCGTCGTATAGGCCCTGACTGTCCTGATGCAGCCCCAAAAGCGGCCTGAGATGCGGGCTGTCCACGTTGATGAGGCCTACGCGTTGTGGTGGTATGCGTTGCCGTACACACATGTCCTGCTTTTGCGCAGACAATTGCGCGTCTAGCTAGCGAGCAGGCGCCGACGGCCTAGGTCTCGCGGCAGATCTGGATCTACGGACAGATACAACATCGTGAAGGATGCGCAGTTTCGCAATTAGCGTGCCGAACGAAAAGAGGAGAAACGCACCGTGGATGGGAGACGGTGTCATGGCACGTAGCCCGGCACGTCATGGAACGCTACATGTTCTTGCTAGTTGGTGGCAGCCCAACTCTCCTATGGCCTGCTGTCACAGACCCCTTCCCTCCCCATGCCTGTGGGAAGGCCGTTCATAAGAAAAATGGACTCCACCACCGGAAGCGTGTTCAATATCAGCGGCGTGCTAATGAAAATGAACGCGGGATAAGACGCGGCTGCCACCGCAAATGAGCCCACGTCAGGCCGAGAATTGGGCGGTGTCATCGTCGAAGATCATGGGGCAGATGACGAGAAGATGCGCTACAGATACGGCTCGGCCTGATGAAGAACGGAGATGCAAAGACAGAGTCGTCAGCGGGCGGGTAATGACCAAGATGAATCGCGCCTTGGAGAGATCTGGCGAGAAGGATACGACGCGTCAGTCATGGCACGCACCCAATCCGCGGCCGTCACCCTCGTCATTGTTGGTGGACGGCTCCCCTTGGAAAACCGTACGACATATACGACGGAATCAGAAGAAAAACAGGAAAGACAAGATATACGCACGAGAATGATGTGCATATCGCCGTGAAAAAATGACCCGAGCAAACTCTGACGCGCCCTGGTACGTACGCAACGATCAGCTCGGCGTGGAGGACCACAGATTCAACGTGGCCACAGAAGTCATAGCGCTGTCGTTCTCGTCGTCGTTGTTGGACCGACTTGCCGTGCAAAGCCGCACAACGGATAAGTCCCCTTATCCGATGCGTGGTTTTGCGAGCGGTGAGTCGGGATGACGACGGAGGGGATGGAGAGTAGAACGGTGCCAATGAGCGATGCGACTTTGGCGACAGTCGTGGGATGGCCGTGCACGAGACGAGATAGAAGAGAGTGCCTCATTGGAAGAGACCCCGACGTGAATCCAGATCTACGGACCAGTCAACGATACAAACCAGAACACCGGTGCAGACCTGGCGTATTGAACGGAAGACAAGAGAAAACACGCACCTTGCCTGAGCGCCCGCCTCCAGGTGGCGCGCTCAGCCCAAGTCGACGACCGCGCACGTCCAATCCGCCAGCGCGGCGGATACACTCAACCTCCTGCAGCCCGTGTATGGCGTGGTCGTCGTCGCCCAGCAAACCCAAGACCGGCTTGTACCGCGTGCTGCCCATCTTGCATGGGGCGTCATGTTGGGTTTCGTTGCCACGCAGTGCTGTAGTACGGGCGCAGCGCGACGTTCGCCGGCGACGAGAAGGGAGCAGCCCACGCGACTAGCACGAGCAAGTCGTTGTCAAGATCAGAGCCCTGAACGTGTCATCAACAGCAAGGCTATGGCTTACTAAGCTACGACGCTCTCTCCCGCTCTCCCGCTCTCGACATCGGACGAGCTGACGTCAACCAAGATTGTGGCGAGATGAGCCCTGCTTGCCGCTGTACACGCCATATGTACGCTATTCCCATCTCAGAACCGCCCCCACCGTTCACGCGCCGCTGCTGACTGGAACGCCAACGACGACGGCGAGCGCGGGACGACGCTTTCTTTCGCAATTGGAAGCAACGGGATGTGAAGTCTGCCATCGGGCGAGGGTGCTTCGGCATGTGTGTGCAGGCAAAGCGACGGTAACGCGCCTGGAGATCCGTTGTGTCTAGTATCCGTTATATATTTCGCAGAGTTGCACAAGCCAATCAGTTTTACATCGCTAACTTAGACGACAGCAGGATAATAATGAGGTCTTCACCGCTACTCCTACTCCCAGTCATGTCTCCGTGGACTTCAGGATTGTCCCCCATCATTATATGCCCGCAGCCCACCAGCCCCGAAGTTTGACGCCGTTTTATGCAATGCGACGCACGCCGTGACAGTTGACGTGCGGATGGTCGCTCTGCATAATTGGAGCTGAATTAGAGTAGGCCCGCCTCAACGATATTCACTTTCAGGCATACGTACCTGTGCTTGTTTCATTTCAGTCGGACTCTTTATGTATTCAGTTTCTTCACCCGTACGGTTCGACCATGAAGCTCTTCTACACATTCCTCGTCGATATCTTTCTCGTACGAACCTCAGCGCATGAATGCAAATGTGTGGCAAAAGCTCAAATAGTGACTGCGACACGGGGTTATCTTGAGCCTAGGTACTGGATGACAACTGTTAATCACACACGCGTCTTGACCTCTGTCGTCGCGCAGCCCCAAACCCAAAGGTGTTGGACCGAGCGTCTGCTCCTCCAACCATTCCCGACCTCGATCTTCCTTCCATTATGTCCACCGTTAAGATGGTAGCAGAGGCATCAGACTTATCCGGCGTAGATCGTTGCCTCCACTTCTACCGTAGGCGCCCGACGTGACCTCCGACGTCGACGATACTGTCCGTCGTGAACGAACCGGTCCCGAATGTCTCGAATGAGAACGGAAGCTCGTCACTATACGCGCGGAGAAACAATCATCAGTGGCCATTACGAACCAGAACCATGGAGTGCCTATGGGGCAGACAATACGGCGGAGACGACAAGGTCAGATGTACAGTAACCGCCCGTTGTCATCAAGACGAGTCAGAGTGGGCTCAGTCGGCGACGACGCATGTGATCTCGAAAGCGGTCGAAGCGTCGGCAAATGCAATGTTAAGGATGTGTTAGCAGTTACGAGTCAATCATCCGAGGAACGAAGAGGACAACGGATGTAGACATGACTTGCTCAGCAGTGCAGGTACTTTGCTGTACGATCAGCCAAGCAATGTGGGTGCAAGAAGCCTGAGACATACCTACACGACTCACGAGGACATCGGGACATCGAAAATCATCTCTCGGTCATCCGCAAAAGCCCCTTACGGAAGTAATACACCCATTGACATTGGCGCGATGGGCGGTGCGCAACGGTAGAAAGTGCTGGCATTGCCTAGCAACGTCAACGTCAAGGTAGAATTGGCGAGGACGAACGGGAGTACTTCTAGCCAGCGGGGAGGACTTGACTGCGTGAAACAATGTCATAATCGCGATAGCTTTGCGTATGTGGGATAGTAAGGGATGAAAAGCAGTCCAAGGGCAAGACTCTGCGTCCAGGACGAGCATGGTCCTGACCCGTCGTTCGCACCTGGCTGCATCAACAAAGAAGGAAAATGCAGTGAGAAGATAGACACACCATAGGCGCATTCGCACTATGACATCCCTCGGCGAGGCTCAGACGAGCATCCTTTGTAGCACGAAACAGTCGTCGGCATAATCCTGCGCTGAATCAATGCTGCGAACCTACGCCAGTGGTAAAGGAGGGAAAGCAAAGCAAATGACGGAAAGGGACACGACACGTATACGCGAGGGAGGCTGATAGACGCAGCGTTGGAGTTGAGTATCGTCGTGGTGGCGAGCGAACAACGAACGGCAAAAAGCAAGCACTTCCATATCTGGATGTGCCGGCGGAAACGATGTCATCATGCTCGCTTTGCGTTCACCTCGGCCCTCGCAGTTTGCACTGCTTCGCCTCCATCCATCCGCAAAGACGATATTGCACACGCACAAGATTGCGCTCCATTCCGCAGCTACGACGATTATATCCCTCTCTTCCGTGTGCTCGCCTCATCATCAAGGGGCGCCCACTAAATTCCGAGGTCGATGCAGGCCCCGACGCGCGACCAGCTACAGGCTTTCGCTGTTCGCACAAATTCTGTCACTATGCACTGCGAGTCTCGATACAGTGTTGCTTCGTCTCTTGCGGTTTTCAAGCGTTTCGGATCCTAAAAAGACTACTTTTGGCGGACCCAGCTCTGCGAGTTGTAAGTGTCTATATCCTCATCTTCTCTACACATGTTCTCTAATAATCGGACGAGGACCGCTCCTTGATCTCCGACCATCATCATCTCTGTTTTTCCCACGGTGAAAAAATCGAGCAGGACCTCAGGAGGGTTGCCTGCGCCTCCGCACAGCTGTCCCAGACGGCACTTTTGGCCCATGGTGACCTCAGACGACACGGTCCGTCGCCGGGAAGTGCCATAGTGGCCAGCACGCCCCGACCCGCCAGCGAGCCCCACCCTAGACACTCGTCGGCTTCTCCACTACCGACTCCACCCACACGCATTCACCTTTCTATAACCATACCCGATCCTCATCACAATCCAATCCCGCCAAAGCATCGGTCATAGCACCGTCCAGTAGCACACTCATCAGTCCTCGAACTGGAGCCCGGTCTCATGCACATTTGCCTATCCAGAGACTGTGGATCTGGGGGCATCGGAGTGGTGACCCGATATGTTCATGAGACAGGCAATCAACGTGGCGGAGGATGCTACACTGCGGCGGAAAATGGGCCGAGTCAGTCTGGGTGGGAATGGAGGCAGACGCGGTTTTGGGAGTGGTGAAGGAGGATGCAGGCGCTGGATGATATAGGACCTCTTTGCTATTCCTCTGGCTTTGCCGGTCTCCTGCCCTATGGGCAATCTGAGCATCATCTGCCTTCGGGCGTGCTCAAGTCTCAGTTTTGACAGCCGTAGTCTAGCAGTACTTTACAATCGCGCCATATATCTCACGAGTTCTAGATAGTCTTACATATGTTTTAGCACAAAAGACTATAATTGGATTTAAAAAAAAAAAATAATCGGACGAACGATAGGGTTGGTTTCACCGAATGATTACACCTAGACGCGTCATTGCGAGCCATGTGAATCTAGTGTACACGGTGATAGACAATACTGGACGGACGTATTATTGGGGAGATGTACGGTTGGGGTATACAGAGCGTTGCCGATGTTCAGTATTGCGACACAGTGCGTGTGATATATCTATGGGTCTAGGTTGGCGTGAACCGCCTCGCAATAAATCTCGTAAACATCTATATCTTCTTTCGGTTCCACGGCCGCCTTTGTGGCTTTGTACGGCTTTGCCCAGTGAGCATCTTGAACATGCACAAGGTCATCATAATTCGGCCCTTCACTGAATTGCTCTTCCAGATCTTCTAGCAGGGCTTCTATGGCCTCTTCATTGGCATTGAACTTCCTCTGAGCTTCCTTGTCAGCAGGATAGAATATCATTTGTAGACGCGTACCTGCTGACGGTCTCTCCTGGCTCGCGGCCTTGGCGCGGCAGCAATTTCATTGTGTTGGAGATGACTCGGAAAAGACCATACAGGTGCAGCAACCTGATGTTGTCCTTCTCTTCCTGACGCACCCTCCGGAGGTATTCCCGGTATCGTTGCATCGGAGGGTGAGTGCCGGTCGGGGAGGTTGCTTGAGACTTCTTGTCTGTCAAGAGATAGGGCAGCCAGGGAAGAATCAGCCCGCAGAACTGGATGGGAACGTTCGGAGAGCGAAGCAGCACTCCCTTCAAGAAGCTGAGGATTTACAGTGGGCGCGAAGGATGAAGACGACACATCGCGTGCTGCGCTATACAACTGCCACATTTGAGTGGGCGACAAACGAAATCCAGCACTGGAAGCACGTGACATGTGGGTCTGTAGTGGTGACCATGGCTGCATGAGCGGTGATGGTGTCAGCCTGCTTTCAGACAAATCATCAGACTGGTTGTAAGCCGCCACATTTTGGTTCACCCAATCGATTTGGTGCGCCTCGACTGAATCCCCGGTTAACGAAATCGAAGCCTGATGACCGGAGGCGCTTTGCCCGACGTCAGGTGATGCAGCCGTAACGCCTTCTTGACCGTCCTGCGCAAACAAGCTTGGCAGATTGTTCTCGAAGTATTGGAACAGAGCAGTTGTGTCGTATTCCGTGAATTGGAGATCTGAGCTGTGCAATGAGCATGTCACCAGAGCTCATTAGTACAAGAAGCTCACCGTCGCTACTGCAAGCAAAGTTCATCGAGGCTGTTGGGTATGAAGAGTAGCCTGATACGTCTGTATATGTAGGAAACCTTGTCACAGCAACACTTGTCTCCTTTTGTCCGAGTCGCAGTCTCAAGGTCGCGTCTCGATCGGCCCACAGCATTCGTTGCGAAGGACTACAATCAGCACTCCATTCCCAGCGATGCTTATTGTTCTAATCGAGACAAAGAGCTTACTTGTGCACCGATGTTCCCATTACTCAGTGGGTGCAATTTCACACGCGTTGTTCCAGATTTGGGTTGTTGCAATTGTTCCGATTATGATCGTTCTCGTGTCACTGCGACCCCAACGCGGCACGACAAGCTCGAATATGGTAGAAGGGTTGTAGATGCCCGCGGTAGTGGTATCACCTCCGAGTCGATGGTAGCTATGGCACCGTCATGATTCCTAGAGAAGAACAATAGGATTGCAGTATAAAGATTGGCTCCCTCTCTCGTGACTCGTCCAAATACACACCTTTTCTACCCCACGCTTTGCATACGTAGGCCAACTCCGCTGCACAATTGTTCACTACAAGCTGACTTTACAATAAGATCTCTCACAACATTGTCAATGTCTGGCCATCTACTCGAGCAAATCCTGGAATTCGACGAGGGCCTTGGATGTAGCAATCGCACACTGCCGTTTGCCAACAATCTTTTGAAGACATCAGCCGTTGCGTCGCTGTCAGCACTCACAACACATGCTTCATTGTCGGTAGCTGAGCTTCCACCAATGACTGCGTCATTGACCACCCAAATGACATCGCTGCCGCATGCCGAAGACTCTCAGACTGCTACTCCATTCGACTTGCCAGACCTGTGTCAATTCCACCTCAGTGACGACTTGCAGCTACGAAACGTATCAATGCTTCCAGGAATGCAGGCGTATCTTGCGACTGTATGCAGTGTTTACCTCAAGCGACATGAGATGCCCGAAATTCCGGAAGAGTCCCACTACAAACGGATGCTCATCCAGGAAAATCTCCATCGACTCCGAAAGAAATTTCTCATCGATAACTCGACAGGCGTTCGTCACCTATTTCAGCTGCGGGGACAAACGTGCGCTGGGATCGCCTCCATACTCGTTGATACGCATCAGAAGGAGTGGCCCGTAGGCCGTCTGCAGACCACCCTTCAAAGTCCAGATAGTCCGTTCAACCCCTGGACAGGTGATGGTTTTGTGTTGTGGAGAAATGCGTCTAATCCATCTGCCGACGGCGTGGATGCATTCCTCGACATTGACATCGAGTACGCAAAGTCATCGCGAAATACCAGGCTCGCCAGCAAGTTCGTGCTAGCCGCTGAGCTGGGCCTCCGCTCCTTCATGGTGATCCATTTTGCTGCTCCCAACACCTTCACGACTTCTGTCAAAGCTGCATTTCGAGAGATCGATACGGCTGGCCGTCCATTCCCTTGGAAGCTTTGTCACATGAAGCCTTCGCGGTGTTTCAACCCAGCTTGCCCAAAACGTTTGAAGGAGCAGGGGGACATACCACGTGTCAGCCGACCAACAGGGTTTGACTCTACAACAGTGAGAAGCATGGCAGAGCATCTTACCACTCAGTCAGCCAAAGCCGCACCCAGGATAGCGAATCTCGCGGATGAAGATCGAATGACAGCTCTGTCTCTGCTGCAAAAGGTGAAATATGTCACTTATCACGATTACATACTTCTCGAACCAATTTTGATAGATTTGGACAAAAATGGTGACTCGTGATGCCACCTATGCTGTGATTTCCGATGGAGAAGAACAGTTTATCTGCGCGCGAGATCGAAAGACACAGACACTGCTACTCTCCGAACCCATGCTTGTTTATCGCCGGAAGAGCATTAAGGACGCGAAACTCCCTGCATTTATGGCCACGCAAACTGGACTTTTTCTGGTTGCAATCAACGATTTGATCTCGCGTGCATGCATTAACGATTATGCCATCAATCACAGTGTCTTGAGGTCCTCTGGATGTGTCCCTTCAGTCCTGGTGTGTTTCTTCACAACGGGATGACATAGACACTGATGGGTTCTAGGTACCCTATATGGTTCCAGTGGGCTCAACTGTGATTATTGTCTCCATTTCTTGGTGTCCTGGAAGCTCATCATGGTTATTTACAGATCCAGAATATCCGGATGAGATTGTTGCAGTCAGCTTATACCAACTTTCATTGGCTGCAAGCGCCCAGAGAACTTTTGGCATTCCGTGAACCCCACTCCGGTTTACTAACACTAAACATGCAGAACCACTCCTTGGACCTCATACATGGGGCCAATGGAGAAGGGCTGGCTACAGATGTACAGGTCTATGTTGATCAACATCTTGAGCGCGACCTCCATTCGGATTGGCATCAAGCACTATGCTATGTGACACTGCCAGCGCATCCGGGACAAGGCCAACAACTGGACAGTCACCCGATCACTGCCAGAATAGCAATGGGTGGTCTTGAAATGGATGGTCTCTACACTGAATACATGAATCGGCTCCAAATATCCACCATGGGGGGATTCGATTGTTTGCCAATACCGGTGGGCTTTTATGCAGATCATGTCTGTTTGGTTGGCATTCTGCTTCTGGAGAATGTTGGCATTCCCCTTGAGCAGTACATCAGACTGCTATCACTCCACCCTGCTCAGACGTTAGAGGAAGATATTGAAGTGTATGTGTGTTTACTGCCTGCCGAGTTTTGATACTGAAACTTTGACAAGACTCCACAAAGCAATGTTCACAGCTCTCAGCATGATTCATGCAACAGGACACACTCACGGGGGTCTCCGTACTGCTGATGATATTTTTGTGGAAGGACACTTGCCAAAGCCACGTATAATATTCAAAAATATGCGCAACTCTGTCTGCATGCCTACGCAGACAATGGAGGAGCTTGCTCTCTTCAACCACCATGTCGCACGAGATTGGACCTCTATGGAAAGCATATGCCTCGAAACATTGCCGGAGGAAAGAAGACAAGCATGTCGGCAATACAGATAGAAAAATGTATCGTGACAACTACATCTATAGACTATCCCATGTCTTTTACCAAATCATTGTGCCCGATGATAGAGTCTTGATCGATGTATGTGCCAGCAATGAACTTTTCCATCCGAGCCATCTCTTTGGCAAAATCGTCCGTGGTTCCTCGAAGGCTTGAACGATCAAAATCAATGACGGAAATACGTCCGTCATCCGTCGCCAAGATGTTCCACGATCGCAAGTCGCGATGCAACACCCCTGCCGCGTGTATATCCGATAGAACCCTCCGCAAAGAATCACTACCCAATTTGATGTCAAAGGGTACAGAATGTAGTGCATACAATGTCTCACCTTTCGTCAATTGTCAGCTCTACTTTGCCGTCCCGCATCTTTCTTGCACCCAGAGGGGTTCCGCTGTGACTCATGACCAACGCTCCCGCACAACGCGAATTGTGTACAAAAATACCATAAATCTGAGGGATACCTTGAACGCCGGCACTGGAGAGATGCTTGTAGATGTCATATTCATGCCTCAGACGCTGTAGCTGCTCGGGTGCCGTGGCAATCTTGATAACAAGTGGATGATGTTTATGGCCAGAAATGAACGCCCGATGAACCTCGCCAGTGGCCCCTCTACCGAGTCGATCGCCTATAATCAGAGAGGTAACTTCCTTTGCAGCGTAATAGTCCGTGCTTGACCGGCCCAGTCTGCACAATAAGGAGGGCGATGGCGAATTGAATATTCCAAAACGAAGGTAGACTGCCAGAGCCGACCGATTCAGGGAGTCGACAGCTTTCTGCCTATACGTAAGTCCGTGATACGAAACGGCATAGAGTGCCTCACCTCATGTTGCTTGGAGGTAGCATCCTTCTGTTTCAGTATGGCTGTTGAGGTAGCGAGTTCCTAGCGGGCTTTCTGTCATGCAAAGCCCAGCGATAAACATGGGAACTGACTGGATTCAGGGGCCTACGCTCAGCATGTTTTGCCGTCGGTTTTGTATGAGTCAAAACGCTTGCCTGCAAAGATCAGTAGAGCCACCCGTAAGTTGACGTTGTACGCCACCTTTTTGGGGCTGGGCTCCGGTAGAGCGTCCAGTGCACGGCGCTTCGACCTCAGAACCCTATCCACTGGCGGTGGAACTAGTTTCGGGCGATTCTTTCGGCGTAGAAGCACGTCTACTCGCTGCAAAGCATCGTCGATCATGGCCAGATGTAGTGCTGTCCACAACCGAGTGTAAGTAGGCGACGTCGAAGTGCAAGGATTGTACACGTCGGAAAGAAAGAGGGTTTGACTGGCTCTGTGCCGAATTCCGAAGCGGATCAAATTGCCACAGTCAAACACTAGGAAAGTCGCATCGAGGCGGACGGCATTCGCCCAAGCCTACGACAAGACAAGCATCAACATTGTTCAAAGCAGAAATGGATTGACTGACTCGCTGAATGTATGCACGCGGTTGGCCTAGCCAGGCAAGTGGCTCCTTGCGATGAACTCGCCCAGGTGTGACGTGTTCTGCAGCTGGAGCATTAAGACGCCCACTCTTCCTCACGGCGCCGTCCTGGTCTAACTTGCCCAGATCGGGAACGTTCCATGGGGGTGAAGGATTATCGGGGGGTGGAGTGGCGGTCGCTGTCGGTGATGGGTACTGAGTATCACAGTCTCTCTCCCATGTGAACATGGTAGGCAGATCGGCAGTGGCTAGATCGTCCATGCACTGTATCAAATCCGCTCCTCCGGGAGAGAAGAACGTGAAGACCGCTGGACGAGAAAAATTTTGCGCCAGAGAGAACATGGTTCTTTGCTCCTTGAGTTTGAACGTTCTGAGCTCTCGGGGATGGTACTTTTCGAGCTCCACAACGCACACACAGTAGTCCTCGCATACGAAACCATCCGGGGAGGTTATACAAGTGTCGATATCGCCATCGTCCCAGGCCAAAGCCAAAATATATGGATCTAGGGTACCGGGATGAAGTGAAAGCACGGCAGATAGCCTACAGGCCACAGCCCCCACTCCATGCCATTGGGAGGTCGCGACGGCGCGGGCCGTATTGAGGTGTGAATTGTTGCGATCCGGAGGATTCATCATGTCATACACGGTCCGATCCATTGAATAACGGGCAGGAAAGCTTTGGAGCCTAGCGTCGAGATAGTTACATAAGTCGGGAATGAGTGAAGGAACGCGCTGAATTCGCTTCAGAACGAGATGATCGTCGATGTGCGCGTCGAGGAAGTGGCCAGGTGGACACGAGGGACCACGCGACGGCGAGTCAGAGCTCCCAAATGAACTCCGGGACCTTGAGAAGAACCTCTCCTCGGCGAGACGCGTGGGGTTCATGGTATGTGGTAGACCGACGAAGGAACATCAACCAACCCGGTGTCGCTCTTCATGACTCTCACGCTCCAAATGTGGAACAACAACAAAATCGGGTCTGTATGGTCAGGATCCCTGACCATATTACCGTTACCCGGTATACGATTCCGTGACTGATTGATAGCGCCAGCTCTGGAATTATTCGTATATGATTTGCAGCAATTGCTGATCTTGAGTTCAATTCTAAACTTTTTACTTCTTGTGCGCAACGAGATTTCGCGTCGCCATAGGCCGCCCTTCGGCAACAGTACCGTGAGATTGTGTCGGAGGAAGGCGCGCTAGATGCTACACGAGCCAGGTCATGCGAGTCAAGTAGAACAGACGGATTGTCGTTCTCCCAACCATTAGTACTTCTCCCAGAGCTTACACATATTCGACGTGAGAGAATGTCCTTCTGCCTGACAGTGCATGTCGGTGCGAAGAATTGCTGTGCGTTGTAATGTCTGTCCAGCAATCCCGCGTCAGAATAAGGAGACAAAGCGTAGAAGACAGATTGTCGTCGTAGAATAGTACTCGAGAATGTTGGTACACAAGTAACACAACGAAAAAATTGTGCAACGGCAGCGTGAGCTTTGGCGGCACCTGGTAGCAGTGATACAAGAACGACCGTGTCGAATATGCGTGCCATGGATGCACTTGTAGACTAAACACTGCAGCTCATCTTCAGTCGTCGTGCTCACACCGAGTCACACGAAGAGCGGCTGGGGAGAAAACCGTCGAAAGGGACTGCACGATGACACAGTGATTCATATTGAATCGTTCTTCATATCTAGTTCCGCTCGTTTGATACGGAATAGCCATGCGAAGTATCAATACGAACACAACCAATCGAGTCTTGCCGGGCGGAACTGGATATGAAGAACAAGATATACGTCTCTCGCGATCCAGTGGCGGTGGACACAGAAACATGAATTGGCAACAATATCATGTTGGTTCCGCTGTCGCTCTATCACACATTTCAAGCCTCCAGCGCCTCTGCTGCCACACATCGTGCTCCGCACCAACTCTGGGGATGTCAAACCTCAGGACGTCTGACCAGAGACTGAACACCTCTTCACAAGCAGAAATGGAGGCCCTGAAAGAGTATATACAACTTGGAACACATCCACAGCAGCTTGAAGCGCGCACACCCACACCCGGGCGTGCACACCCACACTCGGGCATGCAGACTCACACTCGCGTCGTACCAGAAGGCGCGTGGCCGTATGAGCCGGTGATCAGCATGTGATCAGGATTCATGCTGCTTTCTTCCGTACCACCACCATCGATGCCCTCGCCGTCGACCCCCGCTGAACACAGGACCATCCCGCCTCGCCACCCCACATTTGTCAATTCACGGAGCCCCCAGTAGAAGTCGCGTCAAAGTTCCAGTGCTGGTGAGCGGGTTGCCGGTGAGTTGTCGATTATGGCTAGTTTCACGCAGTCTAACCGGTTCAATTTAGCAGCTCATCTCAACAGCGACGTCCGCGCGGCAATGTACTGGACAATTGCGCCATGCCCTCAAGTCACTGATGACCATGTCAATAAGACGGATTCGTGCGGCTGTGGTTCTTTAGATGGGCCGTTAATTGGGGTTTGCTCGACGCGGACTAACCCCTTGGCCACAGACTCAGGAATTAGGGCACCCGTTAATGTGTTCGCTTTGCCGCCAATTGAGCACAAGGGCAGCAAGTCTCACCTCAATGGCGGCCAGCAATCGTCATTAAGTCATAAATTCTGCTGATGCGGACTGACCGATGCTTTGTAGCAATCGATGGCAACGTCACGGTTCATTTTGCCCCTGGCATTATTTTACAATATTCTTGAGACTGCGGATGGCATTCGGTGGATTGGGAAGAAAGTCGGCACCCGTATGTTTTATTTACTAGATTCGCAATGTAATGCAGGGTACTCCTAAGTATTGCTAAATTTGTCGCACCGCAACGTTTGACATGCATGAACACTCTGCAGCGTACTCCCGGGTGTCTTGCGCAGAGTGCCGCCGTACGGCGGTCGTCTAAGTTCTAACGGCCCTACGGGCCGTGTGGTAGATCCCAAGGTTCAAAGTCCAGCTATGCATGTCATGTGCACTTGTACATCCCCGAGTGTGAGTGTGCATCCCCGAGTGTGGGTGTGCGCGCTGTGACCTGCTGTGGATGTGTTCCAAGTTGTCTTTACTCGCCCTGAAATGAACGATGGATTCTGATAAATGGAACGATACATGGGAATGTCAGTGGATGCGTGCCTTCGCGAGTTCTGGAACAAACACCTCGTTTGACTCCGAGTTGTAGACCACACCACGCTTTGCATAAAGTATGGAGTACCGCAAGCTATACAAGCCGACTCGCGCTCTCGTAAAGAGTATGAGGCTATGTTTGCTCTTGAAGCTGCCCACAAACCACATAGGTTTCGAAGGTCGTCAGGTCTAGGTAATGCGGGACGTACTAGGCAACATGATGCTCTGAGAGCTGCGGGGACAGCGGCGTGGGTGGCGGACAAGCAAAATATTTCGAGTCAATGGCGCCAAGATGAGTGCAACGGTGGGGAGAGGATGTAAGCTGTCCTCGACCTGGCGAGTGTCGTAGGGCACGCGCAACGCGATCTAGATTGTTCAGCAGAAGGACACTTGAACGAGTATCAAACCTCGTCGACGCACCTGGCTGATACGCTGTCAACGTGCATGGGTTGCATCCTAGCCTACATTTCCTCCATTTCAGCTATGGTCATCCATGCGGGAAGTGGATCCTGGGTCGAGCTCGTTCTGCCTCGGTCGTACTCGTTGTAGTGACAAGCCGCAAGCCTTCAATTCAACATCAATGGAAATGTGCGTTGAGCCATGCTGGCGGAATCGCCCAGGGTGGCGGTAGGCTTTGGCTCAAAGATGGGGACTTGTGGTGGGAGGGCGACGAATGCCCGCGTTATTGCCGCCGGCAAATTCATATCTGGATTCGGCTATCGGTCCCGATCTCTGCCTCAACGACCGACTCAAACAATCGATTCAATTATGACCCAACACGCCGCTGAGTCCCCCTTCAAGTGATGCATCATCCTACTGTTGACGCAGGACGCATTGTTGCGCAGACTACTGTGCAAGAGCTGGGCCAGATGATCAGAGGACAATTTCTCGAGAGTCGACGACACAGAGAGCTTGTTCCGGTACACGTGCTTAGCATGGGATAGTCAGGATGATCCAGGGATGCTGGACTTGTCATGAAGCGTAACGTGTTTGGTGGCGAGGTCGGCATTGCTTTTGACGGTGACACAACGGTTCTCTTCCAGATCGACACTCCACGCTAACAATCGGCGAGGAATGCTGAGATTTCGGTGCGACGCTCTCAAGACCGCGCAATAACTCAAGCGTTGACCGCTTTTCATATGTTACCAAGGCCGACGAATGGGTGAACCACGGTACCTTCGACGGATCAGACCTGAGGTGCGGACTACCGCGTCCTCGGAACGAGGGACTCTATGTGTTCAGCTCAATCTGGCCGTGTGTGCTGAGACACACACTGTGCACTGGACAATAGAAAACGGTTCACTTGGTTGCATACTGGTAGGCAAGTAACGACCCAGGCCGTCCTTTATCACAACAACATTGCCGTACTGCATAATGGACATAAAGTGTCCAGCATCCAGCGATTGCATCGTTTGAGAGACCTGGAAATGCCGTGTAACATGTCGCAATTTCGAAGGGAGGGGGCGAGCGTGTCGGAACCGGGTCATTGTAGCACGATCAGTGGCGACAGCTCAAGGTTGTGGCGAGTGACTCTGAACATCGATAGACGATTGAATAGTCTGCGCGACTAGAGCTATGCCTCTCTTTCTTCCCGCATTGAGTACGCCGGGGTTTTCCACTGAGATATTGTCTCAGAAAATGAATACTATCGAGGGGTCGCAATGAAACTAGAGGCGGCACGAGGGAATGGTGGTCGCGAGATTGTAGTATCGTCACATCTGAAAAATGGCAAAGAAACGACGGGGATTGCGGAGAGACGAGAAATGATTTGCACTTACGACTGACAATGCCGCGTAAAGCCAACGATGTATCTTGCGACATCTTTAGCGGGAGAAATAATCAGATGTTGTCAGGGCAGGATAACTATGAGCAGGAAATGGGCCGAGGGTTGCCAGCCGCGGCCTGGTCAGTAAGAGATGTCAAAATGTCGGGGAAGAACGCAGGGAAACGTGGAGGACTCGGACGCACCGAACCTTTGCCTCTCCTCTGGCTCCCATTCTATGGCCGCCGCCATGTCGGGTGCCGGGTTGCAATATCAATGAGAGCCTTTCACTGCCCTGCGGCTGGGGTGGCTGCTTCCACAGACTCGAGAGGCATGGCACCAGCCAGGGCTTTGCAACGATCTCGGCGTGGTCGTGAGAAAGAAGTGATCGGATCGTCGGACCTGACTCCCGTTCATTGATGGCACGACCCCTGACGTGCTCTTGTCGTCTCACCCTGCACACTCTCATCTTGGTCTGCGCCGTTCAGCACCTCGGCTCACGTTGGGATGCGTACCCTGACTCTGGCTTTTCTTGAATTAGCTACCCAAGTTATCTCCCGCGCGTGTGGCACCTTCAATGGCGTATCTCCACGGCGCTAGCGACTCGGACGTGTTCGGTGCTGAAAATTGGGCTAGATCATTCGTCTGCTTTTTGTAGATGCCTATTTGCCAACATCCGCCAAGACGAACTCGATCGTTTTGGGTCTGTGCTATGGAGTCCATGGTGAGCGGCCTTCAACTTGACGTGCCCGCGCTTGATGTTCTTGGACCTTCATGCTCACGCGCCCCTCCCTTTTTTGTTTCGACTTGCTTATGCCGATTGGTGAGCGAGCTCTTTGAATTCGACGACCACGGATTGTTTCTTGTTGGTCCTGTCGCACATCCATCATACGTTCATTCCGCGAATGCCTGCTCTTGACACGGTCAATGGCCCGCTTGCGTCGTGCCACAGAAACTTGTTGGACTCCAAGTGGCTTGCATACCTGACGTCAATTCACAGTTATATACCCTGTCAACGTCAGCCTAGGCCGCCCCGCCACGGAACACCGCCATAAAGGTCGGCCGGACCGGGCGGAAACAACCCTGGAAACGTTTCGGTTCCCCGTTTGCGACCCAAGTGCGCATCACAGTCCATTCGCTCTGCCGGCTTCATAGGAACTTACATATGCATTCGCGTTTGAAAACTACCTCTGGCAACCTACTTCGTCCCGGATTCCAACACCCATCCCGAGACCCCGAGCTGCGATCGCCCAAGTCATTCCCGCGCGGAGCAACAGTGTTTGATTTGTCATGCAATGTATTCAGCCTACTCCTGGGCCTGCATCAATCTTCCATCAAGGGTTCCTGTCATGACCGTGACTGGCGTGTTCTGAGTCCTTGCCCAACTTACCCTCCCTTACATCATGATCAGATCCATGGTATGTGTAGATGTCTGCTTAAAAGCTACGTCGTGTCGTCTAAAATTCTCCGTGCTCCGACGTCTCTCATCTATCCACTTGTATATCGACCGCATCCTCCCTATATGTGAGTTGACTTGTCTTGCGTAGACTGCGCTGACCATGGAAACAGGGCTTACCAGCTTCCTTTGACGCGCGTAATAGCGACATCCAACGCTGAACAATACCATGTCGTGGAGATAACTGGTGCCCCAAATGGTAGTTACATTCGCGAGCGCATTTTCGCAAAGGTGCGTGGACACCCCCTAAACCTTCGATCTATCCCCTCTCTGACGAAAGCACAGCTCTGTATTCCCGACGATCGACACTCGCGCTTTCGGATTTACCAAGCGCAAGTCGGGACATACGCGACAAGCACCGAGCTTTCCGACTCGTTGATCTTCAGTCTATGTGTGCAACGAGGCGACGCGTCCGGATCGCTCACATTCTTTGTTTCGACTTCACCTGACCGACCACCCCGTCCAGTGGAACCCGACTACTCTGATGCCTATCTACTTACGAAGTCCTCACCGTACGTTATCCGCGTTATTCTCTGTCCCCAGATGGTGTGTCCATTGCGCCGTTGTCGCGTCGCAGGGGCGAAACAGCCAAGCCACACTGATTCCATTCCCCGCCCGCTCTCTACTTGCCGCCCCTTCATTCACTGACCCTTGGCATTTGTCTAGGAGCCGCCGCCATTATGCAAGAGGATCATAAGAGCCGAGATCTACTTGCGCAGGGTACTGGGATTTGTATTTTCTTTGCTCGCATGTTCGTTGTACTTGTATTACGCATCCTCTGTACAGTACCGTTGTATGATACGCCGGTGAAGTACGCCTCATTTTGCATCCAACTCCGAAATCCCTGTGAAAACGACTAAGTATCGTTAGTTGCGAGTCATGATCTTGTCATATCATCTGGACCTGAGTCCGTGTCCTGAGGCCCACTGAGGGCTGGTTCGATTGGGGTGACGTCTCAGTGATTATCGATGCCCTCGAGGCTCAGGGTGCGTAGATCACTTCGATGGCTTCCTCACCCTAATGAGCTATAAGGTGCATGATCGAAATCATCCGTAAGGCTCCGATTGGAGCCACTAACGCCAAAGTCAGTCGACCAAAGGAAAAAGCGTAAATCTGAAACTCGAGAAGCCGCCGGTGCATCACCTCGTGTTCTTTCGGCCGCACTGGAAGTGCTCGAGGCTAGATAACAATAGATGTCGCGGGCGTTTGATAACGGTGATGAAGACGTTGTTGATGAGCCTCCATCATGGCACGAGGACTATGAAGAGGGTGCACGGATAATGGAGCGAAAGGGTGGGGTCTATAGATATGACCGGAATGGCCTCACTTTGACGTGGGATGAACAATGTCTGGTACTGTCATCAAGCCACAGGGGATGGGAGTTAGCAAGAAGACTCATGTGCCCAAGCGCCTCTTGTTGAATGTTTGGCGGTTCGACAATAACTGCGTATGCCCACGTTCGGGTGTCACTTCGAGAATAGAGGTGTATGACAAAGCTCCTCATATTCATCAGCGAACCGAGCTGACTTCCACCTACATACTCGTATATTGCGGATGCATATGATGTACTTGAGGTGGCGAGATTGAGGCAAGACGACGAGCAGTGGAGAATGCGAGGCTACACTCGATGCACGGGCTCGCAGTCAAGTCTTAGATACGTGTGGTGGGTCTGAAGATAATCACAACAGCTTCGATCTAAAGTCGTACTAGATGGCGTTGCGCTCCATTTGTGGTACTGTCAGATTGCCTATTGCGACGTTATCTATGCCGAGATCCATCAATCAGTTGCAGTCCGGTCAAGTGCATTGACGTTCTTGTTTCTGATGAGGGCATGATAGGGAATATCAAACCGGAGCGGCTCAAGCTGTAAACGGAGGTAAACTCGTCGTGTTGATCAACATCATCAAGTCAACCTGTAATATGAAGCTTGGCGGATGGGTCGACGTCGTGGCTACTGAATTAGACTGCTCTCAAGACTCTCACCATTTTAGATTCTTGCCCGCGAGGCATCCGCGAGGCGATGCAGAAATGTCCAGACTGATACCTGGTGACTGGTCTGAGATGACAGAGCTGGCGGCATCAACGTGAGCCTGACTGTCTTCTCCAGCACACAGAATGCTCCGATGGTAGAGCCAAACTTTCAACCAGGACGAATGACCGAGACACAGTGTATTCGCCTTCTTAGCGAGAGTTCAATGGAGCGAGGCACTACAATCCGATCATGATCGGGAGGTTTGATCGGGGAGAAGATGTTCTCCGTCCCACTCTTTGAGTCCAGGATAGTCTGCGAAAATCAGGTATGCCAATGAGGTACCGCCCTGGATACGTTCTAGCCTACTCGCCTCCTCGTCAAAATTCCTGTTCCGGAGTCTTACAGACCCCACAAACTGATGCGAGGATTCACCGGTATGTATGAAAGTAAGTCTTGATGAAACTCGGACTCATGCGAGGGCTCCGTGCATACGAAGCGCTGCCATGGAAGGTCCGACTTGCTGTGGTATTGTATTGCAGTGCAAGTTTTTCCTGGAGTGGTACTGTAAGTGTAAAGAAATGAGCGAGCGAGGCACATAACTCGGCATTCGATCACGCCCAGCATCCGTGACGGAAAAGTGGCGCCAGAGGACCGAAGCGTTTCAGAATCTTGATATCATGAGCAAAAGCATTTCAGAACTAGAGGATACGGACGCAATGCTTGCTGAAAACATACTCAGGCCACCGTGGAGGAAGTCAATGTCCATTGTCGAGGGGAGGTAGGTCCGGAAATTGCCGTAGAAATCTCATACATCCCACGTGTTCGTCGTCGATCACGCAAGGGGCTTTCTTCTGCTTTGAAGGTTCTAGGCAGCTTTCGCGTTGTAGCAGCTGTCGTCCAGATCTCTGGAAGATGATGTTACACGAATGGGACCGCAATGGCGTTGAATTTTAAGTGACATCACCGCCGAATCACAAGTGCCACAGCCGAAAGGTTTGCAGCGAACCAGGGCACTGAACGCGTAAGTTGTCTTTCCCTCTATTCGCAATAAACCCCCTGAATCTTACTCGTAGAGTGGGAACTTCTTGGATAACACTTCTGAGACCGCGACCGCACGTACAACAACGGTCCTATGAACTTATACGGAATGCCAACCGTTACAGCCTGCTGCCCATTCAACGATGACAACAATGGCGTCCCCATAATGACGAGAGCAGATTCTGTGATAACGACAGAAACTGCTGCCAACATCGGTGTGGTGACCCCGCCGACCATCTCGTTATTCCCCATTCTCTCTTGGTCTGATATGGCTTACCTTTTGACTTCTCTTAGTGGATCGTCACTGTGCGCAACAAGGTCCAAGATGGCGTTTTGATTAGCCGGTATTGTCATTTCCCCGATTTACTCGTAACTTGGCCATGTCGCGGATACAAGTGGAGAGCACCCGTGGTCGGAGACTGGCATCAACATCGAGAGACCTATGTAAGTGACGGTATTGCAACTTTGTGATGCTACGTGAACGCTTGATTTCCGATTCCATAACGTGAAGTTGAAAGCCAAGGATAGAGATTCGTCAATTGTTGCTGATGACGGGTTGTTGAAGTCTGCAATTGAGCTGGAGGCCGCCATCATTGCCATTCGGCGCTGTCGGCCGAGAACTAGCAGGAAAGCTCGCCCGAGTCTGCTTCTCAATCCTACGCAGCAAGCTGAGCCTGAGTCTGCCAGGGCTTCAGGCTACTGCCAGCGAACGGCAATGCTGTTGAACGCTTTAACCTTGAGTTCATTCACGTTGAGGTATGAAAAAAAAAACCAGCTAACATCTCTGATAGTATATCGGTTAGTACACGCGCCTGTCACGCGCGAAAGCTGGGTTCGACTCCCAGTCAGAGAGTTTTCACTTAGCTATGATTCCTTTTTGTTCTGTCTTCAAATCAACCAAAATGACCATTGCTACAGTGCCCCTCGACGTCCAACTCGTGCCACGTTAATTCTCACCGCTAATTGCTGTAAACAGTACTTTGACATGGCAACTTCCGGTCAATTCTGCATTGTCATTCGATTTGCTCTATGAGCAACACTTTACACGAGTCTAACATTCTCACCGCTAATTGCTGTAAACAGTACTTTGACATGGCAACTTCCGGTCAATTCTGCATTGTCATTCGATTTGCTCTATGAGCAACACTTTACACGAGTCTAACAGACTCTCACTTCTTTACGTTCCCCATGTCTAGAAATCAAGATCATACGTCCACTCCTTATATTTGTCCAAGTCCGCCAAATGCCGTTCCAAGTTTTCTCTAACCTGCTTGTGTGTGTCTTTGCCTAAAGGAAGCCAGAGCGGTGGGTCTTCGAGCTTGGCGGCCGTGTAGACGGCGGCGGACAACTTCGCTGGGTCGCCCTTGATGACCATGGCAGGGTCGGCAGTCTCGAAGACGTTGCGAACGGCGGCGGTCATGCCCGTGTAGGCGGGGTGCCCGATGATATCGTACGACTTGCCAGTGGTACCGGCGGTGCCAGAGGTACCTTTCAGGCTGTCGGTGAGGAAGTAGCCAGGTTCGAGGATGATTACCTATGGATTGATTAGCACGGGAAATCAGGAGGAACGAGACGTACCTTGATATTCCATGACGCTTCGAGTTCCTTCGCGAGCGCTGCTGAGATGGCTTCCATTGCGTGTTTCCTGTCATAGTGTCATCCGGAACGAAGACGAGCGGAGTAACGAAAACATACGATGCGCTATAGTAACCTGTGCATGGGTCGGTCTAGATAGGTAGGTGGAAGCGATTTAGAGCAGATCGGATCATGAGCAAGAAAGGTGATGAACGCACAGTAGCACCGAGCATAGACGCCATTTGGAGGATATGTCCTCCAGAGGGCTTGTTCGTGTCCCGCATGAATTCAGCAGTGGCACGAGCGACCGCTGTCGAGCCCCAGAAGTTGGTCTGCACTGCGTTAGCGTTTCTTCATCACGATCCTCCCAAAACTACACACATCGAACAGCTCCCTCGCATGCGCAAACGGAACCGCCTCCACCTCGCCAACGTTTGGAAATCCCGCGTTATTGTAAAGAACGTCGATTCGACCGAATTTGTCCTTGATCTCCTTGAACGCGGCAGTGATCTGGTCGGATTTGGTAACATCGAGCTTGACAACAAGGAGGCGCTGGTCGCCAATCTCATTCTGTAAGGCCGCGAGGGTCTCGGGGCGACGAACGGCAGCAATGGCGGTATCTCCCTGCGCGAGGACGTGGTCAAGCATTGCGCGACCAAAGCCGGCGTTCGCGCCAGTGACTGGAAAGGAGATGAACTTGACTCGAAATCGGAGAACAGGGAGCATTGGACGAACTGAGCCAGATTTTGGGGGAGGGAGACATGGCAGATTAGTTTGGTGGGAAGTCGTCAAGGTGTATGTGAAAGCTCTGGGGGTGGCCTTACAAAGCGTTTGCCCGGTTTCGACATATTATATGGAGAAAATGAGAGGATTCTCGTGATTTGTTGGGAGTCAAGAGCCCACTGAGGTACGGTTACGGAACGGAATAAGATTCTACGCGTTGAACCCGGGGACGAGTGTTACACGATGGAAGCACAGAGCAGAAGTGCCATAATCGAATGCGACCTGATGCTGGAAAGAGGCAACGTAGCGCAAGCCTAACCCATCTTGTTTGATGTGTGGCCGTCCGTAGACAATTCCATGGGGCTGCGATGTTTCGAGGTCAGGAGAAAGAGCTGCACAATGCTCAGACTTGAGTTCAGCGGCCAGGTGGATTGTTGATGACTACGTGGCCAGGCGAATTCCCGATCCCTTCTGGACTAGCGTAAATTGCTATGACTATATGTCGAGAAGCAGTGGAAGCAGACAACCTTGGTACTCACCCCAGCTCCTACTGTGACGGTCTCTTGTCGAATGTCCTGGCACGCAATAGAGCGTGGAATATCGAATAAATGTCTGCCAAGCCAAAGGTCGGAGTCCGGGTCCAAGAGACGATCTGTCGTCACAAAATCTCGTGACGGCAAGTGCCGTCGGCTGTCTTTCTCCTTTCCACCACTATCTTCGTCTTTGTGGCCCGCCGACGTGCTACGAACAGGCGCGCGAGAGCTGGGAACGATTGCCCTCATTCAACGCATCTGTACGTTCTGCTTTTTCTCTAACCGTGCTCACCGTCGCTGACGATGAACAGATGCCAAAAAACATGGCTGTCACCACCAATTAGGCGCGGTCATGACGGGTTCCTGCAAGCGCCGCCAGGACCAACTGGACGGCTTTGGCACCTTTTTCACGAATGAGAGGAGCTACAGGACCCTGAGACTGCTATTTTATCTCTGAAACCCGCCGTCGAAGTTGAAGTCCACAACGCCGTGGTGTAGTCGACTTTGACCACATTGTACGTCCTCGTCAATCTCTTCCCCGGCTTCATCATTGACCGAGTTGTCGATACTAGTCCCCACGATGGTTATTCAGTCGGAACGAATCGTAACATGCGCATCCAAGTGCTGGACACGCTCAACGCTTTGCGGTATGGGGAGAAAGACCAGGGCCGCGTTCATTGTGCGTTTTGTGACATTCGCTTTCTTCTTGCTCTCTTACACACCTCTCAGTGTTTTGGGGGCGTCCTCATCGTCAGGACGGACAACCTCAACGCCATCACTTGCCTCTTCGACGACTATGGCGACGAGCTCGTGCGACTCATATGGCGCTCCCGCTCTTATGACTGCTTGGCATCTTTCCTACCCGATGTACGGATCGACAACGTCCCGCACCCTTATCAACACCTCGCAGACATCGATGACAGTGACAACGTCAAGTTGGCTTTGACTGTTGCCCAGTCTGCTCAGCGCTCTCGATGGTGGCACGGGCGCTTCAGCAATGGTGTAGAGATGGCAGACGGCGATGCCCGCGAGGCGACACCATTCAGTACTCCTACAGCCAATTGAGCGGCCGGTTTTTTCGCCTCTACGCATCTTCTAAATCTTGGGCGCGGAGTCTCGCAGCAACTCGTCACAGACTTCGATCTGATTGGCTCCACCACTCTCCCTCACGAGCTCATCGTTGGACCGTCACCCGTATCACAAGAGCAGCAACTCGTGAGGCGCCGTTCAGGACGCGTCCTTCTCGAGGTGGCTCCGAATACAGCAGCGTTGTTGTTGTTTACACGGCGTTGGTCCACAGGACCTCCGGTCGTGGAAGGTGCGCACACAATGACTCCGCCGCGGCGGCATCGTTTGTACGTCTTGCCACGCTCTCTACCTCCCCGAGAAGCCGAGCTCATCGGGAAGCACGATGGCAGAACCACGGGGTAGAACTTAGAGGGGAGGCAGGAGCATCCAAACCAAGAAGAGAGCGTGGTCTGAAGCGCGTCGCTTTTGGAGCGAGAGCCATGTCAACAAGTGACAAGGCGCTAAGACTGATACTGAAGCTGAAATCTTATACGGTCCCATTGGCGACGTTCTCAGTCTAAGGACATACGCCGACAAGTCCTGCATGTCGAGGTTTGAGACCACCATAGCGTGTACATTTGCGTTGTTGCTCTTTGGGAATCTCGACTTCACGCCGATGGAGTATCGGACTGAACACGATAGACTGTTGAAGAGTCTTGGGACCAGTCTGAAGTGGGTTCCTTTTTAGTGAGATCTTTGCTTTTGCTTGTTCTCGCACGCATTGAACAATGGCTAGTAGTGTTCCCTTCCCGCCTCAGGACCTCGATATGCGATGCGGCACGCGCCATTTCCGCGAGTCATCACATCGCCCTCAAGTCACTCCGTCACTGGCGTAGCAATGTATTCACTAGTGTAGCCCGGAAATTGCATCGCTCTCTGCCTTCACTCTCAGTGATCTCACACCCTGGGCTCGTTCGTCTTCAGCCCCTCTCCCTCCGCTCGCTAGCGCAAAAACACGTACCTACCATAGACCAACTTTGCTCGTAGAGATCCGATACGCCGCACCGGATGCCGCATTGCGTTTCTTGCTTCCAGCAACGAGCCTTGTCCGGAACGTGTATACAGTCGCTGGGTTGGACTGGACATCGTGCTTGCGCGTCATATGCGCTTCATTCTGTCTTGTTCATCTAACTACCATGGCGACAACAATTCGGAGTCGAAGACCAACGCGGTCATGGGGCAGACTTGGGCCTTGACCACCACCTCCACCATTCTAGGGCGAAATCCCCACAAGCTTGGATATCCTCGCTCTTTCCGTTTCCGCCGTTCCCGTCTGCACCGTCCATGACTTACAGGACTGAGACTCGCTGCGCTGTCATATCATGAACGCGCCAAAGAGCACGAGCCCTTGCGTTCGCGGTGACTGCAGCCATACGGAAAGATATGGATGCCACATCCACTGTCGCGCCTCCAGACCTTCGGATGAAGTGCAGATCGAATACACCCGCGACATCACACTTATAGTAATCATCAACGACGGCCTCACCACCACCAGAAGCTGACCGGGTGAGGTCCGTGGGTTGTGCACTTCACTGGCCGGACAAGTCGACGCCAAGGAAGCGGTTGTAGATTGAAAGTGTCGTCTCAGATCTTTGCCAACACCGCCATCAAGGGGACGTAGGATAGTCATCTGTATATACCTAGCTGCCGTCAAGCCTCCATATAATCTTCGCATTACGCCGAGAGAACGCAGCAAACAGCTCGTCACTCGCTCTTCGCACACTACAGCCATGTCTGCCAGCCTGTTTTTACAACTCTGCGTCTTTCCGCTTCTCATACCCACTATCGTTGCCCAGGCACCCGCTAACGATATAGTCTCATGGCCTTCCGGTCTTCTTCTCCTTGCCACAGTACTCTATGCAGCCCTCGGAACCGCCCACAGTAGTTTATGGGAGACCGAACCCACGGTTGGCCTGTACCTCTTCTTTGGCCTCCCTAAATTCTCGATCCGCACCATGCAGCGCTGCAACTGGGTCTCTCCCATAGCCCACTTTGTCTCCGGCATCCGCACCGCAGGCGGAAAGGCCGCCCTTTGGATCAGAACGGAGGACATCAGCGCACAAGCCCGGGCCGAGACATTCGCCTCGACGCTGGGTGTCCTAAATGCTGTCGTCTATGGTCCACCACAAACCCCCGTTGATCAGTCATTGTGGCAATTAACCTCTGCGGGGCTGGTCGACTGCTGTTCTGTCGTTCCGGTCATGCCATGCATGAAGATGCCCCGTCTCGCTCCTTCAGCGCGGGATTTCCTTCTTTTTGCAGCGGTGGATTACCATGTCTTTCGGGATTGGGAGGTGAATGTGGGTCAGTGCGGGGAAGTGAAGTTTACGACTAAGGGCATGCCCGCTAGCTCGGTTGTGGACGTGAAGGACGAGGAGCAAGCAATATATGTTGTCGCTGCGCAAATGGTACGACGTCCTGCCGGGCAGAGTGTACTGCGCACATTGGCTACGGGGAGCGGTAAAGGGCCATACACACTAGATCTCGACGACGTTGCCCTTGACAAACCGATATGCACTGTCGACTTTCACTCATATGCACCTTCGAAATCCAAAGTATCAGCTACCCTGTTGGAGCTTGCTGGCGCGTACTTTCGGGTCGTGCAATACATCAAGTGTGCCGATCCGCCCCAAATTGCAGGACAGCTGGCGCAGATCAGTGTTGGGCAGTCGTTGTGGATCTCCATTCTGGGAGGAGAGCTGCTGTGCGATGGGAGAGTAACCATCCAGAACTTGCCAGGCAGGTGGGGTATGCGACTTTCCGCGGATGAGGCCTGGACAACTCGGGTCAATGCAATCCTCGGGAATATTGCGCCCTTCTCCAACACCCCGACATTCTCCGACATCGTTTTTAGCGGGGGGCTGAGCCAACATGGGAGCCTCCCGTTCTTCTTGACAGGCCTATTCGGTCAGGCCATAGTGTGCTACTTTCTGAGTGTCGGCACCTCCGCGGGTGTTTGGACGAGCGTCGCACTTTGCAACTCCATCTACGTTGGGCGTCTCACCGATTGGCATTCCATCTACTTTGGGAAGACAGAGCTGACTGAGCAGCCCGGGTTCAAGATGTACCTTCCGGGAACGCAGACCATCATGGTCATTGCGACTTTGGATCGGTCGACACCTCGACAAGCTGGCCTGCGTCCCGGGCTCATGCTGAACCTCGTTGGGCTGCTTGCGGCTGTATGTGGCGCGATTTTCCAGGGCCAGACGAGGGATGCACTAAAATTTGGCCCATTCGTGCCGACACCCGCTTGGGTGGTGTATACGTCTGCAGGCATCTGCCTGGCGACCGCACTCTTGACTACAGAGATGCTGATAGTGCAGTTCTTGCACGAGCACACATGGTCTGATGATGCTGAAATGGCAACACGTTGGGCAGCGTATAGCACTGTGCCTAGCGCACTTGTGGTAGCTGGATTGGGAATATGGTTTGCTAGAACTGATATGGCACACTTGTGGCCTATTTTGGACGCACTGACTTGGGTATCCGGTCTGCCATTGGGAATGGTGGAAAATGGGATGCTGCCGCCGATGGATGGGAATACGATTCATCTCATTCTCATTAACCGGTGGATGATGGGAGCCGTTGCCAGTGCCGTGGGAAGCTTAACTACTTGAGAGACCCACTTCGAATATGTAATACTTTCACAGCAGCTATTGAAGGTTTTTGTGACATAAAAATTGACACTATCTGTTCACATGCAGTTACCTGAATGTCAAGGAATGTCTCGGTCAACAGCCCGTCCGACGGCGGTAAAATCCATGCTGAAAGTATCGGAACAGAAGGCAGGCAGGACTGCCGATGGACCGATTGATCAAGGTCCACGGCAACACCAACAGCGCGCAAATCAGAGTAAGTAGAGTCACTGGAATCACGATGTGCACATCCTTTCTGTGATCTGGCAAGAACCTGGGGGTATGTATACAGGAGAAGAGTTCTTCGAATGACACAATGATTCACATCAACCCATCCCAATGCTACCAGCTAAGTTCCGCAGACATGCCCAAGCATTGCGATCTCACATAAGGAAACAAAGGGTGTCCATTCAATCATTGCATTGGCCGAGAGAGATTGTTTTCGACAAATATGTTAGAAACAGCCTCAAGTTTGCGGATGGCTTCCTCTGAGAGGAAAGGCGCAGAGTCAGCCTCACCAGAGTGTCGGCCGCAGATGACACTCGCAAGACTTCAAAAGTTTCGATTTTGTCCACGACCCAAGGGTCTCATCGGAACAGCTAATCGTAGCTACCGATGCCTTTGGGAGTACTAGATAGCTATTCGGAAGACACGCGTCATACCTCGAGCGCCAGACGGCAGTGACATTATTCACGTGGCATTAGATCGTTTTTGCAGAGTACCTAACAAGGAAGACATCCCGAAGAACTGAAATGTGGCGCATATGCCTTCCTCAAGATCAACGAGATAGTCATAACAGATGAATTTCAAACAAGGTCACGATGAAACTTGTTCACACGGAGCTACGCAACGTTGTCCGTGCAAGTCGACCGAAATAGTCATGAATCATTCGGTGTCGCGTTAGCCGTTATGTAGAGAGGAAAGGCTAAGCGCAGCAGGAAACCCCGGAGAACGACGGTGTATAGAAAAAGAGCTCCGTGCTGACATGGCGTAGGGCGTCGATAAGTCGGGAGTACGAATATGGCTATGCCCAAGGAAAGCAGTACGCCTAGCCAATCCCTTGGCGTAGCTAACTTGGCGCCGCGTTGCTTCAGGTGTGGGGCGATAGAATCAAGATCATGAGGAGACTGACACGAGGTTGCGGCGTTGACGAGATTCTGCGGATGCGGGGTGGATGAGAACCTGTGCACGGTTGAGTGGTGGAATCCCAGGGCGGGGTTGGACCATTGAGTAACGTCGAGCGGCCTGGTAATAGCAGTGACTGTGGCGGTCAGGGAGAAGACCGTTCGTGCCTTGGACGGGGATGATCTGCCGAGGGCGTGCCAAGCCCTTAGCCTGCCGCGCGCTTCTCCGCGTGTCGATCTTCGCATACTGTAAGTAGTCACAAACGAAGTTTTCTACAGTGGGACAGACACTCCAAATTGCGCCACCGGTAGCATAGCCTTGATCTGCAAAGTTACACCAGAGCGCTCAAAGACACAGCACCAAAAGCAAAGACGAGGGATGATAAAGAGACCGGCAGTAATCAAGCTGACGTTTCAGCATCAAGTAGCGATCATGCTTTGTCAGCGGGGCGAATTCCTGCTTAGCCTCTTCTCCTTCACGTCGGCTTTCGTGTCTTTATTCCAGCACGACGCGCGCCGCAGCTCAGACGGTCGCACGCCAGAACGGCAGAGAACAGAGAGGCGAGGCAAAGGGACCACTGGGAGCACTGGAGGGTCGCCGAAACACGCATCGCATCTCGCAGCCTACGACCGACATACATCTCCCGCCTCCACTCGGCCACGACGTCGTCCACTACCACCACCACGTTTCTCTCTGCGCCTCCGTGCTTCTACAACGACGCAGCATATACCCGTACCACTGCTCTCAAACTGCGCCAGGCCGTATCCATACCTAGTGTCTACCATCAGGACCTGATACCCGACTTGTCCAGCGCGAGCGCCGGCGTACAGCACACCCAGGACCGTCATCCGAGATCAATAATCTCCAATTGCCAACACGAACCGAAGCATCTCCGTCCCCAACATCAACACGGACACGCGCAAGGCTTAGGACAGGATGTCATATTCGAACTCCAACCCATCTTCGCCTCGTGCTCTCCATCCGCCCTCATCCTCACAACCCGGCAGCTCATCCTCCCGTCCAGACCCACAGTCATACAGCAAACGCCACGCACCGAACAACGCCGCCGACGAAGACTCGGACTCGGACTACCCCGACATCGACCCCGAGCTCCGCCTGCGCACCGTCCGCACCGCCGCCAGCGCCATCGCCGAGTCCGTGCGCGTCGAGAACAAGCAGCGCCGCAAGAAGAGCAGGCGCTGGCTCTTCGCGCGGAGCGGGAGCACAAAGTGCGTTGGCTTGTGTTCGGTTTGGCTTCCGCGTCTGATTGACTACACGCTAGGTCTAAGCGGGATCGTTCGCCCTCTCCATCGCCCCAGCCACAACCACAGCCTAAGGCTACAACAAGCAAGGAACCGGAAGGAGCGCGGCGGAATGTGTACGTGAACCACGCATTACGAGCGGACGAGCTCGATTCGAGCGGCGAGCCGATCATGAGATACGAGAGGAACAAAGTGCGGACGACTAGTGAGCCTCCTGGTTGAATGCTCTTTCTTGATCTCACCGGCACCTCTCCATCCATCCAGAATACACCCTAATCACATTCGTGCCCAAGAACCTGTACGAGCAATTTCGACGCGTGGCGAATGTATTTTTCCTGACCTTGGTTATCCTGCAGCGTGAGTGACTCCAACCCCATTCCCACTCATTGTCTAACTAGGTTTTCAGTGTTTCCAATATTCGACGCTGCGTCCGGCGCGATTGCCGTCCTCCCCCTCGCCTTCATCCTCACCGTAACAGCCATCAGAGACGCCGTCGAAGACTGGCGGCGCGCCCAGCTCGACGAGGAAGTAAATGTCAGCGCTGCGACCAAGCTCGGCGGCGGGTGGCGCAACACGAACCAACCAACGGACCGGCGGGAGTGGTGGGAGAAGATTCTGGGCGTGGGCGAACGTCCGGGAAAGGTGAGCAAGGGCGTGAGGCGGCTGAGGGAGCGGGAGATGATTGCGATGAAGGGCGGGGAGGGGGGATTGGGAGGGATGAAGGAGAGCACGACGTCGTTCGATTTGGAGGCGGTGAGGAGTGGGAAGCATTCGTACCCGCCGCCGCCTTCGATTACTTCGTCGACTACTCGTGTTGGGGGGACGGGAGGAGGAGGAGGAGGAGGAGGAGGAGGGAAGAGTGGAGTCATTGATTATGGGGCCCCGGCGATGAGCGCGAGTTGGGAACGGACGCTATGGAAGAAGCTGGAAGTCGGGGATGTTGTGCTGCTACGGGATAACGACCAGGTGCGTCTCTCCCACTCTTCAGTCATCTTAATAACCAACTCCTGTAGGTCCCAGCAGACATCCTCGTTCTATCCACGTCCGACCCAGACGGCAATTGCTACCTCGAAACCAAGAATCTGGACGGGGAGACCAACCTCAAGCCGCGCCGCGCCGCAAAGTGCACCATGGGCATCTCCAGCGAGGAGGACATCGGGCGATCCAAGTTCGTCTTGGACTCCGAGGCGCCACATGCGGGGCTCTATGCGTATCACGGTGTCATCCGTTTCTCTGAGAGCAGCACCAGTGGGACGCGCACAGAGACGGTGGGGATCAACGAGCTCCTGCTGCGTGGATGCATATTGCGGAACACGCAGTGGGTGGTGGGGCTGGTGGTGTACACGGGACAGGACACGAAGATCATGCTGAACGGCGGCGCAACGCCGAGCAAGCGGAGCAGGATCGAGCGGGAGACGAACTTCAATGTCATCGGTGAGCGGAGGGTGTTTGCTTCGTATTCAGTCGCATGGCTGACGCGTGATTATCAAGTGAACTTTGTCGTCCTCATCGTGATGTGCACGATCGCTGCGGTGTTCAACGGGATCCAGGACGCCAGAGGTCAGACGAGCGCCAGTTTCTTCGAGATTGACGTCTTGGCGACGGATATCGCTGCCGTTAATGCTATCATCACCTTTGTGTCAGTGATGCCGTCTTTGCCATCTTTCAGCGATACTAACGCGTTATCAGGGCGTGCTTGATCGCGTTCCAGAACATCGTGCCCATTTCCTTGTACATATCTATCGAGATCGTCAAGACCATTCAAGCCTAGTGCGTAGTTTCCTTCATCCACCAGCTCGACCTCCCTCCTGATGACTCTGTACTAGCTTCATCTCACAAGACCTGGACCTCTACTACGCCCCGCTCGACACACCCTGCGTACCCAAGACATGGAACATCAGCGACGACCTCGGCCAGATCGAGTACGTCTTCAGCGACAAGACGGGCACCTTGACGCAGGTGGGTCTTCCTTCCCCCCTTCTTCCTTCTTCCCTCATTCTTTTCCTCTGAACCAACACCCCCCAGAACGTGATGGAGTTCCAAAAATGCAGCGTCGGCGGGCGGAACTACGGCGAGGGCGTCACGGAGGCGATGAAGGGCGCCGCGCTGCGCGATGGCTCCGGGAACAGCTCCGGCGACTTGGACGCGAAGCTCGCGGCGCTGAAGAGCCAGATGCTCGCTACGATGCGGAGGGCGGTGAATAACCGGTTCGTCGCCTACGAGTTCGTCATTCTTGTATGCTGACTTGATGTGGTGGTTTCAGGTACCTGCAGGAAGACAAGCTCTCGCTCATCTCGCCGCAGATGGCGCTGGACCTCGTGGAGGGGAAGGCGCAGGCTGAGCGGTTGAAGGAGTTCTTCAGGGCGTTGTCGCTTTGCCATACTGTGCTCTCTGAGGAGGGAGAGGGGTGAGTTTCTTCGTTCTTGTCTCGTTCTGATACTGACTGCGTCGTAGTAATCTCTTGACGTACAAAGCCGAATCGCCAGACGAGGCTGCGCTGGTGAGTGCCGCCAGGGATGTGGGGTTCCCGTTCGTGAAGAGGGGGAAGAAGGGTGTTGATGTTGTGGTGCTGGTGAGTTCAGTTCGTCCCCAGCAATAACTGTTCGACGCTTACGCCTTGCAGGGCAAACCCGAACGCTGGGAAATCCTCAAGACACTCGAGTTCAACTCGACGCGGAAGAGAATGTCCACGATCTTCCGGTCGCCGCAAGGCAAGATTGAGCTGATCTGCAAGGGCGCGGATAGCGTTATATACGAGAGGCTGGCGGATCGACAGAGGGGGGACGTCGAGGCAGGTGTTTCGCAGGAAGGTTTGCATTCGTCCTCATCACGATCCTCGTTCCTTTCGTTGACGCGAGCAACCTAGATGTGCCAACGCAGGGAATCAAAGCCCGCACTCGTGCCGACATGGACGCGTTTGCTAATGGCGGACTCCGGACGCTCTGTATCGCTTCTCGGGAGATAGGAGAGGAGGAGTGGAACCAGTGGGTACAGGTGTACGAGCGCGCCGAGGCGAGCAGCCAGGATAGGGAGGCGGAGGTGGAGAAGGCGTGTGAGATGGTCGAGAGGGAACTGCATATCCTGGGTAAGCGCAGGCCAGATTGGTAAAAGTCGCACTTGCTAACCTCGTGGTAGGTGCGACCGCTTTGGAGGACAAGCTGCAGGAAGGTGTTCCCGAGGCCATCGAGACGCTGCATCGGGCAGGGATCAAGCTGTGGATCCTGACGGGCGACAAGCTCCAGACCGCGATTGAGATTGGATACTCGTGTAATCTGCTCAAGGCGGAGATGGAGTTGATGATCTTGGTATGTCTTCTCTCTTTGTTCTGCTCCTGTCGCTGACCGTCCATAGTCCGCATCATCCTTCGAGGAAGCGCGTGCTCAAATCGAAGGCGGCCTCAACAAGATCGCTTCGGTTCTTGGTCCACCTACTGCCGTGCCGGAGCGAGGGTTCCTACCGAATTCGAAAGCAAGCTTTGCGGTCGTTATCGACGGGGACACGTTGAAGTTTGCGCTGGAGGGCCGTGGGGATGGTAAGTTCTCATGATGAGAATTTCGTCGAAGTTCTATACTGACAGTGCTTCCAGGCACTGGCCGCGAGCTGAGGGAGATGTTCTTGAACCTGGGCACGCAATGCGAGACGGTTGTGTGTTGTCGGGTGAGCCCTGCGCAGAAAGCGGAGACTGTGAGGCTGGTGAGTACATTCTCTCTGAAACATAGTACTCTAATCTGAGGTTGGCAAAGGTCAAGGAAGGTCGGCAGGCGATGACGCTCTCGATTGGTGATGGGGCAAACGACGTTGCTATGATCCAAGAGGCGAATATCGGCTGTGGGTTGTTCGGGCTCGAAGGCAGTCAGGTGAGTTGTCGTCTTCGTATTCCTCTGGATCGACGCTCACTTTTTCTTTCAGGCAGCCATGTCGGCCGACTACGCATTTGGACAGTTCCGGTTCCTCGTCAAACTCCTCCTGGTTCACGGTCGCTGGAGTTATCAGCGCATAGCGGACATGCACAGCAACTTCTTCTACAAGAACGTTATATGGACATTTCCCCTGTTCTGGTATCTGCCGTTTAACAAGTGCGCGAAATTTGCTATCATGTTGAGACTTTATGCTAATGAAATGGGGGCAGTTTCGAAGGAACATATCTATATCACTATACGTTCATTCTGTTGTGTAATCTTGTGTTCACGTCGTTGCCTGTTATCGTCCTGGGCGGTGAGTACAGTCTTCTTTTCTTCATACATATCTGACATTGCGTCCTTAGCTTTCGACCAAGACTTGAACGCGCGCGCCGCCTTGGCCTTCCCTCAGCTATATGTCCGTGGCATCCGTGGGCTGGAGTACACCCGCGCCAAGTTCTGGTCGTACATGATCGACGGCCTCTATCAGAGTGCGGTAGTGTTTTTCATGCCGTACGCACTATGGCAGGTGGGGCAGGGCGCGCTGGCGGTGTCATGGACGGGCAAAGGGATCGACAGCGTGAGCGACTTCGGAACGACGGTTGCTGTTTCGGCGATCTTTGCAGCGAATACATTCGTCGGGATGAACACACATTAGTGAGTGTCGAGTCTGGGATCCCGGACAACCGCTGATGTTTTCTAGCTGGACTGCCATGACTTGGATCGTCGTCTTCGGATCCACGATTGTCATGCTCCTCTGGATCGTTGTTTTCAGCTTCTTCTTCTCAAGCGACTTCATCGACGAGGTGATGGTCCTCTTTGGAGGTGTGACGTTCTGGGCAGCCGTGTTGTTCAGCTCGGTTGTTGCCCTTGCCCCACGGTTCTTCGTCAAGTTCGCGTCCAGCGCATATCACCCGCTGGATAAAGACTTGGTTCGGGAGATGTGGGTCAAGGGTGATTTGAAGGATCAGCTGGGAATTGGGCATCGGAGTAGGAAGGGGGAAAAGGGCAATGACGAGAATGCCAAGTGAGTGTAGTTCCATGGGTCATGTCGATTGATGCTCACATATGTTTGTTTCTTGTAGGGATCTAGAAGCTGCACCCATGTTCAATCATGCTAGGAACGGCAGTGAGATGTCGCTTCATCATGGAACACCGTATGAGCCAAATTCACGAACGTCGGAACCGGAACCTGCATATGGGCAGGGTGAGTTTGGTTTCGCAATTACGTTGGCTGGAGTCCGTCGATAGATTGACGTTGACTTCAACCTTCGAGAGGACGTTCGCTAATCTTTTTTCCGCTACAGATTATGACTATCTCTCACCTGACCCGAACCATCTCACTGTCAATGCGCCTTCACCTACACGGGGCGGAGGTGGAAGCAGAACATCGTATTACAGTGCGTCAGACATACCGCCACCGAGTCCGATGCCCGAGGTGCGGTACGGAACTCCGGGCGGTAGTGGGGTGGCCTATGAGATGAGTGTACGAAGCCCACCACCCAGCCACAGGACGCACCAACCGCATTCTCAATCCCAACGTTACTATTCGCCGCCGCAGAGTCAACCACAAAGTCCTCATGCGAGTCAACCCGCGTCCCCGTATGGCAGCCAACCACAAAGTCCTTACAACAGTCAGCCGCATACGCCGACTGGCTACCAGTCGCCTCCTCTGCATCCGCCCTCCCCACAACCCCACTCGCCGTCTGCATATCGGTCCCACAGTTGGATGTCACAAGGGCTTGCGTATGATAGGTCAGGGAGCCAGGCGAGCCAGGCGAGTCATGCGACTTACGTGACTGCCTTGGATGTTGGTGCGGACGAGTTGGGTGTAGTCGGAGAGGAGTCCGAGAGGCCCTCAAGTTGGGCGGGTGGCAGGGCCATATAGCGATGCCAGGCTGTATGGGAGGGCTTGTTGTCATCAAGTTAGATCCTACACGTGTTGTCAATTTTATTTGCGTATCTATTTGAATGCATTGTGTACAGTACAAATGGATTATGGAACAACTGGACAGACTAATGTTGCAACAAAGCTTGTAATGACGGATGTCGACCGAAGTTTCAAACAACGGGAAGGTGCCGCTTCGTAACTATCTCAATGTCCATGCCTGTTTCGACGAACCCTGCCACGGAGGCTCTAACCAGTGCGTCCGTATAATTATTATTATATCGTGCGTAGTCCACAAGCACAGTGTGGAGCTTAGTGAGTCTATCATCCTCGGTCCGACGATAGGCGATGAGATCGATCAGTCCAACGGAGACATTCATACCATCCGGAGCTCGAATGCATAGTTTACTCAGTGCGGGTAGCAATAGACTCCCTCCAGAAGAGCCGCCAGGCTTCAGGCAATGACAAAGTGCTTCAAACCCAGAGGGTTGACTGACTTTGAGATCAAGCGAGGAGACGTTGGGAACCGTCGCGAGCATGGATCTCATCTCTTTAAGCCAGTCCCTGTCCGTCGTGTTTGGAACACTAACGGACAGTTGGGTAAGATTGCTAGCTGTCGCTGGCGTGACACGCCCTATGAAGCTAGGTCCCAGAAATACCAACGGAACAGGGAGGCGGATTTTTAGGGAAGTGAGTCCTGGCGCTTCTAAATGTCTCAGGAGTCTAGCAATGCCCAATCCACGAATGGTGAGGTGACGAAGGCTGGGAACGTATGCTTGAGCTGACGCGACACTTGGCGGCCCCGGTGACCCTTCAACCATCGTATAATCAAGCGTGGTAATCTGAATCACTCGTCTGTCCAACGCTATGAGCAAAAGAATGCTAGGCCAATTTAGCGGGTTGCGATCAGTCCACTCGACATCTCTCCACGCGGCACATGGCTGAAAGGTTTCCAAAAAGACCGGAAGAGAGGTGATGATGGACTTGAGTGCGGGCGTGTGTGTGAACATAAGGACCTTCAGGTTATCACGATCCGGTCGTGCAATATCCACGTCCAATGCTCTCAATTTGGGCATGATCAACTCCGGCAATGTGTAATAGTTGAAGGCGTGGTAGCCATCACTCGGGAACGATATCGAAAAAGCCGTCCATCGCGTGGCAGTCTGCATAAGAATTGCCAAAGCAGGATGGGTGGAAGGAACTGCGATAGAGCTGTGCAGACTGACGCAAAGGTCCAAGTGACCAGCGCGGGTGACGTGGGTAATGAGGATGCGTTCTAAACCAGCAGGCTGCGTTTTTCGGTACCGGTCTAGAGAGAAGCTGATCCACAATTGTGGCAACTGAAAGGCAACCGAACGCCAGGCTGAGCACACTTGCGAAAGCACCCATGGACTCGGAGTGCGCTTCTGTTGAATCGTGTCAACCACCTCGTTCGACTTGATATTTTGTAAGGAAAGAGGCCTGAGACGCTCGAAATCCAGTACCGCCTTGAAGATCTCCCCAATGATATCTCGATCCAACAGCCGCCTTGCAGGACTGACGATACACTGCAAAGCCTCTACTCTGCCGCTGGAGAGTTCAAGATCGTCTTCCAGAGCCTTCGCTATATGACGCATGTCAGACAGCTTGCGTCGGAGACTGTGGACATGTTGGAGGTTTGCGTCATATAGACCCTGAAGTTCAGACTGAATCGCTTCATCCGGTGCGATATTGGTCGAACAAAGTTGGTCTATGATCGATTGAACAGCGCTTGTTGGTTTGATGCCATTTCCATCAACTCGGGACGGATGTGAAGTAGCGCAATTTGTGATGAGGGGGTTCATGGAGGGGAAGTCAAGATATCGCTTCAGGTTGATTAGTGGACTGTCAAAGAAAAATGGAGCTCAGTCGCATACCAAGTTATAGAGGGAGCCGCAAAGTCAATGATGACCACGAGAATGCGTAAGTTGACGGGGAGAGACATCATGCTTTTATACGCCAGAGTTTTCACGGACGTCAATCGTTTGTTGTTTCTGCTATTGTGGCCTCGAAGGTCTTGTCGTTAGTTGATGCTGAACATCACATCAGGGTATGAGCAAGACAATAGCATCATGTGGCCTCATGTGGCAACAATAAGACAAGGCGGATCCCTATGGCGAGCTCCGGCAACCCGATAATCTAGATTGGCCGCATTCTAGATCCAGAAACAAAGATGGCGGTAAAGGCGCTTAGGAGCCATTTCCGCATGTCGCAGGCGTCCACGGTCTGCCACTTGCGCATTGTACATCGTATGCAAGTTTTTCTTTCAGGCGCGGTCTATCCCTTCGGGTCTAAATTGATGGAACTGGCAGTCTAGGGCTGTGTTTATAAATATTTGGACAGTTGTAAACTGTTTATAAAACTTACCAGTCAAAAGTGGTGTTTAAAACCCTGTTTATAAACCAGCTGGCCGAGATGCCCGAGCCATGTCTGTGCGGCTGAAATTTTGTGCTTGCGGCTCTGCAAGGTCAAGTTTCTGCCTTACCATTGATTACATTGCATCCCTACTGCAACCAACGAGACTTTGACAGTAATATCTCACCTCAACTACACCAATAGCAACTTATCCCAATGTGGAAATCTATGTCATCGACATGCATATCATTCAATAAATGTGCCACATAAGTAGTGACATAGTCCTCAGAGAAACCTGACAAATAATCATTCACAAGACTCAGACAGCAGTCAATTCGTGTGAGAAAGTGTTCTGAGACTCAGATTTTTACTACCAAGTAGCATAATTGAAAACATTGAAAACATGGGTATTTGGAGCTCAGGCTGTTTATAATGTTTTAAACACCCCTGTTTAAAACCCTGTTTCAAAACATGGCATAGTAAACATAGCCCTATGGCAGTCGAACCACCGGTAGATAGGTGCCGTTGTATGGTCTTCTTTAACTTACGTAGTACTAGTAGAAGGTAAGAGATATACGAGCGAACAGTATGAACAGCTGCTTGCGCTCTGACCGCTCGCAAGAGTGCAAAAAAATCAGTCCGAGTCTGTCCGTCGATCGTTATAGATTACTTGATCTGATGCCATGAATTCCGTACAGACATGAGCCGCCTTAAGCTGGATTTCAGTAAGTCTGACATGCTCAACATCCATCTCTGATGTCGTTCGATACCCAGCAGTACTTACACGTCGTCTCAGCGTCGTCTTATTGCAATGATCAGAGCGTGCCGTCGGCCTGTCGGAGTTTGTATGGATGGACGTCCCTGAGTACACCTGACAACAATCATGTCTAGATCCTGCGACGATGTCTCGTCGTCGTTCTTTTTCTTGTCTTCATCTTCCGGGGGATGCAGCTGCTGGCCTTCAGTATATTGGCTGGAACCATTGAAGTGCTTGCACGAACAACCCCCGACGTTTTACAACAAACGACCAATGGCGGGTTCCACTTACCCCTTGTCCGGTCGCCGACAAGGCACTCCCTGTCAAGACGCGCCGACGATAGTGATGCTACGGCGGCAGGTTTGGGAAGTTACTTCGACGTGTGAGTCGCTGTTTTATTTGGACGCGAAAAGCAACTGAACCACTACGTTGTCTTCGACAGGACGTACAGTGTTCTGTTGTCCATTGGCGACACACAAACGCCTCTCATCGTCGGTACGCGGAACTATGAAGTACATACAACTCTCCTAGCTGACTGAACAGCAGACACTGGCTCTTCGGATCTATGGGTTATTTCTGATCAGTGCACGGCCTCGACCTCGGGCTGCAATAATGCCTCTGTGCCCTTATATCCCCAGTCTACCTTTGCTTCCACGGGATTGGACGTGGCTCTTTACTACGGCGACTCCACCACAGGAACACACGCCTTTGGGACGATTGGGCAGGATACCGTCAGTCTCGCTGGGGAATTGCAGATCAAAAACTTATACTTCGCCTCAATTGACGACACGAACACCAGTATTCTCGATACCGGTTCCGCTGGGATTTTTGGTTTGGGATTTCCTGTGAACAGGTATGCACAAACTCTTTCTGAGTCCAGTTGTCGCTCACACAACCCACTTCGCAGTGTCGTATGGTCCGAAACTTTCTTCAATACGTACGCATCACAAGGGCGGCGGCGGCGTAGGAGCGGTCTCTCCTACATCCGTCGCGGGATGACTAGTCTTCTTGCCCGAAGCGACTTTCCTTCCTTCGACTTCATGCGTCCATCATTCCCCATCCTTCCTGGCCACCGTACCAGCTCCAAGAGACAGACCAGTTCTGGCTTTACCAGTGCATCGGAATGGACCACCATAATCACCTCATCATATTCCACCCTCGGCCCATTCGTCCCACGCCTCGCCTCCTTAGGCGCGTTAGCAGAACCAATGTTCACTGTTACACTGCAACGGGATGCGGTTGAGTATGGAGGAAATGTAGGTATGCTTAGTATTGGGGAGCTACCTGCGTCCGTGAAGAACGACAGCCTGACTTGGGTGGACGTCAGGAGGTACACGGCGGCTGAAGGCGGGTTAGCGGCGCCGCAGGATTCTCCAAGCGAGGTGAGACGATCTGGACGACGAGCGTAGCATTTGGTGTTGACTGGACTCGATCGGCTTGACAGGAATACCCCATCGCCTGGGAAGTTTTCATCGATGCAGTGTACTTTGATGGGAACGCACTCCCCGCGTCCACACTCGCGGATGCGAACATCCGAACTTCAGCACTGATTGATACTGTTCGTCGTTTTTTCCTATTCTTCGTGCCTGTACTACGTCCTGACAATCCTCTAACAGGGTAACTCCCTTATTCGCGGACCCTCCGACGTGCTCAGCACGATACACACCTTGCTCGGCGGGAGCACATTTCATGAAAGGTGACCTAGAAAACTGGAGTTTCCCCGGTCGTGACCAGGGTGAGTTCAGTTTTGACTCGAACTCGAAAACATTTCATTGACACGCAGTATGCTCAATTGCATCACCTGAAGCACGAACAACTCAGCTTGAATTGAAGGTCGAGCAGCAACACGAATGCTAACTGAGACTGGACTTGAATTGAACTCAAACTCGAACCTGAACTCAACTCAACTCAACTCGGATAATCACAAGTCGAGTCGCGACTCAAGGAAGTTTGACTTTGACTTGAAGTTGCAAACTTATGCACGGATTTCGACCCATGCAAGTCTCGGTTGTGTGAAAGTGTCTGTCATTGTAGGGACAAGAGAGGAAATGTACGTGTTAGACTGGGAAGGGGGTGCATTGACACAGTATGTGTGGTGATGAATCGAGAGCAGGTACGACGGCTCGGGGTAGATAAAAAGAGAACAGACACGACTGACTTACTGAAGAAGGTAGGCGGAACAAGCTTGCATCTCTGCCATGCCGTGCTGACGTTGTCGACATTTGGAGCAAGCCACTCAGCAAAGGGTGTGCGGATGCGAAATGCATGGGCCGTGCACTGTGAACGTTCTTTTCGTGATGGCCGTGGTCGTCGTTGAGCTTGACGCACCTGTCCATCGCGAGACGACTACGGCCACGAATAGCATTGTTATAGGATGTCGCCCGTGGTCGCTCCTCGCTGATGGTGGTGGTTGAATGAGAAGATGAGATGCTGAGTCAGCTGTCAACCATGACAACAAGTCCAGGCCTTGTTGATGTGCAAAATGCATGGCCCTATACTTATGACATCTCCGTGCACTTTGCACATCAAACGGGCCTGGACAGCTGGACGTCTTGCGGTCGTTGCCATATGCCCAATCATTTGCCTCTTTTCCCTCGAGCACCAGCACAGCGCCGCCAGCGACACCTACCGTATCTTTGTCTTATCTTAATCATCACGCAGTGTACATCCTGGTGCGCTGCCGGTGCGAGCTGTAGTGTATATTGATTCGTCTCTCCGATGACGCACTGTGCCTGGTGCCTATGCACTTTGCACATCAACTGAGCATGCACACGTTGCCATGACCGGCCGCTGACTAAGCTTTTCCTCTCTCCTTCTGACCACCACAGGACCAGCGCCGACCGACGACGACCAGCGACGACCAACGCCGACTAACGATGACAATGACAACGGGTCGCATCTCACGATGTCGCAGTGCACAACGTCACTGTATATGACCGCAGGCAGTTGTGCTTAATGGATAGACGCGTCAGCGGCGAGCACGACCACCACCACGACAGCCACCACGACGACCATGGACCACGGCTCACGGCTCGCGACGGCTCTTTGCATCGGGATGTTTAACTGCAAGCACGACGACGACCACGCCTCAGGACTGCGGCCACTTGCATCGGCATTCGCCCACAGAATGCGGAGTTGCTTCTCGACGACGTTGGCGCGCCACGCCCAAGTGGGGCCCTCTATGTTATTTCGTGAGTCAGTCGAAATCTGTTCTCATAGTTCATACTGATTCTCTCGCAGTGCTTTCTCATTCCCATGACACCGGCTCCTTCCCAAACTACAATTATCCAACCTATGACTTGCAGGCGCGGTCCGCGCATTGAGTTTGCGACTTGTCCGAATCTACTGAATCCGAGTCGAGCTCGAGTTCAATGCGGAGTTCGAGTAGGTATGTCGAACTCGAGTCGAGTTCGATTTTGTGTTCCGACGGACTTCCAGTGGAGTTTGCGACTCGTTGAACTCGAGTCGAGTCGGGTCGGAGTTCGAGTGGGTATGTTGAACTCGAGTGGGAGTGGGAGGAGCTGGAGCCGGAGCTAGTGCTCGAGTTGGAGTCGGAGTCGTGTTTGATTCTCCAACTCGAGTTGCTGTCTAAGTCCGCTTCATGTTCAAGTTGCTGACACAATTTGTACACTGTTTCAATAGAGCACAATATAATGATTTCTACTACTACTATCACAGTATTGTAATTTTGAGTTTGAGTCAAAACTCGACTCACCCTGGTCACGACCGGGGAAACTCGAGTTTTAAGTGTCATCTTTTTGACATTTCCATGCTCAACACCCCACACCCTCGCATTTTCAATCGGCGGCAAGATGTTCCCAGTTGACCCTCGCGACTTCATCACCCAAGCGTACTCGAACAACATCGAGACATGTACAGCTAACCTAGCGGTGACGGATGCGCCTGTCGCCGGCCAGGGTTATTTGTACAGTTGGAGTCTTGGAGATCCGTTTCTCAAAGGGTGTGTGTTCAATTCGATTCGTTATCAGGTATGGTACTGATGACGATGAATGTATAATTTAGGGTCCTCTCGTCGTTCTACTACGGTAACTTGTCGCATCCTTCACAAGATCCGCCCAGGATAGGGTTCCTCTCGACTGTACCAGAAGATGCTGGTGATCAGCTGTCCGATGCTCTCAGCCAAGCCAAGACATCTGCAAATCTATACGGGACCGCGCAGTCTGCGCCTACTGCGATCCCTCCGACGAGTGTGACAAACTCGATGGGTGTTGCTGTTGTTGAGACCGGGGCGCCACAGGGCCAGGACCAGAGTCAGAGCCCGAATGGCGCAGTACGTATGATCATTGCAACTTCTTCGTTATGGTTCGGATCCATTCTCGCTACCGTGATCTGTATATGACGAGGTCAAATCGTACGCCTACATCGGGGAATCTCGTCGGCACATCCTCGCATGTGTTGTTCATTCAGGCTTCAACGGAAGATGTAGATCGTCGTACCTATTGTGACCAGGCACTTCGGTACTGCATGGTCAAGTGATAGTTATCGTGCACAAGTGATTGAGAAAACTCAGGAGCAGATCAAGTTCGCTTCAATCTCGACAAAGATATCGGGAATAAGTTATCAGGATGAAATAAATACCAACAACGCGCAAATGCACAATATCTCTCTCTACCAATGACTAAATGATCTCAGCGACCTCGACGCTCCCTGGGCCCTTGTGGATGCGCACGCTTCCCAAGATCACTGTATGGAGGTGAACGCGAACCCCATTCATCATGTGTGCGTAAGCCATTCGAAAAGGAAGATGGCTTAGGTGTAGGTGGCAATCCAGGTTTACGCCCGTTCTTGCTTAGCGGAATAGGGGGGCTGAGTGTATATGCCGCTAAAATCTTGTCGGCAGTCATCCAACTGACGCCTTCAGTGATAATTGAGAAGTTCGAGTCGCGGCGAGATAGAAATGAATGAGTGCTAGCTCGCACGTGAGGAGTGTTTCTTCGAGAGTCTCGATCAGCGTGATTCTGGGATGCGCCTTCCCTGCTGAGAGAGGCGGAAGCTGCACTCCGGGTGGATGTCGAGTGGCCCGAAGAAGAAATGTGTCCTGAAGAGGACGAGGCCGTAGAGCTGGATGAGGTACGACAAGTGGATGATATGTAGGACAGATATGGATTGACCATCTTTCCTTTCTGGAGCTCGTCGTTCGATAGGGATCGATAATGATATTGCGAATCGGTAGAGGCTGCGCGATTGCTAGAATATGAACCGAAGGATGATACGGCGGAGCCTGTTGTGATGCGGCTGGAACCGTTAAGCGAGAAATACATCTTTGTCCAGAGGATCGCAGTCGAAGTATCGGGTCTGGGCAGGCGAAAACGAAGTTCGCTTGTTTTGTGGCTTGGGTACGCTGCCCGGGATCCGCTTTTGTATTGCGGCGTCCTTGTTCTCGAGTGGAACAAGAGCTCGGGAATCATCCATACAAAAACAAGGGAAACGAAAACAAAAAAGATGGCTTGATGGAAACAGCCAGTGGAGACTCAACACACAATAACATTGGAGGTGATGGCGCGACGGATCGTCGCTTCAAAACAAGGTGCGAAGCAAGCTTCGAGGGAGACTGACTGGGGTCACGGCTTTCGCGGCGTCTAGACAAGAAGAATGTGGCGCGCTCCTTGACGACGAGGGGGTCAGACAGATAAGGTCCAAGTAAGTAGGACCTACGGCAGATCCGAGATCGGAGATTGGCAAGCACCGCGATACGATCCTGACGATCCAGAACGATCCAAAGATCATGAGCGATGATGCATATGTGATGACGTGTTTGGCGAGGTGGTTCCTGTTGGGTTAGGGTTGCTCACTACTTGTCCTCCGACCACTATGCGACTATGATGTCGCAGATGTTAATAATACCTTGCGTATATTTGGAGAAACAGTGGACTTTCCTCAATAATTAAACATCATGTGGTGCGTCTGAGGGCTATATGGATGTCTGATGCTAATCCTGCAGACCAGCTTCGCCCCGCTTTCTCTTCCTTTTGAAGTATGGTATTCCCCACGCAATTTAATCCGGTCCACAAGTCGTAGAAGCTTGCGATTGTATTTATCCCTTCATCGCCTACGAGTGTGTCAACGTGTACGGTCTGCAAACCACACTGCTACGTGCTGCTTCTCTGTCTGAAGCATCGTGGAAACCGGCGTTGACGGCAAGGTGCTCGCATGGTGATGATGAGCACCATCGTCCTGGTAGCCATGATCTTGATCCAACTTTGCTTGTATCTCCTTCACCTCTCGGCTCCTGCTGCTGCATCCAAGACGGTCACGAAGCTGTTATTGCCTAGCTTTACCCGAATACCACTCCGACGCCTCCTCCATCCGGCCACCTCACCTCCCCTGTGGCACTCTACTCGTCCCTTTCTGTGCTCCGTCTGACACGCGTGGCGACACGTGCACCACTTCGATAAGATACCACATCCACCTCCGCTATTTGTCATTCACATGTTCGACCATCATATCAGCGCACAGATGCGCAATTTGTACCATGCTAATCGAGGAGGCGCAACCATCCGGGCTTTTTGCGTGATGTTGCCCCGAGCTTCTTTAAATATTCAGCACGCGTCTGAAGTATGCTTCAGCTCCTCCTCCCGTTGTTACGAGTCCCCGCAAGCTCGGTCTGACTTTCATGTCTTCGTCCCCTGTGCCCCCACCACCGCCTGCTGGGCCTATGGGCCATGGCCCGCCAGGCCCCCCATCTCACGATGCGATGCTTCGCGCTGAGTATGTTGACGACTACCCACATCAGATATGGTATCTTGTCGGGGCATTCATCGGTGTCGTCACGATACTTCAGGCCATCTCCCTACTCATCGGTCGTCTCCGCGTTCGCTTCTCGCCACCCAGCGGAGCGTCACGTCTCCCTCTAGCCCTGCTCAACACATATCGCGCTGTGGCGTTTCGTACCACCATCGGTCTGGGATCCTATAGTCTAAACATTGCCGAGGTGTTTTGCGTTTTAGCATACACCGCGGCATTGTTCACTTGGGAACTGGTGAACAGCAAGTAGCCTCCTTCGTCACTTCTCCTTTGCGGCTGACATCCGCGCCTCCTCTAGCCACGGACGCTCAAGGAGACAAGTTCAGTCCAGCGTACATGAGCAGTCGCGCAGGAGCGATAGCCACCAGCCAGTTACCGCTGCTGACTGCTCTTGGAACGAAGAACAATATCATCAGCTGTACGTTTGCTTCGATCTTTCTTTGTTCACATGCATATGAGAGTTTATCTTTTAGTGCTGACTGGCCTTAGCCACGAGAAGGTTAGCACATTGGTTTCTGAGAGTGTTTCGCCTCTCATGATAACCCTTCAGCTGAACTCCATCCATCGCATGTTCGCAAGGGCGTGTTTCGTCATGCTGTGGCTGCACGGGGCACTCAAAGTACGGGCTCTTCCCCGTATCTATTTCGCACCTGACTGACTGGGTTTCAAGCTGCAAAGCAGAGTTGAGGGTCGGTGGGGGATGCTTTTCCTGCGAATGGGACTCATGGGTCTCGTCGCGTTCTCCGTGCTCATCCTGGTGTCTCTGCGGCCCATTCGGGCGAAGGCGTACGAACCGTTCTTTTACGCTCACTTCGTTTTGGTCTTGTACGCTCCTGTCCTTTTTTTCGAAGAAGGGAGCTCACTAAACTCGGCTGTAGCCTGTTTTTGATTGGCGGATATTACCACGTACAACCGTATCGGTATGTGGCATGCCCCCTTCCCTCCACGTTTCACGCGGTGTTCACAAGCCGATAGATTCAATACGTATATCTACGCATCTTTCATCATATGGGCCCTGGATCGCCTCATTCGTCTCGCCCGCCTCGTCATTTTCAGCATCTTCTTCCGCCCATCATCGACGAAGACGACAGAAGCAGACCACAGGGCTACGGTGGAACATCTTTCCCCACATCTCGTGCGTCTCACAGTGAAGCGACCTACGCACTTCCACTGGGCGCCTGGACAGACCGCCTATCTCATCGTTCCCGAAGTATCGAAACTCCCGTTCGAGGCTCATCCATTCACCATTGCCAGTTATGACACACCGGTCGGTGAAGGTCGCGCCGTGAATGCGCGGCAAGCCGCCCAGGAGGAAAAGAAGGACGAAGAGCTCAACGGAGAGGTGTACTGGAAGGAAGTGGTGTTTCTGATCAACGTTAGACAAGGTTTCACGAAGCGCCTTGGTCAAAGGGATGGACCAGTCAAGGTACTACTGGATGGACCGTACGGAACAGTTTCAACACTAGATGGATTCGACAGCGCTGTCTTGATTGCTGGTGTGTCCATTCCCACCATGTGGCGTGTCGAGGCTGACTTTCGTCACGCAGGCGGGTCCGGCGTATCGTATACTTTACCACTTCTGATTGATACCATCGAGTACGCTCTCCATTGGCTTCAGAGGTCTCGCGTTTAGTGTCTGCTCCACAGGAAATCTCGCTCGGGGAAGAGTCTTTGCAAACGCGTTACATTCGTTTGGGCGATTCGTGATGCCAGTGAGTTCCAAATTGTACGCAGTCGCTACCTTGATCCCTCACTGTGATTTATAGGCCACGTGGAATGGATCTCTGACGCTCTCAGCGGCGCACTGGCTCGTTCGCGCGACAGCAACCTGGATGTTGAAATTAAGTTATTTGTCACTCAGACGACAGGGGATACCGTGCAGTGGGACGACACATCGCTCAAATCGCTGAGCGATGCGGAACTTGCGAACGGCAGTGGGAGAGGGGCTGCACCCGGCAGTGAACTGTCACTGGTGGCTTTGGAATCGAGTTCGGTAAAGAGGCACGCTGGACGTCCGGACCTAAAGGCTATCTTGATGTTGGAGGCGGAGCGGGTAAGAGGTGGACGAATGACTGTCAACGGTATGTTCGTTGATTGAGATCTTTTCCTGCTCTGATTGCTGTTGGCTGCTTTAGTTTGTGGATCCCACTCTGTAGCGCAAACCGTCAGGTCTGCCCTTAGGGGTCCTATGATTAATCCAATGAATGTTGTAAGAGGAGGTGCCAGTATTTCATTACACGTAGAATCATTCGGTTATGCATAACCTACCCACGACGTTACTTAGATTCTTGACTTCTTGTACAGACCTTCCACAATGAGATAACTGTGAATTTTGTAGACTCGGGGACTAACACCTGACCTAGGGTCCGAATCACAGTAACCGAGTACACCAACAGGCTTCGCCCTCTCGAGCGAAGTATGGACCAGAGTCTTATAGCTCGGATGTCGGACGAGACTCGTCACTTGACTTTTGATCTCGAATAAGTAGTCTCAGACTTTCAGGTCTGGTCGGCAGTGGCAGTGCGGCACACTTCCAATTTGAGTTGACTCCGACCCTTTGATCCGCGTCGCCCGCTCGTGTCCAAGTCAAAACTTAAGGGACTGAGGACTTCGGTCGTATAAAAGGGCAAAACGTTGCAAAACAATGCACTATACACGCTCTCTGACTGGGAGTCGAACCCAGCTTTCGCGCGTACATGACCAATATGACAGGCGCGTGTACTAACCGATATACTATCAGAGATATGAATTTTTGAGCCCAGCAGATATTTACTGTCGTAAAAAGCATTTCACGCAACGTCCCTCTTCAGTCAGTTTCAGCGATTGCATCCAACCGCTGGATGCTACTATACTTGCATATACTCTCCACCGATCTCTCGTGATTGCCTTGAGTGTGTCGCACTCGCCTGCTTAGATTCTCGTAGGGTTAGGGGGGTTAACCCTAACCCTACGGACCGTCGACTCACACATTGCTGCCCAGAGCCCTTTGTCTTTTTTGGTGGACACGTTAATTGCATTACTACGTAGCAGCCAATACATACTATGGACCGTATATATTGTCGACTCTGTCGGCTCGTAGTAATCGTGTGAAGTGGCGGGACTCCCAACCCGTCTGTTTTTGAGCACCCCGAGGAAATGCGTTACGCACTCCAGTGTGGGACTCGGCATCGTGATATCCAGCAACCCAAAGAATGAAAGCATGAAGCATAGAACATAAGTATAGAAAACAAGCAGAAAGAAAGAACAAGAAAAAAGAAAACCCTCCCTCACGATGCCATACCCACTAAAACCCCGGACTCCCTGATCCACTCGTCAGGGAGATTTTCCTCATTCTCGAGGACGCCGCCCCATGTTTGATAGACAGCGTTTTCGGTCACCTTCCTCTTGCCGGTGGACCTAGTGGCGAGTTTTTGATCCGTTCGGATTCTTCCGTTGATTGAGCTTCGAAGCCGATTCTTGATCTCTTTCTCGGATGCTGGTTCGTTACTACCTTCACGTTAGAGATAGGCACGAGCTATTCCAACTTAGAATCATCCTAGCTTTGATCCGCTATATTGATTCATGAATCAAATCCCTAATCAATCAAAGATTTGATCCGTTCAGATCATTGAAAGGATCACGAATCATTAAATTTGTGAATGAATCATTAAAGGATCATTACTGATTTCTTGTATATCACAGTAATCATGAATATCTCACTTCAAATTAGATAGTGTGATCATTATTATGTCTCATACTACCTAAATATAAGTGAATATACTAGTATTATACTATGTATTAGTATGAATATATCAAAAATATAGGATCATTAATGATTCGATCCCTTAAATGATTTGATCCATGAATCAAATCATTCTAATGATTCGAATCAATATAAGGATCATGAATCATTAATTTATGGTGAGGATACTCTCTCAAAAAATCAAGGATCTGATCCGTTAATAGCTCGTGCCTATCTCTACTTCACGTTGGATCACCCTCTCGTTTCGGAGCTTCCAGATGAGGTACGCCGCTTCGGACACTAGGATTCGGAACAATCTCGATGCCCCCATTCTCCTTTTTCCCGATCGATCTTTCAAGTCTGCAAGCGAGCAAGATAGTATCGTGCCGATTGACAATGAGGGAAATGGTACGTCGTCTTTACTTTTCCATATCTTCTTGATGTGGTTTCAGACTGATTTCTGGCCGGGCGCGTCACATTCAAGAAGGATGTGTTCAAGAGACTCTGTGGTTCGGCAGTGGGTACATCTAGCCCTCTCTTCGACGGACGTCTTTCCTTCCCACCAGCTACCAACTTTATAGCCATTATGTAACCCCATCCACATAAAGTGCCGCACTTTGGTTGAAAAGTCTTTATGAGCTGTGCTTTCCCAGAGGTTTCCATCCGATGGGAGGCGTTTGCATATGTCCTTTGCGGCGTGTCTCGCCACGTCAAGCATCCGTATCGTTCATTTCCAGTAGATTTGTCGCTCATATGTTTTACTCTTTATCTTCCTGCCTCTTGCTTGTCTGATGGCTTTGTAGGCAAGCGCCTGAGACACTTTGGATAATTTTGCCCCCTGGAGGTTTAGTTCCGGCGGGATCCCTAGGTCCAGTCTGTCCTCTGTTTGTTTCGCAATGCCCGCCGTTGCTAGCTTATCCGCTTGTTCGTTGCCCTCTACCCCAGCGTGTCCTTTGACCCACCTGAAGGACGTGTCTGCGTGCCGGTCTCTCAGACATGCTGCAAGTGCTCTTGTTACTTCTGCATCGGGTCTTCCAATGAAGCCTGTGTCCTCCCACTTCTGCAGGTGTTTTGTCATGCCATCTATGATTGTTTTTGAGTCGCTTACAATTTGTAGGGGAACATCTGTTGTTGCCGATTCAGCCGCTCGCACCCCGCCATAGGTTTCGGCCACTTGGTTCGACTGGGTCAGGCATGAAGGGAGCTTGATCGCTTCATTGCGATCATCGCTTTCTCCGAACCACACGCCTACACCTGCCCGTGCATTCTCGTCACCGTTGTTGATGCACCCTCCGTCTATGAAGACCACCTCAATCTCGGGAGGGGATGGTTTGTGTCCGTTCTCTGAGCCTACCCATGTTTCGGGCTCTTGGCAAGTCGTCTTACATTTCTTTCCCGATGTGAAGATTCTGAAGGCATCTTTTAGATTGCCTTTCTCTGTGATTCGAGCGTCAAAGGGAATGGTTCTTCCTGGGTCATTCGGGTCTTCGTTTTCCGGTGCTCTCGGTTCTTGCTCATAGTCTTTGGGCTGACGTGCTAGTGGGTTCCACTCGGGAGGGAGTTTCTCCAGCAAGATTTTGGCCCGTTTGAAGCATCTGTTTGGGTTGCTGCAGCGATGCAGGTGTCTTGCTTCCCGGCAAGTCCCGCAGTTGCAGTATCTTGAGTTGGAGTGGGGTCTGTGGCCGATGACGCGGGCAAGTTCTTCAGCGTGTCCTACGGTGGTGATACCATGGTTATCCCGTAGGCACTTGCTTTCTTTCTGGTTGATCAGGACTCGTCCTAGATCAATGTCCATTTCTCTGTGTAGCCAAATCGGCATCTGTCTCATTACTGTTCTTGTGAATGCTCTACCTTCGAGTTGTAGACCGTATTCTTGACCTGTTTTCAGCATTTCTCACAAATCTTCTGACATAAGGGAGGTCCTTGTCTTGAAGGATTGTAGGAATATGTTCAGGTGAGTATATTCTTCGCTCTTTGCTGGGGTGTCGGGTGCATGGTGTGCGATAATTGCGTCAGCAAAGTACGCCCATGTAGCCCTGTCCTCACCCATATTCAGGTACGCTTGCCGCCAGGTGACGGTGATTGCTTCATTTCTTGCCAGGATGTCCAGAATCTTCTTTCCTCCTTCCTGTTTTGATTTTCTCATGATGTGTATATTGACTGCGGACTGCTTGTCTGCCCACAGGAAGTTCCGGATTTGTCGTTCTAACTTGCGAATAATCTCTTTCGGCATTCCTTGGACCTTGGTAAGATATTGTGTCTTCCCGCCTATGATCATTTGTATTATCAGCCTGCGTCCTTCGAGAGTTGGGTGCGCCTTCTCCCAGAAGTCTAGGCGGTCCTCGATGCTATCGAGTACCGGAGTCCACGGAGCTGCGCGCTTGGTCTTATTTCCGATCCATCCGCTCAAGATTCGTATCGCGTGGCCGTCTTTAGCAATTCTGATGTTGTCTGGTATAGGCGCTGCCGTTTTGTTTGAGCATCTGGTTGATTGGACGAGGTCTCTGTAGGTCTCACTGCCAACTGGAATGACTTCCGTTTTTGCAATATTGAACTTCGCTCTAGATGTACGGCACCACTCGTCAAGAATGGACTGCAAGGATTCAAAGTCATCTGATTCATCTAGATACACAGTGGTGTCGTCGGCGAATAGGGTTGCTATCAGGCGTTCCATCTCCGGGTGGTTGGGTATGTCGAAGCCTCTCAATGAGGATGCTTTGAGCGCCTCGGAGAGCGGCTCAATGGCAAGGTCAAATAGGAGACATGAGAGAGGATCTCCTTGTCTCACTCCTCGGCATACTTTGAAGGCTGAGCTTAGGTATCCTTCAAGCATAACTTGCGTTTCTGCATCGGAGTATAGTGATTTTACAGCATTGATAAATCACACTCCCAGTTCGTTTTCCTCAAGTACTTTCCAGAGGTAGTCGTGAGCTATTCGGTCATATGCTTTCTCCTGGTCTAGTGCAATGATTAGGCCATTGGTCTCAGTTGCTTCTGCAAATTCTGCAACTGTTTTTGCCAGTCGTACTTGGTCAAATATGTTCCGGCCTGGAACAAAGCCTGCTTGTGATTTGGAGATTAGTTTTGGTGCCACCTGGGCAAGCCTCATTGTGAGTATTTTGGTGTACAGCTTGTAGTCACTGTTCAGTAGAGTGATTGGGCGGTAGTTTGCTATATCCGTCTTATCATTCTTTTTGTATATGGGGTACATAACCCCCTTTGTGAACTCCGTGCCGGGTGTGATTCCTGCGTTTAGGATGTTGTTGAAAACAATTTGCATCAGTTCGGTGATGTTAGGAACCTTGTCCGGGTCTCCACCATTTTTGGCTGCAGCCGCCTTCTTGGCCTTCTCATTGCGGTATAGGGCCTTCCAGAACTTGTATGGTATGCCGTCAATTCTGGGGGCTTTCCCATTACTCACCACTGTGAGTATGGTTATGATTTCAGCTTCTGTTATGTCATCTCCGAGTATCTGCTGTTCATGTTCATCTGCTACAAGGTTCACATTCTTGAGGGCTGAGTCTATATTATGCGCGCGAGCTTGTGGGGTCTCATTTATATCCACATCGATGTCCTGTAGCTTGTCATGATATACCTTCATCATCTCTGCCTGCGCCGCTGAGTTCTTTTCGTACTCAGGCTCATTGCTATTGGCATTCGTCTTACCTGTTTTAAGGGCTCGTATGAGGTCTCGGGGTTTCTTTTGCTTCCCAAAGCTTGTCCATGCTTTGTTCATAGTTTCTCCTACTATTCTGGCCTTGAAGGCAATATTCTCTCGCTTGCCTGCATGTAGCTTTTGTGACGACATGCTGATCTCGGCCCGGATTATTCCAGCTTCTGTGACTTTCTTGCTTTCAGGCAACGTCTCGTCGTTCATTATACTCAGGTACTGCTGCTCTAGAGCCTCTATGCGCTTGAGAAGTTTAGGTTTGATCTCTTTTTCTCGTTGCTTAGCTCTCTGTCTAATTTGTATCTTGAATCGGCTCCATATTGTCTAGGTGTCTTCACCCTCTCCTGGTTGGGACTGGGTCCGTCTGGCGTTAGTCAGAGCTTCTTTTAGTTGTTCTTCGGCAAATTCGATGAACGTTTTGTCTTTAATGACCATTTGGGAGATGACTCGGCGGCCTTTTCCCATCTTGGATGCTTCCTCACAGGACAGTTGTGCACTGACTAGTAAATGGTCTGTATCAATTGCTGAATCCTCGATCTGCCAATCTCGCAAAAGCTCCAGCATCTTCCTAGTCACGTATATGCGATCGAGTCTTGCTTGGCCCGGAACCTTGTTTGGGTCTTGCATCTTCCTTTCTTTGTGGCCAAAAGTGAATGCAGTACGGTCTGGGAAAGTGTGTCTCCAGCCGTCTACTAGTTTGAGGTCCGTTCTTAGTCGATCAAAAGCTTGTACAACCCCAGAGGGATTGCTCTTGTGTGGGAGGCGGTCAACCTCTTCTTCAACCATATTTAAATCTCCGGCCAAAAGGTCTGGTCTTGGTACTGTTTTATTCTGTTCATAGAATTTTCTGACCTTGTTCCAGAAGTGCTTTTTGTCCTTGCTTGAGCTTGCCGGTGCGTACACGGCCAGGCAGTTCAGCTTGGTGTTGGGGTGCCAGTCGATTTGAACTTGCATGGCTTCTCCCGGTACTACTTCCCATGATTGGGTATTGTCGGTGTTCAGTAGGTCCTTGTTCAGGACTACGGCTATCCCTTTAGCTCTGTTAGTTGAGGGGTTCTCCGAGTGGAGAATTTTTAGCCTTCTCCAAAGGCGTCTTCAATTATGTTATGCCAAGTCTGGTCCATGTGGGCTTCTCCGACTACCAGTACTGCAATTCTTTTGTTACGTAGTAGTTGGTTGACGTGGAACCACTTGTTTTTACCCCCTGTTGATGATCTGTGTCCTTTTATATTTAGCGCCGTTACTCGTATGGCTGCTTTAGTGTGTCTTGAGCTCTTGAGCTTGGGCACTCGTCTTACACCGCCTACACGTTGGGCTTGTACAATGAGCGGCTCTGTTTGGGAAGCTGTTGAGGAGGGACTTGTCCTCTCAGAGCTTGTGGATGGGTCATCTGAGCTGTTATCGCTGACATGGTCTTCCTCATCGCTGTCATCAAGAAAGTTCCAGTCCATGTCTTCTTTGGGCTCAGTCTGTGTTGCCGCTGGTGCTGGGGGTTCAAATTTATGTCCCATGTTTGGGTTGAAGGTTTGTGTTCCTTCCTCCGCGTCAAGATCGCGGGCAGAGGTGTTCTCTGATGGGATAGTTCCCAGATAGCGGAAAGTTTGCTGGATAGGTGCCGTAGCAGCCTGGGGAGAGGTTTCCCTGGTGGATAGTTCACTGGACCGAGAAGTTTCGGCGCCTCGTCCACTTAGTGGTACAGAGGCTCTGTCGCCATACAATCCATTCTCTTCATCAGGCAGCGGGCTGACAGACACCCCCTGCCCTCTGAGAACCGAAGGGCCTGAGTCGTAGCTGTCATCTATGCCGCGGATGAGGCTAGTTGTAATATTAGTTGTGACAGGATGGGGGGTTGTGGGCTGGAATTAACCTTACCGGGGCTGCCGGTATACGGGTGCCCACTCACCGTGATAGCATGCCGGATGGGTCGCAACAAGGATCCACTCGTCTCGGAATAGTTACCTGTCCGCCAGAGTGCAACCTAGAGCGTCAGTAAATTCACTATTCCGGCAAGATGAAGGCGATATCTGTAGGTGTGCGGTTAGTAGACAGGGGAGAGGATGAGAGAGAGATAGAAGGAGGAGAAAGCAGGGGGTGTAGGCTGGTGCGCGTCCTTAGTAAAAGTGTTGCGCACGATGAGTAGGGGTCATATATTAAGAGTAGCTAGTACAGAGAGGTAGTTGAGATGAAGGGGATTGTTTTGACATCCATATCCTAGCGCTGATGACTCTTGGAAGGACCGGCTTTGTTCGAGCTCCCAGACGCACTTTTGGAGAAGATCGGGCCTCTCGTAGCTTGCCTAGCATGCGGGTCGCGAAGGTCAAGTCGAGGCGGGATGACAGATGGGCGTTGCCATCCAAACGCCTGACTCTCGGCCGTCTGGCGTTCGTTCTGGGCTGTCGTCTCCGAGGTGGAGACTTTGCTGAATGTTGTGTGGATGGTCGGACCTCTCCATCCCGGAAGTTTTGGCCATGGGCACTGGCGGCGGTCGTGTCTGTCATCCTTGCAGTTCGGGCATCGAGGGTCATAGTGGAGGAGGAAGTCGATACCCTCAACCATGCCAATGGTGACTTCTTGTGCAGCTATCCTGAAGCTCGCCAGTTGCTCCTTCGTGAGGTTGGGGGGAAAGACCATGTGCAGAGCAAACATGGGCGTAGTCTTGTCGTCCTTCCAATGATACATCACGTCTTTTGTGACAAGGGTCTCGATGATCTCCTCTCGTTTGCGGCCTGCCACCTCCTCAGAGCAGGAGTAGACATCGATGATCGCAGCGATGAACTTCCTCGAGGATCGGAGTTTGCATAAAGCTTGCAACACTCCCAGCTCGATCTTGGGTTGTTGTGTCTGATAACATTATTCGCTTTCGTCCAGATGTGCGTCACAAAGGTGGACACCTTCCGGAGCTCGACAGTAGTGTAGGCGAGGGCAGCGACATCCTCGTGGGCGATGATTGCCTTCTTCTTGGTCGCCGCCTGCATGAGTGAGTGTGGAACGTTCTTGAGAACGATACATCCCGGGGGGCTGCCACCGTTGCGCTTCGTTGCGTCTGCAGGAGGGGAGGCAGGGATGATGACGAGGTCAGACAGGTCGGTCTCGGGAACCAGGCCTTGCAGTGTCTGGAGCCACCTCTCGGCAAGGCCCTTCTGCTGCATGAGAGCGAGGCATCCTTTGAAGCACATGAGGACGAGGATGTCCTTGCTCTTGTGCCTGAGCATGGCTTTGAGAGATTCGTCGGCGCCATCGAGGACTACCTCCAGTTCACGGATCGTGTTGGGCATGTCCTTAACGTCAATGTACATGAGCTTCGCATTGGGGGCGCGTGGAGGGGCTGGTTTATCTGAGAAGAACTCAGACATCTCTGCTTCGTCCATCTCCTTGAGCTGTGATTCCGGGGTTATCGGGCGTTTGGGGATTGCATCGCTCGCGGCTTGGGACGCTGTGTGGGAGAAGGTGAACCCTTTGGGGGGGTGCGTGGGGCGCGTCTGGTGCGCTCCGACATGACATCGTCCATGTCTGTGTCCTGGTCCTCGTCAATCTCCTCCTCATCGGGGGGCGCGTGGCGTGGATCACCGTTAGGCTGGCTTCGAAGGTGAGCTTCGTATTCGCTCGGTCCTTCGAAACTTCTGTCGTTGGGTTCTGGGCGCCCGGCCTTTGAGAATTCGTCGGGATCCTTGGTTGAGCGGCTCGCGCCTCTACCCCTGACAGTGCTGGCGTCGCCAGCTTCAGTATCGAGTTTGCCGAGGGCGGCGAGCTTCCTCTCGAAGTCCTTCTCTTGCATCGCGAGCCTGCTTGCCAGCTCTTTGACGCGGTTAGCCTCCTTGGCGTGCGCCGTCTTATACCCTCTGATCTTCTCAGCCTGGGCGTTCGAGACTTTGAGCAGATTCCGCTCACGCTCCGCAAACTCCTTTTCGCGTAGCTCCTCCCTTCGCGCCCTCTCCTCGTCTTTCTCGCATTCCCGTGTCTCGAAATCGGCCTTGAACTTTTCGAAGATACTTTCGAACTTCGCGCGCTCTTCGTTCATTTGGTTGCTGAGGGCAGTGGCAATGTCTTGTGCGGATGGCTGGAGCTGCATCGGGGGAGGTGGTATGGGAGGTTGTGGCTCGAGTTCGGTCTGGGGCTGGGCCAAGGGGGGGCTGTGAATGGGGCCAACATCCTCCGTGATGGGTTCGGCGTCGTCATGTATATCCTCCTGCCTTACGGGGTGTTATGAGTGGGTAGACTGGGTGCTGGATTTAGCTACCTGAAGGTGTCTGTGCCGGTGCGCGGCGCCTTCTCTGTAGGCTTGGACGGAGTGTCTGGCGGCAGAGCCTTGCTCGCGAGTCTCGGGGGGGAAGAGTTGTACATCTCGAGACCTGGTGTTTCCCTGGAGTGTGCTGCTCTTTTGCGGTCTCTGGCAGCGCCTATGTTTACGTCGCGGAGCTTATCGACTTCCTTCATGTCGGCATGCTTTCGTTTGCCGTCTTTTTGCATGGTGGGGTTCGTTCTTAGTGATGGGCGGGTGTAGGCGAGAGCCGGCGCGTGTGTGGAGTTTGTATGGTGGAGAGCTCGACACGTAATTTGGGGGTATAAAGAAGCACTCAAGGCCTTGCGACGGAGAGGCTTTAGAAAGGTAGAAATATGGGGAGGAGGACAGAGCACAACGGGCGCCTTGCGACGGACAGGTGTCTGGTGGTAGTGGTGGTGGCAGAGCAAAAGGCCGCGTATGCGGAGTTTGTCCACGCGTCGGAGTTAGTCTACGGTCCACGCGTTCGTCCGACTTTCACTCGTCAGTGTGGTGGTGGTTGTTCAGCATATCGTGCGTCGTGTAGCGACGTGTTTTTTAGATGTGTTCATGTTCGGTTTACAGCGTACTGTAGGGGGGAGTTCCACCCCGTCCCCATTACGGTGGACGGACGGCCGTGGCCGTAGGTCGAGTTGACCGTCCCGTAGGACAATGCCCTTGGGCTTTTTCCTCCCAAGGTAGTGTTCCTCGTTCGGGCGTCAATTTGCTTCCCCGAAGGTACTAGTCCCTTGGGCCACGAAGAGGCTTGACGCTGGACCACCCCGATCATGGTGGTGGTCCTTGTCCAAGGGCAGAGCCCTTTGTCGAAGCAAACATTTGTTTGATTACAATTAGATTTGTCAGTCCTTGCCCGCTATCCTCTCTGCACCACGCCACTGCCAGCGGAACAGACTATTACACAAGAACTGTCTCTGGGTGGAGCTTCTGTGGTATGAATGACACAGCATAGAAATGTTTAACTGGTTACAATTACTCGTTGTGCGCAAAAGTAAGCGCCACCCGCACAGCCACATCAGTGCCAAATTATGGTGGGATGTGGCTGTGCGGGTGGCGCTCACTTTTGCGCATAACGAGTACGACCAATGACACACTTTTCCTTCTTCTAAAGTGTTCCTGGGCCTCAGGCTCGACATGTGTCCCGTACTCACGTGATTCTGACCATGAGGTATATAAAGTTTAATAATAAAGCATCAGGCTTCGTAAAACTCCCCATTACCAGACATGTCCACTTCTACGTCTACTATCAGTATTCTCGAACATTTGCGTCTCTACGTGAAGCACAGAGTGTTATCGATTCTTTTGCGAACACAACTTCCCCCCGCTCCCGCCAGCGACGCAATTGCATACATGCCCCTTATCGACGTAGACCCCGGTTACTTCGGATGCAGTGAAAGGGAAGGAATCTTAGAAGTCGTGCAGGCCTATTTCCCCGAAATTATGGCCCATCCTGGGTCGAGCGATGACCATGACTGGAAGAAGGACCCTTTCGTTGTACTCCTGCACCAGCCCATTGTTGACGCAATGTTGCGCCAACTTCCCGGCGCCACATTCCTTGCCGTCGTTCTCACTGTTAACGAGCTTGGCCACATCATCAAGGGTCAGCTCTTTTATGACTTGGATGAGCTATTTCAGTACAAATGCTCGGCATCGGATAGTCAAGATGCAGGGATCGTCCTGGAGCGTGGCGTGTTCGGTGGTGAGGTCGGCATTGTTTTTGAGCAGGACACGGTCGACTTTTCTCGCATCAAACATTTCACGCTCACGACGGACGTTGACTGTTTGCAAATCGGTGCATGATCTTCAAGCTTGCCCATTCACACTATTGATATCTTTACAAGATATTTGCAGCGCAAATGAATGGTTGGATAAGGGTACATTCGACGGAACCGACCCAGAGCACGTCTTAACGAGTTGCTCGGAGCGAGGAACTCCGTGTCTGGAACTCAATCTCCCAGTGTATGAGACAGGCGAGCGCGCTGCTTTGAAACACAAGCCGTGTACTGGACAGTGGGAGAGAGTCTTCCTGGTCCCAGATTGGGAGCGAGACGACGTCAAAAGCCGAGATTTCTACGGCTGCATGCAATAGATGTACAACCACTAAACTTATTCTGCTATCGCCCCTCGAAGATCCCAAACATGAGACACGTATATTGTTGTGGAAGCGAAAGTCTCGGTCACTCCGAACCATCTCCGATGTCCTTGAGTTCACTTAGTTCTAGGTCTCATATGTCAAAACCGGTCCAAGCCAATGCGACTTTCGTCAAGGACTGTCACCTGCATTCCCGACTTTTCCACTACCGAGAAAAGCTCAGAGACAACGGCTGTATGTACCGCTCCAAGGAAAGCATACTCAAATCTGGACCGTACGTGCCCTCATGTCGGAGTCATGTCTCACCAAGATCACGATTCTGAACTGATATTCGGACCCGCTCGCACCAAAGAACAGCTTCCTCGTAACAATAGTCTCGCCAATTTCCACTATTCATCAGCCCAACGAGTCGCGCAAGCCTCATCAGCTTAACAAGTCCTACCGCCCCTTGCGGTGTGCCCGAGACCTGCGCCACACACGCACACTATCTGCACCTGACGCAAGCATACACCTATATATATTCACACCCACCACCTCATACATAACATACGCTCATGACTATACTAACACAAGGGCAGAGACTAGACAATGTACACGAAGAAGAGAAGGAGAAGAGGAACACGGATAAAAAAACGGGCGGTATTCGGGTTCGAGTTTGGAAAGAGTCTATACACATCGCGAATCTTGCGCATGCACGAGTGTGAGTCGAACGTCCGCACGATACGAAGGAAGAAGGATAATGACAAGGACCAAGCGTAAGCGAAAGAAATAACGTATCGGCAAAAAATACACAATACACTAGATAGAGGAAAGCAAGGTTTGCGATAGCGATATTTGACAGAGGACCAGGACGGCATCGTATATGGCCGCTGGTCATTTAATCGGCTGTCTGAGATAATGGTCAGATACGGCTCAGACACGGGATGGTTTGGCGCATATTCCAACAACGGATGGGCAAGAGCACAACGAGATAGCCGGGCGGTAGAGGGAGACGATAGGTAGAAAAATCGACCCACCTCAGGTGCTTCTTCAGCCGCAGGCTCTTCAGCTGGGGCCTCGTCCTCAGCGGGCTCGGGCTCCTCGACGATGGTCTCCTCCACAGGAGCGGCAGCTCCGGCAGCCTCCGTTCCTCCAACCTAATGGGACATCGGCGTTAGCGTCATGACAGAAGTTTGAACGCAACGAGTAACACGAAAAAGGGGCCCATCAACGGACACGGAAGCGGAAGACTCCATGGGCAACACGGCATCCTGGAGGGGAATGCGAACAGATGGGCGATGGTACACACCTTGGATGACGGCTTCTTGGATCCAGCGCTGGATGCAGGCTTCTTGCTGCCTGCCCTCGACGCGGGCTTGGCGCTGGCCGCACGACTGGCGGGTTTGGCACTCGCAGCACGACTAGCCGGTTTTGCAGATCCAGCACGGCTGGCCTTGGACGCGGGCTTCGCAGCAGCTTTGCTGGCGGGCTTGGCAGCCTTGGACGCAGGCTTCTCGGAGGCGGCCTTGGACGCGGGTTTGGCCTGTGCGCAAAAGACAAACATCAACATGGACGGCCCATACGGCGGAAAGGACGGTCTGGACGCACCTTCTTGGCCTCCTTCTCCTCATCGCCGTTCACCTCTGCGTCGTCGGCCTTGCGTTTTCTGCCCCGCGGCTTCTTCTCCTTCTCTGCGTCCTCGCCGTCTTTTTTCTCGGCTGCTGCTTTTTTGGCACGGGGCTTCTTGGGAGCAGGCGCTTCGACGGCCTTCGGCTGCTCTTTAATGCGAGACGAGCGACGGGGTGGCGCTGCGTCGGTGGTGGCGTCTGCGGCTGCTGCTGCTGCTTTTCTGGGCATGGTTGGGATTCGATGTGGACGACGGGCGATATACGGTGTGTTTGGTGGGCAGCGGCGGCTAGGCGGCGACGGTGGGAGCGCAGATGGATGGGCGAATGGGGTGCGGGAGGGCACAGGCGATAGAAAAGAGAGATGCGGAACGGAGGAGGTGATGGGCGGAGGTCAACAAGACGCGTCCGATAAGTAAACAATAGGCGTAAACATCGTTTGTTTGGCGCTGCCGTTTCCCATCACGTGGACCGTGAACGCACGTGTGCCAGTTCCTGGGCCTGAGGCTTTTGCTCGTTCCTTGCCAAGGACGTTCAGCGCCGTTCAATCTTGCAACGGAGAAGATATCTATTCGCAAAGCTTGGTCACGGATCCCAGACGCGGAACACGCATTGTGTCGCTTTGGCTGCCCGTGATAGCGCTGTAAGTCCCAGCACAACTCGGCTTTCCTTAATGAGCAATGCACCCCCACGAGGCAGAGCAGAATCAGCAGATGACTTATGTTCTCATCCCCATGCTTCTTCACTCTTTGGCCGTAGCCTTTTTTCGTCGGTTCTTCTCTCTTGGTACACCCAGAAAAGAGCAACGTCATTTAACCGTTCGCAGCCTCCGAGTCGCCTGCGGACACTGGGCAATAGGCTTTGCGCACTGCTATGCACGACCGAACTGTCGTAAGCATGCGCAGAGGGCGATGTGGATATTTGCCACCATCGTCGTGCTTACTGTTGGTCTGCGTTCGCTTTCCTCTGGCTTAGCAGGGATAGCCGGTCCCTTGAGTTACTCAGAGACTTACATGGCGGTGAGCGTCGGTGATCAGTCACACCGGTACTAGGTGTAAGAATACCTCTCATTCGTCTGCGTAGCCCTCGAGGGCTTGATCCCACTTGACATGTGCGGCGCGAAACACCCCTCGAGTTTCAGTATGCGCGGCGACGGTAACATGCCTGCCCGACGATGCCCATGAGTAGCAGCGGTCTGAAACACTTGCTTTTCCGGTCACGAAGCGAAGCTTGCAGTACCCAACTACTGTGTACATAGAAATAATGTGTATGATTGAAATAAACAGTCACGTAGAATTGTACCCATAACGAAGAAGCAAGACTACAGATCCAATAGTCATTGTTCCAAGGGGATCGACGTCGGGTGATGAATAGTTTGCTAAGCTTGTAGCCTTACTCGTCTACCTCATACTCCACTGGCCATGGTGGTTCCTCCGAGGCCTCAAATGTGACCTCCCTCAACTTGGCCATCCCTTCCATACCATCGCGTCGACGGGCTATCATAGAAAGCAGCTCCTGCGGTACACGGACCGCCGCTGGCTTGACAATCGTCAGATTCTCCAACAATGGCATTGTGGACTCGAGCGCCTCCGCTACATTCTTCAAGTCCTTTGCGCGGGGAACCAGTGCGAGAATAATCTTCAGCTCGCGGACGTTCGGTGCCGATGCCAAGAGTGCGGCAATCTCGTCGCTCGTCATATCCTTGACCATGATTGTGAGGACCCTGATGGCGGGTCCGACGTTGGATGGCAGGGAGACTGCATTCACGGAGAGTAGACGCAGTTCACGAAGACATGGAAGGTTCGTGAACTTCAGTGCGTCCACGATATTGGACCCCAGAGTGGATGAGAGGGTGAGTGTGGACAAGGTAGGATTGGTGATAATGGACGTGTGCGGGCCGAAAGTAAGCGGATCACCCAATTTGAATGATGCGGTGCGTAGAAGGGGACACCTCTCGAGAGTTCCACGAAGGGTGGCCAGGTCGCAGGTTCTTCTGCTGAGTTTGCTGGATTTACAAATCTCGAGCTGATGCCACGGGATGAGAAAATGATTGAGCACCAGGGCCGGGTCTCCGAAGAGACAGGAAAGAGAGCGCAGTTTAGGTGCATTCGCGAAAATGGTGAACGTCTCCATATCCGTGATAGACTCGACGTCGTGTACTCCGACACTGACATGCTCGAGCAGCGTGAACGTAGGGAGGGCTGCACCGAGCAGCAAGAATGCTTTAGCCGGAAGGTATAGATCGCATGTGCGCCATCGTGATGCGCTCCAAGCAAGCAGTGAGATAATCTCATCGCTGTATGTGATGTCCGCCCAACTGATGATGGAGAGGGGGAGTTCACGGGAGCGTGATAGATGAAGACCCAGCCGATATGAGAACGAAGTTGTGTCCCAACATTCGTCGAAAGGAAAAAGGAGCTTTGTCCATAATAGGGGTGTGGAGATCGCTGCACGCCTCCAACGCGAGGACACGTGCGTCAAAACCCACGGTGGGTTGTACATGCGGTGCGAGCTATTGTGCCCACTCACTCCCCGTTCCGACCAGGGTATCGTGTGGAAGAATATCTCTCCGAGCGTCTCGAGTGGTAGATCGCGAAGTGGGTGCAAGACTGCCGTTATCTGGGATATCCATTCATTCGCCGCACGCTGTTCGGCAATGAGGGCGTCTACGTGATCCGGAGCATCCCTAATCGCAGTGGCGAGCTCTCTCGTGCATGCGAGGCCGCGCGCCCTCAGGACGAGGAGTTCAGTGCGCTCCTCGTCGTCAGGTGCATCGTTCGACTTGAGAAGTACGTTGATACGCGATTGCTGCGATGCAGACGGACGAAATGGGCTTGTGGGCGCGCGAGCAGTAGAATCCATGTTCTGGAACCAAAGCTGGAGTGTAAATGGTCTGTGAGGAATCGTTTGAATGCTCACGTCGTCGTCAGAGGTAGGTGGCCACTGGCCACGCGGTCACGAGCCTGGTCTTTGATTAGTCATGTCATTGTTTACAGCCGCTTCGACTTCCAGGTTTACCATAACCATGAAGCAAAACCATGGCCACAGCCGGCGTCACCGTCAAATGGCATTGAGCCCAGCGCCCTGCTCACAGACGGCACCTGATCTCGTCAACGCCGGTCAGTGAAACCTGCTGCTTCTCTGTCTCATGTGTCAATGCGTCATACAGCCGAACGCTTTATTTGTGCCCACAACGCGTCTCAGAAGATACCTCGCTCTTCCAAACCAGCTACCGAATCTCCCATTTGAGGCAAAAGAGTACCTCCGCAACTATGACTCTCGACACGGCCTACAAGATCAATAATTATGATTTATTAGCCTCACGCTCGCCAGTGACTGGTTTCATGTGACGTCTGTTGCCCTATGCCTCGATTTTCCCCGTGAGTGAGATATCACAGCGCTGCATGTTATCAATCTGAATAAGCTTGACGTTGCCCGTCACCTGTCGAATATAACATGTGGTGTGCATCTCGATCATTTCTGCTGTAAGGCTAGTAACGGCGCGGTCGTACATGGACTCGCCACTGATCTATGTTCACGAAAAACGTTACTAACACCGTACAATGTCATCGATAGCATCCAGATACCGAACAACCTTCAGTCTATGAAGATCCTGGCAGAACTTTTCGACCCCAGCTTCAAGAAACTGGACAGCCCCCACAAAGATGACCTCCTCCAATTTGACCAGACCATTCGCGCTGGCCCGTCGGCGTGCAATTTCTGACTGTACCTTCGGCGAAACACTAATGACGCCCGACTCTCCGACAATGGTCAGAATCTCTAAGGACGGCAAGGTGGTCTCGAGCGCCTCAATGGCGGTCTCTAAAGCAGTGTGGTGGAAAAGAGAGACCGTCAGGTCGCGGACGTTGGGTGTTGATGTAAATAGCCCGGCGACTGCCTCGCTCTTAGCCTTATTGATTTCCATCACAAGCCTCCGGACGGTGAGCCCCACATTGGACGGTAGGGAGTACGTGATCGCTCGATCAAGGCGCAATGTATGGAGGCAAGGGAGGTTCGTCGACCGTAGGGCTTTCAAGACGATGGACTCGTACCCTGAAAGTTGGAGGGAGTACAGAGATTCGTTGGTGACGACGGAAGGGAGGTGTCTGAATTCATCGTTGCCGTACAATCTATACGACGCGGAACGGAGTAGCGGAGCCAGCTCGAGTGTTCGACGAAAGGTGACCAGGTCGCAATCCTCGTCGCTCACGTTACAAGCGTCAATCTGATGCCACGGAAAGCGGAACTGCTCGATGATCAGCCTCGGATAGGTGTGGCCGAAGGTGATAGAACGCAGTCGAGGTGCGTTTAAGAATGTAGTGATAGTTTCCATGCCTTTGCGAGAATTGTTGACTCCGATACGGGCAGACTCGAGCAGTGTGAGAGGCAGGGAATTGTCTTCCAAGAGGGAATAAGCCTCAGAAGGGAGAGCAATATCACACGTGCGCCACCGTGGCATGGTTTGAAAAATTTTGTAGAGGACATGACGGTCGTAATCAATGTTAGCCCAGAGAGCGACGGAAAGAGGGAGATCACGGGAGCGCGATAGGCACACGTCGAGGAGATATGAAGCTGGCAGGCTGCTCGAGTTAGCATCAATCACAAACACAAGATTGGTCCACAGGCGGGGTGTGGAAATCGCTACACGCCTCCATTGCGACGACACGTGTGATAATGACCACGGGGGACGACTCATTGTGAGCGAGTCAAGGCGCGCATCTTTGGACCTTCCAAGCGGTACAAGGGGGGCAAGGGCTAAAGAGAATATCTCTTCCAACATCTCGGATGGAAAGTCCCGAAGTGGGTGCAAAACGGATGTCGTCTGGGTGAGCCATTCTTGCGCCGTACGCTGAGCAGGAGCGAGGCAGTCAAGATGAGCCTGTGGTGCAGAAATTGCGCTCGCGAGTTCTTGCGTGTAGGCAATGCCGCGCTCCCTGAGATTGCAAAGTTCGGCACGTTCTTCAGTGTCAGGACCACGGTTTGACTGGAGAAGCGTGTCGAGACACTTTCGCTGAGATGCGGACGGGGAGAGTCTGTGGACTTCCGGGGCGCAAGAAGAACACGTCATTTTTAGCTTTGAAAGCAGATCGTCAGGTAGAGAGCTGCGAATGTTCGACTCGGACTTACAACAGGCTGAGAGACAGATGGGTGCGGCTGTTTCGAACAGGTAAATCGGAGGTAAATAGCGCGCGAAGAAAACTTTACTCCACGTGGAGAGGTGGGGACTGTTCTGCCGTCGTGTCGGCACGAGCGGCATGTGGCAATCGATCGATCATTCACAGGCAACGTGAACTTCAAGCCGTAAACGTGGGAGACAACAATCAAGTTATATCCTGACCTGATCCTGCGGAAACGTTTTGAGCGCAAGTAGAAGAGGAATAGACATGACGAAGTTCTTTGACTGGCTGCTCCCCTACCACAGGCGAATTGCGAGATGTGCCGAGGCGTCAGGGCCAAAATTATGATCATGATCAAAACAAATACTCTTGTCCACGTGCTTGAGCTCTTTTTCTCGCGACTTGGACCGTTGTCACCAAGTTGTCTCTGTCAGTGTCACCATGCCCAGTGTTTTCGCCCACTCACACTTTGTTCCCAGCTCCAAAAATGCCCTCCCTCCCTTGCAGCTCTCCGCTCAACAAATTGCGTCCATCTGCAGCACAACGAGCATGCATCGACACACTTATCAGATCGAACGATGGGCCTGACGATGAAGAGCGTGCTGACCTTCGCCAATTGCGAGCGCGCGGCATGGCACACATACAAGAGCTCTCACGCAGAATTGCTGCAGCCCCCCAGCCTCATCTCGATTGCTTGATTGCCGAACAGCATGCGGCGAATGAATGGATATGCCAAACGACCATCGTCTTGCATCCCCTCCGCGACCTGCCACTAGAGACCCTCGGCGAGATATTTTTCCATCTGATCTCATTGTCAGCACCGCTAGCGCTGCTCCCCCCAAACGACCGTTGCGATTCGCTAGCGATGATTCGGCCCCAGTGGGTCTTATCTCACGTATCGTCGCGTTGGAGGCGTGCAGCCCTTTCCGCACCCCAATTGTGGACCAGTCTTGTACTCATTCTAGATGGGAACGCACAACCGACTTCGAACCTCTTTGATGTCTACCTTTCGCGCTCACACGATCTTCCTCTTTCTATATTTCTCAAGGCCCCTGAGGGCTATGTCAACAGCTCCCACCGAGAAATCTTTTCCAAACTGGCTCTTACCACCCCACGATGGCAGACGTGCAAACTTGATGTCCCATATGAAGCATATTTCGAACTCGACACGATGGCCTGCCCGTTCGTACTCCTAGAGTTTGCGGAGATCAGTCTGTCAGTCTGGAAGCCGCAGAGTGCGGCGACTGTCACCACCATCTTTCTCCATGCACCTCGGCTACGGTCTGTTTGTTTTATACACGGAAGGTCAGACTTCGAACAGTTCTCCCTACCGTGGCATCAGCTAGAGGCTTGGGACACGGGCGGTACAGGTTGCCTACTGAGAGACTGGAACTTGAGCGGCGCAGGTTGGGGACTAGAAGAAGTCCGTAAAGTTTTCAGATTGGCTCCGCATCTTCGCTCGGCGTCATTCTCCGTGCAATTCATTGCGCACGATGAAAATATTTCCAGGTTACCCCCATCCCTCGCACACGATTTCCTTACCACACTAAGGCTTTGGGGAAGCAAAGACGCCGTCTTGCGCGTCCTCAGAACCACACATCTTCCCTGCCTCCGTACACTGAGCTTGAGCTACAGTATGCGTGCTCCCCTACCGCCTCACATTGGACACGCCATACGGACACTCTCAATCGCGGTTTTTGATCACTGCACCAGGGCAATTTTTCCATCGATTCCCAATGTCCGCGACCTGACCATGAGGATAGTGCGTGATGGAGGAATACAAGCCGCCGCGGCCCTCGACTTCACTCTCCCATGTTTGGAAACCTTGAGCATCGTCCATTTGACTATCTACCCATGGTTGAGGGAGTCGGGACTCGTTATTCCACGGCACTTGTTGTCAACCATAGCCCGCCGACGCGCCGGTGTCAAAGGTTTTGCCAAGCTGAAAGTGGTGGATTTTTACGGGATATTCGATCTCACCCGGAATGGGGTTGCGGACTCTCTCGAGGATCTACGGAGACAGGGCATCGTTCGTTGTTTTGGCTCCGCAGAGCCTCCTGATTTCTGGTGACGCATGTAGTACACACTGGATCTTGTGTTCTTCCGGTTATACACCCACGTACGCCAACGATCAATATAACATACGGTAAATCGTGTAGTTTGCGGGTATCAGCGAGGGTTATATGAGCGATGAACATCAATCTTAGTCTACTTATGTATCGCCTTAGTGTGACATCGAGCAGCTGCGGACGCAGCGGAGATGCCGGGCCGGCGTATATTCGTCATCAAATATTCATACGGCCGCTTGCTTTCAACCATCACCTTCGCCGTTGACGGCCTGTGAGAAATTCTCGAGGTTCCCCCGTGGACAGAAGGCCTCACATTATCTGATATAATCACACTCCCGGGACTCGGGAAATCACCTATCTCATGACTGAGTCTTCGCCTCCACTGCCGCCGGCATGTGCGTCTCCTGCTTATGACGACGATCAACATGCTATCGAAGAACGAATCTTCAAGCGTCCATCTCTTCTCTCAGTTTCCGGAGGACGTAGGCAGGGCAATCTTTGAGTTGGCTGCAACGATCGACAAGACGACTGCACGTTCTCTTACATGTGTCTCGAAAGAGGTTCGCGCATGGTAAGTAGCTCATAGAACCTCTATATGATCTAATCGTCTCCCAAGGACATCACCAATCATGTATCGCAACGTCGAACTGTGGAACGTACATCAGACTCGCGCGTTTCTCAGCGCAATTGAATCGCATCTTGCGCGCGATCCGCAGTTCATCTCGAAGAACGTGCAAACATTGACAGTCGACATGTTCGCCACAGAGAACGACGTCTGCTGCGAGAAGATTCTGGAACACTGCTCTGGGCTCCAGAATCTCACATACCTTCACTTTCCAACATACCCGTACAAGTTCCAATCATCTCATGGCGCGCTCCTGCGCCTTTCCCTAGAAGCGGAACTCGTATTCGGAGACCTGCTCGAGACAGATGTATTCCCAGATCTTCCCATCACACTCACGCATCTACATATCCAGTGTTACCACTGGTCCCACAGCGCACTCGACTGGGAAGTTGTCCTCGCGCAATGTCCGTCGTTGACGCACGTCATGTTCGATAACACTCACCTCAGTGGATACCCTACCACGACAATCTTTACCTGGAACCTCAGGAAACTTGTCCCGCTCATCTCCTCATACCCCCTGCGTCAGTTCTGTTGTGCTTTTGATGTCATGGCAGACTTGCCACCCTCGCCGGTATCGGTACCCAGTCAAGATGTCATAGAAATGCTGGAGCAGTTCTCGACGAATCCTCGCGTGGTATTCATACCTTTCGTGCCCAGAGACGTCGATCTCGCAGTTGGTGATCATCCGGGGACCGTGTTCGTGCGCTACGAAGACAGCATTCCACAGCAGGAGAAGGATACAGAACTCGACTCTGTCCGGAAGAGATCCGCCGCCCATGGGAAACTTTGGGAGCTGATGGAGATTGCCGCACGGGCGAAGGAGTCCGGTAGTACTATCTATATTTAAACAATGGACTTCGGTAGAGTACAACATGGAATTCGGCGAGAAGTTCACTGCCTATCATACCTTGTAATTAGTCGTCGTGCGAGCACAGGGCTGTGGAATCTATGTATCACAGACATGTACAAACACTCTTGAAAAGAAGACCCGCTTTTCCTGAATCGTGCTTCCTTTCTGTCCAGGATGCCCCAATCCTCTCAAGGCGCGCCTGATATCTCCCTGAGTCGACCCTCCGCCCATGCTCCCAGCGCACCAAAATACTCTTCCGGATCATTCTCCTCAGAGTCAAACTCATTCAAACCAGACCACACGCGGCGCGCGTCCTTTCCAGCACAAATCGCCCTTCGATATTGCGGCGAAGCCTCGAGAAGGGTCTGCCCATAATCATAATCAGACACTCGCACTCCTTGTCCTTCACCACCACATTGAACAGACCTTGACATACTGCGCCGCCAGCTCCCTGTACGTAACCCAATGCTCCTCCGTATCATACACCTCCTCCACGTCCGAAACGACAGCCCCACAGTCCCCGTCCACGTTGTAGAACACGTGGGTCTTCAACAAGGGGTCGGACAGGATGGCGGGTACGACACATCCATACTCCCAGTCGAACACCGAGGTGATCCTCGAACCGATGTATGTCATGTTGTGCAGTCCCCAGTCGCCGTGCTCCAGGACAAGCCGGTAGAGCACCTCCTCGTCGGTGTCGGGCAGGATCAAGGGGATGAGCGTGAGGAGGGAGGCCTTCGCCGCGGACGTAAGTGGCCTGACGACTTTGTGGTCCTCCTCGTCGCCAATCGGGTCTCCGATGTTCTTGATCGTGGCATGAACCTTGGAGATGAGGAGGTCTAGCGCGAAAGCGCGCGTCCCGGATATCGGGACTGGACTCGGCGAGTCTAGACATACTAGGCGCATCCACTTGGTGTAGAACGCGGCTGGGACGGGGAGGTGGAAGAGCTCCGCGCGCATACGTGCTACTTGCTGGATTGTGACCGTCTAGCTCGTTTCTTAGGAAGGAATATAGTGCATGAGACCTGGGGGGTGAGTCACTCACCTGGGCCGTCAGGTCAAGGTCATACCACACACTGTAGTCCTGGATACCTTCGAGCTTCTCGAATATCATCAAGCGCCTGCCTGACAGATCCTTGGGGTTGAACTCGCGGGAGGGAGACTCCACAGCAAGGCGTGTGTAGATCAACCTCGCGCGCCATGTGATACCCACCGCATCAAGCAGGGCGTATACATCTCTCTCGTACTGAGTCCTTTGCACCTCAAGCGGGAGGGGTATCCCATCGTACTCGGCCATATTGTGATTACTGCGCGACAGACGCGCGAGCAGCTCCCGGCCGTCTGCGAGCTTCATGTGCACACCCTGGATACGTCCTCAGTACGTATCCTTGGAGCGGGTGAGAGAGCGAACGTATGAGTTGGATCCCGCGCTGACGAGGGGGACGTCCACCACGTTAACATGCACACTGCTGTTCACCTCGTTCAGCAGGGCGGTCAAGTCCCACTTGGCGCTGAACGGATTCTTGCCGCTTCGATCGAGCGCGAGCAGATCCACCACGCCGCCTCCTCCTCCGCTGACGACGGAGGGTGGCAGGGAGTCGTTATAATAGGAGAGAGGAGCTGACATGCGCCTGGAGATTCGAGATCGAAGCTGTGGGGATGTTGAAAGATATAATTTGTGTGGACGAACGAACACACACACAACATGGAGTTAGGAACTCGGCCCGAGACGCCGCTGGACAGTGAGATTTGATTCTCGCCAGGCAGGTACTGAGTATTCAATATTATTTCACTGGAAATTTGTGAGCTCACATTGAGATGCCGCTTTTGATCTGAGTTGGGAGCGTGCGGCTATTGTCGGCGAGTCCCTGGGAAACAGGCGAAATAAGCGCATGAGGTTCAGAGACGCCGGACCGTGGCTGTATTTGCCTCAGCCTTCGAGTTCTCCAAAATCTCCCGCATACAGAAAAGCCATGCAGCCTCACATATCTAAGTACCGCCGGCGGATGTGGCGAGCAACTTCCAAAGTTCTCAGACCATACCGTGTCTTTGTACCCTACCACAATCAAAATTCCGTCGTCTCTCCCCTTCGGAAGGAAGAGGAACCAGCGGGCCGCATGTGGCGCGTCAGGAAAGAGGGAGACCCGCTTCTGATGGGGAAGCGGACATAAGACGGGGATGTGCCCAGAAAAGGCGAAATGCGGGGTAGAGGCCTCCTATTACGTGTATCGTGTTTGTGCACGACTTTCATCTGGCGGCGCACTGCAGTGTAAGATGTCGCGTACAGTTATTCGGCATGTATCAGTGGCCAAACCCCGCATCAATGTCGCCGAACTCAAACGAACAGGAACCGATGGGAGATTAGGATATGGTAATGGGAAGCGTTCGCACGAGACCTAGACAGGTGAGTGAGTACTTATATAAAAGGGCTAGGATGGGAAGGAAGGGGGTGACGACATCCCATCAGCTGTCCCGTCTTCTCTTGTCCTATCGCCCTCATCGTCGCGAGCGGCGACCACATCACATCCACATCAGCATCCCGACATGTCCGGCGCACTAGCAACCCCGCCCAAGAAGCAGCCGTACCCGTTCTGGCTGGGCGGTCTCGCAGCGACAATTGCGGCTAGCATCACCCAGTGCGTTCTTCTCCTGTATCCCCGTCCCCGTTCTCGGCGCCGTCATCCAGGGTGTTTGTCTATGTCCCGCACACATCGCTCGCGCGCCCGATTAGCACGCCAAGCCCGAACCCCACGCACCCCATGACCAACAGCTGACGCGCCCCACAGCCCGCTCGACCTGACCAAAGTCCGCCTCCAAGCCTCCGGCGACAAGCGCATGCTCGAGTCTCTCAAGAAGACCGTCCACACCGCCGGTGCGCCTGCTTCCCTTTCCCTTTCCCTCCCTTTTCCCCGCCCCATCCCATCCCATCCGAGTTCTAACACACACTAGGCATCCGCGGGCTGTTCGACGGGATCTCGGGCACGTGGATGCGCCAGATGTCGTACTCGATGTGCCGGTTCTGGGCGTACGACGAGAGCAAGAAGATCATCGGCGCGGGGAAGGACGCGCCGGCGTGGAAGCTCGCTGCCGCGGGCAGTATGGGTGAGTATATTTTCTGGCCATTGGGGGAGCACCGACGCGTTGGGGACCCAACGCGAGCATTGGGGACGCGCACCTGGGTCTTGTTCGCGCCGTTCCCGATCCCTGTCCTTCCATTCATTCATCCCTTCACTGCTAACACCCAATTTTTTGATCCCCAGCGGGCGGCATCGCAGGCCTAGTGGGGAACCCCGGTGGTACGATTCTTTCGTGTTCTATCGGGTGAGACTGAACGAACGCGCACTGTACTAGAAATCGTGATGGTGCGCTTGCAGGGCGATTTCGCGAAACCGCCGGAGAAGAGGTTCAATTATAAGCATTGTTTTGATGCGTTGTTTCGCGTGCGTTTCTTCCTTCCCTCTCTCCCTCCAATCCACTCCCTTCTCAACTTACGATGTTCGATGTTGTGTTGTGCCAGATGGTCAAAGAAGAAGGCCCCTCCTCCCTCCTGCGCGGCGCAGGCCCGAACGTCTTCCGCGCCGTCCTCATGAACGCGTCCCAGCTCGCCTCGTACGATTTCTTCAAAGCGGAGCTCCTGAGGGGTGTGCTGGATCTCGACAGTTCGGTCTTTTCGTGGCATTTCAAGGTACCGTGTCATCATGCATGGTAACGCAAGCTGACGGAGGACGTGGTAGGACAACATCTACTGCCACTTCACGGCGAGCTTCGCGGCCGGGACGGTCGCCACCACCGTGTGCAGCCCGGCGGACGTGCTGAAGAGTAGGATCATGAACGCGAGCGGGCCGGGGAGTAATGTGCGTTTTTGTTTTTCTTCCTCTTTTCCCCTCCCCTCCCCTCCCCTCCCCTCCTCCCCCTCCCCACCCCACCCCACCCCACCCCTCTCCCTTCTCCCCTTCCCTCTCCCCCCTCCCCTCCCCTCCCCTCCCCTCCCCACCCCCACTAACACCCCTCCCCCCTCCCCAGTCAACGATCGGGGTCATCCGCACCTCGCTCAAGACCGAAGGCGCGATGTTCATGTTCAAGGGGTGGGTCCCCGCGTGGATGCGCCTCCAGCCCACGACGATCCTCATTTTCCTCACGTTGGAGCAGTTGAAGAATGGGGTCGATTGGACGAGGGGGAGGGGGTGGGGGGTTCTTTGAGGGGAGGGGTGGGGGGAAGGGGGGGTAGAGAGTAGGAAGCGCTGCAAAGTCTTTGAAGAGCGCTAGAGATTTCATGAAGTTGGGGATGGGTAGATTGAAGAGGAACGGACATTTAGAGAATCTGAAGGGGTGCAGGGGGAGCGTGCGTTGTACTTACACTTTGTTGTGTTGTTGTCATCATTTGCTTATTGTATACAAATCTGTTTTTTTATTTCGGGTCGCGCTCGGGTTCGGGTCTGGTGTAACTCCCATCGAAAGCGGCTTCTCGTCCTGCAAAGCTCACTTTTTGAGATCAATTATCTGCATTGTCAAAGAGATGAGACAAAAAAACGATGAAAATTCTATCGGTATGCTGATCTCCATGATCATACACATTCGCCCGTCCGAGTCACAGTCTCTGCCATTGCCAAACCCCACAAATCAATGCCCTCCACTTTCGGGGAGAGACCCCAACCAAGCAGTCCATCAGGTATGACCATGACCGCCTCGGCTACAACGTATCATGACAAGCCCCGGAAGATCCTCGAGTACAGGCGCCCCAGGATCATTCGGCTGGTGACCAGGCGCGTATCATCGAGACTTACCCGAATATTCGAACTACACAGTTTGCACCGTTCGTCCCGACTGAATGTCAGTGGGTTTCATGACCATGTTGTAGAGCCTCCAAAACAGTAGTACCTCAAGGGCAGTAAGTGCATCAACGAGCGCTATATTCATCAGTTCAAAGCACATGTCAATTCAGGCTCAAACTGTAGTGCTGCAGGACTCGGAGAAGAGTTCAAATTCCCTTGTCATTGTGTAGTATACTACTGGGAACATAGTAACAAGAATAAACTGATACAAGTAAAAGAACTGACAACCCTGAGGACACTATTTAGCAAGGACATCAGATTACAAGAATCTCGTGTAATTGTATCCTGGCTCGATGTTATGTGTCTGGTGATGGGGGCCGGGGCGAGCTGACCATTCAGACTGATGATAAGATCTGACTATCTGGTTGCCGTGTTCCGCGTAACGAATGCTCAGGAAGGCCGGTTGGTAATCTGCAATTTGGGAAACGTCCGCCATGAATCTGTTTTTGGAGTAGACTAGTGTGAAGAGATCATCTCCTTGAGGTGACCAATGGTTGCGTTGGTCTACCGCAACTTTGGCGGTATGGTCATAGATGATTGTGACTTGCATATATTCCACATATCTCTCCCTTGTGGCGTATACAACCTTTGTGGGTGGTTTGGTGAAGTCGAGCGTCCACATATGATCATGGTCTGTCTCCCTGAGGGTAACAGCTCGTGCTTGATGGAGAAATGGATTTCTTCTCCGATACAGCTTGAGTATCCCAGGCGAATACGGTCACCCGTGACATGTGGATAGTTTGCCAAACATGTATCTCGGATAATTGGCAGTTTCCTCTTGAGCATCTGCCGGAGCTCTTCACGATACTCTGGCTCAGCCCGCGCAAGCATCTCATTGCCGACTCGGGCGCTGCTTGGTACGTACGCAACGGACCCGCTCATGCCAGCGGGCGTGGTGTCAAAGTAGTCAGACATGGATGTGGAAGTGGTGATGATGATGGTGTGGCAGTGGTGGTGCTGTCGATGAGGTGGCAGTAGCGATGAACTATTGCTGAACGGGATGATAATTTCGTCGAGGCATGTCTGCTCTCTTAAATAGCCCTCGCGTTCGTATGTCCGCCTCACATTACCACGTCTCAATCATGATCGGACAAGCGGGAAGGTGCACATCATGATGCGTAGGTGCACAATGCACATCATGATCCGCAGGTGCACATCACGATCGAGGCGCTACATATGTTCGCCGTGATCCGTCAAGTCATTGAGTAGCGCAGATTATGGACTGTGTAAGTGGACGCATCACAATTGGTATCCTCGGGTAAGCGGGCATACATTTCATGCATTTTGTTCGAACATTCAAGGTCTATAACCTTACCCCCGTTTGAGATCGTTCGAACGCGTTCGAACACTACAGCACACTGGACCGAGCCATGTATACCGGCTACTCAGAACGTTCGAACCGTTTACCCGTTTGACTCACGTGTTCAAGCGTTTGACTCAGCGTGTATCGCCATCATGATCATATTCCAATGTACATGACAGGTAGTGACAGGTAGTATGAGTGATGTAGACTACGCTGCATACGTTTGGGCGTTTAGCATTTGCGTTCACGTTTGGACGTTTGACGCCCGAACATGTGGCTGTGGATGTTGATCTGTAGACATACTTAGAAAGGTCAGATAAAGAACTCACTGGTTCAAACTTTAGAGCAGTGGGGAGTTTGGCATGCTCGGGCGTTCAAAGCGTTCAGTCGCCTGACGTGTTCGCAATTGAGGCGTTGAGGTGTTTGACGCGTTGAGGTGCTCGGTGTGTTGAGGCACTCGGCGTGTCGAGGCATTTGATGTATGTTCGGAGACACGTTGGCAGTGTTTGGGGTGGCCCAGGACACTGAGCAGAGCAAGAGACACGAGAATAGGCAGGTCGCAGAAGGCCGACAGCCAAGATGAGAAGTCTATTAGAAGTGTCGTCAGAATGGCAAGGTAGAAAAAAACGCGGCGCCGCCAACGTGATGCTATAGCACTGACCGGTACCGCGTTCAGAAAAGTCGCAGACCAGTCATTTTCGGCCACAGAGCAGCGGAAGCAGTGACCTGGCGTCAGCCATGAGAGTTTGGACGAAGACCATGGTCTGTGTCATGATAGTATGAGAGAGAGACACGTCACGGAACTAGGGGCATAACAGACACGCGGCACTGGCACATTGCCTGCCGAAGTTGACACGCGACATTTACCATGTGTCGGTCAAGTCGCTCTTTGCTCTCTTCCCTCACAAGCGCCTTGCAATGTTTGTTTGGACACTGTTCGTTTATCATACTTGATGTCGCTGGTATGTCTATCTCACCCATTGCACCTTGCAGACCCTCACGAGCCGTACACACGCACCGTCCCCAGTAGGACGCGGTGCTGACTGTCGACCGTCTTAGGCGGTGTTGGGTCTTCTCGTCACGATGTTGGGCCTCCTACCTGTTTGAGCTCGTCTCTGTGCATTTTCAAGGTGCGTCGTTCGCAAAGGCTTACTACTCATCGGCTCACATTCCCAGACATGCAGTAGCCGCTTTTTACGCATCTAAGCGTGTCGCCAAGGCTGTTCCAACTTGACTGCAACCTGTGCCCCATGCTCCAAGACACGACTGACATTGAACAGAGAGCATACATTGACCAACCCCCTGGACAAGATGTCCGCCTTCTGTAACGTGACAACGGCGTCCCACCACCCACTCCTCTTCACGACACCGAGGGCATCCCCGACTGCGAAGGCCCTTGCCCCCATTGTATCCCACTATCCCCCACAATGACGGTGAGGGCAAGCAGCGTCGTATCAAGGTCGAATGAGCCCCAGCTAACTGCTTGAACGTCAAACGCGAACGTGAACGCGAACGCTAAACGTCCAAACGTCCAAACGTATGTAGCGTAGACTAAGTCACTCATGCTACCCATTGTGTACATTGGAATATGATTGCTTAACACTGTTTGAATGGTAAACGCTGAGTCAAACGCTTGAATGCGTGAGTCAAACGGGTAAACGGTTCAAATGCTCTGAGTAGTCTGTATACATGGCCGGTCCAGTGTGCTGTAGTGTTCGAACACGTTCGAACGATCTCAAACGGGGGTAAGGTTATAGACCTTAAGTGTTCAAACAAAGTCTATGAATTTACTGAAAGCGGGCGCCAATGCAGGGCAATCGTACTTTTCTGGATCGACCGTGGCGCATCATGATGAGGCCCAATTGTTCTCCTCTCCGTCTTGTCTCATGCTCGCCTCCCTCTCGAGGAATGTGCTCTGCAGGCTTTGCTTTGGTACACTGCCGTACTTCTCTCATATGGCGAGTCTTCCCTTCTGCCATCTCAGTATTGTGGCGTGACCGCTCGCTGCGGAGCACTACAAAGCATGGTCTCTCCAACGGGCAGCCTAAAGATTCTCACGACCAGGGCTTTGCATGCGTACATTGCGCAGGGACCGAGGGTGCGCTCAAGATCTCTCAATGCACTGGGCAATACTCAAACGACACTATCGTTTAGATGTTACGGCAAAGTTAGCCATCGAGCCCACTCCATGCAAATGGATGTGGGCGATTGAGATTACTGTATAAGCAGACAATGCTCCCTGATACTTATGAGCTTTCCAATGTCTGGCTTTGGTCTGTGTTCCCTGCCCCCGCACCAGCATGGACATGCCACTCAAGTATGCGCCACACAGGGCCCCTCGACGGCAAGCCACGGCACTGTGACAGAGTGTGACCTCCCTTCCATGTCTCATGAATTCGATTCTTGCTGAGCGCTCCCACTCTATTTCCAGCCCGGAAGTCAAACCCTGCATCAAATATAGCTTATATCTATCAAAAAACTGATCCCCAAGCTTATCTTACCAGTAGACATTCACCCAGACCCCGTTTCAATTCACAATTCCTCACTTTGAGAGGTCCGGGGCATATCTCGATGAGTTCTGCATGGATTTCTTTGATGTTTTCTTTACATAGCAAGCAAGTGCTACGGAACAATTTCCGAATAAAATTGGTTGCCTACGATGCTTGTACGGCGAGACCGAGTATCGTTTCAACATCCTTGGGCTTTTCAACTACAAGAGGCATAATATTACCACTCCTCACGTGTCGGAGGCATGAACCCTACGGCACAATGCCCTGCTGCTCAAACATCACCGCAACACCCTCCAGCAATCCCGTACTTCACAACTCGTCGAAGTCCGGCAGCGTTTTCCTGCGTCTTCCGCTGTCGTCGTTCGCGTCATGCCGCTGGGCGGGAAGATCAGCACATGGGCGTCAGTCGGTTTATGGCCGGAGTACGGACGCAGGGACAGTAGCTCTGGCGTGACTGACGATTTGATAGGCGTCGTGGTGTACAATAACGGATCATCTCCTCGGGGCAGGTAGGCAACGGCGTCGAAGTAGAGCAGGGCGAGGCAGTAGCGCGCGTCGTGCTGCAGACGGGGAGAATTACAGGAGTTCGCCGCTGGACTGAGTGAGGAGGAGGCGTAGCATTGGGTGTCGGTCAAAGGTGCCGATGAGGAGTGGAACAGTACCTGGAATCAACGTTAATCAACACTCAAACCAAGTCGAAGTGGAAACGGATAACCCCGGCAAGCACGATTCACGTGTCTGACGACGCGATTTGGGGAAACCGGTAAACACCTTTTTCGTTCCTTCCATCACCTCGTCGTCATCGTCGACCACCAGGAACGCGGCCCCTTGGGCGACATCCACACAATCCGAGTCTGAGCGCAGCCGAACGTAGGGATCGCACGGATTGCGATGTCTGACGCACCCAAGACACCTCCAGTCCCAGTGCTCGAGGACAACTTTGATGACTTTGACGGTGCGTCGCAGCGACTGCGCGCCCCCTTTCCACGTTCATCGTGCCGCTAGACGTGCTGGACGAATTCCAAACGACCGCCCCACCCCCGTCGGCCACAACCACCGGACGGCCGCGCACAAACACCCGCGTCGACCAGGCGCCGCCATTTGCGCCTGGCGCACCGCGGCTGGACTCCACGGCGGAGGTCAACGAGGATGAGCTCGCGAACGAGTTTGCGCGCGAGCTGGCGAAGGGCATGGAGAGCCTGATGCAGGAGCTTGGCGGGCAGGCGGCTGGCGCGGGGACGGACGAGGAGCGGGACAGGGCGATGAAGGCGGCGTGGGAGGCGATGCTCGTGGAGGGCATGAACGGAGAGACGAGTGCGGAGGCGCTGGGCACGGAGTTCAAGCCTGGCGACGGCGCGAAGAGCTTCCAGTCCACCATCCAGGAGACGATGCGCAAGCTGAAGGAAGACGATCCGGCCGTCCAGGTGCGTTTTCCACTGCTTTCATTTTGCCCATTTGACCATGTTGTGTGTGTAGAGCGACCCCGAGATGCAATCACTGCAAGACCTACTAAAGGACCTTGGTTTGAGCGAGGACGGGGAGGGCAACGACGAGGAGATCGCAGGCGTGCTCGAGAAGATGATGGGGCAGCTCATGAGCAAGGAGATCCTGTACGACCCGCTCAAGGAACTCCACGACAAGTTCCCCGGCTACATGGCCAACCCACCCGAGCCGATCTCGCCTGAGGACAAGACGCGCTACGAGGCGCAGATGGCGTGCGTAGAGAAGATCGTCAAGACCTTCGAGAGTCCGGCGTATGACGACAACAACGCACTGGAGGTGAGGAAGGTCGTGGATCTCATGAGCGAGGTTCGGTTTCCCGTGTCTTGAACTGGATGCGTATTGACTGTCGTGCAGATGCAGGGATACGGCTCGCCTCCGGAGAGTATCATGGGCCCATTACCACCGGGGATGGGATTTGGGACCGATGGGATGCCTCAGCTGCCCGGGGAGTGCTCGGTGATGTAGGACGAATCACAAACAAAACCTTGTACCAACATGTGTAAGTTCTATTGGATGAACGATGTATACTATTCGTTTCTTGCTTAATTTGGGGAATATCACATCTGGGTTCTTCTTCTTTATGGCGCTCTATCGATCTACGACTCTAGTCCGTGGCAGAATCGACGAGAAGAAGAAGCAGTATCATCTTCCCACCCGCAAAAATATGGTCAGCGCGGTTTTGCATGTTGAGAGGTTTTGTGTTGATCTTCCCTCATTCACAGACGCGCCGTTTGTGGTTTATGACTTGAATACAGTTCGCGAAATCCGCGACGTAATACAGCGAGTCGCTCATTCGCAAGCAGATGTACCTTTCTCGCGCGCGCTAGAGACAGTGTCCTATCTTCTATATGCTGTGCTCACACATATGGGTCGGAATGAGCATCTCTTTCTTTCGAATGCTATTCACTTCATGGGGGAAAAGAAGAAACAGGCCGAGTATTTTCGATTACAGAGAGACAATGTTAGCGCAATTCTGTTTGTTGGCATGACTACGAGCTGATCTTTTCACATTCACAGACGCAAAATTCGCAACGTAGGACAGCGAGTCGACCACCTTCGGACAGGCAAGGTGTACAGGCATGCCCACAGGCGATGACTGAATCATCTAGCCTTGGCCATGGGCTGGAGAGTTTCTCAAATCCTCTGAGGATCCTTCTATATGGCCTTGGGAAGCAGATGCAAGCGGCGGATCTGCGTGCTCAACGTTAAGCTCATGCTTTCACCTGGTGACATAATGACAACTCTCATTCGCCTTCCTCTCCGTCTGACCACCATGCCGGAAATCAAGCCCACCATGCCCAAGCCAGAGCCTGGAGTCCTCGAAATCACGTCCTCCCCCGAGCCGTCTTCGCATGAAGACGACGAAGAACTTGACATCACCGCCCGGATGCTCCATGTACAGGTATAACTCCCCGTACCCCCTCTTCTCCAACGCCTAGTAACTCTTGCCTCACCCAGTTCGAAGCTCTGCCCAAGCCTCCCGCCGCCGACGCTATCACGCGGCTATATCGTCTGGCCGTCACACTCACCGGAGAGGAACAGAGCAAGCTCCATGGCGAATTGCGTCGTCTGTTGATTATGCAGAACATGCAGGATCGTACCCTAAGCGCTGGCCTGGTCGACGGTGTCTGTATAGACCAATGGGATATCAGTCCAACGCCTATGGAGCCTGTAGTGCGTACTTGAGCAATCTTTACACAGCGCCACACTCATGCTTTGCCCACTAGTGCCCACGATGCACTGAGCAAGGTCTCCGGTGCGAGTACGAGCGGCGCAAAGCTGCCTCCCGGAAGAAGTGCCGCGAATGCCGTTTCAACAACAGCGTGTGCTTCCCCTTGGGGATCGCCTCTGGCGCAGAGACGTGGTTCGGCGGTATCGGGGGTGTCGGGAGGCAATTGGACTACGATCTACGCGCTACGAAGCGCCGCCGAACGTCCGATGTCGCGTTTTCGACCAGATTTGCTAGTCAGCCTGTGCCGGCTGACAAGCCCACGTCCGCGATTTCACAATCTGGGTCCACTCCATTCGGTATCTCTGAGGCGACGCTGCTGTCGATGGAGCCAAGGGAACTGGTAGTGCTCATAAAGGCCTTACAGCGTCCAGCCGAAGAAACGAAGGCAGAGCAGGCGAAGGTTCTCCTGGCAAAGGACGCAGTGATCGAGGCAAAGGACGTGGAAATAGTCTCTTTGAGGAGAGAGGTGGCTAAGATAAAGAACGACACTGAGAAGATTGCACAGAGCTTAGTGATGATGGGGCAGGACTTGAAGCGGAAACATGGTGTTTGAAAGCTTGTCCGAGTCTGATTCTTCTTGTACTCTCAATGCCATGCTGAGTGACGGAGGTGCCATGTTGAGGTCATCCATCCGACTGAAGAGGTGTACACTGTCAGTGTGCCAGCAGTGTGCACTGTGCCGAGGACAAGCGGGACGAAGTCTGGGAATGATATACCCGGGTTAGTCTAACCACGCGAGGTTCAGTGCCCGAGGTCCGAAAGATGTCCGATCAGCCGTCGTCAACGAGCCTCAATTTGAGGTATTAGTCGAGCTGCCATGCCCATTTCACCTCATGACCGTCAGAACGGTGCAGCTTCCTCCCGTTCGCGAAGAGTGGACCCCGCTGCTGCTGCTCTGGCCTACCTTCGAGCCGGGGGACGGCCTACGCACGGACCGGTAATACAGGAGCACCTCCGTCCTGTCGACCTTGTGCGGAAAGTCCTCAACTTCTGTCCGCAACCAATGGAGGCTGCAGATGATGATGAAGAGGAGGAACCTGAAGCTGCCTGCTCCCCCCTCACAAAGTATGACAGGCATGTACACGAAAAACTGATTTTGCAACGCGTCGAAAAGCTTCCTTCGCTCATTCCATCTATAATGATGCATGCAGACGAGATGGTGGACTCCTTTCTGGACAACGTCGAGGAACTATCGTCACGCAAACTATTAGATCCGTCGATGCATAATAGCTACGTTTCCTCGGCGAACTCGGTAGCCGAACTTCGTGCCTCGCATTTATGGGCCGCTCTGCGCCTTGCCTCCATCATTGCACTCCATCCTGAATTGCCAGAGATTTCGCCCATTCTTGGCATGATTTCAAATGCTCAATCGAAGAACGCATTCTTCTCTCAGGGCCTCAGCATCAAGCTCTCCGATATGAGTGGAGCAGAGAGGAAGGCCTCGATAGCGAGTCTCCCCGACTATCGCAAATCTCTCATCAACGGCCTGTCCGAACGTAGAAAGCCGCTTGTTACCTGGGACACTTTTGCGCTCGATGGAGCAGGAACTCTGGAAGGGCTGGTGCTCCCTTTCCATGGAAGTTCTTCTCTACGGTTGGGCATCCGCGCCAAGCGTCCCCTGATCCTCCTGTGGTAGATGCCAAAATCAAGTTGTGGACTTTACCTCGGGCGAAGTGGTCCCAGAACCGTGAATTTCTGACCGCGTATGACCTCGAGGGTCGGAGGCGTCTTGGCGGCAAACAGCATGGAGTGACAGATAAACGCGTCTGGCCACCGTCCAACTGTATTCCCGATGTCGGGACGGCAGATTTCCTAATGCGCGTAAGTACAGTCTCGAACACCGGCTCTTATTCTTGCTCATGAGACCACAGTCGTGGGTTCGCGCCGTCGAGAATGATTGCACTATTATTGTTTTTGACTCTGGTAATTCTCTCCGAATCGGCATTCGACATCGACAACGGCAGACCTTATACATATCCGATATAGTGGAATTCAAGGGAAAGCAGACAAGGCCACCATTCGTGAAACTCGTGCTCGCCATAACTCTCGCAGCAGTATATGACGCGAAGGAACGTTTACTGCTTCTGGGTAGCTCGCCCAGTATGGGAACACGCACTCCGCAGGGTCGAGTGGCGCTCGAGCGCGAGTATTCAATATATGAGCATCTTTCTACGTTGCGAACACCTCTAAGAGGCATACCGCCTTGTCTGGGCCTGTTTCACGGCGAAGAATCCGACCAAACTGCTCTGGTTCTCGGTGACTGTGGCCAAACCCTGGCATTACGAACTGGACGATACGAGGCCGTTGTAACTGTTTCTAACGTTGAGCGGTGAGTGTCCTGTTATGTTCTGCCAGTTGCGCTGATGCAAGAAGATTTGGTTATCTTCGCATATTGCATGGCTTGCACGCTGCCGATGTGCTACATGGTGACTTACGCGCCTGGAACCTAATGATCAATGATCATGGTCAACCAGCGCTGATTGATTTTGATCGCGCTCGTCGGAATCCAAGCCAACAAGATATTGAAAATGAATCTGCGCGTTTAGTGAGGTTACTCGATGGTTTTCCGGTGGACTCGTACTCTTAGTAATGTGTCACAAATCAACATTTCAAATCACAGTCTTTGAGTCTGACTTTGCTCTGTTGATTTGTTTGACCAGGAAAACCTTCTCTCTCAGCTTTATAATATATGATTTGATGTAGGCTCCAATTTGAACAATTGCAAAAGCCTGATTCTTTTGTATGTGATTGGTCAACAGGGTACTTTGAACAAAACATGATGGTGCACACATTGCTGTCTGATTTCTTCTCAGCACCAATTATTTTAAAACTTCCCTCTTCCCTTGGTAACAGTCATTGGGTAAAATTAAAACACAAGTCTTGTAGTGGCAACATTATGTTGGTAGAAACCACTTGAATAAACTGGAAAATTTCATCACTGCAGGTGAGCATAGATCAATCAGTACTCAGTGTATCATGCTGGGGGTGTCATGCCAAGATCTATATATCTGTCCAGTGTCCTTCAAGTTAAACTTAAAACGGGGAGGAGAGGCACGTGTCACACGTGGCTGAGCACGAGATCGTAGATCCCCGATCAAGCTCCCACGTGTCAAGGCTGTTTTTTCTCCACGAAGTCACAGTGCACTGTTTGCGTGAGCATCTGCAGGGAATGTTTCAATTTGCCCGCTGACATCCCTTTGATTGCAGAAAATGACGTGTGGTGTCTGCAAGACTGCCCTCGACAAACTTCGTCCAACTGAATTGCAGGAAACGCGTATCAACGCGCTTCTGCAGTCAAACGATGTTCCTAATGGTGTTGAATACGCTGAACTCCGCGAATTACGTGCGCGTGGTATGGCACACAAATGTGGACTTTCCACCACAATCACCGCAGTTCAAGCTCATCTCGAGTCCCTCCTCGCTGAGCAGAAGGCGGTAGACGCATGGATCTCTCGGACGACGACGGTTTTGAACCCAGTCCGCTTCATTCCCCCCGAGACACTCGGTGAAATCTTTTACTATGCTGTGGCCGCCTCTCAGCCACTGAAGATGTTGTCTTCCGGGTCTCGTCGAGATTCGCTCTCCATGGAGCGTCCTCAATGGGTCGTCAGCCACGTGTCGTCATACTGGCGGCGTACAGCGCTCTCTACGCCGCAGTTGTGGACTTCAATGGCTTTCGAGTTTACGACGGGATCAAGTGGCCTCCTTGCTTCATATCTCCTCAGCGTATATCTTTCGCGCTCCCGCACACTTCCACTTTCCGTCCATCTCAGGGCAAAAAGTGGCTGCAAAACCTTCTCCGATCAGCATCCATTCTCTGGACTTGTGGTCACTGTCCCTAGGTGGCGCATGTGCAAGATTGACATCCCGTTCGTTTCATATTCACTCTTCAATGCACTCCCCTTCCCGTTCACGCTGCTTGAGTCTTTCGAAATGAATACTCATTGGAAGGATAATGCACTACCTCTGGGCGCGGTCTGCACTATGTTTCGTGATGCCCCTCGTCTTACATCCATCTCCTGCGACAGACCATCACGCTTACTAGATTGCTTCGACGTACCGTTGCATCAGCTCGAAGTCTGGAAGACCACGAACCTCACGACTCTGCAGAGCGTTCGACGAACGATCGAGTTATCGCCAAATCTCAAAAGAGCATCGTTCGGGATGATTCATCATCCCGACCCGAGTGCGCCTCCGTCCTTGACCCATGCGTCTCTCTCCACTCTTGCCCTCGATGGATGCGAGAATGCAACCGCGCTTGCTTTAGAGTCAATGATTCTTCCTTCCCTTCGTACTCTACATCTTGGCCTTCCAAACCCATCACGGACGATTCTACGCCCTATACCGCCCCATATCGGCCCCTCCATCAGGAAACTCTCGATCGTAGTTGTCACGGGTAATCAGAACAGTGGCAATGTTGCGGACCTCGAACGTCTTCCCCCGCTTTTGGAGTCGACACCTAACGTTTGTGACCTGGAAGTTCGTATTTTCAGGGCGCCAAACATCAGAAATGTGTTAGCGGCCCTGCACAACACCCTTCCACGCCTGGAAACGTTGAAAATCGCAAGCGATGGAGTGATTACCATTCCGCCGATGCTGATTTCAACCATAGCACGCCGGCGCGCAGGTACGGAGGGCATTGCTGAGTTGAAGGTGGTCAGAATTTCGGGGATCATCCGGTTCGATGGCGGGGTCGAGGACTCCTTCGAAGAGCTCTGCAGGTTGGGGATTGTTCAACACTCTCCACCTTGTTCTGTGACGACGTTAAATTTCTAAACTCAGGCATGTATCTTGCAGGCAGTTGGGACTCGTTGCGCATGTTCGGAGTCTACTGGTACAGATTTCGCAGCTACGAACCGCTGTGCTATCCATAATGAATCGTGATCTCTCACTTTGCTTGCTTAACATTCCTCTCGAACGACTTCCAAGAAGACTATGTAATCCATATTGTTCATATACTCATCGTAAGGTAGAAGAATAAATAGGTAAACGTCCAGCTAGAGCAAGTTTACGCGGGCGTAACAGGCACCTCCACAAGCGCATCCATCGTCGCCTGTCTCTTCCGCTTCACCTCCTCCCATCTCCGCCTCGTCGTGTTCAAATGCCGATACCCAGCCACCTCCGTCGCACCCTTCTCCTCCTCTTCAGGCGTATCAACGGAACGTATGGAGTCTGCGCGTTCAATACGCGAGACCTGTCGCTCCAAACCCGCTTCGTCGGCAGCTGGGCCCGCGAGAAGGTGGGCGCGTTTCTTTACGAGGGTGGCGATGACCTTTGTTGGTTGGCGGTCAAGCTCGGGCTCAGGCGTGGGTGCGTCCTGTACCCTCCTGATGATATCGCTTGGGATGCGAGGGAGAGGCGGTCTGGAGGCTGTGTATGAAATTGGGAGTGGTGGTACAGTGTGATGGAATCCGGTATGCGCGGCGCTCGCCTGAGAGTAAGCAGATTCAGACGTAGCGGGTGTGACAGTGGAAGTAGGCGTGGTCGTGTCCACGGTCGCGACCGGACGATTGGCCGAGTATGCTTTCGTAGACACGACTGGAATGGGCTGCGAGCTAGACTTCGCGTTGGTCGCGTTTGTCATTGGAGTACTCTTTAGTGGTGGGATCAGGAGCGGCGGCAATACCTGCGGACTACGGCTCGGAGAAGGCGTACGATCAGAATGTGGAATCGTCAAAGAAGGAGTAGGAGAGTGCTGGGAAGAGGTCTTCTGGATGTTCAGCGGCATGACCTCCTGCAGCTCGACTGGATGCGGATTGGGGAGTACGCCGGCGAAATGGGGAGAGGGAGTGCGCTGGAAATGGACCTGGCGCATGAACGGGACCTGCGGGTCATCACTGAACATCCTGGCAGCCGACGGTGGTGTTCTATTGTCGAAAGTGGATGAAGAGGCCTCCGCGTAAGAATCGAAGTGATCGCTCCCGGGGCCCGCTATCGTAGCGTGCGGCCATGGCTCAGACAGCAAATGATCCCCTGCTGGGTCGGATGCGCGCTTCTCATAGTGCGCCCGTCCACGTCCACGCCCGCGGTCGACGACTCCTTCAAACCATTCCTTCTCCGTGTCGTCCGCCCTTGCCTCTGCATGCCTCCGTCGATAGCGCCTCCACACACATCTTCCCACAAGAACCAACAGCAGAACCACCACAGCGCCAGCAATACACACCCCGATGATCAATCCAGTACCCCACCCCCCGTCGGATGTCGTGCGTTTGAGCAAATGTGAAATAGAAGGCATCGTAGCGAAGAAGAACAAGAAAATGTGCTCGAGCCAAAGAAGAACAGTCGGTCGAAGGAAGAAGTAGAATACAAAGGTGGGGGAACGAAACGAAGGGGGGAGAAACAAAAAGGCCGACACTGCATTTTACATACCGCGTAGCCCGTGGTTTGGAGCAGGATTCAGGAGGCGGGCAGACTGATCCGAAACCGCCGCGCAGTTTCAAATGTCCCGATCAGGATATGGGCGCCGGTGTGTGTGATGTGTGGTTCTGTGTGGATGCTGCTTACCGTTATCGTCATCATCACTCTCTCGACGTTAGGCGAAGAGGGAGGAGGAGAAGCATTGTGCACTGGCTATTGGTACGTACAGGGTCAATTCACCCGTGTAAGACCAAGTTGGTACACAGCCGCACAGCATTTGGGTACCATCTCGCATCTCCGCAGTGAAGGCCTGAGTCGCCTGACCTTTTCTAAGATCAGGCGGAGAGAGGCCTCGGTTGTGTCGGGCGTACTCTTTGCGAGTTGGAGAAAGGATCTCGTCAGCAGCAATTCAATGTTCTACGGTTAACGAAGCGCATCGCCGCTTTCCAACGCGTATCAGCCAGCCCGCACAAAGTGCACCACCGCACAGCATCCCGTTACAGCAACGAATCGAGCCGCAGGCCATGACACACGTCAAGGCTTATCGTCAGAGACCTTTGAAGCGGCGTGGCGTCATTCAAATGGCAATGAAGTCTTACAGGTTTGTACAGATCAGGGAAAAATCGAGACACCCCTCACTCTGTGAGGCTTCTGCTTGTTGCTTGGTTCAATCTGGGATGGAATTAATTGAGGTGATGGAACAACGTGCTTCCAAAGATATATGCTTTGTGTAAAGAGCACCCAGTGTGGCCCTCTTTCCTCAAGAGACCCGACAAGTTCTGACTTACCCAAAAAGAAATTGACGGCTAAGAGAAGGGTACAGTGCCCCATGGGTAGAGTGACATTCCTTGTAAGATGGAAGCGCTCTATGCAGTGGGCCACTGCGTACAGAGCACGCTTAGTGGATCCTCATGAGCTCAGAGACATACCTCTCCGTCGTAGTTGTGAGTTTGACGCTGCCAACATCGGGCCGGGATTGGCTGTCCAATCAGTGTACAAAGCACTGCAGAGAGATTGTGTCATTTTACCGTCTGTGGTCGAAATTATGGAGGTGGACGTGTAGATCTCGGGTTTGGCGTTTCTTCATACGCCACTGCACACGAACCCTGACACCAGAAATATGGCTCCGTCAGGTTGGTTTGGATCCCGAGAACGCCAGTTGATACAGTCAGCAATTTTTACTTTGCATAGCGCACCTAATTCAAGAACATGTCCATATTAACGCACCGTATGCCGGCGAGACGAAGCATAGACATGATGAATCCGCGTAAGGTAACATTCTGGACAGTGTACTCGACGGAATGATCTTTGGAGTCCAAAAGAAAGTTAAGTCGGCTGACATATGCAAGGAGGTCATGTCAAGCCTAAAAGCAGCAAGGCATACAAGAACGAGTCCAAAGCAGGCAGCGTTGGGAGCGAAGCAGGGAGCGGAAAGCCGAGTTACGAAAACTGGATCACGCAGCGCGGCTTCTATAGTGATCGCCGGAAATACATCTCTCCCATTGACGACCATGTCGACCTCCAGAGGCCGCTCCGTCGAGGACACTTACGAGTCCCAGAACGACCAGCGCCTCGATGAGCTGCACTCCAAAATACGGACTCTTCGTGGCGTACGCCTCTTTGCTTCCCGCCGCTGCGCAAGGCTATGCTAACGGTCCGGCCGCCCAGATCACGACCGACATTAACGACGACGTGGAGAGGCAGAACCTCATGCTGGACGACACGGTGCGTACTGCGCTGAACGCTGCGAGTGTGGCGCTGATTATGCCCTAGGGAAACCACTTCTCGTCGTTCGGTGACACGCTATCCCAGACGTCGCAGCGCGCACGACAGGCATTCGGACTCGGCAACGGAAGCTTGAAGACTGGCCGCGTGGCAATAATAGTGGTCTGCTTTCTGATTGGAGTGTATTTGTCGTCGAAAGTGTTTTCGTGGTGGCGGAGCAGCGGTACGGAGCAGTTGGCTTAGGCCAGGCGCTGGCTTCGCGAGGGTTCCTTTTGTGAGTAGCGCATGCCTGGGACGATAGTGTTATGACTGACTGCTTGACAGTGTTTCACTGAACTCTGTATTTCTACCTCTATATCCAGTCCGAATCGAATCCGCACATCCAGGGCGTATAATTTCAAGCAGCCTTCGAGAAGATCAAGAATATACTCCCGTCCCCCATTTGCATTCCCCGGCACTTTTCTCCAGGATATGGTCACGTCAACCCGCATCTACAACGTTTCGGGCTATCTGATTGTGACCGTCATCGCTGCAGTATAGACGGCATCCGTCGCTGTCATCGTGAGTACCTCCAGCCCTTCTGCGTTTTGGGATTTGTGCCACTACCAAGAGGTCTGATATATGTCATTTGTGGCGGCCAGACAGGCAAGCACTCTTTCTCTCGTAGATTGGACGTTTGGTGTTTGGCGTCAATGATTGCGCCGTCCTCGGGATCGAACTGGGAGGAGCGATGATCTCTAAATGTTCAGATACGTATATCATCAACGCGCCGCATCAGGACGACCGAGAATAGTGTACTGGTGACTCCGTAGGTCCTGGCATCCCTGGCGGGTCAGGATCGTTCAGCGCTCCGAGAAGCCCACACGACCTGTTTTCACTTCCTGACGTTCATCTCGCAAGTGTATACTCGCCTTTCGGAGGCGAGATTTGCTATATAATACTGTGCGAGTATCTTTGTTGTCAATCAACGGAGGTAGATCAGCGATGCCTAACACATTGCTGCAACTGACCGATAGATTCCAGGTCTCTCGTCTCTTCCCCGCACGCTTCCTCGTTCACGATGGCTACAGAACACCGCTGCGTCGAGTCACAGACTTCGATGAATATCGGCTCACGACTCGGGGCGGGCCCGAACATTACAAATCTACGCAGGAAGCGTGCTATGACATCTGATCTCCAGAGCCTCACGTTCCTCGAAGACCTTTCAACACAGTTCATTCAACGCTTACGAACACGTAGCATGCGGCCGGTCATTGCAGGCCGCTATTCCGAGTCAAAAGTACTCGGTACATGCGTAAAAGGCCCAAAAAGGAAACCGAGCGCGCTCCCGACGTGACATTGATCACTGCGAACGAGGTACGTCCGCAGAGATCGCTGTTCCAGAGCGCGTTCTCTGATGTTCTCTGATGGAAGTGATAGTCCATCGACCAGGTGGTCGGCGGTTATGGGACAAAGTATTCAGTCCTGTGAGAACGCGGCGAGTCATTAACGACCGCCTCTCGTTGTATAAAAGCAGGATAGAAATGCTTCAGTGTTCTTCACTCTTCACTGCCTTGTTGCATTCAGAGTATCTCCCTCCTTCATTAGTAGCCATGTTCACGAAAGTCGTCTTCACCGCCCTCGCTGTCTTGGTCGCCGCCTCCATTGCGCAGATCAACGACTGTTCTAGGACGTACGTTGTCCAGCTTGGCGACACCTGCGACGCCATCTCCTATGCCCACAACGCGTCTACGTTTGTCCCCTTCTCCCTCCCTCCCCCTCCCATTCCGTACTCACTGCGCGCACTGGCAGGTACCAAGTCGCCCACGTCAACCCAGAGATCAACTCGGACTGCTCTGACCTCTTCGCGGGCGAGACCATCTGCCTTGGCGAGGTCGGGCAGGACTGCAACCAGACGTACAGGATCGTCTCTGGGGATTCGTGCGCTGCCATCGCCACGTCCCACAACATAGCCCTCCAGGTGCTGTTGAGTAACAACCCCAACGTTAACGCTGCGTGCAGTAACATCTATCCTGGAGAGGTTCGTCGGATTGCGAGACGATGCCAAGTACTGATTTTTACTCGATTGTAGGTTCTTTGCGTCGCTGCCAGTGACGTTTATGTTTAGGGCGGATGCGGATGATGTCAACAGGGAATCAATTGGTGCACGGTGTGTAGTTTTGGATTGGAAGCTGTGTGTAGTTGATGTTAGGGATGTAAGCGCTGTCGAAATTGAGTTTATTGTTTGTGACCTGAATCTCGCCATGGTTTGGGGAGATTGAGGGATTTTTTTTTCATTCATTGACTTGTTCTTTGTATCAAATTACTGTGAGGAGGAGAACAATTCGTTCACAAGCTGGTCGCAGTCAACAATGAATCGCTAGGATCCGATCAAATTATAATAAGCTATCGGATAGTGTATCATCTTGATGCACTGAACAGTGAAGAGAGACATGCGCGAAGTATTCTCGTCAACAACCGTATCCGCAGAATCCCAATTCTTGACTTGAGCCGGTCTGGTTACCGAGCCTAGGATACAGCCAGCGAGCCGGAACACATAGGAAACGAATAAGACAAAGCGAAGGCGCGACACGTGTGTCGCGCCTTTATGACCTGTTCCCTGAAGTACTACAGGTACTCCCCCGGCCCGTTATGGAAAGGAGACTCCGGGGAGACTCAGTTACAGTATCACAGTCATAAAGGACGGGATCTCGCGTACGTAAGACTTGCAACTGGCGGCTATCAGGTACGTTCCTTGCTTTGTGCGACTGGTTGTGGCCGACGCATCAAGCCTACTGGTTTCCCAAAACAGCAGGAGTACCTCTTTACTCCAAATTATTGTTCGACTTGAAAGCCTTCCAATCGTTGAGTACGAGTCGTCTCAACGCCTGATTTCCTGTTGGGCTATGCTTTGTCTTTCCCGGCTCCCGGCCCTCTTTGCGAAGGCTTTTGTTCTGGACTCTCATGCGCCAAATTCCAATTTTCAGGCAGATTTTTCCTGGCTACGCTTCCATGATCTCAGGTTCTTCGAAACGTTGGAAGGGCGCTCATTGCTATGCCTCTACATACCGAGCGCACTCTTTATGTGCAGGTGACCAAGACGGGTCGGACATGCGTGTGTACATATTCCTCTGCCCTGTTAGTATGAAGACTGGATTGTATTCAAGAGGCTTTCACGTGAATGCAGTGAGTATATGAACTGAATCTGAGCTATGTAGTATGCATTGACGGTCACTGTGGAAGGAAGTGCGGGCTGAAGCCAAGGTCACGCTTGAAACGAGAATTGAGGTCTTCTGTCAACGTCGTGCCCTGTTCGGGATCGGGATCGTTGGGCCATTCACGAGTCACAGGTAACGCTCCCGACGCTCGCATCCCCGGATAGGTCTGCCGTAGTAACGCCCGCCCCGTTGAAACAATCATTGACCCGACGTACCCTCCAAGCTTGGTATGTATAGTTACAGTAGTCATGTCCACTCACAAGGGCTGGCGCAGCATTCTTTTCTTCTCGCCCACTGAATAGGCAGCTCTGCAGTACTTGTGACTCATGATATCGAGTCGACGTCTCGAAGTATTGGCGCCGGTGACCGCTTTCCCCGCACTGCCTGCACTCGTGAACGGGATACCCTGATGGAATAGTGTGTTCGCATACATAGTCATGGGAATGGTGAAGTGGTTGGTGCAGATTGCGCAGTAACCAAGTTGAAGACGGTTGTGATTTGATGGGAACACCCTCGATAAGGCGTCACACAGACTTCATGCCTGGATCACAATTTAGGTTTTTTACGTATGGACAGAGGGAGAGAAGTTCCGAATGGGCTTGCACCTGCGTGCTCATTCCATTTCTACATAGCACGTCGACCCTCGTTGTGCGGGAGGAGAGCATCGCGCTCCCAAGGTCCCAGGCGTATGATGAGCTTTGAGTACTTGCCTTTTCGGGACCTTCGTTTATATCACATCGAATTTCACATCAGTTACAATAACCGATCTGAGATCGATCAGATCCTATTCTGAGTTTTTCTTTGTTCTCCCATCGTTATGGAAGTTAGAATGAAACCCAACGCGGCTGCAGAGTTCCCTCCTCCCTCTCTGATGCCTTGCTACCCCGCTGGCTTCATATAAGTGGAGGGCCACGACTTGGCTGCAAGGGTTTCCGTTTACCCTTGCTTCGCACGGCCAAAACAATAGGCTTATTGTTGTGGGTGTTCTTTTTGTTATTTGATGTCTCTTTGATCCTCGTTCCCTTTTGTCTAAGGTGGTCCAATAGGACGACGGGGCGAGTTACTTTATCAAGGCGGTCATCATCACACCTCACCCTTCTTCGTATCATATTCCCGTCATCCGGTCGTTCCTTCCGCAATGACCGCCTACTCGTCCAGGCTGGTGTCCTACTCCTCGCGGCCGTTCACGCCCATCGACACGCTCCCCGTCGAGCTGCTGTCCTACATCTTCATCCTATCCAACACGCCCGCCCATGACCCTACCCCTGCGGATCCGCTCTTTGACGCCGATGTCGCCAGAACACCGACTAGGCTGTCATCGGTGTGCAAGCACTGGCGCCGGGTTGCATGGGAGACGCCGGCGCTGTGGACACATCTCTGTGCGACCATAGGGTCCATCCACGAATTCGTCGTCAGACCTACTCGCCAGCGCTTACCACTCTTCGACACATCGCATTTCTCGGCGTATCTGAAGCTGTCTCGGAATCGCCCAGTCGATATACTCATCGACGCGCGAGATCCGGAGTATGATTTTGGGGAACCTGAGTGCGTCGCATCGTCCTTCTGTCGTGAACAGCTGATTGATGTTTTTTAGACTTGATCCCGACTGCGGGTACATCCCAGCATTCAACGCTGCACATATGCGCGCTGCGATAACGACTCTCCTCCCTCACAAAGCCCGCTGGCGAACCCTCTCCATCATGACCGATACTTGGACTCCCATGCATGCGGCGTTGCAGTTGATAACCCCCCTCGATACTCCTCGACTAGAAGTCCTCTCCCTCATGCGATGCAACGATTACATCAGTCATGCCCCACACTTCGAACCTGCCCGCCTAGCTCTACCTCTTTCCTTCTCGAGCACTTCCATGCTCCGCCACCTGACCCTGCGCGGGATCCCCGCCACATGGGCAACGCTCGCCGAATCACTACCACAGTTGGAGACCCTTGACATCACGTCCCTGGCGACGGCGGTCCGACCGACGCTCAAAGAGATGCACGCCATCTTATCAAAATGTGCACCCACGCTCCAGAAACTTCGTATCTTGAACGATGCCGATACGGAATACATCCCTGGTTCACTCTCCCCCATATCACTACCCCATCTCACTCATCTTGCTGTCGGCTTCCGCTCCGACTCCCGCCCAGGCCTTGTGGAATCCGGTCTCGTTGAGGCCCCGCTTCTGCGGAACTTCACTTTGGAATGCGAGACGTATCCGGGGGATATAGGCGTACCCGACGCTGGCGGGATTCTGTCGTGCTTCACCGATGCCAAGTTCGAAGGCGTTACACTAAAAGCGGTGTATGCCAGCGGTGCGCTCCTTCGAGAATTCCTTCGTGGCGTTAGACACCTGGAGCTAGAGCGTATGCCAAACGTCGATTTCCTTTTGAAACCCGGCCTTTCCTTGGAAACATTGACCCTATCGGACTGCGATGGGCTGGACTGGGATACGGTAAAGAGAGTGAAGGCTGCGGCGGGACGGGACGTACGCATGGAGGTTCACGTGGGGCCAGAATTTGAGGGCGACGATATGGCGATTGAGAACGTTTCCGTTCATCGAAGCGGAGAGTTTCTTGATGAGGACGACGTCGAGCTTCCGTCCGAGGATGAGGCGTATTGCCTTGGAGGAACGTTCAACGATCCGACCTTCGATGCGCTCTACATGCAACCACAGCCCGCACTTGCGGCCAGGTAGTTCTAGTACATAATTGTCGAAAGTAATCTCGTAGTGAAAGAACGCGAAGAAGTTTTATGTATCAACGAAGGGTACAGATCGATGTCCAGGAAGATATCTAGTTTTCAAATAACTCAAGCGGAAGTGTGCCGACATCCCTCACCCCAATGCGCAGCGTGCCATCGTCATACATGTGCATGGTTCTTGACAGTACACTCTTCAGGAAATCCAGTCCAAACCCCAGATCACAACAAACCATTGTTTCGTCGACCTCCTCCTCATGATCACAGATCAACTGCAAACCAAGACTCAAGGTCATGGCGACCTTTGCCAGGATGACGTCGAGCCGAGCCCATGATTCACGCTCTAGAATCATATCAATTTCGAGCAGCGAGGCCGGCATGACAGTCGCTGGTCCGTGCTGTATCTGTTCAATTTGTTCAGACTACTCTCAATGTGTAATGAGTTCAAGGTATGTGATCTTGCTTGTGCCACGCAGGAGGCAAAGACAGCACTTTCAGAACAGTTACGTATGCCACGAGGCCGGCATCTCGGCTATTGACTGCCCGGTCTGCCCCCTTGCCCGGGATTGGCGCCCCGCACCTCAACCTACCATCAAGATGTCTGATACTGCCATTGAGACCTCTCCCTCCCGAGCAATGCCGAACATACCGGGGGACGTGCTACGCTACATCGTGGATGTTGCCTTCAATCTTGACACCGCCTGCGCAATGTCACGGGTGTCGAAGGCTTTTCGATATTGGTATGACCGCTGTACCTTCAGTATCTCGAGACCGCTCACTCCTGTTGCAGCATAGAGCCGCTTATCTACCGAAACATAGCAGTTGACAAAGCTGAGCTAGCCGTCGCTCTTGCGCGCACTATCAGAGACCGGTTGCAACGAGATCCTACCTTCTTCCGGCGACATGTGAGGACGTTGGCACTGTGGCGTCTCTCTGATGTTGAAAACAATGCTACTGAGGCCATCAACACCATCGTATCCAAATGCGACGCTGTTCAGTCTCTTGACTTTGCACCCGTTCATCATCCCAACCTCGACGAGTGTATCGATGCCATATACGAGAATGACAACTTGCGCCACCTCTCTATGAGCTCCGTGCCATTTGACGTGAAACTGCGCTTCCACGATGCTCTGCCCTCGAAGCTCACTCATCTTCACGTTGATCAACACTTCGCCTCGCATGATCAATGGCAGGACATACTGGACGAGCTATGCCCCGCCCTCACCGATATCATCATATACTATTATGGTCTTCCAGGAGTGTCTTCAGACGCCGCCGAATTCATAACAAAAGATCTCTGTGGGATCAGGGCTTGCAGCTCAGATCGAATCCGCACAGCGTGCTTGACAAACAACCTTGTCATTGACGAAGCGGGCGTGCGGGAGGTTCTAGAAAACCCACATGTCATTGTGCTTCTCATTGACTTGAGCCTTATGATGGGTGAGCGGCGCGGATGGCTTTGGGCGCTGCCTGAGGCGTTTGTGGACACGCCGGGCATTGCAGTCGTCCGGTGTCCGCCGATGGCCGAACGCTACCCGGACGGTACTGTCTACTGGGGAGCACTACCGCTCGCGGAGAATTATAAGGAGGATATCTGGCAAGTGATGGAGAGGGTGTCACAAGGGAAAGAGGCGCACTTGCGCCAACTGCGCCAGTAGACAGACAAGCAAATCAATACAACAGCACCATATTATTGTTAATCATTGGTGCAGAATGTAGCACACATCTAAGCCAGTGAAAAGCAACGCACGTCTTTCAGACTCCAGCAGAGACTCCTAACTGCCTATGTTTCTTCTCTGCACACAACTCTATGACCTCCCAAAGACCCGGGACCGCCGAGTCACCCCAAGTCAATTCGAGAGACCGTTCTGGGGACCTCAAGTACTGGAACCCGATGATATGTTCATATTCCGAATCCTTCCCTTTGGCGTACTGTGCCCAGTATGACTCGTTCTCAAAGCCCACAGCGATAAAGCGACAATCTTCGGCAAAGTCTTGAACCATTTCGCGAATGCCCGCTCTCGACCTTTCCTCCAAGCCCCAGATTGTCTCCAAGTCTATGCCCGCCGCTACCAGCTTCATATGCGAGGGACATGCATCCAAAATTTGTCGAATCTGGTCCGGAATGGATCTGGTGAGATGATCATAATAGATTGTAACATCTTCGCATGATTCCCAAGCCGTCCAGTCAACGATAAGGTGCGTAAGGCTGGGACATTGGTGGAACAACGGCGACCAATCGTAACCTTCCGTATATTCGGGGCACCCCCAGTATGCTAGACGGAGGTGGGTGATGGTGCGAGGAAGCCAATGGAAGTGCTCGGGTCCAATGGAGTCCACGGAGAGGCGGCGCAGGTTGGGGTATTGTAGTGAGATGTGATCGATGCCGTTTGAGCCATGTTCGTTGATATTGTCGAGGGTAAAGGACACGACATTGGTACAAGCACTCAAAATGCGACTTGTCTTCCCAATGCAATTCGAGCCAAATAGCCTGATGCCAAGTTTCCTGACGTGGACGTAGGGGTGGCTGCTATTCGTGCAGTCCAATCTCATGAGAAACAAGCTCAAGTGAAAGCTATAGCGCAACTCCACGGTGTGATAAAGGATAGGATCTATCCTGAAAATCTGTGAGCAGATGACAACCGACATGATTGGAAAGTAGAAACCATCGACGAGCTGTTTTGGACACCAGCGCAAGTGCTGTGGCGTTGCCGCTTCCGCTTGAAGCTGCGAGCTCAAAAATATGCCTCCCTATGTCGATGGAAAGCTCAGGAAGAGGGCGCGGCATGCTCGCAGACAAAAGAGAACTGGGTCATGACTATTTATAGATTGCCGCCGGGATAGCGCCCAGGCCCCAGAGTGAGTCTTATGTGCCTGGTTTGAAGGGCACTTCCGAAATCTCATTTTCTCCTCAGCACACGAATTCACAACCTCCCAAGCAATCAGAGACATAAATTCACCGCACTTCAGAATTGAAATGCGCTCTCAAGCTCGCTTGCGCGTCGTTGTAGTCTTATGCACTAGAGTAATCATCGAGTCGATCCCGGGAGGACCCTTGTTTGAGCTCAGAACAGACACACCACCACATCCATTTGTGAAGACAACTCACAAGCCACAGTTTGTTATTGCGCATTTCCATCAGTATTAGCCCACCCGCCCGTTGAAAAAGGTACAATAGTATCGAATTACTAACCATCACGACAGTCAGACGCGAGCTCTAGCATACATAGATACCCGCAGAGGACAACATACACAATCACAAACACCTCAAATACCTACTCTTCCCCTCCGCACACATCTCCAAAACCTCCCAAAGATCCATGCCCGAGTCAACCCGATCCTGAGATATCAAATACCGAAACCCAACGATCCCCTCATATTCCTCCTCCTTCACCCTTGCATACCGGCCCCAATACGACATCTTCTCAAACCCCACCGCCACGACGCGGCGATCCCAGGCAAAGTGGTGCAACAGCTCGAGCACGCCCTCCCGTGTTTTGGGCTCGACCAAGGAAAGTGTGGCCAGATCGATCCCGGCTGCTACGAGTCGTACACGCGCGGGGCACGCCTCGAGGATCCGGCGCATTTGAGCGGGGATGCACGTGCTGAGATGTGCATAGCAGAGCCGCGTATCCTCGCACTCCTCCCACGCTGCCCAGTCCACCATTAGATGCGTAAGCACCGGACACAATTGGAATAGGGGCGCCCAGTCCCAGCTCTGGGTGTGGGAGGGGCAGGTCCAGTATACGAGACGGAGGTGGGTGAGGGTGTGCGGGAGGCAGTGGAACTGGCCTGGCGTGATGCCGTCCACGGAGAGGCGGCGAAGCTTGGGGGATTGGGGCATGACGCTCTCGGGCCCGTGGTCCTCCGCGTAGAAGAGGTTTACGGAGACGACATTGACGCACGCGCCCCACAGGCGCTGGGTCTTCGCGACGCAGTCAGCCCCGTACAATTCGACGGTGAGTGTCCTGACGTAATTGTATGGGTTCTCGTAGCAGTCCAACCTGAGAAGGAACAGGTCAATGTGTGCGCTATAGCGCAACGCGACGGTGTGATATAGAACGGGGTCAATCCTGTATATAACGTGTAGTATGTAAACGGCCCGGGACGTTGAAAGATGCATGCATGCATACCACAGACGCACTGTCTTAGACACCAGTGCGAGTGTTTTACCGTCGTTCAAAGCTGCAAACTCGAGAATACGACGCCCTATGTCGAGGGGCAGCTCAGGAAGTGGGCGCGTCAGGTCTAGTACAATTGACATTGCGGACGTAAGAAGAGAAATGTTCGGCAATAACCGAACCAGGGGATGGCAGAGTACCTACTGGTTCAGATCTACTGACTATCACACACGTTCTGGGCTCGCTGACCTCCGACTTACATTTACGATGCCGCTATCTCTCCTGTACTTAGTAGGTCGCCCTTCCTCCTCCTTTGCAACAAGCTGATGTTTGAAGTTTGAACATGTAGGCGCATTCTCTGGCATAAGAAACAAAGGCTTGACAATTCATGAGGTCGAGCCTAGCTGCTCAGGAAATCATTCTGCGTGCGCCCATATCACCAACACCAACGTGAACATATGACCTCTGCACTCAATTATTGACGCTCATCTATCGGGCGCGCATGGAGCAGGGGGATGTCTGACTCCATGCCGGTTACTCATACAACAAGGTGCCAGTGATACGATGCACAAAGTCATGGATGACGGTACACGACGCAAAGTCTTCAGGTGCTGTTAGCTGTCGTACTGGTTTGAAAGGCACGAATGGAACCAGGAACAGTGAATTTCTTTAATCCAGGATTCAAAAAGCGGGTTGCTTGTATCGTGCTACATGAAAACCAAGAAAAAAAAACATACACGGCCCTTGAATTACACCGAAGGGGAGTCGAACCCCTGCCGCTTGCTTGGAAGGCAAGCATGATAACCGCTTCACCATCGGTGTGATGCACGTTATGCCCTGTTTTATTATGAGTCATCAATACGAAACCAGAAAAGCCGCAATGTTGAATTAGATAGTGCGAGTAAGTAGTAGTAGAAGAGGCCATGTAGAGAGATGGAGATAGTGATAGAGATACAATGTGATATGCGGAGTATAGAGATACAATGTAATGTGCGGGGTATAGAGATACAAAGTGCGTGCTCAATGTGGGGGTATAGAAATGCTGATGAAAAGTCCGTGCGCGAGTCCAGTCCAGTAGTATGCAATCAAAAGTCAAAGTCGTGCCGAGTCCGATAGTCTAGCAATTTCGTTCCGGTTCCGTTTTTGATATCGTGGCGTGGCGAGTGTCCGATTTCGTGGCGAGTGTTCACTTTTGTGGCGAATGTTCGGTTCCAGTTCCAGTCAAGTCCAGCTCAAAGCGCCATCGAGACCCCAACGAGCGCAGGCCACAACACCGCCACGAAGCGGTTCATGTCCAGGTCCATCCTTCTCCTCCCCTGTGCGTTGTTCTTCATCTTCACTAATTCAGTCGCAGAGCTGAAATCCGCGCTGGAGCTGGGGGAGGCGGGGAGGGGCGAGAGCGTGTATGCGGACGATACCACAGACGAGGAAATTGCGGACGAAGAACTTGCGGACAAAGAAGACAGAGAAGAAGCAGTCGCAGCAAACGCCAGCTGCCCTGGGTCTTGGTCCTGAGCGGAGTAGGCAGGAGAAGCCGAGACGTTGGCGATCCGGAAATCGCTCGTGTACACCACGCGCGGCGGGCGGGTCGAGGACATGCGCATCGTGCTGGGGGGCGTGGGGCGTTAGCGATGGACAGGGCCGGTGGGAGGGGAAGGGTGTGCGAGGAAGGGCGGAGGGGCGGGAGGGCAAGGGCGGGAAAGGGTAGGGAAAGGCGGAGATGACAATGGGGATGGAAAGAGAAAGGCGCAAAGCGAAACGCACTAATCATCCCCGACATACGGCAAGTCCTTGTCCAAAAACACGGTGTACGTCTCCGAGGCGGGGTCGAGGTTCCGCGCGAGGGTCGTTATGTACGTCTACACCGCGTTAGCAATACACACACAAAGGGCGGGAGAAAAAGGGTGGGACGCACGTCGTTCCCGGCAAAGAGCTGCACTTTGAACGGGCCCATCTCGTTGTCGTTGTCGGTGTTGGTGTTGATCCATCGGAGGACGGCGGGGTGCCCGGCGGTGTAGACCGTGGAGCGCACGGGCTGGGTGACGTAGATCGACGCGTGCGCGCCGGCGAGGAGTGCGAGGAAGAGGAAGAGCATCTTGGTTGGTGGTGAGAGGGAAAGAGGAACGAGATCGGGCCGTGATTCCGATCGCTACTGATGCTGATTGTGTATGTTTCTTGCACGACGTCCTACGTACATTCGTCACGCATCATACTAAGTAGCATATATTGCAACGCATTTCCTCTCGCACCACCCGAACCCTTCTTCCCTTCACATCACACCTGCAACGGGACCTGTCCTCCCCCTCCCCCTTCCCCACCCATACCAGCACTATCAAACACCGGGAACTCGCTAATCCGCAACTTCGTCGACTACAAGAAACAATCAGCACACCAGGTCACAGCTCTCAAAGAGACAAACACGAAACAAGCGAACCACGTACCCCAAAAGGCCTCAGATCCACCCTAACCACGCCCTCCCCATCCAAACACCCCGGGAGCTCGGGCGGGTCAGCGGGGAACGTGTCACCCGCAAGCGGCCAGTCTATCCGGCACGCGAGGACGCTGATGCGCACGGGCGGGTGGGAGGACTCGAATATCGGGGAGGGGAGGCGGGGCGGGGGGCGGGGGCGGGGGTCGTCCTTATGGAACACCGCCGTCTTCGGATCGATCGCGTAGCGCCACTCGCCCGCGGGGTCCATCTGGACGTCGTACGCTCGCGGTTCGGAAGGGTGTGTCGAGAGGAGGGTTTCGGTGCGGGGGACTGGGGGGGCGTCAGCGAGAATGCTTGGAGAAGAACAGAACAGAACGTAAGGGAAAGAAGAAACTCACTATCCAGCGCATAATGCAGCGCCCCCCTATGGATCGCCACGCTCCCGTTCGCCCGGGGTTCTATGCCACCCATCAACCCTTATCCCATATACATACCTATACCACTCACCGACGACCACATCCGCCTCGAGCTCCATCTCGACGGTGTGCGTGCCCGCTTTGATGGGGATCTGCAAGATCCCACCTCCAACGGGGATTTGTATCCCACGCCCTTGACCGTCCACGCTGACGCTGCCGCCGACGACCCACCCGGGCACGCGCACGCCGTACGTGAACCCCGCGTCCGCGGTGATCGTCGTCGAGAGCCGGTCGCTGAATGGGTACGCGGTGTGCACGGTTAGGGATATGTGGTTGTCTGCGAGGGGGCGGGTGTCAGCGAGCGTAGGCGAGCTAGAAAGGGTACGCATAAAGAACGCAGGGAAAAGAAGTAAGGAACGAACACTCACCACCCCGCAAAACCGTCCGCACACTAACGGGCCCCAAGTACACCTGCACGAGCCCGCGCCCGTCCGGCGTGCGCACGAACGCGTTGCTCACGAACTTGGGCCAGCCTTGCGGGAAGTTCACTGTGCAGCACCTGCGAGCGAGCGAGTTTCGAGTGAGTGAGTAAGGAGGGGGTAAGAGAGGGATTGGGAAGGGGTAAGAGAGGGGAAGGAAGGGATAAGAGAGGGGAGGGAGGATGGATAGACAGAACGGGGCTGGGAATGGACAGATGGGAACACGCACGGGTAATTAGGCTCCAGCCCGAATATGTTCGAGTCCGGCCTACACTTTGATCAGATCAGATCACTCATGAAGTTTATGTGCGTACCCGTCTTCTGGGAATGGGTTCCTAAGTTCACAGCATCGTCAGTCATGCAAGGGCGCAGCGGAAGCGGATTGTGAGGAAGGGGAAGGATTGGGGATGGAGGGATTGTGAGGAAGGGAGAGAAAGACTCGGACGTACGGCGTCATGTTCTTCGCCGCGACCTGGTTCTGCTGCTGCAAGTATTGCCGCGCCCACATGTCTGCAGAGTGTTGCGCTCGTCAGTACAAGCGAACACACAAAAGACGAAGAGAGCACGTAGAAAACGAGACAGAACGCAGAACAGAACGCAAGAACAGAACACAAAAAAGACCCGCACACGCACCAGAAGTGATAGTCCCCGGCAACGCATTATACGCCGCCCTCTCCACGCGGTCCGCGTACTTGGGCGAGCCGGTGATTTGGAACATGTATGAGCCGCTCCATTCAAATAAATCAGCTCAAGAGTGAGTGAGGAAAGGGGATGGGATGGGAGGGGACGTACGAGAACATCAACTCCTATTCGGTGTCACCATCAGCATTCATGCGGTATGGACCAAGCACTCACCACGACCAAACACAACTCAGACCTACATATTCCCCACGTTCCCATCAGCACCCACCCCCCACTTAAAAGAACAAGCCACGCACCCCCTCCCAGCCCCCGCACCCGCCAACATCTCATCCGCCCCAAAGGCGCCCGACGGGCGCCCGTGGTACGTGAAGAGGAGGTCCCAGGCGAGGTGCGCGGCTTTTAGGTCTGTTTGTGTGCGGGGTGGAGAGGGGTGAGGGGAGCAGTACGGTCAGTGAGGGCAAAGCAGAGCAGACCGGCTACGCACCAGACGCATTCCCCGTAAACCTCCACGTCGCCGGGAGGGCTTTGAGCCCTTCTGCCACGTTCACGCCGTGCCACTACACATATCCCCTCTCAGCCACACCCAATTGGGGGAGGGAGAGGACGTACCCAGAGCGACTCGTTCCACGGGTTGTTGAGGCCTTCGACTGGTAGGTGGGATGTGTTAGGAGAGGAGAAGAAAGGGCAGGAAGGAAGGGAGACGGACCTGCGATGGTGGGGAAGAGCTATGGAGACGTCAGCAAGAAAGAGAGCGAATCGGGAGACCCAAACAACACACCTCCTCCGAGAAGATCTCCTCCCACGGCGCGCCCGTCCACTTCAGGCGCCGCATCGTGTCGATGAGCAGCTCCTCTTCTTCCGCTCCGCGCGGGTGGTTGTCGTACAGCCTACGTGGGACGGGGCGGCGTCAACACTCACGCACATCAAGGGAACAGTGACGTTGGTGCGACCGAACGAATGAACGAACACACTTACCACTGCAACACAATAACAAAATCCTCCCAGCGCGTCGCCGCCCAATGCTCGACCCCCTCGCCCCTTCTCAGCATCCCGTTCGCGAGGCGCACGAATCTGTACAGCGCGTGCACGAACCGTTCCTCCACCTTACCTTGGCGCTTGCTCTCAGCTTTCTCATTGTCCTCGTTCCTCGCCTGCGTCCTCTCCCACTCACACCACTGTATCGCGCCCAAGAAGAACGGATACCTTCCCCAGAGCCAGCGCGGTTTCTCCGTCCCCACCTCCGGCCCGAGCCACCCGGAGGCGTCTTGTGTGTCCAGGACGTATGTGAGGAATTGGAGGGATTTGGCGAGGAGGGTTGATTTGAGCGATTGGTGTGCTTGATGAGTGTGAGATGGATGAGTGGAAGTGATGTTAAATGGTTGAGTGTGATCGGAGTGGGGTGACTCATTGTTGATTGGAACTGGGTCATCTGGGAGGAGGACAGCCAGCGGGACGTTCCCGTTGAACCAGTAACTCCCCGCTTCTTCGAGGTACGAGTAGTACGCCGTCCCGCCTAGCCAGTCCGTGTTCTTTACCCTGTTCAACGATTGATAGTCATCAGTTTGTGGAAGGGGGAGCGGATAGCGGTCAGCGGTCAGCGGTTGAAGGAGAACAGATCCAGGATAACGCACAAATCGTAAAACTCGTGCAAGTGCCCCGCCATGCCCTCCGCTTGGATCCTCAGCTACACAATTACGGTGTTACCATCATCTTACAAACCCAAACGAACGAACTCAAACGCGTCACGTACTTGATCCTCCAGCCACCCATCCGCGGTGGGCCGGACCTCGCCTAGCGGGAGGGGGATGTATGCCGGCGGCGCGACTAAGTACCGATCAGTGCAGGTCAAGTTGGGAAAAGGGAAGGAAAGGGGACGTACGACGGGAGGCAAAAGCAGATACGCCAGCTGCCACTAGAAATAGCAGATTGAACCTGATGATCATGATCATGGTGGGGACGCAGGACCCCTCATGATTATGTATCCATCATTCAGTGATAAAGTCGGAGTGACGGGCCGTATCAGGGACCAAGGCTCCCATACCGCCAAGTAAGAGCGATATGACTCTGAGTCATAACATGAGGGTGGCTGCAGCACTCCGATGGTATCACGAGACTACAGAGACGCGTATCGCATTTTGGCCGGATACGGAAGACTATCCGAGACTCTGTCATTTACCATGTCTCAGCAGCTGGGACTTGGATTATATAGGCACAGCTGGAGAGCTGAACTCCACACGGCGCTCTCGACTTCCGCTGCTGGTTGACTTTTACACAGACCATCCGCTCATCATGTCTTTATTTGCCCCAGCTCCTGAGCCCCCTTCCAAGCTTGGATACTACCGTGTCTTGTCCTCTCGCGCAGGAGTACGCGTATCACCGCTTTGTCTCGGTGCTATGAGCATCGGCGACAAGTGGTCTCATCTCTTGGGATCGATGAACAAGGAAACCGGTTTCAACCTTTTGGACGCGTATTTTGATTTGGGTGGTAACTTTATCGACACGGCAAACGACTAGTACGTGTGTTTGTTGCGTTCTGCACTCGTACATGCTGATGAGAGCCGTAAACAGCCAAGAAGGCTCGTCGGAGGAGTTCATTGGGGAATGGGCTGAGAAGCGCGGGATTCGCGACCAGCTCGTCATCGCCACGAAGGTGTTTTCTGAAACCTTACCTGATTACACTCATAGCTGACAAGTTTTTTTTTATGCAGTACACGACGAATTACAAGGCCCACACTGACATCGCCCAGAAAGTCAACTATATCGGCAACGGCACAAAGTCGATGCACCTCAGTGTCACCGACTCGCTGAAAAAGCTTCGCACAACCTACATCGATCTGCTGTACATCCACTGGTGGGACTTTGAAACCTCCATCGAAGAGATCATGGACTCCCTCCATGCTCTTGTCCTCTCTGGTAAGGTCCTCTACCTTGGTATCAGCGACACGCCCGCGTGGGTCGTTTCCGAAGCGAACCGCTACGCGAAGGAAAAGGGAAAGACGCCCTTCGCTGTGTATCAAGGCAAATGGAGCATTCTCGATAGGTCCTTCGAGCGCGACATCATTCCGATGGCAAGACAGCATGGTATGGCACTCGCGCCGTGGGGAGTCTTGGGCCAAGGAAAACTGAGGACGGACGCCGAAGAACAGAGGAGGAAAGAGTCGGGAGAAGAGGGACGTAAGGTGTTTACACCCGATTGGGAGCGCAACGATCGTGAGAAACGGGTCTCTCAAGCGTTGGAGAAGGTTGCTGGAGAGGTGGGTGCAAAAAGCATCACTTCAGGTATGTCTGACGAGCCTTGGCCTTCTAATCCGCCACTGATGCATTGCTCTAGTCGCCATTGCCTACGTAATGCTCAAGACCCCCAATGTTTTCCCTATCATCGGTGGGCGCAAGGTTTCGCACCTCAAGGAGAACCTGGAGGCTTTGGAAATCTCTCTTTCCCAAGATCAGATCAAGTTCTTGGAGGACGCCGAGCCATTCGATCCTGGATTCCCAACTACCGTGATTGTACGTGGCCCCAGCACTATATTTTCATCGGGAAGTCTCATAATCTCATGACAGGGCAATGGTTCGACCTATAACTGGTTAATGTCATCGACTGCCAGGATGTCCAAACTCCAGCCCATTCAGCCTATCAAACCGTAAATTAGTATTTCTCTGTCGGCGTGTGCAACTTGAATACATACATAATTGAGATCAAATAGCAGACCAGTGGTTGGATGGGAGAGAGATTGTGAACATCCTTGTTTCTCCCCACCCTCGCTCCCTCGCTGTTCACGCACACGACCTGACAACCCGCGTCCGCGCTCGCGTCCTGCCCTCTGCCCTCTTCCTGTCCTTTGCCCTCCCTGCGCCGAGTTCACTTTGCATTACACTCGAGTGACTTGGTGTCAGTGTCAGACATCATGCATTATAACGAAAGGTCCCCAACTCAGTGTTGAAATCCGTGCTCTCACGGATGCCGCTGACGTGGCGCAAGTACCTGACTCTGCATAAAATCATAAAGCTTCCGGGGCCTGGTTATCTTCAAGTTTGACTGTGATAGACGAGTGAAAGAAGGGGGGCTTTGTTTGAGGCAGATGGGGTCTTGTTGATCTCAGCCACTCTATGGCGCACCCAGCCTGAAGTCAAGTTGAAGTCGCTGCTCAATCCGGTTTCCGGTTTGGGTATCATGCCTGCCGGTGTTTAGCGGCTGAAAGTACAAGCGACAGGCTCGTAGACCTCTATCTATTTATATCTGTGACCTCTGTTGCGTCAGGTTGCGTCTCCCATCCCCGAACCACCACGATGTCTTATGACAGGGATGTGGACAGCGGCAAAGGAAGAGGCGGCGATACTGTCGTCAGCGAGGCGGACGACGCCGTTGTCGTGGTAGACTGGGACGGACCGGACGACCCGGCGAACCCGAAGAAGTGCGTCTGTCTGCCTGGGATACTGCTTGCCGCTGACGAGCATGCGTTGGCAGTTGGCCGTACGAGAAGCGGTGGCGCGCGACAATTGTGGTCTCGCTGTTCACGTTCGCGAGCACGGTCACGTCGTCGGGGATTGCACCTGGGACGGCTAAGATTGCAGCGGAGTTTCACATCGCGAGTCCAGTGGTAGTGGCGATGACTGTGTCGACGTTTGTGCTCGCATATGGTGTGTGCCACTCAGTATACTTGCTTGTATACATGAGCTGAAAGTGACTGGCGTGTAATAGCGATCGGACCTCTGGTTCGTCTCACTGCCCGATGCCCGAGGACGGTTGACTAAACGTCATAGTTCATGGCCCCGCTCAGCGAGATATATGGCCGAACCAAAGTTCTTCAGCTCGCCAATCTCTTCTTCTTCGGTGCGCGCTCAATACCCACAAATCCTTCTCTCCCACCCTCCTCACATTGATTTAGCATGGAACCTCGGCTGCGCCTTCTCCCAGAACACCACGCAGCTTATCGTGTTCCGATTCCTCGCTGGGCTAGGCGGAAGTCCACCTCTAGCTGTAGGCATGGGTGTGCTCGGCGATCTATGGTGCGCAGAGCAGCGCGGACGGGCCTCAGCTACGTATTCCCTCGCACCGCTCATGGGTCCAGTTGTAGGTCCCGTCATCGGCGCATGGATAAGTGCTCGGACGAGTTGGAGATGGGTCGTACGTTCGCACTTTGAACTTACTACTGCGGCGTTTGCTGACTGATCATTCTCCGGGCTTCTAGTTTTGGTCCACATCCATGTTTGTCATGGCCGTCCAGATCATGGGATTGTTTTTCTTACGCGAAAGTGAGTGTGGTACGGCAGTGTGTTATATGAGATAGTACTGATCGTTCGTGGTAGCATTCGCGCCGGTACTTTTGGAACGGAAGATCAAGCTGTTGCGCAAGGCTGAAGATCCGGAGAAAGGTGGCAGACGGTACAGGACTGTGTTTGAGACCTCTGAGGCCCGAAGGTGAGGGGGTTAAGCGTGGCTGTTCTGCAGTCGAACTGACCGTTGACGCGTTTACAAGCTGGCAACATATCTTCGCAAAGGCACTGAAACGGCCATTTGCGATGTTCGCACACGAATCGATTGTGCAGCTTCTTGGCCTGTACATGGCGTTTATCTATGGGATTTTCTACAGTAGGTCTTCTCTGCGCTATTTTTCTTGTGTGGTATTGACCTCTCGCAGTATATCTTACGACCATACCTACCATCTACTCCGACGTGTACCACCAATCTGGCGGCATTGCTGGTCTGCACTATCTAGCACTCGGCATAGGTCTCATCTTCAGCTCCCAGCTGAACTCTCGCACTATGGACCGGGTGTACAGATATCTCAAGGACCGCAATGGCGGTATTGGGGAACCCGAGTTTCGGATACGTGAGTGACTGTGAACCGCTAGCTGTGTGCAGCCAACGTTGACGGTTCCCCACTCGAAATTTAGCATCCATGGTTCCTGCCTCAATACTGTTTCCCATCGGAATCCTCCTCTCGGGATGGGCGGCGGAAAAGCACCTCCCTTGGATTTTGGTCGATATTGGCATGGCGCTCGTTGGTGGTGGGATGATCCTGTCATTTCAGAGCATACAAACGTATCTCGTTGATACGTTTACGCTCTTTGCTGCTAGTGGTATGATCTCTTCCATTGACTGCTTCGGTGCTCCTGACGGTGTATTGTGTAGCTTTGGCAGCGGTGACGTTCCTTCGCTCCGTGTTTGCGTTTGGGTTCCCCCTGTTCGCGCCGACCATGTATGACAAGCTTGGGTATGGAAAGGGCGATACGATACTCGCTGTTGTGGCTATCGTGATTGGGTGTCCTTCGTGAGTGGCTGCCACAATGCCATGCTGAAACGACTGGACTGACGTGCATTTTTGAGACCGTGGTTGTTTTGGAAGTACGGAAAGGCAATACGGATGCGTAGCCGACATACCATGAAGCCTACTTTGTCAAGATCATGATACAAACAGCTCTACTTGAACACATTCAATATAGTAGGATAGAAATGTCAATAGCATCAATGTCTTCAGAAGGTTATCTGTATGTACAACAGAAGTCTAATGCTCGTTATCTTCGAGTGTTCTTCGACGTGACTCTGAATTGAATTCGCATGCCCTTCTTCTGAGTCGAGTCTCTTAGAATCCAGAGCATCGTGGCCTGCTGATGAGTCAGCTGATATTCATCAGCTGCATCCCTCTCAACAGCATCCATCATCTACAAAGCGCTTCGCCCATGGATCCTGCTGCTTTGACGGAACCCGTCACACTACCCGAGGAGCTAATTGACATCGTCCTCGCGTGTTTGAACGATGCGGAGGATCGTCCATCCCTCATAGCTTGCGCTCGCGTCTGTCAATCATGGGCGCCACGGTGTCAGGCATACCTATTCCGTCGCATCGATATGGAGCTCGTCACGGTTCAGCATGTCTACCCCAAAACGCGCTTCTTTCGCTTCCTCCAGCTGATCCAGGATGAACATGCCTCTCATATTGGCGGACTCATCAAAGAGGCCACCTTCACGAACCTCGAAGCCGAGTATCGTGGAGGGTCTGACCACGATTTTGCGCTAGTCCTCTCACACTTGACGAACGTCACCCACCTAACGCTGCAATTCGAGATTTTCGATCATGATCGTAGTAACGAATACCACGAGCGGGCAGCTACCGATCTCAAGGCGCTTCTGGCAAACGAGGTGCATCGAGCTCTGCTGCAAATGAAGTGCCTAGAGCACGTATCCTTTATCGATATAGGAGACCTCGCAAAAAACATCATCACCTTGCTCAGAGTTTGCGAGGGCACCACAACGCGGCGAATCACACTCGCGAATTATGCTGGCTGGCTTGACGCTGCTCTTGGGAAGGATGAAGCAGCGCCGTTCATTCCCGCCTTGGAGCAGCTTGATCTCCTGAGCATCTACTATGTGCCCTCTTGTCTCGAACCGTGGCTTGTTCGCCCTCTGGAGGTCTTCCCAAACTTGCGCATCATCGTGATGGAATTAGAGCCGGACGGTGATCTTTTGCGTCTGAACCAAACGCTCTTGGTACACGATGCACTCGCGGGGCTGTCGTCCCTGGTAGTGTCTTGGAACGCATACGACATTAGTGCGTACCCATGTAGACTATACAACGGACTCTGACATGTATCAAGGCTCGCGCATCGACCGCGAATATTTTCCACTTGCTATCGGCACCTTCCCCAAAGTCGAGCTCAAATATCAAACAGATCACTACAACGACGTCGCGATACACTGGTGGATCCGCGTGCTCGAGGCCCTCAAGTTCAGCGAAATCACCTCCCTTTCCCTGACAGTTACGATACAGGGCGGTGATCTGACGTCCCTCGAGCCGTGGCAGCGACTTGACGCCTTACTGGCTAGCTCTAAATTCGAGCACCTCCAGGAATTGCATGTCACCTTCGACATCCGTCCGTTTGAGGGCCCAATCGGTGAAGCGGTGGGGCGGCTGCCGTTGGACAAGGCGCTCTTTGAGATGGCGGCGCAAAGAGGCGTTGAGGTGCTGATTAGCAAAACCCTAGTGGATATGAGACACATGGCACCCGGCATGGCACCTGGGAGGAGATGGATAGGGATGGGACGGCAGGTTGAGACGGGTGATGATCAATAGCTCAACGGCGGATTGGCATAGCCGAGTTAAGCCCGTATGTTCAGCTTTAGCACACTCAGTAGGACCGGATAATGACATTGAAGAGCTGTTGTGTCTACGACTGTGCTCATTTTCTCTTCAATGATGTCCCCTCTGTCAGAGCTTGGCCAGCCCGAGACGTGTCATCCGCGACCATGATCAGGAGTTGGGTGGTGGTGAATGCGGGGGTAGTGATGTCAAGGTTGCATATACAGTTGGTAGGACATGTCCTGTCGAATACACATGATCACCTCAATGCTGAACCATGAATACATCTAGCTTTCATTTACTCATACGCACAACTTACATTTTCATATAGACAGCGGGACTCCCTACATGCCTTGGCTTGGTGGGGAAATGTTGCGTGAGTGCCTGCAGGAAGCAAATCAGCGACAAATAGCACAGCAAGACATTACAACCCATGGTAAGCAAGAACAAATACAAAAACTGACACTGGGACGTTGTAGAAAGAGGTAATAAGATGATTGAACTCACCACCCCCCTCGCGTCGAATCCAGCCATGCACCGCCCCCCGTCGGGCGTAACTCAAGCACAGGAAAGCTTCAGCCGCCCCTCACCGCTTCAGACTCCATTCCTTCGAAGTCTTTGCGAACGTTGCGATTGATGGTGGAACGGTTGCGGTTGCGAGTTCATGCGTCGATGCTCTTCGTCCTGGGATAGAAGTTGGGACGAGTCAACTTCAGGTTTCTGCGTGAGGAGCCCAATCCCTCCAATGTCACCAGCGCCGAATACTTGACTCTGACTCGGACCGACATTCCCTCGACGCTGACTCTGCGCACCGTGAACGAAAGATTCCGGCACCAGCGGAGGGACGAACCATACCTCAGCCGTCTGTTTTCGGGGTTTGCTCGAAGACGGTTTGGCGTTCGCCGCATTGATAGCGTGCATGACGACGTCGCCTGTCGAGATTTGGCCCAGAACGGTGTTGTGTCGATGAGGTGGCGGTGGCGGTGGCGATGTTTGGCTTTCAGTCCCATCATCCCTCCACTCATCATCATCCTCATCACCGTTGCCCCGATCCACGTCCTCACCAACCAAAGCCCTTAGCCGCGCGTTCTCCTTCCTCAGCTTCTCCATCTCGATCCGCACGCCCTCCAGGGCTTCGCGGCGCCCAGCAGCTTCTTCTCTATGCTGCTTCTCGAGGAGGATTGCGCGCTCCTTCTCCAGGGCGATCGCGTCTTCCCGCTCTTGGCGCGCGTACAATAGCGCCACGACGCCCCTCCACCGCTCTACGTCGTCCTCGAGCCACTTGACGCGTCCTTCGAATGTCTGCCGAATGAGCGAGACGCCTTCCGTTGCCTGCGAACGGACGGAGGAGGGTCAGGATCAAGTATAAACAGAACGAGAGCTGAGGAAGACTGGAAGTAGAAGACTGCTCAGGAATTGGAGACAAGAGAAGAAGGCGAAGAGCAAATCGCGTAACCCGAACCAACCACAAAACCCGAAAGCAAACAACGAAGAAAGAACAACACGCACCTGTTTTTCCAGACCCCCATTCCTTCCTATCAACTCCGCATTCTCCGACCTCAACGTCGTAACATACGCGCTCTGCGCCGTGTACTGCGCGTGGAAGAAGTCGCGCTCGGCGCGAAGGGACGTGAGTTCGACTGCATGGCCGTGTGGTTGTTGGGTTTGAGGAAGAGCGGGTTGCGGTCCTGGTTCGCCGGGATCAGGATCCACGCGTAGAAGATTAGGCGTGGGTGCTGCCGGGACCTGCTATGATAGCACATCAGCACACGAATTACGACTTACGACGAAAACCAAAGCAAACCCACCTCGTCCACCAAGGATGCCAAATCCATATCCACGTCCCCAACCTACTAATCATCAGTGTGCGCCCACGCCGTAACGGAAAATGGACGTACCTTCGCCTCCATATACAAATCCTGTGTACTCTCCTCCTCCTCCATCCGCCTCGCCCGCACCTTCCCTTTCCCTTCCACATCCACAACTTGCGACTCCTCGATGTCCGTGCGCGAGTCTTGCTCTTGCTCTTGCTCCTGGTGGTTGGGTATGGACGGGCCAGGGTCCTCTTCGAGTTGTACGGCTGGAGTGGGGGAGCTTCGTCGTAATGCTGTTATCGACGACTTCCGCTGCACAGCCGGAGTCGTGGACTTTCCCTCTACAGCAAGCGTGACGTGGCGCTGAACAGCCGACTTGCGAGCACCATTCGCCATCTCCCTCCCGTCGTCCTCATCTATTGTGGACTTGACGAAAGAGCTGAACTCCTCGATCGTGTCTCTTTCGTCGAGGTAGGGCGGGGATGGGGCAGGGATGCGAAGGAGGGGTTTCGCGGCGTTTTGGTTGGTGGTCTTCTTTCGACTCTTGTGATTGAGAAGAGGGTTGGAGGACGTGGAGGCGATGGGGGTGTTGAGCGAGTTTTTGGAAGGAGCGGTTCGTGTCTTGGACCGGGGACCGACTTTTGACATGGCAATGAGGCCGTTGGCGGGAGCAAGGCTGGAGCTCGACGCCGAAGCGCGAAGATTGGTCATTGGCGCTACCGCCGTGGGGGCGAGGTTCGAGCATGAAGACGACGACGCTGCAGTACCAACGTTCATCGTCGGTGTAGCAAGACCGAGTGGGGAGTTTGACGCCATGATGCCTGAGTCCAATTTAGATGCGACTGGGGAGATATCGACGCCAGAAGTCCGCGCCAAATTGGCTAGAGATCCTACACACGAACTGGTCAGCACGAAATCCAAGAGAACAAGAAAGAAAGAAAGACAGTATGACTTACCGCTCTTGCTCGGACTGCGGCCTTTCATCCCGTCTTTGACCTTTATCTTTCTCTCCACTTCGATGTCGACCGTCTTCATCCTCCCCATCTCTCCACCCATATCCACATCCACATCCATCATATCTGCGCCCACATCAGCCGACTTCTCTCCCTCTCCCGTCACCCCCAACGTCAGACACTCAACGACGACGCCAACGCCCGCCCTCTCCCTCGCCTCGATCTCCTTCAGATCCTTATCGAACCGCCTCAGCCGATTGCGCACTGATTTCGGGAGCTGCGCGAGGTCGATCTCGGGGTCAGGTACACGTTCGGGCTCAGGCGGGGGTTCAGACAGCAGAGGAGGAGCAGAGACTGGTGATCGTCGGGCCATCGCAGCCTCCCTTTCCCTCTCCCGCTCCCTGAGGGCCTCCTGGCTACCGTCCAACGAATCCTCGACGATTTCTTCTTCGTCCTGTATCCGCCGCTTCACTGGTTCTTCCACCTCGAGTGTTGTCGCTTCCGCTTCAATCGGCGTGTCTGACGGTCCTACTTCCTCCTCACGCCTCACCGGGGGGTCGGGGACGGACTCCTCCTCCTCCTCCCGCGGGGGCAAGTCGTACACCTCCTGCTCCTCCGCATCCTTGTACTCCACGTGGTCCCCTTCCTTGCCCCCGCATTCGTCAAATGCCGGCTCTTTATTGAGCGGAACACTGTCTTTCCTTGTCCCCCGCCGCGGAACCTCCACGGACACCACCTTCCGCGGCGTCGAGATCTCCCCCTTCTGGGGTGTGGTCTTCTTCACCGGAGTAGTCGTGAGGGTGGCCCTCTTCCTCGGACCGGGTTGAGAGGGCGACAGCAGCTCCTTCACAGCCGGCAATTCCTCCTCGCTCTCTTCCTCCTCTTTCCTCATCGCCTCCCTTCTTCTCCTCGCCTCCTCTTCCCTTTCCCTTTCTTGTTCATCGTCCTCCTTCCGCCCCCGCGCCCTCTTCTGCCTCTTCTTCTCCCTCTTCACGCCCGCCTCAACCAACGCTCTCTTCCGCTTCTTCGTCGGGGGCGGGTGGTCCTCCTCCTTCTCCTCCTCCGACCCCTGCATGACTCGCGTGCTGGTCGATGTCTGGGGTTGTTTACTCGACGCAGACGCGCCGTTCTCATTGCGCGGTTTCTTTCGACGTTTGGACCCCGCCTCGAAATCGTCTGAATCGTCCTCCACTCCCCTTGTAACGGATCGTTTTGTGGACGCAGAGGTTTTCTTTCCTGTGTGCGTGGGCATTGTCAGCGTACGGTATACATTGAAACGACATGATATGAGACATATAGCTGGCAGACAAAGCCAAGCAACGAGCGCGCAACGATTGAGAAATGGGTCGGATACGGAAACAGAAAACTTCAACAGGGTAGCAAGTCGAGCAGCGGGAACAAGGAAAGAAACAGGGAAGCAGAGACGTACCCTTCCTTTTCCCCTTTTCCCCCTTCTTCGCCTTCCAAACTTCCACCAAATCAGGCGTCACATCGCACTTGAGCACCCAGCTCGGGTCCCAGGGTTTGTCTGTCTCTGTAAGGTTGCGTCAGTAGACAAAGGGGTAATCACGAAACTCGACGCACCAGGATCCACACCCTCCCACCGAACCCTATACTTCCCATGCCGCTCGCCCATTATTTCGATAACGCGCCATAACACCTCCGCGTCGTCCGATTTCGGGGAGAATGGTTGGGATTGGGATTGAGTCTGTGGACTGGCTGATTAGGCGCTGATGGGTAATAGAACAGGAAGAGAGGTGGTGTGATGGGAAGAAAGACAGCTGGAGGGAGCCTGTGAGGATGACGGGAAATGGAGCGTGCAGGAGGTTGTTGCGCGTGGTGGTGACCTCAAACACGGCACGGACATTACACTTGGCAAGTCTGGGTGTTGGAAATGGACATTATTGCACGCACCTGAGTCTGATACGCGCTCGGCATCGTGTATAGTGTCTTCTCTCTCTAGTATGTATAATAGTCCGTGTCCGCGTAAATTTTTCGTATCGTTCGTTCGCCTGCCTGTCGTTCGTTCGCTAGTTCGTCTCCTTCAGCACCCGAGAGTCTTCCCTGTCTGTCCTCTCCGTTGTCCAAAAATATTCGCTACACACCACAATGACGACGCACCTATAGTGTACTCGAGACACGCCGCCAAAAGTCCATCGAGTTTGCAGTAAGCCGTCCCAGTGGATCGTATCCTCGTTTGTTCGTAGGGTAACGCGACGTGGTAAGGAGGAAAGCACATGTGCAGGGATGCAACTGACTGGCTTGATCCACCACGTGACCCCGCGAGGGTTCGAGCCGCTCGCGGAACGCGCATCATCCCAACTCTTGTTTCCGCCGAGTCCCAGGAGGATTCGCGGATCTTTTGAGGACAACAAGGTCCGCGGAATGTATTACGCCGAAGCTGCGAGCTCGCCAGATCGGGATGAAGGTCCAAGGACTGGCCTGGGCTGATCGCGTGTGAGCAGTCGATGACGGACTCAGGTCATAAGCTTCCGGCGCAAGACCGAGTATGGAGACTCGAAAACAGTTTTTGGGACTTCGACTGAATCATATTATGCTGCGTTTACACGACGATGCGTCGCGTCTATACTCAAGTGAAATGTGGCGCTTTGAAGAATATGTACTTGCAGCGGCCCATGTTGGCTTGAAAGGATGTCGGGCTGCAAGACACAAGCGACAGCTGTCTATTTCTCGTCTGCGACAATCACCCATTGTAATATGTAATACAAACATGGCCGGATTAGCTTCTCTTAGCTTGGCAACGACATGAATTACATGAACATGATGGCAGGCTGCTGAGGTGCCTGAAAGCTATACGGTGACCCATAAGCGCTCAGCAATCAATGTGTTGCATAACACTGACAGGCAGAATGAAGGTGGACATCGCGTGAAACAGTTGCCGATAATAGCGTTCAAGCACAGCTTCAGACTTCTCGTCATCCTGCGACCACCATGGCTGAGACTGTCGCCGCATTTGCTGTCCCCTTCGCGGCAATAAAGGCAGGAGTAGCCGCTGGATTCACACAGCGGCATGAGTCGACTCACCGCGAGGAACGGGCGGAAACAGATGTCAACTTCGAGCGATACAAAAGCGCATCGCAGAACGGCAGCGACACGATATCTATGTCCGAGGAGGACCACTTCATGACCAGACTCTCAAGGTATGTCTTGCAAAGTTGTCTTATTGGCGTCCCATTCAATCCGGTGTTATAATCTGCGCAGGGCCAGAGAGAGCCTCAACGAGTACCGTCAGAGGCTCCATGACTACAAGGACGAGTCCTGGCTCCACCTCCACGCCAAGATCAAGAAGCGAAGGAATGTCCGAAGGAAGAAAAGGGAGGTTCAAAATGCGAACCAAGACCTCCGTGACTGTGTCGATGTGAGAAGGTTGTTGTCGCATGAAAGCACTGACTTATGTATAACTTTAGGATATCTCTTCACGTGGCTCACAGTCTGATGCGTCCTCCATATATGCGGAATCTGGCTCGCCCCCCGACTCTCCCTTGATGCGGGAGCGCATCGAGATGTGGCGGGAGGAATCATCATACATGGACATTGATGGGGCACTCCATGATGCGTCTTGCCACGGTAATGAAAGTGGTGTCACTCAACTTTTGCAAGATGGTGCCGATGTTAATGCCCAAGGCGGTGAATTTGGGAATGCATTGCAGGCAGCATCATCTGGTGGACACACAGCTATAGTCCAGATTCTGCTTGAGCATGGTGCTGACGTCAATGCTCAAGGCGGCTACTATGGGAGTGCTTTGCAGGCTGCGGCTTTTGAAGGATATGGAGACATTGTTCAAACACTGCTTGACCATGGCACCAATGTCAATGCTCAAGGTGGTGTATATGGGAATGCATTGCATGCCGCATCTTTCAAGGGATATGGATCCATTGTTCAAGCCCTGCTTGCCCACGGTGCCAATGTCAATGCCAGCAGTGAAGGTCAAAATGCGCTGCAAGCTGCATCCTATTGGGGATACACAGCAGTTGTTCAGACCTTGCTTGACCATGGTGCCAGCGTAAACATGGTTGGAGGAGATTATATGACTGCTCTACTGGCCACAGCAGATGGGTTTGGGAGGGATGAGCGGGTAAAGATTGCTTGTCTGTTGATAGCACAGGGAGCTGACATCAAGCCCGTGTTGGACTTGTACTCCACGCACAAGGACACAGAATGTCCACCGGCCATCATGCATATCTTGTTGGGTCACGAAGTAGCAACTGAGATGAACGAGGATGAGTTGTACACAGAGTCTAGATAGTAATGACATTTGTTTGCCCTTCGACGACTGGCCAGAAGTCGACAAAAATGAGCAATTTGGTTGACAAGAGGGCTGGCCATTTGATGTAAGCTCAGTCTTCAAATCTGGCACTGGGTTCTTGTCCCAGAGGAGAACTGCAACTCATACCCAGAAACCTCAGCCAGAAGTGTGCGCATCGACTCCACAATCAAGCACTCGGTAACATAATAAATTAACAATAAATACTCTTCCCACCAACCGCCAATACACATTCCCCTGTCCTAGTCCTACAACACTCATACACCAGAACTCTCCCCATGCCCCGGCGCGGTGAGGAAATGCTGCGCGAGCGCCTGGATGAAGACTTGGTCAGCACGATGATAGGGGAGTCGGGAGGTGGAGAAAGCGACAGGAACACGACAGCATCCCGGGGACCGCCAAGAAAGCGAACCCAGCACACGGAAACAAAACAAAAAAAAAGAGATTCACTCACCCCCCTCCCCTCGAACCCAGCCCCGCACCGCCCCCCATCCGGCATCTCCCACGCGCAAAAGTGCTTCAGCCGCCCGCCATCGCCGTTCAGTCCTCCTTGCGAGTCCATCCGTCGGTACTCTTGGGATTGGGACTGGGACTGGGAAGACTCGGGTTTCTGCGTGAGGAGCCCGAGCCATCCCTGACTCTCGCCAGCGCCGAATGACTGGGTTTGACTCTCCACAGCACCCTGACCCTGGCTACTCCCACCCCCACCCTCGATCTCGAACCGGACCTGGTTCGCCGCATTGATAGCCTGCATCACCACGTCGCCCGTCTGTGCCGGGCGTCTATGCGGTAGGGGCGGCGGGGGCGGCAGTTCGGGTTGTTGATTCCCACTCGCACGTTCGGGTTGTTGATGCCCACTCGCGCTCTCCTCACTACCCTGGTCGTCCCTCCACTCCCCATCGTCCTCCTCGTCGCCCCAGTCCTCTCCGGGTCCATGTTCCGGTAGCGGTGGTGATGGCGCTCGTCTCCGCTGCAGCTGCCCCTCCAACTCCCTCACCCTCTCTCTCAACTCCCTTTCCCTCTCCCCCTGCACCTTATCCCTCTCCACCCGCCTCGCCTCCGCCCCGCCCAACAGCGCCACAACGCCCCTCCACCGCTCCACGTCCTCCTCGAGCCACTTGACGCGCCCCTCGAACGTCCGCCGTACTAGTTCCACGCCTTCCGTGACCTAAGGGGAGGGCGTTAATTGAGCGATACATCAGAATGAGACATCGATACACCGAAACGAGGATTGTGCATCAATACACCATCAGAATGAGACATCGATACATCGAAACGAGAATTGTGCATCAACACACCAGAATCTCGCATCGATACACCGAAACGAAAATCTCGCAAACGTAAAAACCCACGCACCTGTTTCTCAAGAACGCCATTCCTCCCAACAAGCTCCGCGTTCTCCTTCCTCAGCGTCGTGACGTAGGTGCTCTGCGCCATGTACTGCGCGTGGAAGAAGTCGCGCTCGGCGCGGAGGGTCGTGAGTCCCTCGGCGGCGGGTGGAGGGTCGGTGTGCGGTTCTTTGGCGGGTGAAGGCTCCCTGTCAGCTGATTGTTGTCGGTGGGTTGTAGACGCGCCCACTTCCTTGGCGGCTGGAGAGTCGGTCGGTTGTTGGTGTTGAGCTGCTTCCGGGACCTAGCACCCAACGAACGTCAACAACACACCCACACCCAGCCCAAAACCCCAAACCAAAACCCACCTCAGGTTCCTCATCCGGGTATCCCAGCTCCATATCCACGTCCACGCCGCCAGCCTACAAGTGAGTCATCAGCAAACACGCCCCGGAATGAATGACGAACACCCACCTGTTCCTTGTCCCCAACAGCACCCGTCTCTCCCAAATCCGCTTCCTGTCCCAAATTCACTTGCGCCTCCATCTCCATCTCCAAATCCTGCGTACTCTCCTCCTCCTCCATCCTCCTCGCCCCAACCCCCACATTTCCCCTCACATCAGCACTCTGCGACTCGTCAATGTCCGTACGCGAGTCTTGTTCCTGTTCCTGCTCTTGGCTGGACGGGATGGGGGCGGGCAGGGTCGGCGCAGTCGATTTGCGATGTACAACTGGCGTGGCGGACTTGCGTTGCGCGGCCAGAGTAGGGGCGGGATCCTCGACGACGGGCGGGAGTGGTGTGACAGACTGAGCTGGCGTACCAGAGTTGCGCTGTACACCTGGCGTGGCTGACTTGCGCTGTAGCTGTACACCTGGCGTCGCGGACTTGCGCTGCACAGCTTGGGGCGGGGCGGGATCCTCGACGACGGGCGGGAGTGGCGTGACGGACTTGCGCTGTCCAGCCGGAGTAGCAGACTTGCGCTGTCCAGCTGTAACCGGGGTCTTCGATCTGCTACGCAGAACAGGAACAGCGGGCTCGAGGGGAGTAGCCGATTTCCTCGCCACAGCCGGAGCAGGAGTAGCCGACTTCCTCGCCCCACCCCCAGGCCGAACAGCGAGCGACCCCGACTTCCACCTCCCCACGATCTCCCCATCCTCCACCTCCCTTTCCTCGTTCACCTCACCCTCCTCCTGTTCCTCCTGTTCCTCTTCTTCGACCTCCTTATGTTCGCGTTCTTTGCCCTCCAAATGATCTTCCGCATCCCCCTCAAGCTCAAGCTCAGGCTCATACCGCATCAAGTAATCGCCCCCGTCCGACGTGCTCGTGTAGTCCGGGAGGTCCATGAACGGCGGGGGGTCCGCGTCCTCTCCCGCTTCTCCTTCTCCCGCTTCTTCTTCTTCCGCTTCTTCTTGTCCCTGTTCTTGTTTTCCCCCATCGTCTCCCCCCGCACCACCCCCGACAGGATCGTCCCCCGCGTCCACCCCACCAAAACTCCCCATCCCCCTCCTCCCCCTCCCCCCCTCCTCCCTGCGCCTCCTTCGCGCCACCTCCTCCGCAATCTCCGCCCCCCGCCGGCGGTGGTACCCTTCTTCTTCCCTATCCAGCTCCGCGTTCTCCTCATTCCTATTCTTCGTCGCAGTGGGCTCATCTTCCCTATCCGAATGATGCTCGCCCCCTTCCTCATACGCGTGAGTAGGCTTAATCGGCGAACTAAACTGCTCGATCGAGTCGTCCTCTTTTTCCATGAGGTACGGCGCAAAGTCGCTCTGCGTGAGGACGGGGATCGGGTGGAGCGGTTTCGAAGTAGGAGTAGTTTTCCCGACGTTCGTCTGTTTTGCAGCTTCATTAGGGTGTGTTGAAGCGGGGAGGGGAGTGTCGTTGGACCAGGGCCTGGCGATGGGGCGTTTCGTGCTCGCAACACTGGGATTCGACATCACAGGACCGAGTTTTGAACTTGACGCCGCAGCACCAAGATTTGAACTCGACGCCGTAGGAGCGAGTTTGCCGAGCCTCGCGGTAGGCGAGAAATCACCGGTTTTCGTCAAGCTGGCTATTGATCCTACAAACGCCATCAGCGTCCAGTCCAGACACGAAACAAAAACAAGACGAAAAACAGGACAAACAAACAAAGAGCAAAAAACACATACCGCCTTTACTCGGACTGCGCCCCTTCATCCCATCCTTCACCTTTACCTTCCTCTCCTTCTCCCCATCCCCCTCCTTCTCCACCACATCCACATCCATACCCACATCCACATCCACCGTCCTCTGCCTCCCAGCCCCCGCCGCCTTGGGTGACACCTCGTTAGTGGCCTTGGGGGACTCATTCGCAGCCTTGGTCAACGCCCCAACCCCAACCCCAACCCCAACCCCAAGAGTCAAACTCTCAACCACAACCCCCACCCCCGCCCTTTCCCTCTCCTCAATCGCCTTCAGGTCCTTATCGAACCGCCGCAGCCGGTTACGCACCGACTTGGGGAGGCGCGCGAGGTCTAGGTCTAGGTCCGGGAAGTGCGAGGGGAGAGTTTCGGGTGGAGGTGATCGTGGGTGCAGTGGGAGGAAATCTGGGTGCGGTTGTGGTGGAGGCAAATTTGGTTCGGGCTCTCGCGCTTGTCGTAGTCTGGATTCGATGAGAAGCAACGCGTCCGCGGAAAGTGGCGGGAGTTCCGAGTGGGCAGCTATGAATCGATCCGCCTCCGCCCTCCTCTCCCTCTCCCGTTCCCGTTCTCTGGCAGCCTCCTGACTGCCATCGAGCGAGTCCTGGACGATTTCTCCGTCATCTTCCACGCGCTGCACCGGTTGCAACTCTGGCGCGTCCGGCTCCGCTGGCTCTGGGTCCGGGTCCGCTGGTTCTGGCTCGGCTTCCATCCGCTGCGCTGGCTCAGCTTCCATCGCCTCTGGGTCATGCTCAGCTTCCACCGGCTCTGGCGGCGTCTCCTCCTCCTCCTCCAGCGGGAGCGGGGGGAGATCATACACCACCTGCTCCGGCTCCCCACCCTCTTCAGCCTCTCCCGCGGGCTCCCCTTCTCCCTCCTCCTCTCCCCCGTCGTCCCTCGGCCCATCTTCGTCAACCATCGCCTCCGGCTCCTCGCTCCCCGACGGCAAGAACAGCGGGACCCTCCCCTTCCGCGGGACCTCCACAGACACCACCACCTGCTTCTTCTGCGGGGGCGGGGTTGCCGTCCTCTTCTTCTTCTTGTTCTGCACAGGCGAGATCAGCTCCTCCACAGTCGGCAGGTCCTCCTCCTCGCTCTCCTCCTCCTCCTCCTCCTCCTCTCTCCTCAGCTTCTTCGTATCCCGATCCCGCTCCTCCGCCCCAACAGACGCTCTCTTCCTTTTTTTGCCGTTCCCGTTCTTATTAGGGGGAGGGGGAGGGGTGTATTCCTCCTCCTCGTCTTCGTCTTCCTGCTTGAGTTTGCCTCTCGTCGACGCTGAAGCTGAGGCTGACGGCGCGCGTTTGGACGTGCCGCGTTTACTCGCGCTAACCCCATAATCGTCCGAATCATCATCGTCCTCCCCTCCCCTCGTTTTCGTCGACGCCGATGATTTCCGGCCTGCAAACGTCAGCATTGCCTGCACAAAGAACAAAACAACCAAAGACGCACCTTTACTCTTCCGCCCCCCCTTCTTCTTCCTCTTCTTCTCCTTCCACGCCTCCACCAGGTCGTCCGTGACATTGCGCTTCGGCTCCCACGTCGGCTCGTACGCGTCGCCCGTATCTACGTTGTGTCAGCGGCCAAACTCAACTCATGGACAAAGCGCGTGGTGTGGTATGGGCGAAAGAACAAGGACGGTGCGGAATGAATTATGAAGACCAAGACCAAGGACGGTGCAAAAATCCATCATGTAGACCACTCACCAGGGTCCACGCCCGCCCACCTCAGCTTGTACTCCCCGTACCTTTCCGCCAGGATCTCGATCACGCTCCACATCACCTCCGAGTCGCCGGATTTGGGCGAGAAGGGCTGCGGGAGGGGGAGGGGGTTAGCGAGAGGTTTTGGGGAGAAGGTTAGGGAAGTGGGATAGGGAGGGCGGGTGGCACGCACCTGACTCTGGCTCTGGCTCTGGCTCGCGTTCGGCATCCTGTCCTGTCCTATCTCTTCCTCGTGTGCGTCTTCCGATCCGTTCGTTCGTTTGCCTACTTGTTGGTTGTTGCGCGTGCCTGCATCGTTCATCCCAGTCAACACACCACACCAAACCACACCCGAAAACACCACTCCGCACCTTATCCACCCACCCCTTGTCTCGATGGCCCTATCCGTATCCTGCCTTTATCCGTTTGTGTCCTGCCTTTCTTTCTTTCTTCATTCGTCAACACCGCACCGCGCCACACCAAGCGAACGCACCTTTTGCTACGCCTTAGCACCAAAATCCTGTCGAGATCCAAACAGAGGTTTCGACAGTTCCAACGTCCGGGTTCCGCGCGCAGATGATGGCCGTCCGAGTTAAACCTCGGTTGTCACGCGTGTCACCGTCACGTGGGGTCTTCACCGAGGCCCCGTGCGGACGACTGTCTTCGCTACATACTTTACTTAAGTCGAGTTTCCAGGTTACGTGCGCTGTTCCATCACCTATCACGTCCGCTTAGGCTCTTGATATCATGTAAGTTCTCTGCTGATGACACCGGTTCTTCACCTTCGGAGGGCTTGCGTGCTTATCATCATAAGCCTCTGAATCACCTCACCCCACAGCTTTTCGCAAAGTAGACTGCAGACAGGTCCTCCACCTTCCCTCCGTTCACAAAGTCGAGAGTTTGCCCGTCAGACTTTCCGTTGATATGTGCTGCATGCATGACCAAAACCAAGAACCGGCATACGGAGTGCCGGATCGTCGAGCGCTTGACCAAGTGGCAGCGAGCTTACGGGCAAGACTCAAGTGTAACGATGGACCTGCTCCTTGTCTAATTCTATGTATGTATGCGCCACGGCTCTGTCTCCGGTCACTTTGCCCTTGATGCGAGTCGCACCAATGCCAACGAATCGGAATGTGCGTGGGGGCGCAATAATGTATGGCAGCGTCTCCGCTCCTCCTCCCTCCATAGTTCATGCCGCGGAAACTCCAAATATCCGCGGCATGTCCCATTCACATCGTTTCTGAAGCTTGGTAGGGCTTGAGGTACCGTGGTGCCTCGTCACATTGGAAGCTTCAAGTTGAAACACGCCAAGGCACTCCCGTATAAGCGAGCCCCGACAGATTCAATCGGGTGCGGTGCGCCACCGCCAGGCACGCTACCCCAGGTATGCGGTGTCAGTATCGAGCCTGAGCACACACCGTCCGAATCGTGCCTCTTGCTCTCATCGTTCTGGGCAGTATCCTTGAGCAACCGACGTCCCCATCCAGTTAGTCCTCGGCACATATCCTTCGTGCAAAAGACGAGACGAGAGCGGGATGCACCCCGACCTGGACCCGACGCGGACACACATGGAACCGCAGGGCTACCCCATATCGCGCCTTCCATCCATTCATTGCGCTTATCTTGCGCCATAGGCCCAGGACCTTGCGATCATCATCCCATCACTGATGGTCCATCCAGTTCTGATAAAACCGATCATATTTTTGCGAAGCGTGCTCCACAAGCCCCTTCAATTGCTTGTGCTTTTGCCATGTCGTTCGAGGGTTCAGACGCGAAATTCGAAAAGCGCCACCACGACCACGACCACGACGATGTGGATGTCGAGGAGCAGGTCGGGCAGCAGATCGCGCTGGAGAGCGAGCATGACATCAAGTTCCGGACGTGTTCGTGGCAAAAGGTGCGTTTGCGCTCGTTGGTCCTTGTTGGTGTTCGCTCGTCTGAGAATAGGACTAACATCCTTTGCGTTCGTCCGTCATTTAGACTGCAGCGCTGCTGTTCTCGGAATACATATGTCTCGCTATCATGTCCTTCCCCTGGTGCGCCTGCCTCCCATCTCCATGTACCCTAACATTGACCCCTTCCTCCTCCTCCCAGGTCATACTCCGTCCTCGGGATGGTCCCCGGCGTCATCGTAACCATCTCCGTCGCCGCGACCGTGCAATACACCTCCCTCGTCCTCTGGCGGTACTGCCTCAAACACCCCGAGATCCGCGACGTGTGCGACATCGGCCGCGCGCTCTTCGGCGGCTCCAACATCGCCTACAACGCGACCGCCGTGATGTTCATCCTCAACAACACCTTCATCCAAGGTCCGTTTTCACCCCCTTCCTCCTCCCCATTCACCCCACGTCCCTAACCCACCCCCCAAAGCCCTACACTGCCTCGTCGGCGCCAAGCTCCTCAACACGCTCTCCAACTCCGCGCTGTGCACCATCTCCTTCAGCGCCCTCGCCGCCGTCGCGTGCTTCGTCGTCTCCCTCCCGCGCACGCTCAGCCAGCTCAGCATCCTCGGCACCATCGCCGCCGTCACCATGGGCATCGCCGTCCTCCTCTCCATCATCTTCGTCGGCGTCCAAGAGCACCCCTTCGGTTTTACGGGCGAGGCCCCTATCGTTACAGCGATTCCGGTGAAGGGGACTACGTATGTCATGGGTGCGTTGCGTTGTTATCTAGCGTGCGCGTGCCACTGGACTGATAGCTGCGCTGCGTGCAGGGATGTCGGCTTTCCTGAATATCACGTATACCTTCGTGGGACAGATCACACTTCCGTCCGTATGTCGGCTTCTCTATCTATCACTGAGTTTGACGCGTATGCTAATGGATGTGTGTAGTTCATCGCGGAGATGAAGAACCCCAAGGACTTCCCTAAAGGTGCGCTGTGCCTCACGCCTCATCTCATCTCATCTTGTCGCATTCTGACAGTGATTTACAGCACTGTGGGCTGTGACCATCTCCGAGATCGTCGTGTTCACGCTGTGCGGCGCGATCATGTACCACTACACTGGCAACCAATACGTCACCGCACCCGCGTTCGGCTCGCTTCAAGAGCCATACAAGAAGATCGCGTTCTCATTCGCCATACCCACCATCGTGTACCTCGGCTCTCTATATTCCGTGCGTCCGCGACACTTCTTGTCCTCGTTCCTGTATTCAACTGACACGACTTACCCCCCAGTCCGTCTCCGCCAAATTCATCTTCGTGCGCATAATGGGCAAGTCCCGGCACATGCACTCGCACACCGTGGTCGGGTGGGGCGTCTGGGCGGGCCTCCTCGCCATAACCTGGGTCGCGGCATTCATCATCGCCGAGGTCATCCCCTTCTTCTCGGACATGCTCAGTCTCATGAGCTCCCTCTTCGGTGAGCCTTACCCTACCCTTATCCCTGCCGAATACCACGCTCATCGTTCTCTCCTCTCAGATGGTTGGTTCGGGTACGCGTCTTCTACCTCCACTCGCCCCGAGTCCCCCTAACGCTTCCCTCCGTAGATTCATATTCTGGGGCATGGCATACCTCCAACTCTACCCATCCACCGTCCGCTGGAAGTCCCCCCTAAAATCCTTCGAGACAGCAGTGAACTACTTCTTCATCCTATTCGGGTTCTACATCCTCGTCGCGGGGACATACGTGAGTTTCTCCCCCACCGTCCGTGTGTATTCTCACTGAGGACGCAACCGACCCCCAGACGTCCATCAAGTCGATCGCGGACAGCTACGCGGCGTCGTTGTATGGCTCGCCGTTCACTTGTGTCTCGAATGGCCTGTAATGTAAGATTTGGGTGAGGCGTTCTTGTATATAGTTGTAGTACGTATTACTAGTGGGTTAATATCAGAGGGAAATAGGCGTCTTCCGCTCACATCGACCGTCAATGTTTGAGTTCATCAGCGGTGATGAAGCATTCCACTCAGATCGTGCCGTGCGGACTGCCGGTGGACCCACTCAAATTGCCAGGCCGATCCGGATCTCGCTCGGACATAATCTTGACAGTGATAAATGTGGTGCCCCCGACGCGCCACTAGGGATAAGAGACCAAGTCAATTGTCGCTTGATCTACCTGATAGCTAGTCTGAGGGTCTCATTTATCCAAGAGTCATACTTGGGTGCCGGCTGCCTTTCTACCCTAAATGGGACTTGCCTATGACCATAGGTGAAGACTAAAGTCAATTCAAGAATACCCCAGAATATTATAGTATAACAACTAACATGTACTACTGAGATAGCCTATTACACAACAGATTACTGCTAGCTTGCTCATCTACCAGAATTTGTATGATCTTTGCATACTTATTTTCTCTTTGTAAGCTATCTAATGCAAGCTGAACATCAGCTCCATGCAGGACCAACAAATGAATGATTTCCAAATACTCCCGTTTCAAACTATCTCTCTCCACAAAACCTTGGGCTGCAACCAGTAAAGCAGTCCCATGATCACCACCACAAGCATCAACATGAGCACCAAAGTCAAGCAGGGTCTTGACAATGGCTGCATTGCCTTTACTGGATGCAGCTTGTAGGGCACTCCCATAATAGCCGCCCTCAGCATTGACATCAGCATTGTGATCAAGCAGAGTCTTCACAACAGCTTCTGTTCCAATATATGATGCAGCCTGCAATGCATTCCCAAAATAACCACCTTGAGCATTGACATCTGCACCATTGTCAAGTAGAACCTGAATGGCTGCAACTCCGCCAAAGCAGGCAGTCTGCAATGCATTCCCATACTGACCCCCCTGAGCATTGACATCAGCGCCGTGATCAAGCAGTATTTGGATGATGGATGTGTGGCCAAAATGTGATGCCGCCTGCAGTGCACTTCCAAATCTACCACCTTGAGCATTGACATCGGCGCCATGCTGCAAGAGGAGAGTGACAGTTTCTATGTCACCCTGAGAGGATGCCTTCTGAATTGCAACCCTGGAGTCAAGCCGGTCTACGGCTACATACTTAGATGCTGGAAGGGGTGGCATCATGGGAAGGGGAGGTATCTGCAATGTAACACATGGCTCAGTGTATAGAACAAGTAATAAAAGAAAATAGGTACCTCATCGTCCTGGTCATCGACGGAATCCTCGTCCGAGTCGGGGGATTCGGCATCGGCCGAACCATCACGCCAACTCTCGAGACGGTCTCGCGATGCGGCTGAGCCAGGCGGTGAGCCAGATACTGCGTACACGGAGGATACGTCGGACTGTGGAGTACGCGAGGAGATTTTCTGAAGTTATACATAGTATGTGTCAGTGACATCTAGAGCGCGACGTCGGATAAATTGCTCACATCGACACATTCACGTAGGCTCTGATTCGCATTCTGCACCTTTCTCTTCTGCCGACGGACATTCCTTCGTTGCTTGACCTTGGAGCGCAAATTAAGCCAGGACTTGTCTTTGTACTCGTGCAGGCTCTGATCGTATTCGACAAGACTCTCCCTGGCCCTGCGCCGAATTAGACAGGACAGCATGAAGGGGCGAGCGTACAATTGAAGCCTTGTGCCGAACCAGTCTTCCTCACGGAAGGCTATCTCGATGCCGCTCTGCAGAGCGCTCTTGTATCGCTCGAGGTTGTGGTCCGTTTCCGCTCGTTCCTCGCGGTAAGTCGACTTATGCCGCTGTGTAAATCCGGAGGCCGACGTTGCCTTTACTGCTGCCAGGGGGATGACAAATGCTGCAGCAGCCTCAGCCATGACGAGGGCAAGACGAGGAGGTGTGAAGCAGGACACGACTGGGACACGAGGCACCTTGCGCTCGGACAGAGCCTTACCTTACTGCATTCCCTGTCTAACACGCATCACTTATCCGATCTACTGAATTGCCTGCGATCAGATACAGTGCTGCGTCCGGCGATCCTGCAGAATCCGTGCCGATCCTGCAGGATCCGTGCCGTGTATTGATTGATTGAGTTACAGCATCGGATCGACGAGTACATTGTGAACACAACGGGCGGGAGCAAGCGCGTCTTTCATCCACATTTGGCAGGTACACTTTCCACTGTCTCTAGAGACACAGCAGAAGGACGGCGTAGGCTCCGGAGGATTGGGTAGAATCAAACCGAGATGTGATGCTGCGCCACCTGGTTTGTACGGGTAGAAAGGAGACAGCCGGGATTGGCTATATTGCGCTACGAACGGCCACGTGATCGGAAGTCAGTCATCAAGTCAAAGTTGCCCAGTCTCTACCTCCTTTTTGCCTGCCATCATCGATTTGGCCCTCCTTCACCAGGTCTCGCGAGCACCCGGTCTTCATGACAGAAAAACATGGGCCTGACTGAATGGCGGCGTCCTTTTGAATCTTCGGCAGTCGGCAAATCCAAACGGTCATCTTTTTCGTCTAACTTACCACCAAGCAACACTTCGCCCTCGTTCGAATTGTGATTCCCGTGCTCGTCAGCAGTCATGAGGTGACGCGAATAATGGCTTCGGAAAATGGAAATCTGTCTTAATTGTACTGTGACCGGCAGTCGAAGATGCGATAACTACCTAAGACAAATGTTCTGACCTATCTTGCTGATCTTTCCTTGATGCTTCGTGATCTAGTACTAAGATCTGCATGATATCAGGGTGACAGTTCCTTCCCTCTGTTGCGGAAAAGAACTTCAACACAGGCTCCACGTCAGCACCTCGCGCCAACAACAGACGAACAGCCCTTGCTGAGTTGACGTCTACTGGATCATCCCCGCAAGGGTCCGTGCACCATGCTGCTGCCCCTAGAGCAGACCCGTAGGGCCCTCCGACCGCATTGACGTCGGCACCGTGATCGAGCAGAATCCGAATAACAGCCGTGAGTCTCACAACCGACGCTGCCTGTAGTGCGCACCCATATTCACCACCTCGAGCATCGACCCTAGCGCCGTGGTCAAGCAAAATTCGAACGATGGCGGGGTATCCGCAATAAGCTGCTGCTTGCAAGGCGCTCCCGTATCTACCACACTGAGCGTTGACGTAGACGCCGTGGTCGAGCAAGATTCGAATTATGGCCGTGTACCCGCCATACGACGCCATTTGCAACGCATTGCCGAAAAGACCAGCCTGAGCATTTACGTCGGCGCCGTGCTCGATCAGAGTACGAGCGATGGCCGTGTGACCACAACTGACCGCAGCCTGCAAAGCTGTACCATAGTAACCACCTTGAGCATTGACGTTGGCGCCGTGGATAAGCAGGGTCCGAACGATGGAGGTGTACTGACGACTGGACGCAACATGCAATGCGCTCCCATAGTGATCATGTCGAGCATCAACGTTGGCGTAGTGCTGCAGAAGAAGAGCCATGACAGCGTTGTTGTTGCATAGAGAGGATGTGATGAAGGCAGCATCAAGTACCTCCTGATCAGGCGGACCAGCTGCGAGTAGATAACGCACAATGTTTTGTGCATTACAACACACCGCATATTGGAGGAGTGAAGAATCCTGCCGTTCGTCGGATGTGTAGGAGCGGAATCGACGCCAAACATCCCCCTGCGGGCTTTGCGGCGTGAGAAGTCGGTTCGCCAGCTCCAGCGTCTCCGATTGGATTGCGCTAAGGTCAAGATGATCTACCCAACAGTCTGCCGAGTATTTCAGGAGTTTGAACTGGGCCACTACGGCTGAATACTGCTCGGCTGCACTGGATGTCTCTGTCTCGAAATAGCAAAGCTGGGTGAGGCACGTGCGGGCAATCATGTTGTGAGCAGATGGCGGCTCAATGCTGTACTGCTCTGCAACACTGGTGGCCGCAAGCGTGAGGTAGTCGCGGACGGAAGAGTGGGCAAGCTGGACCTGATGCACGACCTTTTGATCAGTCTTGATAAAACCTAGGAGCGAAGACGGCATCTACGTACAATGCTCTTGTCGTCTCCTCCATTCGACTTCACAACGATGACAAGACTTGATAATTGTTTTGTCAACAGTGTCGGGTTTTGGGTGCGCAAAGCAGGGTCGAATTGCCACACAGCAGTCGATGTGTCGAATGCAAAGACAGCCTCATTCAACTCGTCGACCGAGATAGAGTCATAACAGAGGCAAAGCCACTGCAGAGCACGATGTACAGTCGGATTATACCGCTTATAACGTGAGAGGATGCGATCGTAAAGCGCATTGAGATCATCGGGCAGCTCAGAAAGAGCCGTGGCCAAATTCTCTGGGCCCAAACATTCCTCAATTTCCCGAAGCATACATGCGATGAAACGGAACCTATACCACAAGCTTAGACATGAGTAGGTAGAAGAACGGCCTCGTACATGTTTTCTCCGCGTTCCATGAGAGTCGTTGTGATGACTTCCTTTTGCTGAGGTGCCCAATGCATCAGAGCATCATTTGTCTCTAGCTCGGCGGCAATGAAGAAAGCGATGTCGTTCCTTACGCGGTGCTCGCCATTTAGGTCTATTTGCGTGGACAGGGAAGGAAGACGATCTGTGAAGGGGGTGCGTGGCTGACTCGTCACTAAGAGATGCAATCTGGTGTTTTGCCATCCGTGCACCAGCTCGATGAAGTCGAGTAGGCGTTGGTGTTCCGATGGATTACATTCGTCTAGCGCATCAAAGACAATGAAGGTATCCGGGAGGTCCTGGAGAACGTTTTCCAGCATTTTGAGGACAACGTCCTGCGAAGGGGAGATCTGCCCACCGCGACCGGCCGTGTGGTAACAGTCGCTCGTGACGCGATGGGGAGTAGGGGTGTACGAGGAGAGCTGGTACAGAAGCGATCGGATCGCCGGATTCAAGCGGTCCTTCTTGCCGTCGGATCCATTGACGCTGAAATAGAAGAATCCTAATGGTACACTTTTGTCGGTATCAATGTTATCGATGATGCTCGAGCTGAGGCAAAGGAATCAGAAACGTCGGCGTAGGTTGCTTTCTCACTACCTGAGAATAGTCTTCCCCGTGCCGGCTACAAGTTTCGCTTAGTCACTGTACGCACGTCGTGTCTTGAAACTCACAATTCCCGGATATCCACAACGGAGACCCTGGACTTCTTTTCCACTCAATGAACCGCTCATCGTGCAAGACAAGCCATTCGCATGTGCGCTTCATTCGTTCCTCTCGAGCGCGCGTGAGGTTTGACCGCCCGTCCGGGGGACTTTCGAGCCATTTGAAGAGGTCGGCGTCCATCCTGAATAAAGAAATCAGCTACGTGGGACCTAGGCAGTTGGAAATAACACTCACACTCGGCCGTGAAGATAATCGACCTTCTCAGTCAAAGCAAGCGTACAGTCCAGCTTGAATGCGTCTAAATCAGAGCTCAATTAGCCGAGTCGACTGATGACTTACTTGCAGGCGAACGCGATACCCATCCATCGCTTTGTTTAGAGCGTCAAATTCGCCGCTGAATTTATCATGGGCGATGCTTTTCAGAAGCTTCCCGTGTTGATCGTATTCTTCGACGTAACTGGTGACCTTGTCGAGCAGTCTGGCAGATGTCAGAATTTTACAAATGCGGTGATGAAAAGCGTCACGTCTTGAAGCCGAGCAAGTCATTCTTGAGATTTTCCATGAAGTCCGAGCGTCTCGTAGTCTGGACTCGTTGGAGAATCGGCGCGATCGTCTTCCAGATAGATTGAGACTTTGAAACCAATTCTGCTACCTGCTCCTGATCCGAGGTGTAATTCTGGACAAACAATATGTGAGTACCGCGACAGGCATGGCATAGAACAGCAACAGAGCAACTTACCTTGTATATCTCGAGAAGCTTTCTCATCGCCATCACCACGGGTCCCACCCAAGGAACGTTCTGAACGACATCACCGACTTGTTCGAGCGCGCTCAGAATAATATCTCCGTTAGAGATGACCGTGTCCACGGACTTGGGCTCATCGGGCTGCGAGGTCGTGTGTACCTGGGCAGGAGCGGAAATTTCGAGGTTGATTGAGCGCCCGCGTGAAGGTTGCTCGTCTGAAGATATCCCGGACGTCGACTTGCGGTGAGAAACACGAGTGAACCGCTTGCCGATGCTTATGAGTTTGTGCATGATGATCTGAGATCAAAGACGGTAACTAGAACCTCAACCTGGTCTAAACCTGGTCCAACTCAGATGCATGAGTCATGAAGATGACGCGATCGGGATTAGGTCATCAACGGGCCTTCTCTTTGCACCATCATCGATTCAGCCCTCCCTCCCATGTCTCGCGAGCACTTGGTCTTCATGGCAGCTAAATATGGGCTTGACTGAATCAGGGTCTCCCTTCACACCCTCGGCAATCGGAGTCTCCGAACGGTCACCTTTTTTCGTTCACACAGAGCGACACTTTGCCCTCGTCCGAGCTGTGGTTTCCGCGCTCGTCAACACTTATGAGATGACGCGGACAATGGACGGCGCTGTATTTAGAGTCGGAAGGGGATGACAGCACTCGGCTCCCAATAGCAGTTAAAAGCTGCAATACTCCGAAGACGTGGTCGGGGCTTAGGTACGTTCTTCTTCGTGTTCGTCTATCGCGTGTCTTGGGTGCTGATATGATTTGTAGCAGCTGTTCGCTCCGTCTGCGAGTACACTCGCAGAGCCACACCCTTTACTGGTGCTCTAACGCTCCGCACGTCATGCGATACAAACAAGACCCATCCACTATAATTCTTGCGTCGCGCATACCGAACGCGACCTTTTTACGCGCAGGACGATGCGCGGATTGACGACCTCACGACGCTGAGGCCCTGTTGATGGGAAGGAATTGATTGAGAGACGCAGGTGTGTATCTGGAATCACTTTTTCTTCTCCTTTTTTTCTTCTATCGCTGCGTCGGGGCTCAGACGCTGCGCTCCTTTGCCTGGGCTCGAGCGCTTGTCTATCTGATGGCTGTTCTCTTGTCGCAACCCTGGCCTGCAGTCCAATCGCATCACCACTTACGCACTCACCCCGCAGGTATACCCAGTGTGGCTAGTGATGTTAGTCCGATGGGTGTCATTGGGCATGATGACCTGCCTGCGTTGGCTTGCAGAACAGGCATCAAGGTGTCGCATATCAAAGTCATCGCTGCATTCTCTAACTCGAAGTTGGCCACTCTGCCTCGAGCTTCCAGTCGCTCTTTCGACGTCTCATCCAAACTTCGCGCCTGGCCTACCTTATCGGCCCCCCATATTTCTCGTCAGTCACATCCCACACTGTAGCGACCAGCTTCAATCGACCGAGGTCGAAGTCGCTCATTGGGCAGGGTGGGCGTCTGTTCGGCAACAAACCTCTATTCCCACCTCCTCGTTATCATCAAAATATACGTCGTCCTGCTCGCGCCCTAGTCAAACGCCGTCAAACGCAATTCTCTCCTCCCCTCCCCCTGTTCCTACCGCCCGACGTTCACGCCTGTCTTTCTTTGCTATTCACATGGAGAAAAGAAGAAGAGAAGGGCTACAGTATGCAGGAGGAGGAACGAGCGAGCGAGCGGGATGATTTCGGGCGTACCGAGGGTTGTCGGTCCTCGCAGATTGGGGTTGCGGACTTGGAAACTCGATGTTGAGAGGTAAGCTGGTCGCCTGGTTGTCTAGCGCCAAAGCATCTTTCGTTCGTCTTTTCTCACGATTTGCCTGTTCCGTTTCGTGTCTCGATGGTATCCGAGCTCGTAGCTCATATCTCCTATGTAGCAAGACTTAGACGGGCTGAATGCCATGCAAAGTCTACACCGGAAACTCACCTTCGGCACAATGCTACCTTGTTGTAACATCGAGCATTTATCCTCAATTTTACTTCGTGCTGCGTACATCCTTACCTGAGACCTGAGAGGGAAACTTGGAAGAGCCGCTCCGGCTTTGAACTGTACATCCAAATAACATGAAGCCTCGCACCTAGCTAGATCCGAAGGGCAGGTGGTATTTTTGTAGGCAACATACGTAACAACTGAATGGCAGAACCAATGGTGGAGGTACAGCAAAGTCTCGTAAGGAACAGCTACCTATATCCTATGTAAGGCCTCGTGTCATTGCACAGCTCTTCTCCTCCCGTCATCCGTGTCGTCTGTATGGCTGAGGCTGTCGCTGCATTCGTCGTCCCCCTCGCAGCAGTCAAAGCAGCTTCGTCTTCCGGTTTCACGCAGCGGCATGAGTCCACCCACCGCGAAGAACGCGCAGAAACAGATAAGGCCCTCGAGCGATACAGAAGCGCATCGCAAAACGGCAGCGAGATATCATTTCACGAGGAGGATCAATTCAACGCCCGGCTTTCCGAGTACGTGGTGCCTCCCTCACTGATTGGAACGTCTTGCTGATTCACAAGCCATACAGATCACGAGAAAAGCTTTCCGAATATCGCCAAAGCCTCCTCGCGTACAAGGACGAGTCGTGGTTCCATCTCCCCTCCAAGATCAAGAAGCGGAGGATTGTCCGAAAGAAGAAAAGGGAAGCTCAAGATGCGAACGAGGACCTACGTGAATGCGTCGACGTGAGCCGTTTGATGGTGCTCCGGCCAATTGCACTGATACAGTCATATCGCAGGAGATCTACTCGCGTGGATCACAGTCTGACGCATCGTCCGTGTACGCTGAATCTGGTTCTCCTCCCCATTCTGCCATGGAACGAGAACGCATCGAGACTTGGCGCGAGGAATCGTCATACATGGACGTCGACAACGAGGGCAAGGTGCTTTACTCGCTGCTTTCCCGCTTTGAGAGTACGCTAAATCAATGAACGTATGACAGTTGGCAGCGGACCCAACCTGGGCCGTGACCACGTCTCCAAGTCAGTCTGACATTGTGGGTAGTGCGTCTTCCCAGCAACCAGATCGTGGCTCGTCGCGCAAATTGCAAGTAGCACGCTATGTGCAGAAGGAAGCCAAGGCGCGTGAGAGGCGACTATTCAACGTCGACCGCCGAGCCATCTGCGAGTTCCACAGGGACTTTCCACTCGCTAAACAGGTAGATATCGCAGCGCGGTTTGGCGTCGAACGCGCCACAGTCAGCAAGATACTGAACCAAAAAGCCAAATGGCTTGACATCCCTGCCGACGAATACAAGCGTATAGCCAAGCACCGGTCAGCTTCCTGTGATGGCACCAATTCATCACTGACCAAACCTACTCTTTCAGACCCACCAAATTTCCAGAACTCGAGGAACGGATGATCGCTTGGCTGGCGGATGTCGAGATGTCGGGACCATTGACCGACATGAAAATACGCAACAAAGCTCGCAATATTGCTCACGAGCTGGAAATCTCCGAGGATCGCTTCAAGGCTAGCTCTGGATGGGTAGAGAACTTCAAGCACCGTCATGGTATTCGACATGGAGTCTCGATCAATAGTGTAAGGGTGGCGTGGTCGTCTTACACGGGAGAGTCACTCGAGAGAATGAAAGGTGACCTATATAACTTCTAGGTTGGGTGAACTAGGGAAAGGAGCGTAGGCGACGTAGACTAATATATATACTGCTGGACCGGGTAGCTAAGGAACGGGGATCGCCATGAGATGGCGGCTGTACGAGCCGGGTACCGGTACGTTACAAACAGCCAGAGGTCAAGTTAGTAACTTGACGCACCGTAACACGACCGAGCTGAATATAGCTAGCCTTCCTAGTCAAATTAAGTAAGACAAGACTCGTAGAAAACACACAATGTAGACTACGGTAGTTCCGAGCTAGTTCAACATCGATTAAACAGAGTCCCATTTCTTGGCCGTTCCATCTAGTCCGCGGAAAATGTAAGAAAACCATTTCGCGCAGGAGATAGAAGCAAACCACGTAGCTGTCTTGCTGCAATGAAGCAGAAACACAGCAGTCATGTAGCATGATGATTGCTCACCATGAAGGAGCATTGGCAGGACACGACGCGCGGCTGACACCGCCACCTGTCACTGCACGCAGTTCTCCGCGACACGATCAGTCCATCACCAAGTCATCTGCACTCATCCTTTGCTCCACCACCATCGTCAAGTCACCGTCGAACGCCATGCACCAAATCACGCCCCAGGATGCTCCCTCCGCGAAGGACGGCAGGTCACGCGTCGAGATCAGGCTCGGCCCTGAGATACAGTACTCGGCACTCGGCATGCTCGCTTGCTGAGACCTTTTCGTTCCGTACACTGACAACAACATACGCGGGCAGTGCGCCCACTCAAAAATCGCGCACGCCCACACCATGGGACGACATGGATTTGGATCCAGAATGGGACTCCTGTTGCTGCTAGCGGGAATGGCGGCCGCGTCGGGAGACTACATGGACCAGGTGCGTGCAATTGTGTACGGCGGCTTGGTCCATGGGCGCTAACGAGAATCCCCCATTCAGTCGTTCTTTTTTGACTATACGCCCGACTCCCAAACCGTTCCGGTCCCCGTCACAGGTGCGTTCACTTATAACGCGCCCGTTTATATAATAATGAACGGGCGCTGTTCCGTCACATTTTTCATGGGCGCTTACTGGGCGCTTTGCCGTTGCAGCGCAATGCGAGACGATCAACATCGCGTGGAGCAGGACGAGCGGAGCGACGGGGCCGAGTCCTGTAGCGCCATACTACTTGGAGATATTCACTTCGTCAGTCCACGGCCTACCTTGCGGGCATAACTGTCCACACAATGCACATCCTGACATCGCCGTAGTGCCTTCGTATTCCCATTCACCGTCGCGGCAGGGAGCGCCCTGGAATTCGTACGTCCCCGAGCTCGCCAACGTTAGCACAGCTGCTAATTCCAATATACTACCAGGACTGGCAAGTTCCCTTTGGTCCTGGAACGCTCGTACGCCCGCACTCCGTTATATTCAATCCTACTTTGCTCTGATCAGGTCTGCAGTACCAAATATGCATGTGGGATTCCAACGGATATGCAGGCGGATGTCAAGGGCTGTACACGGTGATTGCGAACACCACAGTCAATACCGTTTCGTGTGCAAATGCGTCCTTTCCGCTTGGACCGCTGGATGTGGATGCGCAGGTGGAGGATGGACCGCTGAGCATGTATGGGTGGGTTAATTCGGTGCGTCTACTTTCCATCTATCAGCCACAACTGCATTAGCTGACAGGGTTGGGTGCGGTTGCAGTGCTCGGATATCTCGTTAACGCCAAAGAACGGCACACCACCCTATACTGTCACGGTTGCCCCCGCATTGCACCCGCCAGCCAATTACACTATCGCAGAGACAGGCGGCACGTTCAACTGGACGGTGAACCTGAGCTGGGCGTCACCGTTCTTCATCAGCGTGGTGGACTCGGCGTTCAACCGATGGTCGTACGGCCCACTGCATTCGGGCGACGGCGATAAGGCTTGCTTGACACAGGGAGAAACGACCAGCAACGAGTGAGCTGCCCTAACACTGACATTTTCGCGACTTTCTCATCTGATACTGATCTAGCACATCCTCATCCGGTGTATCCTCTGGCGCCGCCGCAGGAATCGGGATCGGTGGACTCATAATTGGTGCCCTCCTCGGGGTGGGCGCGGCCTTCTTTCTCTTTAGACGGCGAAAATCCCGACGACGACATCAGCCGCCTTCTTCGCCGAGCTCTCTGGACCAGTTCATCCCGTCGTCATCCATGGGGTCCTCACGATCTGGGGGTCATGTGCCGCGGATGCCTGGGGCGGCGCAGTACCAGATTGAGCCGTTTAGGATGCCAGGGGAGGAGCATCACCCAACGTCGCCTGTCGCTGAAAACGGGACCGGGACGGTGAGGGGAGGGGGGCAGGTGTACGTGGTGCACCACGACGGAGGCCGCGCGCCGGTGACGGTGTACCACGAGGACGGGACAGAGGTCGTGGAGCTGCCGCCGCGGTATGCGGGGAGCTCGAGCGGGGGGACGAGTTCGGATAGGGATAGGGACAGGTCAAGGGACACGTCGAGCGGCACGAGGTTCGACAGAAGTCTGAGCGGGACGACCTCTGATGGGGAGGGAGCTGGGGCGGAAGAGATGGGGGCGAGGCTGCCAGAGTTTCTGCGACAGACTAGGGAGTCGGGTCCGACGCCGAAGAAGGCGACGGCGCTGAGGCCGAATCGCAGGGAGTCATGACCTGCTTTTCTTTCTTCGTGTTGTGTGTTGTGTGATGTGTTGTATATCTATCCTGCCCTCTTGCTTGCTCGTATATCCCATGAACGTTCTTTTTGCATACCATATCTACACCTCCAGCTAGTTATAGCTATTGTTATTTCGTCGTTCATTTATCTATGTAGCACTGACGTTTCCGTACATGAGGAAGGGCATCTAGAGTATATGCAAGATCTTTCCTGTCAATTATATCCGATGATCGTTGCGCTTACCAGGATCGAATATGGTGCAGTGTGGCGTATCGTCGAACAAGGATGCACACATTGTCGTAAAATGATATACGTACATCGTCATAGAGTAGGATACATACATCCTCGACGTAACAGTGAAAATTGCATCACAAAGCAATAACTAGTGAATAGTGGTATATGTCCGTGTGTTATCATCATCCGAAGAACTGGAGAGAAGAGCGTCAGTGTAACATTCCAATGCCAACAAGACGTGATGTACCGTTGCTATAGCGGCAGAGCTCCCGATCATGGCCTGATCATCATGCCCTACACCGTCAATATAATCAACGGTGTGAGACGACGGCATCCCTCCATCCATGCCTGTCAGCATCGCAATGAAGTTCTTTCCGCGAGCAAGGTGGTCTGCGCCTTGTACAGACGCCTGGCAGCGAGAGTCGCCCACTTCGTGGTCCGCCGTCCCAAACGCATAATGGACACTCCGTGCCCGGTAGCGTTCGATCAGCCCATTCCGACCCAGAGACTTCGCGTCTCTGGAGACATATGCGGGAAACGTCCCGCCTAAGCCGTATTTGAACTCATCAACGCCGTCGCATGTGACGTCTGGGACGGGCCTGTCAGAGACTAACCAGGCAAACGACGCGGGATTGGCGACCCAGAACTGCAGGTCGGCTGTAGAGCCGGGACGGAGGAGGGCGTAGCGCTGTGCGAGCTGCCCGCCAGCCGAGTGCCCCCCGAGCACGACGGTCTGGAGATTGGGGAATGTCGTTCGGTCCATGTAGTATGCGACCAACTTGTCGAGGACCTGGAAGCTGCTGAAACCGGATACCGAGCTCGGGCCGACGTTCTTGTGTCCACTCATCCAACCGCCCACTCCGTACAGGAGCTGATTACTGCTGGCTGCCCCAGCTTGAAGGTCGATGTCGGCGAGCCAACACGGCGACATGATAGACACCTCGTCCGGATCGATGTTGGCATTGTAGAGCGCGTTGTTGACATAGACCCAAGCTATAGATATTTCCTCAGTATTTCGAAAAGGCGGGGAAAGATGCATCGCGTACGAGCCCAACAGTCTCTTCCTAGTCCAGAATTGATGATCACAGCGCGTGTGATTGACGTCGTGTCTTGGTTGGACGAGAGATATAACGCCTAAGATGAATTTGAGTGGGAAGGACCGACAGCTCCAAAGGGCGTGCATGCATACGATGTTTGCGCCGCTCCCTACATTCCAATCAGGATAGAGCGTTGCGTCTTGAAGTTCGGGGAGTGACTGCCAACCAGCAGCAGGACTACCACCAACCTGCGGGACGGCCTGAGGTCCACGGCGCGAGATATCGCCAAAAGCCGCTGAGCGAGCTAAAGAGGATAATAGGAATGTTGAAGAGATAGCGAGCATGATGCGTGTTCGTACAAGAGAGGAAGGGAGAAACATGATCGGGGGTAGGGCAATTACGCTTACGCTTCGCCAGGAAGGCTTTATACCAACCAGAGTCGCGGGAAAACCCTTCCCCCAAGTTTTTGGTCCGGTAGACAGGATACTTGAGTGGCTGAGTGGCTCGGATGATCCTCCAAATATATCCGGACTCGGTCTTGTCGTGCAGATAGATCGACGCGCGTAGATCGTCCTAAGCTTGTTTGGCGTAAAGGTGATATGAAAGTTGGAGCCAGCTAAATTCCCTCTCTCGCAGTGCACCAAGAGTCGCAGGTTCTCGAGAGCTTATCGAGAGATACCACCAGAAGAGCGGCTCCACGTAGCCTGGAATGATGTGCTCTGACTGATGCATTACGAACCTATCATGATTAAGACAACGTTCTAGCGCGTGAAGGCCCATCCGACTTGTTTTGGTTTGGTGCTTGACGCTCGTGGGCCGATAAGATTGGAACCATTCAAGTAGCCGCAGTTGAGATTCGTGGGTTCCAGATCGGAGTCATGCTAGTCCAAGACGGATCTCGCACCAGCAAACAAATAAAATTGAGATGTAGAGTCGTTCCATGGCTTGAGGCCCAATCGAAACAGCACACGGTGAGGGTGTGTAAGAGGAAGAGAAGAATCCTTGTGGCTCAGTGGCTGTGTATCTACTGTGTATACGACCAGGAACGGTCAGTTCGATCAATCAATAAACACACGGCACAGCCTTGCAGGATCGCCGGGCTGCAGCGTGCGGCGTATCACTATCATCGTCCAATACTCATTCAATCACATGCATAGCGTAGAGTGGGATACATGCGCCGTCGTAATACCGTAACGCAAACACGACTTTGCAATAAATATGGATAGTGTTGTATGTCCGTGCGTTATCATCATCCAAAAAACTTGAGAGGAGAGGAGAGCGTCAGAGTGACATCCCAAGTGTCAACATCAGCAAACCTACCCGATCGGTTGTGACCTTTTCGGGTTTTTGAGGTTGTCAGTGATTCTTCTAGCTCTTCGTTTGCCTTCATCACCCACTGAAGACTGCTGTGAATTAAATTTTGGACCTTTGGAATGCATCTCTCGACTATGACCCGTGGAAAATGGGAACAGAGACGGGGCAGACTCTGTGAGGCGAGTCTACCCGAGGTGAGGTTGTTGCGAATTCGGACATAGGTTGTCAGGTTGTCGCTTGCCAGGTTGTCGGCCAAAATTTGGCAGGGACAACCTCTGACAACCTCCGACAACCGATCGGGACGAGTTGCTGATGAAGGAGGCGCGACTCACCGTTGCTATCGCGGCAGAGCTCTCGATCATGCCTTGATCGCTATGCCCCACGCCCTGAACATAATCAACAGTTTGCGACGACGGCATGCCCCCATCCATGGCTTTCAGCATCGCAATGAAGTTCTTCCCGCGAGCGAGGTGGTCTGAGCCCTGTACAGACGCCTGACAGCTAGGATCCCCTACTTCGTGGTCCGCCGTCCCGAAAGCATAATGGACACTCCGTGCTCGGTATCGTTCAGTGAGCCCACATCGACCCTGTGAATTCGCGTCTTTGGATACATGTGCGGGAAAGGTCCCGCTTAGGCCGTACTTGTAGTCGTCAACGCCTAGGCATGTGGGGTCTAGAACAGGTCTGCCGGGGACCAACCAGGCGAACGACGCGGGATTGGCGACCCAGAACTGCAGGTCGGCTGTAGAGCCGGGACGGAGGAGGGCGTAGCGTTGGGCGAGTTGCCCGCCAGCCGAGTGGCCCCCGAGCACGACGGTTTGGAGCTTGGGAAAAGTCGATCGGTCCATGTAGTATGCGACCAGCTCGTCCAGAACCTGGAAGCTGCTGAAGCCGGATACCGAGCTCGGTGCGACGTTCGGTTCACCACTCATCCAGCTGTCCTCTCCATACAAGAGCTGGTTACTGCTAGCTGCGCCAGCTTCGCGATCGTTCTCGTCGAACCAGCACGGCGACATGATAGACACCTCATTCGGATTGATTTCGGCCATATAGAGTGCGTTGTTGACGTAGACCCAAGCTATGGACATTCCGTCAAAATTGTGCCAGGGCGGGGGAAAATTCAAGGCGTACATGCCCAGCAATTCCTTTGTTCCCCAGAGTTGATGATAACAGCGCGTGTTATCGACGTCTTGTCTTGGTTAGACGAGAGATATAACGCCTAGAATGAAATTGAATGGGAAGGACCGAAAGGTCTGTGGGTATGTATGCATACGATGTTTGCGCCGCCTCCTAGATTCCAATTAGGATGGACCGTCGCGCCTTGGAGATTGGGGAGTGACTGCCAACCAGCTTGAGGACTACCGCCAACATTTGGGACGGCCTGAGCTCCGCGGCGCGAGATATTGCCAAACGCCTTTGGGCGGGCTGCAGAAATGGGTAGGAATAATGAAGAGATAGCGAGAATGAAGTGAGTTTGTGCAGGAAGGGAAGGAAGAAACATGATAGGGTGATACAATTGTGCTTACGCTTCGACGCAGGAAGGCTTTTATACTTAACATCCCGCCCTTATGAGGCCCTACCCCTATGTTCCCAAGCCGCAGGCGGGATACGATGGGTCCGGAGATATATCCCGCCTCTGAGTCGGTGTTGACGTGCGCAAAGATCGACGTCGCATATAGATGTCAAGATCATTGGCGAGGTTTTGACGCAGACAGGCCATGAGCGCCAATCCAACTTGTTTCCGTTTAGCGTTCAATGCTCCTGTACCAATGGAATTAGAGCCAGTGTATGTGCAATTCCAGTACAGACGTGAGCATGGCGACGTCGTGTAGAAGCGGTTTTCGCACCGAGGACATCGACTCGGAGGTTCCAAAATGCTGCACGAGTGGGATCTCTGGTCATCGATTCAAAGGCTACTAGGCAGTAGTGGTATTACAGGGCAAAGGTCCAACACCGTGAAGGTAAGAGAAAGAGAAGAATCCTCTCCCCTGACTCCCAGAGTCAACATATTGACATAACCCTTTTGTTCACAACTGTAAGAGTTCACGAGGACTCGACGCAAGTGAGTCTCTCTCTGAAGCCAATATATACTTGAGAAAGTCTTGACATAGCCTAGATTTACAAATGTGGCCCAAGAACGCAAAATGTTATACCTCATCGCCAGTGCTCGTACTCTGCCTGTTCAACCCAGTACAGCCGCTTAGCAGCCGATATGAACGCCTTGTTGGTGCGACGATGAGCGATAATGTTCTTTAGGCCCTTGAACGCATTGAGCAGCTCTAGAATCTTGTCCTGTTGAAGCATTATCGAAAACATGATGACTTCTTGACTTGCGGCATAAACTTACGTTGCTAGATGCATCTTCGACCAGGACATTCCCAAGAAGACGAAGTCTGGGAGCTATTTGACCGAGAACTAGGAAGTGAAGTGAGTGAATTGGGGGGTTCACCCGGGTGACTGAACGATGCGTACTTTTCAGCGGATTTGCCTTCAAATTAAAATGCCTGAGCTCCTCAACATCTCGACAGCCTGCCACACGTATAGCCGTGACCAGCTTGCTAGTGTACCGAAACCCGTCATTGGCTGTGATGCGTCGCACACCCGTACAACAATGGAGGATAATCTGCGCTTGCGTGGGGAGGATCACTTCTTCGATGGTAGGGAAGCATCGGCCCTCAAACGGGGCCTTCAGATGTGTCTCCATATTCCAAGGCGAGTTGCCGATGACGAGTTTCGTCACATGCGTCAGTGTGGACAGGAAGGACACAAAGACAGGGTAGATATCTGCACTGCGGCGACGCGTCAGATCGACATGCACGGTCCTGGTTTGCAGAACGATGAGTCGCGCTGCCAGAGGGTGCATGCTCGCACTTTGTGTGCGTACCGTGTAATGGGATGCAAGTGCGTCAGCTTGCTGAAGACTCGGCATTTGTGCTCGAGATCGTCAGCGACCCCGATAGACCAGTCTGCAACATACACGGTCAGGGCCATACGGTGAGATAGACAGGATGCATACCACCGGGGTAATGTGAGACCGTCACCTCAAAGGTGTTCCAAGTCATCTCAAGCAAGACGCTCCGCAGGGACCGGCACGTCCGCGAGAGAGCAAAGAGTACATCGTGGCGATGAAGTCTGTCCATTTTCAAGATACGGTGTGTCTCCGTGTATTGCCACGTCTCACTCGAGCCCAAGGATGCATTCCAAACCACAGAATTGACGATGAGTAGAAGCAGCTCGGTTGGAAGGCATGGTAAGAGAGCTTTCCCGACGCCAGCAGGAATCCGATAATCTGCCATCAAGGTGTACCTCGCCTTCTCCCTGCTGAGCTTTGCTTTCTTGGCGGATCCTGGTCTAGCGGGCATGGTGATGGTACTGAGCGAAGCGAGACGACGGGAGGCAAACAAGATCCAAATCAGCAATCACGTAAAGATACTTCGAATTCTTGCTTATTTTTTCCCCTGTCAGGGTTGCCCGCTGAACCCTGTCTGCCCTGAAAGCGTACTTGGCCTTCTATATAGTACTCCTCAACCTGACTAGTAGTAGTAGAGCGTCATCCGCAGATGAGAGCGTCCCCGAGCCCACGAACATCTGCCTCAATTCCATCATCTGCTAAGTTAGTCAATCGAAACCGTTACCGGGAACTGCCGCGATCAGTGCAACTTGCCTCTCAGTGAACGGCGATGAACTCTACGTCCAGTCTCCGGAATGGGCTCAGGCTCTGCCTTGATTATCCCTTCGCGTGATTCTGCACTGTTCACTTCTAAGTCTCGAGCTCTAGCACGAGATACGGCATGTAACATAGTGAGATTCTAATCGTCTGTCTTCTTCATGAATCATTTGAGATCATTGCCCGATGCGCACCGGAATGAGCTACAGAAAGGTTGTCGCTGATGGAAGAGATGGTCCCTGCTACCGTGGGACTGCCATCATGCCGCCATTCAGATGAACAATCTGGCTTTCATGCGCGTTTTTGGGTTCGAGCTAATGTGCTTAGGTACTGAGGACTCCATTTCTTTGCGGTCAGCTCTTCGTTCTGCTTTGATGTCCACTTTCTGTTGACATTTGCGTGCTTCAGCTGACGCCCCGCCATAGACAGCTACTACTAACTCATTCCCTGTGTCGAAATTGTAGCTATGTGTGCGAGGACTCTTCGTGATCATCATGAATTTGGACGGCTTGAATGAGTCGGCGACGATCTCTAGACGTGCATCTTGATCGTCTGAGCTCTTATCAGCCTGACGCATTGGCCGACAATGTCGCGTTGAACTCTCTTATAAGCTAGAAAGTCAAGCCTCACCACCTCAGTCTGAGAACAACTCGAACAACGCCCCACTCTTGAACTCTAGATCATGCTCAATCTCCACGCTCTTCTCTACCTCTCTCTTTCCTTGCTTGCCATTGCCTGGGCGGCTCCATCTTCATCTCCGACGCCCCTTGACACGGAGGTCACACCTTCGCCGGCAGTGATTGGGCTCTTGAGAACCTGCAACGACGTCAACCTAGGCGGGTACTGTATCCCATGGCACTCGTCCATCCTCCCGTCAGGGTGCGGAGACCTTGCCGCTCTGGGCCAGGCAAACGCCACGAGCAGCGTCGAACCGGCTCCGGGAATTATGTGCACGCTCTATGAGTGATTTACCTCTTTACGCAATCAGCGTTTGGTTGCTGAAAGTGACTTTAGGCTCAAGGGCTGTACAGGCAGGGCTCAGATTATCAACGGGACTGTCAACGACCTGACCACTGTCGCGTACAATGACATCGCCAATTCTTTTGCTTGCCAGTCAAACTAACTACAGCAATCAAAGGTCGGTGTGTTAACTTGGTGCACCATGGTCTATTCTGAATACCATTGTACAGAAAGGTCTCACATGTCCCATTATGTCTCTTGTCAGATCCGTGTCAATACTAAGCCTATTCCGTACAAGATTATGATAGACCTAGATACATTTGGAAGGGACAATGGGACGCCGCGTGTAAAGACAACATGAACCACATCCACAGCAGCCGAAGCGTGCACACCCACACTCGGGCATGCACACTCACAGCGTACAACAACGTGACACTTAAGCACAACGAACATCTGCATCATCCAGGTCCCTACGTCCTCTGCCCATAATGTCAAACACAGGTCCTTCCGTCAACTGAACAGAGAATAGAAATACGAAATCGACAACAAAAAACAAGATACAAACTTTTGTGTATACTACCACACCTTCTTCTAACTGGAAAACAACACCCTATACATCCTAGTGTACCACGGCACATCCGCACGATCCGCACGCCACTACACAAGTATTCATCAGCCAATAGTCCCCGGGGCGCACACATCAAACATACCTGCCGCATCTCCTCTACCGTCAGCCACGACTTGCGTCCAGACTACACAGATTCGTCAGTGAGAACGTAAGAACAAAGAAGAAGGGAACGTACATCCAAATCAATCTCCCCAGCCCTCTTAGGCAATTCGCGCTTCCACAAGTATCCTCCAATATAGAACGCGATCATCACAGGAGCCGCGAGGTACGCCGCTGGAAATCCCCATCGTTAGTCGGACAAAGTGAGAATGACCGACAGCAAGGACATACAAAAGAACGACTGCGCCGCCTCCGCTCCACTAACTGACGCGCCCACCGGCGAGACCGCCTAGAAAACCGATTTCACAATCGTCACCAATCCCAAAACAAATCGGGCGTACCACATAAAACTGCGCCGCCAAAACCAGCGAATTCAGCACCGCCCCAAACCACGAACCCCAGACCCCGAACAGCGCACGGAACGGCAATTCCTCGAGAGAGTGGCCTTGCGCTTTCCATGCGGCGCGGAATCGAATACTATCAATCAGGGACGTCAGAGGGAGAGGGAGGGAGGGGGGCTTGACTGATAAGACGCACTGGCACAAGCAGATAGACAACCATGTGAATATGGTTGAGAGACCGGAGAGCGCGACGAGCCAAGTGACTTTGAGATGAGCCAATCAATCAGTACTCCTCTCAAGTCAATGGGAAGATCAAAGACGACGTACAGACGGTATCACTCGCAGCCGACGAGTTGATGTAGGCTATAGGCCCAAACACGAGAATGGCGATGACGGACCAAAGCGGGCGCGAAGATTTGTCGACTACGACACACTGTCAGCACACACACACAAACCAATCAGGACTCCACCGCGACATACCATATTTGAACACACTCGGCGCGTACCCAGTCTCCGCAAGCGCCGTGAGCGTCCTCGACCCCGCATACACACACGACAGCCCAATCGACAACACCGATACGCAAATCGTCGCGTTCACCAAATCTAAATGGCATGCATACAGTCAGATACGAAAGCACCCAGATACAAACCCGGGCACTCACGATCCAATCCACTAATATGCGCATGCGCCAGCGCAATCACAAACGGCGACGCAGACGACCCGCTCCCCCCAATCAGCCGCGGCTCGTTGAACGGCAAGAGCAGACCGATGATAGTGAGGGACGTTATGTAGATCACGGTCTGTCGATGGTCAGATCGATGCAGACACAAGGCCTATATGGGTAGGTACTCACGATACGCCAAAACGTCCCCTTGACGGCGCCGGGCATGACATCTCGCGGGTTCTTGGTCTCGCTAGCTGCGAGGCCGACCAGCTCTGTTCCGGCTGCATGGGGTTATCAGCTGCGTTTTAGACAACACGAGGTTATTCCTCACCGAAAGAGAAAGCAGCTGTGATCGTCATGAGATACGGATGCCTTTTTCGAGGAAGAATGGACTCACCAGTAACAAACACGGAACAAACCCCCTTGAATCCATTTGCAAACGCTCCAGGGTTCGACCAATACTTCCCACCGACGTACGTTCCGTACTCTCCGCTCGAAGGGCCACCGCCAGCACAGCATATACTGTTCGAGTCAGGATCATCATATAACGAGAAATGGCAAGGGCCCGTACATTCCGACGAAGATGAACATAACAACGACCAAGAGTTTCAGACAGGAAGACCAGAACTCTTCTTCTGCAAATCCTAGCGTGCCAAGCACACTTGCTATCACTGCACAGTATTCTTCGTGAGTCATACGCGACCCAGCCGAAGTGGAACGAATACTGACAGATCGCGACAAAGAACACCGTCACCCATGCAGCAGGTGGAACGGCGTCTGTCCAATACTGCACCGTCGTGACAGCGACGGTAATCTCGAGGGGAAGCGTCACCGCCCATTGGAACACGTAGTTCCAGCCCAAAGCGAACGCGAATGAGGGATCGAGAAATCGATTTGCGAGGGTATAAAATCCGCCCGAAACAGGATAGAGGATGGCCATTTCGCCGAGGGCCTGCCCGGACGCGTGAGCGAGGTATGAGTCATTTTCGTGATAGAGCGCACTTGGGTGATGTTTATGAGCATGGCGCCAGTGAGTATCCACGCAATGAGGACGCCGGCTGGACCGCCATGGTGCAGAGCGGATCCAGAGCCTACAAAGAGGCCAGTCCCGATGCTTCCGCCTGGGATTGGGGTGCGCGTAAGTTGAGGCGGTCTCGACGGACGGCATGCTGCGACTGACCGACAGCGATCATATTCAGGTGTCGGCTTTTCATTTTAGGCTGCAGCACGGGCATGTCGCCCTCGATGTCGTCGATGTTGGCATGCCCGGCGACGACTTGCTCCCTGGAGGGTGTGAGCGAGGTCCACGATGATGAGAGATGACATACCCAGTCGGCCCAGGCGCGCGTTTGAAGCTCTCGAAGGTGAGACCCGCTCGCGTCCATTTCGACTCGGTGGATGGGTCGTAGATTTGCAGTTTCTGCCTCGCAGGCTTCTCGTTGATGGTGTCGCTCCCGCCCAACGAGCTTGCGTCGACGATGGTGGCAGCTTTTTTCGTTTCGGCCGATGACTCCATTACGGTTTACGATGATGGTGTTCGAGTATCAAAAAGGCGGAGAGTCGTGTCGCATCCACTCCAGCGAAAGCGCAAGTGTGGGGATCCTGGATCCTGGAGACGGCTGGGCAGCAGATGATGATGGGAGAAAAGAGTGGGGACGCCATCTTCGCGAGGTGGAGTTCTCGAGAAGGTGGCGCTGGGATTACGCGCGGCTCAAAGATGACGTTCGGAAGCAAAATGAAAAGTCTCACGTGGCTGTCTCAGTACACTGCCACTGCCAATCCCATGCGACCCTAGTGTGGCATCTGCCATACGACCCTGGTGTAATGCTTGACGTTCGACCTCGTGCTTGACTAGTTGACCTGGTCGCTACCTCTCACCAGCGACCTCCAACAACGAGTCTTCAGCAGAGGATCGGCGGCAGTCGCGCCGCCAGAAATTAGAAGCTTCCTCTGAAGCCCCTCTCCTCTTTCTGGCGCAGCTTGGACGACGCAAAAACCTCCGACTTCCGAAATCGGGTTTTCGTACTCCCCCATAATCCCATTGTACTCATCAGTGAGGTACGACCTTGTCGCCGATTTGGTTGGGGGAAACTATCCCCAGCGTCAATTCCAGCGGTACTCCCTTTGTGCGGTTCCCCATACACTTCGAATATGCCTTCAAATATTATCTTTCTCCTGTGCTACGCTGCCGTGGCATACACACCCCAATACAAGCTGGCCCGTGCTTAAGTCTTTGCGCTTGGTTGACACTGAGCCACTGCTTGTGACCGTGGTGCTAGACTATTTCGCAGCGACGGATGTGCATGCTGTTCTTACAGATGCGCATCGACATGCAGCAGAATCCCCAGCATCTCACAGTGTGCTTGGCGAACGGTGGGACTATAGGGACGAGTGAGATTGAGATTGAGTATATTCTGGCCAGTGACAGTCATGGTCGTTCCTAAGCGAAATGTCATGTATCAAATATAGTTCGTACTGGCATTCCTTAAGGCGTAAACGTTGACACATATCGCCAACAATTCGCCTTCACTGGTCCTTTTCCCATTTTTTATTGGAGTTGATACAATATATACATGAATACCATATTAAAAGCGCGTCTTTGAGTGTTAACAAGAGATTAAGAGAATGCGATGAGCGAGACGAGAGTCCTAGTTCGAGAACAAGATACGATACACCCTAATATGCCACGGCGCCATCTTGCGTTCCGCACGATACTGCCCAGTTCGTCAGTATCAAAGACGACTTTGGATCAGAGCAAAGTACATACCGCTCTCATCTCCTCGACCGTAAGCCAAGATTTGCGGCCAGACTGCGAGATCGTCAGCACTGACAGAGAAGGGAAAAGGTAGTACGAACGTCCAAATCGATCTCGTGAGCGCGTTTAGGCAGCTGGCGCTTCCATACGTATCCGACAATGTAAAACGCAATCATGATAGGCGCGGCGAGGTACGCAGCTGTAAAAATCCCCAATCGTCACTTCGTGATGGATGCACAATGAAGAAGCACTAACAGAAGAACGAATCCGCCGCCGCACGCCCCGACACCGACTTGCCCACCGGGAACACCGCCTTTTCATTTCGGTCTTCAGTCAGTGGAGGGTTGGGCTAGGCGGGAAAACAGAACGTACGACGTAGAACTGCGCAATCAGCACGAGCCCGTTCAGGATGACGCCGAACCACGACCCCCAGATGCCGCCCATGGCGCGGAAGGGCAGCTCCTCGAGGGAGTGGCCTTGCGCTTTCCAGGCGGCGCGGAAGCGGATGCTATGCGTGTGAGTTGAAGTTTGGGGTGAGAAGACGAGACGCGTACTGGCATAGACATATGGACATCCAGGTGAAGATCGTGGACAGCCCGGATAGGGCGAGGAGCCATTTGACTGTGTGAGGGTGTGAATGCCAGTGTAAAACTCTACACGCAGAACGTACAAACGGTATCGCCAGAGGCAGAGCAGTTCGCATAAGCAATAGGCCCAAAGGCCAGGATGGCGATGACGGAGTAGAGCGGGCGGGAGGACTTGTCGACTGGTGGGTCCGGGGAGTGAGCGAAGACCAGGGGGACGTAACGCGTAGTACATACCATACGTGAACAGCTTAGGTGCAAACCCAGTCTCCGCCAACGCAGTGAGCGTGCGCGAGCCGGCGTACACACACGAGAGACCGATGGACATGACCGAGATGCAAATCGTCGCGTTAACGAGGTCTACCAAAAGTAAAGGAACTCATCAAGGTAGTAAGCACTATCTGACTTACGATCCAGGCCGTTGATGTTCGCATGCGCGAGGACGATGACGAAGGGCGAGGCGGAGGACCCGCTGCCACCGATGAGGCGAGGTTCGTTGTAGGGCAGGAGCAAGCCAATGATAGTCAAGGACGTGACATAGATGATCGTCTGCCAGATGCATATCCATCATCAGTACGACAACGGAGTCAGGGAGGCGAAACTCACGATACGCCAGAAAGTGCCCTTCACGGCGCCTAGATGAATGTGAGTGTACGATTCTCGAATGTAGAAGGTCGATAAATTACCTGGCATGACAGCACGGGGGTTCTTAGTCTCACTCGCTGCGAGGCCGACGAGTTCGGTACCAGCTGCGACAGACAGAACCTGTCAGATCTTAGAACCTTTCCGTATAGACGTGAGCATACCAAACGAGAATGCAGCTGAATGAACACTCGTCAATGTTGAACCTCAGGCCCAAGATATAGGGAGACGCACCAGTGACAAACACGGCACACACGCCCTTAAACCCATTGGCGAATGCTCCCGGGTCGCTCCAGTACTTTCCGCCCACGTAGTGGCCATATTCACCGCTCTTGGGTCCGCCACCACAGATACAGATTCTGAGTAATCCGCCTCGATTAGTGGCATCATCAAACATTCGAAGCAAATATGGCCTTACATTCCAACGAAGATGAACATGAGAACCACCAGCAACTTCAAACACGAAGACCAGAACTCCTCCTCTGCGAAGCCAAGTGTACCGAATAGACTTGCGAACACTTTGCAGAGACTCCGTTAGCCTTCCAAGGTTAAAACAAGGTTCAACGCTTACTGATGACCACCCAAAAGATCGTGACCCATCCACCCACGCCGAGATCATCAGTCCAGTACTGCACCGTCGTAACCGCCACTGTCATCTCGAGCGGCAATACGACGGCCCACTGGAAGACGTAGTTCCAGCCCATAGCAAAGGCAAAAGACGGGTCGAGGAAGCGGATTGCGAGGGTGTAAAAACCGCCCGAGACGGGGTAGACGATGGACATCTCTCCGAGAGCCTTTACGATACACGGTTAGCTGCGAGGGAAGTGCATGCATGGAGTGAGACGAGGTAGTACCTGAGTAACGTTGATCAACATGGCGCCGGTGAGGATCCACGCGATGAGGACGCCAGCAGGACCGCCATTGTGGAGTGCGGAACCTGAACCGACGAAAAGACCTGTACCAATACTTCCGCCTGGTAATCACTGTATTGAGTATCCAAGAAACGAGTGCATTTCGGAACGACCACTGACCAACGGCAATCATGTTGAGATGGCGGCTTTTCATCTTCGGCTGGAGGATGGGCATGTCTCCCTCGATGTCGTCGGGGTTGGCATTGCCCGCAATGACTTGCTCTCTGTACCGTGACCACGAATGAGCGTACAGAATGGACGTGAAATATGCACGACAAACCCAGTCGGACCCGGCGCGCGCTTGAAGCTCTCCAGCGAGAGACCCGCACGCGTCCATACCGTTTCCTTCGACGGGTCATAGATTTGGATCTTCTTCCTCTCCCTCGGTGGTTCGACAGCGGTGTGGTCGCTCCCCGCATGCGAGACTGTATCAGCAGAGACGTGAGACTTTTTCTCCTCCATGATGTTGCTGAGAACGCGTCTCAAAAAACAGCCATACCTCGCAGTCAAATACTATATCGCTCGCCCACCATCGAACAGCGGCCCATTGACATCCACCCGCTGTCTATCATCAAGCGAGACCCCGTTCCGATAGAGGAGGTATTGAGATATAGAACCGGGTAGGCCTCTGTGTACTTGGCGGATAAGAGGCGACGACTTGAAGTAATACGTCAACAGGTTATCAAGGCTGGAGCTGGACAGCGTGGGGAGTCTACGTGGCGCTGCATTGAGTCGTCGCGGTTCTGTTCCTGAGAGCGTGCCAAAGCGGTCGCGAAATCGTCAGGTTCTCGTGCTCTGGGCAGCTCGAATTCAAACTGTAGATGATGGCGGACGTCAAGCGGTATGATCGGCGGCACTCGATCCGGGCGCAGCGCATCATGCCAACCCTTAAACCGTCGCATCATCCCCATCCAATCCCGACCTCGTCGAAATGCAATATTGAATATATCCGAGTATATACAACTTGGAACACATCCACAGCAGCTCACAGCGCGCTGTGCTCCGTGGCCGAGGGTCGTATCTCCCGACCGAGCTGCGGTATATTCTTTTGGTCTAGTCCACTGTAGCCGATGATTCGGAGCCGTCCAGGCCTGGCAGTCGCTGTTGCACCCGACACACGTGAGGTTCCTGCAGGCGCGAGGCCTGGAAATTGCGCTTCCCATTCTGAGAAATTAGTCAAATGTCCAGTTCTGGTCCAGCTGCTCTGTAGCGTCCTATACAAGATACAATCACTACACAAGCCAAAGGTCTCCCCCCAGACATTCAAGTTGTCGAGTCTGTCATTTGACCTATATTATCTGCGGCATTGCGCCCCGGATTTTTCTCACTCTTTCATGCGCCAATGATATGAAGAGAGCGTCCGGTACGACTCAACAATCATACCAGATCGTATGCCGCGTTGAACCAGAAAACCAGATTACCAGCCGAGTAGTTTTGCCTGAGATATTTCCACAATTCAATCGAGGGAGCCATGATGCAGCGATTAAATGAGTAGCGCTCGTGCCGAGCGAAATGTCGTCCAGACATCATAATATGGATAATATGCATGGCGCATGCGGCATGCCACTCTTAGCTCGCATCATTTTGTTGCGGCGCGTGGCTTGCGATGCGGGCCGACGGTACCAATTCATACAAGCGACTTCTGATGCGTACCGTGTTATGGACCTCAAGTTAGCGCAAGTTTCGACGCTGCGTCGATAGCGGCCAGTGTCATCCTCTTGCAAGGATTGAGTGCATTGTAAGAGAATGAGGTCTATGTCGAGTAGTAAACTTCTATCATCGCGCGACGGATGGTGTTTGACCAACCGGGAAACTATACCAGTTCAACATACGCATCTTCTCAAAGGAAAGGAATGGCCGTACCTTTGCCATCGCCAAAAGCGCGACTCTGTCCCCTGACTGCATCAGATTTACAAAATCTGCCTGGCGCCCCTGTATACCTCGAGCATTGTCAGAGGGAACATCACCATCATCCGCGTACTGTTCATCGTCTCCTCTCCAGGAGATGACCTGGTGTGTGTACTCTTTTTTCGCCGTGACATTCGTAGTGACATGCCATCTACTGTGCCTCAAAACGGGATGTTGGACTTCACAAGCTGCAGCAGCAGCGCGTACCGCGGCCGATTGACCAGTACCTTCACCGTAGAGATCCACAGGTAGGCCGTCCGCGGTGACGAGATCTGCAAGCCACCAAGGCACGCCACGAACGAGGACAGCCTCGAACCACGTCCAGGAGCCGTTATGAGTGCCTAGCGCGAGCATCAATAACTGTGTGCATTGCCGAAAAATACTAAGACCTTTATCGTGTGGCGCACCGCCCCATCCTTGGTCATGGCTCTGTATACTAAACGTAACAGCTTTCACAAAGCGGGCCCTCAAAGGAACAGGCGGAGAGACAAGGTAGCACCATTCCGCCAGTGGGTACAGACTTCCCGAACGCGATTGAGCATCGAAAGTAGCGTGATGTTGGCGTGTGCAATGCACCGACGGCCAGTATGCTGCCAGATCGAGGATGATTTCGATTAGCTCGGGAGGGATGCCGATATGATTTAAAAACATGGCTCGAACAGTGGCGACATCTTCCTCGCTGGGCATGCTTGAGAAACCTTCCCCTTCGGAGTCGTGATCAGCGGGAAGAGTGTCATTCCATAACGATGATGCCATGGAGCCCATGCGGTCGCGGCGGATAATGTGGCCAATAGATCTGAACCTATCATCAATGAGAACCACACACAAGAGTCACTGAAAACACAAACGAAGGCGGACTCGATGTTTGTCTTTCGCAAGATAATGACCGTCGTAAGCACAGGAGATGAAACACGTCATCAGTGATCGGAGAAATAGACCGTGGTGTTGTGGGCGCTTTGGAATACACAATTGAACATGGATCTGCGTGGGACTTTCTGCACACTTGCTGCATCCTTCCAGACGGCTCACTTCAGGCAGCAACCACTACTGCATTGGTTGCTGCGCAGAGACAATCGCTGTTGTTTGACCCACCGCTACCAAGATGCCTCTAGCCCGGCCATGCTTTGTTCAGGCTCTCAATGTCAAAGACAGTAGTGACAGCACCGACTCCACCTTTGCCATCATTGCACAAGCTCGGCACTCTGGCCAGATGCTGGCTAGACGTACAGTATGCAGCAGGCGTGTGGGATTTACGTCACCATCCGGACACGTAAAGCTTGTACCTTCGCACATCTCGTTCTGCAGCATTACTGAGACTGTAAGCTGCTGTAGATACTGGCTCAGACTCTATAACCCGTCCTCCAGACATATTTGGAGACACCACCGCTCAAGTCTGTGGCAGAGATGAAGTCGCACCGTTCAAGTCTGTGATGTGTCGCGTGACATCGGGCGACAAATACTTGAGTCAAGTCTGACTAAATTGATTAGAGCAGTATACAGCTCTGGAGCTTCAAATCACGCTCCCTGTCGTTCCTCTTTCAGTCATCTTCTACAGTGATATTCCTGCTGATGCCTCGGGCTCGGAGTCGGGCTGAATGCAACAGACACGAGCATGACTCACAATTATCGGTCACATAGCCTTCTCATTACCAGTCCGTTGACCACTGGTTTTTCGTTTAAAAGCAACCATACGCTCCTGTGAACTCACACTGTCATTTGAGCTCAAACTGCATTCACTTCATATTGAAGATGCCCAGCACAGACGAAGCAAAGACTGCCATCGTCCTCATCGACGTGTAGGTCTTTATCGGCATGCGGTCAATCCTAATGATCTCATCTATCAGACTCAACGAGTTCCTTCACCCAAAGGGCATGGTCTACCCGAACATCAAGGAAAACCTCGCTGAGGTGAATGCCATCGAAAACATCAAGCGCGTCGTCGCGTGGGCCCGCCTTCCCAAGAACAAAATCCCCGTGTTCTACGCGCTCCATCACCTCACGCACGAGCATGATTACGAGGCGTGGAACTTTCCGACAGCCTTGCAAGTGAACGTCAGAAAGCAGAAGATGTTCGAAGTAGGAACATTCGGCGCCAAGATTTTCGAGGGACTGGAGCCAGACTATGCAAATGGAGACGTCGTCACAACCGAGCATTGGAACTTTAGGTATGTACGCTTGTCAAGATTGAGAAAGATCTGCGCTCATGGATGCTGCTGTCTCTCCAGTTGCTTCTCGAACACGGACCTCGACTTCCAGCTGCGCAAGCATGGTATTGACAAACTGATCTTGATGGGCATGCTATCACATGGGTGCGTCGATTCTACTGCTCGCCACGGTGTCGAGAAGTAAGTGTGCGAGCTCATCTGTTCTGCTCGTCAGCTGATTGGTCGTTCATCCAGCGGGTTCCATGTCACATTGGTGTACGTTGCTCCTCCAACTGATGGTAATATACCTCTCACCGAGTCGATCTTGATACAGAAAGGACGCCACCGCGACATTCAACAAGGAGATTTATGACGCCGGAATGACAGTCTTTCCGTTCATTGCTCACAACGTGAAGACAGCCGAGGAGGTTGTATCTGGTGCAAACTGATCCAATACGAGTTGTGTAAGATACAGATTCAATAGCATGGTAGTGCAGAATGATAAGCACTGATACAAGCCGATTATAATGCAGTTCCTTCCACTCCTTCTTTTTCAATGTTTACAGGCTGCACGGGCTTGACACGACATGTTGAAGTAAATCCCTACAATTACCGCGGGTCAACAATCTCGCCGCTCGCTGTAATGGCTGTAGCACAAAACATTTGCCTTCTTGTGGGGTCCCCCTCCCTAGTTCAAGTAGAGGTGGGCCCAGGATACAATAGGGGAGGTCAAATATGTTGATTCTGCAACAATTCTAGAAACGATCTTGAATACGATTCTGAGCATTGACATATAATCGACCAAAAATCGACGAGAGCTTTGACCAGCATCGATTCTGGCACCAGTCTCGTGCCTGGATTATGGACCCTGCCAAAGCAAGCTAATAATAATTGTTCGGGCTTACTGCATCACTATCGCCGCCGGATAATCGAGCGTCGGCCCCACGTGGCCGCCATTGACAAAAGCTTTTGGGTCTTCCGCGTACGCACCCATTGGCATCCGGACCGACGCGTCTTTTAAGTCCTAGCTCCTGATTGCGGCGGTACGTACCATTGACGGTAAGCTTTTTGCATTCCTTCCTGTACATCTCAATCTCGAGGCAGCAGCCACATGCATTCACTTCGGTCGACAAGCTGCACATAGGTATTCCACTGTTGGTCAACGTTGATCTATCAAGCTCAATGAACACGAGGCACGTCTAAGTCGTAGCCGAGCGCTTGGATATCTTTCCACTAGCCGGAGCTGCACATTGATTACTGTCGGCTGTGGCGTAGATGCCAATCACCACCTATTTACAACGTATCAGTGACGGTACTCTTTGACAGCCTGCGCTTCGATTTGGCTCTCAGGCATGTCACTTCCAAGAAAAACCCGTGCTGCGCATGTCGTGTTCGAATCCCTCGGGCCTCAACGGCATCAATCAACGCTACATTTAAAACGAGAACCTCGACTTGTAATTCCCAGATTTAGCTATCTACAGGTGCTACTCCATGCATACCACTCCCCACGAGAGCGAATCTGGCTTTCCCGTTTTCGAACCTCACTTCACTCACACCGACGGCCCCATCAGATACACACCCAGTAGGTATATCACTATCATTTTTGTCGCTCTATATACCGTCGCCCTCGGTGAGTGTCTCATGCTGCTATAGATGAGCCAGTTTTACAGGCATGTCTTCGCAGTGCTTCACGCAGCTCAAGCCATGCGCTACCGCTTCGTATGGCCTGTCCCCACCATTCTTTTCGCAGGCGTTCTCGAAGTCACAGGATGGTCCGCACGCCTGGCGATGAGCTTTCGCCCCAATTGCCACAGCCTCTTCATGATCCAGTAGGCTTCCATAGTTTTCATGTCTGCCCCTCACCCTTAGCCTTGGCGGCCACTCTAGGATCGTCAGTCTTGCGATTGGACCGACCCCGCTACTGGGCAGCAACTTCATCATATTTGGAGCAATTGTCGGTACTCTGGGAACGTGTTTCAGTCGATTGGGTCCACGCAGATGTACGTCTCAACTCGTTGTGAGACATCCACTACTCACCCGGCTGCAGATGCAATGACATTCATCTCATGCGTATATCTTTTCACCTACATCCATCATCCGAACTGAGTATTGACCCTTAGGATATCACAGCTATCATTATACAGGGAGCAGGTGGAGGTATTGCCTCATCGGACGATAGAAACACATCCAATCTTGTTCGTCAAGTCCCTCAATGTTTTGGCGATGTGTCCTTGACCTCGGTCCTTTGTAGGGCGCCCACGTCCTGTTGGCGGGCATTCTTTTCCAACTCGGTTCGCTATCTATATATCCATATGGTGCTAGTAACGGAGTCTGGTAGTGGTTATGTCAGTCTACATGCTCATCGCTACGGAAGTTTTATGGCGCTACTACAATGACTGCCCCTTTCGTCCGACATTGGGACCTCGCTCGGAGGCTGGGTACACGAGCAACGTACGAGTAATGATCTGTGCGCTTGCTGTCAATACGGCGTTTATGTACACTAGGTCTGCTCCTTCGACTTCCATCGCTCTGGCTAGACCTGATGCGAATGCCAGAGTTATCTACCGTGCTGCCGAACTATCCTCTGGATGGAACAGTAAGCTCAGCAATACGGAGTTGTGGTTCAGTGAGTGTCATGACCAAGCTGGCTTGACTTGGACGGAGTGGGCGCTGATAGAAAACCCTCAGATATTTTTGACGGGGCGATGATCCTACTCGCGATCTATGCAATCAGCGTAGCCCATCCAGGACGCCTGCTTGGGCGGTCAATGAGGAATTGGAAGATGAAGTTGGATGCTGAAGGTTGTGAAAAGAAGAATGTCAAAACGACTCACCATACCTTGAATGGCACTTCTAGGGCGTCTGTCAAGGATAGTCGCGCCCCGGTCGCGCCTAGTTTGTAATGTTAGAATGAAAGTACACCACGACGAGGGCCGCGATGGCCTTACGCGTCGTAAGTCCGGTCGCCTGGCACTGTGGAATTCCTTGTGACGGGAACCTGGCGGGGAAAGTAACCTTGCAATCTCAAGCCCGACTAAGCTTGGAAGGGTTAACTTGAGTCTTGGGCGCATGAGACATTACTGTTCACTGTACACTGATTACGGTCGTACATCGTTTGCAGACTAACATGTATGCCTGAGTCGTCCAGAAGCCGTCGGAGCGTAACAGGTAGAGTAAATGTCCAAATGTGGAGGAGAAAGAGTACGACTATTCAGTCGCGAAGAAAAGTGTATACAAAAAAGGGTGATAACGCGAGACAGAAACAATTGGTGCGTGTTGTGTATCATTATGGAGTGAAACAATCCAAACATGGGTGAGGACATTTCAAAGCACGATAAAAACCACAAGGGCGACGAGCGGCGCCATGACAGAGGAGGATGTCAATGACATACCTCCATCAGTCGAGTCTTCGCTGGTTGTGGTGGAGGCAGGTGATGCAGAGGACGTCGTGACAGAGACGCCCGCAGATTCGGACACAGTGACAGATGCGGTCACAGATGCCCTGGAAATCAACAAAATGAGCAGAAGCCAAAACAGAGTGGTGAGAGCAGCGTACGAGGCAGAAGTCAGACTGACAGTCACAGCGACACCGACGCTCTTGCACATGGCTTGAGCGACTCCCACAGCTGTTCCCAAGTCTTCGGCGGAGCACGTTTCCTGATGACAGACAGGCGGGGGTCAGCTAGATAAATGAACAAGAACGGGGTGATACTTGCCTGGAAGCACGCGGTGGCGGAGTTGACAAAGGCAGAGGAAGCGCAGAGGCAGGCTTGATCAGAGGAGGAGCATCCGGTGGTGTCGGCGGACTGAATGCAGGAGGTGGTGCAAGCTGAATGATGGGAAGAGTATCGTTAGACATCAAGGATATGAAATGAGAGTCCAGAAGCAGATTGACGCTTCGCACGGCGGGGAACATGGAACTCACCAGGTAGATCTGATTTGGCGACGAGGCGCATGGCACTGACGGACGCAGCGGTGGCGAGCACAGTAGCGAAGCGCATCTTGTGTGATGGTATCGTGTCGATTGCGTGGCGTCGATGAAAGATGGGCGGAAGGTCGCGCAGGTAGCGGATGAAAGCGAAGGGACAAAGCAAGCTGCGCTTCTCCCAGCACGCGCGCAACGTCCTTTAAAGCCCGTCCCGGCAATGACGCAAAACAAAGAGAACAATGGGGTTTGTCTTCAATGCTGCATTCCTCACGGCTCGTGGTCGAATGGAACGATGCCGACACAATAAAGGCCCATTGTGAGCACGTTCAGTGTTCGTTGCTAGATGCCGTTGGAAGATTTGGAGGAGGATAGCAAATCATTGTCGAGGTCATCGTCACGGTGAGTCACATCGTGGGGGGAAGGAAAGACCAAGCCGCACGGTTTGTCACATTTTTGTCACCTGCATATGAAATTCCTCGGGCCGTGGTCCCGGCATTTGCTTCCACTGTCAGTGCCACTGCTACTTACTACAGTGGTATTTCGACTCGAGTCCTTACCTCCAATCTGCTGGCTGACCCCCGCTAGGCGCGAGATTCTAGATTTCTCCTTCCCGGAAATTTCGGTCGAAGTCAAATTGATCAATCTTGCTTGTGCTGTAAGACTGCCGACTGAAACCTGCGCAAACCAACTCCCCACTTGCTCGCCACTCCATCTCCGAGAGTCTAATGCTCACCAATTCAGTTCTTTGCATTGTAGTCCCAATCCTCTTCGTGCTTCCCAGTTTCATATACCACCGCCCCGGGTCTCCCGGACTTGTTATACTGAATATTAAGCTACTAAGTAAGCTTGGGCGTGCTTACCCATTGACCTATACAGCTCTCGTACTGTCGTACCTCATTTACTGAGATCCACCAATGGCAGCTTCGTTTCGTGCTCAATGTTGCCTCGGGCTCGGGCTGGAGGTGACTGGCGCGGTCACAGTCATCAGCTGGTCTTGCCATTGCCCGCCGAAGGCCATTGCCTTCAGGTTTAAAAGGAGTCGTACGCTTTTCGAGTCTCACGCTGTCATTTGAACCCAATCACCACGTACTCACACTGAAGATGCCCAACACAGACGGAGCAAAGACTGCCATCGTCCTCATAGACGCGTTGGTCTTCATACCATACGTTATACGGCCCATTCTCATCAGTTCATTTCTCAGATTGAACGAGTTCCTGCACCCAGAGGGGAAACTCTACCCCAACATCAAGCAAAATCTGGCCGAGGTGAACGCCATCGAGAATATTAAGCGCGTCGTCGCGTGGGCTCGGCTCCCCGAAAACAAGGTTCCCGTGTTCTACGCGCTGCATCACCTCACACACGAGCATGACTACGAGGCGTGGAGGTTCCCGACAGACTTGCAGGTGACCGTCAAAGAGCGGAATATGTTCGAAGCGGGGACGTTTGGTGCAAAGCTCTTCGAGGGGTTGGAGCCGGACTACGCCAATGGAGACGTCGTCACGGCCGAGCATTGGAACTATAGGTAAGCGCGCTCGTCAACATCGAGAAAGTTCGGTGCTCATGAATGCTGCAGTTGCTTCTCGAACACGGACCTCGACTTCCAGCTGCGCAAGCATGGTATTGAGAAGTTGATCATGATGGGCATGCTAGCCCATGCATGCGTCGAGTCTACTGCACGCCATGGTGTCGAGAAGTGAGTCTGCCAGCTCATCTGTTCTGCTCGCCAGCTGATTGATTCTCTATTCAGCGGATTCCATGTTACGTTGGTGTACGTTGTTCCTCCACCTGATAGTGAGAATCCCACTCACCGAGTTCATCTTGATACAGAAAGGATGCCACCGCGACATTCAACAAGGAGCTGTATGACGCTGGATTAACGGTCTATCCGTTCATCGCCCACGCCGTAAAGACGGCCGAGGAGATTGTGACTGGCAAAAACTGAGCAGAAACGAGTTGTATGATATTTTCAGAAGTCGTGCAGAATGATAAGCACTGTCCGATGATTCATTCAATGTTTGCAGGCTGCACGGGTGTGACGCGTCCATTCAACCACAATTAAAGTAATTCCCTGCAATGACCTCGGGACAGCCCGAAGTGTCTAGAAGTCCTCAGACCATTGCCATGCATGCACACTCTGAAAAGGTAGCTCACCTTTGTTGGTAGGACAATCAGCTGAATGGTCGCAGCACTTGATACACGCTCGTGGCCCTCGCGGCTCGACGAGCTCGACGTAATGGTTGTAACCTAAACACACGCTCCCTTGAGGGTTCCCCCTCCCGCCGTCTCCCCCGCTCGAATCGTACTGGCCTCCTGCGTCGGTCGGTATGAGGCGGTCGAGGTGGCTCGAGTTTATGCACCCTGTCACTGACATCGAATGCTCATCAGCGAAAACCTTGCATTGCAGACGTCGCATACATTGAGCATATCGTCCCCCATTCTTTCCTTTCCCTGACTTGTACTCAACCTGACGCCAGAAGTCCGTCGGTAGGACTCCTTGGGCGTCGCTGTACTTTCCATTCGGAGAGCAGTATGTCTTCATACCACCAGGGCGTTCGCTGTCACCCACCGACGTATGCGGGGTCCGGGGAACGATGAGGCTATTGAAGACGCGTTGAGGAGACGAACGCTGACACTGAGATTTTAGGAAAGAGAACATACCAAAACTTATCCGCACTCGTCACATAGACGGTGTTATCCGGCGCTGCATTCGGTGCTGCGGCCGAGTGAGCGGTCAGAGCGAGTGAGAGGAGGATTGCAAAGAGCATGTCAGGACAATGTGAGTGACTCGGATCGTTCACGTATGGTCTTTTGAGGGTACAGGTCAATCGAGGTCGACGGCCACGATACCTCATCCTTTTGTCGAGGAGATCCTGCAGCATGCATTGAGAGCTAGAAGAAGACGGTTGATCATCGAACTCGACGCCATATCAAAAACTGAGAGATCCGACCCATGAACGCGCATGGGTCGTTCCCATGACGCTAATTGAGGCAGATGCGCGCCCTACGCATTTGTTCACAGTACCGAGAATGATAACGCAAATTTACGGAAGAAGAGCGACAGCCGGTCAAAACGCGGTCAATCATTTATCGCGCTTGATACGAGGTCCGGGTGAGCATGCGCCAGTAGGTCCGAGAGGATGATTTAACCCGGCATCTCGTAATCATTCGAAGCAAGCTGTCTGGGGCGATCTTGTTGGGAAGATTCCGGCTGTTGAAACTAGTGTCAGACAAGGCCTCACACGTCCTCCTGAAGGCAAACAAGACAACGAACGAGCGTAGATGGGCCAGAGATCGGTTGTCAGATAGTGGCTTGCTCGCTGGTGTTTGACGAGAGCATCCTGGCTGAAGCAACTCGCAGCAATCGTCACATGCCCTTTCGGGTAAGACACCATCAGCCGTTGCTCAAGGAAGACAGGCATGGCCTGGTCGGACTTTTGGTGATCCCGGCCAAGGAGCGGCGGCTTGAGGAGAGCGTGCACCAGTAATCTTGTACAAACGTTTGACATTCAGGACGCGTACGAACCCTCCGTGGGGCGAGGATCGAGCCAGGATGAGTATCGTGTTCCGCGCCGATCTATGATAGAGCCACCTTTCCAGGCACTGTCCATGCGGAACCTGAGGGCGTGGTCCGAAGCTGTCCAAGAGCGCCGCGTTGTCGCTGTTGATCTACGCCGGGTTCCCAAGATGGTTTGCCATTTGCTACGCGCAATTATCCGCATCTGGATCCAAAGGGGATACAGCTCTGTCGAGCATAAGGTGACATAAGATTGGAAAGATGACATCTGCACGCTAGAAGATAGTGGTACGTGCGGCCTGGCGTGCTATATCCACTGTCCACCCAAGTTCCGCTGCGCCCGCTGCATGCGTGGCTATGATGAATGGTATGCGCGTCATATGAGACGGACCTGGGGGATATGAGAGGCAAGACGGCGAGAGGTGGAGGGCACGGACATCCGAAGCGACTGGCTACGAGCAGTGTTCTGATTTGAATAAGCTGTAGCCTGGCGATAGTTCAGACAAAGAAGATGAGATATATTGAGGACACACCACCGCCCTCGAGATACGAGTCCATTGCACTAAAGGCATATCGTTTGAGCTCCCTCTCCAGGAGCCAGGCGTCTTCGCAGGTCACGAAGCCGCAGTCATGAAGAACGCAAATGGCCTCGATGAACCAAAGGCGGGACGAGAACTCGGCGGGATGGATGTTGGTGGTGTCGACGGTGTTGAACGTGGCGGTGAGCTCCTGGGTGACATCCTTGAAGCTGCCCAATCCATGCAGATCGGCGAGGCGAACCATGGCCACGGGCTCGCTGCTCTCGTGGTAGTCCGCAATGGCGTGCATCTCGAATGCCCAGCGACCGGAGGAGCCCTGCATCGGGACGGTGGTGACATGGAAGAGCGAGCCGGCGCTGCCGATTGGCGTGTGCGCGGCGTCGGGCACGAAGAACGCCCAGTCCCAGGTCGTGTAGTCGCCGCGGAAGATGAGCACTGCGTACAGACTGCCGCCGTCGAGAGCTGGCGGCGCGACGGTCTCGGTTTTCGCGTCGCTGGGCATGTCGACGACGTCGTTCAGGATAGAGGGATTGCTCTTCAGGGACAAGGTACCCTATCTGATGATCGTCCGGGGATGGCGAGTAGCAACTGCCGCCATGATTTGTCCACACGCTATCGTTACATCCCTCTTAGCTCAGTGGTAGAGCGCATCACTAGTATTTAGACACTCGTCTCGATTCTATGATGAGGTCAGTCGTTCAAGTCGGCTAGAGGGAATCATTTTGCATGCGACGCTTCACGCGGCGTTCTTGTTTTGTGTTCTCTGTAAAGATATGAGGCTCTTGTCTCCTGAGTCCTGAGTCCTGAGTCCTGATATTGACGCTTGGGACTTGTTTTCGGGGAGGGCCCCATCAGAACTTTTGTCCATGTTCAACTTGAACATGGACAAAAGTCCTGTTGTCCCGACTTACCACAGTACTAACTGCAGTGGACATAGTGCTTTTCTGTTCTTCTCAGAACTTGAGGCAAGTACTTTCACAGCAGACTGTAAGCCCATTTTCATACAAACAACCCAGGAGGAAAGTAGAGTACATATTTACACGCCGTGACGCTGGGGATGTACGAACACGTCGCTGATGTCCGCGCGTGCCGTCTGTCCAGTATTCATGGCAGAATCCCGACAACATACAAGACAGAGTAATGAGATCAAGAAATAGGAGAAAATGAGAGGAGGGAGTGTTCGGAAGAGAGTGAGTGTGTGGGTAATTGTGGTGGGGAGGATGCCCTGAAGCAACAATGGACAGCAGCTCGAGAGCTGCGGAACGCGTCAATGAGTCGATGCCCATATCTGAATGTGGGGAGCCAGTGATGCAACCAGCAGCTCAGAGCAAGGAGGTGATCGACATCGAATGCGTAATGTTGAGTTCCCCTGAATAGAATGACCGATCCTTGTACAGGTCGTTGCGAGAGAGTCGAGAACACAGGCTTGCCGAGACGTCTCGTCCTTGTGCCAAGAAGGGCAGAGTGGAACACAGTGTCAAGATCACAAGCATGCGGAGGTACCCAAGCCTGAGATTGCAAGTCGCACCGTCTAAGATTGTGGCAGAGATCGGTGTGTGTAGCGCAAAGATCGCGGTCGGACCATGTTCCCCATGAGACAAGGGGGGCGGAGGTAACACCGAGGCCGAGTGATGCCCGTAGTAGAACAAGGCCATCCATATTCGTCGAACCGCCGATGTTGTGTCCCTGCTTCCACGAAAGGCAGGATAGTTGTCGGTGTACCGATTTGCTCTAAAAGAACGTTGTTACCATGCCAACGATAGATCTGAGACACGTACGGATCATGCTCAGTGCACGAAGTTTGCCTTTTCATCCGTCCATTCTTCTGTCCAGGGGAGGTACTTTGGCGATGTGCTGATTTGAGCTGAAAGCCCGATGCATCCTTCTTCCGTATAAGGAAGGGTCTATGATGCCGATTGGGGCTGAAAGGATATCACTGTTCATCTTAACGGCGATCATGAAGTGCGCATACGGATTTCGGAGTGCTACGGTGCGCTCCCGTTCCTCTTTGTGCGAATCGGGAGCCTGTTGTTCCTAGAATGGATTACCCTTTCTCGGATTGAAGATAAAAGCAGACGCCTCACTGGCAAAAAGGTCGAAGTGGGCTGCCGCCTCCACTTCCGCAGGTACGATAAGTCTAGTATCGTTCCTGCTTGAGCGGTGTTCACTCTTTGTTTGTCCACATGCCGATGGACCACACTCCTTGAACCTTTTCAACGCTCAGTGAGTGGACAGAATTCTGCAATGAAGACTTAACTGAAGTCGGTCTTGAATGTAGCCCTCCACATCGCTACCAGCGAACTCGATGCGCGAAGTCTTGCAGAGACATGGCAGTGATACGCCGAGTCGAAATGTGATACTCCTTCCGATAGTTTGCGAACCAAATTCGGAGCTCTGGGACGGTCCTTGTAGCTTTGGTGAGTCGTGTTCAGCTGGAAATAAAGATAGGCACGAGCTATTTCAACTTAGAATCATCCTAGATTCGATCCGCTCTATTGATTCGTGAATCAAATCCCTAATCAATCAAAGATTCGATCCGTTCAGATTAGACATGACCACGAATATCGGATATGTTAGGATATATTGAATATAATTGTATCCGACATTCGAAAATATTCGAATACATATCTTAGGATAGGATAGATTGTAGAATATCATATGAATGTCAAATGTTCACTTTTGAAACAAACATTCGAAAACTGTTAATAATAGTAATAGTATTACATGTCTTATAGTACATATGAAGGTTTGTTTCACATTTATAATCACTCTATCATCATAACTTGCTAAGATTTATGATTCTATACTATTATCAATAAGAATATACATAGATATATATGAATATACTCGAATATATTCAAATATATTCGGAAATATTCGAATGTATCATATTTTCAAAGGATAGAATGTCAAATGTCTATTCGAATACAAATATCTAGCTTTGGGGTGCACATATTTATGGTTAGGATGTAGGATACATCCGAATAGACATTCGTGGTCATGTCTAGTTCAGATCATTGAAAGGATCATGAATCATTAAAGGATCATTACTGATTTCTTGTATATCACAGTAATCATGAGGATCTCACTTCAAATTAGATAGTGTGATCATTATTATGCCTCATACTATCTAAATATCAGTGAACATACTAGTATTATACTATATATTGGTATGAATATATCAAAAATATAGAATCATTAGTGATTTGATCCGTTAAATGATTCGATTCGTGAATCAAATCATTCTAATGATTTGAATCAATATAAGGATCATGAATCATTAATTTATGGTGAGGATACTCTCTCAAAAAATCAAGGATCTAATCCGTTAATAGCTCGTGCCTATCTCTAGCTGGAAATGTCAACAAAACTCACCCATGACTCAAGCTTTCCAGATATCTGAGGCATTGGTCGTCTGGGAATGGTGTCACTTGAGTAGCAATATACGTCAGATAATGCCAGTCAAGCATAAAGCAGTCCGCTCTTCATGGTCCATTGAGAGTCCTTATAAGTTGAATTTGTACAATACGCGCGGGACAAGCTTTTTCAAGTATTGTTCAACATCGTCGTTACGATGATATAGATAGCGAGTCGCTACGGTGAATTGCCTTTTGTCAAAGAGTGGCAAGCTAGACGAGAGGCAAGAACCCAGATTCTGACCAGCGTCAAAGGGTAGCTACCTCTGTCATCGCCGTTTGATGACTCCAAATAAATGCATGAGTACCCGCGGCTGTGAAAATGCGGATGAAGGCATGTACGAGGATTGAGGCGCGGCGGTCCGGGCGTGGGAAACTCGCAAAGTGGAACATCACCCGACTCGACATCGCGTTGTCACTCTTGTCGCCGCTGTCGTGCATTGCAGCCGCGTCATAAGCTGTAGAGCGGTGTGGTAAGCATTTCTATTCATTAAGACCTGCGGCCCATGTCGCTCAGTGTCTACAACGACCTATCGCCCGTCAACTCTCGTTCACCGACGTCGATTGACATGGCAGTGATCTGCATGAACGGCGGCATTCCGTCATCGCACATCCCAATCAAATCTTCCGATGCTACTTACCGCCCAATTGTGTACTGCTGACTTCTTCAACTTGTCTCTCGATCACATTACAAATGTGACGATCTCAATCCCGCCAGTCGCTAGGGAGGCATGTTGATTGTTCCTCTGGGAACTGATTACCGTGAGGTTGTGTCGACACCATGGCCATTACCTGATCTCCAGGTTTCATCCCCATGGCGTCTGAAAGATAGCAGATCACTGCGAACTTTTTCGTCAACCACTGGCATCCAGGTCTTTGCCGACTTATCGCAGAAGGATATTGCTCGATCTTCAGCTGATCTGTTCTGATAAGTTTCAAATGACATACAAGCTACCATAATCGCTCAGTCTGCAGACAGGGCTGCTCCGCCACTAGCTCCAGTCAGCAAAGAGAGATGCGGTCCTAATTCTTTCCAGGTACGACATGAGATAGCGCCCTTATAAGCGCCATTTCGGTTCTTGAACCACGGCTCCCAGCGCATCAGGGCATCTCTATATAGTTTGTGTACCACGGGCGCAGATTCAGCTGTGAGAAGCCTGTGTAGGTTTGACAGAGAAGACAGCCACAAGCTTCGAGATCGAAGAATGGCGTGTGCACCAACAATCTTGAGGCACGACTGCCGCTTCCTGTCCAACATAAACAGAAAACTGCACAACGGAGACAGATTTGATGGCTCGAGGATGTAGTCCACAGTTGTAGCAAACACTTCGGGTGATGCAAGCGATAGAGATTCCAGTCCATCCAAATATGCGCTGGCCAACAAGGCATAGAACACAATGTTCAGACAGTCACTGTGCACAGCGTCACCAGCTGGAATCACGGCAACTCGAGGTAGATCCTTCAGCCAGTCTCTTGCACACAGTTCTGCATATATGTGCATACTGAGACTTGACTGTTTCCTGACTGATGCCTCAAGAATGTCTGCAATCAATTCCAGTGCATCACTTCCGGGGAAATTAGCGAGAGAGATGGTTGAGATCATCTCAAGCTGGGTGTCAGAGGCGTTTCCCAGAAACATGCTGTAAAGTGTCAGCTCCACGACAAGTGTTCGGAAGAAGACCCGAAGAGCTTTTTCCGAAGCCGCAGATGACAGCAACTCTCTGAAGCTTTGCGAAAGCACCATATCCATCAGACTTTCGAATATGGCTCGGACAATAGTATGGCGGTGACGGTTAAGGATGTAGCCATCACTCTCAATTCCAAGGTAATCCAGGCATAGGTCAAGAGCACAGTCCATGTCAGACTCATCGTCAGATAGACGGCACGCAGCATGCATGACAGGAGATTGCAGCACAGCAAGAACAAGACAAATGTCGGGGGGGAGACCTTGATATGCGTCGGTGATGCAACGGTGGGGATAAGCATTGCGTAACACAAATTCGCATATTGATGGTCCCATGAAGGAGGTCAAAGCTTCGGAGAAAGCAATTGAACGATCTGTCCCGGGTATGTCGAGAACCTTCAGGGCAAAGTTGTTATAATCCCAAGATGACTGTTGCACCGAATGCTGTGGACGACGAAGGGGGAGGGATCGCAGGGTGCCAGGTTTGTTGTCGCTGACAGTAATCCCGCTGCAGCAGTATTTTAAAACACATGCAATAAGTCCTTTCCAGACGAGAGAGTCACCCTCTTCGATGTTCAACCACGAAGTTCCGGAAAACAAAGCGTTTTGAAGCAATCTTGCCCAGATCAAAACATCTAAGCTATCGCTAGCTGCGCCGCTCAATTGCTTGGCCAGGAAGGCAGCGGCCTTTGGGGCTTTGGCAATGTCAAGAAGAACAGAAAGCGAGGCTTCGGAACTGGTGGTGTTCATACTGATCGATGGGGTAGGAACATCGATGTAGGGCATAAGCGGTCCTGTCCAAAAACGAACGTATGCTCGGTACAGACGGCCATAGGCTGCCTGCCGATCAGGTGTCTGATACTCGGGCTTTTCAAGGAATGCATAGATAGTCTGATCGATGGACGGAAACCTCTTGGTCACTGACTTCGTCATATGCAGCGGCATAATACTCATGGCTTGCAAAACCGCAGATTGGACCGTCGAGTTCGAGGCGGAGATCTCAAAGAGCCAGGAAAGCGCACGAGAGTCCATTGTGCTTGCCTTTTCTTCAACTGCCCTCTGCTCGACAGCCTTGAGCGACAGTATCGGCGGAGGCACACTTCCTAGCTCAGACTCCGAGTCTGAGGTGTTCGTGTTCGTGTTGGGAACGAAGGGTGGTGGGGATTCGACTGGCGGGGACCCGACGGAGGTACAATGTTGGATGCCGTATTGTCGTAACCGACATGCGATACGAGAAAAGGCTACTTGAACATAACAGAGCACGACATGGGTATAGTGGGTAAGAGGAGTTTTATATGGGCAGTTTGGGCGGAGAATGGGAAGGAGGTTTGTGCCAAAGTAGATCGCGACTGCCAATGAACCAAGAACATCGATGACCAGTGAAGAGGGTGTGCTAAGTCCTCTCAGGTACACGACAAGACCAGCCAGGAAGATTCCAAGTGCCAGGTGCATGAGAACCGGAAGTACGCCAATGATCATAGGCACATGCCATGCTTCGAGACTATCGAACCGGTATTGGCGAACACGGCTTCGACTGGGTGGGGTCCCAGATGGAAGAACGGTGTACTCGTGAATCCAGCTCTTCATCAATGCGGCAAAGAGTGCTGTCATGAGGCTCAGCGCCAAGCTTGTGAACCAGAGTGCGTTGACCCAAACGTCGGAAAGTGATGGTTCGGCGGCGGACTGGTTGTTGAGACTCGAGCGAGGAATGTCTCCAGCGGGTGTGCTCTCGGCTATAGAACGAACGAGGTCGACAAGCTCATGCAGGAGACTAGCGCTGACTGACGCCGGGTCGACCTTTAAGTTCTGACTGGTCTGTGCAACGAACGTCGAGACAACGGAAGAGAAGAGAGCAGCCTGCCACAAGGAGAAACACTAATGATGAGCTGTATTGAATGAAGATAATGATCACACTCACAAAGACCAGCAGGACGTCTAGAGCGTCTTTCCAATTTTCAACCATGTCATTGTCGTACTTGAGGGCTTCGTCGCATAGAATTTTCCAGACAGTGGCATGCTCCCCCATTTCCTGAAAAGGGGGATCTTCACCATACTTGTGGTAGTCGAAAGGATCGATTCCTGTGTGGCGTAATTCATGGAAGTGTACTGAGCTAACAGGAAACAACGTACCCTTTGTAGCGCAGGAATTGGAAAGCTTGATCGAAAAAAGTCTGCGTCGCCGCCCCGCAGACGTTTCGACGACGTACATTTGATTTGATTTGATTTGATTAAATCCTATTTAAAGTGGCGTGCAGGCCGTTTAACGGCCTATGTGTCCACTACAAGTACTTGTAAGTATGTAGGTAATCTGAGATGATAGATGTCGTGTATGTAAATAGATATTGAGGAACATAGTGGGGAGGGGGTGGGCGGCATGCCCTCTAGGTAGGCAATGGGATCGTAAGACGAGCCCAGGAAGCTACGGGAAGAGAAGAAAGAAAGAAAAAGAGAGATAGATGAGAGGAAATAGCGGTAACTGAGTGAGTGAGATGGACGGGGGGTGGTGTCTGGGGTATGCGATCTGGACGTCTGTACGGGTTACGCGCCTGTTCCCTCGTATACCGGTGGGTCTGGCTGGAAGTCGGCGTACTGGTTGAGCTCCCCGAAGACTACGCCAAGGTGGTCTCGAATGACGCTAGCCCGCAAGGCGGTGTCCACCTCCGGGATGGAGAGCTCCATAATGAACTCCCTGGTGGTGGTGATTGCCAACAGCACCCTGTCGATGACGGCTCTGGGGATAGAGAGAGACGATCCCTCGTATGGAGGCGGGGGCGCAGGGCCATGAGGTGTCGCGATGTCCCTCGGCGCAGGAGCGTCAAACTCGGTAGTGAAAGGGTGGTCTGTGAGGATGTGGGAGCCGAACACAACGACGCCGATGCCTTGATGCGGATCAATCGAGTGGGTGCCGATGTGCAGCGGGCGGGGTAGAGGTTGCCCGTCAAGGGTGAGGCCCAAACGTTCCGCCGTGCGAGTGGTTGTTCGCTGGCGTTGGCGGAGCAGAGTCTCTGCGCGGCGGATGCCAGCCAGACCGTTAAGGTAGTCGTTGTAGGAGACTTGGCGAGGCATGTGAGGGAGACGTCGAGGGAGGCTGGCAAGTGGCACAAGTGGTAGAGGGAGAGTAGGTCGTATGGGTGTGTCGTGGTTGCTTTTAAAGGGAGATCATCTCTTTCATTCGGCGTGAAAGAGGATTGACGTCACGTTCGATCGCGTTCAAGCCGACGCGTCGTGCTGATAAACTCGAAGAGGGCTTTGAAGTTTCTTGGGCAGGATAAGAGCGTCCGTGGGTTGAGGGTCTGCCTGCCGATCGCTCGTCTGAGTGAAGATCGTGCCTCCGTGTATCGACGACAAGTGAACAGAAAATGCTCTACCGTCTCCGGGGTCGCGCACCGATTGCAGTTTGGTGAGTCCACAATGTGCATTCTGGCCAGGTACGCATTGAGTCCGATATGGCCCGAGCGAAGTTGCGTGAGGACGCTGGCCTGCGGTTTCGTGAGGCCATTGTACAACTTGAGTACCCGAGGGCCAGGGGGTGTGCTGTCAAACGCACGTATGCGTTTACCCGACTTTGATTGGGCCCATTCCCAGGCTCGCGAAGATGTGAGCGCCTTCTTGTAATATGCCTTGAGAGCTGCTCCGCTGGTGGGAAGATCGTGTAAGCTTCGTAGGTGATATGGAGTCATTGTGCAATCTCCTCGGGCCGCTCTTTTGGCATGAGCGTCGGCCTCCTCATTGCCAGGGATGTCGACGTGACCCGGAACCCAGATGATAGTGAGCTGTAGGTGGGGAAGCTTCCGACGTATGCGGTCCAGCAATTCATGAAACAACTCAACCAAGTGTTGGCCAGATTGTGCCCTCCTACGTTCATTACTTGTTATGGCCGACTTGTTGTCGATGAAGAAGGCCGCGGATCTCTTGGCGCGTCTCGGGCGACGGTCCGACTCGATGATGTCAAGGCCTAGAATACTGCCGACTATCTCGCCCTCGTAAACCGTATGCCGTTTGTCCGATCCGAGCCGCACCCTTCTCTCCGCCAACACCCTGTCCTCGTCGTCTACCAGGACCGCTGCCGCTCCTATGCTTCCATCGATGCCTGAGCCATCGGAGAAGATCTTGAAATCTGCTTTGGAGTTGAGGACCATCTGTGTCGCTTCTGCCTTGCTCGTCGCCATCCTTGTCTCGAAGGGGGCAGTCCACCATGGATCTAGGGGGGTCGGGTCGATGGTTTCCACCCCGCGAACCCGAGGGAACGCTCTGAACAGAACATGTAGAGCTGAGATGTGGGACTGAGGTACGTATCGGGAACAACGGTCTACCATCTTCTCTAATGGATGTGCAGGTGGGAGTGAGGCGAGTCGGACCGTCGCATTGAGTGCCGTGATGTTGAGAAAATCTAGGAGGGGTGGGAGGTCGGCATGGAAGTTCAGCACGTCCACTGACGTAGTACGGAAAGCTCCCGTAATCAGTCTTGCCGCCACATTCTGCAGTTTCTGAAGTTTGGAGCAGAAACCCACAGAACCCGAACGACGCGGTCCCTCCTTAGCCGGCAAGATTGGCGCGAACCACACTGGGAGACCGTATGTGATCCGGGGAATTACGATGGCCCGAAACAACCGCCTCACATACTTGTGTGGGAGGCCGAAGGAAGTATTTGTGAGTCGCCCAATTGCTCCCAGTGTTTTTGCACCCTTCGCCGAGGCCGCTTCGACTTGCTGATGAAATCGTAGTTCCTCGTCTAGAATGATGCCCAGGTATGTTGCCGATTTCTCAGGCACGACGATGTGTTCGCCAACCAATAGTGGTATTGGCTGCTTCTTCGCCTTGTTGCGCGTGAAGTGTACTAGCTGGAATTTCCCGATATCAAAGCGACATGCGTGAGTTGCCGACCAATCCAGCGCTTCGGGGACCAGCCTCTTTAGCTTTTCGATATTTTCCTGCAGTGTGGCCGACGAGACTGCGAGCATGGTGTCGTCGATGAACCCGGCAGAGAGGCGATCCTTCTCTTTGGGATCCACTATTCGGAGGAGGTCTGAAGAGTAGAAGAGGTATAGAATTGGTGAGAGAGGGGATCCTTGAGGGAGACCCGAGCTGGCTGACAGCGGTGCAGATGTGTAGTCGTCAAATTTCAGAGTGGTCGTTCGCCCGGTGAGAAAGCTCTCAATCCATTTCACCAGGTCCTCAGGAACTCCGGCTTTCCGTAGGTCACTCAGGAGGCGTACGTGTGAGACGGTGGGGAAGGCCTGCGAAATATCCAGGAAGAGTACCGACGTGACCCACTTCTTCCGCCAGCTATCTTTGATGCGCTGGGTGAGGTAAAGAATGGCGTCGGTCGTTGTTCGTCCGGGGCGGCCGCCAAAGTGAGTGGATGCTAAGCAATTGTTTTGTTCCGCAAATGCTAGCAGTCGTCTTGCAAAACAGGTTTCGATTGCCTTGCTGACGACTTCCTCCAGGGCGATTGGTCGGTATGCCTTGGGCACTGTGTAGTCGGGTTTCCCCGGCTTTCGTAGGGTGATGGTGCCGAAAATCTTCCATTGCGTAGGGTGATAGCCCAGTCGGAGTCCCGCGTTTGCGACTGCTGCGAGAATGGGTGCAAGCACTGCCACCGTTGCTTGAAGTGCCGCATTTGTCGTTTGCGACGGGCCTGGGGCACTGAAGGCCTTGGGGTGCTTGATGGCGTCCGCCATCTCTTGGACTGTAACCTCAGGGCTTTCTTCTTGTGGCGTAGTTGGTGGCGGAGTGATATTGCTGGTGTCTGCTGGGGGAGGAGGCGGAAAGAATGTGGACATGAGGATATCTCTCTTGTCTTCGTTGGTAGACGCTGTGCCGTTTGGAGTTTTGAGGTCGGGAGTTTGGACTGACCCCGCTGAACGATTCGGTATGTCCGCTTGTTGCGCGTATCGATTGGCCTGCCAAACTGACTGCTCGGTCGCCTCTTCCAACCATTCCGCCCAGTGTGAGCGTTGCGCTTTCCGGATAGCTGCGTGGTATGCTGCTCTCGCTGGCTTTACTGCGGCGCGTTCCTCTGGCGTGGAGTTTCTATGATGAGCTCTATTCAGGGTGTGTTTGAACTCATGGTGCATAGCGGTGAGGTCCTTGTTCCACCAGCGCTTGGCGTATGGTGACGGCTTCTTGACAGGTACCGTGGCGTTGCCCTCTTGAAGGGCATCATCCACAATGTTCGAGACTCTGTCGATTCCCTCCCGTGTGTCCATGTGCTTGAGCGCCTCGGTTATGTTGGATCGGTGAAGAGCGCTGGTGACTGTCTCCTCGTACAGCTTCATGTCCGCGGCCCTCCAGTTGAGTTTAGGGCCTGGCTCAGAGCGAGCGATGGGAGTGTTGATCTCCACCAGAACAGAACGATGATCGGAACCATGGCTGGAGCCTATCGAACATTTGACGACCTCTTGGGCCAGGCGCTCGGATGCGAAGATCAGGTCGATAGTCGAAAAGGTGAGGCTGGAGGCGGAGTGGTATGTTGGGGTACCAGGGACCGTGCATAGATTGAGGTCTAACTCCGACAGGAACAGTAGTAACTCGCTACAGTCCGATCGTCGTGTGCGGTGTGTGGCGTTGGGGCCTGCCCATAACGCATGATGCTTGTTGAAGTCTCCTCCGCATAGAACATCAGAGTCTGGAGGGATGGTTGCTGCGTGGTTGCGTAGGGTTGTGATTGCCTGGTCGGATGACGGAGCATTGTACACCGAATAGATGTACCGTGGAGGATGCGAATGTGAGGTTATCTTCAAACAGACCACGTCTAGTGAGTCGATATATTCTTGTGATATGGAGTCGGAAGGTATGTCGGCCTTCACGTAGATGCAGGATCGGATACGATGGGACCGGTTGCGAAGCGCCGCTCTTGAAGGGAAGAAGCGGCGCCAATGGGGAGAGGAAAAGGAAAGTTGTTGATCTACGAATCGCGGTAACTCTTGTAACAGAAGAATGTCCTGCGATGCTGTGGCTTTGTCGTTGAGTAGTGATTTGAGGACTTCAGGTGATTGGTGGCAGTTGAGGTCGAGTATGTGAAGGTGTTCACCCATTAGTAATGGGGGTGGGTGTGAGCGCTGTGCGCGTCACTGAAGTATGGGCTGCAACCTATGTACCGGTTGTCGAGCTTGGCTTGAGCTTCCATAAGGTAGGGGCATGATTTCGAGAATGACTTATGAGGGCCTTCGCAGTTGGCGCACCGAGTTTGGATGTGGGTGCACAGACGCATGTTGGTGCATCGGTTCGTCGAGAGCGGGCACACACACGCGCTAGTGGCGTGATGTCCTGCGCAACGAGCGCAGCGAAGGGAGTCTTCGGACTGTGAAGAAGGGCATGCCTGGGCCTGGTGGCCGAGTTTCTGGCAACGATAACAGAGATCTTGTGCTGCTGAGGGGACAAACTTCCTCGTGTGATAAATAACTCCTCCGATGGCCACACCTCTCCTGATAAGATCGTCCGCCGCGCGTTCGTCGTCTAGTGCAATGCGGAGTGATGAGACTGTCTTCGATCCAACCTTCCCGACCCACGCAATGGCCTGGATTGAGGTTTGCGATCGGAATATCCCAGGGTTGGCGGCGTGGATAGCCTCCTTCGCGTTGACGCTGGTCGGATCGAATTTGGTGGGGACGAAGTCAGCTACGATAGATACGACCTTCCTGCTGATCGAGGCGTTCGGTTCCAGATTCTTGACCCATGTATCCGAGTGGGCTAGGATCTTGCCCGCGTCATCTTCGCTCTGCGCACACACCACGATGTTGCCGTTGCGTGATTTCCGCACTCCTCGAATGACTACCCCCCGCAGGTCGTCGACCGGCGAGTTCTGAATGGCCTGGGCCACCTTAGCCGACAACTCTTCCGGAGATAGTCCGTGAATAGGTGACGACTTGTCGGCTTTCTTGAGGGATACCGTCACCTGGCATGGGTCCGGGGTGGCTGATGGCTGGGCAGGGCGGTTGTTCGCGGGTTGTGGTGTGGGCGCCAGGGTCGGTGGCTGATGGGGCGGGCTGCCCGTTAAGAAGATCGCGTCGTGAATGAGCTGGGTTGTTCGTATCTCCATGAGCATGGCTTGTATTTCCTCTATCTGGGTCGACATGACGGGCGCTTTCTTGCGGCCGGGGGGTGGAGGAGGAGGGGGAGGAGGAGGAGGAGGAGGGGCTGAGTTGTCGGTACCACTTGGGACCTTTGGTAGTTTGTTGATTCTATCCAAAAGTGCCATGACTTTAGGCTTGGTTTCTTTGAAGACATGTGAGGTTTTAGCGTTGTCGCAGAGCACTTGGGTGTATTGGGTGAGAGTGGCAAGGTCGCTCGCGTTGATTGTCACCGTCAAGGTGGGCGTCGTTGAGGTTCCCGACGCGTTCGTCGCGGGCGCAGGCATAGTTATCCGGGAATTGGCGCGGGGATGTTGCTACACGTGTTGTGCCACTCAGTCAGATGATCGTGGTGGCGGATCAAGATGCGTTTTCGACGACGTACATCGGTACAGCCTTCTGGCCGGCGTTCACGACCAGCTCAATCTCTTCTTCCTCGTCATCTTCTGCGTTTAGCGTTTGTCGAGATGAGCGATTGTCTGACATATCTATGGTGGCAGCAGTGGAATGGATCGCAGGCGTGAATTCGGTGGGTATGGTGTAGTACAAGGCCATCACACGAGTTCTGATGGTATATATACTAAGCTCCGCGTCTCTTGTTCCGCATGCGGTCATCTCTGGTAGGAGGTGAATCGAAGGCTCTCTTTCAGAAGCACAAAACGAGACTTACTAGGCAAACTTCGCAATGACCGAGTAACTTGCCAACGGGCGCGCTGACGACCGTTACTCTGCTGAAAATGCCTTCTTCCGTATTTGTCTAGTGAACGCGTCAGAGTACCGGATACGGTGCCTACAGCATTTTACAGCATTGGGACTTCTGTCAGACGGGATACGCGAAGGTGAGGTGGACTGTGCCTAGGTTGCGGTGCTTGATCATGATGGGGAGAAAGCAAGCGGTAGAATTTCCCACGCCCGTGTCCCCAATCGTTCACCTGCACATTCTGCGACGCGACTCACGCGGGATGAATCGATAGATTGTCCCGGCATGGCGTCCGGTCTGCACAAGGATAGACCAATGGGGGTCGTGTGCTGTCATGGTCGTGTGGCGCACGCCAAGAAGCACTTCCGGCATCTTTTGAAAAAGCAAGGCCGGCAAGGCCGGGGTAAGTCCTTGATTTAGCTCGGAACTTTTACCCCGAGGCAACACATGGGCAATACACTAACGGCTCCATGTGGCGCACATGATTAGGTCACCAATGTTATGTTCTTGACATGATCTAACGTAAAGACCCAGATGCGTGCCGGGTAGCTGCCTCGAGCTGAGCCCGCGTGCCGCCCACAGCCGTCCATCACTGTGAAGGTTGTGATAACAATACGAGAGGCCTGACCCACACTCATTGCCTCGTGACGTGAAGTGAGAAGTTCGAACGTCGAGTCTATTGCAGCAGAGATGCTCGATAGTGGGTACGAGTTAACGACCAAACCCGCGCGGAGACAATCAACTCACAAGAAAGATTTGGAGCGCAGAGAGGATGTCGCTCCGCTGTCTCAAGCAGTTCTGCCCACTGAATCGAGTCTGTTGGTGGCACCTGTCGCGGGCGACGATTCATCCGAATCCATGGTGTCCGAGTCGGACTCTGACGTCTCCAGCGACAATCATAGCCCTGCAGAGCACACGACCTCTACTCCTCCTGCTACTGAGATTGACCATTATCAATCGGACGACGAATATTGCTGCTTCCAAGACGTGCACTCTTCTTTGAGCGTTGATGCGCAGAGAAAGAGTCATGACAAGATCTTTGCATACCTCCCCAACACCACGCAGATCGACTCCCATCGGCTCACCAAGAGGGTTTTGGAGAAACAGAGGGTTTCAGGCAAGCGTTCCTTGAGGAAGTTGCTGTTGGGCAGTCCCACACGGTCCACTCTCAGGCTTTTGGAAGGCCAAGATTTTGCGTACGACGCAGACGATGAGTCACACGACTCACCATACATCGATGACAACTTTGACGAGGGCCCTCATCCCCCTTCTTCTGTGGTAGAGGATCCTCATTTATGTTCCGGGACCATGACACTTGAAGGTACTCGTTGACCGAGCAGTAGCTCCAACGTAGCAAAGTGATGACGTCGGATACCATAGCTCACTTTCCTGTCTGTATATGCATGTGATACGCGACCTTTGAATCTCATTTTACGAGCGTCAAATCCAAATGGAAATTCGGAGATATTGTAAGCGATCATCTGGCACAACAATTAGTTCAATAGTCGGAAAAGAAGGAAGATATCAGCAATGCCACGGTTGCCACCACTGCACGCCTAGGCTGCCTTCGTGTGCAGATCCACTCTGGGAACGGAGGGGAACGGTCGCTGGCTCATGCGGGTGACCACAACTCCTTGCAAGGCCACTTCTATTGACAGGAATCTGCGTAAGCTGAGGAATAATTGCCAAACGCTTCAAGGAGGACTGTGGATGGATGACTCACCTTGTGGAACGTCAACGGCCTCAAGAGGACCCCGGCATGCCGCCTCAGAGGTCCGGATTTTTTGTCGTACATCTTCGGGCAGATTTTGCCTTCACGTCCGGATTTTACTCGTACATTTTTGGCCCAAAAGAGGTGAAGGTCCGGATTTTGAGTCGTACATTTTCGGGCAGGCGGCCCAAGGTCCGATCAAGAACTCGGACATATTGAGGTGATGACAACGCAGTTGGTAAGTAACCGTAAGTTACTTCGTTCGGCTAGTACCACCTATCATTGAAGCCATGCTGACCCTATACATGATTCGTGACTACAAGGCGTCGTCCGGGTAGAGGTACGGTACGAAACTTGGACACAAACAGGCAAGATCCCGGCGTACACCTAGCACAAGACCACAGGATACCTGGAGGGTAGGTCCGGTATGAAACTCGGACATGGACAGACAAGATCTCGGCTTACACCTTGCACAAGACCACAGGATACCTGGAGAGTAGGTTCGGTACGAAACTCGTACATTTTTGGCTTGCCAAAGCAAGCCCCGGTCTGAAACTCGGACATTTTTGGTCGATAGATGGCTGACAGAAAAGCCCCAAAATGGCCATTTCTGAACCGGACCTCTAAGGCGGCATGCCGGGGTCCTGCCTCAAGGCGCGAGCCGCGACGGCAAAGTCCGAATTGATATGGGACGGGTCACGGGTGATACGTGACCGCCCTTTCAGATTGACCACCACATGGACCCTGCGGAATGGCCGCCAATTCAACGCAGTCTCTTCGCTCATGGCTTTGCTTTTCGTCTTTCAAGACGTTGCGGGTCAACCCGATCCATAACTGCGAACCTTGATTCGTATTCGGCTTAGAGGTGCGTGTCGAAGACAACGAAGACTGAATGGGAAAAACTGACTGTGGACTCCGGTACTTATAGGCCTGCCATATACAAGAACATGCTTGCTATTCCTGTCCACTCCGCCGCCGCCTCGGTCCTCATTATCTTCGCCCACATCGTACATCGACTGGTCACGGTAAACAAACGCGCTACAGAGGGCAACAGACAAGGCCACAACAAAGGAGTGGGCGGGCTGGTTGCATTCGCGGGATGCTGCTAAGAATGGTCGGCAGGATTGCTCTGGTCGTCCTCTCGGCGTTGGTTCTGACGCGGGACGACTGATCGAGCATCGGCGGTTGCGTTGTATTTGTGCGTCGACTGTCTACTTTCGATTTATCCATTTGACAACCATATAGGCGCATGCGGCAAATTTGGCCACCATCATCGGCGTATGCGATAAATCTGGCCACCACTATCGGCGTTCTCTCACAACCCTCCTCGAGTCGTGTCTTCACTCTCCACTACAAATTTATCATGCTCGTCACGTTCCCCGTGTACCTCTATTGTGAGCTTCAACCTCTGTTGAATCTCACCGAAGTCGTGCAAGATGGCGCTCAGGCGGGACTCTCTGGGTCAGCATAGCCTTTGCTGTGATCGCGGAAGAAACTCGATTGAAGTGTACCGCTCGTCAAGAGTACGCTGGTTCGCCGCTCTTTCTATCCTACCTTCACTTACGCCCTCTCTCAGCTCTCGACGTTCTTCGCACGATCAAGCTCCTCGGCCGGGGGGCAAAGATGGAGGGCAAAACCGCCGAACAGCGTGACGACGAGCTTCTGTGGGTTCGCAGGAGGCAAATCTCATGCTTGTTCATGGGACTGTCAATCGACCGCCCCGTCTTACGATATTCGTCACGTTTGGCTTCCAGTACGTGGCTCTCCTATTCGCTTTCTGTCTCAAGGTGATACTGATTGCAATTTTATAGTGTATGTATTCAAAGCTGCATGACCTACACATACTAATCTTGTGATACCCGTAGAGTCTCGCTATGAAGCAAAACCTCGGCATGTTCATTGTCCATTTGGGCATGTCGGTCCTTGACATTCTTCGAAACTACATGCATATCATCTATGTCGCTCTCACCGAGGTCACGACAGGAAAGGTGTATCTGGACCGTATGAACAATTTCTTACGTGAGGTCGGTCTTACCATGCTCTGCATACTATCATATTCGACTGATATACAGACGGACTTGCTCGACACTTACACGGCTACCCATGCCGAATTGGTCATCCCATCGTCCTTGCCCGAATCGACTATTGGATCAGCCACGCATGCGTCGTCTGGTCTGTCGATGCTGAGACAACGCCGTCGAAGCGCAAGCTCGCATCGAAGATAGAGGAAGAGCTACTGTTCATGATGGTGCGATCAACATGGTGTTGGGACCGACTGGGCCGGGCAAGATTTCCTTGCTCATGGCGTTGCTGGGTACGTGGCCATCTGCTTGACTTTGGCGCTGATACTGACAAAGTCGCGTTGTCTAGGTGAGATGCACTCCATACCTTCGGCTCCGGGGGGGATCGTTCAACCTGCTAGTGATCCCATGCAATTTGAGCATGAATTGAGCAAGCTATGTATACAAGTTATTTCTTGAGCCGTGTACCCAGAATTCGGTTGCATGATCGCTAGATCTTTCGAGACCTTGCACAGCAATCTGCATTCGAACAATACTAGCACTGTTATTGTTCTTGGTATAGACCAGTGTCGCTGATGGTGACGATCATGATCAGCGCCCACTAAGTGTATATGAAGGCCGTCTAGAAAGCACCAGTCAGCATTACATCCCCGACCACCGCGATCTCTCTGTTGCTACAAGTCAGCACTCCATCCAATTCCGAGTTGACCTCAGAACCAAACCGCTTGCGAGCTGTCCAACCTCGACCATGTATACTCAGCGACTTTCATTCCTGTTCCTGGCGCTGCGAGCGCCCACTCTCGACGTCCTTGGAGCCGCGGGAGAGGGAAGGTCCCCTGTGGCAGCGACAATACCACCGAAGTCTCCGCTGTCCACCCCCACGCGAACGCCTACCCTTGACTTGACTCTCCTCGCCGAGGTCAGGGTCCACGTCAGGTAGTTTGTGATTCGCTGGCGGCAATGAGGTATTTGTGGGACTGGATGGCATCTCCTCAGTAGTGCTCAACAACGGGGCACTACTGAGGAGATGCCATCCAGTCCCACAAATACCTCATTGCCGCCAGCGAACCACAAACTATCTGACGTGGACCCTCTCGCTCCCGATGACAGGAAAGGTGATTAAAGGAAGGTAAAGTGCTGGCGTGATCCAGGCATGTGCATGAAAAAGGGGACTATGCTTATTCACGAGACCTGTACTGACTGATAGTTACATTGTCACGCCAGCACTTTACCTTCCTTTACCATCTTTCCTGCCATCGGGGGCGAGAGGAGTTGTGTATCCATAGTCAGGACTCAGGTCAGGGTCCACGTCAGGTAATTTGTGGTTCGCTGGCGGCAATGAGGTATTTGTGGGACTGGATGGCATCTCCTCAGTAGTGCTCAACAACGGGGCAGTCTCCACCTCATCAATGACTTCTACTGTAGGTGCTCGCGGGGGCGTGGACATAGGATTCCGCTCATATGGTGTCGACGCCACAAAATCCGATGTCCCCTCCTCCGCGGCGAGGAGAGTCAAGTCAAGGGTAGGCGTTCGCGTGGGGGTGGGCAGCGGAGACTTTGATGGTATTGTCGCTGCCACAGGAGACCTTCCCTCTTCGGCGGCTCCAAGGACGTCGAGAACGGGCGCTCACAACGCCAGGGACAGGAATGTATAACCTCTTGTCCTCATGAGCTCATACGTATCTAATCAACGTGTCTGTCACGGCTCTTACAGTCGCTCTTGATTGTGAGGCGGACACCCACAAGAGCTGCATGAGTCGAAACATCAAGTGTTTTCGAATGAGTCGTGACCACCGGGTTTCCGATCTCTGTTGCGTCTCCTTACGGACGTTAGGTCGGTACTTGCTGTCCAGCTACTAACCTGATCTGGCCTTTACTGTGTAGTAATGTTGTGGATAGCAAGTCAATTGGCAGCTGCTCAGGCTGCAAGTCGCGATACGTTTCCCGGGTACTCTTCACCGTTGTGAGACTGTGGCAGTCCGCCTGGGCGACAACGATCGTTTTCGAGGCAAGCTACTTGCAAGGTACAAGCAATAGTGGGTCTGTCTACGTTCGCTACATAGGGGTCGTCCAGTGGTAAGAGCATAACGAAGAGATCACAGTCAGCGAACGCGAAGATAGAAGAAAAATGGAATACAAGATCGCGAAGCGGCTCGATGAATATACGAGGAAGGATGAAAATGTGAAACAGAATACTGGTGCGTGATATGTACTGTGTCGTTGTAATGCGTATGAAAAGAAACATCCATGCGCATCCACGTATGGATGGAGACATCTCATAGCATGATGAAAATCAAGAGCGCAACGAGCGGCGCTATGACAGAGGAGAATGCCAACGACACGGCTCCATCAGTCGAGTCTTCGCTGGTTGTGGTGGAGGCAGATGATGCAGCGGACGTCGTGGCAGAGACGCCCGCAGATTCGAACCCAGTGGCAGACTCGATCGCAGATGGCCTGACAATCAATAGGGTAAGCAGAAGCCAAACCAGAGTCGTGAGAGCAGCGTACGAGACAGAAATCAGACTGACAGTCACCGCGACGCCGACGCTCTTGCACATGGCTTGAGCGACGCCCACCGCTGTTCCCAAATCTCGAGCGGAGCAGGTTTCCTGATGACAGGCGAGGGTAAGGTGAAAATTCTATGAAAGCGGGGTGATACTTGCCTGGAAGCAAGCGGTTGCAGAGTTGACAAAGGCGGAAGAAGTGCAGAGGCAGGCCTGATCAGAGGAGGAGCATCCAGTGGTGTCGGCGGACTGGATGCAGGAAGTCGTGCAAGCTGAATGGATGGGAAGAGGATCGTTAGCATCAAGGATATGAAATGAGAGTACAGAAGCAGATTGACGCTTCGCACGGCGGGGAACATGGGACTCACCAGGTAGATCTGATTTGGCGACGAGGCGCATGGCACTGACGGATGCAGCGGTGGCGAGCACAGAAGCGAGGCGCATCTTGTGTGAGGAAGATGGTGTTGTGTCAATTGCTTGGCGTCGATGAAAGATGGGCGGAAGGCAGCGCAGGTAGCGGATGAAAGCGAAGGGACAAAGCAAGCTGCGCTTCTCCCAGCACACGCGCAACGTCCTTTAAGACCCGTCTCGGCAATGACGCAGAACAAAGAGAACAATGGGGTTTGTCTTCGATGCTGCATTCCTCACGGCTTGTGGTCGAATGGAACGATGCCGGCACAAGAAAGCCCCATTGTGGGTACGTTCAGTGTTCGTCGCTGGAGATTGACGAGTCCTCTGCTGTTCATTGGAGCTATGGCTGCGGTTGAAAGGATTTGGACGAGGATAGCAGGTCATTTTCGAAGTCATCGTGGATGGAAGGAAAGGCAGAGCCGCGCGATTCGTCACCCGCCTTCACCCGCGTCAGAAATTTTCCGGGCCGGGCTCCCGGCACTCTTCCTTTTACTGTCAGTGCCCCACTGCTGCAGTGATATTGCGACTCGAGTTCCTACCTCAGATCTGCTGGCTGACTTTCGTCGAGCGCGAATCTAGAATTTCCCTTACCATAAACTCCGGTCGAATTGAAACCGGTCAACCTCTCATGCTCTGTCAGACTGCCGACCGGAACCTGCGCAAACCAACTCCTCCCCTTGCTCGCCACTTCTTCTCCGGGAGTGTAGTGCTTGAAAATCCGGTCTTCCCATTGTGGCCCCATTCCTCTCCGTGCTCCCAGGTTTAGTGGTCCTCAATTCTGTTTATTTCGCTCGGTTTATTTTTATAACCCTGTCTCCCTCTTACAAATCCCTGTGCGCCACGTTGTGCCGCGTCCAGGTCGCGTCATGGACCAGGGCTTTCTAAGCTTTTTTCTCTCGGTAACTTTGGAGCCAACGCTTCCGTCCGTTCAAGTTTGGCCTCAGGGTAGCGAGCTTGTGCCCTTTGCGCATACCACAACCCTCGTTGACGGAGGACAATAGCTCGGTGCCCAATCCGCAACGAGGGGGTGACGCTGCGGGTCCCGCAAAGCGCTCAGTGTCCCCAAAAATAAACTGACATCCAGATGGAAGGTGGTCCCTAATCATCACCGCCCGTCCCCCCGGACTTGGAATACTAAGCTTGGGCACGCTTACCTATTACAACATCTACTCTAATGTCGACTTCAGCTGCTATAAAAGAGAAGAGAGGATGCAGCCTATATCATCTGTATCGACATCGATAACCCACCCGACAAACTCATCTCCCTCCTCATCAACAACAGAACACAATGTCTTCGTCACTCAACATGGGAAGCGTCATGTCTCTCGCTGGACAGGTTGCGCTCGTGACTGGTGGTGGAACTGGAATGTACGCATCTCTTCTAGTGTCCCATATCTGCCTGTCGTGGCTGACGAGGACTGTAGCGGCCTCATGATCGCCAAAGGCTTCGCAGCAAACGGCGCCAAGGTTTACATCACCGGGCGTCGCGAGGAGACTCTCAAGAAGGCCGCGGAAGGTCTTGCGGGTACCGTCATCCCGTAGGTGTTTTCTCTACCGATAGCACAGAGAAACGCTAAACGTATGACAGTCTTGTTCTCGATGTGACCTCAGAAGAGAGTATCACCAAAGCTGTTGAGTTCATCGGCAGCACCGAGGGAAAGCTCGACATCCTCGTCAACAAGTACATTACTCTTCTTGTCTGTGACAGTTCTTCTCTGACCTTCGTCAACAGCGCTGGTGTAGCCGGCCCCGCCAATCCCGATTTCTACCAGAACAAGTATAAGAACTTTCAGGAAAAGGCGGATCCCCTCGCCTATGAAACTACCGCCGTCTGGGCCTCCGTTTTTGACACCAACACCTTCGCGCCGTTCTTCGTCACGCGTGCTTTTGTCGATCTGCTCTCAAAGGGCGCCAATGCGCGCGCTGGCACTGCCAGCGTGATCAACATCTCGTCCGTCACTTCTAACTTCAAGATGCTCGTGACTGCTATGAGTGTACGTGCACAACGCTACTTCGTTGTCGCTGTACAATTGCTAATCAGTGTTGATCGTCACAGATCGCCTACGCCGCGTCCAAAGCCGCGCTGGACAAGATCACCGCCGGCCTGGCCAGCGACTTTGCCCACCGCAAGATTCCCATCCGCGTCAACGCGCTCCACCCCGGCATCTTCGAGTCGCAGATGTCCGTCCTCCCCGATGGTCCTCTCGAGACCCCTCTACCTGGTCTGCTTGAACCTCCTGCAGCCCGCCGGGGCGGAAGGTCAGTCCTTTCTACTCGGAGTTTCTATCTGAGTGAGGCTGATTGAGCTTTGTCTTCGCAGTGTCGAGGAAATGGCCATGACCGCGATGTACCTCGCCGCTTCTGAGTACACCAACGGCGCTTCGGTCTTGGTCGATGGTGGTCTGGCTCTGATGAATCCTTGATTGTATTGTAGAAGACATAAACAGAGTCAAGAGAAGTAAAGAATACAGTTAAGAGAAATAGAGAGGTTTGCTTCTGAGCAATGGAAAAAACGTCCTTATCTTATCCTCAGGCTTGGATGAGCCGACATGGAAGTCCGCGCCTTCGATGAGAGAGTTGTGTGAGTCATCGTACGATGCGTTGGACATGGTGTAGTCATTCTCAACAAGCCGAACTATATCATACGAACGACGACGACTCAGCCCGAAATGCTTCATATGGCCATTGGTAGATTGCCAGTCAGATGCGTGCAGCGAGTCTGCCTCAGTGGGCCAGTCCGACTCGAGTTTTTGGGCGAGGTCGCTGTTGTGAGTAGCAGCACTGACAGAGGGAATGGGAATTGTCCCGTTGTTGGAACTGTGATCTTCGTCGGCCGCGGGCTCGTCGGACTCGTAGTCTGACGCCACATCGTTTTCCGACTTGTACACAAATGCCGAAGGCGGATTTGATGCAGTAGCCGGATGAAAACCTGTAGAATCTACTGCTCTGACTCTGTTGTTGACGCCAAGCTTGGCAACCAGCCCTCTGCAAACCTGTGCTTGCTTCAATGTGGCGGGACTGCCCAGTGGCATTCTGCTCATTCCGTCAGGCGCGAACAGATGATCCGCGCGCTCACCTTCAGAATCAGAGTTAGAGGTGGGTGGTGGCATAGACGAGGAGGTCATCGTCGGCACTTCGGGTGGCTGGTAGCACGCAAGTAGCAGTGGATCCACAGCGGTTGGATGCGGTTCCGAATCACAGGCAAGGTTTGCTAGCATGGAGAGGGGGGACACAAGCAGGGGTGGCATGTGTAAGGTTGACTCGGGAGTGCCAGCAGTCATGTGTGGCGATGATAGATGGAGATGATGGGTGAATGAACTGGAATGACCCAAATGTGACTTACTGCGGCCTTATATACTCTTCCCGCGCTTCGATGATGATCATCACTTTCACCGACGGTGGGTCCAACTATTCAACACCGAGAACAATACTACAATACTCTTGTCGCTCTTGAAAACTCTCACAGCCATAAACCCAGATCCGGGATCTTGAGGGTCCGGTAAGCTAATTGGACGGGACCCTCGAGTGTCCCGGGCAGGTCCCGGACGATTCAACAGTAGTTTCTACTTACTTACAAGTCATATCACCTCTGAACTCAAGGGTTCTTCACTCAAGGGTCAGTCACTCGAGGGCCAGTCACTTGAGGGTCTTTCGCTTGAGGGTCAGTCACTTGAGGGCTTTCACTCGAGAGTCTTCCGCTTGAGGGTTCGTGACTCGAGGGTCGGTGACTCGAGGGTCCTCGAGGGAGTACTTACTCCGGAGGACCACTTCTCCGAGTCGTAGCTGTTTCAAAAGGAAGACAGTCACATGTGTTGCCCAAACACAACCCAAGGAGCAGAGGGTGCTTTCCATGTGCTTGCACTTGAATCTGCAATGTAGAAGTGAAAGGAAATCGTCGGGATTTGGATTCGAGTGAGTGAGGCACCTCCTGATTCTGAGTGCGTTGCATGCTTGCTGTGTTGAATGAGCGTCAAATGATGTTCCAAACCCGCCACCACGCCACTAGTTCAAGAGAGCTCGAGCTGGTTGGTGAGCAGGTGCATCGACGCGTATGACAATGGTTCTGGTTGAGTGGCGATGATGGTGGTTCGTGGACAAAAGAGAATCTCTCACGTGGCAATCGATCCGACAACAAAGACCTTCAAAATGTTCTGCTCGCGACTGCCCCAAGATAAGATAGCAAATTAGGAGTCACTAGACTACACTTTAGCCGCAAAATGCAACATGTGATACAGGACGTGGCGAAGGGAACATTTTCGAGCCATTGTTCAAAAATTGATACCACGTGACAATTTTGTTCTTGTCTTTCAACCATCACCACAATGCCTTGAGCCACTGTAGCCCTCCCCGCTCGCACACCCACCTTGACAAGTCGTATCGGGTTGCCGCCAAATGGAGGCGGCTGCAGAGGAGTATATACAACTTTAACCACATCCACAGCAGGTTGGAGCGCGCACACCCACACCCGGGCATGCACACTCACAGTCGGGCATGCCAACTCACACTCGCGTCGTACGAGAAAGCGCGTGGCGGTATGGACCGGTGATTAGCATGTGATCAGGATCAACGCTTCTTTCTTCCGTACCACCACCGTCGTTGCTCTCGCCGTCGAACCCTGGTCGAACCTAGTTGGACGCAGGACCATCCCGCCTCGCCGCTCCACGTTTTTCCGCCACCAGAACCCCCAATGGAAGTGGCATCAACATTCTAATGCTGGAGAGTGGTTGCCGGTGATTTGTTGATTATGCTTAATTGTACCCAGTCTGAATTGAGCAGCTTGGCTCAACAGCGACATCCGTGCAGCATCGTACGGAACGATTGCGCGGGTGAGCCATGCCCTCATGTCACCGTCGACCATCACAGCCTGGACTCAGACGGCCGTGGTTTCTTTTGGTACGCCGTTGATTAGGGTTTACTCGACGTGGATCGACCCATTGACCATAGACTCAGGGAGGTGACATCCGTGAATACGTTTACATTGGTGCCAATCGAGATATCCGTTTGCGACTCATCACGAAAGCAGTGGCACTCATTTCGAATCATAGCCATCAGTCGCCAGTAAGTTGCCGATTCTGACTAGTTCGACGCAGACTGACAAATCGACATCGACGTCTGAGTCGCGACGGTTCCGCAGTGATCCATTCTTTTGGTCGTGCTTCATTGACTCGGAGCTCCCTCACCCGAACCGCTTACACAGATGTGCAAATAATGACAGAAGCTGGTGTTTTGGCAGGCGTGGCGCATAGTAGAGGTACAGTATCGCTGTCAAGTTCTTTGGCACCTGACACCAAGTACAAGAGCCCGGGGACACTTTTGCTGCAGTATCAGGACTGAGGATGGCGTTCGGAGCTTTATCTAGTACATTCGCAAATTTTGATGTAATCACGGTACCCCTTTCTAATCATCACAAGTGTCGAGGTATATGTTGGAAGATTAGTAGTCTCATCTACGGTACAAGCCTCAAGGACATCTTGTGCAAGCTTTGAACCCTGCAGTAGAGTTCGGACCGCTGGAAGTGTAGTAACGTTTGGTGGCGTGCATCTGGACGTCTTCAAGCTTGCGAGAAGCACCGCTATACTAAGGCGAACGTCCAACGGCCCTGCGGGCCGTGAGGTAAAGTCTGAGTCCCTAAGTCCAACTGTGCATGACAAGTGTACTTGTGCATCCCCGAGTCTGAGTGTGCATGCCCGAGTGTGGGTGTGCGCGCTCTGAGCGGCTGTGGATGTGTTTAAAGTTGTCTTTACTCGCTGCAGAGTTACAATCTCTGTCAATGCCGCCAGGCAGCAGCTCTGGGTGCGTGCCACTGGTACTTGAGAATCATCTACCACTCACCCACACACAAGACTCCGATGTCAAATTGGTATTGACACGACACATTGATACGATACCAGATTTCAGTGTTCAATCTGCCCAGACGACGGTCGAGCCCTCAAATCATGGTCGGATGATGCTCAAGTTGGCATACACTCGAGTGAAGGACCCTTGAGTGACTGCAGACCCTTGAGCGGAAGACCCTCGAGCGACGGACACTCAAGCGACGGACCCTCGAGCAACGGACCCTCAAGTGACGGACCCTCAAGTGGCGGACCCTCAAGTGACGGACCCTCGAGGGAGAAACGCCTCAAGTTCAGAGGTGTTCGCACTTACAACTCTAAACCTTTGGGTGTCATGGTCACTTAGATGATTGAAAGTAGGTAGAAACTATCAAATTGTTCAATATATGTGTACATACCCCGGGACCTGCCCGGGACACTCGAGGGTCCCGTCCAATTAGCTTACCGGACCCTCAAGATCCCGGATCTGGATACTGCACAGCCACAAAGACCCGCGCAATCAGACACTATATGCGAGGCATTTTCTGGTTGATGGCGCCACTCGAAGGATCAAGAAGCTTATTGTTGTACGATGTGCCGCCGAAGTCTGCATTAACGTCTTCCACAATGGCACACGATATCTACTACAGAATGCCAAGTTCATTGAGATATTTGGCACGGGGAATTACGACAGCAGCGACAGTCAAATCCGTTGTATATCTTTGGCAGTACATATGTGCTTGGCTATTCATCGTCTTCTCATTTGAGATACTTCTCTCGAATGCTGGCGACCTCGGAGTCAACGTCACTCAAGATGCTCAACGTCTCATCCTATGTGGAGACTCGTGAGTCTAGTACAGTTCAAGTGTGCAAATAGGAAAAGAACTCACCCAGACCTTCTTCTCCGCAAAGACACCATCCTCTGTACCGACCCAAGGGCCGAAGTTGTCCGCCTTCACTTCTGAAATGAAAGCTCCCCGAACGTAATCATCGCTACCGCCCACCGCCGCGAACACCACATGTCGACTGCCCTCTTCAGCCGTATACGCAAATTCATCCTCCAGCTTCGCCATGAAATCTCGCTGCGCGTCGGGCATGGTGTCCCGAATGTTCGAGTAGCAGAAACCGGGACAAACAGAGTTGACGACGACAGAGTTGAGCTGAGATTGCAAAGCACGTGTGAAGAGGACTTCCAAGACTATCGAAGGACATTCGGTTAGCGATGGTCTGCAGACTGGCATTGACGAGGTATACATACGTTTCGTGTGATGATAGCGAATGGCAATCATTCTATTCATTCATAGTCAGAACGCGTTCCTTAGAATACAAAGGAAAGGACGTACTCAGGCGTCGTGAATTCAGGACTGCTGAGAGTCTTCAAGATGCCCGCAGACGAACCCAACAACTCCTTGCTGAAGTCGACGGCCTTGAACAGCAAGCTCGCGACAAGCACCATACGGGGCGAGCCACCCGCTTGTGCCGTCTTGACCACAATTGGAAGGAGTCGAAGCGCCAGCAAAGCCTGGCTGAGGTAGTTTATCTGGAATCTGAAAACAGCCAATTTGTCAATGCTTAGCCGAAGTATAAGTTGCGGTACTCACAGCTTTTCCCAGCCGTCATTGGTCGTCTCATATGAATCCCCCGGCCACCCCGCTGCGGCGGCATTCTCGACAACGAGGTCCAAGCTCTTCAACTCGCGCTGAGCCTTGTCGGCGAATGCCGACACACTGGCAAAGCTGCTAAGGTCGAGCAACCAGACTTCGCCTTTGGTGTAGCCTGTCTCTTTCTCGATCTCTGACGACCAGTCAGAGTCAATTGACGACGGTGAGTCCGAAAACTCACTAGCTAAGGCCGCTTCGCCCTTGCTGGCATTACGACACGCCAGAATGAGCCTCTCAGGTTTCATCCTGGCGAAGTGTGCAAAGGCTTCGAAGCCGATACCTGCCAAGAAATCTTCAAAAATGGACTTCTCCCTGTGGATGTTCACCACAGACCTGTGTTGGCCCCAGTGACAATGACGGTCTTGCCAGACAAATCTACCGTGACGACCGGCGCTTGCGGTACTTTGGGTGGGAGCGGTGGGAAAGGTAAGGATGCCGAGTCTGACATGATAGAAAAAGGCTGAGAGGAGTGGAGACTGAGCTGTTAGTCGAGAGCTTTATAAACCTATGGGGCACGTACTAAAATCAGGATGAATCAGCACTCGCGTGTCATGATAAACCCGTGCCGGGAAGACGTGTGTCGGCTTTTACAGGTTATCGTGTGGGTGACTGATGCATGAGCGTTAGCATGCAGAATAATGCAGGACTCAGAGACAGTGGGATGGTTTCTGCGCCGGGAAACATTCGGAAGAATGACCAAGAAATGGGAAACAGTCGGAAAATGACTAAGAAAGGACAATCCCGTGACAATATGGCCCCTATCCGCTCGATCAACGTTCAACGCTCGATCAACGCTCGATATCGGCCTGTGAATTGACTCGGGATCCGCCGTCAGACTGTCGCACGGACCGTCATGCGGTCATCAATCTTGGATTCCTTCTCTTTCTGACCGTCATGAAGGCCGACATCGAAGTCGCGCAAATGACAACGCATAGCGCGCACGCACGGACCAATTTACTCCAAGGCCATCAGCTGCAATTCTCCCTCTGTCCAATCAACCAGTCATTGCACTGATTACGCGATCCAGCACAGGAGGTCTGGACTTTTGCAGAACAACGACTCCACCGCCAGCAGCTACATCATCATGGACGGCCATCTACCGCACGCTCCCCTGGACATAAGTTAAACTGCTTCACTCTGCTACCCGTAGGAAAAAAGGTGACTGCCTCGTGCCCGCGAGTGCTCCGCCGCCGCCATCTGCGCCTTCCCCCCCTGCAGAATGACGACGCCTCAACTTTGCCGACAAGATAATGATCTCTCGCTTCGGTCGCCGTACCTTGCTGCCCAGTGTGGTGCATGACACACTGGCACTGCTCGTCTTGCAATCCGCTTGACACCTTCTCGGACTGTTGCCGTTCGTTTCTAAGGACAAATACAACGAGAAGCTCGCATAAGACAACTGGAGTACATACATACTGCGCAGAGACAGCCTTTTTGTACCAGTCTTACAGGTGTACTTGAAGGGGCCGAACACGTATTTTTCCTTTTTTCCCTCTCCCTTATGCACGTCCGACAATGAAGCCGCGCAAAAGACTCAATTCTGGCTGGAATGGTCTTCGTTTGCGTCCGCTTTGGATTTTTGACCCAAACCGGACAAGTGTCGACACAGGGCGGGGAATTGTATTAGGCCCGAGGGTCGACTCGAATATCGGTCGAGGGATACCAAGGGGGATGGTTGACGGGCACGATCGAGGCTATTCTGGCCCAGAGAGTCCCGCCCTGAGCGCCGTCCTGCACGACTTCGGTGAAAGTCATCAGAGGGTTGAGGTGGCAATAGAAGTACACGGCGAACATGACGAGCTTAATTTAGTGTCGAGTGAAGGGCCGACTTCTGGAGGGCTACGTGAGAGAACGGCAACATACGCCTAGATGTTTGTTGGATGAATCGAAGATAGAAAGAGTCGAGACGCACCAATGCAACGCACCCGCCGATGCTCAACCAGTGATTCCACGACGGATTCAACGCCGAGAGGACAATTTGAGCGATGCTGCCGACCATGTTTAGCAGCATCCATGCGAATGCAGCCTGCCCGCCCAGTTCTTCGATACGGCCTTGTCTGTCGTCTGAGTCGTCCTGTATAGCACGCTTGGACACCGTTACCAGTCAGTATGCGATGTGGGCGAGGATAGTGAAGAACCCGGCAGTGACGGTGTGAAAGGGAGTAACAAGCATGTTCTTCATAAGGCAGGCCTATAGCAAGAGTGAATGAAAACACGCACAAGTGCGGACTCGATGGCTGTCTTGCGCAAGATGATGGCCGTCATAGCTCAAGGAGATGATACACGTCATTGATAGTCGGGGAATTAGCCTCTGAGTTCCTGTGGGCGCCTCGGAATGATGAAATACACGATTGACCATGGATCTGCCGTGGATTCGTGAACACTTGCTGCATCCCTCCAAACGCTCATTCCTATCTTAAGCAGAACGCATCACTGCGATGGTCGCGGCGCATAGACAATCGCTATTGTTTGATGCATCGCTACCACACAGCAGTAATGGCACGCGATTCTTAGCCCGATAACCTGGCCTCCTTCGTATGAGCAGGACTCGATACAGGAGGCCAGGTAAATCTGAGTTTAAATTTGGCGTGGACATCTTTTGGCTCTGTTTGGCGCCTGCGGATGAATCGGCCCGGGAGTTTTATATACCATATACGGACGCGATTATACGCCACAGAGCTCACAACACAGTTGAACGCTCTCTGGCAGCATTGAACGCCAGTCAGCCATTTGATAGCTTACCTTACTCATGCTCAAGGCTTTTGGCTGCAGCATATGCTCACATGACCCCACAAACACGCTCCCCAATGTGTGCCATGCTGGGCCTTCGACACAGGTAATCTTGAGCACAGATTTAGCTGGAATTTATTTGTTAGTATGTATTCGACTATGGGTGATGCTTTGAATGCTTGTTAGCACACAAATAGCTTATCATTACAGCCCAGAGATGGAACTTAGAGGCATGTCAACTTGAGATTGTGAAGTGTCCTGGGCCGCAAAGGCGAGCCCTTACGCTGCCCAAGAAGCATTTAGTGATGTATTTGTAAACAAAATATGTTAGTATTGGTGCTCCACCCCAAGGATTTGCTGGTAGTATCAGAAGCTACCGATGGCTCGTTTGCAGCAATTTTTCTGAGAGTTGGGAAGAATACAAAGTCGGAAATGGGTCTGTTAGGTGTGTTTACATTGTATTTCACAGTTCAGGAGGGTTTTGTTGCGCCATAGCAGTCCTACGCGACGTGAACGATGGACCGTCAAGAACTACGTCCGTATATGGTATATAAAAACTCGGACCGTTCTGTCCGACAGGTGGCAAACAGAGCCAAAACATGTCCACGCCAAATTTAAACTCAGATTTACCTGGCCTTCTGTATCGAGTCCTGCTCATTACAGAAGGTCGGTTACCTGGCTACGCGATTCTAGTTTTCGCCATTATTGAACATAGATACGCCCTGGATACGGACTGCGTGGGAATCTTAATTTGCGTCTTCTGATTGATTGTCACCATCATTGTCAAATACCAATTCAGGCACACCCCAGGAATACCGCCTTCGCGTATTAGCATATACATGCCATCATCACCACAAGTGAGTCCTACACCATGCCCACCGAGTCTGCACCTCTAACCTCTTCAACTGCCTCGACTAAGACCATGGCAGACGAACAGTCATCCCGTGATCCGCCGAGCTCGTGCAACGACGAGGAAGAAGAGATCGAACTGGTTTTCGATGAGGGCCACAAACCTATACCGCTGTACGTCGCCGGAAAGTCCGCCGGGCGGCGGCGCAAAATCTTCTCCATCAAACTTCCCAATGGTTACACCAGCAAAGGTACGTCTCTCTACTAGCACAGTACACTTTGGTTGATTACGCCACATAGAGAACGATCCTTTCGACTATCACAAATACGGAGAAGATCCCCCCTTTCAGGAGATGGGGGAGCATGCCACTGTCTGGAAGATTCTATGCGACGAGGCACTCAAGTACGACAATGACATGGTCGAGAATTGGAAAGATGCTCTAGACGTCCTGCTTGTCTTTGTGAGTGTGACTATGTTCCTCAATCAGAACGGCTCATCATCAGCGCTTCAACTTTTTTTTATGTAGGCCGCGCTCTTCTCATCCGTTGTTTCGACCTTCGTTGCTCAGACCAGCCAGAATCTGAAGGTCGACCCGACGTCAGTCAGCGCTAGTCTCCTGCACGAGCTTGTCGACCTCGTTCGGTCCATCGCCGATAGCACGCCTGCCGGGGACGTTCCTCGCTCGAGTCTCAACAGCCAGTCCGCCGCCGACCCATCACTGTCGGACGTCTGGGTCAACGCGCTGTGGTTCACAAGCTTGGCGCTGAGCCTGATGACCGCACTCTTTGCTGCATTGATGAAGAGCTGGATTCACGAGTACACCGTTCTTCCATCTGGGACCCCACGCAGTCGAAGCCGTGTTCGCCAATACCGGTTCGATAGTCTCGAAGCATGGCATGTGCCTATGATTATTGGCGTACTGCCGGTTCTGATGCACCTGGCGCTCGGGATCTTTCTTGCTGGCCTTGTCGTATACCTGAGAGGACTTAGCACACCCTCTTCGCTAGTCATCGATGTCCTTGGTTCATTGGCAGTAGCGATCTACTTTGGCACAAACCTCCTTCCCATTCTCCGCCCGAATTGCCCATATAAGACTCCTCTTACCCACTATACCCATGCTATGCTCTGTTACATCTGAGTAGCCTCCTCTCGTCTCGCCCGTCGTTTACGACAATACAGTATCCAACATTGTAAATCCGTCGAGTCCCCACCGGTCGAAATCCCACCAACTGAATCCCTACCGCCCTCCCTTCCCAACACGGACATTCCAGATTCAAAGCCTGAGCCAGAAAGTGTGCCTCCGCTGATACTGTCGCTCAAGGCTGTCGAGCAGAGGGCGGTCGAAGAAGAGGCAAGCACAATGGACTCCAATGCGCTCTCATGGCTCTTTGAAATCTCCGCCTCGAACTCGACGGTCCAGTCTGCGGTTTTGCAAGCCATGAGTATTCTGCCACTTCATATGACGAAGGCAGTGGCCAAGAGGTTCCCATCCATCGACGAAACTATTCGTGGATTTCTTGATATGCCTGATTATCAGACGCCCGATCGTCAGGCAGCTTGTGGCCGTCTATACCGAGCGCTCGTCCGATTCAATACGGCACCGCATGTTCCATACTACAAGTTTTATATGCCATCAATCACCTCCGATACCACCAATGTTGAAGACCTCTTTGACATCCTCGAAATCCGCAAGGCTGCTGCCTTTCTGGCCCAGCAACTGAGCGGTCCGGCTAGCATCAAACTAGATGTTCTGCTCTGGGCTAAGATGCTTCAGCATGCCCTGATTTCCGGAACATCATGGTTAGATGTCGACAAGGCTGACTCACCTGTCTGGCAAGGACTACTCAAATGCCTCGTACAACACTGCGGCAAGGAAATCACTTGCAGCAATGACAGACCCATCCCACTGAGATCTTTTCCACTTCGTCAACCCCGGTATTTGAGCTTCCGACCTCCGCCAGAATATGACAGCTTCTCTTTGGACATTCTCGACCTCCCAGATACCGAGAAACCGATCATTTTCTCCGAAGCCTTGACCTCCTTCATGGGATCGTCAATCTGCGATTTCATGGTGCAACATGTGTACGCCCATTGCTGCATTACTGAGGCCTACCATGGGCTTCCTTCCGATGTTCGTCTTATTCTCGCAGTGCTTCAATCTCCAACTATGCATGCCATTGAAGGTTCGATCATGAACTGTGTTCTTAAATTGTGTTCAGCGCACCTTGGGATCTTGGGTGATGGCCGCACCTTGAACAACCACCGCAATGTTGTTCGGGCCACATTCGAGAGTCTGCTTCAAATCGCGACATCCGAGCGATTTGGAGAGTTACTGTCACCAACAACCTCGGAAAAAATTCTTCAAGCCTTCTTCAGGACACTTGTCTTAGAGCCGAAGCTTCACTGTAGATTTCTGGAACATGCCTCCGATACACAGCTTGGGAGAATCTCAGCCATCTCCCTGGCAAATTTTCCCGCCATAGAAGCACTTGAATTGATAGCGGATATTCTCCAGGCATCAATCACAAAACAGTCTGCTCTCAGCATCACCATCTACGCTGAAATGTGCACTAGAAAATGGCTGAAGGATCTCCCTCGCAGCACTGTGGCTCCAGTCGATGATGCGGGGTACCGTATAGAAATTGTGTTCTATGCCTTGTTGTCCAGTGCATACCTGAATGGCCTAGAGTCCCTATCCATTGCATCACCAACTGTGTTTGCGAAAACAATGGATCACATCCTTGAACCATCGAACTTGGCAGCATTGTGTAGATTTCTGTTTATGCTGGACACCAAACGACAGTCATGCCTGAAAATCCTGGAGGCGCATGCCATTCTTCGATCCCGACAATTATGGTTCTCTGTTCTCTCAAAGTTGTCCATGATGCTCAAAGTTGACACTGCTCCCGCATTGCACAAAGTGTATCAAGATGCAATGATGCGGTGGGAGCTGCGTATAAAAAATCGAGGCATTGCCTTCGAAGGCACTTTCACGTACTGCAGCTGGAAAGAGTTGGCACCATATCTCTCCCAGCTGCACGAAGTCAGTGGCAATTCAATTCCTTCTCCTCTATAGAGTACTAGAGATTTACCCTTGTGTACTTAGTCCAGGCTTTCATACATTCCCTGGGCAACGGTCTTTGTCCTCTACTTGTGCCAGTTGTACAAAATGGCCAGACACTGACTTATGTCCTTCAGACATACATGATACAGCACAGGAATGGTGATGCTGGAATTGTGCACTTCTATAGAGAGCATGACAACAGCGGGAGATAACACAGTGCTACTTGTCCTGTGGCGAGAGTACTCTAGTGCCGAGTTATTGATGATGAATCATGACATTGACGACGATAGCAAGCGAGGAATGCCGACACAATGCCGCCTGTCAGATTTTGAAGCTCCGACATGTCCTCGCTGACGGACCAATCTGACATACATAATCATTCGGTGGCGGCACTCGAATGTCAAAAGACCGCTTGCAATGCAGCTTGAGTCCAAAAGCATAGTGAAGACTCAATTCTTCAATTTTGTGCATTTGCCCTGCTTGCTTTGCCTGACAACTGACAACAAGATGGTGCATGACAGCTACCACTTGGTACCTATGGCATCATAGTGCTGATCTTGAAACAACACTTGACAAAAGGATGTTGCGCTTATTGAGGGATTCTAGTTTATAAACTTGTGCATTGGTACATAGAGAGCATGGAACACCGATTACGTTATGCTCAACTCGGAGTATTTGAAAAGGATTGCTACACAAGTGACCTCATGTCCAAACAACAATTGTCCCAGATACTTGGAATATCTAGTCATTGGGTGAGTCTCCGTCATATTTGTTGAGAGAGAAGTCATTTACCAAAGACCCTGAAGGACCTTCAGAGAGCTCCGAGTGTGGTTCGACGACTATGGGCGGACCACTCAATACTCAACTGTACGGAAATGTCTCTGAGAGACTTCACATGCTGTTTCCACTTGTGGTAGTGTCTTTGGTGCGCGCCGGACTGTCTGTAGCTACTGTCATCGGCTTCAGTTAAGTCTCCATTGCAGAATTCCGTTCACTCCCTGAGTGTTTGAAAGATTGAATGAGTGTGGTCCATTGGCAGAAGGACAAAGAGAGAGGGGACACCGCTAGAGCAGGAACAATACTTACCTGCGGAAGTGGAGGCGGCAACCCACTTCAACTCTTTTGCCAGTGAGGAGTCTGCTTTTATCTTCAATTTGAGAAAGGGTGATCCATTCTAGGAACAACAGGCTCCCAATCCGCACAAAGAAGGAATGTGAGTGCACCATAGCACTCCGAGATCCGTACGTGCACCTCATGATTGTCGTTGAGATGAGCACTGATATCCTTTCAGCCCCAATTGGTGCCACAAACACTTCCTTATATGAAAGAAGCACACTTCATTGGGCTTTCAGCTTGAAACAACTTGCCAAGGAACCTCCGTTATAGGGAACAAGGGATACATCGGCAGGTAGTCGACGAGCACTGATCATTTCAAAGCGACAGGTGCAAAACGATTCCCTCTAGCCGACTTGAACGACTGACCTCATCATAGAAATCATCAGTGCGTTGAGATACTAGTGATGCGCTCTACCGCTGAGCTAAGAGGGAGATGCTCTTACGTGTGCGCGCACGGATACAATGGGTGCAACAATGGAAGAGTGAAGGGAGGGTAGAGGCGTAGCGGTCCCGTGACGCGCGGGTTGCGACAAATTATTTTTTTGCTTCCACGGGATCGGAGTGGACCTGACTGTAACGGGCGTTGAGGTTTGGTTCAAGACCACGACGCACGGAACGACGAACGACGAGTGCGAGGAACGACTGCGCTTGACGAACGACCAGCGACAAGCGACGAACGAGCAAGGACGCCCGACCACGAGCCACGAGCCACGAAACGGACAGGAAGCCGAGACCGATGCAAGACATGATGCTCGCGGGCTGGGTCATGCCCCCGCCGCCGCCGCCGCCGGCTGGGACGACCAATGTGGCACCGGGTGGGCATTGGGCGGGCGTGTGGCAAGGTGCGTCCTCCGGCCAGCCGTACTGCAAGTGGGCTGATCGTTCGATTTGCAGCGGCTTCTCCACATCCAGGCGCGGCGCCGACATACCCACATGCGAATGCGGCGCCGTCCACATCCCATCCGCCGCCCCCATACCACCAAGCCGCACCGCCGACGAACCACTACCCGCGCTACCCACCCAATCCCAACCTTGCCCCCGCTCCCAATCCCACTAACACCCCCAATCCCAACAACGCTCATCCGCATCCCGCCCCGCATCCGCATCCGCATCCCAATGCCCATCCCGCCCCCAATCCGCATCCGCCCCCGCACCCGCAATACTGGCACGCGCCCTACCCAGGCGTCGCCGCGCCATGGCAGGTCACCACCACGTGGGTCCCGCCCCCGCCCCCGCCTCCCGAGCCCGTCCGCCTTCCGGGGCAGAACCAACCGCGGCGGTTTCCGAACGTCGTTGCTGCTCCTAAGAAGAAGGCGGTAACTGCGACAGATGCACCACCACAGAATAACGGAGAGGCAGGGGCAAAGGAGAAAGAGAAAGAGAAGGAGAAGGACACAACGTTCCTGTCCGAGCGAGCGGGGAGCGCTGTTCGTACGTTGCACCTCCTTTCCTGCTCCTTGCTTTGTCAACTGATTTGCTTTTTGTGGCTAGCACAAGACGTCCGCGCGCTGCTCCGCGAACGCATGATCCAATTCCAAGTAACGTCCGACGAGAGCTTCGAGGCGAGCCTCATGGCTGGCGGGTACGGCCGATACGTGCGTTCTTCTCTCCCCCCCTCTCCCCTCTTCTTCTGCTCCCATCCTCACCTGACCTAACCCACCCCCCACAGAAAACAATCAACGGCATCGAACAGCTCCCCCCTCCCCTCCCCTCCCCCGCCCCCGCCCCCGCCAGCGTACCCACCAAGCGCGGGGGGCGCAAAGACAAGGGGGACCCGGGGGAGTGCGCGTACCGCCTGGAAGTGGTGTACCTCCCCGGGACGGGGCGCGTCCTCGCGCCTATGCCTCTGAACGTCAAGCGGTCGCGGACTAAAGACCGCGAGCCGGAGAAGGAGGTAGAATTGGGAGGAGGAGGAGGAGGAGGTGAAGCCCCGGACTGGCCCGACGCGCACTTCCCGTGGAACGCGCGGTGGGAGGAGAGGGTAAGGGTGAGGGAGGAGGCGGTGGTGCGGTTTTTGGAGGGGGCGGATGAGGGGGAGGGGAGTGAGGATGAGAAGGCGGGGAGTGAGGATGAGGACATGGACGAGAAGGGGTATGGGTACGAGTGGGTGGACGACGTCGGCCCGGGGCCGGGGAGGGGCAGGAGGAGGGAGGAGGACGGGGATGTGGAGCCGATGGTGCTGGGGCGGTGACCTTCATATATGTAGTACATACTCACACGACACGAGTCCATCATCGATATTCTCACAGTTTGCATTCGGATTGCACGGACACGGCGCCGACACACTCACATCACGCCCGTGCACACCTCAAGCACAGCATTAATGGGGTAGTGGTAACCTGGGTCGTTGCCATCCGACGCATGCCGTCGACCCGCCGGGGGTTCGATTCCCCCTTAATGCAGTTATATGGATAGATCTGACTTTTTAGAGTGGGGTGGCACAGGTACCTTCTCGTTCGCCGCCTCCGGCCCCGTCAGTCCTTTCAATGCCAGTACCAGTGTATGTTGTCCGAGGCCTAAACAAACTTATGTGGTACGTTGTTCATTGTGTATGCACTTCCCCTCGCAGATTGTAAGCCCATTTTTCCATACAGAAAACCCAGGAGGAAATGGGAAAGGGATTGTGGGGGTGGGGAGGTGGGGAGGATGGGGCACGATAGCTGGATGTGTCGGTGAGTCAATAAATGTATGGAGTCGTTGATGAAACCAGCCGCTCGGAGCAAAGGGCACAATAGCTCGGGAGCGGAAGGAAGGAAGTGTATTATACTCAACTGGGTCCCAACGGAACTGCCGAGTTGTAAGAGCTAACTACTTGGCTAGAATATATGCCCCTACTCCAAATTCCTACTCGAAGGACAAGCTTGCTGCTTTCAAGACTGTAGATCCCTTGAGCAGTGACTTGGATCAGAGCCAGCACCCCAACTACCTCTGTCATTGCCGTTTGATGACTCCAAATAAATGCATGAGTACCTGCGGCTGTGAAAATGGCGTGCACGAGGATTGGGGCACGGCGGTCCGAGCGTGGGAAAGTGGCAAAGTGGAACATCACCCGACTCGACATCGCGTTGTCACTCTTGTCGCGCATTGCAGCCGTGTCATAAGCTGTAGAGCGCTGTGGTAAGCATTTCTACTCATTAAGACCTGCGGCCCATGTCACTCAGTGTCTACAACGACCTATCGCCCGACAACTCTCGTTCACCGACATCGATTGACATGGCAGTGATCTGCATGGACGGCGGCAGTCCGTCATTGCACATCCCAATCAAATCTTCCGATGCTACTTACCGCCCAATTGTGTACCGCTGACTTCTTCAACTTGTCTCTCGATCACATTACAAATGTGACAATCTCAATCCAGCCAGTCGCCAGGAAGGCATGTTGATTGTTCCTCTGAGGACTGATTACAGTGAGGTTGTGTCGACACCATGGCCATTACCTGATCTCCAGGTTCCATCCCCATGGTGTCTGAAAGATAGCAGATCACTGCGAACTTTTTCGTCAACCACTGGCATCCAGGTCTTTGCTGACTTATTGCAGAAGGATATTGCTCGATTATCAGCTGGTCTGTTCTGATAAGTTTCAAATGACATACAAGCTACCATAACCGCTCAGTCTGCAGACAGGGCTGCTCTGCCACTAGCTCCAGTCAGCAAAGAGAGATGTGGTCCTAATTCTTTCCAGGTACGACATGAGATAGTGCCCTTATAAGCGCCATTTTGATTCTTGAACCACGGCTCCCAGCGCATCAGGGCATCTCTATATAGTTTGTGTACCACGGGCGCAGTTTCAGCTGTGAGAAGCCTGTGTAGGTTTGACAGAGAAGACAGCCACAAGCTTCGAGATCGAAGAATGGCATGTGCACCAATGATCTTGAGGCACGACTGCCGCTTCCTGTCCAACATAAAGAGAAAACTGCACAACGGAGACAGATTTGATGGCTCGAGGATGTAGTCCACAGTTGTAGCAAACACTTCGGGTGATGCAAGCGATAGAGATTCCAGTCCATCCAAATATGCGCTGGCCAACAAGGCATAGAACACAATGTTCAGACAGTCACTGTGCACAGCGTCACCAGCTGGAATCACGGCAACTCGAGGTAGATCCTTCAGCCAGTCTCTTGCACACAGTTCTGCATATATGTGCATGCTGAGACTTGACTGTTTCCGGACTGATGCCTCGAGAATGTCTGCAATCAATTCCGGTGCATTACTTCTGGGAAAGTTAGCGAGAGAGATGGTTGAGATCATCTCAAGCTGGGAGTCAGAGGCATTGCCCAGAAACATGCTGTAAAGTGTCGGTTCCACGACAAGTGTTCGGAAGAAGACCCGAAGAGCTTTTTCCGAAGCCGCAGATGACAGCAACTCTCTGAAGCTTTGCGAAAGCACCATATCAACCAGACTTTCGAATATGGCTTGGACAATAGTATGGCGGTGACGGTTAAGGATGTAGCCATCACTCTCAATTCCAAGGTAATCCAGGCATAGGTCAAGAGCACAGTCCATGTCAGACTCATCGTCAGATAGACGGCACACAGCATGCATGACAGGAGATTGCAGCACAGCAAGAACAAGACAGATGTCGGGGGGGAGACCTTGATATGTGTCGGTGATGCAGCGGTGGGGATAAGCACTGCGTAACACAAATTCGCATATTGATGGTCCCATGAAGGAGGTCAAAGCTTCGGAGAAAGCAATTGGGCAATCTGTCCCGGGTATGTCGAGAACCTTCAGGGCAAAGTTGTTATAATCCCAAGATGACTGTTGCACCGAATGCCGTGGACGACGAAGGGGGAGGGAGCGCAGTGTGCCAGGCTTGTTGTCGCTGACAGTAATCCCGCTGCAGCAGTATTTTAAAACACATGCAATAAGTCCTTTCCAGACGAGAGAGTCACCCTCTTCGATGTTCATCCACGAAGTTCCGGAAAACAAAGCATTCTGAAGCAATCTTGCCCAGATCAAAACATCTAAGCTATCGCTAGCTGCGCCGCTCAATTGCTTGGCCAGGAAGGCAGCGGCCTCTGGGGCTTTGGCAATGTCAAGAAGAACAGAAAGCGAGGCTTCGGAACTGGTGGTGTTCATACTGATCGATGGGGTAGGAACATCGATGTAGGGCATGAGCGGTCCTGTCCAAAAACGAACGTATGCTCGGTACAGACGGCCATAGGCTGCCTGTCGATCAGGTGTCTGATACTCGGGCTTTTCAAGGAATGCATAGATAGTCTTATCGATGGACGGAAACCTCTTGGTCACTGACTTCGTCATATGCAGCGGCATAATACTCATGGCTTGCAAAACCGCAGATTGGACCGTCGAGTTCGAGGCGGAGATCTCAAAGAGCCAGGAAAGCGCACGGGAGTCCATTGTGCTTGCCTTTCCTTCAACTGCCCTCTGCTCGACAGCCTTGAGCGACAGTATCGGCGGAGGCACACTTCCTGGCTCAGACTCCGAGTCTGAGATGTTCGTGTTCGTGCTGGGAACGAAGGGTGGCGGGGATTCGACTGGAGGGGACCCGACGGAGGTACAATGTTGAATACTGTATTGTTGTACACGACATGCAAGACGAGAGGAGCCTACCCGGATGTAACAGAGCACAGCATGGGTATAATGGGTAAGAGGAGTCTTATATGGGCAATTCGGGCGGAGAATGGGAAGGAGGTTTGTGCCAAAGTAGATCGCGACTGCCAATGAACCAAGCACATTGATGACTAGCGAGGAGGGTGTGCTAAGTCCTCTCAGATACACGACAAGGCCAGCAAGGAAGATCCCCAGCGCCAGGTGCATGAGAACCGGAAGTACGCCAATGATCATAGGCACATGCCATGCTTCGAGACTATCGAACCGGTATTGGCGAACACGGCTTCGACTGCGTGGAGTCCCAGATGGAAGAACGGTGTACTCGTGAATCCAGCTCTTCATCAATGCAGCAAAGAGTGCTGTCATGAGGCTCAGCGCCAAGCTTGTGAACCAGAGTGCATTGACCCAGACGTCGGAAAGTGATGGTTCGGCGGCAGACTGGTTGTTGGGATTCGAGCGAGGAACGTCTCCAGCGGGTGTGCTTTCGGCTATAGACCTAACGAGGTCGACGAGCTCGTTCAGGAGACCAGCGCTGACTGACGCCGGGTCGACCTTAAAGTTCTGACTGGTCTGCGCAACGAACGTCGAGACAACGGAAGAGAATAGCGCAGCCTGCGACAAGGAAAAAGCTAATGATGAGCCGTATTGAATAAGGATAATGATCACACGCACAAAGACCAGCAGGACGTCTAGAGCGTCTTTCCAATTTTCAACCATGTCATTGTCGTACTTGAGTGCCTCGTCGCATAGAATCTTCCAGACAGTGGCATGCTCCCCCATCTCCTGAAAAGGGGGATCTTCACCATACTTGTGGTAGTCGAAAGGATCGGTTCCTGTGTGGCGTAATTCATGGAAGTGTACTGGGCGAACAGGAAACAACGTACCCTTTGTAGCGCAGGAATTGGAAAGCTTGATCGAAAAGAGTTTGCGTCGCCGCCCCGCAGACGTTTCGACGACGTACATCGGTACAGCCTTGTGGCCGGCGTTCACGAGCAGCTCAATCTCTTCTTCCTCGTCATCTTCTGCGTTCAGCGTTTGTCGAGATGAGCGATTGTCTGACATATCTAAGGTGGCAGCAGCGGAATGGATCGCAGGCGTGAATTCGGTGGGTATGGTGTAGTACAAGGCCATCACACGAGTTCTGATGGTGAGTTCTGATGGTAAATATACTGAGCTCCGCGGCCCTTGTTCCGCATGCGGTCATCTCTGGTAGGGGTGAATCAAACAGAATCAAAAGCTCTCTTCCAGAAGCACAAGACGCGACTTACCTGGCAAACTTCACAATGGCCGAGTAACTTGCCAACAAGCGCGCTGACGACCGTTACTCTGCTGAGAATGCCTTCTTCCGTATGTGTCTAGTGGACGCGTCAGCTAACAGAATACGGTGGCTACAGCACATTACAGCCTTGGGACTGCTGTCAGACGAGATACGCGAAGGTGAGGTGGACTGTGCCTAGGTTCAAGTTGCGGTGCTTGATCATGATGGGGAGAAAGCAAGCGGTAGAATTCCCACGGCCGCGTCTCGATCGTTTATCTGCATCTGGCGCATTCTGCGACTCAAGCGGGTTGAATTCGATAATTTGTCCCGGAATGGCGTCCGGCGTGCACAAGGATGGACCCCAACTTGGGGTCGCGTGCTGTTATTGTCGGGTGGCGCACGCCAAGAAGCACTTCCGGCATCTTCTGAAAAGCAAGGCCGGGGTCAGTCCTTGATTTAGCTCGGAACTTTTACGCCGGGGCAATACATGGGCAATACACTGACGGATCGTCGTTGGGCCATGGTGTGACCTCAGTAGCGATCTTTACCAGACGCCAGATAAGCATAGAGTAGCCAGTCTTTGCATCTCTCTACGTACCAATCGCTTTATGAACTGAGAGCAGTGCGAACAACCTGTGCGGTGGCCAGGGCTGGGCCACTGCACAAGCTAGCTCGACTCTCACCTTGACTGTTGGTTTTGCCGTAGGGTTTGTACGGGGGAAAGAGGCAACAGCAGTGCACCATGCGTACTCCTTGGGTGCCGAGAATCGTACGCGTCGGATGGATGTAGTACACAGATGTGTGAGAATGTGGGTTGCTCGAGCACCGCGGTCCGCCAGTCTCACGGCCTCACCCCCACGACAGGTGTTCAGGTTGACGACCCCCCTGGCAGTGAGAGCACGCTACTTGCCTTAGTTGTTCACCTGCATTTCGAAATATTATCGCTTCCGGAGAGAGCGCGCATCCAGTCCGCCAGAGCGAGACACTCTTTCACCATTGACATACAGACTACAGGGTATACATTTGGCTCGTATTCAATCTCGACCAACAAGAATTTGCCACGAGGTCCATACATGAGCTCGAATTCCGGAAACGAATGAGTCGCTAAGTACTAGTACTGGAGCATCATGCCAACGACTCCAGCAGCCAGCGCGCCCACTGCTGAGACGCACAAATATCCCGCCCCATTGCCATTCTTCTTATTATAACTACTCCCATCAATAGTCTCATCCGGTACGTCCTCTCCGAGCGTCTTGCAGCTATTCTGATACCCTAAAAAATCAGCCCAAAGAGTCAATGATTGCTCAATCAAGGGAATTCAAGCTTTCCCAAATGGATGATTGACAAAAAGGGAGGGGACTCACCATCGTACGCATCCTGATAACCCTGCTTCAACTCGGTAACATTCGTATTGGGGTTGCTAGTGCTGGTAACGGACAGCGCACAATCATAACACGCCGCGGAGCCTGATGCGATCTTGCTGCTGCAGAAGCAGCTGGCGTATGCTGGGGTGACGGTGAAGTTGCCAGTGGCGAGGCCGGCGTTGTTGGCGCAATCCTAGGTGAGCGAAGAAGAGATGAGTCCCCTAGTACTTAGCGGAAGAGGGAGAGAGACTGGTGACGGAAGAGGGAAAGAGACTAGTGACGGAAGAGAGACCTGGGAGAGAAAGAACTCACAGTGATCTGCGTGTCCACAGCCCCGCAGGTATCGCCGCACTGCGAAGGGGTATTACTGCCCGAGGTCAGACTCGGGCTCTGGCGCGGAAGGAGGAGGAGGGTGTTGCGTTCGGTCAGATCCCGCGCTGCGACTGGGAACGCTTTGTGAGTGCCATACAAAAATGAGGACTGAGGAGTGTGTCTGTACCGAGTCCAATGAGAGCAAAAGCAAAAGCACAGGGGGAGAACTTGAACAGCATTTTGAAGACGATGAAACTGGAACTTGGGTGCAAGGACTGGTCGTCAAGCTGTGAGGTTGGGCGGGGCAAACAGTCTTATGGCGAGCCTACCCTCTTTATCGGCTTTGACACGCATCTTGACAAGTATTGAGCGTCGGGATGATACATCACAACCGATATTACACGACTGAATACTGACTGACAATCTGTCAAATGCCCAGAGACGTCACGGTGACACCAGTGGCAGTCGTCTTCTGTCCCTCCAGTCGTTAAGGTCTGAATGTCAAGCTCACGGTTCAGGAACGCCTTGTGCAGGGAGCGCCTTGCATGCAGGACAAGATAAATATCGATAATGAGATCTACAGTCACCTCGACTCGGATGAGATATACCAGGGAGGACTTCTTGGCAATTCGATCGTGATGCGCATATGAATTGAGCTATGTAGGTGCACTATGCGTTGTCGACCAGCACAAGCGCGATGTGGCGCCAGTTCATCCGCCAGTTCACCCCTGGGTCCTGACAGTGACACCTACATCTTCGACCAATACAAACATACCTCTTCGCATCCCACACTACAAGAAAACCCCAAAAAGACAGGTCGCAATTCTCCCCCCCCAAAAAAAAACAGGTCACAAGTAAATAAGTAAAAAGACTGTTCTATGCTATGCTATGTATGCGTCTATGTATGAGATTTCACTAATGTCCAAAAGTGGGTGGTGAGTACAGCGGATAAATGATACAGTATGAAAGGACATCTAAAAAGAAAAAGGAAAAGCACCCGCGCAGTCCAAGAACCCCCCAAACCCAAACCCAAACCCAACCCATACAAAAAGAGAAAATTTCACAAACTAAACACCCCCCCACCCCTCCTCCGACTCGGTATCGGATGCACAACCAACAGACTCAACCCCAGCCCAACCGTCAAGCCTATCGCCACGCTGATCAACTGCAGCGCAGTCTGAAACCCGCTCACATAGCTCGTGCTGCTCCCCCCCGTCTGCGCCTTCACGAACGCCAGCAACCCCCCATTCCCCAGCCCGCTCGGCACCTGGAACAGAATCCCCGTGATCATAATCACAAACGCGTTCCCATCAAAGCACCTTCCATACATATTCGCCACGAACCCCACCGCGAACGCGCCCACCGCCGCGCTGATGTCGCTCTGCCCCGAGAACTTCTTCCCTATAAAGTGGTTCGTCACCCACCCGACGCTCGAGATGATCACCAGCAGCAGGACCTCCTTCCTCCTATACGGGATCAAATTCCTCAACGACAGGAAGAGCGAGAACATCGGCACGGTGAGGAACGCCCAGAACTCGCTCGGCGTGCGCTGCCACCACCCGCCCGCGGGGTCGTGGCTCCCCGCGCACGTGTAGTCCGTGATCCCCACGATGCTGTGCGTCGTGATCTTCTGGTACGCCTCCGCGCCCATCGCGAGCCCGAACGCGAGGAAGAGCGAGTAGATGACGGCGTAGAACATGCGCACGGACCCGGAGACGATGTTGCGCGACATGATCTCGAGCGAGCCGATGAGCACGATGAACCCGGGGAGGATGAGCACGACGGAGGATGACGCGATGGCGGAGTAGCACAGCTTCTCTGTGGCGGCGAACCCGCCGGCGATGAATGAGAACAGGCCGGCTACGACGATTCTGCAAAGAAGAAGAGATCAACGACGTGAAGAGAAAAAAAGACGCAGAAACCCACTCAAAGACATTCGTATACAGCTCATTCTTCGCGCCCACCAGCTGCATGGCCACCAGGAGCGCCCCAAGCGGGAACACCGCCAGGGAATCGATGAACGACCCCCCAAACGACACCGTGCAAATACTACTACTGCACATCCCCCCAATGAGGATCATCGCCCACCACGGATAAATCCGCTTCTTCTTCATCAACGCCGTCAGCTGCGCGCTCGCGTCCGCCACCGCCAGATCGTCATGTATCACCTTCCAATACAGCTCATATGCGTCCCCGACCTTGCCCAGATCCAGCGTACTCGTCTGCCGTATGAACCTAATTGAGGACGTCGCCGTCGACGCGTCGTCGAACGAGATGAGCATGCAGTCGGGGAGGTACATGCACGAGACCTCGACGTCCAGCACGCGCCCCGTCGCCATGATCTGCGCCTGCAGCCGGTGCGACGGCGCGCCGAACATCATCATCGCCCGCGCGAGCTTCAGGATGAACTCTTGCCGCTGGATGATCTCCGCGACGTGCCGCGTGATGAAGATCTCCGCCTTGCGCCTTTTCCGCCTCTCGCGCTCGCGCTCGCGTTTGTTGTCCAAGGCGTGGGCGTTGAAGGGGTCGTCGGCCTCGACGGAGGGCGTCTGCGCGGGGGTGTGGTTCGGCGTGTACCGCCCGAGGGAGATGACGGACGCGGCGTAGGGCAGGTCTTTGAGCATCCCGGACCACTTGGACTTGTGCGTGGGCGTGGCGGTCCCGCTGGAGGGCTTATCAAAGTAGGACGACGGACGCCCGCCCGACTTCTCGTTGTCGATGAGCGTGGTGAGCGTCTCGTTGGACGGCGTCGCGGGCAGGGAGTGTATGTCACTGAAATCAGACTTGTCAAATGCGGTGGATTTGGGACGATCAGATGTCGAGGGCGCGGTGGTCCTGAGCGTCGGGAGCTTGCTCTCTAGGGAGTACCTGACGAAAGACTCAGCATACATGCACCAAAAAGTGAATGGGAAAGTAATACCTAGACAACCGATACCCAGGCCGCTTGACGTCCGGCTGGAGCGTCGCCTGCGTCGGGGCAGCAATACCCGTGATATTCCCCGTGCTCGCAATGAGGTTCGCGATGGTGCCCGCACCACTCCTCTCGTTCTTCGGGCGCGAATGCGTCAGCTTGCCCATCGACGTCGAGCGCTTCAGCAGCGCCTCCTTCTCCCTCGTCGGCGACGACGGCGAGTTCATCTTGACCGACGCAGGCGACGACGCGCCCGTGCCCGTGCCCGTCGTCGTCCGCCTATCCCGCGCCATGTCCATCCACGACTGCTGCTCGACCCCAGCACTCGGCGTGCTCATCCCACTCGGCAAACCCTGCTCCTGGTTATACAACGTCAGCAGCGCACTAAGCACCCCACCCCCACCCGGCAGCCTCGGCACCGCGTCCCGCTCCTCATCGCGCTCCCGACTCCGCTCCCTCTCCCTCGACCGGTCCCGCCTTCCTCCCAAATTGAGGAACAGCCCCCTTCCGCGCGCGCGGTTCCGGGTATGCGCGCGCACGATGTTCGCGGCCTCGCGATACTGCGAGTCCGTCGGGCCGGGGCCCTCGTCTTTGGTAGTCGGCGAATCCTCGGAGATGGTGGTGGCCGTTGAGAGATCGCGTGTGTGGATGGCGGACGTGCGCGGTGGGGAGGAGGGCGCGAAGTCGGTGGCGATGGTGGACGGCAGCGGCGCGGCGCGCGGGGGGAAGTAGTGGATGCGCGGGCCGGTGCTGGATGAGGCGGCGTTCGTGGCGGTGTTCCGCACGGTGTCGGGATCAGGTGAGGGGACTGGGGATGAGGATTGGGATACGGATAGGGACTGCGACTGGTGGCGCACGAGGGCGTCGGTGATGTAGTCGATGGCGGCGGGCTATCCGTATTGTCAGATGAAAGAACCCAAAGGTCAATGAACGAAAACATACAGCAACGCCATCTTCGTCCAGTTCATGGAGCTCGTGCTCCTCGTTGGCGGTGTCGAGCCACTGCACCTTGCGCGGCGTCTTCTGGCCCGGGTGCAGCGGGTGCTCGGTGTCCTTATCTTTATGTTGCATGATGCTAGGCCGCACGGGCGTCTTCAGTCCTGATGGCGTCTTTGGCCCCGATCCTGGTGAAGTCTTCGCGCCATTAGCTTTCGCATCGAGGAGGGGAGGCGAGGGCATAAAACAGAGAGAAACGAGAAAAAGAGAAAGGGAGAGTGAGGGAGAGAGAAAAAAAGGAAAGGAAGAGACGAGGACGAGACGAGACGCAGATGAAAAGGAAAGGAAAGGAAACAAGCGATGAAGCCCACCCACCTTCTAAACACAACCCGCAACAACAAGTTTGATTTTTTTTCCTGTACCCGATCATTAATTCCTTATCTCCGTAACATATGCGAAGCAAGATCCGGGACCTACCCTGGTGCTAGTCTGAGCCGCCGCCTATTTATTGCTCTGGATTGTGCGCGGGTGCTGGCGAGATGAGCGCAGGAGGATGCGATGGGGGTGAGAAAATATCGGGCATCCTCAACGATACGTCGCAGTAAGTAGCAAGTCAAGGTGGAGCAACCCACGTGTCGGATCCTCGCAAGTGCCAAGGGGTTCTTCGTCTCGTCCTCCCGCGCCCTCTTTCCTGCGTAAGGTCTGTCTAGTGCGTGCGCGGCCTTACGAGCCAGCGTGCGCCTAAGGACCTGGCCTCCAAACCCAGACTCAACTTGGACTCATGATAAGAGTCAGACGCGTCCTAAAATTAAAAACACGTCATGCATGCGTTGGAGCGCGTTATTACGTGCACACGTGCGAAGTAGTGTCGCCATGGCGTCTGAAATAGACCTCGCTCTCAGAAGGCTGTCTTTGACACAGCAGATTGAGCGGCGACTGCAATCTACCCCTACGTAGCTCTTGAAGCTTGAAGCCTCGCATAACAACTTCAGTGCTCGGGACCATCCTTAGTACTGTATTACGCAACAGTGGGGAGCCTGCCTCGCGGCGCCAGCTCCAGAATGACGGTCTACTCTTCAGATGCTCGGTCCGTCCTCCTCTTTTACGACATTATCCAGGCATCGCTGATTATCCAGTCGACTGACGACCCCGGTCCCCCGCTCGCATCCCGTCCCCGGGGCCCGCTGCTTATTGCCCCCGACGTTCCGATCCCGCTGTTTCTGTGGACAGACGTGGGCGTTGAATTCGAACTCGGACTCGGTGCGGATTCGCCGGGTACTCCGACGCCGTCCCTTCCCTCGCCGTCATATGTAGTATGATTTTCCTCCCCGCTGTTCGAGTTACTTGCATTTCTGGCGAATATCACCTGAATTCGGATGATAATCAAGTGTTAGCGCGACACAATCACGGCTACGATACTCTCTTGTACAGCCAGACCGCCGCTTACAAGCCCTTGACCAACGCTCGTGTCCGATGTCATTCCTGCCAGTTGCCAGTACACGACTCTGTAGCCTGAGGCTCAAGGACCGATTGTGCGCCATGTAAGCATGACCTTCCAGTCTTGACATCTAAGAATGCAAAATTGAGAAGAGTCAAGACTCGTCGCCTATTGCGCAATATTTTACTTGCTCAATGCTGGCTCGTCGCTCTAGGGTGGCGAAGTATACCTCCCCCTTGGTATCTTACCAGTATCTTACCGAGCCCTCCAGACCCCGAGGTATAGATATGGTAAATTACTGTCCAATACTCACGTGAGCCTTTCACGTGATGGCTGTGGCGCAATTTCCACCAAGGTCACAAAAACACCAAATTTTCCTTCTGTCACTCATAGGGTGCTTCAAATCTGTACTCTTCTATATGATGTATTGTCAGACTATCCTGTTCAGATATCTGAGGCCCCGCTGCACCTTCCCAGGCCATCCCGCCCCTTCCCGCCGCGCCGTGCGCCCATCACGTGAAACGATCACGTGGAGGTATGTTACCTACTGCCCATTGCCCAACCGTCGAGGTATCTTACCGGTAACTTACCGGTAAGAAACCGTCACAAACCGGTCCGGTACCGATACCTACAGTTTGCTTCGCCACCCTACGTCGCTCGCCGCTCGGTCAATGTGGGTGGCACTGGGTGCCGTCGGCGCAAAAATATTCCACAAAGCCGATCTCCACATTCCCTCTAGCCGACTTGAACGACTGACCTCATCATAGAATTGAGACAGGTGTCGAAATACTAGTGATGCGCTCTACCACTGAGCTAAGAGGGATGTTTACTCAAGATGTTTGTCCGTCCACAATGTTGTCAAAAAAAGCCATGCCCGAACGACACGACTCTCCATCCTCAAAGCAGACTACGGGTCTGACCAGCGCATGGATTTATGTGAACAGCCACTCCAAGTTAACCCTTCTGAAGAACGCTTTGCCCTTCTGTAAGAATGCTTTGCCGTTCGCAGTACTCTCACACCACGGAAGTTGCCGACACTCCTTGATTTCGCGCAGCACCCCCCGAGCACGGTGCTTTGACTCTCATCCGCATATCTCCTTTCCGACGTTGACAACATCGTCTCAGTTCAGCGTCCGAATCAATTGAATCTCCCTATGCTCATTCCTTGCCACGTCTCGGAGATCATGAGATGATTGCCACCCCTGCTGGCCTTACCTGATTCTGAGAGGGCCCTGCGAGGGAGGACTGATTGGAAGGCTTTCGCGAGGAACCATCGCCCGAGAAGCGCGCACCCCTCTGGAGCCACGGGAATGCGCGAGTGCATTTCCATGTGCATACGTCTCCGTCTTGTGCAGTCTGACGTGTACTTCTTCCTCCTACCGGGTACTTCCTCGTATATGGCAGCTGTACTGAGTCGTCGCCTAGGACATACGACGTGCTATGAATCGGACATACATTGTCATCCCGTAAGTGGCGCTATGTTTGCGCAATGTCGTTCAACGAACACAATTACAATCAGACCGTGGTCCGTTGTGGACGTTGTATTACCACTTTAGGATCCTCGGGATCCTCGTGATAATTGAGTCTTTGCCGTCTGCCATCTATCCATCAGCCGGGAATATTATGGGCTGGTTAATCGGGATAACGTTTCCGTTCGTCACGATGGACTGTGAACGGTTGAGGGCGGCTGGCGTTTCTAAGGGACGTCCGTCCTCTCCTTCTCACCTCGTCGTGCTGGCTTCTCCTCGTCCTACTACCCCCTTTGCATCGCCTGCTCGACATAGTGCCATCTAGACCGGACGATCGCGAGGGCCCGACTCGGATTCGGACTTCAGGACGGGACCGACTAGTATCATACTCCATAACTGGGTGAAGGAGAATAACTGCTATGCCCTCAAACGTCACAATCCAGGATACGGACCACTGCATAGCGTACGAGCCGTCGGATGGGTGGCAGCAGAACGGGACCGTGCACAACACGGTCGGCGGTGCTGCGGCGAATATGAGCTTTAGCTTCATTGGTGCGTCGACTGAGTTTTTTGCTTTGGGATTTCTTCTCATTACCGAGCCTTAACGTATAGGGACGTACATAGGCGTGTTCGGATTCCTCCTTCCTCCCAGTACATCGTCCATGAACAACACACTGCTCTCGATTGATGCAGGTCCCAAATACCATCCGGTACTGGATGGAGACTCGGACGGAAATGCATTTACGTTCGAGACGAGCGAGCTGGTGGACGGTCCACATACCGTTTTGTTACAGTACGACGAAGAGGGAGGGGGTGGCGTATCGGTGGACTTCCTGAAATACATACCGGGTGAAGCTGCGAAAGTCAATAGCTCGGTACGTCGGACTCGTCCTGCTCATCCCTCGGAACGGATCTGACCTCCGATTGACGGTAGACATGCGTCTCCGCCTCATCAGGCAGTTCATCGACTTCCCACTGGTCCCCCGGTGCCAAAGCCGGCGTGGTCGTTGGCATTATTGCCGTCATCGCGCTTCTCGTCTTCGCTCTGAAAAAGTTTGGGTGCTGCAATTGTGAGATCCGGGACGAGGAGACGGGAACGCTCAAACTCTCGCGGGGCAGTGGCAGCTCGGGGCGCATAAAATTCGCGTTGCGGAGCAGTGGTGTGAGCTCGGGGTTGAGCAGCTACGAGATGGGGACAGGTCAGACGCTGAGCTCCGGTGGAGGAGGAGAGAGAAGAGGGGGAGGGGAGACGCTTCAATTGGGCGCGATGAAGAAGCAGAGTTCGCACAGGAAGCTTGATGAGGATGATAGTCCGACGCATTTGAGATCCCTCCCGGAGATGTCGTATGAGGTCGAGGACGCGAACATTCCGGACAATCCGGCGCATACGCGATCGCTGCCTCTCTCGCCCACGGAACCGCTGACACCTCTCAGTCCATACGCGATCCTCTCGCCTGTACGGCGGCAAAATCCTCCGTTGCTGTCCGAGCCGGAACGTCAGAAGCTGGAGAACAAGGATAACGCTGTTGCAAGACAGTTTTTGACGGGGAGCTCCTTTGGTTGATGAGCTCTGAGTACTGTAGCGGAAACGATGAGATGATGATACGTATCACGCACGGATTGATGATTTCTGAGACTGTGGATCGCCCGTCAACTTGATGAAGTATCCGTTCCGCCTGTATCTGGGGGACCGCAGAAACGAGGAACCGGTCTCCGTAATCGCATGTAATTTCTGTGGAGAGAATGAACAGATGTTTGGCGAGTTTGGAAGTGCACAATGGTGCAGCAAACATCCCTCTTAGCTCAGTGGTAGAGCGCATCACTAGTATTCCGACACTCGTCTGGATTCTATGATGAGGTCAGTCGTTCAAGTCGGCTAGAGGGAAATGTCCTTGGTGTGGAAATTCTGTTTTTGTTCATAACCCGGCTTGCGGAATGTTTTTGGCGCTTAACTTGGTGTGTTTGCAGGCCAAAGTAAGGATCAATGGGGGTGTGTTGTCTCAAGCCCGCCACATCCAGGACCAGATTGACTGCCCAATCCTGTTCTACAAAGAAAACAGGCACAGTGTGTCGCACACCAGCCATACCCGTCTTGTCTGCCTCATTTCTGCACCTGACCCCGACCCCGCCCACGATTGCAGCTCATACAATCCAGACCTCACTTGATTTTCAATTTTGCCTCCCAAACATACTTACTATGCATCAGGAGATGGGGTGTTGCACTCCCTGAAGAGGACACAGTGCCTTTATGTGTCGCCTGAGGAAGACCTCCGCACTTATTGATGGTGCTGGCAGGGGGAGGAAGGGCCACCACAAAAAGAGGACAGAGAACAGGGAGAGGGTGGAGAAAGTATTGGGATCATACTGCTTTGCCGGGGATTACATGGCACTGATCCTAGGGTCTACTACTAAGGGACAGACACCACAAATCGCACCTCTTTGTTAGCCTCACTTTGGTCAGGCTATGAGGTGATGACAGTTGATCACCATATAACCCTCTTTGTCATAAATCGCACTGGCACTGCATGGATGGTGCCGCGTATGGTCGTCCTGACTCCCGCCAATGGTCATCACAAAAAAGAACCATCACGGTCTGTACTGCTACACTTCCAGCGGCGCCGTCGCCAAATTTGCGAGCTAAATGGCCCTTCGGAGTCAGCGTGGAAATGCCGAGTCGTATTCTTGTTCTGTGTTTGTCTTTAACCATCACTTGGGAGCGGTCCTGTTTGCCCCGCACTGGCATACCGTCTCCAAGGAAGAGAATATGAACCGGTTACCGGGTCGCTTGTAGCATCTCGCGCCCTCAACGATCATAACGGTGAGCATTAGCGTCTTTGCACACAAGACTACATTGAATGAGAGGCAGGTTCATTCTCGTGCTCTGGTGTCGACCAGAAATTGATGTCTCACTGGCCTTGCGATATCTCTCAGCTCAAAACCCATCTGTCGCGGGCGGACACGCTTTTCGGAACAATCTCTTTGGCAGCGCGAGCCAAGATGCACTCATTCTCCGGGTCTTGGATGCTGTGAGTACGAGTGATACCCCTCCATGCAACACTACTCAACTCGCCTCCCCCCTGCGGGGGATAAAAGAACAGGAATGCATGCTGGGATGCGGAACACAACCCGCGAGACGAAGGAATTGGGTTCACCCTGAAAGGGGGAACTGAAAAGACGATTGGACGGCATGTAATACACTGGCATCGTTACTTGAACTTAATCAAAGAAATAACACGATGTACGTGCTTCTCCGGCACCCCTAGTCAGCCAGACCAGCTCCGCATTTCACGTCCTCGGCGTCGAAACGTGAGCGGAGGAAGTCGCGCACGTACACGGATTTGACATCGGTGGGTGTGGGCGACAGCAAGAGGATCGGAAGTGGCCTGACGTATGGCGGCCGCGGAGCAGATTTGCACTCCTTATCCACCGGCCTATCAACCCGCCTCCCTCCGGAATGCTCGTCCCGCCCTCTTCTGAGATGCTCGTCCCGTAGTCCCTCGCAGGGGGCGGTACTCTCCTCTTCTTCCTCTTGGTAACACTTTCACCCCTTCTCCTCCTCCTCCATCCTCCCCCTGGCGCCAATGCACCACCACTCCGCACCCCGCGCGCGATGGTAGTCTTTCTCCTCTCCTCCGGTGCATGGGCGCATCACGCCGTCAAGGGAGCAGAAAGGCGCCGTGTCCCCATCCGCTGTGTGAGTGTGAAAGTCTATGGATATTCGAGGAAGAGCTCAACTCCGCAATTGAGTGCTTGATGCCTCGTCAGGTACACATCGAAGGCGCACGATCGGGCCGGCCGGGAGGAGCTGGGTGTATTGGTGTTGAGAGGTCTTGGGCGAATAGGATGAGACTCAGAGACGTGGTACACCCGGACGGTGAATAGTTTTCGAAGGACTCGCGATGTACGGCCGGCGTAGTAGACGATAACGCTGGACAACTTTCACTGTATGGCTGGCTGCGCGACTCAGATCCCGCCCCAGGATCGTCTTGCCAGACCGAGAAGCCAATCTGGATGTCGCATTTTTGTGTTTGGAAGCCAATCAGCGCGAGCTCGACGCCGCTGCGAGATCGAACGCCGACGCCGCGGCACAACTTGAAGTAGAAATGTGGTCGTGGATCTGTGTACGTGTCAAGCCCCACTTCAGGCGCAGCAAGTGCTCGGCCTGCGAGCGCAACAAATGCTCGGCCTGTGAGCGCAACAATGTCAGCATCCAAAGAAGGCAAGATAGGGACGGCGGGTGGCATAGGGTTGCCAGGGCGCAAGAATAGCATTACAATGGTCCCGCGTACTCACCGGAATGAGTCACTTCTCACCGCACCTTAGACTGAGTCCATTTCTACGCCCTGATCTCCAAGGCGCCTCGCATTTCGTCTGCAACGTCAGATCGGGGTGATTTCGATGGTCTGGGACGGTGTCAAGTCAAGGGATATTGCTTGGGGAAGAGGGCGGGCGTAAAGTGTTATGGTAAAGGTATATTGGGACGACGTAGGTGCTGCGGGAGACGGGGTGCGAATGCCCGATGGGTTGGTGTATTCGCGTTCTTTTCGTGTGCGTATACGCGTTCACCTACTCGTCTCCTTCAGAATCCAACATCAGAGCGCACCACAAAACGCACCTCTGCCCAAATCGCAGCCGCGAACGGATTGCCAAACTGGTACGTTCGTCCTGCTTTGTTCAGCTCTGTCAAATCCCACTTAACAGATCACTGGGACGCACCTGGTCTGCACTGCTACACTCCCAGCAGCGCCGTCGCCAGATTCTCGAGGTACTGCACTGGAGATGATGATGGCCAAGCCGCAAGCGTAGGATCATTTTCGGGATCAGCGTGGAAATGCGTGCAGCCGTTACCTCGGCCTCAGCTTTCTCTGCCTTCGACCATCACTTGACACTTGGGAGCAGCCCCCACGGCCGGACCATCTCGCGTTCAGAGTCCCATTCCGGAAGAAAATCCGAACCGACGCGTTTGTCGCGTCCTCGCGCCGTTCACGCTGGCAACGATCGGCCCTCGGTCATGACGGTGTGAATGCAGACTGGTGTTCTTTACGACAACTTTCCTGCTGATATGCATCACTCAGCGCGGCGCGTTTGTGCGCTCCGTTTCAAGGCGAGACGTTGACATGATCGGGCAAGATACTCGCGTTTGATACATTGTATCCCTGGTGACCATCTGGGAACGGTGCATAGGCGTAGGCGGTTGGGCGCTTGTCAATGTATGTGTTAGCCCCTCTCGTGACTTGGTGGGTTCTGAAAGTCATACTCTGCGCACGCAGGGCGTCACGGCCGTTCTCGTAGGAGCCAGTCTGGCGATATGGGGCAGCGAAGACGAATCTGATCCTGATAGCAATCGTCGAGGTCCTGCACAGTACGCGGCAACAGATCAACCATGTCGTGCTGTCAACTCAAATCATACGGTAGTGATATCGGTCACTTCCGCAGCCGTGTTTCGCGTGCTCGCCGTCTTGTACGTTCAGTCAAAATCGCCTTGATAATCATTCCTCTGGAATGATCGTGCTTTGGGCTCTCAGCGTTCGGCGAGGCGGTCGACAAGAGGGTGTATAAGACTCACCCTACAAATCAGTCGAGGCAACAGGAGTAGTGTAATTACGAAGAAAGTAGGAATAAATGTCTCGATGTATATCACTGTGCAGTCAGACAACGCGGAGGAATCGGATAGCGCCACGATCAAAGATTGTCGACGTCTTCGGGAAAAAGTGTACGTTACAGAGTTCTAGGGCACAAATTAGCTTCGGGAAGTGCGGTGGGACCTATGGGTACAAGCGCCTGCGTGCACATTCTGTGCACGGCTGTTCGCCGTAGCTTTTTCGAAGGTCATCCAAGCTAGTCAACACCGACCATGGTGACCTGGCGCATTACCGAACGAAGAGACAACGATTTCGAAATGATGCTGTGTGGGAAGACCCGGCTAGAGCGGGGCCTCATGCTGGACAGCCCTGTGATTGACAGGCTGTATGTCACAGCTCGTCTTCCCACAAGACCCGGGTCTCCTCTCTCTCGTCTTACTCCCACTCACCTCGACTCTGATACTCATGCATCATCTCAAGACAACTGGCAAGCGACTCGTCAAAGGCTTACGCCGCAAGAAAGCATCCGGGAAGCCCGCATCCGACCAGCAGCCGCCTGCGGCCCCAGAGATCGGCAACACCTCCGGCTCTGCTGCTGTAGCTGAGCAGGCATCGGCGTCGCAGCGCATTCCTTCCGATCGACCTCAACCGGCTGACTTGGCCGTTTCCGACCAAGGCGGGGGCACAGGCTATGACATGGCATCCACCCCTGCTCAGGCAGTCGAACTGGAGACAGTCTTGCAGCCCGCCACGTCATCCCAGAAGCTCAACATCAAGGAGACGGTCATCTCGAATGGGGACATCATCCTTGGTGCGCTTGAACTGGTGGGGGGTGTTGTCCAGAGCGTTCCTTGGTTGGGTCCCGTGGTGACAGCAATGAAGAAGCTGCTCGAGGTATACAAGGTGCGCTGAATTAATACTTCATTCTGTATGCATTACAGTACTCATGATCCTCTTCTCAGAACTACACAGGTGATCAAGAACAGGCAGCACAACTGGTCAAAAAATCTCATGCTATCTGGAACACAATCACACCAGTACTCGAACAAGTTCAGCAAACTGGTCATTCTGCTTTTCTTGGAGATCTCAAGGATGATCTGCTCAAGTACCAAGTGTGAGTTTGTCTCAGTATTTTACTCTCAGGAGGTTCTGACATGTCAAAGATTGTTGGACATGGTGACTAACTATGTTGAACAATACAAACAACACAGCAAAATCTCAAAAGGCGCTGGTCATGACAAGTTCCTTGCTGATTTCAGTACACTGGACAAAGAGATGGATGGTTATCATGACCGTCTTCAGGTGAGATATTCATCTATTCTGTAACTCTTCAGTTTCAATGCTGATCTGTTGTTCCTCAAGCTGAAGTGTACTCTTATCTCAACAGTGAAGATCAATAATCTGCATGATCAAGTGTGAGTTCATTTGTATCTCTTATTAGCTTGTATTTGAATATTTTACTTAGTGAGAAAGACAAGATTTTTGAATGGCTCGGATCACCACCTAATGGTCGTGCCAATCTTTCATATGCTCGAGAGACACGAATGGAGGGCACAGGCCAGTGGTTATCTGCTGATGAAGATTTTCTTCAGTGGAGGGAGACTCATGGATCCTTTTTATGGATTTCTGGTAACTGTATGTCTGCATTAATGTTATATACTAATTGACTAATGAAATACTATAGCAGGCACAGGAAAGACTGTTCTCAGGTAATAAGAATGATTCCACTCATGCTCATATGTCTCATTTGCTCTTTGTTAGCTCAAAGATCATTGATGATATTTTGTATGAGAAAATGCCTCTGGCATACTTCTATTTTAGTGTCAATGAATCTGATGGCAGTAAGAAGCATCTTAACCCAGCCATTCGATCACTCCTCTATCAACTTTCATCATATACTTCATCTTCTTATCATATTATAAGTAGCTGTTATCAGAAGATTGGTCGTAATGGCCAGATTCCTCCTTCAAACAGTGTTGTTCTTCAAATGCTGGAGCAGGTTCTTCAGAACCTTCCAAAAACTTACATGGTTCTGGATGCATTGGATGAATGTACTGTATCAGAACATCAGCATTTACTTAAATTTATTGAACAAGTACATCAATGGCAGAATATAAAGATGCATTTCTTAGTGACAAGTCAGCCTCGCACTTCTTTCACAAATTGTCTTTCTTCTATCTTTACACAGATTGATCTGAATGATAAAATATGTGTAGAGGATGATATTGTTACCTTTATCGAGAATCAGCTAGATACAAATGATTGTTTGAAAGGTTGGGAATCAAAGGATAAAAAAGAGATAACTGAGACTCTAATAAAGCGTGGAGCAGGAATGTAAGTTTATTGTTATCGATTATAATTGACTGAAATCTCACATTGATTCTTTGATACAGGTTCCGGTTTATTGCTTGTCTGCTTCGTGAGCTGGAAAGCTGTCGTAATAGGAAAGAGTTGAATACAGCTCTCTTACAGCTGCCTCAGGATCTGAATGCACTTTATACTCATATTCTCTCATCTGGCAACAACAGTTATGATGCAGTTTTACATCGTGCTCTTCAGTGGCTCTCTTTTTCTCTGAGTCCAATCTCAGTTGATGAGTTGAATGATGCTGCATTTGCATTTGACACATCACTTGATCCATGGCAGTTTGATCCTACATTGCGTCCAAGGAAGAAAGAACAATTGACGGAGCAATTATCAAGTCTTATTGTCATTACTAAAAATTGGAAAGCAGAAAATATTGTATGTGACTATATTTCTTAGTATTATCTCAAAATTAACTGAGTTATTATTCTTTAGGTTCAACTTGCTCATTCATCCGTCCGTGACTATCTCACATCTCTAATTTCAGGAGAATACAATGTTCAACTAAAATCCAGTCATGATATGATTACTTACACATGTATCACACAACTATGTTATTTAACATCAAAGCAAAATGACATCAATATTCAAGAAGCTCAGTTCACACTATTAAAATATTCTGTACAGAACTGGTTGCAGCATCTTGGATTTGGTACATTTGAATTCAAGATAATAAATCTAGCCAGTTCACTTTTTATACCGCAGAATCAACACTGGAGTTCATTACTTGACAGAAATTGCAGAGAATATTGTTCAACATTCCTTCAATTTGCAGCATATTATAAAATAGATCATCTTATGTATCTTCTTATCACAGATAGTTCAGTTGATTCACAAATAATGAATAATGTTCTCATTGCATATTTTGATCATAATATTTATTTGATAAACCTTCATGTTAGCACAATTGACACTGTTAAACTTCTCCTCAATCATGGTGCTGATGTCAATGCACAAGGTGGTCATTATGGAACTGTGCTGCAAGCTGTATCCTACAATGGACAGATAGCTGTTGTTCAACTTCTTCTCAATCATGGTGCTGATGTCAATGCACAAGGTGGTCGGTATGGAACTGCACTACAAGCTGCATCCTGCAATGGACAGATAGCTGTTATTCAACTTCTCCTCAATCATGGTGCTGATGTCAATGCACAAGGTGGTCATTATGGAACTGCGCTGCAAGCTGCATCCTATTTTGGAGGAGTGGCTGTTGTTGAACTTCTCCTCAATCATGATGCTGATGTCAATGCACAAGGTGGTCATTATGGAACTGCACTGCACGCTGCATCTTGCAATAAACAGATGGCTGTTGTTCAACTTCTTCTTGATCATGGTGCTGATGTCAATGCAGAAGATGATTATTATGGAACTACGCTGCAAGCTGCATCCTGCAATGGACAGATAGCTGTTATTCAACTTCTTCTCAATCATGGTGCTGATATCAATGCACAAGGTGGTAATTATGGAACTGCGCTGCAAGCTGCATCCTATTTTGGACAGATAGCTGTTATTCAACTTCTTCTCAATCATGGTGCTGATATCAATGCAGAAGATGATTATTATGGAACTGCGCTGCAAGCTGCATCCTGCCATGGACAGATAGCTGTTATTCAACTTCTCCTCAATCATGGTGCTGATGTCAATGCACAAGGTGGTCATTATGGAACTGCGCTGCAAGCTGCATCCTGCAATGAACAAGTGGCTGATGTTCAGCTTCTACTTGATCATGGTGCTGATGTCAATGCACAAGGTGGTCATTATGGAACTGCGCTGCAAGCTGCATCCTATTTTGGAGAAGTAGCTGTGGTTGAACTTCTCCTCAATCATGGTGCTGATGTCAATACATAAGATAGTTAATACAGAAGTATCCTATCCGACATTGCTTATAGCAAGATAATCTCAATACATTTTCCATAAAAAACCATGAACTAACATTAACTATGTTCATAGTTACATCTAAAACTAATTTAACTATTCTCCATTCTTATTGAGCTATTGAGCTCTGAGGATGATTCACAAGCAGATGAGAGGATCCAATTCCTTCTTATTTCTATTATGTTGGTATCCTACTCCTTATATACTACTGAGAGGTATTCTAACTGAGTCATGATGAGTACATATGTGAGTCATAGCACTGCATGAAACATACAGTATTTACGCTGGAAATATGATAAAAAAATGTTAAAATTTATTTAGCATTTTTTCAAATATCATAAAGAGAGGTGAAAATATGCTAAATATATTTGAATATTTCAAAGTATAGTATATATTTAGCATATATTTATTCCTTTTTATCATATTTTCATCAATTTTGAAGTAAAAAAATGCTGAAAAAATTATACATTTTTTTATCATATTTCCGGCGTAAATATTGTATGTTTCATGCAGTGTGGTAAGTCATAGTAAGTCAAGGTGAATCATAGGTGAATCATAGTGAGTATATACTGACTCAATGAATGAATTAGAGTGACTGAGCACTCAATGAGCTGTAGTAACTCCAGATGAGTCATAGTATTTCAACACTTCGCCTCAACTCAAAGATGCAAGAGTAACCGTGAGCGAAGAGCCTCAAACTGCTGTCGAGGCAGAGCCTTGGCTAGGATGTCTGTCAGATTGTCCCCAGAGGCGCAGTGACTGAGTTCTACCTCCTGGGAGGCAACTCGTTCTCAAACAAAGTGATACCGGATATCTATGTGCTTTGATTGTGCATGGAAGTTAGCATTCTCAGCAAAACAGATAGCGGATTGATTATCAACTTGTATCCGGGTGGGTGCATGGTTCTGAATACCAAGCTCTTGACTAAGTTGGCAAAGCCAAAGAACTTCACAGGTTGTGCATGCGAGGGCCATGAATTCAGCTTCCATAGTGGATAGTGCAACTGTTGGCTGTTTCCGGGAGCTCCATGTAACAGGTGAGCTAGCATAGAGTGAGATGTAAACGGAAATAGAACGGCGGTCAATAGTGCTGTTGCCTCAGTCTGTATCCGAGTAGGTTGCAAGGTCACCTGTTGGACAGAAGTGAAGTCCAAGTTTGAGTGTACCCTGTAAGTAACGGAAAACACACTTCAGAGCGGACATATGTTCATTACCAGGTTGTTGTGAGAACTGTGACAAGTATTGCACAGCGTAAGCAAGGTTCGGACGGGTACCAACGGCCAGGTACATGAGTTTGCCAAGACCAGAAAGATAACCTTGACGGAGTGAGTCATTTCCGATACGTGAGTCACCATTTTCAAGTGGTGCTAGCTTGACATTTGAGTCCAAAGGTGTAGCGACAGGCTTGGAGTTCTGCATGCCTACAGAATCGAGTATGTGTTGTGCATAGATCACTGCATGAAACATACAATATTTACGCTGGAAATATGATAAAAAAATGTAAAAGCTATTGAGTATTTTTTTACCTGAAAAATGATGAAAATATCATAAAATTGAGTAAAAATATGCTAAATATACTTGAATATACTAAAGTATAGCATATGTTTAGCATATTTTTACTCAATTTTATGATATTTTTATCATTTCTCAGGTAAAAAAATGCTAAATAAATTTTACATTTTTTTATCATATTTCCAGCGTAAATATTGTATGTTTCATGCAGTGGATAGTTTGTGATAGCCAGATGAAGTGATCAGCATTGTGCTTGATCTCCATTCCTAGAATATGCAAAAGTTCACCTAGATCAGTCACAGTGAATTGTGAAGCAAGCTCCCCCTCAAGTTATGTAAGCTCAGTGATAGTATGAGTGAGGAGGGTCATGTCATCAACATGAACAGCAACAATCACAGGTAATGATGTGGGTGATTGATGGCGGATATAGACACATTGATCTACAGGGAGATATGCAAAACCAAGTTTCTTGAATGCAGCATCCAGTGTCTTGTTTCAGTTATGGCCTGATTGACGTAAGCCATAGAGTGAAAGTCAGAGATGTCCAATACGGCCAGTACCGTCACTGAAGCCGGGTGGTTGATCCACGTAAACATCCTCATTGAGTTTACCATTGAGATAGGTGGCGACAACATTCATGTTGTGAATCTTGAGGTTGTGCCAATGCAATGAGAAAGCGAAAGGTCTCGAGACGGATAGTTGGAGCATAGGTCTCCATAAAATCAATACTGGGGATCTGAGAATATCCCTTGGCAACTAAGGGTACCTTGTACTTGACGATTTATCCAGTCTCATTGCGTTTGAGTTGATATACCCATTTACAAGCAACAGGCTTGCGGCCAGTGGGTAATTCCGTGAGTGTCCAGGTCCTCATTCTTTCATGTTTGTCTAGCTCCTTCTGCATGGCTTCCTGCCATTGTGGCCAATTGGGGCAAGTACGTGCATCGTTAACTGACTTGAGATCGTTATCCAAAGAAGTGGCATGAATGGAAGCAAAAGCAAAGTCATGAAAGAATAGTGCTGTATGATGCATTCTACGACAAGGTCCATCAATAATGTTAGTTTCGGAGATATTGCCGTTGATGTCTCGTGGTGCAAGAGGCTTTGGAGGTTTGGGAGGACGCAATACCGGAGATGGTGAGCATGAAATGATGTAAGAGATGACATATCAGAGTCATCATCAGAACTGGGTGTGGCAGAGCTCAAATCATGAGATGCTGTGTCAGGCTGTGTTTTGTACGACGGAGCGGTAGCATCTGGCTGTGGATGCTGTGGTGCTTTCTCCCCCTCAGCCAGAGGCGGGAGTGAAGTCGGGACAGGATAGTCATCTGTCGGCTCTTGAAAAGTCACATTCCGTGAATGCTGAACATCTCGAGTGTTAGGATTATAATATCGAAAAGCATGTGCGTGCTTGGATAGTCCTATCACTGCATGACACATATGATATTTATACCAAAAATATAATAAAAATTTATAAAATTTATTTAGCATTTTTTTACTTAAAAAATGATAAAAAATATCTTAAAATGGAGTAAAAATATACTATACTTTGATATATTCAAATATGTCTAGCATATTTTTACCTTTTTTTATGATATTTTTATCATTTTTCAGTTGAAAAAATGCTAAATAAATTTTACATTTTTTTATCATATTTCTTGCGTAAATATCGTATGTTTCATGCAGTGTATAAAGCGATAGGGTTTGGCTTTGAGCATGAGTTTGTGTACCTTTGTACTTTGTTGTAAGACTCAGATTGTTGCTCTAAATTGTCTAATATTGGAGATGTCAGGTTTATGGTGCCAAAATGCCTTGTGAGGGGTGATGTCATCTGAAAGAGCATTCGTCGGTGACATGTTCTTCAGGTAGAAGGCGTAATTGACGGCTTCAGGCCAAAGTGACTATGGTAGATTAGAGTCTACAAGCATTGCGCGGGCACGTTCCACGGTGGTTCAATTGAGGCACTCAGAAACTCCATTCTGAGCAGATGAGTACGGAGCTGTGAGCTCATATTCTATTCCTTGACTCTCTAGCCAGTCAAGTACTTTCTGGTTGACATACTCCTTCCTATTGTCAAAGCGGAAACAACGGAGTTTACGGCCGGTTTGTGTTTTCATGAAGGCACAATAATTCTGTATTGCTTTTAACACTGATGATCCGGTCTTGTCCTTTAGAAATTTGACACGATTTTGTGCAGATTTTGCATCTGTGAATGAGATGAAGTACCATTCACCTCCAATTCCGCGTCGGCTAGTTTTGCCCCATAAATCAGAGTAGGTCATGTCGCCAATGTTCTTGTATTCACAATCAGAGCCTTTGGGGTATGGTTGGACGTATGCCTTGCCTTGAATGCAAGCAGTGCATTGATAAGGAGGCTTGCTGGTGTCAACATCCATACCTAAGACTATATTCTTGGTCTTTAGCTTCTTGACTGCACCATGGTGGAGATGTCCCAAGGCACGGTGCCAGTCATTCCAGGAGCGCGCTAACAGCGCATGCTCTGTTACAAGTTGGAGTTTATAGACGCAAGTAATCTTGTCGCCGATAGCAAGTAGACTTCCAGTCTTGGATCGGATCTCGACAATGTTGTTCTTGAAGATGGCCTTATAGCCTGCGTCTGTGAGGCAAGAGATGGAGACGAGGTTGCATGATGCTGTGGGGCAGTGGAGAACGTTCCTCATGATGCATGTCTTAGACTTCTGATCTAATGTAAAAGATGACGAAACATTGCCTCGTCCGGGGATAGGTGCTTCATCTAATCCTTGAATAGTTTGACCGGGTGTAGCAGTATAAGCAGTAAAGGCTGCCCTGTTGCGGACTATCGATGTGCTACATGCCTAGAGTCTAGAGATAGGCACGAGCTATTCCAACTTAGAATCATCCTAGATTCGATTCGCTATATTGATCCGTGAATCAAATCCCTAATCAATCAAAGATTCGATCCGTTCAGATGATTGAAAGGATCATGAATCATTAAATTTGTGAATGAATCATTAAAGGATCATTACTGATTTCTCATATATCACAGTAATCATGAATATCTCACTTCAAATTGGATAGTGTGATCATTATTATACCTCATACTACCTAAATATAAGTGAATATACTAGTATTATACTATGTATTAGTATGAATATATCAAAAATATAGGATCATTAACGATTCGATCCGTTAAATGATTCGATTCGTGAATCAAATCATTCTAATGATTCGAATCAATATAAGGATCATGAATCATTAATTTGTGGTGAGGATACTCTCTCAAAAAATTAAGGATCTAATCTGTTAATAGCTTATGCCTATCTCTACTAAAGAGCGACCGTGGCTTTTAGTTGCTCCTTGCTGTGCTCATCAGATAAGCATTTATTAGATACATACATGCAAACTATCAGATTTAACTCCTTTCAAAATCAATTCAGTTCAATCTTATGCTTGGTGATTACTTCAAGAAGAGTGACAAAGTCTTGGAGATTGCTGAACAAGCCACTCCTGTCATCAGTTAGATTCTCAATCACACCAAGGTCCGCTGATGTGCACGTTCGGAATAAACCTCTGGAAGTGTTTATAAAATCTACACCTAAATCCTATCTATATCACGGGTGCTCCTTGGGAGAGCGGGTGTACAATAGTTCACAGGGAACAAGTACTTTTGGAATTGGAACGGTAGAGATGTATTCGGAACTTGCGTTCGAGTAGTTTTAGGAGGTGAAGGGAGTTTGATCTACTAAGTCGAACAAGATAATCCAAAAGTCTTAGGCCGAATCTTCAACGTACAGAGACTTTAAACAGCGTGGGACAATGTAGCTCTTTCTGGTTGATCGTTCTTTTGAATAGGAAAGTCCTTGATTTGGTAAGCCGCTACCGTAGGTGTTTAGGCTACTGGGCTACTACCATATGATGGGCTTCTTTATCACTTAAACCAAACTTCTAGCGTCTTGGACTGAGACCAAAAGTTCCAAAGGGTGGTTCAGCCGTTATCAACACTCGGTCAAACTCAACTACAATCCTCAAAGACTTATACGCCGCGAAAGAGCGTGACTACAAGGCAGAACTACTTGTAACCCAGCCTTCTTACAAACACAAGGTTTTAACACCAGGTGGTTTCGCTTTGGAACGTCTTAGTGACTTGGAAAGTAGGGACTTATGAGCTTTTCAAGGAGCTTGATAACACCTGAATGTCTTAAATGATGCTTAAGGTCTTTTATAGGTCTTTGAAGGTCTTTTAACTTGCTCTAATTCAGAGTAAAGGTGAGCCGAAACTCGAGATAGATTCACTACAGCGACTGCGTATTACTAGCAGGTACTGTGGGGGGGTCTAAGCTAGCTATCTACTGGCTCTTCCTGGCCTTATATACTTCTGCTGGATCTTGTACTGTAAGCAGGTTTACTACCTCTCAGACACGAAAATATTCCGAGAAGGAATCCCGTTCGAAGCATTAATGAGCAGGGTAGAGACACAAAAACATTCCGAGAAGGAATCCCGTTCGAAGCATTCGCTGCTGAGAATCGACAGGATGGAGAATACTTCCAAAGGATGCCTCCTCCTCCAGACGCCATGAACAAGCCCTTTGTGCTGCACTCTAGGAGGAAGAAGGCTTCCGGATGCTCGGCAGTAGGAGTGTCAGTTTTATCGATGAAAGGACCGGTAGGAAGTTCCGACGGCCCAGTGATTGATCAGCGTCTGGATTCTTGCGCGAACATCAGCTTGATGGATTGGGAATGCTACTTGAGCTTGCCGCACAAACTTACCCTTTGTAAGGGGAAGAAAATGATGCTCTGGCAATTGACCGATAAATCACAGGACATTCAAGGATATTGCAACTTACCTATTTTCACTCAAACGAAGGTTGGACGATATGTGGAAACAAGAGCGGAAGTTTTCCTGGTGCCAGGGATGTCAGTACCCTTGCTATTAGGAGAAGACTACCACATCAATTATGAACTTTTGGTATCCAGAAGTGTCGAGGACGGAACGACGGTACAGTTTGGAGGAACTGATCTTGAGGTTAGGGCCCAGCCTGTCAATACGTCGGACGATTGGAAAAGAATGAGAGCCAGTGCTTACAGTCTCACTCATTTCCTGAAGGCCAAGTTACATGGCCGCAACCAGAATTGCAAATATCGAGCTAAGCTTCGTGATCAAGAAGGACAAACTTCGATTAGAGCCAAGCAAGACTATCGCCTGAAACCTCACACCTGTGTCAATGTAGCAGTAGAGGGGATGTTTGAAGACGACTGCGAGTATCTGGTGGAGAGAAGTTTGCTTCCTCTCAAGTATTCGAGTTACTTGGCCACTCCGAACGTTCTGATATCGAGCAGGAATCTTTACATTCCTTTGATCAATCCTAGCGCTACTCCGCGGATGATTCGTAAAGGAGAGTCACTTGGAACGTTACAGCGTCCCGAAGAGTTCTTTGATCGTCCTGCGTCCGAGGAAGAACTGACTCGATACCAAGAGATGACGGACAAGATCGCAGCTTTGGTGAATGCAAACTTGGACCAACAGGAATGAGCTGCCGGAACTAACGCCAAGATATCGGAGGAGGAGGAGGAAGAACAAGAATTAGGCCCGAAAACTTCTGTGATGCCGGATCCGACTGTTTACCCTTCCAAGCAATTTCGGAACCTGGTAGACATAGGAGCGCTACCGGAGGAGCTAAAGGAGAAGGCTTGGTGTATGCTGGAAAAGCACAAGAAGGCATTCAGATTCGATGGAAGACTAGGAAACGTGGCCACGGAAGCTAAGATCCGTCTCAAGGAGGGAATAGAGCCGATCAGCGTACCTATGTATACTACCTCGCCGGCGAAAAGAGCCGTCATCGACAAACAGCTCGACACATGGCTGGAACAGGAAGTCATTGAACCCTCGCGTAGTCCATGGTCAGCTCCAGTGGTCATAGCATATCGTAACGGCAAGCCTAGGTTCTGTGTTGATTATTGTCGGATTAATGTGGTCACAATTCCGGACGAATTCCCTATTCCTCGGCAGGCAGATATACTGTCAGCACTATCTGGCGCACAAGTTCTATCCTCGTTGGACGCCCTGCCCTGTCTGGATTCACCCAATTGAACATGTTCAAGGACGATGTGGAAAAAACTGCCTTTAGAACTCACCGAGGCTTGTTTCACTTTCTTCGCATGTCTTTTGGCCTCAGGAACGGACCCTCCATCTTTCAACGTCTAATGCAGACGGTGCTATCTCCGTATCTGTGGAGTTTTGCGCTGATATACATTGATGACATAGTGGTATACTTGAAGACTTTCGAGGAGCACATCGACCACTTAGATCTGGTACTGGGAGCTATCGAGACAGCAGGAATTACTCTATCGCCTACGAAATGTCATCTATTCTACAATTCCATATTGTCATTGGGTCACCAAGTCTCGAGACTGGGTTTATCCACCCACGATGAGAAGGTCAAAGCTATCGCGAAGTTGAAGCGACCGACCAAAGTCTCCGAGCTGCAGACGTTCATCGGAATGGTGGTATATTTCACGTTGTTCATCCCATTCTTCTCCGACATCTGTGTTCCTCTATTCGATCTGTTGAAGAAAGGGAACCGATGGAAATGGGGCGCGACAGAGGAACACACGTTCGAGGAAGCAAAAATCGCGTTACAGAAGGCTCCAGTTCTCGGGCACCCGATCGAAGGCCTGCTGTACCAACTATATACAGACACATCAGACGAAGCTCTGGGTTGTGCCCTGCAGCAGATACAGAAGATGCGAATTGGGGACTTGAAAGGCACCAAAGCTTACCTTGTACTGGAGGAAGCATGAACTAAAGAGTTACCAATGCCGAGGATGTACATCAAACTAGGGGATAAGGACGACAATTCACTTTATGAGCAACGCTGGGCACAGTCATTTGACGATTCCGAGGTCTGGGTGGATGAAAAAAGACCGACTTTTCTTAAGAATTGTCGGTGAACACCGGGATAAGATAATTGACTTATCTTGTGTTGTACCTGAGCACAGTACCCGTACCCTCAGCTCAAGTTTGAGCAAAATTGAGCTCAAGTCATGACTTGAGTTTCTCTCATCTTAACCTGATCATGAGATGAGATCACGAGCAACCGCATCCCGAGGCCTCTCAAACACGAGTGATAAAATTAAGCTAATCTATGTGATTACATGGATGACTGTGTAGCTTCTGGATTGAGCAGCCTGGGCGCCTCCCAGACTTGGGTCGACGGGCACATCGACAAGCGGAGACGGAATCCCTTTAGGATCGTCATACGCAGATGTCGTTCGTTTCGGCCTGCAGATCATCTATGTAACAAGTACGCCATCAAAAGTTTTTGCCGCCTCCGGGGATCTCAGCAGATGTGGCACCGGGCATGGTCGCCTAAAGGGAGGACTCCGCAATGCTGACCTCGGATGACCTCTTGCTTTCGAAGAATCCTGAGTTAGTGACCCGAGTGTGGCACAGAAAACTCACTTGACTGTAGTCGCCGTCATGCCTGTTCGATTGGCTGATCCTCGGTGTTGTGGTTGTCCTTGATCAGAAGTCAACATTTCGAAAGGCTCACTGGTATTTTAGCTGTGGTCTTGATGGTATTGTTGCGTTCGTGTCCTTCCGAGGGCCGCATCTGGCGTAGCTGCTCCCGTTCCTAGTAGGCAAACTGTTGAGTCATGTGATGGAGAGAGAACAAAGGTCGGACTTCGAAAATTTGTGAAACACGGTCTTGTGCCTCTCTCGGCCCAATGCACTTTGCACATCAAACCGGCGCGAACAAGTTGCCGTGCTTGATGGCTGAGTAAGCATTTGCTCTTTTCTTCCAACCACCACCACCACTGACGCCGCCGCCGCCGCCGACTACGCCCACATATGCGACAGCAATCACCCTCACCTCTCTCACGACGACCATGCCCGCCTCTCCCATGATGACTGTGCACACCTGGACACCGACGAGACGACCATAATATATAGCGAGGAGTCCACTGTGAACACGCCGTACAGCTCTACAGTGTTGCATTGCCCTTGCAGGCTGGTGTTTGGGACGTGATATCTGGGTGGAGCAGGGCCGGCGTCGAAGAAAGTGACTGGATACAGGTCAGTTTTTCTCATTCGCGTGCACACACATTCTGTCGCTTTTTGGTGCTTCACGTCGACTGTAGCTGCTCTCGAGGATACCTCCCTCCCTGACAATTGTCCCATGCTGACCGAATGTCAGCTGTATAACATTGCGCTGGAGCTTCGCGGACGGTCTTTTGGTCCACCTGGGTTACGGCGTTTGCCCAGACTTAGGATTACGGCTGCAGCACTATCACACTCAAGCAGCTAACTCGAGTGGAACGCATGGCAAGGGTAAGTCTCGTCCTAAGTTTTCTCTCAAGCTTCAGCTCAAGATTTTGGCAGACTTGAGTCCGAAACTCTCAAGTTGAACTCAAGCCGAACTCAAGTCGAACTCAAGTCAAGCTCGAGCTGGCCAGTTGTGAAACTTGAGTCCGTTTTGAGTTTTAGTCGATAAGATCTACTCAAGTACTGTACTATGTGTGTATGTGTGTGCTAGCTACAATGAGTTATATAATGTTTCCAAAGTTAGTCCCACCAGCCAGATTACAACAGACCGAAAACATAAGATAAGTCGAGAGCTTATCTTATCCCGGCATTCACCGCCAAATCTCAAGAAAAGTCTGTCATCTTTTTGTGGGTGGAACGAGTAATCGGGTACTACTCACAACGGTTCAAGAGCGCGGAAACGCATTATTCCACAACAGAGAGAGAAGCCCTTGGAGCGAAAGAAGGCCTCATGCGATTCCAGCCTTTCATCGAAGACGAAAAGATTCTGTTGGTGACAGACCATTCAGCATTGTAATGGGCAAAGACCTACGAGAGCACCAATCGTCGACTTGCGGCGTGGGAAACAATATTTTCTGCCTACGCTCCAGGTTTAGTCATAGTACACCGTCCGGGAAGGAAACATTCAAATGTTGACCCACTGAGTCGCCTGGCAAGGAACATTCCGGAACATATTTCCCCCATTCTGGGGGAGGAGATTAAGGCTTTGAAACCAGTTTTGGACATGACGACAACGCAAGAGGAATTGTGGTCAGGGAATCCTCCAGCGGAGAAGATGGCGGCGATTGCGATACGTAGCCAAACTCTCGCGAAGGAAGATGGGGGGAGAAGAGTGCAGAGATTGAGCGATCTCAAGTCAGAGACATCTCCTTCTCTCCAGCGTCGAGGACGAAAAGCGCGCAGGGCAATGCCGAAAGCTCTAACAGAGACGGGAGCGCGGCCGCTTTCACCTGCAAGAGCTGCGAAGGAAGCTTATCTCAAAGCTGACGCCCCCATCCCAGCGCTACACGTAGCCTTCAGCAGAGTCCTACTGTGAATGTATCGACGGGTTGTTCGCCATTTCGACTGCTCTTAGGATTCCAGCCTACCTCACCCCTCGATTTGAAGTATTCTACCTCCAAAGAGGACTTGCGCCGCTATGCGTTCAGTCAGGATGGCGAAGCGTACATCGAGGAATTGAACGTACTTCGAGACAGCGCTAGGCGGGCCATGGCCAAAGCGCAAGACAAGCAACGGCGCTATTACAATAAAGGCTGTAGACCGTTCCCAGAGCTGAAGGAAGGAGACAAGGTACTGATCAACCCACACTCTCTTGAGTGGGTCGAGTCGCAGGGTAAAGGAGCTAAGTTAACTCAGAGAGGAATTGGTCCATTTGAGATTGTCGAGAAGATTAATCCCAAGGTATACCGACTCAAGATGGATGCTAATTTTCCGGGACTCCCGGTCTTCAACGTAGATCATCTCAAACCCTACGTCGAGAGTGATCCGGAGATGGGGGAGAGGACAAAACTCCCTCCGACTAGAAGCTCACCTCCTGGCAATTCCTACGAGATAGAAAGCATTGTCGGTCATCAGAGAAAAGGAAAGACGCTGAAATTCCTCGTGCGCTGGGCGGGATATGGACCGCAATTTGACGAATGGCGTACAGCTCATAGTCTGCGAGATGCTGCTGAGCTCTTGCGAGAGTATAGACGCCGAGAAGGAGTCTGATTCACATCAAGACAAACGCTCGGTAAAGCTGAGCTCTCTAACCCCGGTCTACATTCTGTCTCGGTCTAGCCTCTCTCGGATCAATCTCCCTTGTGCTATGTGTTCATCCATCTTTTTCTTAACTCGGTCCGATTATTCTTGCTTCCCTTTTCCCCCTCAATCGGAGCGAAATAGTGAAGGATTAGACATTGTCCTGCGATCGTACATCAGCGAAAGGTCAGCTTACCTGCCCTCGCAGTGTTCGTGCAGCTTGACTTCGGGAAGCTTACTTCCTTGAAGAATAGAAATGGCTACCCTCTTCCAAAATAGCTCCAACCGTGTTCCTCTCGCCTACCCTTTCGTCCTCAAAGGCTGCTCCTACGTAGGATACAGCCATCCATCGAATCCATCGACTTTGACTCCACAGCACCCTCAATCCTACCGGGACTACGACGCGTTGTTCTACGACGTAAGCAGCCTCAAGGAACCGGAGCTGTTCAACGTCTGGGCGCCATGGAGGGTATACTTCAGCGCGCGTCGTACCCATAATGTTTGGTACCAAGACTACGACCGCTCTGTCGGAGCCGTTCTTGCCAATCTATCTCCTGGCTGGATTCTACCTCCGCGATGAGCCGCCAGGGCGCACAAAGAGATCGAGCGACTGACCGGCATCATCATCGATCTCCTGAAAATCATACCCCTTCCCGCAGATCATCCTCTTCCAGTTCTCCTGACTGAGAAGGCTCTCTACGCCACAATCAGAGAAAGGTTTGACGCTGAGGTCGCCGGAGCCTTTGCAAAATTCTTGTACGGCGATAACCTAGCCTTCATCCTCTGGGTCACCTTGGTCATGCCAACATGGAGGACGTTTGCATCCGTTCACACTATTGCCACCGTTAACGCTCTGCAACTATCGGCTCACATGAAGAGGGGCGTCATCATCAGACCTCTTCGGGATCACGATGTCATCAACGTCAAGCTTTGGATACGAATGGAGGTTCCGCTTTTCGGAGAGTGGAACGAGGCTATGCAGACCGAAGACCGCTTCGCCTGCCTCAACCCCGACATCATATCTACATACATCTCCCAATGTAAACGGTTCAATAGACAGCTCGCTTTGCGAGCGGTTAGTGCTCTTTCTAGACATTGGGAAACGATCGAAGCATACAATGAACATTTCCAACCACTCTCCTTTACCCGATTCGAGGACGCTCCCTCTCTTTACTTTGCCGAAGACTTCGTTTACCTTCTGCAAGATTTCAACAACTGGCTCGCGCGGGAGATTCCGTATGATACGGTGAAGGTGTACAAGCTCCTCTACAAGCATGAGGATTTGCAGGATAAAGGAACGGGAAGAAAATCATCCTTTTCAGAGCTGGCGAACGGTTGCAAATCAATACCAATTTAAATAAGAACAAAGCGGGACTCGCAGTGAATTGGCCAAGGAAGTTAGCAAAGGAGGGTCGAACAGAATTCTGCGCCAACCTCAAAGAGCTTTACCGTTACGGATACGCCCCGCGGGAGGGACAGGTTTACGATCCCCGAACGGGCTTGGAGTCCTCCTTGGCCACGGCCGATCCGAATCACAAAATGCTCCTTCCCCTCCTCTTCTACGTGCAATCGGGTGATTATCTGGATGTAGACCCTGTCGTCACAGGCATAGTCGATTGGGAAGCCTCTCACTGTCAAATCTACTGTGACAAAGGCGAGCGCGAATTGGCCGTACGATCAAATGCCAACATCATGTTCCCTTGGGATGATCCTTCGCGTAAAGGAAGAGGGAAACGCTCTCTGTCGGCTCGGATGAGCGATGAAGGTGGCGATCCCCTAGACGATTCCATGAGTCAAAATCTGGACGTCAAAGAAGAACCCGCGGCAAAGAAAGCCTTCATTCCTGGATCACTCACCTTAAGCACCACGAGCTCGCTCTCTAATTCGACATCTACGGCTCCAGCTAGCCTCCCAGTGGATAACTCCTCTCATTCGATCACACTGCATGAAACATACAATATTTACACCGGAAATATGATAAAAAAATGTAAAATTTATTCAGCATTTTTTTACCTGAAAAATAATAAAAATATCATAAAGAGAGATGAAAATATGCTAAATATATTTGAATATACCAAAGTATAGTATATATTTAGCATATTTTTACTCAATTTTATCATGTTTTTATCAATTTTAAAGTGAAAAAATGCTGAATAAATTTTACATTTTTTTATCATATTTCCGGCGTAAATATTGTATGTTTCATGCAGTGTCAAAGAATAAGGAGTTGCACATACATCTGAATTCCACGAGGATGGATCTTTCGAGCCCTCGACCGAATCTGAGCCTTTCCACGCGCAAGCGCCAGTTCTAGGACACTTGCTGCCTGGGTTCCTCATTCGCGACTTAGGTTTGGGAATACCTCCCAGCCGGAAGCTGTCTACTTTCCGAGCGTACCTGTCTTACTACAACTTAGCCCGCAACTGGCTCGCCTACTGCGTTCCTGAGGACCTTACCATGCCAGGCGTGGGAGAGACTCTTTGGAGAAATTACTGGTTGCGCAATGCTTATATTCGAGCCCCTCCAGAAACCCTGACTATCCTTAAACTCTGGGCAAACGTGTATCCAGGGTTTGGGGAATCTGGCTTTCAGAACGTCGAGGAACTTTTCCGAGCTGCTCTTCGCTACAACCTCAAACTGGGCTTCAGTTGGGATAATTCCTTCCTTAGCCAATTCCAGTTGGATTCAGCAAGTTCCTCTGAAGTGGGACCTAGGATGCAACTATTGGAAGGCAACCCTTTCCGACCAAAATATCGTGAGGATCGCCTCCATGCCAAGTTGCGCGACGAGGACCTCTTGGTCACTTGGAAAGCTTGGTTACTCGACATTACTAGTCGCGGACACTTCCGAGCCGTTATCAGTGAGGCTTCTGTTTATTCCTGGATTGTCGTCGCTTGGAGCGGGGGACAGCTCGTCAATAATTTCATGACTTCCCCGTCGGAAGTTCTTACGCATCATGGCTTCGGGGAAAGCGACTCACAGGAGGTTCGAGGTGGTGTACGCCGTAGGTGGGAAAAGATCACGCAAGGAGAAAAGGATATCCTCACGGGTACGGTCTACTTCGACTCTTCCTTGGACTATCGATCCCTTTATCCTTCGGATTTAGTGTTGCGCGATGTGTGGTTCTATCAAACCGGGATCTGGAATGTGCAATGCGACAGGTTTATGAACTACATCACGCACAAAATTCGGGCTAATCAATGGGAACCGAAAACCCCCAAGGAGTGGCGTGCCCTTTTCCGTACCATGGCGAAGATAGATGAGTACGAAATGGAATACGTACCGACCAAGAAGGACTTACGCTGGGGGGAGGAATTCATGAGGCACGGCTTCCCGTTAGAATGGAATGGATTGGCTGTCAAAGATCTTAAGTTGCCGGAGTCGTTCAACGGAGATGTGTTCAAGTAGGGGGAGTATGTAAGATGCTTTATTTTCGGTTTACTTTCACGCTTCGATGTTGTACGAATTATATGACTCATACTTGATGACTAACGATTTGTGTCTATATACGTTTGTACGTAGATAGAAAATGTTACCTTTTTACCAACACGAGTATTCACTTAAGGCGAACACTTGACGGGTTAGGATCGTCGCATACGCGACTCAGGCTAAGAACCAGCTAACATACAGCTATATTCGGTGCGAACCGGATTCTATCCTTCGGAGGTCGGAACGGACCTCATCGCTGGTACACGAGGCACGTGCATGACCGTGCACACCTTTGCTCTCCACTCTCGGCTTGCTACTCGGACCACCCTTGAGTAAGATCCCCTTTAGCAGGTCTTACATGCATAGAGCGCATAATCTGTATGTGCTCCTCAATGTTGGCATCCTCGGCACAGATGGCACGGTGAAACTTTGGCACAGATGGCACGGTGAAACTTCCGGCGGTAAATATACATGAATGAGTTGGGCAGATTTGGAGAAGAGGAGTGGATGTAATCTGGTGGACGGCACATTGAATGAAAATGCATGCTGCCAAAGATTGTCTTTGTTCTTGTCCTAAATCTTGAGAAAGCAAGTCTGGAGCTCGGCGATGTGTGAGATGGTCATTAGGGTAATATTGGCAAGTCTGAAATATAGTGACTTAATGCAAAGTTGAGACAAGACATTGGAGAAGCAAGTGAAACATCACAGAGGTGGACACTTTAGATATTAACCTGGGAAAAAGTCATTATACCTCAATTGCTAAACAACGTCTCTAGTTAATGCTTGAGTATATCTACAAAATGCATCAGAGAGCAATATGAAGAGAAGAAGGACTGGAACACAACAAAATGATATTGCACAGAAGCAAAAGACTGAGAACAGCAAGACAAACACTTATATAGAGGCAAATAAAGTCAGGAGCAAAGCCCAACAAAATCAAGATGAACAAATCAAAGACATATACCTGCTGTGTTAAACACAACTTATCCCACCAACTCCTCATTCTTCACTCTTAAGCATAGATGATGGAAGTCTGAGCGTCAACATAGAATCATAGTATAGATTGTGTTTAACATACATAGTGCAATGATTTTAGTGAGTATATTTGCAGAAAGTGTGCATATATCTATGATTTTGTCAAAATTACTCCTTGTCGCGGTGGGTAAGGTGCAAGTTAAAAATATCCATCATTGCAGCTGGTCGTGCCCTTGTAAATACAACATGAACCTGTCGTCCCAACTCAACAATCAGCCTTTATAAACTATGCACACCTGACTCTCACACTGGGAGCAAGCACCGTGAAACCAAAGTTATGGTTTCTTTATAGAACCACCAGACTTGTGACTGTTTGTTTACCATATGTATGAGCAATTGAAGGGTGCAGACCTAAGTTTCTAGTTTTTCAATGAGCTGCAGAAGATGTTCACAGTGTCACTATGTACCAATTGTGACTTAAAATTAAGTAAAAACTATAGTCTATGTGCTTACTACTATTAAGTAATTGTCTTTCATATTCAACATAAAAGCAGGCCATATACTGGCTTTTTGACTGAGGACTGGCTGCCGGTGAATCTACTCTCAATCTAAATAGTATTTCAGGTATTTAGAATGTCATTACATGCTGGATAATGAAACTGAAGAATAAACAGACTCCTGGAATGTGCCAAAGTCATATATTCACTAGCCAATATTGATGCCAAAACTCAAAAGTTTGCGCAAACTGGTCAGTATCTCCGGAATTTGGCCTGCACAAGCCACACAGCCATAAATGTTCATTAGTTACATGTGTGGTTTCATAAAGGAACCACACACTATATTTCAAGGTCGATGCCTCCAGTGTCACATTTGTTCTCCATGCTCTTCTTATACCATTTTGTGTCAATATGTGAATCTTCCGAGGATGAGGACATGCACTGTGACTTTGAGAGGTATACCAGCAGATAATGTGATGTTTTGTTGTGTGATAGACCAAAATGGAGAAGCCGTGCCAATCGCGGATAACTAATCAAACATAAGTCTTGTCAGAATTGAACACTGTTCTTTGCATAACGTGTCTTGATGATGAGCAGAGGAGAAGTGATGTGTGTGATGATATAATCCCATGGAGATTATTTTCTGCAACCCAACAATACACTATTTCTATTTGTGGGCCAGCAACATCTACCTCCACCTGCTGCATGCAGCAACCTTTGACATGAGCACCCATAGTAGTTGTATTTCCCCCAGTGTTATCTTAAAGTTCGAACTCTCTAATGTATCGAAGGCTTTAGTAGTCTTTAAATGAAAGTCTTTAAATATTTCAACTAATATTAAAGTTCTTTGAAAGCTTTTAAGTGATGTGCCATTATGCTGACATCACTGGCAGCTTTGGTTTGAACAAGTGCATCGATCAGTAGCAATTATTCAGCGTGCACTGTCATGCCTCCAAGAAGTAAACTCTAGCAGTATTTTTATAAAAGGGATAAGCAAAATACTGTACACTATCAAGCACACTGTCTTGCCTGCATTAAGGCGGAAAGGTCTTGTAATGCACCAATTGATGTTAATACCCCCGTTAGTATCAATGCACATGCATAGTTCAAAAATAGTATGTTGTATTCTCAATCTATATACCAGGGCTAACAGTGATCTACGGGAGGATTGATACACACCGCCAGTGTACTCAGAATCACAGCTGCTATGGGTCATCATCTCAAATCCTGCGCAAATGTTACAGACAATATCCAGTGTATAGGAAAGCAAGAGAAGAAGGGTAAAAAGAGGGCCCTGTCGTACATACATCTCCAAGAAAGAGTTCATTATGCACTTCGAAAGCGGTGAGTTACAGATGCAAAAGCACTTCCAAAGTTCTACTTGAGAGTCACAAAGTATGAAACTAGTATACTACTACTATCAAGTGGTAACAGTATACTCAGCAAGCAACGCACATACAATACAAAGCAAAATAAGGGGACCTTGAGCAGAATTCACACCGTTGAAAAGCAATATAAATGTGATGATATTGACCAATCCAACCAAAGCTACCTAAGTAACTACGAGCATAATATTAATGATGAGTGAATAAAACTAGGAGCAGTGCAATAACGACAGTGAAGACAAGTATTAGATGTTGATAAGAGAAGACTAGCACATAACGAAAGTGAGGGACGGCGGGGAATCTGAACTTTGTAGCCACCCCCCATAGACCGAGGGGTGGCGGGGAATCTGTACTAACCTACTTCGCGGACTGCTCAAGGGCAGCAAAGTCCAATGAAGCCATAGTGTCAGAGACCGAAGTCTCCAACAAGAAGGTTTTGTTGGTATGCACACTAGAGAGCAAGTATCAGTTATATTGAGGCTAAGGAGGCAATAAAAAACTTACAGCATAGACTTGAACAAGTCCCCCTGCAGTTGCCCTATGAAGGTGGGAGCATGTTCTGCAACGTGTTGAAGCCCCGCCAGGTGGTGGAAGTACCTGACGGAGTTGTCCTCCTTGAAATCAGCCTGACGGATGGTGCCGTCACGCCACTCTGTCAGAGCATGTTCAATCTGAAAAAATTACATAAGTAAGGAGAAATAAGGAACCTAAGAAAACATACAGCTGTCATGGAAAGAGCCATGAACACCGTGGGCAGTGATTGAAGCTCAATCAGAAGGCGAAACATTTCAGAGTTTGCCTTCCCACGGCCTTCCATGAACAAAACGCGTGGCACAGCCTCGAAGAATGCTGCCCCAAACGGTTTCTTCATGTCAAAGGTGCGGTTCTAAAATCATCAGTAAATATTGACCAACTGGATGACAACACCTACCATGATATCAAGGCCCGAAAATTTCCATCCTTCCAATTTCAACAGCCAGGTGATAACGTCGACAATCTCAGCAGGCTTCATCGAACCTGGAACCCCCAAACCATCAATGAGGCGCTGAGCAACTGTGATGAGGGAGTTGAAGAATGCAAAACGAGAATACAAGACCTGAGGTGAAAGTGTCATTGCATATTCAAGATTGTGAGTTGCTACATACATATTGGACCAAGATCTCCAGCTTGCCAGGATTCTTGATCAGGCGCTCCCATGTGGCCTTGTCCTCGGGCTCGGCGCCGGGCTTCATGGCAACCTTGGCGAGAGTGGCCTCAACCTGATTCGCCCGCTCCAACACACCGGGATACGGCATGTCAGTGGCCATTTCGACGACCAGAGCCTTCTTTCCCTTAACACCGAGGCGAAGAGAGGCAGGCGAGATCATGGATGAAGTGACCTTGCGCTTCCTGGACGGCTGCTCGTCGCCGTCATCGTCACCACCATGAACCCGTTTACGAGGGCACTTGGGAGTGGTGAACGGGTCAGAGGACGGCAGAGGCGACGAAACAACCTGTATCAAAGATATTTACTTTATATAAAGTATCAAACCACATTGAATGACATACTAGGGTGTCTGACGAGTCGTCAAATGGAATCGGATCACTCGACGGCAAATCGCGCTCATCCTCGGAAGAGGCGGGCAACCTATCGTCCGCCTCGTCGTCGTCGTCATCCTCATTTACGTCGTCACCGACGTCGGGCCCAGTGTGCCCATCCTCAAGAAGTGCCGCGTCAGGATCTTCCTCCTGAAGAACAGCATTACGCTGGCGGATCACTGTAGAGATGTCAGTAACAAAGATTTTCATCAGCACCCCGACGTACTCTTGGCACGGGCCTCCTTCGCGGCCTGCGTCTGAGCGGTGGTGCGACGGGCAACAGCAGCACTAGGCTTGGCTGCAGGCTTGGAGGCTGCCACTGTGCGCTTGGCGTCAGTGGACTTCTTGCGACCTGTGCGCTTGGCGTCAGGAGGCATGGCGGGATGAGGGGAGGGCAACAATTAGGTCGGGAGAGACAGAGGAAGAGAAAGAGACAGAGAATGGTGGGGGAAAAAGATAAACAAGGAAACGTCTCACCCGACATCTTATATATCAGGCGGCAGGGTCCCGCCTACCCTGCCGTCAAAGTCTCACGCACGGACCTGTAACACTTTTCTCAAATTGGTCAAGTACTTACTTGGCCATAGCGAAGACCAAACGGTATGCATTTAATGTGCAAGATTGTAGCAAGTTGGGGTAGTACGTGTTGACAAAAAATATAGTCCAAAAATGTAAGTAAAAAGTCCAAAAAAATATATGTAAATGTACAGTCAATAACGGCAATGAGGGAGGGTAGGCGCGCGATTGAAGACTTCCGTGAAGCAGTCGATGTACCAGTACGCAACGTGATACTCGGCGTGCTCCAGATCTCGCTGATCAACAATGTCCTGCTCTGACATTTCCTGGAGCCTGTGTGCATGCCTCCACCCTTCCGATGACATCTGTTCACGCGTTGTTTTCCATCCCAACATGACGCGAAAGAGAGCATGCATGGCTCGTGCACGCTCTCGAAGATCAGACGATGCAAAGCCAACATCATGTCCTATCGGAGGATGGTCTGGAATGATGCTTCCATCGAAATGAGGAATGACGGACAAGATGGCGGCCTCACGGTCAGACCGACTAGATGCATCGAGCTCATCCCACTCTAGACCTTCCTCATCACCATGTTCGGGTACCGGCTTGAGCTCGTACATCCAGACATCAAGTGCGAGGAGCTCAACGCGAAAATTGATCTCCGTGACCTCGAAGAGGATTGGACGAACGACGGACGGGTTGAGAGGAGTTGACAGGTCGACGTACTGTCCGTGCCACACTGTATGACTATCATCGAGGAAATTCCAGTCAAAAGATCCCTAAAAAATGTCAGTAAATGGACCGAAACATGAGTGTTCAACTCACCTCGTTACAACCCTTCTTCAAACAGTCCATGAGACTGTTACGAATCTTATCCCGTCTGCCCGCGGCCTTCGAGTCCGACTGTTTGTTGCCCCAACCGTGAGTATCTATTGTCAAGATGGCATGCCATTCCTTCTGCGGAAATAGGTCAACGTCACTGAATGAGACCCGATAAACGAGTAGATCCCAAAGTCTGACGAGGGCGCTCAGTTGGCACGCTCGAACATCCTCACGTGAGGGACTGACAATGCCGTTTGCCTCTGGAAAAACGTAGCCAGACTGAGCGCCAGGACGGGGTCGGTAAGTAGAACTGATGAATCCAGCCGAATTGGCTGCTGATGCGGCTGCCTCCCACAACGAAATGCCCCTCGGCATCAGCGTAGTATCGACGTCGAAATGGAGGCGCAGGTCCTCGCGAGCTTGACTTTGGGTCTGCCAAAATGTTTGAGTCAAGTACAATTGATAATAGGTCAATTGACTTACATGGTTGAGGACGTCCAGATTGAGAACGTCCATGGTGAGTTTGTGGAGACGGCTTGACAGTGAGAGCGCCGGGTGACTTGGCCAGAGTAGCTGGTCGCGCCACGGGTGGAGGCCGACGCTTGACATATTCGGAGATTAGGATCCTGCTGATGGAGGTAGAAGACGACGCTGCTGCAGGTGGACGAGAAGAACCTGCAGAAGCAGACACAGACGCATAGGAGCAGATAGACGAGATGATTGCTTTGTGCATGGCAGTGTATCGCGGAATAATGTTGTAGGTCTCGCCGGTCCAAATGGTGCGGTGGCGAGGCAAGGCATCGTCCCAATCTCCTCTCACATACCACGGTGCGGGCGGTGGTGGAACGTCCAGCTCGAACCAATGATGGCATGGGACTCTGGCAATACGGTCGAGCGGGCGAACAAGCCAAACAGGTATGCCCGACTTTTCAAGTGATTAGTACAATAAAACTGAATGAGAATGAAACACTGTACTCACGCGGAACAGGTTCTCTGCCACTTCGAAATCCCAAGTGAGGGCACCGATGCAGCGAATGCGTTGGCGGGTGGGCTGTCGACGATATTCTCCAATCGCCTCGTGACGCACACGGACAGCGTCCAGCCAGATAGCCCGTCCCTGCAACTCTAACGTCAATCGCCCGATATGACGATAGACGGCGAGCGACTCCTCGAAAGTAGAAACGACCATGAGACGCGGGAGATAATATTTGAGCTTATGACGGAGGGTACAGAGAAGACGATCCTTCCGGACGTTCCCCATCTCTGGACTGAGGAGTGTGTTGTCGAGAAGTGAGAGAGCGGCGTTGACGGCTGCGGCAAGATCCACGCAGACAGGGTGTCGAAAGCGGCCAACATTCGATGAACTGCCCTGTACCTCAAAATCGAAGGCCTTGGTCGGGGTGTTCCAAAGAGCGAGAGAATTGGCGACGCGGATGTCTCGCTGGGGGATACAACTCAAGTGAGCGACACGATAATCGAAGTACTGAGGATGCATAATGGGGTCATCCTGGCCAAAGTAGTGATTACGGCGGAGGCGAACATCTCGGACGCCAGAAGAAGATCGGCAGGAATGTAGGCGGTGTTGGGCGTCATGACGAAGGCGCGCTCAGCCTGGAAGATACGGCCAAAGACACCCTCGAAGGATTTCTCGGCGACCTGGCCAGCTGCGACTGGCTGATCAGACATCGAGCGGATGAGGTGCAGCGGCCAAGCACTGGGCTGAGGCCGGCGGATGTACGATCAGCAACGGACGCTTGGTCTCGTTGCGCTGGAGAAAAACGGCACACGGGACGCTAGGTCGTCGTGCAAGTCTTCGAATCCTTGGAGCGCGGGCGGAAAAAGTTGCTGTAAGTCGGTAAGCTAGAAAGAAAAATAAACGGAAGCGAGCACGCACCGAACGGCCCCACTAATCAACGACCAACGGCGATGGCGATGGAGGCGCCGGCGTGCTGCTTACGAGCGGTTGTCTTGGTCTTGCTGGTGCGATGGTGGAGATAACGATGGGATCGATTGGCAAGTTGGCCTTGATCGGAGTTTGAAAGTTTTCACATTCCGTCGCGCGCACGGACCATGCACCAGATTCGGCACAAGTCCATCCCCCTACCACTCTCGCTGCGCCAGTACATGCCCGCTGCCCATCGTCACCCTCGAACCCACCTCGCTCAGACTAGTTCTTGCGAGCGCATCAGGCCACTCAGACTAGTTCTTGTGGCCGTCGTCTTTTTCTACGCATTTTTCGTACTCTGGCCAGCCCAAGTACTGAGTCTTTTCAGAGTAGCAGCCGTCCATCGCCCAGCCGTAAGGTCAGTACAATCTATGCTGCCATTTTCAGCCGCATGTCTTCTCATTTTATGTATTGACTGACTCATCCGCGTAGCATCAATCCTCTCTGCGGCGCGTCCCGCTCTACTAGGTATATAGACTCAACTCACATCTTAGTGGTGATTTGTTTTAACTGATGCTCATAGCGTGTCATTCGTCCGCGGCGCCCGTGTCTCCTCCACAGCTGCTCTGAACGCTTCCCAAAGTACGACGTATGTGATATCTTGGTTTACATTCGCAAGCTAGACTAACTTTACTGTAGATTTTATTCACCTATCGCCCTCGCCCTTGCTATGCCTCTCGTCAAGTGCGAACAACCAAACTGCTTACGGAAATTCGCCAGCCTCCAGGCGATGCGCAGCCATCTTCGCCAGGCCCAGTCCTGCAAATGGTGGATAGCTTTCAGCAAGACGCCGGAGCACCTTGCAGCGGCTGCACTGCACCTTCAACCAGAACTTCATCCCTCTTCCGCCTCCTCTACTCTGGATGCTGTTGATGTGGGCTCGTCCGGGGCATCTGGTTGGGCTATCGGCGATAACGACGAAGATGATGCCGTCGAAGTCGAACGGTCGATTGAAGACGGTGTGCTGGCGGGCGAGCAGGATTTGGAGGCTATGGACGCCGATGAGGACGAAGATAAAGATGAGGATGACGACGTCGACGAGGATGAGGATGTAGACGTCGACGAAGATGAGGATGCGGGTGATGTGTTTTGTGCTTGGCTTGAGAACGCCCAAGCGAATGAGATATTTGAAGCTGTCGACGACCCTCTCGTAGGTCAAGCTGGACCAGGGCCATCCACGCAACGCATTCGAATGAACACCCTGCTTGGTGGGCGTGAACAGTATCTGGATGACGACGACACTGTCTCTGAGCGGGTATCTGTCTGGCACGAGACCGCTGGAGCCATCATCCGCGTCTCGAAGACAGTCCATGAGCAGTGGGCAGCGACGTTCGGCGCAACTCTTCCGGCTGATGTACTCATGGATGGTAGCGGCACGCCGGATGTTGGAGAAGCGCAGCGTTTCAAACCGTTTGCCTCCGAGTTGGATTGGCAGATTGCACAGTGGATGATCAACGAAGGCATAGGTCACAATGCCTTCAATGCGCTCTTGAATATCCCTGGGGTCAGTTTTCATTTTCCTCGCTAATTATCTGCTTGCTCATTCAACATTTTCAAGGTAAAAGAAAAGCTCGGCTTGTCTTACGGTAATGCACGGGGCCTGCACAAAGTTGTCGACTCTATTCCGCGTCGTGCCGGGGGGTGGAAAGTCAAGAATCTCTCATTTCCTGACCGACCAGACGAACTCTTTACTCTACGCCATCGCGACATCATCGACTCCATTCGGTCTCTATGGGGTGATCCGGAGTTGGCAGAGCATCTAGTGTACAAACCAAGCACTCTATTCAGCAATGAGTCTGATGACCGGCGACTCTACAACGAGATATGGACGGGTAAATGGTGGAACTTCATCCAGGTATGTTGCATCTTTATGGTTCCTGAGCCAAAGCTAATTCACACTGCAGGGTAAACTTCCCTTGGGACATACTGTTGCACCTCTCATCATCTCAACCGACAAAACACAACTCACCCAATTCTCTGGTAGTCGCCAGGCATATCCAGTCTATCTCACGCTGGGCAATATTCCAAGCCACCTCCGACGTAAACCATCACAACTTGCTTGCATTCTTATTGCCTACCTTCCCATCGACAAAATGAGCAAGGGCAAGCTCTCGAAGACCACCATGGGTTCTCGATATCAGCGCCTTTTTCATGCAGCAATGTCCGAGGTTTTTGCACCGCTGAAGCTGGCTGGAGAGAAGGGTGTCGAGATGACTAGCGGGGATGGAACTGTTCGTCGAGTACACCCAATTCTTGCGAGTTATGTTGCCGACTATCCCGAGCAATGTCTCGTTACCTGCGCAAAGAATGGTACATGTCCTAAATGCCGGTGTCGGCAGGAGGCTATGGGGGAAAAGGGTCCCGATGCGATGCGAACTCCTGCATGGACGTTGAGTGTGATGTCAGAGGCAAAGGCATCCACGACTACCCCGACTGCCTACTTTGAGAAGTGTATGGCCAAAAGTGTATCTGGTCACGCTCCGAACCCGTTTTGGGCGGATCTCCCCCATACCAATATCCATCTGAGCACCACACCCGATGTCCTTCATCAGCTGTATCAAGGAGTTCTTTGCCACCTCATTGCATGGTGTCAAACTCTCATGACGGAGGAGGAAATGGATTGACGTCTCCGCTGTCTCCCTCCAGGCTTAGGCCTACGCCACTTCAAAAATGGTATCAGTGCACTATCTCAGATCAGCGGAACTGAGCGGAAGAACATGGGAAAGGTTCTCCTTGCTTGCCTAGTTGGCTCAGACATTCCAGAGCGTGGTCTGACGGCTTGTCGTGCCATTCTTGACTTTATCTACTTGGCTCAGTACTCTACACATGATGATGAGACGCTGGGCTATATGGACACTGCACTTGAGACATGGCACAAAACCAAATCCTACTTCATCCTTGTCGGTCTTCGTAAAGACTTCAACTTTCCCAAAATACACTCTCTTCGCCACTACGTCCAGTCTATTCGCTATTTTGGTGCAACAAACAACTTCAACACGGAGATGTTTGAGCGCCTTCATATTGATTTTGCAAAGAAAGGATGGCGTGCATCTAATAAACGTGATGAATACCCACAGATGACCACCTGGGTCATCCGTAAGGAAAATGTCCATGCCTTCCATAACTATACTAACTGGCTCAAAAGACAATTTGGTCAGTCATTTACAAATCCGTCTTGAAGTATCTAAGCTTATTCTTCTACTTTTATAGAACCTCAATCTATCTCTTCGTCTTTGGGTGTAGCATCATTCTCTATATCTGGAGCCTCCTCGCCATCATTCAGAAGTCGTGTTCTACTGCCTCTACATCCCACCGTTTCAAACAAACCTCTCGCACGCATTGCCAAGCAGCATTGTGTTCCGACTTTCTCCTCACATCTCCTTCTCTATCTAAACGCACTTGGTGTTGATGTTCTTGGTGCTAATGCACATTCTTACCCTTCCCTACCCTTTGCTGGTCTTGATGTATATTATTCCTTCAAGTTCAGTCGGGAAGGGTTAACCGATGACTTTGAAACACGAGATACTGTGAAGGCGTCACCATTGGAGGGAGGCTGTTTTGACACAGTGGTGGTCTTGACAGGGGATGATGCAGAGAGTACTGGCCTGCAAGGGACGTGGATTGGACGTGTTTGAGTTATTTTTCGATGTCCTGCAGTACTTTCGATGCATGGTGTTGAAGTACAAACACCTGCACACTGGCCAAGTGGACCACTTGCATATGTTGAGTGGTACACAAAGCCTGTCCTTACTCAAAAGGCTGCACGTAGCCACAAAATCCCCTCTCTCTCAAAGGCTTACTTATCTGATGGCGTATCTCTAGCATGGTCCATTATCTCTCTTACTAATATTTGTCAAAGTGCACACTTAACACCTGATTTTGCAAAGTGTACTCCAGAGCAATGGGATATTCCTATTAGTAAATCATCTGTTTTAGATACCTGTCCTCATTTTCTCTTAAATAATTGGCTTAGTATTTATACATATCAAACAGTGTATATTGTATAGAATCTTTTTAGACTTTGAAGCTTATCATAAAGATGTTATATGTTTCGAAGAATTTCAGAGTTATTATAAGCAATTGCAATATGGTGTATGAATAAAAATGTTTCATAATAGTTGTACTCGTGACACCTATTTACAAGTGCTTTGATATATATTCAAGGACTCAAAAGTAAGTATCATGGTACACTGACTTAAACATACTTGAGAGTGCTTTGACAGATTATAAGGGCTTTGGCGACTTTTAAACAGATGTATGATGAACATGTGCTTATAGATACTTTGATGCAATAGGGTGTTTCCTGATGAAGCAGCCGTATGTCCCAATCTCTGCTTCTTGCCAGCTCTGTGAAAGACACATGGCATGCTGGAACGACCTAGCTGTCGAGCTCCAAGAGCATATAGACAAACATTGCGACACGTCTACACTCAGCAACATGAGCCTCGTCAACCGGGGAGTAGGAGCTGTCTGCTCGGCTATGCTTTTGCGTTACATCAAATTTGAGGCTGCCAAAGGAGAGGAAGGGGTCGGTATTTATTGACTTTGCTTGCTCTGTACTGACAGAGGTGTAATAGGAGCTTCTGGAGGCTATATACTTTCTAGACCACTTCCGGCGGTCTGACTATGTTCGGGGTGTCCGCTTCGTGGGCGAAGGCTTCGGGCTTGACGACATTCTGCATTTCCTGCATCACCTGCCAAAAGTGGTGTCCGTCACCTTGGATGGGACCAGCTTGGGCTGGGTACACTGCTGTCGGCTGAATCGACTTTCTCTGGCAGGAAACATTGTTACCACCGTACGGATCACACACTGCTGCCCAGCACTAGAGCTACCGTTACGGTTCCTAGCCATCCTTGGCGGTGTGAACGCCCTGGTCGTGGAAAATGATGCGCTCCTGCCCAGCCAACACGAGGTTACATCAGAGGATGCTCTCCGCCAGGCTGGTATCTCAACACAGGTATATGCGAGCCACCATACCACGCCTGCTTGGCCCACGGTGTCTGAGGGAGTGCACAACCTGAAAAAACTACACCTTTTCGACACCCATGCGGCTGGATTTGGTGTCAAAATACCAGTTTTTTCTCACTGGGATCACTGTCGCTTGTTGGAGGATTTGTGCATGACGGTCTGTCCTGGTGAAACGGCAGAGGCCCTTCTGGCCAAGCTCATCATGAGCAACAAGATATCGCTGCGTAAATTGAGCGTGACTACTCGAAGTGAGTTCGTTCCCGCCATTGGTGAATTCTACTGACAAAGAATTCCAGCTGACACGACCGAAAAGATGCTCGAACCGATGGACATCTCCACTTGTACGAACCTCGAATATGTCCATCTGGAGGTTTGCGCCAAGGACAGGATCTGGATCGCAGACAGCTTGTATGGGTGTTGGGAATGTCTGCGGACGGTCAGCATAGCATATCGCTTCTCTACGTGCGAAGAAGTGCTGGCGTATGCGAAGGAATTGAATGCTGGTGCGCTTGAGTATGGAGTGCGGGGGACACTCACTCTGACGTTAGCACCCGCTCGGGGAGAGTCGAGGGAATCGAAGATGTGTCGAAGTCTCATGAAAAGCGTACGGTTGAGGGAGCGTCTGAGAAGGATGTTCTTGAGGTGTGGAGGACCTCATTGTTGCTGGAGATTCGATTTTGGGGACTTTGCTCTGATAGCCACTGCCAGGCGGCGTTTGTAACTGTACACAATGATGTCATTTGGGGACTGATCGGGCCAAATGGAGTCGCTGAATGAAACCCTTTTTGCGCCTCACTGTTCACGGCCATATGCCCGGAGATCGATATGTCGAAAACGACGCTAAAAATCACGACACAGGTGGGGTTCCCCTTTGAATGCCACCGTCTACACTGACGCGCATACGAGAGCGAGGAGGAACTCCGCGGTTTGACCGACAGGTCGTTCACAAAGTTGCATTTCCTCGGGACCCAATTCGACGTCAGTACCATTGCGGAGATAATCGCCCTGTTCACGAAGGTTGACCAAGTCGTTTTGGAGAACATAAATCTCAGTGACCACTTGGGTTTTGTCTTGGATAGCCGTACAAGTATTGAGCTGTGGGAGAAGAGGATCCATAGCATCGAGGTGTTCGACTGTGAACTGGTGCTGGACGGACTGTGCAATCTACTAGATTGTCTGTCCGAGCTGAGGAGCCTCACAATACGCGACGACTGCATAACATGTCCTGTCAATCAAAACCATCTGGACTACAGCAACTTGGCTAGACTGGCAGGTGTCGAGCGACCAGGTTCCATTTGACGAGACGAGGTGGACACGAACGTACCCGTGGCGGTGCGGAACCTTCGCAACCTGACCTTAATCGACACACTCGCAGCAGGTTTCGGGGGCCTGCATGTGGGTAGGACGATTTGGCTGTCTTGTACGCTACTGCATTCCTTGCAAGTGACAGTGGACGGAGATTGCGCAGGAAGCTTGCTGACAGAACTCTTGGCGAAGAACTGCAATTCCTTGGAGGTTCTTACCATCCGCTCAACGAGTTGAGTCCGACTACTACGCTTCCTTTCAACGCCAGGCTTACACATATACAAAACAGCAAATGGGCCAGAGGAGTGGTCTGTCACGCTTCCGTGCTTCAATCACTTGCGTAGGTTGAAGACTCTGGACACTTGCATCGCCTGGAGCGAAAACATGCGACTGAGGGAAGCGCTGGAATACGGTCTTCCACTAGCGACGGACATCAAGCTAACTTGGCTTGTCGGTTGTCCCTGTGAACTGCGAGAGGTGGTGAGTTTCATCGACGGAGAGTGGTTCAAGCAGAGGCTTGGGAGGCGAGTGTCGGAAACGTCGGAAACTGGGCGTCAGTTGGGCCTCCAGCTGGTCATTCAGAGTCGACGGGGAATAGGATTCCAATCGAGGGTGACGGAGAACAGCATTCTGTGTGCAGGCTTTGCAATGCAGATGGGTGAGATGGTGACCAAGTGGAACAGGGATGGGGGAGCATGGGGTTGGCCCGATGTGAAACAACTCCCAGAGGCGGGGGCCGTCTGCATTCAATTGTAAATGACGATCAAGAGGGACAGACGTTCAAGTAGTCTTAGGATACTGTGCTACAATCGAGCTCTATGCTGCGGTCTCTAAGCGACTTCGTCCCAGATTTCTTTACTCTCTTCGTAGCCTCCGAGGGAGCAGCTGGTACACCCTTGTGCGAACTTGGGATGCTTGCTAAATGTGTCATACACTCTCTCATCCTCCACGTCAGCGATCATGGCACAGTAGACGTCGTATAGGTGTTGGCGTTGAATTGGTGCATAGTTGTCTTGTGCCACTGATCAGTCGTGCGTTGGGTGTTGCGACGAGTCCCAACGTACATCATATTTTTCGGCGAGGGGCTAGTCAGCAAATGAGTATGGAGGAAATATCAGTTGGAGTTGAAATGCTCACTTCTCCAACATACCAGCAGAAATGCGTGCCGTGTGTATGGTTGTGGCAGAGCTTGTACCAGGTCTGGCCGTGATGATGGCGAATGGCTGCAGGCGCTAGTTGCCCTGTTGAGGCCTGATCAAAGACGAGGGCTCCCCGTTCATCCTTGAGAACTGCGGCGGCGTACAGGATACGAGAGTTTGGTACGCCGTTGCCGGGCTAAAGCTCTTGACGAGCGCCCTTGCGAAGAGTGCGTTTGACCGACATGATGACGCGGACGAAAGTGCGTCGGGCCGACGGGTGATGACAAAAGGGGTAGTGCGGCACGGCGGCATGGATATCAAGCGATTGACCGCTGTTTTCCTCTGTTTTCTCATTCCTGACCATGAAGGGTGTACGGACCACATCTGAATCGCAGCAAGATGCCCCAGCTAGACTGTTGTTGCCCATGCTGGTCGACGACGGGCTGATGGCCAAAGAGGGAATTGGTCAAAGTGGTGGTGAGTGGAATGGTTGGCGATGTAGATTTTCACCAACTGGGCTGTAGATGGTCAATCCCTTGCATACCTGGCGTGCCATTGCGTCTACCATCCATGTCGGTGTAAACTGCCCACTTTTGAATTGGAAGATAATGGGACATCGGCGGGGAGGGGTGAGTGGGCATGACCACAATGTGTTCAACTCAGTGACTAACGACTCTACCTGGTAGAACTAGATGCTTCGGATGATGACCTACCAGATCTGGTGCCCGCATGGCCTATGGAATGCAATTGTCCGTATCATGGCAATGTAATCGAAGACGGTCCTGCCCAGGTGTTCACGAAACCGAAGCCTTGCGCGTTTGCACTGAAGTATGGCGGGGATGACCTGGCGGAATTGGGAACAGAGCGTTATCGAAAGTGGTTGCTCGAGAACCGCAAGGGTGAGTTCCTTTCTTCATCTTCAAATTGACGGCTCACATCGTCAGCGCATGAAGTAAGACACATATCCTACGACAGGTGCTGTGAGCAGCTGTGAGTACTTTATAGGAATTACAAGCAACTTGAGCTGATGAGCGAGTGATCTTGTTTGTTAGATACAGGATAAGGAGCTCAACATGAGCTGTGGGACGGTGACTTTGAATAGAATTAGCTATGTTCTGGCAAGTTACCTTTATCGGGGAGGGCAATACAAGCGCCTGTGCCAGCAAGCGATTGTCTGATCATGAGCGTTCTTCCAAGCACGATATTTCAGCCAGAATCCATACAGGTGAGCCCCACAGTGGCGCTCAACCAAGACACGCAGGTACATTTTGCTTGGGATCGGTGTGGTGCGCCCAAACAGGAGGTGGATAGCTCTGCAACAAGTTCTAACCCAGTGAACGCTCCTAGGTCGATGTCGATAGCGGTCAGCAAAAGAAGTGGCAACCTCCAATCCCTCTCAGGAGAAGGTATGAACGCGACTGTTGTTGTTCGCGCCCAATTACACCCGGATGATCGTTGTAGGGAGCTCTGTATCTGTCAATGGTGGTCTACCACACTGTGCAAGGGCGCTGATGGTCACCAGGATTGTGATAGACTTCAGTTCTTCGGAGAAGGTAGGAGCGCCACACTTCTTGTTCCGAGCTCACCCTCACCTCCAGTATTGTTGTGGGTGGCCTAGTATCTGCCAAGGGAGGTGTGCTACACCATGCGGTGTGGATTTGGGCCAACGGATGAGGCTGGCTTTCTTCAGCATTCGCAAAAGGTACTCAGAATGCCACACTTCTTGTTCTGAGCTCACCCTCACCTCCAGTATTGTTGTGGGTGGCCTAGTATCTGCCAAGGGAGGTGTGCTATACCATGCGGTGTGGATTTGGGCCAACGGACGAGGCTGGCTTTCTTCAGCATTCGCAAAAGGTACTCAGAACGCCACACTTCTTGTTCCGAGCTCACCCTCACCTCCAGTATTGTTCTTGGTGGCCTAGTATCTGCCAAGGGAGGTGTGCTACACCATGCGGTGTGGATTTGGGCCAACGGACGAGGCTGGCTTTCTTCAGCATTCGCAAAAGGTACTCAGAATGCCACACTTCTTGTTCTGAGCTCACCCTCACCTCCAGTATTGTTGTGGGTGGCCTAGTATCTGCCAAGGGAGGTGTGCTACACCATGCGGTGTGGATTTGGGCCAACGGACGAGGCTGGCTTTCTTCAGCATTCGCAAAAGGTACTCAGAACGCCACACTTCTTGTTCCGAGCTCACCCTCACCTCCAGTATTGTTCTTGGTGGCCTAGTATCTGCCAAGGGAGGTGTGCTACACCATGCGGTGTGGATTTGGGCCAACGGACGAGGCTGGCTTTCTTCAGCATTCGCAAAAGGTACTCAGAACGCCACACTTCTTGTTCCGAGCTCACCCTCACCTCCAGTATTGTTCTTGGTGGCCTACTATCTGCCAAAGGAGGTGTGCTACACCATGCGGTGTGGATTTGGGCCACCGGACGAGGCTGGCTTTCTTCAGGTTTCGCAGAAGGTACTCAGAACGCCACACTTCTTGTTCCGAGCTCACCCTCACCTCCAGTATTGTTCTTGGTGGCCTAGTATCTGCCAAAGGAGGTGTGCTACACCATGCGGTGTGGATTTGGGCCACCGGACAAGGCTGGCTTTCTTCAGGTTTCGCAGAAGGTACTCAGAACGCCTCACTTCTTGTTCCGAGCTCACCCTCACCTCCAGTATTGTTCTGGGTGGCCTAGTATCTGCCAAAGGGTTTGGCCCGCGACCACCACCTATGGGCTGATTGCAGAAAGCCGAACCCGACGCGCGCAACTTCCAAATACGGAAGGAGGTCGCGCATGCAGAATTGGGACGTACGGCTGCTTCGGCCCGCGACCACCACCTATGGGCTGATTGCGGAAAGCCGAACCCAACGCGCGGCACTTCCAAATACGGAAAGTGGTCGCACTGGTCCAATTGTCCGTCGATGAGTACTGAATGCGGATTTGCATTTGAAGCGGCTGGTACAATATGTAGCTAAATTCTCAATCTTCATGCTCGTCCTCGCTGAACATCGTCAAGGGTGACAACCCTTCCGGAAGGGGCCTTTCTCCACTGGATCCTCCACCTTGTGCGGCACCTTCTCCTGTCTCGTTGTTGGCCTCCAATGGGGCGGGTTGAGGAGCTGCCGATGTCGTGGCCTGCGTCCCAGGTTCACAAGACGCTTCCCCCCTCACCAGCTGCTGATCGTGGTAGTGACCTCCACCTTGTGCGGCACCTTCTCCCCTCTCGTTGTTGGCCTCCAATGTGGCGTGTTGATGAGCTGCCAATGTCGTGGCCTGCGTCCCAGGTTCACAAGACGCTTCCCCCCTTACCAGCTGCTGATTGTGGTAGCGACTGATTTGTTGATCTTGTGCCCAACACATCAGTCAACCGCTAGTGTCAAGACAAGCGACCTACCTATCCAGCTCTGTTCTGCGCGATGGACCTTTCCTGTCGCCATGTTACGCGGTGTGATACCGAAGGTATCCTTCATGTGTGTGTAGAAAGAACTGAGAGAGCCCAGCGCAGATGGCAGCAGATGGGATTTCTCTTGCCAACTGAGTCGCGTCAGAGCCTGCCTGCCAGCCAGAGGAGAGTGTAGGCCTACGTGTTTTCCTCCCACCCGTATCCATCCCATTTGAGCAGATAGTGGGGCCTGCCAGTCGCTCCGTTGACTTTCATAGCGACGATGCACTCTGTTACTTCAAGTCAGCTAAACGCGTATGCGAGTGCGCGTCTGAGGACGCACCGAACGCGTATATGTCGGCTCCATGGACTTCCAGTCTCGGCTTTTTGTTGCTTGTAGGACTCAGAGAGAGCCGTTTGCGCTTGGTCGATGGTTGAGACATGGCAATGGTGAGTGTTCAGACGAGAATGCCGCTGGTGAACATTGACAAGGGTTCTCCATCAAAGAAGTCGGCAGCGGCCATCGGAACCGCTAATTAAGCTCGTGCATGGGAAAAACCTGTACTCGGCTGCTTATTCGTGAGTGGCACTAAGAACTCCATGGGAAGAACGGTCACCTGCATGACCCGAATGCATGGCGCGTGTGTTGTTGTTCTCGGGGCTGACGAACCAGAACTCAGGGAATAAGCCTCGGCATTGGTCATTCTCATTCTACGATGCGGCGTGAGAAAAAGTGACCAAGATGAGTGGCCCTGAAAGTCATTCACACCAGTCGGCCGAAGGTGGCGTTGGTCTCAATGACCAAGCGGAAAGGGCCAGCCGCCAAACACATTACATTGTATCAAAGAACTGCCAATCCCAGTGCACTCTGTACCGGGCGTCGTGTAGTGACAAGCGGGTAGACATCTGATGTTTGTACTTGCAGGTGACTGCTGAACACCAGTTGCGAGTGAAGGCCTCCAACGCGAGTGAATCGTCACTGGGTGATTGTCCAATGTGCCACTGTATTCGGCATTCCCCCCCATGCCCAAGAACCCACTCCAAGGATGTCTGCCATACTTTCTCGATATGTGCAGTGTCCCTACATTTGGCGGTGGACCGCACCAGGATCTCCAGTCTAAGGAACTGCACGATGGTCGGATCCACTATTGACGTGACAGCTTTTGCCCAAGATACCCCCATTGTGTGGTATTCGAACCGCAAGTTGATCTGCCTGACCGTTTCGAGGGGGGAGAAATTCCACGAATGAGAGCAAGTCGTCAGCCTGGAGTGGGTCTCCTCTTGAAGAGCGAAGCGTCAGCGCAAGCCACAATTGATCTTATCAATCTTACTCACGGCCAGTATCCACAGTGAGTATCCTCACCCCCTTGACTTTGTTCAAGAGTGTTTGCCAACGACGGTAGTCCTCGTAAGGATCATACAATATCTGGACCCTAGAACTAAAATGATCACCTCCCTCCAAGATGGCGCGCCCTTCATTGTCCAAGACGGCACCGGGGCGACGCAGCTGGCAGCCCGGTATGCAGTGGTAGAAAGAGACATTGGGCATGTCCAAAAGGCGAACAACAGTTGCATGGGGTTCCAATCTTGTCAGATGAATGACATCCTTCCACCTAGCGACCCGCCCAAGCACCGCCACCTCCGCGACATTTAGGCCAGAAGATCTCGTTTGAGAAAGCACATCACTCGAGATCTTCCGATATGACAATCTGCGAACGCCGTGAGGTTTTTCACCCAACGACGTTAGTACGTCCGTTAAAGTCTGGTCGCCGATAGTGGCATCCTCTGTGATCATGACATGGCGGATGAGGCTGGCCGTAGATGGGGACGAGTGGAGTAGGTGCTTCACCTCAGTCGGCCGGTGAGGGAAGTATGGATCTGTTTTCCATTCATAGTCGTTGGTGCAGATGCCCACTACGATGGTTCTGTAGATGATTCTCCTGCAAGCTGTGCGCAGCCTCCGACCAGTGGATAGTAAGCTGCATATGTCAGCCATATCACCGACGAAACGGACTTCTCCCAGATGAAGGCAGGCGGCGTCCACCATCATATCGTAGAGTTCCTGGGGATAGTCGGACCTGTACAGCGCGTCAAGATTTTTTCAGGTAAAACCAACCAGTGAGCATGCCTAGGATCAGGACCAGTCGTACTTGATCCAGACATCATGACGGAGTCCATGGGACTGTCAAACAGTCACTTCTGCGCACTTTTTCGGCCCACGTGAGGATGACAATCTTATCTGCTAAGATTGTCTTGGTGGCAGTGCAAGGAGTGCTGGTTGGAAGTTTGACATTTCAAGTGATTCATACATGACCCTACAGCGACATAGGACGAGGACAAGATAGAGGATGAACCATGGAATTCAACGGTATCTCTATCTCACACCTTCTTCTGACCAAGTATACCTACAAGCCTCAATTGGCGATCATCACTGTGGAACTCCGACCTACTTAAGTTCAGTAGGTGGAACGGATGACTTACGGATGAGTAACGGATGACTTACGGATGAGTCCTATGCAGTAACCGGATTGAAGCTAGTAGGCAATTCATCCGGTCTAACGGGTGAGTTCGACACGTAAAATGATCGATTTCAGTAGTTTCACGATCTATAAGGTGCCGATGTACCTCATGACTTTCATACGTTAACTGTATCAAATCTGTAGGCTTTGCTTCTGGTACTGGCTTTTTATTCTTACAAATGAACACAAGTTCGAGTCAAACAAAACAACTTGTATTGCAATAAGTATATACTGAGTGTAAGTAAGCAGAACTATGAAAGAATGCAACACATGAATGCACCATTGCTGCCTTGTGCACGGCAGTCTCACTGTGCTCCAGGCGCCCGGTCGCTCGTTGTATTTGTCGACGTCGTGACTCTCATCCTCCTCTGTTCTGGTCTCGTGCTCGTGATGGTGCTGGCGCTGGTGCTCGTCCGACTCTGGTGCTCGTCTTCGTCCTAGGCTCTCGGCTAGTCCTTGTGCTAACGTGGGTCCTCAGGCGACTCAGGCGCTCGTGCTCTTCCAGCTCTTGTGCTTGTCCTCGTCCTCGTCCGGCTCTCGTGCTCGTGCTCGTCCAGCTCTGGTCCTCGTCCTGTCGGTCTGTGCTTGTCCCTCATGCTGTCTTCTCAATTGTCCTCGGCTCTCGGCTGGTCCTCGTCCTAGCGCTCGCTGGTCCTCGTCCTGGTACTGGTCCTCGTCCTGGTACTGGTCCTCGTCCTGGTACTGGTCCTCGTCCTCGTCCTCTCGTCCTGGCACTGGTCCTCGTCCTAGCGCTCGCTGGTCCTCGTCCTGGTGTCGGTCCTTGTCCTGGCGCTTGTCCTTGTCCTGGTGCTGATGCTCGTCCTGACTCCTGGTGCTTATCCTTGTTGTGCAGCGTGACTTCAAGCCTTTGTATGGCCGAGGCAGCGAAGGGGTGGGCGCGATGAGCTTGAGGGGAGCAATGGTGGTGTTTGACAAGGGGTGATGCACGCCATGCTTGCATCAAAAGTTTTTTAAAACTCCGATCACAGCTCTTGCGAGATTTGACAAGTCCGACCAGAGTCCAACCGTATTGTTCTCATCCGGTCAATCTTGATATCAGAAACGGATGAAAACCGTATGACTTGGAATCACCCGTTTGTAAGTAGTTAATCGTATGCCGATGAATAACATCCGTTTTATGGGTGACTGTAACCCGAGTTCGATCTTACAGTGCATCGGCCAAAATAGTCCAAGTTCGAGAAGGGAAGACTTTCCCAACGTGTGCGGCAAACCGTTGTTCATCACTCTCCTTCCACCACGACGTATGCGGCTGGTAATTGTAGGATGTGATCTCCAAGCGAGGGGGCTCGAATGATCTCAAAAGCATCATGAACCGCGAAGGCCGAACTGCCACCTGCCACAAAGTCCCAAACTCGGTCCAGTGAGCATGCCAAATGGTAATAGCCAAGCACTCCAGGTGTCGCCAGTGGACAGGGAGGACGTACTGAATGGTCCTGACAATGGCTGGGAGTTCTCGACCCTTCACGGAGAAGGTAAGTCGCTTGATAGACACATTACGACGGACGACGATGGGCCCCGGCCAGAATGCCTGCATCTTGTCTGCGAAGTTAATAAGTTTGTCCTAGCAGTCCTTAGACCAGCAGCTTACCAACTGTCAGCACCTTCAAAATCTGAACATGAGGGGCGTGGGCGAGACAGCCATTCGCCAGAGCCAGCGACATCGGTCCCGTGAGATGGACCGTGAATCGGGACAAATCGTTCAGCACGCCACCCCACCGAGCAGCGTCAATGGCGGGGATGGCACTCAACTCCTCCACCTGCGTGCTCCACAAGACGAGATGAGTTACTCCACCTCGCCCGCTGGTGTGTAACATCAAAGCGAGGAAACTGCCCCAATGGAACGTGCAGTCGAATAGTTTCCAGGTCGAGATTGGTGCTTGGCGATGAGCGCAGAACTTGATTGTATCCTCAAAAGTTGGCTCGTCGAAGGGCCAGTAGCAACGCTCCAATCGCACTTTTGCAGCGTTTGGGAGCAAGTCGAGAATTCGCCAGAGGCCGGCTAGGCGCCAGTACGCAGTATTGGCCCGAACCGCCTTCACGTGTTGACCATGGTCTTTGAGGAAGCGAAAGAGACGCTAGGCAGAGTCAACGTGTCTTCACTGCAACAGGATAATGGCCGTACCGGCGATAGGTTCTCGGAAGGAAGTCGCAATTGCTCGAACAGCTGCGGGATCAAGAGCGTTCTGAGCAACTGGCAAGTGCTGGACAGATTGCGAAGGGTCTCACTCCCAGTCGAAAGATGCTTCGTGATCTCCAGAAATATCTCAGGGGGGAACTCGGGCTGCGACATGGTGAGATTTGACCGTCGATTGAGCGCGCACACCGCCCGTTGGTACACGAACTGTATAGGTTTTCCACGCCCACCTAGAGACTGGTTTACCAACACGACCAAATAATACAACACTGAGTCACCATGCTACCCCATTTCTGCTCGAAGTGTGGCAGCGAAATGGGCGAGCCTACCATGACCGCTAATGGGAACAACGCTGGAAGGCTATATCTGATTGTTAGTACTGATTGATCTGACTAAAATGAAGACAATGACACCTATCCACAGTGCTTTAATAACAAAAAACGCTATGACGGAACCTGTGATACTTTCCGCTGGGTCTCTGATCACCAGACTTTGTGGTGGAGACAGAATGGTCCGCGAAGGGAACAAGCGCCACCTCCGACACCACCGCCGACACCTTCAAAAAAGGAAAAGATATCTCATCCTGCCCCGTCGGCTTCAACAACCCAAGCTCCATCTGCTATGCAGCTGATCCATGTTCACGACGCGGTATGTCATTCCTCGCGTGTGTGGCGCATTTACATTCTCATACAGTCTCTCGCAGCGTGGTCAGGCGGTTGATCTTCCAACTTCCATTTCACTAGACGAGCAGTGATTTCCTTTCTTTTATCCCTCCGAACATGCCTACGCACGACAGGAGCTCCAGGTCTATACACCAGTCCAGCCTTGGGAGTATAAAGTTCACGGAGTCTGGTATCGAGCGAATGGACCGGTCCGTATCTCGCCAGGGGAAGTTCTAAAGGTTCGTAACTGCTGGTATGTCATCTGTCCGGCCTCATATCGGGACATTGACTGGGTCACCGCGTAGCACGGTTCTGGACATCAGCGATGACGAAGAAAGCGGCTCTCTTGTGGACGACAATGACAGCGGATCTGTTATTGAGATTGATTAAGTTATCGTCGTTGGCAGCATGCTTCCTTTCGACCAGTAATTGTTACCTCTAGGTTGTGGATGCTCTTACTTGAGGCCGCCATGCTTATTAGTACCTAAATGAATTCAGTAACTTTAACAATACGCGAAGACATACGTAGTACTCTTGTGAGAGTGGCATTGCCTGCCGCATGAGCCTAATTTCAGTAACTTTCACAATACGCGAATGCGTGCTTGATACTTTCGTGGCTGAACATCGTTGCCGGCGGCAAATACAGCACCTGTGGCACGAAAGTTTTGACTCCCAGGTGGCTGTGCCGCCGGTTGAACCCCCACCAAGCTATGAGCGATCGGCAAAAGCGAGTCTACGAAAAACCCAGTGCGTATCAACCTAACTAGTTCACGGATAGCCTCTGATTTGAGCAGAGCTCTGCGCTGTGGGGAGATGCGCGGTCAACGGTGGCCAACCTCTCAAAGGCGCGAAGACGTGTCGCTACAAGGCATGCCACAAGTGTTGCTGGAAGAGCCGCGTAGGGGAAGGAGGGTGTCGTTATCCGAACCACCACACTCCTCCCGATTCGTTCGTTCTGAATCTTCCAACGACGGCCACTGTCACCAGTCCTTCTCCGAACATGTCATCGAGTCTTCCAACGACGGCAACTGTCACCAGTCCTCCTGCAAACGTATCATCCCACGGTGCTATTGCGTCGACGACGGAAACCAGCCAGTCGAAGAAAAAGAAGAAGAAGAAGAAGAAGAACAAGGACGGTGAAGGTGCCTCTAACGTCCCTGTTCTTCCGCCCACCGTGTTTGCAAGAAACTGTGGCATTGATACTATCACGCGCGCAGCTCAGCATGGCTTCTTCGACCCCGCCTTCATTGGCCCGTTTCCTGAAAAGCAAGCACCGGCTACTCCAGAGCCCAGTGTTCAACAGGTCGCAGCAGCCAATGAGAGGAAAACTGTCTGGGTGCACATTTTCGATACTGTAAGTCCAATCGTTGCGCCATATTCGCTCGCTCTGACATGGGAGATGGTAGGTTGGTGGGCAAGTGGGTTCGATCCGTTCCGTTCTCTTGCCGAATTACCCAGTGTTCGACGTCTATCAAATGAAGGACGAGATGGAGGATTTGGGAATCAACGGACCGGGGGGCTATTACTTGCACTGGTCGACCATTGTTCCCACCGGATGGCAGCGCCTGGATCGATTGTTCTCTGTCACATCGTCCAAGAGAGTGGATTTGGCTGTATCTCCACCTCGAGGAGCCAGCCAACCAAATGTACCGCCTCCCTGGCCTACAGTGCAACACCTCAGGCGACACGACTCTCATTCAACTCCATTCAGTATGCCAAGTCGTCAAGCTCTCTTTGCTTCTCCCAGCACAACAAGTACCTTCACAACACAAACAGGACAGTGGACTCCTCGTCCGTTGTTCGATGGGTGCGTCGTCGTCTTCAGATCTAATTTCACCCACGGACGTGTCTATAGTCCGGCCACACAACAAGGCCAAGCCTCTGAGGACGATCCTTTCTTGGACACGTCCTCCAGGGAGACTTTCTTTCAGGCATCTTCAGGCTATCCGCTGGGGTGAGTGGCACGATCATCGAAATACAGACTATGGTAATGATAGGATGTAGAAGCAGAGACCAGTCGCCTGTCGCCCGCGTTCCGGCTCCCTCTTTGGGGGAGAAACGTGGGAGCATGACACTTGAGGAGACGCTGGAGGGGGTGAGACAAGACCTGAGAGGCCCCCCCGAGAGATCCTCAGAAGAGTGTCTTCCCGTTCATGTATGCATGTGACATGGTCCCCTTTTTGAACAGATATTTCGAGCTTGCCAAGCAGGTTGGTTACAACCAAGAGCGGGCATTTGAACAGACTGTGCAAGAGACATACGGGGAGAGCGAGGTGAAAGGAGACTCTTGACGCAGTTGTACATTGGGCTTATTCTTCCCCACAGAGCGAGCGCCCCAAATGGACACGCTCCGTACTAGCCAAGCACGACGAAGCTCAATTTTGGAATGAAGAGCTGACAAAAGAGGTGGTAGAGCATGGTAGGACTGAGCAGGGGAAATGGATTCGAGTATGGAACACATATCCATACAACAAGAAGGCCCAGCCCCTTCATGAAGCTCGTACACGAGAGATCTTGATGAAAAGTAACAGTTCGCACAAGAAAAGACGCCTGCTGTAATTACTGGACGTCCATGTAACTACATAAATAGATTATTTCTTCGGCCGCATATTCCCAGGTGTGACGATTGTGACTGTGTCTGCGTTGTCTCCCGACTTTTCCGCGACAGTGTGGAAAGGATCTCCGCAACAAGGTTTCGTGCTCTCTGATCCTCGTTCGCGAAGTGAATGGCCGAGTCAGCTTCATCTGGGTGCACACATCTTAATTTTGCTTGCATGTGAGTTCCCACTGGGCAAGTTTGCTCTTGTCAGCATTTGACCAAGTCCTACTAGACGGCAGTGCAAGACCACCGATATCTTGGTGAGCTGATACAGTTCGAGCGCGTGTTTGCAAGAACTGACTCCCGGTAGGAATTGGCAAGTGTTTTGGGGATAGACGCAACCTCCTTCCGTGGTAGGACAGTCCAGGTCTGGACGCGCTTGAAAAACGCCGTTGATAAGCGTGCGAAGGATTCTAGTACTCCCAATCCTTTGGTGGTCGATTGGCATCGTGTCATAGGGAAAAGTTCGAACAGAACCTCGCTGGAGCGGTGGTTAAGTGACGCCGTTGACAACAACCTCGTAACGATCCCCACGACGGCTGCTGGGACCCAACCGGGAGAGGAAGGTGTGGGACTCAGACGCCAAGAATCGTTCCACAGTGACTGATGTACCGTAGCACCACCTCGGAAGTTGACGATCAGGATACCGCTGACGAAGCTCTCATCAGTTCCAGTACCCGAATGCTCGCAGCTATCTCCCGCTGCCGAATCGCAGGTATCTCCCGCTGCCGAATCGCAGCTATCACCCGCTGCCGAAGGACTGGAGAATGCAGGGCCGCTAGAATCACTGGACTTGGAGACAGGCCTAAGAGGAGGTCAGTATCAATATTCCCGACGGGCATAATAACGTCGTCTCTGACCTTTGTTAACAAAAAGGCGAGGCATCTGAACCTGAAGGATTGCACAAATCGCCCATTGCCGAGACAGGACCACCGCTGCATACACCTGACTTGAGGGCCTTACATACGCCTAACTTGGAGGCAGAGAGTCAGTCTAATCAGTCCAAGTACACATAATAACCTCTCTCACCTGCTGCAAGGAACAAGCGATCAATCCACACAACCGAGGGAAGCAGAAGAACAACAAGAGCAGTTACAGGACTTCGAGCTGCAGCAAACAGAAAGTTAGTTTGTGTATCACTCTCGTGCGTGTACTTCTCATCTGACAAAGGGCCGACCGACGAAGTTGATCATTGCCTATCAACTCCCCCCGCATCCGAGATGACGGCGTCAAAGGCTTTGTCATTGAGCAGTGTAAGGTCGTCCACAAAGAACAGTGTTTCACGGTCGCATGGCCAGTCGCCCAATGGCGATGCCACACTTTCGAAGAGCTCTTCGTGTCGGTCTGAGGAAGAGCAAGCAAAGAGCCCTCAGCAGGTAAACAGTGAGCGAGAGGTGACACCGGACATCGGCGGTGTCAATCAGAACTGCGCAAAGCGCGTGCGTGCTGCTGGGGTTGGAGAAGAGCTAGCCGAGGTAACACATGCAGCCAAGAGAGCGAGAGGCGAAGAACCGAAGGAAGGTAACGCAAGGGTTGGCGAAGATGCGGACACCGAAGATGCAGGGTCTGAAAGGCTCGCAGAAGCTAGCGACGGGGTAGGGGAGAATGAGGGCGACGAAGACGGCATGAAGGGGGACGCGGAGGCGTGGCTGGGAGAGGATGATGACAAGGCAACGATAGCTTGGGAAACATCAAGACGTCAGCAAGTTTCAATCATCACCGCCAGAAATAACCATGTTAACTATCCCCATTTCAGGAATCAAGCTGCCCTTCGGGTTGCAGTTGGTTAAAGGTCATCATTTGGGTGGGCGAGGGCGCAACAGAGGTGTGGTTCGTTTGCTTCTGAGTTGGAGCCAGGAAGCAGAAGAGAACGAGACTCTTTGGACTGTGGATGTCCCGGCCCAATTTACGCGTCGAGACGAGTATGGTTCCGATGTGGCCATCCTCGGAATAACATTGTGGGGAATCGTCGAAGCGCTCATGGATCTGGACCAAGATATCATGCAGCACTATCCGTTCGAGCTTCTCAGGCTCACCGGTTCGAGACGCAATCCCAAACAGACCGTGTTGGCAGTCTTTGAACCCAAGCCAGATGATTTCGACGGTATTCTCGCCAAGATGGAGAAAGCTTCAGAGCGCACTTTGTTCGAGGGGTTGGTGTCGAGGGTGAGGTCACAGCAGAGCCCTTTGATCTGGGACGATGCAAGTATGGCCACAGATAAGTTGGGAGTACAGCTTGGCACCATGTCACTCGAGGGCGAACAATTGCAACACCTCGCGATCACAACGAGGCCGGCTCAGGTGAGTAACGAATCGAGACTGGTCATGCCGAAGGAGGCCTCACAAGTTGGACAGGCGAAAAAACGGAACACGGACGTGACCAAAGAGCGCAGAGAGAAGGCAGTGAATTGGCTCTGGAGATACATCAACAAATATCATGGGCGTGATTTGGTGGAGGAGCTGGTTCAGGGGGCAAGCGTGCGTGCTCACACAATGAGTTACTGGACACAGCATGCACCCGTCCTTGACGCGTTGGGCAAGATCAAAAACCTGAATCAGGTGATCAGCTTGATCGACTGGGACGAGATAGACGAAGGTGAGTAGAGAGATAGGCATTGCTCACGGTAACGTTGGTCTGACTTGCCAACAGACGAAATGGACAATGTCAAGGAAACCACGATCCCGGCTACAGCCATTCAACAAATGTTGGGTTATACCCGTCCTGAGACTTGGAATAAGCTTGTCGATCTTGCAGATCTGATTCGATGTGGTTCAGACGAAGATGACCGCACGTCTTTGGATGATAAGATAGCAGAGTTGAAGGAAAACCAAAAAGCTTATATGCCACAGCAGGCGTTAGATTTGCTGCTGGAGTTTGCACCGGACTCGTACAAACCGAGTGCCAGAATGCAGAGGGAGGCAGCAAAGGCCATGAAGAAAGCAAAGAAAGTGAAGAGGAGAGTATAATATCTGTCGTTTCATGGAGTGCTAGAGTACCTAGATACAATGTGATCGTGTGGCTGTGTCATCATGCCTTCTACTCCTTTCCACCATCTCCCGATCTCGACAAGAAATGTTACTCGCCGACGTGTTGGTGGTCCTTTTCGCCCAGTTGCAACCACACTCCGAGCTTCTGGAAAACGTCTCTGTTGCAGACTTTGCTCTCTTCGTGAAAATTATTCAACGCTGTGAAAAACTGCTGTGGAGTGAGACAAACGAGATGCCCGATCAGTTGCCAGACGAGGTCCTGCTGACTGTGCAAAGTGCGTTAGCCGTCGAGGTGGAGGTTGTAGAAGCTCTCTGGGATGCTGTTCGGCCTGTGATTCGTGGGCTTCTGGAGATACCGACGGACAAAGAGACGGACGAGGCTTTGGGAATTCATGGCATGCCGCAACAAATCGGTGAGGCGTGCTTTCTTTGCTTCGTGCAAGCAATCCGCTCAAAAGTGTGTAGGGGCGGAGATTCTCACAGCGCCCATCGAACGGTGTTACAACCACCCCCACATGAAGTTGGAATTGATTAACGAAGGGGTTACTGGCCGCCTGTACACAAAGGGCCGTGGCATCGTACCTGTCTTCCCAATGGCGAAGTATTGTAGAGGTGAGTACAAGATTGAATTTACTTTGTACGCTGTATGAAAGGTTCGTATAGGATGCCATACAACATTTCGAGTGGGATATTATGTACGAGACGCCAAAGACCAAAATTCGCAGAGACATTACTATCCGGGCCTGCCGAAAATCCTCCATGTGGACAGGACCGTGTTTGTGGAAACACAACTAGCTCAGGAATGGCGCATGGCTATGGCGATACAACAGTAAGCCGCAGGTATTTGTGGAGATGAACAGGTTGATGTTTAAGCGATGCTTCTAGTTCGACAGCAGGTGGAATAGCGAGCGTCTACAACATGACAACTGAACCGGTCTCTTATTCGGCTCATAGCCTTCTCGCCTGGAGACTCGATGCCAAGTATGTTTATGCCGCTTTTTGGTTGCTCTGCCTCTTGAAGGATATGTGCCGCACATCAAATGGAGAGGGGGAACTGATGGTTCCCCACCATGCGCCAGCAGGAAATTGTTTCGCCCATGCAATGAGGGCACGGAACTTTGCGATTAGCGGGATGGGCCAGCCTATGTGGTCTCACGTGTGTGCCAAATGCCTAAAGTTCTACAAAGGAGAGGACGAAAACATATGTAAGTAAGCGGTCAAGAAAGGAGGTAGACTCAGACTTACGGGTATCATGGGTCTAGATCGCTTGAACGCTCTGGTAATCGACGGAGTCACTGTCCGAAGCGCATGTTGTGCCATATCCGTAGACGAACATGGAGTCTCGTGCAAAGAACCCCTGACCCAACCACACGATAAGTTCTGTCCTACTCATGCGTACAAGGAGAACCTCTGCTACCGGAGAGGATGCAACCAGCCTAATGTAGAAGGGACTTGGGCTTGTGTGATCCCAGCACACCAAGATCTGGCGATAGAGGCATTCCAGGCTAGGGAAATCAAAGCAACAGACGAGCTGATCAAGCGCATAGAACGGTCGGGTGTCGACTTGCATCTTCGTGCTGGGCAAAATGAGCGCGACGGCACGGCTGCCGAGCTTGGGACGGCGCCAGGCGATCACTGTCCACCAGGTGGTGCCGGTGCTGAGGATCAAGAGGAGGAGGACTCTCTTGAAGCTGGGTATGACCCCATAGATGAGGAAGATGGGCCAGAGGACGAAACACAAGCCAAAAGGAAGGCTAGATTGCGCAAGATGTACTGGCGGAGGAGGTTCACAAACAACAAGCAGCTGGCTGTTCGTCCTTGTGGCATGATCATCAGCAGAACAACGATGTACGATGCTGAAGGAATCGCGTCCATCAGGGTGAGCATGTCGATGGTGTGGGCATGATCAGTGCTGATTGACCTCCCCACAAAGCTCTGGTTGAAGACGCTATTCCCATGGGCTGTAGGAGAAGGTCTGCCGACCCATCTGTTTTACGACAAGGCATGCCAGCTGCTGCAACACTTGCTCACGCAGAAAGACGACTATTTCCAAAAAGTTGGGTTCCCAGTTGACCTCTTCCACGCCATGGTGAAGCACAGTGAGGGCCACGAGTTCTGTAATCAGAATTGCAATCCGAGGAAGTTTGTCGATATGTTTGACGAACAACAGTGGTGTGTCTTCAACTCTTCGGCGTGCGAGCAGGTCAATGCCTGGTTTGGAGGTTTTGCGACGATGTGTCGCGAAATGATCATAGAAAGGTGTGTAGGTGGTCGTTGTTTACGCAGGGATGCTGAGCTGTTCCCTATGCAGATTTTCATTTTTCCTGGATGAAATGATTATGATACACAATGAAATGACAGAGAGGAACTTACGAGAGGAGGGTTGTCATCCAACACTTTGGCCAATGGAGTTTTGGAACGGTTTCTGGGATAGAGAGGTGCCCATGGACACCTCGGGTGGACGCGGTTGACGGTGTGTCCCTTAGTGTAGGCTGTAATTGCGAACGTTGGCTTGGAAACTCCTGTATTGATAATGCGTCGACACAGCCCGCGCAGCGCAGCGCATTGTCATGAGAAACGTCGCTTGGGGGGACCCTGCCCTGAAGGTCGGTGAAAAGTGAATTCAAGCGCAAAGTAGTGGTCGATTTGTCGATTCCGGGGTTGCTGGACCAGATGTTGAGTGCACACAGTATGACTGTGATGCCTAACAGCTGGATATGACCAGTCAGTCGACTGGCGGCGCCGCCATTGGCTTCGCTGGGTGTCCAGACGTGGAAGAAACAGCCCGATCGGTCTGGGGTGGATTTGCTGCCGCGGGTGCATTGGTGTTGTTTGGCTTAGGTACGGATAGGGACGCCCTATTCGGACTTGTGATCTCATCGCGTGGACTAAGTAAACTTTCACGGCCTCTATCAAGTCTCTCAACTTTGGGTCCGTCTTCGCCGTCAGAGGTGAGCGCGTGGACGCGGCTTCAACCAAACTGACAAAGTTGTAGCTGCTGATCTCATTGAGCGTGTCAATCGATCTCCTCGACGCTCTCGAACTACGACAATTACTTTCGCGTCGTGTCGTGTGGCTGCGGTTGTACGGCAGTCATACATTCTCAACATTCTTGTTTGTAACGAGATGTCTCGACCATCGGCTTGTATCTGGATCGAGTATCGAAATACTCATTCGCAGGGGTGAAAGCTCGTAAAGTCCCCTGGGTCAACGAATCTTTCCCTCGCGTCGATTGCTCTTGAAAGGGCGGCCTTCCCAACATGCTTGTCTGTAATCCGAGGCGTCGTCCACCTGGTGAAACATAGCCGTCCGAATCTTGATATTGCCGTGTCTGTCTTCGTTCACGTCAACGATGGAGTTGACCAGTTCTTGTGCTCCAGCGAAGAGCTGGCAAGGGGAAGAAGTTGTACCGGTTCATACACCTTAGGAGACTGCAAGAAAATTGGGCGCTAACGAGTGTGGCAGCGTGCTGTTCTCGAATATCAACGAAGGCTAGAGGCCAAGAAGCCGAAAGTCCATAACACATTGGGCCTCCCAGCCATTCAAGCTGAGGGTCAGCCGACGGCGGCCGAAAGGTCACAGCGATGGCGTAAAGGGCAGGCCAGGGATATGGTGGATGACATGGACAAGCTGTCAAGGTGAGGCTTCAAGTCATTTGGGTCGAACAGAGATCCTAATTACAACCATCCAGGTCACCTAACCTCTCTTTCACAATCAACAAGGGTGAACAGAGCTACACGATCTTGAATGGAGATACTCTTGCGCGTCTTCCGGGACCTCCGACGCGCGATACTCGCAGGAGTACCGTCGTCGACCCGGAACTTTTGATGGGTTGCTACTGGTCAATCAATGCACTACCCTACATGGGCTTTGTGCCCGTCAATCCATACAAAGCGTGTTACGGCGACGCGTTGTACGGACCGCTTTTCAAAGAGCAGTGGTCGGTGCTCATTCAAAAGTGCGAAGCCGGAGGATGGATGTTGGACGAAATGGCAATACAGCAATGGGACGCTTTAGAGACCATACTATTGACGATTCGTGCGATCTTGCTTCAGTATGAGTGGCACCTGGACACTCCGTTGCATCTGCATGCACCTAGGCCATCCTGGTACGGCTTCAAAGACGTGTGTGATGTCTACACCACTTTGAATAAACGTCTTTTACGTGCGCGTTACGCATTTGTGTTGCTGGGAGCCGAAATCGCCTACTTGTTCGGTCTTCTTCATCAGGATGACAACAGTGTTCAAACTTTCTGGTGGGACCTACATGATGCACTCCGAAATAATGATAGGTTGTATCAAGCCGTTCTAGATTCATACATCTGGTGGAAGGGCTCTGGCTGCTGGAAGACTCAGGACCATGACGGGTATGGGAAAGGAAGTTCTGCCCAACGAGTGATACCGCGCCAGGGGATGTTCGTAAATGTCGAAAGCTGCAACATACGACACGGTCTGTGGGCGTATGAGTTGATGGGGGTGCCGGTTTGGTTCTGGTGGGGGAACAGAGTCCGCACGTCGAAATCAAGAACACGCTTTGTTGCAAGGCGGTATGGTTTCAGTCGGGAGATGGTGAGGGACTTCCTGCTGATGGATGAGCGACCATGGGAGGACCTCATGAAGGGAAAATTCTTTGAACCAGTCCTGTGGAAATATTCCGGTGCACCACGACCGACAGGCTATACAAGGCCGATCGTGAATGCTGAAACGGTGTTTGCACCATACCACAAAGAGTCATGGTATGAATTCCTGGCTCGGCGAGACAGGGCGTTGATTTCTGGAGGCAGTAATGGGGAAGAGGGAGATCAAGTGAGAACGAGAGAGAGAGGGTTGGAGTGGACGGAAGGTTCGGCAGTGTTCAGGTGGAGAAGGAGGGCGAGAGGGAGTGCACATTACCTTCAAAGAGAAAGAGTGTGGAACCACAAGGCAGGGAGGGTGTGGGGCGAGTACCTGCCGAGCCAGAGGGTGTACTGCCAGGAACTCGACGAATGGGACCTGATCGAGGAGCTCAGTGACAGTCTTCATGCCTCGGTAGGGGTGATGATTGACAGTGGTGGTAAAGTGGAGTACAACATCGAGGAGCGTGCGAGGGATGACAATGCAGAGCAGGCAACCTTGATCGACCAAGATGTACAGGTGAGAGAGGGCACGGTCGGCCAAGAACTAGACGTGAAAGATGAGAGGCGTGCAGTACCAGACAGAGACGAAGTGGGAGAAACGAAGGGGGTGGACTGGGTGGAAACAGACCTCGAGGTCGTCGAACAGGACCGTAGTGAGGAAGAGGGCAGCACGAAGTTTAATGTCGACTGCCCGAAGGATAGAAACCCAGATGAGACCGAGGTGGCGGTTGTCGATTGGGGGGTGGTGTATGATGGCCTGTTTCTCTTGGACAAACGGAGGTTGAAGCCATGAGTATTGCAGACGAGGTCTTTTGAGCAAGTCTTGGCAGAATTCTATGGTGTGTGCGTGCCAGAGCATCACTTTGAGCCGATGAAGGAGAAGAACGAAGAGGAGGGTGATGCCACCACCAAAGGGAAAGGCTCTACGCCCGAGGATCAGGTCTTGCGGTACTGGTCCTGTGGGAGAGGTGGGCGCGAGAAGGATCGAAGGGTGAAGGAAGTGATCATGTCATCGTTGCTCGAGTTTGCAAAGCAGCTGGCGTGGTACTCGACGGCAACAAACATCCGTGACGAGGTCCCCCCCAACGAAGTGAATGGGTGGTGTGATATGCTTTTGGGACATCACAAGAGCGTCTGGAGGAGTGTTCCGGCTGGCCTGATCATCAGCAAGGTCAATTGGAGGTACAAGGAAGAAAGGCGAGTCTACCGCGTGGAGTGGAAGGCCGAGAAGGGATTCTTGAGCATACTTCTCTACAGTGCTCGGGCAGTCTTATTCTTTCTTCGAAACATCCCCAAGAAGCATACGGAGGACGTCATACTCATGCTCGCAGAGTGGGGTATCAAGTTCTCACTCGTTATCGAGGGTATAGGAGCCATTTTGCAGCGACCGCTTCCACAGGTCCAAATGCCGTGGCGTAGGTTGGACCATCAAGACAACATCATCGACTATCAGCAGTATGTTGCAGGACGAGCAAAACTCTTCTCCGAAACTGAGGTTCTCAGAGCTGCTCTGATGGAAGGAGGGCTGTTGTGGCGATTGGCGATGGAACACGCAACAGATAGCTCGGTTGTTTCCTCAGGGCCCAACCGCAGTGTCGAGGCAAGCGGAGAGCGTACAACGTTGACATCAGGTGTAATGTTGTGCCAGGAGGCCTTGACTTCGTGGCAGATTGATGTCATCTGTGGTACTTCCCGCAGGTATCGTGTATGGGGAGAGGAAATCGCACCATCGGAAGTCTCTTGGTTTCCAAGAAGAGGTGCTTGGGCGGGAAGTGGAATTGACGTCAGATTTTGGAGTGCTGACGCAGAGTCTTGGTATCAGATGCGGGTTGAAGGTTATCTGGGCGGTACGAAAAAGCCACTGAGTCAGACCGATTGGGGCAAGGCGATGAAGTTACACAAGGACGCGTCAAAACTGGCCCGCGGATTTGAGGTCATCTGCAAGGACCAACTCAAACGTAACCTGGGTATATAGGTGAATTGCTTTGTATTTCCACAGGGTTTATATCAAAGCTAAATTGTGACAGGCTTGTTTATCATGATGCTTATTGTAGGCTGTACTTGCTACGATCAATACACGAGTGGGTACACAAAGTGTGTGCTTACAACTGGGTTTTATTTGTCACCGTGTCGAAGTTGTTCTGGCTTATGACCTTTGTAGAACAGTTCGAATGTTTGTAGAAGATCGGGCTCCTCGAGTCACTTGAGTATGGTGGTGAATACCTTCAAGACTTCTTCATGCACGTCCGACATGAGAGCACTGTTCTCCGAGAAGTGGCGTACCATAGCAGGAAAGGCTTTCGTGGTTGGGGTGAGCGGCTGGAGCCAGGGGGTGTGCCAGTAAGGGTCGAGGAAGATAGCCACACCAAACTGGAAGAAGAGGAAGATGAGGTGATTGTGAGATTGGTGGTGGGGTTTGTGTTGAAACAAGACGTACAGAATTGTAGAGAAGCCTGAGTAAATTGGCTCGCTCCTCGCATTGTTCGAAGCGTTTGATGTACGCACGCTGAAGGGTTTGATACTCTTTGCGAAGTCTCTGTTGGGTGTCCGCAGAGACTGCATGGTGGTTCATGTGATAGACAAGATCTGGATGGTGGTACTTGGAATGGGCGGCAAGATAACGTGGACGAGGTTGCGTATTCTCTTCGGTGTCTTGTTCCCAGATGTCAATGGCTTTGACCAGGTAGAACAACTGGATCGTGTTGCGAACGAAGGCCTTATATTGATTGACTGCATCCTGCCGTGCGGCTAGATCGATGTCCTATTTTGGAGTAGGTGGGTGAAGAAGACGAATGGCGAAGGGGGAGATAGACCTTTAGAGAGTCTTCAAGCCATTCCTCGGTGGTAGGCTGGGTGTAGACGAGCTCCGGTAGCCGTGGATTGGGATGGAGATAGTTGTCGATTGCCACGGTCTGCGTCGGAAGATAGGAGCTGTGAGAGGGACGAGGTGAGAATGAGGCTTACCCAAGCATGCGCATTGTCAGAGTAACCACGGCATAACCGCAAAAACCCAGCATCTTCCAAGGTTTGGGTGGTTCGGCTGGGCAAAAGGGGTGTGAAAGCGATAGTGGTGAAGTCCGCGACTTTTTGGGGGGTGTGGAAGTCGGGGTGTAGCGTTATGGCTTCCCATCGAGATAAAGCTTGGTCCTTGGTGGTGTCTGCCAATGTAGTGCGTGGTTGTGAGCGATGGTTCACCTCCGGGGCGGCGGTGTCCCTCGTTGGGTTGTGTGGTTGTGAACTAGGGTTGCGCTCTGGTGTGTGTGTGCTTCGGCGAGTAGGTGGTGAGAAGTGAGGGGGAGTCAATGCCGCTGGAGTAGGTGAAGGCTGGGAGAACCCGTTAGGTGGCGGTGGTGGGGAGGGGCTTCTGAGGCGGGTCATGAGGTCCTCCATGCGCTGCCCAGCAGCATGGCGAATTTCTTGTCGCCGGTAACTTGAGGCCTGCGAGGGTTCTCCATGGCAGAGGTGATCCAGCTCATTCTCCAGCTTATCGAGAACTGTGTGAATGCGAGTACCTTGGGTGGGTTGGGTCATGGTATGGGAATGAAAAGATGCTCGATCAATGGTTAGTCATACCTTTGGCACTGCGACGACACGACAATGGCAAAGATCGGCTCAGGTGAAGATGCCGCAGACGGTGAGGCGCGAATTGGTGGTGAGTAAGACTGGTTCCCAGAACACAACTCATACCAATATGATCGTGCATGATAGGCAAGAAAACTGGCCAGAATCGCGATTTGCCACAGGAACTCATACGCGAGATTGTGCGCCTGGCATGCTTTCCAGGGTACGAACCTGGAAGTATGTATCCGCATGATGCTCCTGTGGATCGGATGCTGGCAGGCAGAGCCTATTTGAGGCATGAGATCGCTGAGGCAGGCTCTTTGTTGCTGGTGGGCAGGCCTTTCCACCAGGTGACCAGGGAGATTATCTTTCGCACGATCTGCTGCTACAGTTTCAAAAACTAGGACTGGGTCGAGTGGAAGGAGGAGTTGCTTTCGAGGAGAAGGAATCCCTATCCATCTGGACCATATGCAATAAGGTCAGCAGGTGCGATCAAAGACATGCTGCAGTCGTCGGTGTCAGTCAGAGAGGCTGTCAGGCATTTTAAGGTATGGGGAGAGGATGCGTCAAAGGCGATAGATGCTTCGGCTGTGTGGCTTGTACTGAAGCAATGTCCCAACTTGCGCTATCTGACGTGGATGGACGTCGCCCGTTGGAGCAAGGCTGAGCATGTACTGCATCAGGTTCAGGAAACAACTTGGGTCGGGTCGGGGGACTACGAAGTGGCCAAGTTCCTCATCTCTCACACACCCAACGCAGCCGTGATTTGGATGTTGGAAACAGATTCATTCTACGCAGGAGAGAGGGCAGGGTTGACAACGAGACTTGAGACATGTGGGTGGGTGCTGGCCAATGGTGGCGAGAAGATAGAGCTGAGAACGGGGGACGACCACTCCGACTGGGACGATTTTACGCAGAGGGACCTTACACGTCTTACAGTGAAGACTCTGGAATGTCGGTGGACTACAAATGACACAAGTGCCTGGCTGGAGACGATGGACGTCTTCTTCACGCAGCTGGTGGGTATCCGGTGCCTGAAGTGGGAGATTGTGTGTACATGAACTCGTTTGAGCATATATGAAAACTACTGACTTGTAGCAGGTTGGCCGCGATGTTGTATCAAGGATGTATCTCAAGAGACGATGGCGTAGCTTGGGAATGGTATATGTTGCGAAAAGCTGACGATCTTGCACGTCCGATTTTGTTGGCAGGAAATGTCGGTGCTGATGGGAAAGATTTTGGATACATTTCCTGCACTCGAGGAAGTGTACTTGGAGGTTTGCTGGCTGAGAGAGGACCGGGACGTCAAAGAGGGTTCCTGGGTGGGTCTGGCATTACAAAATATCTTGCATCGAGGTGGAAGTGTGCGTATCAAATGGTTACAGTAGGGACGGTGTTTGCACTGCTGGGGGGGAGACGACAAGTGGGTCAGAGAGAATGACCATTGGGAGAGAGTCATGCGAGATGTTACAAGGGCATTCCGGAGGGATCTTGCCCATGTGGGAGGTGACAGATTCTCATTGTTCTTCGCACCTATGGCAGAAGAGTATGGAGAGTGGTGGAAAGGTTGAAGTAGTCAGAGTGTAACATAATAACAAAAACCTCTTATTCAGACCAAAACGTAGACACTGCAGTTCTGGCATGTTTGTTTTACATGAGTGCATGAAAATGGTGACCAAGAGTTATGTGACGAGATGTTCGAGCCCAACTTCACGCCACATACTCGTATGTGTGAAGTGGGGTATACTGATGCGCGTTCCACCTTCCCATGGCTCAATCTCGTGGGGAAGAATCCGCCCCCGAATGTACACAAGGTCGCCTGGATGAAGGCAAATACGAACTTTCAGAAGGGGTATGTGAACATAGCCTCCTCGAATGGGCCCTCCAGCAACCATGAGGACAGCATAACCTTTGCGAGGATTGTGAGAGTCTACATGAAGGCCAGACTGCCTGTTGAAGTAAATCTCACGGCCTTCAAGAAGCAGGGGGTCAATGGTATTAAGAGCCTGAAGGATGGGATGTTGTTGAGCGGTCGCAAGGCGGAATGTGTGGAGGTTGTCATAGAAAGTGCGATCGGTGAGGCGAATACCTTCATTGATAAGCCAGGAAGTGGTGCGAAGAGATCGCCATAGGCAGGCGGTGGCAGAGGCAGCTGTGGTGTTTTTGAAAGCATCACGACTGGGTGTAGCAATACCAGAGCGCTGAGCAAGGTTGAGTGACAGAGAAAGAGGTGAGCACACAATGACGGACCTGCTGCCGAAGGGCATGCCAGCATCGAGCAGCTCGTATCTCCCCAGTTAGTTGTCCTGGCACGCGAAGATATTTTCCCACTTTGCTTATGGCAGTTGCTGAAGCACCTTCTTTTGGCTTCACAACCTTTATGTATTCCTCAATGGTGGCGATGACCTTCAACTAAGGATGGATTCAATCTTTGGACAGCTGCAGGAGCAAGGGTTTCATACCTGTCCACCTGAGGAAATGGCGCCAGGAAAGTACGCCACAAGAACGGTACCATTACAATCAAGGATTTGGCGTGGTGTGTCGTCTTCCATAGTGCGAACGTCTTGCCAACCAACGAAATGATGACCAAGAGGGGGGCTAGCGTGGGGTTGATTGATGTCGAAGTGCGTTGGCCCTGAAGTACCTTTGTGAGCAAAAGAAGGTTGAAGGTGGTGACTTGACTTGCACGTATTGGGAGGAAGGCTCATGACAGCATGAAGCTTTTCCATGGTCCGCCTGGCATCCTGTATTCGGTAGGCCCGAGGGCATGGAAGTTGGGTGGTGGGCGGGGAAACGCTGGAGAGAGAAGGGTTCGAAGTCACTTCAACGATTTCTCCGAGTTCCAGTTCTGGTGGCAAATGCGTGAGACAATCATGGGGAGAACATCAGTGCTGCTATACCAGATGAGGGAGGCAAAGCATTGGGCGGAGGGGCACATCTTCTCGAACACGTATCATCATCCGTGCAAGGAGATATTGGAGTGAGGGGCGAAAGGTCGGAAAGGTCGAGGGAATGCGAGATATTGTCAATGGCCAAGCGGGGGAGGGGAGGACGCGACCAGACCGTCTGCGTGGGCACACTGTGCATGGGTCAATGAAGATGAGGGAAAAGAATGTGCCAATGTGGAGGACGCACCCGGCGAGGGTGGAAACGGCGCCGCGAAGATCACGCTGGCGTGGTTGTGATGGGTGCTTGGGCATTAATAGAGATAGCGAGAGGCGTCAGTGGAGAGGAGGAGAATGCTCCGCCTGATGGAACACCAAGGACGAAGGGACCGTTTCACAACTGAGTGGAACACTCTGTCTGTAGAAAGGCCGAGGAAGATGAGGGTAAGGAAGAGGAAAAGTGCGGAGAGGTATAGCTACATGGAGACGCCCTGGAACTAAACAAGAGCAACTGCTGTCCGGGCCACCCGTGAGTCGAGTGTACAAGGGTCGCTTTCAAGTAAGTATTGCATGACCACTGACCATGAACATCTAGTAAGCGAGACCTAAGCAGGTGGGACAAAGTTCTGGACTAGTAATGTTATAGTAGGATTCGAATGGTACAGCAGTATGTAAGTATATCAATTGACTCAGCCTGACTTGATCAGAGGACGTGTAGAACTCCTTGAGTAAGATCAGCGAGGTCCCTCTAATGAGTGTATAGGTAATAGTAGTGGCGGTGGAATCACTTACCGGTGTCGCGGATTGTTGGGTGCAGTATGCCGCGTGCGACGAACGGGAAGATGTCGCGACGTTTTTTGTGGTTGATGACGCGGTATGGTGCGTGTGGACTGACGCGGAGGGAAGCGTGATACTGCCGCGGGCATTACTGTACGTAGCACCGCGTCCTTTTGGCAACGGCAGTGCGCGGCGGCGTAGCCGCCGCAGACCGCGACGGTTAATATTATATACCGCGTCTGAGTGTAGGAAATCTAACGGGATCATTTGTAGGTGGACTGGCGCGGACAACGTTTATATATATCACGCGGCGGTTTTACGTGGGTAAGACGCAATATATTTACAAGTGTTCTACGCGACTGTCCTATTAAGCTTTACCGCGGACAGTGCTATTGAATGTGCCGCGGTATGTTAGGGCGTCATGCCGCGACAGTTTGGGCACCGTTTGCCGCGGAAGTCCGGCTAAAATTTGCCGCCGTCCGGCGTCCGTCGTCCGTCGGCCGTCAATACATAGTACATCAATAAAATGAAATATTTGAATATATATCTTAGGATAGGATAGAATGTAGAATATCATATGAATGTCAAATGTTCACTTTTGAAACAAACATTCAAAAACTGTTAATAATAGTAATAGTATTACATATCTTATAGTACTTATGAAGGTTTGTTTCACATTTATAATCACTCTATCATCATAACTTGCTAAGATTTATGATCCCATACTTTCATCAATAAAAATATACATAGATATATATGGATATACTCGAATATATTCAAATATATTCAGAAATATTTGAATGTATCATATTTTCAAAGGGTAGAATGTTGAATGTCTATTCGAATACAAATATCTGGCTTTGGGGTGCACATATTTGTGGCTAGGATGTAGGATACATCCGAATAGACATTCGTGGTCATGTCTAGTACTACTTTTGAGAACTGATGCATTGACAGCTTTACAGTTGTGTCAAAGATCAATCCAATCTGTCATTGTCTCCTGAAGATTACAGTGCTCTGAAGGAGGAGCGTGAATGGCGTGTCTCAGACGCATTCCTAGCTTTATTTGATGAGTACCGGATTCTTTCAAGATTGGAAGGATAGCCAGGTGATGTTTGAGAAGTCCAATGTATATCTATTAATTAGAAGTTGCATTGATACTCATCATTTATAGGGAAATGATCCTGTTCTTGTTTAGAAGCAATTTTTTGCTGATCTGGTGCCAGTCAACCTTGCTGACTTTGCTATTCTGTTCTTCCAGCTTATCGTCAATCAAGTAGGAGCAGAGCAATCATTCTCTTCCCTTGAAATTATGAAGATACAGCATCAAAATTGGCTCAAGATGGCATGTCTTAAGAAAATGTCCAAGATACCATCATCATTCAGCAGTTCTAGTTGTGATGTGCTCAGTATCTTTCAGGTCAGTGCTGATATCAAGGCAAGAGCACCTTATCACTGGCCTCAATAATCAATGGAAGGCCCGTCAGAATCATGATAACTCAAAAGTCAAGTCTCTCCTTGACGTCTCACAGTACACGGATATACTTGAGTCATTCTATGTGGGGAATGAAACAGAATTAGAAACAGACTCTCGCCGGTTTGAAGGTCCGGTCCGGTCCGGTCTTTTGACCTCTGAAATCATGGACCGGGACCGGACCAGTCCAGCAGATTACCAAATTTGGCTGGACTGAGGACTGGACTGGTTAGGACCAGTTTTTGCGGTCCTAACCAGTCCGGTCTGCGGTCCTGAACCAGTCCAAACCATCATCAGCTCAAAATTATATTTTTACAAATTGTTTGGTAAGTTTACCATATTACAAGTTTACCATGTATGTCAGACAGTATATAACAATTGAGTTTATGATTACTTAGGACTTCACAATGTATTCTAGTCATTATAAGATGAGATCTTTCATTATGACAGAAGAAATAGAGCTAAGTTTAATATATAAGTATATAAGCCCAGGTAAGTTTACTATGAAACTGCATAAGCGGAAGTAAGTTTGCCATAAAAACTTGAATAATGATCATCTTAGAGGACATTTAACTGGTCCTAATTAGACCCTGAGTAGACCGGTCCAAACCGGTCCTGGACCAGTCTTTATTGGTCCTAAAAGTTTGAGGATCAGTATAGGACCTAGGACCGGGACCGGTCCAAATCATGGACTGATCCTTTTTGGACTGGTCATGTGACCGGTCCAGTCCGGTCCAGTCCACCGGTCTTTACCGGTCCTAAGGACCGGACCTTCAAATCCTAACTCTCACTCTGTTCTGGTGCATATAATGAAGAACTGGCGTTGAGAAATAAAGAAATGGGTAGAAGAGGAGCATGAATCGAGTGGAGACGAGAATTCTGATGCTCCTGCTGGACCTGAAGCATCTGGTAGCAGATGGCGTCATGCTTGGCTGCTTGGCTTCTCTCAACACTAGGCAATCTGTTTGGTAGTACTGCAAGGGCTCCGGCTGATGTGTCAAGAATGTGTGGACATTGCCAACAGGTGTTTATGGAAGAGGTGCATTAGATAGAGCTGATATAAGGACAGCTCTCGGATGAGTTTCCCGATGAGGCTGATTTGAGTGGTTCCAGAGACACTCACATGGGGTGAACAATGATACATGTATTGAACTTTAATAGATCTTTATTACAATGACCTTCAAAAGCCTTTACCCTATAAAAGACTTTTAGAATCTTAGGTGACCTTTAAAAGGGCTTTAATGACAACACTGATATTCTCTATTATCTGACCCCGCACCCTCTTCCTACTTCTGCTCCTCCTTGTGCTCCCACCAGCTCTCTAACGCCCTCAATCTTCAGTCCCAGCTGTGCATCACTAGTATCCTGCTGATATGCATGTTGAGATTACATGGCCAGGAATCCAGAATTTTGCGATTTCTAGACAGCCATATGCAACTAAGAGCCAAGCGGAAGCAAGGCTGGATACGCTACAAAGGTCATCACGGAGACGCTCTCTAGAACAAGGAGAGAACTCCAAGCATGTAACTATTAGTCAAAGAACGACAGTAGCCAGGGCTGAATATCATAAACCCAGTTCTTCCCTCTGAGGAGGTCCTTTTCACCTTGTACGCATAACTGCGCCACACAAGCAGCATCCAAATCAGAGATGGCCAGTTGTCGCTTCCAACGGTGCTCTACCAGCAGCAACATGATTCTCAGCGATGAATGAGTCGAAGCGGGGTTCACAACCTCCGGGGTTCATTACCAAAAGCGGGCGGTATATTGTTTATTGTGACAAAAGCTGGATAACAATAAACCTGAGTCAAAACCCCAAACGGGGATGATTCGCGGTTATCTCAAGAGAATCACCTTCACCGGTTGACGCGTCTGATTGATGTGAAACTGGCAGTGAGGCGCGATCCATATGAATTATGACTCGAGGACCCGCCTCATGTACTACATATGGTATCAACCATCCAGATAAGTTACCCAATGCTTCAGCGTGTCACCATTCGAGTCCACGAACCATCTCAGTGCATGCACGCTGGCGGTAGCTTGCGATTGAATGGGCTCACGCCCAAGTTTGGTGCAAAGGCTGGATAAGCCGGTAAGCGCCCGGTTAAGTAAAAGTACATGCAAACACCTATCTGAGCATGCAGCGCCTTGCTTCTCGAAGTCCATGGGTGGTCTACGCAACATCTGAATGTAGAGGAACTGACATATGCGCCGGCGGGAACTGTCTGGTGACCTTTGCCCGTGCAGGCTGAATAAGGACTCATGTTTTGTACGGACCGTATCCAGCCATCGAGTAGTTACGTAGCTTACCGGGGTGAGTCTGTAGAGTGTATAAGTAGTGTCGCGTCTGTAGAGTACGGTAGTTTAGTGCCCCGCAGTGAAAAGCCCACAAAGCATTCCTCTGTAGTAATCTGATACGGGTTCGCACCCAATAAGAAGTTCAACACATTTGAGAGCCCACCCAAACCCTTAAGCAGCCAAGAACCTAAGCAAAGCAAAGTCTCCTAAGATGCCTAAGTGGCAAGATACTCAAGAACCGCAGACAAGAATCGTGCGCAGCCCCTTGCCGTCAAGTACCCAGTTAACTTCTGTGAGCCCGGACTTCTCCCCAGAGATACCGCACGGATCCAAGTAGTAAGCAATCGTCTCCCCAGAGACAACCGCCTTGTGAAAGCGAAGCTTAGTTAGCCTGAACTGGTGCGACGTTAAGCAGCCGAAGAACATCTTGTGGCCATGGTATCTGACCGAGGCTCAAAAGAACAATCTGTCACACCCAAGTAGAGAAGTAAGTTTGGTACACAAGGCTAGCATCAACGCAGATAACAAGTCAGTGCACTGTTGTCCGTTCGGTCGCCCCAGTACTGTAGAACATCTACCCTTGAGCGGTTCCGGCCTTCGCGTCCCCGTCTTCCTGGCGAGCTCTGTTCGGCTTTGAGTCTTTATTCGATTAGGTGTTTCGCGTAGATCCTCTTCGCTTACAACCTCCCCAAAACAACCCGCATTCGTGCACCAAAACGGACGTATCAGTCCACTGCTACCTTAACCAGCCGTTTCCCGATCACACAATTAGAATAACTGTTCCGTACCACAAGCTCCAATAGAGTTGTTGTTGGTTAGATAGTGGTGATTACATGCCGCTTTATCACACTGCACATCATATTTTGGAGCCCACCGCGAGGGAGATTAAGCATTGACAACACAGTACAGTTGCTGTTGTCGATCTCCAAATACAAGTACAAGACATCGAATTGAAAGCACAGGCTGGACGCTAGAAGACCTAGACCCAAGCCTCGAAATTCAGATTGATATACACCTTCTCAAGACGAACAGTTCACACCAAGTTCGCCAAGTACATCAGCGCGAACTTTAAGAACCAGACCTCACGTTCCGGGATCACTCAAAGACGGTTATCCAGCCGACAAAGAGCGAGCCATCAAAGCACTTGCTGGAAAGAACGTTGAAATCAAGAGAAAGTCCAAGAAGAAAGCAAAACCAAAGTCAACGTCTCCTCCACCTGAATCAGAGCGACCAGAAAGTCCTTTGACCCTAGTACCGGATTCAGACAACGCGACTTTAGATTTCGAAATCAAGCAAGAGGAACCCAAATCAGACAGTCAATTCTTCTCCGACCTTAACGAAGATCCGTGAGAAATACCACTGCCAAGTTCACCCGAACCAGAGAGTATACCACTACCTGATTCACCCCAGTTAACACCAGTCAAAGAACGTTCAGTGACACTATCAGACATCATGCCACCGAGAACGTTAGACCCGAACAAGTTCGTCTCTCCCGAGACGAAGACCCTGATCAAGAAAAAGGGGATCCCCCAGCAAGAAAGCAAGAATGCGCCAGTCTTCAAAAAGAGTTGTATCATCGACTTCTTCTTAAACATGGAGTTGTTGTTCTCGAACCATGAAATAGAGGATGACGCGGCCAAAATTGAGTTAGCTGCGCTGTATGCCGGCGCAGATAATTGCGATGCATGGTTCGTGATGCCTGAGTACATTGCTGGTGAGTGGGAAGCGTTCTGAAAGGCGGTTCTCGCAAGCTATAGCAAGGGTCCGGGCGACATCAAGTACTCTATTCATGATTTGCGAGACGCTATATCCGAATACAAGGAAAAAAAGGCTGGTACGAAGACGCGCTGGATGGCATGTCAGCGAGAAGTCGTGCATATCCTGAAGAACCTAGTGAAGAATGAGGACATCACGGAGAAAGCGGCAGTGGAACACATTCGAGGATGCTTGAAGCCAGTTGTCTGGGACGCTGTCTTCACCGGCCTCTGCACGAAGGTGTTACAAGCACAACCGCCTCCGGAGAAAATCACCTTCACGATTGATGAAGTGGTCATGGCTACTAGCACCTACTTCAATTCTGGTATTCAGTACGCCAGAGTGAAGACCAAAATCGAGGAAAGCGAGTTCGGACGCAGTTTGCTACCCCCGGGGACGACAAAAGTCAAACTCGAAGATCTACAGGATATGAACAACTTGTTGGCTAGCTTCAGGGACACCATCAATGCACAAGAGAAGCGGCTCAACGAGACGCCCAACATGGTCCAGAAACTGCTTGAGTTGGTGCTGCAGAACCAACGAGAATCACGCCAACAGGCTTATACAGCCGAACCATTGGCTGCTTACTATCCGCAACCGATGTACAACATGGCAATTCAAAGCAGCCGTATACCAGACATGGTTCAACCGGGACCAGGCATGCAGATGGGTCACGGTAACCAGGGGACTCGAGGTTTCATGAACGATGGGTGTTTCTATTGTGAAGACCCAGCCCACTTCATCGAGACCTGTGAGCAGCATAAGAAGGACGAACAAGAAGGCTGGATATTCAAACCAGAAAACGTGCGGTGGTTCTTCCTGAAGAATGGGAAATCGATACCACGCAAAGCAATCTCTGGTGTGAAGCCCAGTGAGTTCGTTCGTCGATTCAAGGAAGAACAGCTCAAGAACATTCGCGCGCAGAACGCGATGGGCAACAAAGAGGACTACTTCGCGCCAGATGACTTCACGTACGACGGTCAAGCAGTGTTCTTGACGGCGATGGGAAACGGGGGTCAACAGGGTTTCAACTAGGCTCGATGAGAGGAGGACCCGGACCTACATCCCAGTACCTGGAGGGCCAAAACGTTGTATGCACACGAAGCAGTCCCCGAGAAGTCCCTAACCAGCCGAAGGATGTACCAGTTCAAAAAGGACCTGGTACCAGCTGGAAGAAGGACCGAGTTGTCGTCGAGATTTTGCGACGAGTCAAGTTTGCGCCTGTTCAACCAGCGCAACCTCCTGCAGAGGAGCCACCTAAGATAGTGACGGAAGATGCTTCGGAATCAGAATTGGAAGTGGAAGAGGATGAACTTGATGAACTCAAAGACGCCCTTAACCAGCCAGAACCTGAACCAAAGAAAGTCGACCTGAAGGCGGCCGATTCAACTCTGCCTGATAAAATTAAAGAGAAAACCAAGTCCTACAAGCGTGAATCGAAGCTCAAAGAACTGCTCCGTCTCAACCCACAATGGAAGGAGATGTGGAAGGCGTTGTTACCTGAGTTGTTACTGGCTACTAACACCGCGTGGCAGAAGAACTTGCTCGATACGCTGAAGGCCAAAAACGTGAAGGTGAACCTCCAACAGGATGCTTCACCGACGTACGCTGTATTCAAAGTCACAGCAGAAAAGACAGTGCACATGCCGGTAGCGCTATCGTAGTTGAAGACCCAGTAGAGCAATTCTACAACCAAACTGGTTATACAGGTCCATATCATGTACCACGATCAAATGTGGCGCCTGAAAACGCTGATTTGCGAACAATGTGGCCCCTGGTCAATAAGAGCGGACAAAAAGAGAGTCTACTCGACGGAGGATCGCAGATCGCGTCGATGTCGTTAAAGACAGCGCTGGAGTTGAATGACTCGGGACAGGACGGCCGGTGATATGAGTATTGTTTGTTGTCATCCAACAAGTTTATCTCGTGGTTCACAGCACGGCTCGGTGGTAAGTGCTCCGGCACCCCTTGCATCATATCGTTAAACTCAGTGTACCACTGCTCTCTGAGACTGGGAATATCCGCGTCACTATAGCGCACGGTTTGACGGGGGCTCTTATCAGGTTCGTGAGGCTTCGGATAGTCCCGTCTGGTCTTGTGAATACGATCTTGATTCGCAACTATCATTTGGCGAATGGACGTCAGATCAGAGTCCTCGTCAAAGTCGGGACCGATCTGCATCTGGAATAGACGTTCACGTTCCTCGCTTGTGTAGCGTTGACGCGTGAACTCCTGATATCCCACCGTAGGTGTCTTGTTGAACCCCAAGGATTCACCAACGTCGTCGGGAGCATCGGGATATTGTGCGGTCAGACTCTCATCGCGTACCCGTAGTGTGTGCTCGGTCATAGCCTGCATCATTTGTACATACTCGGGGGGCAATCTCGAGTCAAACAGACCGTCAACAGTCGGCCCAGTAGACAGTGACCCGAACTTCGGCATGGTCTCAAAACCGCTTTCGTGAAGTTCTGCCTTGATCCGTTGCCACTCGGCGTCTGTTTCTTGAGCAGTCGTGACGAGATCCTCAATTTTTACCTTTGAGGACGTTGGTTCACAATACTTCATCTCACCGCACCCGTTTGACCAGTGTTCTGATGGCAAGCTTGTAGGTTCCTGCTCTTCGTGATAATAAGACTCGGGGTGGTATTCGTATTCTGCGTCAGGGCTCAGTTCGGCGCCCGTAAATGCAGATGCACTTGACATCTCCTCGAACCTGCGGAGCTCTTCTGCCTCCATTTGCACGGCTTCTGCATATGCAGACTCATGCATAACCAATGATTCAAACCTATCTGGTAGCGTTTTGCTTCCTCCGTGGATCTCCTCGTCAACCTCTTTGATGCGCACGCCCCCTGAGCGTGTTCCCGAATGTAGTCAGCTATTGACTTTGGCCTCAGAAGTTATCTCCTTTACCTTCTGGCCCATGCGGGCTCTCATTGCGGCCGCATCATTCACCAGTACTACCTTTCCAGGTATGACCAACTTGCCAATTCGGACACATCTCTCCTTGAAGTCCAAGATTACTCCGTGGCGCAGTAAAAAGGGTGTACCAATCAGTAAGTCATATCGGTCTAGATTTACAACGTCGAAGTAATCTATGCCTTGCACGCCCTCTATGTCCACATCAACATTCGTGCCGTATTTGATGGTTGAACGACTACCGACCGTTCCCAAGAACAGCGGTAGTTCTTCTTCCAATTCAAATGCCGGTATACCTGCAACTTCCATAAAGGATGGGCTGAGCGCGTTGGCAGTGCTACCACTATCCCACAAGGTCAAAGCAGAGCAGTCTGTCCCAACCAACTTTGCAACTTTGTGAATGTCACCAAGCATAACTTGTCGCCCAGCTTGATGACAGGCCGCAGTACCTTCTTCACGGGCACTTCGAACACGGCGTTCTTACGTCCCTTTCCTTTCATCTTTACCCCGCGCATATCATCTGCTCCGGCTATAACAGTCATGGCACGCAACTCGTCAGCAAAGTTGTCCCACTCAGGCTCTTCAATGAGAACTCCGTCGGTTTCGCCTACTCGCATGGCATTCAAGCGATCGGGGCCCGATCCGTACACGTCCTCGTATATCTCTTGAGCCAGAGATTCCACCTCGCTGTCCAACTCGTCATCCAGTCTGTACATCACTTTGCTTCGGCCGGAGAGACGACTTGTGTGAGATGCGGCGTCATTGCCGTCCTCAGAGTATTCACCGTCATCCAGGTCATCCTGGCTATCGCAGTCGTCTTCCATTGCGCGTATACGCGCTGCTGGTCGGAACTTTTTACTCCCCGGATCTTTGCAATCATGACCGTCGTTAGCGCACTTCCCACGCGCCCCACAGTCATAACACAAGACCTCTGATCTAGGATTAGCTGCAGGTGTTGACACCTTTTCAACGGCCTTTGGCTTATCCTGGTTGGGCTTCGAGTTGGGCCTGTCCTTCGTATCTTCAGGTCTGTTCCGATCTCGATGCTCGTAGTTCTTGAAATTCGGAACGTCACCTGATCCAGTGATTCGATCGTTACTGTATACTCGTTGATAGCTATCCTTGAGTCCTCGATCGCGTCTCCACCGTTCGTCAACTCCTGCAGCCAGTCGCTTGTTGACGGCAGAAGTGATGCGTTCAGCTTGGTGCCTCGCGGCCTCCTCACGCGCCTCGATCAGCGCACTTTCAGCCTCGACCGCTGCTCGGCGGATGTACCGCAATGGATCTGTGGTCAGCTTGACTTTCCTCTGCGAGATCATTTCGTTGATGATTTCAAACGGAAGGTTGCTCCGGAAACGTGACGTGATCTTGCGTTCGGCTGGCATTATCGCTAAACTTTTGATGATGTTCATCAACCCGTTGTAGAATGACTGCACTTTATGCGTATGCTTCCAACTGTAAGCCAAAAACAAAGTGTGGTTCCTATGCATCAATGACAAGTTCACAAACTGGTCAAAAAGGCCGATGATAATCTCTTTGGACGTCCATTCGGTCTTTGATTGCGCATATCCCACAACGTGTAGCTCGTGCCAATCGAGTGCCTCTCCTTCAAGGAAGCTACGTAAGTGCACAGCACGTTCAAAGTCTCGAATTTGGCCAAGTAGGTGGTTGCCCTTGAAGTACATGGCTATTTCGCGTACCCATGACTCAAGCACTGCGAAGTCCTCTTCACCCTTGTACTTGGTCTTCGGAGGGTCCATTCTGGGCGGACGAGCATTCTTAGGAAGCTCTATCTCGGTATCGACATGCTCGCCGTACTGGTTTGCGAGTCGTTTCTTCAGAACCCGCCGCATGTGAGCATCAGTATCACCCGTGAGTTGGTTTCTTCCTTGCTTGTACCGTACGTGGTCTCGTTTGGCTAGACCTTCGTCATCGGTCTGGTACTCGTCATCATTCAACATCGGTCTGGACCTTCCTCGGCTATCTGGAGGCCTACGGCCTACCTCGCGCATGTCTCTACCTTGGTCGTCAGACGAGCTGGACTTGTCGTCGTCCAAGTCACGTGCAGTGCTACGCCGCTGGTAATCTCTTAGGACCGGCTCTTGTCTAGCACGGTAATTATGTTCGGACCTCAACTCCTCTTTTGCCTGGCGTGCTTGGTTAACGTCTTTGGAGGCCGAGCGGACCTGATTTGTGCGCCCCAACTCTTCGCGGCGGGGCATTCTTGTACTGGCCGAGTCCAGCCCCGGAGTCACGTTATTTGCATCAATCGGCGCCGGAGTCACGTCTATCGGGCGCCTGGGCTTCTCCAAATGCCAGGCACTTTTACAAGGTGGCTGACCGACAACACATCCATCTCGAAGTTGAATTGCCGGCGGATCTCCCGGGAGGAGCTCCCACTCAGTAGATAGGTATGTCCAGCCCGGCGTCACCAACTCGTAGATCACGTGGTCCTTGAATAGCAAGTCCGGCATCTTAGTAGTACGAGTCTTCTGGCTCTTGTGCTCCTCAATACGTCTAATTTGTTCTATAACTCTACTGTACATGTCCCGATATCTTCGCTCTTCGAAGGTTGTTCCGGTTTCAAGCTCTGATGCAGTGTCAGTTTCACCTTCGTCCGTGGCTGACGCCTGTAGCGACTGTGCATGCATATGTAAGCATACTTTTATCATGCCGTTCATGGCAGTCTCGAATATACGTTGGTTAGAGCCGTACGGCACATCTGGATTGTACACGGCCAGCACTTCGGCAAACTGCCCAATGACATGCCATACCTCCGACACGGTATCATTGGGTACAATCTTCAACAACTTTGACACAAACATCGTAAAATTCGTTCCAATGTTAGTGTACGCTAGTTCCATACTATCGCTGTTCACGTCAAGTGGGTTGGCGCGAACGTCTCGGAGGATTCTCATCATTCTATCAGCAAGTAAAATTTTGTCCTGATAGTCTGCTTCTCTGTCAGTTGCGTATGCTCTGCCTACCGCTGACTGACTGTAGATAGCTGGGTTACGCAGGCTGTACTCATCTTGACCGCCTGAAGCCAATCCTGGCGGCGGCGGAAACGTCTCCGTCTTGACGTCATGTAACTGATGGTCAGTCTGCCGTCCCTCGGCTCGGAGCTCATCCGTTCCTTTTCCGTCGGCCGAGCTGCCTCCTGTCTCAGGAAATCGAGTCATTTTTGTCTGGGGGTCTTTCGGGGCGTCGTGGGCCTCATTTTTGGAGTCTCTCGATGCCTGGCCATGGTCCCCAGTGGTTCTAATCGGCCCATACAAGTCAGTGTCGTCGCTCAGTGGGCTTGCTTTCGGTCTCGGCGATTCGGATTGATCTCTATCCATGGCAAGCAACGGTTTTTGGGTAACAACAGCGGTAAGGTCAACGAGTTGACGACAACAGGCAGCAGCAACAGCAACAACAACAAAAATCCGTAGAATAAATCTAGGATTGCACTCAAAAAAGTGTAAAACCCTCACGTCTCGCATGAGTGTTAATCGCTTTGGATTTTAACTACGGTAGACGTTAAGGTAAAAGACCAAGAACAAGCTCGGCGATCGAGCTCTATATATAGTTTTCTAAAAAGGAAAGAGGCGCGAAGCGCCGCATATAGTAAGGGAAGGCGCGGAGCGCCGCATAGGGGACCTGTAAGGGACCTCCGCCTTACACCTTCCCTCATAACGTGCCGGAGCTCAGCTTTCTTCTTGCGCCTAACAGAGAGGGCCCAGTCAAGTCCTCCATCCACCTTCTCTTCCCTACTGCACAGTCTTTGCACCCCACCGGGGGTGGTAGCCCACCTCGCCTGATTTTGCATGGGGGTGTGTCATGTCGTTAGGGGAGCAGGGGGTACATCATGAGAGGATTGGGCTGGTTGTTAAAAGCGGTAGCGGATCTACTCAAGCAGAACATGATTATATCCAGCTGACGCTCTGCACATCCGGTCGTGCACCAGAAGCCACTCTAATCCGGACCACAGCAAGTTGAACTGGAGATTGACTCTGCTGCAGTATCTAGCCTAACGTCAACTTGGCAGGAGTGGGTTTGGACGTTGACGCAATGAGGGACACAGAGGGCTCTTTTTCCAACAATGTTTGCACCGGCTAACCAGAAATCCAAGATACAGAGTGCATCTCACCCGATCTGAGTCCGAAGGCCGCGTTGGGAATTGGGATTAGGATGTAAGTTGTCCAGTATCTTGCATTGGGTGGGGAAGAAGGTGGGTGAAAGTTGCTATGAGCTGCATTATGGTTCCAATGAACATGGAATGGTCAGAGCAGAGGTGATCTGAGTGTGCAAGGCGGCAATAGCTGAACAAGTGTATGCATTGGGCGAATATTGCTGATGTCGCTTGGAGGATGCACGAGACTGTGCCAATACACGCTCAGATGCTTCCATCAGTCTGTACTTGCCATTGCCTATCTGTCTCCGTCAGCCAACCACCCAAGACCGAAACACACACAGAAACACATCTCTGCCCCCAAAATGGCAATGATGGACAATCCCAACTCAAGAGAGGGTATAAGTCAATTGCCAATGCTGCGATGCACTGGGATGATGATGACCGTCCAATTCCAAGCGTGATCTAGCTCATTCTGTGCGTCCGGGGTGTTGGTGTACATCAGTGAATTCCGGAAAGTCTGAGGAGTCTGTGACAGACCCGTCAGACCCATATGCTCGGGTCTGACCACAGACCCGAGCCTCCTGAAAATACAGCTGAGGTCTGACTCTATACCTCGTCTCATACCTGCCCCAGACTTGTCTCATACCTGCCCCAGACTCGGCTCGTACCCTACTCAGACGGTAGCCAGACCCTTATCATCCTTATATCAGACCGAATGGCAGCAAAATCGACATATTGAATTGGGATGCAGCGAGCGAGGTAGTAGTAATAGTACGGTAAGGAGAGGAGAATGCAGATAGGGTACTTTTTATGGGAAGGGTGGTAGGACTCGGCGCTCGCAGTGGCGACTCGGAGATCGAATTGGCAGCCTCAGCCTCAAGCTGCTGATCATGAGTGTTGCGGCCCGACGGGATAGAGGATTGGGGGTGCGTTAGACAGTGCCCGGTGACTGGCAGACGGCCTGTCCTGTCTTGGAGAGTACAGTCGGAACGATCCACGGCTGCCTGAGGAAGAATGAATTGTGCGTATGATCTATGGCTGAGCACGTACCTTGCCGGTGTTTCACAAGCGCACTTTTGGACGTGATGTGAACAGATCGCCCTCGCCCTCGTCGCTGTCCTCATTAGCCTGCAACGGCGTCCTAGTTGCTCTACCCTTGCCCTTCTGGGCTGTCGCCATATACGGTCCCGCGGCCGAGATGATCTCGATCCATTTTTCGTCTGTCATGCCTTCAGAGAGCTGCGCGAAGTATCCAGCCGCAACTCCACCCCACGGCACATCCGCAAAGCTGTTGCTGTTGTTGCGCGACGTGTTTGTCTCCTCAGCTGAAGCTCGTTGGCCATTCTTCCATAAGTAAAGACTGTGCATGCGCTAACGATATAAATCATTAGACAAGCAGGAAGCTGAGACGATGGAATGTAACGTACTGCCGCAGCACAAAGTGCCAGACCTGCATACGGCATTCCAAAGCTATGCGGGGAGTCCTTGATACGCTGCAGATACCACGCCAGAAGTTCGAGGATTTCCGTAGACATGAACGCCCCCGCTTCCACCTATAGTGACAGAGACTTGTCAGTATACCAAGCTAGGATGAATCTTGGATTGTATACCGGGTTCAGGGCATCCGGGTCAGCGTAAAGAAAGTTATCGCCTTGGAGCTGGTATTCGATGTAGGTGGCGAGCTCGTCTGGGGTTTCGAATTGAGTTTGAGCGGCGGCGTCCATACGGGCTCGGGCCAGCTTGGCGATATCACTGCGTAAGGATCGTAGATAGACGTTGACCTGCCGTGTCCAAAATCAAACATGCAAGCGAACAACATTGGTATTGACGACTCACTATTCCAGTCACTGCAGGCTGCTTGAAGCGAGGCTTGCCATCGTCTCCAGCAGGAGTAAGCTTCTTGAAGCAGGCATTCCAGACTACTTCGATAGCTTCATCCATCTTCGGATGCGATGTGGTAGCAAAGGGCTGTGCAATGTCAATTGAGCCCGCCCAGTCGTACATACCAATGAGGAAAGAGTCTTTGAAGATCCGTATGTCTGACTTGTAGTTTGGAAATACGAGATCGGTGAGCTTGTAGGTCGTCTTGCCTCGAGGTTTTTTGATAGTGTCATCGACATCGACGTCCTTGAATTCGATTTTGACATCCGTGCTTGACGGCGCATTGATTGCTTGCTGGCAAGAGGTCAATTCAGTTAATCAGTTCACACGACGTAATAATACGGACCTTGACACGCGGCCCTCGCTTGGTCTCCTTCTTTTCCTCCTTCATAGCCGGCGACGACGACGACCCCATCATCAATGACCTCCAGTTGGGTGTCAGGCCACCTATACCAGCCACACGCATGCGCTTAACACTTGGATCTGTGAGTGCCTGGCTAGATCAATAATTGAAGACGTCTTACCCATCTCCAGTGTCCATTTCCTTGCTCGTCTCATTGTCTGCCTTGCGTTTGGATGATGTAGTAGGAATCCTGCGATGGGACTTCAAGGCAACAGGCGGGAGAGTGGGCTCCGAGCGAGCAGCAGTGACTTGCTTGCGGATGTTGTGCTTATCCCGAGACAGCTTACTCTGATTGTGCGTACATGTCAGTCACTATGAACTGGGGCTCGAAGACTGACCTTTGTTGCTATGCTAGCTTTGCTCAAGCTTCCAACCTTTGTTCCGGACTTTTCCTGCTTGCGTCGCATCTTCGCCATCTTCAACTCCAGCGCAATCTCCTCCATACTTTTCTCCTCGCCATCAGAGTCCAAGTCGACATCAATGGCGACCGCATCCTGTGTATCAATTTGCGAAGGAGAAAAGGACTCGGTATCTGAAACCCGTCTATCCTTGTTCGCGTCCTTCTTTTGCATACGGAGGCGACGTGTGTCCATGTGATCTGTCTGCCTTGTTTGCTCGTCCAAGATTTCGTCGTCCTCTCGCTCGTGTGTGGCGATCCCAAGGTCGTCCTCATCCCCCCGAACCCCCCCAGCAAACTGTCCGGACTGTGTATCGAATTCTGCACTCACGTTGGCCTCTTCGTTGTCGCTTGTATCGTCCTCGGAGCTGCTGGACCCATCATCATCAGGCTCAATATCGTCAAAGAGTGGTTTTTGCAGTGGCGAGAGGGAGCGATCACGCGATGGTGCTTTGCGATTCCGATTGGGAGAGCGAGGAAGACGGCCAGGAAAAGACCGTTGAACTGGTGGCGGCGTACTTGTACGTGACGGGGCTCGCTCTTCGTCTTCATCTCGGAAGACATTGTCGGATATCTGGGCATGAAGGTAGATGGCTTTACACTTGGTGATTATATGAGCAGATGCTAACCTTGTCGGCTTGCAGAGTCGGGCGATCTTCCTGTAACGTCTCTTGCTGTTCTTGGTCAAAGCTGTCTGGTATCTGCCTTGGCGACAGAGGGACTATTGGTGTCACAGCCTTGAGAGGCGGCACTAATGGAGCCCGGACAGCCTGAGTTGGAGTAGGCGAGGGTTTCGCCCGTGCAGCCTCACTGCGCTTGAGGATAGCAGAAGGGGTGAGGGTCGATGCCTGTATCAGCGAGTAAGTGAATCTTCATCTCCGAGGCAGAAGAACTGACCTGTCTGTCCTGCTTTGCTAGCTTGTCCTCTACAGCTGCAATGCGACTTGCACGTCGCTTTTCGTCCTCTTTTTTTCTCGCCAACTGTGTCTCCTTCTTTGCCCCCTTGTTCTTGGAGGTTTTATCGCGGCCTTGAGCTTGGGAATGCTGGACAGGCTCGTCAGATTTTGGCTTGTTGCGGAGCTGCATCGAGGGAATCGGTGTCGCAAGAAGCAAACCAAGTTTTTTTGCCATGATCGATGGGCCACGTTTCACCGTCTAGAGATTTGTCACCCGATTCTTTTTCTCTTATACTATCATCATGAACACATTGACGTATCGCAGGACCCATCCGTACCAATGCCCGCATTGTCCTCATCGTTCCAAAAACCTCTCGGGCCAGACGCAACATGTCAACACAATGCACTATCGAATCCGTCAACCCATGCAAGCCCCGAATAATCCTCCCTCCTCTCCCCCGTCATCCTCGGGACCTTCTGCTGGCAGCGAGAGTGATCACTTTCCAGACTATCATTATCCTTCCTCTCCGTCGTTCCCGTCTCCGCCGCCACCCGATCCTGTGCCAAAGAATGCGAATAGCCCAAGAAAAGGCTGTACCTACCATCCTCATCTCACAGGCGAGTTCTTTTTCATGTACTTTCTGACTGTTGCTGAGGAGAGCACCTATAGGCATTCCATGCGATATCAATGGTGTCAATCTTCCCGCTGGTACACCTCCGCCCCCTCGTGTCATTTTCGACAACCCATACGAGCCCTTTGACGACGAGGTCCAGTTCAGACTGGCAGACTACGTCTTCCGAAAGGCCGAGCTCTCCGAGTCCAAGATCAAGGAGCTCCTGGAGATCTTTGACCTCGCCATGGAGAAGCACGGAGACAAGGCACCCTTCTCTGATCCCAAAGCTGTCTACTCCGCAATCGATAGAATCCCCTACGGCAGTGCTCCATGGAAATGCTTTTGAAGCGAGCCACGTCCTGGGCTCCCTGACAGTGCTCCGGACTGGCAACATCAGACCCATGAGATATGGTTCCGCGACCCCGACGTCGTTATCAGCAATATCCTTGCAAATCCTGACTTCGCCGATTCATTCGATCCGGCACCTTATATCGAGGTCGGGCCCAATGGGAAGCGACGCTGGTCAGACTTCATGTCTGGCAATTTTACGTGGAGACATGCGGTAAGTACATATCATCTGTTCGTGCCTCGATCCTGACATTCTCACAGGACCAAATCTATATGGCTGACAACTCTACGGAAGGCGCAATGACCGTATATGTCATTGTGGGAAGCGATAAAACTACCGTGTCTGTCGCCACAGGCAATGTCGAGTACTGGCCGGTCTATCTTAGTATCGGCAATATCCACAATGGTGCACGTTGAGCACACCGTAATGGTGTTGTTCCCATCGGCTTTCTGGCCATTCCTAAAGGTACGACACTCGAACTCTTTGCATTAATCAGCAAGATACTCATACACACAAGGTGACCGCCGAGACGATGCTAGCGAGGATTTCCGAACCTTCAAGAAGCGATTGTTTCATGAATCCCTCAGCAGGATTTTTGGGAGTCTCAAGCCTGCGTTCACGACTCCCGTTGTTCGCCTTTGTCCCGATGGCCACTACCGTCGAATCGTATTCGACTTTGGTGCCTATATTGCCGACTACCCTGAACAGGTCTACCTCGCAGGCATTGTGTCAGGCTGGTGTGCAAAGTATGTATACCATTGTCTCTTTCACGATCAAGACTGACTCTGTATAAGATGCACTGCTCCATCCGGGAATCTTAACGATACGGATACTGCTGGTCGCCGCACTCAGGAACTGACTCAGGTCTTACTCGATGAATGGGGTGGACACGGAAAGGCTTTGTGGGACAACTATGGTATTGATGAGACTGTCCGTGTATGTATTACAGTATACTCTGCTTCCTCGAGCCGAGCTAACAATCTGCTAGCCATTCACCTGGGACTTTCCACGAGCCGATATACACGAGATCATCACATCGGATATCCTGCATCAGGTCATCAAAGGAACCTTCAAGGATCATCTTGTTGACTGGGTTTGGGAATATCTGGAGCTCACTCATGGCGATACCGAGGCACAGAAGATCATGGATGACATCGATCGCAGGTAAGCTTTTCACCTCCGTGAACTATCACTGTGACGCTGACAGGAACTATGGCAGACTCGCTGTAACACCAGAATTTCCGGGTCTACGGCGCTTTCCGCATGGACGTCGCTTCAAGCAGTGGACGGGCGATGATTCCAAGGCTCTGATGAAGGTTCGCCATCTCTTTCCAATCGAGTCGATATACTGACAATGAGGCAGATTTTCCTCACTGCGGCTGCTGACTATCTTCCCGATAAGATGGTTCAGTGCTTGTCGCAATTTATGGACTTCTGTTATTTGATTCGACGCAATGACTTTGACGAGGACTCGCTGGATCAAGTCGATGCTTCTCTCGGCTGTTTCCAGCAACTTCGGCAGGTTTTTGTTGAGACAGGTGTTCGGCTGCAGACCGGAGTGCGCAACTCTATATCCCTTCCACGCCAACACTCTCTAGTTCACTATCGGCGTCATATCATGGACTTCGGGGCCCCGAATGGCCTATGCTCGTCAATCACGGAGTCGCGACATATAACAGCTGTCAAGAAGCCTTGGCGACGCTCCAGCAAGTACAAGGCACTTGGGCAGATGCTCTTGACAAATCAACGTCTCGATAAGCTCAATGCTCTTTGCATGGAGCTCGCCTCCCTCGGTCTGGCTGAGCCGGGACACCCTCCACCGCCGGATCCATTTGATATCGAGGAGGCTGACGATGGGGCAGTTGATGATCGAGTCATAGCGGATGTTGTGATGGCTGCCACATCTGGTGAGTTACAACATCAATTGTGGTAGTCGTCCTCTGACCATTGGTCCATAGAACCAGCCAAGGACTATCCGCGATGGCTGCCTGATCTGGCGACAAAGATTGGATGTGCCAACCTCGTCGAACTCACACGCCGCTTTCTCTATGATCAGTTGCGTGAGGATGACGATCCTCTCTCCGAAGATATCGACATCACCGCCTGTCCCGCTATTCTCTCCAAAATCTATGTCTACCATTCCGCCACTGCCTATTTTTTCGCACCGAGTGATATCTCGGGTATACGAGGAATGAAGCGAGAACGGATTCGCTGTACACCCTCTTGGCACGGGCATCCCCGCCGCGACTGCGCTCTTATCGTGACGGATTCCGAGCTGCCTGGCTTTGCCGGTATGGACGTCGTTCGGATCAACCTCTTATTCTCGTTCACGTATGGGTCTCGTACGTTTCCATGTGCTCTTGTCCAATGGTTCACGAAGCACAATCGGCGGCCTGATTCTCGGACGGGGTTGTGGATCGTGAAGCCCGACCGATATCCTGGTGGGCAGCCTGTTTTGTCTGTGATACATCTTGACTCTCTTATGCGTGGCGCTCATGTTCTTCCTGTTTTTGGAGCTGATCCTATCCCTCGTAAGCTAAAATTCTATCATACACTGGACATTTTCCGAGCATTCTATGTAAATAAGTACGCTGATCATCATATGAATGAAATTATCTGATTGTTGTATCATCTACTGAATTGACGAACAACAAGAAACTGGTGACAGCCTGAGTAAAACGAGCTAGCTGTGATAAGATTATCTGTAGTCAAAATATCTGAGTACTCCAAGAAAAAGCACTAAGGATACCCGACGGAGTCAGTATATGGGAAGCTCGGTTAATATTTGGCGTTAGCAGGACTTGAACTCTAGACTCATGGAATCGCGCTTCAGCGTTGTACACAGCCGGAAGGAACGTTAGACCATTACACTATTTTCATGCCTGTAGGAGCACTGTAGGCGCTCATGTGGCGCTACGACTGGCATTGCCGTTTTACGATATCGATCGTCTTCTGCCTCTCTCTGTCAACCACCTCCTTGTTGGCATGCCCATGGACAATGTGCTCCCAGGCACTCCAACATCGAAAGCTACATCGACTAGGACTGACAGAATAGAGCACTCGCAGGTGTGTAACCAGGATTCAGCAGTCAAACCAGAGTCCTGATTTGCTTTGAACAGTATTTTGCATCGACAACCACTGACAAGCCTGACAATTCATCCGAGACATCACCTGCATCAACCCCATGTTCTTTCCATACATCACCTCGCCGTCAGGACCGATCTCTGTCTCCAGAAAAAACACCACCACGTCGGAAGCGCACTCGCATCCCATTCAATATGTCCACTCCCACTCTAAGACACAGGATCTGTGCCGAACTCTCGGACTCCGATGATGAGCATGGAGGAGAGACAACAGAAGAGGAGAGCTACGAGGCTGACGTCGCAATTTCTCGCACTACTGGTGCACCTCCTCCGCTATATCACAATCCCACCTATATCAAAAAATACTTCCTCCACATGAGTGATGTATTAGTTGCTCGAAAGAACTCACCCCAACGTAAGACCGATCATCTACCTATCTCGCCAAACTAACGTGTATCGGCAGCGTATGACGATGAGTGCAAGGAGACCCTTCGTCAAGTACTCGTGGCGCGTAGAAGTCACAGGAAGCGGGCGCTTCTCTCGCTTGGTAGTGCTGAGCAGCTTTCCACAGCGTACAAGTTCAGTAACCATATCTCGTAGATTTTGTTGGTATATTCACTGTTAAATATGACACTTGTACTGCGGGAGGCACTGGGGGCACTGGCATGAAAGTACAAGTAGTATGTAGCTCCTACTAGTATGGGATTGTCGACGAGTCTGAGAGAGTCTGGGAGAAAGCCCCATACTTCCCAGACTTTGTCAGACCCGTCATACTCACACAGACTTTCGGGAATTCACTGATGTAGGAGGAGGACAGAAGGTCAGTTATGCACGCGTGGTAGTCTGGACCTTGCAGAGCCGAGCAGCCATATCCTCGGCTTCACAGCTTCAACCAGAAACGGTCCCACGGGCCGCCGCCGCCACGCCGCATTGGTCAAATTCTTGCACAGGGATTGGGACCGACGCGTTTGTCCCGTCTTCCACGACCTTCGCGTCACTTGTGAATGTGGCTAATTCATGCGCCGCCGTTTTGTATACTCATCATTCCATTTCATCAGTTTGTTTAAAACTTGGCGTGCAGTGCAAGTGTTCTGTATCATCAGGTCTCTCGACATGTTACTCCATACCGCCAACACTGTCAATCCAAATTTTGGCCTCAACTTTACTCTGCAGATGATCTGCTCCTTGCGCAGGGTAGATACAAGCCACGTTGATATCCCTGGCTGTACGATTCCAAACTCCTCCGCTGCCCAATCTGCGAAATCGCACGCAGTTTTGCCCACGCCGTGGCCCGTAAGACTCGGGTTTACTACGGGCAGTGGGCATAGGCGGCAGGATGTATGTGTCACGGCGAGGAAAGGACGTCTCCTATCTTAGATGGAACAGAGGACACGTCTTCATTGCCCTGGTGGGTGCACTGAGCTCTCGTCGTTTGCTGTCTATGGCCTGGACCGCTGATGCTTCTCCCGTGTCACTGTGTGGACTGGCAGACCGACATGCACCCAGGTCCAGGTCTGGCGATCATGGTACGGACTACGGACTTGCCAAAGGCGCAATCTCGCAATCATGTCATGATGCTCGATCTGGGGCGCGTCTTGCTATATGTGATGATGACGCATAGTGCTCAAGTCCTCAGGCTGTCAGGAAACTGATGTCCAGACCTGAGTGTGCAACTCCGCAGATTTGTCAACACACTCGGAGCCGGCTGGTCATTCCGGCCAATGCGCTGGATATGTAGTTCGAATCTGGTTCGAATTATGTACTACCTACAGAGAAAGAACCAAATAACGCCATAAGTTGTCCGGCCTTCAGGCAATGTCCACAGTGAAGGGTCGCAGATATGAGCTTGCCAAACGTGAATTATTGAGATTGACAATCTAGAATTAGGGGACAGACCCTCACTTGAAGCAAACAAGTTGCGAAAGCACATACCAAAGACGAAAGCGTCGTCTTGGGCCTCGAAGTTTCCCCGATTGAACATCAGAACTCAAGTTATCAAATGTGAGCACTACGCGACTACGAACGCTACCAGTGCTTGAGCGCGATCCGCAGCCCGTCCCAAATTTGTCCCACCATTCGAAAGACAAGGGAGCAAGAAGACGCTTGAGATGGCAGGACCTTGACCCTTTACCTGACAAACCTCTGGTCGGGGGGAGAAAGTACCCAAAGACAACGAGCCTTTGTTCGCAACAGTCGCATCAGCCTTTGTCCCCGTCTCCTCCCGTCCGTTAAAGCAACACTATCTTCGCATGGTTTTTAAGCAGCCCCAGCTGCATCTCATCCCGAACGCGACTCACAAACGATGCGCCCACCTATCCTGACCATAACTCCGCCCACGCCACCGAAGCCGAGTCGCGGTTTCTGCGTTACATCCGAGGAAAGCTTTGAATCATCGCAATTCGCCGGCGGGTACGACACGAATCGCCTCGCGCCGCCTTTCGAAATTGACGAGCCGGATCCTGAGCCACCGACGCCAGAACGTGATGCTCCACTGCCGTCGCCTCATCCCTCCGTATCAACCCAGCGCTCAAGGCCGACACCGTACGTCTCCGGTAGACTGAGAATTGTCACTGTACCAGGAATGGGGCGAATGCTTTTGCCGGCAGACATCGAGCAGGGGGCAGGATGGGCCTTCGAAGACGTCGAAGTGAAGACGAAAGAGAAGAAGCGAAAGAACGGAAAGGCAGATCTCGAGGTAGCAAGTGAGAAAAGACTGCGAATCAATGACCCAAGTTGGCCAGATCCGGCATATCCTTGGTGGAGTCGTTGGGAGGAACGAGTTCATCTGGAAGAGTACAATGCAAGAGAAAGGGAGCGGGCGAGGGCGTGGTTTATCTATGGGGTTGTACTAGAAGAGGGGAAACGTTAGAGGGTTTTCATTGGGCTCAAGCGGTTACGCACTCACCTATGACTATGGCACTACTATATCAATTGTGCTCACAGCTTGAGATACTGACGTTCGGGCCAAGTCATAATCGAAGACTTATTTCACGACATGCTGTTACGCTGTCACTCAAATCAAGCGGCCGCTTAGATGAATGAGGTATCCTCCGAGGTGGGCGCAACTTCGCAGGCTTGATGGAGATTCCTTTTGGAACGGAGATGGGGATACGACGTACGTAGGTGAGGACGAAGCAGGGACGAAGTCAACGCCAGAGATCCGGTTGATTCCGGTGATCAAAACCGGGGTTGATCGCCGCGGTAGCCCGTCGGCATGTATCTGTAGGGACCACCTCTTCCAACGACATCCAGCTTACCTCGTTTTCCCGCTCTCCTTGAACATCGCCTCCTCCATTCAATTTCTGCTGTGTCACCATATATGCTGTGTCTTTGCGATATGCTCTGGTCTGACCAGCGTTGATGTATAGGCCCGCACGGTGACCTGATTCACACTGGGTCAGCAAATTTTTCTACGGTTGATTCTGCCCGGCTTGACTACACGCTATGACAATGATTTTGCATCTAATCAGCAAGGTAGCGTTGTTCGTACATATCGATATGTCAAACGACTGATTCTACAACTTTGCCTGCTCGACTGGAGCGGCGAAGACCTCATTCTTTGCCCGCTCACGCAGCTCGCGTCTCAAGATCTTCCCAGCTGCACTTTTCGGCACGGCATCGATAACAACGACCCCACCGCGCAAGAACTTATGCCTCGCCACCTTGCCCTCCATCCAAGTCGCCACGCTCTTCGAGAACTTGGCTTTCAGCGCTTCTGTCCGGACTTTCTCCGGGAAGGCAGGAACTACATACGCTCGCGGAAGCTCTGTCGCCTCCGCGTGGTCATTGATGCCAATCACGGCAGCGTCAGCGATGTCAGGATGGGAGAGTAAGACGCTCTCGAGCTCGGCGGGTGGCACTTGGAAGCCCTTGTACTTGATGAGCTCTTTTCGCCGATCGACGATGTAATAAAAACCGGCGTTATTGCGGATCGCGACGTCACCCGTTTGGAACCACCCGTCTGGTGTTATGGCATTGGCGGTCGCGTCCGCGTTGTTCAGATATCCCTAGATGTGGGGTCAGTATTATTGACAGCGGTGACCTGATCAGGGTCTTTGCACCTTCATGACAGTAGGTCCTCGCATCCAGAGCTCGCCTGCCTCGCCTACTTTGACGTCTACACCGTCTTCGTCGACAAGACGCGCTTCTAGGTTTGGAACCAGGGTTCCTATGCTGCCAGCGGACTCTGCCGCCCTCTTGTATTCGACTATATGCGTAGTTGGTGACATTTCAGTCAATCCATAGCCCTGAAGGATGGGGCAAGTCACTTTGACAGACCGCAAGCGAGCGCCGACCTGCGAAGGATGGACGTCAGGAGGGGTAGGACACTGGCGAGTACGCTGTCCAACTTGCCTGTTCAGTCAAACTGACGCTCAACGGTGCCGCTCCGGAGAAAATGAGCTTCAGAGAGGTAAGATTGTATTTCTCCACGGCTATGTATCCGTGATTAGCAAGCGGTGTCGAATAATGAATAGAACGCCAGTTTCGTACCCGGATGCCTTGCCAGCGCCACCAACACCGGCGGTACAACGAGACTGAACGATATCTTGTATCTTTCGACGTTCTTGCAGTAGAGTTCTGGATCGAACCGCTGCATGATGACCGTGCATTGACCTGCCCTTAGGGGATGAAACAGGAGTTGAACACAACCTGCAGAAGTTGATGGTGAGTTGGTATACGTCACTGAAGTCGACTAATAACCTACCATAAATGTGATAGAATGGAAGGAAGCCTAGACTGGTGGTACCAGAAAGCTGGGGAAGTATTGCCAACACCATCTCTGTGACCGACGTCAGATTGAGATGCGTCGTCTGATGAAGGTGTAAGTTCAAGATACAAATGGGATTCAATAGGCTTACCTCGACTCCCTGTCAGACATAACCAACGATTGTCAGCCATCTATGGATAGATATCCTTTGAACATCGTTACCTTTGGCTTCCCCGTGGTACCCTGAAGTAAAGGTCAGCGCCAGCCAGTCAAATTGGTGAACGGTGCGTACAGAGCTATAGCAAAGTATGGCAGTTTCGTGGGAGGCCTCGCCCTCGAACATCTCCTCTTTTTTGAGTGATCCCAAGCAGACGAGATCTTCCAAATGTAGGAGTCCATCCGAAGATGGGCTCCTCGGAGCGTCCGGTCCTCCCGCCCATCTCAGCGAGTCGCCCAAGACAATGATTCGCTTGGCCTCGTCCTCAGTGCTGAGTCCCAATTCTTGAAACATCTTCCGTACAACGGGTAGACCGTCCTCCGTGGCGAATACCAGACTCGCGCCACTGTCCTTGTACTGATGAGCAAGCTCGTGGCTTGTATACGCGTTGTTGGCAAAACTAGGCCGCAGGCCGGCTGAGACAGCTAGAGAATGAACGCGTCAATGGTTGTTAAATCGTGGATTATGGGGATCAGGCGCGACGTACAGCCAAACAGAACGACTGGCCATGAGATGGAGTTGGGCGAATATATCAGCGCAACATCACCGCGTTTTGCGCGGATTGTTGGGTGGTTCCTCAAGGCGTACCCAAGTGAGAGTGCCAGCGACTTTGTTTGACTGCGGGTTATCGTCGTGCCCGTCACTGCGTCCGTGAAAGCGGGGTGGCTGCCAGGCCAGTGTCCAACATACCCTGGCTTGGTTTCGCCGAGAAGATGTGTGAAGATGGATGACTGGCTGACGGGAGTGTCACGGTAAGAAGAGCGATAGATGGTCATGGCGCGTGAATGAGAAGTAACAGGAAGGAAGATCGAGGAAACTGTTGTTTTGTGAAGTAGCGTGTCATCTTTTATGGTATCGTTATGGAAAGGTATAAATGGTAGCAAACACGTCGGCCAATCTAGTCCCGGTTTCTGTTCTCGAAAGACAATGGTTCAAACACGCTCGAGTTGCAAAAAAACACATTCAGTTTTGGGACTCAATGAACGACCTTTCCATCCACCGACTGACCGGGGTTCACCTGTGGGTCTTTACTCTTTGGACATTCGTTCTTTTTTTGGAACAAGCATAACGCGGGCCCTTTGCTGGATCATGGGGGCGTGCTACTACGTAGTACGTAGCGCAAATCATCTTGGCGTACGGCATGATATAATCTATAGGCGCTCACTGCGAATGCCTCTAAACTTGATCGCTTCGGACGACGTCCCCTCAAAGTCTTTGTCGTCGTGAGATCGACGTGTGGAGTTCCACGAACGTCGTCGGGGTTGACGACACTGTACAGTGTACTCTGGAAACGGAGATGGCCCGATCGTGGGATCACCATTACCTCCGCAGGGGCCGAGCATCCGATGAACATCTTTGTAAATCCCACCGCAACTGACCCTTAGATCGTATGACTCGATTGAGATACAAATGCTTGTGGATCGAATAGAGATGTATTCCTCACCACTAGAGGATCGCCTACCAGGGCGGAACATGCTGTAGAATCGCGGAAACTCGGTAGCTATCTCCCCCGTCGTTGCCGCCCGTCATTCAGTCGGATGCAGGTAAAATAGAGGCGTAACCACGAACACACCATTCCAGTTCAAGTTGATGCGTGCAACTTGAATTGACGTCGCTGCATGCCCGGTGCCGTTATCGCGTGGGCGCCATGTGTACGAAAGCGTCGCGGTCCCAGGTACATGGTCTTTTGACAGATGTCCATGGAGGACGCGTCTTCCAGATCTTGCGACAATGTCTAAATGCACCCCGAAAGGTATGCCTTACGGCTCTTCAAACAGAATACCGACGGATGGCGTGGTCCATTACGTGCTCCTTCTTCGAGCGCTCTGGTACCCGAAGATGCCGTACAGACACATAGAGAAGCGCGTATACGAGCGATTCTGTGTCCACCAAGCCATCACAGTCAATTGTCATGGATGGTGATGCGTACGCCACACAAGAGCACTGGCAGCTATCTTTTACCGACGAAGCCGATTCGGGGTACAAACAATCGGAAGCTGGGTATGTCAGGCTGTACGCAGTTTTTTGAGGTAACTATCAACATGCAAAATTGATTGCTCTGAGTAGACTGCAGTCGTATGCTTGCCATTTCCGTGTGTGACCATTCTCGAGGTAAAGAGTAAGCAATGAGTATTCAGCTTTCCATTCGCCGGTTTACGGAGTTGTAAAAGTGGTTCAGAACGGCACACTGTATTGAGGCTGATCTTGGTCAATGGCGATACTGTCGCTCGACTCAAAGAGACGCAGTAGAAACGGACCGGCAACACAAGACAGACATGACATTGATTGCCGCTCTGCCGCAACTCTGCCGCAGGGTTTCTCGGCTCCTTTTCCGGTCCCAGTGGCTTCGCCTTTCAATCCTGATGGACCGCCCGCCTGTGGCCACTGGCGCTTGCATTTGCAACTTCCACACATGCTCCCGGTTCAAGTTACTCCTCCCTGTGATTCTGCATCTTACGCCCACTGATGCTGATCTGAAAGTGGACCGACATGTCACTTTCCCAGGTGGTTTGTCATAAGAGCAAACGGCGTATCGCCGTGCGATACCTATGCTTTCACACCTTCACGTACTATGGCACACGGTATCTTCCCTCTCAACATTACTCATCCACGCTGGTTTTCAGGATCAACGCGACGTGGTACCGATTCCGTGACACCTCGGAGACGTGCGGAATACAACTTTTCCTGCCGCGCGCAAAATAGCTCACTGAAGTCAATAGGGATCTGAGTTCGTTTTCGTGGTGAAGGGCTCTTATTCCACCGATATACCGTTTCTACTTATCTCCTTGTCATATATTCAATTCGGACCCCAATGGCATGAGAGCAATATTCACCGCCCTTCTACTGTACCGAACACTCTGATTCATCCTTCAGAAAACATATATACTCACGCACGATTGTCATCGGCCATGAATGTGACACTCACCAGCTACGATGTCGCCCTCTCTTCATTCCGAGAATTACACCTTCACTCCTTCAGACCCATCCATTCTTCCCACCAAAGCTCAGCGCTACTTCAAATCTGACCTCGTCACGCATGGAGTCACCATTGTTTGCCTCCACTCCAATGCGTCCCACAAGGAAGCTTATAGTCCTTTCATCCATGACTTGTACGAGACTACGATGCCGAACGAAATTCGCGAGGTTTGGTCGCTGGAACTACCCAATCATGGGGAGGCCGCCATCATGAACGAGCAGAAGCTGTTATCGCCCCAATTCAACCAGACCTGTTTGTGCAGCTACTGACCCTTGCTCCACTGAGCTCACGATACTTCCAGATGCCTGGAATTACGGCGCTGACACGATCTATGCGTTCTTGAACGGACTGGGAAACGGTGTCGATGTTGACTTCAGCAGACGGCGAGTCGTACTCATAGGACAATCTGCCGGTGCATCCCAGCTGTCAGTATCACTGTGAAGCTTCATATGCAACTATTGACGGCTTGCTAGAGCACTAGCGGTGCTCATGCAGCCCAACATCCAACCCGAGCGCGTCATTCTGATAGAGCCATACACGGGAGCCCGTGAATTCATGGAGACAAAGATGGTGCCGACCATCAATGCCATGAACGCACTGGTCGCAAAGCGTCGGGACGTGTGGCCAAGCAGAGACGCTGCCGCTAAAGACTTGGGGAGATATGCCCCGTGGAAGTACTTTGACCAGCGCGTGTGGGCTCTTTGGTTGGTAAGGCAAGCGCTTCGTTCTGTGTGAATCTTGTTGACTAAGAGTCCTTTCAGCAATACGGACTTCGTGATTTGCCTACATCCACTCGTAAAGGGGCGGCCGGTGTCACACTGACCTGCCCCCTAGTGCAAGAGATTGTGAGTCTTTCTGTGCTTCCTCCCTGGCTTCTATCTCAACAAGGTGTTCAGGCGTCACAAACGTACTACGATGGCATTCCGGAGATCTACGACTCTCTCCCAAAGCTGGAGGAGCGTACCCATCTGGACCTCATCTATGCAACACTTCATCATCCTATGCTTCTGTACGTGACTCGTCCCCCAAGTAATGCGCGGCTTAACGTGTGATTGGTCTAGACCGCTTGAGATGAAATCAATTACGATCAAAAATGCGAAGCCGACATCCGTGTCCTGGGTAGATGGCCCCCATCTTGTACGTTACGAGGTCGTCCCCATGCCGTGCGGTCATTGATGCTCGCGTCACAGCTCTACCAGATAAACCCTAAGGGAACTGCGAAAGCGGTAAGAGCATGTCTGCGCGATGGGCTTGGGATCGTGGAGCAAACGGCCAAACTGTAGAATATTGTATACCTCTTCAATTACGAGACCATGTAGATCAAGAGAAGGACACGCACAAGGATCCAGTCTTACGAGGCGTAATTTGCCTGGCTGCCAGTGTAAATTGATGGGATACTCCTGTCTAAATTATTCAGAACGGGACCAAAGACAACTGCAAGTCCCCGAGGCTGTCCGACGTTTGCTACACAACACAACTGGTCGCTCAATACCAGGTGTTTACCGAGACCGCACCAAGGTAAACGCACTTGAGCGTCCAAGCCCCCTCGGAGATGGTGTGTAGTTGGCCAAGACCTCCCAGGCAGAAATGAAGACTTGGGACGAGTCTTCTTTGACCTCACACAGTCATGCCCAACCCCCGAAGAGAAAGCGTATGAAGGCCTGCATTGAACTGGAAAGCGTGATAAGCCGCTGTAGTAGCGTCTGCAGCTTCCTTTGCCGCTTGGATACCGAGAGTTGACTATGTGCGTATCCTTAGTCTGGCCCTACACCGGGCGTTTCGAGGTCGCCGCTCGCAAGAGGGAGACAGGAGAGATCGGGGTCTGGGCCACGGATGAGTCGGCGGCTTCGTTCGATCTAGAAAGAAGGTCAGTGAGGTGCAGAACATCAGTATGGAGGTACATACCCGACGAGAATACCAAGTATTCGCGGTGCGTGTCTATGGCGGCGGTTGGCAAGTAATGGCTGTCGGATTATGGACGTGGACTGAGCTCATAAGCGAGCGAGGACTTGTTTCATACCTCGAGCTCTTCGAGAACCCGTTCTCCCGTTCGAGTAACCCAAGTCCGATGGAAAGTCTATGACCACAACTTCCCACCTAGGCGCCGAGGTGCGCAGAGGCGCTGATGTCTCAACGCAAGCGCTAGGGCTCGCGTACGCTAAACATGCGGAACGCGACGTGCCTTGGTTCCATGACTTTTCTTGCACTCGGCAGGGCGCGATATCCAGATCCTCACAGATAATAAGAAAGCTGGAGGGTCTGTCGTGATGACCGCCTGCCTGCTCCGCAGATCGACTGATTCGAACGCTATTATTGAGGTATGCCGCAGTGAAGCCCAAGGCGGAGCCCCAGAGGGAAAATCACGTTCGCTGAGGTCGACGATAGCCTAACATTGTGTTCATGGAAGTGATGCAAGATGATGACTGTTTCAACTGCTGGATAATTCAGTAGTACTATACTTCCTAGATGTTATGATTGAAATTAAGTAAGGCAGAGTAACAATGAATGCGACCGTACCATAGTACTCCTGGAGACTCCATACGTGCCAGTTCACTCAGAGGTGACACACGTCATACATCCGTCGAGGACAGTCCGGAAGAGGTCCGACGATCTGTATTCTCTTTTTGACGCGCGCAACCTATACGATCACTGGACGGCGCGTTCCAACATCTCCGTCTGACGCTCTCTAGAAAGACCTATGCGACCACGCCAGAGGTGCGGAAAGAGTGGGGGATCATCCATGCAGAAGTTTGGAGTCTTGACAATTGTGTCTACGATCTGCGGTGCGTCGGAGGGCGTGACATTTCCTAACCTGTTAAGCTAAAGCGTCAGAGACGAACATGACGCGCAATGAGGGGGCGAACCATTCTCCGTAGGGGTATATCAAGACATTTGCCGCGTATCTATCAGGACGTTAGAGAGTAGCGACAATCAGAAAGAAGACTCACTGATGTCCTCCAACGTGCGCCACCTCCGCGACCTGTATCCTGCCCTGTAGCCCACAACGCGCCACTTGCTCCCTCAGGGCATTGGCAGTCTCAACACCAGTCGTTCCACAGCGACAGTCCCTCGTCCCATGTGTGCACACATAGATAGACACCTCGTTGGGGTAAGGCGAAGGAGGAGGTAGAGATGTCGCTTTCTTGAGCTGCTCCCCGACCAAGTCGACAGTCTCCTCCGTAAGACTTGGTATGTCCACGCGCAATCCCGACGCAAAGAAAGCCCTCGCCGACACTTTTTCTGGAACTGTGTTGGAATAAGATGCTGGGGAGAGAGGTTGCGGCGAATCCTGATCTGAGTAATGCGCCCAATTGACCAGACCGCCCCAGGGCAGCACCCTCAGCTGTAGTGCGCGTTGGAGCGATGTCGTGTGGCGCGACGGGAGGGCCGATATTGGGTCTCGCGACTGTAGGAAGATGTAGCAAAGATGCGGCGGGATTGTGTTGAGAGGACTGGGGCGTTCAACCGCGGTCGAGAGGCAGCGCCGGCCGCATCGCGTAACTCCAGCCATGATTATCAGCATGATGTTCGGAGGGCGCACGTCCGCGGCGGGCAGGCGTCGGGATGCGTTCGAGGTCGTGGTGGTTCTGAACAATGCCGAATCGGTGCTTCCTAATCGGTGCGACCGGTGCGGGATGCCGGCGGCATTTCGCATTTTTGTTGCCTACCGCCTGGCCGTATTGTGATGAGCTTCGTCCGTCCGTGACAGGACGGCTCGGTCGCCGCCTGAGTTCCCCGCGTGCACTCTCTTCAACGAACATGTGTAGTTGACGTTGTGAGCATAAAAGTACGGGAAGAAGTGGAAGCAAAAGAAGATGTGATAGGCTCGACGGTTCGACCGGGTCCCGGATGTTTTTTTTTCTCTGGAGTATTGTAGCGTAACTATGTATATGACGGTAAGCCGAGGTCTTTGTCGTCTCTATCACCCCGACAGCAATACTACACAATCAACGAGCCAAGTGCCAATGCCACAGTCACCAGCGCAACAACAGGAGCGTCTGTCTTCCCAATCCTATTGAAGCCTGCCGCTCCCCCTGTCTGTGTTCCGTTGGTCTGTGTTCCGTTGCTTTGTGTTCCGTTGCTCTGCGTTCCGTGGGCCTGTGTGGCGTTCAGAGCGTTGACTCGCGTCATGTTCCCGTCAATCGTCTGCGGGTCAACATCGTGCTGTACGAGGGCGCAGCCACTCTTGTACGCTGGTAAGCAGCGCAGTTCACGTCAAAACTGTAGCGTTAACTCAATGTGGACTACATACTGTCATATAATATCTGTGTGAGCTTCTCATTGGTAGTTGTATTCTCTGTGGAGAGCATACAGTTCAAGCATATCGCGTATGATTCTGCCTTGGTGTTATCACACAAACAGCCCGCGTCGAGAGCGGAGCAGGACTAGACGTGTATGATCAGCTCAAGCTCATGTTGCGTGATTCAAATCTATCACTCACATGGAATTGGTCCATGACAGAGCAATTGCCCTTGTTACACTGGTCGGGAATCTTTCCGTCGAAAGGAAGACCTGGAACAACACGCTTCATGATGTTCAGGTTTGCTGTGGTGAGTGCCAAGGCAGGTACGGCTGTTTTGCGATAATGAGCATTGAAGTCGGCTGCAAGACAAGAGCGTACTTGCCTCCCGCCAACACAAATCCAAAGAGGACTAGTACAGACTGGAAAAGCATACTGGGAGATGAAAGAGATAATAAAAAAACGGGGCTTCTCAAAAGCCTAGCAGAGGAGAGAATGATGAATGAGAAGAAAGACAATGTTACATGTATGCCGTCTTCCGATAGAGACTTCGAGCACTTATAGAGGACGCCTAGTAGCACATTGCTGTCCGTTGGGACACACACCGATCAAAATTTCTCGCGGTTCAGAAGCCAGAAGAAGTTCGTGTGTTTCATGCAGAGGAGTTTCAAGCACTTCAACCCCTTGAGATCATGACCGACAGTGGACCCCGATCGCTCATCTGCCAAAGTTGCATCTGTATCAACGGAAAGCATGAGGTTCGACGCATACTGAACAAACACAGCACGTCGTTGCTCTTCACCGCTGATACCATATATTGAACCATCTAGACCAAGAGGAAATTCGACCGGTGGCCGTGCACTGGCAGTGAGAGAGTCTCGCGATGTGAAAGGTTTCCTGGAGCAGGCTGTGAAGGATATCGGTGGAAACAATCAACGAGTGCCAGAGGAAGCAAGTGCAGAGACCCAGACGTCAAGCAGGCCACCAGTAGCGCCATAGTCTACTCATAATCGCTGCCACAAGTCGAGTGATACGTAATTGAATCGGAGCGGTTGGGACGACAGAGCTGAGACTCCGAAGGATGGATCCAATCATGATTTGTTCCCGACTAGACGCGCCTCTCGGGGCCAAGTAGCAATGGCGGATTGACTTGACGAGATCTGGCAGTGACAAACTGCGAGAATATGAGAGCGTAACAGGATACTAGAGCCCACGTGGCCATATGGAGCGAGCTGCGAAAGTGTGGCTGTGCCGATTTTTCCCATCCTTCCACCAACTTCAAGGCAATCTTCATCGCAGTTGCCTTCAACACTGCAACATGTGCCACACATTCGGGTCTTGACAAGATTCTGTCTGTAACTTCCCGAACAAGCCCTATCATGTCTAAGCTCCGAACTTGTGGCGCATCATCAAGCAGCGAGTGTCATCACGATGGTGCTTCGGCTCGCTTCTCCTTGCTCCTTGCTCATTTCTTATAGGCTGAGTCGCCTCTGTGGTTTTTTCTTGAGGTTAGGTTCTCATCTGAGAAGCTCTGCTATCTTCGTCCTAGAGTACGGACCTGGTCGTTGAGAGCGCAATTTGAGGAATGCGCTATAGAGTTTCACCGAATTCTCTTCCCCGATCGCTTAACTGTCCTTGTCTCAAGGGATGACACAGATACCTCCCGGGCAAATATTCGCCCATGCCACATTGTCGCGCGCAATTTCTCTCATTGTTTCCACCCATCAAAGACAAGATCTCGGTCCTCAGCGGCTATGTAATTAGTCCGATTACCTTCCTGGGCCTTCTTGGACAAGTGCTACTTCCCTACCTCTCGGTCTGCCAAGGATTCGCTCGTAAGCACACTGCCCCCCGCCGCGCTGCATTACTATCACTCGGCTAAGGTCGGTCTCTGCAGCCACTTTGAGCCTGTCGTGCCTCAGAAGCGCATTCATAGGTGTATGCGGGTCGGTATCAAGGAGCGTTATGCAATGCTCTCCATTCCCGCGCTCCGACATGCCCGACAATGACCTACGCAGGACAGTATTAAAGTCGGCCAGCTCTAGCGGGTAAAGCTATATTCCATTACCAAGTCTTACTCCTATAGCTCCAGATTTTACTTTTCAGACTCAACACCAAGCTCAATCACCATGCCTTCGATCCCAACCAAGATGTTTGCCGCCTCCTACCAGCCCGGTAATACGAACCTCGTTGTGACGCACGAGCATCCCGTCCCGAAGCCGAAGAAGGGAGAGGTCTTGATCAAGGTTTCTGCCTCGAGTGGTGCGTGCTTATCTGCCTTTGTCTTTTGTGAAATGTCCTCCGCTCTTCTCCCCTCCGAGAGTATCAATTCTCCTCGACTCTGAATATTTCTTGTATGTACTGACAGCAATGTAGTGTGCCACAGCGACGTGTTGGTACTCTCGGGCGAGTTACTTGATACGCGCTCCTACATCATGGGCCACGAGCTCTGTGGGGTGCCCATCTTGTTGGTTTGCTGTCTAGGTTTCAGATAGCTCAATCTAACTTCTTACTGCAGGCTAGGCGAAGGCGTCGACCCCGCCGCCGCCCATCTAGGCAAACTATACACGATCACCCTCCTCACGCCCTGCGTGCATAGCGTCGGCGGGGAGCTTGCCACCCTTGGCCTCGGACTCGACGGAGGCTACGCGGACTATGTCGTCGTCGACGCGGCGCAGTTGGTCCCAGTGGTTCGTGCCTCTTCTCACTCACGACTGCCCTTATGCTGAGGATCAATACGGACAGCCAGAGGGTGTATCCATTGAAGACGCAGCCATAGCTGGCGACGCGGCTACGACCGCGTATCACGCGGTGCATGACACTGCCGGGGTATGTGATTTCTATTCAGCTTGGGATACGCTGATGTTAATATCTGCTTGTCTGTAGATCCAAGAAGGTACTAACCTCAAGGTGCTCATTTTCGGAATCGGAGGCCTTGGGCACCTAGCGGTCCAGTATGCGAAGCATTTCGGGGCGACCGGTGTGTTTTGATGGAATTGCATGTAACGATCTTCGCTGAAGTGTGTTAGTTTATGCGGTGGACATCAAGCCCGAGGCGCGTAAGCTCGCTCTCGAGCTGGGTGCTGTTGAGGTGTTTGATTTGGCCTCGTTGAGTGCAAGGCTCGCGAAAGGCGATTTTCTGATGGATGTCACAATTGACTTTGCTGCGACGTCTCAAAGTGTGTTCGACCGCCAATTTACAGTGAGAAGTGTGGCTGACTGGGATGATCTAGCGTTCGAATTCGCGCTATCCGCTCTCCAAGGCAATACACTCCGGTTCCCTAACATAGTGAAGGCTGTGATTGTGAGTAATGTATCGTCTATACTGCTTGAATCTTCGTCATGCAGGGTCGGTCCTCTAGGTCGGCGTCTCCGACGAGTCCATGACGTTCAAAAGCCTGCAGACCATCTTTTCTGGTATCTCTAGTACGCGTCTCTTCCTCCTTGTCTTTTTACTGGTATCGAACCTGATTGTACTGCGCAATAGTCCTGGCCAGTGTCTATGGCCCAATTGCGTCGACCAAAGCGGCCTTGGACCTCTTCGCGTCGGGTGCTGTGAAAGGTCATTTCAACACAGCCCCGTTGGAGAAGGTGAATGAGGTGGTGGATAAGTTGAGGGCGTACGAGGTAGCTGGGAGGACTGTGTTGCTTCCGAAGGCCCACCGCAAATAGTGTTTTTTTTGCTTGACATAAGATGATAGGACTCGCGTATGGTTGTTCGTCATAGTGGGAAGCTATGGGTTCGTGTCTGAGCTTGAGTAGTCATTTTAGTGATGCCAATCTCCTCGGCAATATTAAATCATTGTCCAAGATACAAGTACGAGACACTCATATTAAATCTTTGAACCAAAGAACGATCCCGATTTCTACGTCAAGTATTAGTCGGAGGTGCAGTCTTGACGGCGTAAATATCTTTCGATTTGTGAGTACCGGTCAATTCTGATCTAGGCCATATCGTTATGCAAGGATGAATACCTAGATGGCGTCGTTCATTGCAATGGTGGCGCGAGAAGTTGCCACGTCGGAGATTGAATCTTGAGCGCTTGAGCTCTGTTGACACGACCCATCTTGTCAACCCGCCCTCTGCGCCATGCGAGCGTTGGAACTGGTCGTGCCCTCCAGCTAGTAGCGCTATGCTGTTTGAATTGGCGAGCTTCTGGACGGCATCATCAGGTTCGTGCCAACCCATCGCCTATCGCTTACGCGGCTCATTGTACCTAGAGAGCTGAAAGGCAACCAACGCGACTTCATGTTGACCATAACGAAGCGGATGGACATAGACTGACGCCCTTACACGACGTCTTACCTGCGTCATGAATATGCGAGGGCTGATTGGATCTACTATGGCGCAATTTGCCCTGGGAAAAGCCGGCGGCCATATCTTCCTTGCTACACCGTCGCGTCAAACCCTTCGGTGCTCAACGACGCGTATCATGAACAGCGAAATGGGTTTCAAAGTCGCGATCATGACGCCTAGGTTCAGGGCGATGGTGCGTGTTCAATCGGTGTGGCGCTGGCCTATGGTAGCTCACAGAAGGCAAAGAAACACGCAGGTACGACCACGCACTGGTACGAGCAGGGAGGCAAAACTACATCATATCCTCGCCATCGTGCGCCTCAGATTTAGGAGAGTCTGTACTATCGGTGTTTGTCTAGCGCTGTATAGCGTCGATCATCCAGCATCGATACCACCGCATCAATTACACTAGTAGCGCGGCGTTCCTGTGCTGGTAGCCACCGTGATAGCGATGTAGAGCGCATATATCCAAGATTCTGGTCGCTGTGATCAGACAAGTTTGAGATGGAGTTCGTATGCGCACCATCGGTGCGTTCGTGTTCTTACCACTCATTGGCGCATGCTTACCGTAATTGTAGCAGTGCTGCTATAACTAGCCTGTGCAACCGCCGGAACGCGCACATTTATCTCCTTGTACTTCGTCCTCAACACTACTACTTATTTGTCAGCAAACATACACTATATTCCTTAGCGCACCCGCCATGTTGCCGAACGACTTCCGGGAGCCCTCATCGGACTAGAGACCGACCTAGGGCCATAGGTTGCAACTGCCATGCCACTGCCAGACACTGACAGTGACAGTTCCGGAAACTTGACTTGGCACGGCCGATGAGTCGACGACTGCATGTTTGCCAAAGGCACTGTGTTGGACCAAAGGTGCGTCTGCCGGTACTACTGACCGTGAAGTAGATTCTGATTATTGCTTCTTGCTGTTGCAGATGGACCATACACCTGAGACCTCGGTGTTGCTATATTAAGGTTTCGTCAGTCGGTGTCGCGGACGTACGGGCCTCCGCGCCAAGTCTTCGGGCACTCGGCTAAATCTGTACCGGCAAGAACACTTGACAGCTTTCAAGCATTTTCTGAATGCCGGTGTCGCCGTGGCGAGCTGGCCATGTCTTTTAAGCCTACCCAGAAAGAAAACCGCGTATGTTACTCTCCATCGCTCACCTCATTCGGAATACCAGGGCTCAATATGGGTTGTTTGTTTTGGGTTGAGTCTAATCTCAAGTATGTTGGCTTGCGCTACACCTGTCGAGGCTCGGCGTCGAGGTCCAGCGGCCGAGAGAGTCTCACACAGGCCTAGCTAGTAAGGGAGTGTTCACGAGGATGCTAAGTGACTAAGACATATTTGGTGCGTCCTTTTGCGCTGAGCCGAGTGCTTCTGAGGCTAACCAGGATCGTTCTTCCTATGCAGCCCGAGTCACCGAGTCACCGAAGTCCTTCGCCGTTAGGTGGCGCAATTCCGTACCGGCCTTGGCCGGCATCATGTCATCCCACACCTCGCCATCACACTGCTATGTCAATCAGTCCATTGCTCCTTCGGCATAGACCGGTCAGCCGGGCGAGTATCGTTAGGATCTTGGCGGCCAGAATCAATGCACGTATGCGTCTCTTCTGGTTCTGGTTCGTGTTAATCCTTTCATCCGTATTGACTCCAACGACAGACTGAACCTCCGCTTCTAGATGACCGATCCATGGATGACTTTCGTCGCATACCCCGGAATGACTGTCAACGAGCACGCGACCACACCTGCTTCACGGTCTTCGTCGGTGGCCCTTCCTGGATGATTGCCAATCCTACGCAGCGCTCAGGCGCCGCCTCTGTCTCACCTGGCGCTCCGTCGTCTACGATGAATACTAATGGACTGGCCTGGCCGACCCTATGACATCCTCTGAGCGCTCGTACGGGGGCCGTAAACGTCTCTCATGGTCGTCGCGCGAAAGGAAATACGACGTTCGCATCTGGATTGATGGATGAGTGCGATATGAGGTGGGCTGCTGCGCAAGGTGTGCGTGTGCCAGGGCGTACCACGTAGTAAACGGGCCTCGCCCGTCTGGCGCGTGCTGGGATCATCGTACCTCTCTTACGAGGCTGGTGCGAATGTGACGCTTCGTCTGCTAACGACGATTGAAGTTATCTCTTCGACGGTTGGATGATGATGGGGAACGTCGATTGGAGGCGCACTTCTAGAGTCGTCGGGCCAGGATCGCTGTGGTGAGAATGAGGGATCCTCGGGGACGCTTGATTGCGGTTGGATCCTGAAACAGTGCATGTGACAAAAGGTTGGTCGTGTCGTGTGCTCCCAGATTTCTTCATGTATTGATGCTGTCAAGTCTTTGGTGTGGGCTTCATGTGGACGCTTCGGAGTGGACAATTGCGAGATTTGGCCACTGACAGATTCCAATCGACCAAGGACGGGTTATCTGGGGACGATTACTGTGTACCTCCTCACGGCGCTCACTGCGACACAGGCAGTCCTCGTACTTGTACGTCAAAACAATCCACGTCCTGCCTTCGTCTGATCCAAATGCTAGTCTATCACTCTTCGCAATCAACGATCATCTTCCGGTCGTCCATTCATATTCAGTCCCTTGCAGGGCGTGGACCCGGTGTGGTCCGAGTGGACCTGAATCTTCGTGATGGTGCACTGCTTCACTTCTTTTTTCTGGGATATACATGCGTGCCCCTACAATGCAAGTGACCTCTGAATACTGAGTCACTGACTACCTCAGCGTACTGCTGCTCTCAACATGATCCTTCCGGCTGTTCTCGCCTGTCAGTCCGACACGGCCTCGCTACTTGACGTGCATCGCTATACTCGTCTTCGAAGCTCAAGCGCTCAGGTCAGACAGCTGTAGACCCTGGATGGAGATAGGACACCTGATTGTCCCATCAATCAGACCTAATTAGACCGAGTACCCGACCGGGTCTATCAAATCTAATTAGATTGATTTCCGCCAGGTACTGCGTCAAGCAGTTGTGGGGCAATTGCGAGGTGAACTTGGGTGGTATTTTCACTACCTTCCAGCGGGTATGAGCGGGCCCGCCGCCGACTTCAGGTACACCTCCCTTCCCAATTCGTACATCGAGCGCGCTGACTTGATCCCGCGTGATCGCTGCCTGTCAGACTATTGCCCGACATCAAATTGATGTCTGATGGCTGTCCCGCCCATCATCCCGACGTGCTGCTCACTACTCAACATGGCAGAGAAGCAATTCTATATAAAATTTGTACAGGACTTATATAGATAGATCTATGGATGGTGTAGAAGTGACAAGTAATGAAAACAGACTTCACCAAGCATGCAAAAGAGAAGATATATAAAAGAACGCCACAGTACTCTAAAAGTCGTCGGCAAGCTCATCGACGTCGGAGCCAACGTCCATGCCAGCCGCGCCCAGCTCCTCGTCACTGGGTGATCCCGCGCTTCCCTCGTTGTCATCGTTGAGCTGGCGGCGCTTGGGTGGGACGGTCTGCTTCAGCTTGGCCGCCGTGGCCGCCTTTCCTGATCCACGGGCCCTGCTTGCCTTGGACGCTGACTGACCTGCGCTCGCGGACGCCTTCTTCGTCGCCTTCTTCGTCGCCTTCTTCGTCGCCGACTTCCTCGACGACGCGCTTGCTGTCGCCTTGGGTTTGACGGCTGACGTCTTGGCTGACTTCTTGGCTGAGGCGGATCCAGGTCTCTGGCCGCCACTGGCAGCCTGCTTGGTGCGCTTCTGTGGGCGGCTGGTGCCGGCGTCGGCGTCGGCGTCATCGTCATCGTCGGCTGCCGTTCTTGAACGTTTTTGTGGCTGAGATGCCTGGGTCGCGGTATCGTCCTCGTCCTCGTCCTCGTCCTCGTCCTCGTCCTCGTCCTGGACTTGGTCATCCGGGCGTTTGCGGGGCACGCCTGCGTCGCAGCGTTCCTTTCTAGCTGGCTTTTCCAACTCTCCACTCCGCAGCTTCCTTGCCACGACCTTATCGTGTTCCTCTGCCTCTGCCTTTGACATCGCCACCCAGCGGCAAGTGCCAGAGCGCCAGACACTGACGACTGCTCTCAGCGTCGCCACCGACCCCATCAAGGAAGGAGACATGAGAGGAATCTCCTCGGGCCAGCCAATGATCTGGACACGATACTTTTGCTTGATGGCAATCTCGTAGGCCGGTGCATAGACCATCGTGACGCGGAGCCTGTTTGTAACAAGGCCTAATAAGAGGTTAGCGGTGTGTGACGGTAAGCTGAATTTTGCGTACGAAGACCGTCGAGAATGCTGTTGCTGAGTTCCGTGCGTAGTTTGGGCCGAGAGTCCTTGGTGATGTCAAGTGCTGCAAGAAAACAATGAGCAATGGCGCCAGAGTTGAAACTACGACTCACTGGAGCCCCGAGATGAGCAGAAGCTGTCGAAAAGGCGGGCGACGTCCTGCACTCCACGCCCAAGGACGTCCGATACAAAGTCCAACGATCCTGCGCTCTCGATGGCAGTAGGTATGGCGGGGTCGTCAAGGTGTCCGCGTGCAAAGAAGGCAATGCTTTCTATCCCAGTTCGCGCACATAGGCGTTGAAGCTAGATGGTGCAATGAGCAATATATCACAACGATGGCATAAAGACTTACCTCGCCTTGAAGACGATTAACCGTTGCAAGAGCGTCCATCTCTACTGCCTTATTCGTCGCTCTTGCGCCAATCTTCTTCAGCGCTCGATCCTTGACCAAATCCGCAATGAGCTCCTGCTTTCGTTCTTCGGAAAGGTTGGTCCAACGGGCGTCGTCATCGTTCTGCCCAACAAGATTGGGAACGCGCAGACGTTCACCTTTGGGACGATCTAGAAGGATGTCATAAGTACCTGCCTGTGCTGTAGATAAACAGAAGCGCACCTTTATTGAGCTCCTTGGCCTTTGCGTGCGTGATCGCATTGGCGAGGTTTGGAGCGCGCTCCTTCTTGAGGATTGTCTGCTGCGTGCATCGCTTGCGAACCGTTCCCAGAGTGAGGCCGTGCTCTTTGGCCATCGCTGCCATCTTCTGCTCATTGTCGCGCTGGAAGATTGCCACCGCCTCGTCAAATAGACGGTCCTTGTCGTGCTTTTTTTGGCGACGAAGAACGGCATCAGCGTCAGTCGACGCAATGTAACGCTCCTCGCGTGGACGAAGGGGGATCACGTCGAACTGCTGGTTTCTCTGAGCGAACGAAGTTGCCTCAAGGCGAGAAGGCAGAAGGGCAAGGGCGCTGGCGTCCATTGCCTCCGATTGGCGAGCATTACCGGCGGCGTCGAGGAATGGATCGACAGGAGTCGAAGCAGGCGCCGTCATATTCAAGACTGTGGAGGACATGTTGTGTTTGCTGCTGCGAATTGGGCGAAGATGAGCGGGTGAAAAAGAGGGTGCAAAGTCAACAAACTCACCTGACGACGCATGGTGAAATTTGTCTTTGCAGGGATGTCCGTCCAGTGGTCTGGGTGTGCGCCGCAGGCGCTAGAAATTTTGGCGTTGGTGGGCGCTGGAAGAGGAAGTCAGGCGTCAAATTTGGAAGGCACGTGCCAAATGACCTTCTCACACCGACCATCACCTCAACGCCGCACCAGCGCACATCTGCGCGCTCTACGCGCGCCTTTCCTTGCTCCCGAAGCCAGGGCGCCGCTCCAGGGAGGACGTCGGCCTGTTAGTCAGCCTTCTGATGCGGTTGCCTTATCATGTGTCTGGCAAAATGGTTTGTGTCCTACCCTGACATAGCACACACCGCCTGCCACCACCATGAACGCTCTCAACACCGTCGGTAGGCAGCGAAATTTCTTGAGTTCCTTTTTCGCTGACATCTGTTGACTATCTGCAGCCTCCATCTTGTTGGGCTCCGCACGTACATCCCGCCGCCTACCCGTTGAATCGAATTCAAACTCATTCTCTCTACCTACAGCGTCTCGTCCTTCTTCGCCGACCAAGCAATCTCGTCCTTCGTCGCCGATCAAGCAACCTTCGTCTGTGGCTCGGCTTGATCCTCAGCCCAGCTCATCGTCTGTGGACCCTGTGGAAGTCCATACAAGTGCGTTGCTCATCTCAAAATCATGTATATCTCTCACACTGTTTATTAGTGCCCACTGAGGACGATCTGGCGCGCTTCCTTGCACGCCCCAGTCCGTCTAAGCTTGCTCGACCACGATCTGTTCACTGTGAGTGCTTAGACGTTCTTTTCATTCTCTGACTAACACAGTGCAAAAACTAGTTGAAGAGACACCCAGCCCTGCCAACAGTGAGAGCTCAAGGGACGACAGCCCAACGCCGTGGTACGAAGCCTCTCCCCTCGATCCTTCCCGGACGGCAAGCTTCCCCCCCGCTTTCGACTCTCCAACTCCACGTCGCCTCAAGTCGACCCTGGCCTCTGCAGGGTCTGCCAAAAACTCAGAGGGATCTTCTGGATCATGTCATGCCCCGACGTCGTCCCTCCCCGGCCCCCTCACCCAGCAGCTCGCTGCTCTCGCTCTTCCTACCACCCAGCCCACCGCCCAACCGCCGGCGACCGTCCACACCCCTGCCGTAGCTCAGCCCAAAGTCAAACCCGCCGCAACGGGCGCGTCCTTGGAGACGGCCATCACGCTGTCAGACTCTGAGGACAGCGCTCCTCCGTCGCCTTTCATGGACAACCCTTATGAGGACAACGACTGCTTCGAGGACGTACAGCCTACAGCGACGACAGAGGTGGATTCCCTACCGCATGCCGCACATAACACCGCCTGTCCCCCCTCTGCCGACTCTTCTGATTCCCCCATCGCCTCCGTCGCTCCTGCCACCGCTGCCGTTCGATGGGGCGGTGCCGCCGCTGCTACTGGATGGGGCAGTGTCGGCTGGGACAACAATCGCGCCGATACGAGTACATGGCGCACTTGGAGTCCCGGGCCCGACCCCGGCCCATTTCCGTACCCGCAGTTTGACGACCTTATGTGGGCCAGCAAAGTCTGGTGGGTTGTTATCCGCGGGACCTATCCTGGCGTATACTTTGGACGCGACGCAGTCATCGACGCCAACAGCTCCAACTATGGTGAGCCTTTGCCGGCGTGGACAGAGGCAGAGGCGAACAAGCTTCTTGCTCATGCTGTGGCCATCGACAAGATCTATCGTGCGCCTTGGGGGGCGTAATTTCTTACATTGCTTATATCTGCTGTCTTTACCTACATCTCTGCTTCTCTCTTGTATTTGTGTAGTGTTTCTCAGAATACACACGCCTTATATTTATGCATCCAAGTTCTGAGCATTCTTTGCACAGGGAAGAGACAACGAAATGTTGGGTAAGGGCTGGTGAGGGTAATGGTAATTGCACTTCAGGAGGTTACACTTGTAGCAAAGGATGTGATTTAAGATTGTTGGAATAAGAGAGAGCGCTGGCGCTCCGCCTCATCGAGCTTGCCAGCCGCCGCCTGAACAGAGATGTCTTCAAGCAAAACGTTCAATTCCCTCAAACGTTTGACTATGGCCTGTCCCTCCCGAACGTACTTCTTCGCGCCTAGACCCTGCAGCTCTTCTAAGTGGCACTCAATCGATGTAAGATGTCCCATGAAATAAGCAAGCGCCGACTCGATGTTGGTCTCCTCGTCCTCGCCGTCAGCTTCGGAATAGTTGTCCCTGTTGTACTGGTAGGCAGCGATCAGACGCAGGAAATACGACGCGGCATAGTTGTCCGTCACAGCGCGTACTTCTCCATCGCATAGCCTAATCTTGCGTATGGCTTGAGTAGCTTCGAAGGAAGCCTTTGGCCTAAAGAGCATCTTAGACAAAGCAATGCGAGCATGGTGCAAGTAAGGGCGTACTCGTCGGACTCTTTTGTTGCAGGCTTTCGGCGCTGCCTCCCCTCCGCTGCTAGTCTGGCATCGTAGCCGTTCTTCATACGTTGCAGCTGCGCGTCACGCGTCCTGATACTTGATGAGATACATTGAAGCTAGGCTGGAATTGTGTACGCACTTATGGTAGTACCGCAACTTCTTTGCTCGTTCCGCTGCCTGCTTCTCAGCGAGCGTCTTATAAATTTGCTCTCGTGCCATGCCTGAAGCACCTAGAGAGCTACCGGAAGGATGTCCTTGAGGAGCGAAGACAAAGAGTTGAGAATATTGGGTGAAAGGTGCGAGAGGTGAGAGATTGATGACAAGTGTGATGGATTGTATTTGGCATAATCGACGTACCATTGCCTTGCAGCCGATTTTCACTAGACCTTTTGACATACCACACGCTACCCACACTCAAACTCCTCAAAAATCACAAATATAAAGCAGATAAATATGAATCATTCATTGGTAAGGACAGAGAACACACAGTATGATAAAGTACTACGAAATGAGGGCATCTATGATCTACACGGCTATTGTTCTAAGAGCTCCTGGAGCCTTGCATACAATGAAATACCATTCTCCCAGCGAGTACTCTTCAACGCGTCCAGCTGGTTGAAGAGCTTGCGGTCTGACCTGAAGAGCTTGTCGTCGGTGCGAAAACCATTGTCGATGTATCGGAAGAGAGCACCGGAAGCGAACTGAGTGAAAGAAAGACGTTCGTCGCCTTCTGCGGGGGGAACGTTCGAGTGGGTGACGGTGGCAGAGGGTATAAGGACGGACGAGCCGTGAGGAAATTCGATGACGAGCCCAAGCTCCCAAAGAATGATTTGCGCTCCCAAACCAGGGCGAAAGCCCTTCTTCGCCAACGCTGTTATGCCGCACCAACCAAACGGCAGATTGGCGCTGTCGCGATGCTGGTAACTCCAAGATCGCGGAGAGAGGTTGAAGGCGGCGCATGGGAACACCGAGCGGGGGAAGTTGCGGCCATCGAGATGGGGCTGAGCAGCGTAGAGCCGATTGAGATGTTCGTCGTAGTAGTCGTAGAGACGTGGGGCCCATCGTTGGAACGCCGCGCTTTGGAAGGTGGCCAGACGCCGAACGTCCTCATTTGCCAGGATGCTAGCGCTGAGCTCGGGGTGAGATTTGAGGCGGGAGGCGCGGCCAACGCCTTTGCCGACCGTGATGCCCACATTGTGCGCAATGAATGCGCCGCGACGGTGGACGGCGAGCTCCTTGGGAGCCCACGTCTCGTTCTCGCCACAATCCCTGAGGAACGTGAACGCGGCGTCGGCGGCGTCCAGGTACGATGGGTCGTTGGGGCGGCCGGCGAGAACTGCGAAGATTCGGCCCTCAGAATCATAGATCGGTATGGGCGTGCTGAGAGCTTATGAGCCTGGGCAGAGGAATGAATGAAGACATCACCCACATGCCGTCCCAAGCAATGTAACGAAGGCCCATATCAAGCAACTCCTGCAATGTATACGCCCGGTTGAAGTCGAAGTCGGGCTTGAGCGGCTTGGCGAAGTAGCCTCCGTACGCGGCGGGAAGCTCCTTGGTGTGAACCTGGGTCTGGATGGGGGCGGCGTCGGGCGAGTCAAGAAGCTGGGCGGTGCTCCCCGGCTCTGGGACGTGCCCAATGGCAGACTTCTTTGACTCCCGCTTCTTCCGCCGCTTTTCGTGGCGGGGGTTGGGATTCTGATCGCCGTCGTAGGGGCGTTTGCCAGAAGAAGTCGATGGGGCGGGCGCAGCGGCAGGGGGCGCAGCAGATGAAGAGGACGAGGGCTGGGGATCCGGGGAAGGAACGACGGCAACCTCGGATAGAATGTGCTCGAGCGTTGCGTCCTGCGCAAGCTCAAGAGCAGCTGCGAGGTTGAAAGAGGCAGTCGCTTTGAGCGGCTCGACTTTGACACGCTCTACGGGGGGCGAGAGCGCGTACTCCTTGCCTCCGCGAAGCTGCGAAAGACGTTAGCAAAGTCCAAGAACAGACGGGGTCACGCACCTTCCGAACGAACCAAGACATCTTCACCTGTGGTGGCTAATCAGCAATGGTCTTTGGAGCACAGCGCAAACGTCGGCTAGACGGCAAACGCGTTCTGCAAAACGAGCAGCGCGCCGACATGGCCCCTGGGTAGATTCCAGTGCCGGCTCGCCACCCGTCGCGTCCTGCTATGCGCCGCGGCCGACGCTTGAGAATGTAATTGCTTACCTGCAGGGCTGTTCAGGGATGCAGGTGGGGAAAGGTATGGGGGAAAGAGCAGGGCAAGAGTAACAAAAAATTTCAACCTGTGAGTCGTCACATCACGTGCCCACCTCCGCGACCAACGCTTACTATCATTATGGGTGGTATCAGCGCCATTAAAGGGCGCTACGGCAAGGCTGGCAAGCCGAAAGGCGTGATCATTCACCGCTCTAACACGACTGGCCATGGCACTGCCCACAAACAACGCCTCAGCACTGCAGCGATCCGGAGACAAAAGCAGGAGGAGCTCCAGGACCGCACCTCCCGCATCCACGAACTGAGCCGAAAGGAGCGCATGGCGTTGCACGATCTCCTCAACAGCTCGCAGTCCTTTGCGCCTTTGGAGGACGTGGACATGGACGACGACGTGACGATGATGGCTGACGTCTTGGAGGGCAAAGTTGCTATGGATATCAGTCATGAAGGAGGAGAGTTTGACGAGGTTCTAGCATCTATGGCTGAAGAGTTTCAACAGCCAAAGTGAGTCATGCTACTCTGAGCTTCATCTCTCTGCTGATCCATCCGAAGACCTGGCAAGAGGCGCCGCCGCGACTACCGCACCAGGCGCGACCGAACTCATCGTCGAAATCTGGCATTCGCAATGCAACTAGAGGACATGACGGAGTCGTATCTCGACTGGTCGGCAACGCGAGGCACTTTGGGGCTGGACAACACTGCGCCGCATGTACTGCCGCCTCCAGACGCCGACGACAATTGGCCAAGGCTGCACACTGTGGGGGTTATTGATCTCTTTTGTAAGCGTTGAACTTTCGTTTTCTTGTTCGCGGTCGCTGAAGCATCTCAGGGCGCAAGGAGGTTGATATTGGAATTGAGAAAGCAGACAAGACGACAGCTAGTACGCTGATACGGCATGGCTTCATGCCCGTCTCTCCTCTCTTCCACAAATATGCCGTATCCATTCGGACGCTGGAGCTTTTCCGCGTCACACGCCTGCGGTGTCCTCAGCTCTCAATCGAGGCCTTCGTCAAGAGCTTGAACGATCTTCACTTGGTATGTATGTGGGCCAAGGCTTGATGTGTTGATTTCTCATTCGTGTGCAGACGCCACCTCGGTCAAGTCTTGTTGCGCAGTTTTCGGTGGCGTACGACGTCTATGAGGACCTACTGCTTGCGGTGGAGCGTCGTGTCCAGAAAGCGCTTCTGCGGGACGAATTGGATTATCGAATCAAGCATTCTTGTCCTTGCTGCACCTACGTGCTAGAGGGCGAGGCCAAGCTCATATACCACTTACTCTTCTGCATGGATGGCAACGACTCCTTGAAACGCGTCTTGCGCACGGTCAAGAAGGAAGACCTCGATGATGACGCTCCCGCTGTGAGCGCTGAAAGGGACGATCTACGCGGCGGCGCTTACGACTATTTTCTGAGTCGCGCTCAGGTGGATAAGTGGACGAGGGAGAGGCTCGAGGAAGTTCTAAAGGACGCCGGTCCTATCGCGCAGGTGCGTGTCTCTATTGTTGCAAAAACACCGTACTAACATTGCCTGGCAGAATGACGAGGACGACCTCAATCTGTGCGAAGATCGTTGGCAGAACATGAAGAATGAGATGTCTGCGCGCATGTGGGGAATCTTTGAGGAGACTGGGGTTTTCTTGGCCCTATGTCGACATGGTTTTGTCCTGATTGCAGCGGACATGATACGCAGCGGGGAGCTGTGAGTGCTTTAGAAGCAGCTTGATCCTCAAAGCTGACCATTGCACAGGGCAAAATACCCTCTCGCCGTCGTCGACCACCTCCTCAGCACACTGGATAGAGGGCTTGGACGGCTAGTTGGAGGATACGACATCGGATGCAAGTTTCGCAGCACCATCAAGAAGGCGCCCGGTCTCAACGCGGTTGCAAGAGAGCTGGAGTATTCGTCGTTGGTCGGCCTGTTTCACGGACACGCACACAATCGATTTTGCCAGACCGACAACCTCCCAACATACGTCCCGGGAGTTGGGCTCGAAGACTTCGAGGGCTGTGAACGGGAGTTTGCAAGGACGAACGCAGTGGCCGCTGTGACGCGGTATGCCAGCCGCGTTCATCGTCGCCGTCTTATCGAACAAGTCCTACGACGAACGGACAGCGATACGTACGAGAGCCTCAGTGAGTGTCGACGATTTCCAAGCGGCGCGGCCATCTGCTAATCAGAGAGAAAGGTCGTTTCCTTGTCAGCAACTACCATCAGGCTTTGGATATCCTCTCTAGGGAGCATAGTCTGGAGCAGATGATGGCAGAGAAGAACATAGAGTCTAGGGAAGTATTCGCCCAATGGCTGGCAGAGGAGCGCGCCCATCTGCTCATGCTCAAACGCGAACCGCCGGAGGAAGCATTGGAGATCGAGTATTTGAAGAAGCTCAAGATGCTGAAGCAATATACCGACACCCTTAGGAAACAGGAGCAGGATGGCTGGACGGTTCTTACGCCCTTGACCGTTGGGGGGAGGGACTACACGCAGTCGAGGGAGACAGCTCGCCGACATCTCCAGGAAAGGCGGGAGCGAGCGATGGACGACGTTCAAGCTCTGGAAGTGAGGATCGGAGTCGCCGAACGTTGGTTAGAGGGAGACGACAACTGGGTGCGCGTGGACGAGATGTTGATGAATCGGCAATATCGTCGTGCGTTGGACGCACTGGAGGGCCTGGTCATCGCTCGGCTGTTTGAGTTGACGAAGATGAATCAATCGCAAACTGGTGAGCCTCCATTTGTATTCCATGCCTGTAACTGAAGTCTGACCATTGGAAAGGTTACAAACTTCGGAAGCACATCGCTGCAGCGCTCAAGTCGCGGTCGCAGGCGATCACCACGGCGCTTGTGAAGTACAACGACGCGGCCAGTGTATTTCAACCTCCAAAGCCCCACCTGACCTGGTCTCAGGTTGTAGAGTACGCATTCCTCTCCGATTTTGACCTTCTACGCGACTCCCGGAACGACATCTCTGGCGCCGACTGGGCACAGCCATGGGGCCGCCTTCTCCTGGACCAACACTTCAAGATCCTAAGAGCTCGCGAGGAGATCGAACGTCTCAACGTCGAAATACGGAGATTGGTCACCTACATCGGCGACGAGGACGAATACATGCACAGCAAGCAGGTTGAATGGACAGGGATCGACGCCCGCATTGCCTTTCACATTGATCGTCTTCGCAAAGGACGAGCCCGCTACAACCACGCTCATCTTCAGAGGCTGGTCACGCTGTCTACCCGCCCAGGCTTTACGGGCACTCTCCGTCCTGGAAAGCGACTCTCAGGGCGCAGTTCTGCGGCCCCGGACCTTGAGCAGAACAACGCCGATGGAGAGGAGCCGCCGCCGCCGCCGACAGCATCGCCTGATTCCTCAGTAAGTGTTCCAGGAGGCGGAGCGTTTGGTATCGAAGGCGCAGAGGTAGGCGCACACGATAGTATGCAAATCGAGGCCTCTGGTCCTGTTGAGGCAGATGTCGACTCGGATGATGAGGATTTCGAGGCCGAGTTAGCAGAACAGTTTTTTTTACTAGCATCTATCAGTGAGGACAAAGAATAGTGTATTGTTCATGTATTTATTACTTTGACTTGTGAATATTGGTTTATGACAGTGAGCAGCACGTCGGGATGATGGGCGGGACAGCCATCAGACATCAATTTGATGTCGGGCAATAGTCTGACAGGCAGCGATCACGCGGGATCAAGTCAGCGCGCTCGATGTACGAATTGGGAAGGGAGGTGTACCTGAAGTCGGCGGCGGGCCCGCTCATACCCGCTGGAAGGTAGTGAAAATACCACCCAAGTTCACCTCGCAATTGCCCCACAACTGCTTGACGCAGTACCTGGCGGAAATCAATCTAATTAGATTTGATAGACCCGGTCGGGTACTCGGTCTAATTAGGTCTGATTGATGGGACAATCAGGTGAGATAGGATGGAGACACAGTCAATTTGCTTTGAAGTGTTGATGTAAGCAGCTTGGCATTCACTTGGTCGCGCGCTGCGACGTGGACGGATTGCTGTTGCGTTGGAACTCGGAATGACACTGCCAGTCGATGGTAGGCGCTCCTCTAGCTTAGGGTCTATGGCCTCGGGGAGAGTTTCCTGCGGAGCTTACATAAGGGGATAGTTTGAGCGGACTCAGTACGGGATCGGATTGATGGTTCAAAGGGGCCTGGCACACATTCCGCGCTTCTCTAGTGCAATTTAAACAGATGCAACCTGGACCCCATTTTACTGTGAGTGCAGCGTTCAGTCGGGGAGGGGGTGCTTATCTCTTTGCTGAAACGTTAGAGAAAGCGCCCCGGCGCACACGATCCCGACGCCTCCAGGAGTCTACCGCGTTATCGACAGGAACCACATGGATATACGCCATACGTGCACAGCTGCGAGCGGTGCACGCCACGCGGCTTATCGCAAGTTGCCCTGTTTGGGTTTGTATCCGTGATGCCGTCCTATGGAGATGGAGTTGTTTTTCCATACGATCGCAGTCAAAAGGCAAATTGATGGATATATAAAAAAGAAGCACGCGGACTCCCTGCCCCAGGATCTCCCTTCTCTCTCCCTCGACCTTCCGAAGCCATGTCCTCTGACAAGGTTTACGACGCGGAAAAAGGCTCCAAGGCGAGCGACGTCGAGGTCGCTGTCCACGATGATCGCGTCGTCGATGGCACCACGGCCGACCCTCACATGCATCGTGCCCTCAAGGGGCGACATGTCTCCATGATTGCTATTGTATGCCTTTTCGCCCGCTTCTCTTACGTTGCCTTCTCATCTGGCGTGTAGGCTGGCACTCTTGGAACTGGTCTCTTCTTGGGTTCCGGCAAGGCCATTGCCAACGGTGGCCCCGTCGGAGCTGTCCTCGGATATCTTTTTGTCGGTCTGCTTGTCGGTCTTATGATGTACTCCCTGGGAGAGGTGCGTCTTCGTTTCCTTCTCGGCGCTGCTGTTCGCTGACGCCTCGCTCAGATGATGGTTTTCGACCCCAGCGCATCAGGCTTCATTGAGTTTTCTGCTCGCTACGTCGACCCCGCTCTTGGATTCGCCATGGGATGGCAGTTCTGGTTCCAGACTGCCATGACTGCTCCTGTTGAAATCGTCGCCGCATCCATCGTCATTCAATACTGGGACACCGCATCGAACCATTTGGCGATCTACGTGACTGTCATGCTCATCGGTATCATCATTATCAACCTGGCCGGTGTCAAGTACGTCTTCCGTTAGCTCAATCGCCACACGCGCCAATCGGTTCATAGGTACTTCGGTGAATTTGAGTTCTGGTTCGCCTTCCTCAAGATCATCACCGTCATCGGTCTCTGTATCGCCTGCCTCGTTATTGACCTTGGCGGAGCTCCTGACCACGACCGTCGTGGTTTCCGTTACTGGAGAGAGAACCCATTCAACAACGACTACCTCGACATTCAGCCTCCATCCAAGGCGCGCTTCCTCGGCTGTGAGTAGAGATCATGTCCATCGCGAGAAGCGCTAACTCATTTCCGTCTAGTCTGGGCAGTGCTTACCCAAGCCGCCTTCTCTTACGGTGGTATGGAAGGCCTTGCTTCCATCTGTCTCGAGGCCGAAAACCCCCGCAAGACCATGCGCACCGCTGTTCGGGCCATTTTCTATCGCATTGTCCTGCTCTGTAAGTCCAGGCCGTCTTGTGGCCCGTGTCAGCAGTCTGACCGCGAGTTTCAGACATTGTGTCGATCTGGCTTGCGAGCATGTGCATCTCGCGTGATGACCCCAATCTCCTCCAGGCCAACGCGGAGGGCAGTGGAACCGCTGCGGAATCGCCCTTCGTCATCGTCATCAAGACATCTGGTATCAAGGTGCTCGACCACATCGTGAACGCCGTCGTCCTCACTTCCGCCTTCTCTTCTGGCAATGAGTTCCTGTACTCTTCGTCGCGTGCGCTTTTCATGCTCGCCCAGCAGGGTCAAGCTCCCCGCTTCTTTGCCAAGGTCTTGCCCAACGGTGTCCCCATCTACGCCCTTCTCTTCACCTCGGCCTTCGCTTGCCTCGCTTACCTCAACTGCGGCGCCGGCGGTGCTGAGACTGCGTTCAACTGGCTCGCCAACATCACCACCCTCGGCTCCATGCTCACCTGGTTGGGTATCGCCATCTCGCACATCCGTTTCTACCGCGGCATGAAGGCGCAGGGCATCTCCCGCGATGTCTTGCCGTTCAAGTCATGGGCCCAGCCATGGGGTGCTTGGGCCGTCCTGATCTCGTTCATCATCATCATCTTCTTCTCCGGATGGACGACACTCAAGCCGTGGTCGGCGTCTGACTTCTTCTCCACGTACATCAACATCATCTTCATGTTGGTCCTCTACGTCGGATGGAAATTCTGGTACAAGACCAAGCTTGTTCCTCTCCACGAGATGGACCTGTACGTTTTTCTTTTGCTTTTGCGTGTCCTCGTCGCTGACTCGTGCCTCAGAACATCTCACTACGTTGAGGGTTCCGTTGTTCGCAGCAAGTTGCATTAGGGGTTTTTCTAGAGGGTCCCGCAGTCATTTGCTCACTCACTTACTGTACGATTCATTTGTAGTTCTACTAAGAGGCCACAAGCATCATAAAAATTACATACTATTATTTATCGAGCATGATACGAATCTCATGGCAAACATCTCCGATAATTGTGGGTAACGGCGCCATTCCGACATCAACGCTCGCGAGCGATGGTCTGCATGGTCAATAACAGCGACTGGGATGACTCCTACGATGTTATCGCTTCTAGTGAGCTTCGGGGAATGAGTGTTCTAGGCGCCCATTGATGATCTGAGAGACGATGGGCCGTGTAAGCATCCGGTTATCGGTGTGCAGTCCCCGCGCACAGGTATGCATGGGAGTCAGCAATACACATATGAGGCTCCATATGGCCTGAGACGAGTAGCGGGAGGGCAGACAAGGCCGAATCGTGATTGCATGCAAGATACTAGTACTGAGATTGCTGTCTCAGGAGTTTAAGGTGCAGTGCAGTACTGGGTACACGGCAGTGTCGAGTCTTTGTGTGTCATGTCTCATAAGGATTCCTAGCATAGCGTCAAGAAAGCGTGAGCATTAGTATTGGTACACTGAGAGAGGATACGAGTCTAAAGTATTTAGAGTGGTCCGTCAATATGTAGTAATAAGTTAGTGAAACCAAATCGGCGTCAAGAGGGTTTCTCAAGCAGACGCCTTGATCAAATCCGCTGCCTTCTCCGCGATGCCATACAGCGTAGCCGACAGATGCGCACTAACTTGTGTGGGCATGACACTGGCGTCCACAACCCGCACGTTTCCCGTTCCGTACACCTTCAAGTCCGCACCAACTACGCCGCCGAGATCCTCCCTCATCATAGCGAGCGTACCGACGGGGTGCGCAACAGCGGTGAAGCCATCGGTGATCCATGTCTTCCAACTATCGGTTGAGCCGTCGACGGATGATCCTGGGGTGGTCTCGCCGGTGGAGAGGGAACTGAGAGGTGGTGAGCGGAAGATCTCGCGCGCGAGCTTGCATGACGCGACTTGGACATCGAGGTCCCAGTCAACGGAGAAGTAGTTGACGTTGACGGTGGGCTGTGTGAACGGGTCGGAAGAAGAAATTTGTACTGATCCTCGGCTGAAGGGGAGAAGCTGCCAGAGGTCGATGCCGATATCGCTGTGAAAATGGACCGTCAGAGTTAGTCGAAAAGGATATTCGTTTGATGGACAACGCACTCAGGATATCCACTATCGTAAAAGAGTTCGGCGACGGGCGCTTGAGAGTATGTCAGATAGAGTTTCTGAGACTTTGGGCAGATGGGCTTACCGTTACCGTTAATGATCAAGTCGGCCTGAATTTTGAAGATGGTCTCCAGGGCTTTGGCGCTGACACCGGCGGAGGCCTGGCTTGAAGCCCACGATGATAGGTTGTCCTGAATCTTCTTAATCGATGCGTCGGCGTCGTCGCCGAATACTTGATAGATGTTCGGGTAAGCGATAGCGTCGGATGGACCGTTACCCCCAAAGTCGAATCCGTTGCCGCCTGCACCCAGAGAGTTCATGGTCTGTTCCTGGAGATGCTTGCCAACCTGCTTCATATCGAGCTGGGTGGTGATACCGAGGGAGGTGAGAAGATCACTGTCACCGATGCCGGAAAGTTGAAGAAGAGCTGGAGATTGGATTGCACCGGCAGCGATGATGACTTCGCGCTTGGCTGTGGCAGTATAGCGCTTGGAGGACTTGCCACTCGAGCGCGCGAACTCGACACCCGAAGCTGTCAGTGGGTGGCTACCGCTGTTCCAGTTGATCTTAGTAACCTTCATAGGCGCATAAGCGGCCAGAAGACGAAGAGAGAGACAAGTGAAATTGTACATACCTGATGCTGCGTCAATGTGAGCCAATTGGTCCTGGCAGTCTCAACAGGCGTAAGGTAGGCTTCACAAGAGGAAGAACGGTGATCGTCATCGTGCCAGTTCAAAGTCTGCGAAGCAGTCAATGATGATCTAACATGAAGAATTCAACGCACAAGAGGTGTGATAGAGACACAGTTGGCAGCACCACCGTTCGTGTCAGGGGAATGGCGGATTCCCGTGAGATTGACGATTGTCTTGACGAAGTCTCCCTGCTGGGGCCCGCCGTACATCAAATCGGGATATGTGACTTGGAGAGGACCGCTGTAACCATGATAGTTCTCGTTGGATTGCGCTCCCTTCGCAGCTTGCTGGCTGTTAGGCGCTGAGAAGGTTTCGGACTGTAAAGCGGAAGTTAGTCTTCCGTTCCGCGAGACGTAGAGGCAGAACCCTACCTTCTTCATGCAAGAGAAGATTCCCTGCCAGTCCCATCCCGAGTCCGCGTCAGAATCCTCCAGAAGGGAAAGCCAGGCGTCATACTGAGCGGCCAAGCCACGAGTATAGTGACCACCGTTTATAGATGTACTGCCACCAAGAGTTTTTCCTCTGTTTCAACGTTGACATCACCGATCGCGGAAGGAGAATCATGAAAGCGTACCCATGCATCGTCCTGCCTTGGTCTGTCTGCCAAGCCCAATCTAATTCCGTGCCGAACGCTTGGCTGTACGCGTAAATATCGTAAACACGCGAGTCTTGCCGGTCATCCCCGCCCGCTTCAATGAGAAGTACCGACACGCTCGAATCTTCTGTTAGACGGGATGCGACAGTAGTCCCCGCGAGTCCTGCGCCGACCACAATGTAGTCAAATGATTGACCATTGACGTTTTTGGGCGATGTCGTAACGCCAGAGGCCCGTTTTTGTAAAGGAGAGGCCCTCGAAGATCCCAACCATACGGCGGCTGACAAGAAAAGAAGCGAAACTGAACGCATCGTCAGACGGAAAGACAAAAAGGCAGGAAGAAGAAAAGACCACGAAGGGGAAGAACGATTCCATGAGGCGGCCTTCTTATACCTGTTTTGATTCCGCGTCGACGAAAAATTATTGAGTAATGAAAGTACCGGAGTAAGTTTCATGACGCCCCTTCGCACTGCCACGACGTCGGGCTTGTGAGACCTCGAGGATCACAAAGATTTGCAGCGTGGTTCAATTATGCGGCAAGAACCAGTTATGCGTCGAGGATAAGTCAAGGCTGGTCAACGCTTGCGAACAATGCGAAGTATCGCTATCACTAGCATGTACCGCACTGGACGTCACCCCATAGTCGAAAGCTAGTAACATGGACGGGGTTACGTCCATGACTCCGTGATTTGATCTTACTGGAACACCGTCATTGTGAGCAAGGCGGGCAGCACGGTGACTTGGGTTTTCAAGTACGGACAAGGTCCGCCCAAGGAGCAAATCTATGTAATGATCGGCACTGCATTTCACGATCGGTCGCATAACTATACCGCGCGCCACCGCACGGCTATTCGCCTATTGTTACAGAACGTCCACTCGTATCCGTCACCATCGCGCATGGATCTGACAAAGAAAGAGCACCAGGTATCATACGATACGATACAAACCAAGAGCACAAGTCTTTGCGTTGATGAAAGTACTCACAGACGTCGATGTCTGCGAGCTTTTTTGACAACATCCAACATCATACCCAGTGCGATCAATCCAAAACTAGCGGCTCCAAAATCCTTGTCGGCAAGGTCCTGTTGCGCAACTCTCCAAGCGGCTGCTGCTTGACCGTACGACTCGACGTCCCTATTCGAGAGGGCATCTTCGTCGTCCTCGTCTTCGTCATCGTCCTCATCTGCAGAATCTTCCTCGATTACGACAGTTCGCCTAAGCTCTCGACGAATGGCCTTGGTCAGAAGTTGAGTCTATCATCTTGTTATTACTCTTCGCATGATAAGGTCTAGCGAATAACCGACCTGCAAGTTCATCGAAGCAACAGTTTCTCTTCGCTTGTGATGGTCGGCCCATTTCGCTTGGATCGTCCCGCTGACGAGTTCCGCCTCTGTCAACTGCTCGTTCGGATGCTTAGACATCGTATGTGCCTTGGCGATAAACTGCAGCTCCGTCTTGTACCTGTCCAGCAAATCGTCCATTTCGTCCATGACGTCGTTCGAGCAGCTCCAAATCGAGGGTAAACCCAATCGCCTTGCTTGATTGTCCAGGGCTTCCACAGCTTCGGCGATGAGGCCAAAGGACACTGGGACATCCAGAGGCACATCTTCCTTCAGAGGTACCCTGCGAAAAAGCTCCCCGAGGACTTTGGCACTCGGATAGAACGATCCTCTTAGGCTGGCAGCCTCTGTCGTCTCCGTCGACAGAAAGTCGGGCTTGGTACGCGACTGCGGTCTTGGCAGTTGAGCAAAGTTCACTGGTGTCCCGGTCTTGGGGAAATCCACAGCATGGGATGCATACTCCGCCAGGCGTAGACAGTCATCACACTCCGGACCGTTGGGCGCCAGATCCGCGATACAAAGATGGCGGTTCGCAATCATTCCAACGAGATCCGCTTCCAGCTGTGTAGTACCGGAAACTATCAGCCAAGATACACCAATACAAAAGGCAATAACGGACATAGTCAATGACGAAGTCTGCAACATCCGCCACTGTACATTCTGCTTCAGTGGTCTTATGAGGGAGGCCAATATAAGACCCAGGTTCGACAGTACGTCGAGGAAAGAGATCCGGCTAACGAGATAGTCTCAATATATGGACAGAATCTGAATGCAAGGAACACACATGTTGGATGATGTTATAGATGTCCCCATCGAGATCACCGCCACCAAGACAGGACGGCAGACTCCTCTTGCCTCTATGAACATGTGAGTTTCCAGAAACAATCGCTGGCAAAACACATACCGGCAAGAGAATACAACCACGTTATTGAGATGCTCCAGCTGTTTAGGCCGCACCGCCGTAGCAAACTGCACATCACCCGGATGAATCTGAGGAGACCTTGTGATCAACACCTTCCCCTCAATCTTCTGGTGTACATTATTGCGCTCGTCGCGCACTGTCGCATAGATCTCACCCTCCTTCAAGCATCCCCACTCATCACTCACTCCAATCAACGTGTACGACCCGGGAACCGGGATCCTTCCCCGAAACTTCAGGTCCCTCAGGACATGCGTAGCGGCGAACGCCAAAACAGTCGAGATCAGGTCGCATTGAAGCACTCCCTGCGTAACGTCAGAGTCATCAAGCCTGAGCTCCCGCACAATGTTATTGAAGAGCGACGCAAGTCGGAAGGATGACCCAAAACCGTGCTGCTGGAAGAGTTTCGAGGACGCAGAGAATGATGTACGGATTTTCTCGACGCCAGCGATGGCATCGTTCTGTAACGATATGAACGTCTCCCTCCTGACGCCCAGATGCTCGAGAAGCATGATCAGCGGGCGGTTGAGAAACATTCGGATAGGTCGACCAGAGTGGGAGGCGATGTCCAGCGTAAGCTCTGTGTTGCTTTCGAACTTCGTTTGCGACTTGCGCAGGCACAGGACTCGTCCAGATAATCTTGGATCCTCAAAAATAACGCCCTGAAAATATAGTCAGTATCAAGAGGTCTTGATAGAGACCGTCGACGTACCTTGGCACCTGCGATACGAATCTGGAAGCATGAAGGTATCAGCCGGGTCCTTGCAGAATTCTTCTTCTGAATTTTCAGTTTGGCCCACACCGCCCGAGTAAGCTCTGATGATATCGGGGAGCATCCATCCGTGAACACAGATCCTTCAGGCGACTTTCGATCTGCGATACGTCGTATTTCATTGGCACCCAGTGTGATCGAAGGCGACGAAGCCGAAAACACCTGCGCCCACCGAGCAGCAAGTAATGCTGGCTTGTTCGCAATCCCCGAGAAGTCTCCCTGCATCCGTTTGTCAATCAACACAATCAGAGTCCTTCAAAGGAATGCTGCATACCAACGTCCCTCGGATGACCTCTCCCGTCATCAGAACCTCCCTCTTCTTCGGTGGAAGCTCAAACATAAATGGAGACACAAAGAAAACCGAATGCTGCTTCAGTCCGCTCATCGAATACCCCAAGAATTCAAAACTCCGTCCGGCGACCTTCATTCCTTCGAGCAGAACCTTCTTATAGCGTGAAACCAGTAACTCCTTGATACTGAGTCCCAGAAAGGTATCCTGCCTCAGAGTGAGGCGGTTGTCGTCCTGGAACGTAACCCTCAGGAAAGAGTCATTGTTCCCAAAGCGCCGAAGTATGCTGCTGCTCTGATCGGGGAGCGGACCCTCGAGGATGCGAGAACTGGGCGTCAAGATTAGGTGATATGCCTGATAGATGGCGGCTGACGGGGAGACGAAGGGATTCGGGCGAGGTTTCTCGGGCTCGCACACCTCGATGGCAAGTGCGAGTAGGTCTCCTAACGTCGGGTCAGCAACAGTGGCTTCCCTCGAGTCTTGCGCATTCAACCGTCTCTTCCCAGCTGCACCCCGGAACCTCCTACTCTTCCTCTTCTTCCTCCTCCTCTCTTCCTGTAACAATGCAGTACGAAGCTCGACCAACGCAACACTGCCCATGTTCGCCAGCGACGGAGCAGCAATGCGCGATACGAACGAGCGAAATATCCCAGGAGCCTCGTCTTGTTTGGTGCGAGTAAGATTCCACAGGGCGTCGCGGAGCCCGATTATATCAGGAGGATCAAAGACGCCATTGGCGAGCGATTTGTCCACTTCGAAGGCGAGCGGGAACGGCAGTCGACGAAGAAGGGCGTCACACCGACGCTGACTTAAGTCAGCGTACAAACTGCGATAAACGATGGGGATGGGGGAGGACAAGCGGTACCGGATATGCATGCGTCTGCATCGCTGAAGAAAAGTGTCGACATCATCCTGTCGATAAAAGGAGAGACAGACGAGCCGACCAACGCTGGGCATAGGTTCGTCTCCAAAGAGAGACTCCTGTCGCTCAGACGGTGGCGGACGAGGGTCCCTTGGTATTACCAACCAGTCCGGCCCATCCAGCGGTGCCCGTTCAAAGACAGGCGGGGCATTTGCCTCTAAGAAGACATGGTATGGTGAATTCGTAGTATCAAACGAGCAAATCTCCACGATCTGCGAAACCCGATACCATACGTAGTTCTGGGGGTCATCGGAGATGTCAAGGTCTCGCAAGTAGCCTTCCAGAGGGTCATATTCATCCCGTGGGTCTTGGTGGGGTGCAACAACAGTGGGACGAGGGCGATGTGCAATGCGTATACGGCGGTTCTCTGGATCGCAGGCAATTGTCGCGATGCAATCGAGGTGTGCCTCAACTGAGAAGGCCCCATCTCGACATAGACGTCCGAACGCAAATTTATCCAGGCGGATATCTTGAGAGTCGGCCCAGATTCTCTCTGCCTCCCGCTGTAATTGGATGGGATCCACCCATTTCGTCGCTGCTACTTGGGCGATCAGAGCCTGGTCATCCTCTTTGTTGTTGCGACTGAAGAGCACGCGAGATCCGCCGCTGCTAACCAACATGCCCTTCGCAAAGAGAGCCAAGAAGAGCTCGCCATTATCTCTGTCCGGGAGCGTAAGGAGCCCGCAGAGTGATTTCTGTTGTTTATGCTTAGGATAGAAGATGATGATGTGGAAGTTCAGGGGAGGTGACCGAGGAAATGGAGGACGATGGACATTTCTAGCAATCACAAGCTCCAAATCCTGCTTGGCGGTGCGAGGGGGGATGTTGCGCATGAATAATTGCATGGCTAGCACGTATGATCGGCTTCGAGACAAAGATCGAACGATGAAACTCACTGTACTACTCCTGTAAAGCGGACGGGGATGTTGGTAAGATCCAAGCGTACAATCGATAAGCGCCAGCTGAACAGTCTAGCCTTCTTGGTGGGAATACAAGTGGGTGATGGTGATTGAACGGAGGATGCCTTCCGGCAGGAGGCAAGATGCATGAGCAGTCCGGAGTGCTATAGAAGCCCCGTTTCAGACCCTGGCAGCTGCTCCTCCACGACACCTTTCTCCCTATCGCGCTGCCAGCCAGTATCGTTGTCCTTGTCGAGTCGCGTCAAATGGCCGATCCTTTGGTTCTGATGACGCCTTACCGGTGAACACACGCGATGCTGAGCGTGTTGCGGAGACTATACGTAGCTTGAAAGATATGTCCTGGTCTGAGTTGTCAAGTCAGTAGAGTATGGTCACAATATGTATGCGTACACACCTGGATTCCATCTTCACAACTCTTCAAGTGGATCCTGAATGGCGAGCGAGAGGACAGGAAACGGCGGAAAAGACAGGTAGTGTTTGTGTCGGTAGGGCGCGCACGCCACGACATGATTTGCAGCATCACGCGTGCAAAGCTACTGGATAGCTGGAGCCAGGATGGGGATGCAACTAGGATGCGACGGGGCGGGTGTCGGGATGATCGTGGTGCTCCGCCAAGTGACATTTGCAACTCCGGGTACGTACACGGTACAGATCGTCAGAGTCTATCCTGCCTTTGTCGATGTCCCAAACCTCCTAGCCAGGCTGGCCTGATCCATGGCTTTATCAACGTCGTCGAGAACAGCCGACATTTGTCCCAGACACTACGGATGGTCAAATAAACGACCTTCCTATGACATATATCAAGTGCTGAGCACCGCGCACAAAGTTGTAGTCAAGGACAAGACTGCTGATTTCCTGTCGACAAGGGTAGGAGGTCATTGGACTATGCCATACACATTGTGAATCGTACATGGTTCGAAGAAATACAACATTCAGTAATTGTTCACTAACGAGTAATTCTACGAGCCTTCTTCACGACGTCGAGCATCATTCCCAATGCAATCAGACCGAAACTAGCAGCGCCAAACGTCTTGCCCGCCAGATCATCCACAGCAATCCTCCAAGCAGCAGCAGCCCGATCGAACGACTCGACATCCCTGTTCGAGAGCGCATCTTCCTCATCGTCGTCATCTTCTTCATCATCGACCAGATCTTCTTCAACGACAACTGTTCTCCTGAGCTCACGACGAATGGCCTTTGTCAGCTGCTGGGTCTAAAGAGCTGCTGTCAGTCTCTTCTTCCGATGTACGATCATGTAACACAAAGCACCAACCTGCAGATTCATCGAAGCCACCGTCTCTCTTCGCTTGTGATGATCAGTCCACTTCACCTGAATTGTCCCACTAACAAGCTCCGCCTCCGACAGCCGGTCATTCGGAAGCTTGGACAACGTGTGCGCCTTGGCGATGAACTGCAACTCCGTCTTATACATCTCCAGCAAGTCATCCATCTCCTGCAACACGCCTTCTGAAGATCCCCAAATTGACGGCAAGCCCAGTCGTCTCGCCTTCGTTTCCAGTCCATCCACAGCTTCGGGGAGAATGCCAAACGAGGGCAGAAAGTCGTGAATTACGTCGTCCTTCAGAGGCACTCTACGAAACAGCTCCCCGAGAACCTTCGCACTTGGGTAGAACGAGTTCCTCAGGCTTGACGAGTCTGTCGTCTCTGTCGCCAGAAAGTCCGGCTTGGCCCGCGATGGCTGCCTGGGCAGTTGAGCAAAGTTCACAGGTGTGCCCGTTTTCGGAAAATCGACTGCATGCGACGCGTATTCCGCCAAAAGTAGACAGTCGCCGCACTCTGGACCATGCAGGTCGGCGATACAGAGGTGACGAGTCGAGATCATACCAACAAGATCGGCTTCGAGCTGATGAGAATCATCAGGTGGTGACTGCTGGAAAAGGATAACAGTTACGGACATAATTGATCACGAAGTCAGCCACATCCGCGACGGTACAGGGTTTTTGTGTCGTCTTATGTGGGAGGCCAACATATGACCCGGGTTTAACAGTTCGCAAAGGGTGTAGATCGGTCTACATGAACTTCAGCACTGGAAGGAAGGGATCCCGAAGACGGGAGAGACTGACATTTTCGATAATGTTGTATATATCACCATCCAGATCGCCGCCACCGAGACAAGACGGCAGACTCCTTTTGCCTCTATACAACATCAGTTGCAGGTTACCAAACGCCGGAAAACACCTACTCGCACGAGAACACGACCACATTATTGAGATGTTCCAACTCTTTACGCCGCACCGCCGTGACAAATTGAACGTCTCCCGGATGAATCTGTGGAGACCTCGTAATCAAAACTCTTCCCTCGACCCTCCGATGTACGTTGTTGCGCTCGTCACGCACAGTCGCATATATCTCTCCTTCCCTCAGACATCCCCACTCATCACTCACTCCAATCAAAGTATACGAGCCAGGTACGAGGATCCTTGCTCGAAATTTGATCTCCCTCAAAACATGCGTCGCCGCGTACGCCAAGGCAGTGGTGATTAAATCGCACTGGAGGACACTTTGCACAACATCGTCGTCTTCGAGCCCAAGCTCTCTGACAAGATTGTTGAAGAGTGACGAAAGTCGAAAAGACGCCCCAAGACCGTGCTGCTGGAAAAGTTGGGACGAGGCGGAGAAGGATGTACGGATTTTCTCGACGTTGGCAATGGCGTCGTCTTGCAAGGATATGAAAGTCTCCCTCTTGACTCCGAGATGCTCAAGGAGCATGATGAGAGGTCGGTTCAAGAACAATCGGATAGGCCGACCGGAATGAGAAGCAATGTCCAAAGTGAGCGCGGTCGTGCTCTTGAACTTTGTCTGTGATTTGCGCAAGCACAGTACTCGGCCCGATAATGTTGGATCCTCGAAGATGACACCCTGCATCTCTTCTCAGTATCGATACCAATATCAAGGTCCGAGAGATCAGAGAGCTTACCTTGGCACCCGCGATGCGAATCTGGAAGGCAGACGGCTTGAAACGGGTCCCCACCTCCTTCTTTCTCTGATTCTTGAGCGCTGAGTACACTTCCCGCGTCAGTTGAGATGACATCGGCGAGCATCCGTCCGTGAAGAGCGATCCCTCCGAAGATACTCTATCTTCAATCTCCCGTATGTCTCCGGGATCAAGCGTGATAGATGGCGAGGAGGCTGAGAACACCTGCGCCCACCGAGCAGCGAGTAACGCCGGTTTGTTCGCAATCATGGTGAAATCGCCCTGTAGCTGATGATTAGAAAGTCCAACAAATGAGCGATTTGCCTGCGCACCAGAGTTCCTCGGATAACCTCCCCAGTCATCAATACCCTCTCCTGGGGTCTCAGCTCGAACATGAACGGAGACACAAAGAAAACAGAATGCTGCTTCAGACCGCTCATCGAATAACCCAAAAACTCGAAGCTTCGCCCAGCAACCTTGATCCCTTCCACCAAAGCCTTCTTGTACCTGGACTCGAGCAGCTGCTTGATACTGAGTGCGAACACATTTTCTTGCCGCAGTGTCACCCGGTTGTCATCCTGGAACGTGACCCTCAGAAAACAATCGTTGTTCCCGAAGCGACGAAGGATACTGCTGGACTGATCGGGCAGCGGCCCTTCTAGCACACGAGAGCTCGGCGTAAGGACGAGGTGGTATGATTGGTAGATTGCGGCAGTAGGGAGGATCAAAGAGCTAGTGCGCGGGCGCTCCGGTGCGTGAACTCTGACAGCAATTGCCAAGAGGTCACTCAAGGTCGGTTCCACCTCTGTCTCCTCCTCCACTACCTGCGCTTCGAGTCTTCTCCTGCCAGTAACACCCCGATATTTCCTTCTACGTTTCTTCTTCTTCTTCTCCTCGGTCACGAACGTTGACCGAAGGTCCTTCAATGAGAGATGAGCCAAGTCTTTGAAAGAGGGTGCGGGAATGCGGGATATGAAGGAGCGAAAGACTGCGGGGGCTTCAGCCTCATTGGTGTGGCTGAGCAATTCTAAAGCTGGCGCTAGCCCGATGAGGTCGGGAGGATCGAGGACGCCACTAGACAGAGCCTTGTCTGCCTCAAAGGCAAGAGCGAAGGGGAGATTGAGGAGGAGGTCATCACACCGTCTCTGTCGAGCATCGGAGTACAGGCCGCGATTGACGATAGGAATACTGGAGGTTAGCCGATGTCGAATATGCATGCGCCCGCAGCGTTCGAGAAAGATATCGAGTTCATCCCGACTGCGAAAGGAGAGACAGACGAAACGACCGACACTCGGCATGGGCGCATCACCGTAGATAGACTCCTGACGTTCTGACAGTGGCGGACGATCGCCGAAGGCGGTGACAATCCGAGTGTTGATAGGCGAAGGGCCCAACTCAAAGACTGGTGGTGCGTTGGCCTCCAAGAAGACGTTGTAGGGCACACTCGTCGGATCGGATACAGATGTGCAAATTTCCACGATTTGCGACGCTCTGTACCACGAATAGGTCGTACGAGCTTCATCGAGAGTCAGATTCATGAGGAAATCGCTCAAAGATGCCATATCCGGCTCATCGCGCGGACGAGGGCGGGGCTTGAGTGAAAGCCGTATCCGGCGGTTTTCGAAATCGCATGCAACGGTAGCAAGACCATCGACGGATGCCTCAACAGAGAACGCCCCATCCCGACACAGCCTACCGAAAGCAAACTTCTCCAGCTCTATTTCGGCCGAATTGGCCCGGATCGCCTCTGCCTCCTGCTGCAAGACCAGAGGATCTGTCCATTCCGTCGACGCCACTCGAGCAACGAGTGCTGTATCATCCGGGCCTTTATTGCGGGAGAAGAGGACGCGGGATCTACCACCGGCAAGGATGCCGTTTTGACCAAAGACCGTCAAGAAGGTCTCGCCAGTATTCCTGTCTGGGAGGGTGAGGAGACCGTTCAAGAATCGGGCGTTAGCTCTATTGGGTTTGAATATGCGAACGTCAAGATTCAGTGGTGGTGACGTCGGGAATGGCGGTCGGTGAAGGTGTCTGGCGATGGAAATCTTGAGGTCATCCTGAGTAGTATACGGTGGTATACTCCGCATAAACAACTGCATGGCTGGGCACAGATGAGACACCACTTGAGAAAGGCGAGACACAACAATACTCACTGTCAGCAGAGACAAGGCGATGGTCAAGATCAAGCGTATAATCGATAAGCGCCGTACGTGACCAGCTGAGCAGCCTGGCCTTCAATGTGGGAATTGAAGTAGATGGCGGCGATTGAGTGGGACACACATTGAGGGCAGGTGCTTCAGGTAGCTTAGGTTCTTTTCGACATATTGAATGGTGGACAATGGGCTGGATTTCTCCCGAAGCGTGGAACTCATCATGCATGCCAATCGTCGAACAAGTGTTGTTTGAGGATCAGAACTGGCCGAGACTCCGAGTAACGAGAATGAAGGGTACTGAGTTTTCGGTATCGCCATACAAGCTAGTACCGAGACTCCAAAGATGTGTGATAGCAGTGTCACAATGGTCTGGAAGAGGCGCAACGTGAGCATTTGACATACCATGAGAGCAAGAAGACGACATACACTCCTGCTCAGTCTGATGCGTAACTTGTTTCCGTAATCGTTGAAGACGCTGTTCGACAGTAGCGGCAACGATGTAACGCACGATCCTGCCTGCGATCCTGATGAGGCGTTTTCTGCCGAGACGAAGACGGGCCAAAGATGGCAATGGGCGCCAGCGAGGGTGCAATTCATGGGAACAATAGGCGCATGGTGTGCATTGGAGGGCCGAGCAGGCGGGTACAGATGACTTGACTGAACGACGCGCTCGTCTGCTAGTGAACGGCCGGCACGTCCTGGAGCTACCCCAGCGCTGGGAGCGAAGCCGAGACTGTCCAACAGGATTTTGTGCACGGATTGGATTGTGCCAAGTGGTCCTCCGATTGAGGTCGCGGCTTCGAACCGGTTCCAAGACGCCTGTGAAATGCCGCCACGCTCGTGCAGCTTGACAGAACGTCCTGAATAGCAATGAGTGAGTTATCACAATGACAGTGGTGGGTGTATGCGCAGTGCGCACCCTCGGATAATAAATCAAAACGCTGCGATGCTCGGCGCGTAAAGTCGGCTTGATGTAAGACCATGCGTGCTTGGATGACCACTAAATAGGGCACCATGGCGTCGACAACGGGAAGGGCGAGTAGAGAGCGCGGCGGAGCATAGGCGGTCGGTGGTCGGGATGATCATGGAGGTCCTGGCAGTGGTTAATGCCAATGGAGGTCGGGTTGAGTGTAGCTCCCACGTGCCCTCTGGATTGCCACGCGTCGTACTCCGGGTGTTTTCTCTTGCTCATGAAAACGCTCTGCTGCGTACCCCATTCGCCTGCGGACATCAGTATTTCAGCGCCCGACAGTCATCTTGGTCATTGTTCTCACTTCAGTAGGGCATCGTGGAGTTGCCTCGTGTCCGAACAGTCTAAATGACATTGACCGTGCCTCTGTTCGCACCACAATATCTCTAATCTTGGATCCACGTGCCGAGTCAGCCTATTGGCACCTCCTCGGAGTGCTCTCGAGTCCATGCGAGGATCCCTTCATCATTGTCTGTGGTGCCGACTATGGACTATGAGCTATTCTCGAAGCCTTGATGACAACGTCCGGGGAAGTACTTCCCGTACTCGCGAAATGGGCCATTTCTTCTGACCGAAGCATTCTGAATCTCACGCTCGAAGCCAGCTACGAGAACGTTGAACTTTTCATCGTGTAGGCCGTCAATCCGAGCTCTAGTCCTCGTATAAATCGGTGTTCAGCGATCGTCCTCACCCTAACTATGTCACGAACCACAGAGCAGACACATGAGCTCCCACCATCGGAGGTCAACTCAATTGAAGCGATGCGCGCGCTACTGGACAAGTATACATGGACCAAGGACCTGTGCATAAATGCCCCGACCATCCCTCCTAAGGACGGGAAGATGTCCAAAGTTGTTGCAGTCACGGGAACGACCGGCGCGCTAGGATGCTACATTCTTTTTTCGCTGCTTATGGATCCACAAGTTGCTCGAGTCTACGCTATTAATCGGCCGCCGATCGACGGGCAAACGCTAGAGCATAGGCAAAGGATGTCTATGTCGGAAAAGGGACTCGATGTTGGTTGCCTGGACTCCCAAAAGCTCAAGCTTGTGGAAGTTACGGCCTACACGCGCGAGGCTCTACCGGTAAGTACTGCCATCCTGACTGACGGAGCTCGCGTTAACTTATCTTCTGCTCAACTTAGATGTTTAAGGACGTGACACACGTCATTCACAATGGTGCGAGTTTGTTCATACATCTCAGACGTCCGCGTTCACTTACTCCTTAAACGGAAAGCTTGGCGCGTCAGCTTCAGACACGACCTTTCCTCGTTTGAGCCCTGCATACGCGGGCTGCGAGATATCATCATGCTTGCTGTGGCCTTCCAAGCTCGGTTAATCTTGATCAGCTCTATCAGTGTTTCCCTCAGTAAGTCCTATAGTGATTCACGTAGTCGCATGCAAACTTTGTTTCATCAGAAGCGCCGCTTGGCACCGCTGTCCCCGAGGTTGCTACAGATATCCATCATGCTGTAGGACAAGGGTATGGTGCATCGAAGTGGGTTGCCGAAGAGCTAGTCCGAACGACGCCTGGCCTAGATTACCAGATTGCTCGTGTCGGGCAGTTATGCGGAGCGACAGACGGATACTGGAACACGAAGGAATGGTTACCGGCGTTGATCCGTGGCGCGACACTGCTTGGATGCCTGCCAGAGCAGGAGGGCGTGAGCGGCCAACCTCATCTTTCATGACCCTCGGATTGACTGACTGTCTCCTTTGCTTTAGAGCCTCACTTGGGTACCTATAAACGTCGCCGCCGGCATCATCGAAAGCTCTCTTGACGCGTCTGTACCCGTGTACCATCTTGTTCACCCTCATCCGGTCCAGTGGACTCCCTTCGTGCGCCTAGGTGCCAAGCACCTCAACGTGAAAACAGTGCCCCACGAGGAGTGGTTCGCCTTACTGAAACGATCTACATCCGAGAATGACGCCAAACAATTCTCAGTGTTCCTCGAGAGCATCACACATTTCGCGCTGCAAAAGTTTGAAACAAAGTTTTTGACAGAGAATGCGAAGGAGCTTAGGTCCGTGTCGGAGGAAGATATGCTTGCCTGGATGAGCTACTTCCGGCGCGTCAATTTCATTTGATCTTAGTAAGTTGATGTACTTGAGAGTCGATTATGTAGATTCGCAATTCTAGAGCCCCAGCCTCAAGTCAAGAACTAGGATGGTCGCTAAACCGTACACGCCGCCGGCATGGGTGCAATTGCTTCCAATCACCCAAGTTGCTTGCTCCGCTGAGAATTATATGTATAACGTACATCCGTACTGTAGTCGTCTGCTTCTTTATCATCCTACATTTGCCTTGTCTCTTTTTCGATCCATCTAATAGTCCCTCGTCTCTGGAGGAACGTTCGCCGTCTGCAGGATATCAGGTTATGAGCTGATTTGAAGTCGCCCTGAAAATGTACCAATTGACTCACGGGCGCATCTCTTGTAATCTCGATTGTGCCAGTAGCACCCGCAGCGCCGACCTTGGAGTCAGTGCCGGCAGAACGTGGGTTCTTGACGTCCTCGAAATTGATATCAGGATCATTCGGGGCGTCGTTGATGGAGGGCGCCTCTCGGAAGAGTTCAGTGCCATGCGCCTGTCCCGTAGATTGGGGGACGCCGAGACCTTTAGCCTGGAGACCGTGGTCAGGTTGCAAGGCAGGTTGACACGGTCTGTGCGCCACATACCTGCACCTCCTTCTTGATCGCCTTGCTGGAAGCGGCACCTTGTTCGTATTTGTGAGGCATGTTGGTAGATTCTGGGTAATGTAGAGAGGATGTTGAAAGAGGCTGAGTATATATTTGAGCGTTCGTTGGAGGATTGGAGCAGAGATGCGTCATTGTTGGCGATAGTTTCCATCGTGTAAGTACAAATGATAGATGGACTGACGTCATGCGCATAGTGATAGTATGAGTGAGGAGTTCAAGACGCCGCCGCTTGAGGTTGACGACGGTGCGTCCACAGCTACGGAAGTACTGAGGAAGATGATGAACAAACTCGACACATGTACAGCCGAGGATACGTACCAGTTGGCGTCCTATCCTAGACCGATTCACAACTCGCATTCGATTCTTCGATACGTCGAGCATACATGCAGCCAGCGAGATATATACCCGGCACCGAAGATCGACCGAAAGAACGACACATGTTCCCTTGCCTCAATCGATGAGACTGCTTGTACAAAGTCAGCGACTTCCGCGTATCAGCTACTTGTCATGTAGCACCGGAACATCATTGTCTTGCCTAGTAGGAGTCAAGTAGACAATGTGATATACGAGTAGACACGTCCTAGTAATGACTTCAACGGCTGCGTCCATAGCAGAACCATCTAACAGGAGGGTCAGGTCAGCGTCGTTCGAAAAGCGCGCAGCATTCGGACTGACCGTCTGGTCCGGCAAACACTGAGCTTCACAGCGCTCTACACGGACGCCAGCACCCAAGCCTTCCTAGTCCGGTATGGCAATATTCATTCGCAGAAGCAACTGCGCCATACGAGCGATTTGGAACTCCAAGCATGGAGTCGTGAAGAAGCTCATCCACGGGCCACTGTTATGCGCCGTAACTCAGCACCTGCAGCGCAATTGGAGTCTGGAGTCGTAGCATGGGATGGAGGATAAGGAAGGCTGATAAGTGAATGGAAGTGGAAACTCGACCCTCCTTCGCTATGACCTGCATGATTGATCTGACCAGCAAAAGAATCAACGATTTCGAAGGCTTGAAGTAGACAATTCACTGTTGCTGGAAAATGGCAAAGACGACTGTGAGATAACGTCGAGTTGTCCGGAGCAGAGGTATGATCGTTGAGGAATGTGCGATTGTTTCTATTGGTGGTCTTTTAGTCGAATCACAACGTCGGCGAACGGCCATACCTGAGCCGCGTAAACAGCAACAATGGGCCTTTCTATTGTGGCCAGACGCATTTTTTGTCCTGGTATAAACCCGCACCGCAGCGCATGGCATCGGCAGACTCGAGCCCATTCGCTGTGCATCCATCCTCCTACGGCCATCCTCCTTGGCGAGCACAGAATCAAATGGTCAGAGCCGTGCCGCATCGCAAGGCGGTTACTGGAAATTTTCAAGTGTGCCATTCAAGAAGAACGCGTGATGTCGGGCTGGAAAGTGCCTGCGCCTGCAGAGAGTGTCTGCCTAAGGATTCGGCCAGTAAGTCGTCCATACGCCCAACTTTCAGCTAGGCTGTCAAACGCTCCGCGTCTAGAAGACACAACCAGCACAGAGCGAGACAAACAAGCTGGGAGTGTCATGGATGTTTGTACACTTCCATCGAATGAGCTGCTGCCTTGGAGGAGACCGGTCACCGGTGAGTCTTTGTTTCACAAAAGACAGCTCTGAGACGGGCGTTGCTTGGATGGAAAGCAGACGTCGTGTGCGCCATGAATGATGGTCGCTGGAGGTAAACCATCAAGCTTCAAGCTCAAGCCAGACAATTTGACGCAATTGGGGTGTAGGCAAGCAAGCACAAGCACCCGCCGGCGGTGATTGCCCTTTCAGCATTACAGCAAAGTGCATTGATATGGAGAGTCTCCACAGCTTTTTCCACTCAGGATTTCGCTCAGGGTCACTGCGCCCCACCGTGTCTGAACGCGTGAAAGCTCGCGTCGTGATCGCAATTTGTATCACATCCGGGTTCAAACACAACATTTACAACTACGGACACCTTCAGGCGCCTTTCGGGTGTCTTTCGGGACTTGAATGGAGGCGACAGCACACGAATTCTGACCAGATTGGTACGAGATCACGACTGCCCTGAGCAAAATCCTGAGTGGAAAGTTTTGTGGAGCCTCTCCATAGCATTGCACCTCGCTGTACCGCATTGCCGCAACGTCTCGATTGGGCGATGATGAGCGCATTACTGGCATTACTGACAATCGCCGAAATTGCCTCTTTCGACCTTTCTTAGGTACTCTCATGCACCTCTCAAATCGACAACGACCACAACAAGAAACCCTGTGCCTCGCACCCTCAGCAGCATCTCGACCGCTGTATGAGCTTTCCTTTCGTGTATGTTGTGCCACGGTGCCCTTCTAGCTGGTAATCAAACCGAAGCCGCAGCTCGGAGGTGGACTGGGGAGCTTTTGTTCACTATTTTGCGCAAGTATACGAAGATTCGACGTTTCTATTGAGCGCCACAATCAGCGCGAGAGAATCATGAGATATACAGTGCATCGAGCGGGGTGGCGTTGAGGTAATGCGCGACAAAGGACTCTGGGCAGGACCAGGTAAGTCTATGGTCTGCGGCTGCTCGTGGGATGTAGAAGCTGATTGACGCGTTCTATGACAAGCAGCAGCAAGTCCATGTATAATCTTAGCACCGGGCTTGCCTCGGCCATGACTTCTTTTCGGGCAAAATGATGCAGTCTCAATACTCATCAGAGTCATCTGTCGGCCTCAAGGCCGGGTAACGAGGACCCCGGCATGCCGCCTGAGAGGTCCGGATTTTTTGTCGTACATTTTCGGTCAAATTATACCCTCAAGTCCGGTTTTTTGTCGGACATGTTGGATGAGAATCTGTGTGAGGTTCGGATTTGTGGTCGTACATAAAGTGCCCAGGTAGACCGAGGTTAGTCTGCGAAGTCGTACATTTTCAGCCCTCGGGTAGCTGAAAATGGTTCGAGCAGCCCATGATGGGCTCGTGTTGGCCACAATTCCACAGATTTAGTCCGGATCTGGCCAAACTTAGGTCCAGGTGCACTGAGGTACGGTCAAGAACTCGTACATTTTCGGTCTGCCGAAGCAAGCCCTGGTTGAAAACTCGTACATTTTCGGTCGATGAACCTCTGACAGAAACACCCAAAATTGACCTATTCTGAACCGGACCTCGCAGGCGGCATGCCGGGGTCCTGGGTAACGACGTCTGCTCTAGCCACCCTTCAATATCTCCCCAGTCTGAGCATGTCCAGCTCCACAAGGATCGCCTGAGATCAAGAGGTAGTGTTATTCAGATGTTTAATGCCAGCTTACTAGTTCCAACGCATTGACTTACCGGGGACTCTCAATCGCCGTCGTCTCTCAGGCATAAGATTATGACAATATGGACGCGCGTTGTCATCGATGATCAGACGCCCTTCGTAAGGCGAACCCAGCACTCCGCTTTCGGACCACCGATTTTAAAAGACGAAAGACTCGAGGAAATCTATCTGGTGAGCGTCAACAATATTAGTAGAAAATGATACTGAGCTGAATGTCAGGCCGACAATCATGGTGATGTCTACTGTTGAGTATTCACACCTGTTCCAGGCCGGTGGTACCTTTCTCTAAGGGAAGCAACCCATGAGAACTGACGTTTGTGCCTCCAGACGATCATGGCTACGAAAGCGAAGAATGTACTCTGGTGGTCGACTGACTCACAGAACGCACGGTAAGTCAAATCCGTTACCCAAGTTCTGTCATTGAACCCAGCTTAGAGACCCGAAGGTCACAGACCGATACGAAGGGGCAAGGGGAACTGGTTGTGAGAACGCACAGATAAACATACCCCCGCCAGCTACATGGGACGAGATATCGACAAAGGGGTTTGTGCGGACCGTTGTGACGAGGGTCCTATCTACGACAATGATGGACGAGGACGACATCTTTCAACAAGGATGTGATACTCTGCAAACATGCCAGATACACGAGACTTTGCTTGGTGCTCTCCGCGACTCGGCCGAATACGACACTTGTCTGGTCCCGCACGACTTCGTTTACACCCATCCGACCATTGCAGGGCTCGCAAAATTCTTATCAGACCTCGCTGGTTGGAAGAATATCGATGAACAGTCGAGGACAGCTGCCATGCATGCAATGGTCAAGAGGTACGCTGTGCAAGAAGCGGCCGTGACCCAGCCAATTGTCAAGGAGGGAGGCTCGCCTCAAGTGGTGTTGGTGACGGGTACGACGGACGATCTGGGATGTCATCTCCTTGCAGAGCTTTTGGCGGACCCGATGAATGCTATAGTTTACGCTGTGGATCGACCACGTCCGGCTCCGCTGAAGGAACGACAACGGAAAGCGATGGCGCAACGTGGAATCTACGTTCATCCTTTCGACTTGGGGAAGCTCTCGGTCATAGAGACCGAGGAGTATACGGTCGCAGCAATACCGGTGACTATTGCTCTTTCTTGGTGACGCCTTTTTGACTGAGACGTTACTCCAGATGTTGTTCAAGGTGACCCATATCATTCACAATGGTTCGGTTCTTGGTACATCGCGCCGAGTAGCGTCGACTGACTAGCTGTCACGCAGCATGGCGGACAGACTACAATCTCAATTTATCTGGCTTTGGACCCGCCATTCGTGATCTGCGAAGCGTCATTGACCTCTCCATGTGGACTCGCGCGAAGCTGACCTTCATCAGTACCGCTAGTGTCTTCACAAGTCGGTACTATACCAAGGATGTTTCTTCCCCGTTTTCTGAACTAGCATTACAGATGCTCCTACGGATGTAGGGCCGCTTCGAGAAAAGCTCATCGATGCTAGCTACGCGGCAGGTTCAGGTTACAGTGCGTCGAAATGGGTTGGTGAGGAATTGGTGCAAAGTGCGCCCCATCTCAAATACCAGATCGTTCGAGTCGGGCACCTAACCGGGGCCGTGAATGGGCCGTGGATATCTGAAGACTGGGTTTCCGCCTTGGTGCAGAGCGCCTCGTTACTAGGCTGTCTACCACAGTGGGATGGAGTAAGTTCATGATTGACTGCTATACCCTCGCTCTTCCTTACACAGTCGATCCAGAACGTCTCTTGGGTCCCCGTGGACTCAGCTGCGCATACCATTGTACGTTCACTGGACGACCCGGTCCACATCTACCATCTTGTACATCCAAAGCCTGTCCTGTGGTCTGCTCTTGCCCGTGTCATCTCGAGGCAGCTTCGTGTCCGCATATTATCATATGAAGAATGGCTTCGCTTGTTACAGGCTTCGTCGTTAGACGCTGCTACGCTGCCAGCTAAGAAGCATCTCAATTTCTTCGAAGGCCTCGAGGGACACAATGCAAGTCCGAAATACGAAGCGTTCGGCTTCCCCCGCATCAGTGTTGCTTTCATGTCGAGCAAGGAGCCAATATGCGCCTTGACCAACTGCCATACAAGGAGATGGGTGGGACACTGGCGATGTACATGAATTCAAAAGGGAGGGACGACAGGGATTGGTCCCTGGGTACTTGATGTATGGATGCCTGGCGTATAGATGCACCAAGTAGTACTGACAAAGTCTAATCTCCTAACAAATTGTGTATGCGGGAAGAGCGGGGCGGCCCAGGCGGGACGAAGTCAATCCATTTCATCTGATATTCAGGAGGAGTAGGTCTGCCACTTCTCGTATATCATTCAACGCCACCATGAAGAGAAGTCGGCGCTATCAATCAAAGGATGCAGAAGCAGGAGAAAGTCGAGAGGGCGGTGAACATACGTGGACGTGTGGCTGCTGGCAATTGATGCATTCCTCTCCACTTCATTTACCTTCATGGCCACAACATGACAAACATGCGCCTACTAGGTCCTACAATGTCATCAGCTCAGCACTCTGAGCCTGTACCTTACGAAGTCGCGCATCAGCTTTCGATTTATATGCAATCCTACCGGCTCTCGTACTTTACTGCCTTAGGTATCTACCTCATCCACGAGTTATAGACATAGGGCGACGACGTTTTGACATTTCCAATGCTTTGACAAACAACGAGTCAAGTATGCTACACATCATTCTCCTCTGTCTCATTCTTGTCACTTTCAGGAGTAGGTTCGCCCACGGGACACACAACGCGGTTGTGTTGGAAGGTCTTGGACTGCGTCAGTACAGTGTCAGTACTGCGTCTTGCCGTTGTGCCTGAAGGAACCGATCTCTCCTGTCCCCAGTCTTCCCCAGGGACCCCAGCTGAGAGCTCATATCCAATCGGGGCGTCACGAGTGCGCGCACCCGGCCCGACCGACAACATATAACGTCTTCCGTCATTTGTCCACCTCTCTCGAAGCCCACCATGACTGCGCTCAAGCCCAAGATACGGTATAATCCCTTTGCAAACATCTTCCTCGCGCTCGTCCTCCTCCTCCCTCTCACCAATGCCGCCATAAACCGTCATTCCGTCGTCACGCGCTACAACCCCACACGCAACGCGTCCTCACCCTCCACGCCAATGCAAGTCGGCAACGGCAACTTCGCTTTTGGTACGGACGTCACTGGCCTGCAGACCTTTCTTCCTTTCGCGATCATGTCCTCCTGGGGGTGGAAGAACGACTCTTTGCCCGCCGGGAAGACCCAGCAGGATGTCGACAAGTACCACGGCGTAAGTTGGGACAACCACGGCCACTTGGTGCAGTACGACTTCGGAGGGGCCGATGCCGCGATCCAGCAGTGGCTCATCGCGAACCCGAATCGCGTGAACCTCGGGCGGGTGGGAGTGCTGTTTCGTGATGGCGACGGAGCAGTGATGAACGTTACCGAAGCGGACTTGACGGATACGAAGCAGGAACTGGACCTCTGGACGGGCATCATCACGAGTACATTCACGTTCGCCAACGCTCCGGTTACGATCAAAACGACCTGCGCGCAAGAAGAGGACACGGTCGGTATATCCATTTCTTCGCCCCTCGTCGCGTCAGGACGGCTCGGCATCTTTGTCGACTTTCCCTGGAACGACGGCTTGTCCAAATTCAGCGCGCCGTTCGTTGGAAAGTTCAATATGACCGCGAATCATACTACGATTCTACACAGGAGCTTGCGGGGTGGTAGCGACGCGGCGATCACGCATGTCATGAACAACGCGTCGTTCGTAACATCGCTTGGCGGCAGCCCTTTCATCATTGAGAGGGATTCACCTGATGCCCACCGGTACAGTCTGACGCCCACTAGTCAATCCAAGACTTTCTCGCTGTCTGCCAACTTCGGTGTGCGAGGTGGTGAGAAGGTGTCCAGTTATTCGGAGGTCGAGGCATCGTCGAGAGTGGGGTGGGATCATTTCTGGACGAAGAGCGGATTTGTCGACCTTGTCACTGGATCTACTGATTCGCGCGCGGAAGAGTTGCAACGGAGGATCATCTTGTCGCGGTACTTGATGCGAGTCAACGAAGCCGGTGATACACCTCCACAGGAGGTAAGTCGAAGCAAATTCGTGATCCTCCTTTGCTGATAAGTATCGACAGTCCGGCCTAGTTAACGATGGATGGGTGAGTTCTTTCCACAAATGATCGTGTACAGCGACTTACTCATTTGTAGTATGGGTAAGTAAACTCAAAATTTCTTTGCATCTTCGACCAACATTTCCCAGAAAATTCCACATGGAGATGTACTTCTGGCACAGCGCGCACTGGGCTCTCTGGAACAACTGGGATCTGCTCTCTCGTTCAACCTCGGTATACGCATCCATGCTTGCCTCCGCCATTGTACGCGCCCAGGTACAGCAAGGCTGGTCCGCCGGTGCCCGCTGGCCCAAGATGACCGACCCCTCTGGTCGTTCCGCGCCGGGCGAGATCAACAACCTCCTCATCTGGGAACAACCACACCCTCTGATCTTCGCGCAATACGAGTACCGCGCCAACCCGACGCTGAAGACACTGACCAAGTGGGAGAACGTGGTGAGGGAAACGGCGGATTGGATGGCAAGCTTCGCGTTCTGGAACACTTCGACGGGGGTATACGATCTGGGTCCGCCGATGTACGTCGTGAGCGAGGATACGAGCCCGAACGTGACGATGAACCCGTCGTTCGAGTTGGCGTACTGGAACCTGGGGCTGGGATACGCAGAGAAGTGGATGACGCATCTCGGGAAGAAAGTGCCAGCAGATTGGACGAAGGTAAAGGACAATCTGGCGCCTCTTCCGATCGACAACGGGACGTATAAGGTCTACGAGGGTCTGGAAAACAGTTTCTGGACAGAGTCGAATTATACGAACGATCACCCGACGCTGGTGGGGTTACACGGGTGGCTGCCCAAGACACCTGGCGTGAATTTGACTATTGCGAGCGCGACGGCAACAAAAGTGGTGCAGAATTGGAATCTGACAAATTGCTGGGGGTGAGTCCGAGCGTTGGTCAGTTTGGACGACAACTGACTTGTTTAGGTGGGATTTCCCAATGTTGGCCATGTCCGCTGCGCGTAACGGAGACCCAGAGCAAGCGATTGACTGGTTACTGGACCCGCTATTCCAGTTCGACGACGTTGGGATGCCCGTCGGCGGCGTCAGGGCACCAACGCCGTATTTCCCTGGGTCTGGCGGTCTTCTGTACGCTGTCGCTATGATGGCAGGAGGCTGGGATGGTAGTGGCCTCTCAAAAGCACCCGGATTCCCGTCGGCTGGGTGGAATGTACATGTAGAAGGACTGAGCAAGGCGTTATGATAGCTTTACAGAATAATGTAAGAACGACTATACAATAAGAAGAGGAACACGCACTATTGCCCTATACTCGCATGATTTCCATCTGTGCTCGCTGGTTGGACTGGGCTTCTTTGTAGGCCAATGGTCGTTCAAGACCTATACTAAAGACAGTTGAAGAGAAAGACGAGTAGCCGTGTTGCAGTAGAGATTCGGGGTAGAAAGAGGACGAAGGAGAGATAGATTAGGTAGTCGTACACCGCCGAAGTTTCAAAGTGTGCCGGGGACCGGGGTGAAGAATTGATCTTTGCAGACTCCATTACTTAAGTTGAGATCAGCTCATCTCGCGGCAACACTACTGGGCCACATTACGCGTACGTGTGCTCGCTCTCCGGCCTTAAGCTTCAAGTTCCAGACACTTCCCACCTATCCAGTGTCTATGAGCATGTCAAAATACTCAGGAGAAAGAGTCCATGTGTACCTTCTTGGCGATGCGATCATCGCTTGCTCAACGTTAATTCCCGCTTCGGTTCCTAAAAAAAGGCCTGAGTCAAGCCCAAGTCAACCCACCTTGCCCTCGTACGTCCATCATGCAAGCCCATCCAGCTTTGCTCGGCGACGGAAAAGGCTGCTATCGCATCCATGTGACGGGGAATAGCGGTATGGCTCGTTCTTTGCTCTGTGGCTTCGTAAATCCGACCCCTGCTTCAAATGTCAGGAAGCGGCAAGGCAAGATGACATGACCTTCCTCTCGCTTAGATTTACTCTGAACTCAGAGCACGCTGGGTCTGCGACTTTCCGCGATCTTGGGCATTCCTTATATCTCTCTGGACAAGCTGTTCTGGCAGCCTGACTGGAAGGAAACCCCTGATGAGGAATTCCAGGCGAAAATTCGCGCGGCGTTTGACCAGTGCCCGAATGGCTGGATCGTAGATGGAAATCATATTCGGCGGAGTGGGGGACTTGTGCAGGACAATGCGACGGATACTATCTGTATGTCTTTCCTTTGCGGTGGGAAGCTGCTAGTGCTGACGTTTGTGCGTACTATAGGGCTTGACCCACCTCTCTGGTTTTACTTCCCCCGTATTGTTTACAGGACGTTCGGGCGTCTCGTAGGACGGCAAGAGCAGTGTGCGCCTGGCTGCATAGAGACTTGGAGGGAAGTCTTCTGCAGTAAGGAGAGCATCCTCCTCTGGTGTCTTACCCAGCACGGAACGAACCGCGCCCGTAACGAGGCGCGTCAACAAGTTATCGGTCCGGAGAGGATGAAGCGCATTCGCGGGACTGGTGCAGAGCTTGAGACATGGTTAAAGGACGTGGAGGATATGGTTCGCGCGAAGTAGGTGGTCAGAGTCGTTTGTGTCGTGATCTCGCCACCTTTCGGCGTGGATGCTATCGAGCGTTTATCTCGCAAGACCAAGAAGTACATGATAATACACAAGAGCTTCATTCGTGTTTACACTTGCTTTATGGCCCGCCTCAGGCTCCCCGAGCAGCCTGTTCCTTATTTCGCCGGATCTTCTCAACATATATGAAGGTAAAAAAGATGATGTCCATGATGTGTTCGCCTATACCTGGAAGGATCTCCAAGTATCCCGGCTTGCCGCCACTTCTGGAGAACAGACCACAGGTGCGCCGATGGTAGCGCGCGACGATGGTGTCAGAGCCGTCATTCAATATCAACTAACATCTGATTAGTAGGAGGAAATGAGGAAGTTGAGGTGGACTCGCAGTAGGTACGCGAAACCCTAATATCCATTTGTACTCTCTCCCGTCTGGGGCTTGGAATACGCGATGTCTAACATGCATGAGAACTTGAAGGCAGACGAGTGACTTGGAAACTGAGACTCACCGACCATATGCTCCCCACGATTGTTTCCTGAGAAACTTTGTGGCCGCGATGGGCTCTCGGGTCTGATATACGAACACGGAAGACTTCATGATCTTCCAGTTGATCCCTCCGAGTACCTTCCAGCGGTCTTTCAAGTCTACCAGTGTGGCGTCATCATCCCCAGCACCCAGGCGCTCAATAGCCGTCGTGCGGCCTTTCTTAGTGAGTCTGTTCCCCGTCGTGGAGACCCTGTAGAGGACCTGCCCAGAACTGGTGGTCCAGGAGTCGTTGAGAATGGAGGAGCAGGAGTGCAAAGTTTGGTACAAGTTCATGGCAGTGGTGGTGGGTGCGAACGAGCAGTTCGGACGATGTCTTGCTTTATATGTAGAGCTCGTAGTGTGGGAGACTAGGTACTGCGCAAGTGTCACTGTCAAGGCGGAGTGGATAGGCAAGAGTGATGAGTATCGGGCGATATGTAGCACTGAAGACTGAAGAACCTAGCGCCCTGAGGAGCCTGAAAGAATACATATAGAGTTGAGAGGCCCTACACGCACCGTCCAGTGTGATCACAATAGTGCCGAGGAAATGGGATGTGGACATTCAGGACGCCACAAGCACCGAGTTGATAGGATCACATCAGTTCCACACAGAGTTGATTTTGGAAGAGCTGAAGACTCAGAAGAGCATACAGCAAACTCACGAGTACCGAAGATACTGCGACGGCGGCACAGGAGGTTTAAGCATTGTGGGTTTGGAATTCCGGACAGCAAGTCGAGGGTGTTGTCATAGAGTACATGATTTCACATGCGATACGGTGGTCTGCTTCCTGCCATTCAAGTTGTGAGTGTAACACAGCAGGTTCCGAGTGTCAAGAAATGTACGCCAGGCGTACAGCCCATTCATCCGCTGTAAACGCAGTACGAAAGGATCAAGGAAGTCAGTACGTAGAGTACGCGATACTCGATTAGCATTGGCCAGTTCGGGCGCTAGCGGAGACGAGGAATAGATGGGCTTCGAGATGATCAGATCCGTGGAAGAGTCTCTAAGCCGTAGTTAGTCAGAAAGCAAATAAGAGAGTCGAGAGACATGAAAGCAACGAGACCACGGCAATCAACACAGCAATGACATGCCAGCGCATACACAGAGCAATCAGTGGCAGGAAGCCAAAATTGGGACTGTTAAATGAAAGGTCGCATGGAAGCGGCAGCAAGGCATGTGATGACGCGTCAGTGCTGGGCATCGCGGTCGGCGACGTCGAGAGCAGTGTGCGCACCATGCCAGCCAGTGCCGACGAACATATGCGCCGTTGCCGCTGCTGTCGAGTCGAAAGCCATGCCGAGGCGTGATGTGAGTCGTGACTGGCTTCGGACGTCACCGCCCGCCGGCTGTCTTGCTCATCAACCACCATCATCGCCGGACCATCGCTGATCACCGGCCCCACTCTCCGCGTCTGTCGCCGCTTCGTTTGGGACGCTTCTTCCCTCAACCACATCCCCACTCCACCTGGCGTTTGTCGTGGCTGCGAGTGCCGTGCCTCTGGACGCCAACTGCAGTTGCGACACCCGTCGACCTGCCCTCCCGGGTCCGTGCCCGCCCCCTTTTTCTGCCCTCCTCTTCTTTTCACCCCCGCGCAGCCTTGTTCACGTCCCACGCCCTCCCTACGCGCCTTCCCCAGATCTTTACCCACTCCTCTCTGGGCGCCTTCCTCGCGTCCCCATCGCCTCCCCGCGCGCCCTCCCTGCATTCTTGTTCTCGTACTGCGCGCTCCCCTTACATAATCACACCCCTCCCTTCGCGTCTCCCCCCGTCCTCGACTGCCGTCCTGCGCGCTCCCCCCACGGCCCTCCCCGCGCCCCTTCACGTCCTCAACAACCCTCCCTGTCCCCCCGGTCTGCGCCCGTCACCGCCGCTGTATTTGGGGAAGTAGCAGCGGGTTTTGGCGCCGTTCTGTACCCTCCCCGGCTATGCTCTTCACTCGAAGAACGACTGTACAGGAACTTTACATACTGCTATATACTGACCCTGTATCGGCGCCTTCCTCATCATTGCAATATAGCTCGCTGTGCAGACGTTTTAGACGGCCATCAGTGCAATGCGGGAAATGACTCACCGATGTTGACGAAAGGGGGGCTTCGACGCGGACACGTCAATTAAGCATTGGAACACTCACCTTGACCTGTACGCCGGTGACGCGATGGATTGCTGTATAACATTGGGCCACTAGCCCACCGAATATGTAGTTAGAAACTTGAAGCAGGATAAGGTAGATACGTACCTCCTGCACGCTTTCCAGTCTGTCGTCTTCCGCGAATTTCAAGCATGACACGCGCCAATTGGAGGGAGGAGTGCGCAGACAGTGAAAGAGACGTCAGTGTCAAAGTACGCGAGAAGAACAGATCGTCGACGTACCAGACGCCCTATCGCTCAACGCGTGAACTCATTGCCCAAATGGTTCTAGTACTGAGTCGGCGGACACAGACGACGAGCGCGTACGATTCTCGTTGAAGACTGGTCAAATCAATGAGTGATGATATGAGCAAGGAAAGATCAACGTACCATTCGATGCGCAATAGAGGGGATCATCCCCTTCCTATTCCCATAGAATACAGTCAGTAAGCACGACGCGGCAACAGGAGGCAGGCGCTTACCGTGTTTGCAGTCCGGTCTAGGTCGACGTTGCAGAGGATGGGTGCCCAACTTATCTGCAGTTGATGTTAGGACGTACCAGGTAGGCAAAGCACCCGTTGAACCACCAGTGCTTGCGAACGAATAGCAACGCCGCGGCGTATCGACTGCAAGTCCATCCGTGCCCAAGCCTGTCGCGAACCGAACACTGGAAGAAAAGACAACGGTCAGTAAGGTGGAGAGCACGTAGACGGGCGCTTACCGTGGTGGAAGAGAGAAGAAAGCAAAGAGTGAGATCAAAGCTTATTTACATGTGCAGTAGCTACCGAAAACAAACTTATTATTCAACGTGTACTCTACTGTACATCCAGACTGTATTGCAAGAGTTGAAAGGGAAAGAAAGGTAGTAAGATGAACTTACACGCGGCTTCGCCGCCCTCGACCTCGATAGCAGGCAGCAGTATATCCAGAGTTCGAGTCAATCCATCGACGCCAGACCTCTCCGTAACGTAGCTCGGCGTTACGCGAGCCAGAACGAATGCGGCGATAGTCTCCCCGTGGAGACAAAGTCCCGTCAACGATCGTAGTTTGTCCGTCCAAGCCAAGCCACAGGCACACAAATTGACGTTCTAACTCGATGGATGCCAGAGTCGCCCGCGGTCATGTACCGCCGTTTGTTGTGAGTCCCAGAGCAGTCGTCCAAATGCGCTTCGATGATTCGCCGGCGGAGCAGTAACGTGAACGAAGACTTACCGACGAGACAAGATCAACAAGCAGGTAACGAAGATGCTTACTACGGGCGGCCTTGTTCACGGAGCATGTACGGCCAAACGTCAAGGTGACAGCTATAGCATTGACAATAGTCCCGGTGTTCCAGCGCGTCGTGAGCCTTGCCGGCGGGGCCTTCGTCCTCCAAATAATGGACCCAAGGGGGTATTGGTTGAGCTGTATTCCCAAAAGGTCAGTACAAATCTGCGGCTAGAAGTTTGGCGCACTGACCTGTAGTGTTCAAACTGGATGCCTCGTTAACATGCCCGCCAACCGTTCTGCGACTCCAGCGTGCTGGGGATCGTTTCAGTCCTGTCTGTGGCACGTCGTCTGGTGAGCCCGACATCAGTCAGGATTAAGATCGACGTGAACGGGACAGCTTACCGTTCCGAGTCCGGCATGCGTCGATTCTAATGCTTGTTCATGTTCCGAGTACGCCGAGCCGCGCTGTCAGTCCTGGTGAGCCCGTCTTTCTTCTCAGCTTGACGGCATTGGTGTTTCAATGCCACGACAAGCGGGGCATTGGCGTTCGAGAGTCCATCGAGAGCGGCGCCGGTGCTTGGCGTCACAGCTCGACCATGAACACGCCTCGATGTTGGTGTCGGTCAACGTTCGAGACGTTCAGATCAAGGCTAACGCCAGGTGAGCACACAATCAGAGTCATAAAAAATGAAGACTTACATTCGTTCTCAAAACAAAACTCACGGATCAATGAATAGGCGCGCGTTCGAACGAAGGACTGTTGCCGCCCAGGTGGTGGGCAGTCGTCAAGTCTCGGTTGAGATAACCGTCCGCAGGTAGCGTGTTGACGATGCTCAAGTCAAGGCAGCGTCAATGCGGCCGCCTCAAATCCTACCAAATCAAGCGTACTAGACGCTGCCCACAAGGCAACAGCTAACGTATCCGCGTCGAACGCTGTTCCGGCAGCGAAGTTTGCCTAACAAAATGAACGTGAATCAACGGAAAACGAAGACGTTGCCCGAAGCTTACCTGGCAATGCGAACAGCTCGCCATCCTCAGAGTAAATCGGACATGAAAGCATCACGACGGTGAGTGGTGCTGTGGCATCAGCACCATGAACGGCCCGGGATGAGAGACGGTTTGTTGTGCCGCGTCAGCATTACGGCGCGACAACGATAGGGTAGCGTCGGCGGCGGCGGAAGGTTGCGTAGCACCGCTGGAGGGCGCCGACAATGGCTTGCTTGGGTGAAGAGTCATCGGTTATACTAATTGGTAGCAAGTAAGTCAGTAGTGAGGCCTGCGCAAGACGTGATCATAAGCTTACCTGTCGTAAGCCATGCTAAGCTCGCCAGCGGCACACGGAGACCGCGATACATCAGTGAGCGGAGGCATTGGCGCCTTGTAGCAACGAGTGACGGTCGAAGTGTGGCGGGAGTATCACGGCACGCCAACGAAAGGGAACGCTTCTGCGACTGCCGAAAGCTCAATCGTCCTGTACGCGTCTTGTAAGACGTCAGTTCTACTTTCATTGGGAGTCAAATCGGCACTCACCTTGTTGCCAATCCAACGCGGCGACGTTAGTCAACGTCATTCGGCCCAGTGCTCGGTTTACTGTGAAGCTAGGTGGAATGGGATCGTTAGCCAGATAGCGCGGCGTATACTAGGGCATTTGCATACCGTGCCGAGTCCGTCGTGAATCCGCGAGTGCCGAAGCGCTGAGAGCGAAATCGAGCAAAGTCGAAAAGGCGAAGGTGACGGTCAAGAATCAAGTATGTAACAAAGTCCAAAAATGGAAACACAGTACATAGCGCGAAAGTGAAGCGAATGTCAGAATCGAAGACGGAAGAAAGTGAGAAAGTGGTGGGTAGAAAGGGCAAGTAAGCAAGTGAATAGTCAAGCTATTCAATTGCTGAGAAATTCAAGTGGAAGTAGAGGAAGAAGGTGGAGAACTAGAAGAAAGTGGAAGTGGGAGATGATGGAGACAACAGACAGAATCAACGGGTTATGTACCATTTGGGGAGGTGCGCACGGGCCACAGGGATGCTTGTGGACCCTGCTTGCCTTATACGGATGCTCAAAGAATCGTCTGAGACGGGGAATTTCCCTCGAGGTGGGGATATGCGGGATGTGTCCTGAGTAGTCTCCTAGCGTCCTAGGAGCCTATAAAATGCACTGGTGAGCGTGGCGCACTGAGGATAGGGTCTCCAGATAGTACCGGGCTGGCTCGGTAAGCGGTCATACTTGGATGAAGTTGAGGAAGCGGGAGGGGGTTTCGACGGTCTACAGGCAAGAGATAAGCACGATGGGGCCGTTCATGAGCGGCGAGGGGACCCAAAAACGTATGCTGCATGACTCGGGTAGCGGTGTTGAGCGCTGCGTGAACGGCAGCATGGAAAAGTAAGTGTGGCGCACTTTTTCGCCCTGTCATCACGAAGCGCGCTGTTAACGTTTTGGCTGATCTCAATACATAGTTTGAGGCTTACTAACGGGCTCCAATGCTCAGATGCGCCGGATCATGCTTTTCTCCCATTGAAAGCTTGAAATATTTTACTCACCCTCAAGATTTGGATGTTCCGGCCGTACGACGGTCTGCAATCGGCTGGGGGCAGCTTCTAGACAAGCTTTCAGTAGTTTGAGTCAAACTCGTCTCTGAGAGGAGCGTCAATCGGGATAGCTAGACGTGGTAGTACGTGCACAAGCACAGTATGCGTCATAGGGCAGCGCTTGCGCTGCCCGAGTCTGACCGCGCGCCATTCTGACCCGCAAATGGGCCAAAAAATTGTCACAGATTACTCACCTTCAATTGAGACAGAAAGCAGCCTAGGCTGCCTAGAACTGCTCAAAAGTTTTGAATTCATGAGGGTGAAGAAAAATGTTTGCTTTGAGGCTCGAACGATCGGACATGCACTACTCGATCGCACGCTCAACCACTCAGCCAACCACGCTTGCTGGAGTTACCCTTCGTTTAGATATGGCGCCATGGCGCTGCTGATTTGCCTGGCGCTCACAATCATTTACACTTCACCTCACGACAACCCACACCATTTACGCGGCCGACTTCACCAGCATTTGAGAACGTTTTAGTATTTCATTTGAGCCGGGGCGCACACGTGATGGACGCGTCTCCGGCAGCATGACCCCAACGGTATGTTTGTTTTTTGATCGCGCTCAGGCTGCCAGTGCTCCTGGTCACTCACCGTGACAGTCCTTCCACCTACCGTCATTACGCCCCCTCTATTCGCCGTCTTCGCCCTCTGTAAGCATCTTGGAACTTTCATGTTCCATTCTGGCGTTCACTTTTTCCTCAGTCCCGGGGCTTTGCACTGTTGAGAATGGTGGTTGGGCTGGAGGTGGTGAAGGACGGCGTACTCGCCGTCGTCGGGCCCAAGTGAGTTTCATTCCCTTTTGGCGAGCCTCCAATTGATGAAGAAGACTGCCTTAGCTGTTCTTCACTTCCTCAAACGTCCTCCTCGCCGTCGCTGGCTCCCGTACAACGTCGTGGTCGCCGTGGTTGCGTCCTCCACCATTCTTTTGCACACAGAGTCCTAACTCACTAGTATTTAGGTCATGCCGCGCCTCTCCGACGACTTCCAGCCCTCCCCACCGCCACCGTCCTATCTCAGTGGCCGGCACCCTCGTTTTCCAGCCCAGAACTTGATCAACTCTGTGCTGGGATGCGAGGGTGCTGGGCACGTACTAACCCTTTTGAAGCGTCGTATCCACCATGGGACCACGAAGGGACCGGTCATTTGTATCAGCCATTCACAGCTGGAGTTCGAGCAGCCATGACGCAATGGAACCTACACATTCGCGTGAAGTTGTAGGGCGGAGTGCGTCATGCCAACGGACGAGCAAGGTACGTACAGCTTTCTCGCGCATTGAGAGGGACTGAACCGAATATAGGTTGACTATCTGTATTGACACCAGACGCTTGAAGGTGCGTATGCCATTGCCTGATTCTGTTAAATGCTCGTTGACTTGAACATAGTCTTTACTATATGTATCGACGCCGGACAAGGGGGTCCATGGCTACCATCGTCCAATTAGCTACCATCGTCCAATTAGCTCGGTACGGTTTTCCTTTTCGCATCCAACCCCCTCGCAATCCATCACAGAGCCTGATCATCTCTGTCTTGGTCTGCGAGTGGGCTAGACGCGTAACTGACCAGCCATACAGATTCTCATCAAACCATTTCTTCTTCAAGTTATTGTCAACCGGTAAGCCATAGACTCACGGTGCTATCAATCTTAAAGACTTCAAAGGTGTTCGACGATGACTATATGGATCGAGAGCTGGCGAGCAGCTCTCTTCGTGCTTGGTCAGTTTTGCATTTACTGTCGATCTCACGGCATGGTTCAGGCGAGGCTGACGTCAAGTCAAGGCTTTGACTATATGTATCGAGAGCTGGCGAACGTCACGGTAAGCTTCAACCTTGCAGAATCGAAAGTGAGTCACTTTTGCGCTCGGTTTTGGCTTTGACTATATGGATTGAAAGCGCGGGAGCAGCCTAACAAGTCACTCAAAACTGTTGACTGTCAAGCTCTTGTGCGGTACAAATTGATAGCAGTAAGTCACTTTTTTCGCCTGTTGAGCACTTTTGCTGAGGGATTCCTAGTTTGTAAGTCCGTTGCATATCCGTTTTGAAGCTCTCACCGAGTCTGGACAAGTATAGAATGTAGTTGATGTGAGTCGCACCACTTGAGGGAAATGCGCTACTGACAAGCCTTGCAGAGCAGAATACACTTGATTTCAGTGCGGCTGCAAATCCACATGTGCATGCAGGGGGAACTTATGACGGTACGTGCTTCGCTTGTTTCTACTTTGACCCGGTCCAAGGGGCCCCAGAGGGCGAATCCATGGCCGTCTGAGAAGATTACGTAACAAGGTAGCTCGGCGACATAGCATTTTTGGCGTTTTTAACTGGCTCACAGCCCTGCAAGGCGGGCGGACGTCCAGAGGGTGAATTCCTCAACACCGCCACAGTATCGTGGGAATAACCCCGACACTAGGCAGTTTCCTGAAAAGGGTGAGCGCCCCCCGACGTCCGCCCCCGGTCCCTGCCCCGCCCCGCCCCCCCCTGCCCCGCTGCTGACCCCTACCCCGCCCCACCCATCCCTCACCCCTCCGCCCTGGCAGTGCTGATCATTGATGGGTGAGTTCTTTCCACACATGTTGCTTGCTCAACGTTGATTGCCCCTGATTCGGCTTGAGTCAAGCCCAAGTCAACCCACCTTGCCCTCGTACGTCCATCATGCAAGCCCATCCAGCTTTGCTCGGCGACGGAAAAGGCTGCTATCGCATCCATGTGACGGGGAATAGCGGTATGGCTCGTTCTTTGCTCTGTGGCTTCGTAAATCCGACCCCTGCTTCAAATGTCAGGAAGCGGCAAGGCAAGATGACATGACCTTCCTCTCGCTTAGATTTACTCTGAACTCAGAGCACGCTGGGTCTGCGACTTTCCGCGATCTTGGGCATTCCTTATATCTCTCTGGACAAGCTGTTCTGGCAGCCTGACTGGAAGGAAACCCCTGATGAGGAATTCCAGGCGAAAATTCGCGCGGCGTTTGACCAGTGCCCGAATGGCTGGATCGTAGATGGAAATCATATTCGGCGGAGTGGGGGACTTGTGCAGGACAATGCGACGGATACTATCTGTATGTCTTTCCTTTGCGGTGGGAAGCTGCTAGTGCTGACGTTTGTGCGTACTATAGGGCTTGACCCACCTCTCTGGTTTTACTTCCCCCGTATTGTTTACAGGACGTTCGGGCGTCTCGTAGGACGGCAAGAGCAGTGTGCGCCTGGCTGCATAGAGACTTGGAGGGAAGTCTTCTGCAGTAAGGAGAGCATCCTCCTCTGGTGTCTTACCCAGCACGGAACGAACCGCGCCCGTAACGAGGCGCGTCAACAAGTTATCGGTCCGGAGAGGATGAAGCGCATTCGCGGGACTGGTGCAGAGCTTGAGACATGGTTAAAGGACGTGGAGGATATGGTTCGCGCGAAGTAGGTGGTCAGAGTCGTTTGTGTCGTGATCTCGCCACCTTTCGGCGTGGATGCTATCGAGCGTTTATCTCGCAAGACCAAGAAGTACATGATAATACACAAGAGCTTCATTCGTGTTTACACTTGCTTTATGGCCCGCCTCAGGCTCCCCGAGCAGCCTGTTCCTTATTTCGCCGGATCTTCTCAACATATATGAAGGTAAAAAAGATGATGTCCATGATGTGTTCGCCTATACCTGGAAGGATCTCCAAGTATCCCGGCTTGCCGCCACTTCTGGAGAACAGACCACAGGTGCGCCGATGGTAGCGCGCGACGATGGTGTCAGAGCCGTCATTCAATATCAACTAACATCTGATTAGTAGGAGGAAATGAGGAAGTTGAGGTGGACTCGCAGTAGGTACGCGAAACCCTAATATCCATTTGTACTCTCTCCCGTCTGGGGCTTGGAATACGCGATGTCTAACATGCATGAGAACTTGAAGGCAGACGAGTGACTTGGAAACTGAGACTCACCGACCATATGCTCCCCACGATTGTTTCCTGAGAAACTTTGTGGCCGCGATGGGCTCTCGGGTCTGATATACGAACACGGAAGACTTCATGATCTTCCAGTTGATCCCTCCGAGTACCTTCCAGCGGTCTTTCAAGTCTACCAGTGTGGCGTCATCATCCCCAGCACCCAGGCGCTCAATAGCCGTCGTGCGGCCTTTCTTAGTGAGTCTGTTCCCCGTCGTGGAGACCCTGTAGAGGACCTGCCCAGAACTGGTGGTCCAGGAGTCGTTGAGAATGGAGGAGCAGGAGTGCAAAGTTTGGTACAAGTTCATGGCAGTGGTGGTGGGTGCGAACGAGCAGTTCGGACGATGTCTTGCTTTATATGTAGAGCTCGTAGTGTGGGAGACTAGGTACTGCGCAAGTGTCACTGTCAAGGCGGAGTGGATAGGCAAGAGTGATGAGTATCGGGCGATATGTAGCACTGAAGACTGAAGAACCTAGCGCCCTGAGGAGCCTGAAAGAATACATATAGAGTTGAGAGGCCCTACACGCACCGTCCAGTGTGATCACAATAGTGCCGAGGAAATGGGATGTGGACATTCAGGACGCCACAAGCACCGAGTTGATAGGATCACATCAGTTCCACACAGAGTTGATTTTGGAAGAGCTGAAGACTCAGAAGAGCATACAGCAAACTCACGAGTACCGAAGATACTGCGACGGCGGCACAGGAGGTTTAAGCATTGTGGGTTTGGAATTCCGGACAGCAAGTCGAGGGTGTTGTCATAGAGTACATGATTTCACATGCGATACGGTGGTCTGCTTCCTGCCATTCAAGTTGTGAGTGTAACACAGCAGGTTCCGAGTGTCAAGAAATGTACGCCAGGCGTACAGCCCATTCATCCGCTGTAAACGCAGTACGAAAGGATCAAGGAAGTCAGTACGTAGAGTACGCGATACTCGATTAGCATTGGCCAGTTCGGGCGCTAGCGGAGACGAGGAATAGATGGGCTTCGAGATGATCAGATCCGTGGAAGAGTCTCTAAGCCGTAGTTAGTCAGAAAGCAAATAAGAGAGTCGAGAGACATGAAAGCAACGAGACCACGGCAATCAACACAGCAATGACATGCCAGCGCATACACAGAGCAATCAGTGGCAGGAAGCCAAAATTGGGACTGTTAAATGAAAGGTCGCATGGAAGCGGCAGCAAGGCATGTGATGACGCGTCAGTGCTGGGCATCGCGGTCGGCGACGTCGAGAGCAGTGTGCGCACCATGCCAGCCAGTGCCGACGAACATATGCGCCGTTGCCGCTGCTGTCGAGTCGAAAGCCATGCCGAGGCGTGATGTGAGTCGTGACTGGCTTCGGACGTCACCGCCCGCCGGCTGTCTTGCTCATCAACCACCATCATCGCCGGACCATCGCTGATCACCGGCCCCACTCTCCGCGTCTGTCGCCGCTTCGTTTGGGACGCTTCTTCCCTCAACCACATCCCCACTCCACCTGGCGTTTGTCGTGGCTGCGAGTGCCGTGCCTCTGGACGCCAACTGCAGTTGCGACACCCGTCGACCTGCCCTCCCGGGTCCGTGCCCGCCCCCTTTTTCTGCCCTCCTCTTCTTTTCACCCCCGCGCAGCCTTGTTCACGTCCCACGCCCTCCCTACGCGCCTTCCCCAGATCTTTACCCACTCCTCTCTGGGCGCCTTCCTCGCGTCCCCATCGCCTCCCCGCGCGCCCTCCCTGCATTCTTGTTCTCGTACTGCGCGCTCCCCTTACATAATCACACCCCTCCCTTCGCGTCTCCCCCCGTCCTCGACTGCCGTCCTGCGCGCTCCCCCCACGGCCCTCCCCGCGCCCCTTCACGTCCTCAACAACCCTCCCTGTCCCCCCGGTCTGCGCCCGTCACCGCCGCTGTATTTGGGGAAGTAGCAGCGGGTTTTGGCGCCGTTCTGTACCCTCCCCGGCTATGCTCTTCACTCGAAGAACGACTGTACAGGAACTTTACATACTGCTATATACTGACCCTGTATCGGCGCCTTCCTCATCATTGCAATATAGCTCGCTGTGCAGACGTTTTAGACGGCCATCAGTGCAATGCGGGAAATGACTCACCGATGTTGACGAAAGGGGGGCTTCGACGCGGACACGTCAATTAAGCATTGGAACACTCACCTTGACCTGTACGCCGGTGACGCGATGGATTGCTGTATAACATTGGGCCACTAGCCCACCGAATATGTAGTTAGAAACTTGAAGCAGGATAAGGTAGATACGTACCTCCTGCACGCTTTCCAGTCTGTCGTCTTCCGCGAATTTCAAGCATGACACGCGCCAATTGGAGGGAGGAGTGCGCAGACAGTGAAAGAGACGTCAGTGTCAAAGTACGCGAGAAGAACAGATCGTCGACGTACCAGACGCCCTATCGCTCAACGCGTGAACTCATTGCCCAAATGGTTCTAGTACTGAGTCGGCGGACACAGACGACGAGCGCGTACGATTCTCGTTGAAGACTGGTCAAATCAATGAGTGATGATATGAGCAAGGAAAGATCAACGTACCATTCGATGCGCAATAGAGGGGATCATCCCCTTCCTATTCCCATAGAATACAGTCAGTAAGCACGACGCGGCAACAGGAGGCAGGCGCTTACCGTGTTTGCAGTCCGGTCTAGGTCGACGTTGCAGAGGATGGGTGCCCAACTTATCTGCAGTTGATGTTAGGACGTACCAGGTAGGCAAAGCACCCGTTGAACCACCAGTGCTTGCGAACGAATAGCAACGCCGCGGCGTATCGACTGCAAGTCCATCCGTGCCCAAGCCTGTCGCGAACCGAACACTGGAAGAAAAGACAACGGTCAGTAAGGTGGAGAGCACGTAGACGGGCGCTTACCGTGGTGGAAGAGAGAAGAAAGCAAAGAGTGAGATCAAAGCTTATTTACATGTGCAGTAGCTACCGAAAACAAACTTATTATTCAACGTGTACTCTACTGTACATCCAGACTGTATTGCAAGAGTTGAAAGGGAAAGAAAGGTAGTAAGATGAACTTACACGCGGCTTCGCCGCCCTCGACCTCGATAGCAGGCAGCAGTATATCCAGAGTTCGAGTCAATCCATCGACGCCAGACCTCTCCGTAACGTAGCTCGGCGTTACGCGAGCCAGAACGAATGCGGCGATAGTCTCCCCGTGGAGACAAAGTCCCGTCAACGATCGTAGTTTGTCCGTCCAAGCCAAGCCACAGGCACACAAATTGACGTTCTAACTCGATGGATGCCAGAGTCGCCCGCGGTCATGTACCGCCGTTTGTTGTGAGTCCCAGAGCAGTCGTCCAAATGCGCTTCGATGATTCGCCGGCGGAGCAGTAACGTGAACGAAGACTTACCGACGAGACAAGATCAACAAGCAGGTAACGAAGATGCTTACTACGGGCGGCCTTGTTCACGGAGCATGTACGGCCAAACGTCAAGGTGACAGCTATAGCATTGACAATAGTCCCGGTGTTCCAGCGCGTCGTGAGCCTTGCCGGCGGGGCCTTCGTCCTCCAAATAATGGACCCAAGGGGGTATTGGTTGAGCTGTATTCCCAAAAGGTCAGTACAAATCTGCGGCTAGAAGTTTGGCGCACTGACCTGTAGTGTTCAAACTGGATGCCTCGTTAACATGCCCGCCAACCGTTCTGCGACTCCAGCGTGCTGGGGATCGTTTCAGTCCTGTCTGTGGCACGTCGTCTGGTGAGCCCGACATCAGTCAGGATTAAGATCGACGTGAACGGGACAGCTTACCGTTCCGAGTCCGGCATGCGTCGATTCTAATGCTTGTTCATGTTCCGAGTACGCCGAGCCGCGCTGTCAGTCCTGGTGAGCCCGTCTTTCTTCTCAGCTTGACGGCATTGGTGTTTCAATGCCACGACAAGCGGGGCATTGGCGTTCGAGAGTCCATCGAGAGCGGCGCCGGTGCTTGGCGTCACAGCTCGACCATGAACACGCCTCGATGTTGGTGTCGGTCAACGTTCGAGACGTTCAGATCAAGGCTAACGCCAGGTGAGCACACAATCAGAGTCATAAAAAATGAAGACTTACATTCGTTCTCAAAACAAAACTCACGGATCAATGAATAGGCGCGCGTTCGAACGAAGGACTGTTGCCGCCCAGGTGGTGGGCAGTCGTCAAGTCTCGGTTGAGATAACCGTCCGCAGGTAGCGTGTTGACGATGCTCAAGTCAAGGCAGCGTCAATGCGGCCGCCTCAAATCCTACCAAATCAAGCGTACTAGACGCTGCCCACAAGGCAACAGCTAACGTATCCGCGTCGAACGCTGTTCCGGCAGCGAAGTTTGCCTAACAAAATGAACGTGAATCAACGGAAAACGAAGACGTTGCCCGAAGCTTACCTGGCAATGCGAACAGCTCGCCATCCTCAGAGTAAATCGGACATGAAAGCATCACGACGGTGAGTGGTGCTGTGGCATCAGCACCATGAACGGCCCGGGATGAGAGACGGTTTGTTGTGCCGCGTCAGCATTACGGCGCGACAACGATAGGGTAGCGTCGGCGGCGGCGGAAGGTTGCGTAGCACCGCTGGAGGGCGCCGACAATGGCTTGCTTGGGTGAAGAGTCATCGGTTATACTAATTGGTAGCAAGTAAGTCAGTAGTGAGGCCTGCGCAAGACGTGATCATAAGCTTACCTGTCGTAAGCCATGCTAAGCTCGCCAGCGGCACACGGAGACCGCGATACATCAGTGAGCGGAGGCATTGGCGCCTTGTAGCAACGAGTGACGGTCGAAGTGTGGCGGGAGTATCACGGCACGCCAACGAAAGGGAACGCTTCTGCGACTGCCGAAAGCTCAATCGTCCTGTACGCGTCTTGTAAGACGTCAGTTCTACTTTCATTGGGAGTCAAATCGGCACTCACCTTGTTGCCAATCCAACGCGGCGACGTTAGTCAACGTCATTCGGCCCAGTGCTCGGTTTACTGTGAAGCTAGGTGGAATGGGATCGTTAGCCAGATAGCGCGGCGTATACTAGGGCATTTGCATACCGTGCCGAGTCCGTCGTGAATCCGCGAGTGCCGAAGCGCTGAGAGCGAAATCGAGCAAAGTCGAAAAGGCGAAGGTGACGGTCAAGAATCAAGTATGTAACAAAGTCCAAAAATGGAAACACAGTACATAGCGCGAAAGTGAAGCGAATGTCAGAATCGAAGACGGAAGAAAGTGAGAAAGTGGTGGGTAGAAAGGGCAAGTAAGCAAGTGAATAGTCAAGCTATTCAATTGCTGAGAAATTCAAGTGGAAGTAGAGGAAGAAGGTGGAGAACTAGAAGAAAGTGGAAGTGGGAGATGATGGAGACAACAGACAGAATCAACGGGTTATGTACCATTTGGGGAGGTGCGCACGGGCCACAGGGATGCTTGTGGACCCTGCTTGCCTTATACGGATGCTCAAAGAATCGTCTGAGACGGGGAATTTCCCTCGAGGTGGGGATATGCGGGATGTGTCCTGAGTAGTCTCCTAGCGTCCTAGGAGCCTATAAAATGCACTGGTGAGCGTGGCGCACTGAGGATAGGGTCTCCAGATAGTACCGGGCTGGCTCGGTAAGCGGTCATACTTGGATGAAGTTGAGGAAGCGGGAGGGGGTTTCGACGGTCTACAGGCAAGAGATAAGCACGATGGGGCCGTTCATGAGCGGCGAGGGGACCCAAAAACGTATGCTGCATGACTCGGGTAGCGGTGTTGAGCGCTGCGTGAACGGCAGCATGGAAAAGTAAGTGTGGCGCACTTTTTCGCCCTGTCATCACGAAGCGCGCTGTTAACGTTTTGGCTGATCTCAATACATAGTTTGAGGCTTACTAACGGGCTCCAATGCTCAGATGCGCCGGATCATGCTTTTCTCCCATTGAAAGCTTGAAATATTTTACTCACCCTCAAGATTTGGATGTTCCGGCCGTACGACGGTCTGCAATCGGCTGGGGGCAGCTTCTAGACAAGCTTTCAGTAGTTTGAGTCAAACTCGTCTCTGAGAGGAGCGTCAATCGGGATAGCTAGACGTGGTAGTACGTGCACAAGCACAGTATGCGTCATAGGGCAGCGCTTGCGCTGCCCGAGTCTGACCGCGCGCCATTCTGACCCGCAAATGGGCCAAAAAATTGTCACAGATTACTCACCTTCAATTGAGACAGAAAGCAGCCTAGGCTGCCTAGAACTGCTCAAAAGTTTTGAATTCATGAGGGTGAAGAAAAATGTTTGCTTTGAGGCTCGAACGATCGGACATGCACTACTCGATCGCACGCTCAACCACTCAGCCAACCACGCTTGCTGGAGTTACCCTTCGTTTAGATATGGCGCCATGGCGCTGCTGATTTGCCTGGCGCTCACAATCATTTACACTTCACCTCACGACAACCCACACCATTTACGCGGCCGACTTCACCAGCATTTGAGAACGTTTTAGTATTTCATTTGAGCCGGGGCGCACACGTGATGGACGCGTCTCCGGCAGCATGACCCCAACGGTATGTTTGTTTTTTGATCGCGCTCAGGCTGCCAGTGCTCCTGGTCACTCACCGTGACAGTCCTTCCACCTACCGTCATTACGCCCCCTCTATTCGCCGTCTTCGCCCTCTGTAAGCATCTTGGAACTTTCATGTTCCATTCTGGCGTTCACTTTTTCCTCAGTCCCGGGGCTTTGCACTGTTGAGAATGGTGGTTGGGCTGGAGGTGGTGAAGGACGGCGTACTCGCCGTCGTCGGGCCCAAGTGAGTTTCATTCCCTTTTGGCGAGCCTCCAATTGATGAAGAAGACTGCCTTAGCTGTTCTTCACTTCCTCAAACGTCCTCCTCGCCGTCGCTGGCTCCCGTACAACGTCGTGGTCGCCGTGGTTGCGTCCTCCACCATTCTTTTGCACACAGAGTCCTAACTCACTAGTATTTAGGTCATGCCGCGCCTCTCCGACGACTTCCAGCCCTCCCCACCGCCACCGTCCTATCTCAGTGGCCGGCACCCTCGTTTTCCAGCCCAGAACTTGATCAACTCTGTGCTGGGATGCGAGGGTGCTGGGCACGTACTAACCCTTTTGAAGCGTCGTATCCACCATGGGACCACGAAGGGACCGGTCATTTGTATCAGCCATTCACAGCTGGAGTTCGAGCAGCCATGACGCAATGGAACCTACACATTCGCGTGAAGTTGTAGGGCGGAGTGCGTCATGCCAACGGACGAGCAAGGTACGTACAGCTTTCTCGCGCATTGAGAGGGACTGAACCGAATATAGGTTGACTATCTGTATTGACACCAGACGCTTGAAGGTGCGTATGCCATTGCCTGATTCTGTTAAATGCTCGTTGACTTGAACATAGTCTTTACTATATGTATCGACGCCGGACAAGGGGGTCCATGGCTACCATCGTCCAATTAGCTACCATCGTCCAATTAGCTCGGTACGGTTTTCCTTTTCGCATCCAACCCCCTCGCAATCCATCACAGAGCCTGATCATCTCTGTCTTGGTCTGCGAGTGGGCTAGACGCGTAACTGACCAGCCATACAGATTCTCATCAAACCATTTCTTCTTCAAGTTATTGTCAACCGGTAAGCCATAGACTCACGGTGCTATCAATCTTAAAGACTTCAAAGGTGTTCGACGATGACTATATGGATCGAGAGCTGGCGAGCAGCTCTCTTCGTGCTTGGTCAGTTTTGCATTTACTGTCGATCTCACGGCATGGTTCAGGCGAGGCTGACGTCAAGTCAAGGCTTTGACTATATGTATCGAGAGCTGGCGAACGTCACGGTAAGCTTCAACCTTGCAGAATCGAAAGTGAGTCACTTTTGCGCTCGGTTTTGGCTTTGACTATATGGATTGAAAGCGCGGGAGCAGCCTAACAAGTCACTCAAAACTGTTGACTGTCAAGCTCTTGTGCGGTACAAATTGATAGCAGTAAGTCACTTTTTTCGCCTGTTGAGCACTTTTGCTGAGGGATTCCTAGTTTGTAAGTCCGTTGCATATCCGTTTTGAAGCTCTCACCGAGTCTGGACAAGTATAGAATGTAGTTGATGTGAGTCGCACCACTTGAGGGAAATGCGCTACTGACAAGCCTTGCAGAGCAGAATACACTTGATTTCAGTGCGGCTGCAAATCCACATGTGCATGCAGGGGGAACTTATGACGGTACGTGCTTCGCTTGTTTCTACTTTGACCCGGTCCAAGGGGCCCCAGAGGGCGAATCCATGGCCGTCTGAGAAGATTACGTAACAAGGTAGCTCGGCGACATAGCATTTTTGGCGTTTTTAACTGGCTCACAGCCCTGCAAGGCGGGCGGACGTCCAGAGGGTGAATTCCTCAACACCGCCACAGTATCGTGGGAATAACCCCGACACTAGGCAGTTTCCTGAAAAGGGTGAGCGCCCCCCGACGTCCGCCCCCGGTCCCTGCCCCGCCCCGCCCCCCCCTGCCCCGCTGCTGACCCCTACCCCGCCCCACCCATCCCTCACCCCTCCGCCCTGGCAGTGCTGATCATTGATGGGTGAGTTCTTTCCACACATGTTGCTTGCTCAACGTTGATTGCCCCTGATTCGGCTTGAGTCAAGCCCAAGTCAACCCACCTTGCCCTCGTACGTCCATCATGCAAGCCCATCCAGCTTTGCTCGGCGACGGAAAAGGCTGCTATCGCATCCATGTGACGGGGAATAGCGGTATGGCTCGTTCTTTGCTCTGTGGCTTCGTAAATCCGACCCCTGCTTCAAATGTCAGGAAGCGGCAAGGCAAGATGACATGACCTTCCTCTCGCTTAGATTTACTCTGAACTCAGAGCACGCTGGGTCTGCGACTTTCCGCGATTCTGGGCATTCCTTATATCTCTCTGGACAAGCTGTTCTGGCAGCCTGACTGGAAGGAAACCCCTGATGAGGAATTCCAGGCGAAAATTCGCGCGGCGTATGACCAGTGCCCGAATGGCTGGATCGTAGATGGAAATCATATTCGGCGGAGTGGGGGACTTGTGCAGGACAATGCGACGGATACTATCTGTATGTCTTTCCTTTGCGGTGGGAAGCTGCTAGTGCTGACGTTTGTGCATATAGGGCTTGATCCGCCTCTCTGGTTTTACTTCCCCCGTATCGTTTACAGGACGTTGGGGCGTCTCGTAGGATGGCAAGAGCAGTGTGCGCCTGGCTGCACAGAGACTTGGAGGGAAGTCTTCTGCAGTAAGGAGAGCATCCTCCTCTGGTGTCTTACCCAGCACGGAACGAACCGCGCCCGTAACGAGGCGCGTCAACAAGTTATCGGTCCGGAGAGGATGAAGCGCATTCGCGGGACTGGTGCAGAGCTTGAGGCATGGTTAAAGGACGTGGAGGATATGGTTCGCGCGAAGTAGGTGCTCGAAGTCGTTCGTGTCGTGATCTCGCCAAGTTTCGGCTTTAAATGCTATCCAGCGTTTCTTTCGCAAGACCAAGAAGTACATGATAATACACAAGAGCTATCTTCATGTTTACACTTGCTTTATGGCCCGCCTCAGGCTCCTCGAGCAGCCTGTTCCTTATTTCTCCGGATCTTCTCAACATATATGAAGGTAAAAAAGATGATGTCCATGATGCGTTCGCCTATACCTGGAAGGATCTCCAAATATCCCGGTTTGCCGCCACTCCTGGAGAACAGACCACAGGTGCGCCGATGGTAGCGCGCGACGATGGTGTCAGAGCCGTCGTTCAATATCAACTAACATCTGATCAGTAGGAGGAAACGAGGAAGTTGAGGTGGACTCGCAGTAGGTACGCAAAACCCTAATATCCATTTATACTCTCTCCCGTCTGGGGCTTGGAATACGCGATGTCTGACATGCGTGAGGAGGCAGACGAGTGACTTTGTAACTGAGACTCACCGACCATATGCTCCCCACGATTGTTTCTTGAGGAATTTTGTAGCCGCGATGGGCTCTTGGGTCTGATACACGAACATGGAAGACTTCATGATCTTCCAGTTGATCTCTCCGAGTACCTTCCAGCGGTCTTTCAAGTCTACCAGTGTGGCGTCATCATCCCCAGCACCCAGGCACTCAATAGCCGTCGTGCGGCCTTTCTTGGTGAGTCTGTTCCCTGTGGTGGAGACCCTGTAGAGAACCTGCCCAGAACTGGTGGTCCAGGAGTCGTTGAGAATGGAGGAGCAGGAGTGCAAAGTTTGGTACAAGTTCATGGCGGTGGTGGTGGGTGCGAACAAGCAGCTCGGACGATGTCTTGCTTTATATGTAGGACTAGTAGTGTGGGAGACTAGGTACTGCGCAAGTGTCACTGTCAAGGCGGAGTGGATAGGAAAGAGTGATGAGTATCGGGCAATATGTAGTGCTGAAGACCGAAGAACCTGGCTTCCTGAGCCTGGAAGAATACATATAAACTTGAGGGCCCTACACGCACCGTCCAGTGTGATCGCACAGAGTTAATAAGTTCGGAAGAGCTGAAGATGGCCAAACATCGCATGCACTTTGGTAGAGAGCATCAGCGCCTGAACATGCTGGGACATTTGAGTATGATACTGTGCAATCCATTAGCAAGGATTCAAAAGAACACGTCGATTGAACGGACATGAGACCGGGAACGACGTTGCGCTGCAAGTACCAGTGTGAGTGGTGTTCCTCAGTCGTAAGCCTGAGGGTCGTGAGTAGGGTGGAGGAAGCGGTTGAACTCCTCCGCCGTCTCCCCGAGGTACTCCTTCATGACATTTGTCCCGAGGTCGGTGTCCGCCTCAGGGATGGACACCTCCGTGAGGAAGCTCTTGACGGCAAGGATGGCTGTCACGGTGTTGTTGATGACCCTCCACGGGATCGAGAGGATGGTGCCGTCGTACGGTGGTGGGGGCGCGTGAATGGGAGTATCACTCTCTGGAACGGGGGGGACGTCGAATTCCGCCGTGAAAGGGAGGTCGGAGACGGTATGAGATCCAAAGACGACCACTCCAGTACTCTGGTGTGAGCCGACTGTGTGGTTGCCGAGGAGGAGTGGATGTGCGGGGGTATGGGTGTGCTCGTCGACGTCTAGTCCGGATACGGTGGTCTGCTTCCTGCCATTGTGAGTGTAACACAGCAGGTTCTGAGCGTCAAGATATGTACGCCAGGTGTACAGCCCGTTCATTCATCCACTGTAAACGGGGTACGAAAAGCTCAAGGAAGTCAGTACGTAGAGTACGCGATACTTGATTAGCACTGGCCCAGCGATTTCGGGCGCTAGCGGAGACGAGGAATAGACGGGCTTCGAGATGATCAGATCCTTGACCAGAGTCTCTGAGCCGTATGGCAGCGCAAGGCAGCCAGTCAGAAAGCAGATGAGACAGTCGAGAGACATGAAAGCAACGAGACCACAGCAATCAACACAGCAATGACATGCCAGCGCATACACAGAGCAATCAGTGGCAGGAAGCCAAAATGGGACTGTTAAATGAAAGGTCGCATGGAAGCGGCAGCAAGGCATGTGATGACGCGTCATTGCTGGGCATCGCGGTCGGCGACGTCGAGAGCAGTGTGCGCACCATGCCAGCCAGTGCCGACGAATATGTGCGCCGTTGCCGCTGCTGTCAAGTCGAAAGCCATGCCGAGGCGTGATGTGAGTCGTGACTAGCTTCGGACGTCACCGCCCGCCGGCTCTCTTGCTCATCAACCACCATCATCGCCGACAGCGACGACTACGACTACGGCGAAGACGGGCGTGCTCTCCCCACAGTGTACAACAGTCTCCTATACCGCTCATTTTGCCGCTGGTGGCTCTCATTAGTTTCCATCCATCCCTTCTCCAATGGGCCAGTCTGCTTCCAGACAGCGACAGCAGTCTTCGTCGCTGGCAGCAGCGTCGACAGTATCGTCGACACATCATGACATTGGAACCGAAGACAGCGTCGACGAGACCCCGCCGCGAGTGGCCAAGTCGCGCCGACGTTCTGCTCAATCCTCAGTGCGACGGAGTATGCTTAGCTTTGTGAAGCCTCGGCCCACACAGCCTTCTAGTGACGAGCCTTCCAGACCCGCGCACTCCCGACGGTCTTGGCGGACGTCCAAACGGTGGTCAAAGGCCGCTCCAACCCTCGTTGCTGACGACATCCCGACTCCGGGCCCGTCGTGTCCAGCTCCTTCATCACCGGCGCCTAGTATTTTGGTCGAGAAGGAGCCGGAACCAGTGGCGATTGCAACCGACACGACCGACGCTGGCGAATCTATAATTCCACCTGCTGTAGCAGAGCTTCAGCTGCAGCCGGATGTACCACAGTCGCCAGACATTGGCTCGTGGTTCAGCGATGACGACCCCTCTCCATCTGCCGCCGACGAAGTTGTTATCAGTCCTGACGACTTTGCCCCATCTCTTCCCGACGTTCCTGAGGATGTTTCTCCTCCACCCACCATCAATCATTCTGATCAGGCGACACCTTCCCAATCAGCTTCTCCCCGCCAATTCCCACCTCCCGGAACCCTCGTTGTCGTCCAGGGCGTCGTGCACACCACAGATGTGCCTCGCCCGCCAGGGTCTGACCCGTCGTCCGACTCCTCTGACTCTATCGCTCCCATCCCGACTCGTGGTGCATCAGTGCCACCACGTTCCTCCACACCCGTCAGTCTTAGTACAGATCGGCCAGGCGCCCGGAATAGAATATCAGCGCTTCTTCGGTCTCGACCATCCAGTATGGCGTCTGCCGTCGAAGTCGCGGCACCTCCCCCAGAACCCGTGGCAGAACCAGCTGCCAGCAGCCCCGCAGAAACGACGCCTGCGGAGACACCTGAACAGCCCACCCCGTCTGGCTCTATCTCCTCCAGTAGTATCGACGTTCTTGGTACTTTGTTGAGGTGCGCACCCATCTACTTGACATCTACGACAGCCCATACTGACTATTTCGACAGCGTCGCGGCTGCGGCTACCGCGGCGTCTCTTCTTACGGGATCCTCAGAGCCCATTCTCTCCTCTGGTCTCACTCCATCAGGACCGGCTGGAACGACACCGTCTCTCAATGACCAGTCTTCTTTACGACCCATGTCACCCACGCCAACCTCAGGTATCGCCGATCCAATGGGCGGACGCACAGAGCGCATGCGACAGGCGTGGGCCAGTATCCGCGAAAGACTCGGCATACGTCCGCCTCGGTCGTCAGATCGTGGCGATGAACGGACAGATGCAGGGGATGCGCGCGAAAGAATGCTGGCCGAGATGGCCAGGGCTTTCAACCTTGGCTTGGGCATCAATTCTCCTGCAGATGGGTCTGCACCTGCAGAAAGTCCTGAAGCAACATCTCCACTACCGCCGCTACCGGCTGAAGGAACATTCGAGCGTTTCCTGATCGACCTACAAATCGACTTGAGGGCGACTCTAATGCAGAGGCAAGAGGAGGAGGTTGCGGCTTTACCTGCACCGGAATCTGATGCTGTGCCTGCTAGCGACTGGGCACCAACGCCTATCTCCATTCCACCTCTCCCTACCACAGCCGAACCTGCGCGAATTCATGACGTACCTGTTGATGAGGGCGACAACATGCCAGAGCTGGAGGATGTTTCGGACTCTGACTCGGATTCAGAATTCAGCAATGACAGTATCTCTGTACATCGCGACAACGCAACCGCTACGCCTTCCTCCTCTGTTCATGCCTCTCCGGTACAAACTCCTCCTGTACAAAGTCCTTCACCGACATCACAGCAACTTCCCGCTCGGCCTAATGACCGTATCAACTGGTGGCGGCTGTACCGATTCCCTGCCATTGCTGCCCCTCGCAGTGCTACCCCAGACTCGCCCGTTCCCGCTCCTACCACTGACACTATATCACCTCTACAAACCCCTTCGATAGCAGCCCTGACCACATCACCTGCACCCGAACCATCCACGTCCCAAAACATAGTTGTTCCCGTCATCGTCGTCGGCCTGCAATCGGTGCACGTCAACATGGACTGGCGTGGCCCCGAAGGTGAACCAGAGACGGCGGAGGGGCCGCTTGAGGAGGAGGTTGCGCCTCCGTCCATACCAGAGGACGATGCTCCGACGAGGAGACCCGATACGCCAAGGGGAAGGCGGTGGCACTCACGTGCGGCGAGTGCGTTGCGCAACTTGCGGCCGGGAAGGCGCGCAGATGCAGTGGGACAGACGGCTGAGCTGGATCCAACAGGGTCACGGACGTTCTTGATCTATGTCATTGGCGGTGTGTATCTCCTTCCCATTCTCGAGGCGTCTACTGACTAGAAATGCAGGCTACTACCCACCCGACCATTCCATCGTCACCGGCGAGCCGAATAACCTCGACTCGTTCGAGGCATTGCTGGATCTCGCGGAGATTCTGGGGCAGGTGAAACCTCCTACGGCGTCTAAGGAGGAGATCGATAAGAGCAGCCTCGAGGTGATCAAGGCGGGGCAGGTGACTGCTTATGAGAAGGAGGGAAAGATCTCGAGCAATTGCACCGAGCGATGTCTTATATGTCTGGACGACTATGCGGAGGAGGACGACGTGCGGGTGATGGGCTGTCGGCATGCATTCCACAAGGCATGCGTGGATACGTGGTTGCAGACGGGGAAGAATAATTGCCCGGCTTGTAGAGGCGCGGTATGTCTTTTTTCTTTTCTACTTCATGTGGCATGGATGGTTACTGATGCAAACTGAGCAGGGCGTATCCACTGACGAATCAATACCGACTCATTAATGGCTCCCAACTCATTTAGCATACGTAGTTTACACACACTCTTTACTCAATGTTTGTCCCTCTCTGTCATGTAGTCTTTGGTTTGAATCGTTATCTTTATCGTTGTAACATCTGTCAGGCACGTGTGTACAGGAGACGGACCCGGTGGACATTTCTCAGATGGCTGTGGCTCCACTGAGGTGTGGCGTATTAGCTGCTAGCGGGATAATTGACATGCAAGTATCTGTTTCCGATAGAAATCCGAGGCGGTGTAACTGCATACGCTCGGCAATGACATCTGCTTGGGCGCGGCACTGAGGAATGTGCGATGACATCTGATCAATGCTAGGGAAATATCATATAGTAGACTGCAGGTAGACTGTAGGGTAGGAAATTGCGCACGCGGTCCTCAGAAGAAACGCCACAAATTATGTACGCCAAGCCTTTCAACAGTGGGCCCCTGTCGTGATCTGTCAAAGATGACTCACTTTCAGGGCGAACAAAACGAGCTTGTCAACCACGCCCTTGCAAGTCCCGAGTCTGTGGTATGTGGTTCTGCGTGAGCGACAACTTCGTGCATAGAGCGGCACGGCGGTCCAGTCGATGTACTGAGTATGATCAAAGTTGATTGTAAGAATCTGTACAATTCGAAGTCACGCTGAGACCAAAAAATTTGACCTTTTGACAAGAATCGAGGTCGGTCATAAGCACCGAAGAATTTGAAGGAGATCCATACCAGTGCACGTCTAATACTCTGGATTGGCACTGACAGATCACTGATGTCCTGTGATACGTCTCTGGGCTGTCTCTGGACTCCTTTCAGTATCACGACGCAATACTATTAAGCGTGGCAGGCTCGCTATGACTTTATAATCACTCACGAGTCACTGGCAAGCCCTCAGTACCCCAGCTTGAAGTCCTGTCACTTCCTTGCTCTGCCCAATCCTCTCGGTTGTCGTTGCTCCACAATGTTGTTCAAGCTTTCCTCTTGTGTTCTCGTTCTCGCTGGAGGTACTCATTGATCTATCACACCTCGCCGTTTGGCACTTACAAAGCGAATAGCTCTCTCCGCGGCGGCGGCGGCTACTCAGTCCTCCAGAGACGTTACAGCGCGAAACCTGGTGCTCCTTCCACGCCAGAGTGACAACACCACGGACATCCCTTCCCAGTGCAAAGACCAATGCACGGTCCTTGACGACATCGATGTGAGTTTGTCTTGCCTCTCGATACCGAAACTTGGGTCGGAGCTGACGATGCTTCTACTCAGAACTGCTCCGACACCGACGCCAGTTGCGTTTGCAGCAAAAAGATTGCGTCAGAGTATGCCACATGCCTGAACTGTATCCTCGCCACCGACAACACGGACGCTAACCAGGAAGCTGCCCAAAATATATACGACTGTACGTCGAGCCTCTGCTCCTCGATCATTTTTAACCCTCTTTGGTACAGCCTATGAATCCTCATGCAAAACCCTCAATGAGTCCGTTCCCGATGAGACCATCAATGGAAAGAATGATGCTGGCCGTTTGACCATCTCAGCAAGTGCGCTAGCTGCTGGAGCTGTACTTGTCATGATGCTCTAGATCCGATAATGTTGGGGATTTCGGGCTTATACGAAGACTAACGTAGCTTTTAACTTGAAATGTGTACACGTCAAACTGCCACTTGAGACCCGGCCCGTGCGCCTGCATTGCCCTCGACAGAGACTGGTACCGCATGTCCATCTCGTCGTGATCGCCAGAATCTCTCGCGTCAATATATGCATCTGTCGACTCAAGCTCTGCTACTACGCCTCGAGGCTCCGATGGCCTCCACAAATTGCTGCTGTCGTCATGCTGTTCATCGTTCAACACGTATCGTTCCCCTCACCCGCTGTTCGTACTGCCCTCTTCAGGGTTTACTGTCGTGTACAATGTGTAGAAACAGATGTCTCCTACAATAAATGCAATTCATTCAACAACCATATACGAAGGTACTTCATGATAAGAAAATTTCAATCGAAGGATGCGTCGAAGTCCGAAGAAGTGCGACAGTGATTGTTGAGCGACCAGCGCTCAGCATCGAGTACCCTCAAGTTCGTACTCGGATTCTTCCGCAATTGATGCCTCGGCCAGAGCCGCAGATCTGAGGTCCATGCAGCTCCACCTCCTCCCCTTGATGCTTCCATTCTCCACCTCGTCTTCGATGATGGCCCACAGCTTCTGAATATCGTCCTCAATGGCCTGCTCCAGCTCCTCGATGCTCATCGGCGACTGCTCTCCAGCACTAGTCGAGGCCTGTTCCTCGATGGTGACCATTCCGCCAGCGGCAGGTGGGTGAGGCGCAGGTCGTGTCGAGATCAACAACGAGGGTACAGGTTTGCGCCGTACGGACCGTCGAGCTTTATGCGGAGAAGGGAAAGACATGGAGTCGCGCGGAAACGGAGTAGTTTTCGGAAGGGGTGGAAGGTCTTTCGTCGTGGGGTCAGTGCGAGGGGAACCTTCATCTGACGTGGACTGGGGCGAGTATTCCAGGTTTGGCAGTTCAGCGGCAGCATCCTCCTTCTCGTAGTCAAGCTCGTGCACCATGAGAGGGTCGTGATCAAGTTTTATCTTTTCCCCGAGCGATATCTCATATCGATGTGCCTCTTGGGGAAAGACAAGATGTATTGGCACACCATCTCCTAGCTTTCGCCGCACTCTGTCCATCTTTTGCAGCCTCGAAAACGTCGACGCTTCAGGTGGGGGAGAGCTCTCTTCATCTGAAGAGTCCAGGGCCGCAGAGAAAGAAATGTATTCGGGTGAGGGAGAGCCCGGGATGCTCTGCAAGCAAGGTCGCTTTAGGTCCAAGAAGGGACCGGGAGCAGGCCAGGAGTCGCCAGAGAGGGTACGACGGGCTCTAATGGCCGATTTGGATGGGGAAGATTCCGAGTTGTTGAGGGACGATGTGCGGCATAGGGAGAGGGAAGTGCTGGCAGTAGATGAACCAGTGGATGGACGGGATGGCAGAGAGGTGACGCTGGAGTCCGACTCGTTTGAACATATAGATACTGAGTACAGTCAGATTGGCCTACGTTTTATTGAGAGGACATGACGCACCAATCGATGATTCGATGTCAGAGAAAACCACAGGTACATGTCCAAAGATCTGCCCTAGCTTCTTCGTCTTCCGGCGCAGCTGCGCACGCTCGCAGGAGCTGAGCAAATTCATCGTGGAAGGGGGAGGATGCATTAGTATAGACACCATCACGACAGTAGAGTCGATATGGGTGGATGTGGGCCGTCAGTCTGCACACATAAATATGTACTCCCAGAGAACAAAAAGACAGGTCGCTCCATTTCAGGGTCTTCCTTATCTCCATGAGACCTATTGTAGAGCGGTCTACCACCCTCGCGGACGAAGTTGATAACAATAAGCACGAGTTTTCAAGGACAAAAAGGCATTTCCACTTTCGGTCTTGACGTGGGGTCGCTTCGCTGTTTCCTTCTAGGGAGATTTGTCACGTACAATAGACTTCAAGAGCATGGGTTCGCTTACCGGAACTGTACTATCGAGTTGTACTGGTGACAAGCGGGTCGTCAGGTAAATTCAAGAAGGCTCACTAGATGTTGAAGCTCCGAGTCGTGCGAGCAGCTGACGGCAGGCCGAAGTTGATTCATACTTGGAGACGTTGGAGTGAAAGGTCAGTTTAGAGACGCGTCCATAGATTGCAATCAAGTCAAAGAAAACCTAAACCCATCGACCACCATCGAGGGAAGGAAGAAGGGATGTATATTACGTCATCGATCAATATCCTCTTCAAGTTTGTGGTCGACACCCATCGACTGTTTGACTTAAGTTATTGGGAGCTCAAAGGTGGCTTCCCAGGTATTATCATTCCCTGCAAACTACCGAAGCAGTAAAGTCTCTCGAAGTTTGCAAATTGTACATGTATCCAAAGTTTAGGACCACACCTGTCACCCTTCACTTGGTGACGGCAAGGGCCCATGTTGCTATAGAGTATCCTGGTCGCAAAACTCCCTACAACTCTGTGCATTCCGCATATACCTCTTGACAAGACAATCACTGTGGCGCACAATGGTACAACTCGTCGCTCGTAGGACCGGCGGAGACGTTCAGTCCTGAATACCATGAGACGTCAAAGAGGTCTTTTCCTTGAGAACTAGAACAATTACCCCTCATGAAGACAAAGAATGCGTCGTGTCGCATGGGAGGGGGGCAATTTGAACGCATGGGATGCAACGGGGCGCGTAATCCAATTGAACGTTATTTTGAGTGGCCGCCTTGAAGCTTGAAGCTTGAAGCTTGAAGGCTTAAGATATCATACCCAAACCAGCCCCCAAAAATCTAGCTCATCTTACCACTGTTCAAGCGGACGCATAAACAGCGGCGCCTTGTGTTTCACTTGAGAAGGTCCCCCGCCCCCGCTTGGTAACCAGCCTAACCGCAAGCTCATCCCATATTCAGGTCACAAGAAGTAAATAAGCTTTAGGTACAGTTCGAATTTACATTGTGAAGTATACTAGCAGCATCCTTCATATTCTGAGATCGCGTCTACCTTCGCTGCGGAGGCCGACGACGTATCGAAGACGTATCCTAGCCACTCTTTGGCCAACCGCCGCGCGAGCTCAACTCCTATAACGCGTTGGCCCATGCATAACACTTGAGCGTTGTTGCTCAAAACGGCGCGTTCTGTACATCATATAGGTCATTCCGAGTTCTAAATGTGATACGCGTCTAAATGCTCACCAACAGAGAAACTATCATGTGCAGTCACTGCTCTGATCCCTGTTACTTTGTTCGCAGAGATTGCGACACCTGTAACGACTGATTCAGTCTGTGGGAAGATAAATGAACGAGCAGGGACGCACCGAGTCCAGTCCCACAAATCAGAAGGGCCCGGTCCGCTTCGCCCGCTGCGACTTTCTTCGCCGCCGCCACAGCTACGTGAGGATACGCCGTCTTCTCGTCCTCCCCAACGCCAACATCGATCACCTTAGCCACTCGTGGATCCTTCTCGAGGTCCGCCTTTAGCTGGTTCTTATATTGGATGCCCGCATCCTAGATAAACATCAAGGTCACTCCGAGTCCAGACCTCCATGGCGCAAGGAAAACGCACATCGCATCCAACCACAATGCGCCACTTCAGCGGGGTCGATTCGGAAGAAGACATGATGCCAAGGAGTCAGTGAACAGAGGGCGGACCATAGCAGACCATAGCGCCTCTATAAGATACAACGGAGGGGGGGGTCCGGAGACATATAGATCCGATCGGACCAGATTGTTCCCTTCCGCTCGGATGCGTTAAACTCCTTCCTTCCTCTCTCCGAGTATAAAGTCCAGAGGTTCAAGTATTGCGACTCCCAAAACGCTTTGATCTCAAGTCATCATGTCAAACAACGTCGTCCTTATTACTGGTGCCGCGGGCTGGTTGGGCGGTTTAGTGCGTTGATCTACCCCGCATTCCTCAACTGGTACTGATTTGGTGTGCAGTTATCCTCCGCACTCATTGCCGACGAGCGCACACCCGATGTCAGCTTCATCCTCGCGGATATCGTTGAGCCCAAGACGCCGCAAGGCGCCAAGGCCGTGACTATCAAAGCCGATCTAACGAATCCCGATGAGATTGACAAGCTCTTTAACACGGAAGCAGGCGTGCCGGATACTGTGTATTGTCTACACGGCATAATGTCGCGTGGGTCAGAGGATAACTTCGAACTTGGGCTCAAGGTCAGTCTCATGATGAACTTCGGTGCGTAGACCGTGTCTAAGGGGTCATTTCCAGGTCAACATCGACTCCATCCGCATGATGCTTCAGGCTGCCCGCAAATACGGCGCCAACCTCTCCTCGCCTATAAAGTTCATCTTCACGTCCTCATTAGCCGTGTACGGTGGTCCTCTCGTGAGTATCGCGTCTTCTTCGACCCGATAATTCCGCCTGACCTGGATTCATCCGACCAGCCGGAAGTAGTTGACCCCTCAACGATCGCCACCCCGGAAGGCGCGTACGGAATGGGCAAGCTCACCTCCGAACTCCTGGTCAACGAATTCTCGCGCCGCGGCTTCGTCGACGGACGCATCATCCGCCTCCCCACTATCGTCGTCCGCCCTGGTGTCCCTTCCGCCGCCACCTCTGCCTTCATCTCAGGCATCATCCGAGAACCCCTCAAGGGCGTCGAGGCGCTGTGCCCCGTCGGAGACTCAATTGACTCGCCAGAGCTCTCTCTGGCTGCGTGGCTTGCATCCCCAGAGACGACGATCAAGAACTTTGTCCAAGCGAAACATGTACCGGCGGACAAGTTCCTTGCGCACACACGTGTCGTGTGTCTGCCTGGGTTCACGGCGACTGTGAGAGACGAGCTGGAAGCGCTGGAGAAGGTGGCCGGGAAGGAGGCATTGGCGCTGGTCAAGTTCAAGGACGACCCAATCAACAGGAGGATCGTTTCGTCGTGGCCGTCCAAGTTTGACAACACATATCCACTGAGCCTGGGTTTCGTCGTTGACGAAGGAGGGATGGTACCCATCGTGGAGCAGTTCAAGAAGGACATCGCTGCGGGGATTGCATAGTTATGATGCTGTCGTTGTTACCCTTTATCATTATCATACACCTCCAAGAGCAGTTATCATACACCTTCAAGAGACGGAACTCATAATGTCTGAGATATTCTCCATGCCATAGTACGCGCATCCGACGAAGAGGATAAGCAAGATGATGCGGTACAACTCCGCCCTGTATGAACTAGGTCCTTTCGCGCCAGCAATGTCGATTGAAAGGATTTCGCTAGGCTCCAGAGCTGGGAAAGATTAGGAGAATGTTGCAGTGACCGTTGTCCACGTACTGATGTCACCAGCGTTCAAGTATCCTTCCAGGCGAGACTTCTTTGAGCTCGTTCTAGATAAAAGTCAGATGGGTGATGAACAAGACGCGTTACTACACACGTTACGACCACAGCGCCCTTCGACTTCGTCCACGCCAAGAGAATCTGATCAGGCGAGACGTTGTACTTTGCCGCCAGCTTGTTGACTGGCTCGTCCACGGGTCCACCAGGTTGAACGACAATGGGACTATTCTTGGATGTCAGCTGATTGTCGCGAAGGTACCAAAGCACATACATGAGCGCACTATACGCTTCAATCACGATACCCGCCTTCTGGGAGAACTCGATGAGAGGAAGTTGCTTCGCGTACACGTATGGATGCAGCTGGATCTAGAATGGACGTTAACTCTGTTTCGTGAATGCGAATGGGTCGAAAGACTTGCTTGGTTTGCAACGGGTTTGATCTTACTGGACGCCAAGAGGATAACGAGGTCCTGAACTTCGAAGTTGCTCACACCAATACTCTTGACAAGACCCTGTTCGACCAAGGCCTCCATTTCCTTCCATGCCGTCGGGATATCAGGCTTTGCTAACCGTGGGTGATGGATGAGGTACAAGTCGACGTAAGCGATGCCCAGCTGCAGGGCGTTAGTTGCACGGCCAAGCGAGGTGCTATTGCGCGTACGTTGTTGAGGCTATCTTTGATGGACGTCTTGATGTCTGCACCATTCAATCCGGAGTACTTGGTTGTAACGAAGATATCCTCGCGCGCTAGACCGCTTTCGCGTATGGCAATACCAGCCTCGGTTTCGTTTCGGTAGGCTTGGGCCGTGTCGACGTGGGAGAAGCCGACAGAAATAGCCTGATCCACCTGGGATATCGTGCCCTCGCCGTTGCCGATTTTCCATGTCCCAAAGGCAAGAGAGGGTATCTTGCGACCTGCAAGTGCTGCAATGAGAGGCGAATTGGCAGGAGAGAACCCTAATGCGCGTACCGTCGTTGAGCTGAATCGTTTCCCAAGGCATGATGGTAGTGGTTGATGGTGGTGGTTGAGAGACAAGATGTCTAGGCGTTATCGGCACGCGGGCGTGGCAATGGCACACATGGCATGACCAAATGCGCGATCATATAGCGAGATAGCGCGTTTCAATGTCGACATGGCAGGCAAAATTATAGCAGTGGGAATCAATGTGTAAGGCAACGACATTGTGCGGGACAAGCGCGGAAAGTTAAGTCGGTAATGGGCAACAACATGACGGGGGGAGTGTAAGCTGGAGTGAGCCGAATCAGATTTTCCGGTCGCTGTCGGCCAGTCCTAATTAGTCTGCTCGGCCACCCGAAAGAGGCGGCCCGCCGCCGCTGTTCTCCCGCCTGGACCTTGGTCGCGCTCATCTAACTTAGAAATCCTCTTCACTTATTTACATTGCTGATTCAAGCCCAACAAGCCCAAGAGGGCATCAGACCACACGACACTCGGAAGAACTCTAGAATATGGGCAGTGCACTCTACTACGCGACATTCACTTTCAAGACTCCGAGTGGCCCTATCTTCAGATGAGATACCTAAAGGTGTGCCGCAAAAAATTCAGCTAGAATTTTGTCAGTAAACACACCCGTCTGGTCGAAAGAACGGCCCACATAAAGACAGGGCCGAGCGCTTATACGTCCTTTCGAGCGTTGTGTAATTCACATACTGAATACCGAACCTGTGATGCAGAGTTAACATCGAGGAGGCGACGTGATGTAGACGTCCTACCGAACGCTCAAGCCACTAGACCACTCTGAGTTGTCGACCATTGCTAGGTAAGATAGCATTGAGTCAATGATATTTGTACAATGCTGCCAATGGGTGAACTTACCCCAAGCAAATGCTCCCGCCAAAGGCACCTTGTCTTCGTGAATCGCCAGAAGCATCTCACCCAGGTATGTCATGAAATAGTCTTTGCGAATCCATTCAGCTTATTGTGATGTTACTCTCAGAGGAACAAGGACGTACTAGTCCTCGCAACGTCTTCCGTGATGTGATATAGATCGGTCCAGTCATTCTCGAAGGGCTCGGTGAAACCAAACTCTGACGCATACTGCCATTCATGAAGATGGTGTTCACTGAGACAGGAAGAAAAAATGCTCACAATCTTGGGTGATGGCCACCTCTCGTGAACACCAGACATCAAGGACCGGAACGCGACCGGTGTAGCCTGCAGCCACGTCGACAATGGGTCTGCGGAAACGCCCGCTGCCCACCCGTACCCCGAGTCGTAGGGTACAGGCTCATTGCACACTGGCCACAGCGGGTCAGACGTGTTCGCCACACATGCTTCAATCCCATTGGGCGGCGCGCGGATGTACTGAGAGCGGTACGGATCGATGGCGAAGAAATCCGCTGAGCCGAGAATGTCTGCAGATTCTTCGGCGGTGAGGCGGGGCAAGTAGGACGGGGGCAGTGTATCTTTGACGATTTGTGGCCAGTCGCCCGTTGTGTAAATTGGATCGGAGAAGATGCCGATTTGGAAGGCAGCGTGGCGTTCGACGGCGTCTGCATCTTCCGTGGTGTTGCTTCTCCAGGGAGAACCACTGAAAACGAAGTCTCGGATGTTAGGCATGCATGTTGAGAGCAGCCCGAGGTGCCTACATGTAGTCGTCATTCTTGAAAGCAATCTCACCAGAGATGTTCATGGCACGGAATGCTAGGTCCATGTCGGATCAGTGTACTATCACTACCTGCATAAGTTTGCGTACCTTTGACTGCGCCGGCATGGGCCTTCACTGGAGTGACACGATGAGAAAGAGTCCAAGAGCGAGAAAAATGGCAACTTACAAAGATTATATGTACATTGGTAAGGTGCAGTAGAGGTGTTCACGCCAGGCGCGTAGATGCTAGTGATGTCTACACAGCGTAGATGAGAAACATGCTGCAGCAAAGGACGGGCAGACAGACTAAAGGGGTACGAAGCGCCACAGAACACACGAGGCTCATTGAACGTGTACCTAACGGCGCAAAGGCACTGCGTTAGAGCGTTCACTGAGAGCCTGGATAAGTTATCACCAAGTCTCCACGCGACCATTGTATTCCTTGAAGACCGTCTTGGCATAGCTGGACGAAGAAAGCCTGATAAGATCCGAAGTTGCAAGAATGTAGACGAATGCGCACTTGACAAAGTCATCTACAATCTTCGGGCTGGTAAATCCCCCATAGTAAGCCTGAAGAGCGACTGGTGTATCCCAGTGAACTGTGGACGTCTGTATGAGTACTACGGTTTCCTTGAGAGAATAGTGCTCACAAAGAGTCACTACTGGCTTGATACCACGAGCAATGTGGTAATCAATGACTGGGTGTCAGAGTGAGCAACGAGCTGTCAACCAATAGGGATATTCAAACCATCGGAATAATGATCCAGACCCGCTTGATTCACTGGTGAATCGGCCGCGCCGAAAGGAAAGATCCTCGCCCAGGAAATTCTATGCGAGTACACGGAGTCAGCTTCCGCATGACAGAACCGAAGAAGACATCGACTGTCACTTACGAGAATGAATGCGCGGTTACGCCAAGGGCCGCGATTCTTTCCACGTCTTCCTTGTACAAAAAGTAATGTAAATCGGTGATATCACCTGTGCGCAAGTCTGGTCAACGCAACGACGACGAGCAACACTACTACAAACAAACCAGTGGTGTTGTCGTAGATCGCATCCGGCTGGCGCCCAGCCCAATCCCACATAGTCGGTCCCTTTCCATCGATCTTCACGGCACCTTCTACCTGGTATGCCGCGGTAGCGACGCCGAATTTGAATCCTTCAGGGAAGTTGAGGTGTGGGAGGACATCCTTTGGCGCTGGAGCGTAGAACGCAGGGTACAATGGCGGAGGGGGCGTGGGCAGAGAAATTGGCGCAGACGGTACGCGTGTGGTGGTGAAGGGAGGAGGTTCGACCGGTCCGACCTAGGGCGGGTCAGGTCACAAGAGGGTGTTGCACATCGTAATCGAAACTCACGAGATCCCAGAGAGCCTCGAGGCCTTTGTCTGTGTAGTCACGTTCTATCGAGCCTGCTGGAGGGAAGGGAACAGAGGAAGTAGGTACCGAGGTGGACGTTACGGGAATAGAGCTTGCAGCAATGGTGGTTGAGATCGAAGAAAGAGTCGAACTGGTGCCACTGGAAAGCGAGCTGAAACTCTGGGCAAAGGCGCTCGGAGCGGGTAAGAGTAATGAGAGGAAGTACATGGCTTTGGATTTTGCCTCAGTTGATACGACGTCCGGTCCATCTTTTATATGGACAGTAGAGGCGATCATGAGACCACACCTAATAATATTACTTGTGACCCCTACACCGCGAAAGCCGTCGGATGTCCGCTTGATGTCCAGAATTCGTTGTTCAATCCAAAAATGGCAGATGTAGTTTTGCCCAAGTAGAGACGTCAAATCTACGCCGTGAATAAAATCAAATATTGGTCAATTTGAGGAGCAATGTCAACAGAGAGCAGCCGTGCAGATGAAGAGATGAAGGCAAAGGCAGAGAACGGACCCGTGGGAATGTCAGAGTGGTCCAGTGATCTCTGCCAATTGTTTGCCCACAGTTACAGGACTTACTTCCTGCCAATGACGTGCACATCCGCCCTCTGTCTGGCCCGCCGGGCTGGAGAAAATTTACAATAATGACAATTACATTTTTGTTTTTCTTCTTCTTTCAGCCAAACGAATGCCACGAGCGTTGGCAGCACTGCTTCCCATTCATTCTTGTTATGTCCAGCTCTTTGGCTGGTGCGTTAACGTTGCCAGCACCCCCTCTACCACCAGTGCACCCAACAACACCTCCTGGCCCACAATCGCCATCCCATCCCAGAATTTCAGCCAAGTCGGAGACTCTCAAGCAACCACCGCGGCAGACTCAGAGATCAACGACCTTGAGAACCCAGAGCCTTCTTCGCAGCAGCCTCAGCGTGATATTGCGGCCTTGTACGCTATCCGCCATCATCTTGATGATTTGCTCCCTCCCCGCCAGCGCAAGCGAACAAACCAAAAGCACCATGCTACCAATGCCGCTCTCAAGGCCATCTCTGAGAAGGAGAAGCAGGATGCTCTTGCTAATGGTCTGGCTGTCTTCCGGGATGACATTGCTACAAGGATCTCTGCCCTTGCCAAGAAACATGAGAAGTAGGAGATATTTATTTGTCAGAAGATATATCTCACACATAAGGGCAAGCGTGTGCCCAGCTTGCACAATGCCATCGTGCACGACAAGACTGTGTTTCTTAACTCCAGTATGCATCCCATTCTAATGTATCTGTTGTCAGCCTAACATTCTATTTCTCAGACTTGAGCCCAGGCCAGTCTGTGGCAACACTCAAAGAGATTCAGGAGGCCATAAACGAGAATGACAATTACAAGAATATGTCAGAAGAACGAGAGCAGGAGCTCATCCAGAATCTTGTCACCCACCGTCAGCTTCAAACAACCGGCATTCATGCTGATAATAAGGCTGCTATCCAGGACATTATTAGTAGCATCAAGGACATACAAGAGGACATACATTCTGACACTCACTTGACTAGCATGTTTCACTGATCATGCTTTGTAGATGAACAGATTATATACTCGCACCGGCATCTCTCCATTTGCTTTCTTTACCTGCAGTCACCTGTCAGACCCCACATGCCCTGAGGCAATTGAAACAGGTGATTGTCTTACCTTCTCCAAGGACGCCATCAAGATGAATTTGATCATTGCACTGGGACTCTTTGAGCAGTATGTCTGTGTGAAGAACATCTGTATATATTCCCATTTTTTCTCAAGAAGTTCTTTCAGACTCACTGCTTCCTGCCAGTGAGCAAGATGATGGAGATGCACCCTATCATGTGCAACACACATATATAGTTCATATATTCCTTCACTCAATATGTCCTTACAGCTCATGTCACCTGTGTCTGTGATCTTTAAATGAGTTACAAACTCTATGACAATGAGATCAAGGTGCGGTACGGCATTCAGCTTGTGGGTTGGCTCAGCAAGATCCCCTTCTTCCGTGCAGGTTCCATCTCCCAAACTGCATTGCTTTGCATTCTCCTTAAGGCTGTTCACAGCAAAACCTGCCGCTGGGAGAAGATGTGAAAGAATGATCACAAAGCATTTATTGAGGAGCACAGGACCATTAATAAGCAGAGCGGAGGGAGAAAGAGAGTGGTATGATCTAATGCAGGGAAGAAAAGAGCGCAAGCGGATGCTGAGAAGAACAATGAGCCTGACGTGGCCCCCGCCAAGAAGAAAAAGGCCACTGTGTCAGGCAAGCACAAGACCATGCCTTACTGCACTATATAGGAATCCTCAGAAGAGGATGATGACACAGCCTCCCCCAAGAAGAAGAAAGCCATCATGTCAGGCCACACCCTGCCACACTGCTTCCAGGTCTGCTGCTACTATCTTTGAGAGCAGCGGTACCGCTGCCAACTCTGACACTGAATCTGACGCTGAATCCGATGAGGATGACTCTGACACCAATGAGGGGGCCGATCTGCGTGTGCGCCTTCCACCAATCCCAAAGTCCTATGAATTCATTGAATTCATTAAAAACAGTAACGCAGAGTAGATGACAGACAATGTTCATTTTCACTTACCTTACATACAGTCTTTACCTGTTATTTTTCCTTCATTGAGAGCTCTTAAGTCATTCTGCACTAATTACATGTTTATTACTGCTATTAGAGTTGAGATCAGGAATTAAACATAGAAATATCATAACTTTTCTTTAAAAGAAATGCTGGACTGAAGAGCCACCTAATCTGGCCTTCAGACAGTGAGCGCGGGGTAGAATCACAATGCTCAGGGTCAATATAGGCAGCAGGCAGTGACTCTGATAAATGGCATGATGTGCGCTGGTAAACCCAAACAGCATATAACAAGACGACAGTGTTGGTCCGAGATTGACCAGACCGGCAGTATCCGAGAAAGGTGCACTATGGACGTTTCCCTATCAGCAGGTATCAAATTTTTCTTTCGAGTCCATGGGGCTAGTGCATATATATTACATATAGAGAGAATGCTGCGATCAGAGCCTTACTAGCTCTGGAACACCGGTACCTGCTCCCTGACTAACTACACCGCTAAAGCTTCCCAAGGCCAAGGAGATAAACAGTGTTGACATTACACAGACAAGTATGATGATAGTCATATTGTTATTTGATCAATGCAAGTTGGATGTTGCCAAGTAAGTAGATAATGAATGATCAGTGTGATATCGGAGGGACATTGGAACAATGGTAGTATAATATACATGATTTTAGAATATTAGAATGAGAAGTTAAGACCTCCTTGACATCAGGCATGATAACTAAATGTTCTAAAAAATTTGGAGCTCAGACAGTTGCTTAGTTGGCGAATGAAAGTACCCTGTGAGGGCAAGTCAGTTAAAAATGACAAGTTCAGCTCAAAGTCCGCCTGGACCGGTCTAAAACAAACCATCACCAAAAAAGGACATATGTCTTATCTCTGGTCTTCATTGCCGCCACTCACCTACTCCAATCTCTCCTCTTGCAAACATGAACAAGGCTGTTATCACCCTCACAGATAATTTTCTCGCTGACAAGAACCCATTTGAGGATGAGTTGATAACCTGGCAAGGATGCAAAAACCATCAAGAACAACCACATCGTTAAGGATGAGAACAAGCCTGAGCATACTGAGGGCAAGGACAAATTATTGAGGCAAGGACGAGCAAGCACATCAAGAGCGAGGACAAACCGAGGACAAGGACAAACCCATTGAGGTTAAGGTTGTACATCGAGGTCGAGGCCGAACTCATTGAGGACAAGGTCAAGGTTGAACCCATCGAGAACGAGATCAAACCCATTGAGGACAAGGACAAATTTGAGTGCAAAGATAAATCCATACAGTGCAAGAATGACACCGAGGTAACTTAATACGAAGACCAGACAGTGCCAGCAAGGTTGTCGACATGGAGCACTGCGACGAGTATCAAGTCTCTGTATGGACATCACTCATTACGCAGGCCGACCAATAAGCTAAGGATGTTGCAACAACTCCCTTTTCACTCTAGTACCAACTGCTATCTCGAATGTAGCCTGATATTCATCCTGTAACTGTAAATGTACTAAACATACATCCTGAATCATTTTGTTACTTTTTCTTGGCTTGTTCAATTCCATACTATGAGTGAATGCAAGCTTCCTTTCAAGTCCATATGCACTGTGTTTGCTTGTGAGTTCTAATGTCCCTACAACACCATTCACAGGTTCCATCATCCTTTGAAATTGAAGGTAGCCATTGCATACGTTGGTCGCAACATCCGGTTAACATTGCGCCTCAGATTGTAGGCTTGTGACCATCCACGTTCGCCACGTGGCTACGCTTATCACTTTGGCAAAGCGGCTGGGAGGGTCTAGCTGTGACAAAGGGGATAACGCTTTTGTGACTTCGAACTTGTAATTTTCATCCATGGCTGACTTCTTGCCTTGCTCTAGTACCTCTCTCTATCAGCCGCACTTGCTGTCATATCCATGCGTCATGACACACATGACCGGACCGCATACCGACCTCCATATGTCACATTCCTCTCAGACCGGACCTCCGCATTACTCATCAAGTCATGTGACTGCTCACCAATCTGTTACTCAGCATGACTCGGACCTCTACATGAACTCACATACCCCTCTGCCCATTCCACATGATGTTGCTTATTGTCTTTATTGTTCTTATTATCTTTAGGATTATGCCCATTACCCATACCATGCGTTACTTCTTATCTGGACTCTTACTTACCTTCAGTATTTAAGCTGTTGTACTTGACTCTTAGTTCTTTAGTTCAAATATCAACTAGGATACCCAACCTAGCCTCTCTTCATCTTTTCTTTGGTTTGCCTCGCAAGTCGGACCTCCGCTATATCCAGCGGACTTGTCTTTTCTCAAACTTGTACTGTCCTAACGGACGTCCGAGCTCCTCTTATCTACTTGGGTACGTTCTTAAGTGGACCCCCGGATTCAAGACTCAACTCAAGGGATCAGCCTGCTGAACGCAGGAAGCCTGCTCCGGATCTCCGACGCTCCTCAAGACCGGGCCCCCTGTATCTCTCACCACAACCGAGTGATAGCCAGATCACCGTAGACATGGCCACAATTACATACTCGAATATATTCGTATTCGTGTACGTGAATATTCGCTTTTTCAAGCCCCATAATTGTTATTCATGAATATACTCTTAATAATATTTGTTGAACATGATTATATTCACGAATAACAAATACAATTAAGAGTATATTCATGAATATTCACGATTATTTGAGTATAATGCAGTCAATCTTACCTTTATGTTATAGTAATAGTTACTGAATAAGTTATAAGTCATGCAAATAGTATATAAATGATAATGTAGTTACATTTGATATTAAAAATTTAGTATCAGCATACATTCATGAATAAATTGAAGATTATTTCAACTTGAAGTTCATAATCTGTATTCATCAACTTAATCTTATTCGTGAATATGATATATTCGTCATATTCATATTCACGAATAAGATTAAGAATATATTTGCGAATATTCTTTCTTACTCTATATTCGTGGCCAAGTCTAGATCACCGCTTGACGGAAATTCATAGGGGTACAGGTGTGGAAGTACGTGCCAATACACTTCAGATAAAACCTTTAATTCTTTTCTTGTTTTTCAACACTTCTCCGCTTATCTTTTCACAAGCTCGGAGCACCGCTTGTGCAGTGCATACCGAGTATCACACCCGGTCTTTCGTTATTAGGCTTGGCTTGGGGCATGGTCCTAACACTTGCTCCCTTTGACTACAACTGCCTGACATTGATCTTGACACTCTACCTCTGGGCTCTCTCTTGGTTTTCCGGGTGAATCTACACTGATTGGTCTATGGCATCCCAAAATCTGCCTTCTGTTAGAGATAGGCACGAGCTATTCAAACTTAGAATCATCCTAGATTCGATTCGCTATATTGATTCGTGAATCAAATCCCTAATCAATCAAAGATTCGATCCGTTCAGATCATTGAAAGGATCACGAATCATTAAATTTGTGAATGAATCATTGAAGAATCATTACTGATTTCTTGTATATCACAGTAATCATGAATATCTCACTTCAAATTAGATAGTGTGATCATTATTATGCCTCATACTACCTAAATATAAGTGAATATACTAGTATTATACTATGTATTAGTATGAATAGATCAAAAATATAGGATCATTAGTGATTCGATCCGTTAAATGATTCGATCCATGAATCAAATCATTCTAATGATTCAAATCAATATAAGGATCATGAATCATTAATTTATGGTGAGGATACTCTCTCAAAAAATCAAGGATCTGATCCGTTAATAGCTCGTGCCTATCTCTACCTTCTGTCTACTTTTTAGATCTCTGGAGGCTACTCAGCTGCTACAGAATAGACATGACCACAAATGTCTATTTGGATGTATCCTACTTTCTAACCACAAATATATGCACCCCAAAGCCAGATATTTGTATTCGAATAGATATTCAACATTCTATCCTTTGAAAATATGATACATTCAAATATTTTCAAATATATTTGAATATATTCGAGTATATCCATATATATCTATATATATTCTTATTGATAATAGTATAGAATCATAAATCTTAACAAGTTATGATGATAGAGTGATTATAAATGTGAAACAAACCTTCATATGTACTATAAGACATGTAATACTATTACTATTATTAATAGTTTTCAAATGTTTGTTTCAAAAGTGAACATTTGACATTCATATGATATTCTACATTCTATCCTATCCTAAGATATATATTCGAAAATTTTCAAATGTCAGATACAATTATATTCAACATATCCTAACATATCCAATATTTGTGCTCATGTCTACTACAGAATGCTTCCGAGGGACATATCTGCAATTTTGTATGGGTCTCACGCTCACTTCTTCTCCTGAGACTCCACAACTGTCTGAGAGCCGATCCGGGACCTTGCTGCTGACTGGCTTACTAGCATAAGAGGCTGCAAATGCTAGCATGGATACTTATGCTTTACCGTAACCAGGTCTCAAGCTTTTTCAAGCAGAGAATCTCGCTCTGTGGCATGGATTCTTGATTTTGCTGTTTTTCTGACAATTTTGCCTATCTAGAGCCTTACACGGCTTTCTGTGCCAGACTGGCTTGTATACCGGCTCATTATATATTGAATATATATTGTATAAATTTTGAGGGCATGGGAATTTGTGCCCGAGACACAAGAGCAAAAATTGAGATCACAAAATCTCGTCGATTGCGAAATATTTCTAAGTCCCAACTCAGGATTTGGGCCACCTGCCAAAAGGGAGCTAAGGCTTCCCAGTTGCTAGATGATCTCACTACCCACCCTACACAAACAACACCAAAACAACCAAACAAACTGTAGCCAAATACTGCTGCCATCGGACCGAGCATAACAGTGAGATCATCCGCAACTGGTAGCGAGTCTACTCAAATTGACCAATATTTGATTTTATTCACGGCATAGATCTGACGTCTCTACTTGAGCAAACTACATCTGCCATTTTTGGATTGAACAATAAATTCTGGACATCAAACGGACATCCGACGGCTTTCGCAGTGTATTGCATGTAGAGAGAATGCTGTGATCGGAGCCTTACTAGCTCCGGAACACCGGCACCTGCTCCCTGGCTAACTAGGGGCTACAAGTGGTATTATCAGGTGTGAGACCAAGAAGCAACTTGTGATCAATCGGGCAATATTAGCATACCAGGTGTGGTCCCAACCACCGAAGAAAGGCCGCTCCTCTGACGTGATTCACTGTATTGGACAGTGAGCGAGATACGAAAATAGGATCATCGAGTTAGAGTTGCATAAATTGTTCTTTGTTCGTATACATGTTCCTTCTTCTGTCCTCTGAACTCCTAGGTCACATCGCGTGAGTACACTTAAACATACACTCAAACACGCAGGTTCTCCGCCAGCGCATCAATCAAGCCCTTCAACCGGGACGCTTCATACTGCGCCAGCGTGGCATTTTTCTCAATAGTGATAGCCTCGGTCAACGCAGGCAACGTCGTGGCTCCGTAACCTATCACGACCATATCAGCACCCCAAACACTATCCTGCATGCAAAACTAGACATACCAAGCCACTTCCCAGGTGCCACACCCAAATGCTTGTACCACTCCCGCTCAGGGATACCCTCTTCGGAAATGAAACCCCTTTCGAAGGAGACGAGCTTCTTGTTCACAGCACGGACGCGCTTGACTGCCCGGCCCAGCTCGTGGAACGGAAGCTTCGGTGGGTGGCGCGTACCGGCCTTCGAACATCCGCGCAGGGGACGGTCAAAGCCTGCCTGGAGGGCAATACCGTAGAGGGCCTCCATGCTGAGGTCCTCGAGGCCTTGCTCCTGCTGCCACGCCGCAAAGCGACCGACGTGTCCGGCCCTGTCGCCTATACGCCTCTCGTGCGGCGAGTGCGACTTGCAGGGTTTGCCGAGCCGCTTCTGGAGCTTGCAATACGCCTTCCTCAGCTGGTGTTTGATCTTTTTGAGCTTGTGGCCCGTCTTCTTCCATTTCTTGACGATCTCGATGAGCTCCTTCTCTGCGACATACTTCTCATAGTCAAGAGCCCGGCTGACGGTCTGCAAGACGTGGATGGACTCGCGCAGTGAGGTGAAGTCAACGTCCAGTGTCTTGATACCTTCAAGGTTCTCAACACTGGGAAGATGATTATGAGAGTGAGGTTCAGCGATCGTGATGCTAAAACCGCTTACACGTCAAGGTAGCTCTCAATTTCGAGCGAGTAGAACGTGGTGTTGAAAGGCAGGACAAGGTCGCCAGTGAGACGTAGAATCTGGAGTCCCAAGTGCTTGGCGACAGCAACCTGTGATAGAAGAACAGTCAGATCTTTTGGACAGGTTGCAACAAAAGGATTCACTAACATGACGATAGAAACCTGGATCACCATACTTCTCCATCCAGTATTGCGAATCATAGACGGAGTGGTAGTGGTAGATTGCATCCGTTGGTGAGCTGTGGAAGCTTCCGTCCGAGCTCGCGACCTATGTTCGACGTCAATATCAACCTTCGACGCGATACCGTAACGTTAGACATACACCAAGCCGTTGCAAGAAGACCGTGAAGTCACTACCAGAGCCCATGACGCCAATTTCTGGGGACGAAGAGGCAGCGGCCAAGGCCGTGGACTCTTCGTCAAATACGACACGGCCATCTTCACGAGCACCCGTGAAGGGCCCCTTGTCCGACCGAGCATCCCAGAGCGTGCGGCCGGGATCAGTAGGGTGTGGGATTTCCATGGCCGTCTGCTTGATGAAGTGTGCCAGTAGAGGCGAAGCAGCCGCACCCCAGCTGGATCCGCCACCGGAAGAATCTGAGTGAAACGCATTGAGTCAACAACAAAGAACAAATGGTGGCCATGAACCAACCAAGGTTGAGGTAGGCAACAACGTGCTTGTCAATCCATTCTGCGAAGTCTTCACCCCATTCGGTGCTACCAATGAGACCATACTGGGAAGGCGTCAGTAGACAGTAAGTGATTAGTATGCATATCGAGTTATACCTCTTCGGCATCCCAACTGGCCAAGACAATAGTCCGGAGTGGCTTCCAGCCTTTCCTCATGAGCACGCCGAGTCCTCGAATCGTCTCCGAAAGAGTAGCGGTTCCGCTCGTTGGATCGGAGGCGCCCATAACCTTGCGAAACATTCTTCAGCGCGTTGTTTCATTCTGGTAGGCACAGATCACATACCCACGCTACAAAGGGGATGAGAGAAACACCGTTGAGATTATGAACACTACTCACCATCACGGTGGTTGCCAATAACGAGCACTTCGTCAGTGATGTATCCAGGTATGACAGCCATCGTGTTCCAGATGGGCATGACCTTCGTATCGACTGTCATGGCCACATTAGCAAGCCAAGCTCGTATTCCAGCGTATCAACAGACCATTGTTGACTAATCGTACGGTTCCGTTGTGCTCGCAGAGTTCCAAGAGTTTGGCAGCATTTGCAGAGGAAAACGGCAGACTAGGAATAGAGGGAATGTTCAGCCCTTCACCACGAGTGGCGTTCTCGTATGACGGATATCCAGGTGTGGTAGGGTCTCCTGGGTACATGCTGATGAACTGTACGCTTCCACGTTGGACGGAGGTCGGGCTACGGGCTGGTCCATATGGATATCTAGCAATTATGAGAATAGGAACGAAGTGGCAATACAGAAGTCTTACGCCTGGTAGCCATTTTCCTCCGTGACCAAGCCGTCGTCGCGAAGATCGCTGTAGATGAGGATACCAACGGCACCAACTTCTTGAGCACCTTTGACCTGAGGAAGGTTCGTGTATATATCGAGGGGATAGTGGAGATATATACCTTAAGACCACGGAAGTTTGCACCATAACGCGCGAGGATGATAGTCCCAGTCAGGTTGACGCCTATGACAGGGTTGAGCTGAAAGGTTCGGACAGCGCGGCTTGTGAGTACCTTTCTCGATAAGAGCATCGTAGTCCTGGAAGTCTTGATAAGCTGGGGTCTCACGCTGAGCTGAGAGAAGAATGTACCTCTTTCAGACCGTAGTTGGCATACACGAGCTGGAACGTGGTGTGAAAGCCAGTAGACGCCGCATGGGAGGAACTGTACCTTGCCGGTGACATCGCCTCCCTTGGACAAACCGTGGAAAGTAGGCACGAAATCGTAGTACTCTCCAGCTTCCGGGTCGGTGCCGTCGGTGTGCTCCGTCAAGTCAGCGTCCCAAATAACATTGCCCTCGTCATCGAGAGCCTGGACAGCGCGATCCAGAGGAGTGTTCATGACGGGGTAGTACTGGTCAATCCAGGCCTGCGGAGTGTGCGTGTGGGGAATGGACAGTGTCGCCTTCTGAGATTCGGGCGAGCCAGCGGGGAAGACGGGCTCGTCTTCAGGAGGGGGAATGCCGAGCTCGGTCTGGAGAAGGTGGAGAAAGTCGATGGCGGTAGTAAAGTCATTGACTGAGCCAGCCGGGTGCGGCTTGGACGTGTAATGACGAGAAGTCTCCAGGCATTGCGTTTCATTGGGCACTGAGCTAAGCCAAAGATGAATTCAGGTTACATGCACGCTGAAGACAAGACGCACAGGAAGACTTCTTCGGCAGCCTTGCCTGCTAAGGGCCTATGACTTCCATGCCCTTTGCCGCTATTCTTCAAGAAGAGGAGATTTGTGGAGGATCGGAGCAGTACGTGGACAAGCAATCCAACGGCCGTCGCAGCCAGTATCCGTTTCCCTGTGAAGCGTCGTCGAGGAGCGGCCGCCTGCGCCGTCGCTGGCACCGGGATAGCGCTAGCCTTACTGGCATATGCTTTCTCGTCCATGGTGGTCGATGAGAAAGCCTCCTTGCTGCGCTCATGAAGCGCTCATGCGTAACATGACAGTCATGCCGAACTCTTGCCTATCGGCCACGCGACCCTGATCTGGCATCCGCCTCCGCCGCTTGATTCACTGATTGTGCCTGCTCTTGTCATTATTGCTCCATATTCGCAGATTGTGGCGCACTGAATCATAATTTGACTCTGCAGTGGAACGGGATACATAAAACAAGCAACTCTTTCGTCCTCCCGTATACACAGCCTGAGTTTCGGCCTTCTGCGAAACAAATTGGCCCGTATTGAAATGCTCAAAGAGGTCCGGCCTACAATCCGGACCATTTCGACAGGAAGGTGGCCACGCTGTGGCCAAGTATGCTAAAACATGTCGGTACGAAGAACATTCAATTGTCAAGGCCATACTCACTCGTGTACGCCCCATGTAGGATGAAAGCTGGTGAACAAACGGTCAGCTTCAGCAGCCATTCATCTAGCATGCAGACTCGTTTTTTAGAACTCACTTATTCCACCAAAAGTACGTTGCCTTCGAGACCAGCATCTCCTCCGCTCCTAGTCCGGTCCACCATCCTGCTGAAGTCAAGTCAGTGTTAAGTTCACTTCCTCACGCTCACTGCAGTCACCAGTCACGTTCTCAAAGCCCAGAACATCCGCATTGTCCAGCACAAAATCGAATAACGCCCTCGTGGGGTGCATCCGTATGTTCACGTCCTTTCCCAGCTCGGTGGAGTTCTGCTCGAACGTCGTCATAGCACTGGCCAGTTGGCTGTTGTAATTGTCGCTCATGTTCGCCTGAAGTGTCCCATTCAGCCCCTGTGCAATAAGATTTGGTGTCCGGCCGATGTTGGGCACTTGCAGGATGAGGAAGTTGCGCGCGCCGGCGTCTAAAGGGAGAGATCATTATGAATGTGGAAAAGTCTTCAAGACAACACATGTACCGCGCAAGAGAGCAAGGCGCTCATAATAGGACGCGATGACGAGCGCGTTGGTTGCCTCTGGCGTCGAATTCGTCCAAGCAAACGACTTGCCCACGTCGTTGATTCCTGCCAATACTGGATGTGAGCAACCCACCGCAGTGTAACGCGTCCATAGCGTACCAAAGAAGGAAACAAACAGCGCATTGTCCGCACTCCAATCCGCTAGCGTCGAGTTATCAGCGTAGTACGCGAGAAACTCGTTCACTTGATCCTTGAATGACCGAGTCGCGGGAGAGGACTGCGCCACGAGTGATTCGTCTGTCACTGCGCCACCGTACCTGGACGCGGTTCGGGATCAGTCCGACTCGAAGTAGCCATTCGAATTTCCCTACGCGAAGTTGTACAGATTCACGGGGTTGACGTTGTAGGTCTCCGCAACGTACTCGACCCACATGCGGCCTCCAGCGGTAGTCTGCAAGCGTGTCAGCTATGAAATGTACAGCATACGCGACTTACGGCAGTGTCGTTTGGTGCACTGAGTACCCCATCGACTAGTCTGGAGTAGGTATTTGTGTAAGAGTCGCCGAACGAGAATATGTTGGTGATATTGGGCCAGAAGAAGCCGTCCGCCTTGACTAGCGCTGCAAGCGTCAAAGTCAGTAAAGCATAAGTACCGGCCATCTTCAGGTGTCTGTCGTGCAAAACATATACAGTACATGACGCAGTCTTTATGCAGAGAACCCGGTCTCATGACGAATACGAACGGTCCGTCAGAGGCAGGTGCTCTTCCCCATACCAGGTCGTCGGACCGTTGTCGGAAGGAAGGAGCCAGCAAAGATCCCGAACCATGTAGATCGCGTCCATGAATCACGTATGTACAGAAGCAAAAGCGAAGATGAACGAACCATAGTGATATAGTACAGATGGCAGATTCCAGTACAGATACTTTACAGAAAGCGAGATTGGAAACCCTCCTGGTATACTCCTCAGAAAGGATTTTTTCTCCTTGTACCTTCGCCTTAACAAAGATGCTCTGCATACGCGACCTGTGAGCAAAATTGTAAAGAGGTATATTACGGGAGCAGTGACTGACTTCCAAAGAAGTTCAGCACATTCCGAGCTCGCGTGTGCTTCAATCCGGCAGACTCCATAAGAAGGATTTTCCTGTCTCCTCGCCGTGACACATGCTCTCCCTGCACAGGCCGTTAGCACCATCGCAATCAGATTCCGATTTGACCAACTCACCCGAGGAAGTTCAAAGCAGTCACAGCAGGAGCGCACCCCATCGACCGCACTTTCATGCTTCGGATGGTGACAAACTCCCATTGGGCCACTTCGTCCTTGGGAGTTCCGTCCGCGGTCCAGGTCCTCAACACGATCGTCCCATCCGCGGTCCCTGTAGCGAGCACACCCATCTCAGAGTATTCACGCTCGTGAAATGCCAGGGACGTGATCACAGAATCCGTGTTGTCCAGTGACGCGATACAGCGTCCGTTGATGGTGTGAAGGTACAGTCGCGCTCGCGAACACGTAGCGATGTAGCCCTAAGAAGAGCGTTGAAGACTGTAAGAACTTTTGAGGGTCAACCCTGCTAACGAGCCACGTACCGTGCTCTCATTGATGGCGACTAAGGTCACAGGCGACGGCTTCCCATCCTGGTCATGATGCCACAAAGACCGCACATACAGTCCACGATTCAGGTCCCATAACGCCGCACTCCCGTCCTCCGACCCACTCACGATGACAGACCAAGGACGTGACACTGCAAGACTAACCACGGGCCCTTGATGTATCCGCATCATATTGGCCAATGATAGACGCGGCGTCGCACCACGCGAAATCCTCCAGATCCGTACCGTGAAGTCGTTCGAGCCTGTCACCAGGAAATTGGCATCCGCGAACGTCGCACATCGACAAGAAGTTCCTTCGATGACCTGCACGATCTTTTGGTCGACCAACACGCGTAGATCGCCGCCGCCCTCAATCCCCCATTCAATCTGCTCATGCGGGCGCGAGGGCATGTAGAGGATGCCTGCAGGACATGGGATGATTTTCTCCCCAATCATGTCGAGGCTCAATTGGCGTACTGGTACGGTTGTGCCGAGGTCTGTAGCAAACATTGAGGTGGGTACGTGGCAGCTAAAATTGGGCACATACCTCGTAGACAGCGGCTTCCTTGTAGGAGTAGATGTGCATCTTCCGGAATTCCATGCAGAGTACCAAGAGGAAGAGTGTGACAACCATGATTCAAACGTTGTGGGTGAGGTAGATCGAACAACTTTCGAGGTGTTTGACCAACTGCGTACAAGTTGGTACGATGGACTCCAAAGACAGAAAAGTCACGCACAATTATGAATGATACCAACTGTCGCCTCCTTCTGGAGTTCATCAGTGATGGAGTCCAAATCTAGGCCGTCAATGAGTTGTGGCTTCGGTATGTAAAAAGAACGCGAATGTACCAATGGATCCTTCGTAGGACAGTGGATGGAAGCAATTCAAAGATTCCGCATCTCGTTGTTTACAGCCCCAGATGAGATCAATCCACTGGGCCAAATGTTCGCTGGCGTATGAGCTCTCGAGCGCCTAGCAGACAAGGTCTATGAATGAGAAGAGCATGATGTTCGAAACGAAGCTCACCTTCCGGTTCAGAGTGATAAATAGTAAAGGATCCTTCCTCGCCCAGGGTGGAAGCTTGACGTGGTGTATTTTCTCCCCGGAACTCTGCTGTACACCGAAGTCAAGGTTACGAGTGTTTTCCAGAAACCTGACATGCGAGTGAGAACCTGAACTTGCCAAGAAAACTGCAACCCTACTCAGGACAGGTGTAAAACTCTGGGATCAGCTCCCGAACGTCTCCTCTGATGTCCCGAGCAGCTGAATCATACGCGCGAGCGATGTTACTAGCTTCGATATCAGTTCAAGGCCGTTCGCTCTAGGAACCTTTCCTACCTAAATAATCGATCCGGCAAGTCCCAATCTCCACCTTGCAATGTCTTGAACATATTCGTGAACGGTGCCAGCCGTATCAAAAAGTGGCACACGATCATAGATGAGCTGAAGTGAGTTCCATAGTGGAAAGGATTCTCGTCGACACTCTGGAGGCTCTCGTATCGCACCCTCGCTGCCTCTCGACGATCTTCGGTCAGAGCACCCATGGGCTTCGAGAGGCTGAGATTCTCATCAACACTAAGCTCGAACGACGAACAACGCAAGACCGGCTCACTCTCGATACGTGGCAGGGTTGTGCAAGTCGAGAGTCTCGGAGCTGTAGTCCTGAATGACCCAAGCTGACAGCCAGGTCAGCGGAAGCAATGCTGTATGACGCAAAGAGTACTAACGGAAGACGGGATACTGGGTTGCATCACTTGGTGTGCGGCCAGATATCTGATTGAGGATGCTCAAGTACGTGAACTATGGAAATGTCAGTTGATCAGTGATCAGGATACCTTTGAAGGACCGTACATTGCTTATTTCCCGAGCCTGCCACTTCCTTTGAGCAGTCGCCAGCTCATCCGCACGGAAGCCGGACAGAACCATCGCGCCGACTTTACCCAAAAGCGGAGTTTTGAGAATACCAGGGGTAGGCGGGGCATTAATCGAATTGTTGATCATCGTCGTCAGGCGTTGATCCATGTCCAGCCGTTTCTTCTTGTCCAAAAATACGATAAGAAGAGAACGACTGTCCTTGAAGTATATCTCTAAGCTGTGTCAATTGTCAGTGTCACTTCTGGTAGTCATCGGTGGGACGGTCATACGCAACATCGCGAAAGAGGAAAGTCTTTCGACTGAACGTCTCGACCTGAGGATGCGCCCTAGATAGTGCGTCAGTAACGGCCAGTTCTAGGTGGTGGCCTGCCTACCAGCGTTGAGCCTTCTGTGGTCCGTCCAGCTCAATGATGCTTCCAGGAACAAAGAGTAAACGCTTGGGCGCATCATGAGCGTCAATGACCTCTCCGTCATCATCCTCAACAAGCCCATCAAGCATGTATAAGTGAGTCTTCCCAATAATGAGAAGGCCAGCTAGCGTCCAGTCAGCACAGAAAATCTAGCAGAAAGGCAACAAACGAACGAGATGAATCGACACCAGAAATGCGCGCCACAGTTCCAACAGCTTCTATAACATCGCCAGGCTCCAACTCATGTCGAACGCGACGATGCTTGTCCTCCTTGATGTCTTCTGCCAATTGCCGTTCTGTACACGATCGCGAAATCAGCACAATGTTTCTGCCTAACCAGCATCGTAATGTACCTTCCACTTCAGTAGCCGAAATCTCGTACGACTCAGACCAAGGTGGTACCTCGACCTGGAGTGTCGAAACGTTGTCTGCTTCAGGAAGAGAGACGTCTCGAACATGACTTGTAGATGGATCAAATCTAATGGGAACTGGTCGCTGGGATTCTGGTTCCAATTTGTTCCTGTCAAGACCATATGTTACTCTCACCGACCGCTCTCAGGAAAGCGGAGGATCGTACCTGATGCGATGAGGACCCTCAGTTTCATCCAAGCGCCATAAACGATCGTGTCCGTCGGGCCACACTCCTCTCTCGGATGTCAGAGCATGACTCCATTCGTACAACCTCGATATTTGTCTCCGATGCTCTCGCCTGTACAACTCAATACATTTAGACCCAAGACATCAATGAAAAACACTCACAGATCAAGCAAGTTCTTCCTCAACCTTTTCTTCTCGGACGTCTGAATAGTCTTACGCCACTCTTGCATCCGCGTTACGATCTTGATCACAGTCATCTCGCTAACCTGTATGCTAAACCTCGCAGACGCGAATCTCTCCCGCAGGTTCCGAGTATCTGCGAGCAACTCCGCGCTGATGACCGTCTTCTCCGCAGATGGGTTGAGTAGCGTCTCCGCGTCCTGCAGGACAGCTTGAATCTGACTTCGCGTTAGAACGTCCGACATTTTGCCGACAGATTCTATCCACGTTACCTCACGCTTCTGAGCTCCAGCAACTGCGCCATCCACCGCCAACGAGATGCCCAGATGTGCGATCTTCTCAAGTAATCTGAATGTGCGCTGATTCACAACCGGTGCTTTGAGCAGCTTGGTGACGAAAGCCCGGTAAGACTCAATGAATAGACGTGTGGTCTGCTGAGACCGAAACACTTGTCGAAAACTCGGGCTAGACGCGTGTAGCCCAATCAACTCTTCGACGAGAAGCTCCATTGTGGACTCTGTCGCCCACGAAAAGTGCGGGGTCCCTACGGCATGGTATGTTAGGAACGTACTAGACACCTCCCAGCGAACTCACCTTCACCCTCATCCGCGTCAGACATGCCGCAATTGTCCCCAACTGACCGAAGTCCAGTCTGGAGCGCAGACAAGATCGTAGGCACGATCTGCGGACACACGATCGAGTTTTCCGTAGCCATCTTTCTCTTGCCATTCTTCTCCACACGACCCAGAAGGACATCAAATGCTGCATCGTTGACCATTGGGTCCCAACATCCCGGCAACACTGTCTTCAGGACGCTCCATCCACTAATGAGCTCGAACTTTCGCGAGAACGACGCAGATATCCTGATACTGATGGCGATGATCTTAAGAACCTGTGTGGCAACGAAGGGTTGAGGCTTGTCGCCCAGGAGAAGGAGACATATCCGAGTGACTGGAAGGGCGGTGATGAACTTGTTGTAGTAGGCGGGCACCGAAAGAAGCGACACGAAGATCTCGAGAACCTGTTCGGCCTTCTGAGGTGCACTGCTCCAATCGATCCGAGACATCACCGAGTGAGGTGAGCTAGGCGCGTTGGTAGCTATGAAAACAAGTAGGCATTAGCATATAGACATTGGTGGAGCGTTCATTTGCATACACACCTTGTCCATTGACGTTCGCAGCGATGTATGAGACCATCGGTTTAATCGTGTCGTCCTTCGAAAAGTTCGCCTGAGCGACCGCCTTGAACGCCGCCATGAGGAAGGGGGTAGAGATGTCGTCAAACCACTCCGTCTGCAGAACGAACAAGAACCGTCTGACTAGGCCCAACTTCGATAAGCGCTGCTTCATGTTGAATGTTTTGTACTTGCTGACTTCGAGAAGAGTCGAAAAATGCTCAAAGTAGACGCGCTGAATCTCCTTTCGCGTATGGGACCAAAACTCGAAATCCAATGCTATGGCTTTGTAGGCAACGACATTGGTGACTGTCGACTGCCTGGGTTTCTGTCAACAAGTGTATCGAACGAGATGCAGTAGAACTCACTCTGGTGAACGGAAGTTGAGGCCCACCGACTCGAATAGCGTTTCAAAGCTCGTCATGTTGATCATCTGAGCCTTTGAGCGCAAAATGTCTGTCAATATCTCATAGCCACCTAGGGAATTTAATGAATACAGAAACAAAGACCAGGAAAGACCAGGCCCATACGAAGTCGCTCCATGTCCTCCGAATTCTCCCAGCTGTTCCTTATACAGTCCGTCAAGATACTCAGCGTCCTCGAGATCTCATGTGGTGTCTAAAACGCATCAATATGCATAACAACGGGATCCCAATAAGAACAGCTCACTTGGGCAAGCTGCAACAATCGCAGCGGTATTGCTGTACCGCCAATCCTCCACAACGACGAGTCCAAACACGCAGCCTTCACCACCAGTATATCACCCTTCACCGCAAACTCCCTTGATGAGGTACTCATCGGTACGCTCGACACCGACCCGGAATACTTGAGGGGCAGACACGATAGGGAGAACACTATGGAGGAGTTGGAAATCCCTGCCCCATCCCGGACGGCTTTCATCAGTGATAGAGTTTCAACAGATGAGCCCTTTGACGCGACAGCAGTTAAAAACATGTTCAGCGATGTCGAAGCCTCGTAGGTGAGAAACTTGATGAGGGATGGGTCTTGGAAGTTTCCCTGATATCGTGGGCCCAGGTGATGGATGAACCGGGGAAGGTCATCGCCTGAAATAGTCAGTATGAGCAAGCGATGGAGACGAAGCCCATACCGACAGGAAGAGAAATCAGATATGCCGTGGCGATACACCAGCTCATCTGAGCGTCTTCATCCTCACTTCCAAGAGCATACTCCGTTGCTGATGCATAGAAGACGGACTTTGGGTACACCCAAGTCAGTGTATCAGTCATAACGCCGTCGATGAAAAGGCCTGGCTGAACATCATTGGAGGAAATCAGACTCAGTGGCAAACGTACGTATGCTAGGTTGTGAAGCCTTGTGGGGATAGTGCACCAATGTTACATGACACCACCGCATCTTCGGGATATGTGACTTCTCGAAAGACGCGACTGATTTATGGCCAGAGCTTCGAAGCTCCAGCTTTCCGTCTGGCCGAACGCTGAGTGCGAGTATCAAAGTTTTATCAACGCGTACGGTGAATATCGGATGTGAGGTGTGTTTAGGGAAGTTTTCGATCCATAACCAAATCTAAACAATAGGGCGTCAGGAAAGTCAATCGCAAAGGAGGCGTACTGACAGTAAAGGTAAAGCCAGTGGATGGCACACCTCTTGCACCGCTATGAACCATGCATAGCTCTGCTGGCGATTCAAGGGAGAAGTGCTCCAGCCAACGCGACTTGGTCGCGGCTCGAACGATCTCCAAAGTCTCCAAATCAAGTGTCTGGTCATTCGGGCGAATGGTACGCTCGAAGAGACGCCTGGCTTCATTGGTGGATGCCCCAAGTTCGAGCATCCGACGCAGGAGCTTCTGCGCAACGTGCTTGACTTTGTCTGATATGTCTGGGCTGTCGCGAAGGTCAAAATACCGCTTCAGCAGAGAAGGCACGATGCCCATGCTACTAAGAGTCGCATGATTCCGGTGACAGGAGGCGCATAGCAGTTCGAAGAGCCTGTATACCCCGAAGAGCATGATAGGATTGTTCCTGGTGAGATGAGGCGCCGAATCCCACAGCAGGCGTATCGCGTCGGGTTGGCGAATCACAACAAGGCGGCTCTCGAATGTTTGAATCCTTGCGTCAACCTGGTCAACAGGTATAGCTCTGATGCTGGTGAATATACCAGACAGCGCAAAATCGTTGAGAGACATGGACAACAGAAACCCAAGCGTGACGTCGACAGTGCGCATGTCGTGGACGAGGTCGTGTATCGCGGTGGAGAGCGACTGGAAGCCGACGTTTTCCTGAAGCAACATGAGGCGGACGTCGAATTCAGTGACAGTGAACTGCACCTTGAAATACTCTGCATTTTCCGCATGGTCGTGGATCGCGTCGGAAATGATCATGAACACCATCCTAATTGCCTCCGTGACCTCGAGGAGGATCTGTTCCTCTGGCTCCTGGACTGGGCCGTCGTTGGTGACGCGCAGCGTGGACAGCACACTCATGAGCATGATGAATCCGTCGAGCTCGCGGAACACTTCCTTCGTGCGTGCATCTTGCAGCATGATCTTCTGTATCTCTGTGAGGACCTATCGCCGTCAGCGTCGGGCAACACAAAAGTTGGCGGGCGCACCTCCGTCTTCTCGCGCAGCGTGTCCGCCTCCTTCAAGTTGTCCATCGTGTTCCGCATCAACTCTATCATCACCTCACGCGCAAAATCCTCCGGCGCGAGCTCCTCATCCTCAACGGTGGGCACGGGAACACTTTCCTGGCGAGGTGACAGGTCGAAGCGGGCAACGAGTGGGGTCAACAGTGTGCGGAACATGCTGCCTATATCTGTAGCATCACCGGCGTCGTGTGTGCGGTCGCTAGAATACACAAGTAGACTCTCCGCCGCTGTCGCCGCTGTCGGGAGTGTAGTCAAAGTGTGTCGGTGATGGTCGAACACAAGTCGTAACTGAGTAACCTGTCCCGACAGGGACCCGAGTCACCCGACCTGTCGGGATTGTTCCATATTCAGCAAGGGCATCGGCAACTGCCGTACGGGGGGCCACTGGACATCACTAGCATGTTCTGCTTTCTTTTGACCAGCCGTCAGTCCACAACCGCCGTAAGTTTTGGGCGCAGCGCCGGAGACAAACGGTGATTCACTACTTGAGGATGGATCAACCTCTGATCAATGTGCCTCTCTGAGCTTGTGGGGACGTTTGCCGCAGGCCGCATTCTCGATATCGCCTTACTAGTACGCCACTCGCGGTGACTGTGATCACGCCATCATCAAGTCCATCTGCGAGGTACGCGCCTTCACCGGGATACCCTACCTTGCTCACATAAAATAGTCCGAAGACCTCGAATTGATATTCCACGGCCAACGGATTTGATCATTTTACGATAACCACACCACTACTTCTCTTACTCTGTGTGGTTCACCTCCCATACGGGCTTTTTTCAAAGCCGGAGACCGCTCAACGCCTGCTAGCGCCAGGAACCAGTTCAATGCTGTATGGTCTCATGATCACCTTTACCCCCTCTCAGTCCATTTTACCGTATAAAAGATGATTCGGACCTCGTAGCTTAGGCCAGCTTGACAAGGCATGTTTGAACTTCTACTTCTCGTCGGCGCTTCGGGCGCTATGGCGCAAAGTCTCAGCACGCTGTCTGCAACCTCGAAAGCCTCGTCGAGTTCAGTCACTACCGCCATCACAGCCTCTACTCCCGTATCGTCTACAGCTGTACCTACGTCCACTGGTTCCTTCCCTGAAGCTGGTTCCGTCCCGCGCGATTACACGCCAGAAGGCTACGAGTTTCTGTGGGACCTGGTAAGCTCTAGTCTTGACCTCCATTACTGGAATATCAACCCGACGGTCCAACTCAGGTCGGACCCGTCGAACCGCCCCCGTTTACTACCACACGCGTTCCAACCGCAGCTGTCAGCTTGCCCTCGCCTCCCCCACCTTTGTACCCCTCGTTCTACGCCCCAGCGCCCCAAGACGTCCTCCCCAATCTGAAGTTTCCCGAAGGTTTCAAATTCGGCGTCGCTACCGCAGCATATCAGGTCGAAGGCGCGGCGAAGACCGATGGCAAAGGACCCAGCATGTGGGATTGGGCTGGTCGTCAGCCGAATGCCATCTATGACAACACCACCGGTTCGTGCCGCAGCCCGCTGTTGTCCATGATGGGCGCGTTGTAGACTCACGCTTTCCCTTTCCCAGGTGACATCACTGATCTGCAGTACTTCTTATACAAGGAGGACGTAGAGCGGATCGCGGCCCTTGGTGTAACGGCGCATTCGTTCTCGTAAGTTGAAGTCTTCTGCAATAGTATCATGAGGAGGCTCACCCTGTGTTCATAGAGTTTCGTGGACGAGAATCTTTCCCTTCGGCGCCGCTGATTCGCCTGTAAATCAAGCGGGTTTGGATCATTACTCGGATGGTTCGTGGGTGCCTTGCTACTGAATTGTCTCGATGCTCATGCTCACATGCAGTCATTGATTACCACATCGAGCGTGGTATCGAGCCCGTAGTAACCCTCTGTAAGCTTCAGTATTCCATGACACGCCGACTTGCTTACGTAGTTCTCAGTTCACTGGGATACGCCCCTCGCGCTCCAGGCGTACTACGGAGGATTCACAAGCCCGGATATCGTGGATGATTTTGTCAAGTAAGCTGTCGATTGAACGTCTCAGCTTCTGTCCACTTATCGTGCTCTGTCCAGTTACGCCAAGACCGTCTTCAAGGCATACAATGGTCGTGTGAAGACTTGGTACGAGATTAGTAGACAGTATACTTACACCTTCCAACCTTTGATCATCAGGTATACGTTCAATGAACCTCGTGTGTACTGTGGCCAGATTGCCTCATACCCCTTCAGTTCGTCTCCTGACCTCTCCGTTTCAGTAGCGTGCTGATTCAATACGAGTAGATGCCACCTACGCTGCTGGAGTGAATACCTCCACGGCCCCATACCAGTGCTCGTACAATGTTTGTGCGTGGTCTTGTCTCACGAGAATTTCCCTCTCCTTCTCACGACAGTCCTTCTCTAGTGAAAGCTCATGCCGGCGCTGTCAAAGGTACATCATCCGGAGCTCATGTTACCCCGATTCTTACACGGATCTAGCATTTCGGGCTATGAACATTTCCGGAGAGATTGCCCTCAAGAATGACGACTACATGTAAGCAATGTTTCATGACACAAATGTCCCATGCCCGAACATTGTTCTTACCATGTCCGAATATCCTTAGTGGCACCCCATGGAGAAGTAACTCAACCGAGGACGCAGCCGCCGTCGAACGCCATGGCGCCTTCCAAATCGGCGCCTTCGCCGATCCCATTTACACAACAGGCGACTGGCCTCAAATCCTCAAAGACACGCTCCCTCCCTCCTACCTACCCCGCTTCACCGCAGAAGAGTCCGCCGACATCCTCGGCTCAGCAGACTTCTTTGCCATCGACCCATACCGCTCCCAGTACATCCGCGCGCCGCCAGCAGGGATCGAAGCATGTGTGGCGAACTTCTCCGACCCATTGTGGCCGGTGTGCAACGACCCGGTGTTCTACGACTCGGGGTACGGATGGGCATCGGGCGTGTCTGCGGACCCGCTGGCGTCTTGGCTACAGGCCACGCCTGTCAACTTCCGGACTGAGATGTCTGAGATCCACAAGCGGTGGCCGACTAAGAAGATTGTACGTTTTATGGTCATCATCTCTTGGTGTGCGTGCCACCTACTGATGCTTGGCAGTACGTGTCCGAGTTTGGCTTTGCGGAGCCGTTCGAGAATGCAAGGACGGATCTGTATACCATCAAGGAAGACGTGGCGAGGACGAGTACGTTCATGCACGACAGGGACTTTATTTTGCTAATCAACCCGGTGAAGACTATCTCCTGACATACCTTGGCGAGATGTTGTTGTCAATCCACGAAGACAATGTACCCCTGGAAGGTGCCTTTACTTGGGGTAAGATCTCTCAACTGACGTTGAACCACTACCCTGCTAATTGTGTGTCATTTAGCGATGGTCGACAACGCGGAGTGGGCGGACGGCTTGAGCGTTCGGTGGGACCTTCAGTTAGTATGTATGATGATTATCGGACACTGACTTTCACGACAGGTTCGGTATTCAATATGTCAACTACACAACACTTGAAAGGACATACAAGCGCTCGGCGCTGTCTTTGTGTGAGTCATACCTTGTGGATAGCATACGTTCACGCTAACGCGAGAGGCTTCGTAGCTGAATTCTTCGAAGCACACTTGCCGTAAACGGTCGCTGTTTCAGAAGGTATAAATGGCTGCGAGTGAGAGTTGGAACTTTAAACTCAAGACCAGCACAGCATGAGTAGAAGTCCATCTCCAGATAGTATTTCAATGCAGACGCGTATCGATAATAGAGAGAATGTCCTCGTTCAGTGAGGTCGGTGTCGGTAACTTAGATTCTATGCATTACAACATCATCGATCACCCACGACAGAGGATAACGGCGTACTTATTGTTGGTACAATGGAAGCCAAATTGAAAACACTGTAGAAACATTTTGGACGCTCACTTTCCGTCACTGGCTGACAAGAGCAAATTGTGGACAAGAGCAACTTGCTCGGATTGGCGCGGTACTCAGCGCTCAAAGAGAGAGAGAGAGAGCATGGTGGCGGCTGTCAGCGCATCGGACCGGCGTGCCTGCCGGGCATTACACTCGAGGGGCATAATCACGATGACATTATACAGGCATTTGAACAGGCGTGGTTCCACCAATGTCATCTCGCAGTCTCCGGTCATCTACCGCTTCGACGGGCTCCCAACTCTCTTTCTCCACGCGTGTCGATGACCAGCATGTTGCCAGCCTTCCTACTCTACAGGCTATCCATGGCTATACGACAATGAGGGAATGGGAGCGAATTCCCTTCATCGATACTACCGACCGTGAGCCCTCGGATTTGCGCCTCGCCGAAGGAATCATTGCTCCAGAATGGCTGGCGAGCCCACAGCTGCAGCCTGCCGCGAGCGACTTTGACAAACTTGACACTGAGGATTTCACTGCACCCACTACCGCGCCATCGCTCCGCCCAACCCCACGGAAACCGAGTTCTGTTCGCAGCGGACATAGCCATTATGCCGTATTCACGCCGGATACTCGCCATTGTACTCAGCAGACTGCGCAAGAGCACCTCTGGCAAATCCTGGTGCGGCAGGGTGTCGGTGTTGTGGACGGTTCAGTCGTGTGCGCGTTGACAGGTGACTCGCGCGTCCAGGCCGCCCACTCTGTTCGCGATGCCACCCCAAACGAGACCCGTCTGGCGTGTTTCCGAGTCATAGGCGGTTACTTTCACAAGTACTCCCGTCTCCTGTATCTTCCTCGTGCGTTGCTCCCACCCTTGCTCTTCCACACTCTGACCAAATTATCAGTCTCATCTACCGAGCACAACTCCTGGGACTGCAACGAATTTGCCGTGATTGTAATTGATTCCGACATCTTACATGCCCTCGACAAATATGACAGCTTTCTCCACGATTTGCAGCAAAGGCCAGATTCCAAGTACCTGGACTGGCTATCTCTCATGCGAATGTACCACCCGGTGCTTGTGAGTCCAAAATACCTTTCACTCTGACTAGCTTTACACTTTCGGCAGCACCAGGGACGGCCATCCACGATTCGATTCATTCCCTTGCGACCAGTCGTGAAACAAATCAGAACTATCCAGGGCACAGTGCCCTGCTACCAAATCACAACGACGACTCTTGCCCACCCTCTATTCCTTCTGATCCGCTTCATTGATACACTTACATCGATGGGTTCCCCATGGCACGCTTGGGCCCGGTCTGACGACCCTCAGCCCGAAATCGAGGAGTGGCTTACCGCACGCCTTAAAGACTTGCTTACTGAAAAGACGCCGATGATGCAGCTTGTGGCTTTCACCGTCACGGCGACCAAATACTACAAGCGCTTTAGCGACCCACCTGAATGGCCCCGGTCGTCTTCTGTATCTGGCATGAGCTCTCAGATGGGCTCAATGTCGATCACTAGCTCCGAACTTGACGATGGCTCGTTAATCAGCACCGGTTCCCCTCCGTCCGGTCGCTCTTCACAAACCGAGGGCTGTGAGACCAGTGGCAGTATTCAAAGCTTCGCCATGCAACATGCTACGACTCTGGGCCGTGGCGGTGCAATGCAACATGGTGCAGCAGGCGAGGACGTCGATGACGAAGATCGACACGCTCCTGCAACGCGACAGCCGTCCAGCGTGTTCACTCCCGCCCAGCAGATTGCCCTCGACTGGAGGCGGCGGAGTGTCAGGACAACACTCTGCGGAAGGTAGAAACCACTATCACTATCACTTCCTCTCTCACAATCGTCTCCGCCCAACCGCCCCCGTCGATCGAGAATGCTCAGCAGGATCGCTCGATGCCTGCCATTCATCGTCTTCTCCGCGTGTCACCGAGCGTAGGAACAACACCTACCAAAACACGTGTCTGGCGGCGGCGCAGTGTTGTTCTATCCCTCCGTACTTTACTGCAGCCCAAAAGATTGCCAGGAACACAGCAGAACACCCATAGTCACATACGCTCTCCTCTTGGACCGACAAATTGATGTGTATATCCGCATGGCACGATTTCCGATTCTTTGTTCCTTGTTCGCAACTGCCTTTGAAGTTTCTCACCCATCGCACTGTATATCATGTCATTTTACTTATGAAGCTTTCCTTTGCTTTTCTTTATGTCATATCTATGCTCCATTGTCCCTGAATTCAGAGAACAATCGCGTACTGTACTATCTTTCCTATATCGACCTTTTGTTTCCCGCCCTCATGCTGTACCAGGAAGCCATCCTCCCCGGTAACTTTAATGCTGGTGACCAGTATCAGGTCATAGTCATTCTCGCCGGCCAGCTGGAGGACATATCCAAATCCAATCTGCGCCACTTCCTCGGTAAATCGAAAGGATCCCTCGCAAATGAAGGGTTCCGAACCCTGATTGACATTGCTGAACAACATCCCTCTGGATGGAATCAGCGTATTTGGGACCGTACCCTACTGATGGCGACCAAGGCGCTCTTTGTCATTGACTATACTCTCTCTTTGACTCGAGGACCATCTTCAGCAACTCAGGAACGACGGACGGGCTCTTACACTCCCTCAACACATCCTCCAAGACAAGCTCCATGTCCCGGCGTTCCTTCCTCTGTTGCACGAGTTCCAACTGCGCTTCCGCCAGCAGACGCTGGAGTTCTGGAAGACATGTCATTTGGGTTGTAGAATTGGAGCCAGATTACTTGCCATGGGCAGGGCGCTCGTCAAGTGGCGCGAACACGCCCATAGCCTCCAACTCTTGTTCCACTTCTCGTGCGCGTGAATAGGCAGCGTTCAGCTTGCGGCGCGTGTCCCAAAATTCGCGACTGACGTTTCGTTCGTCAGACTCGTCAATGGATACTGAGTGCGAGTCCTGGTGTGCAGCGGGAACACTGGCGACGCTTTCCGGGAAGAAATGTGCCATGGGATCGCGTGGGATTCGATGTTTCTCCTTCTCGTGGCGGATGGGGCCGACATCCCGGCCATGGTCTGCTCTGTGAAGTGGCACTTAGCTCTGGGCGAGTCAAGAGCAAGGACATAGACCAACGTGGCCGGATTAGACGAAGAGTTGCGAAATCTGAATTTTAACGTCAATTGCACATGTGGGAAGCTTGTATCTCTACAGGACCCACGAGTGTCGGTATCGTTCACTGCTAGCAGAGCTTTCAGACCTTCGGAGGGGTTACTCATGAGTCGTTTCAATTTGAGGACCAATGAAGTCGAGCCCACCGTTCCATGCCATTCTTCGTCGTAGTCCTTGAGTAGCCCTTGCCCCACGGTGCTAGAGGCGGGGCGGAGGACGGTGCACTGCCGTACCTAATTAGTCAAATAGAGGTATGCTTGCCTAACTCACGCCTCAGATAAGAAAATTTGTTCGCTAGGTCCTGTTCAGAAATGTATATGAAAAGTGACGAGTATCACTCCGTACATGCTTAAGCTCGTCTTCAGCTCTTTCAACACGGTCTCGTCTTGACGACTTGCAATTGAAGTGATGATATTGAACATAGGCTTGTACGGCAGCCGTCAGCGTAGGCGTCGCGTCGCAATCTCGTTTACCATACCGAGTTCCTCCAAGTCGTCCAGAAGAACGACACGCCCTCTGCAGTGGGTTCCTGTACATTCATCTCCGGAGGATGGGGCAACTTCAACAAGTCCAAATCCTTACGCAAACCGACCATCAGCGCTTTCCTGTCGCGAGCAGCGATAGTTTTGATCCAGTCAATCTTTGCAGTAGAATAACGCAGGCAAACATGAAGATCAAGATGCTCGCGAGGAGACATGGCGGTGTGAAGCAAAGGGCTGTTGGTCGGCCATAAATCGTCTTTGAATATGTGAAAACCGTGAAAGGATGGGAGTGTGAAAGAGAAGCCTCACTGATTACCGGACACACGGGCCGACCACCGAGCCCGCCTCCTGAGTCTATACCGTCATCGAAGTACACCGCGTCATCGAACACACAACTTGTCTGCATACTCCCATCGTCCCCACTCGACGCGCGACGTCGTCTCACACAACCGCACGGCCACCAAAAATCCCGGACAACATTGCCGCCGTCGTCTTGAATGGCACCCGTCGTCGACCTCGTCGTCGTTCTCCGCCCAGTCAAGCAGAATGGGTCATCGAAACCAGCCCTCCACCAGCTCGCGAACTCTGCTGAAGCGCAGTACACGCGGCTTGTCGCCGAGCTCAAGGGCGAAGGCCTGCAAGTAACGGCGCGCAGTGGTGAAGAGGTGGGCGAGGTGTTGATCTTCGTCAAGTGCTCGGAAGGCGTTCTGAGGTGGATTCGCCCTGGTCTGGATGTCTTTCCCCGCTGATTTTCTGTAGGAAACACTTCGATTCTCGACCCTCTCCGGCCGAACGCATCCAGCTCGCGTACAACCTCGTCACTGGCCTTGGCGTCACTCCTCGTTCCGCGGAATGGGACATGGTGGAAACTGTCATGTGTCTGCACGACGCAGACTTCAACAAGAAATGGATCCATTCGTACACATCAGGATGGACCTTCAGTGCACCTAACTCCAAAATTGGGGAGCAGTTCGGAGCCCCAGTAGCGCTCTACTTCTCGTTTCTCCGCTCGTACACGTCCATGCTTGCCATTCCAGCATCCATAGGCCTAATTGCGTGGTTATCTCCAGCACGCTACTCGCCCACCTACTCTGTCATTCTCTCTCTGTGGTCGATTGCTTGCGTTGAAGTGTGGCGCGTGCATGATGCCGGAGTGTCTACGGAAGAAGCGGATACAGAAACTACGTTTGTGTGGTGGCGCAAAGATTTCCGCCGCGTACTCACCTTCCCTCTCCTCCTCCTATCTGCTGTTTTCCTCATCACATTCCTCACCTCCATATTTGTCTTCGAGGCGTTTGTGACGCGACTCTACACTGGTCCTGCGCATCAGGTCGTGAGCCTGACACCGACACTCATCTTCGCCGGTCTGGTGCCACAGTTCATGGCTGCATTCGGTGTCCTGGCCAAGAAAATGACCAGATGGGAGCTGGGCACTGCAAATGGTCAGGAGTACGAAGAGGAGCGGACAAAGAAGGTCTGGGCGATGAGCGCCCTGGTAGCCTATCTCGGGCTGGCCCTCAGTGCCTTCGTTTACATTCCCTTCGGAGATGGGCTCATGGCGCTCGTTCACGCAAAGGTATTGCCGTTCATATTTCTCGATAAAGACGGACACGCGTCAGCCATGTTCGCAGTCTCCAGCGGAGCGGTGAAGCTGAACTCGAAACGACTCGAGGACCAGATGTTTGCATCAGTAAATCTCCCAAAGTATGGGAGGGTATGACGAGCATGGGAAAGTATGGCGAGTCTGGGAATTTTTCACATACTCAACCATACTCGAAATTTCTCCAGACTTGGTTGGTTTTCCACATACTCTTGCTCGGTAGGCATAAATTTTTGATGAATTTGATTTTTATGAGGTTTGGTTTGCACCTCCTCCCCCGTGAGCGCGTGAGCTGAGACAACCACTTATGGGTGATCCATCGGCATGACCGCTCGCAGACACTGAGTAGTAGTACACTGACAGTATCATAGGGAGAAGCGATGCAAAAAATAGACAAGTTCGAACTGATCGAGTCCGTGCGCAATGGCGTGATTGCACGTGCATGTCAAATTTTTTTCGTCCGCTTTTAGACAGCCAGCCGATTTCTCCCCCAGCCACCATGTCGGGCGAACGACGATTTTCGGCTTGAGCATCTACCGAGCACGACTGCGACTTCAAACACACGACCGAAGACGAACACTCAGAAGTGACGACAAGCATTGCATTTGTCCCGACAAACTTACGCGGACAGCGGCTACAAGCGACGAGCACACGACGACTCCGAGAAGGATGAAAATTACGAGGACCTCAACGACAACAAGCACGAAGACGACGCCGAGCGCACAACGACGCCGAGGACATGACGAGCACAAGGAGGTCGACGCCGGGCACGAGAACGAGGACGAGGACGAGGCCGAGTACACGACCACGCTGACGAGGACGACGACACCGAGCACGACGACGACGCAGAGCACACGACGACGCTGAGGAGGATGACGAGGCCGACGCCAAGCACCCGGACGAGGCCGAGCACACGACGATGTTGATGAGGCCGAGCCCAGGACGACGTCGGGGAGGACGACATCGGGGAGCAGAATGCATAGGACGACGCTGAGAAGGACAATGCCGACGCTGGCTCGCACAACTGCTTGTGTGCAATGGTATGTTTTGGTGCCGCCGCGAGTACTTTTTGGCTGACGAACTCCTCAGCTTTGTCGATAGTCATATCGGTTGTCGATTACATTGATACTCAGTCGTCTGTGCCGTAGTTGTAGTCGTTTTTTGTTTTCGTGTATTGTCGCTTGAATTCGATTTTCTCCCATCTCAAGTGCGCTCGATGTATATACAGTGTCTGGATATCGATTGTGGGTCTGGAAGGCGTATGTGCGTGGTATGTGGTAGGTATGGGTTGAGTATGTGGCAGGTATGGGGGGCTGAGTATGTGACTATATCGACTGGTATATAAATATGAGATCCAATATGTGCCCATACTCGGGTATATGGGTATGGGGAGTCTGACACATACTCCCCAGACTTTCGGAGATTTACTGATGTGCCTATACCGTGACGGGCCAGATCTCGAACACCTTCGTCGAAGTGGGACTTCCCTTCATCATGCGCGCTGTCACCGCCTGGAGGAACGGCAAAAAAACAAACTCCGGCTCCTCCTCTCCCAAAAAACGCGTCGCCTTCGCGTCCGATAGACCAGCAGATGATCAAGACCGCGAACGCCCCTTCCTCGAGCAGGTCAAAGCCGAGGTCGCACTGCCTGCCTACGAGCTTTTCGATGACTACAGCGAGATGGTGACCCAGTTCGGGTACGTCGTCGTGTGGAGCGCAATCTGGCCGCTGGCGGGGGTGATGGCATTCGTGAACAATGTCGTGGAGGTGCGGGGCGATGCGGTGAAGATTGCAGTGCACACGCGGCGTCCTATTCCGCTGGGAACTGGCAAAGGCGGGTATGGGCGACCGACGATGGGCGCGTGGCTGGACGCGCTGGGGGCGCTAACGTGGTTCGGTGCAGTGGTCAACGCGGCGCTGGTGTATATGTTCCATCCATGGAACGAGGGCCCTACGAGCGGAGAAGTCAAGGCCGAGGGTTTCGCTGCTGATCTCAAGTCTTCTGGGATGCCGGACTACACCAATACTCTTGCGACGATGAAGACTGCGCTCCTAGTGGCGCTCGCGGCGTCGCATGTGTTCTTGCTCGTTAGGCGCCTGATCAGGCATTGTGTACGGCGGTTGGCGGGCGAAGGGTATCTGCCAGGAGGAATACCTCTGCCTTCTCATTTGAAGAGGGAAGTCGATGAGGACGAGGTCAAGGAACAGGATTTTGGAAAGGAGAGGTGGAACACCGAAGACGGTCAGTGGGGGGCGTTTTGGGAGTTCGATGAGGGCGTCAGTGAGATTCGGAGGATTGTGAAAGAGGCATGAGGACGCTAAAAGTTACGATTACGATGAGCTGTGCAATTATGTATCATATTCACGTAGTGTTTTTTCTCCTTACATATCATATCAAGTACTGTACAAGTAGAAGCAGTACATTCACTATCTATGGACTTTGTACGAGTACTATCACAAGCTCAAGCTCAAAAAGCTGCACTGACATCTCAAACCGCACACAACCTGGCTCACGCAGCCCCAAAAAGCCCTTTCGCAGGTCTTTTGCATAGAAGCAAGAGCTTCGCCTTCTTTTCGTTGGATTCTCGCGCCTCCAAGGCCTTAGTGGGCCCGTGTGTAGATGCAACAGCGAGACGAGAAGGTCGATAGCTGAAGACCACTGTGTAAAGTCGAGCATGACTTCAGCCAGTCATATGCTGATCTGTTGTCAAATTCGTCGATTGCGAAATGGACACAAACGCGTCAAACAGTGCAGGAACGATGAACGGCTTCCGGCACTCCCTGCGAACGTCGTTCAGTATCGCCTCAGACTCTTGTCGCCTGGTGCGCTCAATGGCCAGTTCAGCTTGGAGGAGGCTTAGCTGGGTTTGCAGCACTATTTATGATTGCGGTTAGTAGCATTCAAGAGGTTGAGCAGGAAAAGAACGACGTACCAATCTCGTTCGGCGTTCTCCCCAGTCGCATCTCAGTCGATAATTGTATCTGCCCACACAGCTCCTTCTCCCTTCGCCCCAATTCGACAATCTGGTTCCGAACATGAGCTAGTTCACTGTTCAAGCATGTTCCGTCTCCCGGCCGGTTCATTGGAGGTCCAAAGCGTGACGGCCTCGAAGGCGGAGTAAATGTCGTCGCTTGTGCACTGGAGGATGCCGGCTACATACTCGGTCAGCGAGCTGAAGGATAAGTATACAAGACGACGTCAGGACGAGACTCACGGAGGCGCTTCTCGAAACCGCAGGAGAACAATCCTAGATAGACAACCCGTCAGCAGAATTTCCTTGAAGTTCATGAAATCGGGAGCACCATTGGCTCAGAGTTGCAATCGTCCCCAACCACGATGGGGTCTGCTAACTTCGCTTCAAGCAGCCAATTCAGATCCTTGACGAAAGGACCCATGAGTCCATTGAAATGGTTTTGACATTCACAGTCATCACCTGTGACGGAGGCGGGACTATCTCTTCCCTTGTTTCTTGCTTCACGGACTTGAATGGGAATTTTTTGACGGACTGACGTGGGGCTGAAGTCGCTGCTATCTGACGCAAGAAAGCAGGTTCAGGCGTATTTGGTCTGGAAAGGAAATGATAGGCATCTCTTTCAGGCATCGGACAGTCAAAGCTCACTCTTCTAGGAGCGACATCGTGTTGCTATAGTCAGGTCAGTTAAGGCATGTTGAGCCAATCGAGACGACGTACATGGAGCGTTGGTGCATCTCGTCGACTGTCAAACGCTTGTAGTAGCCAACCGTGCCCAATGTCAAGTCCGTCCCTTGTATCTTTGCGAGTAGGATCTTGTGTAGTGCCTACAACCGGGGTCACCAACGAGATTCGCTTGGTCAACTCGGACGTAGAACACTCACACCGCCATACTTCTGCGCCGGCCACCAAAGCTTGACTACACCTCTGGAAAGAACGTAGATATAAGCGCTTTTCGGCAGCGCAGAGTTCATCCCTAGAGCTTTCAGGTCTTTCCTCAGAGTCTCTTTGGCGTCTTTTTGAAGCCACTCATGCGCGATATACACACTGGGTGGGAATAGCTCCATTTTGGTACCCACGTAGGTGATAGTGACGGTGAGAAGGAGCTCGGATGGCATTGCGCGTCGTGAGGATTGATATAGAGCAACAGTCAGTCTAACGGCCAGTGGTGGTATGAGTGAAGTCCGCAAATCTCAAATCCCGAAGCTTGCTTACGTAGCGCGTTCTCGGGCCGATGCTGTGTCGCGCCTGGAGCGTACAGCTCAGTTGATGGAGCTTAGCGCTCACACGATGTTTTCACCGCCGTAATGCACTCCGCACGGCGCAGACTGCCACGTTGATGCCCCGCCGGGGAGGCCACGTATCTAGATACAAAAGGCATATAGCCATTGCAGGAAATCGTTGGACAGTGAGTTGAGATATCCCAGTAAAGGTTTGACCAGATTTATTACCTCCTTACCTCCAATTATTGACTAGCTCAGAACAGCCGTTTGCTGGCTGGAGTCTCTCTTGAATTACAATCTGCACTGGCCCAGTGGCCGCCGTCCAGTCTCCAATCAGGTGACAGAAAATTGATCGATGATTCATCGTTTGCTGACGCGCGTATTCTTGGCGTCATCGTGTTTTGTCTTCTTGTATTCATCGGCAATATCGGGTACGTCAATCGTAGCCGTGCCGCCTTTCTCCACCACTGAGAACGAGAGCAGTACGTTCGCTCGGCAGAGTCACGCTTGAACTTCTGAATTGCTTACATGCTGGGGGCAAGGCATGGTAGCCATCGACTTACGACGCGTGGATCCGTTGTGTATCAGCTGGCCTTTTCTCGCATGGCATCCGATGCACACCTGACATCACAAATACAACGCCCCAAAACTATAAAGAAGGACAGCCTGAGACGGAATCAGTCAACAAGAAACATGTCGACTACTAGTACCCTCGAACTTTTTCCAGACCCTTCGCTTGCTCCCTCTGCCCACGCACCTTCTTCGCTCCCCGGAGCCGATGCAGGATCGACAAAGGCGCTTCTCGACGTATTGAAGGATAACCACGAGAAATGGCATACCTTCTTCAACGACCAGAGGTTCCACAAGTACGCTTTGGCTTGACTTTCCCATTTAGCAGCATTACTGATGACAATCTCCAGCCACATTTCTCACCATGTCCTAGCCATATGGGCCTTAGGTGCGAACAAATCCCTTATTGAGGCAGCGTACAAGCACGAGATAGGCATGCAAAAGCCAGCCATCACGTCACCCGACCGAATTACGGAGACGAACTTCAACGCCCATCTGGGTGATGAGAGGTGGGCTTGGTCCTTTGTCAGGCGACATCTCTGAACAATGGAGCTGCACTAGGTTTCATGGCGCGTATATGGAATTCTTCACTGCTCAAATTGCGGAGAAAGGTGTATCCCGAGTTCTTGAGGAATACGTCTTTTCTCGCAGTGCAAATCACCTAGACGAGCGGCCTCAGAACAAGCAGCCCTTCATGTTGACACGATTGCTCGGCGGTCTGGTGCATCCAATGATCCACGCTGGCTACGGTCTAGAGTTTGGCCTGCCAGGCATGGTCGTCGAAGGTGTGTCTCGTATTGTGTCTCGCAAGAATCACTCATTGACGTTGGCATCTTCCTCTCCTGTCGCACAGGTCTCGCTCAGGCGGCTGTAACTTACGCCGACGCGTCCGACCTCTACCCCCCATCTTTGTTCGAATCCGTGCCCGCTGCGGACACGCTAGCGTCCAAGATTGATACCCAGCTAGTACTAGAGGAGCCGTTATCCCCTGACGCCTCTGAGAATGCTTCTCGTGGTTCTGATAAGGCGATTCACGTTCTCGATATCTTGAACAACATCCTGAATGACAGTCGCTTCGCTGAGCCCCCGAAGGCAGACATTTTCTTCATGGAGACGATGACGGATCACTCTGCTGCCATTGTTGAATACGCGGGACAATGGTCTTTGAATCTTGCCGATCCGCAGGATGTCCATGACAAGGTTGAGGAGTTGCAGTGGATGAACAGCCTCATTTACGCCGTGTCCGGATTTAATGCGAGTGAGAAGGATTTCTATGCGGATTTCTTTCTGTAAGCTCTGTCCTTTCGTCGAGATCCGTAGTTGACCCAGTCGGATCCTCTTAGCATGCATCTCGTGACATCGTCGCTTTTCTTACCTTCCTACATGGCCTACCTTACCCCGCCCTCCCAGAAAGTCCTCCTACGAAGCTATCTCACCATTTCCCTCGCATGGTGGGTGTCGCGCCGACCGCGTTCCTTCAATCTCGATAGCACAAAATTCTTTGCGGCCGATACTGCCACACCAACGCGCCCGTCATTGACCTTTAGTCCTCCCCTGTGGGCGCTGGTTCCTGAGGCAGCGTCAGCCAACTCTTGGTTCCCGGTCATCCAGGATGCGATCCTGAACCCCGATGAACATCTGTGCAAGATCCAGCGTGCCCTGTCCCACTACGCCAAATCGTATGGAAACAAGCCTCCTGGGTTCCTGGGCGAGACGAAGTTGCCTGGCGCGGAGCTCATCGACGGAAGCTTATTCATTCGTGCAGCCGGACTGACCGCTCAGGTGCTGAGTGGTGAGCAAGATGGCCGGGCTGGAAGTTGGGATCGGTGAAAAGCCATGGAGGTCTGGGCTTTGAATTGGGCTTGAAAAGAGCTGCGTCTGTACGTATGAACAGTACTTCTACTACTTGTCGGTACTGCGCATCAAGTTGGTATTTGCCCCCTTACGCGAAAGTCTCATGATGAGGTCTTAAATTATAGAACGAGTCTTGACAAGAAAAATTTACAAAGGTCGGACGAAATTGACGCGTCTGGAGTAACTAATCCGCAGGCACGTGAAGTTTCCAAATGGCAGTTGGCTGCGGCAACGATCATCCCGACTCTGTCCCGACTACACCGACTACCGAGGTCCGACCACTCACCCGACTACCCATGCTCCGCCGCACTTTCTGCTCGTACCTGTCGAATCCAATCATGATCTTCAAGGATTTCTTTACCAATGGTCATACAGGCTCAACGCGACTTTGCACCAAGCATGACTGGCGCAACTGCCCGACGAAAGGAAACGTTGCGATGCGCGCACACACATAACTGCCATAATAACCCCAAGCTGGTCAGTTTCTCAAGCCATTCAATGCCTCTCAATGCCCCAGTGGCCGCTCTTGTTCTTCGAGAACGCTCAACCGCCATAACGTTCGATGTCCGCGTTATCACTGCAGTTTCAGCAGTGCGCACAATCCTAGTGTTGGCCTTGGGTGTTTGACTTATGATTCAGTCCTGGACGGCTTTGAAGGGGTGTTCATATCTCCTTATCTGGACGAGCTGCGTGAGAAGTGCTTCAGAAGTCGCCGCCAGGCACTAGCATGTATTTCTTTCTTTCATCGAGACCACCACTATAACTATCCGAGTCTCAAGCCTCACTGATCTTCCGCATCCGGTTCGCTCAGCTTATCGATCAGGTTTTGTTTCGTTGATCTTTCTTTCAGGCTCTGCCATGGCTCGGGACTATGACCGTTCAATGAAGCTAACCGTCCGGGCAACATACTGCGATGGCGCTAAAGCCGAACTATGTACTGCCGCGAATATGTACAACGCTGTCACAATGCTACTAGAGGACTTAGACTCGATCCACCTTGTGAGACCGAGCAGGCACAGCATAGACGTCGTCGGCCGTGGCGTTATTGAGTTTTGGTGGGATTCCAGGTTCCATTCAGTGCGTATATCAATCGTGTTGGATGAGATGCGGGATATTGATCAATAGGCTCTCCACCGGACGCTGCTTACAAGGCTCAAAGGCCATCGAAAGTTCTACAATTTACCGAAGGGCCGGCCTCTTGAACCGATAACCCAGGAAGAATTGACTGTGGTGGGATTGTACGTTGCTCCTTCCGTCTGTAACTATATGTATGCTAACACCATGACAGAGAGTCCTTACAACTCTTTGAAAGGCGCGTACACAAACCGGTTCGTCTCGAGAGGTAGAGCTCAATGATCATCGTTAGATTCCTATCGGTCGAGCGACCATTGATTCGACCCTTGAGCTCTGTTTCACCTTCGGTAAGAGGCCTCCCCATTGTGAAGCTCTTTGACTCACTGACACGCACTGCACCGCAGACAATTTCCCATCACGTAGGAAACAGTGCCTTTACAAAGAAATCTTACTGACTCGGTGTCGTTCAGGTCTCGCCAGTATCGCATCGTGGACGCTCCAGAGTATGTTCTTTTTCCTCAGATTTGTGCTCAATGGTAAACCTAGCCGCCAGTCGCGTTCACGATCGCCGAGGAGATCTCATAGGCGCCGCTCCCCCTCCCGGGCCTCCTCACGATCGCCTTCTTCCAGTGACCGGTCTCGATCTGTAACTCCACCACCAAAACCAGAACACAAAAAGCAGGCACACCTCATGCAGGAGCTCGCGGACATTCGGCAGCTCGTGCAAGAGCTTTCTGTGGAAGAGGCGGCTCTGAGGCAGGAAATGAAGTTCGATCCCGGGATCATGGAGCTATCGCCAGATGAGTTCTGTAAGCTCAAAACATAACGCTCGTTGCTTACGCTTACACGCCCGATAGTGGCTCGCCTTCGGCTCAGGATGGTCAAGATGGAGTTGGAGAAAGAGAAGGGGAAGACGGCAGCGTGCCATGACGCGCTGAACGGAATGAGGGTGAAGGGGTACCCGCCGTTCTTTTCTCCTGCTGTGCTGGACTTGTTCCTCCAGATTTGTAGGTTGACTCCTGCAGATGCGACGATTGTATAGTATCTCTGCGCTGCGGTCCGACGTTCCCTGTCTGTGAACTAGCATGTGCTCAGCCGCTTTGGCGGAGAGTACACGACGACTCAATGCGAAAGAGAATGCATTGTTGTAACAGATGTAGTCAACTTGGAAACTGCCATAAAGGCTTCCAAAAGCGCCGGTACTACAAAAGGATGTCGACATTCATTGCGTATGTCTGCGAGGCACATTTCGTATTCCGTATTCTTGGCTATTTGCTCTTGCAATTCTTGTTGGAGCTTCTCGTTCTTCTCCTGTTCCTTCTTGAGGAGACTCATCAGGTCTTGTCGGCCCAGATCCACTGAGGTACTATCATGAGGCGGGGGCGAAAATAAGCGGAATGAGATGATGACGGACCTATGGTCGTGTCCGAGCTGGCGTCCTGTGGCTTTCGTCGCTTGGGCTTGGGCTCCGGCGTTGTTGACCGACTGAGAGGATGCTTGAGAAGCTAATTGAACTGGTCAGTCGCGATGCACTGCGACATCGAAGCACGTACGGCTTGCTCCACTGATGTCTCGGACCATCTTGTTCTCGAAGACTGTTCCTCGTCGCTGATTGACATTCGGTCATCCTCTTGCTCTTGCCAGTCTTCCTGTTGATAACCCTCCTTGTCGTCCTCCAATTTGAGCGGTTGCATCCGATCCGCCAAAGGTCTGCCAGAGCCATGTGTAGGCGTAATCCTCTCCAGCAGCGGATTGATTGTCGGTGCAGAAGAGGTTGATGGTGCGACGTCTCGGTATTCCAATATCGTCCCTCTATTGGAGCGTGCGTGGGGTCCTTCCGCGGGATATATCGTCGTTATCAGCGGCGCTGAGTCCCTACCATCGTTATGAGGACCGAGCTATTGTTGATGATAAGAGTACGTGAAGACTGACTGTTTACACTCTGAGAGCTCGATCTTCTTTCTATCAACACGACAATCACTGCCAGCATGTTTGCCCGATGACAAAAACCTACATCGAGAGCCGATGGAGATTATTCTCGATCCTCGCTCGTCCGTGGCTTTTGAACTTGTTCGATAGGCCATGATGGAAAGGCTACCGCTCGTCGTTAGTAATCAGCATCAGCATCAAGACGCCTGAACGCTCGCCACTCACGGAATGTTCGGGTACTGTCCATCGAGTCTGGATGACTCCACGCTGCGGTATACTCGTAGTATCCCTCGGCGGAGGGAGTATGCCTAGCTCCTGTAGATCCCGCCGAAATTCTTTCTCGAGGCTATGAGGAAGACTAGTCGTCGGAATGAGTGGACCCAGGCCCTCTTCGTATGTGAGTGCGACAAAGAGGTCAATGCTGCCGAACATTGTGTGTCCTGATGTCCAAGGTGGGGCACTAGAACGTGGATACGGTCGTACGGATCAAGATATGACTGGGGTAATGCAGAAGAGCAACCTTCGAAGCGGGGTAAAGGTGGAGGTGTCTGCGATGGCGAGAATAGATGGATCCTGGAGCCAAAGATAAGGGCAGATTTTGGGCCTGTATGCCGGGTTGTAGTTCAATGATATCGCACGATGAGGGAGTGAAGTCAAGATGTGGTCGGTCTAGGTGCTGACGTAGCGGCCCTTCACGTTGCTCCATTTGGCCACTGCTTTACGCGTTTCCTTGACTCCATTTCGACCATCATCTCGCCCATTAGCTCCCAAACTTACGAGTTATAACAGTATGATGCAAAGGTGACAGTGCAGTCAGAGCTGCTTGACGCTTGAGTACCGAGCTACAGACAACCGCCATCGTTCTGGACGCGTCACGAGGCGAAGGTCGATACTGTCTGTATTCACTATTCATTGTAACTGATGCGACTCTACAAGACCTGAGACACGTCTAGGCACTACTGTCCTCACGAAGGCCCAATCTAATTGCCTCGGCAAATACGGTTAACGAGACAGCTCACGTACCGTCTCAAGACTTTGACACCAGCGTTTCGAGGAATACAAGTATTCAGCTTGTCGCGTCTCTCTTCCCTCATTGCCGCGGCCTCATTTACGCATCAAACAGGAACTTATGTTGTGATTAGTGCACCGCAACCTGGTGGCTGAATTGACCCATGACTGTGTAGTACCTCTGGCCGCTTCTTTCTTCTGCGTGCTCTGGTCCTCATTCTTGTCTTCCGCTGGCGGCTGAATCTTGGTGTAGTGATTGCTGACTCCCGAGTCCCTTTGCAATAAGTCTTTTGTGGCACCAATGGGCGCAATGGCGGCCCGGCGGGTAAGACCTTCAGGATTCTGTCAGGACGACCTGCTCACAAGACAATGTCATTGAATGTACAAGACTGTACACCCAAGGAGCGGGCCGTGAGTACTTCGTGACTTAGGTTCCGTGTCTGTGCCTCTCTCATATAATCTATCTTGCTACCGCTGAGGATGATACAGGAACAGTAGACAAACAAGAATCTTACCCTTCAAGGGCGTCTTGAAGCTCTCAGGCTCACTGTGGTCCCATGATCGATTTATAACCCGGACAATGCCACGAGTATGCCATGGTTCGTAGCTTTGCCTCCGAATTATCTGTTCCTGAACAGAGACGCGACTCCAGCTAGCGGGAGACTATAACGGGGGAGCACTGGGGAAGCAGCCATTCATCCGCGCATGTGGTGATTGCAAGGTCGATTTTTCGACCGTACACCACGTCGATCTACGTCGATTTCTTGCAAAGAGCTGTCAGCGCCTGTGAGAGGCTGGGCACATAAAGGGGCTCGACGTATGGGCGTATGTTTTTTGTTCGTGTCAAGTACGTATCAAATCGTGATGACCGGACTCGGAGGAGCTCTTTCGGTTTCTCACTTCCTATTGCTTCAATCGCCGCATGAGAGCAGGATGCTATATACTACATGAGACGGGTGCGGCAGCTAGCCAAACTCTGGACCCTTCCCGTATTGCAATAGCATTCTTGCCTCGGATCTCTGGTGCTCATGAATGAAGTTCAGGAACTAGAGATGACATAAAGGTGCCGCATTCGCAGCTTCGACTTTCTCGCCCGCTTCCGCAAATGAAGACACGTGTTGAGTCCTCTGTGATGCGCCCTCGATTTTAGTATGTTTCCTCGTCTGGTGAGTATGACCAGAGCTGCGTTGCCATTTTGCAAGCAGTACACATACGAGTGTGTTGGACTTGAATAGTGCTCGTTAGTCTGAGACGCTGCGATTTCTGTCCAGTCTTACATAGACGGATCCTGGATTGCTCACCCAAATTCCAAGCCTGCCGGAGATAAAGACATCATGCAGGGACGATTGTGAACCACATGAGCGCATGGCAGATGACCACCACGTTCCTATTGGCCATACGGTGAAACCTCGCAAGCGCACCTTGAGATGAAGATGCTACTCGGGCATTGATACTCTGCCCGTCGAAAAAGAGCTCTATCCTTGTCGCTGCTCATACACGCCTGTATTGCTTGCATACAGTCTGAAACTGGGGAAAGTGATCGCGTACTGGGGAGGATCGGGTGTGGGGCGAATTTGCTTTATGCTGCGGTCCGGGCCCGGTCCGTCGCTCCCCACCTTCTCCCCACCTCCGTCCCCGCAAGGATTCAGGAGTATTACTATTTAGGGCACCCTATAAAGCCACGATGCCCCCGTTGACTTCGGTAGGCTTAGCGCTTCTTTCCCTCCGACTCTAGTTCAACGCCATGGAGGACACCAGATTCCAAAACATTCGGGTCTATTGTGCGTGTCCTTGACCTTGCTACTATTATTGCCTTACTTACCGGTTGATAGGGCTCGCGTTCGTTGTGTATTGGGGTATCGTGCTCTTTGGATACGACACGTACGAATCCGACCTTCTTCTATGTTGAAATCTGGTTGTTTACACATGCACAGTGGTATCGGTGGCGGTGTCGTCAGCAATCACTATTTCCAGCAACACTTTGGCATGCTCAACCCCGATGGAACCAAGGATACTGCCAGAGTGAACGAGGTCTCCTCCAACGTTGTGTCCGTTCTGCAGGCTGGCGCTTTCTTCGGTGCTTTGGCTAGCATCGTCATCTCTCGTATGTGCTCTGCCCCGTTTAGTCATGCCGTTCTGATTACATTTCCAGCCCGCCTTGGCCGTCGGCTGACCCTTCTCATCTATGCATTGCTGTTCAGTGTCGGTGCTGTATGTGGCCTTTCTGACTTGTCTCGATGTTTTAGCTCATTGGTATCTCGTAGGTCCTTACCACAGTGGCCAGCTCCCCAACAAATGGTCTCAAGCTCATCTACGCCGGCCGTGTCATCTCTGGCTTTGGAATTGGCGGTATCTCTGCCGTTGCTCCAGCATTCGTCTCCGAATCCTGTCCCAAAGATGTTCGAGGACGGATCACTGGCATGTTCCAAATCATGGTGGCCACTGGAGTTATGATTTCCTACTTCGTGAACTGTGCGTCTGTCTCGACGAATCACCCTATATCCTCACCAATTCGTTTCTAGACGGAATTGGTATCAACATCACCAACAGCGTCGCAATATGGAGAATTCCTTTCGGCTTCCAGCTTGTGCCTGCTGGCATCATGGCTTTCGGTCTCCTTACTATCAAGGTCAGCCGGCCTAGATCATGTGTATTCAGTCTATCTCAACAGTGCTTCAGGAATCTCCTCGTTGGCTGGCCTCTGTTGGTCGCCGAGAAGATGCTCTCAGCAACTTGGCGTACCTCCGTCGCCGTTCCCCAAACGACGAGCGTGTCCTCCACGAGTTGGCTGAGATCGAAGCCGCCGTCGAGGAAGAACGTATTGCGCGCGAGGGTCTCGACTGGAAAGAAGCGTTCCTTGGCAAGGGCAATCGCATTCGTTTCATCATTGCCTTCGTCATCTTCCTGCTTCAACAATGGTCTGGCCAGAACAGTGTCAACTACTATGCTCCCCAGATTTTCGGTGTGTTCTTCGCCCCTCTAGCTTCGGACTCGAGCTAATGTGCTGTATTAGCCTCCATCGGCTATACCGGTACCAAGAACTCGCTGCTCGCTTCTGGGATCTACGGAGTGGTCAAGCTCGTTGCCACATCCATCTTCGTCTTCTTCGGTGTTGAGTATCTCGGACGCAAGCTCTCCCTCATCATCTCCGCCTTCGGAATGGGCTCGCTCTTCTTCATCATTGGCGCCATCTTGAAGACGCACCCTCCTCCGGCCTCTAGCTCCAGTACCGTCATTATTAGCCCCCAACCCGCCAGTCAGGCTATGGCCGCCATGCTGTACATCTACGTTTGCTTCTACTCTATGGGTTGGGGACCATTGCCATGGGTCTACGTCTCCGATATCTTCCCTACCAGGACAAGGCATTACGGTCTCGCTACTGCCTCAGCCTCCCAGTGGCTCTGGAGTATGTATCCACATCCTGCGTCTCTCTCTACCATGCTGACATATCACCCGCAGACTTCGTCGTATCGAAGGTCACTCCTGACATGGTCACCAACCTGGGCTGGAAGATCTTTATCATGTTTGCCACTGTCAACATTGGTGGCATGGGTACCTTCGCATTGTAGGTTTTCTCTCAGCCCTCGATGGTGCTCTCGAACTGACCTTCGCTCAGGCTCATCCCCGAAACCAAAGGCCGATCCCTCGAAGACATGGACATCATCTTCGGCTCTATCACCCAGGAGGAACGCAACACGCACATAGCCAACCGCGAGAAGGAACTCGAGGGTGGTGATCACATGAGCGTACATAGCGTTCAGGATAAAGTCTGATGACAGTCATTCACTTTGTTCTTTATGAATTGTACGCCACCTTAGCATCTCGGTACTGTGTATTTTTAGTAGTGTGAATGTACCTTCACGCCTTTCCACGATTGCGAGCGACTGTCACCCATGCTTGAACACAATCTGGTAACAAATGAGTCACAATTCGGTATAATATGAAGAAGATCGTAAGTGAACATCGAAGAAAATTGACGGAAATCCTGCGATGCAGTCGTTGGCATCCAGGCGACCCTCAACCCCCTACGCAGTGAAGTTGGCAAGTAACAAATCGGAAAAAGTACTCTAGTAAAGAAAGTAGACGGAAGTTTGCAGTGCTCTCATTGGCACTCAAACGACCCTCAACCCCCTAGACCGTCGAAGAGTCGAATACATACACACGGAACACAAAAAGAATGCTGTGAAATGAAAAATCAAGAGAAAGAAGAAGAGCAGAAGATGGACGGGAGATTGAGTATGACATGTCAAAGAAACGCCCCTCGATCCCCTAGACTCTTCATTCAGATAGGGAAGTTTGTACGCATGATGAGCATTCGTCAAAGGGCGATGCTCCCTTGGCCACGCTTCGCGAGGTCATGGAAAACCTTGACCATGACCGCCATCAAAGCGGAAACGAGAAGCCAACTACCTCCGAAGAGCTGCACGGGTAGGAAATCGATTTTGCCGTTATACGGATTCGTGTGTCTGTCGAGAATGGCTCCGGATGCGGGTGGTCCAACGAGCGTTCCAGGCTGAGGGCTTGGTGAGTAGATCTCCCGATACGCATAGATGCACACCTACCACGAAGCTTGAGAACATGACACCCGTGATGCTCGCAAGACCTTCGACGCCGTAGAGATCAGCAGCAACTATAGTTCGATCCGTCAGGTGGAGAGTTTTATGAATTGCATACCAAGCACTCACCGACGGGGTAAAGACTCACGTACCCTCCGGTGAAGAATCCATAGAAGGACGAGAACGCCATCAGTCCGAAGAGGTTATGCACAAATGGCCATATCGCCATCTGGGCGACGCCACCAAGAAGTTGACATAGAGACAGTACGGGAAGATGCCCCAAGCAGTCACCAACGATTCCCAAGCACTAAAAGCAACGATGAGAATCCAGAAGTAGCCACTTAACAAACAATCAACGAACGACACGCCCAATCGCGGAGAATGCCGAGATCAGTGCCGCTGAGTTGGCGCCATCCTGGGCACTGCGCTCCAATTTGTTGACAGCGTAGTCTGACGAAGCACAGCAATGTGAGTCATGTGCTACGCTCTGGCCTGATTCGCTGAGAGCTGACCTGGCACGTAAAACAAGGGAACGTAGAATCCAGGACCGCTGAACAGTCCGATCGAGCAGAGGAACAGAAAGACTTTGTTGGTCAACAACTTCCTGTCTATCTTTGTAGGCGGCAGTACAGAGGCCCTAGGCTTCAGGAAAATATCCGCTACACCTAGAGCTATCAATCAGGGTCAGCAGGCTTGCCAAGAAATACAACAGAATCATTTAAGATTCCCAACTTTCAATATAAGGCGATGCACTTACCTACCAGAGTCATCAGACCGGTAATTCTCAAAGCCCATCGAAACCCGAGGTGGTCGATGAGCTTTTGGGTCAAGGGACTGAGGACGAGGCCTCCCACGCCTAAGGACCAGATGGTGAGTGACACAGGAAGACACCGGAAAGAGTAATAACGAACCGTACCCGCTAGCTGCGATGCCAGTGGCAAGACCTACCAATTACGCCATTCAGTTATGTACCTCCACACGAGGCAGAGTCATGAATCACCTCGGTGCTTCGTGAACTAATCGCGCACGGAGTGAATACGGACAAAGCTTACACGATCGAGCTTATTAATGAACTTACCCATTGAGAAGGAATGCAAACTGCGGGGATGAAGGCGAAGCCACTCCCGACACCAAACATGACACCTGAACGGACACGTTGGAGATGACGCGACCTTTGAGATGGAGCGAGTATGATACTTACCTTGCGTGAGATATAGATGCCACACATGCGTACTGTAAATGTAAGACGCGTCGAAAGGCTTTAGGTAGTGAAATCTTACGAGAAAGACGCTGCTATGAGGCCCATGCACATTATGCATGTACCCATGAAGCCAGTGATCCTGAAGCCGATTCGCTGTGCGAGGATACCAGCCAATCTGCCGCAACTCCATGAGGTATAATGTGGGGTAACCACTGAGCAACGTACACGCCAACCAGTGGCTGTCCGGTCGCCTGAATGGACCCAACCCAGGCTAGATCAGAGCTGGATACGTGGCCCAAAACCTGAGACGTGAAATAGTGACTCTGATAGACACCCCAGGACGATTCAATGCTAAGCACGGTCAGTCCGTGCGCAAGACACATACAGAAAATTGTCAACGAACCCAAGAGCGAAGAAATGAACGATGAAGGAGCATAAAACGCAGACCCAGCCGTATCCTCCATCAGGTAGTTCCTCTTCCGGGCCTTGGTGTCGGACATATTGAACGGATGGAGCGGCAGGGGGTGGGACGGAAGGAGAAATCGTAACATTCTCCTCTATGTCGACAGACCTCCTTGTGTCAGCGACGGGGTGGCGGGGATTGTCCAAGATATTGATCATATACAGATGGAAGTTCAGGTCGAAAGGGATCAGTTTCTGGAGAAGGCACGGATGGCTCGACATGCATGGAATCTATAAAAGCCGTAGCTAGACTCAGGCCCGGAAATTTAAGCGCCCATGTTATGCGAGTGAAGTGGGTAAAACGCCGACGAATATATCATACGAGCACCTCATGCTGCGTTCTCTGGGCGGGTTTCCAGTCGATATGGCCGAAGAACCTGGTGGTAGCTGCAGTTGAACCCGGATGTGTTTATGTAACCAAAATGATAAGCGCCCGAAGACGACGCGTGAGATGAGCACGCGCTGTCATGGGCGGCCTGCAACCGCATTCGACGTTGCGCTCAAACAGTGTTCTCATCAAGAGTACGAGTACACGTGAACCAACGCTGAGAAAGGGGTGACGGCCGTGAGGCGAGGTGAGACGAACTTGAGGCGCGAGCATTGGTGGCTAAATCAGTTCATTCTCCTGCTATCCACTCCAGCAAATTCGCCCATGAGATGTGACACGGTGGGAAAGGTAGCGGATGTAGCTCAACCTTGATAGTGGGAGCTCCGCGCTCGGAAGGCTCTTCTTTTGTAAAGCAGCCACATAGCTCAAAAGACGTTCTCCAAGACTACATCACCTTGCCTGAGAATTCGAAACTCGAAGCCATCTGCAGGCACATTCGAGGATATCCGATTTCCCGTTTGTTCTCATATCTTTGGTCTTTAGCTAACGCGTCAGTTCTGATCTTACCGGCCACTTGAAGCTCAGCCTGTCAAGTGTCATCCATCCCGTGCTGAACTGACTCCGAGTGAGCTGCAGACTGATTATCGTCCCATCCACTGACGATAGCGCTTATTATTACACAACGCCACAAAACGTGAGAAGCCCAAATGAGCGATCATCAGCAACGTTCTCGTCCTGTTGATGGTTGACCGAGAACGTTAACATTGGTCATGTCTCATATAGAGCTACTATCAAGACAACCAATTCATCGATAAGAGTGCGTGAAATAAATTAACGTTCGTCATGCGCCAAAGAGTGGGTACGTTGTGTTGAATAGTCTTCAATAGTCTTCAGAGGAACACGAAGCTCGTTCTGTTCTGAATGTCCAAATTCCGCGTCACGAGCTCCAAGTCCCGACCAGCGTCTATCCTTCGAAAGACGGCGACACCTCCAACGGTGTTGGCACCTGCCATGATGAACTCGTCGCCTCCATCATCCACATTTCCCAACGCCATGCTCCTGATCTGTTGTAGGCCTGTAGGGACCTGTGCAAGCAACTGCAAAGCTTCTCCCTCCCGCTTGCTCATGCTGATGCGACTCGCCCTCTCCATCCTCTTCCTGTTCCGTTTGCAATTCGAAGGCGCAGAGCTCGTCCCGTTGATGAACTGGAAGATCGCGATGGTGTCCCCAGTAGGGATGGTAACATTGCCGATGTTTCGATTGCTCACATAGATGAGGGGGTCGGGGAAGCGCTCAGTGGGTGTCGAGATAAGAATTTCTGCAGCGGCAAACTTGGTGCCGGCAGGTGCATCAGCAGGAACGATGGACACATTCGCCAACAGCGGCAACGTGGTTCCATTGGGTGCTTCAGGAATGTGTTGAGCCGTCAGTGTAGATGCAGTCTCGTGTAAGGTGAATAGAATGTTGTCTATAGGGACGCGTGTTACTGTGGAGTTTCATTCCCGCTTGTAAAATGCATACGTACCATGGATAGCGATATGCCTGGGACCCGTACCGGGATCGATGTCAATCTGACCTTGCACCACGAAACTCCCTGGAGTACCGGTGTTGACGAGGCGCCAAATCTTATCACCCCCAAGATCGGGCACGAGCACTTCTCCGTTGAACTCGAGCGACATGTGAGGATTTGACGGGGCGCCTGGAGCGACCGGAAACGCGACAATGGGGGAATCACGCTCGAAATGTAAGGGATCCCCGGGCACTGTGGCAACAAGTGAACAGTTCGGCGATCCAAACTACTATGAATATCAGGATCTGTTCGGGGTGTGCGGCTAGGTGAGGACACCTACGTTCATTCCGGATACTTCACCCGTTGAGAGCGGATTCGTGAATGTAGGTCCGTTCCCGCCCGTTGTAACAGTGTCGACCAAGGTCAAGACACCCCCGTCCGCCACCGAGAATGATTGAAGATTCCCCACGGGGGAAATCTCATTGACAGCGCTGGAAGATCAATCTTCAGGAGGTGTTCTGCTTCATCATATCAGACCGGGACTTACTAAAGAATGCTGCTATTTGAGGGATGCGAAGCGATCCAAGACGGGTTGTCACCTGTCGGGTTTTGCTGGAGCAGAGTGAGAGAACTCGCATCTGAGTCGAAAAGATAGGTGGCAATGAAAGTGGAGAAGCCTCCAGAAAGAATCGTGTAATTGACCATCCCGATGCCGTTGAAGAGGAATGCCAAGGAAAGAGAAATGAAAGGCAGGGGAAGAAGAAGAAGGTGGCTGAGACGCTTGGCCGATTCAAGATCGCTTAAAAAGAGGACGCGAAGCGCTGGAGCTTCACAGAGCACAGCTCTGAAATGTGTAGCGATGGGCGAGTTGAGGAAACGAGGAGAGAAATGAATCTCAGAAGCGAAGCACCGCCTTTTTGTTCTCTTTCTTACGTTGGTTTTGAAGCAGTGTCCATTGTCCTTGGAGTTCTCGGGATCCTTTTGTTCGTCGGAAAGCGATGGTCAAAGCCAAGGACTACAATGTCGTTAAGGTGGCTCTCGTTTGAAAGGCCATGCTACGAAGGCTACTAGGGCTTGATTGCAAGCATGAGAGTTTAGGACAAGATCATGTCAAAGAATTGTTGGTTGTTTGATTGACCGAGCCTCACGCGGGTCCAGGGAGGCTTGGCATCGCATCGTCGGCGATCGCGGTCAAAAGGGATTCGGGGAACGGTGTACGGGACGCGATACCTGAGAAAGACGTTGACGTCGGCCGCACCAAGCGCGACTTTGGGTGATGTTGCAGCGGATATCGAAGACCCTGGGGGCGATCTATTGCCCCGACCTCCCCACAACAAGTCGTAAGAAGTGTATCTGATGATCAGTGCGATGAATGTCGCTGTGTCTCAACTTGTGTGGCCACAGATGATCACAATGCGTAAAGTGTCTTCGAAAGATGTGATTGAATCTTCACCAATCGCGACACAAAGCCCGAGACACCAACTGAGATGAACCTGAGATGTGGAGGATATGTAAGATGATACGAATGCGAAGCGTAGTATACAGATGCCTGAGATATGCAAAAAGATGTTGTATGTAGAACTCATCTAGCCACCGCCCATGATGCGCTCAATCTCCAGCATGACTCTTACACGAGCCGCTGCGCCCTCTGCGGTGTTGCCTCCAATCTTAGCACCAGTCCCGTCGCCAAAGCCAACTGTAATGCCCTCATGGATGAGCGCGAGCATCTTAACGAATTGATGCCCCCATATCGCCTTCGCTTCTGTCCCCAACACCGATAGTCCAGCTGAAGCAGCACGATCAGATCAACACACCCTCAAGCGAGCCGAAACACCACATACCTGCCAGCACATCAGCCGCGACCGACTTCTCCAACATAATCCTCCCACCGCCATCCGACCCCAACAGCCTCGCGATCCACCGCCAAAACATCGGCGTCTGCCACATCGCCCCCTTCAACGGTCCCTTCGTCGGTTTGATCCCCAACACCGTGAAATACACCCTCATGATTCCCGCGATGCGCCCATTGTACTGCTCTTCGGTTTCCCACACCATGCTGCCGTCGTTCGCCTGCATTTGCCTGTATCCAATCGCCTTCCTCCACTCCTCCTGGTCGGTCCATTTGCGCCCATCCCAGTCCGTCGCACCGACAGGGTAAGGCACCGCCCACCCGCCCGTGCGCGTGACGAGTCGCGCCCAGAGGATCTCCCCGAAACCGTCCAAGCGTTCGAGGAGATTGAAGGTCACTTGCGCGATGGGAAAGGCTGGGTTGCTTTCTGCCGCATAGCTTACTTCGGCTTCGGCTTGCCCAATGATGGCCTTGGCGAGTGAGGAGAGGAGACCGTAGTACACGATTTGATTGTTGCCGGATTGAATGAGCCGGGTGATTTGGTCTGACTATGAGCGTCTGTTGAGCCTGGAGTAGTTGACGAGGGAAACAATAAGCATACCACACGATTGATATCGGCCATGTTCTCAGTCAGTTGACCAATCTTGGGTGTGATCTGTCGGCGCTGGGTTCCCCATGAGCTCTTGAGCTCTGCTGAATTTCCGCCCTTGTTCTTCACAACCGGCATTATTTCAGCTTTGAGTTTCTAACCAGATCGTCAGTACAAACTTTCGCAAGAAAGAGGATACGTACTGCCATATACTTCCGGGCTTCCAACCACTCGTCCTGTGCGACAGTGAAACCAAGTTCGTCTCTCACACCCTTCTCAGCCGCCAGCTTGCTCATCCTCGCCTTTTTTTCTGCTTCTATCTTCTCAATTTCCTCCTTGACCTTCTTCGCCTCCTCTTCCTCCTTCTGTCGCTTTTCCTCCTCTGCCCTCCGCCTTGTTTCCTCCTCAACGCGTTTCTTCTCCTCCGCAGCCCGCCTCCTCTCGTCCTCCAACCGCTTCTTCACCTCCTCGTCTTTCCTCCGCTTCTCCTCCTCGTCGCGTAGCTTCTTCTCGGTCGCGACCTTTGTTTCGATCTTGCGAGTGTCTAAGGCAATAGCATCGTCTATACTCTTCCAAAGGGCTGCCTCGCGTTGTTTCCACTGTTCTTTGGCCATGGCTATTTCCTGGTCCTGCCGTTCGCGTAAACTTCGAAGCTTTTCGTCTATCTGTTGGCGCTGTCGGGCATTGTGGGATAGGAACTTTTCCACCTCGCGGGCTTTGGCAACTTGGAGGTCGTCGTGCAGTTTGGATTGGGATGTGGCGTGGTTTTTGCGTGCAGTTTTCTGTCAACCAACCCAGTCAGATATACCATACCGCCAGGTATTCAAAGTGAACGCACAAATGACTCTTTGCGAACGTTTCGTTCCCACTCTTCATAAGGATCGTTATGCTGTGATCGAAGCCGTATTGAGGCCATGGCGTCTGCTAGTTGCCGCTGCTCCGCTGGAGACACTGGCCTGACGTTCTGTGACGCAGATCCAGGTTTCCTGTAGATAGGCTTCAATATCAAGGGACAGTGATGACCGGCGAGCGGCGTACATGATAGTGCGACGCGATGGTGACTGCATGCCAGCGCTCTTCCGCCATGACCTCGGTAGTCTCTCGTCGTCCTCTTCTTGAGATGATGAGCCAGACGCTTCTTCGAATTGGTACCGTGGCTCGTCTGGAAGGCCATCGTCGCTCTCGCTGTCGTCGTCGCCTCTTATTGCATTAAGGCCGAATGTTGAGGATGACGGCCGCGGATGTGCCCTGTCTACGCTCAGTATTTCCAAAGTGATGAGTATGGATTGACGCACCTTTCCCGGACGGGTGAAGGGGATGGTGAGCGAGTCAATCCGTAGCGCATGTTGGTACCGAGGGTACAGATGGTACAAGTTGTTGGGAGGACACCTCAAACGCGTTGAGTGCAAGTAATACGCCCTCAATTCTACACAGAAAGCGTGTCGTTTCTCCAGACGTGTCGTGACGAAAGGTTTGGTCGTGGTGGTAGGAGGACAAGGAGCGTGTTTGGAACTCGGTGCCGCTTCGGCAAACCTGCCATATTAGGATGGCCGCCTACCCCGATTCCCGCCCCAGTGGGCGCTGGGCGGCCCCACGCGATCGGATTAGCGGATTCGGTCTTTGATCCCGATTCCCGACCATCATCGCCCGGGTCAGCTAACCTGTACTAACCAACACTAATTTGCCATACGAAATCTCACTCTCTGCGTGGAGACTTGACCTCTCTGTCAGCTCTGCTCCTTCCAGCGGTGACACACTAAAGTCTCAAGTGTTTTTGCCTGTTTCATTTTGTGGCCACTCATCGGTTAGTGCTGCTTCCCGAACAGGAACGAGGCCACCTCTAGGGACTCAATGTCGTACAGTCTGTGGTAGTCAAACTGTGTAGCTCTATTCCCCTGTCTTAGATCCGAGTCCTCTGGCAGGACTAAGATTATTCTGCCTCGGATTCTCAACTAGTGAAAGTCAGAGTTGCTCATCGCATACTAAGAATTGAGCTGATGTCTGCGCCACAGACGAGTGTCAATGGCTAACAGCTACGCCACTATGGCCGCAGACGGCTCCCATTGGGGGCACAGCTATCATGCTGTAAGTTTAGTGTACATTTGGAACTGACAGTCAAGCTTGCGACAAGCCGTTCGCTCCCTGGTAACTGCCTCATTTGTCTCATGCCCACCTATTACTCTGGCTTAGCACAAGAGATTCGGTACCGTTCCTTAATTGGGGTGTCAAGCTCATGATTTGGCCCTCAACTAGCAGGGGGCAGTCTGACAGATTCTGCTCACAAGAACAGCTCCGCACGACCGCTTCACGGTAAAGGCGACACTCGTCCTGTATGATGCACATGAAACGCGTGGTAGTCGCAGTTCTGTGTGTATGGTGTTGTGGCGTGGTCGGCGATGGACGAAGCCCCCGGGCGTGGTAACACTGACAGCAACTCTGTCAAGGTCATGATGCGTAATAGTCGGAATAATAGAGTTGTCTATAGCGTGTTTCGATGGTGATGGTGAGCCTGGCAGGTCGAACGCTGGGTGCAATCTTGCTGCTTCAGTTGAACTCCTCTCCGGCGTACTACCGCGGCAACGATCGGAGTTTGAATTTCCGGCACAGTAGAGGGCGATCTTAACCTTGATCGCAACTTTCACTCGCCTCCCTTCGAACCACGCTTTGTCTCCTGCGTTTAGACTGGCGCTAGGCCTTGCTAAACGTACAAATCACTCGAAATTACCCTTCGGGCGCACTCGGCTTTCGATAGTGGCTTTCCTGCCTGGACGGCTGTTGCTAACCGCAAACTATACATAAGTACACACCTCTAGTATCGTGATTGACACTTGTCCATCAATTCCTCCTCGACCGCCGCACGGGACCACTCATACCTTCCGAAGACGTTCTATGGTCCAAATATCTGCTGCCTCCCCCCATGATGTCGACTAGAATGCCAGCACTCTCTATCCTGGAAGTGTTTCCCGAAGAACTCCTCGAGCGGCTTCTATACTTCTGCGTTGTGGCGTCCCCGCATGCCAAACCATCTCGCCCAACGTGGCTTTCTTACAGAACCACCTCACAGCGGTCTACACCCTACACCCGCCTCACACCGCTCCTAGTCTGCAGTGCATTCTATCGTATCGCCTTACCACACTACTACCACACGATTTACCTAACGACCTCCGCGCACTCTTTGTGTCTGAGCAATCTACATCGCCGCCCCTTCTTGTCTCGGACAGTCCGCCACCTCGTCATAACCTGCGTCTCGAGCGAGACGCATCATGCCCTGCGGCTTTGTAGCGGCTTGACAGCGCTGGACATAACACTCGACCCCTACATCTCCCTGCCCGAGTCCCATGCATTCTGCGATGCTCTACAAACGCTGCAGGGCATTACGTCTTTCACGCTCCGCAAGCAGCACGACATCTACCTCACCATGCCGTCCGTAAAGCAATTCATGACACGCATTGCCGGTGCTATCGCCTTTTGGCCTCACTTGGTGCGTTTATTCGGAAATGAACACCATCAGAGTAGCTAACTCATTTACAGGAAAGCGCGCATTTGGCCTTTCGTATATCAGACGATGATGGGCCCATAGCGTCTATCGCCTACGCGCTTTCATTAGCCCCTTCTTTGCGGACGTTCTCGACGGAGCTTCCGAGCTTGTGGAATGAGGCTATCTTGTGCGTTAGCCGCAATCAACGGTTGGAGAAGATCGAGTTGGGCGGGAAGAACGACTATGGGGTGCAGCGGCTGGGCGGTGGCGGATTATACATGGTACAAGCTCGCAAGCATCCGCACTTGGCGGAACTCATCAAGAACGGAACGTACGTGATCCTTACTGGTATCTCTCGGCTTTGTGATTTACTGTGCTGCATGCAGTCCGATGATACGAACCCGGGCACATACGATGATCGTGCCTCCCAAGATGGCTTCTTCGCTGTCAGAGGTTGTGAAGGGGTCGGCCGCACCAGCTCCTAAGGTTGTGAGACATCGCAGTCTAAAGAGAGGTGGACGGTTCTACTGAGGTTGATGGACAGCTCATGACAAACTCTTCTTTCATACACGAACTTTTATGGTACATCACATTTCTTGTTGTCGCTCTCCTGTCGAATACGCTGGGTACTCATCTTGCTATGAAATCGGTATACTTGATCGATGAGGCCATCGAGCAGGCAGCACGGAAAAGTCCCTCTGTAACCACTCCTTACAACGGTCTTTGCTTACTTTCAAGTGCAAGGTCCAATGATCGCGACTGATTTTGGTGAGCATTCTATTGTACTGCGTATTCACTGACAGTCAAAGCTCTGATTGTCTTGAGGCCCTGAACGGTCTGGCTAGACGAAGGCATCAACACATGACGGCCCCAGCAATGGGTGAGCAGCCTTCCGAGTCCTTCTCGGCGGAGCGTCCAATGCTCTGGTCAAAATGAGAAAAGAGAAGAAAGGGCTAATTGTTTATTTTGATACAAAGATGACTGGTCATGATATTCTCTAGATGTGGTCCATAAGATACTATTCTGCTTCAAGCTCATCCGAATTCTTCAAGTGTGCCACAATAGTTGCGAACTCATCAACATCTTTGCAAGCATGTTCTCGGAAGGCATCCCATAATAGCATCTCTGTTCCATTGCATTCACAATATTCATCGTTGAGCCAGGGCTCAATCGATGGATCATTGTGAGATACATCATCCAACATGTGGATGAAATTCTGCAGGTCTTGGTCCTTTTGAGTGTATGCGTCCTTGAGGGAATGGCGGTAGACGTGCTGGATCAGATTGTTCCGCAATCTAATGTCCTCTACATGAAACAACCCGTGAATATATGCCTTGATGAGTTGTACAAGACAATTGTGATAAGATGCACTGGGTAAAACCTGACCAGTTTCGGTAGAAGCCCTCAATGCAAGATGCATCCGAGTCAGCCACTGATCGGCAACAAGGAGTCGGTATGCCTCTTCGCATCCGTGAGATACTTTACGGATCATGATCTCCATGGTCACTTTGAATACGGCTGCCTTGTCTGGAAAAGACCGTCTGCCAGTAGTTGTCTCCCTAGTGAGACCCTTGCCAGTGAAGTTCTGGTGAAAACACGGATAGCGCCCCAACCAAAGCAAGCGGTCAAGAAACTTGCCACTGCACAGGCTGAATGAGAAGAAATCCAGGTATGTAGTCAGAGTCAACCGAAGACACTCGATATGAAGATCTAGCATCTGAGCATCTGGAAGGAGAGGCCAGTCTGGATGGGATGGCGGGTCTGGAGGGGGAGGCCAGTCTGGGTCCCGTTTGTCAAACATGAGCCCATCAACAAGGTCCGTCATGAATTCAAAAATGGCTCTAAGCTGTAGATCTCCAACAAGCAGAGCTGCTCTGGGATCAACCTGATCTTGCTTATGCTTATAGTGCACATTGCGCAAAACGTTGCGGAGGAGTTCCAAGTAACACCAATGCTCGCCCTCCGCCAATCTTGAGACAAGATCCGCTTCACGAGAGACTGACAGTGCATTGGTGAGATGCCGGAGTGCAAATCGACCGGCTGCTATGAGCACCATACAATGAACATTGACAGGTTGTGCTGGAAGGGGCACAAAATGGGAGAACATTTCGAGAAGACAGTCTGTGATATGTGACCGAAGAGCCGCTTCCAATTTCAAGAACTCCCTCAGGGTGAGGGGCACCACCTTCATTGCATCATCCCAGTGTTCCAGATGGACTTGATTCAGTGCATCATCCAGAAATTCCCGACGGAATGGAATATGAGCATTCGAGAAGTACAATGTGCAATCCAGCAACGGGTCAATGATTCGAAAATCGTTGACGGTGGGATTGCGTAATACTGAGAAGAGACTTAACATCCAAAGATGGCTCTTAACGTCTCTCAGCAACTCCTTCCAAACAAGTGGGTGAAGCCTCTCCTTGTGATGGAGACTGATGAATCGCATTCGTGCTTCTCGATCCTTCAGTGCGACGGACTGTAGCCGAACACTGACACCGTTTTTGTTTCTGATGGGAATGTCTACGTATCGGACTCCACTCAACCACGACTCATCGTAGACTGATTCGAGGGAATTGTAGACAAAAGAGCGACAGATTCGCTCGACGGTAGTCTCACGACCAACCAGGCAACCACTGGCGCCATGGCGTGCATGATAGTCATGGGTGTTCTGCCTGATAAGCTCGAGCCATGTTCCACGGAACCCGCTTGACTGAGACCATAGAACTTTGTCTGCATATGCAAAACATCGAACAGGTAACCCTCCGGTTGCCTGTAGGACGATACTGCGAACACTGGGATTTGACGACATGTGGAACAGCCAATCCATAGCGTCGACAGAAAGCTTGTTGTATTCAACGTGAACAACCTCCGTCTCCAGCTGGACAAGAGATTTGGGAACAGCAACAGGATCATCCCGTGTAGCTCGAGGTTGCGCTTGGAGTTCGGTTTCTGGTATCAGGCGACGCCAAATAGCGGCGGCCGAGCGTCCCAGAGAGCGCAATGAAGGAACGAAAGATTGATGGCAATAATTGATGAAATCGCTGAGGGGTGTCTTGTAGGGACATTGGATGACGAACAACGGGATGATATTGCTAGTGAGGTAGAGCACGCACACGATGGCAGTGATCGCTCCCACCGCGCATGCAACGGAAGTACGCAGAGGTACATAGAAGAGGATCAAGCCAGATAGGAAGAGCCCCAGCGAGATGTGCATGATGATTGGAAGCAGGCCAATGATCACGCTGACGCGCCAGCGCTCGAGGCCCATGAAGCGGTATTGGCGGAGATGGCTGTTGAGTCCCGGTGTTCCGGAGGGAAGGGTCATGTAGTGGTGTAGCCATTGCTTTATGAGCACAGCGAACAGCGCGACGACGAGGCTGAGCGTAAGACTGACGACCCAAAGGCCGTTCACCCAGACATCGATACTGTCTGGCACGAAGCCCGCGCTAGGATCGGCTGAAGGAAGAGTGAGGTTGGGAAGGGACGATGCGATGTCAGAGGCGGCGAGCTGGATGCGAACGATATCATGAAGCAAGTGCGCGGAGATCTCTGTGAAATCTGCTTCGAGGTTCTCGGCGGCCTGGACCAGAAAAGATGTGACCACGGCCGAGAACAGACCGGCCTAATAACTCGACATCAGACTTCAAGCTGTAAGCTAATCGTTAGAGAAATTTACAAAAACCAGCATCACGTCCAGGCCATCGCGGTATTGTCTGTCCAGGTTTCTGTCAAAGGCCTCTGCCTCCTCGCCATAAACGCGCCACACCCTGGCGTTAGGAGCGGTCTCTTGACAGTACTCATCCTCTGGAAATCGCTCCTCGTAGTCATCCGGGAAGACTGTGCGAGGCGCGTGAGAAGCTTTTTGTTGGTTGTTAGCGGAATCCGGATGAGGTTGGCCCTCTGCGATTTGAGCTGGTAGAACACCCCGCACTGGCATGCTGTATATGACCAGGATGTGGACCTGAGGCAAAGACGTTGACTGTGTCGATGATGTGGTCCTGAAGCAAGGCTGTTGTACAGCCCTGCCACTTGCCAGCTGTGATGACTTGTTTGCCGGCGGCACAGTTCCGAGAAATCTCATCGGATCTGCGAGCCCTTGTACACAGATATTGATACCTTCCTGGCACACTTCCAGTTTGCTGTTTCAGAACGCTCGGGAAAGTGTAGACGTTGAAGGGCTCATAAGAGACAGAATTAGACTATGCAGTCAGCACGGCCATGTAGCCGAGATTTTAGCCCACAATCGCTACCGATGATCCAATCGACTATCCGTATATGATGCCCGTGAAATTCCATATGCATAGATGAAGAAAGAGATGAAGAGAGTGACAGAGTAGCATCTACGAGGACCCGCACTTCAGGCCCGCGCCGCAGAACTGCGCGATGATAATGTACAAAAACACCTACGAGCGCAGTCAGACTATGTATCTGGACGCGGATGGCGCCGAAGGCATACGTACCAAGAACGCCACAACTCCAAGGGCCATGATCTTCTGGTTCTTCCACCACATCTGTCTTCGCACCGACTTTGCGCCGCGCCTAAAAGCAGTCGCCTGGCCGGCCATGACGTCGGTCTTGTCGACTAGTAGCTCGATACGCTCCCCGCGGCTGAGGATCTGCTCGACGTTCTGCACCATGATGTCCTTGACTTGGTTGAGTTCCGTCTGTGCGCGGGTGAGCTCATCAGAAGGGGGCGCGGTGTTGTATGTGTGCATAAGGGAGGAGATAACGGGCCCAAAGGTGCCTTGGAGACCGTATGCTGGCATCGAGTCGTCCATAGAGGACGACGATGGCTGGGACGTGAACTGTGTATCGTTCAGGACTATGGATGGAAGTAGCAGGTTCGTGACGTGCCTTGCGTTGCAGTTCGGCTAAGAAAGCGAATGGCATCCGCCTGTGGTTTTGTTGGATGAGAGAGGTGTGATTGCGAGACAAAGCTCACCTCCCAGCAGAGTCATCAGCCATCACGAGGTACGTGAAACCGCCCTCTGAGATGTAGTGGAATAGATATTGTTCCCAAACATATGTTAGCTTGCTGCGAGTAGGCTTAGAACGATTTAGAACAGGCTATCAAAACTCTACCTGTTATTCGGAGGTATTTTCGATAGGATAGTTTGGGTAGCTAGACTTGAGATCAGACTCATGATGCGCCGCGAATATGCGCAAGTGCATGCCTTGAGAAAAGTCCCGTTTGCCGGACTTGTGGTCGGCCAGGATAGTCGAGCCTTGCGCCACAAGTGCGTGAATCTATGTAGTTGTAAGCACAGCCCAGTTAGTGATGAATGGTACGAACCAAGGACATGGTGGTTGTGGATAGAAGACAAGGGCAATATGGCCGACGTCATGACAGTGATCGGCCGCAGGGCGCCTTCCCACACTCAAAAAGGAAATGCACGCGTATCATCCCGACAGTCACCAGTCAAGGAGAGCTAGAAGTCATCCCTCGCAGTGCTTAAACATTCGTATCACTGTCGTGAACTCATTGCCTCGAGAGTGAATTGAGCTATCATTATATGCAGCTAGTCAGACGACTCCAAACAAATTTTGGAAGCAAGGCTACTCCGAACCCTAGCTAGTACCAAACGACCAGGCTGGGAATCATTCCACTCGAGAGAAAAATCGGAACAGCGAACATGATCACAAGGCACGTTAACGGTGCACATCAGTACAGTCCAGTCCGAAATCCTGTAGAAGGAGTTTGGCTGCCGGGTCACTCATCGTCGGTCCTCCCCTTTTTTTTTTTAGAAAAAAAAACAAAAAATCCAGAGATTATACGTGGAAAGATTAACTAACAAAAAATTTGTTCATGAAAAACGTACGCCGCGCCCGTCATCGATGGAGCAAGGGGAGAGGAACAGAAGCAGGACCTAGCACTGCCACTAGGTTGATTCGAAATTCAGACTTCTCCTGTGGTTGAGAGTTTGAACTCCCCATGTAGCCTCGTCCGAAACGATACGATTCATGCCGAGTGATGCTCATTGCCCTTACAGTAGTCCGGTGACGACTGTCTACGCTTCAAACACCCAAGTACTTATTTGATAGCACGCGTCTACGAACTTGTCGCAAGTGCAGTCATCCGCGGAGGTATTTACTCGGGTCTGGAAGCGGGACCTGGGACTGGACTGGCCCGGCGACGAGGAAGGAGATATGATATGTCGGTGACGAGACGTGGCGAGGTAAGAAGTAAAGATTCGCCACCACTCGGCCGAGTGATGACTGAATCAAAGCCGACGGGGAGTATGACTCCGACTGTACTCGCCTCAGCCCGTACTCGACGACGTGAAACAGATCAGAGAGTTGGGATCAATGTTGCAGAGAGTGCGAGTTGGAATCAGTGTTAGATAGATGGATGGATGAGATCAGCGCCCAAGGCTATGAGCACCCAGATCACCGCGACAGACAAGGGTTTGCCATTTGCGTACACGAGGCGAGTCGCGCTTCACCCCAGACCTTGCCTTATCATCCCGACTGGGTACACCAACTCCCAAGTTGCAGCACGCACGCGAAGAACATGCGGCCGTTATCGAGGTGAGGTTACGCACCCTAGAATCATGAAAAGGCGAAGCGTGATATTAGGACACCACCACGTACAAAGCAAGGTTTCGCGAACCTCGGAGGCAGTCATAGATGGTGGGAGACATGAGAAATCGATAGCCGGGTGGGTCATGTCGGGACCGAGGCCGAGAGTGTGAAGAGCTGGGCGGAGGGTGGGTGCTTGTGGAGGTGACGAGAAGGGCGCATGCGTCATGCGAAGCCGAATTCACATGTTCCGTTGGGTGTAATGAACTTGTTGATGAATGGACGGGGAGCAATGCTGACTCGGACTTGCATCCGCTGCGGTGCTTCCATTCTTGAGCGCAGCGAATGACGAAGAATGGAGGCTCGAGAAAGGGAAGGCGCCGCGGGTGTGCTGAGTCGAGTGTGCCATCAGTAAGCCATCAAAGAGTGAATAAAGGACGTGCGGGCAAAAGGCCATTTGTGACTTAGTTTTTCACGCTGTGTTCTGCGCAGTGGGTTCATCTGGTAGCCAGCACCGTCCAAGGGTGGGGGGTGCCAGCCGATCGGGATAATCGCAGAAACTCGAGGCGTTGCACGGGCATGGATGGACGCGAAGAGCACTGCGCGTCATGACGCGTCATCACCTGGCACCTTCGCCAGCTTCTTTTCGGAAGCTCACCCACAAGGGGACCGTCCTCCCAGCCGCTGGACAATGCTCACTCTCGCAACTCGCTCTGGCCGCGACGTCTGCGCTGAGGTGTTGGTTGTACGGCCGTCTACTCGTTCTCCTTCCGTCTGCTCGCTCACGGCCCAGCGCAACACAGTCCGACCCGACTCGCCCCTCCCTAACACATCCTCACTATGCCTGGCTCCGCCCCCCCTTGCCCTGTCCCCGCGCGCCCTCATTCAGGTCGAGTACACCTCCCCCATGCGCCGAGGTGAGTCGCGCGTCGAGGAAGTGGGTTGGGGTGCGGTGAAGGAGCGCGCCCGTGAGGGGAGGGAAGGGACGAAGGGTAGGGGGTGCGAGGTGCGAGGAAGGCGGGGGGACGGCGATAAGGCGCACGGAGGGGTGGTAAGGGGGGAACATGTGGGTGGTGTGAGGAGCGTGCACCGAGGGTGGTGAGTGGGTGGAGGGCTTGCACCGGGGGGTAAAGGGGGATCGTTTGGGTGGTGTGGGAAGTGGGTGGAGGAGGGCGTGCGCCGGGGACCACGACGCAGCGTTCGCATCATCCCCCTTCGCTGCCGCTTGGGTTCCCGTCGACGGGAGCTGTCAGTTGTTCACTGCTAATCTACTCTGAACTGCACGGGCGCGTACCCGTTACACTGCAGACAAGTCTTATAATGAAGACTGACATTCGCCGCCAGCATTGGAACCGTCTGCAGACGGAAAGGCTAGCGACTTGGTACGCTACCCGTTCATTTGCCGCAAAAACCCATTTATTATCTGAACGAACGTTGTCAGTACTTGCACGAAAGAAATAGTAGGCATACTGACCGTCGTACCGAATACACTCGAATAGAGTAAGGAAACCTGGCGACGATTAGCAAGAGAGCAGCAAACGGCGGCGGGGACTCACAACATATCTAGGCAGCAGGCTACCTGCTCTAGACGCGCCAACAGACCATCATTGGTCGACGGTGAGTACAGCTACACTACTTCGTGACAGTACAAATGGGCCTCTAGCTAAGTAAATAAGTCAAGACCTCCATAGGACCACGTAGTCAATCCGGGGTGGTCTACACCATTCCATTGATGCCCTCCATGTTCCGCTGCGAGTACGACCATGTAGCGCAAAAGACAAGATGACACACACGTACCGTCGTCCATCCCGCGAGTCCGCTTCTCCTCTCGATGCTCCCACCTCGTTCCTGTCCTCAACACGACTCCGGCGAAGTAGCATCGGCACCATAGTCAAACGTTCAGCTACTAGAAGCTTAGCGATATGAGAAGCAAGAGGCAACAATTACTTACATTCGTCCGCATCGCGTCAATTGCCACTGACGCAAAGCGTGTTGGGCAAGTGCAAGGAGTCTTCACCGTCGTCCAAAACTTAGAAATGGAGGTCGTACTCGATTGGGACAGAACGCGGGCCATGCATTCATGCTAGAAGAAGAATGTCAACAATAAGAAAGGCAAAGGGAAAAGTCAAGACTTGCCTCTTGATAGCCGAGTGTTCAACAGCCGCAACGGTGTTGGACTCGTCCAGTCCGGCGCGGCAAGCCGACACTTCCCATACTTGCGTGACTGACGCTGGGAACGCCAACGAAGAGTCGGCCAAGGAGGGCGTAGCAGTCGAGCTACGTGAGGCGGTCAGCGTTCGACACAGCGCGTCAAAGACAGTGCGCTCACCTCGTGCAACCTTTACGTGGTAAGGTGACGCCTCCAGTCACATCGTGAACTGCGCCTTTGGGAGGGAAATTAGCTATCCAGTCATAGCTAAAATAAAAAGCCAGCGTACTCAATGTTGGTGGTATCACGCCCGTACTGCCGCCTCGCGTATCACGTTTCGCAACTCTGCACGAATTGGCTTGAGGAGATACTGGGCGCACCGTCGTCTGCGTGACGAACGGTGGTGCGCGAGCGGGACGGGAGTTCTGTACTGTGTGAGACGGCGGGCGGGCATCGAGGTGTCCCAGTGGGTCCTGCGGTCGTCCGCCGTGTGATGCGAGCTGTCCCGAGGCGCCATAAGCTACGCAGCAAAAGACAAGTTAGCTAGACATTGACAATGAGACGAAAAAGTCAACGTACACGAACGGCGCCGGTTGGTGATAGCACACCGACCATGTCGTCGCGTAACATCGACTCTATTACGCTGAGAGTCTCCTTGCAAAGATATTGACTCCACCGTCGGCGACGAGTCGGGTGGGCGGGACCGAAGTTCTGTGTCGCAGACGACGGCGGGCGAGTGCGGAGGTCAATACGCATAGCGTGAGGTTCGAGATGGCTGTAGCGGTCGAATACACGCCGACTGCGTCCGCACTGGCAAGCGTACTTGCCGCTGTCAAAGTTGAGTCAGACTAATGGTGCACAAAAGTATACGAGGACGCACCAGATTCGCGTTCTCTGTCGACGCCAACGACTCGAAGTCCCGCTAGTGAGGCATGGGAGGTAGCGGTCCTACGTAGGTCGTTGTGGTCAGAAGGAAAGACCGAATGTGACATAAACATAACAAACCGTCACATCATATGAGGCGCGCGTCGCGTCTGGGACGTTGAGAAGGCGGCGCTGCTATTCAGAGCGTCAAGCAACATCATATGGGCGCATCCAAGACGGGTTGCTGCCCGAGGGTAGTATCATGGGTGCAGACAAGTGGCTGGGAAGGAAAGGAAAGAAGGAAAGACCGATGCTGTCCTTCTCCTCGACCTCCCCTTCTATTTATCCCAACGATTCGGCCCGTCTGTGTCAGACGTTACACGGCAAAACGATCCATCAGACCGATCGAGACGTTTCAGAAGGTCCCCGCGCTTGGAACTTACGGAACTTTCGGATAAGTCCTAATGCCCGCATCTCACCAATCGACGCGAATTTGTATTCCTGAGTATCGCGCTGCTCGTGAATGGCGTACCCAGTCAGAGTTTATTGAGATGCAAGATATGAGCTGAATGAAGACTCAGACCAGAATTCACGAAGACAGTCAAACTTACCGTCTTGCTCTCCTTGCACTCGTTCACGCGTCCCGTCCACTTCTGTATCTTCCAGACTTCAGCTTGCTCCGTTCTGCGCACAGGATCAGACTCGGTTAGTACCCCTGCACGTCTGATGAGCGTCGTGTGGGCAAAGGAAGAACATTGAATCTGAAGTTTTTCGGTGATGGGCGGACAGGTCCGTACCTCTAGTCGCGATAATCTCGGGCTAGGAAGTATCTGGGAAATCAAAATGCATGTCACTTGGAGCCAGGTTGACAGTCATCAGAGTCCGTGAAAGTCTGCAGAAGTACTCACCGCTCGAATTTATGTCCAGACTTCTTAGTACTCAGCCATGCGACTTTCTTCTTTTTCGCAGGTTCGGCGACCGCAGGGAATGACAGAGTAGAGCAGCTAGATAAATTGCGCGCCAAATAACTCAATGCAAGTCCGAGAGCGAGCAAACGACGCCACGGGGACGGAGCACAAAGTCGGTACGCAGCTCTGCCCCGCATCCCTGGACTAGATAAGATAAAAGTCTGCATCATATGTATGGAAAATCATGACGCATACGCCAACCATCGATTATTCAGGGTCCAGAAGGCGAGCAGGCAGTATCCAGTCCAAAAAGCGCGTTCGCAGCAGTTTCTCCGCGTCAATTACCATCGGAATATCAATTACGTGAGCCATTGCATGGATTGAAAGTAAATTGAAGTTGCCCAGTGGTTTCTGAGGCCGAGGAACGCGTCAGAGAGTTTGAGGGAGGTGAGCGAGCGTGCGGAGGAGGTAGCATGGGTTCAAGCTGATCGCAATCACTTGGCATGCCCAGAATAGAACTTGCCATTGTACCACGATGTTCTAGTACCATTTCCGAGGCCGTCGCACGTCTGGAACGTCCACCGAGTGCGACTGGGGTGTTTCACGAGCGGAACGAATCACTGGGTTGGAAGTCAACAGCGCGCCCTGGATGACTCGGGAACCCCGTCTCCAGGGTTTCAATATTCGATCGCAAAAAGAATTGGACCGAACGAGCGCGCTGATGGAACATTTTTCTCGTTTGGCCTTGCGGCCATTTCAGTTCATCTGTAAGATGAACATGCGCTACATCGGTAAGTCGGCACACATGTCCGTGTTCTGGTGTCTTTCAACTTTCAGTATGGTATTCTACAGCAACTTGGAACACCTCTCGGGGTCATTCTGGACAGCGTACGAACGGGTATCGACCGGGATGTGTTTTGTAGGGCTCAGTAAGTCTTGTTTGAAGGGAGGTAAGTAATTTGTTGACTTCTGATTCGTGGCGTTATGAATTGACAAGTCATCGTTGATTCCAAGTTTTACGCAAGTACAGGGAAGGCTAGCGGTACACTAATGGAGCCCAAAAACACATGTGCCTTCGGCGCTTTCCCCCCTCTGAACTTCTTGGAGGCCCGTAATCCTCATCCCAGTCCGAATCGACTCTCTTCCCAAGCTGCCGTACTGAACGGCGCGCTACGCTCTGACAGTGGTATATCCCACCTCCGGCACTCACAGGAACTACTTTTCATTAACTGGAACCGATCGCAACCCTCTACAAAGCTCGTAACGCCGGAAACAAGAAGTCGTAATTTGAGGTACGTACCTCTTGCAAATTTCGCATTCCTCTTCCTAACGCCGGTATCCAGAGCGCAGCGAGACCGATGCTACGCCGTTTTGTATACTAATGTCCCTTGGGTCCAGTTCGCCAGGCGTGCTGATCAGCGGCCGCGGAGATCGTGAATTAGACGCTCAATGCGCCACATCGTTGAGCATGGTCGTCCTTCGTCCTGTCGTGGGCCTAACCGTGGTCCAAAGAGGATACGGTGCCCCATCGGCTAGTGAGCCTGGAACCTGACCGCGACGCACACTGCCAAAGTGAAATTCAGGGACTTGAAGGTGGCGTACCTGTTCACTTGTCCCCAAGTCCCGCGACAATCTTGAACCCAGCCAGATCTGCATCGGGAATGCAGCCTCAAGATGGCCGCCCCTTCTGTGAATGGTTGGCAAGCTCTCCAAGGATGCGAGAGAGGAGAAGTTGGCCAAGTCGGGCGGCGCAGCCGCCTTAAAGGTTCACGGTCGTTCCGGCCGTCTAGAGGGTGAGCGTGAAGGTAGGCCAATGCAGTGACTGGCTTCAACGATGCGGCGAACACGGGCGTAGACCCTGAAGAGGATGTGAGTTCGGATCAGGGCAAACAAGGTAACGTACCTTCTCAAAATTGGAACAGCCACGAAATGGTGACAATCCCCAGGCATATTCGAGGGTTGCACATGGCTGGGGGTATATCTGAGCGTTGCCGATGTTGACGTTCCATTGGCTGTGAAGCGTCTGGCGGTCTTCCGCGTCGATGTGGCGGCGGAGCCGCCTTGGACTCGTAGCCACTTGGCGGCAGTCCGCCGGTGGACGGTGTGCACTCCTGCCTTCAACACGTTCCTGAGGAGCAATGTCAGTGTTAATAGCATACCACGGAAGGTGAATCGCACCTTTTCGAGGTTCGGAGGTAGCTGAAACTGACTTCCCAGTTGTCAGCAATCTATCCGTAGTCAGGTTGAATGGGGCGTACTTCTTGCATCCTGCACAGTGTCAACGCGGTTCCTAGAACAACGCCTGCTGCCGAGAGCCGAAACCGAGTGACCAATGTACCGAGAGAGGCGTTGGGTCACATTTTGAGGGGAGGCGGCGCAGCCGCCGTTGTTTCTCCCTTCTGGGCCAGTTGTGAGTGCACACACGTCAAATACAGTATCAAAACTAATGGCGCGAATCAGGTCCGTGTCTGAAACGCAGATGGGACGTACCAGATTCCCGGAATACGCCACATACGTCTATCTTCCGAGCCCGTCCGTATCTCGCCTTCTCGTATAGCGTATTCGAACGCCGCCGTCCCTGGTGTTGCAATGCGCACAATATTGACTCGACCCTGACTGTTTTTCGGCGAGGTTCAAATCGATGCTCAAGCTCTGGAATCCGAGTTGAAAATGATGCCAAAGCTTGGAGGAAAAACTTACATTTGCCCGAAATCCAAATGCCCGCCGGCGAGGCACGTCACGTTGAGGGACAGAACTGACCCTGTAGTCAGCTGGGCGCTGACCAGTTTCAGTTCACGAATGGATTGAGTGGGCGTATCGCCTTAGTTCGCCTACGTCCCGAGCCCATCCGTATCCCGTCCTCTCGTCTAGCGCATGCGAATGCTGCCGTCCCTGGTATCTCAATGGGCACGATATTGATGCGACCCTGACTGTTTTTGGCGAGCTCCAGATTGACGTTCAAGCTCTGGAATCTGTGAAAACGATGCCAAAATTCGATGTGAAAATTGACATTTTCCCAAAACCCAAAAGCCCGCCGGCGAGGCACGTTAAGCTGAGGGACAGAATGAACCCTGTAGTCAGCCGGGCGCTGACGAGTTTGCGAATGGAGGCGGCTTTGCCGCCATTTGATCTTCTGGCTGTCTCGTTTGGTCGCGACCTACGTGTGGCGCTGTACTGACACAGAAAGTCAGGAAGCAAACCGGACATGAAGTAACGACATACCAATCCCCCAGATCCATAACTCCTTGTCTCGTGCCCTCCTGGCCCTCAAACATAGCGCATTCGATCCGTCTCGTTGCTGGCGTTCGAACGCGCACCATAACGAGTTGACACTGACCATTGTTTGCCCGCTGCCGAATTGACGAAAACTGTGTTCACAAAAGGTCAGAATGAATGCAAAAATGCAAGGGAAAGACTTACATTTCTCCAGACCCAAGAGCCCGCCGGTGAGGCATGTCACACCCATGGGCAGGAATGATGCAGTATGCCTGAGTGTGGTGTGGTGTAGAGCCGGCCAGGTAAGTCAACAGAAGCGACAGAAAACTCACTTCTGCCTGAACGCTGGCCTCACAATGCAAGTGGAGTTTGGACTTGGCTGGCGGTGGTCAAGGCAGTAAGCATACCCGTGTCGGAATTGTCGGAAGGACCAACTGAGCAATCCTGCACCTACAACGTAACTGCTTTGATACACTCTATGCTTCGTGATTGTGAAACAAGACCCTGCCCGCAACTTGCAGCTTGGATTCTCACTGCAATTCTCATCCAAGCTCTATTCCGTGTCTTGAAGCTTATTCTGCTACATATTCCGCGTCGAACAATACCAATGATTGCCTTTCTGCTCAAGCTCAACAGTATTCTTGATCCTGAAACAGCAAGGATGTCCCTGCCCATGCCCCGTAGCAACAAATGGGCACCGCCACTCACGAGAGATATATAAGACGCCAGAGCAAAGCCGATTCCTCAAAACGGGCATGCACCGGAACCCCACAGCTGTGATCCTGGATAGAGAATGTCAGGCATTGTGTGCGGCGTGGGCGGAAGGTCTCGTGCTCAGACGTCCCCCCCAGCGGGTGTGGTGCGCCGTCGGCCATGCATCGACGTTCAACAAAGACCTGTGGCTTGCTGCAGGCGAGAGCAAAGAGGAAGAATGGTGGCACTGTCCGAGAGGGCGGTGCCACCTATCCTTTTTGCTCTTTGGGGCCCGACCGGCCGGGCGCAAGCTGCCAGTTTGTAGCCAGAAGTGTAAATAACTTGTGAATGTCAAAAAGAGAGGTCGAAAACATGCAGACTTGCGAGTGAACTGGTCCTCTCTGTGAATGAGTTGAGGCTGGTCTGCACAACTACAAAGCAAGATATTAGTTCAATCTACCTTTTCTGTTTCCCAAAGCCCGCAGGAGACGGCGCCGTTGTCGAGGTATTCGCCTCGAAACTTGTGTCTCGGGAAGGCCGCCGCCGACCAAGTGTCAAAGCGCGTTCACCGTCCGAAAAAGGTGTTTGGATGGAGCCGATTTCGCTCACTGGGCTACAACATGGGTTCAAATGTAGGATATATCAAGTTGAATGGGAGCTAGGGAGCCAGAGGGAGCATGGACGTTCAATGCAAGCAGCGCCAGGCTGATCGCGGACTTGAAGAAACAAGCGCTCGCACAGCCACACACAGGGCACCTTCCCACACTCAAAAGGGAAATGCACGCGTATCATCCCGACAGTCACCAGTCAAGGAGAGCTAGAAGTCATCATCCCTCGCAGTGCTTGAACATTCGTATCACTGTCGTGAACTCATTGCCTCGAGAGTGAATTGAGCTATCATTCTATGCAGCAAGTCAGACGACTCCAAAGAAGTTTTGGAAGCAAGGCTACTCCGAGCTCTAGCTACAGTAGTAATCATTCCAGTCGAGAGAAAAATCGGAACAGCGAACATGATCACAAGGCACGTTAACGGTGCACATCAGTACAGTCCAGTCCGAAATCCTGTAGAAGGAGTTTGGCTGCCGGGTCACTCATCGTCGGTGTTCATGAAAAACGTACGCCGCGCCCGTCATCGATGGAGCAAGGGGAGAGGAACAGAAGCAGGACCTAGCACTGCCACTAGGTTGATTCGAAATTCAGACTTCTCCTGTGGTTGAGAGTTTGAACTCCCCATGTAGCCTCGTCCGAAACGATACGATTCATGCCGAGTGATGCTCATTGCCCTTACAGTAGTCCGGTGACGACTGTCTACGCTTCAAACACCCAAGTACTTATTTGATAGCACGCGTCTACGAACTTGTCGCAAGTGCAGTCATCCGCGGAGGTATTTACTCGGGTCTGGAAGCGGGACCTGGGACTGGACTGGCCCGGCGACGAGGAAGGAGATATGATACAAGCTTACAATCCTGCCTTCGGCAGGACGTTCGCAGGCTCACATCCTTCCTTCAGCAGTCATTCCAGCTTGTTGGGGCTCTGCCCCAAACCCCGTTAGTAACAACATATTTGATTAGTCTAAGTGTAGCCTTTGTCATAGCCAGCCTGCTCAGTGTTGAAGCACTTTATTGTCAATCACAGCTTTCATTCTATGACATCTTTTTCGCACTTGTAGTAGGCATGGAAAAATCTGGTGATAAGTCGATTGTGTTTGAAAGTGCTGTGGTGTCACCACCTTAATCACAGTCCTCTTTGTGATTCAATATGGGTACTATGTCTTCAATGTGAACCCCACGCCATTGTTGTATTATATGTGTGGCAAGCATACTTTCAAAAGTGAATGAGTCGGAATGACAGGCAGGCAGGATTCAACCTTGAACACTTAACTTGGCCAATGGCAATGGCAGCAGCCAGTCTAAGTTTCTGGTTGTTGAAACATCACCATGATCAGGTTCATTTAACTTCATTGTCACATCCCAGCATTACATGCCATCTTCACTACATTGTCAAAGTAAGGTCAATGCAGTTCGAAGCAACACCACTGTCGGTTCAAGCAGCCCAGTATAGTGTATGTTGCTCTTTAAGTGTTCATCATCACCTTATTGTCAGAATTGTCAAGGTATGATTTGGCAGAGAACAGTATTGATCTCAATTTATCATCATCTCATAGTCCGGAGTCAGTTTCTATCTTCAGTACTTTGTCAGATTGTTCTGCAAATTGAAGCACACATTGTCGGGTCAAGCAGCATTGTCAACTCGTGAGGTTCAAGCAACGCCATCGTCACACTATTGTTCGGCACAACGCAGGATTGAACTCATGGTCCGGCAATGGCGGCAGCCGGTCGCTGTTCGTACTGGTCGTTTTGCTTAGTAATTTGCTTAGTAATTCAAAGGATTTATTCTCTACCCCGATCCGTTGTCTATTGTAGTGTAGATGTCGGTGACGAGACGTGGCGAGGTAAGAAGTAAAGATTCGCCACCACTCGGCCGAGTGATGACTGAATCAAAGCCGACGGGGAGTATGACTCCGACTGTACTCGCCTCAGCCCGTACTCGACGACGTGAAACAGATCAGAGAGTTGGGATCAATGTTGCAGAGAGTGCGAGTTGGAATCAGTGTTAGATAGATGGATGGATGAGATCAGCGCCCAAGGCTATGAGCACCCAGATCACCGCGACAGACAAGGGTTTGCCATTTGCGTACACGAGGCGAGTCGCGCTTCACCCCAGACCTTGCCTTATCATCCCGACTGGGTACACCAACTCCCAAGTTGCAGCACGCACGCGAAGAACATGCGGCCGTTATCGAGGTGAGGTTACGCACCCTAGAATCATGAAAAGGCGAAGCGTGATATTAGGACACCACCACGTACAAAGCAAGGTTTCGCGAACCTCGGAGGCAGTCATAGATGGTGGGAGACATGAGAAATCGATAGCCGGGTGGGTCATGTCGGGACCGAGGCCGAGAGTGTGAAGAGCTGGGCGGAGGGTGGGTGCTTGTGGAGGTGACGAGAAGGGCGCATGCGTCATGCGAAGCCGAATTCACATGTTCCGTTGGGTGTAATGAACTTGTTGATGAATGGACGGGGAGCAATGCTGACTCGGACTTGCATCCGCTGCGGTGCTTCCATTCTTGAGCGCAGCGAATGACGAAGAATAGAGGCTCGAGAAAGGGAAGGCGCCGCGGGTGTGCTGAGTCGAGTGTGCCATCAGTAAGCCATCAAAGAGTGAATAAAGGACGTGTCAGCCCGGGCAAAAGGCCATTTGTGACTCAGTTTTTCGCGCTGTGTTCTGCACACTGGGCACATCTGGTAGCCAGCACCGTCCAAGGGTGGGGGGTGCCAGCCGATCGGGATAATCGCGGAAACTCGAGGCGTTGCACGGGCATGGATGGACGGCGACAGGGGCGACGATGGGTTGAGGGCACTCAGACTGATCGAGTCAGCACTGTGGGAAAATTGATCGATCGCTGTATATAAGAGAGCCATCATCACTTGGAACCCTTCGCCCTATTTTTTTAAAAGCTCACCCACAAGGGGACCGCCCTCCCAGCCGCTGGACAATGCTCACTCTCGCAACTAGTTCTGTCTGCGACGTCTGCGCTGAGGAGTATGGTCCTCAGTGCCTCCCCCATTCCATTCCCTGTGGTACGCTTTTTTTTCTTGCCTTTTTCAGCTTTTTCTATGTTTTTTCCGCATTTTTTCCTGCTTTCAGCGCGCAAATGCTGACGATCCGCCAGGCCATGTTCTCTGCGCGAGCTGCGCCACGACGATTGCCGACAAGACTCCCGCACGGCTCAAGCCCGTCTGTCCTTTCTGTCGCGAGGAATTTCACGCCGAGGAAATCCGCATCATCCGCATAGACTTTCCATCGTCATCCTTGAGCGGCGCCTCGACGCCGCGCAGATTCGCGCCGTCGATGGAGTACAGCAAGTCCGAGCCCGCGTCCGACTGGATGCGCAAGGACAAGTTCCTCGACAGCGCGGTGCGGTCGTCGCGTGTCTCCCCCGAGGCGCGCAAGCTCGAGAACAAGGTCGCTGAGGTCGCCTCCAAGAAGTCCTCCGTGGAAGAGGTCTCCAACCTCCACAAGGAGCTGCATGACTGGCTGTCCGCTGCCAAATCCGGCGACCAGGTGCGTGTTCTGATCGTGTATCGCAGTGCCAGATGCTGACTGCCGCCGCTTCCAGGAGTCGTCCCTTTTCCTCAGCGCCCAGCTATTGCGCGCAATCTTAATGAACCACGTCGCCCACTCCGAGGCTACCAAGCACGCCCGCCAGATGGAGGCCTCTCTCAAGGCCCGTCTCGACGAAACGGAGATCTCGTTGGGCAAGGTCGAGGCTGAGCTTCGCCGGTGAGCTTACTTTCATCTTGATCACTGCCATCATCGTACTGACGTGCGCTACCAACCCCGTTATAGACAAGTACGTAGCCTGCTGTCTGCACACATGACCCCCCTTACTGACGTAACTCTCTTCCAGCGTGAGCAGTACAATCAAAAGTGCCAGGAGTGCCTGACCCTACGGTCCGACCTCGGTCGCTACAAGGGTGTCTCCCCGACATCGAGCGCATCAACCACTCCGGCACCCCGCAGCTACACGAGCCCAGCCTCGCCCCCACCAGCACCTGCGACGCCATCACCTGCGTCCAATTACAGTCCTTCCAACCAGTCCCCTCTTTCACGATTCGGCGCCCACGTGAGGTCCGCCTCCGTGAGTGCTGCCTTGGCTTCCTCACGACCTGTTACGCCGGCCCAGCCTTTACGATCCCATACGCCATCCCTACGATCTCAAACGCCATCTATACGATCTCAGACGCCCTCCGCACGATCTCATACGCCCGCGGCGGCACCACCCGTGCCACCTCTTCCACGAACCGGGATACCCCAGCTCCACCGCTTCCCTACCCCGGGACCCACACTCTTGCGCGCGCAGACGCCTGCTGCGCCGCCAGTCCCAACAAAACCCCGCCGCCTCTCCCAACCCTCTCCCCCCAAAATGGTCCGCTCTCTATCAGATGAGAAGCAGGAGATCCACCAACGGTGGCTTCCTCCCATCCAAAATATCACGGATGACAGTGACCACATCGTTTTCGGCTCCAAGCAAAAGTTTACACACGCATCGACTACAGCGCGCCAGCGTGATGCCCGGTCCCCCACACCCTCGGGGTAATTCACCATTGCACTCGGACACGTTATCATTTTTTATTCTTTTCCCCTTTTTCTCCTCATCATCTCTTCCCCCATCATTTTTCTTGTGCTCTGTCTTCCTGCTATCACAGTTTCTCTGTACGTCCGTGGATCATATACCTCGTCGCTGGCCTTCGGTCCTTCTGCACATCGTCATCGTCCTATTTATGCATCATACCCCATCCATTCCTCTCGACAACTAATCGAATGACCGACCCATTCTTTTTTGTTCCCCAGTTCTCGTGGCGTTCATTCGTTCTACTGTACATATTTAATAACCACCTTTTATGCTACTGTTATAGAGGGCTGAGTTGCCTCGCTCTTTTTTGTTTCGTTTTTTTTCCTTTCTCCTTTGTGCAGAAGGACGGTAGAGATGTGTCGGAACGAACTTCATGTAGCAATTACATAGTTTCCTTATTGGTTTTGGTTTTCCATTTTAGCATCCTCTTTAGCTACGTACTTAGTTAGCGCATCGACAATTTAATGTCCTTTGACCATAGCTTGTGCAGCGACACTGAGGACCAGGTGCCGCCGATGAGGATCTCACGCGCGGAAGGATGGACACACGAATATGTGACTCGGGAATTCCTCAGTACCGCCAGCCCGTGTCCTAAAAATGAAACTCAAGCTCCGGCGTACTGTGACAGACGATAAGAAACACGCAGCAGCGCCACAAAACCAGGTCAAAGGGGAGTTTCGAGTGCCAAACCACTGGCAGCGTGGTTTCGGAGAGCTGAAAGAAGCCTGGAACAACCTTCCAAGCTTCGAGGCGCCGGCACAGTATGTTGAGGGACGTAAATGCTGCAAATGCTGTCATCCTGAGACGAGCACAGGAATCACGATAATGGATGGCAGCTCTATGAGCCGTGCTTTTGGGTGTGGCTTTCTAGGAGGAGTAGGCGTGATACATACGCCAGCTGTTGAATGTTCTTTAATTGCCACTGGCAGTGCCGGTCATGGAGAAATGATTGGTGCTCAAGTAGATGAATTAATATCGATCGAACGTGAGTGAAATTCATACATCTAGGCTGTGAGAGCATTAATTGCGGGCACGTTGATCGATGCGAATCGGAAAACGTATGAAGCGTGAAATTGGCGTCGAGAAACTGGAATGAGGACAGAGTACATGTAGATCCGAGGAGAGATTATGAAATAGACGGAGCTGGACTCCAGGCGGAACAAAATGATCATCTCGGCGCGCGGAACTCGTCGAGCGGGCGGTGAATGACCAAAACAGAAATACTGCACGAGCGCCTGACCGTGACGTCAGAGCAGTCTCAATCGCGGGATTTCATTCAGATCCGTCGGCTCAAGCAGCCAATCATCATCGCGTGAATACTAGGTACAACATCTGCTTTATTTCGATACAAGTTCCCATGCAAGAGGTATTCAGACAGTGGCGTGGACACCCGTGTGAGGGACCTGCCATGCGTAAGCGAAGGCGGCGGCTGATTACATATAGTACCACGTACGGAGGAGGTGATCCCGAGCACCCGGGCGAGGTTGTTGAACTCGGTCTCGGTGGGCGTCACCTTGCCAGTGCAGACTGCGTGTGTGGAAGGGAACGTTAACGGAATGATCGTGTTGGATAGGCTTTTTGTGTGCGTACTGTCGGTGACATGCTGCTCGGAAGTGCCGAGCTTCTGTGCGATAGCGGCGTACGAGAGACCTGGACGCGCGTGACGTGGAGACTCGGGCGTATGGACGGGGTACTAACCGGTCTTCTCCTTCGCGGCGGCGAGGGCAGCGCACTGAGGCATTGGATGTAAATGGATGGATGGGGAAGGTGGTGGTAGGTAGTTGATGGGAGGGAGAAGCACTCGAAATTGGCTTTTATAGATATACAGGTCGTGGGGAGCTGAGAAGAATCAGGCGAGGCTTATCGATGAGACCAGCTCTTCTAGGCCGTAACCCTTCTAAGCAGATCCTTGTGACCAGCAGTCTTTCGTTATCAGATACGATACGCCTGCCGCTAAGTAGCAACAAATATGGTAGCCTAATTTCCCACATCAGCTGTTGTATATGAGAACATATGTGGCAGGTCCGAGCTACATCCCACAGAAGCAGCGTGTGCTGCCAAGTTGTGGGAAGCTGAGGCTCTGCAGGGCGCCAGGAACTAAGCTATACGCAGTCATAGTCTGAATCTCAAAATCAAATCAAATTACTTACGCGGCACGTGATGGTGGCAGTGCTAGGTGCTTGTTCTGTTCCTCCTGTCGATGACGGCCGCCAATCGACTGGAGACCATGGCGTACACCCTCGACGCGCAAAGGCTTTCTCATAAACGCCGACGATGACCCAGGCCAAAATCGTCTATCGTGCCCTGCGCAAGATTTCGGACTGGACTGTGCATGGTTTCTACTCTGCAGTGGACGTTGAAGGCGAAGTGAACGTGCCTTCAAGTAGCCCAGTAATTATGTTTGCTCCTCTAATCTTTTAATTGTGCACAACAACTCATATTATTTCACAGAGCAGCTAATCATTGTAATGAACTCGTTGACGTCGCCGTACTCTGTGAGTTTAACCCAAGTATCGCCAAGTTTGCTTCGCTTACGCGTCTTTTACAGCTGCGACAATGCCTCATCGGCGACACGTCTCATTCTGGGCAAAGTCTACCCTGTTTGCGAACGCCATATCACGTTCGATCCTTGCCTCCTCAGGCGCCATACCCGTGGCGCGAAATCCAAACACTGGCAGCGGCGACGGAGCCAAGACCGCGCTGTTCAAGTCGTCTACCTCTGCCTTAGCGGCCAACGAAGTCATCGGCGTGTTCTGCGAGGGCACTTGCTATACCCAGCCGACCATCTTGCAAATTATGAGCGGGGCGGCCTGGGCGGCTGTGGAGTTCGAGCGATGGCAGCATCACAACCAGCCCGGGCCAGAAGTTGTTATCGTGCCTGTGGCCCTGGTCTACACCGACAAGATCTCCTTCAATAGTGCGGTAAGCAATGGTTCACATAGACTTTCTTCGTATGCCCACCTAATCAAAGTACGCAGATACATGTTCAGTACGTCGTCATCTAGCTAGGCTCGCGATGTCTTTGAAAGAGAGCAGATACGGAGATCCGATCTCTATCTCTGAGTACCGGGATGAACTGTTGGTTGATCCAGCAGACGACGCTGCGTATCGAGTCGTTCGCAAAGTGACTGAACAGATCGAGAAGCAATTGTTCGCGATGACCATCAATGCCAGCGATTGGGAGACCCTACGTGCCGCCGAGACGCTCCGCGACATTCTTTTTCGTCCAGGCGAACTATCTTTGAAGGACTGGGTCCCGGTAACGCAGCAGTATGCATCGATCTTTCTTTCTCTCGGTGCAACTGGCTCATCCCGGCTTCGTAGTCTTGTATACCTTCTGTCCAGTCCCGACGCATCTTCCTCTTTCGCACGCCTCAAAGGCTCTCTCGTCAAATACTATTCGCTCCTCCACTACACCTGCCTCTCTCACCACGATTTGAGGTCCTGCAATCCGAATTACGATTCCCCGCTGAGATCAATCTTGTCTCTGTCTCTTCCGTCACTCCGCACCGTACTCTTGTGGCCTGTCTTTGTGCCCGTACTCTTACTGCACATCCCTGCGTGTACCACCGGCGAGCTCGCGACGCGTCTATTAGCGGACAAGGACAGACCGGAGAGCATCGCCCAGTATCGTTCCGTTGGGGCTGGAATTGGTGTAGGGCTGGCGACCGCAGGTATACTTAATTGGGCTGCAACGACTCCTGGTCGCCTCGTTGGGATCTACCACGACCTCTCCCCTCTCGTTCGCGCGACGTCATTCTGTGCAAGCGGCTGGCTGTTGATTCGATGCTACGGGCTGTTAGCACCTATGTTGCACCGCCGGTGAGTTGCTTGTTGTCAGTGTCGACGAAATGGATCAGGAGATTCTGACATCTTCATAGGCTGAGACGTGCACTCGCTTCGTGGAGGCTTTGTGTCGGCATCCTCTCAAAACCCGCCGAGGATGTGACACCGTATACGGAACTGCCGCCTTCAACACCCCCAAACGCGTTCACACGTCGGCGCGGACGTACTGCGGCCGAGTTCTGGGACAAGCAGGAGGCTGACTCGGATAAGGTGATGCCGCCCTACATTGCAGGGAGGAGATTGGTGAAGGCATTGTTGGAGCAGAGGAAGGAGACGGAGCGGATGGTGGAAATGATCGTTCTGCCAGGGATTTGCGACCTGCTTGCATGACATGTTGCTATTCTTGAAGTCTTGACTCGCATTCCCGTTGTGTCTCTGTCTTCGATCGTGCTGATTGGTGGTACCATTGCTAGGGCGAACGGTAGACGTGTCTGTCACTCTAGTTGGATGGGGCTCTGGGGGCGCAGTTGGTTCTGTAGAGGCGGCTCTCGAGCTGGGCCATGAGTTGGCTTCCGTCGACGGTCTGCCAGGTGCATCGACATTGGCCGATGCAGGCTCCTGGGAGCTGGACATTGCTGGCCGGGTGCTGTCGCATCACAAGTGAGCCAGTTACAAGATAGGAGGATGTTGAGACATACAATATGCACGGTGACTGAATTGAGGGTTTAGATGCCAATGAACGCAGCCAAATACCGAAGTGTTCTTGTACAGCCGGAACGTCGATGTGAGATGAGAAGAAGCAGGAAGCTTGTAATCGTTCCTGTGTCGGCCATGTATGGAACGGCGTTCTCGTGGGTACGCGCTCTCACAGGTACAGCTATCGCGGCTTCATGAAGATATGATATCATGTCTAGTCTTGATACTGGCGAGGCAAGGGTGCACGTCTGGTCGTGTCGGTTGACGAGCGACATGATCGTCAGTGGTTGATCATTGGTCAAGTTGAAGAAGGCACGCCCGGCACCGAATATGGCTTGACATCAAAGTGACTCTGCATTGTCAGGTAAGTACGGAGATTGTATATACTAGAGCCTATGCGCTACTTGAATTTCTTTGTATCTCTATTTCTCGTACTTACCGATAGAACGTTGCACGCAGATGACCCATCACGCGGGGTACAGAGAAGACCGAAATCACAGACTACATACACTCCGAAGTACAAGAACACATCTACATAATGAACCAAATCACCCCAAAGACCCATATGACATGCAGATGCGCATCCCGCGAGTGTTAGTTACAGCCGCAGGGGCCGCCCACGCGGAAGTTGCAAGTCCATCGCGTCCCTCAGTGTCCTGACCAACTCATCGAGCACTTTGTCCATCTCCGGCGGTGTAGGGAGCGGGTTCGAGCGGGGGTGCGGCAGGGCACCGTTCTCCAACCGAACTATATGCTCCTCGAGGCTGGCGACACGTGCACGGCCCATCTCCACTTCTCTGCAAAGAGCAGACAACGCGTCAGACGCATGTTGATTGTATAGTGATGTGTGCGCGTTTCACCTCTTCAAAGCGCGTAACTCGTGGGCAGGGCACAGGTCTGCGCTCGCTGGCATCTTCTCGAGGCGTTTGTTGGCGAGCTCGAGGGCTTGAATGCGTCGTTTGTCTTTGTGGTGGCGAGACCGTAGACGATCGCATCGTTCCTTGAGGTCCACTACCCGAGATACCGCGGTATCTTCCTAAGCCGAGCTTATGAGCATATTTCGAGTTCAAGGATGAAGTAGAGACATACCCTGCCCCCCAGCCAGTCATTAATCTCTGCACAGACACTCCTCAGCCGACCGTCCTCATCCGACTCATCCATCGTCCGGAGGTAGTTCTGGATGAGATCCATCTCTTTGTCCTTATCCGATGCCGATGGGACGTCCAGATGCAGCTTGCGTATCGTCTGCAGCGCAAACGGTTGTCTACACAGCGGACACAGACGAGGCGTAACCGACATCAAGCAGCTGGGGTGAACGGATTAGATGTATACCATTGTACAGCTCGAAGCAGCTAAAGTACGCACTCTTTACAAAATATATGTCCGCAAGGGATGGAATGCGGTGCATTCGGGGCGCCGGAGGAGCTGTTGTAGACGTCGTAGCATATATCGCAGGTGCTAGAGGGATCGAGAGACAGCATCGTTACGGTTGGCGGGAAGCAAGGAGCTCAAAAGCCACAAGGCATGGGCGTGTGAGAAGACCTAAATCATGATGGCCCCGATAACGCTTAGATGCTAGATCTAGATAAACTCTCAGAACGCTTTGAATCCGTGCAAGCGAAAGCTCCAAGCAGAAGATATCATGGTCAGAGATGAAAGGGACGTGGCTGTGCGGCGATCGATAGTGGGGAACGTCAATTTGCAATTGCGTTGGGACGATCGCTCGGACTACAGCTGATCTACAGTGATACACGAAGTCTGCAGGAAGTACACATAGGGAGCTGTAGAGGGAGCTTGATTTAGTACGTATACGACGACAAGCGTGTGCTCTGGTTTACATATAATTCAACTTCCGAGCGCGACACGCCCAGAGAAGGCTCTTCGAATACGGACAGCCTGGAAAACCGACACGTTAGCACATTGATCAAGTACGCGCTTAGGTACCTGTTCACCATGGAGGGCATTTCTCGGTATCACGGCGATCTGGATCAGAAAAATATTGCCTGGGACCGTCCCAGAAATTGGACGCTATCCGTTTCTGGTTATACGCATCGTAAAACTCCGATACCCTATCGAAATAGTGGCAGGCCTGGGCGTGAACGATAAATCAGAAACGAGGATGGTAAGGACTTGTAAGTATACCTTGCCAGAAGCTTTGCGTCTACGGACCTCAGAGGTGACGCGAGTCCAAGTTCCGTTCAAGTCGTCACATCCGGACTCTTGCGCGTCCATACAATCTATGTAGGCGCAAACGATGTCCATTTCGTCGGCATGACGCTGCTTCGGGACGCGATCGTCAATGTGGAAGTTAGGCTCGCTGTTTCCAGTTGCAGTGTATTGGGCGCGCAGCTTTCGAATAGCCCTGGTAGCATAGGGCGCCCGACACATGGGACACTGGCGGGCAAAGGAGGAGACTCCGTTGTCGTGTACGGTCTCCGTCTTCCTGTTAGCGACGAGACATCTGGGAGAGAGTAAGTGGCAGCATAACGTTATGCTGGAAGAGAGTTCGTACGCTCTACAAAACACATGCCCGCAGGGAATAGAGTAGGCAGCCTTTTCCGAGCTCGTCGAGGTGGAGAAGGACTCGTAGCAGATATCGCAGGAGCTCGACTTGCTGACGACGAGCATTGCAGACCGTTTGGAATTTCTACAGCCATCGACATGTGGTTAAATACTCAGCAAAAGGCTGTGGTACCCGGTATCGTCTCAGCTGAACTGTGGCATCGAAAAGGGACACAGCAGGCAGAAATCTCTGTGCATCAGAACGAACTGTCGAGCATGGATATATATGATGAAAAGGCAGTTGTCCAGTGCCCATGTCACCTATTCGCTACTGATTTATGGGCATCATGTTGGAATATCCGGTGTTGACAGCACGATTGATGACGAGAAGATCCGAGGTGAACATCCGATGAGTGTGGCGCACAAGAGAAGAGTTCCAGCAGAGTATTTGAATTGTCTGATAATGTGGCCAAAGACGAAGAGTGTTGAGTTGACATGATGGAGAGAAGACAAGGAAGAAACTCAGACTGTCGATCGCCACGCCATGTTGTCTTGCAACCACCATCATCCAGTGTGGGCACCGACTGCCACGCGCCAGGTCACGACATCGACCACCGAGATTCAGATTTACTCTGATCTCCGCCGTTGTGTAGATGCTAGCGGGCAACAGCGTCGCCGCCGCGTTGTACATCGACTATCATGAAGGACATCAAGGTCGTTTACCACATCCTGTACCGCCTATCGGTCTGGGTTCTAGCCGGCTTCTACGCGGAGGTTTACATCGAAGGCGCAGAGAACGTTCCTGACGATGGCCCCCTCATTTTGTGCGTTCCATAATGGCTGTTCGCCGCCAGCTACTGACGACGAGCAAACAGAGCGGCCAACCACCCCAATGAGATTATCGACGCGGCCGCCACAGGTACGGTGCTTCCCTTGCGCCGTAGACTGTCTCTGAGCTTCCTGTCTAGCCGTAACTCTCCCCCACAAGCGCATCGTATCCTTCTGGGCCAAATCCACGTTCTTCGCCACACCTGCCGGTCGCTGGTTCTTCGAGTCGGCTAGCGCTATCCCGGTCTTGCGCAATCCGAACCGTGATGACGGCATGTCCAAGGCCGCCTTGTTCAGGTCGTCATCCCTGGCCCTAGCGTCGGATGGCGCGCTCGGCGTGTTCCCCGAGGGCGCGTGCTACACCGAACCCACCATCGTCCAAATTATGAGCGGCACTGCTTGGGCGGCCGTAGAGTACGAGCGATGGCAGCGGAAGCAGCAAGAGGAAGGGAAACCTATCAAGGGCCCCGTTACGGTCATACCTCTTGCGCTAGTCTTCACAGAGAAAGCCACGTTTGACAGCTCGGTGAGTTCTTATTGAACCCCTTGCCATTTTATTGTGCTCATCCCACCATCATCTTAGGTGCGCGTACAGTATGTTTCTCTTCTATCGCCTTGACATCCACTTACCTCATTGACAAGATACGGAGACCCAATTCGCTTGTCAGACTATGCAAATGAACTCTTCACCATACCGCCCGACACTAATCCGGACGCCATTGCGTACGGTGTAGTCAAGAAGATTACACAACGCTTAGAGGAGCAACTGTTCTCCATGACGATCAATGCAAGCGACTGGGAAACCCTGTATGCCGCCGAGACTTTGCGTGCAATTGTTTACAAGGACGAGCGCAACATACCCATGAAGGACTGGGTTTCGGTTTCACAGCAGTAAGCGTCTTCTTGCTGATTATACTCCTTCAAATCCTTATGTTGCTCAGTTTCGTCGATATTCTGGCCCACCCAGATCCCGCTGAGCATCTCGGACGTGCCAAGGAGTCGTTGATCAAGTACTACTCCCTTCTCCAATACACTGGCCTCACTCACTACCATGTACAATCATTCGGAGCAGCATCCACGTCTTCTTCACGCTACATCTCCAATCTCCTCCTGCCATCGCTCAGCACGATTCTTTTACTCCCTCTATACATACCAACTCTCGTGCTGCACATACCAGCATGCATCACGGGCGAGCTTCTGCTGAAGCTGCTTTCGACGAAGACAGAGCCGGAAGGCTTCGCTCAGTGGCGCGCTATTGGAGGTGGGGTTGGTGTCGGGATGGTCATCACTGCTTTGCTCGTCAAGTTCAGCTGCAATCGGTTCATCTGGGAGCAATTGGGCGTCAGCTATGCTTCTGTGCCCTTGTTGGGCAAGGCTGCGACCTTTGTCACTGCCGTCTGGGCTGTAGCGCGTTTGTACGCACCCTTGGCGCCAGGTCTACATTGTCGGTATGTGTTCTACTCTTCGTTTTGTTGGCAGTCTTATTGCTGAACGCCTATTTCCAGACTACGAGGCGCATTAGCGTCCTATCGCATACTTATGGGACTGTTGTCACCCAAGACTGACGTCGAAATCACACCGTATACGAACATCCCTCCGCCATTACCCAGCAACGCGTTTATACGCAGGCATGGAGTCACTGCGAAAGAGTACTGGGACAAGCGGGAGGGGGAGATAGCTAGGAAGGCACCACCTAAGATCGCAGGGAGGAAGCTCGTGAGGGCACTCCTGAGGCAGAGGGAGGAGACGGAGGGGATTGTGAAGGAGGTTTGGGAGCTGCTGGGTCGACATGAGCCCTGATACGGGTTCGGAGTCTCGCTGATATGGGGCATGACTGATAGAATTCACCAGTTTTGGCGCGTTCGCCACTATACACGACCTAACAGACCACCTTTTGACTGGCCAAACAACGTAGACTAGGACATAAGGTATTCATCGACCTTTTGGTGTACGGCTGGATCAGCTGTGCGAATGTGTCATTACGCCTCACTGATTCGTCTTCTACCCCGGGACTTGCCTTGTATGTCGCTCGTCGACCGACATGACCAGACGTACACCCTTGCCTTGCCAGTCCCAAGACTAGACAAGATGACGTATATATGAAGCCGCGATAACTGTACCTGTGAGAGCGCGTACCCACGAGAACGCCGGTCCGTACATGGTCAACACAGGAACGATTCCAAATTTCCTGCTTCTTCCCATCTCACATCGAGGTCCTGGCTGTACAGGACACTTCGGTATTGGGCTGCGTCCATTGGCATCTAAACCCTCAACTCAGTCACCGTGCATATCGTGTGTCTCCACATCCTCCGTATCTTGCAATTGGCTCACTTGTGATGCGACAGCACCCGGCCAGCAATGTCCAGCTCCCAGGAGCCTGCAGCGGCCAATGTCGATGCATCTGGCAGACCGTCGACGGAAGCCAATTCACGCCCCAGCTCGAGAGCTGCCTCAGAACCGAATGCGTCCCCAGAGCCCCATCCCACTGGAGTAACAGAAACTTCCACCGTTCGCCCTAGCAATGGTGCCACCAATCAGCACCCGAAGCACTTTTTCGGGTTGAACCAAGCAAATTCTCAGGCTCAGCAAGGTGCTCCCCCGATCTTCGATGACGACTACGAGAAATGGCTTCCGGAGGATGAGTACTGCGAAGAGACAGCGCCTAATGCCAGGGTTTGGCGCGTAAAACATGACCTCCAAAATCGGTTAAGCCCTCTGTGGCCCCGCCTCCAGACCTTGGCCACTGTATGGATTGAATCTGCCGTAGATCTCCCTTCAGTTACGGAAGAAGAGGTCAAGGTGGTTACGCGCGAATATGACCAGGTGTCTGTAAATGCACTGCGCTGGCTTTTCGAGATTTCGTCAAACCCTAGTGTTCAGAGCGTTGTCCTGCAGGCAATCGGGGGGCTTCCGCCCAATGTGGAAGAATATGCTCTCAGAACGTTGGGGGACAGCAGCAACCTCAGTCAGCGGAGAATGGAACTGATAGAGGACGCGACAAAGCACGCTGAGACCGGTCAAGAGGCCCCACTAGAGCGTCTATCTCGCTCTTATCTCTTCCTTCCAAGACCGGACAATGACAAGAAGGTTGACTCGTCTCCTCGCAATACAAACACCCGTTACAGTGCTGTGCTATGTCTTGCGCACATTCAAAGTTCCAATTCTTACTATGCCGCCGCAATTCATCGTTGCTATATCACACCAGATAGCCTTCACCCCCTGGTCTGGCGGAATCTATTTGAAAGGGCGGGACTGATCTATGTCCCCGGTCGGTTGGATATAGTTTTATGTGTCAAGATCCTCCGAGCGATGCTTCCAGGCTGCTTTGCTACATACGAGAAACCGACCACAACGGCTTCGAGAATTTGGCAGGCGTTGCCCATTGTCAATAATCCTTATGTCGCAGATGTGATCTTGGAAGATCCACTCCTGGCTCCGTTCGATATCGACAGGTCGAAGTCAATGCCTGTCGAACATCGTTTTCTCAATTCTGTTGTCGAATTTGCAGTTCATCATATCGGCTTGGTGAACAATGAGCAGTCATCAAGCTACCGGATTGCAGGTCTCGAGACGCTGCTGTTTGAGCTTCTGAATGACCTTTTCGACCTATTCAATCGGCACGCGTACATACCAGCAAAAAAGTGCGCCACCACCCGAGAAATACATGACAGCAAAGCTCAGTCTCTCCAGTACTCTTTTCGGAATCTTCTTGAAAAAACCCATGTACTCGAGAGAAGCATGCCAAACTCAGGAGATCGAACTGTCATGCTCAGGAAGCTTCGCCATACCTTCCTACCCAGTGTGCTTGATGCCTATGCAACATCGCTCCATGCTGGCGAAATGCGACGTCTACCTCTGCCTTACATATTGCCGAATCACGCAGACGTGGTCCGTGAAATAGACATGTCACAAATGGAGGTGGGGGGCTCGCTGATCGCGAGAAAAACATTCAAACTCTTGTCGGCCGCATTTAGAATCAGCTGGCAAGCACCGCGGTCTAACGAGATGATCAGATCAGAGGCATACCAAATCTTTGTGAAAGACCAATGGCTGGATGCGTTGTCAGAAATATGGGTTGCCAGCTTTCATAGCTTTCCCCACACTTTTCGGCCCAACACCCTCTTTGCGATTGGTGTCTTTGTTACTTGCTGGTCCTGTTCGACTTTGCCATTTTTGAGCAATGCTCAATATCTGGCTCTAGAGCCTCGACAACTTCAAGCGACTTGCATGATTCTCATTACCGGTAGCTACAATGCGGATTCTCTTCCTGGATTTGAAGGTGGATTGCCAAGCTTGAGGCTGCTACGGAGATCTTGCTCGCGTCACCCGGGTTGGACCAAATGTATCGCGACGATGCGCGCTGTTCTCGACTGGCACAAGAGTTTAGACTCCACCGAACATTCCAGGTTCCCGTTAGACAATTTCTTCGATGGTCGGAAGCTCGAGTTTGCCAACGAAACGATCGACTTAGATGATAGACTAAGGGAGATTTTTACGCTAGAAGACGTCGGCGAAGACCTCGAGAAGGGTTTGGAGATTCTAGATAGGTTGCAGTCCGAGAGGTCGACTGAACGTGACTATGTATGAGCCTTGTATGGAAACTTATACTAAGTACTTAGTCGCATACAGCATACAACATATAGTACAACAGGATACAGAGCCGAAGATGACTTTGAATAGTTCACGTTAATCACCGCAAGAACCACTGACACGAAGCCCTCACGTCGAACCGAGCACTCTCTGAGAGCAAGATGAACGAAATGACCTCGCTATCCAAGTCATTCCCGCCCCTCATGATATGCCTATGCAATTCGTCGTAAGTACGCGTCCCTCCAGCACGTTCAACAGCAACAGAAAAGAGATCTACAAACACTTGGTGAGGAAATAGGTATAAATACAACAGTTGCAGAAATCATGAAGAAAGCAAGTTCGTAATCCGTGATAATATGATATGGAGAAAATGTAGGTATGAATAATTCATCCTGAGCTGAAAGACCTCAAAAACACCCTCGTGTCAGCCATCTGGGGCGCAGGTGCGATGATGTGCGGATTGGGCGTCGGTGCGTGCCGACTGAGGTCCAGCCCCAACGCATTACTCTGAGTCTGCACCGGTGGGAGAGCGTGCGAGGGCGGAACGTAGAACTGTCCTGCTGACGACGTCGAAGACGAGGTAGCAGGCCGCAGGACGCTGTTTGCGTGGTTGAAGTGCAGGTCCATCATTGTGCCAGTAGTGGATTCACTTCTGGCGTGCCTTCGTCTGGGAGGTGCTGCTTGGGGGACGGGGACTGGGGGGACTGCGCGGTGGCGGTGATCGTTTCCTTGCTGAGGAGTCGTCAGAACGGGCGGAGACGCGACCGGGGGCCGAACAGGCAGGAAGCCGCGCGGGTCGCCGACTGGAATATCAAGGCTATCGTCAGCGGCCATAGGAGGTAACGAGGATCGTGTTCGCGCCCTTCGTCGCGTATGCGGTGCGGGTGCGGGTGCGGGTGCCGGTCCAGGAGCCGGTGCAGTGATGGGTGCCGGTGCTGGCACGAGTGGCGCTGGAGCTGAATGAGTCTGTTGCGGTGCAGGACGGACTGGGGGAAGAAATGCGCGCGTATCCCCAACAGGAACCTCTAATTCCTCCTCATCAATCGGCGCAGCAGCAAAACTCGACCTCAAAGCCATGCCAGAGCCCAAAGTCGAAGTAGAGTTGCGAACGTTGGTCCCCCATGAGACAAAGCTGCCTTCAGAGCTGGGTGGTCGGAAGTTGTCCCGATGTACTGTTGTACGTTCTGGCGGTTGGGAGGGTCCAGCTGCTGACGGTTGTGGTGGAGGTGGTGGAACGCTGTATGCGTCTAGCTGTCGTGGCTGAGCTCGCGGTGTGTCTTCCTCGACCTGGACGGGAAACGGAGCAGCGACATAGCCGCCTGGGTAGACCTCGCTAGGTCGCGTCTGTACCTGGGTCATATCTGAAACAGTGTCGCGATGCCGATGCTTCCTCTTCTTCTTTTCCTTCTTCACGGGTACGCCCGCGTCTGCAGACGCACCAGGGATAATAACGTTTCTCGACGACGACGGACCAGCCTCCTGTGCTTGTATGCGGTCCATTTCTGTAAATGGGAAAAAAGAAACGGATTTGGGTCCGAGATGACTATCCTGAGGGAAATCTGAGATTGTGGGTAAGGATGGGGGATAAGGGAGAGGGGTGTTCAATTCTGCTTGTGACATTGGAATCTCCTGCAAGGCGCGTCGAGCAAAATCGCCATATCTGTCCGAGAGATCTTCTGGCGGCATTGGGAGAGGATTATAGGCGAGCACTTCCTTTTCCTTGCCCTTTCTACTACTCTTCTTGCTGGCGGCGGCGACTGTTTCCTCGTTAGTTTTGATTTGAACGCGCATAGATTCCAGCTGGGATTCCAAGTCCTCAAGTTGGCTGTACGCAGAAGAAATTGAGGCGAAGTAACGGCGGGAACAAGCTCACTCACGCTTGTAGTAGGTTACTCCCGTTCTCAGCCTTCAATGCGCGCGCCTCAAATTCCCTAAGCTTCCGCTCCGCTTGCCGCCGCCTCGACACGTTCTTTCGATGCTCCTTGAAAGCATTCAGAGCACCACGCAATTCCGTTGACTAACGGTACGCCTTAGCACGCCACCTGAGCTGGACAAGAGTGGAAACACGCACCTCATCTTCGCCCTTGGATTGGAGGTATCCTTCAATCTCTGCGACGAGTTCCTCTCTCGTGTCCGGGTCGTTATTTGTTTCGGTAGAATGCCAGCTGAGGGTAAGTATGCGCTGTATGAAGGCCTGCTCGTCCGACTGGGACACCTCCGGCGCCTCTGGAGGCGGTGGATCCATGTGAAGCTTTCTGATGGAGTCCCCAGTGCGGAATGGCCGTCGGCAGAGCGGACAGACACCCGAGTTGGGGTGCGCCATGAGATATGCAGCGTTGCGCGTCGCTATGATGGAGTCCAGGCATCTAGTAGACAGCAAGGACAGCTAATAAGGCTGTATATGTGCATATATGCGGCGATAGGACGCACTCTTTGCAGAAAATGTGGCCACAAGGAATGGCATGGGGCGCCTGGGCAGTCCGCCCCTCGTCAAAGACGTAGGCATTGAGGCAGACGTCGCACGTGCTCGACGAGTGCGCTACCAGTGGCATTCCGCAGGATTCGGGGCATTGACCGGGTGTCGTTAACAGCAGTGGTCCACGGCCATGAGGCAGAGGTGATGGAAAGATGCCAACACAGGAAGCGGACGGGTCGACGGATTAGGAAAGATCGGCCATCGGCCATCGGGCCTGGCGCACCGCCATTCTTCAGCCAACTTGAAGTTGAACTCGGCTTCCACGCCACCATGGGAAAAAGGTCAGCTGCCGCGGTATTCTCATATAAAAGCTGGCGTGTGCCGTTCTTCTGCCTTACGAATCCCCATCATGGCCGCATTCCAGCTTTGCGACAATGATGAGGCAGTCGCAGCTGCCCTCATCGACCTAGCATCCGCCGCAACTCTTCTTGTTGACAGTGAGGGACAAGACCTCGGTGAACAAGGAGGGCGGATGTCTATACTCACGATAGCAGCTGCGCCGCCCCGCATCTCTACCGAGCTCTCGTCAACTATATACCTTTTCGACATCTATCTTCTTCCTCGTCCAGTCCTGCAGCCCGTATTCCAGCTGTTCACTTCATCGTCCGTTCGCAAGGTCTTCTTCGACGGGCGAATGGATTTCTCGGCTCTTTTCCACGACCTTGGCGTGGACGTAGTCAATGCCGTGGACCTTCAGCTGGCGGAGATCCGATCTCGCCAAGAGTTGGAGTTCGAACGATTAGGCCAGATCAAGAAGTATATCAAGGATCCGGAACACGTAAAGAAGAACAAGGGGGACTATCGCGAGGTACGCAAGCTCAGAGGCATGAGCGAAGTGTTGAGTATATTGGGGCTCGTCGATAAATCTGAGGGGCCGCCGAAGAATCCTCAGTGTGAGCCTACGCCGTACCTTCGCCGTCTTTCCATGCTCATTCGTCAATGCTTCGCACAGTCGATCATTCCTTATGGCTCCAACGCCCTCTATCCTATGAGAATCTGCAATACGCCGCCAAGGACGTGGAGTTCATGTCGTTGATCTACTGTCATTTCAGGTCGACTGGGATGATCTACCATCCCGGGCTTCCCTTGTGGACCGAGAGATACATTTCGCTCCACAGGGCCAGCCAGCCAGCTCTCAATGGAAGAGAGTCGATCTCTCATGCATTACTGCCCTTCGGAATTCTCGAGGATGATGCGAGAAAGAAAAAGCTATGCGCAGGCTGCGAGAGGAACATCGGTAAGCGCCACTTCGCCGGCGGCGGGGCGCGTTGCCGCGTGTGCATGGCTATGCAAAGACGGACTATGGCCATAGAGTCCATAGCTGCAGCTGCCGAGGCAAAGGCTCGTGATGATGCAAAGAAGGCTGGAAGTAGTCGAGGAAAGCCATCAGCAGGTGGGAAAAAATGAGGTAGGACTGGCACGAAGGCAGGACAGGGGAACTCCTTGAAGTACTAAGTTAGCTCGATAATCTCTGATTGTAAATTGTACAGGTAAACGCGAGTCGCTACAGCCTGAGTTTGATGTTGGATGCTAAGTGGCCACTGGCAGGGGTGTAGAATACAAGTAGAAGAATCATGATCATGTCCAAGTGTCCAATGGTCCACATTATACAGCGCCCGTGAGTTGTACAACTAGGAAGCGCTCTGTCCCTGCACATTCATTTGGCCCGGAAAGATAGGCGAAGTCGAAAGAAGCAAATCGTTGGAGTTGGTGTCGGCTGGCGGTACTAGAGAATTGGCAAACTCCCGGGCGGCAGCAAAGAAACCAGGATTGAAAGTTCGGGTGAACGAACCATCGCTCGAGGTGGTCTGTCCGCTGGAGCTGGTGTGCCAGCTCAACGCAGTCTTGTACGTTTGAGCACTCTGGCCGCTGCCCACCTCACTTGGCGCTGCGCCTAAGTTCGGTGGGTATAATTCCGAAGAGGCGGTCGAAGACGGTGAATGGGGTCCCGCTGTGTCTGCTTCGTCCGTCTCAAGACCATCGGTCTCCATGATTCTCGCAGCTAGTTCAGCGTGCGACACAGGCTGTGCGGAGGGAAATATTCCATCCTCTTTGAAGGTGGATGCAGGCGTCAACAACGCGCCAAATGTTCCAGGTCCTGGCTGAGTGGAGGAAGTATCTCCTGCCTTGATAGCTGGTGGCTCGCTAGCTACGATAGCGCGCTGCTTGGCCTAACAATTCCTTCAATATCGTTGCTTGGTTCAGGATAGACGTACTTACTTTGGGTGTTCCACTGTTCGACGAAATTCAGCGCGTTTCTCGGGCAGTAAATGGAATTGGGACTGACGATTGATCAGGATGCTGAGTGATTTTGTCGAGCTGCTCCCGCAATGCCTGATTCTCCAGACGTAGCTTCTCTGCTTCTCCCTTGAGCTGTGAGTTCTCCTTTGTCAGCGTCTTGAGAGTGGCCCTGTGGGCTTTCCAGCCCAGATAGACCTCCTCCACGACGCGCACCTTTAATCAAGACATAATCAATAACAAATGGTTGAGTGCCAGTGGCTCAACGAGTTGCGTACCACTTCGGCGCGAGTCGCGTTCGTGCCCTCACTAATTTCTTTCTGTTTCTCATCCCGCAGCCATTTCCTCACACGTGCGTCCCGTTTGATGATCGTCCCGTCCGTCGTGTTCTTCCTCAAGCAGTCCGCGATGTCGACGACGATGTCCACAGCTTCTTCAGCCTCAGCATATAAGGGGCGAGCCACTTTGGCAAATAGGGCCTTCTGTTCCTCCTCGGACATGGTTACATAGTTCTTGTGGTCCATCTTCTTCAGATGGCCACGGCAGGTCGGACACCCCTTCGCTCCTGTCATGAACCAGTCATGTAGGCAGCTAGTACGACGTCTGATCGGCTGCTGCCACTTATATGATGAACACGACCATTCTCACCTTGCACAAAATGCATGCAGGCACGGCAGCAAGTACCGGCTACGCTCTGCACCAAAGCCGTCCTTGCAGATTGAGCATTCGGCTGTCCTCAGAGAAGACATCGCTCTAGGGTGATGCGGTGGTCGATAAACAGGTGAACTGAGAGGCACCACGCGACGACGTCGAGGGGCAATACGGAGCTGTAGAGATCAAAGCAAAAGACAAGAGCAAAGCGTACAGCAAACGGATCCGAGCACCCTTTAAGCACAAGCAGATGTGACAGATCTGAACAGATACGTAACTTGTGGGTCCGATTCACCTCCTTCCGGTTAATCCTGTGTAGAGCGTGATTGCACAATGTATGTCAATGTCTCTTAGATTCTCACAATGCTCGCAGATGAATTCGAACAGAGTGCTCGAGCTCAAGAATGCGCCACTGATTGTAGGGCTCGAACCGAGCAGATAGAAGACCCACCTAGACACTGCCAATCACAGGATTGGGACAAAGGCGAGCTAACCGTTACATACCAACCTAGGACATCTTCACACGAAGCACTCTCCCTCGAGACGGTTACGACAATGATAATAAGGATGCCTATATGGAGTGTCCGTGTCGTAATGCAGAAGCGAGCGTGTGTTCATTAGGAACGGCTCGAAGTACTCGACGTTGACCCATCGCTCGAAGCTCTCCGAGAATGACGGCCCGTAATCAACATGGTCGACAGCAACAACCCTCCCTCATGGATTCCATCGCCTACATCATCAGGCACAAAGACGCTGGCGTCGCTGACAAACGCATTGGCAGCAGACCGGAAGTCTGCAGAGAAAGCCTCTCGAAAAGACGCGTCGCTCCCGCGAGAGTGCCAGGATGCAACGCTCAGAAGCGACGATGTGCTGCTTTGACGCTGAAGAGAGGTGGCAGGCGCGGTGAGAAAAGCGGAAGTTGGAGACGGTGGTGAGATTGGTTCAGGAGAGTTGTATCTGGAGTTGTCTAGTCTCAGTCCTGAGAGGGGAGATCGCGGAGAAGCAGAGAGCGGCGTCGATGTTTCGGAATTGAGGATGTTCGGTGATGCGAACATTTCAAGTGGAGATATACCAGGCCAGGGACTGGCGCTGTTGCTTCCCGGAACGACATTTATCCTGGGCACAGAAGGCGCAGAAGGTGCAGGAGTGGTGGGTGGTACAACGTGGTAAGAGAAGGCAGGTTCTGTCTGATACGAAGAAGGTATCTGATGTATTTGAGATATCAATTTTGAGGTGGCTTTCCAAAAGACGACTGACCACATATTCCGGCAGAGGGAGAATGCGATGTCGGGCAATATCAACGGTGTCGTTGTGAGGAGAGGCAGGAATATTCACCAGCGGAACATCCATATCAAGCATCCTCGGAATAGAGCTCGCAACGCTAGCCAGAGATGTCAAGGATGGATCACTGTCTGAAACATAGATTCTCACTCAGTGTTGAGTAAGTCCATTGCTGACGGCGTCGAGACCTCATCCGTTGGCGTCATTCTTGCCTAAGAGGCGTCAATTAGTGCCAGTCGTCCTCGTATGCTTGTAAGCGACGAACCTTGGCACTGCAAGAGAGTGTGTCAGGTATTCGATATCCACTAACATGATGGCACTTACCGTCCTTGTCTGGCGGTCTCAAATGTGTTGTTCAGGAGGTTCACTTTCTCCAGGATTCCGGGCAAGAGCCTTTCGATCCCGTTGACTGGCTGTCGCTTTGTCACCTCCGTTGATTGAAACTGGCGGTACCCTTGGAGCGCTTCGTATACCTCACGTAGGACGGTCTGAACACGAGTTAGCCCAAAATAACAGGAGAAAATCCAGTTGACCTCATCCTCATGCACGTCTAGTCTCTGCTTGACCCTAGCATCGATTTGGAGTACCTTGTCATCCGAAGGTGGTAGTCGCAGGCTAAGCGCCATGTCAGCAAGAAGGGTCCTTTCTGAAGAGTCCGAGAAATCCACGAAGAGGCGTTTGACAACTTTCCCGATCAGCTTGTCATGCGAGAGATTGGTGTCGGTGAGCGAGAATGGTTTTCGACAGCTTGGGCACATTGCTTTCTCCGAGATATTGTGAAAGTGCGTTGATAGACATCTGTGGTGACATCAGACGAGCTCAGGACGATGACCGAACCACAAACGGTTTACAGAAAACATGGCCGCAAGAGACGACGTGCGGAAAGCGAGTTTCCTCGTCGGAGTAAGGTAGAAAACATATATCACAAGAGCTCTCTGGAGACAGGACCAAGGGCATGTTTGAAGGAGGTGTTCAGAGAGCTGGTCGTGCCTCGCATTACGGCCGAGCAAGCTGTATATGGAACGTGATCTAAAGCCTGATTCAGCATCGCCATGAGCAAATGCCGTGAACAGGGATGCGGCCGAGCTCGAATACTTCAATAGAGAAGCGGCATTTGACTGCCGATGAGGGGACTGCTGTCCGAAACAGGGCCATGGTACTCCAGTGGGACGAGAAGGAAAGAGGTATGGAAGTATGGACCGTCTGACGGTTCCAGACTGAGATGGTGATGGGGACAAAGGAAAGGGCACATGCCGGCGGCAAATTCTTCGGCTGATCTGGCTGATCGTCGCTTGCTCGAACTGGCCAGTTGTGTATCGTCTGTTCTGCGGTGGGACAGCATTCTGCTTGGACGAAGACTCTACAATAGTTACTTGGTTTCCCTGTCTTCTCACTTTGCTCTTGGCATGTAATGTCCGACATGTACCATTTCATCGCTCGCATTTGGACGCCACAATAGCCTGCACGACTAGGCGGCGGCCTCCATTGAGCCCAATGGATCGGCGTACCTGTGATGATTTGACAAATGCTGAGCTCGATACAACTTGAACGAACATCGAAGTCCTATCAAGCGGGGCCGCACCGCATGTAAAACGTCTTTCTCCGAGTTCTATGTGATTACTCTAGCGCTTCTAACGATATGATCATCGATCTCCGGCAAGGAACGGTAGACAACGATGGGATTGATTCAAGGTCGATTGGAGGCTGGAAGACTGACGTACCACTGGACCCTGCCAAAAATGAGACTATTGGCAGGAAGTTCCACGAAGCCATGGCATGATAGTCTCTGATAATCTATTGTACTTGTGACGTTCTACTACTCGTATACTCTTAGTGCATATGTCCCTGACCACGCAGAAAGAGGGCGGGAATGTGGCTATCCTTTCTCATCTCTGTTTTGTCGATTCGGACATCTAACGTGTTTGTATAGAAATCAATCACGATTAGAATTTCCAGGTTGTTCCCAGAGAAGACAGACTTGAGTGACAGACGAGGGATTCAGACATTGGTCTATGTAATCGGTCAGTTCAGCTCGAGACGCGTTGGAGGGGCCCCAGAGGTCATCTGAGTGCTCTGAAATCTTCGTCACTTCCGGAAGCAGAGGCTCTTGTGATTTGACGCGTTTTCAAACCGTGCCGGTTTTGTGGCGTTAACTACGCACGTTCAGCACATTTCCAAGCTCAACGGAAACTCTTCGGTCCTGCGGAAGTCTATGTGTTTGAAGCTTCAACCTTATTCTTCATTCACTCATTTAAATATCCACATCCTTCGTCAACAGACGCCTACACACCGAGTATTAGACCGACAATGAACTTCAGTTGAATCAGTTCCGATTGCAACTCGAAATAAACTCATATTTTACATCCGCGGAAGAGCAATGCGAGGGTGGGTAAAGGGAATCACCGACTTCTCTACCGTTTTCTTGGCCCATTTACTGGGTCGAATGTGTTCCCAGCGTGTCTCGTTGTTATCATGATAGACTGTCTATCCGCCCGAGCCAAATCCGTCCGCATGCTCAACATCCTTTTTCAACTCAGTCCAAGCTTATGTGCCAACGCGTCCGCGTCACAGTTGACGCCACGTCTTCCGCCATGAAGTGAAGATCCGGCCGTCTGCCATTGTTGCTCCAATCGAGCATGATCGTCACAATCCGATAGCAACTTGTGAGACCCCAAGAAGGAAAGGTCGAAATCTAAATGGATTTGCGGATATAGGCATGAGCACCTGGACTGTGAGGATGACAAGTAAATACTACAGATATTACAGTAGAAGCACAAACGAGTAAACGTAGTACAAATCAGTATGTACAGGCCTAGAACATACACGTAGACACAGAACGAACACGCCCATCTGAAGGGCTAATAAACATAGACGAAAGAAATGTACATCATCGGAGGCGTGATACATAATGAATGGGAGGGGAGGTCCATAAGGGGCTGGCTGAACGCGCCGGTCAAGCATAAGTAGCAGTAGCCGGCTTCAGCGAAGAGGCTATCAACTTGCCTTTGCTGCTACCGATAGACGACGACGAAGAGTACATGTGTTGAGACTGGGATTGAGACTGAGCTTGAGCATATGTCCATGAGGGGGTGGTGACAGGCGTGGCCGGGGCGTATATACTGGACGGTACTCTCCCTGGCCCTGATGTGGATGACGCATAGGACGACGAATTCGAAGTCGGAATAGGCTCAGACCGCGAAGGCCGATTGCGCGGACGACTCGAAGTCGTGGCCGCCTCATCGCGTAGAATGCTTCTGCTTCGATCTCTGGAGTTGTCGAGGTTATCAGACTCCAGGGATTTCGGACTTTCCCTGTCCTTCGTCCTACGCCCACGTGAGCTGCTCTCGGAAGGAGCTACTCCATCGCCGACCTTCTCTCGAAGTTGAGAGCGTTCACGCTCCCGGTGCTGCTTCTCCAACGCCTTCGCGGCCTCGCTGGCACTAGAGGTGGCACTGTGGCGAGGCTGCGATCCCGAGGAAAGTCGATTGTCTGGATCCTTCATCGAGGTCATCGAGAAGTCTGCCCGAGCAGCACGTGATGAGCGATGGGGAGACCCAGACCGAGACTTTGAAGACGGCTCTGCATCAGCCTGCCTTGCCGATAATGTCGCGGGGAAATGAGATCCAGATACGGCGATGTTGGGCATGGAGGAAGATGAGCGATTTGACTCCGCGGATAGGTCGTGCACACGACCGTGGCTATGGCCATGCACAGCCGAGTAGGATGCCTGGCGGCCGGGCGGAACTGGAATCATCCTGGGCGTCGTCGTGGCCGACGAGCCGGGGTGGAATGCGTCCGCCTCACCTTCGACGGGAGTAGCGGCACGAGTGGGAACTCTAGAGCTGGCCAATGGTTGGGAATAGAGATCTCGCTGCTGATCCAAGCCGGGGGCCGTAAGCGACAGAGCACTGCGATTGGCGGATACGGGTGCACCAGGACCCGGTTGCAGAGGTGCCTCAGTGAAGAGGTCTGCATGGTGGGGTTGGGCAGAGGTTGGCGTGTTGAAGTACCCGCCAGTAGCATGCGACGCGACATGGGTGACGGAGGAGAGGAGATGCGTTGGATCGTCGAATAGGCCGATGGACTGGCAACGACATGAGAAGGGACATCCGACCATGCCGCAACGAGCGAGGGGGGGAATGGTGCCGATGGACTTCTCGGGTCCAGCTTCGCCTTCGGGACGTAACGAGAGGCTGGATAGTAAGACCGTGCCGGGCAGCTCAGCGTCAGATAGGTCGGGTATGGGAGAGAACATCTCGCTCTTCAGGGGAAGAGGAGTATCGGGGACAGCCTGGGAGACCTGCTCGGCTGACTGCATAGAATCCTCGGTGCGAGTCAAAGGGCTTGAATATCCCAACTGCCGAAGGGTATCGCGCAGTAGAGTGCGCTCGTTCTCCGCCTTGAGATACTACAGTCGAAGATAAGAGTCGTCAAGCGCAGCTAGACTATTTAACTCACTAATCTTAAATGACATTAGCGCGACGAGACAAGTATAGACAAGTGGACTCACTCAGCAACACCAAAGTATGCACCTTGCGCCTTACTGCAATAGTCGCGCAAGTTGCTCTCTAACGCCTGCCAATTCTCTCTGTCTCGCTTCATGTCCTCCTCTAGGTTCTTGATCATCTCTTGTAGATTCGCCTTCTCCTCCCTTGCTTCGTTGGTGACCCGCTTGACTTCCTGACGATAGCCCAGTAGTTCGGTTTTGATGTCGTACACGTACTTGATCATCCGAAGACTGACGCGAAGATCAGAAAACTACAAAGATCTGAGCAGATGAATATTGGAGAGGAGGTATGAAGACGCACGTTGTTACGCGGTTGTTGGCTGAGAAAGGCTCTACACTCATCAATCAATTGACGAACACCTTGCTCTGTCGTACCCTCATTAGCCGCCGCCGCTATCCGCTCCTGGAATCTTCTCGCTTCGAGGGTGTCATCGGTCTCCACAGCCGGCTCTGGAGCGTGGGACGGGGAACGAGTCTCGTCACTATCGATGTGCAGCCTCACGAGAGACTGAGGATTGAAGCGTTGTCGGCACAGAGGACACTTGTAACGCGTCAAAGAGTTGAGACATCTATGAAAGAAGTTAATCAGTATCCGCGGTGCGTGCCACCGACTGGTCACGTCGGATAGCGGTGATGGCTACGCACTTGAGACAGAAGATGTGCCCGCACTCGATCGAACAGGGGGCTCGATCCTCAGAGCCGAAGGCCTCTAAACAAACATCGCATTGGGAACCGGAACCAAGAAGGAATGGCATGAATGGTGGGGGGTGGGGAGGCCGGGGCAAGGCTCGGACCTGGGCAGAGATAGGTGGCCTTTTGTAGGAATAAGGCAAGGATAAAGGATAATGAAATCAAGCCTGAACACGTGCGGAGGGTGAACAGACGGGGAAGGGGAAGTGTCCAATGGAAGGGACATAGTACAGATATCAAGCTTGAACGTTATATGGAGAACCATGAGGCCGCTTGCACGACGGACGGCTGGATATGTCACGAGTCAAACCGGATCGAACTGGTTCCCCATCGTAGATAGCTGGGAATCGCGTAGAGTATTATCGGAAACATCGGTTTGCTTTCCGCCTGCACACGACTCAAACCACAGCTCGATTGTCTGTCCTGGAGAGCAGAGGACCTTATCCGAGAGGTATGTGCTTTCGAGGCAAAGCGAGATTGGCTTGCCTCACTCTTCACATATCGAACCAATCGGAGGTACCCAAGGCCTCGCCATCGGCATGTGTTACCCCGTCAGGCGCCTTCGGAATCTGTCCTCCACCGTCGCCGATCCTGCTCTACATGACAATCAGAACGGATAATTACCATGGGTACAAGTAGACTTACCTCGCTGTGCAGACCAGAGGAACAGTGCAAACAGAGGCGATACGTGAGACCTACTGGCGAGTCGATCTTCTGAACTCAGGCTGGGCCATGCTCTCGCCGCAATGCCAAAACGACTCAATCGCGCAGACCAGCCAACACGCGCCCACTCGGAAATGAGTTACGCACCGGGGTCAGTCGGATGATATCCCGCTGAATCTTGTTGATGGGGCTCTCGGTAGAAGAAGCTAGTTGCGGCCTAGGCTCATTGAGATTTTCGCCATCTAATCCAGAGGTATCGCGATCCGACTCGTACACTTGCGTTGGTCGACGTTACATTGCGCTTCATGAAAGAGAATTTTAGGATAGTGGCAGAGCAAAAAAGCTATTCCGCTGCGCCGTAGACCGCAAAGAGACATACAATGCCGTTGACAATATAGCTTTGAGAAAAGCTTGAAACTGCCTCTCGTAAGTCGTAAGAAATTACACGACAACAGTGCATACCGGGCATCGGAAACGTAATGCTTTCTCAAGACATATCAAGCGCGTATGAAGCATTGCGATGTAGACTTTCCACGCGCATAGCAACCAACGGAATATATTCGAGATTTTGGTGGTCGACGGTCGTGGAGGGAAAGAAACATACGTGTCATGCCACGTGCCAAAAAATCCGGATTAGTGCCTTGCCCGCATCCGCTTCGCTCCTGCCAACACCCTTTCCTTCGTCCTCCAACACAGTCTTATTATCTTGCCACAATGGTTAACAATTTGTTGACTACCTTGTTCACTCGTCTAACCAAAGTTTAGTCCGACTCTGACACTCCTAATGGCAAGCCCGCTGTCGCGAGACCCACCTCCCCGTCCGGCGTAAGCAGGCCTCCCGGTGCTCAAATTCGGTACGTGCGGAGACCCCTTCACGTTGAACATACCACTCAACGGCCCGCACAGGCGACGGGCAACGAACAACACCGTATCACGGCCGAATTCAAGTCGCGCGGCAGGCGCAGGCGGCTCGTCGAACACGATGCTAAAGTTGTACACCGACGACTCGCCCGGCCTCAAAGTGTGAGCAGCTACCATTATCTGTATATTCCCCCACTGACACCAAGCAGCGACCCCTTCATCGTCCTCGTCCTCTCCCTCGCCTTCATCGCCTCCATTTTCTTCCTCCACATCTCGGCAAAAGTCATCCGCGCATTCTCAAAGTGATGTCGTCTCTTTGTCGGGGAAATAGGGTGCCGGCTACGTACCCTTGTTGTATCACAAAACTAATGGCCTGCCGGAGCTGCTACTTTATACCACTCCTTTTCGACTCGGAGCCCGCGTGCACTAAGAACTCTCAAAGCGGCTTATACCGTCACTCTACCTCTCTCTCTCTCTTCCAATGATTCGCTTCCTTTGTCCCAGGTCCCTTTGCGCGAACCGGTTCATCTCTCCATCTTTAGGCAGTTCAACGTGTCTATCGCGTTTTGCCCATTCACAGACAGTCCCGTAATCTCCGTTCTAACGTTATATCGCTTCCAGGATGATTGTCAGTGCCTCGTTGAAGATGCGTGTAGGTGTCGGATATTTTCGTCAGACAGTCTTTCTTACGTCCTGAACAAGGGTGGACACGATGGATGCTGGCGTTTTGTCGCGACATTAGCCATGCAGTCGAAGATTACGCGGCCAACGCGACTCGAGCACGTCGACTCCAAGCTTTCCGTTTAGAGGGACTCTCACACATTCGCGTAATGTCGTGGTACAGTTGTCATTTGGGGTCTTCCACTGTGACTTAGCGAAATGACTCGCGAACGTCAGCATGTCCAATCTCATGTTTCCGCTTCATGGACCACTTTCGACAGTAACTCGCTTCCCTTTCATTCGGAGCGTAACATTCGGTGAGCGAATATTGCCACAACCCGCATGATGCCAGTGGACGACGGTGGCTCTTGCGTTCCATCTTTGCCTCCTTTAGGCGCGGGGGCGCATGTGCCATGCTCGTTCAGGTCCGTCTGAATTGTCTCCTCTGGCCGAGGTAGGACAGGCTTTGGTATGGGAGCAGCAGGTGACCGGAGAGGATCGTTCAAGAGCGATTGCGACCCATAATGGTAACCTCGCTGCCTGTCGCAGTCAGACTTTTGTCTTACAAACTCTGGGGTGTGATATCGCTTCCATTCAAACCGCGCCTACTGTACTCAGTCTTTTGTCGTAATGGTGAGCTCCTGCTCACATCTCCTCTGTTCCCGTCTGTCTGAGAAAGGTTCAAGGACAGACACGAACGAGGGTCAACACGATGTGGCTTGCGTCATAGAACATGCACAGTCGGAGATTCTGAAGCGAACGCGACTCCAGCATGTCCAGCCTTCCAAGGCTCTGAATCGGCGCAGCTCTCATGCTGAACAAAACTTCTGACGATTGAACTCACGAAGTATCGAAGAGCAGTGTTCCTACTTTTGATCAGGACGAGGCAATTAGCGAATCGAGTTCCGACTATTCAGGGGACTCTCCAACCTCCTGAGGATTACTAGGTCCCCCAAAAGGTGAGTCTCGACGCTCCAAAAGGCATCTCAATGTGAGGTCGTACGTACCTATTCAAGATATGAGCAGCGCCTGCCAGATTGAGAACAAGTTACAGATATGATCCTGTCCTCGAAGACCGAGTGAAGCAATATGTACATACTCAGGTTGTGGATATGGGCTTTAGAAATGTGTGATGAAGGTTAAAATCGGTACAACAGCCTCAAACTCTTGCTCGTTATTCCAGACTCATTGCAACAGGTGCTGGTGTGCTGGCATGTTTTGTGTCGAAGCGTGTAGTAGGATCCTCTGAATGGTCAGTTGCAATCAAAGGGATAGCCAAATACAGATGAGGTAGGATTACTTACATGGATTGGGACTAGGCATCGTCCAAACAAGATGAGTGTGAGGTGCTCCGTGATTCCAATAAGGTCAGAGACGCGCCACAATCCCAGGGCTGAGCATTGTGGCGCTAGAGGCCGTTTTTCAAGTTCAATTCGCGTCATCGTTACGTGCCGATATCGAGAGGCAATGGGAATGAACCATGTCATAAAGTCGACATGACTGCAAACACTAGCACATGGGATGGAAGAACCCTGCGCGGTCGCGCGGAAAGACTTGCAGTTCGGAGATGAGTGGATCACGTTCCAAGTGGGTCGTAGTATAAGTCGAGACCTCGAGAGTCGCGCAGAGCAGATCAGAAGCAGGTCGTCAAGAGGGAATATACGTGGGAAGTAGTATCGGAGAAGAGGCTGGAGAACTCCAGACCGTGTGCCCTTGAGCTTGGTGTGCCCAACAGATGGGAACAAGATCAAATCAGCATGCCCGGTTTATAACACCACTATCAAAACTGATATCGCTAGAGTACAGTACCAAGTCATTGTCTATGTTTGTCGACAGGGTATTAGGTGCGCATTGCGTTGATTTCGTCCTGTCATATTACTCAACGCAACACTCAGTGTCACAAGCTAGATCTCTCTCCTTTACGACGAGCCAAAAAGAGGGGAAAAGGTCATTTCCCAGGAACGGCGCCGGGAGCGATGGAGCGGATGGCACTTAATCCGCGTGACCCAAACCTGAGACTCGGATTGGTCCGACGCCGCCTCTCTAGTTCTTCCAGTTATATATACCCCGCAAAAATCAAGACATGGGGCATCCGGCTCTCCGCCTCCTCCCACGACGACGACGGCAGCGACATCGACGACAAGATGCTGCCATCCATCCTTTTTGCATCATTTTTAGCGCTCGCGGCGGCGCACTCGAAGCCCACGACGCCGGAGGAGATTGAAACACAGCGCGCTCTACAAGTGGCGGCATATCACTGCGCGCCGGCAGTCGCGGCGTACACTGCGCAGCGCAAGCGCGCCTGGGCACAGAAGGCGCTGGGCGGCAGCACCACTGGCCCAAAGCTGGGCATACAGGCAGGCCTTGAGGGATACGAAGATTTGTTCAAAGATCGTGAGTGTCCATCCCGACAGCGAGCTCGGGGCGCTGACCGTTCTGCAGCTGAAACAAGCGAGAAGGCGTCTTCACTAATGGAATGCACGGCCGCCGCTGCGGAAGCCGAGATGGACAACAACACCTGCGTGCTCACACCCGTCGTCACAGAGGGCCCCTACTACCACACCGTCGGACACCCTCTGCGCACCAACATTGCCGAGCTGCAGGTGCGTATGCCTTATCTCTTTCCATCGCGTCGCTTATCGTCGGATAGCCTGGGCTATTGTTGCTGCTAGACATTGGTGTCATTGACGTCAACACTTGCGAGCCGATGGAGAACGTTCTCGTCGACATCTGGCAAGCAAACGCGACCGGACACTACGCCGGCCACCCCACGCCCCGCCCCGAGCTCGTCGACGAAAAGCCACAGGTCGGCGGCAAGCGCAGCGGTCTCCTAAGCGCGTACCCTCGCACCAAGCCAGAGGAGACATTCCTCCGCGGCGCGTGGCCCACAAACTCGAACGGCGTCGTCCAGTTCACCTCCATCTTCCCCGGGTACTACACTGGCCGCGCTACGCATATCCACACCAAAGTGTTCACCGAGTGGGACCCGCTGCCCAACGGCACGTTCAACTCTGGGCGACTCGTCCACGTCGGCCAGTTTTTCTTTGACGATGAGGTCAACAGTGTCGTCGACAAGGTGCGTCTCCCCCGCTCCACTCCATATCACCTCATCTGACCAGCGCCCCAGATGCACCCGTACACGACCAACCAGCTCCGGGACCGCACGCGCAACTGGCGCGACTCGCTCAACATCTTCGAGGACAGCCACGGTCCCGAGGGACAGTACAACCCCGTCTTTAGGTGCGTTCAGGTTCTTCTTTACCTGATCCACACCTGACGTTCCCGCAGGCTAGAATTCCTCGGCGGTGTCATCTCGCAAGGCGTGGCCGGGTTCATCACCATGGGCGTCAACGGCTCTGCCAGCCTCGACAACTGGTGGAAGGGCTAGTGTAGTGGTGTACGCAGATTGACGACCAATAGCAATGCGAAAGGTTACCACGTCGCCTCTGAACATTTAAGCTTTCCGGATATGACGCTACAATGCATTAAATGGGGTGAGGCTCACTCGTTCAGGAGGCAGCCCCAGCGATGCGGCGCTTCTATGACTTTCTACAAATCGGCATAGACAGTAGTGAGACTGCAAGACACGGTGCGACTGTTCACCAAGCTCTTAATACAGAGAAAGGACTAAATGTCTAGTTAGGAGTCAAATTGTGTTTCACAAAAACCTGAGGGATTCCAGATCCGATGCGAGAGTTGTCCTACGTGCAGGTTTGAAGTCGTCATACATCCGAATTTGACACGTATGGTCAAACGGGTTTGAATACGGACCCGTCTTGGACGCATGAGCGCGTCAAGGTCCGATTGAGAATTTGTCTACTCACACCATATATTGCACAGACCCCCATGGTATGCTCCCCTAGAAAGGTGACTCATTGTTCCTCTTGTTATAGAGTACGGCATGCCGGGAGTCTATGCGGATGACCTACTTACCAGTGACTGTTCGAGGCAAGGACACCCTCCATCGTTTCTTTCTTACAGAAAAGGACTGAATATCTAGATAGGAGTGCATGGTCAAATCTCAGACCACTCAACTACTTCAGTTCGATTACGGGCCCAATTCGACGCATGGGCGCGCTAAGGTCCGATTGAGAACTGGTCTACTTACTAACACCATACAAAGACCCCATGGTATGCTCCTTGAGATAGGTGACTCATTTTTCATCTTGTTATAAACGTACGGCATGCCGGGAGTCTATGCGGATGACCTACTTATAAGTGACTGTCCAAGGCAAGGACACCCATCGTTCCTTTCTCCCCTCAATATGACCAGCAAGCCAAAGACCGTCCTCATCTCCGGCGCGAGTGTCGCCGGCCCCGTTGTTGCCTTCTGGCTGCACCGTTACGGCTTCTCGACGACGATTGTCGAGCGTTCTTCAGAGCTGCGGCAGGACGGGCAGAACATCGATGTCCGGGGTGCTGGTGTATGTGTCGATAATCAACATGTTCCCGGTGTGCTGATAACCATCCAGAGAGAAGTCGCGAGGCGCATGGGAGTCGAAGACGATGTTCGCGCCGCCAACACAGGAGAAGTTGGCTTTCGTCTTCTCGACGCAAACGAGGGCGTGTGGGCGGAGTTCCCGGCCACTCCCAATGGGGCGACTGCTGAGCTGGAGATATTGCGCGGCGATCTCGCGCAAATCTTGTACAACGCGACTAAGGAGAACACGAAGTACATCTTCGGTAGTTCAATCAAGGGTCTTGAGGATAAGGGCAGCAGTGTCAAGGTCACCTTCCAACATGGCGAGGCGAGAGAGTATGATTTCGTCATCCTTGCGGACGGAATGCGGTCAGAGACGCGACAGCTGGTCATGGATGACCAGGCCGTGTTTAAACCGCTTAATGCATGTGAGTAGTTGACTACAATGTCAAGCCATCCTACGACTGCGGTTGATAGCGATCTGCAGACATCGCCTACTTCACGATTCCTCGCACGGCTGACGACACCGAGTGGGCAAGGCGGTACCACTTCACAAACCGTGCGATGATGACTCGCCCGGATAACAAAGGTACCACGCGAGCTATTCTGATCTTCACCTCACCCGAGTCGCGGGGGTATGAAGACTTGGACGCCAAGGGTCAGATGGACGTCCTGCGACAGACTTTCAAGGGAGTAGAATCGAAAGAGGCGACTCGTATCCTCGACGCGTTGGACGACACCTCCGGTCTGTACTTTGAGTACACCGGCCAGATTCACCTACCTGAGTGGTCTTCCGGACGGATCGCCCTCGTCGGCGACGCTGCGTACTGTGCGTCGCCATTCTCTGGCATGGGCACCAGCCTCGCGTTTGTGGGAGCGTACGTTCTCGCCGGCGAGCTGGCAAAGGACCCGCTCCGTCCATCCAACGCGTTCCACGCGTACCAGCAACTCCTGACACCCTATGTCAAGCAAGCCCAAAAGGTGTCTCCAGGCCGTTCGTTCCCCGGGTCTGCATGGGGAGTCACGGTCCTGTACGTAGTGGTCAAAATGTTGGCTTTCGTCTCGTCGTTACCTTTCATTGGCGGTATCATTGAGTCCTTTTTCGCTCCGCCTTCGGACAACATTGTTTTACCGGATTATACTAGTTTGGAATGTCTTTGAGGGTCGATGAGGTTACTGTTTTTATTTCTCTATACTACCAGTGGTACGCTCAATAGTACTATGGACTCTGCAAGTTTAAAGTTCGAAGGCACCGTCCAATTTGCTCAGTAATCTATCCGGGCATTGCGATCCTTTCTTCGTCTTCCTCATGACATGTATCTAGAGACCTACCGTCCATCATGAGAACTTTGTTGGTATTAGTTATGATTGAAGACCACAGGGTTCGGTTTGCTGCCTGGGCCATGGAGCCTGTTAGTCCGGTAGTCCGAAGAGAAGAATTGACGAACGCGACGTTGGCTGATCACTGGCATGGAAGGAACAATACCCAAGTAATACTCTATGTACAAGTGTAAATATGCTCGCAGCAGCTTCATGACCCGCCTTGAGCCTTGATCCATAGTACAGAGCAACATCAATTTTTCGTCTTCAGTCTATTTACTCCTCAAATCTCGTTATCATCGGCCAGTTCTCATGCATTGCACGCAGCAAACAGCTCCGTGCCAGTCCCAACCATATCATCAATGTCTACAAGGTTGATCCGTCAGCGAGTGACTCAAGAGAGACAAATCCTTTCGGACCACTCACAAGTAATCAGATCGTCAAGCACGACCATATCAAGGATCTCAAGTGGCGTCGACGTAACCATCGGCTTACCACTCCAAAGCACACGCACATAATGCACCGAGTCCTTGCTGTACACTTCGAATGCGATTTCAGATCCCCTGCGATCCACCAGTAAGCACTCATCTGGACGTGAAGGAAAGAAGGATGGAAACTTACATTCCCGGCCACACCATATGGTCGATCTGCAAGAAACCAAGCAGGGCCGAGATGGAACCATCATGCGCAACATTGTGCATGTACTTGACCGTGTTGGTGCCGTTCACGACGCTCCCGAAGTGAGCCTTGAGCTCGAGGAGCCAGGCGCCAAAGAGCATAGTGCTGTACGAGGTGGAGTTGGCAGAATCGCGGAATATGTAGGAATATTCCCAGTTGCCGAGGCGGTAGACATTGTTCGCCTGCGGAAAACCTTGATCAGGAAAAGGATGTTCAAGATGAAGTAAATGGTTTGTGCCTCTTCCTGAGTGACACACAAGCTGGTATCATTGACACTGCATGGCAGGTCAAAGCCATGACACTGCTTCGCGCTCAGATTGTCGTAGTAGCTGTAGATCGGTCATCAGACATTCCAATATAGCCCGTAGATAGGCAAAGAACACACTGATCAAACCAAGTATGCCACCCCGCGGTGTCATTAGACGCAATTCCGCTCACTGCGTCGAGTTTCGCATACAGTTTTTCCGCTGCAGACAGGTGTCCTTCCCACACTCCTCCATCGCCCGCACCTTGATCATCAACGCCAGGCTTGACAAGGTTGGTGCACGGAGACAAGTCGGGTTCAAGCGAGTCGATACCGCTCGGTTGTATAAGCACCTCTGCGTTGAGCGTAGCGGGAAAGAGGCCTTTGACGAGCCCGCCGGCGACTTGAGAGGTGATGACGTTGTTGGTGACGCGGATGAGGGCGGGGGAGGAGGCGAGGTTGGTGGTGAGGTTGAGGCGGTCTGCGTACACGGCTCGTAGATCCTACAGATGCAACTTTATCTGAGTCTCCAGACGTAGGAAGAGGATACTGAAAAGAGCGTACGATTCCGTGAATGTAAGCGTCTAATAGGCCTGCTGAGGTTATCTGGGGGAACTGACACCTGCAGGATCATCAAGTTACTTTCATCAAACTAGACTGCACGCACGTCGAGTCGATGAAACCAGGACCAACAGAATTCGTCCATGGGTTTTCATTCGAAGTGAATGCTTGCCACTGGTGTAAAGCTATCAGTCGCCTCGGTACGTGCGAAAGTTTGTTCTTATGATACCTGAATCTCGGAAACTTGAGGGCCAGTAGTACTGAATTAATGTTAACCGAACAAGCAAGGAGATGCACTTTTATAGCTTACCTCTTAGCATAATACACAGGTCCCTCGCCCTCACAGCTCCAATATACGCCCTCCTTGAAGAACGTGTTTGACGCGTACGGAGTTCGCTTATGATGCCTCTGGATAACCTCGACGTATTCAAGTGTATACTCATCCGACGGTATTCTACACTCCATCAATCCATACAATTGATTCACCTCATCAACATCATTGACTTACACGTATTCCTTTGTCCTTGCATGGGGCATGTTACACCAGTTGTACACGCCATATGCCGACTCGGGGACTTTTGACGAATTGTAAATACCTGGTGCGCCGGTCGTGCCGTTCATGACGTAGGAGATGTTGGTGGTGGTAGAAGGAGCATAACGGACAGGACCGAAGGCGTGCGCGGTAGCGAGGAAGAGGAGAACGGGGAGCATGGTGGGTGTTGCACCATGAGGTCCAGAGCTAAGGAGTGTTATATAAAGGACGCAAACACGTGCGACGCGGAACGTGTGAGAGATTCAAATTGTATAGGGACAGATAGATAGGCAGACGTCGGCGTCATTGGCGCGCACCGTGAAAGCTGGGCGGACTGAGGGCGGACCTTTGCCCACGTTCTCGAGATAGAAACATCTTACCGTTCCTGGGCCACTACCAGTAATCCAGCCCGAAAGACACGGTCGCCATCCTCTCCTCTTGCTGCGAAACTCAAGAGAGGTGGACTTCATGCAATCAATCATAATCCCATGTATTGATAGTCGTTACCATCCAGCCAAGAAATATAAACTTTACCGCTCAGACATTTGCGCCAAGTAGTCAGAGAGCTACATAGAGAGGAATTGTCAGAATGAAGATAAGACCAGAGCGGAAGGACACACCTTCAATGCGCCCGATCGGATGTTCTCCGATAGATTCTGTACATCGGGGTTCGCCATCAAGCGCGACATCGCGTCTCTTGCCGCGGTCTCTAGTGCTGCCAGCCCATCGTCATCTCTGACAGGCGGAGCTTCCTCCTCCTCCCGACCGAAATACGCATTCGAAGATATAGACGTCGCCCCCTGGAAAGACTGCAACCGCGTCTGCGCCTCGCTGATCGCATTGGGATCATATGAATTCCGTCCAAAGTACATGTCCGATGAGATAGCCTTCTGGCTCCCGAACTTCTCGCGAGCTGTCGTCGGAGAATCATCGGGAACCCTGGCGGCTGGAGGAGGAGCAGCGGCCATGGCGGCCGCGCCAGATCCTGGGATAGCACCGAAGCCGAGACGCGGGAAAGCAGCAGCGCGCTGGGCTTCAGCCGCTGGGTTGGCTCTCGTAGTGGTGGTTGTGGTAGCCGCCGGTGACTTGTACGCGGCCTTGGAGCCAATCTCCAACGCAGCCTTCGCCGCCGCGGCCTCCTTACGGGCCTTCTCCTCCTCCTCCTCTCGCTGCCTGTCATATCCAAGCTGCTTGATCCGCTCAGCCTCCTCGAGCGCCTTTTTCTCAGCAGCGGCAAAATCCACCGGTTTTGCCTTGGATGCTCCCAGACCAAGTTTGGACTTCTTCGGCGCGGAAGAGGACGACGAGACGGACGACGCGGAACCCAGGCGAGAAGTAGCGCCGAGCTTGGTCGCCCGCTGTGCAGAAGAAGACGTGATGGTCCGGGGAGCGGCTGGCTTCTCAACGGGCGGTGCAGCTGGTGACGGGGTTCGGCCAATTATGGGTGGTGTGGAGATACGGGGAGTGCCAGGATTGGAGGGCTTTGGGGTGGACGGTTTGGACCACGACTCGAAAAAGTCGTCCTCCGTCTCCGCCTTGGGCGCTGCTGGCGCCTCCACGCCATCGACGACGATACCCTGCGGAAATCTGGGTGGAAATCAGAGGAAATCTCAGCACAACACGACCAGATACGCACTTGGCGGCATCCTCCTTGACCCGTCGCGCCAGCTCCTCCTTGTATAGCTCAGCGACGCGACTGGAATATTTCTTGCGGGTGTCGGCGTCGTTGAGCAGCGATGAACCGCCGTGCTTGTTGAAGAATTCGGTGGCGGACATGTTGCCGCCGACCTTCATGTTTCTGAGCTGGACCAGCTGCCATGTATCGAGGTTTGTTGATCTGTGCCGTGTCAATCAGGCGCGGCTGTACCGAGCAGAGCACGCACCGAACGAAGGAGATATGCACACCCATATTCCGGTGATGACTGGAGCAATCCAGGCAGATATACACGCCGAATGTTACACTAGACCAAGTCGGATTTCGCGCATTGCAGTCGAAACAGGCCTACATCATTGATTATTGGATAGGAAGATTATTGTGTTGATTGAGGCTTACCTTGTTAGCCTTCTGCGCCTTTAGAACCTTGAACACCTGCTCTGTCTCCTGCTTCGTTGGCTCAGCCATGGTACAGACGAGATGGTTGTCGATGAGAAAGGGTGGATTCCCGAAATGGTAATCCACGACGTGTATGCTTCCGCCGGGAAATGCCGACGCTGCTCTACCACGAACAATCACTCTCGACTGGATGACAGTCTGACTGGGCGACATTGAATCAAGTACTGTTATACTAGCTTTATGCTGAAGCTTTTCACCAGCGCAGCTGCTACTCTAGACCTTCACAGCAATTCATGGCGCAGTAAAGCTGACACTGGTAGGCCGTGCACGCGACTTGTCGCATATACATACGCCTTCGCCGTCAATTGTTGGAACTGACTCTGGAAACCGCGAAGTTTGTCTGATACTATCTGTCATCTGCTTCTGCAATTTTCGCTCGGAAAATTCTGCGCCACACAGCTGTACCGGCTGGCACGACTTCCCCAGAGACACACGTATATGATGCCGTTCTTGAGACGGTTTGCTGTGAAGGAATTGTCTGACGAAGCGGTGATACGGGCTCAACAAGCAACTTTTACCCATATTCTCTCCAAGGTACCAGACAGCTCTTGGATAATAATTCCCATGTCACGGCTCAAGATTCTTCGCGAATAGAAATCCTTTGCTGTAAATTTGTAGGCTATGCCTGTCTCGTTCATTGCCTTCTGATGGTTTCGGCTCAATAGGTGCTGTATTAGGGGGGATTGGTGGACCCACCATCTTACCCGGTAGCAGCAAATGCGTTGTATAACTGACAGCGTTGATTTTCTGCATTGTACCGCAGATCTACTCCGCAATGCTCGCCGTTCATGTCACCGGTTCATGCGACTACTGCTTCTCAGCTCTATCCTCCGCTGGGGGATCCGCGCTAGCCCCGTACTCTCTGCCTTGCGGGCACATCTTTTGTCGCAGGTTTGGCCCGGGCTTTCTTGTACCGCTGAGAGTGTCCTGAAGAAACCGATTTGCACAGCTGCGTCCAGTCCATCCAGTTCTCCCGGTGTCCCAAGTGCTTCGATACGTTCTCTCATAACGACGTGCTCAAGCTTCAGCTCGGATGCGGGACAAGAGCCTTGGACTACACGCATCTAGGCGACGATCAGGAGAAGCTCGTCAACGAATACCTGGAGTACATCGCTTCGGGCAGTACTACAAAGTGGAACAAGTTCGCAGCGGCGCTGACGGAGTTCAGGATGGCTGGCAGGGTTTGTCTCTCCCTTGGTTTCTCCCATTTTGTTTTGCACATGCTGACTGATGTCTCCAGGACTCGAGTTACATCGACCGCCTCATTCAAATTCACGAGCGTTCCGACAGCAGTGACAATTGCGCCTTGACCGTACACAGTGCAGGTTCCATTCGGAAGTGAGTGTCATCAATTATGTTCAATTCCACAGAGTTTTCATGCGAGGATAGTCTTCCAGAAGCCGACGCCAGGAGCCGAGCCTCTACTGGCAGTAAACATACTGATCGTATCAAAGACTCCAAATTGTCTAATGGAACCAATCGTTCCTCCGTTGCGAAGCTGTCAGCCAACGGCAATTTCAACGCGCCAGTCAAGCCTTCTGGCGCTTCTGCTAAAGCTCCCGGTCAGGGAGGCCAGAGCTCCAAGTCTCACAACAGTGGGCAAGTCTCAGCGCGAGCGTGAAGATATTCCCCTTCTCCGCTACATAATGTATTATCTCACTTCGTAATATCAGAGCCTCCGAAAAAGCTCCAGTTGTCAAAGGGAGCGCTTCAAGTGTCAAAGGGAGCTCTCCGGATCAGCATAACCTCCCTGGACGGACGTCCAGTCAATGCCCAGTAACGTCAGTTCGACTGATTCTTTTTTGCATAGTCTGATGCTGAACCGAATTCACGGATAGTGACAGCGTGCCGACCAAGCTCTCTGATAAAGCTCTCAGTGAAGGAGGAAGAGGCTCCAAGTCCCACATCAGTGGGCAACGCAGGTGAGAAGACTCGATAATTTACTTCCCCACCACTGTGTCGGCTCACAATGTGGACCAGTGACGGAGGAAGGTCCCACAACAGTGGGAAGGTCTCAGCGCGAGGGTGAGAGATCACTCTTCTTTCTTTGTCTTCCGCCATTGTAATGTGCATTAGATCCGATCGAGCTGCAAGCTCTGAAGGAGGGAACAACTGCCCAAGCTGCCGCGTCAAGGAAGACAAGCGCCCCACCCCTTCTCCTAGTAAAGGGTCAGTCTATCTCTGACTGCTTGAGAACCTGAAGGCCTGGCAAGACTAACGCGCAATTTCCTGTAGTGCTCGGACTGACGGCGGCCACGAGTCCTTGAGTGGCACGCTCGGAACAATTATCTCGTTTGAGAGGCGGTGAGCTATCATTGAAGACAGTGCGTATACGACTTACCTACTCAGTTGCAGTACATCAGCAGAGGGAGACCCCAGGCGGTGAGTCGTCCGTCTCGGTTCGAACATAATTGCGCTGAACGGCGAGATACTAGCACGCGCGACACTAGCGCGTATGCCGTCGACCCATTTCACAGGTAAGTCTTCTCTGCTTCCCAAAATACAAAGCCGATGTTGACTGACTTCAGGCCTCCAACTCCCGAACACGCAGATGAGTGGGCTGACTAGTCCGTATCTTTCGACAACCTACCAGCTTGAAGCGCTGATCTTCATCTACTAGTTTGAAGGCCTGTCAGTCCCCAGCAAGCGACCGCGCTTGGGACACCGATTCTGTCGGTTCATACGATTCCCAGGAATCATAGTAGGTTCCAGTCACCACATCCTCATTCGTCGAATAACTGGTATATCGGCAGCAACAGCCGGAATGAATACTCTTCTGATGATGGACGAATGCAGCCCATCTCAGAGTATACTCATCGTGTTGAGCTCTTTCAAGAATGTCCTCAGACTGGAAGGTGTGTATAGACGATTGCGACTTTCAGAGACTGACAGCTGCAAAAGGACGAGGTACAGAATGGAATCAACGACCAGACGCAGAGGATTTGGATTCGATAATCCTGTGTCTCATGACATGTACGGCCGCGGACGGTGATATCGCATTTGCGACAATTTGATCAAGCCATCATGATTCATCCGTGAAACGAAGTAACGAAGTGAAAGTATCTACAAAAAACTCGCAATGTGTTCTATCGATTATTCTACTCAAGTCTGAACCCGTAAAGTACCAGGGCTGAGACTCTGGCGCCGAAGGAGCAATTCACCTTCGGTGAGGACGAGCAAATAAGATACTTTGGGTCTTCAAGTAGCATATAGGATAATGAGTACATCGTACGGGCAATTGTCCCGACATCTTCTATTGAGCGGCCGTAAGACTCAAATGTTGACTGTCTGCAGTCAGAATAATCTTGACACTTGGCGTCAGAAACGTACTTACCACGAGATTTTCTCAAAGTCGAAGATCACTTCTTTGACGCCAGGGCATCGTTGTCCCAACAGCTTCACAAAGTCATCGCCCCATGTCTCCTTCTCCATAGCTGGCCATACGCTGACACTCTTCACCCTCGGGAACAGCGCAATCGCGTCAACGATACGCTTCATACGTTCTGTTGTCATGTGCCATCCAATGGGCAGACCCATGTCTACGCGCCGTATTCCGTGCAAATTCCCCTCTGCACGGGGCGATAGGGACAGCCACTCGTCCGTCTCGCTGAGATGACACAACGGAAAGTGGATAGCCCGTGCAATCCTATGTTCCGCGAGGCTAGTGAATATCATTTGCAAAACTGTAGGCTCTGGTCGTCCTTCGATGCGGACGTCCCGCAGCGATAAAAATACGTCCGGTACGGCGAGCCACGACGAAAAGAAATCGGCCGGTGCAGTCACTTCCTGCACATTAGGTAGTGACCCCGGTTCGATTGCGTTGTCGGTGTCCGTCTGTGGATCCCATGGCGCGATGCGGAATATAATGATATCCGTCAAGGACGAGTGGCGTGAAAGGAAGGCATTTAGTTGCAAATGCGACACCGAGCGGCTGCGCAGAACGAGGTCCTCCAGCGTCGAAAGGTTCAGCTCGCAAAGGTATGGACCAATGTCTACGTCTTCGATGACCAGCCTACGGAGCCGACAAGCATTCAAAGACCGAATTGTCCAGTTCTTGATCGAGGGCGAGAAGAGATATGGGCAGTAGGAGAGGGTGACAAGAGTGGGCGCCTCAAGTGGAGGACCGTCAAAGGGCTCTGGTAAATCCGACTCGTCGTCATCGTCGATGGGTATCCCTTGCCCGAAATCAAGCATAAGCTCGTTGCCCATTTCTACGTCGTCCGACTGCACTTGAGTCAGACTGCGTAGAAGATCATACAGCGCCATCCTGTTGTTGATGAGGTCCTCTTTCGAAAGTTCGTCTCTCTTCTTCCACCATCGGAACCCTAGACCAGCAGGTCCGGGACCGTATGGCAGCTCGATCGACACGCTATGAAGCGTAGGTCGTGTATCAAAGAATTTGATAATTTGTTTCGCCTCTGAAGGAAAAGACCATGAGAATCGCGCGTTCAAAACATTAATCTTGGGCTTATCGAAAAGCGCGAGACGAAGGGCTTGCAATGATAGGAAAGACCAAGGGTTGAAAGTAGGTGTAGATTTGTAGGTCCCGACGTAAAAAGTGGTGGGGTCGGGCAAGAAGGCATCCGAGGCTGTTTCGAGGCGAAACCGTGGGCGGAAGAAGTGATGGCTGAAAGCGACCTTGTTCAAACGCCTGGAAAGACTACCGACAGCGATTATATCTCCTTCGTCAATGTCGGAGAATATGAGCATGAGAATTTCATTGGGAAGGTCTAGAATCTTCGACTGCTGTTTGTTCAACTGCGTTGCAGTACTGGTACTGTGGTTAAACTTGGTCCGTTTGTGAGCGGTCACCTGAAAGAAGTTGATCATTGAAAGTATTGTGAAGCGCAGCCAGCTTACCATGTCTACCGAGTCAGAAACGCGCATCACGCCCTCCAAGGCGAAAGAATCCGACATAGCTGTCGTCTTTCGTCCAGAGCCTCTAATTTTCAACGTTCGTGTTGTCTTCAAGATGAAAGCAAATATAGTCGAATGTGAGCTAGAGGGACAGGGCGTACGTGCGGTGCATAAAACAGAGGAAAGACCGCGAACAAGATGGTGGTGACAAGACAAGTCTTAGACAGAGTCGGCGCGCAATGCCGGCTGGTTGCCGGTTGAAATTGATTTGCACGTGGTTATCTTATCACCGATTATCACAATGTGTCTCCCCTGTCTGTAATTTGTTTGCGGCTAACTATTCTCTTAGTACGTCGGAAGAGCGACTGGGATTTGAAAAGATGCAATGCAAAGGTAGATGAGTTCAGTAAATATGAGCGAAAATGTATGCTAAGCTATCAGATTGTTATTGGCCTCCAGGACTCCGATGCTTCCAGCCTTTTCATTGAGACGACCTCCGCTTCATGCGTTTCCGTCGCGAGACCCCACGCATCGGGTGGTGCAGTTCGTGTTCCTCTAGATTCGAAGCGCAATATGGTAGAGCGCATATTGGCCTCTTTGGGCTGCGTCCGTCCAGAGGCAACACTCGCGATTATCATCGTCGGCATCATACCCTATATGAAATGTTGGATGAACTGCTTGCCGATTAATGATTCCAGAGGTGAACACCCACAGTAATAGCAATGGTTAGAGATTGCGGATAGAGGTACCTCGCATCGCCGTCCGACGATGCCGAAAAATACAACGACCGGATCTCCATCGCGGTCCATATCGTGTACGTCGTTGTGTATACGATCGCCGACTCGACGAAGATTTGTATAATCCCTCGGTATGTCCGCAGAGATTTGCTCCATCCACTGGCTTTGATAATCCTGAAGATGATGACGATCGTACAGAAAACATTGGTGAGAGCAGTGGTGCAGGTGAACACGAGCTCCCAAGCCGACAGGAAGGCATTGTCAAGCGTGGTAAGACCCCTGGAGAGACGAACTATCCGTACGACGCTGGCCGCTTTTGACATGTCAGGTTACGGGCTGAACTTGAGTAAGACCGCCTCACCACTTCCTGTGGTGAGTGACAAGGAGGGAATACCCATCAAAAACCAGTTCCGACTGGAAAGGATCCAGCAGCGCCATATCTAAGAAGACGATTGACATGCATCGTCAAGCGCATGTGGCACGTACAAGTATACCATCGGCAAGAACGACGCCAGTAGCGCCAGTCGCTATATTGACGATGTTCAGCCGTAGGATGTAGTCCGAATCCACAAGCGCAGTGAGTTGGGTAGCATAGTCTTCACCGTGGCTCACAAAAACATAGTCGATCGTTGCCCACAGCGAACCTATATGTATCGTCGCCAACACCCACATCGCAGTGATCAGAGCAGCGAAGAGCTTGTACCACGAATTTCTGCGGCGCGTAACTGTATTGCTGTCAAGAGCTGGACAGGAATTGTACAATTGGACATACCGACGAGATAGAGTGTCAGGAAATAGACGGGCGTATAGATGCCATGCGCGAATATCGCCAAGATATCGCTATTGAGAGGTATCCCCAGCACGTAGTGGATAAACTGGATGTCTGCAGGAGTCTCCCGGAATGCCAGGTCGCTAGTAGGTGCCATAATTGATGTCGGGCGTCGACAGCCGTCACAGTGTATTTATAAGACACCATCGGTACTGATTGAGGAGCGAACTAGGTCACTGACTCACTCGAGCTCCATCATTCTAGTTGGCATGCGCAGGTCTGATCACAAGGCCGGAGTTGAGTTTGGAGTCCTGCCAGAGAATCTTGGAGGCGGCGTAAATATGTGTCGCAGGCTCCGATGAAACAGGAAGTCAACATTGTTTACCATTTCATTCTAGTTGAGTAAGCGGTGTTGACTTCCTATTGCTATCGTGGTGGCTCAGTATCAGTGATACCCCCGGAGTATTCAACTGGAAGCACGCACCGCTGCTACGCTCCTCCGAAGACCGAACACAGAAACAAACGATAGATGGATACGGTATGGTACTGATCAGCTCGGACCGGCGGGCGATGGTTATTCTTTGGGTGCCTCCGAACGAACACGGGTATCCTAAATTGTAAGGTCGACAAGGTCAGGTAAAGTAACAATAACAATATAGAGTAACAGCCGAATCATTCCCATGAAGAGTAGGCTACATGAGACTCAGACACATACCCGCCTAGACCGCCTTCACGTATCTACTCCCGTCCCTTCCTCCATTCCGTCTTGCGGACTTTCAGCACGACGTACGCCAGCAATCTGTACACCACAGCAGTGATCACGATAGCACCAAGATTCAGCCCCGGATCCACCTTGTCGAGCTTGTATATCTCCAAGACATCGTGCCCCGTCCCAATCACACAGCTCCCATCGGACAGTCTCTCCGCGTCCGTGCACGTAAAGGTCTGCGACCGGAAACTGTATGGCACCAGGTTCGCCACTGCATACCCCAAAGGCGACAGCCTGTTCAGGCCTTTGAAGAACGCAGGCTGATCCACGCTCATGAGCCCCGCCATGAACGTCGATACGCTCAGGAGCACATTCGTCACGTTTAGCGCGAGCCCGGTGTTGTCCCGAAGGAGGGTGTTGAATATGATGCCCAGACTCTCGCCAGCGTTCACGATACAGAGCGAGTTCAAGGTGACGATGAAGAAGAAGGGGACGGAGCGAGTAAGGTTGGTGGCTATGGCCGTGAGGAGCGAGAACAGGAGACATGACAGGATCTCGCATGGAAGTTCAAGCAGGAGGTAGGATATGAAGAAAGATTCGATGGAGTAGGCGCCATCAGAGTATTCTCGGTAGAAGATGTCTCGCTCCATTGGGTATACGGCGATGTTTTGCAGCATGCCGACAAAGTATACTGAACCTCTGATTAGAATGAAAAGACAAAGACAAACTGTACTCACAAGGTAGAATCTCTTGTATACAACCAATGCGGTCTTGAACGCTCACATAATCGTTGCCCAACGGAGAGAAGAAAATTGCAGAGACAATCTGTGAAGACGAACATGAGTTCGAGATACAAGGTTGGAACAAGAAACAAACGCACCCCGAGACCCATGACATTCCCGATCCGCGCCTCCGGTAGAGTCTTCTGTCGTTTGAATGCCAGCCATCCGCGTCTCAACAAGATAGGCAGCGACGTTGCCATCGATGACATCCGCTTCTCGTAGCTCTTCCACCCCTCATCACTTCCGGCAACGCCACTTGGAACCTTCTCAGCGTCCCCTACTGACTTCCGCTCCTGCCACTTCCTCGCTAAAGCACCCACTCTCACCCTGCTCTCTTCCTCCCTCCTACCCTCCCGAAGATCCACAGAGACGACATCAAGCGCAAAGTCAGCCGGGTTCATCTCTCGCGGGCAAGGCCACCCAGCATCCTCGAGCCATGGAAGCATACCCACTGCAGGGCCAGAATAAATGACCTTCCCGCCCTCGAGCCCACTCCCACCGCCTTTGCTCAGAAGAAGCACGTTATCGAATGAGGTGAACAGCGACGAAGACGACTGATGCAGAGTAGTGATAATGGTGCGGCCTTCAATATGCGCGAGCGATGCCAGGACGGACATGATCGAAGAAGCAGTAGCCGCGTCGAGTCCTGAAGTGGGTTCGTCGAGTCTGGAGCAATAAGTTGAGATGTCAGCGATCATATCTGAGTTCTCGGAGAAGACCGAACTTACATTAGAACTCCTGGCTCAGTGAGCACCTGCACAGCAATACTCACTCTCCTTCTCTCTCCGCCCGAAATACCTTTCCCCTTCAAACCCCCCGCTCCCTCCCCACCGACCAGGGTATCCGCACAGTCACTTAGCCCCATCCTCATCATCACTTCCTCCGCCTTCGCATGCTTCTCCCTCTCCGTCAAATCCGAAGGAAGTCGAAGCACAGCAGCAAAATATAACGTTTCGCGGACCGTGAGGTAGGGAAGCAGCGCCGCGTCGTCCTGCGTAACGTACGAGCACACACTCTGGAGTGCGCTGGCCGGAAGGGTAGTACGAGACACAGGGAGAGTAAGGGAGAGGGTGCCCTCCGATTGATAAGTCGTTTTCCAGCTCGACTGTAACCTCTGCGCCATGAGGTTGAGCAACGATGACTTCCCGCTCCCCGACGGACCGAGGATCACATTGACCTTTCCAGCCTCGAACGTCGTCGTAACTCCATCGAGGATAGTCTTGCTGTGAATAGATCCCATCTTGCCCATTCCCAACCCGATGCTCCGCGTCTTGATGTGCAGCGTATACTGGGCCAAGTCCACGTCCACGCCTCTGCCGCTGCTACTTCTCATCCGCTCTGCCTCCTGAACTTGCTTTCCGTCCTTCACGTCACCAGAAACTTCTCCTCCGCCAACCTCCTTCCGCTTCTTCTGACCTAACATCGTAATGTCGACCTTCTTGAAATGCAACAGAAGTCCTGAGCCGAGTAGATAGACCAGCATGATTCCGACCATTGCGAGGATCGGGACGACCCGCCATGAGCCCTTCACCAAAGGAATAGCCAGTGATGTAAGAATAAAGTCGCCGGTGTAAGCAGCACAAGCCGGATTGGATGGAGAGGATGGCGTGGCGGGGCACGCATAGAACCGACCGTGAAATTCGTTATACGCCACCGCTGTAAAGCCATAGAACTGGAATCATATTTTGGTCAGATTTAGCGCCGGGAGCGTTTAATAACATACCAGTTGTGAAGTCCACTTCAGCCATCTAAGCCAGATTGGGATCTTTTTCGCTTGTACGAAGAAGCCACAAGAGAAGGTATGCACGGTGTATGCAAGGTTGGCAACCAACGTCGCCGCTCCAAAGTCGCGCGAGATGGAAGCGGCCAACCCCGCAAAGGTTACGCTCGTCATGTGGCTCATCAGCACGACAGCGAAGTATACGGCGAAGCGCGTAACATCCTTCGCCAAGCCCATCATCCAGTAGGTTATGACGGAAAAGATAAAGGGCACAATCACATCCTCCAGGAACAGATGCGAAAGTCGATACGAAAGCATCCACGGGACGACGCCCACAATGCCCTCGGAGTGTTCGCGGTCGAACACCGGTAACTCGATGACTGTGAGTCGGTAGACTTCGAACATGACCATGAGATAGCCTTGCAGTCCGACAGCAGTATATGCGGCAGCTTCCCTAGAGCGGATGCCAGATTGAGTTTCAGGAAGTTGCAGAAAGACGAGGCCAACAACCAGACCCATGAGGGCTGCTTCAATCCAAGACGTCGTCAGACCCATTGGGTCGCGGAAAGATGCCCTAAAAGTTCTGGAAACAAGAGTGTAGACTGTCCGCTGTAGCGGTGCTTTGCTGTCTTTGATATCCGGAGAGTCAATTGACTGCGAGTCGGGAGCCTTGGGCTCGGCGATGGGGGGAAAGTTCTTCGCTGCAGCTTCACGCCATTTGGTAGTCAAGACCCCGTGGCCCATACCGATGAGGTATTCCGCGGGGTTAATGTGAGCCTGTAGCTGCGTGCCACTGCAGCCCTCAAACCAAGGAACCGCGCCGTCTCTGTCACCAGTGTACAGCATGCCGCCCTTGGCCAAGAGCGTGATCCTGTCCAACATGGAGAACACCTCGCTGCGCGGTTGATGCAAGGTCATGATGACGGTACGACCCTTGTGTGCGATGCTTTGTAGAGTTTTGACAAGCTGGTATGCCGACGTCGCGTCCAGTCCAGTTGTCGGCTCATCCAGGAAGAGCACCGAAGGGTTCCCTAGCATCTGGACGCCAAGACTGACGCGTCGCCGTTCTCCACCTGAGCATCCGCGGCGCCTGTGGCCATCACCGACCTGGGTATCAGCGCATTCTTTGAGACCAAGCTCGAGAATAATCTCCTCGACGAGCTGGGACCGCTGCACGGCAGAGACAGAGGCGGGAAGGCGAAGATCTGCAGCACACTTGAGAGTTTCGCGCACAGTGAGGGTAGGGAGGAGCACATCGGTTTGCGTAACGTAGGCGTGCGTAATAGAGGAGATGGGGGGAGAGAGCTGCCCGGTAATATGCAGATTGCTGCTTCGCATCCGATGTGCGAGCACGTTGAGAAGCGTTGTCTAGTGAATGAGTGAGAAACTTTTCTTTTGGAAGGCGTGCAATGCACCTTCCCGCTCCCACTGCTCCCAATGATGCCCGTCAACGTCGCCCGCGGAAAGTCGGCGTCGATGTCGGCCAGGATTCTCTTCTGCGACTGCTCTTCGACGTCGGGCGTTCTCTTTCGCTTAAGCCACGTCCGCTTCACGATGCACACATTGAGCCCCCGGATGTGGACATCGACGGGAGCGACGGCAGAGAACGAGAGCTTCTCCTCGTGGGTGTCGTGCAAATGGCGACCGTGATGGCCGTCGAGGGTGTCGGCCGGAGTGTGTGGCGTACTTTCGTCGGCGACGGCCTCATCGTCGGGAACAGCGTGCTCCTCGCCTGCCAACTTGAACATGGAGGGGAGATGCTGGCCGCCATCGTGACTTCATGGTAGATATCAGGAGCAAATTTCCAATTCGATCGAGCGGCTATCTCGGGACTTGGCGATCAGGCGCGTATGGCATGTAGAATAATAAGTTAATAACTGGTTTACTTATTCCCAGCTTATTCGTAACTCTGAATGTTGGAACAAACGAGGTTCATTTCCTTCAGCCAAGGCTCTTCTCTTCTGATGTGCTCGAAGGCTAGGTAAATGCCGCCCGTTCAAGGTTAGCTTCTAACCCTCGATGTTGAGCTAATTGACCCACCGAAGGGAACGACCACGGCAAGTTCATTTTGCCTCTGATTGGTTTCTTACAAGTTACGAGTATACTACTAACCTTGACTGCATCAACTAAACACGGACTAATCATGCGGGCGACCAATGAACTCGCAACAGTGGCAAGATGACTCTATTCGGAGACTGAAACGCTGAGGAGGTGGCTGGTGAGATTGTCTGGTTGCATTGACACGCAGCCTAGTACACCAAAATTATAATCCGATGCTATACTTTGAAATCAAAGGTGCTAAGGAACTCCACCGAGAATCCGATTTGAAGCCTGACAGCAGTAGACGCTCATCAGAGTTCCATCTTGCAAACGAAGTCCTTCAAGCTGAAACATCAGTCCACGGGCGCTGATGATGTGGCGCTATGAGTGTACTCAAGTTTGAAGGTAACCGTGCGACCACTGGCATGTCATGATCAACGATAAAAGGCATCAAACCACAGGTGAGGCCCCTTGAGGCACGCACGGCTTTCTTCGAGTCTCACGCCCGGCGTCAACTTCGGTCGGACCAGCACAGGCTTCAGCTGTCTGGCAACTGACGGCATTGACGGCAGATCAATGCACTTCACACTCCGACCTGACGTCTGCATGGCCCAAGGTATGCCACTGACAACCAAGTCCCCAACCTCCAACACGTATCTTTCCGCCGAGGCTGGTAGTCAGTTATGCACCCAGAATAATGGGGATCTCGCTGGGCTCTATCACAACTACCTGTAAGTCCCTGCTCTTCGTTGATCTAACAATTTATCCAGAGACACTAACTGTGTACCTCACAGATTTCGAGTCCTTTCGTGATATCTTCTCGAAAGACGTGGGCAAGCTGCTCGGGACTGCTAGTCCCGCACAGACGTGCAACGACGATGTCCTCGAGTACATCCTCACCTACCTCGACCGTGATGTCCGCACGTTGCGCTCCGCCGCTCTAACATGTGAACGTTGGACTCGTGCAGCCTACCGAGTGCTGTACCGTCACGTCGATTTCTCTTTCAGGATCATCCCATCTTTATCGCTTCACCCTCCCACCCGCCTTGCGCGTACTCTTCGCGAGAGTGAGCGCGTTCGTTACCTCGTGAGGACTCTCCATGTGGTCTTCGACGACAACGCGAAATACGAACGCGATCTCTACGCCTGGATACCCCTTCTTCCAACGCATGGCTTATCTTCGCTTTCCATACTTCCCTTCGTCATACCTTCTTCCATTCGTCTCAATGACTTTGCGGAGATACTGCTCGAAGCGCCTTTCCTTGAAAACATACGAGAACTGAACATTGAAAGTCAAGATCTAGATGTGACCCGTCTACTCACTCAGCTCCTCGTGCGAGCCCCCAGCCTGACTTACCTCGAGTTTCGGCTGTCCTTGAGTGCCACACCATCCATACATCAGCCTCTAACCCTACTACCCTCACGTCTTCGCCACCTAACCATCAAGCTGACTGTCTTCACACCCCTTCTCGTGGACCTCCTCGACGCCACGCACGAAACTCTAGAGTCTCTCCATTTACTCATATGTGACGTCAGTGTATCCCATTCACAAATCATCGACGCGTTACAGAACTCCCTGTCGCCCCACATCCGCGTCCTCCATCTCTACACGAACTCATACCCCCCGATGATTCCACTCCTCCCCAACATCCCAGACTCTTGGACCTCTCTGCGAGAACTGGCGTGCAGCAGCGACATGCTCTCCGCCGGCATCTTCAAGCGTACTCTCCCCACATCTCTGCGAACCCTCGCAATAGGACACCCCGCCTCCGCCTCATTCCCCGTTTCCGATGCTATCAGCTTTCTGGATAGGTCACCGACCTTCGATGATCTCGTTATTTTCGATACCCGTGAACGACCGTTGAGGCTCGAATCGCTGCCAACGGTGTGTTCGGACCGCGGAGTACGCCTGAGGGTGTACGATTGCTCTATCGGTATAGCACCCGGCTCGACGCTTCCTAGGAATGGGACCGGGGGCCCTTGGAGATTGGAGACAATGCTGGTGTGTGTTCATTGAGAAAGATTGAGTTCCGGCTCGCTAAACGGCTTGTACAGAAACGACTGTCCATGATTGTTGTACAGTAATGATACATACAGCGTCCCAGATTAGACACGAAAAGGGCCTGTGTGACGATATATATGTATACTTAGCTTGCAGTATTACTACGCACTTAACCCTACGAATGTTCTCATTCTGTCCTGCATGATCTGGGCGGCACGTACTGTCAAAGATGGGACTTGGCCGAGCGTTGATGTGAACAATGCCTCATTCTGAGTCAGGCCGTTGCGCTTCCAACAGTAGAGATATCCGCCGAATCCGACCTCGAATCTGCCAGTGGTCGAAGGTCACTTGCATGAAATTCTCTGTCAGTCTTGAAATTCTGGCTAGTATATGCGGGCAAAAACGTATGTCTTTGGTCGTCATCTTGAGATCTATCCCAGTTGCCTTCCCTTGTCATGATATTTCAGACGATCCATCTGTTTAAAAACAATCGAATTCGAGCATGCTGCTGTGGCGCGGCGATATTCCTCAGATCACCCTTGGTTCATAAGAATGACGGAGACGGGGCTGTCCCAAACCATCATGCAAGACATGATGTTCTCAGTTTGCGCTGAAAATCTGAGGGAACACGCGCTGTCAGAAATCGGATGCTGGGTGTACGCCACTCATGGGCGAACGTGGCAGTCGTTTGGCAAGCCATATTCGAATCTATCATCGCGGCAATCGGGTGTGCGCTGTCAAGTTAACCATTGGTATTACGAGCCCAGTCCGCCTACTACAGTGAGCGCTACCACACCTGAGAAGCATCATACAGCAACTGAGAGATAGTATCCGCCATTTCACCTTCGTAACCTCACAACTTCACGGATTGACAAGGGCCAATCCGCCATCCACTGTAACGATTGCTCCGTTTGTGTAATTTGAGGCAGCCAAGTACACCGCCGTCATCGCCAATTCCGCGTCACTACGTCGTTTTTGATCAGCGCTGCAACAGCGACCCTACTATCATGGCACTCACGTTCCTGCTCTCTCGGTCGGCGTAGTAGCAATAAGACCCGGGAAGGGTGTCACCAACGGTTTGTCAAAACGGAAATTCTCGTTAGGAAAGCAGCCAGGTTGTATAGCGTTCACCCGGACCGGGATCTTCCTGTGCGTGAAGTCAGTAGCCAGACTAACGGTGAGTTTGTCCAGTGCAGCCTTGGAGATGCTGTATGAAAGCTAAACGGTCAACGTGGATGGTGAGTCAACGGTTACGTTCTGTAGCTGCGTGGACAGGTATGGACATACACTGATAATTGTTGTCCACAAATTGATTTTCGAAGCAATAGACGAAGTGTTGATGACAGATGAAGTCGCATTGCGCGACTCAGCACCCTTGACAAGGAGGTCCAAGAATGCACGCGTTGATGTGCAGTGTGATAAAGCGGCGTGTAATCACCACTATCTAACCAACAACAAATCTACTGGTGCTTGTGGTACGGAACGGTTGTCCTAATCGTGTGATCGGGGAACGGCTGGTTAAGGTAGCAGTGGACTGATACGTCCGTTTTGGTGCACGAATGCGGGTTGTTTTGGGGGGGTTGTAAGCGAAGAGGATCTACGCGAAACACCTAATCGAATAAAGACTCAAAGCCGAACAGAGCTCGCCAGGAAGACGGGGACGCGAAGGCCGGGACCGCTCAAGGGTAGGTGTTCTACAGTACTGGGGCGACCGAACGGACAACAGTGCACTGACTTGTTATCTGCGTTGATGCTAGCCTCGTGTACCAAACTTACTTCTCTACTTGGGTGTGACAGATCGTTCTTTTGAGCGTCGGTCAGATACCGTGGCCACAAGACGTTCTTCGGCTGCTTAACGTCGCACCAGTTCAGGCTAACTAGGCTTCACTTTCACAAGGCGGTTGTCTCTGGGGAGACGATTGCTTGCTACTTGGATCCGTGCGGTATCTCTGGGGAGAAGTCCGGGCTCACAGAAGTTAACTGGGTACTTGACGTCAAGGGACTGCGCACGATTCTTGTCTGCGGTTCTTGAGTATCTCGCCACTTAGGCGTCTTAGGAGACTTTGCTTTGCTTAGGTTCTTGGCTGCTTAAGGGTTTGGGTGGGCTTTCAAACGTGTTGAACTTCTTATTGGGCGCGAACCCGAGTCAGATTACTACAGAGGAATGCTTTGTGGGCTTTTCACTGCGGGGCACTAAACTACTGTACTCTACAGACGCGACGCTACTTATACACTCTACAGACTCACCCCGGTAAGCTACGTAACTACTCGACGGCTGGATACGGTCCGTACAAAACATGAGTCCCTACTCAGCCTGCACGGGCAAAGGTCACCAGACAGTTCCCGCCGGCGCATATGCCAGTTCCTCTACGTTCTGTCATATCCATGCGTCATGACACACATGACCGGACCGCATACCGACCTCCATACGTCACATTCCTCTCGGACCGGACCTCCGCATTACTCATCAAGTCATGTGACTGCTCACCAATCCGTTACTCATCATATCTCGGACCTCCACATGAACTCGCCTACCCCTCTGCCCATTCCACATGGTGTTGCTTATTGTCTTTATTGTTCTTATTGTCTTTAGGATTATGCCCATTACCCATACCATGCGTTACTCCTTATCTGGACTCTTACCTACCTTCAGTATTTAAGCCGTTGTACTTGACTCTTAGTTCTTTAGTTCAAATATCAACTAGGATACCCAACCTAGCCTCTCTTCATCTTTCCTTTGGTTCGCCTCGCAAGTCGGACCTCCGCTATATCTAGCGGACTTCTCTTTTTCTCAAACTCGTTCTGTCCTAACGGACGTCCGAGCTCCTCTTACCTACTTGGGTACGCCTTAAAGCGGACCCCCGGATTCAAGGCTCGACTCAAGGGACCAGCCTGCTGAACGCAGGAAGCCTGCTCCGGATATCCGACGCTCCTCAAGACCGGGCCCCCTGTATCTCTCACCACAACCGAGTGATAGCCGGATCACCGCTTGACGGGGATTCATAGGGGTACAGGTGTGGAAGTACGTGCCAATACACTTCAGGTAAAACCCTTAATTCTTTTCTTGTCTTTGAACACTTCTACGCTTATCTTCTCACAGGCTCGGAGCACCGCTTGTGCAGTGCATACCGAGTAACACACCCGGTCTTTCGTTACTAGGCTTGGCTTGGGGCACGGTCCTAACAGTATATTTGAACTCTTCCTTTGAGTCAACCCTTACTGCCGTTCTCAACCATGGCCAACAATCTCAATTTACCCCCCACCAATCCATACTTCTCCAATCCCTCCGACAGGGATGAAACACTTTCCCAGACCTATCTCGGCACTCTCGATGCTGTTGCGCAGCGCCGAACTCACGATATGCATCGGCGCAGGTCCATGGGATATTCCCTTCACGCTCGGGTCTCCGATATCGGAGCCATGACCCGAGAAACCCCCTTCCAGGCTGCACAAGCAATGTTTCCAAGGGATCCTCCCTTAATCGAAGTTACGCAGCCAATTCCTCCTGTTACTCGTCCTGAAAATCCCTTCTCCCCAGCAAGACTAGCTGCGGCTGGTTTCGTTTATCACGCCACTCCCCGAGCCACAGGGAGGGCCGCATTCTCTCCTCCAGTAACCCCTACAAGGGGAACCGGAGGCCCCCTTCCTCAATCCGAGGCTGGGGGTGATGAGACAGGCTCTAACCCATTCGAAGAAAGGGAGCCAGGCGGGGAACCGGGCGGGGAGCCTGAGGGACCAGGAGGTGGTGGAGGAGGTGGAGATCAACCAGGCGGCGGTCCGCCTGGCGATCAACCCCGTTACGATCCTCCTATCGGACCTCCGCCTCCGGGCAGGGGAGGAGGAGGTGGCGGTGGTGGTGGTGGTGGTGGTGGTGGCGGTGGCGGACCTCCAGGCGGGGGCCCGCCAGGTGACCCTGCTGATGAGCCCATCGACATTGGGCCAGACGAGCTCAAGATTCTCAAGTTGATGAAGCTCTTCAGCGACTCCATGGGTGCATCGATCGGAGCCGCCATAAAGCCTGCTGGCACCCAGCAGGTAAGGACAAAAGTTAGGGAGCCCGACCCGTTCAGCGGGTCGGATCCCTCAAAGCTACGTGGATTCTTGATTGCTTTAAGCCTCAATTTTCAAGATCGTCCCGCAGCTTTCCAGACCCAGTTCAGTAAGATAAACTACGCCATTTCATATCTTACTGGGTCTGCATTGGGATGGTTCGAACCGGACATCCTCAACCCTCAACCGGACCCCCCGTTGTGGACGCTATCCTATGATGTTTTCGTCAAGGAACTTGAGGTCAATTTTGGCCCTCATGATCCAACTGGCACTGCTGAGGATGAACTCGAAACACTGCGGATGCGGGACTCCGACAAAATCCTCAATTACAACGTCAAGTTTAACAACCTTGCGTCTGTTATTGGGTGGGACACCAATGCTTTGATGCATTCCTACTATCGCGGACTTCCGCCGCGTATCAAGGATGCCCTAGCTATTCAAGGACGTCCCGACAATCTCAAGGACCTCCGCTCCAAGTGTCAAGAAATCGATCATAGGCACTGGCAGCGGAAGGCCGAGCAGAACCGGGAGCAGCGAACTTACAATTCGTCTGCTTCTGGTAGCTCAACGGGCCAAAAGCCCAAACCAGCTACGTCATCATCATCCTCGTCCGGTAACAAGTCTGACAGCAAAAAGGAATCAGGCTCAGGCTCAAGCGGAGCTCCGAAACCTTATGCTGATAAGCTTGGCTCGGATGGGAAATTGACGCCTGCTGAGAAGGCTCGGCGGATCGCCGAGAAGCTCTGTCTCTTTTGTGGTGCCTCTGGTCACAAGGCAGAGGATTGCAATAAGCGGAAAGCCGCTCTCAAGGCACGTGGTGCTAAAACTTCAACTTCCAAAGCTGATGCACCATCGGATGCTGCGGAGTCGAAAAAATAGAGAGTAGCTCCGATACCTTAGTGCACGATCGGAGCTACGTTGACTCCAGCAGCTGCACACACAAGGTCGTTACTCTCAACGCTGCCGCTCTTTCCACCACACCCACTTCCCTCGTTCTTCCTCTTACGATTTCGGATCCCCGCACCAACATAGGAAAGGTTCGCCTATCCGCATTGGTCGACTCCGGATCCTCCGATTGCTTCATCGACACTCGTTTTATACTCAAACATCACATTCCAACCTCGGATACTGCACCTGTGGAGCTCCGACTCTTGAATGGTTCATTTGGCTCTACTATCACTCAGACGGCTACCCTCACCGTCACCTTTCCTTCTGGAGACTCTCTGTCTGTGACTTTCTATGTCACTCCTCTTGATTCAACTTGTGACGTTGTGCTCGGATATAACTGGCTCCACCGCTATAACCCGTTGGTTAATTGGTCGGAGAACAGTGTCGCCTTCCGGCACACCGCTACGGGTGAACCATCTGCTTTGCAAAGCTTTTATCCAGTTGATGATGCACTTTCCATAGACTCATCAATGTCAGCGGAAGATCCGCTCTCCGCCGCTGACTTTTCCTTCGGAGATCCGCTTCCAAGCGGTCGTCCGAAATCTCCATCTCTAGCTCCCCCACTCCGTAAAACTCGCAAGAAGCCATCCTTTCCCTTTGAACCAATCTATGAGTACCCTCCAGGCGATCACTTCATCATATCCTCTTCTTCACCCAAGGTCTCAGTCATATCCGCTGCTGCGTACATCCGCGCATGCAAGGAACCTGGTGCTCACCAGTTCTCCATGCGTCCTGATCCTGGGGCATCTTTGCGGGATGCCAAGGTTCAACCAGCAGATGTCTCGGACATCCCTTCGGAGTACCGAGACTACGCAGACGTTTTCAGCGACTCTCTCTCAGAGGTGTTACCGGACCACCGTCCTTATGATCACAAGATCGTTCTAGAGGACGGGGCTCCGCTCCCCAAGCTAGGTCCAATCTACTCACTCTCTGAACTGGAGCTCAAAGCCCTTCGAGAGTTTATAGATGAAAACCTAGCCAACGGTTTCATCACCTCGTCGCAATCCTCCATCGGAGCTCCGGTACTCTTTGTTCGAAAGAAATCCGGGGACCTCCGTCTCTGCGTGGATTTCCGTGGCCTCAACAAGATCACGAAGAAGGATCGCTATCCACTCCCTCTCATCACGGACCTCCTTGACACAGCCCGCTCAGCCAAGATCTATACGAAATTGGACATCCGACACGCCTATCATCTTATTCGGATATCCGAAGGAGATGAGTGGAAGACCTCTTTCCGCACCCGCTATGGATCTTTTGAGTGGAGAGTCATGCCTGAGGGGCTGACCAATGCACCAGCTACGTTTCAACGTTTTGTTAACGACATCTTCGCTGATATGCTCGATGTATCGGTGGTCGTCTATCTGGACGACATTCTGGTCTATTCGGACAACATGAAAGACCATGTCAAAAACGTTCGAGAAGTGCTCAAGCGGCTCCGCGCTCACGGGCTATACCTCAAACTCTCCAAATGCGAATTTCACCAGGACACTGTCGAGTATCTTGGTTTCATCATGTCCCCAGAGGGCCTTCGGATGTCCGACGTTAAAGTTCAAGCTATCGTCGACTGGCCGGAGCCCCGCAAAGTTAAGGACGTCCAATCTTTCCTTGGGTTTGCAAATTTCTACCGACGCTTCATAGAGGGATACTCCGAAATCGCAAGGCCGCTCACACGCCTTACGAAAAAAGACCTCAAATGGAGTTTCGGGGATCCGGAGCGTGCAGCCTTCAATGCACTCAAGGAGGCTTTCACGCGGGCCCCCGTTCTTGCCCATTTCGAACCCGGACGCCAACTTGTTGTTGAAACCGACGCATCCGACTATGCTATTGCGGCAGTCCTATCCATCATCGGCGACGATGATGACCTTCATCCCATTGCATTTCACTCTCGAAGTCTCTCCCCTGCAGAACTTAATTATGACGTTCACGACAAGGAACTGTTGTCAATTTTTGACGCTTTTCATGAGTGGCGCCATTATCTGGAGGGACCGGCCTTCCCAGTTGACGTGGTAACGGACCACAAGAACTTGGAGTATTTCTCAACTACCAAGCTCCTCACTCGACGACAAGTTCGGTGGTCCGAGTACCTTTCCGCGTTCAACATGGTCATCCGATTCCGGCCTGGTTCTAAAGGCGGGAAGCCGGACGCACTCACAAGGCGCTGGGACGTTTACGCTCGAGAGGACAGTTCATATGCAGCGGTGAATCCGCACAATTTCAGGCCAGTCTTCACTCAGGAGCAGTTATCCTCCTCACTTCGCGCCACCTATTTGCAGTACCCTGCCCTTCGGGCCTCCGTCATCATGGATCTGGAGTCTCTGCACTCCGATATCAAGAATGGCTACGACGGAGATCCGGAAGCCCAAGTGGGACTTGCCCTCACAGGTGATCCCTCTAACTCTCGTTGGACCTCCGATGATGCAGGGTTACTTAGATTAGATGGTCGCATTTACGTTCCCAATTCCTCGGACCTCCGTTTGCGGGTCCTCCGCATCCACCACGATCATATCCTTGCTGGCCATTTTGGTCAGAATCGCACCCTAGAGCTTATCCGTCGGGGGTACACTTGGCCCAAGATACGTGAGTTTGTCCGCCATTATGTCAAGTCCTGTACTGTCTGTGGCAGGAACAAACCCACTCGCCATCGTCCCTATGGTTTACTCAAACCATTGCCGGTCCCCCTACGCCCTTGGGATTCCATCTCTCTGGACTTTATTGAAGAGCTTCCTTCTTCAAACGGGTTCACCGCGATTCTGGTCATCATCGATCGGGCCTCCAAGCAGGCTATTTTCATCCCCACTCATGATACTATCACCTCTGAGCAGCTAGCTCAGCTCTTCGTCATCCATGTTTTCTCAAAACACGGAGTTCCGTCTCACGTCACATCCGATCGGGGCTCCGAATTCGTCGCTCATTTCACTCGCGCCCTCGCTCAGGCTCTCAACATGGAGCTCCACTTCACTTCGGGGCACCATCCTGAGGCGGACGGCCAGACCGAGCGGGCCAACCAGACCTTGGAGCAGTACCTCCGTATCTACTGCTCCTATCAACAGGACAACTGGGATCAATTATTGGCCCTCGCAGAGTTTGCCTACAACAACGCGCCCAACGCTTCAACTGGCATTACCCCGTTCTTTGCAAACAAAGGATATCACCCCTCCATTACGGTGTATCCGGAACGGGACTTGGCCTCCGCTCGGGCACGCGATTTTGTGGTTAACTTGGACGAATTGCATGCGATGCTTAGAGATGAGATTTCCCTTGCTCAATCTCGTTACAAAGCTCAGGCTGACAAGAAGCGGATAGTCGCCCCGGACTTCCGCATTGGTGATCGTGTCTACCTCTTGGCCAAGTACATCAATACTACTCGGCCCACCCGAAAATTTTCGGAGACCCATCTTGGTCCGTTCCCCATTATCGCTCAACCCAGTTCTAATGCATTTACGTTGCGGCTACCCGACTATTTGCGCCTCGTACATCCGGTGTTCCATGTGTCTCAATTGGAACCCTACGAGGAGAACACTATTCCCAATCGTTCGGAGTCTCCGCCTCCCCCAGTTGAAGTTGAAGGAGAAATTCATTATGAAGTCTCCGAAATACTTGATTCCAAACTGGACAGGAGGTATCGGACCCCCCTTCGGTACTACGTGCGGTGGTCCGGTTACGAAGGCACCGACGAGGAGTTCTCCTGGGTGGGCGCTGACGATATTGCTGCGGACGAACTGGTCTCGGACTTCCATTCAAGATACCCTAAAAAACCTAAACCTCAAGAAACCCACGCTCAGTGAGCCCTTCCAAGGGAATTCCCTCACTACTTATGTTTTCTTGCTCTCACTCAGTTTTGCGGTGCTCCGCACTTTCGGCGGACCTCCTAGATCTCACTCTCAATCTCAGTCTCACACAAAAAACTACAAGAAAACTCAAGAAAAAATATTTTACATTTTTTTTTCCCGGAGCTCCGGCGGGCGTACTACTCCTGGTCTTCTTCACTACTGCTATCACTATCACTAGATGAGGAGTCCGCGTCCTCCACCTGCGGACCCCCGCCGGACCCTCCCTCGCCTCCCTCATCTTCTCCTTCCTCGTCTCCTCCCTCCTCTCCTTCACCCTCACCCTCTCCCTCATCCTTCTTCTCCTCGCTTTCCTCCGACTGGTCCTCGTCGCTCGTTGTGACCGCCTCGCGGGCCTCCGCGTCGATCATTGCGCGGGCCTCCCTCTCCTTCTCCAACTCCGCGGCCACAGCCTCGCGGACGGCCGTGGCGAGGTTGGCCTCGAGGGTGGCGAGGCGGTCGGCGAGGGCCTCGGTCCGCGCGGCCTCCCGGGCGTCCAGTTCGCGGACGTCCATGTTGTGCGCGGGGAGGGCGCACGCCCGCTTCTCCTTGACGCAGGCCTCGCACGACCTGGCCGGAGGCCCGTTCCAAACGCAGGGCTCGCGCTCGCGCTTGACACACGTCTCGCATCCTGCGGACCCCCGGTGAGCGTTCGAAAAATGGAGAAGTAATAAACTACTCACGGTGGTCGCCAAACCGGTGCGTGGCGCCGGTGTGGTCCTTGGCCTTGGCCTTGCCCTTGGTTTTCTTGGCGGCCGGCCGATCCTCCTCGTCGTCCTCGACGACATTTCGCGTCCGCTTGCGACGCGACGGACTTCCGGTGGTCGCCCGGGCACCCGACGACCGCGCCTGCTCCCGCTCCCTCGCAACCCACCAGTCGTGGGCATTCTGCCACCACGCCAGTGTACCCTCCTCGTAGGCCCGCTGGTCATCCTCCCACTTGGAGAACTCAGCGGCCAGCCGAGGGTACTCCCGCACGGCCCTCTCGTAGTCCTCCATCTCGGACGCCCGCTCGGACGCCCGACGCTCCTCCAACTCCTCCACCTCGTTCTCCCAGTCGATGAGGGCATGTGCAGCGGCCCTCCGCGTTTCACGAGATGCGCCGTCAGGCGCAGCGGCAGGCCTGGGCGGAATGGCGCCTGGAGGCGGGGTCGACGGTCGCTTCGGTTCGTCGGGTTGTCCGACGGGCTCCGGCATACGGGGCGGCGGTCCGGGTGCGACTTCAGACGCCATATACGAGACGAGGATGAGGAAGTCCTCGCGGAAGGGCGTCGGGCAGCGGTACCAACTACCCTCGTGCTGGTGCCAGAACTCGCGGTCGGAGGGTGGTGCCATAGTGTGTTGAGTTTTTTCTGAGCTAAGTCCCTGCCTTTATACTATCGGGGCTGCGCTACTCTGTCATCAGGATTTGTGGACCAGCGCTTCTGCGCACCCGTTGGAACCCGTACTATTGGATCTCCGCACACAAAAAGAACCCCGTTTCACTCCGATGACTGCTGCGGACCCCCGGTCCTTTCCGATTACTCATGCGGACCCGCCGATTTCGCCCGATGACTCAGGTTACGGTTCCGCTACCCCGGTGGCTGACCTTGAGGTTCTGGAGGCCAGAACCTTGAAGGGGGGATACTGTCATATCCATGCGTCATGACACACATGACCGGACCGCATACCGACCTCCATACGTCACATTCCTCTCGGACCGGACCTCCGCATTACTCATCAAGTCATGTGACTGCTCACCAATCCGTTACTCATCATATCTCGGACCTCCACATGAACTCGCCTACCCCTCTGCCCATTCCACATGGTGTTGCTTATTGTCTTTATTGTTCTTATTGTCTTTAGGATTATGCCCATTACCCATACCATGCGTTACTCCTTATCTGGACTCTTACCTACCTTCAGTATTTAAGCCGTTGTACTTGACTCTTAGTTCTTTAGTTCAAATATCAACTAGGATACCCAACCTAGCCTCTCTTCATCTTTCCTTTGGTTCGCCTCGCAAGTCGGACCTCCGCTATATCTAGCGGACTTCTCTTTTTCTCAAACTCGTTCTGTCCTAACGGACGTCCGAGCTCCTCTTACCTACTTGGGTACGCCTTAAAGCGGACCCCCGGATTCAAGGCTCGACTCAAGGGACCAGCCTGCTGAACGCAGGAAGCCTGCTCCGGATATCCGACGCTCCTCAAGACCGGGCCCCCTGTATCTCTCACCACAACCGAGTGATAGCCGGATCACCGCTTGACGGGGATTCATAGGGGTACAGGTGTGGAAGTACGTGCCAATACACTTCAGGTAAAACCCTTAATTCTTTTCTTGTCTTTGAACACTTCTACGCTTATCTTCTCACAGGCTCGGAGCACCGCTTGTGCAGTGCATACCGAGTAACACACCCGGTCTTTCGTTACTAGGCTTGGCTTGGGGCACGGTCCTAACACGTTCAGATGTTGCGTAGACCACCCATGGACTCCGAGAAGCAAGGCGCTGCGTGCTCAGATAGGCGTTCGCGTGTACTTTTACTTAACCGGGCGCTTACCGGCTTATCCAGCCTTTGCACCAGACTTGGGCGTGAGCCCATTCAATCGCGAGCTACCGCCAGTGCGCATGCACTGAGATGGTCCGTGAACTCGAATGGTGACGCGCTGAAGCGTTGGGCAACTTATCTGGATGGCTGATACCACATGTAGTACATGAGGCGGGTCTTCGAGTCATAATCCATATGGATCGCGCTGATATGCATGTTGAGATTACATGGCCAGAAATCCAGAATTTTGCGATTTCTAGACAGCCATATGCAACTAAGAGCCAAGCGGAAGCAAGGCTGGATACGCTACAAAGGTCATCACGGAGACGCTCTCTAGGGCAAGGAGAGAACTCCAAGCATGTAACTATTAGTCAAAGAACGACAGTAGCCAGGGCTGAATATCATAAACCCAGTTGTCCCCTCTGAGGAGGTCCTTTCACCTTGTACGCGTAACTGCGCCACACAAGCAACATCCGAATCAAGGATGAACAGCCGTCGCTTCCGACGACGCTCTACCAGCCGCAACATGATCCTCAGCATTGAATGAGTCGAAGCGGGGTTCACAACCTCCGGAGTTCATTACCAAAAGCGGACGGTACATTGTTCATTGTGACAAAAGTCGTATAACAATAAACCAGTGTCAAAACCCCGAACGGGGATGATTCGCGGTTATCTCAAGAGAATCACCTTCATCGGTCGACGCGTCGACGCGTCTGATTGATGTGTGAAACTGGCAGCGAGGCGCGATCCATATGGACCATGACTCGAAGACCCGCCTCATGTACTACATGTGGTATCAGCCATCCAGATAAGTTGCCCAACGCTTCAGCGCGTCACCATTCGAGTTCACGGACCATCTCAGTGCATGCGCACTGGCGGTAGCTCGCGATTGAATGGGCTCACGCCCAAGTCTGGTGCAAAGGCTGGATAAGCCGGTAAGCGCCCGGTTAAGTAAAAGTACACGCGAACGCCTATCTGAGCACGCAGCGCCTTGCTTCTCGGAGTCCATGGGTGGTCTACGCAACATCTGAACGTAGAGGAACTGGCATATGCGCCGGCGGGAACTGTCTGGTGACCTTTGCCCGTGCAGGCTGAGTAGGGACTCATGTTTTGTACGGACCGTATCCAGCCGTCGAGTAGTTACGTAGCTTACGGGGTGAGTCTGTAGAGTGTATAAGTAGCGTCGCGTCTGTAGAGTACAGTAGTTTAGTGCCCCGCAGTGAAAAGCCCACAAAGCATTCCTCTGTAGTAATCTGACTCGGGTTCGCGCCCAATAAGAAGTTCAACACGTTTGAAAGCCCACCCAAACCCTTAAGCAGCCAAGAACCTAAGCAAAGCAAAGTCTCCTAAGACGCCTAAGTGGCGAGATACTCAAGAACCGCAGACAAGAATCGTGCGCAGTCCCTTGACGTCAAGTACCCAGTTAACTTCTGTGAGCCCGGACTTCTCCCCAGAGATACCGCACGGATCCAAGTAGCAAGCAATCGTCTCCCCAGAGACAACCGCCTTGTGAAAGTGAAGCCTAGTTAGCCTGAACTGGTGCGACGTTAAGCAGCCGAAGAACGTCTTGTGGCCACGGTATCTGACCGACGCTCAAAAGAACGATCTGTCACACCCAAGTAGAGAAGTAAGTTTGGTACACGAGGTTAGCATCAACGCAGATAACAAGTCAGTGCACTGTTGTCCGTTCGGTCGCCCCAGTACTGTAGAACATCTACCCTTGAGCGGTCCCGGCCTTCGCGTCCCCGTCTCCTGGCGAGCTCTGTTCGGCTTTGAGTCTTTATTCGATTAGGTGTTTCGTGTAGATCCTCTTCGCTTACAACCCCCCCGAAAACAACCCGCATTCGTGCACCAAAACGGACGTATCAGTCCACTGCTACCTTAACCAGCCGTTCCCCGATCACACGATTAGGACAACCGTTCCGTACCACAAGCACCAGTAGATTTGTTGTTGGTTAGATAGTGGTGATTACACGCCGCTTTATCACACTGCACATCATATTTTGGAGCCCACCGCGAGGGGGGTTAAGCATTGACAACACAGTACAGTTGCTGTTGTCGATCTCCAAACACAAGTACAAGACATCGAATTGAAAGCACAGGCTGGACGCTAGAAGACCTAGACCCAAGCCTCGAAATTCAGATCGATATACACCTTCTCAAGACGAACAGTTCACACCAAGTTCGCCAAGTACATCAGCGCGAACTTTAAGAACCAGACCTCACGTTCCGGGATCACTCAAAGACGGTTATCCAGCCGACAAAGAGCGAGCCATCAAAGCACTTGCTGGAAAGAACGTTGAAATCAAGAGAAAGTCCAAGAAGAAAGCGAAACCAAAGTCACCGTCTCCTCCACCTGAATCAGAGCGACCAGAAAGTCCTTTGACCCCAGTACCGGATTCAGACAACGCGACCTTAGATTTCGAAATCAAGCAAGAAGAACCCGAATCAGACAGTCAATTCTTCTCCGACCTTAACGAAGATCCGCGAGAAATACCACTGCCAAGTTCACCCGAACCAGAGAGTATACCACTACCTGATTCACCCCAGTTAACACCAGTCAAAGAACGTTCAGTGACACTATCAGACATCATGCCACCGAGAACGTTAGACCCGAACAAGTTCGTCTCTCCCGAGACGAAGACCCTGATCAAGAAAAAGGGGATTCCCCAGCAAGAAAGCAAGAATGCGCCAGTCTTCAAAAAGAGTCGTATCATCGACTTCTTCTTAAACATGGAGTTGTTGTTCTCGAACCATGAAATAGAGGATGACGCGGCCAAAATCGAGTTAGCTGCGCGCTGTATGCCGGCGCAGATAATCGCGATGCATGGTTCGTGATGCCTGAGTACATCGCTGGTGAGTGGGAAGCGTTCCGAAAGGCGGTTCTCGCGAGCTATAGCAAGGGTCCGGGCGACATCAAGTACTCGATTCATGATTTGCGAGACGCTATATCCGAATACAAGGAAGAAAAGGCTGGTACGAAGACGCGCTGGATGGCATGTCAGCGAGAAGTCGTCCATATCCTGAAGTACCTAGTGAAGAATGAGGACATCACGGAGAAAGCGGCAGTGGAACACATTCGAGGATGCTTGAAGCCAGTCGTCTGGGACGCTGTCTTCACCGGCCTCCGCACGAAGGCGTTGCAAGCACAACCGCCTCCGGAGAAAATCACCTTCACGATCGATGAAGTGGTCGTGGCTACTAGCACCTACTTCAATTCTGGTATTCAGTACGCCGGAGTGAAGACCGAAATCGAGGAAAGCGAGTTCGGGCGCAGTTTGCTACCCCCGGGGACGACGAAAGTCAAACTCGAAGATCTACAGGATATGAACAACTTGTTGGCTAGCTTCAGGGACACCATCAATGCACAAGAGAAGCGGCTCAACGAGACGCCCAACATGGTCCAGAAACTGCTTGAGTTGGTGCTGCAGAACCAACGAGAATCACGCCAACAGGCTTATACAGCCGAACCATCGGCTGCTTACTATCCGCAACCGATGTACAACATGGCGATTCAAAGCAGCCGTATACCAGACATGGTTCGACCGGGACCAGGCATGCAGATGGGTCACGGCAACCAGGGGACTCGAGGTTTCATGAACGATGGGTGTTTCTATTGTGAAGACCCAGCCCACTTCATCGAGACCTGTGAGCAGCGTAAGAAGGACGAACAAGAAGGCTGGATATTCAAACCAGAAAACGTGCGGTGGTTCTTCCTGAAGAATGGGAAATCGATACCACGTAAAGCCATCTCTGGTGTGAAGCCCAGTGAGTTCGTTCGTCGATTCAAGGAAGAACAGCTCAAGAACATTCGCGCGCAGAACGCGATGGGTAACGAAGAGGACTACTTCGCGCCGGATGACTTCACGTACGACGGTCAAGTAGTGTTCTTGACGGCGATGGGAAACGGAGGTCAACAGGGTTTCAACTAGGCTCGATGAGAGGAGGACTCGGACCTACATCCCAGTACCTGGAGAGCCAAAACGTTGTACGCACACGAAGCAGTCCCCAAGAAGTCCCTAACCAGCCGAAGGACGTACCAGTTCAAAAAGGACCTGGTACCGGCTGGAAGAAGGACCGAGTTGTCGTCGAGATTCCGCGACGAGTCAAGTTCGCGCCTGTTCAACCAGCGCAACCTCCTGCAGAGGAGCCACCTAAGATAGTGACGGAAGACGCTTCGGAATCAGAATCGGAAGTGGAAGAGGACGAACTTGAGGAACTCAAAGACGCCCTTAACCAGCCAGAACCTGAACCGGAGAAAGTCGACCTGAAGGCGGCCGATTCAACTCTGCCTGATAAAATTAAAGAGAAAAACCAAGTCCTACAAGCGTGAATCGAAGCTCAAAGAACTGCTCCGTCTCAACCCACAATGGGAGGAGATGTGGAAGGCGTTGTTACCTGAGTCATTACTGGCTACTAACACCGCGTGGCAGAAGAACTTGCTCGATACGCTGAAGGCCAAAAACGTGAAGGTGAACCTCCAACAGGATGCTTCACCGACGTACGCTGTATTCAAAGTCACAGCAGAAAAGACAGCGCACATGCCGGAAGGCGCTATCGTAGTGAAGACCCAGTAGAGCAATTCTACAACCAAACTGGTTATACGGGTCCATATCATGTACCACGATCGAATGTGGCGCCTGAAAACGCTGATTTGCGAACAATGTGGCCCTGCTGGTCAACAAGAGCGGACGAAAGAGAGTCTACTCGACGGGGGATCGCAGATCGCGTCGATGTCGTTGAAGGCAGCACTGGAGTTGGGGATCTCCTACGATCCAAGTTTCACCATAACCATGGAGAGCGCGGGATAAGAGTCGAACACAGGACCCTTGGCCTGGCCAGGAACGTGCGGTTCGACTTCGAGGGGATCATCTACTATCTCCAGTTGCACCATTCTTAAGGATCCCCGGTACGAAGTCCTGCTCGGACGACCATTCGAAGTTGTGTCAGAGATCAGTCTGCATTCAAACTGCGAATGGTGATGTGATCGCTACGATAGAGGACCCTGGGACAGGCAAGAAATTGACCTGCCCAACCTACAAACGGGGTCAAATGCCCAAGAATTGCATACCACAAGGTTCACACGATACCCCGCCGGGTTTTCAGAACCGCTCAAGGAATTGAAGCAAGAACAAGGAGAGGTGGTACTCATTCTCGAAGCTGATAGCCAAGGCATTGTCGTCGTCAAAGAAACATACACCCCGGCAGATAGAAAAGACGGAGCGTTTGACCGCGGTGTGCTATCCAGCCTTTACCTGAAGTTCAAGGAACGTTTTATGGGACCGTACGCTGTGATAGCTAGAACGACCCGTGGTAACTACGTGCTCTGCGAGCTGGATGGAACTGTCCTAAGGGACAAAGTCGCGAAGTTTAGAGTAATCCCCTTCTACTCGCGCAAAAGACAAGAGTACGTTCGGAAAGAAGTTCTTCGAACGGCTAGAAAGAATCAAAGAGGGAGCTGTAAAGGTGGTAAATGACTTGGCGAAAAAGTCTTGAACCACCCAGATGAAGTTTGAACCACTACTCAGCCTACTCAGCTAACCGGGCCGAACAACCGTAATGGTACGAACGAGTCTGCAGGACACAAAACGCGTCCGTTACACTTCAAACTGATTCACAGTAACCACAAGGATGGTGCGGACACCATCTAAGAAAAGAAAGAGTGAATGGGTACCAATACCATATAATGTAGCAGAGAATTTTTCGAATCAATCTTATTCAGCCATGCGAAAGCTGAACAAAAAGGGTATTGGAAAATGAAAAATGCAGATCGGCAGCATTGTATGAGGCAAACACAGTGAGGCTAGGGACCAAGTGTTGTACAGATATGCCACAATACTGGGTAGAAGAAGCACAGGCCGCTACGCGGAGGCTGTGGGCGAAGATCAAGAAGACGGTCTTAAGCGGATTTTACGTTCAGGGCAAGTTAAGTACGGAGATTTCGAGTTGAACAAACTCTTTCTTTCCGCCCACTGCTAAGCACACGTACCCCCCGTCAAACATGTCGAACATCGCAGGACCGTCCAAAGACACCACGACGCAGCGAACCAACGCGTACGACGGGCTGGGCAGATACGCGCCCAACATGCCACAATCGCGCTGCATGTACCCAGCCAGGAGGTCGTTGACTATCTGGACCACTTCCTCGACTATCCGCAGAAGCTGTACAACTGGTTTGGTCGCTTGGCCATCACGCGCCACGAATTCTTCGGTACAGTCGTGCCCTGGGCCTACTGCCACAGGCATGAAATCAAGAAGACATCCGGCGACACGCTAAAGCAGCTGGATATCGCCTTCTATGAAGCAATGATGGAGCGTACGATGAGAACTGGGTACCGCAGCCATGGTACTGGGAAACGTTCCAGTTGACGAAGGACTTCATGGTACGTGGACTGCGCAAACCAGCCAAATCAGTTACTAAGATAAGCAAAACAGACCAGTCACAACATCTTCCCGGGCAAGCTACGCGAAGTGCCGTGGGACGAGGACACGGAAGGACCAGAGCCTCCGGACCACAAAGTCCACGACCCGCTGTTCCTCCCTGGCTCGCCTACGCCGCCACCAGAGTCCGCAGACACTTGGCCTGAAGTGACGCGTCATGAACAGCACATCGACAACCCACAGGCGCAAGTAACGACGAGACAAGCGGTGAAGCCGAGGAAGGTCAGTACAGACAAGAATCAGGCAATGAGGTTCAAGCTTGTTAACGAAGAAACAGGTGAGACCAGTCAAGATGCAGGTCAGGCAATCAGGGCCAGCAAAAGCAGCTGGTAGGCGAAAGGTATGTCGCTTAAATGGGTGGTAAGATGAACCCAGTTAAGGATAAACAGCTGGACCAGCAAGTTCAACCCGTCGCCGACGAGCTCCCCGCACCGTCCATGCCCAGCGAGAACTTCGGCGTCGAATACGAACGGCTCGAACTTCGAAACTGGATATCGAAGGACGATTCGGAGCCAGGCAATATGTGGTCGCATGGGGACCGAGCCGCACATCTACTTGAGACGCGACCTGCGAGGCTTCGTCTTCTGCACCGACGTCAAACTGGAATACAGGATCACGCTGACGACTGGGCTCGTCGAGCGAATATGGGAGAAGCCATTCAGTTGGTCTGTGTCCTGCTCAACAGCTATCGCGTCGCTGATCTCGACCATCGAGGGTGTATTCGTGGTGGGCTGAGTTGGGCAATCGCAGTCATAGCCCTTCAGCGAATGCCCCAGCAGGGATGATCGAGCGGGTGTTCTGGGAGCCGTTCCGCTTCGACACCTTCGTCCACTTTGTGTTCAGGAAGTGCCCGGGCATGGATCGCGCGAAGGAAAAGCTGATTTACACTCAGGACCAGACGGAGCTGAGGTTCTGGATGCTGGACAGCTTCCCGCCAGCAATGAGGTTCCAGTACAGTGAAGCGATGGCCCTTCTCTATCTGCGACGTCCCGGGACAGACGATTCCCTATCACATCGCGAAGTGGGTGTAGGTGCAATCCGCAGCTCAAGAAGGGACCCACTCTGGGGCCGTATCTCGAACTGTTTGGTGTTGTGGGCTCTGATGTGGTGGTTGGACGGGTTCCGCGCAGCAGACGCTCGACTCCGCTTTGTGGCGTTGTTGCGCTATGTTTGTGGCAACTTGGGAAGACGATAGCGGGTGTTTGGGAATACAGGGCTGAAGTTCGACAAGGGACGAACCGCGGCGCTGAGCCACAAACCGACGAACCGAAAATTCGTCATTCAGGACAACCGGTTCGTAGTCGTGGAGTCATCGTCGCCAGCAAGGACGTCCAGCCCCCCTCCCTCACCTCCTCCACAAACGCCGTTCTTCAAGAAGACGAAGCTGCCACCTCCAGAGTCGCCCACTACAGCGCGTCGACGAAAGCAGTCAAAAGCGTCGACGAAGATAGTACCGCCAGCAGCCAGTACATCCGCGGGCATCGAGATGGTTGCCCAGACACCAGTAACGGCAGCCGTGCAAGCTGTGGCCGTTACTCAGCCACCCCCCGCCGCAGCAGCAGTTGAGCCACCAGTGGCACGGGAAGCGACGCCAGCTATAACCTTCGCCGCCAGTGGTCCACGAAGATAACGCACCGCTAGCAAGTCCCAAGCCGATGTCGACACGAGGAGAGTCTGAGCCCCTCCGCCATACGCTAGCGAGGGCGAGGATGAAGAACCTCGGCGACCGTTGACCCTCGTGAGTGAGTTGACGCCCGACTACGACGAGCAAGGCGATGTGAACATGGACACGCACCCCGTCGCCACCAAGGAGTCCATCTCCTCTCACCCCTCCACCCGCGTTCCCTAAAGTCGCGACTCCGGTGCCTGCACCAGTTCCACCGCCGGCTCCAAGAATGGTCCTGCCAGCGAGTACGCGAGCGTCGCCGGAGAAGCCCAAGCAGACGCAGGGGGAGAAGCAGAAGGAGACGAAGAAGCGGGCACCCCCCAAGTCGCTTAAGCAGCCGAACCCAGTGGCTGGTCAAAAGCGACCTCGTCCAGCGGCTGAAGAAGAACGCGAACAGCCAGTCGCCTCGTCAAGCACTCTCCACATCGAGGAGAGTCAGGTACCACGCGTCAAAGCAGGGAAGACCATCGCGCGCGCCCACGGCGACCCGCCGTATACCAAGGAGGAACCTCTCAAATGCGCAGAGTGTTTCTGGTATCTCCACGACTGCAAGCGGGAACGGAACGTCACCCGCAATCGCAAAACAAGCGAAGGGATCCTCAAGTGCGACCGGTGCGTCAAACAGAACCACAAGTGCAGGCTAGCATTCGTGGATGGACAACTGGTCGTTCCCTTCGAGGAAGCACGCGGTCCGTCGCGCAAACGCGCCCCTCGAGCTGAGGCTGCAGCCACGACTTCGAACAAGGAGCTCGAAGAGTTGAAGCTGCAGGTGGCGAAGTTGACGCGTAAGGTACGGGATTTGGCTGACAAGAGCGATGACGAAGAAGAGGAAGCAGAGGAGACGGAGGAGGAAGACACTCCACCTCCAACCAAGAAACCACGCCGACAATACGGATCGAAGTCAAAGAAGCGAAAGTAGACAGTCATATAGATAATCTACTGGGACTTATTAGTCGGCGTTGTACAAAAATTTTATTTTAGTTCAACCCTCTTAAGTGTGAGATTGTAAGCGCTGCACACAAGCAAAGAGATGGATTAAGGGCATAGTACAAATGCAAGTTAAGGGGACAGATACACTAAGCGACGTAGTTCAAGCTGGTGTAGAAGTCAAAACGAGGCGGATGTTCCAACGCGTACAAACGAGTAAAGAAGTCGGACACCAGACCCGGCGCAAGCCCATCGATGACTTCTTGGAGCTGTTCGAACTCCCACAAGCCAGCCTGATCCCAACGAATCTCCCAGAAGCCTTCAAAGACACCAGGAATCTCGGGAACAGCGCTGATAAGAAACGACAAATCAGCCAAGAAGGTGGAACTCAGATAAGACTCACCGAGGGCCGTACTCACGAATGTGATATGGGATGTTCTCCCGGACGCTGAAGTCGCGATGGTAGACTTCGGGGTCCGGTTTGACGAACAAAACCGGGTGACAAGCTTGGTAGAGAGGCCACCAAGTGACGACTTCGCGAACCGGACCAGGCAAGCCGCCCAGGTCGGGAACGATAGTCGCCAGCCAGTCAGCCTCACGAGGCGTAATCAGCCAACGAACACAATCGTAGACGCCTTCGTGAGAACCCAAGACAGACTCGAGCTGAACAAGCATCAGACCATTCATGGACACCGTCGAAGATGAACTCACCAAGAAATGGTCCAAGATCTCCCTGTGGACATCGGGGAAGAACACCGAGGGCTCAAGGAAGGGACGGGCCAGGAAATTGGTCTCGTTCTGACCGTCGAGGCTTTTGGGATGAGGACCCGTGAACCACTTGCGCAGTTGCGCCACACAAGTAAGAAACATGACGAAGAAATTCGCCTTGGATCCCGGAAGGAACAGTCCCGGATGCTGCCAAAGACGAGCATAGCGGCGCTGGACAAATGATAACCCAGCCATCAGTATGAAGGCTGAATGAGAAGTAATCGGCACGCACCAAGACATGTACCATGTAGCGAGCCGTCGGAGCATCGTGACGCTCCAGGAAGCCGAGTTGAAGACGAGGGACGTTCATCGCATCAGGACCATCCTCGACGGCAGGGCGGTCCAACGCCACCGAGCAATCGACGAACGCAAGAACGTTGTTCTGATGCTCGACGATGGGGAACCTCAAGGATCGATGGAAGATGTCCAGCGCACTGGCAAGCGCGAACTCGCCCTCGATAGCGAAGACCCGTTCAGCGGACTGACGGACCGTGAGGTTGCGAACGCTCTTCAAGCGAAGATCGGCGAAAGGGATGATGTACTGAGTGGGCATGATGTACTGAAGCAAGACGAGGCGAAGGCACGCCTTTTATAAGATGAAAGGAACATCTAAGACGGGTAGTACCGTCACGGAGACCTGAAGCAAACGGAGTAACTTAGGGATTCGTGATGGCTGGATAAGCAACGGAACACCACTGACGACTGGCCGCGAGGCTAGAAGGGTTCCGTTCAGGCGCGAGGCTTCTGTGTTTTTCACACTAAACCCTTGGCAATAAGTCTATGTCACATTGGGGACGGTCGTAAAACTACAGATGTTTTGTACGGAAAGAAATGTCCAAAAATGTACAAAAATGAAAACCTCCGGCTACTAGTCCGATGAATGACAAGTTTTCTACCTAGTAGCTACACGCGAGCACAAGAACAAGAAGATAAAACGCCAGCACAGCGCAACTACCGAGGGTCAGGGAAGAGCAAGGCATCTGTGGCGCCCAGATACAGATCGCGAGTACGCAGGAAGGTCTGTATCTCCCCGTGAATACGGTTGAGCGTCACAGACAGCTCGTGACGGTAGGAGTGTTCGGCGGCGATGACACCAGCAGAAGCAGCAGTCACCTCGGGCGCATTATTAAGGATGTGCATGCGCTTCACGATGGCGGAAATGGCAGTGCTGTAACCATTGACGTGCTGGAACGCTGTTAAGCATGTCAGAAACAACCACCGACAAGTGGGAAGCACCAACAGTTGCTGAGTTGGTCCAAGAGGATTGGCTCGATGTTGAAGACCGATGGGCGAAGGGCTTTGGCCATGCGACGAGAACCTTCCAGGTTCACGCCGCCTTGCGCTTGACAGGAGTCGGCTCGACCTCGGTCGCAGTGCTCGTGGTGGAGGTACTAGCAGAAGAACCAGAACCACTCGCTGTCCCCAAGATACGGATGGCCTTGATAAAAAGACGGTTGTTAGTGTCCATGCCGGGCACTTCATTCAACGAACGGAAGGTATTTCACCTAAAAAGAACAAGTCAGCCGACTGAAGAAGCAAGACAGCTGAGTAGTACATACCTTCGGAGCCGCAGAACTAGCGGAAGGGCCCGAAGCAACCGAAAGTTCCTGCAGTTCGCGAATCAGAAAGTTGACTGGGGCGTAGACATAAGCTTACTTCGACCTCGTCATCAGAGGACTCATCCTCACCGGAATCGGAGTCCATAGCTTCGACGTCCTCAGCCCAGTCAAAACCAGGAGTCAATTGGAAGAAGTTACCAATGTCTTCCGCGGGCGCCACAGCCTTGGGCAAGGTGGTGTTTGAAGACACCGCACGGAGTGTGCCATCACCAACGGCCTCCAGAACCTCGTCGATGAGCACGGCGCTCTTCTAAAAAGTATAAGAACAGTCAGTAAAGTTCGGCGGCTGAGTAGTACAACACGTACGACGACCTTGGCCTTGCCCTTGCCCTTACTACGAGTAACAGGTGCAGTAGCGGGGGCGCTGGCAGCCACAGCAGCGTACTTGAACTTGGGATGCATGGGGTGACCCTCCTCGACAAGATACAAGTCGGGGGCGAGCGTGCCACGCTTGGTGCAAGTCTGTAGGAGCGGGTTCAAGAGGTTGGGAAGGTTCAGCTCGGGAGTGTGAGGGCTGACACCACACTCAGCGCTGATGTATCCAAGAAGCGAACGAAGGTCGCAGATGACCGCTGGCATCCAATCGGGGACAACCAAGTTTGGATCCTTGCTCTGGAGAGTTGGGTTCGCCGCCTTGAAGCAGGGCTTAACCAGCCGAAATAAATAAGAACAACAAGTCCACGTACCGCGATAATGCCAGCGACACCATCGAACTTCTCGGCCAACAGTTGTATGTTGGGAAGCGAACGAGGAAGTGTCGATGTCGCCAACAACCTCCAAGTAGCTTGTTGAAGGTCGGGCCAAAGCTTCGCCAAGCTGGGCGCCCCGTTCGAGGGAACTTCGGATTCCAAGACCAGGGGCTTGAGCTTCGTGACCAAGGCGGCACGATTCTGCAACAGCTGAGCGTTGACCTGTGGCAAGGCAGTGGGAACAAGAGGACGAAGACCGGTGAAGTGCTTAGAAGGAGCCATGAGACGAATATCCGATGAAAGTAGGATGCTGTCTCGTACTTCGTCAACGCCTTATAAACCGTAGACGGAGGAGGCCTTGAGGCGCCGGATGTCACACATAAGAAACATGAAGAAGACATGTACCGATCGGTATCGTGAAAACGGCACGAAAGGCTGAGTAACACGATGGATCAGAATGGACTTAGGGTTATCCGGGAATGTCGCGGACGACATCATTCAAGTTAAGGGGAGATGATATGCATGTTGAGATTACATGGCCAGAAATCCAGAATTTTGCGATTTCTAGACAGCCATATGCAACTAAGAGCCAAGCGGAAGCAAGGCTGGATACGCTACAAAGGTCATCACGGAGACGCTCTCTAGGGCAAGGAGAGAACTCCAAGCATGTAACTATTAGTCAAAGAACGACAGTAGCCAGGGCTGAATATCATAAACCCAGTTGTCCCCTCTGAGGAGGTCCTTTCACCTTGTACGCGTAACTGTGCCACACAAGCAACATCCGAATCAAGGATGAACAGCCGTCGCTTCCGACGACGCTCTACCAGCCGCAACATGATCCTCAGCATTGAATGAGTCGAAGCGGGGTTCACAACCTCCGGAGTTCATTACCAAAAGCGGACGGTACATTGTTCATCGTGACAAAAGTCGTATAACAATAAACCAGTGTCAAAACCCCGAACGGGGATGATTCGCGGTTATCTCAAGAGAATCACCTTCATCGGTCGACGCGTCTGATTGATGTGAAACTGGCAGCGAGGCGCTGATGTGCAGTGTGATAAAGCGGCGTGTAATCACCACTATCTAACCAACAACAAATCTACTGGTGCTTGTGGTACGGAACGGTTGTCCTAATCGTGTGATCGGGGAACGGCTGGTTAAGGTAGCAGTGGACTGATACGTCCGTTTTGGTGCACGAATGCGGGTTGTTTTCGGGGGGGTTGTAAGCGAAGAGGATCTACACGAAACACCTAATCGAATAAAGACTCAAAGCCGAACAGAGCTCGCCAGGAAGACGGGGACGCGAAGGCCGGGACCGCTCAAGGGTAGATGTTCTACAGTACTGGGGCGACCGAACGGACAACAGTGCACTGACTTGTTATCTGCGTTGATGCTAACCTCGTGTACCAAACTTACTTCTCTACTTGGGTGTGACAGATCGTTCTTTTGAGCGTCGGTCAGATACCGTGGCCACAAGACGTTCTTCGGCTGCTTAACGTCGCACCAGTTCAGGCTAACTAGGCTTCACTTTCACAAGGCGGTTGTCTCTGGGGAGACGATTGCTTGCTACTTGGATCCGTGCGGTATCTCTGGGGAGAAGTCCGGGCTCACAGAAGTTAACTGGGTACTTGACGTCAAGGGACTGCGCACGATTCTTGTCTGCGGTTCTTGAGTATCTCGCCACTTAGGCGTCTTAGGAGACTTTGCTTTGCTTAGGTTCTTGGCTGCTTAAGGGTTTGGGTGGGCTTTCAAACGTGTTGAACTTCTTATTGGGCGCGAACCCGAGTCAGATTACTACAGAGGAATGCTTTGTGGGCTTTTCACTGCGGGGCACTAAACTACTGTACTCTACAGACGCGACGCTACTTATACACTCTACAGACTCACCCCGGTAAGCTACGTAACTACTCGACGGCTGGATACGGTCCGTACAAAACATGAGTCCCTACTCAGCCTGCACGGGCAAAGGTCACCAGACAGTTCCCGCCGGCGCATATGCCAGTTCCTCTACGTTCAGATGTTGCGTAGACCACCCATGGACTCCGAGAAGCAAGGCGCTGCGTGCTCAGATAGGCGTTCGCGTGTACTTTTACTTAACCGGGCGCTTACCGGCTTATCCAGCCTTTGCACCAGACTTGGGCGTGAGCCCATTCAATCGCGAGCTACCGCCAGTGCGCATGCACTGAGATGGTCCGTGAACTCGAATGGTGACGCGCTGAAGCGTTGGGCAACTTATCTGGATGGCTGATACCACATGTAGTACATGAGGCGGGTCTTCGAGTCATAATCCATATGGATCGCGCTGATATGCATGTTGAGATTACATGGCCAGAAATCCAGAATTTTGCGATTTCTAGACAGCCATATGCAACTAAGAGCCAAGCGGAAGCAAGGCTGGATACGCTACAAAGGTCATCACGGAGACGCTCTCTAGGGCAAGGAGAGAACTCCAAGCATGTAACTATTAGTCAAAGAACGACAGTAGCCAGGGCTGAATATCATAAACCCAGTTGTCCCCTCTGAGGAGGTCCTTTCACCTTGTACGCGTAACTGCGCCACACAAGCAACATCCGAATCAAGGATGAACAGCCGTCGCTTCCGACGACGCTCTACCAGCCGCAACATGATCCTCAGCATTGAATGAGTCGAAGCGGGGTTCACAACCTCCGGAGTTCATTACCAAAAGCGGACGGTACATTGTTCATTGTGACAAAAGTCGTATAACAATAAACCAGTGTCAAAACCCCGAACGGGGATGATTCGCGGTTATCTCAAGAGAATCACCTTCATCGGTCGACGCGTCTGATTGATGTGAAACTGGCAGCGAGGCGCGATCCATATGGACCATGACTCGAAGACCCGCCTCATGTACTACATGTGGTATCAGCCATCCAGATAAGTTGCCCAACGCTTCAGCGCGTCACCATTCGAGTTCACGGACCATCTCAGTGCATGCGCACTGGCGGTAGCTCGCGATTGAATGGGCTCACGCCCAAGTCTGGTGCAAAGGCTGGATAAGCCGGTAAGCGCCCGGTTAAGTAAAAGTACACGCGAACGCCTATCTGAGCACGCAGCGCCTTGCTTCTCGGAGTCCATGGGTGGTCTACGCAACATCTGAACGTAGAGGAACTGGCATATGCGCCGGCGGGAACTGTCTGGTGACCTTTGCCCGTGCAGGCTGAGTAGGGACTCATGTTTTGTACGGACCGTATCCAGCCGTCGAGTAGTTACGTAGCTTACCGGGGTGAGTCTGTAGAGTGTATAAGTAGCGTCGCGTCTGTAGAGTACAGTAGTTTAGTGCCCCGCAGTGAAAAGCCCACAAAGCATTCCTCTGTAGTAATCTGACTCGGGTTCGCGCCCAATAAGAAGTTCAACACGTTTGAAAGCCCACCCAAACCCTTAAGCAGCCAAGAACCTAAGCAAAGCAAAGTCTCCTAAGACGCCTAAGTGGCGAGATACTCAAGAACCGCAGACAAGAATCGTGCGCAGTCCCTTGACGTCAAGTACCCAGTTAACTTCTGTGAGCCCGGACTTCTCCCCAGAGATACCGCACGGATCCAAGTAGCAAGCAATCGTCTCCCCAGAGACAACCGCCTTGTGAAAGTGAAGCCTAGTTAGCCTGAACTGGTGCGACGTTAAGCAGCCGAAGAACGTCTTGTGGCCACGGTATCTGACCGACGCTCAAAAGAACGATCTGTCACACCCAAGTAGAGAAGTAAGTTTGGTACACGAGGTTAGCATCAACGCAGATAACAAGTCAGTGCACTGTTGTCCGTTCGGTCGCCCCAGTACTGTAGAACATCTACCCTTGAGCGGTCCCGGCCTTCGCGTCCCCGTCTTCCTGGCGAGCTCTGTTCGGCTTTGAGTCTTTATTCGATTAGGTGTTTCGTGTAGATCCTCTTCGCTTACAACCCCCCCGAAAACAACCCGCATTCGTGCACCAAAACGGACGTATCAGTCCACTGCTACCTTAACCAGCCGTTCCCCGATCACACGATTAGGACAACCGTTCCGTACCACAAGCACCAGTAGATTTGTTGTTGGTTAGATAGTGGTGATTACACGCCGCTTTATCACACTGCACATCAGCGCCTCGCTGCCAGTTTCACATCAATCAGACGCGTCGACCGATGAAGGTGATTCTCTTGAGATAACCGCGAATCATCCCCGTTCGGGGTTTTGACACTGGTTTATTGTTATACGACTTTTGTCACGATGAACAATGTACCGTCCGCTTTTGGTAATGAACTCCGGAGGTTGTGAACCCCGCTTCGACTCATTCAATGCTGAGGATCATGTTGCGGCTGGTAGAGCGTCGTCGGAAGCGACGGCTGTTCATCCTTGATTCGGATGTTGCTTGTGTGGCACAGTTACGCGTACAAGGTGAAAGGACCTCCTCAGAGGGGACAACTGGGTTTATGATATTCAGCCCTGGCTACTGTCGTTCTTTGACTAATAGTTACATGCTTGGAGTTCTCTCCTTGCCCTAGAGAGCGTCTCCGTGATGACCTTTGTAGCGTATCCAGCCTTGCTTCCGCTTGGCTCTTAGTTGCATATGGCTGTCTAGAAATCGCAAAATTCTGGATTTCTGGCCATGTAATCTCAACATGCATATCATCTCCCCTTAACTTGAATGATGTCGTCCGCGACATTCCCGGATAACCCTAAGTCCATTCTGATCCATCGTGTTACTCAGCCTTTCGTGCCGTTTTCACGATACCGATCGGTACATGTCTTCTTCATGTTTCTTATGTGTGACATCCGGCGCCTCAAGGCCTCCTCCGTCTACGGTTTATAAGGCGTTGACGAAGTACGAGACAGCATCCTACTTTCATCGGATATTCGTCTCATGGCTCCTTCTAAGCACTTCACCGGTCTTCGTCCTCTTGTTCCCACCGCCTTGCCACAGGTCAACGCTCAGCTGTTGCAGAATCGTGCCGCCTTGGTCACGAAGCTCAAGCCCCTGGTCTTGGAATCCGAAGTTCCCTCGAACGGGGCGCCCAGCTTGGCGAAGCTTTGGCCCGACCTTCAACAAGCTACTTGGAGGTTGTTGGCGACATCGACACTTCCTCGTTCGCTTCCCAACATACAACTGTTGGCCGAGAAGTTCGATGGTGTCGCTGGCATTATCGCGGTACGTGGACTTGTTGTTCTTATTTATTTCGGCTGGTTAAGCCCTACTTCAAGGCGGCGAACCCAACTCTCCAGAGCAAGGATCCAAACTTGGTTGTCCCCGATTGGATGCCAGCGGTCATCTGTGACCTTCGTTCGCTTCTTGGATACATCAGCGCTGAGTGCGGTGTCAGCCCTCACACTCCCGAGCTGAACCTTCCCAACCTCTTGAACCCGCTCCTACAGACTTGCACCAAGCGTGGCACGCTCGCCCCCGACTTGTATCTTGTCGAGGAGGGTCACCCCATGCATCCCAAGTTCAAGTACGCTGCTGTGGCTGCCAGCGCCCCCGCTACTGCACCTGTTACTCGTAGTAAGGGCAAGGGCAAGGCCAAGGTCGTCGTACGTGTTGTACTACTCAGCCGCCGAACTTTACTGACTGTTCTTATACTTTCTAGAAGAGCGCCGTGCTCATCGACGAGGTTCTGGAGGCCGTTGGTGATGGCACACTCCGTGCAGTGTCTTCAAACACCACCTTGCCCAAGGCTGTGGCGCCCGCGGAAGACATTGGTAACTTCTTCCAATTGACTCCTGGTTTTGACTGGGCTGAGGACGTCGAAGCTATGGACTCTGATTCCGGTGAGGATGAGTCCTCTGATGACGAGGTCGAAGTAAGCTTATGTCTACGCCCCAGTCAACTTTCTGATTCGCGAACTGCAGGAACTTTCGGTTGCTTCGGGCCCTTCCGCTAGTTCTGCGGCTCCGAAGGTATGTACTACTCAGCTGTCTTGCTTCTTCAGTCGGCTGACTTGTTCTTTTTAGGTGAAATACCTTCCGTTCGTTGAAGTGCCCGGCATGGACACTAACAACCGTCTTTTATCAAGGCCATCCGTATCTTGGGGACAGCGAGTGGTTCTGGTTCTTCTGCTAGTACCTCCACCACGAGCACTGCGACCGAGGTCGAGCTGACTCCTGTCAAGCGCAAGGCGGCCGTGAACCTGGAAGGTTCTCGTCGCATGGCCAAAGCCCTTCGCCCATCGGTCTTCAACATCGAGCCAATCCTCTTGGACCAACTCAGCAACTGTTGGTGCTTCCCACTTGTCGGTGGTTGTTTCTGACATGCTTAACAGCGTTCCAGCACGTCAATGGTTACAGCACTGCCATTTCCGCCATCGTGAAGCGCATGCACATCCTTAATAATGCGCCCGAGGTGACTGCTGCTTCTGCTGGTGTCATCGCCGCCGAACACTCCTACCGTCACGAGCTGTCTGTGACGCTCAACCGTATTCACGGGGAGATACAGACCTTCCTGCGTACTCGCGATCTGTATCTGGGCGCCACAGATGCCTTGCTCTTCCCTGACCCTCGGTAGTTGCGCTGTGCTGGCGTTTTATCTTCTTGTTCTTGTGCTCGCGTGTAGCTACTAGGTAGAAAACTTGTCATTCATCGGACTAGTAGCCGGAGGTTTTCGTTTTTGTACATTTTTGGACATTTCTTTCCGTACAAAACATCTGTAGCTTTACGACCGTCCCCAATGTGACATAGACTTATTGCCAAGGGTTTAGTGTGAAACAACAGAAGCCTCGCGCCTGAACGGAACCCTTCTAGCCTCGCGGCCAGTCGTCAGTGGTGTTCCGTTGCTTATCCAGCCATCACGAATCCCTAAGTTACTCCGTTTGCTTCAGGTCTCCGTGACGGTACTACCCGTCTTAGATGTTCCTTTCATCTTATAAAAGGCGTGCCTTCGCCTCGTCTTGCTTCAGTACATCATGCCCACTCAGTACATCATCCCTTTCGCCGATCTTCGCTTGAAGAGCGTTCGCAACCTCACGGTCCGTCAGTCCGCTGAACGGGTCTTCGCTATCGAGGGCGAGTTCGCGCTTGCCAGTGCGCTGGACATCTTCCATCGATCCTTGAGGTTCCCCATCGTCGAGCGTCAGAACAACGTTCTTGCGTTCGTCGATTGCTCGGTGGCGTTGGACCGCCCTTCCGTCGAGGATGGTCCTGATGCGATGAACGTCCCTCGTCTTCAACTCGGCTTCCTGGAGCGTCACGATGCTCCGACGGCTCGCTACATGGTACATGTCTTGGTGCGTGCCGATTACTTCTCATTCAGCCTTCATACTGATGGCTGGGTTATCATTTGTCCAGCGCCGCTATGCTCGTCTTTGGCAGCATCCGGGACTGTTCCTTCCGGGATCCAAGGCGAATTTCTTCGTCATGTTTCTTACTTGTGTGGCGCAACTGCGCAAGTGGTTCACGGGTCCTCATCTCAAAAGCCTCGACGGTCAGAACGAGACCAATTTCCTGGCCCGTCCCTTCCTTGAGCCCTCGGTGTTCTTCCCCGATGTCCACAGGGAGATCTTGGACCATTTCTTGGTGAGTTCATCTTCGACGGTGTCCATGAATGGTCTAATGCTTGTTCAGCTCGAGTCTGTCTTGGGTTCTCACGAAGGCGTCTACGATTGTGTTCGTTGGCTGATTACGCCTCGTGAGGCTGACTGGCTGGCGACTATCGTTCCCGACCTGGGCGGCTTGCCTGGTCCGGTTCGCGAAGTCGTCACTTGGTGGCCTCTCTACCAAGCTTGTCACCCGGTTTTGTTCGTCAAACCGGACCCCGAAGTCTACCATCGCGACTTCAGCGTCCGGGAGAACATCCCATATCACATTCGTGAGTACGGCCCTCGGTGAGTCTTATCTGAGTTCCACCTTCTTGGCTGATTTGTCGTTTCTTATCAGCGCTGTTCCCGAGATTCCTGGTGTCTTCGAAGGCTTCTGGGAGATTCGTTGGGATCAGGCTGGCTTGTGGGAGTTCGAACAGCTCCAAGAAGTCATCGATGGGCTTGCGCCAGGTCTGGTGTCCGACTTCTTTACTCGTTTGTACGCGTTGGAACATCCGCCTCGTTTTGACTTCTACACCAGCTTGAACTACGTCGCTTAGTGTATCTGTCCCCTTAACTTGCATTTGTACTATGCCCTTAATCCATCTCTTTTCTTGTGTGCAGCGCTTACAATCTCACACTTAAAAGGGTTGAACTAAAATAAAATTTTTGTATAACGCCGACTAATAAGTCCCAGTAGATATCTATATGACTGTCATATCCATGCGTCATGACACACATGACCGGACCGCTTACCGACCTCCATACGTCACATTCCTCTCGGACCGGACCTCCGCATTACTCATCAAGTCATGTGACTGCTCACCAATCCGTTACTCATCATATCTCGGACCTCCACATGAACTCGCCTACCCCTCTGCCCATTCCACATGGTGTTGCTTATTGTCTTTATTGTTCTTATTGTCTTTAGGATTATGCCCATTACCCATACCATGCGTTACTCCTTATCTGGACTCTTACCTACCTTCAGTATTTAAGCCGTTGTACTTGACTCTTAGTTCTTTAGTTCAAATATCAACTAGGATACCCAACCTAGCCTCTCTTCATCTTTCCTTTGGTTCGCCTCGCAAGTCGGACCTCCGCTATATCTAGCGGACTTCTCTTTTTCTCAAACTCGTTCTGTCCTAACGGACGTCCGAGCTCCTCTTACCTACTTGGGTACGCCTTAAAGCGGACCCCCGGATTCAAGGCTCGACTCAAGGGACCAGCCTGCTGAACGCAGGAAGCCTGCTCCGGATATCCGACGCTCCTCAAGACCGGGCCCCCTGTATCTCTCACCACAACCGAGTGATAGCCGGATCACCGCTTGACGGGGATTCATAGGGGTACAGGTGTGGAAGTACGTGCCAATACACTTCAGGTAAAACCCTTAATTCTTTTCTTGTCTTTGAACACTTCTACGCTTATCTTCTCACAGGCTCGGAGCACCGCTTGTGCAGTGCATACCGAGTAACACACCCGGTCTTTCGTTACTAGGCTTGGCTTGGGGCACGGTCCTAACAGTATATTTGAACTCTTCCTTTGAGTCAACCCTTACTGCCGTTCTCAACCATGGCCAACAATCTCAATTTACCCCCCACCAATCCATACTTCTCCAATCCCTCCGACAGGGATGAAACACTTTCCCAGACCTATCTCGGCACTCTCGATGCTGTTGCGCAGCGCCGAACTCACGATATGCATCGGCGCAGGTCCATGGGATATTCCCTTCACGCTCGGGTCTCCGATATCGGAGCCATGACCCGAGAAACCCCCTTCCAGGCTGCACAAGCAATGTTTCCAAGGGATCCTCCCTTAATCGAAGTTACGCAGCCAATTCCTCCTGTTACTCGTCCTGAAAATCCCTTCTCCCCAGCAAGACTAGCTGCGGCTGGTTTCGTTTATCACGCCACTCCCCGAGCCACAGGGAGGGCCGCATTCTCTCCTCCAGTAACCCCTACAAGGGGAACCGGAGGCCCCCTTCCTCAATCCGAGGCTGGGGGTGATGAGACAGGCTCTAACCCATTCGAAGAAAGGGAGCCAGGCGGGGAACCGGGCGGGGAGCCTGAGGGACCAGGAGGTGGTGGAGGAGGTGGAGATCAACCAGGCGGCGGTCCGCCTGGCGATCAACCCCGTTACGATCCTCCTATCGGACCTCCGCCTCCGGGCAGGGGAGGAGGAGGTGGTGGTGGTGGTGGTGGTGGTGGCGGTGGCGGACCTCCCGGCGGGGGCCCGCCAGGTGACCCTGCTGATGAGCCCATCGACATTGGGCCAGACGAGCTCAAGATTCTCAAGTTGATGAAGCTCTTCAGCGACTCCATGGGTGCATCGATCGGAGCCGCCATAAAGCCTGCTGGCACCCAGCAGGTAAGGACAAAAGTTAGGGAGCCCGACCCGTTCAGCGGGTCGGATCCCTCAAAGCTACGTGGATTCTTGATTGCTTTAAGCCTCAATTTTCAAGATCGTCCCGCAGCTTTCCAGACCCAGTTCAGTAAGATAAACTACGCCATTTCATATCTTACTGGGTCTGCATTGGGATGGTTCGAACCGGACATCCTCAACCCTCAACCGGACCCCCCGTTGTGGACGCTATCCTATGATGTTTTCGTCAAGGAACTTGAGGTCAATTTTGGCCCTCATGATCCAACTGGCACTGCTGAGGATGAACTCGAAATACTGCGGATGCGGGACTCCGACAAAATCCTCAATTACAACGTCAAGTTTAACAACCTTGCGTCTGTTATTGGGTGGGACACCAATGCTTTGATGCATTCCTACTATCGCGGACTTCCGCCGCGTATCAAGGATGCCCTAGCTATTCAAGGACGTCCCGACAATCTCAAGGACCTCCGCTCCAAGTGTCAAGAAATCGATCATAGGCACTGGCAGCGGAAGGCCGAGCAGAACCGGGAGCAGCGAACTTACAATTCGTCTGCTTCTGGTAGCTCAACGGGCCAAAAGCCCAAACCAGCTACGTCATCATCATCCTCGTCCGGTAACAAGTCTGACAGCAAAAAGGAATCAGGCTCAGGCTCAAGCGGAGCTCCGAAACCTTATGCTGATAAGCTTGGCTCGGATGGGAAATTGACGCCTGCTGAGAAGGCTCGGCGGATCGCCGAGAAGCTCTGTCTCTTTTGTGGTGCCTCTGGTCACAAGGCAGAGGATTGCAATAAGCGGAAAGCCGCTCTCAAGGCACGTGGTGCTAAAACTTCAACTTCCAAAGCTGATGCACCATCGGATGCTGCGGAGTCGAAAAAATAGAGAGTAGCTCCGATACCTTAGTGCACGATCGGAGCTACGTTGACTCCAGCAGCTGCACACACAAGGTCGTTACTCTCAACGCTGCCGCTCTTTCCACCACACCCACTTCCCTCGTTCTTCCTCTTACGATTTCGGATCCCCGCACCAACATAGGAAAGGTTCGCCTATCCGCATTGGTCGACTCCGGATCCTCCGATTGCTTCATCGACACTCGTTTTATACTCAAACATCACATTCCAACCTCGGATACTGCACCTGTGGAGCTCCGACTCTTGAATGGTTCATTTGGCTCTACTATCACTCAGACGGCTACCCTCACCGTCACCTTTCCTTCTGGAGACTCTCTGTCTGTGACTTTCTATGTCACTCCTCTTGATTCAACTTGTGACGTTGTGCTCGGATATAACTGGCTCCACCGCTATAACCCGTTGGTTAATTGGTCGGAGAACAGTGTCGCCTTCCGGCACACCGCTACGGGTGAACCATCTGCTTTGCAAAGCTTTTATCCAGTTGATGATGCACTTTCCATAGACTCATCAATGTCAGCGGAAGATCCGCTCTCCGCCGCTGACTTTTCCTTCGGAGATCCGCTTCCAAGCGGTCGTCCGAAATCTCCATCTCTAGCTCCCCCACTCCGTAAAACTCGCAAGAAGCCATCCTTTCCCTTTGAACCAATCTATGAGTACCCTCCAGGCGATCACTTCATCATATCCTCTTCTTCACCCAAGGTCTCAGTCATATCCGCTGCTGCGTACATCCGCGCATGCAAGGAACCTGGTGCTCACCAGTTCTCCATGCGTCCTGATCCTGGGGCATCTTTGCGGGATGCCAAGGTTCAACCAGCAGATGTCTCGGACATCCCTTCGGAGTACCGAGACTACGCAGACGTTTTCAGCGACTCTCTCTCAGAGGTGTTACCGGACCACCGTCCTTATGATCACAAGATCGTTCTAGAGGACGGGGCTCCGCTCCCCAAGCTAGGTCCAATCTACTCACTCTCTGAACTGGAGCTCAAAGCCCTTCGAGAGTTTATAGATGAAAACCTAGCCAACGGTTTCATCACCTCGTCGCAATCCTCCATCGGAGCTCCGGTACTCTTTGTTCGAAAGAAATCCGGGGACCTCCGTCTCTGCGTGGATTTCCGTGGCCTCAACAAGATCACGAAGAAGGATCGCTATCCACTCCCTCTCATCACGGACCTCCTTGACACAGCCCGCTCAGCCAAGATCTATACGAAATTGGACATCCGACACGCCTATCATCTTATTCGGATATCCGAAGGAGATGAGTGGAAGACCTCTTTCCGCACCCGCTATGGATCTTTTGAGTGGAGAGTCATGCCTGAGGGGCTGACCAATGCACCAGCTACGTTTCAACGTTTTGTTAACGACATCTTCGCTGATATGCTCGATGTATCGGTGGTCGTCTATCTGGACGACATTCTGGTCTATTCGGACAACATGAAAGACCATGTCAAAAACGTTCGAGAAGTGCTCAAGCGGCTCCGCGCTCACGGGCTATACCTCAAACTCTCCAAATGCGAATTTCACCAGGACACTGTCGAGTATCTTGGTTTCATCATGTCCCCAGAGGGCCTTCGGATGTCCGACGTTAAAGTTCAAGCTATCGTCGACTGGCCGGAGCCCCGCAAAGTTAAGGACGTCCAATCTTTCCTTGGGTTTGCAAATTTCTACCGACGCTTCATAGAGGGATACTCCGAAATCGCAAGGCCGCTCACACGCCTTACGAAAAAAGACCTCAAATGGAGTTTCGGGGATCCGGAGCGTGCAGCCTTCAATGCACTCAAGGAGGCTTTCACGCGGGCCCCCGTTCTTGCCCATTTCGAACCCGGACGCCAACTTGTTGTTGAAACCGACGCATCCGACTATGCTATTGCGGCAGTCCTATCCATCATCGGCGACGATGATGACCTTCATCCCATTGCATTTCACTCTCGAAGTCTCTCCCCTGCAGAACTCAATTATGACGTTCACGACAAGGAACTGTTGTCAATTTTTGACGCTTTTCATGAGTGGCGCCATTATCTGGAGGGACCGGCCTTCCCAGTTGACGTGGTAACGGACCACAAGAACTTGGAGTATTTCTCAACTACCAAGCTCCTCACTCGACGACAAGTTCGGTGGTCCGAGTACCTTTCCGCGTTCAACATGGTCATCCGATTCCGGCCTGGTTCTAAAGGCGGGAAGCCGGACGCACTCACAAGGCGCTGGGACGTTTACGCTCGAGAGGACAGTTCATATGCAGCGGTGAATCCGCACAATTTCAGGCCAGTCTTCACTCAGGAGCAGTTATCCTCCTCACTTCGCGCCACCTATTTGCAGTACCCTGCCCTTCGGGCCTCCGTCATCATGGATCTGGAGTCTCTGCACTCCGATATCAAGAATGGCTACGACGGAGATCCGGAAGCCCAAGTGGGACTTGCCCTCACAGGTGATCCCTCTAACTCTCGTTGGACCTCCGATGATGCAGGGTTACTTAGATTAGATGGTCGCATTTACGTTCCCAATTCCTCGGACCTCCGTCTGCGGGTCCTCCGCATCCACCACGATCATATCCTTGCTGGCCATTTTGGTCAGAATCGCACCCTAGAGCTTATCCGTCGGGGGTACACTTGGCCCAAGATACGTGAGTTTGTCCGCCATTATGTCAAGTCCTGTACTGTCTGTGGCAGGAACAAACCCACTCGCCATCGTCCCTATGGTTTACTCAAACCATTGCCGGTCCCCCTACGCCCTTGGGATTCCATCTCTCTGGACTTTATTGAAGAGCTTCCTTCTTCAAACGGGTTCACCGCGATTCTGGTCATCATCGATCGGGCCTCCAAGCAGGCTATTTTCATCCCCACTCATGATACTATCACCTCCGAGCAGCTAGCTCAGCTCTTCGTCATCCATGTTTTCTCAAAACACGGAGTTCCGTCTCACGTCACATCCGATCGGGGCTCCGAATTCGTCGCTCATTTCACTCGCGCCCTCGCTCAGGCTCTCAACATGGAGCTCCACTTCACTTCGGGGCACCATCCTGAGGCGGACGGCCAGACCGAGCGGGCCAACCAGACCTTGGAGCAGTACCTCCGTATCTACTGCTCCTATCAACAGGACAACTGGGATCAATTATTGGCCCTCGCAGAGTTTGCCTACAACAACGCGCCCAACGCTTCAACTGGCATTACCCCGTTCTTTGCAAACAAAGGATATCACCCCTCCATTACGGTGTATCCGGAACGGGACTTGGCCTCCGCTCGGGCACGCGATTTTGTGGTTAACTTGGACGAATTGCATGCGATGCTTAGAGATGAGATTTCCCTTGCTCAATCTCGTTACAAAGCTCAGGCTGACAAGAAGCGGATAGTCGCCCCGGACTTCCGCATTGGTGATCGTGTCTACCTCTTGGCCAAGTACATCAATACTACTCGGCCCACCCGAAAATTTTCGGAGACCCATCTTGGTCCGTTCCCCATTATCGCTCAACCCAGTTCTAATGCATTTACGTTGCGGCTACCCGACTATTTGCGCCTCGTACATCCGGTGTTCCACGTGTCTCAATTGGAACCCTACGAGGAGAACACTATTCCCAATCGTTCGGAGTCTCCGCCTCCCCCAGTTGAAGTTGAAGGAGAAATTCATTATGAAGTCTCCGAAATACTTGATTCCAAACTGGACAGGAGGTATCGGACCCCCCTTCGGTACTACGTGCGGTGGTCCGGTTACGAAGGCACCGACGAGGAGTTCTCCTGGGTGGGCGCTGACGATATTGCTGCGGACGAACTGGTCTCGGACTTCCATTCAAGATACCCTAAAAAACCTAAACCTCAAGAAACCCACGCTCAGTGAGCCCTTCCAAGGGAATTCCCTCACTACTTATGTTTTCTTGCTCTCACTCAATCTTGCGGTGCTCCGCATTCTTTGGCGTTGCACTTAGATCTTATTCACTCGGTTTTGCGGTGCTCCGCACTTTCGGCGGACCTCCTAGATCTCACTCTCAATCTCAGTCTCACACAAAAAACTACAAGAAAACTCAAAAAAAAATATTTTACATTTTTTTTCCCGGAGCTCCGGCGGGCGTACTACTCCTGGTCTTCTTCACTACTGCTATCACTATCACTAGATGAGGAGTCCGCGTCCTCCACCTGCGGACCCCCGCCGGACCCTCCCTCGCCTCCCTCATCTTCTCCTTCCTCGTCTCCTCCCTCCTCTCCTTCACCCTCACCCTCTCCCTCATCCTTCTTCTCCTCGCTTTCCTCCGACTGGTCCTCGTCGCTCGTTGCGACCGCCTCGCGGGCCTCCGCGTCGATCATTGCGCGGGCCTCCCTCTCCTTCTCCAACTCCGCGGCCACAGCCTCGCGGACGGCCGTGGCGAGGTTGGCCTCGAGGGTGGCGAGGCGGTCGGCGAGGGCCTCGGTCCGCGCGGCCTCCCGGGCGTCCAGTTCGCGGACGTCCATGTTGTGCGCGGGGAGGGCGCACGCCCGCTTCTCCTTGACGCAGGCCTCGCACGACCTGGCCGGAGGCCCGTTCCAAACGCAGGGCTCGCGCTCGCGCTTGACACACGTCTCGCATCCTGCGGACCCCCGGTGAGCGTTCGAAAAATGGAGAAGTAATAAACTACTCACGGTGGTCGCCAAACCGGTGCGTGGCGCCGGTGTGGTCCTTGGCCTTGGCCTTGCCCTTGGCTTTCTTGGCGGCCGGCCGATCCTCCTCGTCGTCTTCGACGACATTTCGCGTCCGCTTGCGACGCGACGGACTTCCGGTGGTCGCCCGGGCACCCGACGACCGCGCCTGCTCCCGCTCCCTCGCAACCCACCAGTCGTGGGCATTCTGCCACCACGCCAGTGTACCCTCCTCGTAGGCCCGCTGGTCATCCTCCCACTTGGAGAACTCAGCGGCCAGCCGAGGGTACTCCCGCACGGCCCTCTCGTAGTCCTCCATCTCGGACGCCCGCTCGGACGCCCGACGCTCCTCCAACTCCTCCACCTCGTTCTCCCAGTCGATGAGGGCATGTGCAGCGGCCCTCCGCGTTTCACGAGATGCGCCGTCAGGCGCAGCGGCAGGCCTGGGCGGAATGGCGCCTGGAGGCGGGGTCGACGGTCGCTTCGGTTCGTCGGGTTGTCCGACGGGCTCCGGCATACGGGGCGGCGGTCCGGGTGCGACATCAGACGCCATATACGAGACGAGGGTGAGGAAGTCCTCGCGGAAGGGCGTCGGGCAGCGGTACCAACTACCCTCGTGCTGGTGCCAGAACTCGCGGTCGGAGGGTGGTGCCATAGTGTGTTGAGTTTTTTCTGAGCTAAGTCCCTGCCTTTATACTATCGGGGCTGCGCTACTCTGTCATCAGGATTTGTGGACCAGCGCTTCTGCGCACCCGTTGGAACCCGTACTATTGGATCTCCGCACACAAAAAGAACCCCGTTTCACTCCGATGACTGCTGCGGACCCCCGGTCCTTTCCGATTACTCATGCGGACCCGCCGATTTCGCCCGATGACTCAGGTTACGGTTCCGCTACCCCGGTGGCTGACCTTGAGGTTCTGGAGGCCAGAACCTTGAAGGGGGGATACTGTCATATCCATGCGTCATGACACACATGACCGGACCGCTTACCGACCTCCATACGTCACATTCCTCTCGGACCGGACCTCCGCATTACTCATCAAGTCATGTGACTGCTCACCAATCCGTTACTCATCATATCTCGGACCTCCACATGAACTCGCCTACCCCTCTGCCCATTCCACATGGTGTTGCTTATTGTCTTTATTGTTCTTATTGTCTTTAGGATTATGCCCATTACCCATACCATGCGTTACTCCTTATCTGGACTCTTACCTACCTTCAGTATTTAAGCCGTTGTACTTGACTCTTAGTTCTTTAGTTCAAATATCAACTAGGATACCCAACCTAGCCTCTCTTCATCTTTCCTTTGGTTCGCCTCGCAAAGTCGGACCTCCGCTATATCTAGCGGACTTGTCTTTTTCTCAAACTCGTTCTGTCCTAACGGACGTCCGAGCTCCTCTTACCTACTTGGGTACGCCTTAAAGCGGACCCCCGGATTCAAGGCTCGACTCAAGGGACCAGCCTGCTGAACGCAGGAAGCCTGCTCCGGATATCCGACGCTCCTCAAGACCGGGCCCCCTGTATCTCTCACCACAACCGAGTGATAGCCGGATCACCGCTTGACGGGGATTCATAGGGGTACAGGTGTGGAAGTACGTGCCAATACACTTCAGGTAAAACCCTTAATTCTTTTCTTGTCTTTGAACACTTCTACGCTTATCTTCTCACAGGCTCGGAGCACCGCTTGTGCAGTGCATACCGAGTAACACACCCGGTCTTTCGTTACTAGGCTTGGCTTGGGGCACGGTCCTAACAATGACTATCTACTTTCGCTTCTTTGACTTCGATTCGTATTGTCGGCGTGGTTTCTTGGTTGGAGGTGGAGTGTCTTCCTCCTCCGTCTCCTCTGCTTCCTCTTCTTCGTCGTCGCTCTTGTCAGCCAAATCTCGTACCTTACGCGTCAGCTTTGCCACCTGCAGCTTCAACTCTTCGAGCTCCTTGTTCGAAGTCGTGGCTGCAGCCTCAGCTCGAGGGGCGCGTTTGCGCGACGGACCGCGTGCTTCCTCGAAGGGAACGACCAGTTGTCCATCCACGAATGCTAGCCTGCACTTGTGGTTTTGTTTGACGCACCGGTCGCACTTGAGGATCCCTTCGCTCGTTTTGCGATTGCGGGTGACGTTCCGTTCCCGCTTGCAGTCGTGGAGATACCAGAAACACTCTGCGCATTTGAGAGGTTCCTCCTTGGTATACGGCGGGTTGCCGTGAGCGCGCGCGATGGTCTTTCCTGCTTTGACGCGTGGTACCTGACTCTCCTCGATGTGGAGAGTACTCGATGAGGCGACAGGCTGCTCGCGATCTTCTTCAGCCGCTGGACGAGGTCGCTTTTGGCCAGCCACTGGGTTCGGCTGCTTAAGCGACTTGGGGGGTGCCCGCTTCTTCGTCTCCTTCTGCTTCTCCCCCTGCGTCTGCTTGGGCTTCTCCGGCGACGCTCGCGTACTCGCTGGCAGGACCATTCTTGGAGCCGGCGGTGGAGCTGGTGCAGGCACCTGAGTCGCGATTCGAGGGGACGCGGGTGGAGGGGTGAGAGGAGATGGACTCCTTGGTGGCGACGGGTGCGTGTCCATGTTCACATCGCCTTGCTCGTCGTAGTCGGGCGTCAACTCACGAGGGGTCAACGGTCGCCGAGGTTCTTCATCCTCGCCCTCGCTAGCGTATGGCGGAGGGGGCTCAGACTCTCCTCGTGTCGACATCGGCTTGGGACTTGCTAGCGGTGCGCTATCTTCGTGGACCACTGGCGGCGAAGGTATAGCTGGCGTCGCTTCCCGTGCCACTGGTGGCTCAACTGCTGCTGGCGGGGGTGGCTGAGTAACGGCCACAGCCTGCACGACTGCCGTTGCCGGTGTCTGGGCGACCATCTCGATGCCCGCGGACGTGCTGGCTGCTGCAGGCCATGCTCTCATCCTAAGGGTAAATCAATGGTTGTAGCCAGTGAACATGATTGCAAAGCCAATGGTTATAACCAATGGGCTTGCTAACCCTAGGAGAGCTACCTCAACCCTAAAATCAACCTCACCCTTACATTATAACTACTCGGGCATTTATTTCGACAGGCGCGCGCGCGCGGAAAAAAAAAATCCACGCGATCATGACGTGACCAGCGGCAGCTCGCGGGAGGCGCGTGGTCGACCCATCGGCAGCTCGGCAGCTTCTGTTCAAAACAAAAATGGGTGCGCACCGGCACTGGGGCTTGGGCGAGCTCGTTGTTTTCCGCCTCTTTACTAGTGCGTAGCGCGATTCGAGGCTCTTTAGAGACAAGAGAATGTGGTCTACCAGATATTGGTAGATGAACGGCATACCGGCATACCGGCATCTTTTGTGTCAATTGGGCGCCCCGGCGCTGGCCCTTGGGCGGAATGGCTGGCCTAGCTGCAAATCCATTTGTGTTGATCAGTAAGAGGCATACATGATGGGAATATGGCATTTCTGGGGTCTCTAGGTTGCAGTTGACTTTGTCACCTGAACAGCGCCTCTCTGAATCCATGCACCCGAATCCCAGATTGGGATCCGAATGACGGGTGCTCTGCCTATTAGCCTTTGTTTGGCTCAATCCGACTTCCTGCCTTCGTTTGCGCCCTTGCCCGCTCAAACAAACGACGCGTCTCTAGACACTGCAACGCGTGTTTGACCATGACCTCTCTCGCGTATGTCATCGCTCGGCATCATTACATGTTTTGCGCGTGTAACTGACTGACCCTGAATCACAGACTCAACCCTACCTTTGACCCGACGACCATCACACCTTTCCGGCGCAACTGGGCCAAGGGCTCACGTCTCGCGTTTCTCGAAGGCAAGGTTCCAGCCTACAAGGACGCGCGGCACAAGAACAAGAGCGCCGCGGAAGATTTCGTTGACGAGGTAGTCAATCAATATTGTTCTATCTACACCTACGACGCCCCCATGGACCAGGAACCGGCTCCCGACCAGCAACCGATCCAGCAGTCACCCGACTCCTCTCTGAGCTCGTACGAGAAGGACAGGAAGGCCGCGCTGGTCTCCCGCCTGCGAACGGTAATTTCCTTGTGTTCATATCACGGATAGATATCACTGATATCATTCGTCTTCTCTAGGGTATTCGGAACTTCCTCGAATTACGCTGGTCGAAAGCAACACCAATCGCCAAAATGACTAAAGCGCAGATCGGGAAGGACCCAATCGCCGCATTTGTCTCCAAGGTCGCAGGTTTGGATGTCACGCGTAAACGAGCGCGTACGGCTATGCAGATGTGGTCGTCGGAGTCCTTCGCTGGGCTGAAAGACGAATTCGCGACAGACCTTGCCGATTCGGGCCGCAGTGGACGCAAAGGACGCATCTCCGAAGTAGGGAAGTTTACAGCTGAACGGTGGAAGACGTTGACAGTGGAGCAGCGGGCGTATTGGGAGAGTCGTGCGGAGCAGGATATCAAGGACGTCGCACAGGCCAAGACAGACGCCAAACGTCCCCTTGAACGGTTGTCCCCAGAGGACACTCAAAAGTATGTCTGCTAACGCCTCCTCTCCGTACAACTTTCTGACAAATTCTGATTCCAACAGCGCTCTCGACTCACTCGCTAGCACGATGCAACCACTTCTCGAGGGACTCTCAACCCTTCTAGGCGGGAATATCTCGTTCTCCTGGGCCGGGCCGGAACCGCGTAAAGGCGGCCAAGTCAATGTCATATCGTACGCGTCCATATTCGACGTGACTTCACGCGTTGGCTAATCACACTCTGGCAGACTCAATGTTGGAACAAACCATGCCGCCGTTCCTAAGGCTTTTCATGAAGCGGACGGACCACGGGGTCAGCTACGATTCAAAACATTCCAAGCAGCTTTCGGGGAGTTCAGCATGTCCTGTTTCTGTGAGTGTATGACTTGATGTCTATTCGATATATTGGCTGATTTGCGTGGTACAGCCCATTCTGATCAGACTTCTCGATCTCTACCCAATGTCTCGATGCCCAGCCAGTTGCCGTGGTTTGTGCGGGAGCTTCAGCCTTGGAATGCACCAGAGCGTCATCCGGGCAACAACACGTCTCCGTCAGGTGCCAGTGTGCCTTCGCCACCTGTCACCGACTCACCCGACACTGTTGTTTCCAAGGAGAACATGACAGGGAAGCGCAAGAGAGCGACCGACCCAACCGCATCGCGCAAGAAGCGGGGCGCCGCCACCCCTCAGGATGTCCAACAGGCGGACAATGCTGACAGCGACAACGCTGACAGTGACGCTACGCACACCACGCCAACGCGTCGTCCACCACGTCGGGGTCCTTTGTCAAAGGAAAAGGACACCAGCGTCGCTGCATCTCCCGTCCCACCTCTCGCGGATATTACGAACCAGTTCATCGATCCGGCGCTTCTTCCCCCGTTCATCCCGACTTGTGGCCCCAATGACTCTTCCTCTCCCTTTGCTATCCCTTCCTCTGCCCATCCTCCCTCGTCACTGCCAACTCAAAGCGCTTCTGGGCTGCCGCCGCAAACAGATACACATCCGGAATATATTGTCAAAGCCTACCGTTATCTCCAGGGTTTTGGTCTTGGTGATGAATGGGCTCGCCTTCTTCTGGTTTACGTCAACGCTGAGGAGAAGATGAACTTCGCCAAGGGACAGCCCATTCCGGCCAATAGAATTCGACCGCCTTCCATTCAGGAATGGATTCAGCGAGCCCGCGCGAACGAGTACCGGCCCTCCCTCCAGTTCCGCGAAATGGCCGACCAGTTCTGGCCGTGGTGGGCCAGTGTTCAACCGTCTTGGCGGGATGTTTCCAAACAACTGGGGCCATTTCGCGACGAGCATCGACCCGATCCGGCGGGGCGTGAGTGGGGAAAAGTACGTACGAGTGGACTCAATGGGCACTACACGATCCTCGCCTTCCTCGCGTGGTGGGGAGAATCTTGTGGAGACGATGTTCTCGGCCTTGGAGAGTGGGGTCATGCTGTTGTCGACGTCTCGTGGGTACTCGCTCACTTGTAATCTATTTTTGTTGTCTAGTCTGTATCCATATCCATAAGTACTACATGCTGTATTCTCTGCGCTTAAGTAGCGTAATGACATGTAACCATCATCTTGACATCGAAATGTCGGCCATGCGGCCCCAAAAAAACATTTGGATTATCTGTGCACAAGCACGCTAAGCCGGTGAGGCAGACGTGCTTGATGTAAGGGGCCAAACATGCATCACATCAAGTCAATCAAGTCAATCGCTAATACCACGGGGCTAGAATCAAGGAACTAGGTCCGTTACCTACCCTAGACTGTGCGCACTGCGCACTGCAGCCGGTCCTTGGCAAAGCACTCGAAGTATGACATTGAAAAACGGTAACAGAGAGTGTAGATTATAGAATAGAAAAAATTAAGGAACTTGTGCCCTTGCCGTACAGTGCGCGCTACAGCCGGTGAGGCAGGAGCGCTCGAATAAGGACACTAAATGACGATTATATACGCTGTCATGTTGAGCTGACGCCCCTATTACAAAGCACGCTGGCGGCTGCACTGTTGAAGCAGACGAGCTTGAGATAGAACCTGTTACCATATGATTTTCTCCCAAGTGTAGTACAGACGCGCTTGAGGGGTCTGTAAGTGTGAGTGAACAGCCAATTGAGGGGGGCCACCAAAACGCGTTGCGGCCATGGACAGTGAGACCGATCGGGCAACGATCCATAGTGTACCTGACACAAGTCCAGAAAACATGTGGAACAATAGCATAAATAGCTAATCACAAATTGAAAAGGTCCGCATAAAGAGCCCGAATGCAGAATATCTGCGCTTGAGAAAAGATAAAAAGTCGGAAAAATGAGTAGTCACGGCCAGTTGGCCCCTGGTACTGAACGCTGGTTCTTCAGCCCTCAGAACCAGTACGCCACCTGGCCGTGGATAGAACTCAATATTTGCGCCCTATACCAAGTCCATCAATGCTCACGTACGAGACGTCGGACTGATCGGAACGGCTTGCCCAGTTCCTGGTCACATCAAAGTGACCTATCGGGCGTTTTAACCGGACCACCTCTTCCGATAGTATCACTCACATAAACTCGGCCTTCAAGGGTGAAAGCCTACACCTTCCAGGATGGCGCGGATGCTCACTACCATACTTGCTAGAACTTCTGCTTGGATTTTCCCTGGCACTCGGTCATCCGGAACCGGGCCTTGGCTTCGCATCGAAAGGGTCCAATGAAAGTGTATCAGACACTTCCGGCTTACTATACGGGCTCTGTCGAAGGATCAGTCTCGGATAGGTACGAAACAGACGCTTAAACCCTTGTTCATCGAATGCTAACTAATTCCAGGCTGTCAGTTCTCTGCTCCGACTGGAACTATTTCGGTCCAAATGAGGTCCAAATGAACTTGCCGGAACATATCAGATTGGTATATCTCGTTGTGCGACTAGACTTTCTCGGACATGCACAACAATGCCTTCAAGGACTTTGCTCAGGACTACGCGTTCTCGTTTCATGGCTTGTTGCGCTCCCTGGACCGTTAGCATAAAAGTCTAGTTGAAGTCCAGTAGTAGTCCAGTAGAGGTCCAATGATCGTGCAATTTCATGTTCGCAATGTCCGCAACGACAAACGACTACCTCTCAACTTAATCCTCCAGAAAAAATCTGTAAAACCATACTCAAATGTCCTTTCAATGCTGCCATTTTTCTCGGTATTTAATTGTGAGCATGAATAGTAAAAGTCCAATAGAAGTCCAGTGATCTCATTTCTTAAGGCAAGTACCCAGAGCGATCGCTACTTTCGTTCGTACACTCACCAGTGCCACCTGCCATAACCATTGAAATACCATTCACTCGCCAACGTAAGGCTTCCATTTGCTTACTGGCGGTACTCTTTCGCTGACACGACCTCTCCTTAGATCCTACTGTCACCATGGGCCGCAAAAAAATATACAACACTCCCGAGGAGAAATCCAAGGCGGACAAGGATAAGCGCCTTCGTTGGTACCACAGGTGCGCCCTTCCTTACGCATTCTTCCAGTACTGAATGACTATGTGTACTAGGAATCGGGAAAGCCAGCTAGAAGCGCAAAGACGTCGGTACGACATCCAAGCCCGCAAGGAAGGCAAGCACCGGCGCCAGCAGGCCCCTAAGGCCGGGCCAGTTCAGTACGCCCTCCCTTTCATGCTTTGCGACCCGCCTAATTGACCTTGTATCAGATATATTGACGAGAACCTCTGCAAGCGCATCCTCCGCCGAATTCGCATGGTCAATGCCGAGTTGCTCGTGGAGTCCAACAACAACCTCGTCGCATATGCCGCCAGCTTTGCAGAACACTACGAAGAGCATGGCTGGGTTGCAGGTCTCGAGCTCATCGCCGAGAGGGAGCAATTCTATCGCACCAAGTTGGACTATGTGCGGGAAGCTGTTGCGCAGCTACAGGATGAGGCGGGCATAACACACTCGTTCTCGAAGGATGCCCTCGAAATCCGGGCTCATTTCGAAACCGTTCACTCCTACCTCGACAACCTCCATCATCACGCACAGGCTCGCACCCTCAAAGCGTCGAAGCGTCGCCGCCAACTCGTTTATCAGCAACTTTAGCAGTGGTCCCCTTAATACACGCTGATATCTGAATGTACGTTACTGCTTGCATAGTGCTTGGACCACCTATTAACGCTGGAGTAGGACTTCACGCACCATCGTACCGCCAGATTTGTACGTAAGGTGAGCAGCGCCCAGGATCCTCCCCATCTTACGTCCGCCTCCGGAGCACTTCTTAGTGGGTGCAGCTCTGCCGACTCTCGCCTGACAGCTGGGTTTCCTGCTGAGTTGCGGAGTCGTCGACGGCACGCACCCGTGGACAAAACGCTCGAAAAACTCTAATCCTTCCTCCCACAGCCATCTTCATACTTCCACTCCAGGTCGCATTCGACGCGTTTTTTATTCTCCAAAATGTCTCAGCAAACGTTTCTCGCCCTTCCTGTACTTCCCAAGGTATGTCCACGCGTTCTCGACGCGTCTTTCCCATCCTGACTGCGACGCGTAGTGCTTCAGCCCCGAAGAGGCTGCTTTCTTTATCAACTCGGCTCGCGACCTCGCCCGTCTCCACAAACTTGACGGAGATCTCAAGGCTTTTCAGTGGCGCTTTGAGACGCTCCACGCCGTCGAGTTTCCGCTACCCCGCCTCATTGACGAGACTCAAAAGGAACATCAGGCGCGCTTCCGCGAGCGTTCCAAAGTATGTCTTCGACGCGTCTTTCTCTTATTCTTCCCTAATCGAACGTACAGCATCTTTGTGCTGGGCTATTCTGGGGATGCCGCAAGATTATGATGACTCAAAACGAACAGGGTCTCTGGGTGCAGCGCAAGCACCTTGTTGAGGGCCCTCGCGTTCGGCCCCGCCGTCATCGTCGCATCGTCAAGCCGGTTACCACCCCATCCACGGACGTGTCTTCTTCTCGGGACGCATCCCCTGCTGCTGTCGATCTCTTCCGGTCGCAGTCCCTCTCCTCATCCTGGTCGCCGCTTCCATCACCCTCTCCTTCTCTTGTGTTCACCTCGACCTCGTCCCTCGATGACGATGACGCGGATGCGGATGTGGACGCTTCCTCAGACCGCGTAACGGAAGACACTGTCTTCACTGCCGTAGAGCCTCACGACATCAAGCTGAAGGAGGGGGAGGAAAAAGAATCTGCCAATATGCAACGCATTATTGATGAGTATGTCGAGGCTAGGAAGGCCGCGAATCTGCTACGCGGTCAGCGCGCCGCGCCGTCTCGCTCGCTTTCACCTGTCTGGGGACCCGAATTCTAATTACCTATTATCGATATCTTCTATATGTTTTGCCTCATCTCTCCGTCTAGAATACCGTACTTTTGTATCTTGAGACTTGTTGTGGCCAGCATCATAATTAATACCATAACATTGCACATTCGAGTGAATTTATACTACAAATTCAGACCTCCCAAGTCTTGTAAGCTTCCCAACCAGTACGTTCTGATGGGGGCCATGGTGATGAACTACGCGAGCTGCTTCTCAGCCAATTTGGCTCCCATGGGGCGTCCAGAGATAAGTGATACATCCCGTATGTGATGGCCAGGATGTTCTCCTCCATCGACAGTGTGGCCTCAACTGCCGAAGCGTCATAAGCGCGCTCGACTTCGCTTAAGACAATCTGTGTTGCCTTGTCAGTGAGGGATGTGAAAATGTAGAACAACAACATACGTGGTACAATCGATCTGATCCCAGTGCGGACAGCTCGGGGTGCCTGTGGAGGAGCGAGATATCGATCCAAGCCTCGAGCCACGCAGGGAAATCGTCGAAGTGGCGTGTTGTGTGATACGAGAGCAGATACCCGCGAAAGGCAATGACTTGCTCCTCTGTACAAACATACATTGTCCTGTTGTAACACTCATTTTCACATCATTCACAGTATGATTGGGAAGCTTACCTCGTCAGAATGAAGTCGGCGATGATGGAAATAATCTAACAGGCTAATGCACGTGTATGCGCCGCGTCAATAGAAGCGCTCGTCCGTTATGTATCCATATCACTCTTCCATGTCAATGAGAATCTCGCCCGTGGACCTCTCTTTGCTTGCTCCTCACCATAATGTCGAGCTCACAATTCTCCAAGAGCAAGCGTACTCTGTGGCGCGGTGAGTGCTTTGTAGCGTGAGTGTATTCAAGTGTCATAGCACACACCTTTCTTACTTCTCTCCGTGTAGTTTGGATGGCAACTGGCGTTTGAAGGCCTTGCCGAGAACGACGGCTAAAAACGCCCGGTATGTTTGTTGTCCTCTTGCTTGCCTTGGGTTCTTGTTGCTAATGCGCGATGCGATGCAGTGGCCAGACTCAGAGCGAGTGTACGGTCGATTGGGCGGCGATCAACCAGCACGAGCAAGACACCCAGTAAGTCACAGATCCGTCTCTTTCAGCTCAGTGTCTCATTTCAATAAACAGGCCTATGGATGGAAGTACTGCTCAGGCCACTCTAACATCATCGTGGGCCTCCGGTTTGAGCATGAGCAGCTATGATGAAGTGTGCCAGTCGCGTTGCTCCTGTCCATGCCACGAGCAGAGTTCTGTTGCAGAGCAGCCGGCGGCAGCGAACGACGACTCTGGAAACACTGAATGTGACAAGAGCGTAGAAACTGTACATACCGAGACCGTCGATTACATGTCGCGTGAATAGATATGACGTGCCTCACGTCTAAAAGCTTGTTATTTTTGTCCGTAGCCAAACACAAACACATACCTGTTTGACACTGGCGCCATTTACGGTTACCCTTCATTTTCCACGATCTCGTTACCATGACTGGCGGATTCAAAAAGCGTCCTCTCAAACTGGTCCGCTCTGACGACCACGATGACCACACGAATTTGCAGGTCGTCCAAGCACGAACAGTCTCCCTCTCGCGAGATGGAAAGCGCATGAGGAGTTCTGCCTCCACCAGTTGTGCACGCGATGAAAGCGCCAATAGCATGCCGGCCATCTGGACAAACCGCTTTCATATACCCGACCAGACCGCACCCAAATCTCGCCGCAATGTGAATTCCGTACGTACGTTGGTCGACGTCTTTCCTTTGTTGGAGTCGTTGACTTGCTCTGTAGGATCGAAACCAGGTGCAATGGGTCGAAGATGGCATGCCGCAGGAGTTTTTGGAGGAAATGACGCGCTTAGAAGCCAAAGGTAGTGGACAGTGGGCATCCTGCATGTCATGCCACAATGGTCTTCAAGACGTCGTTCCCGGAGCAGCTCTATTCCGCTGTAAGGACTGCTGGGGCACTTTTGCTGAATGCCTAGCCTGTACCATCCGGAATCACGCTCGTAGCCCACTTCATCGTATCCAAGTACGCATCCTTCACGTCATGACCGCACCGTGGTTCATTATCTGCTATAGTACTGGAATGGCGAATGCTATGAACCAGCTACCCTCAAAGGCCTCGGTCTACGCGTCCAAATTGGCCATCAGGACGTCAATTTTTGTGTCAACCCTCAACCCGCCCACTCCAACTTCACCCTTCTTCACAATAACACCGTTCACCGAGTCAACGCCGATTTCTGCGGCTGTGATCAACGCGCTCCTCTACGCGTCCAGATGCTGCGGACGGAGCTGTTCCCCGCCACCACTCGCTTCCCAAAGACCGGCGCCACGTTTCGGATGCTGGAGGAGTACGAGATGCTTGCTGCCTCAGGCAAGCTAAGTACGCTCGAATATTATCAGGCGCTAGAACGGATGACCGACAACACGGGCGTCGCACTACCAAAGGTACGCCTATTCGTTGTGTCGTCGGTGAATCAAGATTTATGAGTGTTCTCAGAGTCGATATAAGTCCCTACTCCGAATGAATCGGCAGTTCGCCCACCTCAAGATGTTGAAGCGGGCAGGTCGCGGAGCGGTAAAGGACGGTCGTTCCCTTACCACCGAGGGTGAGCTTGCGCTCCGCTGCCCGGCGTGCCCGCGCCCTGGCTTCAACCTTCCTGATAATTGGGAGTTGATGCCAGCCGATCAGCAGTACGACCATTTGGCATCTCTTATTCGACCCACTCACATTTCTTCAGATTTCTCTATCGTTTGATTATTGCCCTGGACGCAAACTTTCGTCTCAAGAATTTGCGCCGACCTAGTACCGTGGATCCAGGTCTGCATACGGGGTGGGCTTACTTCGTGGAACTACAGGCATATTTGGACCATGTGGCCAAGTATCCAAAACAGAAAGATGTGAGTCCAATCAAGCCTCCTTGATGCCTGTTGACATCGAGATATAGATCAGTTCTTGTGCAGGTTTCAAGACCCTTGCGCATGCTGAATCGAAGAATGCCACCGGCTTGCGTGCAACCGGGGTCGGAATGGCGATATGCGCTCGGCATGAGTTCATTCTCCCCAACGGGGCGGGCGATCTGCAGCGCGGCGAACGGTAAGGTCTTTCTTGATCCACATTCAAGCTATTGCTCATGTACCCTATCTAGTTACTGTAATATGGATTACATCGGTCTTTCCGCACTGCGTCTTCCAGCGCGCAATCTCCGCGCGATTTTTTTTTCCTACGATATCGTTTGCCAATGGTCGCTCCATTTGCTGGAACGCATGCGTCGACTTCCATACTGTCTCCACCTTCCTGACGATATTGCGATCGCCTGGGGCATCCCGAAGTGTCATTGCAAGGGGCACAAGATCGAATGCCAGGTCAAATTCAGCATGAACATTCAGCCCGGCGTGGGCAGGACGGACGGCGAGGGCATCGAACGCACATGGTCGGGGTTGAACAACGCAGCGCCAGCAACAAAGGAGATGTTGCCCGGCCATCGACATGACATCCTCGACCGACAGATGGGCAGTCATAATTGGGCCAAAACGACTGGAATAGGTTCGTATTTCATGCTATCACTCATTTGACTCGGTACAGCTCGGTACTCATATTTGGTTTCTCCAGGAAAGCTCACCCATCGCAAATACGATCAGGCGCTCAAGGGACAGGCGACGCATGTGGCCGCACACGAAGAGTTTACGGCCGTCTTACCAAGTGGATGCGCCGAGAGGTGGACCAAGCAAGTCGAGGAATGGGAGGCAGATAACGGAAAGAGTAATCCGTATTTTCTCCCCACTCTTCGTGAGTATCTTGAGCTTCTGTCGATACGAACCGCTTACTGATCAGGGCCAGATGCCAGCGAAAACTCCATTCGTCAGAAATTGGCGGAGGAGGAACGCAAGGCTGATGCCGCCGCAGGGTCGTTACACGAAACCAGCGCGTCAGTCTGTATTGGTTTAGGTCTTTTGATCGAAGACGTGCAGTTCGTCTTTCTTCAAGGCTCATTTACACTATTGCTGACAATTCCTTCTAGGCGTCGTATCATCTACCTTTTGCGAAGCGACGACAGGGACGCTCCGGCTGTCGTGAAGGAGGTTCAAGAAAAGCGTTCTCAACTCCAACGTCAGCTCCGTCAGTTGCGGGACGTTCAGTCCGTGTATATGCCAGCTGTCGGGACCGCCAACAAAGACCTCGCTGGTTCCAGGGAAGGCGACGTTGAGACGGAGTTGCTTCTCCTGCCTTCAGCTCTCACTCCTGCCGCACGAGCTCAGGGGTGTATTGGAGGGGTAGACATGAAGGAGGAACAGCTTCGGGAGGCCCAATGCTTCGACGCGTTGGAGACCATTCGATCGATGCAACGTACGCGTCGTTCCGTCGCCGCCTTCCGAAAGCGGAACGTCCGTGGGCAGAGGAACACCGGGAGATCCTTTGCCATCATTCAGCGCTTGGAGGCAAAGTCGAATCTGGCGGTGCAGAAATATCGAGTAGCTCGGGCGGCGCTTATCATGTTGCGAGGGCCCGGAGTTTGGGAGGAGAGACTACGAGTACTGGAGGATGCGGACATACGGGCGATGGATAGCTTCATTTTCGATGTCGACAATGTCCCGGACGGCAAACGACGCAAGACTAGTGTCCAGTCCCAACCAGTTCAGCTTGGTAGCGGCAGCTATCAAGTCTCTTGGATCTGGCGAATGGAGAACGCGTTCGACTCTTACGAGAAGGACGAACTCAATGATTCGGTTCGTATCGAGTGGTTGAAGAGTAGGGCGAGGGCAAGGGCTTGGACGGAAGAGGTGCAGTTGTTGACCGAGGAGAAGCGGCGCATTCTTGTCTCGTTGGAGCGGGAAGGATTCCTGTGGATCACAGAGCGCTCCTCTGCTTGGGCTGATGCCAGTCCGGCCTTGGCAGCAGGGATTCGGGCATACGCTCATCGCCAGGCGGCTGTCTACCGCGGGCTCGCTAGTCATTTTGCCAATATGTGGTCGCGGCCCTGGAAATCCCAGGACAGGAAGATACCAGATCGGATCGAAATCAGAGAAGAGGTGGAGGAGTCCGAGTCTGAGGATGAGCTCGCAGTGGAGGGTTTGGCTGCAGCGCGTGCGCTGGCGGCCAACGATGATGACGCAACGTTGGACGACTGATGCAGCGCATCCTTTAACTTACTCTTTGGGACGGGGACGTTTTGTGCACACGAACATCAGACTTTTTCACCCTAATATACGCTTCATTAGACCTTACCATCAGAACAGTCGCAATTAAGTAAAAACTCGTCCGAATCATTCTTCTGGCCCTGTGAGTTACCCGACCTGGTAGATAAGTGCACACGGGAACCGTCTATATGTGGATGAGTAGGCAGGGGCACGGTCCACATACGGCTGAACAGGCACCAATGGTTATAAGCATTGGGATACAGCTTTTTGTCCAGTGTTCAGCAATGGTTATAGCCATTGGATCTGGAAACATGCTCTTTGGTTATAACCATTGATATTCCCTATCTCCAGGTGCAATGGTTGGCTGCTGGCGGTACTATCTTCGTCGACGCTTTTGACTGCTTTCGTCGACGCGCTGTAGTGGGCGATTCTGGAGGTGGCAGCTTCGTCTTCTTGAAGAATGGCGTTTGTGGAGGAGGTGAGGGAGGGGGGCTGGACGTCCTGGCTGGCGACGATGACTCCACGACGACGAACCGGTTATCTTGAATAACGAACTTCCGGTTCGTCTGCTCGTAGCGTAGCGCCGTGGTTCGTCCCTTGTCGAACTTCAGCCCCTGTATTCCCAACACCCGCTTATCCTCGTTGCCCAAGGATAGCGCACAACGCCACAAAGCGTCGTCGAGCGTCTGCTGTGCGGACACCCGGAACGTCTCCCTGTCCACCACCACACCAAACAGTTCGAAGATACGGCCCCAGATTGGGTGTACCTTCTTGAACCGTTGGCTCGCACTCCACTTCGCGATGTCGATAGGAAGCTGTCCCGGTCGTCGCAGATAGAGAAGGGCCATCGCTTCACTGTACTGGAACCTCATTGCTGGCGGGAAGCTGTCCCGCATCCAGAACCTCAGCTCCGCATCAGGAAAACCCTATATATCTTGAGTCAACTTCAAGCTACAGTAGTAATAACATCTGCCTTGAAGCCATCAAAGTGCCTTTAAGCCCTAGAAGCACTTGGAAGCAACTTGAATCTACTGTCTTTCATGCACTGACTTGAAGGTAGCTTCAAACAAATGCAGTTGCTTGTAAAGAGACCCCACAGATACATGTACATTCAAAGACTATAAGTTATCTTCAACTTTATGTCTCCGAGACATGATCATACAAGTGTCTCAAGTCATATTAAGAGTGGTGTAACATTCAGTTCACAATAGCTTCATCTCGGCCTTCCTTCATTGCTTGTCGGCGTATGACCTTTGCCTTATTGAGAAGTTCATGACGGGCCAGGTGCCAGTCCGTGTACTCTTCAGGATAGTGTAGCTTCCCTTGACGGGGTATAGCCTCAGGCTTGATACTGTGGAATAGATATAACAATGTTCATGTAGAAAGAAAAGAAAACATACTGGTAGCGTTCTACACCGCCTCGGCCTCGCAGGTGCCCGCGATGCTTTGCGCGGTACTTGGCAGCATGTTCACGTTGTCGAGCGCGTATATCTTCTTGCTCCGCTGCAGACATGGCCTTGCGGCGACTGCCTATAGATGAATATGGTGCACAGAAATGAAAGCATCAACACGCACCGTTGGGCTGCGGCGCGCTTTTTCTCGCGTCGCTGTTCGGCATGTGCCGCCTCGTATCGCCTTTCGGCCTCCCTTTGTCTGACGCGTTTGTCCTTCTGCATTTGCGACGACGGTGACATGTTGGAAGGCAGTGGAATTGCAGTGGCAGTTACGGGCGCGGATGCGACGGAGTATGATGATGGTGGTTGAGAAGTGCCGGCAAAAATGAGTGCGGAGAGGAAGTGCCGAACACACATAAGCACGATAATGCATGGTGCACGGACCAGGTGGCAGTCCGTGCGCCGGTCGTACTCCATGTCCGGCTGGTGTCGTCGTCTGGCGACGGATGTGAGAATGATGGGGAGGTTTAAGAGAAGATGGCCGTATTCGTGCGGGGTGGTGGCGGGCTGCACAAGGATGCGGCCCACACCTGGCCCAACATGATGGCAAGCCCTCGCATCTGCACTGTATGGCAGCTGTAGCGCCAATACAGCGCGAGATGCAAGGGCGTTGGGGGAGGAGCGTGGCGGGGGAGGCAGGAGGTAATGGAGATCGATGCTGCCCCCGCTTGAGACGGAGGGCTTGCGCGAGGTGTCCTGCTATCGGAATGGGGTTGGCGGGGAGGCGGTTGGCTCCAATGGGAGGTATCCAGCCTGTAAGTATGAGACGTCGACGGCACCGCAAGCGCCGCCGACGTTGATGTAATCGAACAGTTATTATGATAGAAAAAAGAACAAGCAACACACACCGTGAGCCTAATATCCCCGCTCCCGCACTGTTGACGTGCTCGCCGGCACGGCTGGGTAGCTCGTCGTCGGCGTCGTCGGGCAGAACGCTGCCCGACGTCCTTGAGGTGATGCTGCCCGCTTGACGGGGGCTTACGCGGCTTGTCCGGGCTTCAGCTCCATGGCGACGGCCACGAGACGGTGTCCTGGGGTCCAGCAGCGACGCCTCTGAAGGTTCGGGCGCTGTCCTAAGCGTCATCGCGGGTCGACGTGGGTCGGTGGTGGTGGGGAGACGGTAAGATTGCAAATCCGAATGCTGTTCGGATTCGCGGTCCGCGTCGCCGGCGCCAAATCTGGCAAACGGCGACGACGATAGCGGGTCAACACGACGTCGGGAGGAGCTGGGGTTGTGCAGGCACAGTCCTGCAATATGTATTGAGTCATCCTTGAAGTCTGTAAAAAATACAAGGCGAAAGACTTACCGCGTAGTGTCGAAACTGAAAGTCAACGTTCAAGTAAATCTGACGTCCAATGCGATCCGAGATGAACGTCGGCTGCCGTGGTTTTGTGCTCAAAAGGAGCGTATTGGTGTGTAGAGTCTATTCCAGGTCAAAGGAAGTGGTCCGGCGAGTTGCAGCGGGCTACAATGCAAGTCAACCCAGCTGAGGATGGGGAACTCACCACGTAAGGGAGTTCCCCGCGTTCTATAGAATTCGGCACCCCCAAAATAGTCGGAATATCAAACTAACAAGTATAATTGAAAATTCCGATGCTTACTTGGATAGTCCGAGTCTGTCGTCGCTGTTCCAAGCGACGACGAGCTCGTTCCGTTCACGATCCGGCAAACGCCGGATCGTGATTGCGAGCTTTTGAACATCTTTCGTTGCCTCTTACCGTGATGGCACGTCAACACCGACGTGCCATCCAGCCCCAGACTCATGTCTGGGGCCTTCCTCACCTCATACCATCCTCTATCCCGGCCTCTGGATCCTCGGGCACGTCTCCATGGCTAAGACAGCCGTGGATGACGTTGGGAATTTTGTTAGCGCGTAAGCCGTCGCCGATGACGCTGCCCTCGAAGCGTGGGACGACACCGACGACGTACAGCCCCCCAGATGCGACTCCCTGGGGTCGCAGGGTGTGGCAGCAGCGCGGGCGAGGGAGCGGGAGCAGAGGCGGGACGGCGCGCTGGGATAGCCGCGACGGCGGACAAGCGGGACGGCGGCGCACCGGTGCGCCACCCTTTTCTCTTTTTTCATTCACTTTTCTGTTTTTCTTTCCCCGTTCCCCATCGCCTCCACCCACTCCTCAATTTTCGCCAAGTCGAGATGCCGCCGGCGCATGAGGCCACGTATGCCTCACGTGCCGGTTGGTTTAAATACTGATCGTTCCACCCAATCGACTTATTCTTTCACCACCACCATCATTAACACCCGCTTTCCTCGACAAACCGTGAGCTGCTCTCCGAGTCGGTCCTATCTCGCGCATGCCGTCTCGTGCGCCGGTCCTGGCTTGCAAACACCGTGCCTCGGTCATCGGTCCCGCCTCGTGCGCGCCGGTGTAAGCTCATCGGTTCCGCCTCGTGCGTGCCGTCGACCTTTGGCAGTATGGGCCGCAGGTGCGTGCCCTCGACGATAGTTCTTTCCTTTCCTTCCCTTTTTTCTGTTTTTCATTCCATTTTTCCAGACGATCTTTACAATAAGATGAGGAAGATGTTGAATACAGACTTGAGCGAAGACATCAACACCCGACGAGCCGACCGAGGACCTGGAACACAGTCAACCGACATCGACCAATGACGATCTCGACCGAGGCTAACCAAACACGGATGAGGATGAAGGACGAGACTGACTGAGGACGAGGACAAACGAATCGAGGACGAGCACGAACGAGGCTGACCGAGAACGAGGACGAACGAGGCTGACGAGGATGAGGACAAACGAGGCTGACCAAGGATGAGGACCAAACGAAACGCTCGAGGATCATGAGGATTACTCGCGGGGACGAGCACCACACACAGTGACGAGGACAATGTATGAACACGAGGACCTTGACAACTGGGAAGGTGCCTCCGAGACTTATCCCCCGCCCGACAACTCATGCACTGTCATAGTTTTGTAGGTATAATACATCATGAGTAGTCAGCATTATTTACCCAGATTGAATTAATATCTATGATATTCCTTTTGTTGGCTATCATTTGGTTGATGAATTTGTGATCTTTATCAATGATTTTGCTGGGCTGTGAGGTGACCTGAGAAAATTTAGAACGAGTGCAGAGCCGTGTTCAGCTGTTGTACAAGCAACTTGAGGGTGTTGACAGTTGCTTTGACAGCATTTGAATTAGACTTTCAGGTGCTTTCATAGCACTGTGAGGGAATCCGTACAGTATGGTTCAAGCAACTTAAGACAAGGTTATCTAGTACATATACTTTGAGGTGCTTGTATACTACTTGAAGAGTCTTTCAGCATGCCTTGAGGTGCCTTCAAGTTTGTGTCTCTGATAACCTTGTCTTAAATCACTCCAACAGCTTTCTGGCTTTTGGTGCTTGAAGACACTTTTGGACAACTGAAGTTGACTTAAAGTATATAGGGTTTTCCAGATGCGTCTGGTCCTGAGTGTAAATCAGCTTTTCCTTCGCGCGATCCATGCCCGGGGACTTCTTGAACACGAAGTGCACGAAGGTGTCGAAGCGAAATGGCTCCCAGAACACCCGCTCGATCATCCCCTGCTGGGGCATTCGCTGAAGGCTGACTAGGCGATTGCCCAACTCAGCCCACCACGAATACACCCTCGATGGTCGATCGGCGACGCGGTAGCTGTTGAGCAGTAGGACCAGGCTGAACGGCTTTTCCCATATTCGCTCGATGAGCCCCGTCGTCAGCGTGATCCTGTATTCCAGCTTGATATCGGTGCAGAAGACGAAGCCTCGCAGGTCGCGTCTTAGGTAGACCTGTGTGGCTCGGTCCCCATGCGACCACATATTGCCTGGCTCCGAGTCGTCCTTCGATATCCAGTTTCGAAGTTCAAGCTGCTCGTATTCGGCGCCGAAGTTCTCACTGGACGTGGACGGTGCGGGGAGCTCGTCTACGGTGGGTTGTGCTTGCTGATACTGCTGTTTATCATTAACTGGGTTCATCTTACCACCCATTTAATGACATACCTTTCGCCTGCCCGCTGCTTTTGCTGGCCCTGATTGCCTGACCTGCATCTTGACTGTTCTCGCCTGTTTCTTCGTTAACCAGCTTGAACCTCATTGCCTGATTCTTGTCTGTACTGACCTTCCTCGGCTTCACCGCTTGTCTCGTCGTTACTTGCGCCTGTGGGTTGTCGATGTGCTGTTCATGACGCGTCACTTCAGGCCAAGTGTCTGCGGACTCTGGTGGCGGCGTAGGCGAGCCAGGGAGGAACAGCGGGTCGTGGACTTTGTAGTCCGGAGGCTCTGGTCCTTCCGTGTCCTCGTCCCACGGCACTTCGCGTAGCTTGCCCGGGAAGATGTTGTGACTGGTCTGTTTTGCTTATCTTAGTAACTGATTTGGCTGGTTTGCGCAGTCCACGTACCATGAAGTCCTTCGTCAACTGGAACGTTTCCCAGTACCATGGCTGCGGTACCCAGTTCTCATCGTACGCCTCCATCATTGCTTCATAGAAGGCGATATCCAGCTGCTTTAGCGTGTCGCCGGATGTCTTCTTGATTTCATGCCTGTGGCAGTAGGCCCAGGGCACGACTGTACCGAAGAATTCGTGGCGCGTGATGGCCAAGCGACCAAACCAGTTGTACAGCTTCTGCGGGTAGTCGAGGAAGTGGTCCAGATAGTCAACGACCTCCTGGCTGGGCACATGCAGCGCGATTGGTGGCATGTTGGGCGCGTATCTGCCCAGCCCGTCGTACGCGTTGGTTCGCTGCGTCGTGGTGTCTTTGGACGGTTCTGCGATGTTCGACATGTTTGACGGCGGGTACGTGTGCTTAGCAGTGGCGGGAAAGAAAGAGTTTGTTCAACTCGAAATCTCCGTACTTAACTTGCCCTGAACGTAAAATCCGCTTAAGACCGTCTTCTTGATCTTCGCCCACAGCCTCCGCGTAGCGGCCTGTGCTTCTTCTACCCAGTATTGTGGCATATCTGTACAACACTTGGTCCCTAGCCTCACTGTGTTTGCCTCATACAATGCTGCTGATCTGCATTTTTCATTTTCCAAATACCCTTTTTGTTCAGCTTTCGCATGGCTGAATAAGATTGATTCGAAAAATTCTCTGCTACATTATATGGTATTGGTACCCCATTCACTCTTTCTTTTCTTAGATGGTGTCCGCACCATCCTTGTGGTTACTGTGAATCAGTTTGAAGTGTAACGGACGCGTTTTGTGTCCTGCAGACTCGTTCGTACCATTACGGTTGTTCGGCCCGGTTAGCTGGGTAGGCTGAGTAGTGGTTCGAACTTCGTCTGGGTGGTTCAAGACTTTTTCGCCAAGTCATTTACTACCTTTACAGCTCCCTCTTTGATTCTTTCTAGCCGTTCGAAGAACTTCTTTCCGAACGTACTCTTGTCTTTGCGCGAGTAGAAGGGGATTACTCTAAACTTCGCGACTTTGTCCCTTAGGACGGTTCCATCCAGCTCGCAGAGCACGTAGTTACCACGGGTCGTTCTAGCTATCACAGCGTACGGTCCCATAAAACGTTCCTTGAACTTAGCGTTTAGTTCTTTCTCGATGCGCGTGTTTCGAACGAGGACTAGGTCGCCCGTGTCGAAGGCATGTTCTGGCATGGAATTGATGTATTCATCTCTGTACTTTTCTGCAGCTCGTTTCTTCGCCACAGTGACCCTCTTTCGCATCTCCTTTACATCTTCCTTATGCTTGATGAGCTGTTTAGCGCGGTACGCGATGAGGTCACTATGTGACACGATCTTGTCTGGGGTGTCGATCAACCAGGTTACCTCCTCAATGTCCAGCGGTAAAATAGGGTCACACCCAGTTACCGCATAGAATGGTGAGGTCCCAATCGACCTTTTAACGGTGATCCTTTCTGCCCACAACACTTCGTGCAAGTATGCTGGCCAGGTTTCGGGGTCGCCTCGACACACTTTGAACAGTGACTGGCGGATGTCCCAATGGCCTCTTTCGACCTTTCCGTTTGCTTGCTTGTTATATGGGGTGATTAGGATGCCTATGACACCGTACTTTTCTTCGATGTGCCTTATTGCTTTCTTGATTGCTGGCCCGTTGTCGGTCACAATCTCCTTCAAGCATCCCCACCGGCACAGGATGTCCTCGAAGATCCATTCTCCGAGTGTCTCTGCTGTTTCGTTGACCAATGCTCTCGCTTCAGGCCAGCCGGTGAGTCCACATCGTGCTACTGTTACAGCGTTGTAGTTCTTGTACTTCGCATTCTTATCTTTTGCACCTGAGTTAGGCATCTTAAATGTGTCAATGTATGCTCGCTCAAAGATGCCCGGCGTCGTTGTGATGACGGGCTCGATGTGAATGTTCTTCTTCTGTCGCTTTTGACAGAGTAGACATGTGCGTACATACCATTTCACGTCTGCCTCAAGTCCTGGCCACCAGAATCGCTTGCTAACCAGCCGTTGCACTGAGTACTGCCCTTTGTGGCCACTCTTGTCGTGTAACATTCTGACGACTCCCATTCTGTGGTGCTTCTGAAGAACTCTCTTATGTTCGCCGTCCTTATCCAGCCGATACAGTCGACCGTTGCGCATGAAGAATCCTGACTTCCACCGCTCTAGTTGCGACTTTTCGAGGTTCGACAAGTGTTTTGACTGCGTTGTGCCGGTCTCGAGCAGCGTTGGTAACTCTGGTAGAAGTCGTTCCCATTGCTGCTCACGGTCCGATCGTCGACCGTCGGGGAAGGTGTCTGTTCCGACCCATTCCTCGACCTCTTCCATAGCCATAGCACATTGACGGAGGCCAGAGAGCTTCGTTCTCAAGTCGTCAGGCATTTCTAAACCTTCACTCGAAGTCACACTTTGCGTGAATCCTGTTCGAGTGTCGATCTTGTCCTTAAAACTATCGAATTCCAGCGGCTCATCCTTCGCCGGAAGGTCCTCTGGTGCCTCGTATTCGAACGTTTGGAGTTCGTCAGCTTCTTCATCTGCTGGTTTCGGCACTACTTCGTCTTGGTCGGTCGCAGGGCGCCTACTTAGGCCGTCCGGGCCATGTACCTTGCCTGGCACATGAACTAGTGTGAAGTGATACATCAGTATCTCTTCAGCCCATCTCTGCAAGTTGGCGTTGGCCAGCGAGTCGACGTTCGACAACATTCCTTTTATGTACTTTGCATCAACTTCAATCTTCAACTTCCAGCATCCCAACAGGTAATACTTGCAGTATGCTAGCGCTCTATGCAGTCCGTACAGCTCTCGCTTGGCTTGCAAGTATCTAGCTTCACGGTCATTGAGTGTAATTGACATGAATTTCGCGAAGTACTGCTTCTTGGGATCGCCAGGATCGAATTGTGACAAGTAGAAACCGACGGCTTGATAAGAGGTGTCCACGGATAGTATGATTGGTGTCGACCACTCGTACCGTAATGGTTTCAACATTGGACAAGTTCGTATGGCCTCCTTAAGTGAGTCCATGCTCGCTTGTTCCGCTTCTTCCCATTGAAACTTAACCAGCCCTTTGGTCAGCCTAGTTAAGGCATATGCCTTCTTCGAGTAATCTTTCACGAATGCCCTGAAGATCCCTGCTGTCCCCAGGAATGAACGGACCTCAGTGAGGGTCTGACACGGTGGCCAGTCCGAAATCACTTTGACTCGATCTTCAGCGGGTTTTCGACCTTCATATGTACAGACATGTCCAACTACTACGATTTCTTCAGCACAAATGATCGCTTTGGTGCCCGAGAAAGTTCCTCCAGCGTACTTCATTCGTTGTATGATGCGCATCATGTTTGTACAATGCTCCCATACGAACCGTCTGATGCCAGGATTCTCGGGCAACGTCTCAAATGTACCGTCTGGCTGAATATACCTGCTCACCGGTCCCTTCACTGGTACATCGTCGATGTAGGGCCTCGTGAATGCTGGTATTTCATCCCTTAAGATGTATGTGACATCGTCATGAAAGATGGGGACGGAATTCGTCCAGCCCATGGGCAGTGTCCGTAATCTGAGCGCTCCGTACGGTGTCGAGAAAGTTGTCATGTCCCTCGACGCCGTAGCTAGCATCCGCTCGTCGTACCCGACATACAGATCCAGCGTTCCCCCACATGAGAGGCCCGCGAATGCTTCTGCTAGTTCTTCTGTAGCAGGGGGCAGTCCGGAGTGCGCGATGGTGACCGCGTTTAACGGTTCTAAACTGTGCACTAGTCGCAGTTTCTTGCCATCCTTCTTGACCACACAAAACCATCGCGAGCGATACGAGGAGTTCGATGGCTCGTACACACCCGTGTCGATCTTGTGCTTGATGATCTTACATACTTCTTCATAGATGCCTGGCGGTATGGGGATGTTTCTGAGCACCCAAGGTGTATGCGGGATGACCGGCATATCAACAGGTGGGAAGTATTCCTCCTTGAAGCTCCCTTTCTCATCTTCCGACCAGGCAAATCCTTCATTCTGCAGGCACATTACTTGGTCTACCAAGTCGCGTTCCGCCTCCCACAAGAACTTGCCAGCGTGATCAGCTTGTAACTGGGTTCTTCGTTCGGCTGTATAACGGCCGGTGGGCTGGAACTTGAACGGTAACTTCGACAGTTGGGGCATGCCCTTAAGTGGGTCCCCATGAATGTGCCTTTGAATGCGAAACTCTTCTGGTAGAGTTCCTAGGTGCGACTTTACTTTGAGGTGCACCGGTTTGTACTTCTTGGTAGCAAACACCCCTCGACGCCTTGATAAGCGTTCGGCTTCGAAGAACTTTTCTCGCGCTTCTCCCATGTAGTCCCTGGGCATCGTGACCGTGTAGTCGTTGAACATTTGACTGAGTCCAATTGGCACACCGTGAAACAGATTCATAGTGACTCGGGAGACATGTTCGTCCTCTTGAACATCTTCGGCGATTTCCTTCAAGTTAAACAGCTTTCGAAACCCAAAGACGCGACTGTCTTGGTGTGTCTCGATGGGGTGCTTACTTTCAGGCATCGGGACGGTGTAATTCGCGTCCACTGGCACCGTATACGCGTACTTGTTGCGTAATGGCTTAACCAGCCTTTGCACTTTCGCAGCCGATTTCTTCAGGTAAAGGCTGGATAGCACACCGCGGTCAAACGCTCCGTCCTCTTCTGCCGGGGTGTATGTTTCTTTGACGACGACATTGCCTTGGCTATCAGCTTCGAGAATGAGTACCACCTCTCCTTGTTCTTGCTTCAATTCCTTGAGCGGTTCTGAAAACCCGGCGGGGTATCGTGTGAACCTTGTGGTAGCAGATTCTTGGGCATTTGACCCCGTTTGTAGGTTGGGCAGGTCAATTTCTTGCCTGTCCCAGGGTCCTCTATCGTAGCGATCACATCACCATTCGCAGTTGAATGCAGACTGATCTCTGACACAACTTCGAATGGTCGTCCGAGCAGGACTTCGTACGCGGGATCCTTAAGAATGTGCAACTGGAGATAGTAGATGATCCCCTCGAAGTCGAACCGCACGTTCCTGGCCAGGCCAAGGGTCTGTGTTCGACTCTTATCCGCGCTCTCCATGGTTATGGTGAAACTTGGATCGTAGGAGATCCCCAACTCCAGTGCTGCCTTCAACGACATCGACGCGATCTGCGATCCCCCGTCGAGTAGACTCTCTTTTCGTCCGCTCTTGTTGACCAGGGGCCACATTGTTCGCAAATCAGCGTTTTCAGGCGCCACATTCGATCGTGGTACATGATATGGACCCGTATAACCAGTTTGGTTGTAGAATTGCTCTACTGGGTCTTCAACTACGATAGCGCCTTCCGGCATGTGCGCTGTCTTTTCTGCTGTGACTTTGAATACAGCGTACGTTGGTGAAGCATCCTGTTGGAGGTTCACCTTCACGTTTTTGGCCTTCAGCGTATCGAGCAAGTTCTTCTGCCACGCGGTGTTAGTAGCCAGTAATGACTCAGGTAACAACGCCTTCCACATCTCCTCCCATTGTGGGTTGAGACGGAGCAGTTCTTTGAGCTTCGATTCACGCTTGTAGGACTTGGTTTTCTCTTTAATTTTATCAGGCAGAGTTGAATCGGCCGCCTTCAGGTCGACTTTCTCCGGTTCAGGTTCTGGCTGGTTAAGGGCGTCTTTGAGTTCCTCAAGTTCGTCCTCTTCCACTTCCGATTCTGATTCCGAAGCGTCTTCCGTCACTATCTTAGGTAGCTCCTCTGCAGGAGGTTGCGCTGGTTGAACAGGCGCGAACTTGACTCGTCGCGGAATCTCGACGACAACTCGGTCCTTCTTCCAGCTGGTACCAGGTCCTTTTTGAACTGGTACGTCCTTCGGCTGGTTAGGGACTTCTTGGGGACTGCTTCGTGTGCGTACAACGTTTTGGCTCTCCAGGTACTGGGATGTAGGTCCGAGTCCTCCTCTCATCGAGCCTAGTTGAAACCCTGTTGACCTCCGTTTCCCATCGCCGTCAAGAACACTACTTGACCGTCGTACGTGAAGTCATCCGGCGCGAAGTAGTCCTCTTCGTTGCCCATCGCGTTCTGCGCGCGAATGTTCTTGAGCTGTTCTTCCTTGAATCGACGAACGAACTCACTGGGCTTCACACCAGAGATTGCTTTGCGTGGTATCGATTTCCCATTCTTCAGGAAGAACCACCGCACGTTTTCTAGTTTGAATATCCAGCCTTCTTGTTCGTCCTTCTTACGCTGCTCACAGGTCTCGATGAAGTGGGCTGGGTCTTCACAATAGAAACACCCATCGTTCATGAAACCTCGAGTCCCCTGGTTGCCGTGACCCATCTGCATGCCTGGTCCCGGTCGAACCATGTCTGGTATACGGCTGCTTTGAATCGCCATGTTGTACATCGGTTGCGGATAGTAAGCAGCCGATGGTTCGGCTGTATAAGCCTGTTGGCGTGATTCTCGTTGGTTCTGCAGCACCAACTCAAGCAGTTTCTGGACCATGTTGGGCGTCTCGTTGAGCCGCTTCTCTTGTGCATTGATGGTGTCCCTGAAGCTAGCCAACAAGTTGTTCATATCCTGTAGATCTTCGAGTTTGACTTTCGTCGTCCCGGGGGTAGCAAACTGCGCCCGAACTCGCTTTCCTCGATTTCGGTCTTCACTCCGGCGTACTGAATACCAGAATTGAAGTAGGTGCTAGTAGCCACGACCACTTCATCAATCGTGAAGGTGATTTTCTCCGGAGGCGGTTGTGCTTGCAACGCCTTCGTGCGGAGGCCGGTGAAGACAGCGTCCCAGACGACTGGCTTCAAGCATCCTCGAATGTGTTCCACTGCCGCTTTCTCCGTGATGTCCTCATTCTTCACTAGGTACTTCAGGATATGGACGACTTCTCGCTGACATGCCATCCAGCGCGTCTTCGTACCAGCCTTTTCTTCCTTGTATTCAGATATAGCGTCTCGCAAATCATGAATAGAGTACTTGATATCGCCCGGACCCTTGCTATAGCTCGCGAGAACCGCCTTTCGGAACGCTTCCCACTCACCAGCGATGTACTCTGGCATCACGAACCATGCATCGCGATTATCTGCGCCGGCATACAGCGCAGCTAACTCGATTTTGGCCGCGTCATCCTCTATTTCATGGTTCGAGAACAACAACTCCATGTTTAAGAAGAAGTCGATGATACGACTCTTTTTGAAGACTGGCGCATTCTTGCTTTCTTGCTGGGGAATCCCCTTTTTCTTGATCAGGGTCTTCGTCTCGGGAGAGACGAACTTGTTTGGGTCTAACGTTCTCGGTGGCATGATGTCTGATAGTGTCACTGATCGTTCTTTGACTGGTGTTAACTGGGGTGAATCAGGTAGTGGTATACTCTCTGGTTCGGGTGAACTTGGCAGTGGTATTTCTCGCGGATCTTCGTTAAGGTCGGAGAAGAATTGACTGTCTGATTCGGGTTCTTCTTGCTTGATTTCAAAATCTAAGGTCGCGTTGTCTGAATCCGGTACTGGGGTCAAAGGACTTTCTGGTCGCTCTGATTCAGGTGGAGGAGACGGTGACTTTGGTTTCATTTTCTTCTTGGACTTTCTCTTGATTTCAACGTTCTTTCCAGCAAGTGCTTTGATGGCTCGCTCTTTGTCGGCTGGATAACTGTCTTTGAGTGATCCCGGAACGTGAGGTCTGGTTCTTAAAGTTCGCGCTGATGTACTTGGCGAACTTGGTGTGAACTGTTCATCTTGAGAAGGTGTATATCGATCTGAATTTCGAGGCTTGGGTCTAGGTCTTCTAGCGTCCAGCCTGTGCTTTCAATTCGATGTCTTGTACTTGTGTTTGGAGATCGACAACAGCAACTGTACTGTGTTGTCAATGCTTAACCCCCCTCGCGGTGGGCTCCAAAATATGATGTGCAGTGTGATAAAGCGGCGTGTAATCACCACTATCTAACCAACAACAAATCTACTGGTGCTTGTGGTACGGAACGGTTGTCCTAATCGTGTGATCGGGGAACGGCTGGTTAAGGTAGCAGTGGACTGATACGTCCGTTTTGGTGCACGAATGCGGGTTGTTTTGGGGGGGTTGTAAGCGAAGAGGATCTACGCGAAACACCTAATCGAATAAAGACTCAAAGCCGAACAGAGCTCGCCAGGAAGACGGTGACGCGAAGGCCGGGACCGCTCAAGGGTAGGTGTTCTACAGTACTGGGGCGACCGAACGGACAACAGTGCACTGACTTGTTATCTGCGTTGATGCTAGCCTCGTGTACCAAACTTACTTCTCTACTTGGGTGTGACAGATCGTTCTTTTGAGCGTCGGTCAGATACCGTGGCCACAAGACGTTCTTCGGCTGCTTAACGTCGCACCAGTTCAGGCTAACTAGGCTTCACTTTCACAAGGCGGTTGTCTCTGGGGAGACGATTGCTTGCTACTTGGATCCGTGCGGTATCTCTGGGGAGAAGTCCGGGCTCACAGAAGTTAACTGGGTACTTGACGTCAAGGGACTGCGCACGATTCTTGTCTGCGGTTCTTGAGTATCTCGCCACTTAGGCGTCTTAGGAGACTTTGCTTTGCTTAGGTTCTTGGCTGCTTAAGGGTTTGGGTGGGCTTTCAAACGTGTTGAACTTCTTATTGGGCGCGAACCCGAGTCAGATTACTACAGAGGAATGCTTTGTGGGCTTTTCACTGCGGGGCACTAAACTACTGTACTCTACAGACGCGACGCTACTTATACACTCTACAGACTCACCCCGGTAAGCTACGTAACTACTCGACGGCTGGATACGGTCCGTACAAAACATGAGTCCCTACTCAGCCTGCACGGGCAAAGGTCACCAGACAGTTCCCGCCGGCGCATATGCCAGTTCCTCTACGTTCAGATGTTGCGTAGACCACCCATGGACTCCGAGAAGCAAGGCGCTGCGTGCTCAGATAGGCGTTCGCGTGTACTTTTACTTAACCGGGCGCTTACCGGCTTATCCAGCCTTTGCACCAGACTTGGGCGTGAGCCCATTCAATCGCGAGCTACCGCCAGTGCGCATGCACTGAGATGGTCCGTGAACTCGAATGGTGACGCGCTGAAGCGTTGGGCAACTTATCTGGATGGCTGATACCACATGTAGTACATGAGGCGGGTCTTCGAGTCATAATCCATATGGATCGCGCCTCGCTGCCAGTTTCACATCAATCAGACGCGTCGACCGATGAAGGTGATTCTCTTGAGATAACCGCGAATCATCCCCGTTCGGGGTTTTGACACTGGTTTATTGTTATACGACTTTTGTCACAATGAACAATGTACCGTCCGCTTTTGGTAATGAACTCCGGAGGTTGTGAACCCCGCTTCGACTCATTCAATGCTGAGGATCATGTTGCGGCTGGTAGAGCGTCGTCGGAAGCGACGGCTGTTCATCCTTGATTCGGATGTTGCTTGTGTGGCGCAGTTACGCGTACAAGGTGAAAGGACCTCCTCAGAGGGGACAACTGGGTTTATGATATTCAGCCCTGGCTACTGTCGTTCTTTGACTAATAGTTACATGCTTGGAGTTCTCTCCTTGCCCTAGAGAGCGTCTCCGTGATGACCTTTGTAGCGTATCCAGCCTTGCTTCCGCTTGGCTCTTAGTTGCATATGGCTGTCTAGAAATCGCAAAATTCTGGATTTCTGGCCATGTAATCTCAACATGCATATCAGCGTCATGAAGAAGGTGGCGGAGATGTTGATATTGAAGATTTCGCCCCAGATCTCGGGCGTCTCATGCTCTAGAGGGTCGCCTTTCTCGGTGTGATTCTTTAACTTCTTCTGTACAAACTCTGGGTCAGAGGGTTTGCCTGTGCCAGCACTGAATGACGCGAGAATCAACGCAAGCAAAGGAGTCAGGACATTGGTACCGACTTGTTGACCAGAATGTCAAGTCTTCCATCCGTAGCCTGAATCCGCTGCACCGCCGCCTTTATGCTGGATTCGCTCGTCACGTCTAAGGTCAAGCTGCACTCGACGTGAGTATACTGCCATGCGATTCGCAGACCACTCACGGAATCAACTGTCCTTCAGTGAACGAATCAGCAGCTGCTTGCAGCGTTGATTCGCGTCTTCCTCCGATGTAGACTTTGGCGCCATTGGAGGCGAAACCTTTAGCGATAGTGAGGCCACTGGTGCAATTCTGTCAGAGGCACATGACACGAGAAGCTAGAAAACTTACACGCCTGTGCCTCCGCCACTGACAAGAGCTACCTGGCCGTTTAAGGACATCGCAGTTCCCATATTTAGGCTGATCATCACTATAAGAGTTGATAGAATGGCAGCACCAAATTGGTACAGAAATTTTGTGGAAGTGGTAAGGGATAGTCTCTTATCAACGGACGCGAAGACTGACGACGGCAAGCGTGTAGAATTAGGTAAATAAGAGACTGCCTAACCTAATGCCGACAGACCGGCAAATGCTTGACTTGCCAAGGGAGTGGCAGCTCAGCGCCATGTTGTTGTGCTTCTGATCGATTGGGATATTATGAAAGATATTCGGCGAGCTCGGCGAGTTGCGCTTGTCATGCGTGGTCATAAGACTGAGGGGACGGGCCGTCCCAAGCACTACTAGTAGTAGTAGTACTACTACTAGTGTCATCGAACATGGTCCACTCAGGTTGCGCTAGAAATCCGGTGGAAAAGGGCGGAGGTCTGAATGGGTGAGCGGTCGAGCTGTGCATACTGTCCAGATGACTATGTGCAGGTGATAGTTCCAGATTTGGCGCCGGCGTGTTGGAAACTGACAAGTCATTCTCGAGTCTCACCGCAGAAGAAGCTCGCACACAGCCCGGGGCGCCAGAGATACTCAGGATATTGACTGACCGAAAACCTGAGTGTGCGCCAGATATGGGCGAATGTGGCAGTTGTTCGAGGGCAGGCCCTATTTGAATCGATCATCAAGATGACTATTGGTATTATGAACTCAGTACGCCAGGAGTTTACATTGAGCGCTGCTACATCTGGGAAGGGTGTTGAAAAAAGTAACAGCAACCGAAAACACAGGTACTTAGTACTGACCGCCTACCCTGACAGCTGTCCACCATTTGACCTTCGTCATCTCGCATTTTCACGGATTGACAAGGGCCAATCCGCCATCCACCGAAACAATCGCCCCGTTGGTGTAATTCGAAGCAGCCAGATACATTGCCGTCATTGCCAGTTCCGCGTCACTACGTTCGTTCGTGATTAGCACTGCAGCGGTTCATCCTGCCAATGGCATGTCACTCACGTTCCCGCTCTCCCAGTGGGCGTAGGTGCAATGAGGCCCGGAAGGGGTGTATCCAATGGTCCGTCAAATTCAACCTTCTCATAGCTAAAGGCTCCGGGTTGTATAGAATTCACACGGACTGGGATCTTCCTGTGCGCAAAGTCAGTAGCGAGGCTGACGGTGAGCTTGTCCAGTGCGGCCTTGGAAATGCTGTACGAAAGCTAAACGGTCAACGTGAGTCACTGATCATCTTCTGTAGCTGCGGGGACAGGTATAGACTTACACTGAGAACTGGTATCCACATGTTGATGTCTGCGCCAATGGACGAGATGTTGATGACGGATGAAGTCGCATTGCGCGACTCGGCACCTTTGACGAGGAGGTCCAAGAATGCACGCGTCATGAAGAAGGCGGCGGAGATGTTGATATCGAAGATTTCGCCCCAGATCTCGGGCGTCTCATGCTCTAGAGGGTCGCCTTTCTCAGTGTAATTCTTGAACTTCTTCTGCGCAAATTCTGGATCAGACGGAAGGGCTATACCAGCAGTGATGAAGTGAGTTGAATGGACTCGAGTGTAAACGACAGTGCAGGACTGACTTGTTGACCAGTATGTCGAGTTTGCCGTCTATTTCTTCGATATGCCGCACCGCCGCCTTGATGCTGGATTCGCTCGTAACGTCTAGCGATAAGCTGTATACAGTGTAAGCATCTTCCCAGACGATACCGCCAATACGCTGGATACTACGCACGGCACTAACAGTCCTTCGGTGAACGAAGCAGCAGCCGCTTGCAGAGTTGCGTCGCGTCTTGCCCCAATGTAGACTTTGGCACTATTGGAGGCGAGACCTCTAGCAATCGTGAGGCCGCTAATACCAGGTTGTCAATGCTGCAAGAGCAACACGAGCTGAGGTACTCACACGCCTGTCCCTCCGCCACTAACAAGAGCTATTTGGCCGTCCAAGGACATTGCAGTTCCCATGTGCAAGCTCGCCATCGTAGTATGATCACAGCTCCAGATACATAGAACTTTACACCGAGTGCTCAGTGAAGATGGCCCCACAGCTAGCGTCGCATTTACCCACGGGCCGCTGATTGTGTGGACTGGAAGGGCAGACTGACTAACCTATGCTGACAGACCAAGATACACACGCCTCGCCACGGGTCAACACTATGGCGTCGCGCTTTTATCGGGGCCGTTCCGAGGACGCATACCGGAACTGGCGATGCGCTCAAATTGCGCTAGTCAAGACTGACAGGCCAATGGTTACCACAGCATGAAGGTCAAACTCCAAAGCTCCGAAGAGAACGATGGACCCTTTTTTGTCTGTTGGACCGACTTCAAGCTCTCGAGGGGCGAGGTCTGTGATTGCTTTGTAGTAGCCTCAGGTGAAGAGGAGAAAGGGCGTGTAGATAAAGCAAAGCCAAAGAGTAATACCGCGTCACGCCGCACGCGTGCTGAAATTGCCGGGAACTGCCGGGAATTGCCGGGAACTGCCGAACACTCTTGACTTTCAAGTTTCCTACCGCCATGTACATACGAACGCTGCGCCAGCAAACTTCGAGCGGCATGCCGATCTCATCTCTTCTTGAATAGCTCTTGTATGCCGTCAAATTTTCATTGAGAGAAGACGATGGACGGCTGGCATAGGTGCGTCCAAAACACACCAAGCTAACGCGTTAGCAGGACTCACATCTATGTCAGCATGCGCCACATCAATGCTTTACACCCGTGAACCCTAGCCTGACTCATCTCGAGTTTTGGCTGTTCTTAAGTGCCACACCATCCGTACATCAGCCTCTAACCCTACCATCCTCACGTCTTCGCCACCTAATCATCAAGCTGACTGTCTTCACACCTCTTCTCGTGGACCTCCTCGACGCGACGTGCGAAACTCTAGAGTCTCTCTGTTCACTTATGTGCGGTATCTCAATCACAAATCATCGACGCCTCGTAGAACTCTTCGCCCCTCCATCTCTACACGAACTCATACCCCCCGATGACTCTTCTCCTCCCCAACATTCCAGACTCATGGACCTCTCTGCGAGAACTGGCGTGCGGCAGCGACATGCCGCCCGCCGGCATCTTCAAGCGTAATCTCCCCACATCTCTGCGAAGTTGTGCGAACCCTCGCAATAGGACACCCCACCTCCGCCTCGTTCCCCGTTCGGATGCTATCAACCCTCTCAATAGGTCACGAAACTTCGATGATCTCGTCATTTTCGATACCTGTGAACGACCGTTGAGGCTCGAATCGTTGCCAAAGGTATGTTCGGACCGCGGAGTACGCCTGAGGGTGTACGATCACTCTATCCGAGTCGGTATAGCACTTGGCTCGACGCTTCCTAGGTATGGGACAGACTGAAGACAATGCTGGTGTGTGCTCATTGAGAAAGATTGAATTCCGGCTCGCTAAAGGGCTTGTGCAGAACCAACTGTCCGTGATTTTTGTACAATACTGATACATACAGTGTCCTATGTTAGACATGGAAAGGGCCTGTGTGACGATGTATATGTCTGCTCATACACGTAGGCTAGGTTACCTGGCTACTAGTTTTGGGTAGAAGAGATTGAACCTAGAGACTCGCCATTTAATCGCTGATTGTGAACTGTCGATAGAGATCGGTCAGAATAGGTGGATACAAAGAAGTCAAGTCAGGGTATGACGCTTGGTGCTCAAGCACGGAAAAGCTCCAGTAGTCACAAGTATTGTGCTGACGAGACCGGACGATAGGTGCCCAATACCACCGGGGGCATTCACCAACTCGTTCCGATTGGAACGAGTTTAACTCGTTCCAACGGCACCTGAGCGAAACCTGAGCGAAAATTTGAGGTTTCAGATACATCCGGCGACTTAGTAATCGGCCCGTACTCATAAACGAACCAGTTCGTAGTTACAAATGATTATTCGTATGAGATTATTCGCAATTCGCGTGATGCTGACAATGAGGGACCGGCTATATTAGCCGCCACCGACGCGCCGCCTCACCGACGCGCCGCCCGTTCATCGCTCTGATCCTGAACTCGGCATGGTTGAGCAGAGTTTTGTGAGGTGTATGCTGCAGGGTATGCTGCAGGGATAGCTACAGCTGTGGCTGCGATCCATGTTTGCGCACGTTGACCGAGCCAGCCACTCTTTGCTAGATCATCTCATCCGCCATAGTCGTCGATCGTGGTCGCCCAAGCATACGGTCAGCCAGACGAGCGACCTCTGGCGTACGGCACAGCCGTGGAAGATCCTACGACCGCGAAAACTACGAACTCAACCAGGCGGACGGAATTAAGCGCCCGGAGTTGCGACGCGTCGACGAACAGGGAGGTGCGTGTGGGTTTCTCTCTCTCGAGTCGACTTCTCAACGATGCCCGTCACGCAGCGCGCCCTAGATCATCTGCACTCGCCCACGACGCCTTGCACATCATCTCTCCAACATCCGGCCTACTCCAAAACCCATCCATTCCGCCTCTCAGCTCGATTCTCGCAGTCCATCGTCCACAGCGCATTCTACGCTTGTAGACCACCTCCTCGTCCAGCGTACGCTATCCAGATTTGAGCGCACAGTACGCATCTGCCGGGCCAAAAGCCTTGCTTTTGCCATTCTGTCAGTGCTTTCAATTCTGGCAATAATGATACACTGACCTTTCCTTGAAGGGCCTGCGGCCTGTATACTGTTGTATTGTGAGTGTCCCCATGTCCTCTCTCTTTCGTTAGCTGATCTCTGGCTGGGACCGTTAGATCTGGATCTACGTCAGTATTCTCATACTTTAGATCGGTTCTTGCACTGACGATACGACAGTCCTGAAAAGTACGGTCAGTTTTCTCAAGTTACGCCGCGGCCGTGCCGTTTGATCGTTGTTGATTCCAGTCAGTGCATTTCGACCTTCTGTGCAAGTTTTGTTACCCACAGTGTTGTAGAGTCCGCTTCTCTCTTCATTCGCTTCACCACAAGTTTCTCGGGGAATATGTCAGCGCCCATCGACATTCCAGGTGCCCATCGAGTACCACGAGGAGCAACTACTGACCAGGCTTGTGTTATCCTTTCGTGTTACGGTGAGCCAGACGGACGTACCAATGTGGAAGCACGACGGCGTGTTGCCCACGCCATACAACTTCTCGCCAACGATTGCCGTTTGAGACGCGTACTTCGACGAGTAGTACGTCACAATGACGAAGAAGACCGCAGGGCGCTGCTTGTTGTCGAGTCAGTGTTGTCTCTTTCCTTCCTCGTATCGGCCTTTGATTGCAGACCAGCCGCTTGTCCCCTGGCCACCATCTACCTGCCCATGCTGCTTTCTACGACCCCAATAACATGGCATATCTCGGTGAAATCTTCTGGGAAGATTCCAGTTGGGTCTTTCGCTATCCTCTGAGTCCTATCGCCGTCTCAAGCTTCGAGCTTCCAACCTTCTTGGGCTCATAGTGAGTGACTTGACTATTCCTGTACTTGCTATTCATGTTCTGTTCCCAGTACCATTGATTGACGACTAAGTACTCACCACTTTGCGATCAAAGAATCTCTCTTGATCTTTTCAGCTTCTTGTTGTGCGGTGATTTGGTTTGCAGTATCTACCTACGGTCTTTATCGAACACTCACACATGCCTGCCTTTCTTGTAAGCCTGTGAGGTTGTATCATCACTTACCATATCTTGTGTATCGAGTAATCGTTTTGCTTTTTCTTGTGGTCTGCACTATTTGCACAGTCAGTAACGGTGAAACGACTCGACAAGATGTCTAGACCATGATTTGATGCTGTACCTCAAGTGGGTTGCCAACACCATCGCCCAAAGGTGTCGTCCTTGCTGTCCCGCGGGGGGGCTAACATGAACATAAATTTATTTGTCCTGGAACCTTAAACATCGAAGACCTATTACAGGCCGCACTATGGAATTCTAACGTACACGGCGTTCTGTTGTCCATTGCTCTAATCAACGTCCTCGTGTGGTCCGGATACGCTCCCACGCTACATTCGCCAAGATCTCATCCTTTGTATCTTTGACGAGAACCGAATCCTCGTCGCTGAAAGAGATCGACGTGTATGAGTCCTGCCCGTCATCCTGCTGCTCCTCCTTATGAGGGAGGTCACGGCCACCTGCGACAGCGATGACTCGTACACCGACATGATGTAGTACACCCTCAGGAGATCGTAGGCAGTCGTAGGGCCGCATGAACTCTCCTTTGTTGGGACCCCGAAACGCGTATATCCGATAATTACGGCCAAATCGCCCACCGGGATGTATGGGCTCACAGAGCTCAGGGGTAAGGATACTCTTCTTCTGCGGAATGAGAGTCTTAACGGCGCAACGTAAGAGCGCAAGGGGAAGATGCGAACCGCCGGGATTATCTGTGAGCACGGCGACAAGTCGAGTACCCTGTTCCTCTTCTTCCGTCTTCCTCTTCTTGGAGCCGGCTGCTTTCTGCCTTGTGTCCTTTTCCAAAGCTTTGTACAAGATGTCGAAGCGGAAGTTCCGTAGCGCAGGATCCTTCAACCAGTGATCTTTGTCAAAGACTGCCCTCACGAGGGGTACAGGGGGAGGCGGAAAGCGGGGACGTCGGGAGAGGAGAGTGGGATCATTATCTCGCAACTTCTGTGCATATGCGGCGGGCCCTTCAAGAGCATCTTTCTTGCTATACCACGGAGATTGATAAGCAATGTCTTCAGGCTCCCATGTCCAATCGCGATTCCATTCCTTCACTCTTTCTTCCAATGGACCAGCAAACGCAGTCTGACCAGGAAGAAGAGGGCATGCGATTCGAAGTGGCCACCTAGTACTAGTTGAAAGGAGGTTAATTAGTTATCGGATGAATATAGCTGAGCTGCGTTACGTACTCCCAATCTCGTATATCCTCATAATGATACACCTCGATGGGGGGGAATTGAGGCCGAACCATAGTGAACTGCACCTGGATCCGTATACCGTTCATGTATGTACGTTCGATAACTTGATGCGTATCCTGGTTGAAGCGACGCAAGAGGACTCCTTGGCCAGGCTTATCCAGAAGTACGTCCTTGACGACGGCTTGTTCTTTATTGTGAGGATCGCCTTCCAGATTCACCATGACTTTGCGGCCTAGCCACGGCGTCGGACCAGTGTAGCCCATAAAGACGGGCTGGCGGCCGTTCTCGGCGGGCTCGGAACCACCATACCAATCCTTATCCACAACGCGAAGAGAGTTGACGTGTACAACGAGAGACTGAGAATGTGAGAAATCGTGACGAGTAGATGAGCGAGTGGTACTGACCTTGACTTCTATTCGATCATCATTATGAAGATGAAGAACCACCGTAGCGTGACGCTGTCCTCCCTTCTCCGAGATGTCAACCACAAACCCAGGACCAGCTTCTCTCCCGTTCGGCAACCGACACCTAACCAGATCACCGACCTTCACCACTTTCATGAGACGGTGTTTAGGAACACAGATGCAATCGCCATTGTCGGTGAAAAGCTCTACACCTGCGAGGAATGAACGACTGGACAAGGTGTGGTGTCCAACCTGCTTTGTCTCCATGTCCTCGAAGAGATCTCCGAACCCCAGGACCCAGTTGGAGGGACGCGGAAGGGATGCGTCAGAGCGTGCGCGCAAAGAGCGGAGGATGGGGTGTTGCGAACTGAGGAAGAGACTAAGGAGAGAGGGATCAATGCAGTTGGTGAGGTGGTGTTGGGCGACAGAGAAGCGAAGATGAATCAACTCGAGATCATGATCAAAGATGCGATGAGAGAGTCCTTCGTACTGGCGGCATTCTCCCTCTTGTTGTGTGACGGCTCGAGGTATACTACCGAGAGGGGTGAGACGAGGTGACGGACGATGGATTTGACCCGTCCTCTTCCTCTTGTTTCTCTTCTCCTTCGGTGTTGGTGCGAGCCAACCGACGACTTCTCCCACTCCCTGTTCGGGCATATCATCGATACCGGACATGGGAGGGCGAGGAACGACGAGGATGCACAACAAGGGATTGTCCGTTTCGATCTGATTACGCATGGCATCGGAGTCGCTTTCGATCTGGCGAAGCTGGACCTGCTTCTCTTGCAGCGCACGAGCCGCTTCTGCCTCCATTCCATCATACACATCCTGTAATCTTTTCGCATCTGCATCCAGAGCTGCCTTCTTCGCGATCCAAGCTCGGCGCGCATCCGCCCTTGCAGGAACAGTGCCTACTTCTCGCTTCTTCGCGTCTACCTCCCGAAGAGTTCTCTCTCGTGCAGCCGCCAGCTCCTGGTGCTGCTGTTGCCTCAATTCGGCAATCTGCTCTCCCTTCTCGACCGCTAGGTGCTGCGCTCGGTCGAGCTTCTTCTTCAAGGCCTCTTTCTTCGGCAAGTCATCTTCGGGGATGAATTGGCGGACTATGAGCCCAACATCTTGTTTGTACAAGCCCGATGGAATCGTAACCCAGCAATTGACGAGGGAAGGGATAGGAGGGAGCTGTATGGTCTTCAGGAAGCAATGGTGATTAACGACATGCGAGATGTAGACATTGAATCGTCTCCAAGGAGTTGGGTTCGTGGGGGGTTTGCCGATGGAGTACCAGACTTGGGGAAAGAAGTTCGATCTGAGGCAGGCAGGAATCGCCTGGAGCGCGTAGCCGATCTGGGGGTTGAAGTCACGTTCCACCAGGAGAAAGATACCATCCATTCGGGGATGGGGAACGACGGCCAGAATGTTTAAGTTGGGTCGAGATGACCGCACTTCGAGCAGGCGGGAGTGAACAGCGGGTTTGCAACCAGTCTATATCTGATATCAAAAATGCTATGCAAGGAATGTACAGACGTGCCAACCTTGCAATAGAGAAGGACGATGGAAAGAAAAGGGTCTGTATACACCCGCTGGAGAAGGAGGGGATCGAGCGAAGAATGCTCGGGCATGACTTGTGCAGCAGCAAACGGATGATGCGAGCTGGGGCTCTGTCCAGACGAATAACGCGATGCCAACTGGTCTACCCAGCTGTGTCTGTCGTGAGCGGTGTCCAAGTCTTCAGAGAGAGGGGGGGCATTGTGCGATTCGGTAACGTCGAGGCTTGTGGGCAGTATCTCGGATGAGGATGTGGATGGTACGCGCGGAATCTCCAAATGTTCTGACTCTTCGGCATCGTTAATAAAGTCTGACTGCAGATGAGCCAACATGCAACATGAACCGCGAAATACGCACCACCCATCTCGTCGTGGACCTCATCTTCCTCGTCCCATTCCTCGTCTAGCGTCTCTTCTGCTTCGATATCGAAGAGCCCGCTGATAAGGTCCATCTAGAAATTGGCATTAGCGACCTGGACTCTCCCTATGAATTTAAGCTGCCATGCAGCGCGAGACTCTAGCGAGCGACCTGGACTCTCCTCTGAATTTGAGCTGCCATGCAGCGCGAGACTCTCAGGTATTCTCAAGCTTTATATTTCATTCATTCGGGCAGAAAACTATTGTACGTGGGGCGGGAGGGCGCTTACCTGTGCATTCCCGTTTGCTGCTTGACTTTGTCGTGGTAGAAACCTAAGTGGGAAAAGATCACGTGTATACCGAGTACCTGCCTAAGCAGAGCCCAGAACACAAAATCCGACAAACCCGATTTTCGGATTTTGTGTTCTGGGCTGCATTTGGACATGCCCTCGGCATCCACGTGATCTTTTTCTTCTTGCCCTCGCACCACCAGCATCGATGCGAGGGACGTCTAAATCTAAGTACCTCCCGTACGCGGGCAATCAGGTTGTTGACCCAATGCACCTATGTTCACTGGTAAGAATAGATAGAGATCATCGTCCGAAACTGAAAATTTACAGGGAGAGTCCATGTCGGTAGCTGTAATCGCACCACAGGGTAACGCCGCATGCCGCAGACACGGTTTAAAGGCGTGTCTCTCTCATGGCTCGGTCTTTCATCCATCCACTCTCATCATCCCCCATTCCCTACCCAAGCAATGTCCAGTGAGCCTCCTCTCCGCGATCTCCGCAAGATGCACGACGTGTCAGAGAGGCTTCGGAAACGATCACTCCCAGGAGGGGAAGACGAGAGCCCCAGCAAGAAACGTAAACCGGATACGCCTTCTGCGATGGTAACTCGTCGACGCGCTCATGAGCTGCAGGTGCGCTTCTTTGACTAGAATCCCAATCAATGTGTTCATATGTTTTCGTAGGCGACCAGCTCGACCAGCTCGATTGTGAGTCAAAGCAGTATAATTCTTTCGAGCGACGTTGCTCATAAAGTTCGTAGAGGCCGCCTCTACCTTTGCCCGGTCCATCCAGCCATGTGAGTAAGGATTGATCTATCGATTGTCACACACTGATTAGCCCTCCTTCGCATAGAGTTTCTCATTCATGCAGACTCACCCCGCCCAACCTACCACTCCTTCGCTTGACCGTAGATCTTCTGTTCCCGCGACAGAGTCTGCTCCCACGCCGGAACCCATCGTCGAACCTTCGCCTGACCGTGAATCTCCTGCCCCCGCGACAGATGATGATTCCACGCCGGAACCTACCGTCAAAGTCGCCTCCCCCGCGGGAGCTCCTTCTTCTCCCATCATCGAACCTGACATTGCTCATGCGAATGATCCTACTGGCGCCGAGAACCAGGCCGCACCTCCCTCTTTCATCGCCTCTGGCAGCAACGTAGGCATGGCAGCACCTGGTGACGATGAGGATTTCGATGCTGGCAGTCCTGGTGCCCATCCTCCTGGCGAGGATCCCTCTGGTGACAACGCTGGCGGAACTCCTCCCCGCAGGGCAAGGGCCTCCGAGGATCTGGTGAGTGCTGGATCTTTGCTGCAATACCTTGCTGACAGAATACAGGGTACACCTGGTCCAAACGCAACACCACCCATCGGTTCCCCTCATCCCCTGGCGCCCCAGGATGATCCAGAACAAGTCAGTCCATTCTTATCAATCTGGTATGTCTACTAAGCAGCCTCTAGCGCAAACTGGACCGGCGCCAATCGGTAAGCGACTCCTCTCGAATCGGCTACCTGCTTGCTAGAACATCTACAGTTGTGTGACAATCGCGCCTCGATAGCGGCGCAGGAGGGATTATTCCGACTGCTAGACACCGTGGAGAACCCGGACGTCCATTCTGAGGACGAAGAAGTGCCACGCACGGCGCAAGGAGACCTGGAAGTCAAGGCCAAAAGAGGACGGAATCCGCTCCTGGGAAGCGTCCTTCATCACCTCGACCGGCGCTATATGGAATCCATGGAACGGTACGTTCATAACGCTGTCTCTCGTGACCTGATGATGATGCTTTCTTCCAGTGCTGGACAACCTCAAGCACCATCGGGGCGCTTCTATCCTACGTTCTCTCGGCTGCCAACTCTGACTACCTCGCCAACGAATGTCGCATTGGATGCTCTGGATCCCGAATATTTCAACCACCGGCTGACGCTCGCCGAACAGGCGCAGTTCCGACACCAGAGTGTCATGATGCCGCATCGCTATCATTCCGACATTGTTGACAACTTCGACAACCTGTGGCACATCTTGAGGATGGATGACAGGACATTCATGGATCGATATGGGAATGAAACTCGCTCTCTGTACACCCTCCCTGATAACACACAAGTTGCCGCCCTCATTGCGCGTGGGCATCTCGCGCCTGATGCTCCGGCTGCGCAGGGTGTCGAAGCTGGAGGAGTGGTCCAGAATGCCCCGGTTGGAGAAGGGGGTGATGTCGTGATGCAAGAGGTTGCTCAGTAGATGTTCGTGATCGTTGATGTACTCTATGCCCTGTATGCCCGCCTGTAGATCTACGTATGCTATGCCCCGTGTTATATAGCTTTATGCACCATGTCTTTATATCCTGAGGTTTGCCCCGGAGCACACCTCGATGTCTGCAGCGACGATTTTCTCGACGGTGTGATCTCTGAAGTTCTGCTAATCAATTGTGAACTGACATCTCGACAGGCAACGTCAATCAGCAGGCTTGGTCCTCGTACCGCACTCAACGATCATTGAAGGTGATTTTCGATAACTTCTCTCGCCTACGAGACTGATGTGTTTGAGATCCTAGCAAAAAACGTCCTCGTACGCAGATTCTCAGGTATCTTCTACGAAATCTAAGCAACTGCAGCATGTATTGATCACCAGCAGTACACTCGTCCGACGGAGTTATCGTATCGTCAACACATGGCAAACGTCCGCCTCATTTTCACCCGTGGTTCCTTTCATCGTTCTTTCCCTCGACTATCACCTCTCGCCAGCTGCTCCCCCTTGAGTCTATAGTTCCTATGCCGACTGCTGCTGAACCATCTCCCCCGGCTGAAGTCGACCCACCTCAAGACGTTCGCATGTCGTCCGAGGAAGATTTAACTCCCTCCCAGCTACGTCAGGCTGCCAAGAGACTTGAGAGGAAGAAGGAGAAAGAAAAGGCCCAGCGAAAAGAGGAGCAGCAAAGGGCCGCTATGGGACGTAACACGACGCGGCGCAAGGGTAAAGGAAAGAGGCCATCGTCCACATCTGACGAAGAGGAGGAAGAGGAGGAAGTGAAAGAGCGGGAACCGACGGCTTTGAAACAGTTCAAGGTGTGTAACGCCATTGCTCTCCTTTCATCAATGACACGAATATTTTCCTCTAGTTCTACTTTCGCCTCAATATCCGGTTGCTGTGGGGTCTGTTCGGTGCCCTTGAACTGCCCATACCCGTCGCCGCCGAAGACATCACTACCTGGTCCAAGAAACATCTGACCGTCGCGGATCCTCACAAAAAGAAAGCCAACGCCAAAGCGATGCAGGACTTGATCAGAGGGGAGATGGACGCACACACGTCTGCCAGCGAGGACACTCTCACAGCCGTCGCGAAGATCAAGGCGCGAGCTATGCTAGGCCACAGTCCCATTGAAAAGGCCATTGCTCGAATCGACGACAACGCCTTCGCTTGCCTTCTCGAAAGCATCGGTCGCCTTGGCCTTACCAAGTTTGCTCCGAATTTTGCTTCCAACGACCGCAACTCCGACTACAACATGGTTCACGAGCGCATCGCCCTCACCACGTTCAATACCATGGCTTACTCGAACGCGTACCCACCGGATCAAGTTCGTTACCAGCCTTACTTCCAGGACAAGAAACTACTACAAAGGCTCTATCGCGAGTACGTTTTCGAGTACATTGGCCCCAAGGCTAGCGCTCAGGCGAGGGGGGAGGCGGAGTCCTACGAGGAAACTGTGGCGATTGCGAAAGCTCGTACCAGTCGCAAAAAGGTGATTTCGAGCTTTCTTCTTATACAATCATTTTCCTCAATGCAATTCAGCTCGGTGACGGCCGAGTCTCCATGGCCACTATGTTAGGTTTTAGACCCCGCGTCGTTGACGCCCTCAGAGCCGCGGAAGTGCACTCTGATGACGAGGTAGTCGCCGGGAGCAAGAGCAAGGATACCAAAGTTCGTGCAAAGCCGTTTCGATCAGACGACTTCACAGTCCTTGTCCGTCTTCTCGACAAGGAGCGCTCCGACATGCTCAAACGTGGAGGTGTCAAGGCGTACGTGGCCAAGCTTTGCCTATATATATCTGGCATGTACTGATTACTTTGTAGGTCCAAAAATGCACCCAAGCGAGACACGGTCCCGTCTGCAACTGAGTCCCGCTTCCCCCGCATTCCAGACCCAGAGGAAACCAGTCTCGATTTTTTCAAGGCTGGTTTCTTCAACGATACCCTCACGCCAGCTGAGCGAGCTCTCTATTTGAAGCGGCCCGTTGCTTTGCCTATCATCGTGACCGTGGTCAATACTCCACCTGCCGCCGGCGGAAGCAACGACCCCGTCCCTCCGCCCGCCACTGCCACTACCGTCTTGCCTGATACCGAAATCAAGAGGATCTGCAAGCTCTCCGATGCTGATTTCGAGAAATTCTACGGCAAGGCCTCCAGGATGCGATACAATGATCTGACCTTGGATGAACAGGCAGCTATGGCGGAAAATGATGTGTCCGAGGAGGAAAGTGACGAGACTGAGGATGATGACTACCTCAGTGATTCGGAATCTAGCGAGGATGGGTCGTTCAGCTCATCCGACGATGACATGGTTGAGGATGAGCTGACTTTGGAGGATGAAGTCGCAGCTCTACACGCGGAGATGCTTTCACCACCCCCATGGCGCTGGGAAGGTGGTCAGCCTCAGAATCCTCGCAAGCGCCGACGGTTGGAAGATCCTGGCGATGAAGAGCACCACACCTCTCAGGCCGATGATGAGGCAGGCGGTGCTGGAGGAGTGGGCGGCACTGCACCGGCTGGAGGGGGTGGCACGGGGGTCGCCGGAAGCACTGGTGGCGGTGGTGGCGTCATGGCTCAAAGTGGCAGCACGGCTGCTGGGGATGACAGCGCCGACAGGGAGGTAGAGATGGAAACTGATGACTAGGTCCTCTGTTTTCATAAGCTTTTTTGTTGTGGGACATCCATTATCTTGCATTAGTGACCTACTTACTTTCGTGTATGCCTATGCCTATGATTACCTATGCTTTGTTCCTCTTATATGCTGTATATGTCCATGTACCGAATACTATGCCTTATGCCGTATGAATCACGCTGGAAAACAAGTGAATAAATATATATTAGCACTCAGGCTAATTACTGTACAATGGTAAGAGTAAGTACCAGGAATGTCGTTGTGTTGAACATTGACATTTTTGTGTGTTGTGCAATAATCTATCTGCGCCCTCTGTTCAATGCCCAACAAACCACTAGAGTTTTGAAAGGAAGGTAAAAGGTGCCAGGAGGACGGACATATGTAGAAACATGTGTGATTATGTGCTTTGGCTCAATGACAACTCGCCGAATTGATAGTTGAGCATCAACTACAGTAGCTTGTAAACGTGGTAAATTTGGATATGGTGTTTTGTCCAACTCATCAGGTGCCAATGGCACGTGAGGAGCCACTATCAAGAAGGTGCGTAGAACATTTTTCAGAGGCACCTGTAGTATACTGATAATGAACCCTGTTTTTTCCACATTCGAATCAGGACTATAGAATTGGATAGCACTGTTGCCATAATGTGAAGCTTTACAGCTGTAAGTACATCCATGATCTTCGATAGATAATGGGCGCTTTGCAGCTGGTGGTAGAACAAGTGTGTCTTGCAAGAATGGAAGATCTTCACAGTGCCGATATAGACCTTCATGTACATTCAAGTACTGAAGAAGAAGGTCATACTCTACAGTCTCCATATCTGGTACAGATGATAAAAAAAGTCCTTCAGATGCTGAATCAAACTCTTGTGAAGACAAATCCATCTCATGAGGCTCGAGAAGCTTTGATAGCTGACTTGAAAGACTAGTGTCCTTGTCATCGTATTGAAATAGCACCTGAAGTCGTTGTCGATGTGTTATTTGTTGTAACATTGTGAGCTCCAACTCACCTATTAATAAGGTCAGTCAAGCTTGAATCATGAGATATAAGATACTTACTATTCTTCTGATTTGTCTTCAGTCGCTGCAGCATGCCATTCATACGCTCGCCAGGAAACTCATTCAATCGAGCTGGAGGACCCCAATACTTCATTTGCTCTCCTAGATGCATTGCATAGTGATGATAAGGAACAGAGTGAAAGTCTTCGTATAACACTGGAAGACTAGCACGGTATTTTTGATAGAACAATGTGAATTCATCGGCCTCATCATCTGACGTTTTATAGGAGCTGACAATATTTGTTGCTGCAACTAGATTATAAAAACTTTTCAGAAGTGCATCATGAGTGAGATCTCCATCAGACCAGATTTCTGGAATGATGAGTGGGAAAATGAAACTGAATAGAACTAAGTAGTCCATTGCTGTCAGCTTGCCATGACTAGCATCGCCTAAGTTAGTTGGCGGTCGACTACACCAAGTAGGCAGTGAAATTTCGGCTATACAATAATGAATTTTAGCCATTTCTTCAGTACTGAAGGCTCTTTGATCTACTAGCTCTGTTCCTCCTTGATAATCAATGTCCTCTTCATCGTCATCTTCAGCAGTGTGTGGTAAATGTGAATTATCTGCAGCTTGTGAAGTTTCTGGTTGTGGAGTTGTACTTTCATCAGGGTTCACAGCTTGTGAAGTTCCTGGTTGTGGAGTTGTACTATCATCAGATTCCGACTCATCATTCTCGTAATCCTCATCATTCTCATCAGCCTCATCATTCTCATCAGTCTTGTTATTCTCGTCTGTCTTATCATCCTCATTCATCTCACTTGCTTCATCTGTCTTTCTTGCCTCTTCCTCTGTCTTTCTTGCCTCTTCAGCCTCTTTTTTCTCCTCTGCTAATTCTTTCAATTCACGTTCAGACTCTGTAGTATCAGCATCAGTGAATGCTTCATCTTTACGTCTTTCAGCTAGCTCCTTCTCTTTTGTTTGTACTCTTCCAATGCCCCAACATCCACGAAGCTGAATATCCAATATACTTTCAAGCCAAGCATGCATAAATCCAAGTATGATATCTCTTACAGCATTCCAATGTCCAGGCCGCAGACTATGTAGTTCGGTAAATCGGATGCCGTACTTTTTTGTATATGCTTCTCTTTCTTTTCGTGTATGAGTCTTATCCCGCCAGTGTAGTGCATGATGACGCACAGTACTCCCATCTCGGTTGTGCCAGTCAGAAAAGTCATAACTCTCAATCTGATCACGTGGCAAGTCACAAAAAGCACAAAAGTTGGTAGAACTATGACTTGTATGACCTATAAGCTTGTATAATGCTAAAAGATCTGCAATAACCGGAATAGCTATACGTATCTTAACTTGAGCACCTTCTGGCTCTCGATAAGTAGGTACACGATTGCCAAAATTCTGATAGTCTGCAACTGAACTTATGAATGATCTTAGAACATTGTTGACAGTCTCAACTTTTGGCTCTTTTGGTCCAGGAGTCAAACCAACAAAAAAACAATTTTCGGGAAGAAAGCAAATTTCGGTAGGAAGATTCATACAGTATAAGATAATGGCTCCAGTTGAGTGCTTTCGACCTGCTTGTTTATTTGAAAATGGATTAAAGCCATCCATATATATACTGAATATGAGATGATAGCGAGATTGTAAAAAAGTACGAAGATTTGCCCATGCACGACTTTCATGAAGATTATGTACATTATCATAATTTTCTGCTATAGGATAATTAACAGTTTTCTCCAAAGCTGCTATAATATCTGAACGGGACAGAAAAAATTGTAACCAAGAATCAAAGGACTGTGTTACATAAAAGCGTTGTGGAACTTTTTTTGTAATGCCTGTTTGACTCTTTTTCATTCGCCAAAGTAAAGCTCCACAAGGATCTGAGTCAGAATACTGTTTCCAAGTACATCTTCTTTCAGACTCCTTGACAGGATGAAAGCATTCTGGACAAATAGGAGTTTGGATAAGCTCGGCATTAAGATGCAAATGAGAATAGAGTGTACGAAGATCCTTGGGAAGAGTGCTGCCCGTGAAAGACAATTGAAGACCATTGTGTAACTTGACTGCTGTTGAAATACAGCGCAAAAGTGCAGTAATGATGAGATCGAGAGCCTTCAAAGATTTTTGAGCTGCATCTCGGCTGTTTCCAGCTTTCAACACAAGCCACATCACTAATCTTGAAATGAGCTCCATGTATAAGCTCAAATCGATTGTCAGTTCTGAGATTATTGTTAGCATCATACACTTTCAGCTTTGATATAGAACATACCATTTTCAGCAGAATTCATTGTTGTATCCTGTAGTATGGGCATAGGATTAGGTGGGATATCTGTCATCGCTCGTTCTAAATCTAACTCTTCATGTCTTGTACGAGTGGTAGCTGAAACCTGCTGCCCTTGCTCACCATATCGGTGTATACAAGTACTACATATACACCAAACCAAGGGCATGATGTAGAAATGAAGTAACTAATGAGAGAGATATGAATCTATATATAATAAGACCGAGCACAGTCAATAGATTCTTGAAAGTGAAAACAGATATGATGTGTAAAAATGATATATGAGAGGCAGACAGCAATGCAAGATAGACAGAGGAAAAGGAGAAAGTGACAGATATGAATTGGATGACCAAAACACAGGACTGACAGAGAAGAAGCAGTAGGTGACAGGTGTGGAATGAATGACCGGGATGCAGGAATGATGTACGCAGATGTGAACGCAGGTGTGGAATGAATAACCAGGATGCAGGAATGATGTGCACAGATGTGAACTGCAGGGATGAAGACCAGAATACAGGACCAATGTGGACAGATGCAAGCTACAGGTTCCTTCCTATGATAATTTGTGAGTGTAAGACTCACTTGTGAGATGATGCAACACACAAGCAGTGATGGTCTTCAAGACACCTCCTGATGCAGCAAGGCAGGATAGATGGATCCAGAAAGAGGCAGCTAAAGATCTTGACTACAGACAGCTCTAGAAGGTTCTCAATGTTGATTCAACAAAATTCAAGACAAGGGTGCACCTCCAGACAAACACAGTGCTGATAAGGCAGAGATGGGTCTTCGAAGCAGCTACCGGTGCAGCAAGGTGGGTGCTGGATGTTCAAAGCAGCTACCGGTGCAGCAAGGTGGGTGCTGGATGTTCGAAGCAGCTACCGGTGCAGCAAGGTGGGTGCTGGACGGATGGCTACCGATAGTAGCAGCTGAGACGTCGTGGTAAGAGGAAAAGATCGATCACTGATAGGTGGTTGTTATCACCGTCTACGGACGTTAAATCCGTGTTGACTGTGCCTTAATTCAAGAAGCTCTCGCTCGGGTAATAAAAATAGTTCATGAATTATTCAAGGATCATTGAAGTACACTATGGTGAGACCAACCGTTGGCCTTCAGAAGCGCTATATCGACCGCTGTCAGCTGTTTTCCTTCGTGCAGTGATTCCACCTCGTCCTTGGTCAGACCGTTATACTGTTTCTTCACGTGATTACCGTACCGCTCCATGAAATCTGCCGCTGGTAGAGAGGCCCACTCCTCGATATCCTCCCACGTTTGGCAGTGTTCAAGGCTAGGAAAAGCAATGCCGACCTTCATCGAACGTGCGCGTTCTATGGGTGTAAGCTTGTTGTTGAAGTAATCTGGACTATGATAGTCAACCGGCATATTCTGAAGCTTCGGTCCAAGCAGGAGAGCGTCTCGGGACATTGCTGGCTGCCTGCGTAGTCGCCTCTCACTGGAAAAGTCAGGATGCAAAGACCAAGACAAGAAGACTGCGAGACTCACCGTGCTCCGCGACGCTTTGGCTGACCAGCCACTTGCTGGTCTGCAAGGTGGAAGATAGCAGTCACAACATCGGAACGGCCGACTTTGGCATTCACGACGTAGCCGTCTGGACCGACTTCGTCATCGGAATGGGCGCCCTCATCCTTAGTAACTGCATCCCTTGCCGCGTATCCTCTCGGGAGCACTTTCCTGCGGGCCTTACAGAGCTAGAAACCGTGAATCAACATATATATAGCAACGACGACATGAAGCTTGCCTGTCCCCTTCGTTTGCGCGTTGCGTCCAACAATGCCTCTGCTTCCGCTGTTCCTGGATTACTGGCTTCTCTCGTGATTGATTTCTTCATGTACTCAAAGATGAAAGCCCGGTATAGCTGCTGAAGTAGTGGATGGTCTGCGCAGTGAGTCTTGTTGATGTTGAGAAAATGATAGGCGTAACCGAGGGATAATTGTTGAAACGTCAAGATGGCGATGTTTTCCTGAAGGAGATTGTAAGACGATGTCGGTGCTTCGAACACGTCGGGTGCCCAATGAGTGAGGCCGAAGTTGGCGACAGTCAGGAATACAGCGACGAGGTAGACTTTCTTCACGCGACATATGTCACGGCCGATCATACTGTCCGCTGCAGAGGCTTCAGTCATCAAGGTAGCAACTCGTTCAACTGCATGTTGAGGAGGTTCTTCCGCAGTATGGGTAGTAGCCGGTGCTTCCTGGTTGGCGCTGGGTTGGCCAAGAGAAGTTCGCCCCAAGAACCCCCTGATGCGCGTCTCCATCGTAGCCCGATCTCCTGGGGGCTGTTCGTTGACAACACCTTTGTCTTCAGGTGTGACGCGGCCAGGAATGGCCGTTTTCTTGACGAGTCCCCAGAGAATTCGAAGGTGTAATTCGAACGCTCTCTGTTGAATATTTAGCGAAGGAGAAACCACTGCGCGGTTATGAGTGCGTACTTTGGTGCCTTTGTGTTCGACAGTGATCTCTCTTTTGGGGGCCTCAAGAATTGAAGACTTTCCTCGTCTTCTTTCTCGTCTCGACCCAGCAGAAGGCTGCGTGATTAGGTTTGAGAAAGAAATGGGCTGGTCCGTCGAAAGAAGATCTACCTGACTTGGCACAGCATTCGTCTCGGGTTGAGGTGTTGGCCCGGTACTTCTCTGATGAGCAGAACGTCAATACGACCATGTCTTTGTTGTAATGCAGACGTACTACCTGGGATGTAGTGAGGGGAATGGGGTCCACGTCCATTACACGAGATGCCTCTGTTCGTGTTGCGGGGGTCTGTATTGGCCCAGCGTTCGCCTCCGGTGGACTGACTTGCCCGGTACCAGTCTAGGGTCTGGTTATGAGTACTTCAAGACGATCCTTTCATGAGCAAGATGGAGACGTACCGTCAGGGATGCAGGGTCCACGTCCATTGCACGAGATGCCTCCATTCGTGTAACGGGGACCTGTAAGTCAAATCAGCATTGACCGTGGAGCGATGCAAGGAATTCATGATACCACTACTAGACGACGGGCAGTTTCCCTTTGCGAAAGCTGCTCACCCTCGGATGGATCTAGTTCCATGGCATCACCAATCGGGCTCGGTGGTGTAATCTGATGACCACCGACGTCGTCTTGATGCTCGGGCGCGTCTTTCGTAGGTGGATTGACACGTGATGTAGAAGAACTTGGGCGGGCTAGTACTTCTTCCTCGTTGATAGCAAGCGACTGAGTATCGCTAGACTGACGGATAGATCAGTAAGTATCTCAACTGAATAGAGGTGGCGCACCGATGCCTCCTCGTCAGCATACGACTCATTCTCAACGATAGTTCTCAAGTCCGAGCGATTACTACGTCCTGAAGAAGGCTATGAAACACGACGAGCGAATGAGTGACATGGCCAAGAAACATGTGGTTCGTCACCGACCAAGAACTGATGCGCCAGGTCTTCTGCGGTGGCGGCACGAATTCTGCTACTCGATGAGGCAGTTGCAGAATATGAGAAGTGACTGGAAGATGAAGCTGAGCCTTGAGGGGGCATGTTTCCTCGTATTCTGCTGCTCGTCGAGGCAGTCGCCGTATGTGAGAAGTAACTGGGCGATGGAGCCGAGCCTTGAGCGGGCGTAATATCTCTGGCCTTGCCCTTGCCCTTATCCCGGCTTTGCTTTGTGATGATCAGTCTCTTTCGACAAGAGACAAAATGATGATACTTACTTGAGCAATTGCTTCGAGACCTTGTGTGGTTTCTTGTGCCATGGAGCCCTGTGCCCGGGAACGCGAACGTGTCTGATAGAGAGGGTGTCAACGAGATGCACATGAAAGGTTTCCGATAGAACTGACCACTCTTCCGGCGTACAATAATGCTTCACTACGAGGGGTTCTGGCTCTCTTCACCTTACGAGATCGATCGGTACGAGGTTGCGTATGTGCGACGATAGCGCTACTCGACGCAAGTCCGGTTGTGCCGGGCGCATCGTTTTCCAAGTCAACTTCTTTGCCGGCCTCGTCGTCCTGGCGCCGTTTGCGTTTGCCGATGCGGGCTGCAGGCAGAGGAGAAGTGCTCTCGTCATTAGACATTGTGACGTCGGACGCGAAACCGCTCTCGGATGCGGACATGGTGTCGTATGGGAAGGGAATGGCACTGGATGAAAGGAATGAAGGAAACTTGAGGGTCGAACATGCGTTAGACGGTTGACCACGCGTCGAAAATCCGTTAAGACCGCAGGGCACGTCGGTCAAGGCCGCTCAGTCGAAGAGTCGGCACTAGCAGGACTTGTCCAGGACCCGCCAAGGGGGGCAACACCCTGTCCTAAACGAAGCTCTGTTCCTAGGCGAAGCAACCGACTTGGACTCTCCCTGTAATTTTATCAGTGTCTTAATTTTGTCGAATTTGTTCACTTACATGAGATTACATTGTCCTCAAGTTGTAAAGTTTTGGCTCACTAATGCCTTTCAGGCGCTATGCCCGTACTACATCATCCCCACACCCCGGTCGGTGGTGCGAGGACAAGAGAGAAAAAATCACGTGGACGCTAGGGGCACAACCAAATGCAGCCCAAAAGACGAAATCCGAAAGTTTCGGTTCTTTCGGATTTCATCTTCTGGGCTCTGCTTAGGCAGGTGCTCAGTATACACGTGATCTTTTCCCACTTAGGTTTCTACCACGACGAAGGTAAGCGCAGACGGGATCGCACAGGTGAGCGGCTTGCCCGCCCCACGTACAGTAGAGTATAGAATGAAATGATAAATCATCTTGAGAAAAACGAGAGTCTTGCGCTGCTTGGTAGCTTAAATTGTTAGGGAGAGTCCAGGTCGCTTACGCCAATTTCTATAGGACCCTGTCAGCGGGCTTTTCGAATGAAGGAGGAGGGAAGATAGATGAGGAAACGGACCAGAAAGAATAGGTTTCCAACTATCGAAAGCGGTGTGTGTATTGTATCTCTGGCATCACCCCGACTCATTTGTAACAAGACTCCATTGACGAGGCCAACGAGACGATCACTCAGAGACCGCACTCGAACCTCCCTATATCTGACCCGGATTCCTCGCAGCCCTCGACGTCGCCAGAACACAATTTCAATCTCTACTTGAAGATCCGAACGCTGCTCAGGACAGACCAGGAAAGAACCATGGAGCGTCAGGTGCAACTTCGAGGCAAAGGTACCGTTACTCAAGCCGTAGCATCACACAACATTGTACGCAAATTTGGTGGACTCGTGTTACCGTTACTGACGTTATGAGAGTCCCAGGAAGCAATATATTTCTCGACCAGAAATATGGTTTAGTCTGACGAATAGGATCAGGAACAGCCACATGTTATGAGCCTAGAACGGTTGGAAGCTTAAATCTCAGGATCTCAATGATGCCGGAGGACGTCTGCCCATTGATGGGGAAGTCCGCAATGTCAACCACGTATACGTGGGACTCAATTCGACGAAGGGAGGAAGGGTATGAGCTCGTGTGCCGGTGCTAGTCACCAGTCTGACCCACGAAACGCGTCGTGCCATGTGGGACGCGTTATGCGATGCGATTCGCCACATACGCGCGTCCAATGACTAATTTTGTCCGTAGCATCCAAGTCGAAGTCCTACGGCCTCGAATGCAGACGCCAGAGGTAACAACAGATTTTTTGAGACCAGTAACAGTGAGAAAGCGAAACGAGGCGCTCTCACCTGCTCGTCCTGCCCTCCCCGTCCTTCCCTGTCTTTTGCTGCTCCAGTGACCCTATCCGCCATGTTCTGACTAGGCGCAGCAGCCACGACGGCCAATCGTCCGTGTACTGTGCCCCTCCCGTAAAGTTCGTCGTCATCCCCTTCAGCCAATCGTCCCGGTCGCCGCAATTGTTATGCGTCACGACTTCGTGTCGTGGTGGTTCTGCGCGTCGTCGATTAGTGAGTGTGGGCTGGCGAGAGAGAGGACTGAGACGATGTCATCGCTGTGTAAGCGATGGCAATGCTCAAATTGGTCAGGTCAAGCTTAACCTCTTATTCTCACTTGCTCCTTCTGAACCACAACACAATATGAACCTCTTCAAGTAAGTCTTTTTTCCTGCAACATTTGATCACCCAATTCATCTTCCAGCAGGAAAATTTCCAGGCTTTTTGTGGCCCTATGTATGCCCAGGTAAGTGGTCTTGCAAAGTCTTTACCCTCCCATTCTCTTTTAATCCGGCCTTGTAGCGACGCGCTTCGTCGAACGACCGACGGCGCCCATGAAATCGTCGTCCTCGGTGACGTCCCCGGACTCGCCCAACACGTTAGTCGACGTCTTTTTTTTTTTGCTGTGGACGTCCTCAAGCGCCCGTACCTAGCGCGGTACGAATACTTCTGGACAAGTCGACGCCGGGGAACCCCTCATTCGAGAGCAGCAGCCAAGGGACCGCGGATTAGCAGAGGTACGTATGTGTCTAGAATACGAGTGTGGCGCACACTAACTGGCGCGCTAGATCGTCGCGCCCGTCATTGCTTCGGGGACCGAAGCCGTGAGCACCGCCGATCGAGACGCCGAAACCTTGCGCGGACTTGCGTTCAACAATGCGGTAGATTCCCAGGGCTCATGCGACAACAGCGTTGCCGGGCCAAGCAACAGACAGGTGAGTCGACTCTCTCAATTCGTTGGCTCGACCATTCTCTGTGAACTGAATCACGATGCCCTTAGGTTACTTTGAACAGGCAGCGTCTCACGAATCGACGCCGCACCAACCAATACAAGGAGAATCGGTTCAATCGGAACCGTGATTTTGCGGGGGCGTAGCTGTTGGTTTCTTGACGCATCTGAAGGCACTCCCGCGTTCTTCCCACTTTGAAAAAAAAGGAAAATATAGATAATATTCAGTACTGTGTGTTAGTTGTCGCATACTCTTGAATGTCCTGCTTCAAATGGCGCCCTTCCTGCAATGAAGTTATCGGAGCCGCCGTTCGGCACGATCGAACTGGTTCGTCTCTCGAACTGGTAGACGGCCCGCAATACCCGATGACTCCCCGGTCCGAGACGATATCCTGAAACTCCAGGTGTTGTCAGAACGAGTTAAACTCGTTCCAGTCGGAACGAGTCGGTAAATGCCCCCGGTGTACTGTACACCATACACTGTCTGAGGCACAGTTCTGATGATCCGGATCTCGCAAAGGGGCTGCAAAAATATGAGCAAAAAGAGGAAGGTAGCTATCCAGAAGGGGTGTCTGTCGATGTAGGGCACACAACCAGAGAGAATGCTATCCATGAATCATTCAAGTCGTGGAGGCGGTGGGCGCTACGGGAGAAGGCCCAATTAGGAAATGCCTTAAAAGGTGATCTGCTTTAACGGGATCGGTTGATGGCCGCTTGTTCATCACATACTATCATTGTCGCCTCCTTCCTCGATGTCTACAGCGTTAGACGGCTTCCAATCATAACATATAACTCAACAGCGAGCAGCATTATATAGCTGCCCACAGACATCGCTGCCAATGCCCACGACGCCCACTGTGAAACCAACGACGACCAGGGCAATATCCGCGCTGCGACGGGACGACGACGAAGATGTGCGCCCGTACGTGATATTGGCGGAGATTGGCCAAGGCAGCTTTGCCACAGTCTACAAGGGCTACCATGAGGTGCGGTACATCCATTCTCTCCTTTGATACCGGCTCATGATTGCTGCAGGAAACGCATGTCCAGGTCGCCATCAAGACCGTCCGGCGCGACAACCTGTCCGCCAAACTGTTCGAGAATCTGCAGAGCGAAATTCAGATTCTCAAGGCGCTCTCGCATCGGCACATAACCAAGTTGACCGACATAGTCGTGCGTGCTTTCCGACTGCCTATCAATTGTGCTGAATATCTTTCCAGAGATCCGAGGATCACATATACCTAATCATGGAATACTGCTCTGGCGGCGACCTGACCAACTACATCAAGAAGCGCGGTCGAGTCGAGACTCTCGAGTACATACCGTCAGCCGGAGCCGCGCCCCAGTATTACTCCCACCCTCGCACCGGCGGCCTTGCGGAAACCGTTGTCCGCAGCTTTCTGCGCCAACTCGCGCGCGCGCTCAAGTTCCTGCGCCACAGAGGATACATCCACAGAGACATCAAGCCACAGGTGCGCGACTCACAATCGTTGAGACAGTCAATCTGACGTTGCTCAGAATCTGCTGCTCAAACCAGCGCCGCCGGAAGAGCTTGCGAAAGGCCATCCTCTGGGCGTCCCTATCCTCAAGGTCGCCGACTTTGGCTTTGCACGTTCGCTGCCCAGTGCCATGATGGCGGAGACGCTATGTGGATCACCATTATACATGGCACCAGAGATTCTCGGATATCACAAGTACGATGCCAAAGCCGATCTTTGGTCTGTTGGAGCAGTGCTCTACGAGATGGCAGTCGGAAAGCCTCCATTTCGTGCCCAGAACCATATCGAACTCTTGAAGAAGATAGAGAACTCCAAGGGTATCAAGTTTCCCGACGAGGAGCCTCAATCCACAGCGGCCAAGAGTGGTGGAGGTGGAAGCTCTGATCTGCCCGTGGCAGGTGATATCAAGAAACTCATCCGCGCGCTGTTGAAGCAGAAGCCTGTGGAACGCGCCAGCTTTGACGAGTTCTTCAACAGCCAAGCATTGGCGAAATCCAAATTTCCTAGACCCAGAGAGCCGTCGCCTGAAATACCCGAGGAAGACGACGAACGGCCATGGCCAGGTCGACCCCCTACTCCTCCTCATCATAGAATCATCCCGCCAGAGGTTCTCGATCCCACTGCGATGATCCCTCCGAGTAAATTCAATTTCAGGAAGCCATCGACATTAGGGCAGCCATCAACACCGTCGGGCGAGGCACCTCAACAGGTGCCACCTGTCGGGTATGCATCATACACTCTGATTGGCACGGCATAGAGCTGACCTGTATATAGCCCTACCCCAACTCGTACCATCGCTCCTCCGCCTCCCATAGCAAGACGCACTACCAATCCTACGAAACCTCCGACGCAGATATCCACAGACGCAGATTCCATCATACCCGGGGAGAAGGAAGAGGATACGATCCTCCGTCATGAGTATGTCCTTGTAGGAGACACACAGGCCGTCGAATTCAACCGGGCTGTCGACGAATTGACCGCGCGTCGAAAGCCTTTGGAGGATCGCCGGATACCACCTTCACCCTCTACAGAATACCCTACGACCTTCCCTCCGCCTCCGAATGCTATAGCACCACCGTTATCACATTCTCCCGGAAGTCTTGCGTCCCGCGCTGCCACGAACGCTCTGCATCGGGCGCTGAACCTCGCGTCGAGGAAGCTGTTTGGGCACCGGCCTACCTCGTCGAGAGACTATAGCGCCCCTTCATCGCCACGCCGGCCGCAGATCATCGCGCTAGACGGGGACGAACAGAGGGATCCGCTAGAAGATCAGCTACTCGCCGATCTCGAGGAGCTTGCACAGAAGACGGACGTACTGACGCACTGGGCAGACGAGATGTATGAGTACGTCAAGGCCGTGCCGCAGAGTATGTTCTTCATCCATTCGTATCTTTGCTTCTCTGTGCTCATGATGATACAGAACCTCTCCCGGACCCGAAGAACTTTCAAGTCATCGAGGGGGAGGGTGAGAAGAAGGCGAAGCGGCGAAGGGAAGGCGAGGTGGAGGCGGAATATAACGCGGTCACTTGCGTGGCCGTCTATTTGCTGTTGATGAATTTCTCACAGAAGGGGATCAACAAGTTGCGTACGTATCAAGAGAGTATGAAGGAAACCAACCCGGACGGGGAGTTCATTGTTAGCGAGGGATTTGACGATGGTGTGTACAGCTTCACTTTGGGTGCCTTTGCTTGACTGATGTGTGCGTGTAGCCCTGTCGTGGTTCAAGGACCACTTCATCAAGTGTAATGAGCGTGCAATGCTCGTGAAGACGTGGCTACCGGCCAAGTACGAAGGCGCAAGAGCGTTTTTGGATCAATTGGTTTATGACCGTGCGCTGGTATTGGTAAGTACACACTTACATTGGCACGTCCCGGTATTGACCCAAACAGAGCCGAACCGCTGCACGCAAGGAACTGCTCGACCAGGCGACTAGTGCTGATGAATGCGAGAAGCTGTATGAGGAGTCATTGTGGTGTTTGTACGCGCTAGAGGACGACCTGCTTCAGACAGAGAATCCATACATGGAGGAGGATCGGGAGACGATTGCGACCTGTAAGTGCTTCGTCCCTCTCATCCTCATCCGCCATTACCTTGTCTTCGACAGGGATCAAGCGAACGAAGCTGCGCCTGGTGCGCTGTCGAGCGCGCATGAACATGACCGAGCGGGAGCGGCTCAACGACGTGAAGGCGGATGTCAATCTCGTCGACGTCGCACGGATCCCTGCACCCTGGGAGGTGTCGCCCAATCCGAGTCCGAAAGCTCCAAGCTCATGAATAATTTCACCCTGAATCTTTGTCTCGGAATCTATGTAATAATCCTTTTGCTGTATTTCTATCACCATCACCTGGGACATTCTTCATCGACCATCTAGCATCAGACAATCTTTGTACTTGTACTTACGGTAGCGAGAATCAGAAATCACTCATGAATGCTTGGGATTGCTGCGAACAAGAACTGCGCTAGAAATTTGCGAATCGGTTCAAAACTTCCCTCCAACTTTCGTGTTAGGTCAGATCTTCCCTCAGACGCCAGCACTGATTGTTCTTTGCGTCTGGGCTCAGAGATGCACTGCTTCATGATACTACTGGTGAGGGCTGTCAGTGGCAACTGGTGTTCGAACACGACTTCGAAGGCACAAAGGTCATATGGAGCCAACAGGAATTTCGTCACGCGGGCCCACAAGTGAAGTGCGTACAATCGCATGCCATGCTGGTCCCCTTGAAGGAGGCAGACCATTTTTGCATTCACAAAAGATCACTTGTTTGACAGTCGTGCTGACAGACTGGGACTCCGCCTTCATCGATGCAATCGTTGTCTCTGAGGAGTGGAACGGACCTCGAAGTGACATAGTACCGGCATGAGCTACTGCAGCGCACCTTATAACTACTCGAGTCTCGACACTGGTAACTGGACTTCGATCCTAGGGTGGCGAAGTAAACGGTAGGTATCGGTACCGGACCGGTTTGTGACGGTTTCTTACCGGTAAGTTACCGGTAAGATACCTGGACGGTCGGGAGGTAGGTAACTTACCTCCACGTGACCGTTTCACGTGATGGGCGCGCAACCGCGGCGGGAGGGGGCAGGATAGCCTGAAGAGGTGCAGTAGGGCCTCAGAGATCTCAATAAGACAGTCTCACACTTAATTATGAAGCAGCTATCACAGGATACAAGAATCAGGCATTTTGTGTGCGGCAGAAAGAAAAGAAATTGGTGTCTTTGTGACCTTGGCGGAAATTGCGCCACGGACATCACGTGAGTCAATCATGTGACTATCGGACAGTAACTTACCGTATCGATACCTGGGGGGTCCGGAGGGGTCGGTAAAATACTGGTAAGAAACCGAGGGGGAGGTATACTTCGCCACCCTATTCGATCCGATCTATGATTCTATGTTGCGCCACACCGTCGATCGTCTTTGAAGGCAAAAATACCCACGGCCAGGATCGAACTGGCGACCACTGCATAGAGCGGCAAGTTATCCTCATAAGTACAATGCTCTACCACTGAGCTACGCGGGTTGAACGACGCACTGCCTCGCTAGCCTATACCACAGTGGAAATGCAGGAGTCACAAGCAGAACTCGAAGACGGGGTTGCCTGCTTGATAATTTGGAGCCCCAGCATTTAGACTTGTTAGAAGGGCTTCTGTACCGCTCCGAAGACACGAAGATGGGGGGAGATGTCCGTCGATCATCGAAATGTGGCGTCAAATCAAATCAACCGTGCCCGCAACAAGCGAGGAATTTCCACGTCTAAAGTTATAGCTCCTTGACACTTTGATGGATATCAAGCGGGCCAGAATGGACCATTAGTCGGAACTCAACAATCGATGATGATCGCGGGACCTCTGTACATGACGCATCACCAGCGCCCACAGCCAATTCATGTTCTCGACCCTCCCATCAGATAACCCTGCGTTCGAGACAATTCACTCTTCCCAGACCCGTCAGCGTCCGCTCCGACGCCGCGTCCATCCGTTCATTCTGTAGGGGTCCGGTCCAGGCCCGACCATTCGAGACTCCATTTTTGTGTTGGTACGCGAAGTCGAGTCGGTTCCGGACCTCTGCAATTTCATTAGCATACCCAATTTTTTGATAGCATGAGCGGTATAAAGGTCGTCTGTTGTGCTCTAGAAATGTATCAGTTCACTGAACAACAACTACTCCCCCAACAACAACACTACAACCTTCTCTTGAGGTTTCCACCCAAACACTCAACAAACAACACCCTATCCACACCCAGACATCATGTACTACACTTGGATAGCTCGCCGCAAGGTAACCTTCGCTTCTTGAACCTTCTCTCGTCCAATGATTGACTCGAGCTTCCTAGACCCTCGGGGTATGGGCCGGCATTCAGACCAGCTTCCTGACCTTCGTCCTCTATAACAACACCCAGTGCGCCCACTCTTTTCTCATATTGCCCTTCTTTATACTGATCTGCGACGCACAGAGTACGCCCGAGCTTCCTGCCAACCCGCAGCCAAGTCTCTCAGCTCACATCGGTGGCCATGACCCACTGATCACCATCGGCGAAGATTATCAAAGGATGGCGAGGGCTTGAACACGACTTGAACGGACTAAATTATAATCTCATCGGGCATCCTAATGTACTCCTAGACCTGTACATCATCACTAGTTATCGGATTCTCAAAGCAGCATTTTCTGATAACATTTTGGTCAACGCTTGGCGAAAGTGCTCGAAAGTGTCGAGTTCACGTTCCGTACAGCAGTCGTACAGCCATCCTGGGTCTGACAGCGGCGCTCCCCATAATCTGGGCCTAGAGCCTATCGTGAATCGTGATCGGTGTGCGCAATCAGCACAGCTGCACACACCGCCCAGAAAGTGACAAGCGTCGTTCCAGCGATGAGATCTACAGCGTCCAGCTGGGGAAGCAGGATGATAGAATTATCACAGGCAAATGGGCGTCCCAGGGAAGAAACAGAGTAATATCGGTCTGAGTAGTGCCACTGGCGACTTTCTGTTAGATGACTCGGCCAAAGCTTTGTAGGATAAAGTCAAAAGCGTCAAGTAGAGGCTATCTAGTAGATTCCTAACAAGAAAGATCCAAAGAAAATGGTGGCATGAACATCGTCAAACGAAGAGAGTCAAGAGACTGGTCAGTGTTGCATGTCGCCGGCAGAGGCCGGCAGATTATGCCGAGACTCAAGTTCTCACGCTGACTAACTTAGCATGTCTCTTCCACCAAGAGCGGCTCACCATGTCCCCACTATGACTTTCGAATCCGTGAAGAAATCTTATGCTGCATCTCAATCACGATAAGAAGGAGAAGGACAGTCTCGAACGCGTCGTCATCTCGATGTCAGGCTTGGCGAGACACCACAGGATTACCTTCGGGCGCAGTGCTGACCGTCCACTTAGGCTTCGGGTCGTGGCTTACCAACACTGGTATGCTGCCTTCCTTCTCGGGGTAGAGGGCCCGCTACAAGCTTAGCAAAATTCGACTGACTAGAACAACAAGGGATCGAGCAGAAATATTCTTGCGATATACAGATATTGGTGTCATACAGAGCAGCGCAATTGAGATTCAAGGAAACCGATGGGTTATTCACAGAAGGCTCTTCAACAACGCCTATTTGATGTTGCATCAGTATTCTCAATACGTAGTATGACAGAGGAACCTCACCTGTAGACCCCTAGGGTCCGCCCCAACGACATTCCCGACCTTCTTCCCGTCCTTGAACGCTATGAACGTCGGCATAGCTCTCACTCCGACCTCTGCGGAGATCTCCTCCTGCTCATCCACGTCCACTTTCCAGAACTCTATCTTGTCCGCGAACTCAGGCGAAGAGGCGAACTCGGCGAAGATAGGGGAGATGACTTTGCACGGCCCGCACCATGTTGCCCAAAAGTCGATGATCAGGACTTTATCCGATTTGAGCTGGGGGATGGCGTACCAGACCATGAGGATAACGGAGTGAACGGTAGAGGAGCAAAACATACGATTGAGTGGAACTGGTCGTAGGAGGTTATCGATTGCACGGCCATTGTTTGGGATTGACTTTGTGAGGTGGAGGAGCGAAGTAGGTGGCTGATTCCCACAAATGTTTTCTTGCGAGCCTTATAAACGCTCCAATGGGCCGCTTTGACGTCTTATTGTCGATAATCGCGTCGGACTTGCATGATGCGCATGCACGTGATCTTGACTAACGCGATGAGCAAGCCCGATGCGCACTGTGCACAGGCGCCCGCCACTGGCTTCGGAATTCACACATGCGTCAGCGTTTGAGTAAAGCTTGTCACTCTGAAGCAGCTTTGAAGGACTCAAGTAAATCCTGTCGCGCATTATCGAACCTCCCTGGCCGACGCGTCGAACTGAGACTATCTTTGATTACGATGACTTGTAATGATGCTGAAGGCGTCAGCCAACCCTATGGTGCTCCAGGAGCTTTACCAAGCAGAACATCGGGGTTGCACGGTCAGGATTTTGGAGGACCAAAGGTCCTCAAGACAAAGAGAGACGGTCAGACTTTGAGCAGTTTTTTTATCAGAACCTTCTCGAATAACACTATTTTCGACATACACTTACTAAAGCTACAAGCAGATTGACGAAGCACTGAGGAAGCCAATCGTACATACCTCCAGAACCATTATTCAATTGTACCATGATCATAATGTCACGGTGACTCAAGTTGTGGGTCCCCAGTCGGTGCCGCCACCCGCGGTGGACTTCCTCACGGTTAGCTGCTTACTAGTCTTCGTGGGAGCGTCTTCTCTTAGAATCCTTGCCTTACCCACCATGTCGAGACAATGGCCTGACGTATTTGACGATTTCAGGGGGGCTCGGGTCGTTACTGAGTTTCCCGAGCTTGAAGCCGGGTTCTACGACGCAGCTACTGGTCAGTCCTGCTGCAGGCAACGATGCAATCTGTCTCATGTGCTGTTAGGTACCTGGCAAAAACCTGCTTCTTCACGCGAGTGGGAAGTCTACAAAGCCATCAGTCCTCATCCCCGCATCCTAGCGTTCTATGGAATAGTGCACGACTTCGTAAACTATGATGAGGATTGCCTCAAACTCCAATATCATGCCAACGGCGACTTGTGGCATTACCTTTTGGAGAGGAAGCCGCCTCTTGCAACCCGCATCCGCTGGGCGGTGGAGATTGCGGAAGGTCTCGCCCATCTTCATGAGAAGACTATTGTCTGGGCAGATGCTCATCTTCGAAACGTTCTTGTGACTGATGATCTTCACGTCGTCCTTGCCGACTTTGCCTATTCAGTAGTGGCACCGGATCGCATGCACGATTTCAGGAGCATTCCTCCCCCCATCTTCGCCTCTCCCAAATATTATTGGGGCAGACCAGCCACATATGTTGACGCGTTCGGATTTGGTGTCATTTTCTATGCACTATTGATGAACCGTTTCCCTTGGACTACTGACCTCCAGTTAAACGAGAACCAAGCCCAAGCTGTTCAGAAGCACGAGGCTTTGCAGTTTGACACCATCGATGATGCGGAATTGAAGAAGTGCTTTGGGGAAATCGTAGAGAAGTGCTTTCACGTGAAGTATATGTTGGGGTCGGAGCTCCTCGATGATATGAAGAAGGCGTATGAGATGTGGCTAGCACTCCAGACGTGACCGGTATACACCTCTCTTTTCTTTCCTTGGTTGTGCTAAACCTATCGTTCTATGCAGACGCTCTGATGTGCAACGATCCCACCATCAAAGTTGTTTGTACTTACTCCCTTTTCATATCTCCCTACAGTCGTTCCGGAAATCTTTGCCGTTGTTCCAAATGCGGCCGATCAATTCAAGAAATTCAGGAAATTCGCAAAAACTCGAAGAATGTCAAAACGTCGGGTTCCAAGCTGAAAAGACCAGGCAATAGCATTGAGAAGTGTGTATTCATGGTGTATCTAGTATGTGACATGGGAATACACCGGCTGTTTGCATTGAAAAGACGGAGACGTGTTCATCCTCACTGAGCACTTGGAGCGGGCGTCGTTTGGGGAAAGAGCAGATCGAGACTGCAAGAAAGGACAGAGGCGGTAAAATATGGCACACAATGGGTCTAGGGGATGCTCTGATAGGGCAAAATGGGTCAAGTCATCATGTCCAGTTCTGCTTCTAGCCCAGCCAAAAGGGAAACAGTCCAGCGGCATATGGGCACATCTTAGAGGGTATCTGAGGCGTATCGGGGCGATTTCGCGTCTGCTGCGATGCTGGACGAGTTCGCTATGTCCGGTAAACGTACTGTGGCGCAACGCAAGACCGTTGCCTCAAGTATGCAATTTGGTGCTCTGATGGGCATATGTCAGTCGAGAAAACGACTATATGTGTCGCATGAACGCACTTGGTGTACCCAATGCTTTTCCGTTCATGACTCATTGCATTCAGCCAGGTCGATGATTATGCAGGCCCGTTCCTCGGCAGTCGGTCGCTACCGGTACCATTCGTGGTCGCTGCAAATCGCAGCATTGCGTAAGTTGATGGTTACAAGCTGCTAGATGTCCTTGCTGAAGTCATGAAAGAGAAGGAAGAAGCCTGGAAGAAGCTGCAAAGCAGCCTTGATCGTGGTCGGTGGGTAAGACTGTCGGGGCCCAGATACGTGTCTGATCACTTCTTTTTGCTCTGCGCAGCGATAGATCGTTATATGAGCTATTCATTCATTGCTTATGGCGACATATGGGTGCTCTAGAAGGCCGGACAAGAGGAGGAAGACATTAAATCTCATTTACGAGAATTTTCGGAATATTTTCAATTGATCGGCCACATTTGGAACAACGGCAAGGTTTTCCGGAACGACTGTATCGATTGTACCAGTTGGCGAATGTAAAATGAACTGAGCCATGCACTCGCCGGGAAGGGGAAGGGTAAATTTTCAGCCTTCGAACACGACGAACGTCGTCACTCCGACATGTTCCTCACACCCATACTATCTTGACGCCTGTAGGAAGGGCAGCGAACTATAGTGATATGGCTTCAAACGGCGCGCAAGATGTTGTTGCCCGAAGTACCAATACGACGAACACGACCACGGTCGTGTCTTACCTGGGTTCGATAATCGCTTTGGAAGCCTTTTCGTTAGCTTTCGGTGTGAAGATGCGTTGACATCTGCTTATCATGACCTGTGCACTGGACTACCGGAAAAGCGCAGCGTCTGTCTGACGAAGTGACGTTATCGAGGGATCCGATGGCTCTGAGTAGCAGTGAAAACGACTTGAAATCGACGACGCTTGCCACACTGTAGACACAAATGATTCCTCTGACTTTGGCAGCAATTCGCTGCGGCATAGGAGCGCCAAGATGGTTCACCGTGAGCATGTGTCATTCAGAGCATATCGATACAACATGGATGGTACAAAGCATGCTTAAGCGGTGGGTGGCTTGCTTCCGGGCTGGAAGGTGTAGGTCAAGCCGCACTTGCCGCAGTACTGGCGGTCCTGGTGCAGAGCCATCTGCGAGGAGTTAAAGGAAGGGTAGCAAGAGATGGTGGACGACGTACGAAAATACCGGCACCGCACTCGGCGGAAGGGCACTCGCGACGGAGACGCTTGATCTTGCCGTCAGAGTCGACCTTGTAGTACTTCAAGATCGCCATCTTGACTTTCTTGCGCTTGTGCTTGATCTTCTTGGGGGTCTGCAGAGAATAGGTTAAAAAGAGTGAGAAAAACGTGGAGTGATAAGCGTACGTTGTAGGTCTTCTTCTTGCGCTTCTTGGCACCACCACGGAGACGCAGCACGAGATGGAGGGTGGACTCCTTCTGGATGTTGTAGTCGCTGAGGGTGCGGCCATCCTCGAGCTGCTTGCCGGCGAAGATCAGGCGCTGCTGGTCGGGGGGAATGCCCTCCTTGTCCTGGATTTTGGCCTTGACATTGTCGATGGTGTCCGAAGACTCCACCTCAAGGGTGATGGTTTTGCCCGTAAGGCTGTCGGGGCTGTCAGCAACGGCGAGCAGCCAGGCGGGCAAGGTTCACGCACGTCTTGACGAAGATTTGCATCGTCTGTCCAAGCGAACGATGAAGTCGTCGACGATGTGATAAGGGCAAATTTTGTCCGTGGGAAGGGCCGTATATAAGCTTCAGACTGCTTCGGGCCGTTCTGTGCCGAAGCGGAGTCTCAATTCTCGGCTTGCTTGCTGAGGCTCGGGCATAGTCACGCGGGCAGACGCGTCTCTTTGACCGCTGCCACGACCATGGCCGACGATATGATGGACGTTGACCCGATTCCCGCCTCGGCCAAGGGCAAAGGCAAGGCCGCCGCCCCGACCACCACCTACGACGACAACCTGCCCTGGTGCGCACCATCAGCTTCATTGGCCACGTTCATGGGGTAACCAGCTGCGACAGGGTGGAAAAGTACCGGCCAGTCACGCTCGACGACGTCGTGTCGCACAAGGACATTACCACAACGAGTACACTCTGCTGTTTGATGCTCCATTGCCTGCTAAACGCGCCCAACAGTCGAAAAGTTCATCGAGAAGAACCGTCTACCTCATCTCTTGTTCTACGGTCCTCCAGGCACGGGCAAGACATCCATGATCCTCGCCATTGCACGCCGCATCTACGGCAATGACTACCGCAAACAAATCCTCGAGGTGCGCCTCTTCGACGCGTCCATAACCCCTACTCACAACCATCACAGCTGAACGCGTCAGACGAGCGCGGCATTGACGTCGTACGCGAGCAGATAAAACAGTTTGCCGAGACGCGCACGCTCTTCTCGAAGGGTTTCAAGCTCATTATCCTCGACGAGGCCGACATGATGACCCAGGCCGCGCAAGCCGCGCTCCGTCGCGTCATTGAACAATATACAAAGAACGTCAGGTTCTGCATTATATGCAACTATGTGAACAAAATTACGCCCGCCATACAGAGTCGATGTACCCGCTTCCGCTTCTCGCCGCTGCCAATCGTGGAGGTGGAGAAGCGGCTGGCGACTGTTGTTGACGGTGAAAGGTGTGTCTGACATGCGCTCGATACATCATCTAACGGTCTCGCAGCGTGAACATCACTGACGACGGGAAGAAGGCTCTGTTGAAGCTCTCAAAAGGAGACATGCGAAGAGCGCTCAACGTCCTCCAAGCGTGCCATGCGGCCTACGATCTCATCGGCGAAGCCGAAATATACAACTGCACTGGCAGCCCACATCCTGCGGACATTGAGACCATTGTCAACTCGATGTTATCTGACGAGTTTACGACATCTTACAACTGTGAGTACAACCACCCCATGTTGTCTATCCCCTCAACACCTCGCAGTAATCAGCGCCATGAAGACCGAACGAGGCCTGGCATTGCAGGATCTCATAACCGGGACGTACGATTTCATCGAGAGTCTCGATCTTAAGCCAAATGCACGGATATACCTTCTGGATCATCTAGCTACGACCGAGTCGGTGTTCTTCTCGCCTTCATGTACTCCAGACTGATTGCTCATCATAGGCACCGGCTTTCCACTGGCGGGAGCGAGAAGATACAGTTGACGGCGCTGTTGAGTGCCTTCAAAAATGCGGTAGAGTTGACCGCGAAGGCGTCGTAGTGCTCCGTATCATTTCCTCTGATGTACAATTTAAACTTACTTTTCTGAATCGGCGACGTTTGGCCAGTCACCAATGTAACAAATCATGAGACAGTGCATGTCGTTGTCTGCAGGACTACATAACTAGCAGCTGAGTCGTAAATGCTAGTTCAGTCTCGGGAAACTCAGTGTTAACGTGAGAGCCACACACTTACGCGTCAGTTCAATGAGTTGTCACGTCTCACCGACAGTCACCGACATTGAGGGAAGTTGCTTCTTTTGGTGAGCCTTTCTACAGTCAACTTTCGCTCCTTCATTTCACACGAGTTTCGTGGCTGCAACTCTCACTACTCTTCCATATATGCTCTAGGGACTCTGAGGGCAGTGAAGACAACCAGGATAAACCCCATCAAACGTAGTATTCTAAGACGAGAAACAACCTCCAACCTCGTTGCCGCCCTAGAACGGAGCAAGTGTCAGTGTCAGTAAGTAGCTCGAAACATATAATACCACTTACTGAAGAACCGCCAGACTCCAGCGTGCCAGAGCAACAGTAAGTCCCACCGAAAGGCTCGGCGCCTTTGCAGACGTATGATTTATACACCTGAATCCGAACTGTCTTCAGCAGGTCGTTCACGGGCCAGATGTTCGCGTACCCATGTGACTGAGGCGCATGAGTAGAGTTGTCCTGGTCCGCGCCCAGTACCGTTCAGTCCATTGTAGGCATAATCGCAGGTAGCCGTGGCCGCGGGTGCAGCGAAGGCCGCGCTGATGGTGGCGGCGAGTATGGTAGTAACGGTTGCGAGAGTAAAGCGCATCGTGATCACTGATTGAGTAGGCACACTTGACTAGGTTGTCGAATACCAATGGCCAGGAAGACTTGAATCCTTTATACGCTTGCCCTCTGCGAGAAGCACGGCAAGAGGAGTCAGTGGAAAGGTCACCAGGTCTGGGATGATTCGGACCTAGTGCGCCGGAGACTACTAATTAAACGGACTCGTAGCTTGCGGTGAGCAGTATGCATATGCTGTGTCCGTTGACGAAAAGACAATCTCGAAGCGCATTTTCATCTTGTCCATGCACCGGTCCGTTTGTATCGAGGATCAGGAACACCGCATGAGCGACAACCAGTACGCGATTGGACTCGGAGCTTGCGTCGATGAACATGCTACACGCGGTCACGGTGTTGTGTCCGAATCTAAGAAGGCAACGTTCCAGACAGGTGGGCTTGCGGGCTGCAGACGAACGCGTTGACAGTTCCCATCTCAGCCTGGTTTGTTGTTAGATGAAGCTTATCTGTCCAGGTACTTATGACCCATATGTGCTCCGCCAAAGGGGCCGAATCGACTGGGTATGGCGCTGAAAGCTTGGGCCACAAAGTGGAACCATGAAGGGTGAATTGTACTACCTTGCTGTACTAGTTTCCGAGAGTCGGGGGTGGCGCCAAGGTATTGTCTTCAAGGCGCTGGCGCACCGTGATTTGATGATTGGAGGACTGGCACTAGACTTGCTTGTCAATTACAGACGGCCGAGCATTCAGAATCCACAATAGCTGTTGGAGATGAACTATAGATCATGACTACTTGAGTTGCCGACGTACATGGGACGGTGAGAGGAATCGTCAGGCTCATCGTTGCGAGATCAAGCAGGTAAGTAGAATCTGGATGCGAGTCGCCAAATCCTTAGGCAATGAGCACATTTCTTGTCACGGTTTTATTGATATCAAGTGAGGCCTCGAGCGTGCACTTGTCATCTTCATAAGCGTCTTGAATTGGCGCTCTACGAAGCCCTCCCAGGCCTTCGACACCGAACAGTTCATCATTGTAGAGAAGTCAAGAATCGGAGCTTCGTGTCATTTTGACTCTCAATGTATGCCATGGTCTGGTGTTACTGTATCAAGAGACAACGTTCCAGATCGGTGGATTGCGGCCATTCAGTGATAGATTGGCTGGCTGGTTCGGCGAGATGGGTCAAATTTTCATACTAACATTTCCCGCGTACCTTTCATGTCATGTTCCCTTGCAAGCCTGAAGGTTGAAGCGGATTGCCAAGAGCACACGCTGATGAAAACTGAAACAAGGCAATCACTAACTAAAGACTTTGTTGTAGCAAACACAATGCGTTTCAAGAAACATTTGGAAAAGCGATGCTGATTGTATTGTGATTTTCAATTCTGACTGTGGTGAGGCGTATTTCTCGATCAGCAATCCTTGTGTTCTTTCCTAAGGCAGCAGGCAACCTCCAACAGCGTTACCACCCTACAAGGAACAGAAAGCGACTATCAGCGCCATTCACAACAGGCAGGCTGTTTCATAGCACTCACAACGGACGGACCACCGAGAACCAGATTACCAGAGCAGCAATAGCCTCCGACGGCACTGGAAGGGTTGGCGCCGTTGCAGACGTACGAGAATATGACCTTCGTAGGGGAAGGAGGATCAGCGACTGTGTGAGGGAATTTGGTCTGCACATACCCAATCGACCGACGCGCAAGAGTAAAGCACTCCAGGACCGCGCCCGGTGCCGTTCTGGCCATTGTACGCATAGCTGCAGGTCGCAGCCGGAGCGGCAAGCGCTGCGCTGATGGTGGCAGCGAGGACGGTGGCAAGAGTGAAGCGCATGGTAGTTGTGAGAATGGACTGTGGTTATTGAACACACTGTACTGGCTGAGATACGGCCAGAAAATGAATCTTATATAGGCTGGATGCCATTCAATCCGTTTGGGTCAACGAGGGCCTCGACCTCAAAGCTGCCAATGTAAACGAACATGCATACTGTACCGCGTCTGCGCGGAGTACATCGAGGAGTCGGCCGAGGTCAGGAGTTTCCGGGTATGAAGACTGGAATGAAGGTCAATCAGCTCTTGGCTTGATGCGACGTTCGCGTCTGCTTACATTTGACTCGCGGACGCGTCAGTACGCGTTCTCATGACTTCCTAGCAATGCGAAATTTGTCGACAGCAAGAATGTAATGGTGTGGATGCCATCAAAGAAGCACGGCACTGTGTAGATTGACTTCGTGATAAGATCTTCTCGGAGAAACGTTCGTACCTGGGACGCAGACACAAGCCTGATGAATGACCAGGAGAAGGAGAAAGGTTGAATCCGCGCTAGAGACTGACATCGGCGGTCCTAGAAAATGTCAGTGATCTATCGGGGAACGTCGATTCTACACCCAAAGGAGGACTTGCACAATGCACTCAGATCAGAAAGATGACAGACCATCCATGCGGGTAATGTGCTTGGCTTGTATGAGGATTGCATATAGATATTGATAGATACTTTGCTGCTCATTGAGCCTTTGTCTTCTTGAGCGCTGCCGCCGCCGCCCTCACCTTCCACAATCTGTACCCAAACAGAAGAGTAAATACATAGCCCGTGACGGCCTTCGCTCCCAACGTGCTAAGCGCGAATGAGGGCTTCAGATACATGTTCTCGAAGGCGGGATGCAATGTCATAGTGCCAAAAATCACCGCCACGAGGGAGCCACCCCAGACATCGAGTGAGCCGACGAGGCCCACCCCACTGCGCAGGAACACTGGCGTTCCCAGACTCCATTCCGGCGTCCAGGTCTTCAAGGTAGCAGCGGAGACACCACCGCCAGCGGAAGCCACGGCACCGAGGATGATGTGGAATAGAGGTGAGAGCAGGAGTTTAGGGTTAACGTCGTTGTTTGATGGGTCGTGGAGTATGGACACGGTGCTTGTGACCGCGTTGGCGCGTAGGAGTGCATCGATGGGAACGAGAGCCGTTTCGAGGAGCGGGTTGGTAAGAAGATCGGGGAAGAAAGTGAACACGGCGGTGAGGAATAGATGGGTGGATATGTAGTTGATGTAGGGGTGGAAAGAGTAGAGAATCGGGGGCGGCATGCTTAGCAATGTGTGGGAGATGACCATGCCTCCCCAGCACTATTGACATGGATTCAACATGGAGAAGATGGGAATAATAGAAAGATATCCCACCATGACGAGGTAGCCTGCAATGTAGGTTCCCCATGATAGAGAGCTGTTGGTTCGCCTCATATTTGACTGGTAGGCCATGGATATCCGGGCCGCATGCAGAGTAGGCGCCCATGGGTAGGGGAACAGGTACGAGTGCACCTTTGTCGTCCCCAAGAATGTGAGCGCATCAGCGCACGGTCGCAGAACGTATGCAAGCGTAGCGGTCGACATTGTGGTTGCTGGTCAAGGAGGAAGAGAAACCCATAGACCGGGTAATAGTATGATTATCCGGAGCGGATTATGTGTCGTCCAGTGCACGGGGCACCCTGACCCACTCACGTGGGCCTTTTGTCCAGGTCGTGGTCGTGTTTGTCTCTTTCTCTTACACCACCACGAACCCAAGTCGTTCAACCTCATGCCCGCCATACACGCTTTCCCGGCTTGGGACTGCTCCGGGCCCCTCTCCACCTCCGATTTCGCCTACTCCTTGCGCAGACAACTTTGCCAAAGCCAGAGCATTCCTGTGTCCTAACCTCGGGAATGTGATCTAACCCTACGTATCTATGGGGTGCCGTGTCGTCTTATTCCTGCTTGCGGAGGTCCCCAGCGTGTCGCGTCGGCAATAAGGGTGATAGCCAGGCGTCGAGGAAGGAGTGGCTGGATTTTTGTTGTGGTGTTCGCGGTCGGCTTGCCATCTTGCCCACAGTGACATCCCTTTCGTGATAGTCTTTCATCGCGTCTTCGGAACGTGCCTCATCTGCTCCTCTGTCTCTCCCTCGGCCCCGTACAGAACCTGCATGTGTCGCCTCGGGACCCCGATCTATCGAGTTGTTTGTTTGACTGCTCCACGCACAGATGAGCTTGTCTCGTCCCTTTCGGAGCGTAGCGTCTTTCAAGCTTCTCGTTGGAAAGGGAAGGCGATGCCGGAAACGTAGGGCTTCCATTTGCGGGGAAGGGCAGTCGGGCGAGGCACCAGAGACGCGTCGCGGGACCTATTGGCTATTCACGAAGGGATCGAGTCGGCTCCACACAGCAATGCCTTCAGCATCTTGAACACTTACCGGTCACATACAGGACTGTTCATTGGTCCTCATTCACCGACTCACTCTCGACATCAAATCTTGCACTCGCCACTTCCATCGTCGCTAGCGACACGCTCTCTTCACGCTACCCATCATGGGAGCACAAGTCTTCGCACAGATTATCGGCATCTCCGGCTCTCGGGCCCTCTCCGCTGGTCTGTCGTTCGCGAGAACGGCAAGTCCAAAACCTGGTGGTCTTTGACGCGGGTTTCCGAACGCCAGGGAGTCGTCTCGGTGTTTGCTGCTATTCCTCAGGAATCGCGGCGGCGCAGAGGGGCGACTCTGAAGCGCCGGCGTGCGCATCGAAATCTGCATGGCCCACAGTGATTTTGTCTCGCGTGTTCATAGGATGGGTGTTATCGGGGTGGTGTATATGAGGACGCATCAGGAAAGCGTTGTTTGGTGGGGGAAACATGAGGCAATGATTTCAGTGGTGGGCGCTTTGGTGCAGCGCATCGACGTGGGCGCTTTTTGGGCGTGTCTTACCTTTCGAGGTGGCATCTTCAATCGCACTTCGGGTGCAGTGTGGTCGCCCTCCATATTCTTGTCCGTCCACCACAAGATGGCAAGGTGCGAGTCTATCGTCATGTCATTCGCTTGCATTCGGCCGTTGTTGACAGTACCCGGACGCCTCACCTGCGGCGCAGAAGTCTTCGTGCCATGGTCCTAGTACCAGTTGACTTTTCTCCTCCCTGATTCGGTCGGTGACCCTTTTACTTCGTTATTCAGGCCCATTGCTACGAAGACCACGATCTTTAAGTCCTCGTCACTATCTCGGCTTTCGATCTTTCACAGATTGACTTGTTTATGGTCCCAAGGATCTCAGGGAGCGGTGGCATTGCTTATGACTCACTGGAAGACGCGATTTGTCGATCTGTATTCGACGCGTATGGCGGTCTTGTCGTGTCTTTTCGCGTCCTCTCTGTTATGACCTGTTGTTCTCCCCGGCAATTGTCGCTCCCGCGGGATGCTTCAATAGAGATACGTTCTCGCGGTCCGGGAAACAGTCCGCAGGTTTGACGAGGGGCCGGAGAGCGTGACTTGGTCGTTGTTGCGATTAGAGTGCTGCATCGGGAAGACGTAGTTCTCCGGGTTGACGAGGCAATGGTACTGACTCTTTGTGCCTTGGTGACTGCAGTCAATTCTACGAACAGGAAGACGATAGGGATGTGTGGTGATGGCTTAGAATCGTTGAGTGGCTTTACCTGTGCGCTTCGGCGAGAATTTGAGGTGTTTCGATTGTGTCTTGTGGGGATGTTGACAGGATCGTGGCCGATTTTGTTGTGCGTCGCTGCTCTTTGATGGGCAGGGTGTTGTCGGACGATGGGTATCTGTCGCAGCGGCTGTCATCGACTTCCACGGCTGTTTCGGCTGTGGCGGTTCGGTGGTAGGAGCAGATGCGGGTGGATGACATGGTGCCCCCGGCTCGTAGGAGGGAAGCCTGGAATCGGGCTTCGAGAGTGATCCGCTGTGCCTTGGGGAACTATGCGATTGGGTGTGGACTGTCCCTGGAGGTGGATGATCTTGGTGAGGACGCCAGTCCGATGATCCAAATCTACCCACATAATTTTTCGACTATATTTGCTTTCGTGGCAAACTTTTGTGTGGACGACGACAGTCTTAGGGCGGTGTACCGTGTTGTCAGGTATGCTCCTTGATGATGTTCCTCTCGGGGCGCTCACATATTGCGCAGTATAATTAGGCTCACCTCGCAAAGAATACTTTGATGTGGCGTGGGTGGACAATTGACTCACTATCTCTTTCTGGGTTTGCTGTACACAATGATGTTTATCTTCATGTCATTCGATGTTTTTAATCACGGTGCGGCTTGAAGATGCAGCACAGCTCGACCCCGTTTGTGTTCGTCATTCCTTGTTGTGAGGAGGAGCCTGAGGACGGAGCATCGAGAGCAGAGACGCAGAGGATGGCGTGGTTGCATCTGGGTTGCATCTGGTTCGCCATCAAGTGGCATTGAGATCAATCATCATGTCATTGTCAAGAATAACGATCTGGCATCAAAATTTCCGGCCGCACGATATTGTGTATGGTTGTTCAAGGATACAGGACAAGACTCTATACGTTCGTTGGTACTTCCAATGGGCTCAACCGAGGATCAAGACGCCGGACCGAGCTCTTCATCAGTGCAGAATTGTTCGTGTCGCGGAGCTTTCCTGAGTGCCGACCCCCGCCCGATCGGCATAACTCTATTTGGTACCACGACGACGACCACCTTGCCACCATTAACAACTTCGCTATGCACAGCAAGTCTCAGTACTATCTATCGCAGTGTGTTCAGGCTGCTTCAAAGGTATATTCTCCATGACATCTATCTCCTTTGCCTCACGGCGCCCAGTCTCCCATGACATTTACCCTCGGATCCATCATCGTCAAAGGCGGCAAGATTGTCTCCTCTGGCCACAATCACCAGCGGACGCACTACGACGAGCTTTGCGTCGGGTCTGCGTACGGCAAGCCCGTGTCCATGCACGCGGAGATGCACGCCATCTTCAACATGACTGGCGGCCGGGCTCCTCGATTCAGGCAGCAGGTTAAACCATGGGGTCTTCAACCAGACGAACGACAACAACAAGAGCGTTTATGGACGTGATTTCCGACGGAATGGGGCAGATCTCTACGTGGTCAGAACAACGAAGAAGGGATTGGGATGCGCGAAACCTTGCTGGCGGTGGTAAGCTCAAGGCTACCGGTCAATAAGCCCCACTGACTTTTTACAGCGTCGACTGGTGCGCGTGGGCTGGGATCAAGCGCATATTCTATTGGAGCGAAACAGATGGCGCGTTCTGTTGTATCAAGGTCGCCGAAGCGAAGAAGGGCGTGTACGAGACACATGCGGATATCCGACTGTATAGGAAGTAAGTAGCTGGTGAGTCTTTCTCCCGCATTGCTGTGGCCGCTGTTGATTGACGAGGGTTGACAGAATGAATGTGCTGCTGTCAATAAGATTTGATATCTCCTTTCGTGTCTTTCACGAGGCTCAAACACATACAAGAGACCTACAGAAGCCTAGCTTGACTGTTATCATTGCACCATGTTCAACATCGCAGGAACAGCATTCATTACCGGCGCTAGTTGGTACTGTACTCCTCTCCGCTGCTACCTGGCTGATGACCTCGCAGCTGGTGGTATCGGACGTGCAACTGCCTTAGCATTCGCTCGCGCTGGTGCTGCTGCAATCCACATTTGCGACATCAAGCAGAAAAGTCTCGACGAGACCGCATCCGCCCTCACTGAAGCAGCCACCAATCCTGATTTCAAAGTCCTGGCATCCTATCTCGACGTCACCAAGGAAGAGCAGATCGTCAAGACGCTCAACGATACGACACAGCACTTTGGGAGATTGGACTACGCTGTGAACGTTGCCGGGGTCAGTCTTTTGCCCCCTTTTCCCACACACAAACACGACAATTCACGCATGGTAGATTGCCGAACATCCCATCGCGACAGCTGACCTCTCAACGGAAGTCTTCGACCGCGTTAACGATGTGAATCAGCGCGGGACCTTCATCTGCATGCGTGAAGAACTCCGCATCATGCGCGCCCAGAACCCCATCGCAGTCCTCTCCGGTCGTCCCGCCGTACGAGGCGCGATCACGAATGTCAGTTCTGTCCTTGGCTTGATGTCGCTCCCGAACTTCACGAGTTACGTGACAAGTAAGCATGCTGTTGTGGGCATGACGAGGAATGCAGGTCAGCCATCCTTCTCCTGTCCATGTTTTACCCTTACGGAAGACGTTTCCGCAGCTGCGACCCATGCTGGCGATGGTATTCGCGTCAATGCGATGTGTCCTGGCTTTGTGGACACACCAATCCTCCAAGTGGATCCTGCCAATGCAGAGGCGATGGTTCTTCATCATGTACCTCTAAAGGTGAGGCTCAACACTCCATGACGCCTGTACACCTGAGCTGAGAATACTCGCCTATTTTGACAGCGCCTGGCAGCGCCAGATGAAATCGCGGACGTGATTGTGTTTTTGACAAGCGAGTATTCGAGCTTCGTGACTGGAGCGGAATGGGTGGTGGATGGAGGGATGAAGATCGTATGAAGGTGTTGAAACACCTAGTTTTTCGGATTCTGGCTGCATGTTACTCACGTTGAACGCAACTCCCTTGTTTTTCCAGACTCGATCATCCATATAATCATTGTACAGAGACGCCCCCAAAGAGGATATGCTAAGCCGAAATTTTCGATCCTTGGCTTGCAGCTACACTCAAAGTCATACCGGGCGCCTTCAACGAAATCCGGTTCATCATCCGAGTCGATCGCAAATAATCGAACATACTCAAGTCCCGATCTCTTTTTCTTTGCCGAACTTCGCAAGAACGTTCGAGAACTGGTCGGCCGATGAACCGTTGGGCATTCCCAGACGACCGCTGTGGGTCAAGATGTGGTCGATAGCCAAACATGGGCACTTCCCTCCTACGCTTCATGGCCCCTGTCCATGGGCGCAGATGCTTCATTCATGGCGTGTACAATCACGCGATTCTTACGGCTCTCGTAAGCTTCCTGTGTATATTCTCAAAAGCCTGGTTGGAGATACATTCTACATGTCTAGCACCCACGGGTAGATTGACCGAGTTTGAGACGAGCAGGTACACCATCATGCTCTGTCAATAGATCTCAAAGCTGAGCGCTGATGCTCGAGCAGTCCAGCAGTACTCATCGAAGGCCGATCATATGTTTTATTGCTGACAGGTGCTTGTCCAGCAGATCTCTGATGCTCTGGTGGCAACCACGCCACAGCTCCCAATGATTGTATTCACAATCGCCCTGTATATCTACTGCCTGACGTTATCCCTCGGGAACGACTCCGGTGACTCTCAGCATGCTGTAATCGAGATATAAATATGGCTCCGAGGGTGAGGGCATGGATTGTGAAAACCGACTCCTTCGCCCATGTCTTACACCCAAGACGATAACAGCAAATTCAAGGCCCTCTATCTCGGCAGTCTGATACCGCTCCACGCAGTCCGTGAGTGTCCAGCGATACTGTTGCCGCCTTTGTATGTTCCTCTAACGCATCTTGTCCAGTTGTCGGCTTGACCTGGATTGTTCATGATTACTGTAAGTGCAAAATTGTTCTGTGGCGGGTCGTACTGATACTCTAGCCAAATCAGTCGTTACTCTCGAAGACGAGGTTCGTCTGAATTTCTTGCTGCATTGCTGCCGCTGATAGAACACCATCGCGCTTAGGTCCGATACATCTGGGTTAGTCTCGTCACTATGTCTACTATGATCAAACCGACCATCTTTCTCAGCCCCAGAAGTGGTCGTTCTCCAAGGGAATCTTTCTTTGGGTGCGTGCTCCGTATATCTACAATGCTACCCATGATCAGGCAACATCTGATTCACGCCGTAGATCCGGTACTACAGTATCGCACTTCTGATTTTCGATGTCACGCAAATCCATGTCTTCTCCATCCCGGGCATCACCAATGATGATCTGTACAATCACGTCTACTTTGTTATGACGAATTCATGTGGACTGACAAACAACCTCCAGCTGTGTTGCCATGGACTCTATCATCCGCGTGGTAGGGGCAATCAGTCTGTGGTCAGTAGAGATTGTTCTACAACTACGGATATGCGCGCTATATAAGCTGTCAAGACGAGTACGTCTCATCACATATCGCTACGGGAACGATCCAAGTTACACTGATTTGTGTTTAGGTGGCGGTGTTCAACGCCATTCTGTTCGTCGGGTCGATAGCCGGATTCTTCTACATTCTTGCATACAACGCTGAGCGTCGCCGTGCTGTTATCGCAGATGCGATACACCTACCGCTCCCCGGCTGTCCATCCATTCACTCTGGAATTGAATGGGTCCAATGGGTACCTGGTACATATGCACTTTATGCCATCGTCGAAAGCTCAGAGCTCATGAGGATTTCAGCCACTGCGTACGAAGGTGTCTTATTCGCTTTTGCACTATATAAAACCACCATGTCCACGGCTGGACGTTTACGAATGGGAAAGAAGATCTCTCTTTATTCGTTGATCATTCGCGACAACATTTTCTACTTCTTGGGGTGAGTGGCCATCTTGGGTACCTGGGGTTGATGTCCTGACGCCTCCCAAGAATCGCCGTGCTATTAGTCTTCAACAACCTCATGGTCGTCGTGAGTGCACTGTACTTCCCGTTTCTCCACATACCCAACTTGAAGGTGCCACCTTAGGGCGTTACCCACATTCCATGGTTTAGCTACGGGTACGTGGTCTGTGTCTTCTGCAACTTTACTGAAGTGACTTGTTCATCAGTCCCTTCCACGCCGCAATCGGTGTTCTGACCACCCGAATGCTGTTGAATCTGCAGAAGGCGGCAGTTACCGAAGTTCCCTCAACACCGTCTTTTGTTCATTCCCATCCTTTATCGAACAACACCAAGGAACTGTCCTGGCACGCAGCTGCCGGTCGCACGCCGGATCGCCACTTGCACAGTAACGGGACGAACTCAACAGGTTCCGCGTTATCAACGGATGCCGAAGTAGTATGATTGTCCTAGGCCTGCTGTGATGGCGGCGCTGGCATCATCCCATTGAGGTTCACGCCGGTCGTGCTCCTTGTGGTGTAGTATTTATTTATATGTACGCGTATACGCGCCAGATCTGCACTCAGATAACTTTCTGAGCCGTGAAATCTTCTTGAAAGGTCTTGAAATATGGAGAAAGAACGTCATGTCAATGCAAACTAGCGAACATAATCTTCACGCACTAAGTGGAAGTAGGACATCGAGAGCCACCGCCCATCCGAATTAGACTTTGTGACTACTTGTCACGAGACGGTGACAGGTCGCGTTAATTGGAGTCCGCGACCTTCGCCCCTAGGGCAGCCTATACTCTTACTTCCACTTCGAGGTCCCCTTCCCTGTCATGTCGCCCCTTTACTACCACCCAGTCGTGATGGCCGACTGCGCTCCCTGGATGCCTATGGAAGAGGTCGATAAAGACCAGACAGAGTATATCCGCGAATTCCTGTTCGACGAGGCCGAAGAACAATGGAAAGCGCACGGTGGATCACCTTGGAAAAAGTGGTATCAGAAACAAGCTCAGCCAGACGCGAAAGGCCGGCAGTACATCTACTGGAAGAAGGGGACACCTTACTCGCCATCCAACATCTTCTTCAAGACAGTCGACACAGGCCGACTGCTTCCTATGAAGACGGCTAACTTCAGGCTGCAGATCTACATGGACCAGTCGAAATGGGATTACACCAACAGTCAGGGCAAGATGGACGGCTTCTTGACACACATTCCCGCCTCTATGGTCTGTCTTGACAATTGACTCCTTTTCGACGCGCGATGCATACATTTCTCCAGATGCCCGAGCTCCTTGCCCTTCGTGCATTCTACGACGTTAATGGTGGCGACATTCCCATCCTTATAACAAACTGGGAGAATGAAGTCACGGACGCTGTTGTCGACTACTGGGTCGAGCGTAGTCACCCAAATTGGAAGCCCAATGGTACGCCACATAATTTCTTGCCTTGAGAGGATCTCAAACGGATTGCATGAAGTCTGTGAGCGTGAGCTCGCAGCCAGTCTTGGCTTTGATGCCCGCCACCGACCGTGTTTCTCTCAAAGCGATATATGCATCCGATCGCTTCTCTCGGATCCCGAGGTCGGATATGTCCCTCCATTCATTGTCATCATGCCTCAAGGCGGCAAAGAGACCGGTACTCTGTCCTATCTGGATTTTGGCACGCGCCGAGCTCACTGCGTCGACTAGGCAAAGCTAGGGTCATTTTCACATGGGCCGAAAAGCGTCTTCCGATTCATCTCCTCGACACCTTCCCGAAAGGATGCGGCAGTGCCGGATGCAAGGATACAGAATGTGGAATCTTCGACATGAGTAGGTGCAGGACATTGTACTCTAAGAGTCCTATGGTTCGAGAGCTTCCGGATGAGCCCAAGATGCTCTGTAACCTCTGGGGATGTGGCGAGGACAGCAGTTTGAACCAGTGTAGCAAGTGCAAAGTGGCGATATACTGCAGCAGGGAGCATCAGGTCTGTACTCTACACTTGACGAGGCTGCTAGTCAACTGATGACGCTGCCAGATGCGCGATTGGCGTCAACACAAGAGAGTTTGCGAAGCCAGATGATGTAGGTATGCGTCAGACATAGACAATTCCAGATGTTTTCTCGTTTCGTTTGCTGAGTTACAAAACTGCTAGGATTGGTGATGAAAGGTGCTTTGTTCAAGTCGCCTGTCTGTAGAGAATCCTGATCAGTTTCCCGACCCGGAAGTGATTCAGTGGCGCGTGATGGCGTGATCGCCAAAGTCGTTGATTCTTGTTCTGGGAGTACTCAAGCGAGGTTCTATGGTAGAGAGTTCTGGAAAGCAAGCGCATTGTACGCAAGACCAGTCAAGTGTAAGGAAGCTGGAATTTGCTCGAAGCTACGCCCATATCAACAACTGGATGTACCCAGGATGTACCACTGTAATTTAAATCATGCCGTTGCAAACCTTGCCGGTTGGACGTTGCACTGGGCGGCAACTGGGCGGAAAAACTGACGCTATGACGTGGGATCACCCATGCGGTAATTGCTTACAAGCTCATCGTGGGAAACGAGGAGAAACTCTTCCCCATCATCTCGACTGCGGGGTAGGATGAGTCCGCCCTCCGCGCCCGAAAAGACGAACAAGAAAGTGTCGCGAGGCATGTCTTCCGGCGGCGCATCTGCTCAACATCTGCTGCTTATTGACGTCGCCCACAGCGTGCAACACTTGTCGCCTGAAACGTAAAAAGGTTAGCACCGCCATCGCAGTTCTGGCCGATGCCGACATCTTGTTTACCTTAGTGCGACGGCCTAGACCCCTGCTTGTTCTGCACAGAAACGAAGCTCGAGTGCTCCTACTCGCGAGAGCCTCGCCGACGCGGTCCTCCATCGGGATATCTGCGGTATACAGAGACAAGGGTCACGCTGCTCGAGACACTTCTCGGACTATGTCTTAGCAAATCGCAAGAAATCTCGCTGGGCGATCTCACCCTGGAATGCGTACAAACGCTTCGTACAGAGTCCAAAACCTGCACCCAGGACGTCTGGGATAGCTACAAGGGCCTATGGACCGCGACGGATGCGTCCAGGATCCTTGATGATCTGACCAACGACTTCGCGCCTTTTCCTCAACGAAACGAACAAGACACTTTTGCGAAACCCCTTCTTCCTCCACTGATGAATGCAAAGTCCAATGGCGCTGGCAGCAATGCTAGTGGCCCATCCCCGACAAGTGGCCCATCTCCGACAGTCATGCGCTCGACTGCCCCACCCGCAGATTCATCCTCTATCCCCAAGGACTGGGCTACCGCGACATCTCCCAGCGTATCCTTTGCTGTCCCTGCCTCTCCATCCTATTCCTTGCGCGAATCTTTTGAACGTACTCAAACTCCTGTCCCTGTATCGATCCCAGGACATCCAGAGCCGCGCAACTTTCTCGTATCTTCGAGCGACGACCTTGGCTTCACATTCTCCGCCGCCAGCCACGCCTCCTCATCGTCCAATGGCACCTTCCAACACCTTCCACCTCCCAGCCCAAATTACTTCTATGACAACGCAGCACGCAGTCCGGACGGCGATATTGAGATGACCGTGGGCGACGAGCGGGGCGGGTTAGAGTACACGGGAAGCTACTGGCGAGCCGCCGATCTTGATACCACGTCCCCGACCACAAAACCCGATATGCTTCCTTTGGTGGATCAGTCTGAACTGCCTCCACCACATGTCCTCAGCGGGCTCCTCGACGTCTACTATCAGCACGTACACCCTTCCTATCCCCTCCTTCCTCCGCGGCGCACTCTAGAGCCGAACATCACAGGCCCGAACGTCTCAGAGTACACGACATGTCTAGTGTTATCGCTGTGCAGTTACAGTGGCCGGCTGTCACCCTCTCAGGACTCAGCAGTGAATTTTAGCATGTTTGGCGGCGATTCCAGCAAGATTGCCGCTGATCTGTGGTATGAGCAGGCTCGGACGGCTCTTGGATCTACTCTTCGCCGAGGGACGCGAATCGAGACAATACAGGCGCTTTTGCTGCTTGTGCTCCGCGATCACGGGCGGGGAAACGAGGGCCAGGCATGGATATTGGTTGGCGTTGCCATTCGCCTGGGGCAGGAGCTGGATCTGCACGTCGCCCCATCGCCGAAATCGCGTCTGAGCCAGGAGGAGATTGAAGTGCGGCAAAATGTTTGGGGTGTGTGTTTGATACTCGACTTGGTCCTGTCCTTGCAGCTCGGGAAGCCTCCCGGCGCTGCAGATAGCTTACGCTCGCCACCGCCGTCACTGTCATACGGCCAATCGCTATTTGCACACACGTATACACTGTGTCATATCGTGTCGCGGATCAATCTGCATCTGTATTTCGAGTTTACGCCATCGACGCAGGTTACGACAGCGTTGGCGATGTTGAAACAAGAATTAGAATCTTGGCAGCAGACGCTGCCGATGCAATTCCGGATATCGTTGGGCCACCAACCGGAGCAGGATGTACTCGAAGTGAACATGTTTTACCACATCGCGGTCATTTTGCTATACCGACCGTTGTACGTTGCCTACTCGCCTTATTGATAGTCACCTAACCCCTTTTCCAGTTACAAGGAGAAGAACACCATCGGGACATTTCTTGACGCGGCTTCGACGTTCAACATGCTGTTGGAAAAATACCGTACATCATCTTCAACATCTCTTTCCGTATGCAGTCCGAGCATGATATACCTCATCTTTACTGCGGCGATTGCGCACCTTTCGGGGTTCAAGTACAGGCAACGCACAACCGAGTACTCGACGACGATGGCGCTGCAAACGCAGTTGCATCTGCTCAACTGCCTGGAGGCGCTCAAGAGCATTGGCGGGACGTGGGAGCTTGGGCGGCGCTGCTGGAGGACGCTCGACCGGCTGATGGAGGTAGAAAGGCTCAAGCCGAGTGTGCCTGCAGAGACTAAGCGAAAGCGCGACGGGGACGATAACCCGCTGGCAAGACCAAAGGAGATAGCAATGGATGGCGGGGTTGGTGGGGAGCTGTTCTCGGATTCTGTGTTTCCGGTGGGTATGCATCTGAGTCCGCTCTTGCTGCCTGCGGATTACTTTGATCCGAATGTGTTTACGACGAGCGGGAGTGGGTGGTTGCCTGATTTGGGCCCGGGGACGGTCTGGGACGGGGAGTGGGATGAGAGGTTATGGGGGAAGATTGGATTGGAGGGTTCTTGATACGAGGCACGAGCGATATGATGAGATCATATTGAGTGAGGATGCTTGTTTATTAGCCTATTCTATTCATCGGCGTGTAGTGTAATACTGTATATCAGATGCGGAGTCGCATCCGTATTCGGCGAGGTGTCTCGTTCGTTATCACCTTTGTCAGTACGTCCACTGAGAGTAGTCTACTTAATTGCACGGCTGTGTAGGGTAACGATATTTACCACTAGTAGTATCGACTTAGTGATCCCGAGGTGTTTTACCTGCCATCGCTATTGCCTCTGAGCGGCCTTTACCGCGTCAAAAGTCATTGCATATCATGTCTTAGACTCGGGGCGGTGTGATACCTGCGTGTCGTTATCGTTGATTCGCCTCCGTCGGAGTATGAGTATTATGTTGCATATGGCCTGTCTAACGCGTCTATCTGCCTCAATGTCCGGCTCAGACACACGAGACAGCCCCGTTTCAACATCGGTGACATAGACAGCAGTCACCGTGACATAGACAGCAGTCACCAATCGTGCCAGACTCTAGTGATTTGAGTAGCGTCACGAAAAAGCAACTGACGTGTTGCCAATTTATGGGACCGGAACGGGGTATTGCTGACTTTTAGTACGAGTGATATGCGGTGCGTGACTTTGAATGCTTGGCTGCGCGCACAAATGGCATTGAAGACATGAAGATTGATTGATTGATTGATTGATTACATCCTGTTTAACGTGGCGTGCAGGCCGTCTAGCGGCCTATGTGTCCACAATCGACATGTACTTGCTACCGCTGAGTAAACTACGGGGCAGTAAGCAACTAAGATAATTTGTAAGCTGTGAACTAGGGAACTGAGATGGAGAGGTTATGGGCATGCCGGGGATAGGTGTGGGACTCCGATCTTGAGAGTGGGTGAAAGGTCGTGGAAAGTAGGTGAATAATGAACATGAAATGATGGTTTGGGCAAGATGAGCATGGTGTTGCGGAGGGGATGAGCACATCTGGAGCAACAAGGACACTGCCTAGGATGAGGCTAGCTAAGCTGAGCCCTTAATCCAAGTCTGGTTGCTTGTCGTAGTAGACCCCTGAGAGGGAATGCTCCACTGAAGCTCGATGGATGACAGTCTGCCGAAAAGGACAGTCTGTCGATGTGGCCCAATGAGCACCCCCGCATGAGCGGATGGCGCATCGAGGCACGATGTGAGAACACTTCTTCAAATCGGTACAAGGGGACTTTGATTTTGGGCAGTGGCAGTTTGGTGTTGAGTGGGCGCCAGCGCAGCGTCCGCAGATGCTAGCACTTTTGCAATCGCGGGCAAGATGACCAAAACGGAAACAATTGAAGCATTGAGCAGGTCTAGGCTGGTACTTCTCCGTTCGGAGGAGACAGCCGTTAAGCGCAACCTTCTCGTAAAGGCAATGGTCGGCAGACTCCTTGTCCCGGAAGTGTAGGACAAGGGAGGAGAATGGCTTGCTTCTAGATGTGCGCGAAATCCAGTGTACACGTTCAACATCGGCACGAAGATCGCATAAACGGGAGAGGTTTTCGGCAATGAGTGTATCCATACCGGAAGACCCCGTTGGAGCCTTCATGTTGGCATTGGCGTCATCTAAAGGGAATGGTGTAAAGCCGTCAAAGTCGTGCGTGGTGGGCACACGATGGACAATGACTGGAAATGTCTGCTGACGGATCATGAGAAGGTTGGAGAATGCAGGGAGCCAAGATTGAGCAGCATCCCTCAACAGCGTGGGGTGGTCGGACTCCGTGAGGGTAATGCAGATGTCTCCATTCCGGCGTTTTGCCACGGCGCGTGCCCGAACAGGTAGAGTTGATGATACAAGCCGGGGTGTCACCTCATTGAACTGCCTCTGTATGTCGCCACAAGAGGATGAGGTGAAGGCCGGTTTCTTGCGATCGACTGGGGCAAGGACTAGGTCACATGTTGTATAGCGAGTGGCATGTGATCGTGGTGCTGAAAGGACGGCTGGGGGGGATTGGGAATAACAAGAATCAATGGAGAGGGTGGCTGGGGAGGAAGAAGTGGGTTTGGTGGATTGAGCTGCTGTGGTGGGTTGGCTGATCTTCAGAATGTTTTGCTGTAGGGAATCGATTTGGTTGGCAAGCGATGAAAGAGTTTGGGTGATGTCATGGGTGGCATTGGCAGCGAGAAGCGAGACGGCGTTGGAAATCTGTTTCCAGGTGTCGATCGGGACAGAGCAAGATTTGGCTGTGCGAGATTTCGGTAGCTGGACCCCATGAATGAGATCCCGAAGTGAGACTATGGTGGGCCGGTCGAGTGGCACCGCACTAGATGGTGATGGTTCCGGATCAAAAGGCATCAACAGCCCGAAGACATGAAGGAGGTCTAGACAGGCTAAGGCATGAGGGGATCAGGACCCGGGACGCTCACGCAAAGGAGTGTCCGGAGTTGGCAGATTTTAAGGCACGCGCTCCCACCGCCGCTAGTGCGTATGTACGGGCACCGCTCTAGACGCACATGATGAAGGCGGGTATGGCGCACACAGTGACGGAGTGTCGGGCGCGCAGCGCCGCCCAATCTTGCCCCAGCGGCCAAAACGTCGGGATCCTTTGCAGATTTGAGGGGATGCTGAGGAAAATCCAAAAAATGTAAGTAGGCGTTGTGGTGGACCAGCCAGTACACCTGGCCATCAATGTACCCCACCCCTCAAAAGCTTTATACTCAATCTACCTCCCAATGATAGGATTAGATAGCCTGAGTCCCGACGCGCCGTACAGAGCGACCGACATTTTGGCGGGAGCGGACACTCCTTGGCGTGAGAGTCCCGGGTCCTAGGGGATCGCTGTCAACTTGGATCCAGGACAAAGTGTTGACCTCGGTCTTCGGAACATGCCGTGGTCTTAGATCCGGTCCATCATTGCTGCCTTCAATGGCCCTTCATTGACTGGAGATTGAAACCTTCACCACGCCGGCCATAGCACGGTAACGCAAGCGTACTCAATAGATTATCGGTGCTTGAGAGCCTCGAAAGGTTAGTTTCCGACTTATTTTGACATCGCATAATGGAATATACATAATCCTCGATCACATTGGAACAAGCACCTTCCGTGGCCTCAAAAGCCAACCGCTCGCGACGCATGGCCTTCCCTCCATGTCTAAACCACAGTTCGCTATTGCTAGTCTGTCTCTAGGCTCATGCCTATACCACTCGCTCCCCACCAAAGTCGAGGTCGCTGCCAGCCTCGGCTATGACGGTCTGGAGATCTTCATCCCCGACTTTGAAGCCTTCGTCGACGAGGTCCGCAATGGCGCCCACCGCCAACTTTTCTCACCCGCGTTCTCACCCGCGGCGCTATCTACGCCTGATCTCAAACGCGAGTGCGCAAAGGCCATCACGGCCAAGGCAGACTCTCTGGGGCTCGCCCTCCCTCTCTTCCAGCCTGTGCGTAACTTTGAAAACTTTAGGACGGAGGAGGAACTGCAGGCGGGGCTGGACGGCGTCGAGCGATGGCTGAAGCTGATGGAGCACTTCCGCTGTGATCTCATCCTGGTGTGCTCCAACTACGTACCGGGCGAGCCTATCTCGGCCGAGTACACTTTTGAGATGTACGCGGACGCCCAGGTGCACGCGTTTACGCGTCTTGGAGACCTTGCAGCGAGATATCATGTCCGCATTGGGTACGAGCCGCTAGCCTGGGGCACTGTCATCAACGACTGGGAGCAGGTATGGGATGTCGTGCGCCGGGTAGACCACCCGAACGTAGGCATTATCTTGGATTCCTTCAACAGTCTGTAAGTCTGGATTGTCTTAGGTCTCTCGTATCGTACTCACAATGCATCAGTGGCAACCAATACGCAGATCCTGGAACACCATCATCCATCCGCACCGAGCAGACGCTCGCCAAGATGGTAGAGAACTTGGAGAAGCTATCGCAAACCATCCCCGGCGACAAGATATTCATATATCAGCTCGCGGACGCCGTCAAGCCTGCTGAGCCCGTGTTTGACGGCCCCGATGCCCCGCGCAGGATGACCTGGTCTCGCGCTTCTCGCGTCTTCCCCTGTGAACCTACCGACGAAATCAACCTTCCATCTACTCCCCTTTCCGACGACCCCAATCCACCAAGTGGCTATCTTGGTTTTTTGCCCGTCGTGCAGATGACGAAGCTCGTCCAGGCAACAGGGTACACGGGCTGGTGGAGTCTGGAGGTGTTTAACAAGAGTCTGCTGGAGGAGGACGAGGGATGTACTTGGCGTCATGGGCGAAGGGGTATCAATGGATTGCGCAAACTGTGGCAGGTGGTTTCTGGAGAGCACTCGAGTGCTGGGACGAGTCCCAGGCCTATCGGGACGCCAGAATTGGTGGAAGGGGAGATCAGTGAAAGCGACGAGAGTTTGGGCAGCTTTGACGCCATCGCTGACACTCCGGTGCCGGTGAGCAGGAAACCGATGCTTAGGGAGTCCGTCGAAGAGTGGCAGGGAAGGACTGAGGTTTAGGTTGAGACTAGGATCTCGTTGACGTTATTTCTGTGAGGACCACTGTTGTAACAATAGCGCACACCTACTTGTACTTACTTACATAGACGCCGACATGTTCAATGATACCATAGCATTCATCAATCGGGCCATAGTTGTGCTACGGCTGAGATTTTGTAATCAAAGACGGCCTGTACGAGATGGCTATAGTATCCGTGACGAAGCATCGAAAGACTGAGCATTACTCTATGATACCACCCACTGTAAGTCGTAAGATGTACTACTCAATGCTCATCTGCTTGCAGGACTGACAACAAGTAAACTGTTTGCCTCTGGTCTTCGTCATAAATTGGTGAGTAGAGTCAGTAACTCCGTGCCATCCGCCACGGAACAACTTGCATCCGAACCACCATGACCATATCAGTCGATAGACACACGCATGACCATGTCCGCTCCCAGCTTTCCTCTATTCCACTCACACAACGACAATGCCTACATCCCGCCTCGTCCCCGGCCGTTATCCATCTCCTGGATCGTCGCAGATTGCGGATGCCATTCGCGAGCGGCGCGGCGCGCGAGGCCTTACACCGCTCGACGGCACCCTCCTGCACGTCCCGCTAGTAGCGCAAGGTTGGAACTCGCTCCTTGGTGCGATCAGGACGAAGGGTAGACTTCCAGCTGATGTTCGGGAGCTCATGGTGCGTCTACTAATAACTGTAATGCACTAACTGAGCGTAGTAGTGCTAATGATGAAGACAGATCCTCCGCGTAGCAGCGCACAATCACGCCGCGTTCGAATGGATTCACCATGAGCACGTCGGGCGGGACGCAGGCCTGACCACGGCGCAGTTGCTTCTTGTCCGCGATACAACTACTTTGCCGAAAGAGACTGGAGGAGTCCTCAGTGCCCTCCAACAGAGTGCGCTAGCGTTTGCGCACGAAAGCACCACGACTGTCAAGGTCTCGCAGGCGACTGCTGAAGCGCTGAAGGCCAATTTGCAAAACGACGACGATCTTCTGGTTGAGGCTTCTTCGGTCGTTGCGGTATACAACATGGTTTCGCGCTTCTTGGTGTCACTCGATGTTGCTGGAATGAGCGACGAGACTGTCCCTTGGCCTGCTGATATCACCGATGTATGATCCTGCTCTCTACAACTTGCCCATGAAGTAATTGATGATTGACAGCACAAAATTTCCCTACCTGATTCGCCCGAACACTTTATCTACGCCCAAACCTACATCGTCTCCCCAAGCGCGCCCTGGCTCGTCTTCTGCAACTCCCTCCTCACAAATACGACCATGTGGTCCTTCCTCCTCCCATATCTCCTCGCGCCGCCCCGATCCTACAACATTCTCCTGCATGACCAGCGCGGGCACGGCCAGTCCCACTCGCCCGCCAGCCCACCCTGCACCATCACGCTCCTCGCGCAAGACATCGCGCACGTCCTCAAGTCCTTATCCATTCCCAAGGTGCACGCCGTAGTCGGTGTAAGCCAAGGCGGTGCCACCGCCCTCTCATTCGGGACGCAGTTCCCCGACCTCACAGACAACGTCGTGGCGTGTGATACGTCGCCGAAGACGCCTGCTGGGAACAAGGAGGCCTGGGAGGAACGAATTGTCGTCGCAAAAGAGAAAGGAATGACGGGGCTCGCGGATATTACCGTTCCGCGGTGGTTCCCCGGGGGAAGTCTCTTGACGAAGCCGAGACGGGAGGCTGTCGACGCCATGGTCGAATCCACTTCTTTGGATGGATTCGCAATCGGTGCTAATGCGCTGATGGGGTATGATCTGTATGAGGATGGATTGGAGGAGTGTAAAGTCAGGACCCTGCTTGTTGTTGGAGAGTTAGACGGTGGAGGGAACGTAGCGAAGGGCCTGAGGGCGTTGAAAGAAAGGTGGACGAAGGGGAATGTGGCCTTCGAGCAGATTGGGAGTGCTGGGCATTTGCCGATGATCGATGCGACGGAAGAGTTCTATGGTGTGTTGAAGGCATTCTTAGGATGAGAATGGATAGGTCGTGAGTTTGCGAATACAAAGGAAAGTCAAATGCTTCTTCCTTCTGTTCGAGGAATCATCTGAGGTGGTGCTAGTGGAAACACTGTACTATTGCGCCACTATAGATGCATCATCCAGAAGCTATGGCCTGTTTCACGGGCGCCGCATCGGATACAAGCACATAGCATCACAAATCTGCTCGACGACGACTACTTGATAGCAACAAGACCTGTTTATAGCGATCCCATCATCTATTATTGAACCACGCAGCCCCACCACGGTCATTGTGGCCAAATTTCCGCTGGAGGTTCTTGTCCACTGTCTGTAGTGTCGATGCTCGGGACTTCTCTCGCCTCTTCAAGGGTGTGCTAGATAATCTCAAGAGTGTGAGCGTCGGCGAGTATAGTACTCGTACCTCAATCGGTACCGAGACGTGTACTTAGCTTGTTTGATACTCGTCTCTTTTTCTCCATGTTTCGCATAGAGCCGGCAACACTCTCCCAACACAGCGAAATCTCCATGTAGCGCATTCATCATAGTCAGGACTCAAAACATACACCTCCACCTGCCTGGCTTAGAAACTGTGATGCACTCCAGTTGCTCCCCGATTCATACGGCAGACCTGGTCGCTCCGGATCCCGATTCATACGGTAGATCCTTACTTTGTGTATTTTGAGTCGCTAAGCAGTCCGCCTGTATCCTAGTAGTGAGCGAAACTCATCAGGTTTCATGTGACTCCAAAACAATCTACAAACCTCTCAGCGCCTGATGAATTAATTCAAGAGTGGCTTATACTGGTACACATTGAGCGCTGAGCGGGTGAGCATCCGTCGTCTTGAGGATGACGATGGTGAGCAAAGTGTAGCTCATGATGGTCTAGTCGCGATGAAGCTGAAACGAGCTAAGATGTGGCGATGGCGTATCATTCGACTCACCCAAGCGCGTCCTAGTCGGTACTCAGATACTATAAGTACTAAGGCTGTCAGCTCTCGTTCTTTCTCATCCAAAGAAATCTTCTCATCACTGCAATGTACCCATCCCTCGTCAGCGAAGCTACCTCTCTCTTTCGATGAACTTGAGCTGATATACTCTCCCACAGCAGGTAGCCATCATCACGATCTGCCTTGCGGCCTTTGCCCCCTCTGCTGGCGCAGTAGGGTGCTTCAGCGGCGGGTCAGTCGTGTCTCGCACTGCTCTAGTATCTCCAAGATATTCACACATGCTATCACGTCCATAGACAATCCGGGGACTGCTCTGGTGCCATCGAAGGCATCTGTTCTGCTATCGACGGCGCCACCGTGAGTAACATCTCACACGGAACAGATAGGACCAGAACTCACTTTGTGCAGTTCAACGCTGGTCAGACCATCTCGAACTGCTTTGATGCGACGGGCTTCCGATGCAAGTACGTCGAATGTGCTGTGCGTGTCTGCATGGGGCCAATGTTGATGTTTCCCTCTAGCATGGCGGTTACTAACACTGGTGGCGGAGGCGCCCAGATCGGAAAACAAGAGTGCATTGACGATATGACCGCTACAAACAACGGATGCAATGGCCACGGTGGTATTCGCGCCGATGGAAACTTCCAGCTCACACTTGATCCAAACGCAGGGGCTTGCTAGAGAGTCAGTAGAATAGCCATTCGAAGTTCGAACGTCTAGATCTTGTAAAACCTGTAGCCTGTGGCTCTGACATATGATGCTCGACTTGAGACCTGCCGCATAACTGAAGCACAGGCGCCTACTAGTCCGATGCTGGAGTTTGCGTCGGCGATGACTCACTGCTTTTCGTCTCTGTATCGTGTAGTCGTCATCGGTGAAGTAGGAGGCAGCCAAACTTTCATCAATGATACGCACATCGTGCTGGTGTGGTCAGAGTTCGACACGGTGACTCACCTGTGATTGTGAGATATGTAAGGTGTACATGAGTATGCTGCGATATAAATTACAGAGATATCTCCGTCCAACGACCTGAGGCTACGCTTGAGGAGCCTGACAAGAAAGTAAGCACCTGGCAGACCAGATGTGAGAGACCGCCTACTGGATTGGTCCATATCGAACCGATAAGCCATGAACGCCCATCTCTCGTCCATCATCTTCCGCACCCGCTGCCTCGCCATTCTCCACCTCAAAACACCCAAATTGCTATTCAACGTGTCAAGCGTAGTCAGAACGTACACATCCGCCTTCTTCACTCGTAGTTGTCCCTCTAAGATTTTTGACACCACATCCTCAACCCGAAACATCGTGCCTCCAAGACTTTCCTTGAAGAAGAGCAGGGCATAGACAGGATCGAGTCCGAGACCGGTACGGTTTGCAGGCAGCGGAGCCTCGAATAACCCTATGTCTTCGTACGAACGCGTGAAGTCGTCAGGAACCGGGACGGGGAAAGGTAACGCGGAATGACACATCGCGAAGATCATCTCCAGCTCGAGACGCCACGGATGGAGTTTTAGTCTACGCAGAGGACCAGTGCCATAATAATCCAGAGGAAGTGGGCCAACGCCGACGTAAGGGGCGACGTCGGTCGTCAGCTCATCGTTGAGCACCATTCGAAGATAGTCAACGATCCAGTGGGTTGGATAACCGACGGTGTGGACATGAGCCAGAAGACGCACGAAGCAAGCGACCGTGTTTGGGTACCGGACACGTATTGACCCACGTCCGATCTTTGGGGGTACGAGGATGCCTGATAGTACGCGTGTCAACCAGGTTTCAAGTTCCTTTCGAGGAGGGAGTTGGTCCAGCGGAAGTGGAAGCGGATCCTGTGCGTGTTCGATGACGGACCAGAGTTTCGTGTGAGGCACACGCAGGCCCAGAAAGCGCCTCAAATCGTTACGACCGAGGTAAGTGTAGCTGGAAGCCTAAAATCAGCACAGGACGGGGAAACGTATAGAGCCTTACTTCTGGAAGAAGTGTTCATCGTTCTTGAATAGGCTGGTATTTGCTAGGCAGTTGTATCCAACGACTGACGAAGGAGAGCTGGAAAGACTGGGCATGACCAACGCTGCAACTGTCAACGGACCACCCGTATAGTCCCTAGAATTTGACTGAGAAATCACAGGAATGCCGGAAAACAAGACTATCGACATTTACGGGCAATTACTCAACCAAATCCTGTTGTATCTCGTCGGAAACTCAGATGGGCGTCCGTCTTGTTTCCTTCGGGTCTTCTCAAGCTCCGTGTTGTAATCACCTTGCACAATCTCGACTTTCATCTGCCCTTTCATGGCGACTAGAGCGTCATTAAACGCTTCGAAAAATGTACCCAGGATAGAGTACGACGGCGCGTCGCAAAGGTTGACACGCGGAGGGTACAGCTTCATCTCTTTGTTGAAGCGATGGAAGCTATCGACGCTCAAGAACGAGTTTCCGATGTCGATCGAGTCAGAGAATCCCGAAGATCTTTGCTCGTCAGTAGGGTGCTATGTTTGACCGATGAGAGGATAGGAGTAAAGAAGATAGTGAGACAGAGGTACCAGAATTGTTGGGTTGGGCATCCATGTTTCGGCGACATGTTCCTAGAGACGCTGTGGACATTGACTCTTTACATTCTGAGAGAGAACGTACCCTGATTCGCGGACCCTCTCTCTTTCGCTCCCCAAGGATACTTTCGTACGTGTGTAGCAAGGTTGTCATCATGATGCCATCGGGCGAACAGAGCATCCTGGGCGGCATGAAACCAAACACCAGCCTGGTGAACCTCTTTTCGGAGAAGAGTAGTGGTTCTCCTTCGAATGCCTTCCCCTCCATCTCTTCGTTCATTATGACCATCTGGTCCAAGACCCTCTGACGAGCTTCCTGCATCCAGGTGCTCATTCCGCTACTCCGAGTGGCGGGTAACGGATTTGGCATGAGACGATGAGTGACCGAGGCCTTGATGACATCTTCTTCCGGCATGTGTCTGAACGCATATTCCTTGAGCTGCTCGGATTGAATGCGGCGTGAATTCAAGATACGGGTCTTGACCTCTGGTAGGACAGTCGGACTGTCAAGAATGTCGTCATCTCCATGATATGCGGATGTGGCGACGAGATGACCCAGAAGCATCTTCGTTGTCTTGTGGGCAATCTGAGTGTCCCAATATTCGAGCGCGGACACTATCCCAGGTATTGACGTAAACGACACATGAACCCATTCTAGCACTCGAGGCGGCGACATCCGTAAGCCTGAAAGAACAATTTTGATCGCATTTTTCAGACTATTGAGGTACTGATGAGCGATTCATCTTATATGTTTAGATACGCACCATTTATGTGAGTAGTCTGGCATGATGACGCCCAACCACATACACAGCAGTGCCATCTTCAGCTCCGCGGCCTTCCTCGGATCATTCTTCGAGCAAGATAGTAAGTCGAGGAGGGTAAACAGACAGAGAATTCGCGCCAACGCGAAGGGTTGGATGTCGTTGATGGTTATGTGCACCCCAAATGATCGCTGTTTGGCCCGGTTGAGTGCCAGACGCGCTTTCGAGGCGCCGATGATAGATGCAAGGACATGGCGCCCGTCGGCCACCCCGCCAAAAAAGAAGGCCAGAGAAGACCGCTCGACGTTGGAGATACTGTTCAAGTCGAGTGGATGAGGCTTGTCTTCGTCCGCTCCCCAGTTGTGCAGGATTGACATTGGTCTGTCATGGCTATTCTAGGCTGAAATTAACCCGTCTCATATGCAAAAGAAAGCAGGCAACTAACGAAATGATACTCGATGTTCGGAGATCTGAGGAATGGCTTCAGGCACAATCTTTGGCAAGAATCCCAAGATGTGGCTTACCCCGCCTTCTTTCTCATAGCAAGAGACGACAGGCGTGAGCAGGCGTAATCCATTTCCTGGGCCTGGGCGTGTTGTTTATCGTTCTCGACGCGCCACCATTCGACCCAATGTCGCTTGCAGTCGAAACTCTTTGAGGAATGCTGAGAGAGCGCGTCCAAGCATTCGCGGTACTGTTCTACATCGGGAAGAGTGAGCGTCCCGTTACAAACACTGTAAGCTAGGGATTTGGCGAAGCGTGACGACAGCTTCGGCACAAGTTTTTTCCTCGTTTCCTCGTCGTGTATTTTGAGATATGATCTCTGGATGGCCTGAAGTGTCTCCGGGTATTTTCCCTGTTCAAAGAACGCCGCACTCAGGTTCGAAGGGAGTAATGGGTTATTGGCGTCCGCCTTCTCGGCCTGAAAGGGGCAGATTTCGGCTCCATGTTGCGGTTATGTTTGACCTGAGGGCTTACTTACTTTCAAATATAAGTCTGACGCTCTGGAAGGCGGCCACAGTTAGCTGATTCTAAAAGGAGATCAGATACTCACGCACTTTTCATATGATCCCAGTCTGAACAGTGCGTTTCCTTCGTCTTTGAGCTCGTCGGCGGACGGAGCCATTTCGTGTGAGCCGCGCAACACTGGCGCAATACGTTACTGTAATCGTATGAAGTCAAGCAGAGCCACGTGCTAAATGCCGCAAACAACAAGCACCCATAACTTACGTAACATGCGAGCAACTCTGATCGTACTTAATTTGACCAAAAGTGCATCCTATTCGGACTGCCATTGGTGGCTGGTGACAGCTCAAAGCTAGACGAGATGAGTATCATCTTCTTGCTTCCTGCTCTCACACCCAGCAATGCAATATCTCGAATTAACGTCTGCACTTGCCCTCGTCCTGATTGCTACATTCACTATCATTCGGCGTCGTTCGCGTACTCATTTGGATAGTCTTCCCATCGCTGTTTGAGTGATCTTGCTTTGTTTGCTTCCTCTTTGGCTAACGCTACCGTCAGCCGCTCTCAGAAGCAAGCGTCTGGTGGGAACACGAATACAGCATCTTTGAAGCTGAAGTTGCGGTCCATTACTTGAGATGGGCTCTCAGCATCGCGCCTGTATATCGCATCAAGTCGGCGTTGTTTCAGCGGGATACAGTATGTGAATTATTCACAATTGCGAGCCAATCTCTTGATCTCAAAGATCTCACACATGCGTCCAGATTGTTGTGACTGATACACTTGCCGCCCACCACATATTCCAGAACGCATATGATTATGGTGAGCGCGCTCTCTCGATTTGATTGAATGCGGAAGTCATCTGCCTACAGTCAAACCACAGTCCCTCAAGCCACTTGTAGCTAAAGTTGTCGGGCGGGGCCTTGCATACGTGGAGGGAGACGAACATAAACGCCTGCGCAAATCTGTTGCACATGCATTCACGTGAGTATCTACCCTTCATGTTACGCTACCGAATTCTCACCGTGGTACAGTCCATCCTGAGTCCATCAGTCGTTGATGCCATGTCTGGTGACATGACCAAATGTGCTGAAGCTGTCCGTAATACTTCTATCGTCATCCGCCTCAACTACGACTGATGTTTACTGACAGCTTGTTCAGAGACTCGCTACTGACATCGAGAACCAGCGACAAGATATGTCGATCAACATGGCTCGCTACATCTCTTCTTGCACGTATGTCCATTTCCTTATCGGACTGTTCTCAAAACACCGCTCACTCTCCTCGTTCAGGCTATAAGTGATTTTTCGTGTTGGATTCGGCCAAGAGTTTCTCTACAACAGTCCAGAGTCCATCGCTATTACGTCCGCCTGGCGCAAAGACGTCCAGGTGCTCTCATCCTTTCCCGGCTTCGTCGCCTTGATAACTCTAGGTACTGTGCCGTGGCTTGCACGAATTCCTTCTTGTCGAAGGATGGTGTCATGAAGCAGACTATACTCAACATCGGTCGTAAACTCATCAAGCAGGACAAGCAGGACCCGGATGGGAAGGATATCTTCTCGTTACTATCAAAGAACTGGAGTCTGACGACAGACCAGCTGCTTGAGAACGTGACTGTATCTCACCATGGGCCATGGCTGCTCAACTGTCACTGACTGTCATTCTCAGATTGTCACCTTCTTGTCTGTGGCTCTCCCAGCCCGACGAACACGACCGCTGATCCACAATCTTAGATTTGCGGGCCACGAAACGACGTCTGGTATTCTGGGCCTCACGCTCCTAGACCTCGCCCAGAACGTAGACTGTCAGAACATGCTCCGGAAGGAAATAGCAAACATGGACATCAGTGATTGTTCTGCACTCGACAAGCTGCCATACCTTGATGCCGTTATCCGCGAAGGGTATGTAACTTCGTGCTAGTATATAAATCTCGGCTCACTGGAGTGGATATAAGCCTGCGTCTTCACCCTAGCGCGAAGGACGGCGAAAGAATATCAACCCGAGACGACGTGATACCTTTGCAAATTCCTATCCGAATGCTCAATGGAGACGTCGCAACTACGCTGCCTATCAGGGCTGGAGAGGTGCATAGTTTATATCTACGTGTCAACCCCTCGCAAACGAGATCATACAAACAGCGCTTCATTATCCCATTCACAGTCCTCAACATCAGCCCAACCATTTGGGGACCAGACAGCCTTGAATTCAAGCCCTCTCGCTGGCTGGAAGCCGGCGGTATATCATCATTCGGGCTTCCTAGAGGTCCGCTCTCAACGTGTCGACCTTCTGTGACGGACCTAGGGCCTGTATCGAATGGAGACTAGGTATGTGGCGGCTCTGATTGGCGTGACTGTGGCTCGCTGGATTCTGATGCGCCTTGACAGCAATGACGGAATCGAAGATTCTCACAGCGAGTTTGATCAAGGCTTATGAGTTCAAGGAAACTGATGTCGTGATTGGAAAGAGGTTGTACCCATCGTTAACGCCGATTGTAGATGGCGAACCTTTGCAATTGCCATTGTATGTATCCTCTGTTATTGCTCAGGAGCTGAACCAACATAGGGCTTTCCGCTGGATGGCTCGAGCCGCCCCCTCATTATCACGCTGAGGAAGAAGCCGGCTCTCCCCACTCAACATCTTTGCTCTCATCGCAATTAGAAGGTTGTGGAAACACTGCAGACATTGGAGATGCCGCGACTCGGAGGCGTGATGCCGCTGAGGTGGCCCCAGAAACCCAACCTTCGAAGGGGACATATCAACTACCTCAAGAGATACGAGGGTCTCGACCATTCGTCCGTTAAGTATTAATACAGAAGTATTTTCTGTGCTCCTCCTAGTGTTGCGAACTGTGGGTCGCCGAACCGTAAGTCGACAGTCAGTTCTCTTCACCAAGGATTCACAACTCAAGTTCAGCATCGTCGATCCTCATACTATCCAACATCGACAGACAAGTATCGTCGCGGGACATGATGCATGATGTCACTCAGAGTCTCAGACGCTCGCGTTCGCACAAAAGACAGAATGATAGAATTGTATTTCACCCAGAAGTACAACCTCGATAGACCTAGAAGTAGAATGAAGCCGCCTTGTTACATACTTTACAGAGATCACTCCACAATCGCAGGCAGATTGTCCTCCCCGTCCAGCCTCAACAAACAGGGCAATCCTAGCTGCTTTCTCGCCGCTGCGCGATTCTTGAAGATATCCCAACTATCCGGCACGGGAACGGGCTTCCTCGAATTCCTCGGACTGGAATCCCGCAGTCTAAGAACCTTGGCTTCGATGGCGCGCGCGACCCTGCCGCTGGTTTCGAAATTGATATTCTCTTTGTCTTCCTCGAGGATACTTCCGTAGCTAGAGCTCCGTCGAAGGGATAGGTCAGATGATGAACGGGAGATCGATATTGTCGAACGCTTCTTTAAAATACACAGAGGAGGCGTCGCGGGAGGAGTAGGCAGCATGGACATCAAGGTTGACGAAGGTGGCGTAAAGGGCCTGGGTTTAGACTTGCGCTTGACTCTAGACGTGGGCGATCCAGATCCAGAGATTTGCTGCAGGGTTAGTTCTTGATCCGGAACGATCGTGTCTGGGTAGAGCGGCGGTGCTGGGTCAGGACGATATGGCGAGTTTGAGGGTGTAGAGCGTCGGCTTCGCGTGGGGGAGGACGTCGGCGAAGGGTAAGAGTCGACAGTGAGATCGGCAAGTTGCCACCAAGAGAGAGAGGCACGAGACGGCAGAGGGTCTGAGACGCTGACCTGGGCGCGTTTGGGTGAATGGGACTTGGCTGGTGCAGAGGGGAACGTGAATTTGGCGAGTTTCTGACTGGCCTGCTACAGGATGAGAGAGTGCAAAGGCCAAGAGTTCATGCCTACCATCTCAGATAGTCGCTTGCGATCCTCATCGATGACCCCAGAATTGATGGGCATGAATTCCGGCGACGATTCCTCGATAGACGATCCGAACAACGATGATTTTTCCGAACCTGGAGTTGGCGTTTCCTGCTCCTATGCGCCATGAAATGCGCGCACAAAATCCAAGTAATCGCTCACAAGCAGGTTAACCTTTGTCGCTGCAGAAGCGTCCAAAGCAGCAATATTCATGGCCAAAGTGACAGGCTCTTTCGTCGTGGCTTGCTAATAATACACCGTTGACAAGCGCGTTTTTGAGGGCGGAAGAGACGCACTTCAAGATCCGCAGTCTGAATTCGCGATACACGCAGGGTTCGGTGTATATAACAGGCAGTGAAGCAGGCAAAAGCCAGCAGCGGAATCATGCAGCCGATAGCGACCTTGACGAGAATCCCATGCGTAGAAATAAGAGAAAGGAGCGTAGAAGTGGGCATTTGAATGAGCGTTTAGGGCATAGAGCGTACAGAATGACAGTGGTGGTAGTAAGAGAAAGCAAGAATAAACCCGAAATGTTTATGTGGACTCGCTCACGTGATGTTGGCCCAAACGGTCAACGGCGCCCAACAACTCCAAGGCGCAACCAGGGTCTCTTTCCTACTTCAACCACGACCGCGCGATGTCCGCCCTCACCGCGCTACTCAACTCGCTGCACTCGCATCTTCAGACGCAGACACACCTACTACCGCCACTGCATGCGCAGCTTGGCCTTCCCCAAAGCGCCCTGGAAGATGAACTGGCGGCGATTCAACAGAACCTCATGAACAGCGTCGAGGCCCAGATAGATATGCGGCGAAAGGAAGTCGACATGTGGATGGAAAAGTGCGAAAAGGTTGAGGAGGACTGCATACGATATCAGAAATCACTAGGCGGACACATCAAGAGCACAGGCAACAGTGTTGGCGAGCTGCGCAAGGAAAAGGTCTTGCCGCGTCGATTCGAGATGGCCTCGGAGCACCAGGAGAAGCTCAGACAGGTGCGGTGCTCACTGCTTGTCTGCAATCTCTGCTAATGGCGGGCCCACAGTTATATCACACAAAGTTGGAGCAGCTGACGACACTTTCAAATCGCTTGCACGCTCTAGCACGGACCCTCGGACATGAGTACTTCAGCGTTGACATCCTCGACGACGACCTCGATACATCAGCGCACCGCGATGTCACGCCAGAGCGCTTTCTACGTATGGAGAAGGAGCTTGTCCGCGGCAAAGCCGAAGTTGTGAGTGATGTTTCACGGCCGTCTTTCTACCGATTCTTAATGCCCTGTAGTCTAAACGACTTCATCAACTCTCCACCACACTCGTACAGATCGACTGGCTGTACACCGAACTTGGCATAGCGCCACCCTCTCTGGACGATCTCCCTTCATTGTTCACTCCCTCACCTTTCTCGTTATCGCGCGCTCCATCTTCCCTGGGCTTAAGCCGACTAGACCCTTTTCATATGTCAACACCCACCCCATCCTCGCGCAACCAATCCCTGGTGATTCATCAAGACGACATGTCCGAATCAGAATGCCAGCGAATACTGGCCACCTTTGTAGCTCGAGTAGAGGAAGCAGACGACGAGGGCTTTTCTGAACGCAATGGCATCCCCGTTGGGTTGGAGAACGTCGATCCTACGCCATTCTTGCTCAAATGGGCGGCTAACCTCCAATCTTCACTGGAGGAAACCAAGCGCAGGCGTGAAACACACATTCAGTCGATGTATGACGAGTTGGAGGGCCTTTGGCGGAGATTGGGGGTCGCTGAGCAAGATATGGATGCGTTTGTTGATGCCCATCGTGGTAGCACGGAGGAGACTGTGAAAGAGTATGAGAGCGAGTTGGAGAGGATGTTGGAGCTGAAGCGTGAGCGGATGGGTGCATTTGTGGCCAGTGCTCGGAATGAGATCGTCAAGCTGTGGGACGAGCTGATGATTGGTGATGAGGAACGTGCGGATTTTGCACCTTTCGCCGATGGTAAGTCTTGATTGAATCCTTTCATGGAGATTTGATCCCTGATTATCCTCAGACGAGCATACGGAGGAGCTGTTAACGATACACGAAGACGAAATACGACGACTGAAAGAGGAGAAGCGCATGAAGGCACCTCTTCTTGCTGCAATCAAGAAATACTTCGAGATTTGCGAGGAGGAGAAGGAGCTGGCTACTGCCGCTTCTGATCAGTCTCGTTTGTTTGGACGCGGTGCACGAGATCCTGGACGACTTCTCAGAGAAGAGAAGATGAGGAAACGCGTTACAAAGGAGAAGCCTCGAGTGAGCCACTGCGACAACCTTCATCGTCAAGGTCCAGAACTGATTCGTCTTTTCGTCTAGCTGGAACAAGACCTTCTTGCGATGCTACCAGACTGGGAACAGGAAGCTGGCCGACCGTTCCTCGTTTATGGCGAGTCGATGCTGCATGCATTGATGGCCACCGTCAGTGCTGCAGACCAAGAGAACAAACGGAAACCACCTCGGGCGGGGTCTGTCCCTCCGCGGTCTACGACGCCCAACAGCCATTCGTACGCACCAACCAAAAGCGGCGTCGTCACTCCCGCTGTGCGCCCTGCTGGGTCGAGCGTGCACTCCGCGCCGAACAAGCGTATGAAGATGAGCGAGTCCACCACCTCGGAGAGGGCGCCGCTGAGCATGTCGCGTAGCCACAATGGGCGCGCGGTGTCCCCTTCAAAGATTCCTGGGCACGGGAGGTCTGTGAGCCAGAGCTCGGCGCTGCCCCGCCCGATAGCGATGCCCATACCGAAGCCGGGGACGCAGCATCATGCGCTGGGGCACGGGCGGCTGCCAAGTAGTGGTGTGTTGCGCGGGTATGGGAGTCGGAGTGTGAGCTCGAGCGCTGTCTTTGGTGGGGCTTCGGTGGCGAAGAAGGCGTCCAGGGCGAGGAGGGAGAGCTTCAAGCCTCGGTCGAGTATCGATGCGGCGGAGGCGAATCTAAACCTGGCCGCGTCGATGAATATGGGTGCTTCGGCGAGGTGGGCAGGGATTGCGGGAAGTGTGAGGGAGGAGGACGAGTATTAGGTTGGTGCGAACTGGACATGAACGCGACTTATGTGTATATGAGTGGATGCGCTTTGCATCGACCGATGACTTATAGTTATATCTGATTGTAACTTTTTTTCCCTCTCTACTATATGCTTATTGTGTTTGTACATTAGAAATTATTACCTGACATGGAATAAGGCCGCCTCCGAAAGATTATGATATGGACTGTTATCACTTGGCCCAAAGCAGCAATCCCGAAAACGTGTTACCAAATTGGCTTTTCCGCCTTCTCCGCCAACGACCATCATGCATCACTTCTTGCACGGAAAACCTGAGCCCTCGGATCCCCTCGCCCACTGTGTCTGGATGTGATATCCGCCAACGCCGCGGTTGCAGCGTGGACTGTCGTTTATGCCTTGCCCAAAGAATCACTCGTGTTCGGCGCTCAGTGGCATCCGGGCGATACTGCGAATGCGACCACCCCCAAACTTGGTCGTGCCTTTTCGATAAGATCATGCGACTGACGAACCCATGCGCTGCTGTTCGTCACTCATTCATTACCGTTATGTACTCAAAGCACCGACATTTGATAGGCACGTCGAGACAAGAAGAGAAGACGTCTGAGCACGACAACTCCCGTTGTAGGCTCTTCCAAGACTTGGACTAGCATCCCGGGTACATTCAGAAGCGATATCATAGGCCTACGCGTCCTTTGGGATCCTATCCGAGTCGGACCACCAAGCTTGGCCTGTGACTTGGGGTGTCCCCCCCATTTTCGCTCTTCGCTGCTTATGAGATCCCTGACTGGCTCCGTTCCACGATTAGCACTGTGCAGCGAATCTCCCTCCTTTTCCGACTGGCTCCCAGCTCGCTCTCTACTGGGCGTGATCCGAAGTCCGGGCCACGCGTCGACGACTGCCATTTCTCATGTCGCAATGCTCTACCTGCCAGTATCGGGTGGAGACCTGCCCACTAGTATCGCATGTTTCTCCGAATGCCAGAAACTGAGGGACATTTACCACACAATGCTGCGAAAGGACGAACGATTACTTGATGGTAATGATGGATGCCATTCTCCTTGTGTCTTATGCTCCGTCAGTCTCCCTCTTTGCTTTCCCAAGTTCAATTTGAGATTGTTCTTTTCCGCAGTCCAACGCTCGAGGACAACGTAGAGACTGCGTCTCAGCCATCGGCTGGATGGATCTTCGGCGGAAGGCTCTTTCGTCACGGGGCGGTCATTCTGAGGTCCCTTGATGGCTGGACCCACTCGAGAGCATTGCCATCAGTATCTCCATCGCGTCCACCCTTCTATCGACGTGCATTTATAGCGTCACTCACGGATGAAGCTCCTCACCAATTCACCCGTTATCCCCCCACCTCGATGCCGTCTATTATATCGAGGATCAAGAGCGCTTGTGGCACCAAGCATCGTATGTTCTCCTCGTCTTCAGAAAGCAGTCTTATGGAGCTTTTTGCTTCAGAACAGAAAGGCGACGTACATCTCCCACAGGAGCTTCTCGACCTTATCATAGACGAACTGCACGACGACGTGCGCTCCCTTCGAAGTTGCGCCCTCGCTGGATCGCCGCTTCTCTATCGTGCTCGTTCCCACATCTTTCACGAAGTTGTCCTTACCCCCATATCCACACAACGATTCCTCAAGGCGACGCCCTCCGCGTTTCCGCACGTCCAGAAACTCCGCTTGGTTGGGTTGGGCAATCGTGGCTCCGACCAATGGTCCTCACAAGCCCCCAACCTCAACATAGTGTCGGAACTTGACCGCGTCCGCGAGCTTTCGCTTGTCAACGTCGATCTCCCTCTCTTATACCCACTTCGCTGGTCCGCCAACATCGATACCCTCTTCCTCAACATCTTACGCGTCGAAACGCGCAGCGTCTTCTTTCGCCTCATGCGCAACTTCCCCAACCTGCGGCATTTCCGGCTATACCAGTTTCACTGCTCAGACTCCGACGGTGCTTCCGACATGGATGTGTGTGACGGGACGGAAGCGCCCCAAATCCGATTGAAGACGCTAGAGGTGTGCTTTACGTACTCGCGTTCCGACGTCGTAGACATATTGATGGATCCGGCTGGGCCGTTCTGCTTGGATGAACTGGAGGTCTTGAGTGTCAAGCCCAAGGCTAGTGATGTCGATGCGTTGAGGCGGATAGATGACATGCTGAGCATCACTGGAGAAACGTTGACGACCTTAGATCTAGGCGCCTTTAGAATGCATGGGCTTTCTGGTGCGTTCATCCGTTCGTCATACCTAAGAATCTTGTTAAACCAAGTGACAGACGATCTGCCTACACTGAACCTGACCCGCCTGCGGACCCTCCGCGTTTCCATTTCGGACAGAATCATTCACCAGTCGTTGCTGACTTGGTGGACCGCGACATTCTTGAGACATGAGCCTTGGGCCTTGGAAGACCTTACCATCACCGTTGCGGTGCACTTTTACGACTGGGACTGTCTCTCGGGCAGCTCATCGTCGCACTTCTTCTCTGGCCGACTGCGGTGGGATGCTCTCGCACAGGCGTTGAAACGCGTAGAGATGTCGCACCTGAGAAGAGTGACTGTTCTCTTGGAATTACGAGAAGGCCCGGAAAAGTTCCTGGATGAGGTGAAGGATGTCGTGGAGGAATCATTCGGGATTCTGAGAAAGAACGTGGACGTGAGGGTACATCTGTGTGATTGAGCTCATGTTACGTCTCCGTGATCCACTCCAAGACTCCCTATATTATCAGTTATATATATCAGTGACTTCAGACAGATATGTGGCTCGAAGCCGAATGAGGTGTGTGCTGGCTGTGTCTTGACGGCAGCTTAGTAGCCTTGCGCCACGAAATGAACTTTTCATTCCACGACTCTTGACTATCCATTATACGAACTGACAGGATGTGAGGATACATTGGCATCTAGTGTACTACGCTAGCTCAGTTTGTCTGGAACCTCGATAATTCTCGATAAATAGACACTAATTCTCTAGTGGTATCCAGTGTTGGTGTGAATAGAAGGTATAAACATAATTAGTCGAATGGGAAAATTGCGAAATAATAGCATTGGATGGGCCATCACTAGAGGTTTGCGACGACTGCAACGAGAAGGCTGGAAAGCATGGTAATCGCGTTGAGTGACAGCATGCTGCTGCCATCGGTCTCGGACGGGGCCGTACTGCATCAAAGTTTAGTTGAATTGCATCTGCAAGAAGATCATATAAGACGTGCCTCGAAGAGGACTCAGCACTAGCACTCGATGAGCCAGTCGAGGATGCACTTCCCGATGAAGTCGAACTGGGCGCGGATGGTGCAGTAGTTACACCCTACCAGGACGTTTTGTCAATATACTAGTATGGTTTCCATGCAGGATGGGGACGTACGACGCTATTACACAATTGCGTCGAGATGGAAACCGCTTCAGTATAGTCACTGTCATCGCAGGACGCCTTGAAGCACGTCGTGGTGCTGTTCACGAAGGCGTAGCTCTCGCATAAACATGCGTTATCCGTGGCCTGGCAGCTACCAAAGTCTGCGCTAGCAAGGCAAGCATTTGCACAGTCTGTAAGGTGTTAGGAAGTCATCGCGGACATGTCGTTTAGACATACCAGGATAGAGATCGCGATGATAGATACCGCCTTGGACTACCGAGGACGCCACGAAGGAGACAGATGCAAAGGCGAGTAGACTGAGAGTGAAGTGCATCTTGGACAGATTGTTGATATCGGACTGGGTCTACCATGCATCGTCTTCTCCAAAGGGCTTTTATAATGACAGAGAACAAAGGAAAAAAATGCGAACAATGGAGAGAACAAATTGGGGACAATGACAGATCCGGCGGCCGTCATATGGAAAACCATCCGTGGTTGCAGGGTCAAAATGGGCGTCCTTGAACCTCTTGCAGCTCGCCTTGACTGTTGTTGTTCTCCTTTCGACCTATTGTTAGTCAACTCTTAGCGATCGGGACAATCCATCAGTAAGAATGGCATCAGTGCCTTGGGCTCGCGATTAAGGGCACCGCTGCCGGCATATGTAGATCTGCGTGCATTGAGTCGATACTTAGCAGACATACAAGCGCGCAATATTTCTGGGTCCCTGATCACAGTAGGCTATTGGCATCTGCTACAGCCATGTTCGGGACGCGAGGCTAAGCTACACCGCAGAACTAGCCAGAGGTCGGAATGACAATTCCCACTCGTGGTTTGAATACAAATGCCCCGATGTAGACAGCAGCGTTGACATGTCCAATCGGCATCGTGAATGAAATCAGAACTCCATTGATTTGAGATAGGATGTTGACGTGACCTTTCTACAGCCGAACCCAAAACCTATGCTCACTCCTCGAGGACTGCACAAGGTGATAGGATACATCAGAGAGACATTGCGACAGCACGCCTGCGGCATCATGCTGCTATGGCCGAAATGTATTATGAGCACGGCCGGTAGCTTGCACCATGCTTGTTCAGATCACAAAACTATCTCATGGTGGTTCGTTTCAAGCTCAAACGACCGTGTGTTGCTATTGAAGCCAGCCTTTGAATGTGTCTGTATTCACATCAACTCAATCAAAGGTCATTTGGAAGAGGATAAGATGTGATTATTGATTCATTGATTATATATATACATTGTGATAGCAATCCTCGTTGTCCGCCTCCTCAGGCTCTTCAGATTCAGCCTTGCGTTTCTTGCCTCGCGCAGTTGTCTCAGTGAGTGCATCCGGCTTGAGTTTTGTGATGTGCTTGTTATGACAATGGACAGTGCTACTGAGACATTCACTTCAGTAATGAGAAGCCTCCTTCACTTGGGCTCAATGTCCATCACAAGTTCACTGGCCTTGTCGGAACACCTCTCAACTTGGATGCCAACAACTCCTTCATGTTTGATGTTCCATTGTCTGAGTCGGATTACAATCCAGATGAGCCTCTTCAAGAAGTCCCTGACAACATTGAGTTTGAGGATCCCAATGCTCCATTGTCTTCTTCAGATGAAGGTGGCCAAGATTTGTCAGTTTGTGAGTTGCTTATTGTCACCAAGATCTGTGTAAATTTGTTATATCCAACAGACTATGAGCATGACAGTAATGAGCAACAAGGGCCTCAAAAATGCACTCGTGTATCAGTGGATGATGTTGAATTGCCAGAATGGTATCCGTGGAAGAACATGATTGTGAGTGAAGTCACAAGCACAGTGTATCTGCAGCTGATATGGAATCTACAAGTCCACAATCAACTATAATACTCTTCCATCTTACTTGCATTTGTGCATAAAAGACCAAATGACTTAAATTGACAACCTGTCCCAACTATCACTTCAGATATTGTGTCATCTGACTCAAGATGCCTCACAGCAAATTCTATTTCTCTCAGCTTATCAATATACAGAAGTTGAATTACCAGTTATTCACCATTCTCTCAAACCTATCTGGAGATCCCACTCAAGAAGTGTTTTAATTGTTTATTAGTTGTGAAAAAATTCTATATATTCTGAGGCCTCTTTATATACTGCACATCAATAGGCATTCTCAGCTTTTGCAAACTGCAACTTGAGTGATGATGCCATGATAGAGTCAAGTGTCTGGTCAGGCTGACCATCAGGACTCAGCCTGAGAGCCCGACGGGCCAAGGTGATGCACTCGTCAAGGTCGGCCATATTCCCAGTTTTTGTAAACCGCAACTGGAGCAATGATGCCAGAAGAGAGAGGTCAAGTCTCTGGTTAGGCTGGCCATCAGGACTCAGCTCAAGGATCCGACGGGCCAAGGTGATCCACTCGTCAAGGTCAGCTATATCCCCAATGTGTTTGAATCGCAACTGGAGCGATGATGCCAGGTTGAAAAGGCGCAGTGTCTGGTTGGCAGGCTGGTCATTGGGACTCAGCTCAAGAGCCTGACGAGCCAAGGTGACACACTTGTCAAGGTCGGCTATATCCCCGACATGTTTGAATCGCAATTTGAGTGATAATGTTAGGTTGGAGAGGTGGAATGCCTTGTCAGGGTGGCCATCGGGAGTCATTTCAATAACGCGACGATGTATGGCGATAGACCCTTCTATGTCATTTGTATTCCCGAGGTATGTGAATCGTGACTGTAATGATGACGCCAAGACAGCAAGGTGATTTGCCTGGTCAGGATGACCATCGGGAGTCAGCGCAACAGCGCGACGCAGAGTAATGAGCTCTTTTTCGGTGACCTCGGGTGGTGAAGGGAGAGATGATGAGAAAGCACCTGCCTGGAAGCAAATCAATATGCTGGGTGAGTAAGAAATCGAATACGAGATTTGTCACCTCATCTGTATTGTTCATCAGAGACTCAGGCCCCTTGGCCTATATAGCAAGGATGAGTGTTGAACTTCTGCCGGCCTGTCATGCTCACCAGTTGGTCGATTTCAGTTTGATTGTAGTCAAGAGGCACTAGGCTATCACAGCTTTCTATCAAGCACCCATCCAAGTCATGCTGTGGCCACGGGATAAGGGTAGCTACACCTGATTCCAAAGTCAGTGCATTTCCTGCTTGGGCAAATACTTGAAGTGGCTCACCATCCACAACCTCAACAGTTGCAAATTTCATGACCTCCTTCAAAAGATCTGCTATGTTTGTTGTGAAGGTTCCATTCTTCACAGTGGCTATCCAGAAGTCATCAAGTATGGCATATGCATATGCATCTGGAAAAAGGTCCTGGTAGGCAAACAGTATCAGAAACACAATATGAATGATTGTGAACTGCCAACCAGGAGATGTTCACCAATGTCTGAACCAGGGGGCAAAGGCTGATTGAGACGGGGTCAGAAGTGTGAAAGAGCCATGTGAAGCACTTACGGGAGCGGGATATGCCGGAAACGGCTCAATGCACAGAACCGATTCAGACTCAGAGTCTGTCCTGTCCTCCTGGTCGTGACTCGGAAAATCATCGCTGCCACTGTCCTGGGAAACGCCACCGACAGAACCTCGCTGGGTTGAACGAAAGCCTCCAGTAAAAAAAGAACGTCCTTGGGAAGACGAGGCAGGTGCCGAGGAGGAAAAAGGCACCTTGTTATTGGTGCCGACATCTTCAATGGATGAGTTGCTGAGATTTTGAACCTGCGCGCGAAATCTGTTACGGAACACGGTATTCTCGCGCACTCCGATGCTGACACCTCTGGCGAACACGCATTGATTCTGGAATGGGCAGATTTGGTCGCTGGTAACGGGATAGTAATGCATCTGCGGATCACCAAAGCTGGTGGACGTAGTGGTCTCGACAGAAATGCGGCCTTCGACCAATCCCGGCGAAGTCACCTTGCCAGAGATGCTAAAGTGACTGGACTGGCGTGCCGAAGAAGCATTCAACCAAGAACGAGCTTTGTCGCAGCCGGTGATGAGGTATATCGATCCGCTTCGCGCCTCGCGACCCATTGTGTTCCCATTGACGTACTGATATAACGCGCAAGCGTTTTCCTTTGCGTAGTCTATATAGACCTTGGGATTGATTGTGTCGAAACGTGTCGCACCCTCAGGAAGGATGAGCGCCGCCATCTCTTGACTCTCTGTTCTAAACTCGAATCCGAAACCGCCACCAAGTGGAAGACTACAATGGCAGGACATTGATACCAGGCTTGCAATGATCGTACAGACAACCTGGATGGAGTACATACCCTGCAGTGTCTATTGACGTTGCCATGTCTATATCCCTCTCCTGGGCCTTGGCATTGCTTAGCACGGTTTTCGGCGGGAACCACGAGTCTCTCCGACTTTCTTTAGGTTTATCGATCATTGTTGGAAGGTTCGGGGGTATGGAGCGTCCAGAATGTACTGGGTCGCTGGGTGATCGATGGATATTGAATACTAGACTGAAACAACCATCATCCGTTCGGTGTACTATGTCGCCGATGGTGTGTCCCTCATTTCGGTATTCGGGCGATTCGTTCGCATCCACTGGAGGCCACCAGAGTGGAAATCCATGACCTAGTTGCTGCAAATTTCGGCAATAGACAACACAGTCGCGCTGGTCTGGCATGGTTGGGGGTGTCGAAGCGTGGCAACCTCGCATATGGGGCATATATAATACGGTCTGTTGATGCTGTGTCAGCTTCCTGTGTGTACGGAGCAAGGTACGGAGTCAATACTCCCCGTTGACTGGTTTTTTGGCATCTTCAAGCTTTTCCGCGCTATCTTGGAGGTCTCAAACTTGTAGAAGGAATAGAGAAGACGAGAATGCAACGCGGTTTCCGGTGCGGTGCAGATGAAGCAAGGTGGTCAACATCGTTATCATTTACCGCCGTGATCGCCTGGCGCACTGCGTTCTCGCCGTCAGTTCTGGGTGCGCTGCGCAAGCACAAAAGCTTCGATCTTGTATTCCTGGGCTGGTATACAATAAGTCATAGCTGCTGATGTCGATAGATGGATATGGGTCATTTGAGACGTAGTTTTGACTCGGAAGCCGACGACTATCTGCGGGAGGACATGCATCATCATCTGAAGGATCATGACGAAACTCACGCTGTATAGGGACCAGGATACGTATACTACTTATACCACATCAACGCACGCCGACGTACCTGTGCATCGTGACATATCTATCGAGATTCCTAGTAGTACTGAGTTTGGGTTACTGTTGGTCCACAGTACTTAGTGCGGGGCAGACCTTGCACGACTAAACAAGGCCTGGAAAGACGAACTTGGTTGGCACAATGCTCAACGGGACTGCTCGACTACCTTTCGAAGATGACCACTTTACTTTCTACCGGAGCAAAGGGTGTCCGTGCGCTGTTGATGCGGCTGATGCCCTATCCGAATCACAGGAAGGAAGGAAGGAAGTGTATTACATTCGACCGGGTCCCGGCGGAACTGCCGAGCTGTAAGGACTATCTTTGCATGTTGCAAGTAACGAGTTGATGGTTCTCCGAAAGAGGAGCCCGGCGCTGAGGCTCAGCTGACACTTTCCAAGCTGGTCTTTCATCGCTTCCCCGTACCAGTGCAATATCATCCAAACAACGTTCTCATCCCAGGTCTCATTTACTCTCTAAACAGAGTTCAGAATATGTGCTACTTGCGCCAGTGCGTCTCATATGATACCACCCGCATGTTCTTCAAGTTAAGACTGACCACCGTCCAGAGTTCGCATCTATTACAATCATTGTGGTCACCATGTCAACTTGGTAAGTGTGGCTCTCCTTCCCGGCCTGGAGCTCTTGTTAATGCTCGTTTGCAGCCAGATGAAATTGTATGGAGCTTTCTTCTTCAATAATGCTTATCTGAACCACCTACAGGTTTATTGCGAAAGATCCAACTGCCGCTTCAGCCCCTTCCATCCAGCGTTGTGCAAGCAACCACAGTGCAGCAAAACATGCTGGCAGTCGTGAGCGCATTTCTTACAGTCCAACCTTCATCTTCTGACAGTTTCTGCAGAAAGAGATTCCCTCAGCAATACAGTGCGTTATCCACGGTCATGTTTTGAATCCTTTTGTATCATCGTGGCTTAGCCCCTCACATTAACGCATACTGCCCGGCCTGCGTAACTGAGCAGGCTCAGGCCGCCGCTCAGGCAGCTCGCCGTCGCTGATCCTCACGCACCAATCACTCCAGCGGCCAGCCGTACTCCTAGTTCTTCAGCGTTCTCTTTTATACTAAATTGACTCGTAACCATCGCGATCTCCCTGCTTTACAGTTCCTTGCAGATACATCTACCAGTAACATTGCCATAGCGCGACGGTTCTTCTATTCCTGTACGAGTTAGTTCAGCGTTCGAAGTGCGACATACCTTTAACACCACTGCGGTGGTATCGCAGGTGCCCAAATCAAATACAAAGATCCAGAACTCCACGGGCCTGCACGGGCCTGCACAGTCGAGTGGTGCAGATAGCCACGCAGCCAAGTTGTACCAGGTCTCCCTAGCCTTGACGTGCGAAATATCGATCGTGTACTCACACTGATCATCCCGCTCCGTCTGTCTTTCTGGACCCTTCGCGACGTGTCTAAGGGGAAATTCTGCATCGCATACCATCTCGGGCTCGGTGGTCTTGACGCGTAGCTTCCAAAGCATTAGGACTGGATGCGCGCCGAATGAGATATTAGTATCAGGGAGAGTTGAGTTGTTGCTGGACCTTTCAAGTTTTGAGCGTCGATGTCGTCGAAGCTGTGTTCCCCAAGGGGATCATTGTGCGAACGACAAGTGCCTACAACCGGCATCGCATGTCAATCCTTTGACACCTACGTCGGCATTGTCATAGTCGTCGAGAAGTTGAGGCTTGTGTATCGCGATGATGTGCGAAGAAAGTTGCGCTGTGCGCGCCCTGGTGAACAGTTCCAAGTCGACCGTGGACCTCTCCGCCAGGCGGCGCCTGACGCAGAATGCTTGGATAGGTCAAAACGGAGAGCGCGGGAAAAGTACCGGTCAGGATTCAACTGTCTGTATGATGTACATAGCTTCAAGACCACTGCAAAACTCCGAGGCTCAAGACCTGAGTGCTGAGTATCAGGATTACGTTCGGTCCTCGGTCTAGTATGGGCATCGTAGTCCACGGTCACAGCAGCTCTTGAGGTGAAGAAAATGGAAGTGATTGGCGCCCTGCAGAAGATTTCGACCAACATGAGATGTTGGGTTATCTGCGCGAAGATCATGATCAACAAGCCTTGTCCGAATCGCAAGGATATGCCAGACTTCGCCAGGAATTGGCTGAGAGTGAAAGCGGGTGATTTGAATTGGTCGTTGATCGAAACATGAGTTATAAACACGGTACTTGCGCGATAACGGTGCAGGCAGACCAGGCAGACTCAGTTGACATTGAGATTTCCTAGAAGGCACCGATCTTCTGGAGGAATGTAGTGTGTCGGATACGGTGGCAGGCTACTATTGGCACAAGAAATACTAAGTCAGCTTTACGGACAGACGCGAATCAGCCGTGGATTGATTGCACTCACTCATTGGGTCTAAACGTGATATAAGCACAGCGTTGTAAATCCTCGAAGATAGGGAATCATACTTGTCAGGCCTGACCATCTGCATGCTATATTCTTCCTGGAGGGCATGACCCACGCCGTCGTTGACCTGAGGCTGTAGCTGTTCTTTCCAACGACATCCCTGGCTTCTCACCGTTGGTCCAGGGCACCTCAACGCCTGTCGAATCTGTGCCACTCGAGAATCCCAGCATCGTGCGCTGGTTGGTCCACGGGCCAAAGCCCTTCGGCCTGTGCCGCCTAGCGCTATGGACCCCCTCAAGTGCGACGACGTGCAGGCAATGATGCCGTCGTGTCGCAGTTGCAGACAAAGCGAGGTGAAGGTACATTTTTGCGCCAGATTCCACGACAGAAGAGAGGGGTTCGGGCGTTGTACTGTGGTTCGGACTGCCAGACGAAGGATTGACGTGAGCGCCAAAAGGCACGTACTGTTCCGCGGGACGCCGACCAGAGCTTGAATTAGCCCTCTGACCTATATGAAGTGATTGTAGTGAATAGGTTGAGGGGTTGAGGCTGAGAAGATCAGACGATGTTGAGTGGGGAAAATGCCTGCCATTAACATTCAAATGTATGCTAGCCCAACGAAATACTTTTGTCCATCCTGAAAGCGACCGTGAACACGCCTACTCCTGGATCTTGGCGAGGATTTCCGAATCCTTGAAGAGGTAGTACTCCTGCTCGTCGTCAGTGCGCCGCTCTGAGCACATAGAGAAGCGCTACACACCTCTTCTCCGACCTTAATCTGGTTGCCGCCCCACCCGGGGAGAAGGACTCGGTCGCCCGCCTTGACGGACGTCGGGACGACGTTTCCCTGGCGGTTGGGAGCACCGGGACCAGTGGCAATGACAGTGGCCTCTGGCAGCGGCGACGCAGTCGCGCTGGTGGGCAAGAAGATACCAGTGGCGGTTTTCTACAACACGTTAGTGGGGAAAACGTGGCCAATGTTGGGGGTGCTCACCGTCTCCGGCTTGAAGCGCTGGACAAGGACGCGGTCAAGAAGAGGCACGACGGCCTTGATGCTCTTGAAAGTAGCCTGGGCAGCCTGGGCGAGAGGTGAACGCCATTTTGGTGCAGGTCGAGTAAGACGCACCATTAGAAATGCGGACAAGAATGACGGTGGCAAAATTTCGATTCGCCTGCTGACCTAAAGCCTGTCGGCCCGAAGCGCCGGTCTAGAATAATCCTCACGGAAACCACCGAGCCCGCGACTCGCGACCGACTTAGTTTCCCAAGAATCAAGATACGTTCCAAGACGACAGAGCTTCAAAATACCGTTAAACTGATCGTTGTATGGGTATGTCAACGCGCACATTTTCTGTCTACCTGTGAACGATGGTATTCCCCGTAATGACATGGCGTTCACATTACACGAAGGAGTGTACACCTACTTCACCAGCGTGAGTTTGTTCCCTTTCAAATTAAATATGGCAACGCGGCAGAATCCCCGCGTAGAAGTGTGGTGCCCGCGCTACAGTATGAGACGTAGTCGTAGGGCTTGGGGAGCTTGGCGGCAGAGGGTTGATATTCGCCACTGGCGTACTCCGCCGCTCCTGCCAGGGGCTTTGAAGGAGCGATAAAGACGTTGGCAAGGAGACAGAGGTGTTTGTTCTGCCAAGGACGGGAGTCGTGTGAACCGTCAAGGTAGATGAGAGCTGAGGTATATAATACAGTACATCCCCAAAGCAGACTGAAACGGGCACTCACTACAAGACACTCTGGCCGATGGCATGTAAAGCACTCCAAGAGCATTTGGCGCCTGTAGAGCTTTTGTTGACCAACGATAACGTGGACGCCTGCATGAGTAGTACTATCGAACAGATAGCCTGCGATGAAATGGTCCTAGCCCCCGGCGAGAGTGGCGAATATGACCATGTTGCTACTCAAAGACACAGAGAGCTTAGAAGCAGAGGTAGGAGCTTTTTGAATCCATATAATTCTATGGCATCGATCAGATGCACGTACGGTGCACCGTGTGTATGAATCGACGTGACGCGACCAACGGGCCGCGACGACCCACCGCGCGCCATAAGGTCCGAGTCAGATCTATCTCAATGTCAGCAATCGTAGGCGAAAGAGAATAGGTCATGAAGACACCTTCCATAGTAGGGACCTAGCGAACCAGAAAATGACGAACGTCCGAGTCGTCGAAGATACGCCTCAGTCGAGGTGTTGTGTTGAAAAAAAAGCGGGATTTGAGTACTGGGAACTCATGATTTACACGTTTCCTCAAGGCGTGATGCTCTGCTCGACGCGAGGGACGACTTCAACACTCGCCGGCAAGGAGCTCAGGACGATCGGATGGCAATTATACTATACACGAGCGCGTTAGACAATGGGGAGTCCCTTCGCTCTCGGTCAACGGTTCCTCCACGGGAGAGTAAAAAATTGGACGTCAGACAGGGCTTCGAGAGATTGTTTGTTCGATGCTTGGAACCGTTCGTACAAGGTTTTGATTTATTGAAGTAGGGCTTAGTTTATAAATATTTTGGTGATTATAAACGGTTTGCAACTTTTCCAGCCAGATTTGGTGTTTATAAACCGGTTTATAAACCTTCGGGCTTCTCGGCCACAATGCCGGCATTTCGGCTTGTACCTTCCGAAATTTTGGCCCGCCATGCTACCAATGTCATCAACACCTTCACCTCTCTTCCTCCTGCTTCTGTGGCTTATGTTTTTGTGTCTGAAGCTTCAATAAGGTGTTCCTACATCTATGACTGCCAAATATTCTCTTTTGTGCATGTCATTACGGCCCAGAGCATCTATTATAGTTATGTAATATAAACAATAAAAACATGGGGTCTGGGCACCGACCTGTTTCTAACGTTTATAAAGGGTCTGTTTATAAACCTGTTTACAAATACTCAGTTCTAAACTAAGCCCTATATTGAAGACTCTGACTACAGCGTCCGACGTCGCCTGAAGAGGACACGCGACTCTGACGTAAGACGTGCTGTGATGATCGCTTGTGCTAAATTTGAACTTGCTTTCACACTTTCATGTTCCTAGGATGAAAGCAGTCAGAGGTGCGCCTATGCTTTGAGCCTTGAACTGTTAAACTTGACAATCTCATAGGCGTTCTTCTCACCTGGTTTGTCGAATTGAATCACTCAATCGACTCGGACTAAAACTGAGGCACAAACAGCGATGCGGCCGTCAAACAAATTCTTCTCAGCATGAATGATAGGGCCGGCGCTAACAGCTTCGTCATTGAAGATTTGGATGACCATCATCTGCTCATCAGGGCGGAATCGGAGTATCAGGTACGGAGGGACCTGGAAACTGAGGTATCGTTCGGCGGGACTCTATATGTGGCTCATCTCACCTCGCTGTCTCTAGTTGGAGAAAAACACATACAGTCTGGAGTAGTCTGCTCCCTTCTCTATCTCTCTGTGGGACTTCTCATCCGCTTTACTCGATTGCGCAACGGAAGCGTGTGTCATTCTATCGTACATTCTTGTACATGTACACATACATACATGATAGGGACATCTAATGGCGTAGATATGTGCTCGTAAATATCGTTTGATCTACTGGACCATGCGCCAGTAGCCAGGTAGAGCGTGGGCGGCAATAACCCATACCTAAATCAGCTTCAGTACACCAGGACCCAAGGAATGAGCAAACTCCTTACATTGTAATAGAAGTAAGAGTCGCGATCTTCGTCCACCGACGTATACACGATGAACCTGCCTCCTACATAGATGCTCAAGAGGAGGAAAGCGCAGGAGGTGTAGAGGTCGAGGCTCCAGATGCGACAAAGAGCGACGGACCACGCAAGGACACCGAACGGCATACCCATCCTGGCCAGCTTCGGGAATCGAAGGGGAAGGGTCTCTCGCTTGATGAGCGCATCTCCAATTACATCTCGAAAGTCTTGAGCGTATATCTATTGCTCTCATGAGCTTTGAAAGACGAAATGTTGGGGACAGACTTACGGTAGTCGCGAAGATACAACCACTGAGGAATATGCCCAGCATTCCTGCAGTGTCTAGCGACCTCCTGTCGTTGGCTGATGACAAAATCAGCCAAGAATCCGTTTTTTCAAGACTCATACGCACTTGCGACCAATGTGGTTCCTGCCTCGAACGCAGCGAAGCCCACACCGTTCAAAGCATAACGCGAGAATATACTCCACGCCCCGTGAAGCTCGTTGTACATCGTGGTGAAGGCGCAAAGGGTCATGCTTGCGTACATGACCTCTTTACTATATGCCAGTGACAACGCCCAACAGGTGGGCATCAAGACCCATCGGAGTATGACCGCGTTTCGTAAGGATATGCGTCCGGCAGGCAGAGGTCGATCTGATTGACTAAATCAATGATTGGTAGCCGACGAGTCAGTGTACTAACCAGGCTTATTGATCTTGTCTTCCTCGAGGTCCAACGTCTGGTTCGACACCGTGAAGTGGAGGAGATGAACCCAGAGCCACAGGAAGAGGTGTGGAATGTTGCTGATCGAGCCGAGAGGCGCCGACACCATCCCAAAGATAGACTGCAAGGCGCAGCGAAGATCAGTGGTGAGGACACATCATGGTCAACGACAAAACGCACTATTGGGATCATCGTAGTCATGTTGTCCGACCTTGTGAAGAGATACAAGGTCTTCGCGTGATACAGAAGGGAATCCATGGATATTCACAGAGGAAAGGGAAAGGAAATTGTGGACAGGGAAGTTTGGTGTTTGAGAGATACATTCGGGTTCAAAAGGCGTGGTCCTTTTGACGCCGGGTTGCACAAGCAGGCTGCGGGTCTCATCAGACGTGGGTCCTTGATAGGTCTACGATAATGGAGTGTCATTCGTATCCTTCTTTGGTTGATTTGATTCGCACAGATGTATGGCCCTTCCGAGGAGGACAAAGAAAACATGCACATTAGTTCGTGGTCGATAATCTCTGAGGGGTTATGATCCGGATATACCACCATATCTAGATGTGTGTGTGCAGGGAATCTCATGCACCCAGTGGTTCGTTAGGTGCTAGAGTGGGCACGAAGGCGACCCCATGTGATAAACCAATTCTCTGCATCGTCTTCAGCATCGTATCTAGAATGATCAAGTTCAGCACCAAAGCGAATGAAGCCCAAGTCGTTGAAGTGAGTTATCTTACCCAAAGCTGAAACGGAAGAATCAATTAGCACTGCTCGACGGATAAAGACGGATAACAAGACATGACATGATACGTACACAGTCTGCAGCTCCGTCCCTATTTTCGATTTCTGCAAATCGTCTCCATCCATTACGTTCCTGCCAAGGGCCTCGTTCTGTCGCATAATCGCGTCTCGGGTCTCCTGCACCTCGCCGTCAGGAAGTGTAGTCATCATGAGATTCATCCTCTCCCCAGCATCGATGTAAGCGCATCGACTCTTTCTAGAATCAGGGAAGTTAGAACATACGCCAAGTAGGCGAAGGTGGGGACAATAAGTACCGGATGTCCTCAAACGCTTGGAGGAACGGGCCAATCTGGGCCCGAGCGGTCAGGTTGGCGAACAGTTTCCCTAGGAAAGCACCATCTTCCAGACCGATTGCATATCCATGCAACGCGATGGTCGGCAACGGATGAGCCGCCTCTCCGACGGCAAGCATGGTCCCACTGGAGATGCCATCCAATCAGTTACGAAGAGGAAAGACACAGTGGCAGTCACCACTTCATACCTTTCTGACACCCATGATTCCAAGGGGACGTGATCTTTCAGTCGAACACAGGTCGAGTTGTCCACAAGCGTTGCTAATTTACGAATTCTGGGATTGCATGGGCCAATGACGTCCTTGACTGGGTGCGCTGCTGGCTGCGTCCATGTGCCATCCTCAGCGTGTTCCTTGGTATATACCCAAAGGGCAAGGTCTTCGTCATGACCCTGTACGGCAAAATATCGATAATTGATCTCATTTAGAGGACGGAATCCTGGGTCGGACGTACCACAATAAGAGTCTGAGCGCCTCGTTCGGGCCCCATGAAGAAGGTAACCATATGCTTCTGCATGGCAGGGATATTAGATGTACGGCGAACACCTCGGACACTGTAGGAACCAGAATGGGGATTGCTCACCTTGGTATCATCGTACAACGCGGCGAGTTCTGGATCTTGCATCACTGTTGATTTGGGCAGAATCGCGCTGTAGACCGCAAGTCCGCTCGAGTCATCGCTGTTGTCCTCTTGCTCGTTCTCGGCCAAGAGACGTCTCCGCACGACGCCACGCACGCCATCAGCGCCTACTATTACTTCGGACCCTGTCAGGACTTCCCCGGACGCGAGGACGATTTTGTGTGCGTCTGTATCCACGGTAATAACTTCTGCGCCGAACCGAACGTCTGCGCCACGGGAAACGGCGGTATCGTAGAGAATTTGGAGAATGTCCTTGTGGTGTAGTTGGAAGAAATCGGCACCCGCGTCCTGGATCATTTCTTCTTCCCAACGATGAGTCCCAACATAGTCGTCGGACTCCGACCGGTCTGCGAGAACTTTCTTAGTATTCTACGCCTCAACCACGCGTGTCTGCACGTACATTTGTACACCAGGAACCCATAGCCCTTATTGCTGACGGCACGAACGCGTTCTTCCAGCCCCCATTGGTACAGTATTCTCGATCCATTGGGTGTCAATCTGAACACTCAAGATGAGTACACAGTTCTTACACACACACACCTCCGAAGCCTTCTCGACGCACCTAGCACCTCCGTTCGGAGCTCGTGATAAACCTCCCAGCTGGGGCTCTTTTTCTAGAACAAGAACACGATGCCCGGCAGATGCTAACGCGATGGCGCTCGAAAGACCTTGAATTTCCGTGTGAGGAGTAGCACAATCTTAGTCAAAGCATCCGCGAGACAAACCGGCTATGGATGCGCCCAAGATGGTCTACGAAAATGTTGTTAACCGTGGACACATGAATAAGCTTGATAAACTCACGAATTGGATAGCAAGAGAAGCTGTCTTGCGCTTAGCCATGGTGTTGAGAGAACAAGCTGAAAAGCGACTTACAACATATACTGTGACCCTTCCAGTTTCCACGTCAACAGTCATAGTCAGGCTGGTGGCTTGGCATATTGTCGCAACAAAGAATAAACCAAAAGACCTTTTCCTATTCAATTCAGTGTGGGCTCGTTTATTGCGCCAATCACAATATCAGAGCGCACGAGGGGTGAAGGTTCCAAAAGGACTCACAAAGTCGCATGCTAAAGCGCTGATCGTATGGCGTTTACTAATTAGCGACTTTGATTAGTTCCCACGATCCACCATCCCCAGAAAGACTTCCAATATGTAGACCGCCTCGGCTGACCTCGTTCACGCCGCTGGAGCCCTTTGATGAAAGAAGTGCCGACCCATGTCGAGGCGAGCCCTGCATTGACTGTGATGTAACCCGCAAATGAATTCATTGACAGAGACTCGACAGCCGATATTGACACTCTACCCGGTCACTGCTTATGCCTACGGCTCGTTCAGTACAGGCGCGGGTCAACTTGCGAAATCCGAATAGATTGTGTAAACTGCAAGTCCACAGAAAGCTAAAATAACAACAAGTGGAGTATGAACAAGGAAAAACCAGAACCGTAGGACCGTAGTCTAAAGCAAACAAAATGAGCGTTGTCGGGGTGGTATAAGTGTAAGTCAAACCAATGTACCCATGATATAGTAAGTATATAATCCATTCGTCACTCTTCCTCTTCCTCTTCGTCCTCCTCCTGGATAGGTTGCTTGAAAGCCGGACCAGCGCGCCCAACAGGGAGCTGCCGCCTGCCGCCTCCTCTACTCTCCGGTGCTGGGTCAACCGCCACAGGCGACGCCCTCCCCGAATTGGTATGTCCCTTCTGCCGCGCAGACCCCCCTCCACCACCTTGTGCCTGCCCAGCCTTCGACGTCCGCTTGTTCGACCGATGCCCCCTTGGCGGCGGTGATAGGGTCACAGTAGACTCAATATGGTTCTGCATCGTAACAGACGACGAAGCGACCGAATGCGACATCGCCACCTGCCCAAGCCCACCCGCATATGGCACGTCGTCGTCGTCCTCATCTACCCAATCACTCTCATCACCTCCACCACTGAGTGACTGCCGTCCGGAGAAGACATCCCGAATTGACGATCCCTCCACCGGAGGCGAGATCGACAACACCTCCACAGGCAACTTGGCCGTCCGCGTCTGCCACCCAGGCGGCTCCAATCCCCAGGACTTCTTCCAACTCGACCTCCCCAGACTCGTACTACTCCCATAAGCCAATTGCCTCTTCGAAGCCAAGAAGGTCGTGTTCCCATTCTTCCTCGGCGTCGCATCGTCCATCGACCTCCTCGAATGCGGCCGGAACGGCGAGCCCGTTCTGTATCCCTCGTTGTCAGAAAATTCATGGTAGGAAGTCGGTCTTGATGAGGTCGGAGATTGCAACGACGACGTGGTCGAATTCGAGCGGCCATGCATCGGCGGCCGCGTTTGCATCTGCCTGACCACACGCGTCGACGACCCCGAGCCTCCCCTGCGATGATACTTCTGCACAGAAGGCGACGCCGTCCTGAAATGCGCTGACCCTGCCGAACTCGCAGACGGCGACTTCCTATGCCTCTGCATCGAGAAGCTCCGTATCGACGACGGCCTCGACGAGTAATCTCCCCTCTCCGAACTCGGCGTATGCGCACCGAACGACCTCCGCGGAGGCATGGTCGGCGGCGAGTCCAGGACCACCATCTGCACCGAATTGATTGATGACCGCCTCGAATTGACGCTGCTCGACCGCCTCGACGACACGCTCCCTCGGTGTCGCCGCCTCCCGCCTCTCATCGTGAACTTGCTCCCATGCCCGTCACTCGTCCTCCTCTTCACCGTCCCACTCCCGTACCCCGGCGACTGCATGACAGGCCTGCCCCGCCCAACCCCAGGAGATATTCCCGGCCCATTGCCCGCCTCCTTCCGCTTCCCCTTCCGGTCGTCATTGAACCACAACCGAAATGCTGTAAGGATATTAGCACGATGCCGGTGTGACCCAGGTGCGCCCTTGACTGGTGTCAGATCCGGCGCAGATACAGAAGTGATCAGTTCCTCAGGGGAGTTCATCGGTGTGGACGGCATTCCAGCATGGCCACGACTTGGAGACGAGTCTCGAGAGTCCGCTAAGACCCATGGGGAACCGATGATCTGATTCAGCTCCGTCGGCGGTGGTGTCGTTGGTGTCTTGGTTGCTCTTAGCGGCGGCGACTTCGTCAGCTTGCCCACAGAAGATGCAGTGCTCCCATGCGACGTGCGCGGTTCGTCCCCATGTTGACTCTTTCGATCCAGTTCTTTTGGTTTCTCCCGACTCTCCCTGTCCCGCTCTTTGTCCTCCTTGAATGCCTCCGACGACTTCTTGCGCACCAACCCAGCCGCCTCCAAAGCCGTCGTCGCACGCTGCATGATACTAACGCTACCAGATCGGTTCTTGCGTGACTTGGAACCATCGCCTTTGAGACTGCCAGACGGCGTATTGGGATGAGACCGCGAAGACTCGGCAATCAGAGACGATGATGGTGTGAGTGTACGTGAGGTAGGCGAGGTCTGCGACCGCGGAGGTGTATTAGGACGAGCAGCGGCAACGGGAGTTGGAGGCACGATCGCGAACTGTGGTGCACTTCGGCTTATCGTAAGATGGGCAGGGGTAGCGGATTCCGTCTGGGTCCCCACGTTAGCATGGGAGGACTCCTTGTTTCTCGAGCGCTGTATCTTGTCCAGCTCTTTGTCGACGGCGGCGGTGAACGATGGCGAGGCGGCTGGCTCGACATCCTCGACAAGCCTTCTCTCCGCTTTCCGCTTGAGCATCCACCAGAGCGCGCCAGACGCGTCACAGGCATCGTTGAGGACAGAGTAGACGATCTGGCCGAGATCAAAGCCGAGGCTACTGAGGTTGTTGAGGATTTCTCGCTCCAACGGAGTCGAGAAGATGATGGGAGCCGGGGTGGAGAGAAGAGACGGGAAGTCCAATTGCTGGCTCGAGGGCTCAGGCATTGAAGCCTTCTCGGTATCAGTGCCGTCAGGATCAGAGAGGGTAGATGACATTGAGCGCCGCTTGGTGCGAGCCGGTGTTCGAGTAGGAAATGTGGGAGGCGCTCTGGATGCAGATGAGCTAGAATTTGTACGTCGTGGCGCAGGGACCTCGAGAGTGTCTTCCGCATCTTCTTCAAGGACAGTAGCAGGATGGGATGAAAATTTGGTGTTCATGGGCTCAATGTCAGCGGGTTTACAAATGGTGGTCTGGCTGAGGTTTGAATGTAGGCCTGGTTTGTTGTCCGAGTCCTCGAAGGGATCACTAAGCGACTGATCGGGTGTAGTTGGAGGGGAGGAGTCGTAAGCGGAGATGAAGGCGTCAGAGTGTGATGAAGCTTCCGATGAGCGATTAGAATCTGGTAAAGTAGGAGGCGATGTAGTGCGCCGTGGAGGTGGAGAGGGTGTGCGAGGCGGAGGAATGTCATTGGGTGAGAGATGTATGGCCGATTCTTCCTGGTAGGTAGGTACTGATGTGAACCAAGGGTGTTCCAAAATCTGTGGTATAGTCAACCGTTTGACGGTATCCTTGACCAATATGCCTTTTATGAGATCCCGCGCCTCTGCCGGAAGATGAGTGGGGGAGTATTGCGACGAGATTAGGCTTACCAAGGGAAAGCCATTCTGGATCTTCAAATTCCCCGTGTATGATTTTGTCCCTCATCACACTCTCGTCATCGTCATCAAATGGCAGTGTTCCTGTAAGCAGGCAGTATAGTATGATACCCAGCGACCAGACATCCACCTCTGAGAGCTGTGATGAACGAACGTCAAGAGAAAGAAGAGAGAGGCACTGACCTGGTCCCTGGTACTTCTTTCCTTGCAGCATTTCTGGCGAGGCATAGCCGGTGGTTCCGCAGAATGTCTCCATGAGTGTGCCGCGCTCGAACTCGCGAGTGAAGCCAAAGTCGCCGAGCTTGACCCGGCAGCGCTCGTCGAGGAGGACGTTCTCGAGCTTGAGGTCGCGGTGAACGATGCCCTTGCCGTGGAGATAGGCGACGGCGAGGCAGAGCTGGCCGAACATGAATTTTGTCTCCTCCTCGGACATGCGGCCCTTCTCGACGAGGTAGTCGAAGAGCTCGCCGCCGGAGCAGAGCTCGGTGACGATCCAGACGGACGACTCGGTCGCAATGACCTCATACATCTGGGTGACATTCGGGTGGTGCAGCTGGCGGTGGTGGTGGATCTCGCGGGTGAGGGCGGCGGACATGGCCTTGGGGATCTGCTTGAGGGCGACACGCGTGGACGTGAGCCGGTGGGTGCCCATGCGCACCTTGCCATAAGCGCCTGCGGAGGTGAGACATGCGGGGCGGCAGGCGGGATGGCGGCTCACCTTCGCCTATGACCTTGCCCAGCGTGTAGTTGCCGATGACGCGGACCTTGTGCGACGAGAGCTCCTTGCCGAGTTCGTTGTAGGCGTTTGCAAGCTGCGCCTTTTGGTTCTGGGAGACAGAGCCCGTGTGTTTGTGGGTGGACATGACGGCATTAAACGGGACGATGCAGCAATCGAAAGGAGGGGCGATGGCGGCAAGCCTTGGACACGAAATGCACGCTGTTCAAGCCGTCGCCTGGCTGGTCGTTCCCGTCAAGTTCTGATTGTTCCAAAAAGGAAAGCCCCGTGGCGTGTGAACCTCCGACGCCACCTCCAACAGTGAACTGTCAGACTCGGGCCACTCTATCGTTCATCAACCGCAGGCTTCGAGCTAGAGAAGAGGGCAGTAGGCTAACATAACATGGGGTACTTCAATTGCACTCGCCGTCAGCCTCCCTCCAGGTCCGCAAACCTCCATCAGTAAACTGTCAGGTTCACGCCACTCTAACATCGTTCATCTACCTCGGGGCTCGGCGTCTCCACTACGCGACTGAAGTGTCTTGCCTCCTGCAGAATGTCACGGGTGTTGTTCTCGACCGCGTGGAATACTCGACAATGACTACCCTATGAACGATCTATCTATCTCTGGCGTTCGTCATCTCTATCGGACTTGTTTAATCTTCCAATTCTCTTTGGCTAGAAAGAACCCAGCTTAACCCACAGGATATTGTGGAAGTCTTAGGTAAGTCTGCTTTTTCAGTCGTCGAATGCATGGTGAATGTATTGGATCTACCGTTTGCTTCCAATGGTCCAGGGGCAAATTGAAAGTTTAGGATGCATCGTGGTCTCCAGCTTGCCAGTGGATGTTGAGGAAGCTGTTGACTGGTGGTTGTCCACTCTAACCTACCTTTCGAGTCTGTACTGCCGCAGCGGAGTGTACATGTTAGACTTGATCGTAGCAAACTTATTACCGTCGATGTGCTCTGGATTGGGGAGGATGCCATCGAATCCGGTCTGGATGAAGTCGTCATACAGGTCAAGTATGAGCACAGTATGAGAACACCCTTCTTAGACTCGAGCCAGTCTCATCGTAACAATTGACTGTGCGCCCAGTGTGCGCCTCACTTGAAGTTCTAGCACCGGTCCGGAGCCCCGACGCGAGTCATAGGCCCTCATACTTTTCCTGCTACCACGATGTCAGGCTAGCTACCTCCCCATACCATGTCAGATCCCTCCTCCCCTACGAGCTCATTGGGCTCGATTACGCCACCACCACGGACGCCGCCCAATTTACACCAAAACAGCATCGACCCAGCCTCGCCATGGTTGGTCCAAAAATTCGGCGGCACCAGCGTCGGCAAGTTTGCTGTTCAGATCGCTAGGGATATCGTTGCGTGCGTCTTTCATCGGCATCCGTATACCATCCATATTGAATGTTGGCTTGCAGCAATTATATCGACTCGAATAAGGTCGCGGTGGTATGTTCTGCGCGATCAGGGTCTACGAAAGCCTTGGGAACGACCAACCTGCTCCTGAAGGGTGCTGAGGAGGCTCTTGTGGCTAAACGCCGAAGCAGCGGCGTGTCTGGAGCCTCTACGCCCAATCATGGAATATTTGGACGCGCCAGTAGCTGCTCGTCAATGATCATGTCTCCTCCATCTACGCCCTCCCTGAATGGATCGCCCCTACAGCTACCGGCATTCCACCATACAGTTGATCTTATTCGTCAAGAGCACTTCAATGCTGCTAGGGAGAATATAAGGGATTCTGAGATTAGGAAGGAGTTGGAAGATGAGATCCACGAGGATTGTCTATGGTTGACCAGCTTCCTGTCTGCTTCGCAGGTGAGGGTTCTGCGCACATAATCCAAGCTGTTGAGGCTCAATCTCTGTCGCAGGTTATAAGCGAAATATCACCTCGTTCCAAGGATACTATCATTGGTCTGGGAGAACGCCTTGCTTGCAAGTACATGACCGCCGTGCTTCGCGATCACGATATCGATGCGGAGTACGTCTCTCTCGAGGATATCGTCCCGCCGATGGAGGACGACTCCTACACCGGCACACTAGACCAAACGTTCTACGACCGCCTCTGCATCGCTCTAGGCGAACGTATCAAACTCTGCGGTAACCGCGTCCCCGTCGTCACTGGATTCTTCGGACCCGTTCCTGGCTCCCTCCTCGCCCAAGTTGGCCGCGGATACACCGACCTCCTCTCCGCCCTGCTCGCCGTTGGGCTCTCCGCCGCCGAGCTGCAGATCTGGAAAGAGGTCGACGGGATATTCACCGCCGATCCGCGCAAAGTGCCCACCGCGCGGGTCATTCCGCTCATCTCGCCCGACGAGGCGGCGGAGCTGACTTACTACGGGAGCGAGGTCGTGCATCCGTTCACGATGGAGCAGGTTGTGCGGCGGGGTATACCGATCAGGATCAAGAACGTGGAGAGACCTGGGGGGTTGGGGACGGTTATCTACCCGGAGGGAGAGCAGGAGATTGTGGAGGGCGGTGTGCCGGAGCCTGCGAGTGATCTGAAGGCCCTGTTGGAGCTGGAGGCGCGGAAGGGGCCTTTGGATCATATGAAGCACGCTACGGCGGTGACGATAAAGGAGCGCACCGTCGTGCTCAATATCAATTCGAACCGGAAGAGCGTCTCGCATGGCTTCCTCGCCGGGATCTTCAGCACCCTCGACCGGTTTGGCGTCGTCGTTGACCTCATCAGCACGAGCGAGGTGCACGTCAGTCTAGCGACTTCGATTGACGACAAGTCGAAGCAGCTCGAGCGGTTGGTGAGGGAATTGCGCAAGTCTGGGACGGTGACCGTACACACGGATATGGCTATTTTGTCATTGGTGGGTAAGGATATGCGGAGCATGGTTGGTATCGCGGGGCGGATGTTCACCACGCTGGCGAAGGGCAATGTGAACATTGAGATGATCAGCCAGGGCGCTAGTGAGATCAACATTTCCTGTGTCATTGACGGCAAGGACGCGGTCAAGGCTCTGAACTTGATCCATCAGAGTTGTTTACAGCCTGCGCCACAGCGAAGTAAGTGTTGCCTCTGCTCTTCTTGTCTTGACTGAAATCCTGTTCTAGTCGGTCCGTGGTTGTTTTGAAAAGTAAAGTAGAATTAAAGTAATATTGCTGTTGTATGTTGTACGTCCGCAGGAAGTATAGTATAGAGTTTTGGCCCATTCATCTCCCTGCCCGCTCACCATCTTCGACGGTGAAGTAGGGCATCTGGCCACCAGCTCAGGCAACGAGTGTCAAGACTCGCATTGACAGCGAGACGCGTTCGAATTCTAGGATCTGTCTGCTTCGAATTCTGGTAGTGACCTTCGCTCCGTGACCGCCTAATAGTAGTACATAATCTCGTAGACCCGAACATGATGCATGATTCATTATGGCAGAGAGCGTGGCAAGACGTACAGATGAAGCCGTCGCTTCTTGGGCGACGACGTCATCGTGTGCGCACCTTCCACGACCGGCCGGTCCTGTGGACCACTGCCGTGTAAACAACAACAACAACAACAACCCTTTCTTACGTTCCCATGTCCTCGCTCTGAGCTCATCCATGCTCATCCTCGTTCTCGTTCTCGTTCTGAGCTCGTTCTCGTATTGCGGCCCTGACATCGCGAGGTCAGACGCTTCCTGATTGGTTCTTCACTCCCAACTATATCATCAATATGCACCGCTCATCGTCTCATGGGCTGAAGAACCTGCAGCAATGTCCGAATGTCATGCAATATGCATGACTCTAGCATTGTCCTGGCCGTGGACCAGGATCTCCGACGGTATGGCCCTTCCAGTACATAAATGAAGGGACTCATACCTTCAAGTGTACCCAAAATGTCTCCAAACGTCTACTGGCATCGCCTAGTGTTGATTCTTCTGTGCTCGTCCCTCGCGGCCCTTGGCAAACGCTGTCGAAACACGCCCGGAGATTCTGGCTTTCCATCAGTTCAGGATTGGAAGGCTTTGAACGCGTCGATTGGGGGACGACTCGCGGCTGTTGTTCCTTCGGGTCAGTTCTGTAAGGACCGTGGAGGATGTACCGATGAAGAATGGACGAGTGGTATCTTCCGTGCCACTATCCCCGGCGCTATGGACCAGGCGAGTCCGTTGCTTGCATACAGTCCGAACCGCCATTTATCTCACGTCGTACAGGTTAACTGGGAGCAGGTATATATGCTCTCCAAATACGAAACAGTGTATTCTGACGATAAACGTTGAAGAACTATGAGTCTACACCGCCTCAGGTTTGCCTTCAGAACACGACGGTGACATGCAAACAAGGAAGCGATCCTCTATATGCGGTGTTGGCCGTCAATGCTGGTGACGTCCAGGTCCACAATCAGTCTCATTTGCGCCACTCTACTCTGAGCTCATCAATCACTCAGGCTGGAGTCGTCTTCGCGAAAGCACACAATCTCCGCCTGGTCATCAAAGCCTCTGGCCACGACCAGCTCGGTCGATCCACGGCGCCCAATTCCCTCCTTATATCCACCCATCTCCTCCAGGACATAACCTTCCACCAGTACGACAATGACACAGCCGTCACAGTCGGCAGCGGTGTTGCCCTACACACTTTGTATCGCGCTGCGAAAGCTCAGAACAAGTTTCTAGTTGGCGGTAGTGCCGCAACGGTCGTTGCTGCGGGTGGTTACATTCAAGGGGGTGGACATTCGGCGCTCTCACCGCTGTTGGGACTTGCTTCGGATAACGTTCTACGTGCGTACTGACGGGGTAATTGTGAAATGCGTGCTTGTACTAATCCTCGAGTAGAGTTTGAAATCGTCACTGCTGATGGTACGTTGGTCACGGCGAATGAGTGGCAGCATAGCGATTGTAAGTTTCATGCCCATGATCCCTTGACATTCGTCTCCCGGAAATCCTAATGAAACCCTTTTTCAACAGTATTCTGGGCACTCCGTGGCGGCGGCGCGGGATCATGGGGTGTGATCATATCAGCCACATTCAAGACTTTCCCAGCCTTCAACTTGACGAAAGCCTATATCGTAATGAGTCTCAATGGAACGAACTCTACATACGGAAACATCGGCGCCCTTCATGCTCAACACATCTTTGACTTGGACAAATACCGAGCAGGGCAGTACTTTTACCTTATGAAGAACTCTTCGACGCAGATGCTTTTGACCTCGTGGACATACTTCCCCAGGACTAGCGAGGACGACGCTCGCACAGCCATGCAGCCCCTTCTGAATGGTATTGAGGCCAATGGCGGTGTGGTGCTGCAGGAGACGTACGCCGAGACGATTGTTAACGATGCTGTGACGGCTGCTGACGATATCGTCGGCGCGAACCTCTTCATGGGGTCTCGGCTGATTCCTGAGTCAGTCTACAGAGACTCGCCAGCCGATATCGGGACCATGTACGAGAAGTTGTTTGCGGCGGGCTCTTGGTCGTACGAGATCAGTTCTACCTTTCTTGCGGAGAATTCTGACGAGGTCTTCATTAGTGTCCTTAGTCATCTCGTTGCTGGAGGTACGTCCAAAGGGCGGGACAAACGGAACACCAACTGAACAACCTTCAACAGGAAAAGTTTCAGAGAATTCTTACATCGATTCGGCTTTGCATCCCGCATGGCGATCTGCTAAAATTCATGTACGCCTTCCCTCTTCCTGCTCACCGGTGATGTGTCTGAGGGCAATCCACAGCTCGTCGTCGTCAACCCATGGCCAGACAGTCTCCCTCCATCAGACGTTCCTACCATGAAGGAGTTCTTCCAGAAGGTCCAACTCCCTATTATCGAGGAAGTTGTGGGACTCAATGCCGGTTCGTACTCGAATGAGGCAGACTCTATGGAGCCGAACTTCCAGAGCACTTTTTATGGAACGAACTACGGAAGGCTTCTCAGCATCAAGCGGAAATATGATCCTCACGGTCTCTTCATCGTCAATAGTGGTGTCGGGAGTGAGGAATGGTCCCCAGATGGGTTTTGTCAAGTGTGAGATCAAGAGCTGGACAGAAGTTTGAGCGTTGTTGCTTATATTTATGTTAAACTATCCGGCGCCTTCACCGGTTTCTAACGGCATTACTCAGTACCAGCCACTAATGCAACACGAGAATGACAACCATCGAATAGCTACTCGAAGCGGCGCCCTCGCCTCTTCGGTTCTCATTGACTGATGCGCAGTTGACCAACATCTTCTATCCATGTACAGGATCTTCGACGATTCGTCATAAAGCGCGCGGAATACACATTGCTCAATTGGACCCCAAAATGTCTCGCGCCGCCTCCTTGTACCGTCTAGTCCCACTTCTTCTGTGCACACCAGCTCTGGCTCAATTATGTCAACGCTGTCGCAACCTACCTGGAGATCCTGGTTTTCCAACAGTGCAGGCTTGGAACGCTTTGAACGCATCGATGCAAGGTCGGCTCGCGACTGTTGTTCCCTCGGGCCAGTTCTGCAAGAACCGCGGGGGTTGCACAGACGATGAATGGACAAGTGCTCTTTTTCGTGCCGGTATACCTGGTGCTATGGACCAGGTAAGTTGCTGCCTTTGTAAACTCTTAGCTCATGCTTAACATCTATAGGTGAATTGGGAGCAGGTGCATATCCAGTACGAATTCAACTTAGGGCCAATTTTGACGATGCTCTCCATAGAACTATAACTCTACTCCGCCTCAAATTTGCATCCGGAACACAACGGGAACGTGCGAGCAAGGAGACGTTCCGCTGTATGCTGTGTTAGCCATCAGTGCTAGTGACGTTCAGGTGAATGTTTTACTTTTGTCAGCTCCGCTCTACAGCACCTCACCCTTTCCAGGCTGGAATTACATTCGCCAAAGCATACAATCTCCGCCTGGTCATCAAAGCCTCTGGCCATGACTACCTCGGTCGCTCCACGGCGCCGAGCTCCCTGCTCATATCGACTCATCTACTCCAGAACATAACGTTCAACGAGGATTTCGAACATGGCAAGGGTCCCGCGACTGTTGGTAGCGGGGTTCCCCTCAATACTCTGTACCAGGCGGCAAAGGCTCAAAACAAGTTCCTCGTCAGTGGTGTGGCTGCAACAGTCGTTGCTACGGGCGGATACAGTCAAGGTGGTGGACATTCGGCACTCTCGCCGCTTTTGGGGCTGGCGTCCGATAATGTTCTTCGTGCGTACCGATGCAATGTCAATTGAAGGTTTGCCTTATAATTGAGCAGAATTCACTGTCGTCACTGCAGACGGTAGACTGATAACGGCTGATGACAGCCAGCATAGCGATTGTTAGTCTCAGTCTCCCAACGTGGCGTTTCCCTCTCGAGGATCATAACATCTTCATCTATAGTGTTCTGGGCGCTCCGTGGCGGCGGTGCGGGCTCATGGGGCGTACTTGTCTCTGCTACCTACAAAACCTTTCCAACCTTCAACATAAGTGAATCTGTGATCGCACTCAGCGTCACCGGTACGAACTTTACCTACGGAACCATTGCCGCCCTTCACGCACAACATATCTTCGACTGGGACAAATCTCACGCCGGACAGTACTTCTTCGCCTACAAGAACACCTCGACGCAGGTGGTATTTGTCCTGGACACGTACTTCCCTAGGACTAGTGCGGACTACGCTCGAGCTGCTATGCAGCCTCTTTTGAGCGACTTCAAAGCTAATGGAGGTTTGGTGCTGCAGGAGACGTTTACTGAGATGAATGTCAACGATGCTGTGACAGCTGCTGACGATACCGTCGGGGTCAATCTCTTTATGGGCTCTCGGCTCATACCCGAGTCAGTGTACAAAGAGTCGCCGGGTGCTATTGGTGCTATGTACGAACAACTATTTGCGGCCGGCTCTATCGCGTGCGAGTCTGTTCTCGTATTTCCTGCCAAGAGACTGACAATATTTATCTTCTTAGCGTACTTACACATCTCGTCGCTGGAGGTAGGTAAGCCGAGAAGGGCCTGAAAGTCCACTCAGACACTATGACAGGAAAGGTCTCAGAGAACGCCTGTATCGATTCGGCGGTCAATCCCAAGTGGCGATCTGCTAAAATCACGTACGTTAACCTGTAAGTTCTCAATCCGCACTCAAGAATAGATTCTAGCTGGTCGTTGTCAATCCGTGGCTGGACACTCTTCCTCCATCGGACGTTTCGTTTGTGAAACAATCCTTCCAGACGCTCCAACTACCCATCATCGAAGACGTTGTTGGACCAGATGCCGGTTCGTATTCGAATGAAGCCGACTCCATCGAGCCGAACTTCCAGACCACTTTCTATGGACCGAACTACAACAAGCTTCTCGATATCAAACGCAAGTATGATCCTTATGGCCTGTTCATCGTTGCTAGTGGTGTCGGGAGCGAGGAATGGGATGCTGATGGACTCTGTCGGTTGTCAGATTGAGAGAACTCTGAGCTTTTGCTTTTGTCATCACATTGTTTCTTGGCTATATTGTACAAAATCCACCTTTTCCGTGTCAACTGAGAATCTGCTATCAATGATTTGACGCCATTCAAGCGTGATCCAAGTCGCGAGTGCGTCCTGGCCATATTTGGAAGTGGTCCGTGCGCTCCCGCCCTTCCCTATATAAGCATCCTTCTTGTGATTTTGATCCCCATCTCTTGTGCACGGGTTAGTACTATCGCCAGTGAAGTCACGACTGAGGCATAGTCTTTTGCTGATTGCAAATTATACATCCGAACTCGTCTATTAGCTTCGGCTTCTAGCAATTTTTGGAATCCCCTTTTGCCTCGCTGAGCCAGTGAAGATGCGAACGCGCATCCGAGGCTCTTCGAGGGAGTAGATAGTCGTCAATAATCAGAACATCTTCATCCTATCAACCTGCGTTGAGTGTGTCAGAAAACAATCTTGAAAGTAAATACGTGGAGAAGAATACTCTCAGTCTGCACATTTTTTTCCGAGCCGTCAATGTGAATGAGGAATGAGAGGAGGTTGGGAAAGTTGCATGTGCCCCAGATGGCAGTAGCGAGTCCAGCCAGCGCGCGAAAGACAACGCCACGATTGATCGAAAATTCGATCATGATCGAAAACAGCGGTCCGAGTCTCCGAATCCTTGTAAATTGTTCTGTTCTGTGCCGAGTATGAATGAATGCAGGTGAACATCCTGTTCAGATGCTTTCATCCTACAGTTTTCTGTTATGTATGCTTCATTGATTCTGCCCTTCTCTTCTAAATCTCCTTGGTCCCATCACGAACCCGGGATCCCAGCTTTCTTCAGTCCTCAACGCCACAGGTGAAGAAAGCAGGACGAGCTGGAGCCTTGAGAGTTGCTCGACTGAACATTGCGGCAGGTCCGGCCCGTCGTTGCGAGTGTAATTCAATGATTGGCAATGATTGGCCCACGGAAACCGAGGATCATGAGAGCTTGTCCTTAGCGTCTCGCGATCTGCTGCTTGCTGTCCACGCGTTCCCTGCCCCTTTCTCCGCTTTCTCTTACTCCAAGTTTGTAGGTCACGCTACATACGGCTCGTTCTCAGTGTCTCCGTCGGCAGGCACTGTACGCACGGAGATATTTCGCATGGAACCCAACTGGAACTCAGGACAGAGGATGAAATGCATGAAACTTAGATGAAACCCAAGAGAAAAGGAACACACACTAGCTCCTCGTGAAGCTATAAAACCTGCGATGAGCACTCATCCAATCCTTACTTCCTCATCACCATGAAGCTCTCAGCCATCTTTGGAACCCTTCTCACTGTGATCTCGTGTGTGCTGGCGACGCCTAACCCTATTGCGGGCAGCGGTTAGTGGCTGGTCTTTTTCTTGCCTTGCCCGTCTCTTGACATATCCTTTAGACACGATTGTCGTTCGCGACCCCGCAATCTGGTATAACTCGGCACTCAAGGTGGGTTGTCTCACGTGTCCTACGCGCCCTTTCGCGATGGTAATCTTGCCCTAGAAATACTACGTCTTCTCGACGGATCACGGTGTTAGGATCTTGACCAGTACTGCTTTGACTGGGTTTGTCCTTCTTCTCCCCTTTGTATCCTGTTCTCATTCGACCTCCACAGCCCCTGGACGGTCGCCGGCTCCGTCCTTCCCAGTGGTTGCTCCAGCATTGCACAGGATGGCAACTGTAATGTCTGGGCACCCGATGTCAATTATATCAACGGCCTCTATACCGTCTACTACTCCATTTCCTCTCTTGGAAGCCAGAACTCCGCCATCGGAGTCGCGACAAGCCCGTCCATGGAGCCTGGAACATGGACTGATCTTGGAAAGGTCATCGGCAGTTCGACCGGAGATGTGTACAATGCTAGTGAGCGTTCACGAGTTCAAAGTGAAGAATTTCTGCTCATGACATGCTCTGCGCAGTTGACCCCAACATCATCGACGCTAACGGTCTGAAGCTGGCCTTTGGCTCATACTGGACCGGCGTTTATCAGATTGGGTTGTGGCCGGGTGTGAAAGATCAGGCTTCCGTACGTCGCCCACAATATATACAGGGCTATTATCATTGACCAAGTCGTCTAGTCTCTCCCTGGAACGCATCTCGTTGGCAACAGCGGTCGCCCTGCAGAAGGCGGCTTTGTTTACAAGCCTGCCAGCCAACCGTACTATTACTTCTTCTTCTCCGATGGAATTACTCCTCTTGTTGGCGTACGTGACAGTCTCTGTACCACCTATCCAGCATGGTGTCCTGACGCAAATATCTAGGCTACCAGCCGCCCCGCCGCCGGAGCCGAATACAAGGTGCGCGTCGGACGAGGCGCAAGTGGACAGGGACCCTTCTACGGGCAAAATGGCAATGAGCTGACGCTGACCACCACACCACCGACGGGCACCCTCGTTCTCGGCTCGCACGATAACGTTTATGCTCCTGGTGGTGCGTGAACTGGACTCTTCGTGCATGACTCAAGCTGACTGTCGTCTAGGCCAGAGCGTGTTCCTCGACCCCGTGAGCAAGCGCGATGTGATGGTGTACCACTATGTCAAGCTGAGCGACGCCGTTGGCGGCCCGTCATACCTTGGTATCAACTACCTCGATTTCTCATCTGGATGGCCAGTGGTTGTCTCGTAATGCTCTCCAAAGATAGTCCTTCATAATCAGGTTCACGAACAGAATGGTCGATGAGATAGTAGATACCCAAGTTTATATTTTTGTTTCTCGGAATGAATACTGTTCTGTAAGTAATCAGGCTTCATTGATGTCGTATCAGACTGGAAGGATATGAATTCTCTCCCTGATAGTTTCAATGTGGGACCAGGTCTCATCTCAAGCCGTTCCGAGTCCTCGCTTAGTCAGCTTCACTGTGTACTTATCGGGTTTCAATTTAACATCTTGCGCCGCTTCGGCTAACGTCCAGCACGGGTCTTGACAAGCTTGACATCTTACGCGTGGATGTCATCAATTTGCTACACTTACGGGCGCCTGATCATGTTGGGCGCCCCCGTCGCGCCCTTTGAAACGGTGGCTGAGTATGAAGTGGCTGTGCGGGCGGGAGCAAAGTGACGTACGAACGTTCCTCGCCTTCCTTGCCTCTTAACGACCACCTTCATCTTCATCTTCACCTCGTTCACCTTTTCTACACTTTCTTTCAAGCCCATTTCACTTGAAATGTCCAACTTTACGCAAGACAGCGATCTTGAGCTTCTTTTCAGCCCGGACCTCATCATTCACGAGGTCAGGAGAGAGCTGCACAAGGATTTGCATGTGCGCGGACTCTTTCCGTGCTTTTGTTGAGTTGCTGACGGCCAGGCTCGCGTAGATTCGCCCTCTCGCTTCCTCGGACTACCACCGCGGCCATCTCTCCGTCCTCTCTGTCCTGACCGTCGTGACGGATCCCGGTGAGGCTGCGTGGGTAGACCAATTTCGCGCCATGCGCGACGCACCACGGACGTATTACCCCATCGTCATCGTCGACAAGGCGAGTGACCGCATCGTCGCGGTCGGATGCGTCTTCATCGAGCGCAAGTTCCTGCGCGGGCTCGGAAGCGTCGGCCATATTGAGGATATCGCGGTGGATAAGTCCCAGCAGGGAAAGAAGCTGGGATTGAGAATCATCCAAGCGCTGACTGGCATAAGCGAAGCCAGTGGATGCTACAAGACGATCTTGAACTGTAGTGATTCCAACATACGTCAGTCCACTTCAGTCCCTTCGGTTGCGGGCGCCTTATGCTGATTGTTGGCCAGCGTTCTACGAAAAGTGCGGGTATGTGAAGAGAGAGAATGAGATGGTGCGTCACAACGCCCTGTGTGCTGTTCTACTCTAACTTTCTTTGCTTCAATGACAGGCGAAATACGCTCCGGAACCCCAGCCTTCGACACCACGTCTCTAATCTCTAGCTTTACCATCACATTAGATCATCTTCCATGGGCGCCCAGTCTTTCGCTCTACATATCTGACCACGGACTCGAATGTACACCTTTACTTTATACAGACTATCATATTTTACGCTTTCAATAGGTCGCGCGCCGAGTACTGTGAATTGCCCGTACCCATGTATATGCCTTGGGGTCTGCTCCTCCCCGCCACGGGATTGTATGCTGGAGTGTCGTGAGCACCAAGTGACATCTTTGGCACCAGTGGTCGCTCCAAGGCCGGGGTCAATTGATACTTGGAGTTTATCAGCTTCTCATAAGAATGTAAGTTACTTGCAAGTTGCGATGTGCAGTACCGTACTACTCAGTACGCGGAAAGTTGCCAGCGTGCCACGCGACCACATGACAATTCAACTTCTTACCATGATCTTCGTCGGTCAAAAGTTCCTCTTCCCCCAAAGGTCTTTGTCGGTGCACGGTGTTCCCAGTTATTGTCGCGCTGTTTCAAAGCCCAACACGGTAATGCTCATATAATCGCCCCGGTGACCATCTCTTGTCCCACGCAGATAGAGCGGCTGTACTCTCTCATCCACCTACTCACCCATCTAAGCCCATCTATGTCCAAGCAACATCGTCCTCCCGCTCGTGTAAGTTTGACCATCACCCTCACATTCACCATCTCCTGTTCCGGATCCTTCTGTTCATCTCGTTCTACTATTAGATTGGCGCCTTCAGCGGGTACGCCGAGGATAGATAGTACTTCGCTCATACACTTCTCGGACGACCAGACTGAACTCCTGGCAGCGACGCCCTCAAGCGCCAAGCCCTGCACGGGAACGTACGCATCCTCTTCGGGGACTACCTCGCAGAGATCAACCTCGCACGCCTAGCCCTCGACCCCGACCCGGGATACGAGAAGCAGTTCTTGGATCAGTTTAAGGATGCTGTAGATGTCATAGTTCAGAAAGGATTGAAGGTGCGGGCACGATTTGAATGGGTTGAGAGGTCTCGTCAAAGCGGGGCACAGGTTATCACCAACGCAGGAGCGCTGAACCCTCAAGGTCTCGCGAAAGCTTGTGATGAGGTCTTGAAGGCTCGAAGGTATCAGGATGTCAAGGTTCCGTTCCACACTTGCTCTCATGTTCAGCGGTCAATGCTCATCCTAATTTCCTGTCTCATAGGTCGCAGCCGTTTTCGGAGACAATCTTCTGCCCTCCCTCTCTTCCCTAGGTGAAGCATTCCCGCACCTAGAAGATCAACGTCCATTATCCTCCTGGCATCTCATTCCCATAAGCGCCAATGCGTATTGTGGCGCCCGTGGTATTGTAGCCGCGCTAGAGGCTGGCGCGGATATTATCATCGTTTGTCCTATAGTACAACCCTGTGGCAGCTTGCTCACATGAGCTACTCATACAGACAGGACGCGTGACAGACGCATCTCCTGTAATCGCAGCCAGCAAATGGTGGCACGGGTGGGCGTGGACGGAGTATGACCGTCTCGCAGGTGCACTCCTCGCGGGACATTGTATCGTAAAGACTCATCCCCTGGCACCTTTGCAATCGTCCTGACATTCATTCAGGAGTGCGGCCCGTACGCCACAGGAGGCAACTTCAGCGGCTTCAAGGCCCTCGGGAATCGCGCTATTGACCTGGCTTTTCCCATCGCCGAAGTGTCTGAGGATGGGACGTTTGTGGTAACACGACCAGAGGAGGGTGGATTCAATGGGATAGTGACAATCGATACTGTGCGTTCTCAGATACTTTATGAGCTTCAGGGTAATGTGCGTATTTCAGTCTGCTTACGATGAAGTGCAGTAGTTGATGTGGTCTTTGTCTTGAAGATTTACCTGAACCCCGACGTTCAAGGCATCTTGGATGATGTCCGAGTCAAAGAAGTGGGCAAGGACCGCGTTCAGGTCCTCGGTGTCACGGGAGCTCCTCCGCCGAACACCGCCAAGGTGGCAATTTGTGCTGTTGGTGGGTATCAGGCTGAACACTGGGTGTGCGCCACTGGGTTGGATATCAAGGGTGAGTGCCAGACCTTCCTATGTTACGATTGAAGCGTGATGTTGCGACACTCACTCGGAACAGAGAAGTTTGCGAATGTCGAGCTGCACATGAAGACCTTCTTGGGCGAGAGAATCAAGGACTTCAATGTTTTCGATTTCACCCAATATGGCGTGTATGTGGCTCTGGAAGTCATGTACAACTCGCTCATCCGATACTCTTCACAGTTCGGAGGACGACCCCTCTTCGCAAGCTCTCGCGACCGCCATGCTTCGCATCTTCGTCCAAGCGCCCAAACTAGAGACGTTTGAGTCCTTTCGGAGCTTGCTGCGCCTTGCGTTCGTTGAAGGGCTGGGACACTTCCCCGGAATGCACTTCAACGTAGGTCAATTCACTAACAACCACTGGCATCCAGATTGTTGAATTTTACTTACTGGCAGCTTGATACTCGAATAGCTGTTCCGAAGCCTTTCATCGAGTAGTAAGTCAATGACAGGGTCATGTCTCCGTTCGCTACGTCGAACTGATGGATTCGACTGCCAGCTGGCCAGCATTGATGAACGCAAAGCATTTGAGCAATTTGTATCAACTCGTTGGTACAGACACCTCGATTGATGTCATGGGCCCGAGCGAGCACGAGAGGATAAGAGCAATACAACAGTCCAACTACGATTGTAGTACCAGTGCGCTGGACGTAGGCGAAACAGTGCGAGGTCCGCTGGGATGGATAGTTCATGCGCGCTCTGGTGTAAGTTCGTATTCATCATAGTCTGTCAAGCTAACTCAGCGGCTACAGGACAAAGGTGGCAGTACGTTCTCTCGGTCTCAGTGCCTTACTTCCGAAATTGATCGCTCTTAGACGCGAACGTCGGCTTCTACGTCCGCCACCAAGACGAGTACCCGTGGCTTCGGTCTCTCCTCAGCCATCAGAAGATGGTGGAGCTACTGTCCAAGGAATATGTCAAGAACGAGATTGAGCGTGTTGAGTTTCCAGGCATTTGGGCCGTGCATTTTGTGAGGCAGTGCATGTTGCTGTGTGCGAGAAGCTGAACATCATTCAAAGGTCGTTCACGGCTACCTCGGGAATGGAGTGTCTTCGACAAGCAGGATGGACGCTCTGGCAAAAAGCCTGGCAGAATTCGTACGTGCGCGCTACGTCAATTTGCCGAGGAAATTCTTGGAGCGCGGCCAGATATGAGTGCACTATGTATAGGACTGTGGCGTAATATACAATGACAAGATGATGACTGCGGCCTCGTCCAAAGCCGGCTACACCGCGTGTAGTCACATAGTCACTAATGGGTCACGCCGTCATCGTGAGAACGACGACAGCGCCTACACCTTGTTCTCTAACGCCCACGACCAAAATCGTTTGAAACGGTGAGCAGCCCTCTACCGCTGTGCACCACATCTGGGCGGTGTCCCATACGACGTGCTGACCACCAATCTCCTCAGACTTCCACTTGAATCATGTTCGTCGTCACCGTTCCAGCAAGGCTATGCTCCGCACCATTGACGCCCGCCTCGCAGGTCTGAACCTTACGACCCTTATTTGCCCCGCAATGGCTCGTCGTCGAATCCGACGGGCACTAGCCAAGGCGGCGCCAACCCGAAGACTGCTGCTATACAAGCCCAAATTGACGACACGGTTGGAATTATGAGGGAGAACATCACCAAGGTGGCGGAGCGAGGAGAGCGGCTGGATTCGCTGCAGGACAAGACTGGTGCGTCGCCCAAACTTCCTGTGCCGGTCGGCCATGGTGCTGACGAATCTGCGACTGCATAGACAACTTGGCCGTGTCTGCCCAGGGATTCCGACGGGGAGCCAACCGGGTCCGAAAGGTATGTGTTACAAGTAATTTCCTGTGCCAAAACCGCTCTAATGTTCCCTCAGAATATGTGGTATGTCCATCGGTCCCTTTCTGTTCCACTCAAGCGTATTAACGTCATACCCGTCGCCTAGGTGGAAGGACATGAAGGTGTGTCTCCATCACGACTTTCCAATTTCCCCACACTCATGATCCCAACTTTCGCAGATGCGAATTATTATCGGCGTCGCAATCGCAGTAATCATTGTCATCATCGTCGTTTCCATTGTAAAGGCGACACACCACTGAGCGGCTCACCCTGTGTTTTTATCTTTGTCGTGGATGTATCTATGCTCATACTCATATTTTCTTCCTCATGTCGCTACGTCGTCGATGGAGCAAATGAGCCGAGGATTTAATACATGTAAAGGGCGGGTGGTACTTCGGACTTTCCCTACTTTTCTTCTACCTGCTATGTACTTATCTCGTTCTCGCCCCGGATACCAACTCCTTATCATCTTGCCGAGTCTCAGGTCAAGTCGAACATACCCTAGGTCAAGTCTATCTTGGACTTGGAGTGCTCCAGCCTTTCGGTCAGGTGAAGCGAAATGTGACGCCTGTGCCAGCACACTGATAGCCCGTGTCGTATTTATCGCTGTGCTAATAGTCCTATTCTACGCCAATAGCGTACCCAGGTATCCACGTCTTCAGATCCAAGCTGAGCTGTGATACAATGCTTCAACGTTGGCGAGGCCTCCATTGCCCGACCAGTCTCCGCCAACGCCATCCCAAAAGCCTCCGTCTCAACACCTCCAAGCGGTCGATATGCACCCCGGTAGAAGTCCAGTAGTGACAGCACAGTCAGTGACGTGCCAGCCCGTATCGATGCCTCCAGCGCGACCAACCACTCCGTATAGTCAACCAACGGCACCTGTAACGCCTCCGAAAACGCCTTGAAGATGACAGTCGCAGGGACTGGATTCGGATGGGCGAGGTTCATGAACAGGGTGTTGTTGTGGCGCATTTCTAATATTGCTGCGGCTGCCAAGTGCACCGGCATCCAGGATAGTACCTGAAGCGCAACGAGTGTGAGAGCAAAACACGCCTGAGCGAATGTTGACGTACACCATGCGGATTAGGCAGACACTGTACTACTTGCGCAGACCTGATCAACGACGGTAACCACTCCTTGGGGTTCCACGATCCGTTGGGCCCACCGGACAGTTGCCCTACGCGAATGATGGACACTGACAGGCTCGTGTCTTCCGCCGCCTTCACGAGGAGGTTCTCCGCTATCCATTTGCTTTCCGTGTAACCCGTACCCAAGGCTGTGGCAGGGCGCGGATTCGGCGCTTCGGGTATCACACGTCCCGACTGCCAATCTGGAAAACATGAGCATGGGTCAATGAAATCGGTAATGGTCGGCTGTACGCACTCATGTACGTCAACGTGCTCACGAACACGAACCGTGAAGGTCTTGGTTGGCTTGACGAAAGGGCAAAATCAATCAGACGGCGCGTCCCCGCAACCAGAGGTTCTAGGGAGGGTAGCGTTGTTCCCCAGTTTTTTGTCCAGCCTGATCGCGGATGTGAGATGAAGGACAATAGGACGAAGAGTCTCGCGACTCGGACTTGCTGTTGTGAATCACACAAGTCACCTCCCTTCTCAACTCATCGTAAACCTCCTCCTCCAACCCCAAGTGTTCCTGATGCAGATTCCCCTCTAGTAGCTGCAGCTTCTCCGAATTGAGTATGGAATAATCCAAATCCCGATCCTTGAACCCTGTTGCCTGTCTGATGTAGACTGAGCGATAGCCTTTCGAGTCCGGGCGATTTAGAGCATAAACATATTTCACAGCGGGGTCTTTCACCAACAGGTGCAGAAGATGGGAGCCCAGAGCACCAGTGCTGCCCGTCAGGAGCACGACTTCTCCGTCATGTCTCTTAGATGTACGTACCAGTGGTGGTGATGGCGTACGGAATGGGAACGCAGACTCGCCGCTGTACTTCCTAACCATCGCCTCCATCTCGCCTATTCGGCTGGAGGTCGTGCACAACGCGACCGCCGCCTGTCCGTGACATATGATATGCGCAACGTACTGCCCCAACTTGCGAATGGTGGGGTTCGTATAGACGACGTTGTATGGTATGTTCCGCGTCGGTAACTTGAGGTTATGATGTAGCACACTGCAAATCGCGTTCCGAATGGACGTGGCTTGAAGACTGGAGGATTGTCGTTGTGAGTCAACGCGTTCAAAGTGATATGAGAGCAATGACCAACCTATCACATCCCGCCTGAAAGAGGTCATCGTCATCCTCCAGCTGTTCCTGCAGGTACTTCTCCACGCCCATCCGCGCCAGTCCAATGCAGCTTTTCATATCTGGTGTAGATAGCCTATTGGAGGGTGATTCAATCGGGCTCAAAGGATCAACAGAGCGGTATAGGTCGTCAATTTCCTGCTCGTAATCCTTCAGAATGTTCAGGCGGTCCAAAGTCAATTTCGCCGTCAGTTGAAATGGCTTCGATGGACAGGTGACCATGATCATGTCCTTTGCGATCCTAGACAAGTCGGGAGAAGATCGGTTCGCCTCTTCGACGGTTGGCCTGTGTAATGTCATAGGGTGAACAGCCTTGGTTCCTGGATAAAATTCACAGACCATATGTTGTCCACGAAGGCGGCGAGGTACTGAGAATTATGGACGTCGGAAAAGTCTTGCTGAAAGGGCTCCACGAGCAGACCCAGGAAACGCCTCCCATGGCCGAACAGAAGGCAAGACTTGATCATACGGTGGCGTGATATTGTATCCTCTTTACAGGAGGGTCAGTCGAACGTCCAGCAGATTCATGTACAACTAACCTATAGGAAGGGGATCCGTCTGCCCGATTGAATTAAGCCCTGAAAGCAGAAGGAAATCGAAGAAGAATACCTTATGAGAGTTCGATTGCATGAGCATATCATCTGTGCGTCCGTATATTCTCCAAAAGTCCGGCTTGGTTGGATGCCGCACTACGAGGTCGTGTGTATCAAAATGCCGCGCCTCATTTGACTCTACGTTCACTACATTGAGGGTATGAGTCGGGCAGTCCTGTCAGTAAAGCATGAGCTTGGCTCGAGGTATGCGGACGACGGTTCCCACTGTAAAGAATAGATGATATACATTCCCGTCCCGAGGTATCATCTTCGGCATACAGTTTGGGGAGAACTACATCACTCGGTGTGAGCTCTAACACGAAAGAGGAGAAAGACATCTTACTTTGAAGTAGTTCCATAGATCTTGTCCGTGATCATTAGTGGCTGTCATTTATTGATAAGCATCAAGTACAATGCAAAGAACATTGTATGAGTGTTCACCAGGTAAGAAAGAGGTAACACAGCCGATCGCTATACTGCGGGCTGTCAGTCAGAAACTCAATGACAATGTGGAGATCCCACTGACGCTCCGTAAGCCGAGACCAATTTTACACCGCGGTTCCAAAGCCTCTCAGCAGACTCTCTTCGTAGAGTCGCGCCGGCGTAGACCTGCAAGCCTATCCGTCAAACAAGCTCGATGTATGATCATATCGGTTCAAGCCCACCACGGCGTCGAAACTCGTCAGCGCTTGGACAGCAAGCGGACGTCTCGCCCATCCCTGCATCAACAGTCAAAATGCAGGCCAAAAGATGATATCATTCCAAGATTGCTCGCCTCAAGCAAGGATGGAACGCAGAACATGACCGAACACTCCGTCTTCATAGCATCGCACAATACCTTATCAGAATCCGGTGTGGGCGTTGTTGGTATATTCGGTGCGAACGCGCCCAGCGTTAAGCCCGTACACACCTAATCATGATCAGTTCGCGTTTGTATTGCGAGTAAGCGAGGATCATTACCATCCACGCGATTGGAACGAGACCCATGCAGTCTGGAATGTAAGGAGTAAGTACATAGATGCTGGAAGGACAGAAGAAAGACTCCCGATTCGGCGGTACTGAATGAAGCGACATCGTATGCCGGCTCAAGTCCGTTTCCCCATAATCTGCATTCATCAGCGCCCCGGAAACCGAAGCTAGAAGAAGAGCCAAAACGTACATGGGTGCAATCCCCATTGCAATAACACTGCATGCGATATTCTCGTTATTTTTGGAGGAGTGACTGTAGCTGCAGGGCTCGTCAGTCTGTGCGAACTTGAATCCAATCGAAACCCACTCGAAGAGTGCAAGATCAGGGCAATGTCGTTCTGCCGCGGTCTTTTCGGGCAAACGGAGGGGGCGGGCGGGGAGGGATCGAGTGCAACAGCGCCGAAAAGATCTTCGAAGGTCAATGCCGGTATGCACGTCACGTAGTCCCCTACGATACTTCCGAGCGAGGGCGACGAGCATGCGGATGCAGCCAATTCCCTGGTTGCTAAATCGGTCCCGACAAGGAGGTACTTCGTACGCGTTTGAAGAAGCAGGCGTGCCAAGCTCGCTGCGGATTGTCTTGGTGACAGAGAAAATGCCTGGTAGCCCGCGCGCATGATCCCCATAATGGTCGTGGAATATGTGAAGGTATCTGAACATTACAAGTCCGTTGGAGCCGAAGGATAGCAAAGCATACTGGCACACCTTGGATTGATAAAACGGCCACTACAGTGGCTCGTTCGTCGTGAGGACCGCTCTTCTCGACATGCTGGCGGATTGTACATGCGGCTCTGTTGACAGCAATCCAGGACTGCGACCAAGTGATCGTCCGTACATTGGGCTTTTCGAAGTAGACGAATGCTGGATGGTCAGGACTGTGAAGGCCGTTGTACTCGTACAGATCGGGAATGGATAACGAGCCATCGACAGGTGGTGGGGAGAACGTGGCATGATCCAGTCCCTGGCGCGTTACGAATGAGTGCATGGTGAGGAGAGCTACAGAGATGGCCCGGGATCTCGAAAGGAATCGGAGAGTGATAAGTACGGACGCGCTGGAGAGTCATGATTGGCGTGACACACTGACGATATATAAGCATGAAGAGCGCTCTGTCTGTTTACTCGTGTAGCTGCACAAGAGAAGAGCCAAGGAAACATATGCCGATAGTTTCGGTGATGGGAGGGTTATCGTATGGGGTTGCCTTGAGCGCCCATCCAGAATCTGTCATCAATGCTGTCTTGTTCAACCAGCGCTGACGCCCAAGAGTACACGCAGGGTAGGGGAAGGCACGGCTATCGATGTCGTCCTCATCCTGTAAGTTACGTGAATGCAGTGAGTCCATGTCTACACAACCGGTGTTAGTCCCTGGCGAGAAAACAAGTTGAGCTTGAGTCATACCATTCTCATTACTGCGTCCAAGGAGTGCCATCGTTTCCGATGCTTCTTGACAGCCATTCTTAAAGTTTGGTGTTCGACCGACGACGGCATCTCGTTCATATCATGATAGCATACATTGCATGTGTGAAGGGAAAGTGATAGATAGAAAGGACCATACAACGACATGGTGATGAACTAAGCAGTCGATCAACGCTTTACCGTCCGCCCTTTCCACCCTTCATCTGCTGCTTGGAGACCTTGGGTCCAGACGCAACGTTCGTCCGTGCAGCCTATGAAACATTGCATTAGCGCGCCACAAGAAGTGGAATGTGTGCGTACCTTGGGCTTCTTGGCCTCCTTCTCCTTCTTCTCTGCCTTTGCCTTGGAGATGGCGGCAGTCCGTGCCTGCGCGCGGACAGCAGCGGTCTGGTTGCGCTTAGCGGCGATGGCGGCGAGATCAGCACCGACGATGCCACGCTGGTGCTTCACTGTTCGGCGCGAGCGCTTCTTGGCAACCTCCTCCGTGATACCCTTCTTGTGCATGCGGCGGTAGACTTGTGTCCAAGCGATCTTGCGCGGGTTTTTGCGCTGCAGGAAGAGCGATGCATTTTTCGACGAGGCAAAGCGGAAGACCTGCGGATGTTACAGATAAACTTGGGCTGGATATGGGGTAGATCGGGGGACGCACTTTGCTGTCGCCACGGACGAAGAGCTTGCCCTTTGAGGGGTAGATACGGTAGCCGGAGAAGGAGTCAATCTCGACCTTCTGCACTCGCGAATAATGCCTGTCAGCGCGCTGGAATCACTGGGAAGCAGGGGGACGCACCATCTGTGATAGCAAAGCAAGCAAGAAAGAAAAAAAGTCAGCATCCGTCTAATCTCGATTGGCCTCATCCAAGTGCAGCCATGCCATCCAGCCTGTCTTTCCTCTCCACGCAGCAAAATCGGTCTCGTTGGACAGCCACGGTCGCACTGGTTGTATGCGCGCGGCGCGGCAGCAGCAACAGAGCGAGAGGGCTCACCTTGAGGAGTTTTTGTCGTAGGTCGGAGGTGCGGATTCAGGGCGCCAAACCAGGCCAAGATTTGCTGACGAATCGCTGCACAGCCACGCGGACTCTTCCGCCGCTCTTCAATGACACTTCGCACTGGCTGGGGCTTTGTTGTAGATTGAAAACTCAATCGAGTCACTGTTGCTGCTCTGTAGCCCTACTTTCGATGGAGATAGTCTTTTCACCGAATCTCACTGCCTTTGTTTAACTCTTCCAAACTATGAATACTCCAGCAACAACTACAGTTCATTGAAAATTCACAGCGACGCTGCTGGACAACATGCATCCCAGGCGTGAGTCATGATACAGGATGATGGTAAGAGACTGAGACGGCAAAGACACTGCCAGATACTGAGATAGACGGTGCTCACTGCTGAGTGACGCATCGGCGGCTTTGGCGCGGCTGCTCGGCCGACAGATCGTCCGCGTCAGGCCGACAAATCCGACACGATCTTCAATCAGCTACCGCCATGGCATCTCTGACTGAACACTTGCTATCCTCAAAAGACTCAGCGTCGTACCGTGAAGCCACAGCACACCCCTTTCTTCAAGCAGCAGGACAAGGTACCCTATCACATGCCTGCCTGGGGCTCTGGCTGTCACAGGACAGACTTTATGCCGCTCAAGCCTATCCCCGCTTTATTGGCTCCCTCATCTCGCTCATACCATACGATGCCTCCCATCCCATCGGCTCATCCGAGGAACTACAAAACCAGAAGATCCTCGACGTGCTCGTATACTCTCTGATCAACGTCACGAGAGAAGTCAACTTCTTCAAAGAGACGGCGGCGCGATGGGATCTGAAGATTGAAGGCTGGACGGAGCGTAAAGGGACGCGAGACTACACAGCAGAAATGGCGCGTGTAGCCAGTGGAGTTAGCATTGAGGACGGCCTTGTGTTCCTTTGGGCCATGGAGAAGGTACGTGTCTGCTCAGTATCTACTAGCATGCCAGTCCGATCTAAGGCCTCCAAAAGATCTATCTTGACGCATGGTCGGGCGTTCGCGAAAGCATCATCAAGTTGTCTACGTCCAGTGAAAACTCGAGCCCAACGCATGAAGCGTTGCTCGTACTCTCGGACAACTGGAGCTGTCCCGAATTCATCGAGTTCGTTGACAGACTAGCTAAAATTGTCGATGATCTGGGCATTCAGCCAGGATCTGCGGCATGGAGGAGGGCCGATGATGTGTTTCGCCGCACTGTGGAGTTGGAGCAAGGGTTTTGGCCAGTTGTTGGCGAGGAATGTGATTAAATTGAGAATCACACCTGTATGAGCTTGACTCGGAATGAAAGGAACTTCAAGTTGACACGGATATGGGCTATGCCAGAAAGAGTGAATGTCATAATTTGGGCCAGAAACAGATCGAAAACAGGCGCTCAGAGAAATCTTCTCTACAGTGTGTCACACTTGACAAAATCCACCCGCGTCCCATTCCTCGCTTCCGACACCATCAGCGACAATGAACAGGCCACGGGGATCGTACTTGTGTTTGATTTCAAGAAGCCTGGCGTAGTTCGGTCCGTAAAAAGTGGTCTGGAAGTTCGGCTCGATGGAATCAGCTTCGTTTGAGTACGAGCCGGCATCTGGTCCAACGAGTTTCTCGATGATGGGCAGCTGAAGCGTCTGAAAAGCTTCCTTCACAAAGGGGACGTCCGACGGCGGGAGAGTATCCGGCCATGGGTTACCGACGATGAGCTATATTTTGACGTGAGAGCAACCGGTAATCGAAAGGTGAAAAGCATACATGGGTTCTAGCAGATCGCCATTTGGGATTGACTGCTGAGTCGATATGGGCATTCTCTGAAACTTTTCCTGTCGAAGTGTGTCAATGAACGCCAAGGTCCTTCTCAAATGACATACCGCCAGCAACGATATTTGCGAGTATGCTGAAAAAAATATCGTTAGTATTCTTTGCAAGAAGGACAAGAAGAATCTCGTACTCGTAAGAGCCCGCCGCGAATAGTTCTTCATACATGATACCAATGTCACCCGGCGACTCTTTGTACACTGACTCGGGTATAAGCCGAGAGCCCATAAAGGCATTGAGCCCGACGCTATCGTCGGCAGACGTCACAGCATCGTTGACATTCATCTCAGTATACGTCTCCTGCGCGACCAAACCTCCATTGGCCTCGAATTCGACCAAAAGAGGCTGCATGGCAGCTCGAGCGTCGTCAGCACTAGTCCTAGGGAAGTAAGTGTCCAGAATGAAATACACCTCCGTCGAGGTATTCTTGAATGCGTAGAAGTACTGCCCAGCGTGGAATGTGTCCCAATCGAAGATATGTTGGGCGTGGATGGCGGCGATGGTTCCGTAGGTTTCGTTCGTTCCGGCGACGCTGAGTATGACAAAGGATTCGGTCACGTTGAAGGTGGGGAAGGTTTTGAAGGTGGCAGATAAGAGTACGCCCCATGAGCCCGCACCGCCACCGCGGAGCGCCCAGAATACTGTCGAGGAAGTATGAGAATCTTCGTAGTGAACCGCTGCGGAAAGAGGCTCACAATCGCTATGCTGACTGTCATCAGCTGTTATCAGGTTTCCGTCTGCAGTGACTATTTTGAATTCTGCCCAAACATCAGCTCAAACCCGTTGACATCATTCTCCCCAATACGCACGAAGGACGTTATCCGTGGCCAGGCCCAGTAGCGGTGAAAGCGCTGAATGTCCGCCACCTTGAATGTATCCGCCCGCAGCAGCGACTGTTGCAGCCACACCACTGACGAGGAATTTGTTTTGAGCCTTTGCCGCCTGGTACAGAGTATTGAGGGGAACCCCGCTACCAACAGTCACAGCGGGACCCTTGCCATGTTCGAAATCCTCGTTGAACGTTATGTTCTGGAGTAGATGAGTCGATATGAGCAGGGAGCTCGGCGCCGTGGAGCGACCGAGGTAGTCATGACCAGAGGCTTTGATGACCAGGCGGAGATTGTACGCTTTGGCGAACGTAATTCCAGCCTGGAAAGGGTGAGGTGCTGTAAAGCGGAGCTGATGACAGTAATCATTCACCTGAACGTCACTAGCACGGATGGCTAAAACAGCATACAATGGAACGTCTCCTTGCTCGCACGTTCCCGTTGTATTCCGGATGCAAATTTGAGGCGGCGTAGAGTTATAATTCTATAACGACCATCGTCAAAACTGGCCCTTCGAATTGGGACTGGATAAGTACCTGCTCCCAGTTCACCTGTAGATGTTAAGCACGAGCTAAAAGTTACAAAGGCAGCAACCTACCTGGTCCATAGCGCCAGGTATACCAGCACGAAAGAGAGCACTCGTCCATTCTTCATCAGTGCAGCCACCGCGATTCTTGCAGAACTGGCCCGAAGGAACAACAGCTGCGAGCCGACCTTCGATTGACGCGTTCAAAGCGTTCCAAGCCTGCACGGTCGGAAACCCAGGATCTCCAGGTATATTCCGACAGCGTTGACCTTGAGCCAAAAGTGGTGTGCACATAAGAAGTGGTACTAGACGGTACAAGGGGGTGATACGAGACATCCTGATGTACAGTTGAACGGAAGGGCATCCCGCGTACTTTTATGACCGACGCGCTGGGTCTCCTGACACCAGGCGAGATCCTGGTCAGCTGCGTATCAATCATTGGGAATCGAAGAGACGAGGGCGCAGCTGCGCAGAATAGCTACCGATCTTTGTCAATCGCGTGTTCAGATCCAATATGGTTCTATGAGGTGGTTTTGGTATGACTGGCTGGGTTAGCTGTCCTTCAATTGTCAAACAACACATACCGCAGTGAGAAAGCTGGTCCGATCTGAACACTGCGCGCATTACAGACACCATGCTTCCCACCACGCCTATTGAGTCTCGTCGAACATGAGTGGAGACGGGCTAGACAGTAATCACTTTGTAACGCAAGTATCCAGAGGGGGGCAGCGGAAGATGCTTGCCAGGTGCGCCAGCCGTGATCAGCGCAGTCACATTGGAAGCGGGTCTTCGCCACTAATCGTTTCCTTCAACAATTGAGCAATCAAAAGGATGTTTACCGCCAACGCAACCTTCAACTCTGCGTCGAGAGGTACTTGCTTGGAGATATCCCGTGAGGTGATACGGCCACGATGTGTAGAAAACGACGATGAGACAACGATTAATCAAGTATGTACACGCGCCCAGATCCTCGTCAGCACATGAGCTCCCTATCACTAGGTTTTTGCAATGGCTGCCAAGGGGTTCAGACTCTTGGGTCATGGCTACGAGCACTGGAGAGTGGTATGGTAGCGGCACATGCTCATCCCGTTCTGCAGTTTCCTTTTCGCTCTGCGCTGTATGATGTACACACTCAAAACGTCAGGCGAAGGCCTACATGTGGAGAGAAAAAAGACTGACCCCAGAGTTCGTAGAGTCCGCAGTCCATCCGTATGTACGCCTGCATCAAGATTGCGGGTCCACTGATCCTCGCTCCAACGCTATACTGGCACAAAGTTGAGCAGCACGCGGAGAGAACGCATTCGTAGTATTGTCAAACTTCTGGCGGTTGATAAGGGGCTTTGAGTAGCTCGCCTGCAAGACTAGGTCACGTCGTCAGACTCGGGAAAGAAAGCACCCGAGAAGATTTCCAGCAGATACCTTCTTTGGGGGGTGTCGTTCTGAGGTAGGGCTGCATATGAGTTCTTACTGCTTGTAGATGCAGGGGAAGTTGAAGACGCGGCCCTTCTTGACGGTGAGCACAGCGGCATGTGCTGCGAAGCCGGACGCACTGTGGGAAATAGGTAGGTCTTGCTTGGCAAGCGGTGAGCTCAGTGCGGCGCCGGACCGCCTGACTGTGAATCCTCAGATGTCTCGAGCCAGCTTCGCCTAGGGATGAGCGTCAAATCTAAGTCATTCCCGCTGAATGAGCGCGTCGAGTAACATGTGGGCTGCGTCGGGAGGTTCCACGGTGCAACCTGGCAAGCAGAAGAAGTGAGAAAAGGCGACGCATAGCGGCATGAATGATGCACTGCATGGTGGACGAAGGTGGCGAGGCCAAGTAAACTCGACATGAGTCGACAGGCTGAGGAAATCTGAGCTCAGGAAGAAGTATAGGATCCGGAGAAGCTCGGCGCGGAGCCCAACTTCGGCATCAGCCGCATGATGGCATCACGCAAGGGTTGCGCAAGGGACTCGGCAGGGACTCGGCCAATTTGACCATCGTTTATGCCATGCAACGAGGTCGATACAACGGCTCCTCTCCCGTTTCACGCTGAGTGTTTGCCCCGCGAGTGACGAGTCGCAATCGCGATCTATAATGACACAAGCTAAATACCCCCGACAGCAGATATATGGACCGGAATCTCTCCCGCTACACCGTCAACCAGCGGCGTGACGCCGCCTGCGAAGAGCCTATCAATCTGCACCATGTCTTTGTCCGAGAACTCGAGAGCCAATGTCAACTTAGCGATCAAGATCTTCATCTCCATAATTGCTTGACCGCCCGATATCAGTCGGACTGACCGACGGCACTACAGAGGAAGAAACACGTACCCAAGCGCCATCCGATGCATCCCTTCGGCCCTTCGGAGAAGCTGAGCGTATTATTGTACAGACCTTTTGGTAGATTGTTCAGCTCGGGAATTCCCCCTTGCATGAGCCATCGCTCTGGCCTGAACTGGAGGGCATCAGCCCCCCACACGTCCGGATTTGTGTTCATTGGTAACGGAGGGATAGTGAACCTCTGTGACATATCGTGAGTTGACTCGTTCGACCACAAAACGTCAATCACACTCACATCGCCAGCCGCAATCTGCAGACTCGACACCATCTTACCATTTGTCAGCTTGATAGGCTCCTGGAGCGGTATAACATCGTCTTCGTGAGCTATACGCTCCATATCCTTTGCTGGTGGATACAGACGCAGTCTACAGATTGATCAACTTCCAGTCATTAGCACGAGAGAGGTTTCACCCTTCGCGGATCGTGGCATCCAGATACGAAAGCTGATTCAAGGCCTCATAGTCACCAGTATCGACGGCAGATAGCTCGGACCTCAACTTCATCTGGGAAGCGGGATTCCGCCCGAGCTCGTACACAATGAACGAGACTGTCTGTGCTGTCGTCTCGAAACCCCCAATGCTGGCCGCGTCAGCTCATACAACAACGCAACGAATTGGAGGACATACAAAAACGTGATAATCTACAAATGATCTTTAGCATCGTGATCAGCACTGGAACGACGGTCGCTCACATTACCAATGATCATGTCCTTCGACAACACAGCATCTTTCGTATTGCGCATCAACAACGAGAGGAAGTCCTTCTGCATCTCCCCGTTCTCGCCGACTCCCACGCTTCTACGTCCCTCTTCTACATCCTTCACCATCTTCTGACCAATGTTCTCCAGGAGTATCTTCGCGGCGCCATCCTTTCCCGAAAGCTTCGAGAGAGCGGGAGCCCTTTGGAGCACCCTCATTGCGACGAAGCCAATGAAGCCGCAGATAGCTTGCTGGTCGTCTCTCCAGGCCGTCCGAAGAGCGACCGATTCCTCTGAGTCGTGAGGCATGGAGTAGCCAAAGCCAATCCGAGCAAAAATCTCGATACTAGAGGACGGTACATCAGGCCTTGACTGATACCAATTCAGAAGTCGACTTACGTGCATGCAATGGTGTACTCAAATATGTTGATTGTCTTGGGATCTTGTTGAATCTCTGTGAGCAGCCGCCGCACGAGCTTACAAAGGTGGAAGTGTCAGTTGAGCTTGCTCATCAAACACGAAGCGGCGGTCACATACTTTCTCGGTGCACATGTAGGTATCGTCTGCTTTGTCCCTGATCGCATTAGCACTGTGAGGAGGTAAGTAGGTAGGAAAGAATGGGCAGTGTGAATATCGCGCAAGGAGTTTCCAGCGTACGTGAATGCAGGTCCCATGACTTTGCGAAGATGCCTGTGCATATCGCCATCAGCCCAAGCAAGCCCCGTGCCTACAAACCGAGCGAAGAGCTCTCGATGAGCAGGAGATTTAGCTGTAATGGTGGTAAGACCACATGGTCAGCGACAGGATCCGAGAACTCACTGTAACGGTAGCCATAGTTGAGCATATGGTGGACGGCGGCATGATCGGTCAGTACCAACTATATGGATGAGTGAGATGACTAGACGCAAATACAGTTTCAATCACTGGAAACTGACTGTATCTTTATCAAAGAAAGAGGTCTTGATCCTGAACACCTTCGAGATTGACATTGCCCATTCGAGATACTTGACGCCGACACCGGCCTTGTGCACTTCATACTCATGACCCCAGAGGAAACTGCTCTCCAACAAGGGCTAGGGCATAAGACCTCTCAGTGAAAGCTACTGGAAGTCAACAATCCTACGTACTGCGACAGGGACGAGCAAGATGTCGCTGGGGCTCGAGTGACTTTGTCGACGGCAATAGAGCAAGAAGAAAGCAGCCAGTCCTCCGATCACTGCTCCAAAGATCACAGTACCTTCGTCGAACATGGATGTTTTCGAGTGAAGAGAGTCTTTAATCAACCACCCGAAAAAGCTCATGAATGAACTCTTGCTTTTATCTACGGATTTTTACAGAACTGCTATAGAATTTAAATGAATTGATCAAAATTCAAAATGTAATGGAAACTCTCCGACGCAGAGTAGAGTACAGATACTATGTGCGGTTATCCTTCATCTACCTGCTACCCCCACTACCGATCCGCCCTGAGACAGACGCACGCTCGATGCCCCCGTCGCGCATAACGCACTCCATTGGGTCCACAGCAAACCTCCACCGCTTTCCCCATCTGTGATACGAACCAGTTTGCCGGAGAGCTCCGTGGTCGGGTGCTGCCGAACAGAGATCCCGTACTCTTCATGAGGTTCGGTGCTATCATGGCAAGTTTCCGAAGTCCTCAAATGAGGATAGCGCCCGACCGCTGATTGTGAAGATATGACCATAGAGTAGCACAAAAGGATTGAGAGCCGGAATGTCTTCCCCGCTGACCTCACCCTGTCACGGTCCAGCACCCGACCTGTGAGCGTGCCAGTGCTGATGATGATGGGGAAGAATGCTATAGAATGCCACTGTAAAATCATCTTGAATTGTGATTGATTCAGATGAAACTTTTCCTATGAATTGGCCGACCTGGTTGGTCGTGCCAGTTCGTGGCCACTTGTTTACAACAAACAATTAGGCTTGTCGTCTTTTCTCCTGCTGGGCATTTGTTTTCTCAGTTTGTCGGCGCATTGACATCATACATGATATGAGAACAGATCTTGTTGGTGTTTCAAGAGTACAGTAAGATCGATGACTTCATGATGAAGCCAGACTCGGAGGCTCGCGAGCCGCTCGGCGCTATGTAAGTATCCAGAAACTCGGACTGTCAACCTCTGGTTGGCCCGGACCTCATATCGCCAACACTCATGTGCCGACTCAATCATGCCACAACGTTCGAAGCATTGCACTCCACGTTGATCGGACTAGTAGCAGAAATGGTAGCAAAATGGGTGTGCGGGTCTCTTTTGTAATCACGGCTAACACTCAAAGGCAGACTTCTCAAGAATATAGTAATGTACATGTAAAGTGCACAATTCTGGCATACGAAAACACTTCATGCAATCAACCTTCAGTTCAAAGGGGGGCTCTGGAACGTCGACCACGCCATGCCGAGTGGATCGTACCTATCGCCAGGGATCTCACTCTCTTCGGCGATCTTACGAACAGCCTCCACTTCTTCCTTGGAGAGCTGAATTTCAGATGCAGCTGTATTCTCCTCGACATACTTGGCTGACTTGGTTCCGGGAATGGCTAGAAAGTCGGGCCCCTGCGCGACAATCCATGCAAGCGTAATTTGTCCAGCCGTGGCGTTGTGAGCAACTCCAATGGCCTGGATCTTCTTGACGACCTCGAGGATCCTGGGAAAATTTTCCTTCGAGTACCTTTTGTCAGTTGTCAGCAGGAGTTCATGAGACGTGCATGACTCCACTGAGCTCACTTGGGTATCATCCTTCTGTAATCATCGGCGTCGAAGTCCTCGGGAGATTTGTATCTGCCGGTCACAAGACCTCGTGCTAAGGGCGAGTACGCCACAGTCGTGATTCCGAGCTCCCGGCAGGTCTTCAGCAATCCATTCTGCTCGATGTCGAGGACGAACGGAGAATACTCGATCTGGAATGCTGTGATGGGATGGACGGCGTGCGCGCGACGAATGTCATTGACAGAGCACTCGCTTAAGCCAAGATACTTGACCTTTCCCTCTCTATAATACTACTATCAGAGGCGAGGACGCAGTTCGACAAGTGGACGTACTTAACGAGCTCGGCCATCGCACCGACAGTGAGCTCAATAGGGACGGTAGGGTCAATACTATCAAGCTAGCGTTCATTGAGGCAGTAGCGTGATACTTATCGTAACTCACCGGTGGCAGTAGTACAGATCGATCTGGCTAACACCCAGTCTCTCGAGAGACTTGTGAAACTGTTCCTTGACATAGTCTGGGTCACCGCGGGTGCGTAAGCCATCCGCGTCGTAGTGAACGCCAAACTTGGTGGCAAGGAAGATCTCGTCGCGCTTGCCGGTACGTTTGAACCTGATAGAGAATCATTATCACATGGTACCATTTGCGAACGAGACGAATAACATCGTACCATTCACCAATCACCTCCTCCGAATCTGCGTAGCTGTTCGACGTATCCCAATGAGTGCTTCCCGCTGCGTACGCAGCATCCAGGAGCTAGTCACCGAGGGAGGCTCAGGATGGTCCTTGTTCTACGTCACTGGAACTTGCCTTCTGTCGCTCGTCGTCAGATGGGACAGCGCCGTAAGCCATGCTCATGCCCATCGCGCCAAAGCCGATCGGGTTCACAAGACTGTTTCCGATCTTTCTCAAGTGCGCCATGGTGGTGTGTATAGAGGTAGAAGTCTTAAGAAGAGGGGCGGGGCTTCCGCTAGACCTCATATACTGCTCATGGTAGATTATCAATCTTCTGTGGACCATGGTGCTCAACGTGTGGGAAAGATATAGTTACTCATTGAGTTCTACTCACCAGCCGCACCTTCGTCTGCACCGTCGGCCCCAATAGCAGTCAGGAACCCGATCAGTATGACGTTCGTCAAATCTTCTTTTTCGCGGACCCTGCGCGGACCCCGAAATTCAAATAGTTTTCCCTACTAGGCAGACTCGATAGGACTCGATTCTCGCACCCCGAAACGGATCTCGCACCTTACCAATTCAGTAAGAGCTGCACGAGATATCTGTGACGGTTTGTAATGAATTGTGAGATCTCAGATCTCAGATCTAGCACGAGTGACTGCCTTGGGTAAAGTAGCGGGAAATACTTAACGATTACTCAAGTAGGCGAGTTCGACACCCCCTTCGTCCGCAGAACATGTACAATCTGAGCAGTTTAGTTGTCCTCAGTCTTTTGTTGGGGTCAGCGTCGCTCTTATACATCCGCGTTAAGCGCTCCAGTCGTTCCTTCAGCGACGTCCACCTCGTCCCGGTTGCTGTATGATCTTCTCATAACTCGCGTCAGTCTTCTCACATCCATTCCCACAGCCTGGTACCAATGTCAGCGCTTTGTGGGGGCACGAGTACTTGGTGTATTCCGCAGGAGTGGCTGTCAAGTACGTCCAGTGGGCATCCAACGTTTCGCGCATCTTCAGGATCAAGGCCGCACTGTTCAACAAGGACATCGTCAGTGTTTCAATTCTGCTCTTAGTAATGACTTACTCTTGTACATGTCAGGTGGTCCTTGTTGACAGTGCAGCGGCGAATCATATTCTGCAAAACATATACCGTTATGGTGAGGAGCTCAACCACCAGACTTAGCTACTTCTCTGACATCCCCAAGACAAATCGGCCGCATTCAAACCTGTTCTTGCACGCGTAGTAGGACGCGGTCTCTTGTGGGCAGACGGCGAAGAACACAAGCATTTGAGGAAAGCTGTCGTTCCAGCATTCACGTAAGGCACGACCATTTCCCAGCGCGTAGTATACGCTGATCGCTTGATAGGTCGACCGCCGTCCGCAACATGGCGGACGACATCTACAGAGTTAACGACGAGGCAAGTGCTCTTGGTCCGAACTGACAATGAAACTCACGCTGAAATCCTGTAGTTTGTTGCGTATCTTAGCGCGGAGGTCCAAGAGGGTTCGAAGACTGTTAATATGCTAGAATATAGCACAGCCGATACGTTAGTCGTAGGTAGCATCTTCGAGCTGTCGTTGTTCTGACCCTGTCGTCCAGGATCGAGCTTTTTGCTCATACCGGCTTTGGCGAAGCATTGCCGTTCGAATCGTCTGTTGCGTTCCGCACGGTGTGGCAAGCGGATCAGCAGGCACTCGCTGGATTTACTGGCTTTTTGGTGCCAAAACTTATTGAGCGCTTGCCATTCCTTGCCAACCTCGTCAACAAAGAGACCTTTGCCAAGAAGATGCTCACCGACATCGCTCAGCGGCTCGTCAAGGACGTGGAGGAGGGAAGACGGGATATCCATGTTCAAGAAAATGGCGAACCTCGCAAGGACTTCTTCTCGCTACTGATGCGCGACGCAGCACAAACCTTGTCGCCTGACGAGATCGTCGATAATGTAAGTCGACTCTCGCACTTGTTGATCACGAGACTAATCTCACGTACAGGTCGTCACGTTCTTGTAAGTGATGTGCCAGGTTTGTGTGTCAGTCCTGATGAAGGGCACCAGTATTACTGGATTCGCAGCCACCGCTCACGCTATTGCACTGACTCTTTTTGAGCTTGCCCGAAATCCCTCTACTCAGGAAACCCTGCGAGAGGAGCTGCGGGGCGTCAACCTCTACGACTGGGAGGTATTGGACAAGTTACCCTACCTTGACGCCGTTGTTCGGGAAGGGTTGTCGCTTCTCCAGAGTGTTATGTGCTATCCTGACCAATGCCATTCATGTAGCCTCCGCCTTCATCCTGCTGGCCCGGAACCCGTTCATGCAGCGAGGGAAGATGATATCATACCTCTCCATACCCCCCTTGAGCTCGTGGACCGTACGACTGTTACGAGTTTGCAAGTTGCAGCGGGCGACGTGAGCGTCATAATTGACTTGGCCTTGACGCCTACTGACAGCAGACAGAAATTCATCATCCCGGTCTTGACACTCAACACCATCGCCGATATCTGGGGCCCAGATGGCTCAATCTTCCGGCCAGAGCGCTGGCTCGCAGGGAGCTTTGCTGACCCAGGCGCCCTTCCGCACGGTCCGTACAGCAATATTCTGAGCTTCCTCGACGGTCCGAGGGTCTGCATCGGCTGGAGACTCGGTAAGATCATTGAGTCATTGAGTAATCACAGCTGCACCTACGCGAAATTATGCTTGTAGGGGTCATGGAGACGAAGATTGCTGTCTCGCAGGTCATCAAGAAGTTACAGCTTTCCGACAAGATGGGTGCAAAGATTGAGAAGAGACTTATTAATGGGGTCACCCCCTTTGTCGACGGCGTCGCGGGACAGGTACCTGTACATGTCTCATTAGTGGCGGCCTAGCTACAGCTGTGAAAGCCCATAAAGCCCATAGGGCTGTAATGAAAAGCCCGGACTAGATTTCGGTGTCCCAGCGCACGTAACCTTCCAGAGATATTGACCATACAGCAGAGTGTGACTGCAGTCAGTGGTGGTCAATGCGCAAGCAACGCATGGACGACTCCGGTACAAAGTCCAGCGCACGCACAGCGATAGTACTAGCGCAGATCTTTGTGGCGCGCTGTGCTAATTCAAAAAACTCACTGCAAGGTCTTTGAATCACTGATAAGCCTTCTCGGCAATGAGTCGGACGAGCACTGCGGTGAGGTCGAGCTTCACCCTGGGTTCGCCGACATGGAGTAACAAAGTAAGGTTTGACGCTGGTCGAACTCTGTCGTGAATTCATTCAAAAAGGAAAAGCGGGGAGCGAATTTCGCTGCCAACTTGGATGTTGCCGAAGCAACAATCGGCGGCAGCAGAGCGAGCCTGTAAGAATAGCACGCATGCATAAAGCGAAGAGCAGCGCTAGCCAATACAAGGAGATTCGGAAGAATGGCACGACCATCACGCTGGGCAAAGAAAGACCAGAACGGGTATTGAAGTGTCTTCAAAAAATCAGATGGCGGTCGAAGCAAAGGCCAACGGCGGTCTGAAGTACATAAGAAGTGCTGGTAGATGATGGTCCGGAATAGGATAGTTTGCCCAATTGGGACTCAACACCTTACCACCATCATCGGTGGCTCATCTGTAGTATGCCCAAAGCGGGCAAACAGCCTAAACCGCGCCAATTCGCCCTTCCCTTCACGCCCGTCCGCAGACTATTCCAAAGGCGCAAGTCCGAGCCTCTCCATGACTACGGCGAGCCCGACCCCGTCGTCGCCACTCCGCATGTTCACTGCCATCCGCCAGGCAGCGTAGCCCTGCAGAACGAGGACACCGCCGAAGACGCCATAGTCATCACCGCGCTCGACACCATCCCGTTCTGCTGCCACGAGGATCTCTTGTCCATGACCCACGCCCAACTCATAACCGTTGCTGCCGTGCTTAACGCCAAGCTACCCGCTGTGCTGGCGATCGACCTCGCAGGGGACCCTACTTTCATCCGAAATTCTGTCGAAGTTATCGTTGGTCTCCGTCGCAGTTTCCCTCCGCCTGCTTCGCACCGACTCTCTGTCACGTACGACTCCGTCCCCGATAGCCCTCCTACCGGAAGCCCATGCTCGACGCGTCTTAGCATACGTGGAACACCCAAGCTGACGAGACTGGAGGAAACAGACGAGGAGGATGACTTGCCTAGGAGGAAGCCGCATCTAAGACGCGCATCTATGAACTCCTCGCCGACCCCGCACCAGCGTCCTCGTACAGTCACCCAACCACGCCATAAATCTGATAATTACAGTAGGCGTCAGGCAGAGGCAGTCGAGCAGCCGATACCCCCAGCTCCGCTCGCGATGGAGAACATGAGAAAGGATGTGTATGGTGTACTGCCCAGCCTGAGCAGCGGCGACATTTTCACTCGTTGATCTCTAGCGTCTAGTTGGCAGTGGTGTTGCAGGCAGGTCACACATTCCTCCTACTGCCTCTGAAACGTCGTACGTACACCAATGTAGATAGATTGATCATTACATGCATGGCAATACACCTCCGCAACCTTTGCTCTACCCCTCGAGTTTCGCGGCCAAGAGTTTCTTCGGACAAGTCATTAGCTCTAAGCAAAGCAAAACAAAGCGAAAGAAAGTCATGGCCATACAGAAAAGCACGGTTCCCAACCTGGTGGAAAGATCGTAGGCTGACTCTGAGCCACGATGGATTTACTGACAGAGCAGAGCTTCAAACTGGTCAAGTCATCCATTCGCCGATCGACCTGGCTGGCCATGATTCGTGGTGACTTCGGACCTGGTGCGGGTGCGACGATGCATCAGCTGACAAGTGGAAGATCGAGCGAGTATTACTATTCGAAGACAAGAAGTTGGAGATGTGCGTAGAGACCAAGTACATGTAGTACATGTTTATCTCCAAACAAAGCGATACATGAAACGATACACCCAAGTTGCAGTGGCACGACAGAATGAGCTTCAGAGTCCTGCCTCCGCCTTCTGCAAAGCATCTCGGATGATGTCCTCGCTGACGCGAGGTCTGATGCTGACCTTGTATGGAGGCGAAAAGCTAGATGGTCTCGATCAATCATTCGAGTGACTTGCATGACGGACTCGGACTACGCACCTGACCATCTGGTTTGTAAACACCATGTCTTTGTCGCTAGTAATGGGGTTCCCGTCCAAGTCCACGGGGTCAGAGATATCGAACGCCGTCAAGATTGAAGCTGCCATAATCCAAACGGTATCGCGGCCCATGACTAGCACGCTAGTGAGTCATCTTCTTGCCAAGACGTGCACAGCTCGCTCACCTCGTCCAGGACACTGACGGCGACCAAACCCAAACGCAATACTGAGATCCAAGATATCCTTGTTCAGACTCCCGTCTTCAAGCAGGAAGCGTTCGGGCTTAAACTCCTCTGGGTCCTCACCAAAAACGCTCTCCTGGTGCAGCAGCGCGTACAGGTTCGGGATGATGATTGAGCCTTTGGGGATCTCATACCCATTGTAAATATCGACCTGGCTCGCGGCGTGATAGACTGCAAAAGGCGTGGCAGGGTGCCAGCGAAGGACTTCGTTGACGACCGCGTCGATGTACGGGATATGCCCTCCAAAGTCGGAGAAGTCGGGAAGGCGCTCGCCTTGTAGGCGGCTAGCGAGCGCCGTTTGGGCCTTTGCTTGCACTTCCGGATACAGAGCCATTGCCAATATGAAGTTGCAGAGGATGGTTACCGACGTGTCGGCGGCACCTGTGTGCATTCGAGTTATACCAATTGCGTGACGTGGAGAGAAAGGTGCGTACCTATGTATGCAATGCCCATGACGTTTCGGAACACCTCGATGTCTTTCTCGGTGGCCTGAGTGGTGCCGTCGTTGATGTTTGACATGAACCGCGATGAGATCGACGTTAGAGCATTCCCTTCTTTCTGTCGTTTGATAAGCCCAGTTGTGGACAGCCATCTGCTTGCAGCCTGTGACTTACCACACGCTGAATAACATACTCGAAGGGGGCCATAACCATGGCGCGCGAGAGGGGCTTGCCTCGCTCTACAAGCTTGTGGAACTGGACGCCGGGAACCCAACTCGGTATGTGCTTGAGAAAGGGGAACAGGTCGACTGTTTCAAGTTCATTAGCTCAGCATGGTACCATGAGACGTCGACCTACCCGAATAGCCACCTTTCGCGACGTCGGCGAAAATCATCATGATGTTCTCGGGCGTTTGAATGAACGGGTCATCGGGCGTCGTGGGGATTATGCCATAGGTAACTGACAGAATAGCATCTCCTGCGGCGCTGAAGGTGCCTCATTTGATGGTGCCATGCTAAGCTCAAACTACTTCACGCACAGTCTGATGTCTCTGGCATGATCCTCAGTCGTCAAAAGTCGCTTGAGCAGACGGCGAGCCGCAGCCAGCTCGTGGCCTCGGTTTTCAAAAGTAGATGTTGACTCAAACTCGCGGCGGAAGATTCGACGGTGTTCTTCGACGAGCGGTGAGCAGAGCTAGGAGAGCTCAATAGCGGGATTTACCTTTCCACCAGTTACTGTAGTCCATGAAGACCATCATCCAAGATGTGCCAATCCTAAACTGGTCAGGCAGCGGAATAGTGACGCCAGATGTTCGACGTACATATTCAACAACGTCGAGCGAGGTCTGCAAACGGTAAGTCAGATTCAGATCGAAAATGCGCGGCACTTGCCTGTCAGCATAGATTGAAGAGCGCTTGATCAGTAGGTCCTGTATTGCTTTGGCTGAATTCAAGACGAAAAAGTGTAATCCTGGCACTCCCATGTGCACAATGTCCGAATCTTTCAGTGCGCGAAGCGGCATGAGCGTTTCGGGGTGACTTGAGGGGATGAGTATCGCTCTTACCGTACTGCCGACCCCACTCAAGGTATGTCTTCCAAGCTTCCTGACGAGGGATGTCGAAGACGTTCCCGATGAGGGGGTATCCCTTGGGTCCCGGCGGTAGGTGGCGCCGGCGGCGGGAAGCGAGAAAAAGGACGAGCGCGATGCCAGAAGTGAGAATGAGTGGCAACGTCAAGTCTCCCACTGCAATGCTCTGTGGAAAGGAGGTCATGATGGATAGTGATGAGACGAAGGAAAGGCAGTCAACCTCTCTTGAATCTTGATTGGTTCTCCAGAGCTTTGGAAGCCCATTGATGTTCCGGCAGCATGGCTGAAACACCGCTGGTTCATCGTAGTCATTTAGCTTTACCATTAGTCGATGTCCGGGCCCGAGAAGAGAATGAGTTAGGCATGAGAATGCCTCCCCGATTCCATAGTATGCGGAGAAAACCGCTGTCGTGATATCTAGCAGATCTAGTATCAATGGCTGCAATCCCGAGTGTGATTCTCGTACAAACTCGGTTTTTCCTGATAGATGCATTAGGCGTCAACGTCCGCGAACGGCGCATGTTACTACTCAACTGGTCCGTGGTCTGGTGGAAGATGGGTGGCCTCAGGGCTGTGATGATTCAAGCGCATTAACCATCTGAACACCCTGTAATCAGGGTCGCATTCACGGTAGCCGCTTGGAAGTTGGGGTCAAATTTCAATCAATGTACCACGGCACGGACCGCCGGCGCAGCTTAGAATACAGAGATCATATACTTATGTGTGCTATATCCTTACAGCGTTTTCGGAAAACACTGTCAATTTGTGAACTTCGACTGCCCCGATGAATGATTCCTGAAACGCGGAAAAGTTGTCGAGTCCTTGGGCTTGGCACACCAAGAATAGACTAGTACCGCAAAAGCGGGACAGGTCAGCATGCGCAATAGCCTCCTCAAAGGAAAAAAAAGATGGGCCAACTGACAGCGACAGAATCGAATTCAATGTCTATGTACCGGTGATCGGTCCGTGCACGAATAGATTGATGACGCAATGCGTGTTAGTGTTGGGCTCTGGGCAGTGCAAGGGCAGTGGCACTGTTCGCTAATCGCAGTCATGACTCACTAGTGTTCGCCTCGTCTGTCTCCAATTTGGGTGGTCCATCTGTCATACCACACAACAATGCCTTCTGGTGCAGCGACGAGTCAGTGCATTTGTCTATTATCGCGACCTTGGAACTCCGGAGGATGAATCGATGCGGCGAATATTACTCTACTGATCTCACAAGATGTGGAAACCCTCCCTCTACTATATTTCCGCATTTATTTTGCCAGATTGCTATCATACGACCGTTTGGACTCGGAAAATCTATCGGTACCAGTTCTATTCAATCCACACCACCCGAGCTGGTTCGTCACAGAGTAAGGGCAACTTCACTATCTCCCACGATATCTATTCAGTCAAGCTCACGGTGTCGCTGAAGGGTACCCTCAATGTGACCCAGCGAGTCATTCTGATCTTCGAGTTGTCTTTACCAAAGTATCTCTCGGTCGTGAAGCTCCACCTAGGGTTTGAACCTCAGTATCAGCCGCAATACCAACTGGCATGTCCTACTTACTCGGCATTGCCACGAATCCAATCACCGTATGCATCGAGGACTCTCACCGCATCATGCCAGTGCTTCTCGGGCCGAGCAGCAAGACACTCTTTGGCGACTTGCCATTGGTGCACAAGACACTCGCAGAATCCGCCCACGAAGTCGACAGCTGACTGGATGTCAAGTCCCCTCGACTTCATGATCACAGTGACGACGTTAGCGCCTGCGTGTCCCTTCGCCTGCTCCATATTATAGGAATACAGGTCCTATTCAAGTTCACTCTAGTTCAGCCCGCTATCACAAAGATAAGAGAGACTATCACGTACGTTCGCCCAGAATACGAGGTCCATGGCAGCGTTATAACCACTGACAAAGGCAGGGTCCTTGAAGACTGCATTGGGTAGGTTCAACTCCAGGCCGTACTCCGCCAAGTCAAAGGACCCGCGGATGCCGCTCGTCTCGCGACGAAATTCAATGTAATCCTGGATGTTCAGGACCTGGTTGTCCTCGCGGAGCTCAGCCTCCCGCCCGACGACCTTCACGTACTCGCAAAAGTGATCGACAAAGCGACGAGCAACGTCTGGGCCGAACTGGGACACATGGATCCGCTTGAAGCTAGCAAGTAGTACAAAGGTCAGAAACACCGTTGCATTGTGACTGAATAGCGTACTCTGCCATCATGTCGAAGATCCACGACTTCTCCGTACCTTCGAAGGCACAGTCGTGAAGAGCCTGCCAGACGATGACGGCCGCTTGTTTGGCACCGTCGCCCGTCTCATTGTCCGTGAATTCGTCATAGACCCACAGCACATTGGACTAAACGAGACCAGAACATCGTTAGCGATATCGTCCGGGTAGCGACAAAGACATACCAAATCCATTGATGCACGGAGTCCTTCCTTGTTGGCATACGGATAAGTGAACGAGTTCAGAAGCTCGAGGTTGCAGTTGTCCATGAATGCCCTCATCTTTGGTCCATAGACGCTCGCGTTGTACTGATTAATCCAGGCGCGCGCGTCAGGACGAACCTCATCGTGAAAACGATTCAAGCCATTGTTGGGAAGAGCGAGCGAGAACGTCCTCTCCAGGTCGGGCATCAAGAACTTTCTGGGTGTAGACACATGCATAACGGTGGATGAGGGCTTGTGGGCTACAGGATACTCGATCAAAGAGTGCAAGAATTTATGCAAGCTCGCGACTCTACTACTTGATGGGACAAAGACGTGAATCACTAGTATGATCATAGCCAACCAGCTCGACCGGTTCAGATTGGAGTTCCCAAATCAGTGTAAGCCAGGCGCCATTATTGAGTTTGCGACTGTTATCGGGTCTGCAAAGCTCAAGCATCCGATGGTGTGTGTGCAAGTCATCATGCAGGGTACTCTCACCATGTACAATGCCATTACTTAGTATGACACGGAGGTCATTCCTCACCGAACCTAGTCTTGGGGTCCTGCTTGAATCAAGATACAAGGCAATTTTCTCGATATTCGACTCTCACATCTAGCCCGATTCCAGGGAAGTGGCAGAAGAGCTGTGTGTACGGGTATCCAGTCAACGTTATGCAGCGGGATGATAGCCGACTCTGAGGCCGAAAAAAACATCACTATAATGCAGGGTACTCTCGGTGCTCACCATGTCCATTACTTATGACACAGCGCTCATCAGGAGCTCATTCCTCACCGAGCTCAGTCTCGGGGTCCTGCTACTCTCAAACTTGTAACAGGGCAAGCAATACGAAATATCAACATCATTCTCCGGTCAAAGTGTTACATCTGTTTTGTATCGTTTTGCGAGTCCCAGCTGCCCGACTCAAGCGAGAGAATAAAGGACGAACGGGGCTGTAAATAATCTCACAGACTCGCCACCTGCCATGGTCCCCTCTATGCCTCTTCTGGCCTTGGTGCTTGGGGCACTAAGTGTCCAAGTCCACGGAGCTCTGTACAATTCTCCTTCTGATCTTCGCTCTACTCAATATGATTTTGTGATTGTCGGAGGTAAGAGCTTCTTTTTCACCTTGTGCCCTAGTCAAAATGTGATGTATTGTAGGTGGCGCTGCCGGTGCCGTCCTAGCCAACCGCCTCACGGAAGAGGTCAATTTCTCTGTGCTTCTTCTCGAAGCAGGACCTAGGCAAATACTTCCGAGTCTTATTGAATTCTATCTGACAGCGTTATGTTACAGTGCCGCGGATAGAGAGGACGTACAGATCCCACGCCTGTGGTCTCTGCTGGGACCGGGTTCGGACTTGGACTGGGGATACAGCGTCGTTCCTCAGGTAGGCTTGGATGGGAGAACTATTCCATTTGCGAGAGGACGCGCTCTTGGTGGTAGTACAACGACAAGTATGTGTTAAACACGGTCTTTTGATATGTGCGAGGCTCATCCGAGAATCAAAGATGCGATGGCTTACACACGTGGCTCTCCTGACAACTGGGACTACTATGCGCAAGTCACAGGTGATGCGGGATGGTCGTGGGAGGCCATCCAGCCATACATTGCCAAGGTGGATTGACCCACTTCGAAAACGGAAATCTACTTATGCGCTTACAGAACGAAAGATGGGTCGCACCTGATGACAACCAAGACCTTACAGAATATAACCCGGCTATCCACAGCTCAACTGGCATGACGTTTACAAGTCTCTCGGGATACCCTTGGCCAAGCAATGAACAGATTGTACAGACCACAGTCGAGTTGGCAGATGAGTTTCCCATGTTACATGACTTGAATCCGGCAGTCCTTAAGGGTGTTGGTAAATCTCTGAGCAGCGAGTAGAGGTCATGGCACTAACGATGAGCTTCAGGATGGTCCCAAAGTACGATTGCCAACGGTACCAGAAGCAGCGCTGAATCTTCGTATCTGGCGCCACAATATCTCAAACGTCCGAACTTGGACGTTCTTGTAGGTGCTCAAGTAACGAGGGTTCTTCCCTCCTTGAGCGACAGAACTAGGATTGAAAGTGTCGAGTATACGTCGGATGGTAAGGTCCATTTATGTCCGTTTAAGATGATCAGCTCTGATAGGCAAATACAGGCTCCAACAGACTTACCGTGTCAGCATCAAACGAAGTCATTCTCTCCGGTGGAGCTTTTGGGACACCCAACATCCTTCTGCATTCGGGTATCGGGCCAGCGTCCTTGCTCTCCTCGCTTCCCGAGCCCATCCCTGTTCTGTTCGACAGTCCCGAAGTTGGACAGAACCTGACTGAACACCCGGTTATGTTTTTCGAATTGAATGTTACCTCATCAGAGCCTGACCCTTGGTCCGACCTCTTCGTCAACCAGACTTACCAAGACGATCTGATTGAGCAGTGGAAAAAGACAAAGACCGGCCCCTTGGTCGCAAGTGTTGAGAGTCATTTTGTCTGGCACACACTCGGGAAGGACTCGCCTCCGATAGTCAATTTTGGCGACCCGCGTCATGGCACGAACAATCCACACATTGAGCTTGCTGTTGGTGTCGGCGTGAGTTATCATCGTATGCTCTTCGGTTCGAATGGACAATTGCTGACCACTTTTAGTCGAACGAGGGCTTTGTCGCGGCGTATACCCTCACACCTTTGTCTGGTACGTTGCTTGCAGCCTATCTCGTTCGTGAGCTCAGAAAGACACAGTTGGCTCAGTTACCATCAACTCGTCTGACCCGTTGGCCCCGCCAGTCATAGATCCGGGCTTCCTCACGCACGACTTCGATGTTCAGGTCCTCATTGAGGGCGTCAAGCTTAGCCTGCGCTTCTTCGCTTCTTCGGCGTGGGAGGGCTATGTCAACGGGCCGCTTGGGGATCTGGCAAACATCAGTCCAGACGACGACAAAGCCATTGAGGCGAGTATCCGCCAGAACACAGGCAATGCTAACCATCCCATTGGCACGGCTCGCATGTCCCCGAAAAATGCCACCTGGGGAGTGGTCGATGCCGAATTGAACTTCAAGGGGCTGTCCGGACTCAGGATTGTGGACGCTTCAGTCTTCGTGAGTTCGTCATTGCGACGATGCCGGGCAGCACTGATCAAGGCAATAGCCTCTCATTCCATCCGGCCATATTATGGCGCCCGTGTACATACTCGCGGAACGTGCTGCAGACATCGTCAAAAGCACATATCACTGAGTTAAACAAGTTATCCCTTAATATTTATTGTCTACATTGCTTACCCTTCTTTGTTACCCGCTCGCAAATGTCGTCCTGGTCGTCCGTGCACGGGCCGTAGGAAGTTGCTCTTATCTCCGTTGAGCGCTTTTGTGCACTGAGCACCATTTCCCGAGTCTTCAAAGCGCTGCCAGGGTTGTAAACCCATCGGTTACCAAGCGCCGCGAGTCCGGGTTCCCCGTTGCACCTCTCCATTTTCCACTCCTCCTGAAACTGAGTGACCTCCTGTGCAGATGCCAATGAGCGTTTCGCATAGAGCTCACCCTCGGATCCTAGATGTTGCAAGACATGAAGATTGTCATCCACCTCCTATGCCAAGCGCGTTGAGCGGCGCGTCCCAAGGAAGGCCGATGATGCCTGAACATGCCTGATCTCGTACCCCGAACAGTCAAGCCAGAAGCGTGATACTAGCCGACTCATCAAAGTGCGAGGAGACTGCGAGGAGTCCGACTCCGTCACTCCATTGCAGCTCCATTGCAAGTGACAGAGCGGAACGAAGTCAAACAAGATCACGTGTACATTCGATCCGACAATGCTAATAAGTACTATTAGTATTACTAATAGTCTATACAACGAACGACTGTCTTCGCTACTAAGTAGAGCCGGGTTTCCAGGCTATGCTAATAGTAACTTTAAGAGCCTATTAGTAAGACAGGCTAAGACTTGCTTGCTTTTGAAGCCTAAGCGTGGTCGCTGCCACCGGTACACGGCGCGTATCTCGCAAAGTTTCATATCGTTGCCTATCATGGGTCGTGGGCCTTGAGTCCCCAGAACCACATCTGCGAACTAGAGTGAAAGGCTGACCCTTTGCGTTGTCGTACCGGACCTTTTGATACATGATGCAACCACACGCCTGCTAGAGGATGAACAAGACGATCTCACGGGGGCAAAGAGGTTTGGACCTTGGTTGAAGAGACTTGGTCCCCTCTCTTCAAGGCATAATAAGGTTACGAGTACAATTTACCATGCTTAACATAGACACATCAACCATACTCATACAATACTCATACCAATGATAGTCCACACGATGACTTTGTGTCGTTCCCAAGAAATGTTACAGTAATTGAGTAGCTCATTACACAGTCTGCCAGCACATTTGATAATCAACAGGACTTGAAAAGAGCATATGCAAACAGGTGTACTCTAATCATTCTATGCTACTGTCCCGTTTGGACCCCAGGATTGGATCTCCTTCTCAGAACCACGAAATCGACGCCACGTATGCCACGTGAATGGACCACGTGAAGGCAGAGCATCGAATCTCGGATTTATTCCCAAACTGTCAGTGTTCCTCCCGAGTCCCGACTATCATCCCCCCGCGTCGGCTAGCATTGTGGCCCGACCGTTACTCCGCTACCGTCGCCCTTTGATCCCAAGTACATCGAAATGAACAAGCAATGCCCTTGTCACCATTAGGCCTAGCGTCCGATGAATCCAGCATTCTCAGTCGAAGACGCATCTCGACGGTGGACCTCCCAGCGAAAATCAAATTCACGAGCGACGTGAGACGTCCGCCGCTCTCGTCGCTGCCCAGCAACCATGTCAACGAGAGTCCCGAAGCGGAGGATCCGAGCGGCCTTCGCAAAAATCTCGTCTTCGATATGAGACAGATGGTCGGAGATGCTGTCGGTAATGTGCGTATCTCGTACGCGATATTGAGAAGTAGATTAACGTCCGGTGAAGATGAGCATCAGCCCGTACTCGCGCGACATTGTGCTGGCCGCGTATGTCCATCCCATTATTTCTCAGCACTGGCTGACGGTGTTTCAGGCGTCGAGGACTTTTCATCATCGACCTTCAGGACAACACGAAAGTCCCCAGGTTTCTTCCTCAAGGCGGCACCTGGGACGTCGCCGACGTGCAATGGAACCCCCATACCTCCCGAGCCGAATATGTCGTGTCCACATCTTGCGAGAAACTGTACGTACCCAGTCATCGACATCCCCGTTTCTTGACGCATCTTCCAGACTCATATGGAATTTAATGGCCACGGGAAACTCCAACATTGAGCACATACTCTCCTCACATTATCGCGCTATCACCGACATCAATTGGCACACCAAAGAGCCCGATATCGTGTCCAGCACCGGTATCGACTCGTGGATATGGACTTGGGATCTCCGCGAAACCAGGAAACCGACATTTGGACTCTGCGCATTCAATGGTGTGCTTAGTCAATCAATTGTTTGACAAGCACCCTTCTCATCTCTCATAGCCCCAGGAACTCAAGTTAAATGGAATCGCCAGGACGCCAATATTCTTGCCTCCTCACATGCCAACGAAGTCCTCATCTGGGATCGGCGCAAAGGCTCTCTTCCCATCTCTAAGATAAGCGCACACGCGTCTAAGATCTACGGTATCGACTGGTCGCACCACGACATACGGGAAATTGTCACCTGCTCGTTGGACAAGACCATCAAAGTATGGGACATGCACGTACCAGAGCCCAAGGCCGTCATCAACACGAATTATCCTGTCTGGCGAGCTCGGAATATGCCTTTCGGACGTGGTGTGATGAGTCTTGCGCAGCGAGGGGAGACAATGCTGGAGATGTACGCGACTGATGACCCCAGTGGTCCCGTCCATGAGTTCGAAGGCCACACCGATGTAGTCAAGGAATTTGTTTGGAGAAGAGGCGGACCAGGTTTGGCATATAATCCTGGTTTCACTTCTAGGTTGTTCATTCTATTTGCCAGACGGGAACGACTTCCAACTCATTACGTGGTCCAAGGATCGCACCCTTCGATTCTGGGGTATCGATCCTGATGTTACGCAGGTATTGTGGCATCTCATTATCTCTTGTATCAGCTCACGCCTCTTCAGCAAATCGGTTCGACACCGGTGAAACCTAGGGCGTTTGACCCAAAACGTGTCGTATCATTCCGAAAACCTCCCCATTCCGCCAAGCACTCTGTTCTTCTCTCAAATCCCGTGGGGCATCGCTCTATCCTGGCCGAAGTACGCGCTGGTGCTCCTCCGCGGCAGCCTCAGCAGCCCGTCAACCAGCCGCAATCCATCCTTAAGAACCAACCGACGACGACGAAAATGACACGAGGCTCGACCATGCGCGAAGTCGATAATTTGACCTGGCTTACCAGTGTCAAGATCGAGGATCGGAGGAGGGGCAGTTCCAGCAACCCGGGCAGTGAAGGGAATAGTGCAGATGCGAGTCGAATGAGTTCCCGGTCCAGGGGGAACGAGGATGAGAAGCAGAGAAGTCTGAGTCGCGGACGACCTAGTCTCATAATTGACGAACCCATGGAAAGCTTACAGGACGAGTACGTCGGTGTCTCGGTGAGAATCATGTTGACGCTCAAAATCATACAGGATCACTCGTGTTGTCTCTACTTTAGCGCCGAACAAGGTCAAACTTGAGCGGGTATGTTTGTTGGTTTTGTTGCTCGTATGATAATAATGCGTCCCTTGGTAGCACGAACTCACAGCCGCGAAGAAGCGGTTCTGCACCATTGGACTACATGGACCCTGGGGCCAATCCCCTACTGTCAACAAATTTGTATTCATGCGCTTCACGTTCACCTTTCCCAAGGACTACCCTCACAGCGGCCCCGACTCTACCCCCACCGTCAGCATGGACGCGAACCCGTTGATCTCCATCAACGACCGGGCGCGCATCATCCGCAAGTTGAAGACCATCAGAGAGACCTATCGCCCGTGCCTGGAACCATGTCTTCGATTTCTTCTGTTCAAGAATGAGAACGTGGACGAGAAGCCGAATCATCTGGACTCAGAATCGAGTGATGAAGATGAAGAGGACGACGATGGCAAGAACAAAGAGAGCGAGCAGACTTTGGCATTATTGAGGAATAATAAGAACTTGGCTGAGCCGAGGACGACGCAAGGGACGTTTGGTCCGAACGGTGTGTGCTACCGTGCTCTCAAGCAAACTGAATGACCCAATGACCGGCCTTAGGCGAACTTGTTTGTTTTTTCAACAGTCCTCCCAGGTCCATGAAGAATCTTCCTAGATTCGTGGAGTCGCCGACTGTACGCTCTAACACGCCCGAAGAGCCAGAGAAGGACAACCTGTACCAGTCTCCTGCCTTGGCAACTGAAGCTATCCGGCGCTTAGAGGCTGCGGCTGTCGACCATGATCACCAACCTGGAAGCAGCCTACGGCGCACGGATGAGCATATAACGCGCTTTATGACCAACGTACTGACGTTCTCGCAGCCCAAGTTCCGAGACGGCTTCCGCGCTACGCCTGAACGATACGTTACGCAGCAGAAGACGACGGTACTGCTGATCAATACCAATACGGTTGCTGGGGGTGATAAGAAGGTTGCAAGGGGGTATGTGTTCGATGCTGTGGCATTCGTTGATGAGAGTGACGAAAGTGGTTTGCGAGAGCTGTGTGCAAGGAATGCCAGCGTTGCCAAAAGTCATGGGAGATATGACCATGCGCGAGTCTTCGTTACTCTCGGAGCCCTGCTGAGCATGCAACGAAGCCAGGCGTACGGACGAGATGGGAAGAGCGCGAACTTATGCAGTTTGATTAAACAGATGTGAGCTACATCACTGCTTTACTCTCACTTTTCCTAATCAACAACTTCAGTATCCATACCCTCGCAGACCAGAAGGACGTCCAGATGCTAGCGATGGTTTCCATGATCGCGCTACAGATTATACCGCCCTTCGACGGGCCGAAGCATGTGTCATCGAAGACTTCTCGGGGAACAGCGACGCCGTTTCGTTCTGGCTACTACGAAGGCGTCGGTGACTACTTTGGCAGAACCAAAGCTGCTCAGCGCCTGAGGTCCGGCCGAGAGAGCCCAAAGTCACCTATGTGGCCTCGATTGCCAAGCGCTCAGGCCTCTCCAAGCCTTCCGTCCGCGTCCGCCTCGTCTGTGTCCTCACGCGCCGGGTCGTGGTCTAGCCTGTTCACGACGAACACGATGCGCCAGTTTATGGCGGACAAGCTGACTGGGGTGCAGGATAGCTTGAAGGATGGTCTTATGACACCTTCTGCTGAGAAGACCCCGCCGCTGAGCCGGAGGTCGTCTGCTATACCTATTCCAAGACGAGAGCCAGACTCGCCTCGCCCGACGCAGAGGAAGAGTACGGGCAATGACTCGTTGTCGTGGAATGAGGACAAGAGGAGGGCGAGTACTGTGTCGTTTTCGCCTGCGAAGTCTCTGGTGTCGACTCTTACTGCTACTTCTCATCATGGTGCGGGCCCGAGGAAGCAGATTGTCTTCCAGGAAGCAATGATTGGAGAAGAGTTGTTAGTCAAAGCAATCTCTTCACATTGATGCGATATTGAAAGTTGTTCTAGATTGCCTTTGCCTTTTCATAGAGGCGAGGTCTACATGTACCTGCGATACGTCAACGAGTACGCTGAGGTCCTCTTTCGATGGGAGTTGTACCATAAGCGGCTGGAGCTGCTAAAAGTTGCGCATCCACATGTCTTAGCAGAAGCCGATCAGTACGAAATTGGTCATTTAGTTCCTTTTGTGTTTATGTCTATCGTGTCTAAACTTGTGTGCAGGTGTTTCGAGACTATGCACATCATGCCACGCGGTGCTGCTCGTCGACGCTGGGACGTGCTCGTCGTGCAGCCACTCGTCTGGGATGCCAAATTGCTCGATATGTCGTTTGCCTGTCAAAGGTTCGTAGGTATCGTGTGGGGGTGCTATGAACTTGTTTTACTCACATTTGTCTGGACAGGCCTATCGCAGAGCTGCATTCGTTGTCTGCATGTCATTCATATGTTTTGCAGCAGGAAGGTCAATGTCACGGCATGCCCATCGGGGTGTGGATGTGCGTGCAAATGGAAATGAATGGTGGTTTCGGGCATCTTTGAGCCCTCTGGAATTCATCGTAGACGTCGCATTGCCTTCCACTCTTTCCATTCCACCGTCGACCAAGATTCGCTGCCGATGCGCACGACTTGTTCTCAACTTTCAGATCCTCAATCTTCGATAATAAGTCTTCGATGTACTTCCGCTGGGCAACGCCTGGGACGTTCTCCATCCAGGAAGATGTGCTCGCTCGACGGTGCTAGAAGAAGGAGGCGATTCCTGTATAAAGGCTTCGCAGTGAGGCCTCTCAAGAGTCCTTGCAGTCGCGACTTCGCGGTTACATAGAGGATAGGATGTTCGTTGGAGAGTATGCGGATTGCTTTGTATTCAGGCCCTTCATCTCTACGTCAGAGTCCATTGTTTCGTCGCGAACACACAGGAGACTTCAAGATTATCACGTAGATGGACTGGCAGTTGAGGGGCAGCCACTGTTCAACATACCTCAGGACCGTACTCGAGCTGGAGAAACGTGTTGTGCGGCGAACGATTCTGCGAAACCCAACACGATCGGTTGCACACCAACAAAAATCTCCACGAACCTACCGTGAAAGGTCCCGGTCAGCAGCCGCGGCCGTGTATCCGACTTCCGTCGTACGCTAGCCTTGGATTTTCAACCCTTCTCAACTTACGTTCGTGGCGGCATTGTGCGTCACACATCAATACATCATGCATGCATGTCATTGCAAGCCTTGTTCCCTGTGACATTGTGGTCAGCGCAGGCACAGAGAACATGTATGTGCCCCATGTAGAACGAGAAACTCCGAGTACACTTAGCGACCTCCGCTGCCCTACCGGACGTCCGACCACTTTTGATCCCATCTTTGTTATGGGCATGTGCATGATGATGTTAATTGCTCCATTCAGTGGCTGGCAAGCCTGACTAGCGAAGGGTCACCGTGAGCATTGTAAAATGTTCACAATCTTCTTACCCTCGACAGGCCATGACGGCAAGCAAAAGAGCCTTCGTCTCCCTCCAATTTGTCCGTTCATCAAGCTCAATGAGTACAAAGCTGACACTTTCTGGTAGACCATCTTGGGCGCATCGATAGCTGGTTTGTTGCAAGGATTTTCGGTCAAACCCGTGCTACTATTCACAGATTACAGGTCTGACAAGCGCCATTGCATTAGTGTCTGCCGGTCATCGTGTTCTGGTTCTGGAGAAAGACGCAAATCTGGGAGGATCCTCGCAGGTTCTGGACGGAGGTGCTAGGTGTGTTCGGGCAGTCGCAGAAGCGTGAGAGATATGATACTAATCAACACCCTCTTCTGCACAGGTTGCCACCCAACGGCTCAAGGATATTATATCACTGGGGACTAGAAGAACGCGTTCGCGCTGTCAGTAATAGAGGAGATGGGTTCATGATATACAAGTGTGAGTTGACTATCTGCACGCGTCACTTCAGCCGAGAAACCTCAGGCTCCGTCTGCAGATCAGTCGGAGCCTGACGACTACGTTGGGAGCCATCGTTGGGCGCAAGAACTGATCCGCGATGCGGGTGCCGACTTTGTCCAGTTGCACCACAAGGACATCCTACGCATACTCTACGATACCGCCATCGCCCGTGGCGCAGCTGTCAGGTTCGGTGCCGAAGTCATCTCCCTTGACTGCAAGGCACATACTGTCGTACTCGCGTCCGGAGAATCTGTGCTAGGGTCCGATGTGATTGTGGGCGCAGACGGATTGTATGGTATTGTGCGGAAACATCTCTTGGCAGAGAACGAACAAGGTGACCTGAAAGATGAACCGACTGGATTCTCCGTCTACAGCGCGATCTTGCCCAAATCGACAGTCAGACAAGACCCAGAGCTGGCCACCTTGTATGATGATACCAAGGTGAGTACTTCTACTCAGACAGTGCGACAACTAACTGCCCGAATCGATCTCCTTTGCTCAGAAACATCTGGTCACGCTTCTTATGGGACAGGAACGAAGTGCTCAGACTCTTATCGTGGTACGTGGATAGGATCATTTGGTCTAAGTTGTCACCAATAGTCCGACGTTACAGGGCCACAATGAAGACCTCGCCCTTTGGGTCTATACGAAGGACCATGCTGAGGATGGCACATGGACACAACCAGCTGCGCACAAATTAAAGGACGTCGTCGGACCTTGTAACCCAAAAATTCGAAAACTAGCGGAGCTTGTGGACACCTCGACGTGTGTACAAATCAAAAACTATGTGCCCTTGGAGTCGTGGGTGTCACGAAGGTATGAAATCGAACTATAGCAGCATGAGCTTTCAAAGCGAATTTTCGCCCAGCGGCACGGTTCTTGCTATTGGAGAAGCAGCCCATCCGTTTCCTACACTTGCGTTGCACTCCTACTCAATCGCTATGGAAGATGGTGCTTGCCTAGGAAGACTGTTCGCCAATCTCACCTCACGAAGTCAGATTGGGGTCTTCATACAGGCATTTGAAGACATTCGGTACGCATTGCGCTTAACTTTCGCCTGCTCTCACTACAGCTTTTCCGTTTCTCTAGAAAAAGTCGATGCGCCTATATCGATACTAGCGAGCGCACAAATGTCATAATGGCCACACTTCCAGACGGCGAGCTTCAGCAGACTCGAGATGCGATCATGCGGCAGAATGAAGCTCTTGGTAGAAATGTGATGGATGGGGACGATTTGCACGAATCAGAAATTGGCGCTGAGTTGCAAACTGTGTACGCATGTCTTCTTTTTCACCAAGCATTGACCTGACACAGTCCCTCTAGCTTTGGGTATGCTCAGCTCTCCCACCGTCTTTCTGGTATTGAACAAAAGTCTGCCAGATATGATGCAGAGGACGATGCTGAAAATTGGTTTATTACGTGGGGTCGCCTTCGGGCGCATTCAGAGTCGCCTGTTGCGTGGACTCACATGTCAACACACATCTAGATATGGCGATTAATGCCTCAATCCTAGCACCGGCCATTCCCTTAAGTCTACATTCCAGTCGCGATCTTGGAAGGGGTGCGAATATAGAGAAATTCGGAGTCAACTCAGCGCCTCTCAGCTTGCTACAGGCACATCAGTGACATCTTCTGATGATCCTGACGACTGGCACGACCCGACTCGACGGAAAAGCCCTTTTCACAGTCCACTTCCCTCCCTCTCCAACTCATGGATGCTGCCCTATAACACGCACAGACTTACTCCTTCACGAAGTCGGACACGATGACGACGATGGTCCCCATAGTGCGTCTCCCTTCTCTTTTCGTTTCCTCGTAGATGATCTCTGACGCATGCGCCAGTCTATATTCGCAATCGATCAGCGCCGCTTATCTCTATCAGCAACATTCACACCTCGTCTTTTGGCTCTGCGTACATCTTCTACATTTCACAGTATTGAACCAGATGCTGGATCTCGAGGTGTAATGGATTAACAAGCCTAGTGGGTTCTCAGCACTCATGATCAGTACCCAGCGCGACCACCACTCGGCGGCACACAGCCGACAACAAGAGGTCATTAGACCACACGGGAATACATACTCGCAATGTTTCTCAGTGGCTATATATTCCCTACTACCGTACGTGCTCCTTACACATACCACCGATGATATGTAGGCCATCAAAGCACTAGCTAGATATACGCACAAGACTTCCGGGATGTGATCAGAGATGCGCTAAACTTGCTGTAACTTGCAAGGCTCGCTGCAGTCGTGGTGGCCGCTGCCGCGGTCTCTGTCATTATCGAGGTCACGATCGACGACAGTGTCCGTCACCGTCTTAATGTGAACGGGTCCTGTCAGGCTGGACCTGGCCGCACGAAGTTGACAGGCATCACTCGTCTCAAAGTCGCTGGTGACTTTCATGTTCCGGCTGAGCAAGCGGCGACAGTTGAGAGTGTCCATGAGAGTCTAGAGTCCGTCAGATATACATACATATACGAGCCTGTCACCGCCACAGGGAACGTACGTTGGTGTACATCCGCCCTATGCAGGTTGCAAAGAAGAAATATATCCAGCTTGCAGGTGATGCGAGGAAGCCAACGAGATCAGCTACGTCGCCGTTAGATACAGTCATCGGTATAGCGGCGAGTAAATTGTAGCACCTATGGACCACAGTGCCCCAAACAGACCGGTTTGAATGGACGCTCGAATCAACTGTTGGTAAGCAAGCGATCTCAGTAAACTGTCCTAAACCACGGTTTTACGGACACACTCTTCTAAGGACGGCATCCGTCTCGTGAAAACCAGTCTGCGAGTGAAAGAAGACCCAGGAGAGAAGGGAGGCAAGTATTATATCGAGGGATGCCTGACAAACAAGCCAAGCCGTTATCACACACTTGACTTCGTCAAATCTGAGGAACCTGGAGGAACGTTGTCAAGACTTCATGAACGAGACTGCAACTTACTCTTCAAGCTGCCAGCATCGAATTCCGACCGTAAAGCCCAAGCCCATGGACGTCGCGGCCATGGAGAGCAAGAAGATGAAGATGGGAAGATTCTTCGTCAACGAATAGTACCTTGTATTGTGATTCAAAAGCGGGGAAATGGCGGAATATGTGGACTGACCTCCAGGAAAGGAACAGATGCGTAATCATGGCAGCGATGGAGATAAGTACGCCTGTCCAGGGGAGCTGTGATATATTGGCCTCAGATGGGATGTGGGGCAAGGGGGGAGTGGGGTTTCCGACACTCTTACCGGCCAAAAGGCGTCTGGCGGTGTTAGTTATAACGCAAGAACAAGAAATGCCGAAAAGTGGCTCACTTGATAAGACAGCGGGATTCGCGTAATTCGTGACTCTGTGAACGTCAGTACATCAGTACACAAACTTTCAAAGACGAAGAAACTGACACATAATACCAGCACAGATACATCAGACTGCCACTATGAAAGAAGTCGGTGCATATCAAAGAGATGACCATAAGCCTGTACTTGATCAGCGCGTCGTTGTGTCAGGATGAAGTTCAGTGTACCTTAGCCATGGCGGATCCTGGAATTTCGAGGTGAAATACACGATGAATTGATAGGACACAAGACCAAGAAGGAATGTGTTGACTATATGAAGCTCTAAGCAATGACATAGCTCAAATATGTGGTGTCGGACATACAGAAAGTGCCCAGCAGCATAAGACCTTTAGAATGCGTAAGCCAAACGTCGAGCAATGGGACAAAATCAACACGCACCGACGGTGTTGTCATATTCGCCCATTACAGAGCGTCGCGTCAAAGTGCAGTCTTCAGAGAGAGGCTGAACAGAATGCTACTGGTGACGAAGCCAAAAGGGAGGTTGAGAATGCCGTACGCTTCGTGGAGACGAAGCCAGACATATATGTACTGGAGCGTTGTGGTCGACGTGAGGGTCAAGACGGTGGAGAGAAAAAAACACGGACAGGGTGGCCTGGTCGTCTGGGGAAGGCGGTGGTCGTTTGTAGAGCGAAATGACAAGAGCATCTGAAGGGCAGATGAAATCATGAACGACGCGCTGGAGAGATCAAGGGTGCGTTTCAGGGACCTCGAGCTTCTTTCCGGCATCTCGGTAACCAGACTCCCGAACCAGGCCCGAGCTTGCTGCTTGTCTCGACGACCGACTTTTCCGACACCAATGAACTTATTATGAAGACAGTCTCTGACACTGCTGGAAGAGCGAAACCATGAGATGAGGGGTAGATTGGTTCTCATGATCGTAGGACAGTGGAGGTGCGAAATGTGTCCCAAAATCCTTTGATCTCAAGATCTCAAGCTTTGCTTGCTTCACTGGCAATTGCAAAGGGCGAGAAAAGCGGACGTTTGGGATTCCACGAAGAATTCGAAGACATCAAAATCATTTATGTGGAAGTATGATACCCTACAACAGCCTACAACGTAGCGACAGGTAGCGACCAGGTAGCGACGAACGCACATGTACAATCGTCATTCAACTCCGAGTCAGCCGAAGCCTTGACAACCTTTGACAGCGTAACACGAGAGCTACCACGAACCTCATGATCACTGGCAACGAACCACTGAAGTCCCGCTACTTACAAAACGACACAATTTGATGATGCGGATCAGCGGGACGGTAAGTGATTCAAAATCATTGAGTGAACGTTGAACCAACTGAACCATGCCAGAATTTGGACGGCACCAACCTTCACCTAGTATGTGAACGTTGAAAATGAGGTTCACAACCTTGGTCCCGAGACTTGTATCTGAGTATGTGCTCCCTGAAAGTGAAGCCAGCATCACCGAACTATGCCTGCATAATAAAAACGCTCATGGTCCGAATCGCCTTCGGCAGGCGCGGAGAATGTCTGGGAACATTTTTATTGTCGACACAGGCAGAATATCCTGAGCTGGCTCGTGTCTGGTCATGCTTTCAAACTGCCTACCATCTTGACAACAACTCTCATGATCGAGGTACAAACTCGAGATCATACCTCCTGGTCAGTGGTTTTCCAGCAAGTACTTGAATCCGAAGGTCTGGTCCGACATCTGAAATTTTGGAAGCGAAGATGATTGTTAGTATACTCCGACCCCAGTCTGCTAAGTCAGTCGCCGAAGTTGTTCTTCTAGTCGAGGGACACGCTTTGGCTAGGTCAACTAGGCCTACGAGTCTGATCACGTACTCTTCGGGCTTTCAGAGTACGTTCTCAGATAACTCCCCGGGCCATATTTCATGCTGAAGTCGATCGATACTAATGTGGAATGAATTTCGACTGTACTGAGCCGGGACAATGTCCACATGAGAGATCTCTTGTACTATGCTTGCCCGCGCTTCACAGTTCCATCAATCTCTGGAGGCTCAGCAGAGCGCTGTACTTACGCAATCCTGACCACAGCGTGGTTGGTAGTTCACTAGTGGTTCCTTGTGCACGCCTACAGCGCCACACTTTATGACAAGCTCAGCGTCTTGCTAGTCAACATCCCACTGACTTGTGACTGGGTAGCCAACCAATTTAGATGGCATATATACGAGTCGTGTGAGATAGGTCATTAACTATATAACAGCACGGAAGATTGAGAAATAAATTAGGTACAACCTGAAGCACACCACAAACACAACACAAAGGGCATAGCACACAACCTCTACTACGCTGTCAAGGCCACCGTCGCCGGTTCCCGCTCAATCACGACATCGTCGAGTTTTAAATTCTCGATGGCCGAGGGGGAATTTGCAGCGGTTACATCTGAGGTCCTCTCCTTGGGTTCCACGTCCGGTGTTGAACTTGGAGACCTAGATCTACACCAACGACAGACAATCTGATTAACCACAAGATGAGATGACTCGGACTGGGGGACTTACATGCCATCAGAGTGTCCTGGCACGCGAGTACCATCCCGCGCGATGCCGCATGCCCTATCACGAGAGTTCAGGTCAGAATGCGAGACGTGGAGGGTATATACGCACTCGACAATCTGCTCCCAATAACTCACGGATTCGAACTCATACGCGTGTTCACCGCCAAAGTCCGCGTCGAGATGCGACGCCGGGATAAGCTCCAGCAGGTCAGGATTGAAGCGCATCTGTATAACATGCGTTTGGCATGAGAGGGGCGGAGAAGGACGTGGACATGTAAGTACAGTACCTTGTCGCGCGTAACGGGATCCAGAAACGGCGATATTCCTTTATAGAAGAAATTGAGCATCCAAGGTAGATTTACGACAAGCGCCCGGCCCAGGGTCTCAACGTAGTGCTGCTGGAGGATGTGCAGCACCTTGCGCGCGACAGATATCGAGGGATTTGTGCGCAGGGTGGTAGATTTATAATCGACGATGATCACAAGAGATTCCTGACCGGGAGGCATCAGGTCTTTTGCGCGTTCTCTGGGAGAGGGGGCAAGCTGTAAGAAACGTGGCGATGGTCCCGAGGATTGAATAACGTACAGACACCACACGAGATGGCGCAATTGGCGCGGGCTTGTTTCAGTGTTTTCAAGCCCCGGGCGCATGTATATTATGGGGCGGCCGTCTTTGTCGAAGCCATTGATGATGCTTCAGAATCAATGTGAGCATACGCAACTACGTAGAGAGTGAAAGAGATCTCAACATACATCTTGCCAGTCTCACTCTCGATCCTCACTTCCTCTGGCGGGATCAAGTCCGGCTGGAACTCGCGGCGCCACTCGATGGTGGCTTTGATGCGCTTCTTGGCATCGGGGAAGTTACCCTTCGCCGAGCGCAGATAGCGCGGGACGGTGTCCGGCTTATTTATCCAGCGGCGCTCCCATGGATGGTACGGGTCCGTCTCTGGGAGCAATAGGCTATCTGCGTACTACACACCGAAAAGCAGACCCCAATTATAAACGTGAGTCCGAGGACCGAAGCTGACTCAGACCCACCTCCTTTAGCTGGACGAGCTGCTCCTTTTGTTCATCCGAGTATTGATGGATCGGGCCGACTTGGACTGTGGCGTCGGGGGCGGTGAGCACTTTGTTCGTCGTCGTCGCGGACATGGTGGTAAAGTGAAAAACCTTTCTGCCCGGCGTTGAGACACGGCTTAAAGGTGTATGCTCTTACGTTACTACATATTGTAAGTCAGAGTGTATTATTCAGTTTTGATGCGTCATCGGGATGGTCTCCGATCCCGAGACTTTCGGGTGCCTGGATTGTTCTCTACCACTGCGCCACGGTGGGTCGGATGGCACTATTTCGTTTTCAGCGTTATGCAAGACCATATTCCGATGGTTTTTCCCGGAGGAGAGGCGTTTTGCGTCTAGCAGCGGCGGATCCGGGTGCCTTTCGGATCCAGGATTGTCAATGTTTCATGAGGATTACTTACCTGACGCTTGACGCCTGACGCATGCCCGCCTCGTAGTAGCAGCGGCCAAGAGGTCATCTATCTGGAAACATCCACAGCTCCAAACTCTGGGAAACATTGGCAACTCAGCGCAGAGTCAATGTCATACGAAGAGCTTACTCACTGACCACGTGACCGCATTCCTGCTCACAAATCTAATCCAGATTCCAGATCGTGATTTCCGTCTTCAAAAAACGCCATCCGCATCCGCATCCCATCACCTCCTCCCCACCACCACCAACACACGAAATGGCACCTCCTCAACAAATCCAGAGCCTCGAAGAGTTCCAGAAGATCGTCAGTAGCGTCAACTAAGCCTTAGCCCCATCTTCACGATCGCCTATAGATCAACGGCGACAAGCCAGTGGTCATCGACTTCTGGGCGACGTGGTGCGGCCCGTGCAAGATGATCTCGCCCATCTTCAAGAAGTTCGCGGACCACGCAGATTACGCCGGCGTCGCCTTCTACACTGTCGACGTTGACGAGCAGCCCGACATTGCACAGGAGGTGCAGGTCACCGCTGTACGTCGTACAATGCCAACTCTCTGCTGGGTGGCTGACTGGATGGACTGCTTCAGATGCCCACCTTCCTCGCGTTCCACAAAGGGAACAAGATCGGCCAGAGCATGGGTGCTGTTCCCACCAACCTCCAGTCGCTCGTCAAGACTGCCGCAGCCGCGACCGCTGAAGGTAAACATCTGTCTCCCATCCCGGATCCCTTGCAGATCTGACACTACACTCAGAACCCAAAGCAGAGTAGATCACCACTTATACCAATATCATACATATCTGTATCGTCCACAACCACAATGTACATGAATTTTGAGCGAGATTGTTACACAGTCGGTCGTGAATATTCAGCTACTTACAACTATACAATTTCTACACTAAGTGTTTGGTGTTCTACTACAAAGCAAATGTTAGACAGAAAGGAGAGAAGGAAAAGAATGCCCAATGCGAAAAAACGATATAGATAATATGTCGTGGGATCCAAGCAAATGCGACGCTGGTGAGCAAATAGATTAGGGTTCCTGCAGGTTGTTGAGGAGAGTCGTGAGACAGCGCTTAGTGACCATGTCGCCCTTGAGGAGGACGTTGAACGTCTGGTCGCGCAGCGGCTCGGGGAGGCACGCGCGCAGGGCCTCGCGGGCGCGTAGGTTGTCGCTGAGGCGCAGGTAGCAGCGGACAACGTGCTTCAGGAGTCGGACCGCCTGCGTTTCGACGAGCTGGTTGACCATGTTGCTGAGTACGGTCCCGACGGCGTAGAAGCGCTCGTAGGTGTGGCAGATGTACGTCAGGCCCGTCTCGTCGAGGAGGATCTTTTGCACGATGAAGATGGCGACGGTCTTCGAGAGCTCGGAGCCGGTCTCCATGATGCGGAGGCACAGGGGTATGATCTCGGTGGAGAGCAGGAAGTTGATGACCGTGTTGTTGTCGTTTTGCTGTGGGAGCAGGTGAGGTGAGGTTAGGTGAAATGAAGCGGCAGCGCGTGGAAACTTACCTTGACAAGGGCGCCAATGACACCGAGGGACGTCAAACGGAGGTATTCAAACGGGCGGGTTTTGGAGGTGGTATTCAAGAAGGGATACAGAAAGAGAGGTATATGGGCTAGGAGCACATCAGATGCAGCCGGGCGCGGGGAGGCGGCAGGGAGAGGACGGACCATTCAAGAAGAGTTGTCGCGTGTCGGTGTGCGAGGCCACACACTGCAGCAGGGCCAGGGCGTTGCAGACACGGTTGGACACGTGCGCCGTCAGATTGGGCGGCGACAGCAGCGGGTAGACCGAGACGATCTCCTGCAGCAGGGCAGGCATGATGCCTAGAGGTGCCTGATGAGTATCTCTGGTGAGGTCGCATAGCAAGGTCGCTGCTCACCGAAGGAATGCCACAGGACCAGCGCCAGGTCGTCGTACTGCTCCCGCTTCTTGCTCAGCTCGAGCAGCGCCCCCTCCCGCGTCGCGGGATCCATGAGCTCGATGACCAAGCCGTAAATTTTGCCGTCTTCGTAGGCCGTCAGCTGCGAGTTCAGACTGAGGCCGGCGCTGGGCACAAATGGCGCGACGCCCTGGTGCGGCACCGGATGGGCGATGTTGGCCGCTGGGGGCGGCGTCGCAGAGTACGGGCGCGGGAAATACGGCGCCGCCATCATGGCGAGAGGAAGGAGACAAGGGCAGGGTTGAGCTGTGACACAGCGTCACATCTCTCTATCACTTGCACCCATGCGCCTGCTACCGCTCTGCGTCCTCTCGCTGTCGTTTGCGGTCGCCAACGCGCTTCATTTCTACCTCGACGCCAATGAGAAACGCTGTTTTATCGAGGAGCTGCCGACGGACACCGTCGTTGAGGGTGCGCCATTCGCAATGCCGGCGAGCACAGCCCTGCTAACCATGCACACCCAGGCCATTACACTGCGCTGGAGTGGTCAGAGGCCCAGCAGGCATATGTGAATGACGACGCGCTGGGAATACACGTCGAAGTCGAGGTGCGCTCGCCCGCTGCCGCGCGAACACGTATTCACTTTTTCGACGCATATACAGGAAGTTGAGTCGGGCGAGACCGTCGTCAAAACAAAAGGCCCGTCGGACGGGCGCTTTACGTTTACCTCGCATGACGCGGGCGACCACTCCATCTGCCTGTCGACGAACTACACCTCGTGGTTCTCCTCCACCCACATCCGCCTCTACCTCGACATCGTTGTTGGCAAGACGAAGCCCAATCTGGACCACGACCGGACGCACGTCTCGGAAATGGCGGGGAAGATCAGGGATCTGAACCAAAAGCTGGAGGACATACGGCGCGAGCAGCAATACCAGCGGGAGCGAGAGGCGGACTATCGGAATCTGAGCGAGGCGACTAACAGCCGCGCGGTGTGGTACAGTGTAGTGCAAATTGTTGTACTCGTTGCGACTTGTGTATGGCAGCTAAGGCATCTAAAGGCAAGCAGCTTCGTTCACAATGGACCTTCTCTCTTACATCCTCCACAGAGATTCTTTGAAGATAGGCAAATGCGATAGTACCCAGTAATATGTTAATGCCATCCGCCTTCTATGCTTCCGTCTCTACGTCTGACATTGCATTTTGTATAACATGGAGCCCTACAGCCACAAGAACGACGTCCTGGTGAGAACATCAGTATTCCTCGCCACCTCTGTCAAGTTCTTTCCTCCATTGGTTCGCTCGAACACGGCAACACCCCCGCTTCCGACAACGCCGCTCGCGATCAGGTACTCCGAATCCTCGCCTCCAAACTCCATGCCCCTCACCTGGTCCAGTTGAGTGTACGCCTGTTCGATGAGCTTCAATTCTCCTTCCGCATACTGGAAGATGGCGACGGAGTCTCCGCGCGAATCTGTCGTTCCAATGTTGCGGTTCGACACATAGATGTACTCCACGGGGAACTTGGCGTTCGCAGCAGGCATCAGGATCTCGGCAGCACCGTACGAGGCACCGGCTGGCGGGTCCGAGGGGATGATGGACACGTTGGCGAGGAGCGCGGAGGTGTTCGTGCTGCCGAGGACGGGAATAGCTTGGACGGTGAGCGTCGACGACAGCTCGTGGATCGTGTACAGCAAGTCGTCGCGAACGTGGATGTGCCGCGGCCCGCTACCCGTCGGCTGGTCGATGGACCCAGCGATCCGCCAAGTGCCAGGTGATCCGTCTTCGACGAGGCGCCAGATAGTGTCAGCTCCCTAGCGATACTATCAGCACGCGATGCACTGAGCACGTAAGGCCTACTTACCAAGTCGGGTACGAGGATCTCACTGCCGTACTCCAGTGCCATGTGCGGGTGCGAGACGCCGCCTGCGGGTGGGGGGAATGTGACCACGCCAGCAGACCCGTCGAACTGCAGTGGAGTGGGAGTGGTGGGTATGATGCGACCATTCCCCGAGCCGTAGTTCATCGCGGCGACTTGGCCTGTGGAGAGCGCGACGGCAAACGCAGGGCTGTCGCCCTCCGTAGCTACAGTATCTATGGCACTCGATATCACCCCGTCAGGAGTTACCGTGAACGATTGCACGGCTCCTGGGCTGTTCTCGTTGGTCGCACTGCATTGGTCGGTTAGAGCATCCCTCATGATAAGAACGTCGGCTGCGTACTAGAAGATACTTTGGTTCGTAGGATGCGGTGTGATCCACGAAGGGTTGGACCCGGACGGGTATTTGTTCAGGAGAGAGAGCGTCGACGCGTCAGAGTTAAAGAGGTAGCTGGCGATGAAGACGTCGTAGCCGCCTGCGAGGATTGTGAAGTTGACCATCGTCGTGTCGTGAGGGAAGGGTGCGGATTTCTACGTGCCGGACCCATTTTATAGTACACCACAACCCCTTGTGACCCTTTGCAATTGTCGGAAGGTCGGTTCAAGCGTCAGAAGTTGCACATCCACACGAAGCGCGAAACACGTGGTCCGAATTTCTGCCAGGCTTTTCACGATGGTTGTCAATATTATGGACAACGAATGTCTCCGTAGTCGTGCTTGGCACAGAACGATATGTGTTGCGCCAGAAATTTTGCAGTTCCAAACGAGCATGAGGATATTTTATCAGCGGGTACGCAGTGAAACAAACGACGCACGCTACCAACTTTGAGAATTGAATAAGTTACTATTCATCACCTAAATCCGTCAACAGTTCCGCGTCCTCATTGAAATCCTCGACCCCATCCTCCCTCTTCTCGAACTGCCACCTCACCTCTTCAAGATTCGGAGGTCGGTCCTCCCTTGGAACCAACCTCTTCCGTTCCACCCAGTCCGCCCGAAATTCTTCGTCTCTATAGTTCATTGTCACGCAGGCATGGCACTCCCCACACCACAAATTCTCATTTTTACCCAAAGACACAAGGCTACCCGAAGAATACACCGGGAGGTTGATGTGCACCGACCGAAGGTGCTGTAAGCCGGAGAGGGACTTCAGATAGTGTGTCTGATTTCGTGTCCGGAGAAATGTTAGAAATCCGAGGTATACCAGAATGCTGCAAGGTAAAATTAAACGCACAGGAAGCCCAACTCCGTTGGTGTAAACTATCTCACTCGGCACGTCGTCTTGAAAAAAAACACTGGAGCACGTATTGCAGAGACCGCACCAAATGTCGACCTGGCGGAGGCGGAGAGAGCGTAGCGACGGAAAAGTCTGTGCGATAGCCGAGATTAGCATGGGCGTCGGATAGTCTGCGCGACAGTCGAATTCGGTGATTCTTGAGCATCCCGGTCCTGAATAGTGCAGACTGTGCCCCGCGGCCGAAGGATAGTGAGGCCGACGTATGTGGTTCAGCCAGTCCATGCGTATATAGCGAAGCCGCGTCAATCCGTCGATGTGCCATATATGGATCGGCGTTGGGTAGCCTCTTTGCACACAGTGGAGTTCCCTGTGCAGTGCGAACTCCGAATTCAGCCCAGCCACGCGATAAGATCATGAGAGACGCACTTTGTACAGTTCTTGAATATCTCCGAGAAGTTTTGGGACGTAAGGTCAGACCTGCTGAGGAGGTATAGGCGCTGAAACCAATGTTCGAGGAGGACGGCGCGGTACGCTTTGGAGCTTCGCGAGAACCCGTCTACGGATGACCAAGGCGGTTTTATATTGATTTCTTTTTCCTGCGAAGAGCCCTGAGAGTCGATGACAAGATAATACACGACGTGATGGACGAGTTCGAGAGGAAACTGCATTTCAACGTGATGGTAAGACTGAAGTGGCGACCACGGGACTCACGGATGGCGGCCCGGAAACCGAGACCCTTCTCAAAGTTTAAGCTTGCAAGGTCAACGATCTGGACTTTTTGGGCGCGTGAAACCACGAAGGTGTGATTGTAGCTGTGATTGGGATGTGACTCCATGACTCGTAAGATTATAGCATTGGCGGCATTACTACAGAAGAAAAGCTGTCCAGTGAGCTGCTAGATCATGTATAGAAGCTCCTTGCTTGACTGCCTTCACTGCAAGCTTAGGCGCCTTCCTTCAGACGGCGAACCGAATCGTTGCTCAACAAGTCACAGCCAAAGAGTGAGTGTATACGACCACAGCAGCTTTGTTGTCTGAATATTGACGTTGGTCGCGATTAGATCGTTCAATGTACGGTTCAATGATGACTAGCTCAGTCACGGCCAGAACAGTCGTTCGCTAGCTGAAATCTCAATTGAACCAGCACTAAGTAGCACAGGCATTTGACTCCAGTAGAGTATATTAGCTGGCGGCTGAAAGTACTTTCCGCCAAAATTGGGACAACGATGATTGGCTCCAGCGATGGATTCCACCAATCAGATTCAGCCAGAATTTCGCTGAAAGTAGTTTCAGATTTCAGCTAATATACTCTAGTCTCCACAGATGATTCATCGTTCGCTGACGCGCGTATTATTGTCTTCTTGTATACATCGGCAGGCGTTATATGTCCGAATCACCTCATAGCCTGACCAAAGTGAGGCTATCCCTGATTGCAGTTCATGATGCTAGATCAGTATCAAATCAAGGCATTTATACAGAACGATAAATGTCAGGTCTCTTTGACCGCCATGATCCAGTGAAATCTCTCTTCTATTCGACCGACTTTTTCAACCGCCACCTCGTCGGCTACGATCCTCAACCCCTCGCCTTCCTTCTTGAGCACAGCCCTCGTCCCCTCAACACCAAGCCCGCTCGAAAACATTGTCACACCCATCCAGTCCTCAAAAACAATATCGCCCTCGTTTGCATGCAGGTTGAACAACATCCACCCGCCCTCCTTCAGCCATGTCTTGATCTTTCCAATCATCTCCCCCTGCTCCTCCTTCGGCAGATGAAAGATTGAATAAAACGCGACCACAGCGTCGAAGCTGCCGGGTTCGAAGGTGAGCGCCATCATGTCGCTCTGGATGAGCGTCGCTTCGGGGATGTGCTCCTTGGCGAGGGCGATCTGCGAGGCGGAGATGTCCACGCCGGTCACGTCGAAGCCGTGCTTGATGAGCGTCTGCGTGCTGGGAACTCCTGCGCCGCATCCAAGCTCGAGGACCTTGGCGCCTGCGGGGATCAATCCGACAAGCCGGTCAATGTAGGCTGCACGCGTGCTGGTAGGCCTTGGAGTAGCCCACGCAAGGAATTGCGGCGCGACTTGGTCGTAGCCTTTCTCCACGACGCTCTTGGGATTTTCGAGGGCCATCTCGATGGGGTGATTGACTGTTGGCGTCAAAGCTTTACTGGTATGCATCAGTCGATCGAAAGATAAACGTCCGAGGTCCGCTGAGAATGGAGATGCAGTCAAAGATGTCGAGTGAACTGTCCATATCGAATAGACCCTGGAGTGCAGAGCACAAGGACACAAAGCTTATGACTCGTCTTGTTTCCAAGCAGGAGTTTCGTCGCCGCAAACTAGATATATCATCAGTGGGTCCAGACGTCAGTACAAAAAACAGGATTATGACAACTCAGACTGTTCAGCAAGAGATCGCGAAAAATCGTCTTGCCCTGTCAATCAAGCGAGCGACGGAGTCGAAGGATAAGGCAGTTCGGGGAATCATGGCAGAACATAGCATATGACATGTGAAAAATACAAAGGCAGTAATGCATATGTCTACTCTGCGTCGACAACCGATGTCTGCAGGCCCTGTGGAGACATCAGTGGGCGTGTTCATCAAGCGAGAACGTCAAGCGCACCTTGAAGGAGGTGACTGCGACGTAAGAGGCATAAGTGTACAGTTTTTCCTTTGCGTTCTCATCGTCGTTACGCTTCCCTGAATATCATGTTAGCAGTCGATCCAGACGGGGCAACAGGTGACGCACTCTCAAGCTTTAGCCTCATCCTGTGGGGGACCGACTTGATGCCCCGGGACCAGACCTCCTGGTTGAGTTTGGGGTCGAGCCGCACGTCCTGCGTTCCCATCGCCTTCTGTGCAAAGGCCACGATCGACTTGACGGCCCAGGGAGCCCTCTTCTTGAACGACCGTCCGTGCACCAGTTTGTGGAGGTGGATGGTGTACTCCCTCGTCACGACGTCTTGCAGCGCCGAACGCTTTCCAGTCTGCCAAGTCCGTCAATAACCCTGCTCTCTGCCGCATCGATAGCGGGTATTATGCACCTTTTTGGCGGTGACCTGGGCAATGTCAGCATCCTGTTAGCGATAGGCAAAGCATATGCGGCACACCATTTTGAGGAGTCTTGAGGCGGGTGAGGTGGACGGACAAATTAGCGAGGCGACAAAATCGATTCGTGAGAAAAAGTCTGTCCGTGGAAAACTACAGCCAAACAGAGCCCACAAACTAGAGAGCCTGTGCCGAGGTGGCTTGCTTAGGTAACCTCCGGGTACATCCGACCCTGCCGCCACGACGATACGTCTGGCCTCGTCCCGGACCAGGGCTCCCTCGCTTCTGATGTGTCTTGTTCTGTTTTCGCACCTTGCACTTGTGTCCTTGTCTTTGCTTTTGGCTACTCCCTTGTCTCTTCCTGTGTATCAATATTGCCCTCCTTCCTTCCCACATCATTTCGCTTGGTCCACAATCAGAAATGCAAGGGCTACGACTATCTCGCATACTTAGGAGAGCTTATTGACCAGAACATCAACCGACAGGTACACCAGACCACACACCATACCCCTGCCCACCCTTCCGTTTCTCATGCCACAAACAAGCTCCCATACGCGGATAGCTAGATACGCCGCCCACAAATGATATAAATGTCGCACTCAATCTCTCACTTTTCTCAACCAACCATTCATTCGGTACCGGTTTGAACACTCTCCTCCCTCTTCGTTCTAGTTCACCCCCCCTCTTTCCTAAATTAACTATGTATTTCTCCTTTGCCGTCGTCTCTACCTTGTTGGCCACCTCTGTCTCGGCGTCGATCTTGAGTCTGGAGCGCCGTCAATACCCTGGTATACCGCTTTGTCCTTCACCATCTACCCTCAGCTGATGAGTTTGCAGATTGCGCGAACCAGTGTCTCGTTAACGTCGACTATCACGGATGTAGTCCTTCCAGCGTGACTTGTCTCTGCAACAACTCGGACTACGTCAAGGAAACCACCGCCTGCATAGTGGACCACTGCACTGGAGATGATCTCCAGCAAGCGCTCAACGTCGCCGAAAGCGTTTGCGAGTCCGTCGTATGTTCTATTTCCCGCGTCTCCACATTCGCCGCTCATTTTCCCATCACCAGGGAATCACACTCCAATCCACCTCAGTCCTTCCATCGACTTTCCTTGACAGCGCGAGTGGATCTGCCACGTCTACTTCGGTGTCAGCCACGACCACCAGGTAAGTCAACCCTCCGTCGCGATCGAGTCCCCGATGCTGACGCGTTCCTTCCAGCATCAAGCCATCTACCAGCTCGTCCTCGGACAGCAACGGCGCGTTGAACCTCCAAAGCTTCTCAACCATTTCTGGAATTGCTGCCGGTGCCTTGGTGGCCGTCCTTCTCTAAACCTAAAACATCACCTCAGAAGGAGATGTCCATTATACCACACCCATACCATCGTTCGACCATTCTCGTGTATTTAATGTAGCCGTTACTTATCATCAACCGACTGTATCCGCGTAGATTCGCATTTTCTTACTCATCTGTGCATACACATACTTGAACGTTATTCGACCCACCTTCGCGCGAGCCTTCTGCGTGGTACCCGTTACCTGACTTGAGTGATTGGACCTTGTAGATGACACGATTAGTACACGGTCAGCGAGAGGGAAATCGGTTCGCCAGGCAACGAGACAAAGCAGTCTCCAAAAACGGGTCTATCATGATCATGGGACGTGATTGTGATGTTCGCGTATACATGGACCTATGTGAGTGGGACGATCAGAGGTTATCGAGTAGAAAATGGTGAAGCGTCTGGACGACAGTGAATGTGGATATGGGGGATGACACAAGCAGTAGGATCATATGGCACACGATGATGTGTCTATCTAGCCAGGTAACCTAGCCGTACTGTAATGAGCAAGCGTCGATACAGTAGGCTAGGAAAACCGGCAGCAATAAATGGCGTATAGGCATTTTGGTCTTGTTTGGCGCGGTCGGATCAGTCGGTCCGCGTTCTATTATACCATATTGGGAACGAGAATTTTGAGCCTTCGCCTCCTACACCAAAATCGACGCTACCGGCTCGCTTGACACTCATTTTATGGCTCGGAAACTTATTTATTCCATATTTCTATGATTCCCACTCTTCCAGTCGTAACGGACGCGTCTCAAAGTATCACAGACGCGATCCTCAATGCCTCCCCGGGCACTTTACGCGACCGGTTGCGGACACTTCCTGACGATCTTGTTCCGTCAACCTACATCGACGGTCTCAGCTCCGAGCTTCAGGCTGTGGCCCTGCGCTTCTGCCTGCTTGTCTGGGAGCGATCTTCGCACACAGAAGTCCCGCGCCAGAACCAACTTGAGGTCGCGCTTGCCGTATACTCTCGGCAAGGCGACGTACTGGCTGTCGCTGGTACAGGGTCCGGAAAGACACTTATGATGGTCCTTCTACTTCTTATGGAACGCTCGCCATCTATCGCTCTCACGATATCCCCATTGCAGCGACTCCAAATCACACAGGTCAGTATCTCAGTTCTCTACATCCCACGTCTCGACATCTTCTCATCGTGAAATCAGGCCGAAACCTTCAATGACAAGTACGGTATTCCGACCGTATGCATCAACGACGATACACCTCGAGACCTCAAGTGGTGGAATGTGAGTTTGCTTTACTTACACCATAAACTCTACAGTACTTAAAATGAATCAGGAGAATGTCTTTGGCTTCACGACAAAGATGCCTGGAAAGGCACGGCATCTCATTGTCACGACGGAGCAGTGCTTCACTAACGGGCACGGCCATCTTCCGCGTCTGGAACAGTACCTTCGGAACCCGCTGTTCCGGAAGTTTGTACCATATATATTCGTTGATGAGATTCACACTGCACACTACTCAGGAATCAGTCGCTACGGTGTGCCAGCCTTTCGCCCAACTTGGGGCCAATTGAGCGAACTTAAGGCGCTTTTCCCGCCTTCGATTCCTTGGTTGGGCATGACGGCAACCTGTCCTCCACATGTACAACAGAGTATCCAAAAGCTAGGGATACTTAGGGACGGATACAAGGAGATACGCACAAGCGTCAACCGACCGAATACAATCTACGCAACACATCAGGTGCAGGGCACCTTGGACGACATCAACAATTACCGATGTCTGCTTCACCCCACCGAGCCGCTCACACAGCCTCGAGTCCTGGTCTTTTGCGATAAACGGAAGCAGACCGTTCGCCTGGCTAGAGAGTTGACAGCCTTGCTTCCAGAAGGTCTCCGCGAGAAGGGCATCATTCGACATTATCACGGCAAGATGTCGAAGAAATATCTACGGCGTACACATAAGGCCTTCACAGAGCCTGGTGGTGCATGCCGTATCTTATTTTCGACGTCTGGAGAGTCAATAGTAAGGGTTTTATCAGCCTATACTATGTACTCATGTACAAATCTTTTACAGGGTGTCGACTTCCGAGATGTGGCTGTAGTTGTGAACAACGGCCTCCCCAGTGACATATGCGATAGCACTCAGCGCGGTGGACGCGTCATTCGAGTTCTGGATCAATGGGGGCTGTATGTAATCTTCTATGAGGCGTGGGCGGCCGATGTAGATGAGATACGATCAGAGGATTTCATTAACGATTTCGGGGATGACCCAGATCGACCGCGGACCGTGCTGACGCTGAAGTCGTCTAAGCAGGAACGCGCTGGCTTTGCCCCGATTCGCATGATCCACTGCATTGCAGTAGGTCTCTGCATCCGGAAGTTTCTTCGTGACTATCATCACGATACCAGCAACGATGGTCTGTGGGGTCTCAGTTTACGGTGTCTCATTCACTGATCTGCATGATAGCTCTGAAATTCAATGGACCGTTCTGTTGCGACCGCCACAATAACGGGTTTAATCTGCAAGACTTCCTTCCGGGGCCTTTGACTTCTCCGCCGGTCCCTTCAGACTTGGAGGTGACAGGTTCAACAATAACCCGTGACAAGTACCGACCTATCAAGCACCAACAGGAGCTCATACCCCTTCTGACAACATGGCGACGTTCGGAGCACTTGAACGACCCCATGCGAGGTGTTTGTCCAGAGTACCTGATTCTCACAGATCAGGAACTCAAAGGTATTGCGCAGATACGACCCGACTCTGAGTCTCTCAAGTCACCCGCGGGACTTACAGCGCACCTTGAACAGTCCGGTGATTGGGAGCAGGCATGGGCAGCATCACTGTATGCCCTACTCATTGAGTACGATGCTACCCATCCTATATCCCAGAAGCGAACACGGACATATGTCTCTGGAGTTTCTGCAGCCAAGAGGCAGAAGCGAATCAGCGCGGACGAATCTGAGGGCACGGTAGTACCTCGACTCACTTTCAATATACCTCCGTTACACAACATTACTAATTATCTGTCTACACACCGTTAACACTATCATACTTCATAATACTTAATCACTATCGCCAGTATCCTCACTGAATGTAAATTGTGCGGTACCAAGCTCATTTGCATCATCTTCACTTTCCTCGAACCCCGTGCCACTGATTATACCGCGCATCTTTTTGTTGAAAGTACGCAGTGTCGAGGATGCAAGTTTCGCGAGTCCAACTGCAAGGAGATCTATAGCAGCAACTGCAGAAAGGTTACCGATGCGCTCGGGTTGGTACTGCTGGAGCTTCAACTCGCGAGCTGTATCAGCAATCTTCCAGACCAAGGAAGTCACATCCGCCGGAGACTTTGTTGCGTTCTTGTAGGACGTGTCGAGCATATCACCAAAGTGTTTCTTTACAGCCTGAAGTTCAACAAGCGATGCGGAGACTTCGCCAAGCCTATCCCATGATGCGTGGATCCCTTTCGAAGAGAACAACTGCTTGAGATACCCAATCAGATGCTCAGTGTTCAAGTCGATTGGCATGAAATGGCCTGGAAGGCCTGACACCGTCATCAAGAAGTTATCGCGCATGATGTCTCTACAGTGTATCCATCAGTACAATTCACCGGAAGTTTAGAATGACTTACGCGAATGCTGGTGTCCAAACACGCTTGAAGTTATGCAGAAGATGTAGAATCTCCGTGCAGTAGTTGTTCGAGCCACCTCCACGGAACAGCGCTGCGATATCAGGAAGGATGTCCTCAATGCGTCCAAAATCACCTGAAGAACATGCCTCTGTAAGCTCGTGAAGGTAAAGAAGATCGCGTAGTAGGAGACGCGTGTTCTGATTGACTACATCGGCCTCCGGTCTTTGGGAGTCTGCATCACCTGAGTCTAATGGCTCAAGAATCGGTGACGCGAACTCATTGAGGATCTCTCCGGCGATCCTGACTAGTGTCTGAGGGGTGGGCTTGGACCGAGCAAACTCGGCCATCGAACCATGGCCACACTTCTGACGCCAAGCATCCATCAGGAGTCCATCTCGAATCTGCCCCAGTGCAGTCATAAGAGTGTGATAGTCTGGCTTTTCCCCGGCCAGTCGCTTCTTGTTCAAGACCAGGAAGTAGTGGGATAGGGACCCATGCTGGGTATGCTTGAAGCGATGCTTGTGCAAGAGGCACCACGCCATGTTCATGATCAAGTGGAATAGACCAATGCCAAGCTGAAAGATCATACGTGTTTCCCAAGCTGAGACATCGCCCTCGCGCTCCGCTTGAGCTCCGCGAATTCGAGCACAGGTAAGTTGATCTGGAATCACCGGGATGGCCATTTCCGAAAGGGTTTCTCGATCGCGTTCAAGTTGATTGACATAGACTTCGTCGTGGAACTGGAGATTGCCATCGACCGATGCCTCTTCAATGGTCGAAACCTTGAGTGGATAATAGCGCTTGACAGAATGAAAAGGGAGGGGACGACGAGGGGCGTATTGGAGGTCTGGGTGGGTGGTGTAGAAGTCTGTCTCCGTGAATGCGGGTGCGTGGTGAAGAAGAGTCTTCACAATGCTGACATGACATTGAGTCCTGTAGTGACGCTGTCCTGCTCGTTGCGGCCTGACATCGGCTAGTGTGAGATCCTTGGCCTTCTTGAGATTATCAAGCATTGGCTGTAGAAGAAGATCTGCAGCGCGGCGAACACCCCAAAGCTCATATAGGACTGGAAATGTCCCGGATTGGACCTTGGACATTGAACCAGGGACCTGTTCAACGAAGATCGACGACGTGAGATTGATGTTGTCGTAGGTGAACATATGGTAGGGGACACGACTTCGTGACAAACCCTAGTCACAATTTTGGAACTGCTAAGGCTCGGTCATATCAGCCCCGATTTTTCTGAAACTGTGTAGATAGACTCTAATTCGATGTCTCTTCATTGTGGCTGGGACATATTTGCTCGATATTAAGTTTCGAAAATTCAGCAACCGATTTGGCCGCTAACGTGACGTCATCACTGCCGCCACGCATTTGCCTCGCGTTGGATAGACAAAACTACATGCCTGAACCCTCTCTGCACCTCTCAGCAACCATGCCCCGCACAAAATCTCGCTATGCGCGCTCCCGGAACGACACTGGACAGTATTCTGCCCTCTCATCTACTCAATCCATCCCTCCCGAGTCTGTACCTCCATCCCCAAGCCAAGCATGGTCAGATTTCGACGTCGACATGGGGAGCGTTCACGAGGATGAGCTGGAGCCGATGGTTGACGACTCAGACGATGGCTACAGCGCCGATTCCGATGGCTTTGACTCTAATGATGAATGGGAGGCCCTCACACAAATTGGTGCTCTTCCACATGACGAGCGCCGTTACAGACGCCGACAGACTGCGAAAGCGGCCATGCGGCAGGCCGAATATCGAGAGGATGGACCAATTCACAAGGCTGGAGGAGCAAAGAGCATGGCAGGCAAGAAGCGGGGCCCGTACAAAGTTGGTGGTAATGCGGAAAGAACTGCTCGGAGAAAGCGTCAGAAGATTCGAGAGGAGTATGGAAATGTCGATGATCTCACCGACGAGAAGAGGGAGGAGATGGAGAGGCGCCTTGCTCAGACCACACAGAAGTCTGCACCCACACAGAAGGACGGTAAACTTACTGCCTTCTTCCAACCAAAGCCACGACGACAGCCATCTCCTGTACCCGATCTTGTCGATATCAGCGACTCGGATGACGATATCACGCTAGTGTCCCCAGCCCACACAATAGCAGCTCAGGCAGCACCTACTCCAGTGACGCCGCCAGAGCCACCCCTTGCAATGGAGGAGGAGGAGTCGAGTGACGAGGCATCAGATGGTCCAGAGCAGGAGGCGGTGAATGCATCTGTACAGGCCACGGAGGCAATTGCAGAGTGGACGGAGGACGTGCTGAATGACTCGACGCCTCAGTCACCTGCTGAGTTAGAGGCGCTGGCACGAGAAGGATTGAAGAAGTCGAGGCAGAAGAAAGACTACCGCTCGGAGCTGCTTTTTGCTAGTTTAATCGATTTCTACCGCTGGATGCCCCGCATGGGACGTCTCCGTGCTTCGGTTCGAATTGCAAAGAACTGGGGTCGGGGTGGTGCATTCTCTCGGGTTATCTGCGAGCAGGCCAGACATTTCGAGGCGAGAGGGTCTCTCAAACCGTCTCGTCAAGGGCAGAGGAGCCGTGCGGAGTCCATGCTTGACAACGAGGCTATGCTCATGGGTATACAGTGCTGGTTGCGAACTTTGGAGGTTGGCACAGTGAGTGTTCAGAGCGAAGAAAGGATTTGCAACACTCACCTGTCTTGATTAGGTTAAACCTCAGCTTCTTCGCAAACACGTTAACGAGACGTTACTACCGTCGCTTAACCTTCGAAAGAAGACCATCTCAGTCAAGCAAGCACGACGATGGCTGTATAATCTTGGCTATCGACGAAAGAAACACAGCAAAGGTGTATACTGGGATGGCCATGAGCGAAAGGATGTGAAGAAGCGGAGACTTGAGTACATCGCAGAACTGACGGGCATTGAAAGGTACGGAGGCATTCCAGCATCATAAAGCCTAAAGTCTGATAGAACGATTCAGATTCATGTCTATTTATGACGGTCCAGACATGGCTGAGACGAAGCCTACCTTGAAGGATGGCGAGAAGGAGCATGTCATTGTTGTGCATGATGAGACAGCATATCATGCAAACGACTACCAGAACCAGTCGTACTACTTGAAGCCGGGTGAGCAGGTGTTAAAGAAGAAGGAGCGTGGGCGTTTGATCATGACCTCGGGCTTCTTGTGCCAGCGTCATGGGAATCTGGCATTGCCGCCGGACATGGTTGAAGCAAATGCGAAGATGGGACCGGGAGAACAGTTGAAGAAGACTGATGCTCGTGTTACCATCTGTCCAACATCCAAAGCTGGCGGTGACTCGTACTGGAATATGGACCAGATGATCGAACAGGTGAGTGCATATTGTGTCGATCTGAGCATAAAATTCATGTCATGAACAGATGCACGATGCGATCAAGATTGCTCACCGCTTGTATCCAAATGCCGTCATTCACTGGATCTTCGACAACTCCTCTTGCCATGGCAGTCTTGCTAAGGATGCCCTCTCAGCCCAAAAGTTGAATGTCGGTCCAGGTGGTAAGAACACGCCTCACATGCACGACACAGTGATCCCAATGGACAACCCTTTTGGGAAAGGTGGTCAGACGCAGAAGATGCAGTTCGATGATGTCTTACCGAACGATCACCCTTTCAAGAAGTACGAAGGACAGCCAAAGGGACTTCGTGTGCTTGCAGAGGAGCGAGGGTACACGCTGAACAATAAAGGTAAACGCTTGATTGGAGAGTGTGCGGACTGCAAACGCAAGAAATCTCGCAAGCCGCATCTTGATAATCTTACTGAAGAAGAGCTTCGTCGCATTGAAGGAGATGATGAAAATGACAGTGACGAAGAGGAAGAGCGGCCAGTAGACTGTTGCCTCAAACGGCTGATCTCGATGCAGGCGGATTTTCGGAATCAGAAGTCCATGCTTCAGATTGTTTGCCGTTTTTCTGTCTTTGTCTTGCAGCAATGACTGACAGGGTTTTCAGATTGTCGAAGAAGCGGGCGACGTGTGTCATTTCCTTCCAAAGTTCCATCCAGAGCTCAATCCAATCGAGTACTATTGGGGTTGGACCAAGTACTACTTCCGGGAACGGTCTACAGGCAACTTTGCGCATGCTCAGAAGCTTGTCAATGAGGCGCAGCTTGCGTGCCCGTTGATCACGATTCGGAAGTTCTTTCGACGTGCATTCAGATATCTACAGGTGTACAAGTTGGGAGCTACTGGTGTACTTGCCGAGTTTGCAGTGAAGAAGTTCAAGAGCCACCGTTCAGTGATGGCAAAGGATCTGGAGGTCGCGCAGGCGGAGTGGGAGGAGAAGCAGGCGAAGCTGACCCGTCGTGGGGCCTAGATTAGTACTTATTCTTGTCGATGATCCGTCTGAAATTGGCCGCTTGCAACCCTAGTTTTTCCCACGGTCCAAAACACCGGATTTGAGCGTTTTGAGCCTTGTTTCCTTCTTAAAATGAAATTTTGGCCCAAAAATACAAAAATTCCGGGTTGACATGAAGTCGTGTCCCCCACCATATGCGGGCCTTTGCAGAACTCCTTCGCCAAGGAGACGCCTCGATCGGCAAGTGAGGAGATGGTATTGAGGGCGGTGGTAAAGGACATCGAAAGGCCCGAGTGACTTAGCACCTCAATCATCTTCTTCGAGCTTCCAGTAGCCCAGGCAAACACCGTGAACATGAATTGATACATGGCACATGTATTGGACCGGACATGGAATGCCTGCACTGTCAATATATTACGAATCTGTGAATAGGGTGTAAGTAACACGAATAAATACTTGGCTGGACATCAGACTGACCACAGCTGCGTAACGATCCTTGTTCTCGGACGAGTAAGAGCCCTCTGTGGCCGCGGACAGCATTGCATACCACCACGGCATAGCCTCATCTCCTGTAATCGCAACACGGTCGCTCGTGTCCTTCTGATGGTACCCAAAGAGAGCGTTGACATCCCAAGATGCCAGGAAGTCTGCGGTGACACCAGCAACATTCATCCGCATGTCTGCCATCTTCGCCTCAAATTCTTCCTTGATCTTCGCGGAAGCGTACTCTCTTGCTAGCGGAGCCAACCAATCCTTGACTTTAGATTGGCACCACCACCACATGAGGGTAAGGATGGGCACGACAAACTTGCCATTCGAACGATAGAACGCGTTCTGATGTGCAACAAACTGTGTATTCCGTCGGTCGTATACTGTATAAAACAGCTCGGCTGGGCCGATCTGAATAAGTTCCAGCTCCTTCACCGCATTGACCGCTTTCTTCACCACGCCCGGTGTCGATACAGGAAAGGGGAAATCGGGGACCGCGCGCCCAGTGGGAAGCGATGAGAGTTTAGGGACACTCGAGGGAGGCTTGGTCGACGGTGTGAGATCGGATGCGGGCGGTAGGGAGTGATTTAAGGCAAGCAGTTCGTTGTCCATGTGAGTGTCTCCTCCCAGCTCAACTTGATCCTGGAACGGCGTGTCATCTCGCAGAACAGGGATTGCAGGTGACGAGGAACGGGATGGGGAGCCTGAGGTATCGACCTGCATTGGTGATGGTGATCTAGTAGAGCCTGGAAGTATGATTCCGCTGGATCCAACGCGTGACGGCGTCTCAGCTGAATACAGAACGGACTTGGGCTTGCGTCCTCGCGCGGTCCTGCCGGAGTGTGAGAATACATGTTGACTAACAGATTCTGATGCAGTTGTGCGTAGATCAGGTGTAGAATGTGATCGATTGAGTAGATTGACCTGAAACTCGCCGAACGGCGAAGGCGTTCCCATCGTTCTGGTGATAGCAGGACAGGTAGTCGATGAGTTGTTCCCAATATGGTATAATAGAACGCGGACCGACTGATCCGACCGCGCCAAACAAGACCAAAATGCCTATACGCCATTTATTGCTGCCGGTTTTCCTAGCCTACTGTATCGACGCTTGCTCATTACAGTACGGCTAGGTTACCTGGCTAATTTCCGAAAGGGTTTCTCGATCGCGTTCAAGTTGATTGACATAGACTTCGTCGTGGAACTGGAGATTGCCATCGACCGATGCCTCTTCAATGGTCGAAACCTTGAGTGGATAATAGCGCTTGACAGAATGAAAAGGGAGGGGACGACGAGGGGCGTATTGGAGGTCTGGGTGGGTGGTGTAGAAGTCTGTCTCCGTGAATGCGGGTGCGTGGTGAAGAAGAGTCTTCACAATGCTGACATGACATTGAGTCCTGTAGTGACGCTGTCCTGCTCGTTGCGGCCTGACATCGGCTAGTGTGAGATCCTTGGCCTTCTTGAGATTATCAAGCATTGGCTGTAGAAGAAGATCTGCAGCGCGGCGAACACCCCAAAGCTCATATAGGACTGGAAATGTCCCGGATTGGACCTTGGACATTGAACCAGGGACCTGTTCAACGAAGATCGACGACGTGAGATTGATGTTGTCGTAGGTGAACATATGCGGGCCTTTGCAGAACTCCTTCGCCAAGGAGACGCCTCGATCGGCAAGTGAGGAGATGGTATTGAGGGCGGTGGTAAAGGACATCGAAAGGCCCGAGTGACTTAGCACCTCAATCATCTTCTTCGAGCTTCCAGTAGCCCAGGCAAACACCGTGAACATGAATTGATACATGGCACATGTATTGGACCGGACATGGAATGCCTGCACTGTCAATATATTACGAATCTGTGAATAGGGTGTAAGTAACACGAATAAATACTTGGCTGGACATCAGACTGACCACAGCTGCGTAACGATCCTTGTTCTCGGACGAGTAAGAGCCCTCTGTGGCCGCGGACAGCATTGCATACCACCACGGCATAGCCTCATCTCCTGTAATCGCAACACGGTCGCTCGTGTCCTTCTGATGGTACCCAAAGAGAGCGTTGACATCCCAAGATGCCAGGAAGTCTGCGGTGACACCAGCAACATTCATCCGCATGTCTGCCATCTTCGCCTCAAATTCTTCCTTGATCTTCGCGGAAGCGTACTCTCTTGCTAGCGGAGCCAACCAATCCTTGACTTTAGATTGGCACCACCACCACATGAGGGTAAGGATGGGCACGACAAACTTGCCATTCGAACGATAGAACGCGTTCTGATGTGCAACAAACTGTGTATTCCGTCGGTCGTATACTGTATAAAACAGCTCGGCTGGGCCGATCTGAATAAGTTCCAGCTCCTTCACCGCATTGACCGCTTTCTTCACCACGCCCGGTGTCGATACAGGAAAGGGGAAATCGGGGACCGCGCGCCCAGTGGGAAGCGATGAGAGTTTAGGGACACTCGAGGGAGGCTTGGTCGACGGTGTGAGATCGGATGCGGGCGGTAGGGAGTGATTTAAGGCAAGCAGTTCGTTGTCCATGTGAGTGTCTCCTCCCAGCTCAACTTGATCCTGGAACGGCGTGTCATCTCGCAGAACAGGGATTGCAGGTGACGAGGAACGGGATGGGGAGCCTGAGGTATCGACCTGCATTGGTGATGGTGATCTAGTAGAGCCTGGAAGTATGATTCCGCTGGATCCAACGCGTGACGGCGTCTCAGCTGAATACAGAACGGACTTGGGCTTGCGTCCTCGCGCGGTCCTGCCGGAGTGTGAGAATACATGTTGACTAACAGATTCTGATGCAGTTGTGCGTAGATCAGGTGTAGAATGTGATCGATTGAGTAGATTGACCTGAAACTCGCCGAACGGCGAAGGCGTTCCCATCGTTCTGGTGATAGCAGGACAGGTAGTCGATGAGTTGTTCCCAATATGGTATAATAGAACGCGGACCGACTGATCCGACCGCGCCAAACAAGACCAAAATGCCTATACGCCATTTATTGCTGCCGGTTTTCCTAGCCTACTGTATCGACGCTTGCTCATTACAGTACGGCTAGGTTACCTGGCTAATTTCCGAAAGGGTTTCTCGATCGCGTTCAAGTTGATTGACATAGACTTCGTCATGGAACTGGAGATTGCCATCGACCGATGCCTCTTCAATGGTCGAAACCTTGAGTGGATAATAGCGCTTGACAGAATGAAAAGGGAGGGGACGACGAGGGGCGTATTGGAGGTCTGGGTGGGTGGTGTAGAAGTCTGTCTCCGTGAATGCGGGTGCGTGGTGAAGAAGAGTCTTCACAATGCTGACATGACATTGAGTCCTGTAGTGACGCTGTCCTGCTCGTTGCGGCCTGACATCGGCTAGTGTGAGATCCTTGGCCTTCTTGAGATTATCAAGCATTGGCTGTAGAAGAAGATCTGCAGCGCGGCGAACACCCCAAAGCTCATATAGGACTGGAAATGTCCCGGATTGGACCTTGGACATTGAACCAGGGACCTGTTCAACGAAGATCGACGACGTGAGATTGATGTTGTCGTAGGTGAACATATGCGGGCCTTTGCAGAACTCCTTCGCCAAGGAGACGCCTCGATCGGCAAGTGAGGAGATGGTATTGAGGGCGGTGGTAAAGGACATCGAAAGGCCCGAGTGACTTAGCACCTCAATCATCTTCTTCGAGCTTCCAGTAGCCCAGGCAAACACCGTGAACATGAATTGATACATGGCACATGTATTGGACCGGACATGGAATGCCTGCACTGTCAATATATTACGAATCTGTGAATAGGGTGTAAGTAACACGAATAAATACTTGGCTGGACATCAGACTGACCACAGCTGCGTAACGATCCTTGTTCTCGGACGAGTAAGAGCCCTCTGTGGCCGCGGACAGCATTGCATACCACCACGGCATAGCCTCATCTCCTGTAATCGCAACACGGTCGCTCGTGTCCTTCTGATGGTACCCAAAGAGAGCGTTGACATCCCAAGATGCCAGGAAGTCTGCGGTGACACCAGCAACATTCATCCGCATGTCTGCCATCTTCGCCTCAAATTCTTCCTTGATCTTCGCGGAAGCGTACTCTCTTGCTAGCGGAGCCAACCAATCCTTGACTTTAGATTGGCACCACCACCACATGAGGGTAAGGATGGGCACGACAAACTTGCCATTCGAACGATAGAACGCGTTCTGATGTGCAACAAACTGTGTATTCCGTCGGTCGTATACTGTATAAAACAGCTCGGCTGGGCCGATCTGAATAAGTTCCAGCTCCTTCACCGCATTGACCGCTTTCTTCACCACGCCCGGTGTCGATACAGGAAAGGGGAAATCGGGGACCGCGCGCCCAGTGGGAAGCGATGAGAGTTTAGGGACACTCGAGGGAGGCTTGGTCGACGGTGTGAGATCGGATGCGGGCGGTAGGGAGTGATTTAAGGCAAGCAGTTCGTTGTCCATGTGAGTGTCTCCTCCCAGCTCAACTTGATCCTGGAACGGCGTGTCATCTCGCAGAACAGGGATTGCAGGTGACGAGGAACGGGATGGGGAGCCTGAGGTATCGACCTGCATTGGTGATGGTGATCTAGTAGAGCCTGGAAGTATGATTCCGCTGGATCCAACGCGTGACGGCGTCTCAGCTGAATACAGAACGGACTTGGGCTTGCGTCCTCGCGCGGTCCTGCCGGAGTGTGAGAATACATGTTGACTAACAGATTCTGATGCAGTTGTGCGTAGATCAGGTGTAGAATGTGATCGATTGAGTAGATTGACCTGAAACTCGCCGAACGGCGAAGGCGTTCCCATCGTTCTGGTGATAGCAGGACAGGTAGTCGATGAGTTGTTCCCAATATGGTATAATAGAACGCGGACCGACTGATCCGACCGCGCCAAACAAGACCAAAATGCCTATACGCCATTTATTGCTGCCGGTTTTCCTAGCCTACTGTATCGACGCTTGCTCATTACAGTACGGCTAGGTTACCTGGCTAATTTCCGAAAGGGTTTCTCGATCGCGTTCAAGTTGATTGACATAGACTTCGTCATGGAACTGGAGATTGCCATCGACCGATGCCTCTTCAATGGTCGAAACCTTGAGTGGATAATAGCGCTTGACAGAATGAAAAGGGAGGGGACGACGAGGGGCGTATTGGAGGTCTGGGTGGGTGGTGTAGAAGTCTGTCTCCGTGAATGCGGGTGCGTGGTGAAGAAGAGTCTTCACAATGCTGACATGACATTGAGTCCTGTAGTGACGCTGTCCTGCTCGTTGCGGCCTGACATCGGCTAGTGTGAGATCCTTGGCCTTCTTGAGATTATCAAGCATTGGCTGTAGAAGAAGATCTGCAGCGCGGCGAACACCCCAAAGCTCATATAGGACTGGAAATGTCCCGGATTGGACCTTGGACATTGAACCAGGGACCTGTTCAACGAAGATCGACGACGTGAGATTGATGTTGTCGTAGGTGAACATATGCGGGCCTTTGCAGAACTCCTTCGCCAAGGAGACGCCTCGATCGGCAAGTGAGGAGATGGTATTGAGGGCGGTGGTAAAGGACATCGAAAGGCCCGAGTGACTTAGCACCTCAATCATCTTCTTCGAGCTTCCAGTAGCCCAGGCAAACACCGTGAACATGAATTGATACATGGCACATGTATTGGACCGGACATGGAATGCCTGCACTGTCAATATATTACGAATCTGTGAATAGGGTGTAAGTAACACGAATAAATACTTGGCTGGACATCAGACTGACCACAGCTGCGTAACGATCCTTGTTCTCGGACGAGTAAGAGCCCTCTGTGGCCGCGGACAGCATTGCATACCACCACGGCATAGCCTCATCTCCTGTAATCGCAACACGGTCGCTCGTGTCCTTCTGATGGTACCCAAAGAGAGCGTTGACATCCCAAGATGCCAGGAAGTCTGCGGTGACACCAGCAACATTCATCCGCATGTCTGCCATCTTCGCCTCAAATTCTTCCTTGATCTTCGCAGAAGCGTACTCTCTTGCTAGCGGAGCCAACCAATCCTTGACTTTAGATTGGCACCACCACCACATGAGGGTAAGGATGGGCACGACAAACTTGCCATTCGAACGATAGAACGCGTTCTGATGTGCAACAAACTGTGTATTCCGTCGGTCGTATACTGTATAAAACAGCTCGGCTGGGCCGATCTGAATAAGTTCCAGCTCCTTCACCGCATTGACCGCTTTCTTCACCACGCCCGGTGTCGATACAGGAAAGGGGAAATCGGGGACCGCGCGCCCAGTGGGAAGCGATGAGAGTTTAGGGACACTCGAGGGAGGCTTGGTCGACGGTGTGAGATCGGATGCGGGCGGTAGGGAGTGATTTAAGGCAAGCAGTTCGTTGTCCATGTGAGTGTCTCCTCCCAGCTCAACTTGATCCTGGAACGGCGTGTCATCTCGCAGAACAGGGATTGCAGGTGACGAGGAACGGGATGGGGAGCCTGAGGTATCGACCTGCATTGGTGATGGTGATCTAGTAGAGCCTGGAAGTATGATTCCGCTGGATCCAACGCGTGACGGCGTCTCAGCTGAATACAGAACGGACTTGGGCTTGCGTCCTCGCGCGGTCCTGCCGGAGTGTGAGAATACATGTTGACTAACAGATTCTGATGCAGTTGTGCGTAGATCAGGTGTAGAATGTGATCGATTGAGTAGATTGACCTGAAACTCGCCGAACGGCGAAGGCGTTCCCATCGTTCTGGTGATAGCAGGACAGGTAGTCGATGAGTTGTTCCCAATATGGTATAATAGAACGCGGACCGACTGATCCGACCGCGCCAAACAAGACCAAAATGCCTATACGCCATTTATTGCTGCCGGTTTTCCTAGCCTACTGTATCGACGCTTGCTCATTACAGTACGGCTAGGTTACCTGGCTAATTTCCGAAAGGGTTTCTCGATCGCGTTCAAGTTGATTGACATAGACTTCGTCATGGAACTGGAGATTGCCATCGACCGATGCCTCTTCAATGGTCGAAACCTTGAGTGGATAATAGCGCTTGACAGAATGAAAAGGGAGGGGACGACGAGGGGCGTATTGGAGGTCTGGGTGGGTGGTGTAGAAGTCTGTCTCCGTGAATGCGGGTGCGTGGTGAAGAAGAGTCTTCACAATGCTGACATGACATTGAGTCCTGTAGTGACGCTGTCCTGCTCGTTGCGGCCTGACATCGGCTAGTGTGAGATCCTTGGCCTTCTTGAGATTATCAAGCATTGGCTGTAGAAGAAGATCTGCAGCGCGGCGAACACCCCAAAGCTCATATAGGACTGGAAATGTCCCGGATTGGACCTTGGACATTGAACCAGGGACCTGTTCAACGAAGATCGACGACGTGAGATTGATGTTGTCGTAGGTGAACATATGCGGGCCTTTGCAGAACTCCTTCGCCAAGGAGACGCCTCGATCGGCAAGTGAGGAGATGGTATTGAGGGCGGTGGTAAAGGACATCGAAAGGCCCGAGTGACTTAGCACCTCAATCATCTTCTTCGAGCTTCCAGTAGCCCAGGCAAACACCGTGAACATGAATTGATACATGGCACATGTATTGGACCGGACATGGAATGCCTGCACTGTCAATATATTACGAATCTGTGAATAGGGTGTAAGTAACACGAATAAATACTTGGCTGGACATCAGACTGACCACAGCTGCGTAACGATCCTTGTTCTCGGACGAGTAAGAGCCCTCTGTGGCCGCGGACAGCATTGCATACCACCACGGCATAGCCTCATCTCCTGTAATCGCAACACGGTCGCTCGTGTCCTTCTGATGGTACCCAAAGAGAGCGTTGACATCCCAAGATGCCAGGAAGTCTGCGGTGACACCAGCAACATTCATCCGCATGTCTGCCATCTTCGCCTCAAATTCTTCCTTGATCTTCGCGGAAGCGTACTCTCTTGCTAGCGGAGCCAACCAATCCTTGACTTTAGATTGGCACCACCACCACATGAGGGTAAGGATGGGCACGACAAACTTGCCATTCGAACGATAGAACGCGTTCTGATGTGCAACAAACTGTGTATTCCGTCGGTCGTATACTGTATAAAACAGCTCGGCTGGGCCGATCTGAATAAGTTCCAGCTCCTTCACCGCATTGACCGCTTTCTTCACCACGCCCGGTGTCGATACAGGAAAGGGGAAATCGGGGACCGCGCGCCCAGTGGGAAGCGATGAGAGTTTAGGGACACTCGAGGGAGGCTTGGTCGACGGTGTGAGATCGGATGCGGGCGGTAGGGAGTGATTTAAGGCAAGCAGTTCGTTGTCCATGTGAGTGTCTCCTCCCAGCTCAACTTGATCCTGGAACGGCGTGTCATCTCGCAGAACAGGGATTGCAGGTGACGAGGAACGGGATGGGGAGCCTGAGGTATCGACCTGCATTGGTGATGGTGATCTAGTAGAGCCTGGAAGTATGATTCCGCTGGATCCAACGCGTGACGGCGTCTCAGCTGAATACAGAACGGACTTGGGCTTGCGTCCTCGCGCGGTCCTGCCGGAGTGTGAGAATACATGTTGACTAACAGATTCTGATGCAGTTGTGCGTAGATCAGGTGTAGAATGTGATCGATTGAGTAGATTGACCTGAAACTCGCCGAACGGCGAAGGCGTTCCCATCGTTCTGGTGATAGCAGGACAGGTAGTCGATGAGTTGTTCCCAATATGGTATAATAGAACGCGGACCGACTGATCCGACCGCGCCAAACAAGACCAAAATGCCTATACGCCATTTATTGCTGCCGGTTTTCCTAGCCTACTGTATCGACGCTTGCTCATTACAGTACGGCTAGGTTACCTGGCTAGTGTCTATCTGGGACTCTGGGTGATGCTCCAGTTGGGCATGTGCATCATGTCCAGTTCCTGCTGCGGAAAATCACTGGGATTCGGTCAGTTGTTGGGGAGGGAGCCTCGAGCTCGCCCGATTGGAGGGCTTCCACAAGCGACCGTTCCTCGATGGGACCTTGTGCCGTCATCTACCTACCTACCTACCTACTTCCAGTCGAAGGGGAACAGTACAGAGGGAACAGTACAGAGGCACGTGAGTGCAGCTTCAATGGTGCGTGAGACACATTTGGGTAATTTTGTGTTTGCTGCATGCTAGGTGTATTCAACGGGGTCCGGTAGGAGTACTGTGGCGCAAAGCAAGCCCGTCCTCTCGTGTACCTATTTGTTACCCTGAGGGGCTCGAGTCAATCCGAAAAGCAGGTGAATGTGTTCCATGAGTACACCTCAGGCTGGTGTATACAATGCTCTTCCGTTCACGAGATTTAGTGTCCAGCCACGTCGATGATCGTGCAGGCCATTCCTCGCCGTTCGGCACTTGGCCGCTATCGGGACCATTTGTAGCCACAGCGAGCTACAGCGAAGCGCGGTACTGTCTGTATTGATACTTCCCAGTTGCTAGGTGTCCTCGCTGAAGTTATGAAAGTGACGGAACAAGCTGTAAAGCAGCCTTGATTGTGGTCGGTTGGTAGGACTCTCAGGGATCAGATACGTGTCTAATTGCTTTCTTTGGCTCTGCACAGTGGTTTACCGCTACATGATCTACTTAGTCATTGGCTACAACAAACTGGGTGCTCGTAGAAGGTCGGACAAGAGGAGGAAGATAGAAAATTGAATCTCACCTACTAAAGCCTACTAAGTACGAGTTTTCGGAATATCTTCAAGTGATCGGTAACATTAGATTGAAACATCAACAACCGGTGCGAAGCCAGTTCAGTCTCGTCCTGTCTCGTCCAAGCAGAGCGCTAGAGCTTGAAGTTGAAGACAAGTCAGCAGAGGGTTGGCGAGGCACGGGAAATGTGCACGGACGCGCGAGTGATCACCCGCTGGGTGGGTGGGACTGGGGTGGGAATCGGGATAATCGACCTGGTGCAGGCCAGGTGCAGGCTGCAATGGTATCAAGCAGGTGGAATAGCGACATTACATAGTTTGATGATGTATGAAACAGAGGCTTGGTAGGGTGGGTCGACGAAATTAGCAATTCAAAGTGATGGAGAGGAAGTAGTTGGCGATCAGCGACAGTACACGTAAGTATCGACTGTGGGTGGCGCGGTTGAGCAAAGCCAAAGCAGGACGAGCTTGAGAGGCACCTGCCTTGCTTGACTGACGTTGCGGCAGGCTCGGCCCGACGTTGCGAGTGTAATTCAATGATTGGCAATGATTGGCCCACGGAAACCGAGGATCATGAGAGCTGCGTCTCGCGATCTGCTGATTGCTGTCCACGCGTTCCCTGCCCCTTCCTCCGCTTTCTCTAAGCTTACTCCAAGTTTGTAGGTCACGCTACATACGGCTCGTTCTCAGTGTCTCCGTCGGCAATCACTGTACGCACGGAGATACTGCGCATGGAACGAACCCAGGACAGAGCATGAAATGCATGAAACTTAGATGAAACCCAAAGGAACACACACTAGCTCTTCGTGAAGCTATAAAACCTGCGATGAGCACTCGTCCAATCCTCACTTCCTCATCACCATGAAGCTCTCAGCCATCTTCGGAACCCTTCTCACTGTGATCTCGTGTGTGCTGGCGACGCCTAACCCTATTGCAGGCAGCGGTTGGTGGCCAGTCTTTTTCTTGCCTTGCCCGCTCCTTGACATATTCTGTAGACACGATTGTCGTTCGCGACCCCTCAATCTGGTATAACTCGGCACTGAAGGTGGGTTTCTCTACGTATCACGCGCTCTCCCACAAGGTTAATAATCCTCCTAACCCCAGAAATACTACGTCTTCTCGACGGATCACGGTGTTAGGATCTTGACCAGTACTGCTTTGACCGGGTTCGTCCCTCTTCTCCCCTTTGTATCCTGTTCTTACTATTCGACCTTCACAGCCCCTGGACGATCGCCGGCTCCGTCCTTCCCAGTGGTTGTTCCAGCATTGCACAGGATGGCAACTGTAATGTCTGGGCGCCTGATGTCAATTATATCAACGGCCTTTATACCGTCTACTACTCCATTTCCTCGCTTGGAAGCCAGAACTCCGCCATCGGAGTCGCGACAAGCCCGTCCATGGAGCCTGGAACATGGACTGATCTTGGAAAGGTCATCGGCAGTGCGACCGGAGATGTGTACAATGCTAGTGAGCATTCACGAGTTCAAACGAGAGACTTCCTTCTCATGACATTCTCTGTGCAGTTGACCCGAACATCATCGACGCTAACGGTCTGAAGCTGGCCTTTGGCTCATACTGGACCGGCGTTTATCAGATTGGATTGTGGCCGGGTGTGAAAGATCAGGCTTCCGTACGTCGCTCATAATATATACAGGGCTACTATCATTGACGAAGTCGTCTAGTCTCTCCCTGGAACGCATCTCGTTGGCAATAGCGGCCGCCCTGCAGAAGGTGGCTTTGTCTACAAGCCTGCCAGCCAACCGTACTATTACTTCTTCTTCTCCGATGGAATTACTCCTCTTGTTGGCGTACGTAACAGTCCCTGTACCACTGTCCAGCATGAGTCCTGACGCACATATTTAGGCTACCAGCCACCCCGCCGCCGGAGCCGAATATAAGGTGCTTGTCGGACGTGGCGCAAGTGGACAGGGACCCTTCTACGGGCAAAATGGCAATGAGCTGACGCTGACCACCACACCACCGACGGGCACCCTCGTTCTCGGCTCGCACGATAACGTTTATGCTCCTGGTGGTGCGTGAACTGGACTCTTCGTGCATGACTCAAGCTGACTGTCGTCTAGGCCAGAGCGTGTTCCTCGACCCAGTGAGCAACCGCGATGTGATGGTGTACCACTATGTCAAGCTGAGCGACGCCATTGGCGGCCCGTCATACCTTGGTATCAACTACCTCGATTTCTCATCTGGATGGCCAGTGGTTGTCTCGTAATGGTCTCCATAGATAGTCCTTCATAATTAGGTTCACAAACAGAATGGTCTACGAGTATCAGGTAGTAGATACCCAAGTGTATATTTTTGTTTCTCGGAATGAATGCTGGTTCTGTGCTTCAATTGCTTGGGTCAACGGTCGTGGTCCACTGGGTCGTGGTCCACTTGACAGTGTAAATAGTTCGTCCAAGAGTCACTATCTGCACTACACGAATATTCACAGAAATCCGATCGCAATCTTTCCCAGACGGCACGGGCGCGCTTTGCATACTTATGTTATCGGTGCGTCGAGCAGGTTTGCATTCGTTCTCCAGTCCGCCGCCAGCTATGAGTCTGACAGGACTGCACAATTGAGAGAGAGCATGACCCGCCCCGATCAGTGATGCAAGGACCGGATTGAACCGAATCGGACCCCCTCCGCCTTGCCTTCGTACTGCATGCCGCCAGGCCCCGCTTTCAACTGGCTCTGTGTCGCGTCATCTGCAGTCGACGTTCTCTCTCATGCGGCGCGTATAAGAGCGGCGCAAGCCACCGGTGGCGCGATTTACCGGACACGACCCACGCGTCCTCAGTCAAAGCCAACAACAGGAGACGAGGTCTTGCTTGACACAAAGGTGCGTCTTGCCTGCCTTTACTCGACTACTTCGAACAAATAAGACACCAGACAGGTACTGTCGCCCAAGACCCTCCAGCAAGACATGTTCGCGTCCAGCCTAAGATAAAAACAGCGACATCAATCGTAACAGAGGAGCCAAAGATCGTACGCCGTGGCCGCTCCTTCTCAGATACCTTTGTTGACTTCTAGGCAGGCCCCAGCTAAGTCGAGCTTCAGCTCGGTCGCGCCAACGGTTTTGGAATCGTCGCTCGAGAAACATCTTCCAAATGACGCGCCAGTTCTTCATGTCGAAGATTTGCCAACTCACGCCGTAGAAGACGTGCCCACTTTTCCTATCAAGGACTCGCCGGTTCCATATGCTGATGGCTCGCCTGAGCCCCAGTCGGCACCCATCTCCTCCTCTCCTCGGCCCCAGCCAGTACCTTCTGACCCTGTCCCGCAAGACGAGCCAGAACTTGTTCTCGAGCGCGTCAGCCATAGTCCGGAACTAACATCAACACCTCGCAACCTGTCATCGTCCAAAGTACCTTCATCTCGTATTGCCCGTCTGTTCCACTATGGAGGTATGCCTCGCCCCAGCATTCGAGCTTAGGAAATTCATGACATCGCTCAGGATTGGCCGCTTCTCTTGGTTATGGCGCTGCGTCTGAGCTTGTGCGCCGGACTGGAAGCAGTGGAAATAGCGGCTCCTCACTTGTCATGACCGAAGCGAACATCAAGCGATTGGTCACAAAGCTATCGCAAATGCGTGGCGCAGCTCTGAAGCTGGGTCAATTCCTCAGTATCCAAGGTATAGCGAGTTTGGCAATGCCGAAATGTTGCTCCAACTGACATCTCTTCAGACACACATATCCTTCCGCCTGAAGTCGACCAGATTTTCCGGAGAGTTCAGGATAGTGCTCATTACATGCCGGATTGGCAGATGGAGGTTTGTGGCCATTATGTCATCCATTCCGATACCAACAGTACACAGAGAGTCATGCAGGATGCGCTCGGTGTTGACTGGGCATCCAACTTCGTATCTTTCGAACGCATACCGTTTGCGGCTGCGTCGATTGGCCAAGTGCACCACGCTGTCTTGAAGCCCGAGTTGTCTCCAACAAACGATGGCCTTCCTGTGGCGGTCAAAATCCAATTCCCGAATATTGCGAATTCAATAGAAAGCGACTTGGGATATATCAAACTTCTATTGACTGCTGGAAGTCTTCTACCCAAGGGTCTTTTCCTGGACCGGACAGTTGCAGTAGGCGTCAATTCCCTTGCCTAGTGAGCATTGCTCATGTACTTTGTTTAAGGTTATGAAGGGTGAGCTGGCGGATGAGTGCAATTACACTAGAGAAGCGACTTTCGCTAAGCAGTTTGCTTCCAACCTGGAGCAGGACGAGCGATTTAAGGTTCCGTGGGTATGGGATGGCAGTACGGAGCGTGTTTTGGTAATGGAGCACATAAACGGCGTCAGCGTCGGGGAAGCAGACGTCAAGGCGCTCTCACAAGTGGACCGGAACGACGTTCGTGCACTCTCACCGATATTCCAGAAGGATTGACCTGATCCTCGTACAGATCGCATCCCGAGTGATAGAACTCTGCTTGAAAGAGCTCTTCCAGTTCCGCATGATGCAAACGGATCCGAACTGGACGAATTTTCTCTGGGACTCAAGAGAGCGCAAGATCGGCTTAGTCGACTTCGGTGCTACGAGAGAATACTCGAAGGTGTTCATGGATGGGTGGTTAGGGCTGCTTGAGGCTGCTGCGTCTGATGACTGGCAAACATGTGTCGACTTGAGTCTCAAGGTTGGTTATCTTACGGGAGAGGAGGACCCGGTATGACAGTTCACCCGTAGACTCAGTCACCATCGACTGACAATGCTGCAGATGATGCTCGACGCACACGTCAAATCCATGACCTTGCTCGCAACGCCGTTCAAGGCTACCACCGTCCAGCCATTCTCATTTGGACCTAGAAGCCAATGGGCAGACATCACGGCCGAAATTCGAGCGCAGATTCCGGTTATGCTGCAGCATCGACTCACACCTCCGCCTCGAGAGACGTACAGTCTTAATCGCAAACTCAGCGGGGCGTTCCTCCTCGCAGCGAGGCTGGAAGCCTCCATAGACACAAAACGTATTTGGGATGTCGTCGTAGGGCAGTATCGCGCTGGTAAAGCGTAAGATTGATTATAGATCGCCTATTTAGATAACGGGGGCAAATTTCTAATAACCAAGAAGAGAGAAAGAACTGGGGACTGTATGCAGTCACCATTCGCTTTGATGCTTGGTCGTGGGCATCATGAACCCACAATGACAGCAATTGTCATTGAGCTGTGGAGTGGAAGTGCACTCCCTTGGGAGCTGGGGGCTCCGGAATCGACATCGCGCCGCCACTCTCAATGTCAAATTCAAGATCTAAGGTTGGCTATTGGTCGCTTAGTCTGAATTGTGATGTCAGTGAGACTATGGGAGACGCACGTTTCTGCTTAAAGCCGGGGCATTGGAAGGCTGAGGACTCTGGGGGGGAGACGTCCTACGCGTAGACTGCGCGCGCGATGGCGCATTGTTAGTGACTTCAGACACGCCAGGATTGAGCTCTGATGTCGTAGCTGCCGTGTTGTGTTCTGCGAGAGAACGCAGATAGTCGGCGTGCTCGGTGCGCACCCCGGTCAAAGTGGTAGACCGACTCATGTTCAAGGAAACGCTATGGTAGGGGACACGACTTCGTGACAAACCCTAGTCACAATTTTGGAACTGCTAAGGCTCGGTCATATCAGCCCCGATTTTTCTGAAACTGTGTAGATAGACTCTAATTCGATGTCTCTTCATTGTGGCTGGGACATATTTGCTCGATATTAAGTTTCGAAAATTCAGCAACCGATTTGGCCGCTAACGTGACGTCATCACTGCCGCCACGCATTTGCCTCGCGTTGGATAGACAAAACTACATGCCTGAACCCTCTCTGCACCTCTCAGCAACCATGCCCCGCACAAAATCTCGCTATGCGCGCTCCCGGAACGACACTGGACAGTATTCTGCCCTCTCATCTACTCAATCCATCCCTCCCGAGTCTGTACCTCCATCCCCAAGCCAAGCATGGTCAGATTTCGACGTCGACATGGGGAGCGTTCACGAGGATGAGCTGGAGCCGATGGTTGACGACTCAGACGATGGCTACAGCGCCGATTCCGATGGCTTTGACTCTAATGATGAATGGGAGGCCCTCACACAAATTGGTGCTCTTCCACATGACGAGCGCCGTTACAGACGCCGACAGACTGCGAAAGCGGCCATGCGGCAGGCCGAATATCGAGAGGATGGACCAATTCACAAGGCTGGAGGAGCAAAGAGCATGGCAGGCAAGAAGCGGGGCCCGTACAAAGTTGGTGGTAATGCGGAAAGAACTGCTCGGAGAAAGCGTCAGAAGATTCGAGAGGAGTATGGAAATGTCGATGATCTCACCGACGAGAAGAGGGAGGAGATGGAGAGGCGCCTTGCTCAGACCACACAGAAGTCTGCACCCACACAGAAGGACGGTAAACTTACTGCCTTCTTCCAACCAAAGCCACGACGACAGCCATCTCCTGTACCCGATCTTGTCGATATCAGCGACTCGGATGACGATATCACGCTAGTGTCCCCAGCCCACACAATAGCAGCTCAGGCAGCACCTACTCCAGTGACGCCGCCAGAGCCACCCCTTGCAATGGAGGAGGAGGAGTCGAGTGACGAGGCATCAGATGGTCCAGAGCAGGAGGCGGTGAATGCATCTGTACAGGCCACGGAGGCAATTGCAGAGTGGACGGAGGACGTGCTGAATGACTCGACGCCTCAGTCACCTGCTGAGTTAGAGGCGCTGGCACGAGAAGGATTGAAGAAGTCGAGGCAGAAGAAAGACTACCGCTCGGAGCTGCTTTTTGCTAGTTTAATCGATTTCTACCGCTGGATGCCCCGCATGGGACGTCTCCGTGCTTCGGTTCGAATTGCAAAGAACTGGGGTCGGGGTGGTGCATTCTCTCGGGTTATCTGCGAGCAGGCCAGACATTTCGAGGCGAGAGGGTCTCTCAAACCGTCTCGTCAAGGGCAGAGGAGCCGTGCGGAGTCCATGCTTGACAACGAGGCTATGCTCATGGGTATACAGTGCTGGTTGCGAACTTTGGAGGTTGGCACAGTGAGTGTTCAGAGCGAAGAAAGGATTTGCAACACTCACCTGTCTTGATTAGGTTAAACCTCAGCTTCTTCGCAAACACGTTAACGAGACGTTACTACCGTCGCTTAACCTTCGAAAGAAGACCATCTCAGTCAAGCAAGCACGACGATGGCTGTATAATCTTGGCTATCGACGAAAGAAACACAGCAAAGGTGTATACTGGGATGGCCATGAGCGAAAGGATGTGAAGAAGCGGAGACTTGAGTACATCGCAGAACTGACGGGCATTGAAAGGTACGGAGGCATTCCAGCATCATAAAGCCTAAAGTCTGATAGAACGATTCAGATTCATGTCTATTTATGACGGTCCAGACATGGCTGAGACGAAGCCTACCTTGAAGGATGGCGAGAAGGAGCATGTCATTGTTGTGCATGATGAGACAGCATATCATGCAAACGACTACCAGAACCAGTCGTACTACTTGAAGCCGGGTGAGCAGGTGTTAAAGAAGAAGGAGCGTGGGCGTTTGATCATGACCTCGGGCTTCTTGTGCCAGCGTCATGGGAATCTGGCATTGCCGCCGGACATGGTTGAAGCAAATGCGAAGATGGGACCGGGAGAACAGTTGAAGAAGACTGATGCTCGTGTTACCATCTGTCCAACATCCAAAGCTGGCGGTGACTCGTACTGGAATATGGACCAGATGATCGAACAGGTGAGTGCATATTGTGTCGATCTGAGCATAAAATTCATGTCATGAACAGATGCACGATGCGATCAAGATTGCTCACCGCTTGTATCCAAATGCCGTCATTCACTGGATCTTCGACAACTCCTCTTGCCATGGCAGTCTTGCTAAGGATGCCCTCTCAGCCCAAAAGTTGAATGTCGGTCCAGGTGGTAAGAACACGCCTCACATGCACGACACAGTGATCCCAATGGACAACCCTTTTGGGAAAGGTGGTCAGACGCAGAAGATGCAGTTCGATGATGTCTTACCGAACGATCACCCTTTCAAGAAGTACGAAGGACAGCCAAAGGGACTTCGTGTGCTTGCAGAGGAGCGAGGGTACACGCTGAACAATAAAGGTAAACGCTTGATTGGAGAGTGTGCGGACTGCAAACGCAAGAAATCTCGCAAGCCGCATCTTGATAATCTTACTGAAGAAGAGCTTCGTCGCATTGAAGGAGATGATGAAAATGACAGTGACGAAGAGGAAGAGCGGCCAGTAGACTGTTGCCTCAAACGGCTGATCTCGATGCAGGCGGATTTTCGGAATCAGAAGTCCATGCTTCAGATTGTTTGCCGTTTTTCTGTCTTTGTCTTGCAGCAATGACTGACAGGGTTTTCAGATTGTCGAAGAAGCGGGCGACGTGTGTCATTTCCTTCCAAAGTTCCATCCAGAGCTCAATCCAATCGAGTACTATTGGGGTTGGACCAAGTACTACTTCCGGGAACGGTCTACAGGCAACTTTGCGCATGCTCAGAAGCTTGTCAATGAGGCGCAGCTTGCGTGCCCGTTGATCACGATTCGGAAGTTCTTTCGACGTGCATTCAGATATCTACAGGTGTACAAGTTGGGAGCTACTGGTGTACTTGCCGAGTTTGCAGTGAAGAAGTTCAAGAGCCACCGTTCAGTGATGGCAAAGGATCTGGAGGTCGCGCAGGCGGAGTGGGAGGAGAAGCAGGCGAAGCTGACCCGTCGTGGGGCCTAGATTAGTACTTATTCTTGTCGATGATCCGTCTGAAATTGGCCGCTTGCAACCCTAGTTTTTCCCACGGTCCAAAACACCGGATTTGAGCGTTTTGAGCCTTGTTTCCTTCTTAAAATGAAATTTTGGCCCAAAAATACAAAAATTCCGGGTTGACATGAAGTCGTGTCCCCCACCATACGACCGAAGGAGAAGAACGGAATAGATAACCCGTCTGCGGAGAAACGAGTTTAGACTACGTCATAAAAGCTTGTTGTTGAACTCACGAATGATGATGGATCCTAGAACGACGAACGAAACAATGGGCTGCAACACCGTAGCCAGAAGTTCCGCTTGATTTTGCGGTGGGTTGTGTGGCTCGGGGAGACGCGATAGCGCCAAAGTTGACACAAAGATAGCGCCAACACCCATCTATGGAGAAACAGATGAAGCAGGAGTAGAAGTGATACGGAAGACACACTCACAGGTCCGAAGTGTCCTGAAAACAACGCCTCTCGCCAAGTCCTGATCTCGGGGATCCACTTGAACAGAAAGAGAATGGAGGGAATCCGACGGAGCGCCAAGATGGCGATGAAGAGGACGACAAGGCGCCATGGTTGGATTCCATACTGCGGCATGTTGAATGACTCAAAGGGAAGCCAAGCTCCGATGTACACAAAGCATGCACAATTCAGGACAAGGTCGATGACGGAGGCAAAGATTTCGTCTTCGGTGTGCGTGTTAAAGTTACCATCCCAGGAGATGGCCGTGCCTTCGGGGTTTCAGACGGTTTCAGAGAACAGAAAGGAAGGTGACGCACCAGCAGCAAACGCAGCTAGGAGATCGTCACTTCCAATGGTACTGGCAATGCCAATCGTGAATAGGGCCAGTGCAAGATATTGAGCGACATATGATTCGCGATCTATGTAGCCTCTGTTGTGGGACAGTTTTATCAACCAAGAGAAACCTATGCCTGAGGTTGCCGTGTCAGATCATTTTGGGTAATCGATTCCAGCCGGACATACCCAGAAGAGCGCCGAGTACAGTTCCCAGTATGACTTCGTCTGTTCGGAGATGGGTAATGAGTATTGTGATGAGAGGGTATGAAGCGGACTTACAAAGCCAGCCAATGAGAAACCACTTCCCGATGGCCTCACGCGTTGTGCTCTCAACAGTAAGGTAGATCGAGATCGTAAGGAATGGGTAAGCTGATTTACACGAGGTGGAGTTAAAATGAGGGAGGCTTTGGAGAGGGATCACGCACCCAGTCCATCATTAGCAGCAGATTCCGCGGACAGGATTTGGCGTAGATTGATGGGGACATGTTTTGTGGCAAATTTTCCACCTGATACAAGAAAAGGTTAGTAAAGCGTGGGGTATGTATAGGTGTAGAATCTAGTAGACTCCGGTGTACTGACCTACAATCGCTGCAGAGATAATGGGGTCCGTCGGCGTAAGACAGGCAGCAATCGCAAGGCATGAAACGAAGTCTAGGACTGGAAATAGACCCTTGAGTAGACCTGCAGTGCATTGCGGTGTGAGTGCTCCATATTGCTCGTCATGCTAGTCAGACACACCGGCAACGATGACCCAACCGATGGCCATGGTGGGGACGACCATGACGAGGAGGCTTTTACAATGCTTCGCCATGTAAGACCGGGGAAGTTCGACTCCGATAGCGAAAAGCCCAGTAGCGAGTACTAACCGGGTGACTTCGAGAGTGACGGCTTGTGTCGTCGACCCCCAGTCTCTAGGATCGAATATACCGGCGACATGTGGCCCCATGAGTACTCCGAAGGCGGTCCCCAGAACTACTTCGTTGATGTACAGCTGATAGTATTCACAGGACAGTGAGTCAAATATGGCCAACCTTGGGCTAGCTGCTCACCTTTTCCTTGACTAGCAGGGAGCACATGGAGAACTAAACGCCCGCCTATGTCAGATGCGCCTGAAGGTGTGCGAAAAAGCTGGGACCCACAGCAACAACGAAGCCGCCCAAGACTATGTAGGCGAGTCCGGGTGAAGTAACCTGTTAAACTGTGTAATCGCTCAACGGGAATTGCACAAAGACTGCAGAATACAGACTTCTACAAAATCCGAGGATGACAAGCCCATGGCGTCCAGAGGAGCCGTGTCGGAAGAGAGAGTAAGAGGCCAAGACACTTTGGCGCCAAAAACATATGGGATATATTGATGGCTATTTATATTTTCTGGGTGTAATTGGCTCACTTCGCATTCGAGTTAGGTCCTGTTCTCGAGTATCTGGGGTGAATGAAAGTATCAATCCTAGATAGATCACGCAAGTGAAATCCTATCGGTGATGCTTAGAAGCAAACAGAACAAGTAAGATATCATGGGTCATTGTATGTAGTCAATAAGAGCCTGAGTTGTAATGATCAAGACCACAGAAAGAGATGGCGAATAGGGTACCTGAGCTACGTAGACAGCTCTGTAGCACATGAAGCGAGTAATCTGAGCGGTGCTAAGCTGGTAAGCAAAACAAGTGAGTTATCATTGCATGAAGGTGATCGGAGCCTCTTGTTATGAATACTAAGAAAAAGATCTGGGCCCGATGTGAGGTGCTTTTGCTAAGTGGGCCGCTTTGCAACGTATACAGCAAACAACCACGTCGCTCTTATACGGAGGATCACTTGTCACTCTGTTGTTTCAGGTCCTCAAAGAACGCCTTGACGTCGGCGTCACCCACGACCTTGCCTTCATTCGCGAACGGCCGAAGGTAATTGACCAGATTATCACTAGAAAATATGAGCACGCGCATCCTTATCGAGCTGGGATAGATCACTGACCGCATTGCATTGAATGCATGTATGCCGTTTATGGCCTTTTCTCGTGGAAGATGATTGAGCGCTCTCATGCCCAGCTCTTCGAGTGAAAGCCCCGAGTCCGGGTCCTCCGGAGGTTCATAGGTTTCCTCTTCCTTCAGAAGACATGTGTTGGCTTCCAAAGATATTAGGCACGTCGCGCAGCGACACCACCGATCGCGGAAGTCGTCCGTGAGGAATACATCCCCAGCACCGAGTTCCGAAGACTCAGAGTCAAGGATCCTCTGAGCGACATCGTTTACCGGCGGCGCTAGACATATGATACGAGGTTTCTTGGCATCACGTTCATCTGACTCTGAAGGGGAGAGGGCGCGTTTTGATGGTACTTGTGCGGGTGTAGCATCAGCTATAGCGAGGGATTCCGTAGGCTGAGATCCAGAGGCACCGATGACAGTCCAAGGATGCGCGATAGACTCTCGTGACACCATGAGGCAGCCAGTAGTTCCAGCGTAGCGGCGTAGAGTAGGAATTTTGCGAACACATGCTGCACAAACCAGGGAATCATAATCTTCCGCGCGTATAAGTGGGGGAGGAAGTCCCGATGAAGACGCTTCAGATGCAGCATCGTCTACATCGCTTTCAGGTGCGGGCTCGTGAGCGGTTCCAGATGACACCGGTGGTTCATAGGGACCAGGCTTTTCGCGAAGATTACAACATGATTCGTGAAACCAGTCCTGCGATCGCTCAGGAAAGTGCCGTGCACGGAAGTATGAAGCTCACCTCACAGGAGAGGCACTGAATCATGGTTTCTCTCTCCGTATTAGGATCGTAAGGTCGTCCGCATCGACAAAACACGCCTTGAAAGTTTTGCGGGTACGCGTTGGATGTATTTGGATCTTCAGGGTGCTTATGAAGCTGGCATGGATGAGAAAGGGCTGAGGTCGGACAGTCGCATCGAAAGTCTCGTTTGGGGAAACTGTAGGCTATGTAAGAACATGCTAGTGACCAAAACGCGCTACACGCACAGCTCAATTTGCTCGTGGTCGGTGTGGCACGCGATTGAACACGCAGAGCAAATTCCACGTGGGACATTACACGTCACGCAGAGATAGACAGGCTGTCTAAATGAATATTCAGTCGTCAAGAACGTGCTAGCCGCGGATGTACAGTAGACACCTGATGGGGCCAAGGGGATATGTGCATTGGCTGAATTGATGAGGGAGAGCCTCGGATGCCTCCTTGAGTAGATTGTCCTGAGATTCGATGAATTCTTGAAGCGTAGCCTCCATTCTGCGTCCTATTTCCGGGCAGGTGGTGGTCGTGAACGAAGGAATTTGTGGCACGTGATAAGTTTACAGCTTTGATCAGTGCCATCACCGTCCATACCCTCCAGAGTCGCAATTACTACGACCGAGAAACGACCGTGGTTGTTCGGCCACCTCCTGCACAAAAAATAGCTACGCCGGCCAGCCGTGTTGCATATGCACGCGCTAACCTGTCCAATTGACTCAATCCATCATGATCTTGTGAGCTTCCTGGAGGCGCCAATTCATCTTTCTACCCAGACTGTATAGACTTACGTTGTTGAAGACGCGGGGAACCTTACTACATGTCAGGAGTGCCGGCCTGATAGCGATCAATGCGAACTTCGGCGGAAGATGCCGCCACTTAGTGCTGTTCACAGTGAAAAACTGTTCAACACGAAACGGACTCCCTAAACTAAACGCTGGACCATATCAGCATCGCTCTGAGAAAGGTGCGCTCTCATACATGTCGTCACAGCTGTAGTATCCACTGACACTGCAGCACGGGCGCTAAGATGTTCTTCTGCATCAATTGCGGCACCGCGTTAGTTGACAAGTCATCCGCCCAAGCCTATAAAGACTGCATGTACCCAGGGCCATGCCTTCTGGACATACTATCTACCCCGCTATCATCATCCGCATCTCGACTCTCGCACGCTCATGGCGTTCTTCATGAGCAATCAGGTCCGGAACAGCTTTAACGAAGGCGAATTCCTGGGCATGAATGCGACAGCGGCGAGGACAGCTTTCACCCAGGCCATGCCCAGTGGACTTGCGTCCATAATCTCTGCCCTCAGCTCGCACACTATACTACTCGATTGGCTTCTTCTTGCGTTCCTCCGATGGTTGTACGATCTATACTACTCCTTGTCTACGAGGCGCATCTGGCTCTACGAGAAGCTCTGCCAATGGATTTGTTTTGAGGTCGAGTTCAACAACAACGACGCGTCTCAAGGTATGTGTTTGTTTTCTTCTGTTCTTGGATCCTAACTGATCGCCATACACAGTCTGGATAATGACTTGGCTTTCAAAGCAGCCGTCATTCTGTGAGTTTTGAGCATATTGTTGTTGGGCGCTTGAGTTCTGACAGTCGTTCTGCAGCCAAAGCGCGCCATATAAAGTTTACTCGGTTATCTTATGGCATCAGGTCCGCTTCTTTAGGGCATCACGGCCCAATCGACGAGAAGATACGAGAGATGACATATCTTCCCAACTCCAATACACCTTTCTCTTTCTGGTTCAAAGGGCATTACCTGACAGTGACCTATGGCGTTGCTGGCTTTGGCGGCGGCGGCGGAGGTCGCTCGTATTCGTGGGGCGGCAGTCCTCCTTCGCCGCCTGGATCAGCGTGCCCAATCACAATAAGGTGTGAACTATGCTCGCTCCCAGAAGTAGGCTTATCTGTCTGTAGCTACATAGCCCCATGGCCACATTCCCGAGCAATTATCCTCGATCTGCTTGAGGACGCTCGGAAAGCGTACGCGTCCAGTATAGTGCATCAAACACATATCTACACGAAGTTAGTCGATTACTTCATTTGTGAAGGCCCTGACTGACAGTGGGACAGTGGGACATACCGTGGTGGTCAGAATTGGACCCTCGCATCCAGCAGTCCAAAGCGCAGCTTTGATTCTATTATCTTGAACCCGGCAATCAAGGGCATGCTGCTTGAGGACGCCCACAACTTCATGAACAGCAAGCAGTGGTACGCCAGGCGAAATGTTCCATACAGACGTGGCTATCTTTTGGTTGGTCTTTTCTCACTTCTACGCCATGCAGAAGTGCTCAATGCTCGTGATTAGTACGGAGAGCCTGGGTCTGGAAAGACTTCCTTCATTTCGGCCATCGCAGGGGAGCTCGAATTGGATATATACATTATCTCGCTGTCGCAGCCAGACATGAATGACATGACTCTGGCTAGCCTCTTCAGTAGCCTTCCCGGTCATTGCATTGCTCTACTGGAAGATGTCGATGCCGCATTCACGACCTCCCTCAATCGAGATGCGCCTGACGATGCGAAGCCTTATGCATGGTCACCATTACCGGAACATAAGTCGAAGTAGATATCTACCCTTCACAGACGAACGTAAGCTAACATCATACCCAGCGTCAGTCTCAGCGGCCTCTTGAATGCACTCGATGGCATTGGTGCCCAGGAAGGACGAATTCTTTTTGCGACCACGAACAAGTACGGTTCACTTGATCCGGCGCTCACACGTCCTGGACGCATGGATATCCACATCGAATTCAAGCTCGCTGCCAAGTACCAAGCTTGTGATCTGTTCAAGCGGTTCTTCGACCTTTCGTACGAGGATGCAAATGACGAGCCTTTCCAAGAAGAGTCACATCGCGATTCTATCGACGCTGACACAGATCCGTCATGCTCTTCTTCCTCAATGCTTTTGGCGTTGGAGTCGACGTCGTCTCCCGCTGGACCGACTCCCCCAGCGACCCCTCCTCACTCGCCGTCATTCATCTTCACTGGCGAACTGCACACGACCAAGGTCCCCAGGCTCTCGCAGCAGCGACTAGAAGAGCTTGCCGAAGCATTCGCGGATGCCATTCCTGAGTTCAAGATCTCGATGGCGAGTCTCCAAGGCTACCTAATGCTGCACAAGACGACGCCGGTGGCTGCGGTCGAAGGCGCCAGAGCTTGGGTCGATGAGATTCAGAAGGCGGCGGCGCTGGGTCGGTTCAACGAATACCCTAAAAGCCAAGGTGGGATACGACGAAGTGGGGGTGGGGGGCATGCGCGGAGAAGCCCAACGTGGAGGCCGGTGAATTCCACATGGTCCAGGTTGCCGTACTCTGCTAGTAATGGGTTCATTTCTGATTGAGAAGGACGATAAGCTCTATTCCAACATCACCAATATTGCCAATATCATCGTCCATGGTATACACACATCTAAGACTATCAGATAACTCTGGCGACATGGCAAGCGGCGAAACTCGCTGTTAGAGTAAGTTGCCTATACTCTACTGCCATGATGTGTGAAATTTCCGCCCGTTGCCTCGTTAGCGCAAGTTACTCAGTAACTCACAACACGATATCAGCGAAAACAATCACGGGCGGGCATGCTCCAACGGTGCTGAAATCTCCAGTCCATTTTCGTTCATCCCAAGTTACTTGCGGCTAGCCTTACTGCGTAGGCAGTGCTGTCCACGGGTCTCTACTCCCCATCTCAATCTATGAGTCATCCATGTCATCCCCCCGCAGCATGACGTTGCTGCGCCACGCTGCCCCGCACACGTCATGCATCCTTGGCTCGGCATCCAAACGAGCGCTCCTTATAAAGCGTCGCGTGAGCAAGGTATCTCAACAAATATCCATCATGTCCAGTATCATCAACAAGATCAAATCCAAGACCGGCACCCAGAGCCAGAACAAGGGCGAGGAGGAGCAGCAGTTCTCTATCCAGCCTCATCCTGCTGTGTGTTTCCTTCCATTCATCCAGTGCTTCATGCTGATTGTGCTATAGAGGACCAATGACCCAGCCGACTTGCAGCCCACCCAGCCCGGCGGCGGGTTGAGGTCTGACCCCATCATGGGCGCGCATCACGCTCGCGATCCTCATATCCCCAGCGAGGAGATGAGGAGGAACATGCCTGCTGCGATGGTGCGTCCTTTCGCCTTGAAGATGTAAGACGAGTCTGACTGGAAGTTTATAGAGCCGCGATGAGTATGCCAAGCGCACGGCTGAGCTCAACAAATAAGCTCCTGCGGTTGGATGTTCATTATGATGAATCACGAAACCCACCATGTATCTTGTATCATTACCCGTCTTTACGCTGTACGCATAGGCTTGTAAACTTATACCGCTATAATGTGTATCGATCACACGAATCTTCTACTATCTTGCCGCCAATTGATGAATTATATTAGTGATAATGCGCCACGACTTACTCAACGGCGGTGTGACATCTCAGCATAACTTCAAGAACGTACATAGCTAATCCTACAAGCCGCAGTGTACTCTTTCCCAAGCTCATCCGCGTCCTTCCAGGTCTTAACGATTCTGTTGCAAGGACTTGAAGTTAGTTAGGTTGGTGACTTTGTAGCGGCGATGCAGCAGAAGAAGGGCAGGTCAGACATGATTGTTTTGACCTTAGTTTGGGGTCTGTTATCGATACGAGAGAGGTATATGGAATGAGTGCCAGCCGCGCCATGACTGGTGTCCATGTACCAGCCGCGCACAACGGGCGCAACTCGGTGCATTCGGCGAAGAGGAACGCTGAAGCGCCTATTGCAGTCGAAATCAAAATGAGATCGATTGAATTTAAGTTTCCTTTCCTTGGCTTTCCGGCGGTCATGGCAGAAGGAGGGCAAGCTGCACTTCGGGACTATTGCCGGAATTCAGTCAAACAGATCATGACATCACAAATTCGATGTTGTCCTCCTCCCTCTCTCACTCAGTCGAGCCAGGATGTACGTGCGTCGGACGACAGCCGCCAATGTTACACTATCGCCTGACATTCCTTCAGAGCGTCAACGAACTCAATTTATCCAGCACCAGAACAGGAACGAACACACTCGGAATTGCAGCGGAAATCGCTCTCATTATTTAGATCAACCTCAGAATTCTACCCATCACAAGCATGTCCTCCTCGAAGATGAACGCTCCCGACCCCATCCTGCTGACACTCTTTGCCAACCGGTTCATGAGCGTTGCAGAGGCAATGGGCCGGTCACTGCAGCAGACTGCGATAAGCACCAACATCAAGGAGCGCCTTGACTTTTCCTGCGCCCTATTTGCACCGGACGGAGACCTTGTCGCAAACGCGCCTTTCATTCCTATACATCTCGGCTCTATGAGTTTGTGCGTGCCACTGGTGATTGCATTGTACGGGTCCTGATCATCTCTAGCGCTGTCAAGTATCAGATGAAACTGTACGGAAAGGACCTCAAGGAAGGAGACGTCCTCATGACAAACTCTCCCCACGCCGGCGGATCGTTAGTGCCTGCCAGCTTACAGTTCTTCTCGGCTAACAATCCTCCAGCCATCTGCCCGACATAACCATCATCACCCCCGTCTTCGACTCCAATACCAAGGAGATCATCTTCTTCACCGCTTCCCGTGGACACCATGCCGATATCGGTGGAATACTCCCTGGCTCTATGCCTCCCACATCTGTGAACATCTTCGAAGAAGGCGCCGAGATTGTCAGCTTCAAGATCGTTTCGGAAGGCATATTCGATAAGGAAGGACTATATGAGTACATGATCGACAAGCCAGCGCAATACCCTGGTAGTTCTGGGTGCAGGAACATCCGAGATGTCGAGAGTGATCTCAAGGCTGTAAGTCGCGTAAGTCAGACTGCCAGGTGAAACTAACATCCCGTGAAGCAAATTGCCGCCAATCACAAGGGCATCCAGCTCATTCATGCCCGTTCGTGATCTTTTCCCATTGCATTTTATTTGCTTACACTGGTACAGTCGTTGACGATTATGGCCTCGAGACTGTGCAAGAATATATGTACCACATTCGTTCGAACGCTGAGATGTCCGTCCGGAATCTTCTGCGCGATGTCGTCAAGCGCTCTGGAAGCAGTGTTCTTTCCGCTGTAGACTACCTTGACGATGGATCCCCCATCCAGCTCCAGGTTGAAATCGATGCAGAGAAGGGCTCCGCCGTATTGGACTTTGCTGGGACTGGCTTCGAAGTACGAGGAAACCTCAACGCGCCGATCTCTGTGGTGCATTCTGCGGTCATATACTGCATGAGGGCCATGCTTGACCTTGACATTCCCTTGAACGCGGGCTGCCTTGTTCCCTTGGAGAGTATGTCGCGTCCTTTTCGTCCCAATGCAATCGTTTGACATATCGTCCTGATAGTCAAAATCCCTCCGAAAACTCTTCTCTCGCCATCAAGAACAGCCGCTGTCTGTGGTGGAAACGTCTTGACATCTCAGCGCATCGTCGATGTAGTCCTGAAGGCCTTTCATGCATGTGCCGCTAGTCAAGGATGTACGAAGTACGTAATACCCACTTCTCAAGTCCTCTGTATTGATCCCTTCTCAGCAACCTGACATTCGGCACTGGTGGAAAGGACAAAGACGGCAAAGCCATCCCAGGATGGGGGTACTACGAGACCATTGCCGGAGGGTCTGGCGCTGGCCCATCCTGGCACGGAACCTCGGGCATCCATACACACATCACCAACACCCGCATTGGCGATGTCGAGATCCTGGAGCGGCGGTACCCCGTCATGGTGCATCAGTTCGGGCTCCGCACCGACTCAGCGGGCGTTGGCAAGTACCGAGGCGGCGAGGGAGTGGTGCGCGAGATTGAGATGCTCGAGCCTATGCAGGTGTCCATCTTATCCGAGGTACGTCGCATTGCTCCCAAACATCCTACCCCCAACGCTTACTTGGCTTTCTAGCGCCGAACGCGCCAGCCATACGGCCTGGAGGGCGGAGGTCCCGGTGGGTTGGGGCGCAACACATGGGTGAAGAACTTGAGGGAGGGCGATGGGGATCTGGTTGACGGGGCGAAGGGAACGCGGGAAATCAATATTGGGGGGAAGGCGACTGTGTGGATGGGCAAGGGCGACCGGCTGGTCATTGAGACGCCCGGTGGGGGTGCCTGGGGTGCGCTTGAGGGAGATGAGCTGCATGAGGTGGCGGGTCATGTGCATGCTTGGGAGCCGAGAGGGTCTATTGCCGAGAGGGCAAGAGCGCAGGCTGCATTCTAATCCTCAGTTGAGAGTGCGGTAAGTGTACAAATTACGAGAAGAACACTTGGCAGCTTGAATGGAATGTTGTGTATAATGCCCATGGTAGGACGGGGGCGCGCGTGCACTGCGAAGTCCGCCGACGAAAGTGAATGTTGACGACGCGGGGCTACGCATGGGGTTGAGGTTTCGTTGAGCAGAGAGAGTCATGGTTGGTGGTGAACGTCTCCGAATTTGGAACCGCAGCCCTCTCGTTATCAGATACGTAGTGACCATCATCATCGCGCAAGGACTCGTGAGAAGGATCGAAGAATCGCATGAATAGACCGCGGGCTTGGTACTCTGCCGCCAGCTTGAATTCGATGTGAATGTCCAGTCCACCCTCGCAAATTAGACCTTTGATAATGCAACTGCTGTTATGCTGTGTTCTGCTTCCGAAATTGCTAGTACTATTCAAAACTCAACTAGACAAATCCAGCTCGTGTATCGTTAATGTCCCTTCCATAACCAATGCTAATGACTGGCGACTCCTAATCACTGTCCGATAGAGTATAATTGTAATAGCTCCTTTGCCTACGGTGTTTCCGACCGGCGTTGAGCGAATTCGGTGCTCGTCTCGTGGTGTCCTTCTGGCGCATGGCATCCTTCTCGACCCACTCCGCGGCTTTCTCAACGGCGGCAGTTGGATCCATCTTGTGGATCAACAGATAACCCTGAATGGCGGCCATTGAAACCTTGCCCTCTGGTATCGAGGCGGCGAACGTTTCCGCAAGCTCTCTCAATCGAAGCGGAGAGATTTGAGCAAGGGCAACGGTGCCGGAAGAGTGGAGTGATCCCACCATGGTCACTGAGTCGGATGAGGTATCGGAAAGTCGACTCTCGACAGTTGTAGTAGACAAAGGAGACGGAGGAAGGGTCATCTCAGCCCTCGTTGATTCCGGTCCTAGCGGAGCCATAGCATCTCCGAAGACAGACTCGTCCGTCGGTGATTCATCCAGCACACTTCCTGGTACATAGTCAGGGTCGTAGAAGCGCTGGAATATTTCTCGAATCTGGTATCTATCTGCCAGCTTGAATTCCAGATGAATATCCATTCGTCCGGCACGTGTGAGAGCTTCATCGAGAGCTTCGAGTTTGTTCGTCGTCGCGAACAGGAGCCGTCCTTGTGCGGCGGCGACCCCATCTATGGCATTGAGTAAGCCACTGAGGCTGACACTGTGAGAAGTACGGTCAGCTTCGGGCCAATGAGCGAAATGAATTGTTTCTACCCCTTGAGAGTATCAAAGCTGAAATTTGAGGGTTCGTCTCGATTCAGGCTGGTGGTGAACACTGCGTCAATGTCCTCAATGAGCGCAATGCACTGGGGTGGAAGATCGCTCATCAATTGAAACAGGGTAGTGTCGTCAATATCACGCTGTGAGAGTGAGAGAACGTAGATGTCGAATCCAAGCTCGCCAGCAATGGCAGAAATGAATGAGGTCTTTCCAGAACCGGGCGCTCCGTACAGTAGATATCCCCGACGAAAGGGTACTCCGCGTCGAGTATACCATTCTGAGCTGTTCAAGAAGTCCTTGACATCGTTCATGATCATTTCTTTGAGATTCGACGGCAGAATGAGGGAATCCAGGCTTCGCTTTGGACTACTGGATGAGACCTGCCAGCGGCCCTTGGTATCCCCGCTGAGTATGCAAAGAATCAGCAGATGTACTGTTGTAGACATACAAGACTCACTATCTGTCAATGCATGAAGAATACACAGTTGTAAATGCACGCTTGCCCAACGACGAGATGTAACAGTCTCTGGCTTGCTGTAGCAGCTCGTTCACGATATTTCGGCGCAGGGCGAAAAATCTATTGCCAAAGTCAGACATCTCAGAGAGAAAACAGCGGGACATGATTACTTTATCCCAATGGACCCGTCGAGCATTTCCTGAGTGAACGTCACATATCGCCCTCTGAACCAACAAGAGTGGGTGAAGGGAAAGTATGGAACATATTTGAGCGCGTGAATGTCCTTATGTTTTTCAGGAGAGCCAGTAGAAGGTCCCAGCTCCCGTGTAGAAATTCCGTATGGATGCTTCATTATTTTAAATTGGCGAGCTGGTGCTGAACAATCCTCAATTATGAGCAAGGGCCAGAAACGTTTTAGTGAATGATTGACATACCCCACTGTCCTTGGCTGGATAACCAAAACGAGATCCAGTCTGTTCATCTCTTGATCAGCAGCCCATGGATTGAACCGAATGAGACTCACTGTACGTGGAACCTGGATTGTCAATGGTGATTTCGATAGTCACCGCACGTAGAAGCCACTGGTAGACAAAAGAGTGCCCGTAGGGAAAATTCTGATAGCTCTCATAGAGAATGCCCATCACAAAGATACAGACCTGCTGTATCACTAGTGCTAGCGGCAGGGCACTGGCATACCCGGAAAGAGCCTCCAAGGGCACGGTTGTGGTCGCGTTTTGCGGTCCACTGTCTCCCAGATTCGCAAACAGAGGCGTCTTGAGGACACCAATGCCACTTTGCAAAACAGGTGAGAGAGCCATTAAGATAGTGTTGCTCATGATGGTGACGGGTGTGTAGAAGAGTAAGAAGAGGTTGATAGAGGTGGACTTATAATGTGAAGGCCATTTCCTGTTGGCTTCTATAGCGAGAGGTACGTCCGTCTGATGATGGATGTACGGCCAGGAATTAGCCGAGGCGGGATTGTCGATGAGAGTCAAAGGTCCAAGTTCACTAACAATTGGGCGTATTCTCAGATCTGAGATCTCACCTCGCGATCGATGATCACTCTCGTATTTACGGGTTGAGGTTCGTAAGACTGCTTTTCCACTTGCCAAAGTGCTCGGATGCGGCACGCCTGTCGCAAATCATTGTGTATTCATTCGTGCATCTTATGTACAATGACTGTAAAAGATGACTGACATGTCCCTTCCTTAGAAGGCTACATTGTGCAGGTCGACTCAGAACAAAGAGCCAGCCTGACAACGGGCGCGTATTCAGTAACAGCGTGAGGGCTCCCTTTCGAGAGGGCGTGTGTGTGTGTCGCAGAGCGAGAGGGTCAGAGATATGAAGTAATAAGGAAATGTGCGATGTTGACTTCAGTGTCAGAAGAGATGCGCCCTCATTGACCCTTGGCTTTGGCGGCCATCTGTGTGCACAGAACTCAGACAAAAGCGACTTGAGACGAAAGTTATACGTACAAGGTTGAGTGCGGAACCAGCCTTGAACCAGGCGATTTGTCCCTCGTTGAAGGAATGAGCGAGGGCGATATCCTGCGCGACGTCAGTGGATTATCAGAGATAGTTGTTATGAAAAAAGCTCACCTCAGAGGAACCATCCTCGTGTTTGACGCGTAAGGTGAGGTTTTTGCCAGGAGCGAAGGTCTCAAGGCCAACAATATCGACCTTGTCGCTGGGCGTGACCTTGTCGTAGTCTTCGGGGTTGACGAAGGTCAACGCAAGCATGCCCTGCTTCTTCAAGTTGGTCTCGTGGATGCGTGCGAAGGACCGCGTGATGATGGCAAGACCTCCCAAGAAGCGGGGTTCGAGAGCAGCGTGCTCACGCGATGAACCCTCACCGTAGTTGTGGTCACCGATAACGACCCACTTGATGCCGTTGTCGCGGTAGTAGGCAGCAGTCTGGGGAACACCTCCCCATTCACCAGTGACCTGGTTCTTGACCTTGTTCGCCTCGCCGTTCTCAGCATTGATGGCACCAATGAGACAATTTTCTAACGAACAATTAGCAACGATCGACACAGATGAAGGCTGGAGAACTCACGAGAGATGTTCTGGAGATGACCACGGTACTTCAACCAGGGACCGCCAGCACTGATATGGTCCGTTGCTGCAGACAGTGATCAGTCCACGCCGACTTAGCTACAGGGATGACTTACTGCACTTGCCCTTGGCCTTGATGAGGATGGGCAGGTCGGTGGGAGCCTTTCCGTCCCAAGGTTGGAAGGGCGAGAGGAGTTGGAGACGGTCACTCTTGGGGTCGACGGCCACGGAAACGCTGGCGCGGTCAGCGGGAGGAGCCTGGAAGGTGTTTTCGCCTGGGTCGTAGCCACGGGGAGGGAGCTCGTTGCCGGTTGGGTCGCTGAACTTGAAAGGCTTGCCGTCAGTACCAGTGAGAGTATCGGTAACGGGGTTGAAAGTCAGGGATCCAGCGAAGACCATGGCGGTGACGATGTCGGGGGAGGCAACAAAGGCATGGGTAGCGGGGTTAGCGTCGTTACGGCCAGTGAAGTTACGGTTGTAGGAGGTGATAACTAGGAGCGAGTGAGTAAGACGTTTGCCAGTATGGTGAGCAACTTACTGGAGTTGGCTTCACCCTTGGGAACATCGCGACGATCCCACTGTCCAATGCAAGGTCCGCAAGCGTTGGCAAGAACGAGTCCACCAATGTCCTCGAAGGCGGCAATCTGTCCGTCGCGCTCGATGGTGGCACGAACTTGCTCGGAGCCGGGAGTGATAGTGAACTTGGCCTTGGCCTCGAGACCGTGAGAGGCAGCTTCCTTGGCGATGGATGCAGAGCGCGACATGTCCTCGTACGAAGAGTTGGTGCAGGAGCCAATCAATCCAACCTTGAGTTCTTCTGGCCAGCCGTTCTTCTTGACCTCAGACGCGAACTTGGACAGAGGGGTGGCAAGATCGGGGGTGAAGGGACCGTTGATGTGGGGCTCGAGTTCAGAGAGGTTCTGCAGAGCCATTGAGAAAGCGTGGCGAAGAGGAGAAATAGCGACTTACGATGTCGATGACCTGATCGTACTCGGCATTCTCGTCAGCCTTGAGGTTGTGAGAGAACTGCTTCGCGTAGTTGGCGATATCGTGACGGTTGGTGGCGTTCAAGTAGTCGACCATGCGGTTGTTGAAGGGGAACATCGACGTGGTAGCACCAATCTCGGCACCCATGTTGCAAATTGTGGCCATACCCGTGCAAGACAGCGACTCGACACCAGGACCCTTGTACTCGACGATAGCACCAGTTCCACCCTTGACCGTCAGAATACCAGCGACCTTGAGAATGACATCTAGCGCACGTTAAAGTTGAACTGCACTCGTGATAGCGCGTACGTACCTTTTGGAGTAGTCCATCCGCCAATCTTGCCGGTCAAATTGACACCGATGACCTTGGGGCACTTAAGCTCCCAAGGGATGCCGGCCATGACATCAACTGCGTCAGCGCCTCCAACACCGCAAGCAATCATTCCAAGTCCTCCAGCGTTGGGCGTGTGCGAGTCAGTTCCAATCATCAATCCACCGGGGAATGCGTAGTTCTCGAGGATGATTTGATGAATGATACCGGATCCGGGTTTCCAGAAACCAAGTCCATACTGCGAAGTTTCAGTTGGCCATTTGTTCGAGCAGAAGCACGCGGAAGGATACATACCTTTGCCGTTGCGGTAGCCAAAAAGTCGTAGACCTCCTTGTTGATGTCGATAGCGCGTGCAAGATCCTTCACACCTCCGATTTGTGCCTCGATGAGATGGTCACAGTGAACAGTGGTCGGGACAGCGGCGGTGTCCATACCCGCGGACATGAATTGGAGAAGAGCCATTTGAGCGGTAGCATCCTGGCACGCAACGCGCTGTTGAATACGTTTAGTAGGACACGAAGGAAGCAAAGACGGGTTTGACTCACGTCCGGTCGCAGTTTAAGGTAGCTCGTCCCTCTCTCAATATCCTGGCCATGAGCATCGTCAAGATGACCGTACAGAATCTTTTCAGACAACGTCAGAGGGCGGTTGAGTCTAGGCGGTCGCCGTCAGTCTAGGCAAGCCAAGGAGAGGGATAAAAGCGCACCTGTCGCGCACAATGGCAACATTGTCCTCAATGCGCTGGTAGTTGATGTAGGCGCCCTTTTCCAGGAGCGACATGGCGACCTTGGTGTCGCCAATTCGGGGCGCAACGGTGGCCATGCCAGCCGCCAGGCGCTGGAGCGACCGGACTGCATTCGCAGTGCGATTGGAGAGGTTGAACATCTCGACCAAGCCAGAGGACTACAACCGAGGATCTAGAATGAGGACAAGTTCGTAATTTGTTAAAGCCGGGACAGCAGGCCAAAAGCAGACCTTGTGATTGGCCGGCACCCCTTGATTACGTTGACAGCGGTCGCCCGCATTTCCCCGCGCCAGCTGGTCAGATCAAAGATGAATGATTGAACGAGATGCAGCGGCGTTCGTTCCTGTCGCTCGTCGAGCCCACTCTAACGTACACGATACATTGGGATACCCGATTATGTACGAAAAGTCTACATCTCACAGCAGGACAGCTCCTGGACAAGGAATGCTATACCTACTAAATACAAACCTACTCTACATAAGATGTCAGCTTAGTACTAATATGAGCACTACGTAGCAGGCTAGCAGCCTATTGATGTACACGGAAGCGCACTAAGTATCAACGTGTCTGCCATAGAAGAAAGCATGCAACCAGCCAGCAACCACCCAATCGTCAGGTTCACAGGTCGAGAGAGGTTGCATTTCCTTTGACCTCGAGCCAGATACTCTTATGTACTTCCACTCCCTCTCCAACGTAGCCTAAGCAAATGACAAGCAAGTGACAGGCGCAGTTCCCGTAATCACCAAGCCGAACGTCCCTTGGTTCTCCATTGCTGCCCACAAGCTGCCCAACACATATACAGACGTCTGCTAATGTCGTACTATCCTACCAACACCTTTAGAATGTACGAGGCCACCACTGTTCCAATCACCACTCCAAAAGCAAAGATACCCTCCTTCAACACTGAACGCAACAGGAGAAATATGACACACAAAGAAAACACGATTAAAGATAAAGGAAAAAACGGCCGGGCTCCTCGCATGAAGTAGGAATGGTAAAGGAGTGTGTCGAGCGTCTGTAGAGGGTATCTTGATGGATTGAAGTGCGAGCGATAGCGAATATAAAAAAAGAAATTATAACTAGGATCATAAAAAGTCGTCAAGGTCGTGCATATGGTTCAGCGGGCTATAGGCGGTGGCCTGGGACAGCCCAGAAGATCATGGTCAAGGCGACGACGAATGCCGTGATGAGGAACGACACCCAGACCGCCCGACCAAGAAGCAGCTTCTTGACGTAGGGCTCACGTATCCGTAATAGGCGGAAGGGAGTGGTTTCTGACTGTCCCAGGAACACAAGAAGAGGATCAAGCTCATACTGATGAGCCACAAGGCAATAGACCGCGACGGTAAACGGTATAAATAGCTGAGAATAACGGCGATGTCAGCGCGTGTAAGCACGCAGGCAGAGGCTGGACACTCACGAAGAAACGTTTGGATTTCGGTTTCACATCCAAAAAGACGAGGGAGAACGCCACTGCTAGGGCGAGCCAAAGCGTGAGGAGACCAACGATGAGTCGGACCAGAGCCGACACGGGAGTCAGATTGCCAAACGCTTTGGCTCGCAAGAAACGAGGAAAGGCGTCTTGCTCCATCGCCCGGAAACAGTACTCTTTCTGGGCATGGAAGATATCTGGTATCTGGGCCATGAGACTCTGTTCATTGGTGGACCGTGGCTCTTGGGAGGAGCTTAGGGGGAAGGAATGGATGCGAAGGGATGGTGGGAGATAGATCTCATGGTTCTCCTGCGAGTTGACCGTGTTCGCTGCGGGAGAGAGATACCGGAAGTATATTCGCTCTGCGGAGGCGATGAGATCCTGGCGGGTGATAGCAGCCGAGCGAGGGATGACGGTAGGGGCACGCGAGGCGCGTTTCAGGTTGAAGAGCGTTGGCGTGCGGCCGGAGAGGGAGAAGGGGGTGGTGGAACGGGCTTCGTTGGGCGACGTGGTGTTGACGCGCGTGTGCTCGGACAGCACAGGTGTCGGACGGGGTGACGTCGAGCCTGCGCCTGCCTTTTCGTCGCCGGCCATCGCAAGATTGTGCTTGTCCTGCTCGCTCAGCAACTCGCCCGTGCTGGCAGTGCTGCGCTTGGCGTCTGGGTTTATCCCGACGACGGTACCGTAGATGGAGCCCCGCCTGCGTGCATAGTCCCAGTATTGCGGCCAGTCGTCCTTGATCGTTCTGCCCGACTTGCGTACATCCTTGAAGTAGGCCCTGCACAGGTTCTCGTGCTGCTGAACATCAAGCCAGAAGTCTAGCATATCCTCCGAACCCTCTCGCTGCAGAAACAGACTGGAAGCACGATTAGATGATATAGGCGAATGAGGCGAGGCACGCACTAAAACATGAACAGATCGACGGGAGGCCTGGTCCGCCGGGAAAGAACCTCTGTGAAGGAGGGCAGCCTGTTCTTGCGGCTGCTTGCCCATTCATCCTGCTGTTGCTCGTCCATCACAACGCGGGTGGGCCAAAACAAGGGAAAGAGCGTGTGGAAATTCGGTGGTCAACAAGTAGCAAACTGTCACATGTAACAATGCCGGCAGCAACCTCGGTCCGCCTCGGCGTAGACCGCCAAGCCGACTGCTCACATAAGCCCACCTCTGCAGCGCGCCATCATGTCGTTCACCAAGGCCTTCTCGCCCGCTCTGCGCGAAATACGCATTCTTTGCTGCCAAACTGGCGCTGCCTCGGCCGGTATAAGGTGGCGTGGCAGGCTTTCTGCTATCTGATCCAACTCAACTTGTCCAGGCAATTCATCGTGTCCAAATACCCTGTCATCAAACAGCACAATCCCGACCTACCAGTGCTGATACGGGAGGCGAGCGGCACTCCGGCTCGCGTGTTTGCGAGATTTGGTGCGTCCTACCCTTCTATATTCCGCTTTCCTTCTCATGGTAGACTACTACAGAGCGTGGAAGGGAGGCGCACGTCGAACTAGACAACTTAAATGCATCGGATGTAGAAGCCAAAGTCGCCCAGCTCCTGGGATCATAACCAATATTTGCAATCGTTTCATGATACCTTGCGAGCCTTCATCTTGATTGAACTCAATTCTCCGACCATCCAGGCAACGGTCAGTCAAATGGGGACGCCACATCTCCGAATTACCGCTCGTGCCATCTATCCGTCTATCAATCACGGAGCAGAGCTGATCTTGGAAACGAACGGCGATATAGACGTGGTCGTCGATGTCTACTCTGTTTCGCCATTTCGCCCTCTCGGTCAGCCATACAGAAGCAACTAGGATAGTAGCAAGTCTGTCATATTGCCTACCTCTCATGAGCCTCCACCGTCATTAGTGCTGCAACCTGCGTGGATCACGCTAACGTACACCTTGAATGATACGAAAGCCCAGGATGCCATGCTCTCGTTGCGTTGTTGTTGGTCAAGAACAATGAGGATTACAAGGTTCGGTCATCACTTCGCCTAGTTATAACTTGAAAAATCATACATGTACAGCGCGGCATTATCGACGTCGATTCTGGACGGAGGAGACATCAGTAATTTGCCAGGACCGCCTTGCCTTCATGTACGAGCTGTCAACGCTCACTCGGTATCAGACCCGCACTATACATCGAGTTTACCAAGCTGCGTGAAGGGAAATGATTCTTTGACATGGTGAACGCTGCACAGAGAGTTTGTCGACCCATTTGCCCCCAACGTACAGCTTGGTGATCTTCCTCTGACAAATGTACACACCTCTCCGATAGAAGAAGTATGATACAGTATCAGACGTGCCGTGATTTGACGTGAGGTTAAAGGCTGGCCTAGTACTTGTATTATACTCAAATCTTGTCCTGAACCACATGAAGCAGACGAAAGCAAAGATCTCCTCATGAATCTTTGAACTCAAGTTGAGACCTTGTTCAAGTTGTGACCGGTCGGAAACGTAGTTCGGAGTTTGCCGATTGATCGAAAAAATCGCTTGACCAAAACCGTCACCGCCGCCAGTGCCAAAAAAGCTGCCCATCATGGCTCAACAACGGATGTCTCTGTGGGCAACGGAGGAGATCGACGAGGACCTTCAGGATGTTGATCTTTCCTTGACTATGGGAGCCTACGGACAGACTGGCTTTGACGATGGTGAGTATTGCATGCTCTAGATTAATCTGGCTGCTGACCAGTATCGCTCGCAGCCCACATTCCCCAACCTCAATTCGACGAATCCACTCTTATCGCCGTGCAGCACCAAATGGCACAGCAGGCGCAACAAGCCGCATTTGCACAGATACCAGATGTCGTGAAGGGCGTACGTGTTGCAGCAACTTGATGATCCTCTTTGGTTCGATAACGCGCCCTACAGTTCATCGTCCACTTCCATCAAGCTGTCCTGGATAACAATCTTGCCGAGATCACGGTCGCGTACGAGAGTGGCTGGAATAAATACACGGAGAAGTTCTATGCGCGGACGGAATGGCCGGAGGCGGAAATCATCGCGCCGCTTGTCAACGACGGTGCGGGCCTGCTATGTGACTGTTGACGCTATCTAATAAATTTGCAGATCCTATATTCCTGATTCTCTACCGGGAACTCTACTACCGTCACGTCTACTCTCGGTTACAACCAAACATCGACGATCGATTTCATTCCTACGAGAACAGCTGCGAACTGTTCAACTACCTCCTTAGTGCGTCCTGTTTCATACCATCCAAGTCGATCTCATCATGTCTGTAGACTCCGATGGCCCCGTCAAACTCCAACTTCCCGAACAATGGCTTTGGGATATCATTGACGAGTTCATTTACCAGTATCAAGTCTTTTGCACTTGGCGCTCAAAGATAAAGAGCAAGACCGACGAGGAACTGAATGCTCTGGAGGAGGGCGCTGGCGTATGTTTCCACCTAATCTTTGAGACGCAACTAAATAAGGGGTTTAGATCTGGAGTTCGTATAGTGTTCTGAACGTCCTCTACTCCTTGATCCAAAAGTCCAAAATCAACGACTACATCGAAGCCACACAGCAAGGCAAATCTGCAGATGAAATTGCGTGCGTTCGCTCAGTCTGGTCATGTACAAACGACTCATCCTGAACAGGGAGCTCGTCGGTCCCTACGGTGTCCTGCCCTTGTACAGGATGCTGGGATACTTCAGCATCATCGGTCTTCTCCGCGTGCATGTCCTGCTCGGCGACTTCACCCTCGCTCTCAAAGTCATGGACAACGTCGAGCTCAACCAAAAGTCCCCCTTCACCCGCGTCACTGCCTGCCATGTCGCCACATACTACTATGTTGGCTTCTGCTACGTCATGTTACGGCGCTACCCCGACGCCATCCGGACCTTTGTCGCCATTTTGAACTTCATAATGCGCATGCGACAATATCACACAAGAAGTTACCAGTACGACCAGATCAGCAAAACTGCCGACAGGATGTATGCCCTCTTCGCAATGTGCAACTCGCTATCGCCCAGTCGATTGGATGACAACATTGCCAACATTGCCAAGGAACGCTTCGGTGACCAGCTCGCGAAGATGACGCGCGGAGGGTATGAGATTTCATCTCTGACTCGGAATGGTAATCTGATTCCATCTTCATAGCGAGTCGGCCCTTCCCGCTTACGAGGAGCTTTTCCTTTACGCCTGTCCCAAATTCATCAACGCCAACTCACCGCCGTACGAGGACCAACAAGTCATTGCTCAGATGCTTGCCGATGAATCTACAGCTACTCCCGATACCGCCCACCGCCAACTCAACCTCTTCCTGTCAGATGTCATCGCACAGCAGTCGACTCCGACACTGAGAAGTTTCTTGAAGCTGTACACGAGCCTCGGCTCGAAGAAGCTGGCGAACTTCTTGGACGTGGACGAGGAAGAGATGATTCAGGAGATGATGGTCATGAAGCAGTGCAGTCGGAGCGTAAGCCGCGTGGGTACAGAGGGTGGTAGCTTGCTGGATGGCCAGATGATCACGACCAGCGACCTCAACTTTGTTATTGACGAGGTCTGTTTGCGTCCCGTTCCTTCTTCTTCATGAGGCTCATTGACCTGTTGCTTCCACAGAACATGGTCCACATAGCTGAGTCCACTGTTGGCAGGCGGTATGCGGGCTGGTTCATCAAGAACACGGAGCGCACACAGAGGATCTTTGATGATCTCAAAAATCTGCCCCTGCCGACCCCGTCCAAGGCAGCACCCGCGCCTCATGCTGAGAACGCACCCAGCAGCAAGGCGCCTGCGAAGTCTGGAGGTCCCAAGGTTGCCTGGGGTGCTGTAAAGGCTTGATGGGCTGTATCTTCTTCACGTTATTACTACATGCATTGCCCTGTGTTCCTATTATAGTGCACTGTACGCCGATATGTGTATATCTTTTGTGTACAATTCTCACTCAGTGGTCGTCTCCGCCCTGAATGTGGCGAGGACTTGAGAAATCAGTACTCAGTGCTTGCTATATATCTGATACCTGCGCTCACATTAGTCTCCGGTCTGCTCGCGGACGTGCTGTGGCAAAGAACCCTTGTTTGCACTGCTTCGTGCGTCATGTCTGCCATTACTGTATGCCATGTTCGTTATCTGCTGTGCAGTGCTCGCATGCGACAGAAAGGTTGGGCAAGGCAGTGCCACGGAACTTTTACACGTACGTATATATTGAACGCGTCGGATTGCTTTGCTCTCAGACTCCACCTTCCCTTTGCACAGCACAAATAGGTGAAACGCAATTTCACTTCCATCAATAGTCTTGTCCTTATGCGGCTTCCTTTAAAAGTGCCTAGAACTGCAACTTTTCTCCCGACCATCACTATCTCGAATCCTTCCCAATGGCTGATCAGCTGGTGAGCACCCATCCTCCTGCAATAGCGACGCATGCTCAGTACGTTTACAGTCCAACGGCACGTCCTAATCTTTTTGATCTTAGATGTGATCTGACTTGTCGACCCTCAATTCAGAGCAAATAACTGGTATGTTACACGACCCTCATTTCCCCCTTCTTGGCTTACAGTCTGCTCTCCAGAATTCAAGGAGGCGTTCGCCCTCTTCGACAAAGGTGTGTGGACCAACACGGCCTCCCCGTCTGAGCGGCTGTTGGAAACGCATTGCAGACGGAGATGGCACCATCACGACGACCGAGCTCGGGACCGTCATGCGCTCGCTAGGCCAGAACCCCACCGACGGAGAGCTGCACGACATGATCAACGAGGTGGACGCCGACGGCGATGGCACGATCGACTTTGCCGAGTTCCTCTCTATGATGTCCAGGCGCGTGCACGACCTCGACAGCGAGGAGGAGATCAGGCAGGCGTTCAAGGTGTTCGATAGGGATGGCAATGGCACCATCAGCGCCGCTGAGTTGAAGCAGGTCATGGCCGGTCTCGGTGCGTGTCGTCTCGTATCATCGAGTGTGGCGCAACCTTATCTCTTTGAATTAGGCGAGCGCCTGACTGATGCAGAGCTTGACGCGATGGTGAAGGAGGCTGATGCTGATGGTAACGGTGTCATTGATTACGCTGGTGAGTTCTCTACAGCATCCATCCGGACACAGTTTGATACTATTATTACCTTTCAGAGTTCTTCAAGGTTTGTACCCACATTATCCTTCTCCGAGACCGGAATGTTCAAGTCTTCGCAGATGATGCGCGGCACATAGTTGAGAACATTTTAAAACCAAATATCTGTATTCCCATTGTTGCCCTTTGCTTCCATGTACACACTTGACTATTCAACCAACAATATTTCGACCGAGATATTCAGCTTGAAAACCCTCCTGTGCCCAAAGAGTCGGGCAGGCGCCCACCGCAACCTCTCGCAAGCGCTGCACTGGCGTCCGAATCAAGTTCAATGACAATCTCCCCACCCCCTACGACATCGTGCCATGATATAGCACAAATACTATCACTTTCCACTCCATTGATGGTTACGCTCTTGACGTAGACACTACTTCCGCTTGGAGGAGATGACACCAACGTCGAGGCATCGAAGTTCGTCACCTTGAACGTCGTTTGTGTCCCGAGAACGCCGTTTGTCAATGTGAAGGACGATACCATCGGTGACCCGATAAGCATCTGCGTCGTGCCAATCACAGGGTATAGACCAAGGAGGTGGAAAACGAGTAGGGATGCCATCGCAGCGGAATCATCATTTCCAGGGATCCTATCATTTCCTTGTCAGTGACAGCAGTTCCGCAAAACTGCAGCTCGAAGACACACCCACTGATGCTTGTCCCAAATTTGTCAAAGACGACTTGTCTGACTCGTAAAGCGCTTAAATCTGGTCGACCTGCGTAGTGATATATCCAGGGCACGGCAAATGATGGTTCATTGCCTGCCAAGAAATATCCTTTGGCGAAGTAGTTATCACTGGATGAAGAGCGGTTAGTTGATTTGCGTGCGAGGGATCCAAGTGCCATTTACACGCGAGCAACAAAGGTGTCGTTACCGCCCATGAGATCGATTAGGGTTGCCACCGTATGGGGCGCGAAGAAGCTGTATTCCCAAGAAGAGGCTAGGAAACTCAGTGAGCATAGAATTGGACGGGATGTGGTACTGACATTCATAGAATCCGACGTTGTTATCTGTACCACGAGCGCAAGAATGTCCGACTGGGTCGACTGGCGAGCAGGCATTGGGAGGGCTGTATGCAAAGGTCCCATTCTGTTGTCAATGTCAGAATACATTTACGCATACTAGTGGAGAGAGGGCACTGACAGGATACCTTCTCTGCGCGAATCCGGTGAAGCCATCGTCTGTGAGATTCGGGTCCCACATGTTCATGAAGTTGAAAGATCGGTTTGTGTACTTTGCGATATCATCCTCTGACTTGGAGAGTGCGATGGCAGCCTGGCGGACGGCAAAGTCATTCACCGCGTACTGTCATAGAGAAAGCTCAGGTGATTGGTCGACCAGTGCAGGCAGTGTTCGCATACCTCCCATGCCCTCGATGCCTCTCGTGTTGGCAAACCCGTTGATCCCGACGGATCCACCCAATCTGTAGGAATGTACCCGAACTGGATCCAAGCAGTGTTTTGACGTCCAACTATTCATCAATCTGTCAACATCGGCGTTCCAGCATAGGATAACACAGTACCTCGATACCAATTTGGCGGCTGTGCAGGACGGGATATGGCATCGTGAGCGTACTACTACAGAGATGTGATAGAATGTCCTCACCGTATTTTCAGCTGTGTCAACGAGCGCTTGATATAGATCGTCGGTCGATACACCCAGGTCCGAGGCATGAGAGGCGTATTTGACAGCGAAATCTCCTACGATTGGCATTCCGTTACTGCCGCCTTGTACGTACCCACTGCATGTCAGAAGAAGACGGTCTGTCAGATTTAGGATCTACGAATGATGAACACTCACGCCTTGGTGTTAGCACGACATTCCGGTAGGTATCCTGTCGCAATCGTGAGGATGATTCGAGGATAAGTACGCAAAAGACTCGACCGGTATTCCTCCAACCATCGATGTACGAATTCACTATCTCGGACCATTCGCGAGGGTTTATGAGAGACTGAAGGGGATGTTCAGTGCGGAACGTGTCCCATGAGCTAGAAACGAGCTCTTAGGATTTCGTCCCATGTGCTACATGAAAGGTACTGACCAGAAGAACGCGTCGAAGAAAGGCTGTTCGGTGATCCAATACGGGTTCTCATCTGTCAAGTTTGCAGGCACCAGTGAGGCACGATACAACTGAAAGTCTTGGCCTTGAGCGGCCATCAGAACAGATATCACGAGGCTACTCACCGATGAGTAGAGAAGCTCGACAATCGTCGCGTCTTCGACATCTGTGTCGACCTGAACGCGTGATAGCACGTCTTCCCATTTGTCGACTGATGCTTGCTGCACCGAGTCCCAGTCCCATGAGGGCACCTCAGCTTCCGCGTTGGCACATGCTTGACTTGCGCTGAGCATGGAGATTCCGAATCGTGCAACGACGCTAGACGAATTGAAGGACAGGAGCGCTCCTGCTTGATCGGTATACACGCTACTCTTGAAAGGATAGCTCAGAGACGTCGAGTTGGGCGCGATGGTGATTGCTGTAGCATTTGTGGAGGTTGACTGGTAAGTACCAGATGCGACCAAGGGTTGAGTGACAAAGTCGGAGACAAAGTCATAGCAAGCGTGAGCCTGTACATGTCCGCCATTAGTGAACCCGGGCCATTGGCATGTGTACGGAGAACCTTCGTACCGTATAATTGTCAGGTCCGTAACTCTAGGGCAAACGATAAGATCTATGCACCATGCGCCCTCGAGAGACTTACTTGGAGGAAGATACCGTTTAGCATCACGCGACCATTCGAAATGGTCAGACTGCCACCTTCGAACGAGCGCTGCAAGTCGTTGGTAAGATCGACAACGACATGGTTCGTGACTGTGCTTGAGGGATACGTGAAGCGAATCAGTCCAGCTCGTCGGGTTGAGGTCGTTTCAAGCTTGATGCCATTGGTAAAAGTTGTCGTGAAGTACCCAGGATGAGCCGCTATGCAACAGTCAGGTCGGATGATTACACAGCGACAATTCCACTGACCGTCAGCTCCTGCGGCTCTCAGCGCAGCTCGGGCAGTGATAGCGACGGGACAAGACGCGAAATCACAATTGGTCAAGGGGAACAGCGGGAAGATGCCATAGCCGCCATTAGTGTTTCCTCCGGTCCCTTCATCATGCATGAGAGAGATACCAGTTATGCTGGAATTGTCGGCAATATAGCCGGCCTGTCTAGGTACAGTGCTCACGTCAATGCCGACCTTGGCCATGGCATGAGGAACTGCAGATCCTACAGCACATTAGTAGGCTGGTCGGCAAGAGCGAAACGAAGTAGATCATACCAGGGAATGCGTTCCCCCCACTTCCGCCGTTGGCAGCTGTAGATGTTCCGATGAAGAGGTTGACAAGAGATGTCAGATTCACCGTAGTGCCGTACGAGAAAGGTAGACCGAACAGGTATACAGGCAAAATCAACACAGACAAGGTTCGCGGCGCAATCATGATTGGGACGAGGGGGAACAGACATTGAGTAGAAGCCTCTTTAATCGAGAAATGGGATTTCAGCTATGTAGCATGAGGGCCCAGAAAGCTGATAGGAACAGCGAAGAATCACTGTGCTGCACGTTCATCGTTTTCAGGTGGGAGTTCAGGTGACACACGTGCATGGCGAGCCATTGAAAGTCCTCGTGTGTTTGTTCGACCTACTCTGATAAGTACAATGATGTGAAATCGCGCTCTCTTGAACATTCTAGGTGAGCATGTAGACGGTAGACCGATTTAGATCAGAGCACATACGTCAATCTATTTATTCTTGTGGTCGATGACAAGCAAAAGCCGCGCCACAAGAGCGCGTCATAACTAGGTCATAGCGCCCCGCTGCCGACATATATAAACGTCGCAGTTCGTCAACACACCACTCCAATCCCGACCACGAACAACGCACTGAACCATAATCATGTCCTCTACCGAGCAATTCACCCCACGTTCCAACGCCGTTCCCCCGTCCGCGGACGCTTCTGGTACTCGCTCAGACACGAACGGAACCACTTCGAACATTAGCCACGACCAAAGCCACACGGGAGCGGGCGGCTGTTCGTCGTCTACCACCCACTACCCCGCACAGGAGCGCGCTGACAATGTCCCCGCTTCCACGCCTGGCTCCGGGACTGGTGCTGCACAGAACGGATCGACTGCCGGTCATAGTCGCACCGATGTGGGGAATGCTCCGTCGTCGAACAACTATTCGGAACAGCAGCACGCCAGCGCTGGTACCCGCCCAGAAGTGAATGGCGCAACGTCCAACGCTAGCGAGGTCCCCAGTCAGGGAGATGATTCGGACTATCCAGAGCAGAAGCACGCTGGAGCCGTTGGATATGGACCCAATTATCACAAAGGACCGGTGCGTGCGTTTCTTGCAGTACTAGTTCGCCACCTTATGCGGCTTTAGACATTGGGCGACAAGATTGAAGGCATGAAGGAGGTGCTCAAAGGCAAGGTGACGAGGAACCCCGACCTTGTCAATCACGGCCGCGACCAGCAGACCGGTGCCCTCCAGCAGAAGGAGAAGGAAGCAGACGCAAGTGGATAATTTTGACGTATGCATGACATGCTGAGTGATCTTGCAGGATAACGAGAATCCTTTCAGTAATGCTGAAAGCAAGGATGAGCCAGAAACCGACAGTAAACCAGCTGCCGCAGGTCAATCTCAACCCCAGTCCAGTCAGTACAACATGAAGGATCGAGCTGCGACTGTCGCACCTGAAGGAACCTCTGCAGCTGAGGCACAGCGCAAAGGAGAGCATCATGTGTAGGGAATTTAATCGCACCTGTACGCCAAGAAGACGAATGAACGAAAGGACTATCATAACTGTATTCTGTACCATCTTAATATGTGCATCTTGTAGTTCGGTTATCCGTTATTCCCCGGTGGCAAGGGTGAAGATGGTCCTGCGTCTTGTCCTGCGGGTTCCCGTGCAAAAGGCTACAACGTTCACCCTCGATTCGGCCTGGATAGGCAGATAGAAGTTGAACGGAAGCAGAAGCCGCGCGGTACCAGGTCGGCCGGCATCCATCTCCACGTGGCTTTCACGTGGCCCCATATTCATTGTACTGCCAGTCTGAGTCGATGCCTAAAGTCTTCTTCATAAACTACCAGCTAGATGTTTGTTGACCGCCAGATTCCACGCTCTCAAACAAAAACCATGACGTACTCAAGAGTACTCTCGGAACAATGTGGAGGTCAGTTTGTTGTAAGGTGACAGAGACACGCGCACATAGGTCTATTCTGAAGTCAAAATGATCACATTGACGATCGGACCAAGATCTGCGACCGGTACTACGACGGTTCACGGTCCGCGAGGTCATGAAGAGTTCTGGAAAGCTCAAAATCTTTCGACGATTCAACCCGGAAAATCATTGTAACTTTCCAGGATCGGTATAAGAAGAGGTATGCCCAACGAGTTGTCAAGACTTGCTCAAATCCTGCAGACCTTTTCTGTTTTGAACATCATGATGCTGTCCCTAATCCCCCTTGTCTCTGCTATTCTATTTTCTCCTTTCGCTTCGGCGGCTCCTGCTGAACTCCTGAAACGCCTGGATACGTCGACCCACTGTGGTAAGTCTCACCGTATGAAAAGTCTTCAGAACGCTCACCGCTTTCACTTAGGCCAATACGATCAGGTCAACACGGGCAGCTACATTTTGTACCTCGACCAGTGGGGCGCGGGTACTGCTCAATCCGGCCAAGCCTGCGCGTCTGTTACTTCCGTGAGCGGCAGCACCGTTGCGTGGACGACCACCTGGTCATGGACCGGCGGTTCAGGTAGGTATTGTGATGTAGTGAATTTTCCGTGCACTCAGATGAGCTTAGGGATTAAGAGTTACACGAATGTTGGCGCCCAAACCAACCTCAACAAGCAGCTCAGTGCTATTTCGAGTATTCCAGTTGGTTCTATGTCATCTCTCTTGTCTTCGAGCTCATAAAACCGATAGGCGGTGTGGAAATGGAGTCAAACTACCACCGGCAGTGTCGTTGCGAATGTTGCTTACGATCTCTTCACATCCTCGACTGCTGGTGGATCTAACAAATACGAGATCATGATCTGGCTCGACAACGTGAACGCAGGACCTCTCTCCTATACCTACAACTCTTCGGGAAGTCCCACGCCTATCGCGTCTAACCTATCCATTGCTGGCAAGACATGGTAACGGTGTATACATCTCATCGACGACCAAATGACTAACCATGTCATTCAAAGGAAACTGTATTATGGCAGCAACGGCTCCAACCTCGTTTACTCTTTCCTGACTTCCGACGGAAGCGCCGTTACCAGCTTCAGCGGCGATCTGAAGGCCTTCTTCAACGTGAGCTTTCTCATTCATCTGTTTTATTTTGTTTGACTGTCATCTACAGTACTTGACTTCGAGCCAAGGTCTGCCCACCTCGCAGTACCTTATAACCGCTCAAGGTGGAACAGAGGCCACTTCTGGCGGAGCTACTCTTACCTCGTAGGGTCTCTCTTAGCAACTCCCGTATCGTGCATTAACGCGTCATTGTAGCTCTGCTTTCAGCATTGTCATCTCGTGAAGCAATCGAAAATTTGAAGCTCCTTGTACTGGTTCCAGGTTTCTGTCTGCTATGATGCCTCCAGTATCCGAACCCTTGTTTGCGAAATACAGATCTGTTTTGAGTGCAAGAGTGGGACCGGCCACGGGCCGAATGTCTTTCATTGAGAGCACTTGACCGTCATGCCTCCATGTTGTATCGTCACGGTACTCGAGGGTCATGCACATGGTTTCGCCGAAGCCGTCACTGTTTATCCGAGTAGCTGAGTATGTATAACCAGTGCGACGGTTGTCTGCGTGGTGACTTCCTAGCATGCGGCCCTCTTCCGCATTCTCGAGCTTACTAACGTTGGCACTCCTCTTTCGTACGGCGGATGCACGGCCAAGATCGTACGCCGTCTGGGCTGCAGATTCGTGCATCGCTCGTGGCCAGGGAAACGGACTGACTTCTACCGGGACAACGACCGTCAGCTACGAACATGGAGAGTTCCAATGGGGTCTGAGTATGTTGTATAACATCACGGGCAACCAGACCTACTACGATTATATCCTGGCTGGCGCGAACAGAATTGTCGCTGATAACGGAACCATCATTGGAGCAGACTATTCGTACGATTGTTCGCCTTTTGTGACCATTGTGCTTATTCTGCGTTCCCAGACTCTCGGCGTACTCTCAGGATCCGATCAGGTATTAGCCGTGCCAGCTACATTCCCTGCAAGTTGCTCAATGATCGTCATCAGGACTGGGTGGACATTTGCATACTTGTGAGAAGTGCGACTTTGTCCTTGGGCAATTTGAACCTTTTGTAGATATCAGACGACCGGAGATCCAAAATGGAAAGGTGCGATGGACACATTCAACTCCCAGTTGATGGGTCAGCCTCGCACGCCTGAGGGACAGTTCTGGCACAAGCTGAAGTACTATGACCAAGGTAAGTCTACGTCGTGTCTGGAACAAGCGTGTTTGCCAACCGGAAGGCTGTAGGCTGGCTGGACGGAATTTACATGGGAGAGATATTCTATGCCACTTATGTTAACATGTTCCAACCAACGAACGTTACTGCATACCGTAAGAGCGCCAACCATGCCTTGAATTTCTTCCAGTCTGAATATCCTCACAGAGGACATCGCCCTTCAATTTGATCTGATGTACACGAACACCCTTCAAGACCCCAGCGCCTCGAACTACACCGGACTGATGTACCATGGATATGACTATTCACATACCGCTGTCTGGGCTTCGCTGGATCGTGGACATTCCCCTGAAGTCTGGATTCGCGCAATGGGTTGGTATATGATGGCATTGGTGGATATGATTAGTATCTATCCAGGTGATGCCAGTCCGTTCCTCGCAAAACTCCGAACGTTGGCGCCACGCATCATTGAAGCCGCTGATCCCACTTCTGGCGTGTGGTGGCTCGTCATGACGCAGCCCGGACGTGCAAGGAATTACTTCGAGAGCAGTGGCTCTTCGATGTTTGTCTACGCTATCCTGAAGGGTGTGAGGCTCGGATTCCTGGATGACGAAGATGGTACGTTGTTCGCAGGGGCAGTCAAGGCATACAACTACATCACGGAGAATTGGGTGGTTGAGAATGCGGATGGGACGATGAACTGGCTAAACACCGTTGTAGTGCGTGACCGTCGAGAATCTGATCCAAACCGGTATCGGTGTTGACGCTTTCTTAGGTGGGAAGCTTGGATGCAAATGGCGGCACCTTTGATGTAGGTTTCTCTTGTCGATATGATACACGTCTTACATTTCAGCAGTACTATGTCAGCGAGCCGATAAACGTCAATGACCTGAAAGGTCTGGCGTCGTTCTTGTTGGCTAGCATCGAGTACGAAAAACTTTGAATGCCTTTTCGAACGTGATCGCTTTCCAATTGGCTGTTGAGCGCTTTACGAGCAGCGCCATTAGTAGTTACGAGGCTGTCGAGCGCGAGGGATGGCGTTGCAATGCAATGTACTCTGTTCGACTAGTGTTCGACTCATATTTCATCGTCCGCGCGATTTTGAGGGCTCCCAAGCTACGATCTGTCACAAGTGTAGAGAGCGTCGCCTGCGAGCCGATGTCATCAGATTTCTCATGTCCATGTATGTGCTGCATGTTTTCTACTATGAGGCGCAGCACGCCACACTAGTCTCAAGAGCTTGAATGGCTCCGACTGATATCTTCAACCAGGGTCTGGAAGGCAAGTCGTTCATAACCTGAAGACTATCTGACTGAGCCTGCAAATGCACTTTGAGAGATATCTTTCGAGATAGTATACATGCTTCTAAATAACATTATACAAAGAGTTTCTACAGACTCGCTGTTGAATAATCAAAATAAACAAGGCAAGCACAGCAGCGATAGAAATATAGCGAGGTCATCAAACCGTCAATGTACATGAGTCCTGCATAAGTAAGTCGTCCAGATGCCAGCATGTAGATTAGAATGTCATAAAAGGCCCGCCTGCGAGTGTGGTTTCCGCGGCTCTACCAGCCGAAAACGCTGTATCTTTTGTGAGTAACCAAGTGACAAGTCAAAGACAATGGGCGTACTCTTCATGTATCTCAACGCCACCGACTTGATTACGCCTCGTCGGGTCAATCTTCCCAACCTCCTTCGCGACATCGTCCGCCAACGAGACGGGTCCACATACTGCAACCAACATCCCAGTATGCGCCTCTCGGTCTTTGATACCAGAACCGAGAGTCACGGTCTTGGATATAGTGGCCTCCAATAAAGTTGAGATCTTGGGCCGACCAGGCGACAGAGACAGACGAGGGTGAAAGAAGTCCTTGGAAAACGGGAATTTGCCGATGACAGCCCGCGTGTAGAACACAGATATCCTAACAGGCGTGAAGACACTTTGCTGTATCAGGGCAGAAAAGGTCGGGACAAGAGGAACGAGCGCAGCTATGAAGGACACGATGTGAGCAACGAATGACGAAGAGTAGACAAATGGACAATACCGGGGTCCTGAATCATCCAAACGAGCTCTATGATCTTGATTCGACTTTCACCCTTGAGGTCCTTCTGGATAAGCTCTTCGATGCCTGCAAGGGCGTATGTGATACCACTGCCGCCGACAATGAAAACGGCAGCAGAGTTGCTTGAAGGAATGGCATGACCAGGACCGCCTGAAGGGTACTTAGTTCGAACACGAGGAGAGATTCAAGTCGAGGCATACCGTACGGTCCGTCAATCATGACCCTCACGTTCGTGCCAACACCGGCCTCGCTGTGCCTTCCCGCTCTCGCAATGTCATAGAGCCTGGTCGTCCACCCGCCAACCTTCTTGACCATGAGAACCATTCCTTCAGGCGAGTTATGGGCGCTCGCGATAGTGAATGGGTGGACTTCCATGCAGCCGATACCCATGCCGGTCGAGAGGACGCGAAGTCTGACATGCTGTCCCGCACGCCAGCCAGCGTTGATCTGCGGAATCTCGACACGGGTAACACCCAATTCGGGAATGCAGCGGAGGGTGGCGGTATGGATACGCGTCTTGATGCAGCGTAAGAGGTGGTCAAATGCGTACAGTCCGATGGCCGCGAGGACAAACGGTTTGTCGCCATCTTGATGCAGCCAAGCCTGATTCACTTGAGTGAAATCTGAATGACAAGGGAGGGTGCACTTACAGCAACGAGCAAGAGCGTGAAACCGACGATGTGACTTGTCATAAAGATGTTATATGCCCGCTTTCTCCACCCTTCCGTGGAGAAAAGGTAGATGAGATCGACGCAAACCAGACCTATAAAACCCCAGTAATTGGCAGGCATGGCCAATTTCTCGGTGAACACGCCGTTCAGCGACCATTTATAGACTGAAAAACTTTGAATATGAGGACAGCTGTAAATTTGACAATACCCACTGTAATCGAAGCTGTGAACATTGACCGCGATGATGAGGATTCTACCGGAAAGTCGGTGCATGAAATTGAGCTGCAAAAACCATCACCGTGAGACTTTGCATCTCTGTTGGGAAGACTTCGCTTGCCTTCTCATATCCGAGACCCAGGAATGGGCCTAGCACGTTGTTCTTCGAAGCAAACGCAAACACGAAGGGCAATTGTGCGATTCCAACCCATCCCGTACGTGCCGCGTCCGTGAACAAATTGGAGTTGTAAAAGGTTGGGTAGATCCAGCAAGCAATATACAACAGAACACAAATGCCTTGGGCAAGGGAGAATCCGGGGGCAATCCTTGTGCTAAGTTCAGACGCAAGGGTGCGCAAGACAGATGGGCATGAAGCAACGTGTGTTGGGTAATTCATGACCATGAGGCTGCCCTTCTCATCGACGCGCTGAAAATGGGTAGAATGGGATGCGTAGGTGTGTGACTCGTTGCTGGATCCACCATTGCCGCTTGACGCTGCTCGGTCGTGGGTGACGTGAACGATGCGCGGAGACCAGGTGCGAGCAGGAATGTAGCGAAGGATGTGGCCTTGGGAAATTTCCGACCAGGAGAGGAAGCGAATGAGCGCGCGAGGAATGCGCAGGATGAATAGGAAGGCAATGAAAGCGAGTACGAGGAGCGAGACATGATAAACGAGCGCCTCCTGGTCAATCTCTGGGGAGGCCGCAGCGGAGGAAGAGCCGGTGATGGAGGAGGCGGCGGAAGTGGTGGCGGAATTTGTCGTGGATGCGGCGGCGGACATAATGGTGGTAAAGACTGTCAAGTCGCAAAGAGTGGACGACTTGTTGGTTTTATGAATCGGCAACGCGATTGCAGCGTGCTGTCGTTATCAATTATCAAAGTCTAGAAGCTGGCCGTCGGAAAGGGCTGCAGCTGACACCCTTCAAAGCACAGCAAAACGAGTGAGGGGTTGGGAAAGAGGGAATGCTAGAAAGGAGAGATCATAGCGTGGCTCGTCGACTTTATATAGACTGTTGCTAGGTGAAAATGGATTGTCCGGTTCCACCTAATCCCACGTGGCGTAATCGGATCAAATCACCCAATCTCCTCCCCGGATGCTTCGCTGATTCATCACATTGCGCCCTGATCTCTGATCAGACCTCTCTACTGAGCTACTACTCCCTGTTCTTCTGCTTTGACGACACAAGTGGCCGGCGGTGTACTCCGTCGCCATCTTGTTGACAATCACTCCCGGCGTTCTCGTGCCCGGTTTGTCCGGCAATACGCTCCATATCACCTCTTATCACCATTTGCTCAGCCTGCTGTCAGTGTGACTAGTTCACGTTGTATCCACGCAAGTCTGCACGCCTTCCAGCGCGTCGATTAGCTTCGACCGTGCAGTTCTTTCCTCGCAGTACGTGTCCTCCGCGGAAGATAGTGCGTTGTACATAGTCGGTCGTTCCTGGCTCGTTCCTTACGGCCGTCTCAGCCCAGACCCGACTTGCAATTGTACGTGAGGTCTCAAGGTACCAGGTTGGCCGTGGACGTTGACACGACTTGGAAACCGGACGTTGAGCCGCGCCCAGTGGAAATGTCAGTGATGAGACGATGTGAGTTGCGTGGCGATCATCTGCTGATGATGTTGCATTATGAGTTGCGTGTTATAGAGGTGTTTGTGTTATTAGATATCAGGTAGATATACATAGCATGCTATCAATTCAACTTTTGTTGATTCGCGCGAGAAATGATTATACTCTCATAGAATCCTTTTGGATCTGTTCATCCGTGGTGTGCTCGACGAACTCACTGTGTCCCGCGAAACCCGTCTTGCTCTCGGCGACATGCTGCTCTATAGGAATAGGCCGACCTTTGGCGTCCAGTACACCGGCTTGATATTTGGACCAGGCTCGTGTAGGAACCTCGAGTTCCATGAGCATGTTGATCTCCTCCAGCGAACGACCTAGGGAAAGGTTCAGTCTCGGCTCGCTTCCCAAGACGAAAAACACACCTAAGGTTTCCGGGATATAGAAGTAGACGAATATAAAGGCGATGACGGTTCCACCACCGTCTGACGAGGCAGTTCAGTACGCATGCAATGAAGGGTGCGCTGAGCTCACATATGAAGCCAATCATGGGACCGAGACCAGCCGAGCCCGGCTCGCTGTTGTACAGGTAAGGCAAGGTGAAGGTGACGGCCCAGGCTGCTACCCAGAAGCTAGCTGTGCTGACGCCCTGTTTTTCGCCACGTTAGAATAGCATATGAAGACGTCGAACGTGCATACCATGATCTTCGTACGGTTTTTGCCAGCCGCAAGCTCAGTAGCAACGACCCATGCAAGAGGGCCCCAGGCCAAATTGAAGATGCTGCGTGCAATGGTGAGATCGACGAAAGGACGAATGATTAGGCCTTACAAGACATATATGATGATCATGGCGGCAATGACTGAGTTGACGGACTTCGACCTCTGATCGGAAGGAATCGTGCCAAGACCTCCGCAGATGAACAGTACGACGGCCATAGCTACAGTGGTCGAAAGCAAGAGAGGTCGGCGACCGATACGGTTGACCAAGAAGAAGGAGACAATGACTCCAGCGACCTCAACGACGTCAGTTATCATCTAGGCCTGCATAAGTATGAGGTCAGTGCATGAATGAAACTGCATACCGTGACCGTGAAGGCGTCGGTCATTCCAATAGACTGGAAGAAGACAGTTCCATAGGAGACTAAGATGAAAATCAGCGACAGCTATTCGCACGAAGAGAAGGCGACTTACAGATCTGATGTTTGTGAGGAAAAAAGCAACAGGAAAATCAGTCATAGGCGATGAGAAGGATGGCAGACGCGTACAAACTGGACACCTCCGATCTGCTGACAGACCAGGATACCGAAAGCGCCGAAGAACTTGCGTTTCTGTACACCAGAGAAGATATCGGCCCAGCGACTCTCGCCACCACTCTCCTTGGCTTCCGCTGCTTTTGCGTCCAAAATGACCTTGACTTTGCCGTTGATGTCGGCATCGGGATTGCCCTTGTGGACACGTTCAAGCGCTATGATCGCCTCTTCCTTGCGATCCTTGGACAGCAGCCAACGGGGTGATTCTGGTACGAAGAAGAGACCAACAGCGATGATGAGACAGATGAGAATGTTCAATGCGATGGGGAAACGATAGGAGAATGTTGAGGTGTAGTCCTTGGTACCTAGGATGTATGTGTAAGGGAGCGTCGGAGGGTAGGGGAATGGGAATGTAACCTACCTTGCGCCACACCAGCTCCGACAACCTGCCCTAGAGCCAAGAATAGCTGCCAGGATGAAACCATAGTACCACGAATGGCCGCAGGCGGGATCTCAGACAAGTAGAGTGTCGTGCAGTTGGAGACGATACCGACACCAACGCCGAGAATGCATCGACCGACTACGAGAAGAGGAATGGAGCCAGTCAAAATTAACTGCAGGATGGCACCGAGAGTGACAAGGATGAGACAGGCGACCATGGCACCCTTGCGACCACGGGCGTCGCCGATGAATCCAGCACACAAGGAGCCAATGACCTCGCCGACTTGAACGATGGATGCGAAGAGCGATTGGTACGATGAGGAGATGGAGTATGCGCCGCTGCTGTCCTTCTTGCCAAAATCGTGTTTGAACGTGGTCATGGCCAAGATACCCGTGAAGTAGGTTCTTTGCGAAGGTAAGAGAGGCGGTAGGGAGGACAAAAGATATGAAGAATTACCCATCGTATCTAGAGTGATAAAGAGGTGAGAGGAGTGTGATGCAACATGTAACGAACGACGTACCCGTAGAGCACGGCACCAAGAACGAACACCAGACAGAACAGTGTGCCGCGAAGGTTGTGCTTATGGAAGACACCGTTGTTGGAGGTCGTTACAGAGACGTTACGCGGTTCGACTGCCCCAGCCATAGTAGTGGGGATGGAAGTACAATCCAAGGGGTTATAGGCTGAAAGGAGAGGTAAAAACCGAAGGATTTTGCGAAGATATATATATTTCCCGACATGTCGCGGCTCATGCTTCCATGAGCGCGAATATGATCGCGATCTTGCTCGCTCGAACGATCGGAGCGGTTGGTCATTTGCCCAGCCTATGTCTGTTAAGCGTTATTTGCCTGTCCTACGAAAAATGCAACCGTAGCCGTGGACCCAGCATAATACTTACACAGACTTGGCACTGAGTGTCTGAAAATCGGGTAACCGAGAGACGACTGCTATAACGTTTTGCCGGGTTAGCCACACTCTGGATGATGCGGAAGAAAGATTGTCCCAAAAGCGTCCATTGACTCCTTCCCCTTTATTTCGCGCTTGGATGATGGATCTACTATGATCAGAAATATGTGTCTCGAGACATGGCCAGTCTCCCAGCTCTACACTGCAATCAGTGCTGAACAACAACAATTGGGATAGTATTGGTATAACGAATTATTAAGAGGAGCTACCGTGTTCTATGCGTCTATGAAGGTCCCTATACAAGAAATCTAGAAGATTAGTCGCGACTGACGTCACTGCGAAGGACGTTCCGTAAGCCGTAAGGTAAACAGAGGCTGAGAGACTGCGTACCGGCCGAACAACTTCGTGAGAATCCAATCGTTGGCCACGAGCGCCCGGTTCCGCAACGAGAACAATGTGCTCAAGTAGGCGGAACGCCAGAAGAGGAATGTAGCTACACCACCGCTCGCGATCTAAGAATGCAGACGTTAGAGAAGGAAAACTATAGAGATCGAGGGCCGTACATTGCCATTCATGAAAGGCAGGTCGGCAATAGCCTTTTCAGATCCAATGTAACTGTGCCAAGATCAGAGGTCAACACAGGGCACAAACGACATGAGACATACGCCAGACTGCCCTGGTGGGAGTAGTGGAATGGCCTCAGCTTGACCATGTCAATCTGTTTCTTGACGGCTTCCAATTCCGACACGAGGGCCTTTTGTTCCTCCTCGGCGGCGACGGCGGTGGATGCTTGACTCTCAAGGGCGTGCAGTTTTGATTCCAGATTGTCCTTCTTGGCAATTTGAGCAAATACGCGAGCCAAGTAAGCTCCTTGCTGGGACGCGACCTGCGCAGTGGGCGCATACGAAGTCGCTGTACAGTCTCCGATGGCGAAGACGCCATCAGCGCCGACCATTTGGAGGTGGTCTACGAAGGTTTGAATCGGACACATACGGGAGAAAAAGGGTTGTACTTACCATCAACAGATATACCGCGTCGGTTCGTTTGAGCGGAGGGGATCTTGGCCATGAGATCCTGGGTAACCTTGCGTCCCTTGTTGCCCTATACGTGACGACATGAGTGAGCAGGACATCAGAATATGCATTATTGCTTACAGCAGCCCAGACGACCATTCCGCAAGGCACTTCTTGGATGCTCTTGTCGGGCATTTGGAGAACGACGGACTTGTCCTTGACCTAGCACAAGTTAATCATGTCCACTGACACATTGTATGAATAATCGGCTGACCTCCTTGACCATGGTCTTCGTCATGATGTCGATTTTACTCTCCTTGAAGGTTTCCTCGGTGTAGTCGATCAATTGTTTACTGAACATGGGCAGCACCGACGGCAGGGCCTCCACCAAGGTGATGCGAATCTTGCTGGCAAGTTCGGGGTACCAAGACTTCAAGTCGTCCTGCACGCGGAACGTCAGTCAATTTACGAAGAGCACGATCACGACACATACTTCAAGGAAGTCGTGGATTTCACCACTCAACTCAATGCCAGTAGGTCCGCCACCGACAACGACCATGTGAAGGAGTCGGTCAACTTCTTCGGGCGTTTGACCAGGGAAAGCGGCAGATTCCATGCCTGGTACGACGCGAATCAGCGATTCCTCTGACTACTGGCGCAAGATGCTTACAGTCCATGAACCGCCGTTGCATCTGAATGACATCACCGTGTCAAAACCTCGTCTAGAATTTGAAGGTGACGATACCGCACCTTCTCAGCATCTTGAATCTCCTTCATAAAGCAAGCCTTCTCTTGCACACCGGGAATTCCAAATGTCTGGACTTCTGCACCCACAGCATATACGAGGTAGTCGTAAGATATCGTTGTAGAGGAAACAGAGCCCTGAATTTCCGAATCATCTGGAGACCGAAATGAGTATGACCATGTCCATCTAGACGCAGGGCGCACCTGAGAATGTAACGGTCTTTTTGATAGGCTATAGGACGGAGGATGAGGAGGATACCGGGACGCGTGGGAAGCATGCTCACATCGACCTCAGTGGCCTCAGCTTCGATGACGGTGACAGCCCGAGTCTTGTGTCGGGTAACATATCGCGTAGGCTGTAGCACTGAGCGCGCAGACAGCGTGCCGACAGCAACGCTGGGAAGAAGAGGAGTGAAGAGGAAGAAGTTGTTGGGACTGATGACCACCTGTAGCGTCATGAGCGTGGCCCAGGACGCGGAAAGTTAGGCTACTCACCACATTGTAATCCGTGGTGTCCATGGTCTTCAAAAGGCTCGTGGAGCCCCATCCGCTACCAAGAACGACAATTGTCTTCTTCTCGGGATCGTAAGGCAGCTGCACTCCTGGGTGACGGTCCTTTTGCGTGATGTAGAAAAAGACACCCGATCCGCCGACGACCGTGATAAGAGTGGTCCAGCCAACAGTTTGAAGGAACGACCGCCATTTTGAGTATTTCGGGGCAACAGGAGGGGGTGCGAGCACCGTTGGCTGGCAAAGGCGGGTGGCGTCAATGCGGGCTGAGTGACGACGCGAACTGTCGACGCACCTCTTCTGCTCTCTTGGCTCCAGTGGTCGTGAGAGAGCGTCGAACGGAGAGATTAGATCCCCGTAAGCCCACCGCTCTGGAACGAGAGAGACCGAGTGACCTGGCGACTGGGGATACACGATAAGAAGTCGAAGCCTAGCACAATCTAGACCGCCTTGGACTAACTTTGACGACTGCCGCGAGCGACCTGCATATCGAAACGCTGACGAACGGGCGACGATGAAGAGGGAAGGGTGGCCTGTAGTGGCAAGCTCGCCGAACGAAGACAAGACAATTTTCACGCGCGTCAAATAATACACGGGACAATATGGAAGACCGGGATCATAGCAATTCCGATAGGCTAGTTTGGTTCGGACTCAATTTACATGCTATAAGTTACAACATGACCTGAACATGACCGTCTACATACTTCATTGTACCGATACCTACAGCTGTACGAATGTGACCAGGTTCCAGGAGGTGGTGCAAACTCTAGTCTATGGCTGCAAATATTCCTCCCAAACCTTGGCAGAGACCGCGGCCTTGGGGCACCTGCGTCCTGTCCACATCTCAAACTGTCCATAGCCCTGCTCCAGCAACGCCTCTACACCTGGGACCGCAATCCAGTTCTTCGCCGTTGCCTTGGCCAGAAGTAACAATGGCGTTTCAATCGGCTTGTATGCCATGTCAATCACCACAGCGGGACCGTCACGATAATCGAAGAGTCTGTCAGAGAAATGTAGTAAACTGGGGTCCAAGGACGTCGTCGTTTCCGTGGCTGGGACAGTGCATACGATGACATTGGGAGGAACGCTTCCGCTGGGCCATTGAGCAAGCTTCTTAATCGGCTGGATGTTCGCGTCGGGGAACGTCCGTGCCAAAAGCTCGGCCTTGCTATAGGTCCGGTTGAAGATATAGATCTTCTTGGCGCCGAGTTCCTTCAAAGCAAAGATGGCAGCGCGAGCGGTTCCTCCCGCACCGATGACCAAGGCTGCTGGAATGCCACCGAGAGGGATACGCGATGAAATGCAACCCCGGATCCCAATCCAGTCTGTGTTGTCGCCGTATAGCATCGGTGTCTTCCGTTCGGGAGAAGTAAACACTGGGATGATAGTGTTGACAGCCCCAATGATCTCGGCCGCTGGGGACAGCTTGTCGAGGAGGGGTATGATGTCCAGTTTGTGCGGAATGGTGACGGAGGCTCCACCGAAATCGGGACTCGTAACTGTGGCTTTGATCTCTTCGCCAACATGAGCGGTTTCAAGGAGGCCATAGACATGGGGGAGACCAAGGATCTGGAAGGCTGTATTGTGCAGCGTAGGCGACATGGAGTGGGCAATCGGGGTTCCAAAGAGGAAGAAACGCCGCGGGGGCATCTGGCCGATGAGGTGCAGCGCCTGTTGAATCTGGACGAAAGAGAGCTGACCAGGAGCTGCCTTTACGGGGAGGCGGGGATGGGACACGGGGGTGAAGACGGTATTCAGGACGCGAGACATTTGACCTTCGAGCCCCATGTTTATCGCCAAGAAGGGCTTCGCGTAGGGGACAGCGTTCATACGTTGTACAAAATTGTACAGCTCGAAGTTATCCTGCAACGAGTTGGCCTTGCCAACAATCTTGACAATGTCGCCGTACTTCTTGGCCAAGTCATACTTTTGCTGGACTACGGGCCCGTTCCACTTCATGTCGCCGCTCCAGTCGTGCCAAGAAGCGATGATCTTCGACGCGCCCTTTGAGTCCACCAAGCTCTGAATCTCGGGTGGAGGAAGGGACAGTTCCACGTCCACGTACTCGATGCCCACGCGGAGAGCCAGCTTTAGAAGCTGAAGAGCTTCTTGGACAGCAGTATCTGGGAAGGATCCACCTTGCGTGACAGTCCGGACAGTGAAGACAATGGGAAGATGGGTGTGGCGACGAAGAGCAGCAATCTGATCGGCGACATAGGCCTGGGGAGGGATGTATTGGCCCACGACGTCGAAGTCTTTTGGAGAACGCAGAAGATCCACACGAAGTTCCAGGGCATCGACGCCAATAGTCAACTCCTCCATTTGCGACAAGGCCGGGGTGATGTCAGGGTACGTGAGCGACAGGAAGTACGAGCGCTTCCCAGGTACGAGGTTGGGGGAGAAGTTGGGCTTGATGCCGGTGATGTGGCCGAAGAAACGGACGATTTCGTCGCTGGTGTGTTTCCGCCCGACGGGTGACACATTGTCGCCAGACGTAGAGCCGACGTTATTGACAAACTGGTGACTGCAGCATTCTTTGAACCAAGGTTCGCGACGGTTGAACACGTCCATGATGGGCTCTCCGTACGCAGGGCGAGCGGCTTCAATTCCGAGATACTGCAAAACCTCGTCGATTTGGCGTAGGACGTGTACGACGGGTCCGTGCTTGCGGTAGTCCTTCAGCATTTGACGACAAGACGGCGTCTCAACGATACCACCACCGAGACTAATGACATGCTTCTCTGACTTCGTGGTGAGCAGCTCAGCCAAGATTTCAGCCTCTGCGGTGCGAAACGCTGGCCAGCCATGGTCGTGAACGAACTGTCGCACGCTCATTTGGTGTTTCTCTTCGAAGTATACATCGGCGTCGACGCATGTCCAGTTCAACGCTGAAGCAGCGAGCTCGCCAACAAACGTTTTACCAGATCCGCGCATGCCAAAGAGAATGATGGAGGCATCTGATGTGTGGTTGTCTGTTCCACTCACGGACGCGATAGAGGCGGCAGGCTGAGCAGTTTCGACACCTTCTACGCAAAGACCGATCTAGGGGGAATTGAGAAACAGGGGATCCAGCGAAACTCGGGCATACCTTGTTCTGAAGATCGTCCCACCAATTAGGCCACGTCTTTTCGACGCAACGCTTCTCCTCAATCACAGAACCGGGGACGACACAACCCAGGACGCTGAAAGCCATGGCGACCCTGTGGTCATCGTAGCAGTGGACGCTAGCGCCAGTCACCAACTGGTCGATAGGCTTCCCTTCGATCTCCAAGCCGTCATCCAACTCAGTTGTTTCGACTCCAAATTTGGCTAATGCGGACCTATGAGTACTGACAGGCTTTTGTTATGAAAAAGGGACCCACCCAATTGATCCATCATGGCCTGGATACGATTACATTCCTTCACTCTTTGGTTCGCAATTCCACGAATGCGAGAAGAACCCGAAGCACATGCAGCGAGTACAGAGGCGGTCAGGAAGGCGTCCGTCATGGTCTCCATATCGATCTCGCCGAGTCCCTTCAACTGACCAACCGGCGGTCCAGTGACGGTCGTCTCCGACTCTGTCTGCGTTACCTGGCATCCCATCTTCTCGAGGACGCTCATAGCAAACTGTGCGTCTCCTTGGAGGGACTCGGTTCCGATGTTCTCGATCGTGCATGTCGTGCCGGTGACAGCCGCAATAGCGAGGGGGTAAGTCGCTGAGCTCGCGTCGGACTCGATGTTGTATACGCTCGGGTTGGCGTATGTACCCTTGGGAATATCGTAGATATCTAGAAGGCGTCCAGTGGATTCTTCTTTCCTCCTGACAACATCGATACCGAAGGTCTTCATCATCGCGATAGTCATGTCGATGTACGGTTGCGAAATGACCTGTCCTCCGGTAAGGTGGAGGGAGATAGCCTCTGTGGCGTAGGGTGCACAGAGGAGGATGGAAGATACATATTGACTGGAGACACTGGCGGCCAGGTGTATCTCTCCACCTAACAAACCATTCGGTGCGATCGAGAGAGGAAGACAGCCGCTGGATTCAAGGTAATCGATCTCGCTCCCATTCGACTTGAGAGCGGACACCAGAGGACCGATAGGCCGCTGCTTCATACGAGCGTTGCCGGTAATGACGGTGGTCGATGCGTTGGCCGATGGGTCTTTCTGGACGAGAGTGCAGACCGTCGTGAGGAAACGCGCGGCAGTACCAGCGTTCCCAAGGTAGATTTCTTTACCCTTGGGCGGGAGTGAAAGGCGGCCAGAACCACCTTCAACGACGAGGGTTTCGCCGCCATCTTCCCAGGAGAACCTCGCACCCTGTGAGGAAGATTGAGAAAGTGACTCGGCTCAGAAATCCTTGACTTACCTTGAGGTCAATGAGCGCGCTCATCATGACCTGAGTGTCGTCCGAATGGAGGAGATTGCGAAGTCTGCATGTGCCTCCTCCTAGAGCAGCGAGGACAAGGGCACGGTTTGAGATACTCTTGGATCCTGGAGTTGACATGGTCACAGGATTCTTGCTAGGCGTGCCGGGAATGATAACAACCTGCTCTGCAAGGACTTTCTTGATGACTTCATCGGGCACGCCCGTCGCTTTCTCCTCCCATGTTTTCCCGATGCGCTCCAGGATGACAATCTTCTTCTCCGAGCCGGCATTCTTTTTGTCGACGCGCATAACATCAAGAAGGCGATCGACAGTCAGATCCTTCGCCTGCGGGAGGATGGAGATACGAGGATCGCTCATTGAGATGGGGAGATTGTAGGCCTTCAAGCATCGCGTCAACCTGCCAACAGCGACTTGATTCAATATGCCCATTTGGCGCGAAAGTTCCGCCTCTAGGATCATTCCGATGGCGACGCATTCGCCGTGTAGAATGGTAGGCGTCAAAACGGCCTCGATGGCATGACCGATGCTGTGCCCGAAGTTCACGAGGTTTCGCAGTCCTTTCTCCGTAGGATCGATGGTGACAATGTGGGCTTTGACGGAAATGGAACCCACGATGACGGAAAGTAGCAGCTGCTGCGCCTCTGAGCGCGTATCGTTGGTGCGACCCGCGTTGGAAGTAGACGGTGATTGCAGTGCTGCGAAGATCTCGGTTGAGCGAGATTCCAGAGAGGAGAATTCATCGGCATTCCAGATGGCCGCGGTCTTCACGACCTCCGCCATGCCATTGGAGAATTCACGAGAGGGAAGTGTTTCGAGGAAGGCAGCGTCTATAAACACGTATTCGGGCTGCCAAAACGCGCCAATCAAGTTTTTGCCGAGAGGTGTATCGATGGCCGTCTTGCCACCGACACTAGAGTCGACCATGGCTAACAGAGTGGTCGGTATCTGGACAAAACGGACTCCTCGCATACTGAGAAGTATGAGAGTGATGCATAAATGGACATGGGGAGACTCACAAGGTGGCGGCGACGAAACCAACGAGATCTCCTATGACCCCTCCACCAAGGGCGAGAATAACAGTGTCTCTAGTGCATCTATTGCTCAATAGAAAGTCTTCGATGTCGGCCTTGCCTTCGCGGCTTTTGGATGTCTCTCCGGGAGGAATAACGTAGCGGAGGAATCTGTACGTGTTGGTCGCCTTCGCGGAACCATTCACCTGCGTTGTCTCTGCAGTCGCGGTCGCATGGTAGGCGTCGAACTCGTCCTCGAAGGCCTGCAGATGGAACGCGGCAACATTTGTGTCGGTTACGAGCACATAAGTGGATGATGAGAGCGCGGTGATGACGGTGTTCACGATGTATGGAATGAGATGAAATCCGCAGTGGATGGACTCTTTGCCCAGTATTGAAACTTTGAAGATGTCCGGGCTCGAGGACGCCATGGTGATGGATGAAAAGGACTGCCCAGATGTGCGGGCTTTTGAGCGAGTCACAAATCAGTGATTGAGAGTTTTGGTCCAAGAAAAACCAACACGTGAATTAGGGGCCATATGCATCACCGCTCTAAGTACCTCCAAGTACATGCTTTACATTATGTACTTTCACAACTGCTGCTTGGACACCCTGAACACGTCTGAAGACTGACAGCCACTGGGCGAGTCTGACCACACATAGTGTTCTTTGGATCATACGTGGCAATCTTCTGGCGTCGGCTGACAACGTTCATCGTCCTCGCCGCTCGGATTCAACGTGGCGCCGACAACAAATCGCCGACACCAAGCCGGCAGCACTCGTACTCACATCAAACTGCCCTGATGAAGCCTGAAACATAGGACTTTTGGTGGTTACATACTCGGGAGATATCTTTGTATCAGGTCAAACATCTCGGTGACTGCTAGAAAAGTATCTTCCGAGCAAGCCAAGTCATCCAGTAGAGCATTCAACACTTTTTGCTGTGCCATCTTGTTTGTTCCGGGGCTCGCTCTTGCTTGCAACCATCAGAGTTCAGGAGATAACTTAGTAGGGATGGTTGTAGGCCGGTCCGAGGCTACAGTTTGTAGGTCCGTATTGACGGGCCGATAATTCCGATCGGGTACTGCCTAGGGTTTTCCGGACTTGGCTACCCTCGGACCAGCCTGTGACTCTCTTCCACGACGACGATATATAATCTCCCTCGACTCTCCGTCTTACGGCCTCGCCGTTTATTCGCCACTATGCCTCTCCCAGAACAAATCAGGCCACCCATCGTGTACGCATCTTTCTTGCCACCAGTCCGAGGCTGACTTGTATACCTCCGGACCTTTCAAATTCCCTCCCGCACGCCCCTGTACTTAATCTGCCATATGCAGCTCCCGTCTAACATACAGCAACCCCCTGGCGTTGGATCCCGCCATGACGCCAGAATCCATGAACCGTGCGTCGCCCTCTCAATCGATTCGCAGGTGATTGACCGAACGCACAGAGCCAGTCTTGAGGTCGCCTATCAAGCCGGTCGCACTCAGCGTCATCGAAAAGTCGAAGCAGCTAGCTGCGTGGACTGCTGTGGACCAGCACATCAAGCCAGAGCACCGAGTATGTACACAAACCTCCCGCTTTGTTTCGAGGCCATTAAAATCAGATCCAATCCAGGTGATAGGAATTGGTTCTGGTCAGTGTCGCGGAATAACCAGGCCTCGCTATCTCATGTGGTTCCAGGATCCACCGTCCCATATGTGGTTGAACGCATTGTTATGCAAGGCTACGAGCCCAACAAGAACCGAGTTTTCATACCTACCGGTCCGTCGGACAAATGATGTCGTGTCGCCGTCCTTACTTTTTCGCTAGGATTCCAATCCAAAGAACTCATTGTCTCATCTGGACTAGTCCTGGGCGACGTCGATCAATACCCGACCATAGATGTCACTCTCGATGGAGCCGATGAGTAAGCCCGAACATGAGCCAGCACCTCTACGACCACTCACGAGATCGTCGCACAGAGTCGATACTAGCCTCAATTGTATCAAGGGTGGCGGAGCATGTCATCTACGCGAAAAGGTCTTGGCCGAGGCGGCAAACACGTTGGTCATTCCAGTGATACTTCTCTAAAAATTGACTTCGGTTCAGCTTTGTCCTTGTCGCAGACTACAGGAAGAACGTCGAAACTCTTTGCACTAACGTTCGTCAGTCAACTGCATAACAAAAAGCGTCTCACACCAAGGCCTAGTTCAAACCTGGAGTTCCTATCGAAGTCGTCCCATTCGCCTATGCCAAGGTGCTGCACAACTTGCACACCATGTTGGGATCGCCAAACGCTACCCTTCGTATGGCTATTGCCAAAGGTCCGCCCGTGCTGCTTGCTGAGCTCACGATTTTGCTCACACGTCCCAGCCGGACCAGTTGTAACCGACAATGGCAACTTCGTTATTGATGCTCCCTTCTCCCATGAAGATATGATGGATCCTTATAAGGTCTTGGATCTCGCAAGACGCCTGTCCGCTCTCTGACTTGCATTATTCACATAGATCATGGCGCGCATCAAGATGCTCACAGGCGTCGTCGAGGTCGGTTTGTTCTGTCATATGGCGAAGGCTGCGTATTTCGGCAATGCTGTAGGTCATTTCCTATGCTGCTCTTGCACGTGTAACTGACGCCTGTTCAGGATGGAAGTGTCACAATCAAGTGGGTGGGAGGCAAAGTTGAAGAAGTCAGCGCGCCCCCATCTTAAGAAGTGCGGTGAAGTAGAGCATCGAAGAGAATAATGTAGACCAATTGTATCACAAATATGCTACGTACGACAAACTATGTGGCTAGTGTAATTTGCCGGCTCCTGGAACCATACGTCGTATTTTACAATTATCGCTTCGATAGTAATGGACATCATATAATGTTTAACCGATGCGCCAGTAGTGGGTTGAGGGATATGTAGCATGATATACAACAAAAGTAGATTGTCTTTTACAAGTTATAAGTTCCAATCGTTCATGCAAACACCCCAGATACTCCTTATCTGAGACTGGAAGGCAACACGCCATTGACAGTCGCGTCGATCTTTGCCAAGAACACTTTCGTCTCTGCGAGAATGACCAGCCTCCCTGGGCCTGCAAACGTGAGACTGGCAGATGTCATGCCTAGGAAAAACTTTCCAAGCAAATCTCCATTCGCGTTCCAGACCTAAGCGGAATGTTTAGTTCAGACCCGCGCCGTTGATACAGCAACACATACGTGGACGCCGTCTCCACAGCTAGAGAACACATTGCCCGTGTTATCAACCTGGACCCCGTCCGGCACGCCTGCGTCCACGTAGGCTAGGACACGACGATTTTTGAAGACTTGGGATTGGGGGTCGACATCAAACGCGTAACTTGTTGGAAGAACGAAACCGGTGAGCTCGCATCGGCACATTTGTGACTGATGAACGACATCTCACATTGTGGCCGGCGCTGTCTGATTGTTACCCAGGAAGCCTTGGGCGGCACCTGTATCCGCACTTCCATGTTTGGGTAAGCGATGCGCGGCAAGCAAGAACGTAAGTGTGCCTCACATGTAGGCAGTGTTGCCGTCCCCTGTAAACGCGATCCCGTTGGATTTGGCGAATCCATCGGCCACGACGCGGATAGTCGCCGAGATGGGATCATAACGATAAACTGCATTGGGCATCAATGGCAGCGGTCGGAAGTGATTCAGATATCCATAGCTACATGGAGATGATGTTTGATCGGGGTCAAACCTCACGAACGAAAAGCACATACACTGTATCCGTGAAAAAGATTGTTCCGCTAGGATGAACTTTGATATCATTCAGAGAGTCAAATTGACGACCAAAATAGTTATCGAACAAGACAGTGGTCTTGTGTGGAGGTTGAGGATTGACAAGCGCGACATTGGGCGGCCTTGCGCCACGTCCAGAGTTGATCAGCAGAAGAGAAGAGTTGTACGGTCCAGTTCCCCCGTTGGTCATCTGAATCGGTTCAGGCAAGTCGAGCTGATGTTAGAGTTGTTTTAAGCACAGTCTGGTACCTTGTAAAACAACTTCAATGCACTCACAGGCGTTGGAGGAACGTTGACAACGAAGGATCCATTACTGAGAGATGCTATCTGACTCTCAGCATTAGCCAAGCTAATCATGCTGACCAGGTTGTTGTGTTCCAAGTCGCTCATTCCAAGCGGTCCGCCGGCATTACTGGCAAAGAAGATGTCGTCGGTTTCCGGGTCGTAGATAGGTGCTTCGTGTGCGAAGGCAAATGTGTCATTTGATGCTATCTCGTAGAGAGCAGGACTTTCTCCAAGGATTTGGAGGAACGAGGTGTCAAAGATCTGGAAGAAAGGCGGCGTCGAATTGGTTGGATTGAAGAATGTGCTGAAAGCGTCTTCACGAAAGACGCCGTCAGTGCCTAGCGTGGAAAATTCGCGTGGATCCACGAACTAAGAAACCGTGGATTGAGCTTCAGGATAAGAAGTGCATGGACGGGGAACTTGCAACTGCTTGCGATGACTGAAAATGTAGGTTTTCGCTTCCCTGGCGGCCACGAACAATGGCCCATTGATAAGCCCCAATGGCCGCCACAGCGGCCAGTAAACGGAGCAAAGACATCGTAGTGGATTGAGGACCCTTGCGCCCATGAGAGACTTCCAGAGGCTGGTCTTTTAACATAGTATGATACGGACTCAGGACAACCAGCTGATGTAGTCCTACGTGCCCTAACGCCGCCCACGTGGCTTGGTCTGTTCGTCACTCAAACCCCCATGCAAACGAACGACCCACCATCACGGAACAAATGTAGAACTACGGCTCCCATGGACGACCTCTCCGCTCTGCTTCACTCGCAGACGCCGCTTCTAGAATTCCATTTTCCTACACGTTCCCCAGAGTAAACTGAGTTCGAGCTTTGAGTCGGAGAATCCGCTGACTTTAAGGCTTCGGCGACATTCTTTGCAGATGCCTTCTCTCACTCAGTCTCATGCTGGCATCACCATCCCCGGCTGACATCATGTCTGTTCTTTGCTATCCCTTGTCGGCCCAACCACATCACTGGGTACGCTTCCGAGAGAATAGGATTTCTTCTACTCTTGGGAGGACTCCGCTGATTATCAGCACAAGCGTACCTCGGTTTAGGTAAGGGTTTGATGACCTTTGGACCTTATCACAACAGCTGAGATGGAAATTATACAGATAAACACTAATCAACCACCTACTCCATCAGTTCGGAAGAGTTGGTGATCATTGTAGTGCCATCACGACCGTTCTCCCTGCTCTTAGTCGGAAAGGACCCAGTCTCCTACGCTCTACAGTACAGGCACTGCATCTCGTATCAGTACTTGCTCGTATGAGCATCATGTTTGGGGTAGATTTTGCTGCAGGATTTCCGACAATCAAGGGCGTGCGGTGGTTCAATCTTCTCGTTCTCACTCTGACGCCGGTCATCGGACTATACGGAGTTTTCTCTCTCGAGAATCGTCGAGAGACGGTGCTGTTCGCCGTGGGATATTATGTCTTTAGTATGCTCGGTACGCCCTCGAGCATTATACTTCATGAAGCGAGAACTGAGTGAGTACACATCAAGGTGTCACTGCTGGTCGGCCATGTCTCCAGAAATTGATACCCATGTACTCAAGCTTCGCCCAGGCTATCACCGCCTTTGGTCTCACCGGTCGTATAATGCGTCTTATCCCCTTCAGCTCTTTTTGCTTGCTGGAGGGACAAGTGCTGCACAAGGCTCCTGCTATTGGTGGTCTCGCTCGCATCGATCGCACCATCGGTACACCGATACAGACCAGGATCCTTACAACTCCAATCGTGGCTTGCTGTGGACGCACATAGGGTGGATGATATTCAACACAGATATTCACTCCGGTCATGCAGACGTCTCGGATCTGCGAAAGGACGCTTTACTGCGCGCACAACACAAATGGTATTTTCATCTCATGGTTCTCTTCGCATTTGTCGTTCCTGCCGTTATTCCCGGAATACTTTGGAGAGATTGGACTGGCGGTTTCTGCATTGCTGCTGCGTTCCGATTGACCGTCGCCCACCACGTCTGTGACCTGCTCTCTAGCCGCTTGAAACTAATGCCTCTCCCACAGAGCACCTTTAGTATCAACTCCATCGCACACTTCCTTGGGAGCACGCCTTATGATGATGTTTTGAGCCCTCGCGATCATTTTCTCTCTGCTATATTGACAATGGGCGAAGGGTACCATAACTTCCATCACCAGTTTCCTATGGATTATCGCAATGCAATCAAATGGTACCAATACGACCCGACGAAGTGGTTTATTGCCCTGTGCCACGGAGTGGGTCTGGCTAGCCATCTTCGCAAGTTCTCGAAGAACGAGATCTCGAAGGGATCGTTGATGATGCAGCTGAAGAAGTTGCAGAACATCCAGGACTCTCTTGAGTGGCCGAAACTTGTCGAACAACTACCAGTCGTAACCTGGGAAGAATGTAGGCGCGCCTTCGATCGCCTGCCATTTGTACTTCAATGATATGTGTCGATTGTAGTCCAGGATCGCTCGAAAACATCCTCCCTCATATTGATTGCTGGATTCATTCACGACGCTTCTTCCTTCGCGCAGGAACATCCAGGGGGATCGGCTTTGATCCACAAGAGTCGTGGTTTAGACATGACCGGATCGTTTTTTGGTGGCATCTACAGGCACTCGAATGCGGCTCACAACGTAGGTATCTACATCGCTGTTCTAGCCTATCTCATGATCGCATTATAGCTGCTTTCTATGTTGCGCGTGTGAGTGTCTGCATCGATTGCTGATCATGAGGCTCATGCTATGTAGAGGGATTCTCCATGGCGGCGTTGAGATGCATCCCGAGCATAAACTTCCGCCCGCTCAGACTCTTTACGTGGGGACCCGCACAACTCCTCCTTGAGCTCTCATTAGTCAGAGAAGATCCCTGTCGCTGATCGGTTCGTAGATCAACAGGACATGTAGATATTCTAGAGGCAATGGTAACACTTCTCTTGCGGCTTCAGCGGAACGCATGGCGATGTGATTGTCTGCAGACTTCGCCGACTTTCGGATGCAACACGATTGGATGCGTGGCATCCCACATTGCCGTGTCACGTATCAGGGTATATATATATAAGTACTCAGTATCTTTGGAGACAGAGTCGTAACAGTATCCTTGATATTCTAATGAACTTGAAATGATAGAGGCAGTCGCATGCGAATCTTTATGTCAGACGTTACAAAGGATACCTTAAACTTTGATAATTACAGCTTCTGAAGTGAGCGAGTGTCAGCACCTTGCACAAATACTCGCTCTTACACAAGGCTCGACGGTGATTCACCTGAGAGGTACCGCGGACGCCAGTAGAAAGATTTTGAGACGCACACCACCATGGTCTGGAATTCGGACGGGCGCGGTCGTCGAGTGACAGAGCGTAGGGCAATGCCTTCGTTGTAATTATTTACATTACGAGTGACTAAAGTTACATATCCCTTGGTATGAGACTACGTTATCATAGTCCAAACAAAGGACCATTCTGATAGTGAGTACAAATTCGTGAAGTCGCCTATGCGACGAGCGGGAAAGAGGTATAAAGCGGAGCGAAAGCGTCGTAGATGTCAATGGAGGAAGTGTTCGTTGTTTAAGTGCCAAAGGAGGTCGAGAGAGATGTAGTCTCAGTTGCCCTTAGCTTTTGCGGCCATCTGCGTACGACGATTAGATGAGTTTGGAAATGATATAGAACCACGTACGAGGTTGAGGGCAGAACCAGCCTTGAACCAAGCGATTTGTCCCTCGTTGAAGGAGTGGGCGAGAGCAATGTCCTACGCGACGTCAGTGGCTGTTCAGAATTAGACCACGGGCGAAAGAACTTGCCTCAGAGGAACCGTCCTCGTGCTTGACGCGCAAGGTGAGGTTCTTACCAGGAGCGAAGGTCTCAAGACCAACAATATCGACCTTGTCGCTGGGCTTGACTTTGTCGTAGTCTTCGGGATCAACGAAGGTCAAGGCAAGCATACCCTGCTTCTTCAAGTTGGTCTCGTGGATGCGCGCGAAGGACCGAGTAATGATAGCAAGACCTCCCAGGAAACGGGGTTCGAGAGCAGCGTGCTCACGCGATGAACCCTCACCGTAGTTGTGGTCACCGATGACGACCCACTTGATGCCGTTGTCGCGGTAGTAGGCAGCAGTCTGGGGAACACCTCCCCATTCACCAGTAACCTGGTTCTTGACCTTGTTCGCCTCGCCGTTCTCAGCATTGATGGCACCAATGAGACAATTTTCTGGCGAACGATTAACAATGATCGACACATATGGAGGCTAGAGAACTCACGAGAGATGTTCTGGAGATGACCACGGTACTTCAACCAGGGACCGCCAGCACTGATATGGTCCGTTGCTGCAGACAGTGATCAGTCCACGCCGACTTAGCTGCAGGGATTACTTACTGCACTTGCCCTTGGCCTTGATGAGGATGGGCAGGTCGGTGGGAGCCTTTCCGTCCCAAGGTTGGAAGGGCGAGAGGAGTTGGAGACGGTCACTCTTGGGGTCGACGGCCACGGAAACGCTGGCGCGGTCAGCGGGAGGAGCCTGGAAGGTGTTTTCGCCTGGGTCGTAGCCACGGGGAGGGAGCTCGTTGCCGGTTGGGTCGCTGAACTTGAAGGGCTTGCCGTCAGTGCCAGTGAGGGTATCGGTAACGGGGTTGAAAGTCAGGGATCCAGCGAAGACCATGGCGGTGACGATGTCGGGGGAGGCAACAAAGGCATGGGTAGCGGGGTTAGCGTCGTTACGGCCAGTGAAGTTACGGTTGTAGGAGGTGATAACTAGGAGCGAGTGAGTAAGACGTTTGCCAGTACGGTGAGCAACTTACTGGAGTTGGCTTCACCCTTGGGAACATCGCGACGATCCCACTGTCCAATGCAAGGTCCGCAGGCGTTGGCAAGAACGAGTCCACCAATGTCCTCGAAGGCGGCAATCTGTCCGTCGCGCTCGATGGTGGCACGAACTTGCTCGGAGCCGGGAGTGATAGTGAACTTGGCCTTGGCCTCGAGACCGTGAGAGGCAGCTTCCTTGGCGATGGATGCAGAGCGCGACATGTCCTCGTACGAAGAGTTGGTGCAGGAGCCAATCAATCCAACCTTGAGTTCTTCTGGCCAGCCATTCTTCTTGACCTCAGACGCAAACTTGGACAGAGGGGTGGCAAGATCGGGAGTGAAGGGACCGTTGATATGGGGCTCGAGTTCAGAGAGGTTCTGCAGAGCCAATAAGAAAGGGTAGCATCGAGAAGAGATAGTGACTTACGATGTCGATGACCTGGTCGTACTCGGCATTCTCGTCAGCTTTGAGGTTGTGAGAGAACTGCTTCGCGTAGTTGGCGATATCGTGACGGTTGGTGGCGTTCAAGTAGTCGACCATGCGGTTGTTGAAGGGGAACATTGACGTGGTAGCACCGATTTCAGCACCCATGTTACAGATGGTGGCCATACCCGTGCAGGACAGCGACTCGACACCAGGACCCTTGTATTCGACGATAGCACCAGTTCCACCCTTGACCGTCAGAATACCAGCGACCTTGAGGATGACATCTATAGCGCGCGTTGAAGTTGGACTGCACTCGTGATAGCGCGTACGTACCCTTTGGAGTAGTCCATCCGCCAATCTTGCCGGTCAAATTGACACCGATGACCTTGGGGCACTTAAGCTCCCAAGGGATGCCGGCCATGACATCAACTGCATCAGCGCCTCCAACACCGCAAGCAATCATTCCAAGTCCTCCAGCGTTGGGCGTGTGCGAGTCAGTTCCAATCATCAATCCACCGGGGAATGCGTAGTTCTCGAGGATGATTTGATGAATGATACCGGATCCGGGTTTCCAGAAACCAAGTCCATACTGCGAGGTTTCAGTCGGCCATTTCTTTGAGCAAAAGCACACGGAAGGATACATACCTTTGCCGTTGCGGTAGCCAAAAAGTCGTAGACCTCCTTGTTGATGTCGATAGCGCGTGCAAGATCCTTCACACCTCCAATTTGTGCCTCGATGAGATGGTCACAGTGAACAGTGGTCGGGACAGCGGCGGTGTCCATACCCGCGGACATGAACTGGAGAAGAGCCATTTGAGCGGTAGCATCCTGGCACGCAACTCGCTGCCGGACACGTTCAGTAAGACACGAAGGAAGCAAAGACGGGTTTGACTCACGTCCGGTCGCAGTTTAAGGTAGCTCGTCCCTCTCTCAATATCCTGGCCATGAGCATCGTCGAGATGACCGTACAGAATCTTTTCAGACAACGTCAGAGGGCGATTGAGTCTAGGCGGTCGCCGTCAGTCTAGGCAAGCCAAGGAGAGGGATAAAAGCGCACCTGTCGCGCACAATGGCAACATTGTCCTCAATGCGCTGGTAGTTGATGTAGGCGCCCTTTTCCAGGAGCGACATCGCGACCTTGGTGTCGCCGATTCGGGGCGCAACGGTGGCCATGCCAGCGGCCAGGCGCTGGAGCGACCGAACTGCATTCGCAGTGCGATTGGAGAGGTTGAACATCTCGACTACGCCTCAAGAAAGACGGAGGAGGACAATGGAGAACGAAGGCAAGGTGGAAAAAGCAAAAGATGGCCTTGTGATTGGGCCTTATGGATTACATCACTTTTGACATCTTTCATCCGCATTTCCCCGCCCCTGCTTCGGCCAACCACATGCAGGTGATTGTGAACGTCGGGTGAACTGTGAACTCCATTGCAGCGGCTTCGGCACTGTGAACATATTGCGGACAGCAGGTGTGCCGCTACGGAGCATACATGACCACAAGGGGGAGAAAGCGGCGAGATATCTTGACGTCGACGAAGAAAAGGATTGCCGGTAATACAATTGTGCATAGTGATTGTAGGCTAGATTCAACGGAGACACCTGTCCGCGTCCTTTTCCTCGATGGGCATGTCTTCACCCTCAATAAACCGCGTAAGCACGCGAGATACCGACTCAGAAATCCATTCCATCTAGCGACACTGCTTCCCACATCGACGCTAACGCGAGATATAGCGCTGTGGGACTTGACGCAGTGGTTATGGAACGTGAAATCATAATGACTCCTCCCGGACTCTTCGGCAACCAGGAACTGCGGATTGTGAGCGGAATAGCACCGGAATAGCGCTCGCCTGAATGACATTGGCCGAGTTCTGTCGACGATGATCTGCGAGAGTTTGGTGTAAGTAGGCCGAAGTCAAGACTCGAAAAACTGCACTGACCACTCTTCCATATGAGCTGCATCGTCGTCACTGGCACCATCCCCATGCAGCTGTTCATCTACTTCATCTTCATCGCTGGAACCCTCCTCCTCATCTACGTCCATGCTCCCACCGTTCTGTAACCGAGGATCCCAGTCCAATTCATCCGGCTCTTCGATTTCCACCTCAACACGCTGCTTCCAGTCATGCTGTTCTCGGAGCATCGTCACGGCGCGGATAGCACGGTCTACCCGCTGGTCATGCGCGGTTTTGATCTCCAGGCACTCTGCTAACACGTCCTCGTACTCTGGCTTCCTGGGAACTGCGCCAAAGCGGGAGGTGGTCGTGGACAAGGGTACGGGCGCGTCGCTCATGACGCCCACAGAGCCGTGAGTGACCATGTGCTCGGATAGCCGCCTGATAGTGGCGTTCTCCATGTCTAGGACAGACATGATCTGCTGTGTGCGGAGGAGGTTCATTACGCGACCGTCGACATCAGATTCCTTGGGATGGAGTGCCATCTGCTCGTAAGGGTTCGACTGTGAGGTTGCAGCTGCCGATTTGGCTTGGATTGGGGAGACAAGGGACGTAGAGAGACTGTGCGTCTGGGAGAGAAGGATGTTGTATTTCGAGAGGATTTCTGGCCAAGGAGGCATAGCATTCTGGTACAGAGCAAGGTCAAGCGTCCTTTGGAGGGCCTGAACCGATTCCAGGGTCTGGTGGATCTTGAACTTGAGGGATTCGAGTTGGCCGATAGGCAGCGCCATGATGTATGGGGTAAAGCAGCTCAAAAGCAGCTCGTTTCAATGGATTTGCCAAACACGCAAAGACATCACGGTGTGACCCGAGGTCACATTTAACAACAACGCGGTTTTCCCAAACCACCAAGAGTACGACCAATGTTCTCGATTCTACGGGCCCGTGCAGCGGCTGGGCTGTCTGCGTCGGCCAGGACGGTGGCTCTGACACGCTTTCCTATGTCTATCGCTTGCCGACCTCTGCTCTCCGTTGGTGCGCGCTCCTTCGTAACGTCTCCACCCTCCCTGGCTCCTGCCGCCGGCGCCGCTGCAACCAAGGCGAAGGCTGCAAAGGCCAAGCCTGCCGCCAAGAAGACCACCGCTGCCGCCGCGAAGAAGACCACCGCCGCGAAGAAGACCACTGCCGCGAAGAAGCCCGCCGCGACGAAGAAACCCGTCAAGAAGCTTGCTGCTAAGAAGAAAAAGGTCAAGGCGAAGCCCAAGCCCAAGCCTAAACGCAAGCCCAAGCCCAAAGCCAAGTCAGACAAAGGTGAGTCCCGCACTGTCTGCTGCTGTAGCCTTCCCTGACCTGGACGCGACAGTCGTCATACCCCGCGATACGCCTGCTCCTCCGAAAAAGTGCAAGAGCGGCCAGGCGATTTTCTTCTCAGAGGCACTTCAGGGCATTAATGTTCAGAGGGACGGAACCGACGTGTCCCGTCAGAGATTCGCGGATGCGCACGCCGCCTGGAAGAATATGTCGGACGCAGAGAAACAGGTAATACGCTTTTCTCTCTTGCGTGCGCGTGAACTGAGTCATCTCCAGCCCTACGAGCAAAGATCCGCGGTGGAGCGTGAGGCGTACAACAAGGCGCTGACTGAGTGGTTCGAGAAGACCCCGCGCAAGATCATGATGGAATACCGTCGCAGGCATAGGAAGTCCAAGTACCTGCGCAAGCCTCGCAACCCCGACGAGCCTACGAAACCTGTGAATTCCTTCATCAGGTAACGGAGGTCTTTTGTTTCTACCACTCAGCGCTCATATCGCTCCAGATTCATGTCGGCCACACGTGCCTCAGGCCAGCTTCAACTCAAAGAAGCTGCTGAGGCGTGGAAAGCTCTTCCTGCGGCTGAGAAGCAGGTATGTCCTTGTTTTCTTTGACTGTCCGGACATCCTCGTTAAGCTATATTTCCAACAGGTTTACACTGATAGCTACAGGAAAGACTTGGAGGAATGGATGGCGAACAAGAAGCCTGCCTCAGCACCAGCCTCAGCCTCGGCCTAAGTTACAACTCTGGGAGAACAAGATTACGTCGATGCTTTTCAATAATAACAATTCCGTATCGCACTCCAGTTCTGTGATCTTCATTCCCTGAGACTTACTTTCTCACCTTTTTCGCTTGCGAGAGTTCTTTATTTGTATAATCTATGCCTATCAACCTATATTACACCTAAAAGACTCGAAGACTCTCCGCCAGCCTTGAAGTCGACGTTCTAAATTACCACGGTGATCTTGGACTTCCTGGCGGCACGCGGTCAATTCCAGGATGTGCGTCATCGATGTATCTTACCTTTACACTACCGCGACGAACTAACGCTACTGGCGCCTGCCTGGACCCGCAACGGCCAAGCACACCTTTTAGGCTTCCAAACTTCCTTTGCGTTTCCTAATCATGAAGGCGTCAAATACTACTCTGAGCAAAGAAGACGCGCAGGCGATCATCGACAAACACCATCCTAACAAGATGCTGGTCGTGGCTATAGATCAGATCCACAATAATGGATACAGGTGGGTGTCCTTTCTGACTTGCGCGTCATTCAAGTAGTTTATCCGGCCATTTCATAGTTACACAAAGTCGAGCAGGACTTGGATTGTCGATCTCGCCGCATCGGAGGGCATCGCTGCCACTCATTCGTCGTTTATCACTGTCTTCAGCTCACCGGTGGATATGGACTCTGCATACCATCCGAACCCTCTGGAAGTCTCGTCTCATCTCATCACCCTCATTAGCAAAAGCGGTATCATCCCCGTCTCCATTCCCTACGTGGATGACTCTCTGACGACCGTGCCCTTCCCATATCTAATGACTGCGGTGGACGCGATAACATCATCGAGCATCGTCTCCCTCGCGGACGTGCGCCGGATGAACGTCCTCACGCCCCAGCAGACCGCCCTCATCGACCTGTACCTCGGCAAGTTCCTGGGACAGCTGCATAGCGGGATCATGAACGAGTGGTACGGCTTGCCCTTGGGCGCCGGGAAGGAGCCCGCGGATCCGTCGTATAGCTGGCAGGAGACGTTCACGTCCCTCTTTGACAGCCTGCTCGCGCAGGCGGAGGCGCGGGGGTACGGGTTCGCGTATGCGGACATCCGGGGGGCGCTATCCCGGGCGATCGCGTTCTTTCTGTTCGACGACGTGGAGGTGCCGTCGCTGGTGTGGTTCACGGGGTGCGAGGAGGATATATACGTGAAGCTGCACCCGGAGCCGGTTATTGCGGCGTTTCCGCCGCAGGTGGGGCATGCGGTGTGGGGCGATCCGTTGTTGGAGGCGCTGTTTGTGGAGAGCCCGAGTGAGGCGATGTTGGAGGGGTATAGGATGGGCGGGGGAGAGGAGCTGGTGGTGTTTCGGAGGCAGAGGACGAAGAGGCTTTGGTATACGATGTTTTTGGCGTTGGTGGTTCTTTCGGAAAGGGAGAAAGGGGAGGAGAAGGAGGTGTGGGCGGTGGAGACGGTGAGGCGTGTGAGTGAGGAGTTGAAGACTGCGCCGTGTTATGGGTAGGTGCGGGATCTATGGGTAGAATCTGAAAGAAGGTAATGTAATTGTTAACCATGGTCAGGTCTGAGTGATGCCCCCTCTTCTCCTCGGGTCAATCATTCCAGTTGCTACGTCCAGTGTGAACTTTATGCACTAGAAATGTTCGTCGAACCGGTCCCATAATCTCCGAGTTGGATGGCGAACAGATGGGACGACCCACCCCGGCCTAACACTCTGTCTAGATCTTACGCCGCTGTCCGAAATCAAGAACCTGAGCGCAACCTGACTGCCAGCTGTATGACTGTTGTTGACGGGCTAGTGATCATGATCATGTTGGGGATAGCAGCTGCTGCAGCTATCGTTTCGGATGGAGTTGGATTGTTATCAATGCTTGTTGAACAGTACCGTTACTACGAAGAAGAATACAAAACCCTTTCCAGCCAAGACCCGGAAGCAAATATCTGACAGCCGTCAGCCGTAGTAGGCTCTGCTTTGTTGTCATCGTATTTATGGATCGCTATCTACGTGATCGTGATGATCGCATTACCAAGCGCTGCACACAATACGGGTTACTGGGTTGCTCGGAGTCGGCGTCATCTTGCCTCTCCTCTCGACCATGTCCTGGAAACTCGGCAAAAGTCAGTCACAGCAGCACTTTGAACCCCTGGATTGATTCTGACGATGTGCAGAAGCGAAGGAGGCGAAGGAGAATGGGATCATCTCGCGCAGTGCGACGCCCATCCCGTCGCGGCCGACGACGCCGAAGCCGCCGGGCGTGGACCAGTTCAGGAGCGGGATGCTCACTATTAGGATCTTCTCTGGTGTGCACTGCGCTCGTCCCATCCATCCATCCACGCTCACACAGCCATTGAATAGGACGCGGCCTGTCTCTCCCACCGGACGTCCCCGTGCCCGCGGTGATCCAGCACGCTCTGGAGACGACGCCGCCGACGCGCAAGAGCACGAGCAACCGCGAGAGCATGCAGCGCAAGCGCTTCTGGTGGCTCCCCTACGTCGTGCTGGAGTTTGACAAGAACGAGATATTGATTGATGCGATGGGCGGGGACCTGGCGTGTCCCGTGTGGAATTACCGGGCGAATTTGTGAGTCCCAGTCCCCGCGTGATGTGATGTGAGGGTGTAGGGAAGGCTGATGATGTGGCGCGCACGCATAGTGATGTGAGCCGGACGTCGAACGTGTCGGTGTCGGCGTATTTGCGCACGGCGCCGGTGCAGGGCGCGGATGATATGGGGAATGATTTGCTCATGGCGCGTGTGGATCTCACGCCGATGCTCGATGGGCATGTGCGTCTTTCCCTTTCCTTCCCTCACCCTCCCCTCCGCTGACAATGACCGCTCACGTAGCACGCCTCGGACCAATGGTACGCCGCCACCGCGGGCTCGGGCTCCTTCCACCTCAAGATCGACTTCAAGCCCACGCGCAACGACGAGACGCTCACGATCGACGCCTTCGACCTCCTCAAGGTCATCGGCAAGGGCTCCTTCGGCAAGGTCATGCAAGTGCGCAAAAAGGACACCCAGCGCGTGTATGCGCTCAAGACGATTAGGAAGGCGCATATCGCGCAGCGGCCGGGGGAGATCACGCATATTCTGGCGGAGAGGACTGTGCTGGCGCTGGTGAATAACCCGTTCATCGTGCCGTTGAAGTTTTCGTTCCAGAATCCGGATAAGCTGTATTTGGTTATGTCGTTTGGTGAGTGCCTCCACAGTTTTCGTGGGAGTGTTGCTAATGATGTGTAGTGAACGGGGGCGAGCTGTTTTATCACCTGCAGAGGGAGGGCAAGTTTGACCAGGACCGGAGCCGGTTCTACGCGGCGGAGCTGCTGTGTGCGCTGGAGCATTTGCATGGGTTTAATGTTGTTTACCGGTTAGTCCATTCCGACTGGCAACTAGGTAAGAGTCTGATTCAGTGTGTAGCGACCTGAAACCGGAAAACATCCTCTTGGATTATACGGGACATATCGCTCTATGTGACTTTGGTTCGTCTGCTCTACTCTTTGGTGTACTGACGCTGATGGTGGTGCTAGGACTGTGCAAGCTGAACATGTCCGAGACGGAGAAGACGAACAGTGAGTTTCGCAACCTTGCACTGAACTTGAACGCCGCCTGAAGGGATGGTTGTATAGCGTTCTGCGGCACGCCAGAGTACATCGCTCCGGAGCTGCTGGAGAGCCAGGGGTACACGAAGACGGTGGACTGGTGGACGCTGGGGGTGTTGTTGTATGAGATGATGGTGCGTTCCTCCCTTCCCCTCCCCTTCCTCCCTCCCTCCCCTCCTTACCTCCACCTCCACGCAGACGGGCCTCCCGCCGTTCTACGACGAGAACGTGAACACGATGTACCAGCGGATCCTGACGGATCCCTTGAACTTCCCGCCGGACATGAGCAGCGAGGCAAGGAGCGTGATGACGGGGTTGTTGCAGCGGGACCCAGCGAGGAGGCTGGGCGCGAATGGGGGCGAGGAGATTAAGAGGCATGTGTTCTTCGCGAAGTATATCGATTGGGGGCGGTTGTTGGCGAAGAGGTACCCGCCGCCGTTTAAGCCTAGTGTGGTGAGTGCCTGCCCTTCCTTCCTTCTTTGTTCTTCGTGTGTTGATGCATGGGGGCCAATAGGAATCGGTACTGGACGTGGCGAACTTTGACACGGACTTTACGAACGAGGAGCCGCAGGATAGTGTTGTTACGGATTCGGCGCTGTCGGAGACTGTGCAGGATCAGTTTAGGGGGTTCACGTATAACCCGACGGGGGAGCATTTGAGTGAGAGTGTGAATTATTCGGGTGGGATGTAGGGTTCGGGTGGGTGTGTGTGGTTGTGGTTGGGCGTGTTTTGTGGGAACAGGAGGAGGGAGAGTGGAAGGATGAGGAAGAGTGGAGGATGTGAGAGTGGAAGGAGGGAGAGAAGGAGAGTGGATGTTGTATCTGATACCCCCCGCAAGTTCTCCTCGTAAAAAGTACATATGAAGATGTTATGTTGTATGTTTTTTTTGTTAGGTTTGGAATGTATTTATTATTTATGGATAGGGAGGGATGCTACGGTTTCCTGTGGGAATGTCAAAGAGGTGAGTGTTGGAGTTAGGCCCGGACTATCAGGCTGGAGATGGAGATGATGTGAAATTGCCGTGGGTGAAGGTGTCTTGTTGATCCTAGGCTGACATTGCAGGAGATGAAGGCGATGATCATTCTCGAATGAGACACGCCTCCCAGAATTTGAATCTCACATCAAGTGTGTGTTGGCGCAGTATCGCCTCGCCCTCGAGTGCTTAGGTGAACTTGAAAGTAAGATATCGTGCAGGTACGTGTAACTTGCGGGAAATATACATGTGTGATGGGACGGGTAGATACGAATACGGATACGTGTGCGCTAGACCTCTGAGCGCTGCGCGTCATGTCTTGAAGATGACGATCAGGACCAGGAGGATGAGGATGAGGACGCCGATCGTGACGGTTGACACTGGGAGTGGGGCGGTGAGTGTGTGTGTGGAGGAGGGTTTACCTCAACCCAAGCAAGAAAGGAAAGTAAGGAAAGTAAAGACCACAACAGTGACAGGCACGAAAAGAACACCTGAAAACCAAGAACAGAAAAGACTCACCATTCCCCCTAACGCCCCGCACGACCCTATCCATGCTCCTGCGCGCGCCGCCCAGGCGCGCGGCGGTCCCGTCGACCTCCTCCTCGAGCGCCTCCAGGAGGCCGGCGTGCAGGTCGAGCTCGGAGTTGATGGAGGTGCTGAGGAGGTGCTGTCGCGAGATGGACGCGGAGAGCGTGTCGAGGTGCGTGTCTTGGTCTGCGGGGGGTTTTAGTGGGGGGTTTGAGGGGGGGGGAAGGGGAGAGGGGGGGGGACAGTACACGGGGGGATGGGATACACGGGGAAGAGGAGAGGGGAGGGGGATGAGGGGAGCGCACGGGGGAGATAAGATGCACGTGGAAGATGGGAGAGAAACGGGGGATTGGGATGGAAGAGGCGGCACTCACCCTGCATCATGCGCTGCTGCTCCTGGAAGAGCTCGGCGTCGGGCACGTCCCGGTATGGCTCCTGCTCCTCCTCCTCCGCGGCGGCGGCGGTGCTGTCCCTAGCAAACGGGGTATTCCTGCGTTGCCGTAATGGGGAATGGAAGGAGCGCGCACCTATACGGCGTGTCGCGATATGGTTCCGGTGCGGGTACGGGTGTGGGCGCGGGGTCGGGGGAGAGTCTGTGTGAGTCTGAGTTGGTAATGGGTGGGAAGGACAGGCATAACAACGCACCCGAACATCTCGCGCATGACGTCGTACTGCTTCCGCAGTTCAGAATCTTCATTCCCACTATTCACACCATTGGAGCTCGTGGAACTCGCCGCCAAGGCATTCCGGATGACGTCGAGATTGCGGCGGATGCGCGCGTCGTCGACGCGCCGGCCGCCTTGGCGGTCGAGCAGGAGGGCGAGGGTCGTGGACGCGAGGGCGGTTAGGCGTGCGGGGGTGGGGGTGGAGGAGGAGGACATGGGGGTGGAGGGGGTGGTGGGAAGGGTTGTTGGGAGGAAGATGGGTTGGGAAGAATGGGAAGAGGAAGGGAGGAGTGGAGAATAGGTGGGTGTGGCGTGTTTATGGGGCGTCGTGGGTATGGGAGTTGCAGAATTGGCGTGGTTGTGGGTGAGAGAGGAGATGGTGTGGGTGTCGGTGTGGGGAACGGGAGAGAGGCTGGGCGCGTGCTGTGGTGTAGTCGTTCGTGTTCCGTTAACGCGCTCGTCGTCGTCAATGTGTCCGCTCTGTCGCTCTCGTCGTCCTGTGTTATGCCTATCGTCAGCCGCCGCTGTCAGCACTTGGCACTTGGTGGTCCTGGACAAAGCCGTGTTACGTCATGTGGCCTGATCTTCCACGGGTACCAGCACGGTACCGGCGCAGTTCCCATCGATCATGCATTTGGTTATAAGCAGGAAGGAAGGAAGGACTGGTTTCCCACTTCACACATACGGAGAGGGCTACAAGTTGTGTTTGGAGGTGAAGCTGATATATGGACAGATATTGCGCGATATCGAACGACTACATATCGGTTCAGTCTACTTACTATCCATCTCAACACGCGCACCAACGCAAACCGCAAACACCACATATCAACGCGCATAAATGGCGACGACAGCCCGGCTCGCGGCCGCGCTGGTGACGGAGGGACTCGTCCGTGCTACGTTCCACACCGGGCCGCCCATGACGGCCGTGCTGCACTTTGGGCACGGCGACGGGGAGGAGTACGAGATCCCGCTGGTGGGCGTGCCCGTGCTGGACGATAACACCATCGCGCTCCTTGACCCGCTGGACATGCACATCCCCTTGCTCGCGCCCTCGCCCATCCCGCTCTTCCGCTTATTCGCCACGCACGCGGGATTGGGGGTAAGGGTACGGCGGGACGTGGAGGCGGAGCTGGAGAGCAGCGTGAAGTGGGTTGGGGCGGGGGAGCGGGGGGCGGGGGCTGTGCCCACTCTGGGGTTGGGGTTAGGGGGGGAGGCAAGCCCCCCAATCGCATGGGAGCAGAGCGTGGTGTACGGGCACCCGACGCACCCGATGCACAAGACGCGCAACGCGCTCCCGCCCATCCGGCTCGAGGACGGGTATGATCTCTTCCATCCGTGGATTCGCATGATGGCGGTTAGGCGGGAGAAGGTAAGGGTGAGCGGGGAGTATGAGGAGAGCATCCGCCCCATTGTGGAGGCGTTCCCGCCGTTTGAGCTTCCGGGGGAGGGGGAGGGGTGGGTGCCGGTGCCGGTGCATGACCTCCAGGTGGCGCAGATCCTCAAACACTTCGGGGAGGGGGTGAGGGTGTACCCGCCGCATATCGGGGTGCGGGGGGAGGCGCAGCAGAGCCTGCGGAGCGTGCTCGTGCCGGGGGTGGAGGGCGTGCACCTGAAGCTCCCCCTCGCCGTGAAGCTCACCAGCGCGTACCGCACCATCTCCCCCGCCTCGGCGCTGTTTGGGGTCCCGTTCTGCGATGCGCTGGACGGGGTGGGGTATGATAGGGCGGTCCTAAGCGTGTTGAGGGAAAAGGCGAGCGTGGTGAGCATACATGGGGACCCGATGGTCGCGCGGCATTTGGCGGTTATCATCCGCGAGAGTCCACCCATGCCCGCAAGGGGCGAGGCGCTGGTGGTGTGCACGGCGTTCACGGACCGGGCGGCGGCGTACCCGCAGGCGCTCATACCCGACCTCCCGCGCCTCGCGTGGTTCACCGCGTACACGGCCCTGATGCTCAGAGCGTTCATCCCGCCGCTGCTGGGCGAGGTCCCCCTGGCGTTCGAGTGCCACCCGCAGAACACGATCGTCCGGCTGGATGCGCGGGGGTGGCCCGTGGGCGTGTACATCAGGGACTTTGGGGGGCTGAAGATCTGGGCGGGGGACGACGAGGAGAAGCTGAGGCATAGCGTGTATGCAAGGACGAAGGAGGAGGTGTGGGTAAGGATGTACCATACGCTGGTGCATAACCATTTGCAGGGCCTCGCGAGGGTCATGGGGCTGCATTATGGGGGCGAGGTGAGTGCCCTGTTTGGCTAGAGGGGTGGTGCTGATTAATGTGGGTAAAGGCGTATAGGGTGCTGGATGGACTGTTGAGGGCGTATATCCCGGAGGGCCATGCGTGGTTGACGGAGAGGACTTTGCCGGGTGAGTGCCAAGTTTTGACGAGCGCGAGCGTTAGCGGGCGTCCGCGCCGTGCTTAGCGGGCGTCCGCATCGTGCTTAGCGAGCGAGCGTCCGCGTCGTTCTAGCGAGCGTCCGCGCCCCCATCCATCCAACCCCATACTAACTCCCACCCCTTGCCAGGAAAGTGTTTCCTGCGCATGCGCCTGCAGGAGATGGACCGCTTTCATCTGCATGCGCCGTTTGTGAATTTGATTAGGTGGAGGGGGGCGGGGACGGGGGTGGGGGAGGAGGAGGAGGCGGGCGGGAACGAGGGGGAGGCGGGGAAGGGGATGGAGGAGGAGGAGGTGCGGAAGGAGGGGAAGGAGGGGGAGGGGAAGACCGCGGCTGCTGTCGGGGAGACGACCGTACCGGGTGGGGTTGGAGAAACAGAACCGACCCGCACCATCCCGGGCGTGTTCAGGCCGAGGTGGGGCAAGATCGAGGGATAGTTGGTGTGTTTATGTACTCCAAAAGAATTGAACTGCCGTATTTTCTCAATCCCTGTCCAATATCTAGAGTATATGATGTTGGATTCCTCTCGGGCCCCGGGCGCAAAAAATGGCCTTTCAATACCCAATAGTGCATTAAGGGGGAATCGAACCCCCGGCGGGTCGATTCGTACGAACGTATGGCAACGACCCAGGTTACCACTACCCCATTAATGCATGGGATTGCGGCGCGTCTGGCTGTACTGCACCTAGATGCTGAGATGGACTTGGATGTGAGGTTCCATGCTGCTTTTGCATACATATTGTGCGTTTGCCGTTTGCCATGACTCGTCTGCACAAGTTCATAATTTTTGAGAGTTGCACAATGCAAAGTTCAAAAATGAAGGATCCCTGCGAAAAAAGTGTTGTACTCAGTACTCGCAGATCAGTGCATTAAGGGGGAATCGAACCCCCGGCGGGTCGAGTCGTACAAACCGATGGCAACGACCCAGGTTACCACTACCCCATTGATGCGCTGGCGAAGGGGTTTGTGTAGAGTCAGTAGGTGGGTGGGTAAGGGGATGTGTCTGGTCCCGACCCATGATGGATGAAACACAGGCGCGTCCCCGATCAGAGGTGCCTGACGACCTCCATCTTTCCCTTCTCCCACCTCGTCCAGCCTCATTCTTCGGTTGTGTATATTCGACGCTCGTTATCTTGTACTCGCGCCGGACGCTCGGATTTTGTATTGCTTGAAGGATGGGCACATCGGTGGTTTGGAGGGTTTCGCTTGTGATGCAGCGTGCGTGTTTTGCTTTCCTTGCGCTCGTCCCATCTTCAGCGAGGACGAGCATTACACGCTGTCCCGCCAACCCACATCCTCACTCCCACACGCTCGATCATACCGACTCCCTCGCGCTCGGCACCCGTTCCTTCTCGAACGTCTCATGCGCCGCTCGGTCATCATCCCGAGGGTTCCATTTCTCATCCATCCATTCCTTCCCATCCTCCGTCCCTTTGCTCCCGCCTCATCATAGGTCGTGCACGCGCTAACACGCTTTCTCATGCAGTGGTTCTGCTGATCTTGACGACGACAACTCTCGCGCTCTCGGCGCGCGTGAATGGGTTCCAGGAGTGGTTCTGTGAGTCTCGTCCATTTCTGGTTGATGCTTTCATTCCTTTCGCTTCTCGCGATTTCGATTCGTCTGGTCATTCATTCATTCGTTTCTTGCCATGTCCCCGCGTCAGCCAATTCCTTCGTTCGCCTCTCGATGGATCAATCCTCTTCGTTTCATTGCTTTCTTTCCATTCTTCGTCTGTCCATTGCGTCCTTGAGCCGCATCGACTAATCCCCATGCCTCTGCAGACGCATCAGACATCCTCGCATTCACGCTCTCGCTCCTCTCATTCGTCCTCCTCCTCCTCTTGACGGTCCCCATCGTGCTCTCGACGACTAATCATAAACTCGTGTATTGGCTGGGGATGCGGGGTGTCGGTCGGTGAGTATCTGTTCTCCGCCCACCGTTCCGTTCGACCCCACCGTTCCGTTACTCGCGATTCACCTCACTCGCTCACCAACTCTTCCCGCAGGATCTCACCCCCCACGTCGCGAGTCCTGCAGCTCGGCGCGTACACCCTCCTGGCTATACTGTGGCTGTGTGTTGCGGCGTTTGGGACGTCGAGGTGGAGGGGCGTGCCGATGGCGTGTCCGGGGGTTGGTGAGTGAATTTTCTTTTGGGTTGGGTGGGTTGGGTTGGGTGGGGGACGGGGAAGGGGAAAAGGGCATGCGGAGATGGGGACGATGGGAGACACACGCGCGGTCGTTGATGATGGAGAGAGAGACGGACACGCGTGCGGTCTCTGATGGGAAGTGAGACGCGCACGCAGTCCTTGATGAGGAAGGCGGGACACGCATCCCCACTCCGATAGAAGAGACATTCACTCGTGATACTGATACTGATGCCTTGCAACAGACGCAGACGTGGACGCTGACACGGTAGCGTGGTGTGTGAACCTCAAGGGACTGCGGGTGATGGTGTGGGTGCTTTTCGTGGGATGTGAGTGTCTTTCTTTCTTGCCCCTTTTCTCTTCCTTCTCACCTTACTTTCCCAACATGACGCTGACCAACCCACCCCCGTGCAGACACCCTCGCCTCACTGACGACCCTCCGCACGCCGGGCGCCGGCTCGCGCCGCGACACGCACGGGAGCTTCTTTGGGAGCATGGATTATGGGAACCGGTCTACGACTGGTGGGGGCATGAGTGAGTATGGCGCCACAGGGTACGGTGCGACAAGTGCGCCAGGGTATGGCGCTACGAGTGCGAGTGCGACAGGGTACGGCGCTACAACCACTGCCGGAGAGATGCGGTACGGGGCGGCTGCGAGCGGGGGTGGGTTGAGTTTCGGAGGAGGGGGTGGGGGTGGGTATTTGTTTGGTGGGGAGGGATCTGGGGGGCGGGGATGATGGTGACGAAGAGAGGAGAAGGAGATGGCTGGGGATATTTATTTTGCTTGCATGTACTGGGTTCCGGGGCGGGGGCATTGGATATATATACCCTGTGGAGTGTAGGTTTTTTCTTGGCTGGAATCAAGATTTGAGTTGCATGTTTCTGTTTTTGGTTTTGTTGTTACATTGAAAGCAACAAGCTTGGCAGGCTACACCGTAGTAGATATACATTTCTCTCCGGCTGTAGCCACAGAGCAGGGCATACATTTCGTCCGCTAATTATCACACATGGCAAAGTGTGCGCATTCGGTAGGAAAGGCACTTTGCATCCTTCCATTTCCTGGCGCGGCCGCGCTCGGCGCTCGCTGCCCGGCGCCCGCGACGGGTGCTACCATAGCGCCTGGGGGGCGCGTATGCTCATCCATATTGGGCTGGCAGTCGATCGACATCATCGGTTGAGATCTGCTACAGCATCCGAGGTGTTCTATCACCAACACTGCATGAAATATACAATATTTACACCAGAAATATGATAAAAAAATATAAAATTTATTTAGCATTTTTCACCTGAAAAATGATAGAAATATCATAAACAGAGGTGAAAATATGATAAATATGCTTGAATATACTCAAGTATAGCATATGTTTAGCATACTTTTACTTAATTTTATAATATTTTTATCAATTTTAGAGTGAAAAAATGCTAAGTAAATTTTACATTTTTTTTAATCATATTTCCGGCATAAATATTGTATGTTTCATGCAGTGCAAAATCTCCAGACCACCTCTAGTCTTTCTGAGCGGAATCAAACATGCACAGACACTATAGATTCTTACAATCGTGATCATACTCCATCCGACTATTCCTTATGTCAGGTAGTTGTCTGACGATAAGACATGTGACACAAAAGTTCCTCTTGCCGGTGGGTGGTGTTGCCCGATATACTCATTCAAGCTAGTACTTGTCTAAATAGTTTTCCTGCTTGAATCTCCGATTACACTCTGTGTAACCGAACTGACCACATTCTCTGCCTTGAATGATTTTCCGGAGGAGAGACTGACATTGTCGCATTAAACATACTGACCACGTGCCAAACATAAAAAGGAAGTACATGTCCGCAACTGTTGATTCTTGCAGAGGCTGGTTGTAATTTGGAAGGTCTATTTCCCCCCATATACACTTGCTGTTAGCTAGCCGGAAGTATATGTCTGCAACTCTGTCACTTTCTGAGGGGATGTACATGTTTGCTTTGCAACTGAGAACATGTGGTCAACCTGACCTACAAGAAATGCATTATCGTCATTGTCACAACAAGATGTACAGACTTCTCCTTGGTCTCTTTGTTGATTCTCACTCAGTAGGATTTGGTATCATTGGTTCTTGTCAGTTGTCATTGGGTATTGTTTGGTCTCATTCAATCTTATTTAGTCTTGTTAGCTTCTGTTCACCCTCGTTTGACTTCTTTAGGAATCATTCAGCATCTCATTTGTCTTCGGCCTTAGCCTCCTTTGCCATTATTGGTACATGCTTGCAAGGCGACTGAGAACATGTGGTCAACCTGTGGGAAATACATTTCCACCATTGCCACAAGGATATTTACATGCTCAAATTGCGACTGAGAGTAGGAAATACATTTCCGTCATTGCCACGTTTCTCTGTTACCATGTACGCATGCTCACATTGCGACTGAGAGTAGGAAATACATTTCTGTCATTGCCACATTCCCCGTTACCATGTACACGACCAATACTGGAAAGTCATAAAATACCAGGAGGAAATAGAAGTCATGAGACATGCAGTTCAGGAATTGGAACTCAGAAGATGCACAGTCTGCCAAATAAACAGGTATTGCGATCATCACATAACTAGCATCATGGAATGCTGCAAGACAACCGACGTCTTACGTTTTCTTATGATAAATAGTTCTAGAATTCAAGAAATTACACTACAAGTATTATAGCTGGATAAAGACAACAACAAGAAATATAACAAGAAATCAGAGAGCAGAGCATGAGAGTTAAAAGTTAAAGCAAATGAGAACAAGAAGCAAGTGGGTCAAGAAGATAGCAGACAAAATTACGCAGAGCATAATGTAAACGAGGTAGTGTACAGTCCGGGTCGGGTCCGGGTGCCAAAGAAGTGACCCGACCTGGACCCGGCAAAACCCGGCACCCGAGGTCCCGGGTCCGGGTCTGAACCGGGTCAGTGGCCGGGTTTTGACCGTTTGTGCTCTAGCACGGTCCCACATGCTGAGATCAACTTGAACCCAGGTATCAATCTGTTTGTCTTGATGAGGACTACAATATTGCCTCTTAGACCGTGTAAAACGGTGCACATATGCCCGAGATATCAATAAATTACGCTCTTTTGGAGATTTTATTAGCATTGTTTGGGATATAACATGGTACCCTGAACTCTGGAGGTATCGGACCCATATACCGAAATGTTTGTCTCATTAAACACTACTGTTTCTGTTTCTTGATCATGTAAAATAGTGCTGATCTGATTGAGATATGAATATATTACAGCAAAACAGACCAGTAAAAATACAAACTATATTCATATCTTGCTCAAATTAGCACCATTTCTCATGATCAAAAAACCAAAACTGTACTACTCAATGAGACGTTTTGAATGGTATATGGGTTGATGGGGTCACGGGTCTTGTATGCCTCAGAATCTCAGTGTGTGCACCTAAAATCAATTAAATCCGGGTCTATCCGGGTTCCCGGGTTGACCTCGGGTCCTGAGATCATGACCCGTACCCGGCCCGAGTCACACCCGGACCCGAGACCTGGCCAAACCCAGCTGACCCGGGCTATTCACTAGCCGGGGGGTCCGCCACCGCCACCACCACCACCACCACCACCACCACCGCCATCCCCTCCTCCTCTGCCCGGAGGCGGAGGTCCGATAGGAGGATCGTAATGGGGTTGATTGCCAGGCGGACCGCCGCCTGGTTGATCTCCACCTCCTCCACCACCATCTAGTCCCTCAGGCTCCCCGCCCGGTTCCCTGCCTGGCTCCCTTTCTTTGAATGGGTTAGAGCCTATCTCGTCCCCCCCCGCCTCGGATTGAGGAAGGGGGCCTCCGGTTCCCCTTGTTGGGGTTACTGGAGGAGAGAATGCGGCCCTCCCTGTGGCTCGGGGAGTGGCGTGATAAACGAAACCAGCCGCAGCTAGTCTTGCTGGGAAGAAGGGATTTTCAGGACGAGTAACAGGAGGAATTAGCTGCGTAACTTCGATTAAGGGAGGATCCCTTGGAAACATTGCTTGTGCAGCCTGGAAGGGGGGTTTCTCGGGTCATGGCTCTGATATCAGAGACCCGAGCGTGAAGGGAATATCCCATGGACCTGCGCTGATGCATATTGTGAGTTTGGCGCTGTGCAACAGCATTGAGAGTGCCGAGATAGGTCTGGGAAAGTGTTTCATCCCTGTCAGAGGGATTGGAGAAGTATGGATTGGTGGGGGGTAAATTGAGATTGTTGGCCATGGTTGAGAACAGCAGTAAGGGTTGACTCAAAGGAAGAGTTCAAATATACCGTTAGGACCGTGCCCCAAGCCAAGCCTAGTAATGAAAGACCAGGTTTGATTCTTGGTATACACTGCACAAGCGGTGCTCCGAGCCTGTAAAAAGATAAGCGTAGAAGTGTTCAAAAACAAGAAAAGAAATAATGGTTTTACCTAAAGTGTATTAGCACGTACTTCCACACCTGTACCCCTATGAATCCCCGTCAAGCGGTGATCCAGCTATCACTCGGTTGTGGTGAGAGATACAGGGAGCTCGGTCTTGAGGAGCATCGGATATCCGGAGCAGGCTTCCTGCGTTCAGCAGGCTGGTCCCTTGAGTCGAGCCTTGAATCCGGGGGTCCGCTTAAGGGCGTACCCAAGTAAGGTAAGAGGAGCTTGGACGTCCATTAAGACAGTACAAGTTTGAGAAAAAGACAAGTCCGCTGGATATAGTGGAGGTCCGACTTGCGAGGCAAACCAAAGGAAAGATGAAGAGAGGTTAGGTTGGGTATCCTAGTTGATATTTGAACTGAAGAACTAAGAGTCAAGTACAACGGTTTAAATACTGAAGGTAGGTAAGAGTCCAGATAAGGAGTAACGTATGGTATGGGTAATGGGCATAATCTTAAAGACAATAAGAACAATAAAGACAATAAGAACAATAAAGACAATAAGCAACACCATGTGGAATGGGCAGAGGGATAGGCGAGTTCATGTGGAGGTCCGAGATATGATGAGTAACGGATTGGTGAGCAGTCACATGACTTGATGAGTAATGCGGAGGTCCGGTCCGAGAGGAATGTGACGTATGGAGGTCGGTATGCGGTCCGGTCATGTGTGTCATGACGCATGGATATGACATTCACGGCTCAAATGTGACCGTACTTCGATCATACACCTCTGGTGAGTCAACTTTCCAATGTGTTTGGCTGATGTTGAAGCTTATCGATGCAGTCGATTGGCACATAATATGCGAGATCTCAAAGGCTGAACTCAGCTACACTGCCATCAACTTCACGGCAATTAAACCGTTTCCGGTAGGCGTATACATCACGCCCTACAGAGACCAAGCGATTGTCGTCGACAGAGATTATGGCATTCAGTGCGCGCCAATATCTGGATCTTGACAGTCGTTGACTTTCCGCCTAGCTGCCATGACGTGAGCACAATGAAGGCCACTCCTGTGTGGAAGGTTGAGCCAAGTCGGCAAAAGTACTAAGTCGCAACACTGTTTTCTCGGGAGTAGAGGCTGATCTGTACCGACTTTCAGCGGGGTATCTACAATTTCCGTGGACGGTACGACCCTCGTGTCTTGGAATCTCAAGGATGGGTTGGACGTGTACAACCTTCAGCCATCCCATCGTAGTTTCAAGAAAAACATTGCACTGTCCAAAAACTTTGGTTACAATTTGAACGCCTTAATGGATGTGACCTTTCTCCATGACAATGTTGAGATTCTCGTTGGAAGTCCGGTGGGCAGGCCCTCTATTGTCAATCTCCGCACCGGCCACATCATTCAAAAGTTGGCCTATTCAGCAAGTAGATGGTTTTGTCAATCTGTGGATCGGATTGCCCTTATCTATGTCTGTAGTTAATTGACATGGTGAGCATAGTGGTACATTACAATACTCAACCCATCTGCAGATCTAATCCTCGACTAGGCTTACTCCAAACTCAATCGGCAGCGATACATCATCATAGGTGATCGTGAGCTAGGAGAAGATACCAAGATCAAGTTATGGGTAGCAAGATCTCCGTTAGAGCTTACGCTATGGGATTATGTGGATGTTGGTTTATTTCCCACCAAGTCAGACATCGACACTGACTGATTACACCCAGGTCACTATTCTTTACCTCCGCCGTGTTACTTTTGTGGCACTCCTGGTTCTCTTGATACTCGCGATTTTACTTCTAGATAGGAGAGTCTTCAGATCGTCCAGTGCCGCCGACTGAACATCTTGGGCAGTTCGACAAGCGGAACTTTTTGAGAAGATTTTGTGGTGCTGGGCAGAACTTCTGCTATCTTCTCATAGGAAGGCTGAGCCTATCTCCAATGTTCCTTCAAGTGTCTGGCAGCGCTTCTGACAGGCTGTACTGTGACAATGTAAACCGCATTAGAGCTGAATACGTATCTCCATCGATGAATTCTTGTTAATTAGGACCTGAGCTGTAGTCTCTGAAAAGAGAAAAAACATTCATTTGGTGAATAATCTAATTGATACATTTTATAGTTCAACCATTCCTGTATTCGAGTCCGCTTGCGGTAAGCCCTCGGGACGCAATGCATAGTTGGCCGACATTGAGTTCTTTGCATGGTGTTGCCGTTTAAGACGTTAGTCTTTGGTCTTGAATGCTATAAGAGCAGGTGGGATGCCGCAGTATGCATACATTCTATCCAACTACTAGTACTAAGACTATTAGGGTTTGAAGGTCCAGTCCTTAGGACCGGTAAAGACCGGTGGACTGGACCGGACTGGACCGGTCACATGACCAGTCCAAAAAGGACCGGTCCAAATCATGGACCGGTCCCGGTCCTAGGTCCTATGCTGATCCTAAAACTTTTAGGACCGGTAAAGACTGGTCCAGGACCGGTTTGAACCGGTCTACTCAGGGTCTAATCAGAACCAGTTAAATGTTCTCTAAAATAGTGATTATTCAAGTTTTTATGGCAAACTTACCTCCACTTATGCAGTTTCATGGTAAACTTACCTTGGCTTATATACTTATATATCAAACTTAGCTCTATTTCTTCTCTCATAATCAAAGATCTCATCTTATAATGACTAGAATACATTATGAAGTCCTAAGTAATCATAAACTTAACTGTTATATACTGTCTGACATACATGGCAAACTTGTAATATGGTAAACTTACTGAAAAATTTGCGAAAATATAATTTTGAGCTGGTGATGGTTTGGACCGGTCCTGGACCGGTTCAGGACCGCGGACCGGACTGGTTAGGACCGCAAAAACCGGTCCTAACCAGTCCGGTCCTCAGTCCAGCCAAATTTGGTAATTTGCTGGACCGGTCCGGTCCCAGTCCATGACCTCAGAGGTCAAAAGACCGGACCGGACCGGACCTTCAAACCCTAAAGACTATGGCAAGTACACTAGCAAAAAGTCACTACATGGTACTGACTTTTTACAGGTTGACGATTCTAGAAGTGTGCGTCATCAGTGCATATTCTACCAAGTTGACCGCAACGCACGGACGATTCGCATCATGGAGGAAACAAGTCCGAGCACCTATCCTATTAAACTAAAATGTCACACTGATGCAAAGTCAGACATGCCTAGACAAGAACAGGCCGTTATCATCCAGGACCCTTGAGTTACAGAGGAGTTAGACCATTGATCTTCCACCGTCACTGGGCTGATGAAGTACACAGGACCATCTTTCCCGTGGAGGCGATATTTGTTCCTCAATTCTCTACATCCCAATTCCCGGTGTTAAGAGGCCCATTCATTTCGAAACATGCAACTTTCTGGCTGAGTACCACCAATGGACGTTTAACAACCACCTCTCCGCCCAGCAATGACCAGGCGCCGGGACATCTCTTCATACATACGGACAATGAGACTACCCGCCATCAGATCTGGGTTCTAAACGGCGAGAGGGAATGGGTGGTGATTAGTAGCAGGGCTGTCGGAGACGGCATGGAAAGGTTTGCTCATCCTACCCATCCCGATCGTTACTTCAAGTTTCAAAGAAACGGAAAGCCAAGTTGGGTGAAAGCAGATACTCTCCAACATCAAGGAGTAGCCCCAGGTGGTCCTCAGGTCAGGGAGGGACCAGTCCCCAGAGTGATATCGTGCACAATGAGGCGTTTGGGACTGCTCACAGAAGCTTGAACATATTCGATTGAACAGTGTAAATACAGCGATAAACTTTGTTCCCATCAATAAGTAATGTGCGCTTTACACTTCATGAATATCATATTGATTGATTGATCTGGTCGAGGCTTCGAGCTACTGCATGAAACATACACAATATTTACGCCGGAAATATGATAAAAAATGTAAAATTTATTTAGCATTTTTTCACTTAGTAAATGATAAAAATATCATAAAATTGAGTAAAAATATGGTAAACATATACCATACTTTGGTAAATTCAAATATATTTAGGATATTTTCACCTCTTTTCATGATATTTTTATTATTTTTTAGATGAAAAAATGCTAAAAAATTTTTACATTTTTTTACCATATTTCCGGCGTAAATATTGTATGTTTCATGCAGTGAGCCCTAAGATGATGATGGTCAGCCAGATCTTGAGGAATCTATTCTATTCATACATGGCACGGACCAATTACTGATCTCCGAACGCTAGATCTAGAGTATGGTATATGCCCTGACGGTACTGTATCATCCAACCAGCCACTTATCTCTCCAAACAAGCCGAGCTCGCGGTCAACCTCAAGTGTCGCCACCCTAAAACTTGAGCAGATCCAGAAGTGAAGAAACATCAATACTCATTACCGTCACAGGGCTCTAATAATCATGATAGAAGGAGAGTGACGTAGAAGATTTTGAGCACCAGATGTGCGAATGCCCACTGCGTTAATCCTCTTACATCTGATCTTAATCAGCTCCCCTATACGTGTCCATGCACATGAGGAAATCGCTCATACTCCTGTCTGGAGAATAGATGACATTCAATATTAATACACAGTATGTCCAGAATTCACATCTTGTCGTTCTCCTTCAGAATATGGCAACTCTCTTTACATTATTTGATGAGCTTTGCTCTGCATTGTTTTGCGAGCTTTGGATTGCAGCTATCCAGAAGCCTATCCAATTTTTTCTCTTCTTCGTCATCGTCATAGGCATCCTGGATGAGTGACTGTGCGACTTGCAATTCAATGTAAATATCTTATCTCAATCACCTTCAAGCATGGACATCGGAAATGAATGTCGGACTTCATCCTCTTGTCTGGCAGATTTATGGTTCTATTCTCCGTCCGATAATCTACATGGCCAGGGCATTACCACAGTGGATGCTTGATCAGTACTGTGGCATAGCTGTTTCAGGCAGCGTGTTTTGACAGTTTTTGTAGGCTTCTTCACTGCATGAAACATATGATTTTTATGCCAGAAATATGATAAAAAAATGTAAAATTTATTTAGCATTTTTTCACCTGAAAAATAATAAAAATATCATAAAGCAAGGTGAAAATATGCTAAATATATTTGAATATACCAAAGTATAGTGTATATTTAGCATATTTTTACTCAATTTTATCATATTTTTATCAATTTTGAAGTAAAAAAATGCTGAAAAAATTTTACATTTTTTAATCATATTTTCGACGTAAATATTGTATGTTTCATGCAGTGCTTGTTCATGGGCCCCGTCCATAGCCGAGCAAGAGACAAGGGTCGAGTCCGAAAACAACTCCACAATCCACTAGAGATGTTCAGAGAAAGTCTCGTCAAGCACCTCACCGACATCCTGCGCGATTTTCCCAACTCGTCTGAAGCTGTTCTACAACAAAGTATCTGGCATGACCTCGTACTCGCTCTATTTGAAGTGGAGGATCTGATGATTAGCACTTGTCGACGGAGAACTCATAAGCAGAGAGTGCGGGAGGATAAAGTCAAACCTGAGCTCAGAGCGTTGCTTGAAGACCGGCCCCAAGGTAGAGTTTCTCAATCCACCAACAATGTGTGACTCGAAACCCCCTCCCCCTCCAAGATGCAATTCCTTTACCTCTGCCTGGCTTGCAAGACCGTGCTATCAGAGAGTCGCATTCTTCTCTCTCTCTCTTCCAACTTCACATAACACATCTGGTCATTTTTACGGTATGGTCATTTCCACTGTTACTTTGCCAGCAGCATCTGATGTAGACTCTCAAAGATGTGATACAACCGCTTTCGTTAGCTCCGTCTGCTCTGTGGAGCCGTGGTGCCACTTCTGCTCACGCTAACTTACAGCAAATTGATGATGCCTCTGTGCTATCTGACTCTAGTGTACTCAGAGGGCTACCTGTAAGACACGCTACGACTCTCGCTATCGAATCAAGCTCTTTTGACGCAGATCTATCTTCTTTCTACCAGAACTAATTTGTCGGTCTGTCGCTTATGGCGGATCATACCTTAACAGACACATTTCCTATTCTGGCCATCTCAACAATCATCTCAGCAGCTCCAACACAGAGCTTTTTGGGAATTCTCACGTCGAACGCGGCTTGGAGCCTACCTTCTCAAATGAGGGCCCATGTAGGATTGCGTTTTCTCATCTAACGTTTGCGTGATGATACCTATTCATAGCTTCGGTGCCACTATTTCTAAATCAGTATAAACCAGTATTCCGGAGTCAGGGCTGTCAGAAGAGGCAGGACTGGAGGTAGCTTTCCATGCGACAAACAGGACTCTATACATGGACCCTCGTGTAAGAGAAGTTCCCGACTCCTTTGCTTGGATCAACCTCACTTACAGCTTCAGTATCTCCGGTGTCTATATCAGTCTCACAGTGATACGTGAGAAGAGTAGTACATTTATAAGGGCACGCCCCATAAAACTAAGCTGTACTATTTGGAATATGTCGTAGTACTAGTAACGGCCGTGCTTGATCATGGGAAATTGAACCTTCTTCCCATCCACCTGATCTTGCTTCTATTCATACACAGTATGGACAATTACTGTGATCAAGTACTTACATCGGGTTGCTTCACAGAATTAGTTCAAGGACCATTGCCTCATCGCCACAAGTAATATTTATGGGAGACTTGCGATTGCCCATGGGTTCTCTTCTGCTATGTGCAGACCATTTTCACATCCCGAAAGGCCAAGACCAAGTTCCACTCACAGTTATCCTGATTCCCTGACATTTGCCCATTGTACATCATGATTATCTTAGCCACAAGTGTTTGTGTTCTTTACTTCAGGCTGAATCTTGCACTCAAGCTTGCCGATGGTACCTATCTTCTAAATGCTCCAGAATTTCACTATAGGTAAGCTATTGCGCAATGTATACTGAGGGCTGACCAATAATGGGTTCGCGCAATATAGGTCCGTCGCCTGGTTCCATCATGTATAAGTATCAGTGAAGGATGTTATTGGAATGGTGCGGGTATGGCCCTCTTAGCTTGGATTGCCTCACTCAACCCCGCTGAGTTGAGACATACCAACGCCGGTGAGCTTGCTTCATATCACGATTGCGCTCTTGAAACTCACATTTACTGGGACAGAGCGGCGACCTTCCATCCTTTATCCAACTTAAAAATCAGAACGATGTCCGCTGGCTGCTAGGACAGCTGCGCAGCAATGAGCGAGCCTCTCAAACAGAGAATATCTCCATCCTTCTTTGTCGCCAAATAATAAAGCACCATGCACTGCATGAAACATACAATATTTATGCTGGAAATATGATAAAAAAATGTAAAATTTATTTAGCATTTTTTCACTTTAAATTTAATAAAAATATCATAAAATTAAGTAAATATATGCTAAACATATGCTATACTTTAGTATATTCAAGTATATTTAGCATATTTTCATCACCTTTTAGGATATTTTCATGATTTTTCAGGTGAAAAAATGCTAAATAAATTTTACATTTTTTTATCATATTTCCGGCATAAATATTGTATGTTTCATGCAGTGATGTTGTCAAGAAGATCGCGATGATTATCTGCAGTCTCCCACAGCTACAGTTGTTAATTTTGCATCTGCCCTTATCTCGGGAACTGCACTTAGAGACAGCTGTGTTCCCAAGTTTCGCCTACCTCACCCATCTAAACTCCAATTTAACGCACTTCCAGCTCCTGTACATCTTATGCAAATCGACAGCCGGACCCATGTTGTCTCACCTTGATGTAGGTAGATGTGACGCTAAGAGCTCCGGAATCTGTCCATTCTCAAAGATTGCAAGCAATACAGACCGAATTTAGTACTACGCGGTATCCGGACCCGTAAGTTGTGTTGCCATTCTTCTATCACGACTACCGTTCTAAATTGCAACCTTGCACAAGCAACACCCATCAGCTTTGGTGCAGGCTTATTCCTCCCTCTGCAATGATCCTGCTATAGCTTTGCAGTCTTTGAGCTTGCATCTCCCACCAACACTCCCAAGAGTGCTGTCCCACTTTGGTCCATCCCTGGCGAGCTTGTATTGCCTTCGTTTAATATATCTCACCTTTTTAATATCTTCCTTTTCTTGAGTTTTGTGTTGATCAGCAAGTTAGAATACATATGTCTTGCTGCTGTCCTGATACAACTTGTTTCTCTGGCGATGGGAGTTGGCAGCGTTCGAGATAGGGTTTGAAGGTCCGGTCCGGTCCGGTCTTTTGACCTCTGAGGTCATGGACCGGGACCGGACCGGTCCAGCAAATTACCAAATTTGGCTGGACTGAGCTGCAAAAACCGGTCCTAACCAGTCCGGTCCGCGGTCCTGAACCGGTCCAGGACCGGTCCAAACCATCACCAGCTCAAAATTATATTTTCGCAAATTTTTCAGTAAGTTTACCATATTACAAGTTTGCCATGTATGTCAGACAGTATATAACAGTTAAGTTTATGATTACTTAGGACTTCATAATGTATTCTAGTCATTATAAGATGAGATCTTTGATTATGAGAGAAGAAATAGAGCTAAGTTTAATATATAAGTATATAAGCCAAGGTAAGTTTACCATGAAACTGCATAAGCGGAGGTAAGTTTGCCATAAAAACTTGAATAATCACTATTTTAGAGAACATTTAACTGGTTCTGATTAGACCCTGAGTAAACCGGTTCAAACCGGTCCTGGACCAGTCTTTACCGGTCCTAAAAGTTTTAGGATCAGCATAGGACCTAGGACCGGGACCGGTCCAAATCATGGACCGGTCCTTTTTGGACTGGTCATGTGACCGGTCCAGTCCGGTCCAGTCCACCGGTCTTTACCGGTCCTAAGGACCGGACCTTCAAACCCTAGTTCGAGAGTTTGCACTGTCTGGAGATTGACCTTGTCTCAGGATTGTGGGATCAAGCAATCCTGAGAAGCTGGGCTGGTCAATGGATGGTTGACAATTATGACCATAAGAACTCAATTGAGATTGTAGTGTTTCTGTAGGATAGGGAATTCCTTGACAGCGCTGCTTGGTGTCGTCACCTCGCCGCTGTGTAATAGACCAGCCTGAGGGTTTCTTAATAATGTCATGACTTATGCAGCTTCCAAGGAATCGCAACTGGATTGGTGTGCAAATTCAATTTATCCACATACTAAGTAAGTTTCTGAAATGCAAGTAGATCTTTCAATCAGCAGATCAGCAGGTCCGTGTCGCATATAGATTGATTGATCGATGTCCATGTGTGTAAATTGATTGTATATGTAACAATTGTCTGACAATCATCAATCATTCTCCTGAATCTGGACCCGGTTGTCAGTACATGTTAGTAAGTATTTATACTTACACGATACTGGTTGGTTGTCACACATTGTCTGTCTAAATGAATCATGGACATTGATTGCCAAAAATGGGTTCAAATGTGGATATATAAACTTGCTTGCTTTCCACTCAGTTTAGCGAAGTCAACATGTTCGACCTATTCAATGCTTTGGCAGCAGCCTCTGCATTTGTGAAGACATTGGTGCGTCACGATTCTTGTTGCACAGTCATGTTCTTACGTCTCTCTGATGTAAGACAAACTTTGCCATCTTTTTCAATGGCTTTCTGGCTCTGAATTTTCTCTACATCGGCACACTACTGCATGAAACATACAATATCTATGTCGGAAATATGATAAAAAAATGTAAAATTTATTTAGCATTATTTGACTTTACCAGACTCAACCATCTCTCTGGAAGACATCTTCTTGCTTTTGTTACTCTGTCTCGTCATTCACACATCAGATGTCCACAGTCCCATGTGGGTTTTTGTGACTTTGTATAATGTGTGTGCTACGGCCAGTTTTGACATGATGCTATGCCGGTCAAGAACATCTGGTGTAGCCATCCTATTCTTTTACCTTACCACTCTTGTGCATTATGTTTGATTTCTCACAGCTGTTGTAAGTCAATATAGCTTTACAAACCTTTGATTCATGCAATCAATAGACTTTGTTCGAGTTTTGCAACAAGGTATAATCGACCAGAATGTGCAATCATGAATTCCAATCTAATCTTCAGCTAACGGCAAGTCTTCTCAATACATAGTGCCTGTGAGCAGCTTATCGTCGTTAACTGATGTCTTGAAGATTTTTTACAGTGTTGTCATTATCGCAGTTGCGTTGCTTCAAGATGTTTTGATTGGAAACCTCCATCTGCGGCCCAACCCCGCAAAACGGCACTTGCAGAGCTTCAGAATGTTCCTAGTTTTATTCGTCATTAGACTTGACCACGAATGAGGAGTGAAAAAAAATATTTAATTGTATTTGTAATTATAATCACAAATAAGAGTACACAAGTATCACAAATAAGGAGTATGTCAGGAGTGACAATTACAGGTTTTCGGCATGCAAATATTTGTCATGAATATGAGCAAATATTCGTCACTTTTTCAGGATAAATGAACCCTATGAGTATTGAACTTACGAAACTCAAAGCCATTTTCACGAAAGTATTAACTGAAGTGACAAGAACATTCCACTGCATGAAATATACAATATTTACGTCAGAAATATGGTAAAAAAATGTAAAATTTAATTAGCATTTTTTCACTTCAAAGTTGATAAAAATATTATAAAATAAAGTAACAATATGCTAAACATATACTAGACTTTAGTATATTCAAGTATATTTAGCATATTTTCACCTCTTTTTAAAATATTTTTATTATTTTTCAGGTAAAAAAATGCTAAATAAATTTTACATTTTTTAATCATATTTTTGGCATAAATATTGTATATTTCATGCAGTGAAATTTACCGTTGGGCCGAATGGCAATGAATGCCTTATACTTTCACGTAATAAATCATGCCGATTTTGTCATGATACTATAAGAAAAGTCATATAATAATGACTACAAGATATGCTATTTTATAATTTTTGTGAGGCAGGTGGTGATAGTTCTGTGAGTGTAGTATATTGTCAAGAATATGTAAGTAAATGTCTGTATGTATTGTAAAGTCCCTATCTGATCAGCTGTGAAGTCTGTGAGGTACAAGAGGCAGGCGTCTAAATACATGCTGGAAGCACCTAACATAATGATAGGTAAGACGGGCCTCAGCAACGTATTGCTCCCCGAGCTCCAGTGCTCCCTCATCAAGACACTTGATCGCAGTCTTGACAGTCGCCCTGTCCATCTCCGGAACCCCGCGCCACTTGTGCATAAGTTGGAACAACTTGTCAAAGGCCCGGCATCACTCTGGATGGAATTGTGAGCCAAATCCCTGGTCGTCCATGTTCTTGAAATCACCGGGGATGAGACTGCTCTCCCAGTAGCTCATGGTGCCGAGTACCCAAACTTGACAGTCCGCATGCGATGAGACGTCCAGGTCATCGAAGGTAGAGTCCATCACCCCTTCTCCTTCTTTAGCCTCCTTGTTGACGTCCATGGCAGCCTCTGCAAATCTGGGCGGCTTGAGCTCATAGCATTGGCAGTCGAGGGCGAGCAGTTCGAAGCGGAAGTTGATTTTGAACAGCTCCCAGAGTATCTCCTTGGCGATCCAGGGGGGTGGAACTCGGTTTATTTCTAATTCAGTGCCGTGCCAATTGACAATGGAGTATCGGAGGTTTGAGATATCCACGGTACCCTGATAGAATATAAGTAATGAAACTGTGAGTTAGCAAATATGCACCTGAAGACCACTCTTCTTGATGCAATCACACAAGTCCCTCTTCATTTCTTGATGCTGGGCCTTCGAGCGCCCATCGCCTTCCCTTGGATAAACCTCAATCCCCAAGATTTGTCTTCAAGAGTTTGCCTTCAAAGGCTCAAAGGCTGACGACTGCAGGCGGTAGTGGAGGACATGGCGGAGACAAACGTAAGCAATGAACATGTATTTGCGTGTATGGTCCGTGTTGACGCCAGTAATGACATTGGGGTCAGGGAGGGCATAGCTGTTATTGGTATCCGCGGCAGGAACAATTTGTGGAAGTTTGGCCACATCCGCCTTGACATTGAGAAGGGCTTTCATCTAACTGTCAATGGACCGCGGCATCAGAGGAGACTCCACATCCACGTACTTATCGTGGTCCACCCGAGGCGGACCTTTTGGTTTGGCGGGTGCCGGGTGCGGTGGGCGTGAGGGCAATAACGGGTGCGAGGAAAGTGGATCTGCAAGGCATTGAGCATGAAAGTGCATCGTAAGACCAATATGTACAAGGTGCATGAAAGTGGCTAGTGACGCATGTGGCACTGCGGAACGGTTTTGGAGCAGAGGGAATAAAGGCTGTCTGGTTTGAATACGATGAGGTGGGAGAGGGTCGGAGAGGGGCGGCAGCAGCAAGAGTTGATGAGGAAGGGAGGATGGCAATACTTGTCTTGTTGGAAAAGAAATCAGGTAGGGAGGCGAGCTTCTTGATGTAGTGAGCCATTCCACGATACCGTTCAAGGGAGGCGACACTTCCTTCAAAGACGATGGGGTGAGGAGGATTTGCATGGACATAGGACACAATGAAGGATTTGGGGTGCATCTGCGGCGGATACGTGACCCAGCTGTCTACTCTGAGACCTTCTTCAGCACCAATTTTGCGACAGAGCCAGAGAGAAACACCCGCCTGATGAGAAGATCAATGAACAAGTCATATATGGGCAAAGAAATATGTACGCGGTAGAGATTCTCTGCAATCTCCTTCTGGTCGATCACTGCACCAACCACATTCCGCACTCCAACCCGTTTTGCAGTAACATCTTGAAAGATCCCTCACACTTTCAGCAGCCAAGTTAGGTGCACCTCAATCTCGAGAATGAGACACTAAAACATGGACCACACCATGACCGCCTCGTCATAGCTAGAGGGAATGTCGAGGCGCCCAGCAAGATACTTCATACGGAGCATGATATCGTGGAAGTAGGGATCACGGTTGAGCTTGTGCACATTGTCCATGCCTATCAACTTGATATTTTCCTCGCCAAGTTGTTTCCTCACCTGCCGCCAATGGTCCTTCAGGATGTCGCAGAACTGGTGGTCGATGGTACCAAGACCGGAAGATGCGTCTTCCAGCTTGACAGGTTCAAAATACGACTCGGTGGGGAGGAACCATAGGAGTTGGTCAGTGTGTTGGAGGTTGGAAGGATGGCAGATGAGTGCGAGGTGGGCAACGAAATGGTTAAAAGGCTGCGGATGGTAGAGCGGATTGTTGATGCCAAAATGACGTTCAGCCAGCATTGACACAACATAGTTCTCACATGGAAGGGGCGGGAGTTCGATGTATTCACAGTTAGGAGAGGTGATGAACATGCCCTCTGCATTGTCAAAGTAGCCGACCTTGCCCTCGTAAGACTTGAGGGGAGCGTACTTGACACGCGACGGACCGACCGCAGAGGGTGTGGATGAGGCGTTGGACATAGTGTAGACAGGGTCTGAAGCAAATGTCAGTTTCTACGCTTGTCGGCTCGAGGATGATAACCCATCAAAGCAAAATGTTTCGCCAGGCGTCTGACGGTAGTGTGCAAAGAGAGCGGGATCTACAGCACATGAGTCTGCCATCGCATCGCACCTTAGTAATGAAATATGCACTTACGAGCAGATACAGGTCAGGAGCGCGCGAGGCAGGAGATCGAGAGGCTGGAATGAGACCAAGTTAGTTAGTATTGCAGGCAACACAGCGGAATGAAAATCACTCACTAGAGAGAGAGGTTGAGAGATAAAGAACTTGCATGCTGCTGCCTGTCTTGCTAGCTGATCTTTTAAATGGCGGAGAGACAGATACTGAAATAAAACTAAGTTAGTCGGTATCGCAAGCAGCACGGCGGAATGAATCACTCACCAGGAAGAGATTAGAGAAATCAAGGACTTGCGCGCTACTGCCCGCCTCGCTAGCTGACCTATTAACTGGCAGGGAGATTTCAATCAGTACGCGCCCTAGACAGGACAAATTCAAAAGGTACGCACCTCAATTGCTAAAAGGGCCGCACTACCCGTCACTGTTGGCGCCCCGATCCTGATTGACCAGAGCCCGTACCAACAAGGGAGAGACAACGGTGACAGACGATTAGTCTGCACCTAGCAATGGACAGAACTCAGCAATTATCTGAGTTCTGGAGGCTGCAGCAAAAATCATTCGTGCAGTAGAGGAGATACTCACTACTGACAATCAGTCAGTAAGTCCATTCCACAGCCTCTGCAGAAATGTCGCGCCACCAGCTTGTGAGCCACAAGCTGGTGGCGCGGCATTCCGGCAGTACTGACAAGAATTTTCCCAAGTCTGCTTCACCATCTTAGTTTCACTACCACTCGTATCGCCACCGTTGTCTCTGGTGCTGCCCTCCGCCTGTTGTTGTCTCATTGTCAGTGACGCGTATACTGCATGAAACATACAATATTTACACCAGAAATATATTAAAAAAATGTAAAATTTATTTAGCATTTTTTTATCTAAAAAATAATAAAAATATCATAAAAAGAGGTGAAAATATGCTAAATATATTTGAATTTACTAAAGTATAGTATATATTTAGCATATTTTTACTTAATTTTATGATATTTTTATCAATTTTGAAGTGAAAAAATGCTAAATAAATTTTACATTTTTTTATCATATTTCCGGTGTAAATATTGTATGTTTCATGCAGTGGTATCTCTTCTACTGTGCAAATAAATTTCACTGCAGCCTCCAGAACTCGGATAATTGCCAAGTTCTGTCCATTATCAGGTATAGACTAATTGTCTGTCACCGTCATCTCTCATTTGTTGGTACAGGACGGGACGGGGCTCGTCTGCATGTGTCAGTGCTACTCAGGTGAGTATTTGCATGTCCTCCTCTGCTGCACACCCTCATGAATTTTTAGTGTTCATCAATGGATTGCGCCCTTGGCAGCGCCCACTGCATGAAATATACGACTTGAAAACCACAAATCACCAATTCACACCTGTCGATATGGTGGTCAAAAGTGAAGTCCATTTCTCCTCCGCTCGTGCTATATCCAGTTGCGGCTCGGCGGCTGGTCCCAGCCTCCCTACTCTACTGTACCTATGTGTCCAATATGTACTAATATGAAATCTGCGCGCTACTGCACATGTGCTCCATGGAACATAGCCATACCGCCTTTGTCGCGGTCAATGAACCTCCTGTCAACTCCTGTCTCCGGCCTGTCTGGATAGCCTGCCAACTTAGAGAGATCCATATTGAGTGTCCGCGAATATACGGCTACCGGTTCAGCATCGCGAGTTCCTTGTGTTTCGAGGCAAGTCCGCGAAGGTACGCTTCCAAGTTGCTGAAGTCCGCGAGTCTTGAAGAGTATGCCGCAAGCTGAGTGGCTCCTCGCGGTTGCTGCGAGAGGTCCGCGGGACCCGAGTTACAGCTGGGGCGGTTGAGATACCGCCACGCTGTACATCGGTATGCATACGCTAGTGCTCTGTGTAAAGGGAGCAATGAATGAGACACATACCAAAAGTTTTGAGAGCCGCAGGAAGGCGATGGCCTAGCCACTGCATGAAATATACAATATTTATGTCGGAAATATGATGAAAAAATGTAAAATTTATTTAGCATTTTTTTACCTGAAAATTAAAAAAAATATCATAAAAAAAGGTGAAAATATGTTAAATATATTTGAATCTTCTAGGCAGCGAGTGGTGCTCGCTGTGGTTCTATTCACACTCTTTCTACTCGCGACTGTTCTATACACGTTCGTGGTGTCCGCGTTCTCTTTCTCTACCTTTGCCACCACCGACTCGCTGTTTGCGAAGCCTCCCGCGAAACCACTGCTTTCGCAGCTATTTCTTGTCAAACTTGCGGGTTAGCATACACCGAGCTTGGAAATGTTGGAAATTGCATGGTCGGGCTGCCTTCTTCCGTGTCCGAATCCACATGCGCATGAGCTGACTGCCCTTCACAGCGCCCTGCCAGCACCTACATACACTATTCTATAGTCAGCGGTAATTGTTGCCTGCCTTTGTGGTAAGTGTTACTCTGCTTCCTCTATGAAGCCGACACAACTCACATCCGTAGGCTTCCAATCATTATCATCTATTCAACAGTCCTTACAATTCCTACCCTACTATCTGTAAGTGCCACACCTATCCGATCTCTCCTGCCGCTAATCTTTGCCAGAATAATGGCCAAGACTGTTCCTACCGCGGACAAGACCTGCAAGGCCGCATCATCCTCATCTAAAACCAAACCTGCTGCTGCCGCCGCCAAACCCACTCGCAAGACAGCCGCCAAGCAACATGTTCCTCGCCGTGGCGCAGCCCAACCTCCCAAGGTCACCGCACAGAAGGTTGTCAAATGCAAGGGCAGTATTGCTGATGATTCAAGTGAGTCAGAGGAGGAGGAGGCGCCGGCCCGCAAGCGGAAGAAGACAGCAGAGGCAACCAAGAAGAAATCTCCGGCAAAGAAGAGGGTGAAGAAGGTCTTGACCCAGGAGGAGTGGGCGATGGAGCAACAGATGGAGCAACAGATGGAGCAACAGATGAAGCGCGAGATCGCTAAAGCACAGAAGGAGCCAGAAACTGAGGTGGAGGAGTCTGCCGGTCCTTGTTCCCCCAAAGGGATGAAGGAGTATTATGACTAGGACCTTTGTACGTGTGCTTACCCCTCTGAACACTCCTGATAACTGACTCTCCAGAAAGCAAATCAAATCAAGAAGTGGAATGCTTCCGTATTTACTCACTTCCACAAAGTCCCCTACGTTGAATAGGATGACAAGAAGCAGAAATACTTCCATAAATTCATCTGCAGGCTGTAAGTACACTTCATCTAACTTCCGTCTCATTATTCTCATCTTTCGCAGAACCAGCAGCATTACCTCACGTTCTGTTGGTATGTTGACAACGAGCAACCTCATTTTCCACCAGAAACCCTGCAATCACCGACATGAAATTGCTTCGAAGGAACTCAAACAACTGAAGATCACACAGAAGATCCCCCGCAAGTTTCATCGCGGCTAGGGTTTAAAAGTTTAGTTGTAAAAACTGAAAAAAACCGTTCAGAAAACTGAACTGAACTGCAAGTTCTACTAAAGATGAGCTCAGTTGAACAACTGCCAACCGGTTGCGGTTGGCAGTTATTCACATTAGTGAGTTAACATTTAACCGTACTAAAACTGATTCAACTGGTTAAAAGCAGTTAGACCAGTTGCAACCGGTTAAAACCGCTCATAAGGCTTCCCAAATAAAATGAACTCCCAGGAATCGAACCTGGGAAGTTCTGACCACCAAAGACACCATTGTATCTAGGGTTTGAAGGTCCGGTCCTTAGGACCAGTAAAGACCGGTGGACTGGACTGGACTGGACTGGTCACATGACCAGTCCAAAAAGGACCGGTCCATGATTTGGACCGGTCCTGGTCCTAGGTCCTATGCCAATCCTAAAACTTGTAGGACCGGTAAAGACTGGTCCAGAACCGGTTTGGACCGGTCTACTCAGGGTCCAATCAGGACCAGTTAATTGTCCTCTAAAATGGTCATTATTTCAGTTTTCATGGTAAACTTACCTCCGCTTATATAGTTTCATGGTAAACTTACCTTGCTTATATACTTGTATATTCAACTTAGCTCTATTTCTTCTCTCATAATTAAAGATCTCATCTTATAATGATTAGAATACATTATGAAGTCCTAAGTAATCACAAACTCAACTGTTATATACTGTCTGACATACATAGCAAACTTGTAATATGGTAAACTTACCAAAAAAATTTGTGAAAATATAATTTTGAGCTGGTAATGGTTTGGACCGGTCCTGGACCGGTTCAGGACCGCAGACCGGACTGATTAGGACCGGTTTTTGCGGTCCTAACCAGTCCGGTCCTCAGTCCAGCCAAATTTAGTAATTTGCTGGACCGGTCCGGTCCCGGTCCATGACCTCTGAGGTCAAAAGACCGGACCGGACCGGACCTTCAAACCCTAATTGTATCAGTGAGGCTATTTTTCCACTTGGCTATGTGGTCACATTCGTTCTGCCATACATGGCTACAGATTGACTCTTTTTAACCTCTGACAGGCAGTCGTAAATACCTCTGACAGGCAGGGGTAAATCGTACAGTGCAACTGATTTATTGTCAACCCACAGAGTTGAAACTCATCCTGGTAAATAAATACACATAATAAATTCAACAAATAGACACAATATTTAGGCTACATTCTCCTCCAACTCGTACGAAACTGCCCCGCTGTAAATGCCCCGAACCCGTAGAAGACGAGATTTCATCCAGTAAAGACAATGATTCAACTGCAACTGCCGGAGATGAAGCAAGTGGAACAGGCGACGATGACAATGAGGAGGAGGAGGAGGAGGAGGAGGAGGAGGAGCCTATGGCACCCATGTGAAAGACGCAAAGCAGAGCAACTGCCAAGGCCAAGGCACTACATGAAACATACAATATTTAGCCCGAAAATATGATAAAAAAATGTAAAATTTATTTAGCATTTTTTCACCTGAAAGATAATAAAAATATCATAAAGAGAGGTGAAAATATGCTAAATATATTTGAATATACCAAAGTATAATATATATTGAGCATATTTTTACTCAATTTTATCATATTTTTATCAATTTTGAAGTGAAAAAATACTGAAAAATTTTTACATTTTTTATCATATTTCCGGTGTAAATATTGTATGTTTCATGCAGTGAGGCCAAGGCCACACCCTATTGAAAGGTTTCTTGATCGAGTGTGGCGACACATGGGAAATAGTATAAACACTTGCTAGTTGTTTCTTGCAGACTACAGTGGTGCATTGCATTGAGCTACTTATATACCTAAACTACTGTGCTATTTTTAAACACATTACTGACTACATATGACTAGAACTGACTTGGGATGACTACTACTGACTAGAACTGACTAGTTCTGACTTGTTCTGACTCATCATGAGTTATTCTGACTCATGTCTATGGATATCTACAATAATGAGTCACTGTGACTCATACTGACTCATACTACTGACTACAAGTCTCTTACTATTGGTTATGAGTCACAAAGAGTCACATCTGTGAGTCAAGCATGACTCAAGCATGTAACTCCAAATCCGGGTCCCGGATGCCATATCCGGCTTGCCCTCCAACACTCCCTCTCAAGCCGAGAGGAGTCCAAGTGAAGTGGCAAAGTGTTTTGCCTTCATGCTAGGAAGAGCTTTCGTGAGGAGATCCGCAATCATATCCTCCGTGGGGCAATATGCAAGTTCAATCTTGCCTTCTTGAATTGAATACCGAATGAAATGATATCTGATGTCGATGTGCTTTGTGCGAGCATGAAATTGTCCTAACTCAGCATGAGCAAGACTGATTGCTCCTTGGTTGTCGTCATAAATGATGATAGGTTCTTTGACTGGCTTGAACAGTTCACCTATAAAGTGTCGAATCCACAATGCCTCTTTACTGGCATAAGTCAGGGCTATATATTCAGCCTCTGTGGTGGATAATGCAACAAGTTCCTGTTGCTTTGATGACCAAGATACTGCACCTCCATCTATGAGAAATGCATATCCTGAAATAGCTTTACGGTTGTCCAATGACATACCGTCTGCATCGACATAGCCCTCTAAGCCTGTCTTCCTTCCTTCTCCTCCATATGTCAGAGTCCAGGTACGTGTACCTTTGAGGTACTGTAGTATGCGCTTGGCTGCTTGCCAATGTGCAAGGCCTGGATTGTCTGCAAATCTGGAGAGAACTGTTACTGCATACGCAATGTCTGGTCGTGTTCCGGTTATGATCCAAATCAGTGATCCAATGAGAGCTCAATATGGATATCGTTTCATCTCTGCAATCTCATCAGGATTTGATGGACATTGGTCATGAGAAAGTTTAGCGTGTGGATCCATTGGAACAGCCGACGGTTTGCAATCTTGCATGTTGAAGTGTTGCAGTACAGAGTCAATGTATGAGGTCTGATTGAGAGAAATCGTTCTCTCATCCCAGTTCCGAGTTATCTCCATTCCGAGTAACCAGCTGATTGGTCCCAGAAGAGTAACTTTGAATAAAGTGGCGATACGCATCTGAATATCTTCTATCAGTGTGCTCGAGCTTCCAGTGATAGTACAGTCATCTACATGGATAGCTAAAATGATGATGTCCTTTCCTTGGACAAGTCTGAAGACTGCATGATCTTTATCTAATGTAGTGAAACCTAGTGTCGTCAGCGCTGTGGTCAGCTTCTCATACCATTTACGAAAGCTCTGTTTAAGACCATAGATTGTTTTGTGCAATTGTAGCACAAACTTCATCCGATCTGCAAATTCAAAATCAGGAGGTTGCTCCATGTATATCTCTTCCTCTTGGTCAAATTCTTCATTAAGAAATGCACCGTGGAAATCAAACACTTTAATTTCCCAATCATTTCTTGCTGCAATTGCAAGAATGATCCGAAGAGATGCTAGTTTGGCAACTGGTGCAAAGGTGACAAAGTAGTCAACTCTTTCGACTTGCGTGAATCCTTGTGCTACAAGATGTGCTTTATATTTATCAATGACGCCTCTGGATTTCTTCTTGATGCGTAGTACCCACTTGGAACCTATGACATTATGGTTCTTGGGTCTTGGGACTAATTCCCATGTTCCGGCATCAGCCAATGTCTTTAGCTCTTCTTCAATTGCCACTTTCCAAAATGGCCAGTCCATTTGTTTCTTTGCTTCCTCAAATACAGGCTCAATGGCCTCTGATTCGGCAATAGCAGCATTCATTGCTAGCTCAATATTCTCTTCTGATAAGAAGTCGGCATAGCCAATGTCAACACTTGACGGAGCTTGAGATACCCTTGCAGCATCTTTCATTTCTTGAACTTTTCTGGATGGCTTTCTATTGCGCTTATCATTGCGCACATTGCCGGGGTCTAGACCGTCACGGTGTAGCAGGTTCCCTAGGAAGTTGGGCATTTCTAATGCTTTGGTTGTTTCCGAACGTGATGATATTGTCACGGGTTTGAAGGTCCGGTCCTTAGGACCGGTAAAGACCGGTGCACTGGACCGGACTGGACCGGTCACATGACCAGTCCAAAAAGGACCGGTCCAAATCATGGACCGGTCCTGGTCCTAGGTCCTATGCTGATCCTAAAACTTTTAGGACCGGTAAAGACTGGTCCAGGACCGGTTTGAACCGGTCTACTCAGGGTCTAATCAGAACCAGTTAAATGTTCTCTAAAATAGTGATTATTCAAGTTTTTATGGCAAACTTACCTCCACTTATGCAGTTTCATGGTAAACTTACCTTGACTTATATACTTATATATCAAACTTAGCTCTATTTCTTCTCTCATAATCAAAGATCTCATCTTATAATGACTAGAATACATTATGAAGTCCTAAGTAATTATAAACTTAACTGTTATATACTGTCTGACATACATGGCAAACTTGTAATATGGTAAACTTACCGAAAAATTTGCGAAAATATAATTTTGAGCTGGTGATGGTTTGGACTGGTCCTGGACCGGTTCAGGACCGCGGACCGGACTGGTTAGGACCGGTTTTTGCAGTCCTAACACCGGGGGCAGGGTCCAGGGCAGACACTAGTGTCTGCCTTAAGGGCAGACACTCGAGCTTTCGCCAGCTTTTTCCTTTGTTTTTACGGTTTCTTTGAGCGCGCGAACTGGTCTTCGGACTTTGCGGGCGAGACGCGCAGGATCGCGGGCCGGGGCATTCAAAGGCGAACCGGTTCGATTTTAAGTACCTGACATATGTATGAATATGTGATAAAGCCTTTATGTAAAATCTGCACAGTTTGAAACACTAATTATCGGACTAAGGGTACCATTGTGTTAAGTGATAAAGTAGCTGAGTACTGTACAAGATTTCACGGCCAAATGCCGTCGATTCTAATGACGCGGCCCTCAATCCACAGAGCCCCTTGCGAGTTCCGTCAAAACCTCTTCTAGGAGTCTGCGTCGCATCTGCGCCTGCCACTCCCGACGCCGACGATCACATAACTCTTGTGGATTGTCAGCTATTTTCCACGTGAGAATGACTATTCACCTCGCGCAGTAACTCCGATGAAGATGGTGAAGAGTACACACATAGCGCCAATGAACAGGGCGCGTGCGCCTTGGTACTCCATAACGAGAATCCAGCCTAAGAGAATGAATGAGATAGACTTAGACACATGTAGTGCACATACCAACGATACAGATCCCCGACGCCTGCATCATGGTCCTCGGAAAGTCCAAGAACCAGCAGAACAGCCAGCTGACGGCTCTCTGGCGCAGAAACGTAGCGTCGATCCTTCCATCCAAGCCGTCAATCCACGCGCATCTGTATTGGCCAACGAGCCAGCCCAGCCCAGCCCAACCCATCGCCATGAGAAGGAGTTCGATACTCCAGTCATCCACTGCGCCAACTACGACGACGGCTGCGAAGAGCGCGCCGATGCCGATGACCAACACTAAATCGGTCTGCGTAGTTTGCCAGTCTTGGATCACCCTAGCGACGTCAGCGTCCGTCCAGCACGAATGTAGCGCTTTTCGCATGCGCAGGATCGGAAGACTGGCCCAGTTGAGTGACATTGGGGGGTAGGGTGACGGTAGTGGTGGTGGTACGGATTTGGCAGAATTGATCCGCCCACGACGACGACAAAGACAGCGGTTACAAACCCAACACAGCCACGAACGCGCTCATGGCCTCTATCGCTTCGATGCATTATTCTCCTCAAATTCGCAGCCGCCCTCTTTGCCTCAGCCTGAGTGCGAAGCTTCTCGTTCTCGTTCTCCCTCTGCATCTGCGCACTTTTTCTCTGAGTTTGCTCGCCCCTCCGCCTCCTCGCCTCGCCTGCTCGTTCGCCGTCACCTCCGCTCTTTTTCGTTCCTCTTTGACGCGCCTCGCCTCAACCGCCGCCTGGGAGCTTGGCGCTCTGCTGCCTCGAGAACCCCGTGGCGGTCATTGCGTTAGGGTAGGTGGTCGCTCCAGGTCGACCATGGAGAGAACATGGTGCAGAACGGGGCTGCGAACCTCTGCACTTTGGCCGGCGCGTGCACCTCTGAAGAGCAAGACTACACCGAAGACTTGTATTCACGAGTCAAGCGTCGGACGTTCGCGAGGAGGCGCACTCGGTTATGCAGCTTCCCTTCCCTCCTTTCCTCCTTTCCTCCTTCCCTCCTTCCCACCCACCCTTCCTCCCTCATTTTTTGATCCCCTTCTCTTGCCTGCTCTGCCAGCATCGTTTATTCACCTCCCCTCCTCCCCTCACCCTCCTCCCTCACCCTCCTCCCTCACCCTCCTCCCCCCTTCCTCCCCCTCACCCCCTACCTCCCCCTCCTCCCCCTCCTCCCCCTCCCTTGAATGAATTGATGAGGGTGAATGCAGGGAAATGGAGAACACAGGCACTGCGGCGAGGGTACGAGAACACGAACACAGAAACGCTGAGAGACGACGGGATATGCGCAGAGAGGACGCAGATGGTAGCGGGAGGGAGGGGGGGATGAGAGGAGAGGGGAGAAGGGGGAGGGGAGGAAACGGAGACAGTGAGAGAGGGGATGGAGAGGAAGAGGGATGGCGGCAGTGACGGGAGTATGGAGAGGGATGAAGGCGGAGACAGCGAGGACGGGGAGGGGACGGGGACGGGGACGGGGACGGGGATAGAGACAGGGAGGGAGGGGGCGGAGACGGGGGGAGGTACAGAGACAGGGAAGGAGGAGACGGGGACGGGGACGGACGGGGAGGGGACGGGGACGGGGACGGGGCGGGGACGACGGGAAGGGGAAGGGGGCCAGCGACGGGAAGGGGGGGACAGGGACGGGAAGGGGGAGGGGGACGGGAAGGGGACGGGGACGGTGGTTTCACATCCTCGAAACCACCCCACCCACGACGAAGAGGGCTGCAACGGTTCGTATCAGGACTTTCCGTAGATTGTGTGTCAGACTTGCCTGCGTGAGATGTGCTGGATAATATTGAGAGCTTGAGAGCATCTTGCCGTCCCGCGGGGGCTACGAAGATGGAGTATATTGTGATATACTGTACAAAATGTGTTCTGACTATTGATACACGAAGATGCATTGCGATTCTAAAATGATTTTGAAATGTCTATATGTCCGTCGAAGTTTTCCTGTTTCGCCAGATCTGATCCCAATCGGGTTTTCCGCCCAGCCGCATCGCCTCCCACTCATGATTGTCTACGATTTCCGACTTCGTATCTTTGACAAGAACGCAATCCTGATCGAGGAAGACGATATTTTGTGGTTTGCCTTCGACAATTGACTTGGCAGTGTCCTTTGCGTTAGCATTAGCTTGCACCCAGATGCCCATATGATGAAGCCGGCCGTCGATATCATGCTGGTGGGCGATTGGTCGCATGAATTCCCCTTTATGTGGTCCACGAAACGCGTAGAGTCGGTAATTATTACCGAAACGCCCGCCTGGGTGTATGGGCTCGCAGAGATTCACATCGAGCAGACTCTTCTTCTGCGGATTGAGTGTTTGAACAGCACATCGAATTACAACGTAAGGAGGATTGGACCCGTTAGGATTGGCCATGGGGGTGGCGACGAGTCGAACGCCACCTGCATTTTCATCTGTCTGCCTCTTTCTTTTCGATGTGCCTGCCTTGGGCGTCGTTTCGATGACTTTATAGAGTATTTCGACGCGCAAGTCACGGAGACGGCAATCATTGAGCCAGTGGACTTGGGCCTGGGTCGGATCGGGAGGAGGAGTACGTGGTTTGGGTGGCGGGGGAAATCGAGGAGGTCGAGAAAGTAGTGTGGGATCATTCGACCTTATCTCTCGAGCACGCTGGAGAGCTTTGCCTTCCTTCTCATCTCTGCGATACCAGCCGAACCGTTTCGCAAGATCTCCAGGATCCCACTTGGGATAATCGGCACCCCATTCTAAGCGTCTCACCTCGAGCGGTCCGGCGAATGCTACCTGGTTTCGACGGAGAGGACAGGCAATGCGAAGAGGCCAACGAGTCCTATAGCCAGAGGAATTGAGTATCAACCTCGAGAAGAAATTTGGACACTCACTCCCAATCTCGGACTTGCTCGTAGTAGTAAGTCTTGTGAACAATGTGGTCGCGAACCATTGTGAACTGGACCACGATCCGGATGCCGTTGGGGTATTCTGACTCAATGAAGGGTGCAGGATTCACTTTAACATCGTCCATAAGGTCGATTGTAACGGCGTCTAGCTTGTAGCGTTTTGAAACTGCAATGGCTCCTTCCGTGTCCAAGATGACGTCCTTGACGATAGCTTGCTCTTTGTGATGTACATCACCTTCGGCGTCAATCAACACCTTCCGTCCGAGCCAAGGAGTCGGTCCTGTATATCCTAAGAAAGGAGCTGGTTTGGTTTTCGTCTCCTCGGGACTGTCATACCAATTCTCTCCAACGACTCGAAGAGTGTTGACGTGAACGGTGCGGGACTGCGTGATATGAGCATGTACTGAGAGCAAAAACAGTCATGAACGCACGCTAACTTCAACACTCTTGGTGACGGTGCTGGACTGCGGGATATGAGCACATACTCATAGAGGAGGAACACTTGCGAACACACCTTGAGTTGGACACTATCCTCAACGTCTACGGTAGGAGACTGCGAGACATGAGAATGTAGTCTCCAGGAGCAAAGGACGAAACCTTACGGGACTATCCTCTATGCTTTTCTCGTCGACATGACTCTCGTCGCAATCCTTGTTGACTGTGATAGTATGCAACATCAAAGTTGCATACCGTTGACCCCCCTGCTCCATAATTTCTACAACGAATCCTGGTCCGATATCCTCCTGGTCCGAGACTCGACACGTAACCAAATCGCCGACTTTTACAATCTTCGCGAGATGGTGTCGGGGAACAAGAAAGCCCTGTCCATCATCATCAAATATCTCGATACCAGTCGCGGACGAGTGACTGTTCACGGTGTATATCCCTGTCTGTTTCGTCACAAAGTCTTCGATACGGTCCCCGAAAGCTAGAAACCAAGTCGAAGGAAGAGGAAATGAGGCATTGGGATTGGCACGCATAGAAGACAACGTGGGATGCTGCGAACTGAGGAAATCATCGAGGAGAGAGGGATCGATGTAGCTGGTGAGATGACGTCTCACGACGGAGGTACGAAGGTTTATGATTTCCAGGTCGTGCTCGAAAGTACGATGTGAGATGCCTTGATAGATGCGGGTGCTCCCTTCGTGATCCTTGACAGGCCGAGCAATACTTCCCGGAGGTGCCAGTCGGGCAGGTGGACGTCGGACGTCTTGTTCTCCTTCTTCGCCTTTTCTCCTTCTCTTCCTCCTCTCCCTCGCTACGGGCCGCGCCTCGCCCACAGCCTCGCCCACTCCTTCCTCCAGCAGATCTCCGTCTTGTGGCATCAAATCGATATCGTACATTGGGAAACGAGGGATGACGAGAATAGAGCACAGGGGATTCGTAATTCCGAGCTGATTCTGCATCTCGTCGCAGTCCTGTTCGATTTGGCGGACTTCTGCTTGTCTTCGCTCCAATAGGCGAGCCGCCTCCGCCTCCAACGCATTATAAATGTCCTTCATCTTCGTCACCTCCTCACCCAGAAGTGCTTTCTTCGTCAGCCAAGCACGATGATCCTCGGCCATCCGAGGTGGCGGGCCCGCCTGCTGAGTCTTCGCCTCCACCTCTTTCAGAGTCCTCTCCCGAGCAGTGTTCAGCTCCGCTTCTTGCTGCACTCTCAGCTCGTGGATTTCCCGCCACCTATCCGCTGCCATCCGTTGTGCTTTTTCGATCCTCTTCCGTATGATATCGGCCTTCGCAGAATCCCCATCAGTAACATATTGACGAGTGACGAGCCCGACATCGTCTCTGTACAGCCCGGAGGGGATCTGAACCCATTTGCCGACTAGTTGAGGGATGGAAGGAGCTTTGATGACCTTAAGAAAGGCAGGATGATTTGGAACATCGGAAACATAGATACGGAATGATTGCCAGCGAGGGGGGTTGGGAGGGGGATTGCCGATGGAGCGCATCGTGGCTGGGAAGAAGCTGGAGCGAACACAGGCCGGGATTGACTGAAGTACGTAGCCAATCTGGGGATTGAAGCCACGCTCCAAAATGAGGAAGACACCGTCTATGAGAGGATGGGGTACGACATCGAGGATATTTAAGTCGACCCGAGCAGTTTTCACCTCGACCAGACGTGACAAGACTGCAGCTTTGCAGCCGGTCTTGGAATAGAAAAGTTAGACGCAGTTGAACTTGTCAGGATAACTACCAACCTTGCAATATAGAAGGACGATATAGATATATGGATCTGTGTAGACCCGCTCAAGCAGATGTTTCTCCAGAGGGCAGTCATTGTTGTCCATTGGAAAGTGAGGTCTTTGCAAGGTTTGGCCCTGCCCCGACGCGTATCTCACCGCAACATGGTCCACCCAGCCGTGTCTGTCATGAGGGGTGTCTGTTTGCGGTAGAGGGAGAGTCGAGGATGTAGGGGATTCCGAGTCTGAGGGAGTGCTTCGAGACTGGCGGAGCTGGGAGCGGGCCCCGTCGTCAATGAAACCTGAGATGACATAGGCCTAAGTACTGTTGCGCGACGTCTACAAGGTAACGCACCTTGCATTTCGTCCTCGAGGTCGCCGTCTTCCTCTTCCTCTTCGAGGCATTCCTCAGCTTCTACATCGAAGAGTTCACTGAGATCCATCTGGAAACTGCTATCAGCGACCTAGACTCTCCCTGCATTTTGCTGCCGCCATGGCCTTGAGACCTTCAAATACTTGAGAAAATGCCTTAAATTTGGTCTATTGTACGACTATTCTACCTGATGTTATGCGGAAAGGCGCTTACCTGTGTGATCCCGCTTGCTGCTGCTTAACTTCCTGGCGGTAGGAGGCAAGCGGGAAAAGATCACGTGTGTCCCGAACACATCATCAAGTCGGCAGCGCAACGTTAAGTCCGGATTCTCGGATTTAACGTCCTCGGCGGGACTTGATGCGCTGCCGGACACCACGTGAATCTTTTCTCCTTGTCCTCGCTCCATCATGATCATCAGTGGGCAAGGACGCTTTCTGGCGCCTGAAGTCTGAAGAATGTAAGACTTCATGTCGTAGTCTACCAATAGATTGAGGAGAACCTCAACTCCATATTCAGTAAGTCACAATCTTACAGTGAGAGGGGAAACCGACAAGTCCAATTCAGATAAAGTCCACGTCGGTTCATTGCCCAACGTCCGAACGTGCATGCCGACAAGTCTCTCAAAATCTATCCTCGCATAATCTCATGACATTCGGATCGAACCTACCATATGCAGAACTACCATATGCAGACTGAACAAAGGAACACGAATCCTCATTGTATTTAATCTGAGACTTTCCCATCCTCGACCACTCTTTGCCTGTTTCTACCGTCATGTCTTTCATCGATGTCGCTCCACCTCCTCCTGTCCCGCCAGAGTGGGATCCTCGCCTGGTCGGCGTGACTGCCGAGGAGCGTCGCGCTGCGGTTCGTGCAACCACCCGTGTATTGATATCGTGATGCTCATCCCCTCCTAGCTTTGTGACTTTCGTTTGAGCTTGGCGACTCGTCGGGCATGGCCTGATCGACTCGTCTGTCTGGTCGCCGCCGAAGAGGCTCACTCTGATGACGAAGAGGACGTCGACGAATCCGGTGTTCGCATCCTGACTGCGTGCGCCAAGGAGGGCAGAAACCCTCTCATTAGCACTCTCTTTCATGACATGAGTGAGCAGGGCAAAGAGCTCTATCTGCGCAATGGGTATGTCTTCATTATCACTTTCTACCACTCGCTCATATTGTGTCGTTAGCCCAGATAGTGAGCCGATGCCAGGCATCCGGAAGTATACATCCAATCCACCGCCATCCACGCTGCCCGCCATTCCCAAGAAGGTGTCTCTGGACTACTTCGAGCCTGGTTATTTCAACAACGTTCTTACTGCTCAGGAGCGGGCAACGTACCAGGGACAAGGTGTCTGCCTGCCAGCTATCACTTGTGCTCAGGTTGCTACCGACCCCTTACCCGTGCTTTTCGAGAGCTTGCGTCTGGATGAGACGGATTTTGCGGATGAGTATGGGGAGGAAACGATGGCTTTGTACAAACTTCCGTCCGCGTCGACTGTAGATAGGTTGGTAGGTTATGGCCTGTTGGCCCGTTCTTAGATTATAGTGCCATCGTGTTCTGGAAGAATATATTACTCTGTCCGCTATTCGTATCCGTGATTCTAGATCTATAGTTACCGTCTCTGAATGACTTAAAAATCCTTGCTGGTACTCAGTATTGCACGATGATTCTCTAGATCTCTTGTCATTGTCAAGAATGTATGGCGAGGGGTTCTGTAGCGATGAGAGTTGAAGTCAAGAATGTATGGACGAGGGGTTCTGTAGCGATGAGAGTTGAAGTAATGATTATAACACTGATCTACTCAAAGATGCGTAACGACATCCTTCTCAACAGCTAGTGTCCAGATCTTGCGTGCCTCCTCTTCCGTCCATGTAGGAACTGGCGCTTTGGCACCCATGTTGGGATTCGCTGTCAAAACAGCTTGGCGTCCCCGAAAGCAACCCGGCTTCTCGCCAACCAAGACCACCCAGAAAACCCTCTCAGCAGCCGCGTTGTCATCGAAGGGCGGGTAAGGGAAGCGTGTGCGGGTCGTTGACGCCCGCTTGGGCTCAAGAGATCTTGCAATCGGCGGTCCCAAGTTTTCCAAGTCTTTCAGAGTCGGGGCTAAAGCTCAGACTTAACAGTGGTCCGAAGGAAGGGAGGAGACGAACCGTCGGCCAGGGTATGTTTGGAGGCTACCGCCATGAGTTCCTTTGATGTATAGTTCCACCGCCGTTCGCCTTGAGCCTGCAACGATTTGGGCACTGATCGGGCTTTGACTCGAGACCGCGCTGCAATGCAGCATGTTAGAGCATCCACATATCATCGGAAATCAAGAGTACGAACGTCTGCGAAAACATATGAAAGCAACGGCCAGGAGGGCAACGGTGGTGAGGACGATGGGATCTTGCAAGAACATGAAGGCAGTGGCAAGGAAGGCGAATATCAAAGAGATGGCCAGGACGATGGTGGAAAATATGAGAGCCGCGGCTAGAGATGCAATGGTGTCGATGACGGTGAGATCGATCGAGAAGATGAGAACGGTAGCAACAAATGCGATGGCGAAGGAGATGGTGGAAGCCATGTCAGTCGGGCAGCAGTGGCACTGGACTCGCGTTTTCAAAGCGTGTCACCTGGCTTCTCTCGATGAATACCTCCGAGGCACATGTTAGCCAAGAACGCGTGTTTCTTTCATCAAACGCCACATCATGTCAGTTGTATTGAAGAGAGACGGGTCCTCCCAGAGCAGCTGAAATGCTGTCAGTTCAGCAGCCAGTCAATCGAGTGTCATTCCGCATTGTAGTAATTCGCGTCGGTATTATTCGAGAACGCCACGGCTCTTGACTGGTCCTGAGAAGAGAACCAGTCTTGTACTTTCATGTACGCTATGGTATTATTGACGCGTCCCTCGTACCGACGATGGTGGAGAGAAGGCAAGGCGGAAAAGCTCACGTGTTTCCCGGCAGTGTGTTCAAATCCATCCGAGGACGTTAAATCCGAGAAGACGGACTTAACGTCCTGCTGCCGACTTGCCTGGGTGCTGAGTATACACGTGATCCTTTCCCACTTGTCTTCGTACCACCAAGTATCAAGAGGAAAGGAATCTGTAAGTCGCCTTCCTCTCATCAAGTAAACTACCAGTAAATACGAATGCAATGGTTTGCGTATCTCAGAGACTGTAAGCTTTGTAGTCTGCGCAATCGCAGACAAGGGTGCTTGCAACTCGCCACACTTCCAAAATGCCAGGAGAACGCCGTCTCAAGCCAAGTGCGTAGCCTGTTCGCCATTTCTCATACACTGATCCTTCCCAGGGTGCATCATAGCAGCTCGATGGCACCGCCTCCGCCGCCAATCAGAATACCTTGTCGTTTCGTCCAGCCTGTTTCCGCATCATCAACGAGCGTCAGTCTTGAACTATTTCCAGTGCCCCCTTTCCTCACTAATCATATGTCCAGTCGGTGGGAGCCCGTCTCAACGTTCGAAAAGTTTGGACTTGACGCGTTGCTGGATGCATGGTGGGCTCGCGTGGAACAGGATACTGGTCGCCGGGAGGAAGAGCTGGTTTTTCGTAGGCGTGTTCAGGCATCTGCAGAGCATATCAGTAAGTCATTCATCGGTGTTGTACTGCTGATCAGCCTAATGTAGATTTGTGTCGCAGGGGATCAGAAACAATTGGATGACGCCGAGCTTCGTGGTGTTCGGGAGTGCCTTGTGAATCTCAGCAAACAGAGGCGACTGGAGCGACTGGAGCAGCGACAACGGAAGCGACGGGAGCAGCGACAACGCAAGCAAGACAAGGAGAAAGAACACCATGATTGTATCAACCCCATCTCGTGCTGCGAATTTCTTCACTCAAAGTTGTCTCTAGCGCCTGAAGGAGAGGATTCTTTCGGCTCATCCGCAGGAAGCGAAGAAGACGACGGTAAACCCCGTCAATTCATTGCACTGTCCCACTTCCTGACACTCCATAGATGATCAGGATTCCGTCGATTCTGCACAGGAGGAACAAGGCGGTCTGTTTGGCAGGTTTCATCTTCCTGTTGACTGATCACTCACCCCAAGACGCATGAGGGTCACTGAGACCGCGTATCTATACTTTACCATACATCTTGAACGTATCATGATATATATTGCCATTGTATCTGAAGTGCCCCCAAAATCGGGTGCTGGCCTGTGCTAGCATCCGCGCGCCCCCTTGTCGTGGGTTTTGGGCTTAGCCTTCGGGCGACCAAGTAGCGCGTTAAATATACCCAGAAGTGTGGATGTTAAGGATGAACAAGAATTACAGCGCGATGGAATCTCTGGCTTGGCTTACGCGAGTCGACAAATGCTACACTACTATCGGTATGTCTATCACGTCGCCAACCACCCTCGAACACACACTAATTTGGCGGCATTATAGGTCCGGTCTTCACGCTGCGTGCTGACCCTACATGACAAGCTCCGGACCGGTTAGCCCTTATCAAAACTGGCATCCTCTTTCACCTCTTTCATTCTTTCATTTGCAGTCATCTCCTCCTCCACCGTCTCCAGTCCACACCTCCTCTCACCACTTCTCACTATGTCGAACACCAACGATGACGTCTCCATGCATGGCGACGCAAGTCCCACTCGAGGCAGGAAGCGCGCACGTACCAGCAGCGTAGCTCCTACCACACCTTCGCCGTCAAAGAAGGCCAAGACGGAGAAGCTGCGAGCGAGGGAGAAGGCCAAGGCCACACGGCAGGCAGAGAAAGAGAAGGCCAAGCCGCCGCAGGAGAGGAAGAAAACCACTAAGAAGCAAACATCGAAGGCCAGGGAAAGGGCGAAGGAGATTTCCAAGGCCAAGAAGCAATCGATCCGCGGCAAGGGAAAGGAAAAGGAACGAAAGAGGCGTAGGCGCAGCCGTTCCGAATCCTCCTCGTCTGCCTCTTCGTCCGACGCTGATTCCAGCGAAGAGTCCGATGACGAGGATCCGCAGCCCACGAAGGGGAAGGACAGCCCTTCGCTTAGGAAATTCAAAGTACGTTATCAGTTTCTTCTCTATTCACGCGTCTCAACCATCGTGCTGTAGTCCTGGGTCTATCTTCATATTCGACTGCTCTGGGGACTCTACAATGACAATTCGATCCCACCTCCCGTCACTGCCGCAGCCGTAAAGGCCTGGCAAAGCACTTCTTCCACGCAGGCCAATATGGACTCGACCGTCGAAGCCATAATGTCATCCTCCAAAGCGGCCAACCAGGCGAGCATCGACCAGGCCGTGAAGGTCAAGGAGACGGCGGCTCGTGGCACCAGCATGATCGAAAAGTCCATCAGCAGAGTGGATGAGGGCGCTTTGGCTTCCTTGTTCTCCACTGTCGGTCGTTTTGGTCTACAAGTCTTCGCTCCCCAATGCTCCAGCAACAGCCCCGAGTCACCTTATAACCTCGTCCACGAAGGGATCGCTCTCAGTACCTTCCAAACTATGGGCTTGATGGGCGTCTATCCTGCCTCAGAGGTCCGCTTGCAACCTTGGTTTCAGGATCGACCGTTCATACAGTCTATCTACCGGCACTTCGTCTACAAGTTGATGGGTTCCAAGGTGAATGCGGAAATCAGAGCCGAAGGGACCCATGAGAAGAGCAGACTCTCGGCGGAGGCGCGCAACCAGCGCGACAAGGTGAGTAGGCCAACGCACTCATGTTCCTTCTTGTCGTTTACACCTTCTGCAGGTGATGCACAATCGGCTAACCATGTGCGTTTCCCTCGGTTTGGCTGCCCGTTATCGCAATCTTGTCAGCGTGGCGGAGGTACACTCGGACGACGAGCTCTCTCCGGACAAAACGTTTTGGCGGGTTCGGCGCAAGGTGGGACGTAGCGAGACCATGACTGAGTTTCTTCAATACCTCGATCAGCGCTATGTTGGTTACAAGAAGCGGAATGGCATTACGACGTATGTGACGTCCGTGCTGTCTCGGTCTAGTGTCTGACGATGTTCTCAGGAAAGACAAGGAGAGGAAACGAGTTTACGACGGAGATCAGCTTCCTCCTGTCCTCGAAGAAGCACCCGAAGCAGTTGCCCGCGACTATCATTCGCCATCGTACTGGAAGAATGAACTGACGGCCCAGGAGCAGTTCGACCTATCCAGTTACGGTGTTGCGTTTCCTCACCGTTCGCTAGCAGACGCTCTGAAGAGCGAATTTGAGACGGAACAGTCGGGCCTATTTGCGATAGAGATTCTGAGCATGTCGGACGAGGATTTTCATGCCAAATACTCCGCTCAAGCATTGTCAGCCTATCCCGATCCAACAGCTGCACAGATTGCAAACTTGAAGAAGGCGGGTATAGTTGAAGGCTACGGGCAGGAGGAGGAGGAGGACGCAGAGCAGGATGATATTCCACGCGACGACGACGTCGAGTTCATCGAACTCGACGATGACACGGACGAGAACGATGCCGAGTTCACTGATGGGGAGCCGGGAGACGACGAGGACGAACGTATTTCTGTTGACAGCGACAACGAAGACGATCACATCCCTGTCGATAACAACGACGACGCTGGGGTCGGAGCTTCGGGCTCGGGGGCGTCGACAAACATGGAGGTTGATAGGGAAGACCAGCCTTCGACTGCAGAAGATCAGAACAATCAGTCTTCGGTTGGCGGCGCGACAGAGGAAGAGGCTGGCGCAGAATAAACGGCGGGTGATGTCAACCTTGGCAATGCAGACGCCGTACTCCTCTTCAATCATGAATTTCGATATTCTCTTTCGTATAGATTTTTGTATGCCGTCCTGTACTGTATGTCGTTCTATGTCTATGAATATGTCGTATGCGCCTGAACGTCTGGCAAGTTTCCATGTAACATGCATTCATCTACTTACGACCGCGATTCAAGGCCCAACAAACTACCATAAATGGCTTCCGCACATTGTACGTGCCAGCTGGCCGATTATACGTGGTAAGGTGTGTAATAATGTGTTCCGATTCTATGACCACTCGTGTATTGGAAAGGTCTTTATCAACGGCAGTGGTAAGCAAGCGAGGATGTCTCGGGAATGGAGTTTTTCGCAATTCGGCTTCGGGAAGGGCCTTGTGCAATGTCACGATGAAGAAAGTACGAAGAACTCCTTGCAAGGGTATGCAGAGAATACCTGTGATGGAGCCAGTCTTTGAATGTCCACTGTCCGGGTGACGGAACTGTATCGCACTGTTGCCCGGATGCGAGTCGATGCGGCTATAGGTGCGGTCATCCACTCGCCACTCGGTGCGTAGCTTTGCAACTGGTGGGAAAACACGACTATCCGGTAGGAGAGGACGATGCTCGCAGTCAACGTACGGCGGGCCATGAGCGTTGAGATAGGCAAGCACCAGGTCGTGGTCAGCTTTCTCCATATAAGGAAGAGGAGCCAAGTATGCTGCTGTTGCTTCAGCATCGAGAGCCTTTGGACCGGTAGCACGGGGGGGCTCCAAGATGCTAGATAAACGGGCACTAGGTTCATTGATATCATCTGAGCCTTGAAGAAGAACTTGTAGCCTGAAGCGTCGATTGATTTGACGCATCAAGGTGAGTTCTACTTGACCTGTACAAGCAGTTCAACAAATGTGGAAATTATAGAGTGATTATCAATATTACCTGCTTGACCATTTGTCTTGATCCTTTGTAACATGCCATTCAGACGCTCCCCAGCAAACTCATTCAATGAGGCAAGAGGTCCCCAATAGCTGAGGAGTGCACCAAGGTGCTCCCCATAATGATGTTTTGGAAGTGAATGGAAAGTAGGGAAAAGTTGGGGAAGTGATTCTCGGTATGCCGTATAGTGCTCTTGAAACTTCTGAGCTTCACTACGGTTTGTTGTATATGACGCCACAATATTGGTGCAGGCCACAAGATTGTAAAAGTTGGTAAGCATAGCACGTTTGGCCAAGTCATTGGACCGATACCAGAACTCTGGAAGAATGAGCGGAAAGACCGTGGCAAACAAGGTGAGGAAATCCGCTGCTGTGAGCTTCCCGTGGCCAGCTGTTTTCTTTCCTAGATCAAAGGGAGGGCGACTGACCCAGGTGGGTAGAGTCATTTCAGTGATACATTTCCAGATCTCAGTCATCTCTTCCTGCCCAAAGGTATCCTTTCCTTCAGTAATTCCACCCAAGAATGACACTGCATGAAACATACAATATTTACGCCGGAAATATGGTGAAAAAATGTAAAATTTATTTAGCATTTTTTCACTTCAAAATTGATAAAAATATCATAAAATTGAGTAGAAATATGCTAAACATATGCTATACTTTAGTATATTCAAGTATACTTAGCATATTCTCACCTCTTTTTATGATATTTTCATCATTTTTCAGGTAAAAAAATGCTAAATAAATTTTACATTTTTTTATCATATTTCCGGTGTAAATATTGTATGTTTCATGCAGTGTGAAGGATCGGTGAACTCATCATCATCTTCCGAGTCCTCCCTTTCGTCGGTATCTGTATCATCCATGGTGATTTCATCAGCATTGATGTCGTCTTCCTGATCATCATCATCTTCCAGGACAATGTCAGAGTATATATATAAGACCACATGATTCACATTACCATGCAATGAAGGTACATAATCCTCGTCATCATTATCAGATGAAGAATCAAGGTTGTCAGTCAACTGAATAGTCTGAGGCTCCCACATGGCATTCTCTGCCGCCTCACTATTCAGCTCACTTGCCTCCTCCACTGATTCATCCACATCAGCTTGAGTAAACTGCTCATCTGCCTGATTCTCCTCTGCAACTGTTTCCCTTGTTGCCTTCTGTGCTTTCTCGTCTGCGTCAGCTCGCCCTATTCCCCACAATCCTCGTAAATGTGTTTCGAGGATACCTTCGAGCCAAATGTGCATCAACCCCAGAATGTGATACAGGATGGGATCCCACTGAGAAGGATCCAAGCGGTGCAGTTCTGTCCACCGTATTCCTGTACTTTTGGCATAGTCTTTACGAGCAGACTTTGTGTTGAGTTCCTTCCATGCATCAGCCTGTGCACGAGTTGTGGTGCCATTACGTAAGCGCCAACGTGTATGGTCTAGTTCCTCGATATTCTGGATGAGCAAGTCACAGAATGAACAGAACAAATGTGCTGAATGGCTGAGATGACCTAGAATCTTACAAGAGTACATTTATAAGCAATCAAATAGAGAACCAGAGAAGAAATTAACCTTATGAAGAGCTGGTGTATCAGCAATAACTGGAATTCCTACTCTGGTGCGAACTAATGCTCCATTGGGATGTCGATGAGTGGGAATTTGCTCTCCAGACTCCTGGAATGGCATGACCTCATCAATGAAAGGGCGAATACAGTGGTTAAGGGTGACAACATCTGGCTCTTTAGGTCCAGGAGTAGCTGTGATGAAAAAACAGTTCTCCGGAGCGAAAGCAATTTCTATGGGAAGATTCATGCAGTAAGCAACTACGGCACCCATGGAGTATTTTTTCCCTGGTACTCAGTAAGTAGGATATGCAGATAGTATAAAACTCAAATCACCTGCTTGTTTATTGGTGAAAGGATTTAACCAATCAATATAGATGGCAAATACAAGATCATAGCGTGACCGAAGAAAGCCACGAAGAGCCTGCCATGCAGGGCTGTCCTGAATATTACGCATGGCCTTGAAATGAGTTGGACGAGATTGTAGGAATGTTTTCTCCAAGGCACTTTCAATGTCTGGTCGTGAAAGAAACCATGTGACCCATGATTTGAATGACTGTGTACAATAGAGCAAACGGGGTATCTACTCAATTAGCAGACAGATCATAGTGAGTTAGCCACAATGCACATACTGTTCCTGTTGAACCTGGCCTTTTCCTATCAGGCTTCAAAAGTTGGGTGCCACAAGGATGAGAGCGAGGTGTCTCTCTCCAAGAGCAAACTTTTGCAGAACCTTCCACGGGGGTAAAGCATTTTGGACACACTGCAGTTTGTGTGATTTCTGGATCAACCCGTAGCCGGCTATATACCGCTCGAATGTCCTGAGGAATCTCAACACCAGTGAATTGTATCACAGTGTGAAACTCATTCTCTATGGCAGTGGCAACAAGCTTGAGAAGAAGAGAGAAGATGTAGTCCAATGCCTTGAGAGATTGTCCAGCTGCAGTGCGACTGAGACCTGCTCGTAAAACAAGCCACACCACGAGCTGCGACAACAATGTTGTTATCAGTGCAAGATCTATGACCACCGCTGATTCTCATGAGTGAGTTATTTCAAAATTAGGTTGCTTGTACACTACCTTTACGAGGAGGCTCAGCATCGGCAGGTGGATCTGCAGTGGTTGCTTCAGCCTCAGCTGCCTCAGCCTCGGCCTCTTCAGGCATGGGATTCAAGGAAGGAATGTGAGCGTTGGCTGCACGATCACGGTCCAGTTGCTCGTGAGTATGGCGAGTAGTCGCGGAACACTCAAAGCCACCTTCACCGTACTTCTTGACGCATACTGTACATGTACACCAGACCATTGTTCTGATGCAAGTGAACTGGACCGATATCAACAGCTTCACTTGACGAACTTGGAATGGCAAAGGAGCAACAACGGTAGGGAAGTTGGAATGGCAAACTCGGCAGGGGCAACGACGGTAGGGAAGAAATGATGCAAACTCGGGAGGGGCAACAACGGTAGGGAAAAAATGGGAAGGCAGAGATGGTTGCAACAGGCTCGAATGCTCGAGCGATCCCTTGAGAGATATTATGATCAACGAATCAGTCACTGATAAGGGCGCACCACGATCGGTAACCAGTCCTTGGTCCAGTAAAGGTGCAAGATATGACTAGGCCGAGTCCGAGTCCGTGGAACGCACGAAACGTGATAAGAGGGTAAACCAACGATCGTAGTCAACGGTCGTAGTGGAAGTCGGAAGACAAGCCAATCTCGAAGGATTGGCACGGATCAACCCCGCTAAACGTTAAATCCGGCAAAGCCGTCGTGCCTTAATTGTGACTTCGCGCCTATCATCGTGCAACGGATTGAAGACATTATAAATTTCTAGCACTACGTGACAATGTACAGGACTATGGATGAGGCAATGGCTAAGTAGCAGTACCGATTACGGGGAGGACATAAGACAGCGTGGTGTTGATGGCCTTCATTTCGTCATCACTGAGGAGTTTCAGTCGCTTCAGGTCCTGCAATTGACCTAATCTAGGCAGTCTATAGCCTGCTAAGACCTCCGGCGCATACTGCTTCATGAAGTCTGCAGACGACAGATCGATCCACTTCTCGATATCGTGCCACGTTATGCAACGTTCAAGCACAGGGAAAGCGATCCCGACGACCAAGCATCGAGCTTGTTCCAGAAGACTGAGACTGCTAAAGTACGCCGGCGAACAATAGTCTATGGGCATCTGGTTCAATTTGGGGCCATTGAGCAGCTCCATCTGGGAAACATCAGCATCGGCTCGAGTCCGCTTGGTTCTAGGACAAACAATGAGATTGTCTTTACAGGCGTCAAGAATAACTTCCGACCCACCGTACTCCTCCCCGTCTAGGGGTGGCAGAGTTCCGTTTATCGACAAGTCGGAAGATGTGTTTGTGAACTGCGGACCGTCCTTCTTTGTGGCGGATCTCATAATGGTCGTGTTCCGGTGTCGGTTCGTCGTCAGAATGAGCTCCTTCATCCTGGAGAACAGCGTCTCTGGCAACATGCCCTTTGCGAAATGCCTGGCGACGGGTCCGACAAAGCTGTTGACGATCATTTAGCACGAATGACCTCGAAGACGAAGCCCATACCTCAGCGCGTCGTTTGCGTGAAGCCCCAGACACAGCGTGCTTGACTAGGACCCCAGGATTATTCCGTTCCCTTCTTTGCTTCTTCATCATGTAGTCGAAGATGAAAAGACGATAGATGGACCGGAGAAAGACGTCGTCGTCGAAGAACTCTGCCAGTGGCCTCAAAGCAGCGTACGCGTAGCCCCTAGCTAGATTTTGGAAAGTTGCAATGGCGATCGTTTCGTGAATCTGGTTGTATGTCGAGGTGGGGACTTCAAACACGTCAGGAGCCCAGCGTTGGAGACCGAATTTCGATAAGACGAAGAATAGAGGCGCGATATAAACGTCCTTCATGCGAATGAGGTCGCCAGCTATGCTTCCTTTCGAGACATGGGCCTCCGCCTTGAGATCTGTCACCTGTTTCTCAGCGCTGGCAAGATCAAGCCTCTCGGCAGCGCTTATACAAGGGTGTTGCGGGCTCAGCCGAGATTGGCGCTCCTTCTGCAGGGCGTCACCTATGATTCTTTCCGCGCCGTTGAGCTTGGATGAGTGTTGCGATAGCCACGCTGATTTGACCTCCGAACCAGGCTGTTCGGGTGCGATGTTCTGATTGATTGCCCGCCAGAATATACGAATATGCAAAATGAAGGCTCTCTGTTCATGCTCGTTGAACCTTCCCTAACACTTGTGACAGAATGAGCAACATACCTTGGTAGCCTTTGCCGCTGGGGGAATATCTTTGTTCTTGAGAACAGGAACTATGTCGAGTGTGGCCGGCTATAGAGAACGAGTGAGTGTTTTCTTCAGCGCCGGCTGGATGTTGTATGTTGACATACTTTATCGGCTTCTGCTTCTGAGTGGGAACGAGGTGACCTTTGCCTCTCCCCACCTGGTTGACTACCGTGCTCTCCTTCCGCCTCTGTCTGGCTAATTGGGTCGACGTGCATGCCATCGTCACGTTCCAGATTGCCAGCATTCGCAGTTGCGGGGCCGTCCTCGTCGTGAGCGGCTTCTGCCCCAGTATTGGGAGGTGTGGACGCTCGTATATGAGCATCCGGTACAATGTCCTGTTCTTCGTTGCTACTGTGCTCTCCACGTCTTGGAACATCTGAGTCGACGAGCATGCCATCGGCACCCTCCGTGTTGCCAGCATTCGTAGTCGTGAGACCGTCCTCGTTTTCATCATTGGGGGAGGCCTCGAATTGACGACCGAAGGAGTGAAATCTAAGCGTCAGAGGGTCGTGGGTGACGGCGGCTGCACCGGCCTGCGCAGCAAGGAATGACGGCGCATTTTCAGACGCATGAAAAGAGAAGCTTGAATCTGGAAGTACAGATCCTGAGGGAACAGGAGGCTCGGCATCAGGATGGATAGCGGGACGCGCAGAGCGTGACGAATTTGCTGTCATAGGGTGGGGAAGAGTTGCTCGCTGTTTCATGGCACGAGTCTGCGCCGTTCTGATAAGAATTTGGACATAGCTTGCAGCAACATAACGCGTACCTGGATTGAAGGGGCCCTCATCGTCTGCGGTAGAGGATCCGCCGGTGCTCGTTCTTTCCCCTTTCTTGGTCTAGAGTTCTCGTCGCTTGGCACCGTTGCACGGCTCTCACCGTTCAAAGCAATCTAACAAATTCGTCAGATAGAGAAAAAACTAGAGCTCATGTTGCGTACTGGGGTGATACCAGAGAGCAGGTCAGGTAGTTTCGGAGTTGTCGAGCTCGCTCGTGGTGACTCTGGGTGCGGTGTTGCCTAGTGGAAGGTGATCAACATACAAGGAGCTCATGATTCTTTTGAAGATACGGACTCGGGGGGTGGTGAACTGTCGTTGGTCCTGATCTTCTTCGTCGATGGATCCTAGAGGCAGGTTACGAAATCTTGGAGTTGTCGAGCTCGCTCGTGATGACTCTGGGTGCGGCGTTGCCTAGTGGAAGGTCATCATTATACAAGGAGCGCATGAATTCATGAAGAACGAACTCGTGGAGTGGTGAACTGTCGTTGGTCTTGTTCTTCTTCGTCGATAGATTGATGATTGTGATGCATGTTGGTGCTAGGCTAGGAGCGTCTGTTAAACTGAGGGCAATTCATGAGAAGGACGACTTACTGGCAGCGCGGTCGCGCTCGGCTCTTCCGCGGTGTCATTGGGCAAACTGATTTTTTGCTTCTTCGGTAGCGGAGGCTGTGGGTATTGCATCTCGCCAGAAGGTCCAGGAAACGGATGTTCGTGCTGAGCAGAGGTGGAAAGGACATCACTCTGCTTGTCACGCTTACGCTTCGAGCGACGAAGAGCCACAGTCGAAGATGGAGCCTGGAGAGGGAGGTCACTGTCAGAGTCGATGCTCATCATGTCAAAGTATCCAGAGATGGACATGGTGGGGGGGGAGAGAGGAAAGGAAGATGAAAGAAAGGTGCCCGGCTGTCAAGGGCACAAAGGGATCCACATGCGTCAACACCCTGCGGCCCATTAATCCGACTGACTCCCTACGAAGCTGTCAGATTTGGGTGTGATATCATCGGTTCGTGACTGACCTTCCGCGATGGAAGCGACATGGATGCAAACAACTCATAAGCCTTATTTTCGTGCAGATAAACTAGACTCATAATAGATAGAGAGAAAAGGCATCTAGGTGCGATACTCGGATCGCAATACTGATACAACGGTAAGCTAAACTACCGATAGACGCCGACAAGTTGAGCATCGACGCCTTTGTCATCGCGTAAGGCGGGCTAGGAACACTACATGGACTGAGAGAAAGGATAGGAAAAAGATAGGAAAAAATCTACAATCACAACAACTCGACTACGCATGATTTCTATCTGTCCTGGTCAGACCAAACGATGTGGTTGTCAGGATGTTTCCCGAAACCTTTGTTGGCCCATTTGATCCTCTCCCCGCGTGACGGCAAGCTGTAAGGCAAGAGCGACTGCCTGTTGTAGCGGACCTCGAATTGGTCGTCCGTCAATTTGAATGTTGCCAATAGGGCTCTCATGGACAAGCCGTTGGCCTCTCCAGGCTTGGTGATGTCCGGGTAGTCAGGCCGGGGGAATGCGGCCGGGTATGGCGCGTAAGTGGCTCGCACTGATGGTGGAAGGTCGTTGAAGAAGCTTGGATCGAAGAAGTCGGCGGAACAGCCCCACGGCAGGGCCTTGCTGCCAGAAGGACGAGGAGCGGCGACGTGTGTGTGTGAGTGCCGAACAGGATCAATGCTAGGGTCCAGATGAGCCAAGTAGTGATCCACATGATGTTGCACGTACACCTTCATCTCCGAAAGTAGCTCAGCCTGGTGGGAGAGCCAGTGATATACTCGTTCGACCACCATGCTACGATGAGGAACCGAGAAAGCTTGATAAGTCCCCGATCCTTGAGGGACCTCCTCGTCCTCCGAGTGTGTCTCATCGTCCTCGAGCAAGCGCAGGATTTTCGGGGGGAAATCCCAATGTCGGGCAGCGGTGACACGGGCGTCGCGAATCTTTGAACAGTTAGCAGAACGTCTGTCGAACCAGAGACAACATACATGTGCACGACGAAGTGCTTTCGCGTTCGCAACGTCTGCTTCTTGGTCCGGAGGGCCATTGTCGCCGTTGCCTGCTTCCCTAACAATTACGTCAGGCAGATTGTCCTCATCGCGAGTATCGATGCCTGCTTGAGGAGGAGGAGGAGGAGGAGGACCGTGAGAGTTGGCCTGAATGCCCACCGACGAGTAGGACATAGCTTGCCGACCGGAAGGCAAGGCCTGAGAGGAACACGATAAGCTACGGATGAAAGAGAGGAGAATGTAGTTACATCGTTGATCTCACGCGTTCCCTCAGAGCCGACAGCATCTGCCTGGGTTGCAGGCTCGCGCTGGTCCCTCTGAGTTGGAGTTCTGTCCCTAGATGGCGCACTGAGTGTAGCTTCCTCGAGGCTACCGGAATGGGCCGGAGGTATTTCTTGACCCTCTCTTTCAAGCTCGGACTGGAAGAACATTATGAGACGCTATTGCCAGGATTGACGCATTAGATGAAGTTACCGTAATACTATCGTTCATATCCTCCTCCGCTGGACCTTGGATCATCTACAGATTGTATGAGCGACAATTGATGAAAGAGTGCCCTGCCTTTGCTTACCTCTTCTTCGGGGATATGGTACAGTTTCGGTCTCGCAACCTTCCCAGGTGAGTGGTCTGGGGAATGTTGACGCTTCCGCACCGCATCGTCTGGATCTCCCATGACGAAGTCATGAGGGCTGGCTCGAGACGAGGTTGAGGTTGAAGAGGGAGGACCGTCGTGCTGAGTGACTTGATCAGCGACTGCATGAAAGAAAATACCACATATGACGCACGAAGGAGGCTGATTGTTGAAGGAAGACACGGACTTTGTTGAGGCTGTGAACGCCGATGGATGGCTGAATGAAGATGAGGGAAGAGAATGGATGTGACGCGATCAAAGGACCCACCGCCGAGGAACGACGATTGGGACTAGCCTGAGAGACGTCGGTCAAAAGATCACCGAAGGAGACCAGGCTCGTACGCACTGCTTGTACTCTGGTATCCCTGGGCCCTGCCTTTGGGGTGGTGACGGGTGAGTGCAGATGAAAGGAATGCGAATTGTCGCGACTGACAGCGGACAAGGTCCTCCGGAGGATGTACGGGGTAGTTGAACGCCCGATAGCACGGGGGGATCGCGAGTTCGAGAGGGTCGACATTGGCGAATAGAGTTACGACTGAGATGGTGGTAGTAAGTTGGTTAGAGGGATAATGAAAGAGAAGGAAAGGCGACACGCCTTTTATATCGAGTATGGTTCCGCTATCACCGTCAAACACGCTATGGTCTCGGTGTCATTCGACAACATATCCATGAGGTTGTCGATCCGTTCTTCAACACAAGCCGCAACACGACAGACAAGCCACAGGAAGGTCTTGGGGGGAAAGATAAAACATCGGACCTGGACTCTCCCTGCTTGTTTGTCAGTCTTCGGTCATCTTGGGATCGATATTTGCGCTTACGATGGACAGTGGAGCTTAGGAAACTATTTTACTATACTACTAGAGGACGTGCGTAAATGGGATACCATTCAACAGCCGACCTGGCCACAATGATGATGGAACGAAGGCAAGGAGAAAAATTGCACGTGGTGTCCGGCAGCGCATCAAGTCCCGCCGAGGACGTTAAATCCGAGAATCCGGACTTAACGTTGCGCTGCCGACTTGCTGATGTGTTCCGGACACACGTGATCTTTTCCCGCTTGCCTCCTACCGCCAGGAACTTAAGCAGCAGCAAGCGGGATCAGACAGGTAAGCGCCATCCCGTCCGACGTACAGTAGATTAGTTAGCAAATAAAAAGAATCTACGAGTCCTGAAGCCCTGAACGCGCCGTGGTAGCAGAAAAATGCAGAGAGAGTCCAGGTCACTAATAGCAATTTTCAGACTCACATCAGCCTATCAAAAGCATGAAATTGTACGTTGTCGGTACGTAGCGAGTAGCTCCAGTTCTTGGATCATGTAATGCCCTGTTAGAATGCATCGACGAAGCCCGATGGCACCAAAAAACGGTACAATATCGGGTGAAATGGCTGGGCTACCCGGTCTCAAGCAATACGCGAGTCGCACGGATGATCTTCTGGACGTCACTCACAATGGCACGCAGTTGGGAGCCTACGTTATCATTTCGCAACGGAAGTTCGACCTATCTCTTGACTGAGTGGTGGGCACGCGTGGAGCAGGACAGCGGCCACAAGCAGGCTGATCTCAAAACACTAAAGAGGGTTGTCGCAACGCAACAACACATAGGTGAGTCGAGGTATTAGTGACTAGAGAACCGAGTTCATGTGGCGCTCTCATTCTAGACGATCAGAAACGAGCAACGGCCCGATTGGCCTCCTCAGACAATGTCAAGGGTGTCTCCAAGACAGGTTTCATTTTGAAAGGAGAACTGCAGATTCATGCTCATCATCCTTTTCAGATCGGACATCCCCAGTCGACTTCGAAGGAATCTCCGATGCAGGTTGGTCGTGTTGACAAACTGTCTGATATCCATACCAACTAGCCTCAGACAGAATTGCCCTTAACAGAGTGAGGGAGGCATTGGTCAACGCCGGTCAGTTGCATCCCGAATGATGATCCCTCAAACTAACAAGTCATTACAGACAGCGAGCAATTGGTCAATCTCGCCGGGCTACGCGAACCCTTATCACCACTCTCAGACCTCGCTTAAGCTCGCTTAAACCGTACAGTGGAATCGTAGGAAGCAAACTAACCTGTTGTAACACATACGTTCAAACTCTGTACAGACCAGTGGAATCGACGTCCTTGTTCGTATACATCTGTAAACGGGTTTCCTCACATCCGCACGCTCCCTTGTGATGGGTTCTGGGCTTCGCCCTGCCGCCGCCAAATAACGCGTGAACCCGTCGAGACTCGGAATTCAGACCATGATAGTGAGTTTCTACGTGCCCCAGTCGCCATGCTCACTAACGTCACCACATACATGTCTATTCAACAAGAAAGCTACGCAAAGGGACAGAGATGATTCGAACTGCTTATGGGTCAGTAGTTCTGAATGGCGCAATCAAGGATATCCTCAAGCAGATGCGTTCGTCTCTTACCGACAAATGTCTCCCTGTCCAGCGCGCAGCATCCGAGGTTCGCCTACACCATCTCGATTGAGGCTTAACTGACTACTTGGTCAGGTCCTCATTGTCGTGTATGGAAACGACGACCATTCAAGCGTCCACGACATCGATGCCATCATAACTCTCTGCGTCAAGAGCTTGGAGGGAGCGGATGAGGCCACCAGACATTCACTCTCTCTACTTGTCGGACATCTTCCTGCCACCACTCAGAGTGAAAGGGTGGTACCGTCGCCGGAGACGTCATCCAAAAGCAAGAATAGCAGTGACAACGCCGACGCTGAAGACTCGTCCCCTTCCCATGCTGCAGCTTAGGACGTAGCTTAGGACGTGACGAAGCCGCTGCTGACACCGACGGAGATGTTCCATCATCTATCTTCCTAGTACAACAAGCCCAACCTGTCGTAGGGTTAGGGGTAGGGTTAGGGGGGTTAGGGTTACGCCTGTTCGAGTTCTACGCTGCGCTTTGCACCAAGCTCGGTGCGTTCTGGAGACAAACTACGCGCTGTTCGTGTCGCATCTAATGACGGAGATCGTCATGAGCCCCCGGAATGGATCAACTCGATACGATATACTCCTCGTCCGGCGTCTAGTAGAGATACTACTCAGAGATCTCGTTGGAGTGCGGATATTGAGCGAGCAAGGGTAGATCAGTGCTATCCAGGATCTTGCTCGTTCGTATCTGAAGCGGTGGATTGCCATGATGCCCGGGCAGACAGCACCTACATCAGTTGTCCTGGCCATCGTGCTGAGAGAGGTTGCCGGGTTATGCGCGAGATGCGATAGAAGCTGCCATCGATTCGTTGGTGTGTCCACTCTCGTTTGCTCAGCATTCTACGCGTTAATTCCAAAGGCAGCTTCGCAAACCTATCTTCGGGGCATACGAGCATGACACGGACCGTAGAATGTGCAGACGGGCTCCTGCATTTCATGAAGGGCAAGGCAATCAATGGTGCGTATATTGCTGAGTGTTTAATACATATGAATGCTAACAGGTACAAGGGTATAATGGCTAGATATGAAGTACAAAAGCTAGTAAAACTGGCTATAGGTTGGCTTTGGTGAGGTTCATAATACACTACAAGAAAACTACCAAGAGAAGATGGTACAATACTAATACAAAGCAAGGGAATGGTAGTCTAAACGGGGGGATAAAATTGAACCTCGGGAGGGCTCAATGGAAATCAGAGAATGAAAGAGAGAAAGAACTCACCGGGATGTGGTCCGAAATGTCGAACCAGTACTTGAAGCGCCGTTGGGACGGCGGCACAATCGACTCGCGCGCTATCATGCGAGCGACGGCGCCAGGGCTCGATTCGTCGTGGACGAAGGGGTCGGAATCACGAAGGCTGAACCAATGGATCGCCCCGATGCTCCAGCACTGCGGGTTAAAAACGCGGATGGTGAGGTGCCCGCGCAGTCTGCGGGGCGGCTCGGGGTCGTGATAGGCAGTGGGCCTAGTATGAGTGAGTAAACAAATGTGCAGACACTGAAAACATACGCGAGGGCGAAGATCCTCGCTTGGGGACCGAAGCGTCCGTGGTAACGATCGACAGCGTCGCCGAGGGCGCGTTCGGCGAGGGTGAGTGCGCTGCCGCGACGAATGGAAAGAATGCGCGGGCCGACTCGCGGGCGATAAAGGCGTATGCCGCTGGGGGCGATGGCGGGGCGGACCATGTCGTGGTTGAGTGTTGGTGGTGCTGGTGGGTGCTGGGCTGGAAGGTCTCGCGGCTTGATTTGGCGAGTAACAGCGTCACGGTTCTGTGACGCTGAGGATTTTTGGCGCAGGGGACGCCACAGCTGAAAATTCACATTCTATCGAAGAGTTAGAGAACAGCGGCGTTGAGTGCTCAATATGGATGAATGGATCGGGCCGACGGTATCTGATTTAGCCGCGTCGGAGGCTGCGCCGAGCTGAGACCCTACTATGCCGAAACATAATGCAAAGAAATAAAATTTCAATAATAGTATTTAATTTGATAAGTATACAAACGAGCTGGTTCGACTCGGCTATCTACAAAACAAAGGAATTTGAGACCGGAAATGTCGCAGACTGGCGGGCCGGACCGCCAACGGTGAACTGAAAGAAACCGTCAAGACAAAGACAAAAAGCCAGCAAAAGCTCGAGTGTCTGCCTTTAAGGCAGACACTAGTGTCTGCCCTGGACCCTGCCCCCGGTGTAACCAGTCCGGTCCTCAGTCCAGCCAAATTTGGTAATTTGCTGGACCGGTCCGGTCCCAGTCCATGACCTCAGAGGTCAAAAGACCGGACCGGACCGGACCTTCAAACCCTAAATATTGTGGACGTAGATGGTGTCAATGATGATAATGGTGACGGAGGTGCATTCTCCTGAGGAGTTACTGGGGGTTGCACAGTTTGTGTGTTTGATGGTTGAGTTTGCATAGAAGGAACACTTGTAGCGGACGATGTCTGAGTTACAGCATTCTGCTGAGTACTCTTCTTCACTTGCTCCCCCTCATTCTGCACTCTCTCCGGTAAATGAATGTCGACAGTTTCATCGAACTTGACACTTCTCTCTACTCCAATTGATCTATTGTCAGGCCAATAAATCTTATGCCCGCTGCTATCAGCGTCAAATCCCAGCCATCTTCCAATGCGAGCACGGCCATCAAGTTTTGATCCGTCTCCATTGTGGACCCATACTTTACATCCAAACTGATGTAAGTCTTGAAGATTAGGCTTCTTGCCGTACAGCATCTCATATGGAGTCCTTCCATTGAGTGCGCTTGTGGCAGTGCGGTTCTTTAACCATACAGCATGTTTTACTGTTTCACCCATAAATTCTTCGGTAATCCAGATGCATGTAGCATTGCTCTTACTTTCTCTAGTAGAGTTCAGTTCAGGCATTCAGATACGCCATTATGCTCCGGTGTGTCATGGACTGTTAGATTCCGCTTTGTTCCATGCGCTGCCAAATGTGCATTGAACTCATCGCTGCAGTACTCACCACCGCGATCTGTGTGGAGCTCTTTAATCTTTGTGGAGAACTGCGTGTTCAACCACGCTTCCAGCTGCTGGTAGGTTTCAAAGGTCTCGTCTTTCTTTCTCAATAGAAAGATAACGGAATAGCGCGTATGATCGTCTGTATACGATACATAATACTCCTTATGCTGAGGAGTTTGAATTGGTGAAGGACCCCATAAATCCGAGTGGATAAGCTCTCCGAGCTTCTGTGCACGCTCACGCTCAGCCGTCTTCCGGACTGGCTTCCGTGTCTTCTTCCCATACTCACATGAGTCACAGGACTTGGGTGGGAACTTAGTCTCATCTATGATGATTCCCTCAACAATATGGTCCTTCACTAAGTGCTTTGCAGCTTCAGGTGCAATATGCCCCATCATCTTGTAGAGCTCATCAATGCTCACAGTGATTATCTCATCACTTGCGGCTATTGCTCTAGGCATGTCTATCTCTGTCTGATAGAGACCTCCCTTCATTAACACCTTTCCAAGTAGTCTGTCATCTTTATCAAAGATGCGACACTCTGTTCCTCTGAACATTACTGAATAACCGGCTGCGGTGATCTTGCTTACTGAGAGCAAACTTACGCCTAACTTGGGCGCATACAAAACATCGCGGACCAAAATCCTTGTCCGCTCACCGCGCTTTCCAGGAATAAAGATGTGCATATCGCCTTTCCCAATGGCCTGGAACTGCCCTTGATCAGTAGCCGTAATCGATTTACGCTGGATCGGCTTATAGTTGAATAACCGGTTTCGATAAGGTGTCATGTGGCGCGTTGCGCCAGAATCATAGAGATCCACTTCCGAATCACTAGGGAGCGTAGCAACTGCTGTGAGGAATACGGCATCAAAGGTGGTATAGGCTTCATCACCTTGATCCATGATCAAATCTTGATCATTCCAGTCATCCGACCTCAATAGGCCGGGCATAGTCATCTCGACAGCCTCCGCGCTATAGACATCCTGCTCACTATCCTCAATAAGATAGTCTTCATCAGAATCTTCTGATGGTATACCTGACAGATGGTCACTTCCCAGAACACGAGCTGGGGCAAACGATATCTTGCTGGCTTCTGTCGTAGAAGCTTCGATGGGCACACTGTCCAGTGCCGTTGCGGGCCATGCTTTGTGCATGCCATGTCGTCCTTCGAGTACTTCTTCTGAGTCTCGAGTATTCTCGGTCCGTAGCTCTTGATAGCTTCCAAAATTGATCTCCATGAGATCGCACCAGTCATCGCAATCGGAGTCTGCAAACTCTGATCTCTTGGTGTGGGCATACCACACACCAGCATCGTCACTACTGACGGTCTTATTTGCTGATGTACTGTGCTGTCCTCTAGCATTCTTGCGAGGACCCTGTCCTTCTTTACCTCCACTCTTTGCTCAACAGTCTGAACTAAAATGTCCTTTCTTGTGGCAGTTATAACATTCGACATCACTGGTCTTCCTGCCACCCTGGGAGTGCCTCTTGTGGGTCGTATGACGCCCACCATTCACCTTGAATGCGGCTTCCTTCTCCTCTTTCTTGGGTATGCGGAGACTCCGGCGCTCAGCTTCATCGCTGACGTCTCGCATAACTGTGTCGATCTGGAGTGGGGTACTGAGCAGTGTAGATGTGGCCGTTAAGGCAGTGAGGTATGGATTGTACGACATGGGTAATGTTCCCATAAAAATGGCGAGAGCATTCTCATCGCCTGGATATGCGTTGACTGAGCGGAGATCCTCCACTGCATGAAACATACAATATTTACGCCGGAAATATGATAAAAAATGTAAAATTTATTTAGCATTTTTTCACTTGAAAAATGATAGAAATATCATAAAATTAAGTAAAAATATGCTAAACATATACTATACTTTAGTAAATTCAAATATATTTAGCATCTTTTCACCTCTTTTTATGATATTTTTATTATTTATCAGATGAAAAAATGCTAAATAAATTTTACATTTTTTTATCATATTTCCGGCGTAGATATCATATGTTTCATGCAGTGCTCTAGGGTCTCGTTGAATGCAATGATATGAGCCTTCACATCATCATTCTCTTTGTACTTCATCTTGTGAAGTTTACGCCTCAGATCAACCGTCATCATCTTTGATCGATTCTCATACTCATCTTTCACCTTCTTCCACATCAATCCGGCCAACTTCTCACCCTTGACCTTTAAGAATAAAGCATCAGGGATGGTGGAAGCAATACCTTGCTTCAAAATGGCCTCATTCGACTTCCATAGTCGAACTTCCCCTGGCCAGCGGGCAATAGACTCCTTCTCTGCCTGTGTGGGAGCAGAAGGGTTTGCCGGTACTGGCTCTGCTGGCGGCGTCGCCTTGACGTCTAGCCAATCTCCAAGTTGCGCTGCATCAGCTGCAAAGACAAGTCGGTCTCGATATAGAACGTAGTTGCTGCCATCGGACTTCAGCTGCGGGAGCCGGATGAAGTACTCTCCGAGTCATGTGTTGTTGGTAGTCATGATAGTCGATAGTTGTCGGTGTTACGAATATAGTAGTCGAGAGCGGTAAGAGATGTCGAGATTAGTAGCTCAGGCGGGACCCATAACCTATTGAAAGGTTTCTTGATCGAGTGTGACGACGCGTGGGAAATAGTATAAACACTTGCTAGTTGCTTCTTGCAGACTACAGTGGTGCATTGCATTGAGCTACTTATATACCTAAACTACTGTGCTATTTTTAAACACATTACTGACTACATATGACTAGAACTGACTTGGGATGACTACTACTGACTAGAACTGACTAGTTCTGACTTGTTCTGACTCATCATGAGTTATTCTGACTCATGTCTATGGATATCTACAATAATGAGTCACTGTGACTCATACTGACTCATACTACTGACTACAAGTCTCTTACTATTGGTTATGAGTCACAAAGAGTCACATCTGTGAGTCAAGCATGACTCAAGCATGTAACTCCAAATCCGGGTCCCGGATGCCATATCCGGCTTGCCCTCCAACACACCCAAGACCAAAGCAGCAGCCAAAAAGCCGACAAGATGGAAAAAAGTGGCGGCATCCAAAAGTACGGCTCCACTAGCCCGAAAGTGCCAGAAGACCACACCGAAGGAGGTGGTTGAGATGCCAGAGGAATCCAATCCAGAGGTATGTTAACGCACCATTATCATATTTGGGCATTGAACACCGGGCAGATTGTTGAGCTGCGCCATAATCCGAGTCTTCCTGCCATAAAGCCTGTTCAAAAGGCTGCCAAAGATGTCCACCTTATCATTTCGCATGTGGTTGAAGTGAAGTTTCATGATGTAAAGGCGGAGACGAAGACTATAAAAAAGGAACGCTGGTGTCAGGTCTATAAGTAAGTTTGAATTGAACATAAAATAGACAGCGACTTACACTATACAGGGCAAATCCCAATATATCTGAAAAGAATGGAAAGACCTCGGCATAGTTTTCTGACTCTATATCCACTGCCCAGGGACACATCCGAAGTATGCACTACCCTCTTTATGCAAAGCTCTGCAAAGAAAAAGGGATCGAAGAATACCATCATGCCCAGTCCTGGGAGATGTTAAATGCGAAGATAAAGGTAACAGCAGCTGCAAAGGCAGCGGCAGAAAACGGCGGAGTGGCTCCGGGAACATTGACATCCATGGGGTTTGCGAAGAGAGTCGGACCAACGGAGTTTTTCAAGGAGAGTACACTCGAGCACACCGCGAAGTTTATTGCAGCGACTAGCTAGATAAGCATGCAGCCAAGTCAGAAATTGATAATGCACTTATGCGTGTCCAAAGTTACGCCACTGCCAATAGCCTCTTCTTTTGAAATGTCCTCTTTTTCATGCGCCCATCCAGTAAAAGCTCTGAGTTTCCGGGCACCCACAACGTCACAACATATCTCCATAATCAGTTCATCATGGCAATTGAAGAGGATAAAAAGGAAGTTGCGGTGAGTTAACAAATATACTATGTACAACAAGTACTCATCCCCGCGCAGTAAGCAATTGGTCTCCTTGACAGCACTGGGGATTCATGGTCAGCAGATAACAACAAACGCTCATATCTTGGAAGAACCGGTACCTTTGTTTGCATTGTCAGAATGATGCTGGGCTTCAAGCCCATTGAAGGCAAGCATGACGGCAATAACCTCAGCCGCTACTTCATCAGCATATGCATTCGGATGGGAATTATCAATCCAGTCAAGAAGACGTTGAAGGTAAGTGTGCAAGACCGGGGTTTGTTTGGTTATGTATTGACAATTGCCAACAGCTTGGGTCGATCATATTGGACAATGCTTCCAACAACTCTACCCTCTCAGAAACCGTTGAAGCGGTGCACAACGGCCTTGGCCTCAAATGAAAGGTGTCTCGAAACCAGCTCTTGTATGTGGGTGGAGACAATGATTGGCTCTCCACTGATTTTTGTTAGATGTCTTACTCATGTTGTCAATTTGGCTGTAGGTGATTTTATGACATCCGTCACCTCAGTTGCCGCCCTTGAGTCCCGGGATGCCATCTGGAACTATGACTCCAAACAGTCAGATAATCGCATAATGAACAACAAGTTGGATGTTATTGCGTTTTTGCGCACTCTTGGTAGCAAGACCCATCTTAACTCATTTCACAACCAGCTTTGTTAACCTACCTATTCGTATGCTCAGATACAATCATTTGGCCAGCGCATCAAAGACTTTCACAAGATACAGGTCAACGAGTGTGATATTCCTACGGCCCTCTCAGTGGTTCTTTATGGCAATACACGTTGGGGAACTACCTTTGGAATGATGGACCGCGGCATCACCTTGAAAAAGGTGCAGCTATTCTGCTCATCTTCTATTCATTTCTCTCTCACATTCTTCAGCCCATCAATCTCTTCATTGCAAAAGCTGATGTGATCTATGAACCCATCACCACTCTGCGCAAAGACAGCAAATTAGTCAAACACATTCCATGGTCCGCCTTTCAGATTGATGATACAGGCTGGGATCATATTGCTGTCAGCACTGACTTAACCACAGGGCTAAACCAGGCACCACACAGTCAATCTAACTAAGAAGGAGCAAAGAGCAAGTGAAGAGATCTGGCTAGGCCAGGTGTATAGACGAGATCGAAGCTACAGACTACACTGTAATCTACTTGCTTATATACATGTCCATTACTGACTACTCTTTGCCCTGACTCCTTGCCCAAACCTGTTTCCTCCAGGGATAATAAAGCACTGCCTTGGTTCTATGACGCTCCAGATTCCCTCCTTGTGTTCTGTGCATGGTAGTAGCCTGCTAACCATGAGGTATGATGTCAGACCATGCTGCCAACATGTTGCGTGTCAAGGAGTATGAATGATGTCACTAGGAGGCATCTCTGAGACACGGATAAGGGATAAGATATGATGAAGAGATATGATAGGTGATGAGATGTGATAGATAAGATGAAAAGATGGTCCATTTGTAACATTACCCCCTCCTTAAGGCGCAGGTTCCATTATGCGCTAGCTTGTTTGCTAAAGCTTTACTTGGCATGGAACTAGGAGTGGGTTCTGTGTCCGGTTGTGGCATAGGTCGGAAGAGATGAGTAGGAAATTGGGAAATAGGGATCTCAATGCGTGCTAGTTTTGGAGGCTTTGGCTTGTCTGGGAAGCGCTTGTGGAACTCTGCAATGGCCTCGGCAGCATGTTCTAGGTTGCGTATTGGTTCCCATGTTTGCTCATGGGCATCATAGCCCTTCCATTTCACCTTGTACCGGAATGTGCCTCGGTACTTCCCAGAGTTGACTATCTCCTCTACTTCCCATTCGGGTTCCTCTCCTTCTACTGCTGGTGGTGGCTGTGTGTTTCGTGGTTGCGACGGGAATTCAGGTGGATGATACGGGGATAGAAGAACTTCATTAAAGACCGGATGAATGTTTTTCCATGTGCGCAGTAGCTCAAGTTTGTATGAGCTATGTCCGACCTTCTGGACTACCTTGAAAGGTCCAAACCGCTTGTCCCCCATCTTCTTTGCTGGCCTGTCCGTGCTCAGATTGGTCCCTTCCAACCACACCATGTCCCCGGGTTTGTACTCAACCGCCTCTGACCTCTTCTTATCATAGTGTCTCTTCATGTCCTCTGCCGCCTTCTTCAAGGCAGCCTCTACTTCTTCCCTGACCTTCCGCATCCCATCGGCAAACTCCTGAGCCGTCTGATTTTTTGACGTCATCTGCGGCGCTGTTCCCTTGTATGGGTGACGTCCATTGTCGGCAAAGAACGGAGTAGTCTTAGTCACCGAGTGCTCTCGGTCATTCAAGACAAACTCTGCCGTTGGCAGCCACTGGTCCCAATCGCTCTGATGATAATTGACAAATAGCCGTAGGTAGTGCTCTATCTCCTGGTTCATCCGCTCCGTCTGCCCATTGGTCTGAGGATGATATGCCGTGGTAAAGTTTCCCTCGATGCCAAGTAACCGGTACAACTCCTTCATGAACTGGGAGTGGTATTGGGGTCCTCGATCATGAACTATTTTGCGTGGTAGTCCATGGATCGGAAAGATCCGGTCGCGATAGATCCTTGCCATGCCTTCTGACGTCAGAGACATATGTGTTGGTACAAGTCATACACGCTTGGTAAAGTGATCCACTGTGACGCTGATGGCATTGTATCCTCCTGACCCTGGCAATTCCCCTATCAAATCTGTCCCAATTGTCTGCCAAGGCTCGATAGGTGCATCATGTGGGTGAAGCATGCCGGTGGGCTTTGAGCGATGTGCTTTAGTGGCTTGGCACTTTTCGCAGCCTGTGACGTAAGTGCATACGTCTCGGCTAATCCCTGGCCACCAGTAGTTACGCGTGATAAGCTCCTGGGTTTTGTACCGGCCCGGATGTCCCGTCAGCACCATGTCGTGATGCGCCTGAATGATCCGCCCTCTCAAGTCTCTGTCCTTTGGTACATAAATACGTCCTTGCCATGTAACTACTCCATCATCCGTTTCTATCCAGTCTTTTTCCTTCTTTTCTAATGCTACTTGTACGTACTTGTTCCTATTTGCTTTTCTTTGTTTGATTTTTGTAAGTAATATGTCCTCTGGTGCATCTACGCTATGTGTATTTAAGGAAAAATGAATTTGCGATATTCTGGTTTCAATAGCGTAACGTTCTCATTGTCTTTCTCCCCCCGGTCAAGGCCTGTCATCCTTGACAAGGCATCAGCCTTTCCCATCGTCTTTCCGGGTTTGTGCGTCAACTGAATATCATACTCCCCCAACTCTGTGACCCATCGTGCCTGCCTCCGATTAAGCTTCTGGGGTTTTCTGAAGTACTGCAGGTTCTGATGGTCTGTAAATACTTCAATCGTCTCCTTTGCTCCTAATAAATACTGTCTCCACTCCTCCATCGAGTCCATAATAGCCATCATCTCTTTATCGTAAATCTCGTAATTCCTCTCTGTCTCATTCAGTGCTCGTGACCTAAAAGCGACCGGTCGCCATTTTCTGTCAACAAACTGGGATAGCACAGCCCCATTTGCATAGTCCGAAGAGTCTGCTTCCACACGGAACTTGCCCTGTTCACGTGAGATGAGTAATACTGGATCCTCAGCAATTCTTCTCTTCAACTCGTCAAAAGCATCCTGCTGCTCCTGCTCCCAGACCCACTCGGCATTGCCAGTGAGTTGGGTAAGTGGTCTAGCCACTCCGCTGAACCCTCGAATAAAGCGTCGGAAGAAGTTGCAAAAGCCCAAGAAGGATTGGACTTCCTTCTTTTTGGTTGGCTCCTTCCATCCCGTCACTGCCGACACCTTCTTCGGATCCATCCTAATCTTCCCACTACCTACAATAACTCCTCAGTACTCTACCTTGTTCACCTCAAACTCGTACTTCTTTGGCTTTAAATACAGTTTGTTCTTACGTAGTATCTCTAATACTCGTCGTACGATCTGCCTATGCTCTTCAAGAGTATCGGTAAAAATAAGAATATCATCATCTCGAAACACCCTATGGTCTTAAGTTTTGTCAAGATGGACTTAAAGCTCTCAAAGCTTCTTAAGTCAGTGAAAGTGTTTGAAAGCTACTTATGACAAATGTTCCCATGTCAAAGCCTTCAAGCTCTTAAGCTATCTATAGATGTTATAAAATAACAGTCTGTATTACATACATCTAAAGATTCCCTCACTCAACTTCAATTTTCTGTCTATAAAGCAAGGACCCTAAGAATACTTAACTCAATAGTTTTATTTACTAATTCTTAAGACACACAAAGTAAACTTAAAAATCCCTGCCCTCCTTCATTGCTTGTCGGCGTATGACTTTTGCCTTATTGAGAAGTTTGTGACGGGCCAGATGCCGCTCTGTGTATTCTTCAGGATACTGTAGCTTCCCTTGACGGGGTATAGCATCAGGCTTGAGACTGTAAAATAGATGAGATGATGTTGGTATAGGAAGCAAAAAGTGCATACTGGTAGCGTTCTACACCGCCTCGACCTCGCAGGTGCCCACGATGTTTTGCGCGGTAGTTGGCAGCATAGCTACGTTGTCGAGCCCGTATTTCTTCTTGCTCCACTGCAGACATGGCCTTGCGGTGACTACCTATACATGAACATGGTGCACAGATATGAAAGGTATCAATACGCACCATTGGGCTGCGGGGCGCTTCTTCTCGCGTCGTTGTTCGGCATGTGTCGCCTCGTATCGCCTTTCCGCCTCCCGCTGTTTAGAACGTTTTCCAACGTTAGTCGACATGTACGCTGGCGTCGGTGTGGTGTGACGGTGTAGGGAAGGGGTGTCTGAATGATTGACGTGGTAGAGAACATAGACGCGTGGACACGCGGCCGAAGAAACTGCCAAATCGGAATGACGCAGCACGGACCATGGCCCGTGCGCGAGTCGCGCAGCGTCACTGTTCGGTAGCTCGTCGAGAATATGGAGGTGGAAGGAAGTATTCGAGAGCGGAATGGGCCGTATTCGTGCGGGTGGCGGCGGGCTGCACAAGGATGCTGCCCACGCCTAGCCCAACACGATGGCGGGCCCTCACATCCGCGCTGTATGGCAGCCGTAGCCGCAATCCAGAGCGGTATGCGAGAGTAGTGGGGGAGACGAGTGGTGGTGGAGGCAGGAGGAAAAGTTCGATGTTGCCCACGCTTGAAGCGGAGGGGTTACGCAGCTGCGATTGGGGATGAGGTCGGCACGGCGGCCGCCGGCGTGTCTGCGGTCGATGTAATCCGGCCTAAGAATTCGGTCAGTGAAAGAATGGGACGTTGGTGGCGCCGTGAGCGCCGTCAACGTCAATAGAATTATAACAATGAGAGATTTCAAAAAAAGAAAGGATACACACCAGAAACCAAAAGTCCCCGCCCCCGCGCTGTTGACGTGCTCGCCGGCACGGCTGGGTAGCTCGTTGTTGGCGTCGTTGGGCAGAACGCTGCCCGACTTCCTCGATATCATACTGCCCGCTTGACGGGGCTTACGCGGCACGTCTGTGGGTCATCTCCATAGCGACGGCTACGGAAATGTGTCCTGAGTGTCGGCGTCAAGGCCTCCAGGGGCCCGTGAGTCGTCCTGGGAGTTGTCCTGAGTCGATGGTGGTTGTGTGAGGGAGAGAGAACGAATCCGAACAGTGTTCGGATTCACTAGAGTCCCCAACGAGTACTGCGAAAACGGGTATACCCGGATGCAGTACTCGTATCTGGTAGGACCCTTACTCGAGTGTTAGACAATACTCGGGTATGCCCTACCCGGGTAACGGGTAAGGACCAGGCCTCAGCCGGAGCTTATGGGATACCTGCTGATACCCGGTCAGCAAGGTGAGAAATAAAATGAACCCGCGAGAATCGAACCCGCGGAGTTCAGAGCCATTTTCACAATGAAGACAAAGATGACAAGGGCAATTACCATTCAGCCAAACGGCGATGAATGCCTTACTTTCACACCCAATAAGACATCCCAATCCATTTGATGACATGCCAAAAAATAGTCCAAAAAATGTGAGCGGGGATCAGGCAAGTGTAGATGATATATATAGTGTACATTAATAGCGGTGCGGGTGCGAGTGGTGGTAGAATGTCAAGAAGTAATGTCTGTGCTATGTAAATAAAATGTTCAATTGCGAAGGCCGTGTGGTACAAGAGGAGGACGTCCAAAGACCTGATGGAAACATCGGACGTAATGGTAGGCCAGGCGGTCTTCGGCGACGATCTGCTCTCCAAGGTCCAGCGACCTCTCTCCGAGACACTTGGTTGCTGCCTTGACCGTGGCCGCATCCATCTCCGGAACGCCACGCCACCCTCGCATCACCCGGAACAAGTCCCCAAATGCCCGTCGACGCTCCGGATGAAATTGCGAGCCGAATCCTTCATCCTCAATGTCTTCGAAAACACCGGGGATGAGGCTGCTCTCCCAATAACTCATGGCACCGAGGACTCGAAGTTGTCGATCGGCGTGGGATGAGGCATCCAGGTCATCGAAGCTGCTGGTCGTCCTATCCTCTCCTTGTTCGGCCTCCTCATCGACATCCATGGCAGCCTCCGCAAATCCTTCGCGCTTGAGCTCGTAGCAGTGGCGGTCGAGGGAGACAAGTTCAACACGGAAGTTGATTTCGAAGAGCTCCCAGAGAATCTCCTTGGCAATTCGCGGTGGTGGGGTTCGATTCTGTTCCAGTTGAGTGCCGCGCCAGTCAACGAGGGAGTGCCTGAGGTTGGAGATATCGACGGTACCCTGATAGGAAGTTAGTAAAGAATATGTGAGTTGACTGTTACGCACCTGCAGCCCGCCCTTCTCGATGCATTCGGACAACTCCTTCTTCATCTCTTGGTGCAGCTCCTTTGAACGCCCCTCCCCCTCGCTTGGGTGGAGCTCGATGCCCAGAATCCGCCTCCACGCCATGGCGTTCAGAGGTTCGAAGGCGTCCGACTGCATGCGATAGTGCAGGATGTGCCGAAGCCGGACGTAGGCCGTGAACATGTATCCTCGCGTGTGCTCCTTCTCAACGCCAGCAATGACGTTGGGGTCGGGAAGAGCGTAGCCGGCATTGACTCCCTGCGCGGGAACGACTCGCTTGGCTGTATCCGCTTTGACCCGGGCGAGGGCTGTCATCCAACTTCCCACCGAACGGGGCATGAGAGGAGAGTCCACATCGACGAACTTATCGCGCTGGGGGGTTGGTGGACCTTTGCGCTTGGGGGCGATGGGACGCGGTGGTAGTGGATCTACCAAGTTTGAATTGGCTGAACTGATGTTAGGTAGATCGAGACTTACATGGCGTGTGGCTCTGGGCCGAGAATGTCTGACGCGAAGGTCCTGCAGCGGATGGAAGAGTGTTGGCAACGGCGGGAGACGTCGAAGCCGAGGAGGACCGAGCCGAGTAAGTTCGCTTTTTGGAGGTGGTGGTGGTGGTGGATGTTGAGGAAGGAATGATAGCGACACCACTCTTGTTGGAGAAGAAGTCGGGGGGTGAGGCGAGTTTCTTGATATAATGGGCCATGCCGCGATAGCGTTCGAGTGAGGCAACGCTCCCCTCAAAGACGATGGGGTGGGGAGGAGTTGCATGATTGTAGGACACTACAAAGTCCTTGGGGCGCATATCCGGCGGGTACGTTACCCAGCTGTCGACTCTGACACCCTCTTCAGCACCAATGGGGCGACAGAGCCAGACAGGAATGCCAGCCTGATGATAAGATCAGTATAGTGCTCGATATTGCCCAGGGAGACACTCACTCGATACAAACTGTCAGCAATGTCCTTCTGGTCGGTCACAGCACCGACCACATTCCGGACACTAACCCGTTTCGCCGTCACATCGCGAAAGATTGCCCGCACTTCGAGCAGCCAGGTCATGCGCGCCTCAACCTCGAGTATAAGCCGCTGAAGCATACACCATACCATGACCGCCTCGTCGTAACTGGAAGGTATGTCGAGGCGCCCCGCGAGATACTTCATGCGAGGGAAAACATCGTGGAGGTAGGGGTCGTTCTTGAGCTTGTCCTTCTCGTCCGTGCTCGCGAGCTTCAAGTTCTCGTCGGAAAGCCGCTTCTTGACGCGGCGCCAGTGATCTTTCAAGACGTCGCAAAATGGGCGGTCGATAGTACCAAGACCGGATGAGGCGTCTCCCAGCTTGACGCGGTCAAAGTGCGACTCCGTGGGGAGGTACCACAGGAGCTGATCAGTGTGTTGAAGTTTCGAGGGATGGCGGATGAGCGAGAGATGGGCGACGGAAATATCGAAGGGCTGAGGGTGATAGAGTGGGTCATCATGACCAAAGTGTCGGTCTCGCAGCATCATCGTGGTGTGGTCTTCGCGAGGATATGGCGGGAGTTCGATGTACGCGCAATTCGGAGAGGTAACGAACATGTTCTCTGCTTCATCAAAGTAGCCCACTTTGCCCTCGTAAGCCTTGAGGGGCGCGTATTTGGAGCGGGCTGGGCCGACCACAGGAGCACTCGAGGAGGATTCGGACATGATGCGGATGGGCTGAGTCTAAGCAATACAAGCGTTAGTCTACCGTCGACATGTCAGTTGTTCAAGACGCACCGGGATGGAATCGAGTCCAATTCGGACTGAGATGTGCAGCTTGAGGGTGGGGGCTGGTACCTAGTGAACAGTGCTTGAGCTTACAGTAGTCGCTCGTAAATGATAGACTTACCGTGATCTATCCCGACTTGAGTGGAGAACGGGGGCGGGATTCTTGGATCGTGGTAAGTGAGGTCGTTCGATAACAGTGGGCATAGTGATATACCAGACTTGAGGGACGGGCGCGGATGCACCGCTGCTGCCAACTGCAAAGGATGGGCGCTGTTGCTGGGCGCTGTTGCGGTTGCTGGTACCTACAGATTCAGGCGATTAAATCAGTACGCGCTCACGCGCCAACACAAGACAAATAGAAAAGGTACGCACCTCGATCGTACACAGGGCCGCACTGCGTGTCACCGATGGCAATCCGATCCCGATGGCCCAGAGAATGAGCGTCCGCGCCGGCCGAGTGACAGACAATTAGTCTGCACTGCAAGGAATACCAGGAGATGGAGCAGAACTCGGCGATGAGTCGAGTTCTGCAGCTGCAGCGAAGATAATTCGCGCAGCAAGGAAGAGACACACCACTGGCAATAAGTCAGTGGCGTGGGGTCGGCGGCGGCGAGGGAATGGGCGGCGAGGCGGACGGTGAGGGGAAAAGACAAGAGACGGCTGATGAACCCGGTGTTTGGACGTCCAAGTCCAGCGCCTGCCTTGGCCGAGATCCCGCGCCACTTGCCACAAACTTGTTTGTGGCTGGTGGCACGGCACCTCGGCAGGCTGACTTGGAATTCGTTCAAGTCCCGGTCTCTTCCTCTTTCCATACACCACCGCCTCGCCGCCCCACCACTGACTTATTGCCAGTGGTGCGTATCCTCACAGCTGCGCGAATCATCTTCGCTGCAGCTCTGGAACTCGACTCATCGCCGAGTTCCGCTCATCTCCAGTGCAGACTTATCGTCTGTCGCTGTTGGCTTGCCGTGAGGGGAGATTTTTGGGAGGGAGGGCAGATTTTTGCCAGGGAGGGCAGCGGGCAGAGCTTCGGGGGAAGGTTTTCGAGACGGACAGGAGAGATTCGGGTGAGCTCGTTAGCTTGCAGCCGCCCCGTGCGCATTGGCGTTGTAAACTCGGTATGTGGCGCATATTTTCACTGGGACGCGCTCATCTCTCTCCAGTTATTCTGCGGCCTCTCGACGCATTCGGTACCCTACATCATTCTAATCTTTGAGCGCCGTGCCGGTAAGTATTCCTCATAGCTCGCCCGCCACCTTTACTTATCGGCACAACAGCGCACTCCATTCCTTTTCCCGACTCGTTCATCTACGGTATCCCCTCGTTCTCATGTACGTATCTGTGCCATGCTGACTATATCTACCTTGCTAACCGTACCCGCAGCGCAGCATGGGCAATTCAAAGCCCTCCGCCTCTCTCACCTCCCAGAAGAAGACCGGCGCTCGTCTCTCCGCTTCTGGCGCCAAGCGTCCTGCCGCTAGGCCTGCTTCGCCCGCGGGATCCGACGAGGAATCCAGCGAGGAGGAGGCTGATCCACCGCCCCCCGCAAAACGTACCAAGGCCTCCGCCGTTGCCGAGGATAACTCAGACGACCAAGCATCGACCAGGGCGAAGGGCAAATCAAAGCGGTCCAAGCCACGCAAGAAACGCAAAACTACCCCGCCGGCCACGCCCATCATCGAACTCGACGATGACGAGCAGGAGAGTGAAGATGGCGCCACCTTGTCCGTGCGGGAGCTTCGTGCTAAAGAGCGCCTCAAACACGAGAACGGCATGAGTACGCAACTTCACATTCACTGTGGCCCATACTAACATTCCTCCAGAGGCAGCCAAATGGGACTCCAACGCGTATACCCACTTCCTTCCCAAGGAGACCGTAACCGTCAAGTGGATGAACTTCCGTACTGGCTTCGATTGGTACCAAGAATTCACTTGCAAGTAGTGCGTATACCCACTCATTCCCTGGCGCACTACTAATGCATATACGCAGTGACCCAGCTACCCACGCGCATCGCAAATGCCATGATCAAGGCACCTCCAATCTTCTCAAACACATCAGGAAGTGCCGCGCCAAGAAGACCGCCGAGGCCGGTGAAGCGCAAACCACCATCGATGTCTTTGCCAAAGGCAGTACCTTCTCCGTTGGCAAGCTTCGCTGGCTGCTTACCAAGTGGGCCGCTGTTAACCACCGTCCATTCCTCATCTGTGAGGATGGGCCCTTCCGCGAGATCATTCAAATGTTCGACCCAACGGCTGCTGGCATGATCCCCTGCGCCACCACTGTCTCATCGGATTTGAACGAGGTCGCTCGCATGACCAAGGATGAGCTAAAGATTTTCTTGAATGTACGTCGATCTCCTCCATCCAACAACACCTCGCTAATGATTTGGTCAGTCTTTTACCGGTGCCCTCCATCTTATCTTTGACGGATGGGCTGCGCCCAATGGCGGTGACGTCCTTGGCCTCCTTTTGGCCTACTGCTACAAGGGCAAGATGACTGTGACTGCGATCGACATGCTCCCGTAGGTATTTCTCTTAGATCATCACTCATTCTCTCACTTTTCCTATAGCCTCAAGAAATCACACACTGGCGACTACCTTGCCGAGGTTACATACGACGCCCTCGACTGGTTCGAATTGCTTGAGAGGGTGAGTTCTAGTTGCCCTTCTTATCTTCTTGTTCTTACGCGGTTTGCAGTTGCTGGGCTCAGCCGGAGATAACGCCTCAAATAACAACACTTTCGTCACCGCTCTCAACCTCAAACTCCCATCCAACCACATCTTCGGCTCCGACACCCGTATCCGCTGTGCTGGCCATATCTGCAACCTAATCAGTCAAGCCATCTACGGCACATTCATCAAAACCAAAAAAGCTATCAAAGTCGACGAGCACGCAGATGCCGATACCCACCCCGACGAAGAGGATCCCTTCTCCCTAACAGCCGAAGAAGCCGAAGAGGATGAAGAGGAGGAGGAGAACGACACGACCAACCGCGAAGAAGACGATGAGGATGCCGTTCTCAATAGCCTCCAACAAGCAATGCAAGATATGGCGGATGAGGAACTTGACGACATCTTATCGGGCATCGAGGAATTGCAGGATGTGGATAAAGATGAGATCGCTTATGGGAAGCGTGTCTTGACAAAGGTGAGTCTCTTCGTTAGCGCCCAATGATCTTGCTAATGTTTAAGCAGCTCTACAAGTTTGGCCGGCGTGTTTGGAACAAACAGGCCTTGCAGCTGGAGCTTGCGGAAATGTGCAAGGCCAAACGCATCGCCGTCCTCAAGATGATACGTGCCGTTGTTACGCGGTGGAATACCCATACGAACGTCATTGCCCGTGCGCTTGCTCTCCGTCCTGCCATCGATGCCATGTGTCAAGCCCTTCGCAAAGGCAAGGGGAAAAAGCAAGCACGCACCTTGAAGCGCTACGCTCTTGAGGATGAAGATTGGAGTTTCCTTGAACAGCTGCATAAGCTATCGAAGGTGTGTTCCTTGCTCTCGTACACAATGTCGTACTGATTGTTTGGTAGCCGCTTATCGACATCACTGAGCACATGTCAAAGTCAGCCGTCCCTCTCCTCCATGAAATCATATCCCTCATGGACGCCATGAACTCCGATTACGAGGCTGTCATTGCTAACGTGAAGGGGGAGTATCGGCTGGCTGTTCGCTATGCAGCTATGCGCGCTCGCGCTATCTTGAATAAGTACTATGCTTTGACTGACGACAGCATCATGCCACGCATGGCGATGAGTAAGTTTCTTCTAGCTAGTCATACGTTTACTTCTAACTCGAATGTAGTGTTGCGTCCTGATAAAAAGCTTGAATGGTTCCGCGACCACGACTGGGAGGTGGAGTGGATCGTTACTGCCTCCAACATCATGCGCGACACCTACAACACTTACTACAAACCTCTTGTCACTGCCTCTCCATCCTCCACACCTGCTCCCACAACTGTCAACGAACCGCTCAGTGCTGTCGAGAAACTACTCCGTACCAAGCCCTCCAACACACGTTATGCCGCTAATCCGGTTGAGGACTGGCTTTCCTCTCCTTGTTTCGAGTGTGCCGATCCTCTCCGCTACTTCTATGATCGCCTCGACCCCATTCCCAACGAAGGCCCGCGAGAAATCACACCGGCTGGTGCCTTTGCTCAGATGGCATGCGACTTTATTTCAGCTCCTGGTAAGTTTTTGTATTATGTCTTTTTATCATATTTACAATCTGCTACTTGCTAGCTGCCTCAACTGACGTTGAACGTCTATTCTCGCATGGTGGCCTCAATGTTATGAAGAAGCGTCACAATCTGAAGGAAGAATCAACGGCGGCCCAGACACTGCTTAACGGCTGGGTAAAGGACGGTCATGTTCCTGTCAATAAAGTTATCAAGAACTTTAACGACAAGCGCAAACGCAAGCGTGATGATGAGGATGTGGAAGTTATTTCTTAATTTTGAAACTTACTTACTCTATGGACATTGCATAGCCAGATTTTTACTTACCTACTGTACATATTATCGTCTCTATAGGGCGTATACCCGCTACTTATCTGCTTCAATACTCGGGTATGATGGTACCCGGTTACTAATACATGACACTCGTTTGTTACCCGTACTCGTACCCGGTCAAGCTGTACTCGGGTTGCGGGTATGGATTAAGCTAGCACTTAAGTAATTATATCTCTGCCAGGTAAAGTATCGTGGTACCCGGGTGTGTACTCGTTGGGGACTCTAGGATTCACGGTCCGTGTCGCCGGCGCCAAATCTGGCAGACGGCGACGACGATAGCGGCGGAGTGTCGGGTTGGGGGAGGCTGAAAATTTGCCTGCACAGTGTGGTGAGCTGTAGTAAAAGATCACACAAGTCAACGAAAAACGTGGGGGGAAAGACTTACCATGTACTGTATGTCACCCGAAACCAACATTTGGGCGATTCTGAGGTTCAACGCAACTCGAGTTGGGCGGCGGCTGCCCGAATTTTGTGCTCAATCAGTAAGTTAGTTTGCCTAATATATATTCCAAACAAATTAGGGCCAGCCGGCGCCTAAGAACGGGCTGCAGAGCTCGTTAGATCAGATCAGAATGGGGAACTCACCATGTAAGGTGGTTCCCGCCATTCAGCTATACTAGGCGTCCTAAATTTTGACGGTATCTCACATTAACGGTTACTGTAGCATGTTCCGACATTCATTGAGATGGTCCGCATCCGTCGTCGCCATTCCGAGCGACGTCGAAGATGTTCCGTCAACGATCCGGCAAATGCCGGATCGAGATCAAGACGCTCTCTTCGCCGTCGCTTGCCTCTCACCACGATGGTACGTCCACCGTGACGTGCCATCCAGCCCCAGACTCACGTCTGGGGCTTTTTTCTACTCTTCTGCCACCCTCCTCGCTGCTTCTGGACCGCCCGCACGTCTCCACAGTTACCGACAGCCGTGGATGACGTTTGCTACGACTTGCTCGCGTAAGCCGTCAGCGGCGACGCTGCCCTCCACTTACAAAGTGCAGGATGATGCTGACGACGGAGAGCCCACCCAGAAGCGACTTCCTGGGTTGGCTCGGTAGAAGGACGGCGGCACGGACTGGGTAAGGACATCGGGAGCAGAGTCGGTGCGGAGACGGGATGGTGGCACACAGACAAGGCGGCGGCCCTGCTGGACAGGTGCGTCGCCTGCCTATTTGAATCATTTTTCGTTTTTCATTTTCATTTTCTGCCCGGCGCCCACCCCCACACCATTCCTCAAATTTTGCCCAAGTCCCTCTGCCGCCGGCACCTGAGGCCATGTATGCCTCACGTGCCGGTTCGTTTTTATTTCGATCATTTCTCATTTCTTTACTTATTCTCTTACCACCACTACCAGACCACCCACCTCAACACCGCCTCCCTCCTTCAACACGAGCTGCCTTGCGCATCTTCGGCCATCGTTGCTGCCTTGCGCACAACGTTTTTTCTGTCATTGGTGCTGCCTTGCGCACATCGCGCCTCCCTCGTTGGTGCTGCCTTGTGCACACTGTCACGTCCGTCAATGCGGCTTCTTGCATCTCTTCGACGTGCAGCTCGTCAACTCTGCAATGTGCGCGGCGCCGCCGTTCAAGGTGTGTGAATGATGTATCTTGTATGCGTTTTTTTTACTCATGGCAGCCCAGCGTTGCCAGGCTACCTCGCACCAGGTTGAGGACTCATCAACAGTACTCGACCCCACAATCGACGATCCTGACAAACGAACCAACATGCACTCTCAACCATGGACGAGCGCAGTGGCCGACGGACGAGCACGATAGATGACAGCCAATGACAAGTCCGACGGACTCCTGACGCTGGACAGTGGTCTGTAACCCTCCCTTTTCTCACTGTCTTAACCAATGTCAACGCCTACCTAACCTACCAACAGGTGCTAAAACTGCACGTATCGTCGCTGCTGGATGGCGGTATGCCATTCTCTCTGCCTTATTCTCTTACTGACTCAACCCATTCAGATTTTCCCTCTCAGACACTAGGGAGAGATATGGTGACAATGTTGATAACTCACAGCTACAATCTCGTCAAGGCCTTGTAGTACCCCAACGACGGCCTCGAGGATGTTGAGTGGTCGTGTACCACATGCCATACATTGTAGCTACTTGTTTCTTGTTAAATACTAGCCGCTTTGAATGTGTACCACATGCTATACATTGTAACTACTTGTTTCTTGTTAAGTACTAGCTGCTGTGAATGTGAATCTCGTTTCAACATCTTTTGCAATGGCTTCCAGATTATTGGGTTTGTTCAGAATACTTTGTGTAAGCTTTTGCAGCTCTTCAAGTAGTTCTGTGAATGTCTTTATGGGAACTCGGAGATATATGCCAATAGTATCAAGTTAAGGTTACACTCGACAAATATCTTGAGTAGACTTGAGGGTGCTTGGTGTGTACCTGGAGGATACATACAGGGAGCTTCAAGTCAAGGTTCCCAGTGATATGTATCTTGAGTTGACTTGAGAGTGCCTTGACTGTCTTTGAGGTAGCTTTGAGCAGCTTTGAGTTATGTGTTGATGGGAACCTTGACTTAGGTGACTTTGACAGCTTTTCGGCCTTCACAGCTTTTGTAGCCTTAAAGTGCTTGAAGTACTCTTATAACAACTTAAGATCATAGGGTATTTCGAGATGATCCAAATATACTATGACATGTCCTTCGTCTATGAGCTCCTTCAGAATGTGATTCATGAAGGACTGGAAGGTTGCCGGCGAGTTTGTGAGTCCAAAGAACATTACCAAGGGTTCGAACAAACCCCGGTTAGTTTTAAACGCCGCCTTCCATTCATCCCTGTCCTTGATGCGTACATTGTTGAAACCCCATCTGACATCCATCTTCATAAACCACTTTGCTCCCTTCAGCTTGTCAATGAGTTCTTGGATCAGCGGCAGTGGGTACCGGTTCTTGATAGTCATATCGTTGAGTTTACGATAATCCTGAACTGGTTGCAAACTGCCATCCTTTTTCCGTACAAAGAAGAAAGGAGACGCCATTGGTGAAGTGGATGACCGAATGCGTCCTGTGCGAATATTCTCCTCTAAGAACTCATCTAACGCCTTCTGCTCTGCTGGATTAAGAGGATACACCTTGCAGTTAATCGGTTTAGAGCCTGGGGTGAGTTCGATTGCATGATCCCACAGTCTCCGCTCCGGTAACTGGTCAAAGTCCGCCTTGCTGAACACGTCGGCAAACTCATTGAGATAAGGAGTGGCTGCTGGTGAAGCTTGTGTTCTCAGCTTCTGTCCAGTGTTGTGGTATCCATCCCAGTCCATCCAGAAAATCCTCTCGCCCTCTTCCAACTTCTCTTCTACATCTTCATCGTCATCCTCTGGAGAGCCATACTCAGGCATGTACCCGCAGCGTTCTGGACAGCGATCAAATGTCAATGTGGACTCGGCCCAGTCAACATTCGGATTGTGATATCGCAGCCAGTCTAGACCTAGGAATATGTCCGTCTTTCCCAGATTGGTAACTGCTAGTTCAATCCTTTCCGCATGGTCTCCAACCAACATCCGTACTTCTACAAACCCTTCAATTGCTCCTCCCTCATTCAAGGTACCATCAGCATTGTAGACAGGTAACGGAAGCGGAAGCTTCTTGATTTGTAACCCTTGTGTTTCAACATAGTCCTTATTGACACAGGACCCTGTCGCACCACTGTCTAACAATGCATCTGCTTCGTACTGAGAGCCGGTGGCCAGACTCTCAATAGTAACCCGGAGTTTCAAGTCCTGCCCCTTGGTTCCTTGAATGAACTTCCTCCCATGCTTCATTTCCGACACAACTTCTACTGCTTCCTTCATTGTCAACTTTCTGATTGTTAACACCTTCTCCTCCGTTGCTTCCCGTACCCTTTTCTCAGGCATCCATGCTCTCAGGATTCCGACTGCCCTGGACAAATTGTCTTCCCTTAGCCTCTCTTCGATCCACTCAGGGGTAAAGGGCTTGTGTCTAGTCCCTTCCCTTGGTGTTGCAGTCTTTGGTGATGAAGTCGCCGATGATAAATTACATGTTTCTGCTACAGGAGTACCGGTACTCGCATAATTATTGGTAGGAACATCAGGCGACTCATTCTTGAGAGGCCCCGGCAGTGCTGCGTCTACTGCTGGGGCTTCGCAAAACCCAAGTCCTCTGCCAGCTTCTTCCGCTCATCCTCCGACATAGCCATCCAAAGGCCGCGAACCTGCTGGAGTCGCTTCTTGGGGCAGTTTCGCCCAATATGTCCAACTTCGCCGCAGTTGAAACAGGCACCCTTGTGTCATGCCTCATCTAAGTCCATGGGTTTACCAGCTCCACCAAAGGTAGTGCCGGTGGCATCGTGTCGGTCCTTGGGAACCCAAGGCTTTGGGGCTGGTTTAGCGGCCTGGGCCTGTGCAGCAGGCTGCTGAGCTCCCGACTTGGCATGACTACCAAGCTTCTTGCTCTCTTCTCTGCGTTTCCACAGTTGGTCGAGCCTGATGATCGCTGCCTTCCAGTCAGCATAGGATTCGGGAAGGTCGTACTGGGTTGAGTAGATCTGGTCGACGATCCGCTCATTGATGTTCATCTCGAGGAGTCTAACGACATAGGCATCCTCCTTCTTGTACCCTGCTTGAGTAAGCAGAGTCTCGAACTTCTGGAAGAAGTCCTCAGCAGTGTCAGTGCCTTGGCGCAACTTCTCGATCGCAATCTGGGCCTTGCGGGCAGTGTTGGAGTCAACAAAGCGCGCCTGTAGGTCCTTCTTGAAGGTGATCCAGGTCACCTCCCATTCTTCCTCGTCGTCATCGAAGTTTTCCTCTGTGTAGTTCTGCACCCAGACGTCAACCTCATTGCCTCGGATATAGGACAGACAGATGTCAATCCGTTCTCCATCATCGGCAATCTGGTTCTTGGCATCCCTGATGTAGGTAGACATCGTGCGCCACCATGACTTGAACTTGGTCTTGTCACCATTGAAGATGTCAGGTTTGTTGACCAAGGAGCGGCCATGGCGGGGAGTGGGGATCTCGGGTTCGACGTCAATGTGTGGGGTCTGCTGCGGCATCTCGTTGTCGCCTGCGTCAGACATGATGTGTGAGTGTCGAAGTGGGATGGGAGTAGATAGGATAGGGGGTGCGGAGATAGGAGTTGGTGATGCGACAGAGGTAGTGGTGAAAGGGTGGTGTGAGAAGGTTGTATCGTAAAGGTATAGTAAGAGTAGGTAAAGGTAAGTAGGGTATCTACGCTAGTCTACACAACAGGTATCAGTTACGTAGTTCTACGGAGCCCAAGAACTTGCCGTACGTTCGCAGTTGCCCAGCCGACGTCCTCTCGTTTGTGAGCGAGAGTAGCCGAAGTCTATCTGGGAGCAGGAATTGGCCTGCAAACAGCTCACAGTGAAGTGAAACTGCCAAGAGTTCGTTCGCACGAAAGTGGCTACTTCGGTATGTCCGTGGGCACCTTACTCTAGGTGTTAGCATGGGGAGACCGGGATGACCTGTGTGAAAGAAAAGCGGATGGGGATGTGATGAATAGAAGTATGGGTGAAGGTGGGTATAGGGAGACGTCAAACGGCAGTGTGCCGAGCGATAAGGGTGTATGGTGGGTGGTAGGAGGGTGATCTTCTGTCAGCACTGACTTAACCACAGGGCTAAACCAGGCACCACACAGTCAATCTAACTAAGAAGGAGCAAAGAGCAAGTGAAGAGATCTGGCTAGGCCAGGTGTATAGACGAGATCGAAGCTACAGACTACACTGTAATCTACTTGCTTATATACATATCCATTACTGACTACCCTTTGCCCTGACTCCTTGCCCAAACCTGTTTCCTCCAGGAATAATAAAGCACTGCCTTAGTTCTATGACGCTCCAGATTCCCTCCTTGTGTTCTGTGCATGGTAGTAGCCTGCTAACCATGAGGTATGATGTCAGACCATGCTGCCAACATGTTGCGTGTCAAGGAGTATGAATGATGTCACTAGGAAACATCTCTGAGACACGGATAAGGGATAAGATATGATGAAGAGATATGATAGGTGATGAGATGTGATAGATAAGATGAAAAGATGGTCCATTCATAACAATTGCAGACTACCATGTCATCCTCCAAGTACGCTCACTTTCTGATATGACATTAATTTGTTAACACACCGCAGGATACAAATGAAATACAATAAATCTTTTCGGCCCAGAAGCATGCAACGATACATTTGGCACTTCCAGACATGGAGAGTCTCATTACAAAATGGGAAAAGAAGTGTAAAAATGACCACTATGCCCTCTATCATGGTGCTCTAGATGTGGCTCTAGCTAAGACCGGAAAATACTAGAAGGCCTTTGATGGAAAATCTTGGATTATTTTGGGCATGTGTACGTACTCATTTGTCTGATCTTGGAATATCCTCTTAGCTCATCTCCAAGTACAGTTATCCATCTATACTACAAGTTGGAGTGAATTCGTCTTCATTGAAGAGGTGCCTTGGAACAGGCAGCTGAGATTGCTGCCAGCAACAAGAAGGCCAAGAACTGACATGACGAGGCCGATCACTGCATGAAACATATAATATTTACGCCGGAAATATGATAAAAAAATGTAAAATTTATTTAGCATTTTTTCATCTAAAAAATAATAAAAATATGCTAAATATATTTGAATTTACTAAAGTATAGCATATATTCAGCATATTTTCACTTAATTTTACAATATTTCTATCAATTTTAAAGTGAAAAATGCTAAATAAATTTTACATTTTTTCACCGTATTTCCGGCTTATATATTGTATGTTTCATGCAGTGCGATAAGATTATAGAGGAGGCAGTGAGTTATCAATATTGCCTAACCCATCCTCCTCACATTTTTTCAGATAGAGAGTTATTGGTTCAAGCGGCTCATATTTAATGACAACAATGACACTAATGTTTGCGATGATGACACCTTTAACAGTGAAGAAGAGAAGCAGTCCGTTGTAATGCAGGCACCTCCCAGTGAGGTTGAGAACAAAGACAACAAGGACCCTGCACTTGCTTATATTCCCCATCGTAAGAATCTGACAAATAGAAAGACTGCTGAATTTGCGGGATGGCAAGCTGAGCTCCATGCATACTTAAAGGACATTCCCTCTAATGCCAAACCGGACATGGACTTGTGCAAGTACTGGGAGGTGAGTTAACATTCCTCTCTAATACCACAGTTATAATATGTAAATGATTCAGAAATTGTGTCGCCGTTATCCAACTGTAGGTCATCTGGCGCTGAATGTTCTGCCTGTTCAAGCATTCTCTGTACCATGTGAACGCCTTTTTTCTGCCAGCAAGTAGGACGCTGATCAACTGCGTACACATATTGGACCTTTTTGTTTTGAGCTAGAAACTTTCACGAGTCAAAAGAGTTCAGTGAGTACTCATAACTTGACTCGACTCAAAAACTCTAGAGACTCAACTCACTTGAGTCATGAGTCTTATGAGCATGAGTCATGTCAAGAGTCACAAGCAGCCCAATAACATCTTGAGTACTCATCATGAGTACTCATCTTGACTCGCATTAACTTAACATTAAGTTTTATCATTAAAATGATACACATTTTGAATGTCAATTGAGTTCAAATATCTTATTTATGTATATACAATAATGTCAATCAGAATTCTTATACTATACATACTTTAAAATTCAAAATAAAACTAATTAATATGATTCAATAACCTATTAAATTATGTATTATCTGATTATACTCTGATAATACTCAGTTAGTCAGTTAAAATAATGAAGAGGATCTCAGAAACTAAAATATATTCATAAATTCTTATTTATTTTCATAACTATACCTTATATCACAAGTCATACTTGAGTACTTTAGTGAGTACTCATGAGTACTCATAATAACTCGAGTTCTAAATAAGTACTCAAGTGATTTATGAGTACTCGACTCATGAAACTCTAGAATCACTATGCTTAGAGTCTTTTAGAGATAAGAAACATAATTTTAAGAGATGAGTACTCATGGTCAACAGTCCGAGTTAACTCGAGTCATAACTCATGAAGGTTTCTATATTAGGGTCACAAATAACATGTATTTAAGAATTGCGCTGTCGATAATGATGGAAGATCGGTGCACTTAGTACAGGTGAGATGTGAATGTGAAGAGATAGGCAAGAATGGCAGAAGTTATTGAGGGCGGGGCGCCACGATGTTGAGGGAAGATGGGCGCAGTTAGTAAGTACCCTAAAGTAAGTGATTGCATGTGATGTTTGAATATAACTTGTTGATTGTTTTGGTATACTGGTCTTGCTCTCATCCACCACCTCAAGAGCTTTCAACATGCATTGCTGCTGAGCTAAGCATACAAAGGTATGTCTGCATTTTACTCAGCTTTTTATCATTCCTTCTTCTCCCACCTCACCTCTCAATTCGGCGTGTCGTGTCCGACGACTCGATCATGGGACGCAACCGCATGGTGCGTCGGAGTGAGATTCTTTTATTTTTTCTCTCTTCTTGTCCTGTTCCCTCCCCAGTCAATGCTGACATTCTCCATTCAGCAATGAGGCACACAACGCGCTTTGAGAAGATTTTCACGCTGTACGCTAACTGCAAAGTCGTGACAGTTGAAGTCAACATTGAGGATTTCCTCCGTCTACATTTCGCGGAACTGGACACACTTGGAGACGACGTGTCCGATCAGGATGACGACCTTGAGGGCTCCGATGGCGATGAAGACTGCCGCGACAACGTGTCAGACAATGACGAGGTGCATGCCTCGCTATGTGAGACTCTACTTACAAACTAATCCACTCCCCCTATTGGATAGCCGGCTCTCCCAGAAGCTCTCCTTGCCCATCCCCGGCCACGCACCCCCTCCCTCTGTCCCGTTGAGGCGCATGATCCTGTCAAACAACCCTGCCCTCTCTTCGTCCACTCCCCCCGCTGGCTATTCTGCTCCTTCCCCACGGCTCCCTCATCAGCCACTCCCACATATCCTCCCTCGTCCCCTGCACGCCCTCCCTTGTCCCCCAGACCCTGCCCCCTCTCCCTCTCCATGCCCACGTAATCACCAGGCGCAGAGCTCCAAGCAACGCTGTGCCGCCAAGCATCGTCTTATGCAGGATGCGACAGGGGACGAGGTGAAGGGTGTATGTAAGAAGTGCCGTGCAAGAGCAATGGACAACGTCGAGATAGTGGACATTGATGCTGCCTACCTCCCCGTCAACTCTTCCGGTTTCGGGGGCCTCCGACGTAAACCCCCTCCCGGTAAACGCGATGCGGTTGCCCTGCAGCACAAGGCGGGATTTTGATATCTCGGCTATAATGGAGACGGTACGATTTTGATGGTGGACCGCTACAGTTGCACCTGTAGCTGTAGCAAATACACTCTTGTCTGACACTTGTCACCAAAACCTAGATTGTAATACATGACAACTGTCGAGACACAACAGCTACCCTGTAACCTCAAGCACTGTCAAGGCTTAAACGGGACTGCGCGCCCTATCCTGGGTGAACCTCGGGTCCCGCCAATTGCCTATTTCGGAAATGCGATGAAAACATATGTATTTCAATGTACACTCGCGACTAGTACCCTACAAAAGCGGACATTCGACCCGACCCTGCCAAACGCCATCTCAGCTCCCTACTCGGCCTGCGTCTCGGCATCAACAATAGTCATTGCCTCAGCTGCAGCAAGACCGTCCATCGGACCGGACTTCCGCCCACGGGCAGGTGTAGACCTGCGCCACAGCGTCTCAAATCCCTCCCTTATACGCCGTCGATCCTTTGCCTGTTGCTGCGCATAGGCACGCCGGCCAGCCAGTTCCTCTGCTCGCAGCCCAGATATCTCCATCGTACTGCGCTCCATCCATAAACACTCCTCATAACGAAGTGAGCGTAAAACTCGCCGCATTTCCTCCTTGAGTATCTCGACCTCTTCACTCCAGCGAGTTTTTCTTGCAAGGGCCTTGGCCCATTCAATGCGAACACCTGTTGAGCAAAGATAAGTGTCTCCCAAAATTGCGCCACAACACGACTTACACTCGTGTAGATAGGCATCGTCATCTGCGTCCGGTCCACCGTCCGATGTCCATATCCAGGACATTGTGGCCTTCCCCTCGCCGGGCACATCCCTCCGAATCGGGTGTATACTTTTCTTGGCTCGTCCTGTACCAGTTACCCGCCCATCCCGTTTTTCCAAACGACCGAGTTTCTTCACAGCCTCGGCGTCAGATTCTGCTGTCATATATACCTTCACGTCTTCCGCGGCCAAGGCTCGGAGACTGCCGCAAGCTTCTTCTCCGATTAATCGAACGAGGTTTTCCCTAGATAGTCGATACTTCCCCGCCGCATTGTCGATCTTCGACCCAACAGTCTCGATCAGTGTTGCTGCTCGGCTTGTGCCGCGTTGACCCGTAACGTGGGTGTTACGGAAATTGACCAGATATCGTTTCGCGATGAGGCGACTTCGGAGTTTCGAGAGCGCGTCGCTGCATTGAGCGCGTCGCAGGGCAGCCTCCTGGTTCATGAGCCGTACCGGACACTCCACCTCGGCCTGCAGCAATGGCGATCCGGCACACCTAGATGGCAGGTAGAGATAAGCCTCCTCCACTGGTGGCGGTTCGCGGTCCTCTTCCCGACGCTTCCACTCCTCTCACTCCAAGATCGTGGCCACGCCCGACATGTAAACGTTCTGCCACTTGCGGAATTGACTCATCTTCTTCTCCAGGGTTCGTCGGCGGTCCAGGATCTTACGTTGCTGCTCCGCTGTCAACCCGCCCTTGAGTTTTTTGTCTATCGAGATTCGTCGCCTGGTGTGAGTTGCTCAGAAATACCTGCATGTAGAATTGTTCGACACTTACTGGCCCTCCTCCACCTGTAACCCCAGGATAAGAAAACCCGCCATGCTTACCCTCGCATCTCGAGGTAACACCTTCTTCTTCTTCTTCCTCTTTCTCCTCACTCCGCCATTCCTCTTCCTCCGTTTCGAGCCTAACAACGGTTGTTCCGCATCCTCGACGTCCCCTACCGACTCCTCATCGTCGGCCTCCTCATCCGCTGCCAGAGCTGCTTCCCTCTCCGCGCGCTCATCCTCGGCCTCTTCCTTCCGCAGTGCCAATCGAACCTGTTCCTCCGTGATTTGAACTAGCGAACGATGAGATCGCAGGCTGCTTCAAGGAGATATTCAAGACGTACCGGAACCTGAGGGAGCATACGGATTCATCCTGGACTCCCCGGACAGCCACTTCGCAACTGCAGTCATCCACTCCGCTCGCAAATCTTCATCGAGAGCGTCGTCCACACATTTGAAGGCTTCGCACTGCACAAACCGTTCCTCCAGAGCGATCCTGAGGCGCCGCAATAATGTTTGACCTGAAACTATCATCAGAGTCAAACTCTTCAATAAGGAACAAAACGACGTACCGAGTCCAATATTCTTCATGAAGTTATGTCGATTCGCCTTATCCTCGATATCATCGTGCCGAGCCCCAGGTTGTTCTCCCTTTGTCATGTAAGACATGGGGTTCATCACGGCCCACACACGTTCAATCCCCTCACCGTCCGTCTTCCCGACCCCGACCTTGTACTTCAGTGATTCCGCCGCTTCGCAAGATATCTCGTGCACATTCCCATGCCAGACCGGGAGACCCCACGTCAACGCTGGTAGATCCAGGTTTTTTAGCTCGTCTGGCAATGCGTCAATCCGCTTGTAGAAGTTCTTCTTGTATTGACATGCGATATCGTAAGTCACGGTAACCTCCTTGAGTCCCATCCGCGACAGAAGCCAGTAGAGCACGAAATCTGAATTTTTGTACCTGCAAACTTGTCAGAACGTCTTGACTCCGGCCGTGAATAGCAGACACGTACCGCTCCCCCTTCTCAAGATCTCCCAAGCCCATGAGCAGTTCATGTCGAGCACAGATGACGCCAATGACACCCGCCCATCGGAGTCCGACGGAAAATCGAGTATCCTTCTGCATTAGTGCCGCGAAAGATATACAAGTTGACATCTGGGTGCAAACATGAATCTGTGATAATAGCCTATGAAATCAAAGCCTACCTCCTCTTCAGTGATATAAGATCGAAGCCATTTGTGATACATCTCGAATGGTACCTGCACACCCAGCCCAGAATACAGTGGTTCGTCTACCCGAGGCGAGGAACGCATTTGGCATGACATACGGAAGTTGGCGTCCATTGAGAGAATCCGCCGATAAAGATACCTGCACCAACTCATCAGCCACGCTCCGAAAACGACTGTCTGTACTTACTGAAACTCTGGCCCAACCAATTCCCAATCCTTTGGCAGATTGACATCGACTCTCGGACATGCCCAGCACTGCACAGCGACATCGCCATCAGCAGCGTCCACTAAACCTCCTGGTGTGTACAGCACCCCCGATCGACGTACACGCATCAGAAAGCTCCACTGGCGCGACATGCGCAAGAAAGACTTGTACCAATCGGGAGGACGGTTGGTGCCGCACGGATCGGTCATATCCTCCAGCGTGGAAACGAAGTCTCTCACGTTAACCGTAGCTATGACCTTGAGGCGCCGATAGAGATTTAAAACCTCCGTAGTCGCGCAGGTCTGAGGAACATGCGTAGTGGCCGGGTACCAGCCCGTCCGAAAGAGCTGCTGCCAGTAGTGTTGTTCATCGGAATCGCCACAATCACAATACCGGCACGACACGGTGTGGATCCCATTGGAGTGCATGACGGTCATAGTATGCAAGGAGGAGGCTGGGACGCGACAGGGAGCCCCGCCGTGTCCAAGCTGGTACACCATGCCCATGTCGCGCAAGGTGGTCCGTTCCCATGACATGTTTCGCCAGACCTGGAGGGTGGTGGATGAGCCTAGCTGAAAATATCTGTAAGAAAAACTCACCCTCACGGTATGGGTAGGAGAACAATCATGTCTCTTGAGACAGCATTCTTCGCACTCTGCAAAATTGCCGCACGTGCTACACCGAAAGAGCTCGTCGCACGTAGCACTGCCAAGGGCGGGGCGCACCCTAATGTCTTCCATTCTTTCGGGGACCCAGAGTTTATCGCCTGCCAGCGATACAGAGCAGGTGCTACATCTAGCGTGTAGAGTCAGAGATCCCAGTCCGTGGTCACGAAGTGATTCCTCCAAGAACTTGAGAATCCACGGCTTCCACTCTTCCATGGCGTCGTCCTGATCACGGCTATTAGACCTGAGGCGCGCCGCCATCGGGAAGGACGTACTGAGCTGACATAGAATTTCCGTTTATTCGGTAGACTGCAACCCAACAAATCCTCCGTGTCATCCTCTTCATTGTTCCCAGCCTCCAACCCCCCTATGACATCGACCAACGTATCTGAACCCTCCTCCTGCCCGCCCAAGGAGCTCTCGACGCCGAAGCTGAAATTGGCAAATTCGTCAAACAGGTCGCGTGGTTCTACGGGGGGCTCAGCCGGAGGAACGCGCTGGGTCGTAACATTGCCGGAGGTATCGATATGGACAGCATGGTCAACGCCTTCGCCTCTGTGTGGAGCATGAACGCCGACGAATAGCTTTGTAGGACGTCCACCTTTGTTTATAGGATTAGAGCTTGGAAACATGAGGGCAACGAGTAAGGATTTGGTACCTGACCAAAGCCGCGCAAATGCTCCTTGAACCCTTTGCGAGGCGCCGGCGTGCCCGCTCCTCCTAATCGAAGGCCAGCAACGATGCAGTCAAGACGGGTGTGTGGAAGGGAGGAAAGAAAGATGTATGACACATTTGCATTACGCAGAGATTACTTCGACACGTGTAGCACAGCCTTCCTTGACCTTCGCTATCTAATAATCTATTGACTAAGACTGTCCCAATCTACCCGGCACTTATATTCAACGTCGTCCTGGTCGCTGCTACCAGCCTCTACCTCAGTCTCAGTCTCGAGTGGAACTTCCATCACTCGTTCCACAGATTCCCCGTCCGACACTGAAACCCCGCACGCCGAAGAACTGTTTATCTCGCAGGGATAGCTATGCGCGTGCCTGTGATAGTACTAGCATGCAACGTCATAACTGAAGGTGTAGTCATCATACGAAAATCGGCAAGAATGAAGAAATTCGGCCGTGTCTTTGTTCGCTTGGTCCTTCCTCGCGAGATAGAGACCCATAGCTGGCAACACATCAGCCATCAGAAGTGAAGAATGGTGAAGCGGTACGTACTCTCGTTGTCAAAGAGATCGCGGTTCTTGAGTTTTCTCGCAATGCGTTTGCAGAGGGTCCAGTTTACTCCGTTTGCTGTGATTCCAAATGCCTGACGAAGCATACTACGGTATGTGACGTGGACGCTCCATAGAATTACGAGGCAATACTGATCCACTGTGCTGACACCAACCGCCAGGAGACGCGGAATCATGAAGCCACCCTGGTAGCTGGTGAACGCAGTGGAAAGACGCTCCTCCATATAGCGCTCGGCGTCTTTGATACTCTCGCCGTGATAGGCTTCGCTATGGGATTGAATGATACTGTGGAGTGTTGTGTTGGTAAGTTGTGCGTTGTTCGTCGCAGCGTATCCAGAGATTGACTCACCGCATCGCGCAGCTCCTCGGAAAAGTGTTCAAGCAGGTGTCGCGTTCGTCGAACACCTGGGGCCTGACATGATAGCTAGTGAGATGGTAAGGAAGAGTGGAGGTGGCGTAACCGGAGGAAGGCATGGTGGGTGGTGCACGAAACAAACGAAAATCTTGCGGCGCTCTTTAGACTCATGGTGCGTACCGGCTATGACCAAGGGTAACAGGTCACATTGACGACCGAAAACCCACAGATATGATAAATTTGCGCAATAAACGCCAATTTCATATTACTCTACGTCGCAGGTATCTGCAACCCTCTTACGGGCATACCGGTACAAGGCGTGCTTCAGGGTACGCCACGTCTTCTCCTGCACGTCTAGGCCCCGCTTAAAGTCTTGTCTGAACGGTTGATCGGCGCGTGTCTCCACCGAAACATTGACGAGATCTTCATGAGTAAAGATACCCATTTCCTTGAAGCGTAGCTCAAGAAAGGAGAGCTCGTATGCATCCAGGAAGCGCCCGACCTCATCGTGAATGAAAGCGGCGTCTGGTGGAGTGACGAATTGGGGCTCTTCAGCTGTATCAAATGCTTTCTCTCCACGGCGACCTACGATCGCTGGCCATCAATTTGGGAAGCTCACCAGGTGAAATAAACGGCGTACGAATGTTTTGCACCCCATTTCCAAGGAGAATATCGGTCCGGATTGGGCGGAGTTGCCTGAGACGACTCTGAACATCCCTGCAAGAGGAAGTGTAACCGTAAGTTTGAGAAAATATTGTATGACGTGACAGGCTCACCGACGAGAATTCCAGATGCTCTTGGTGGGTTTCTTGATGAATTTCAGCTTCTGCTGAACCTTGGCCCGCTTCGTGGGAGAGGTGGTCGCGGTGGCAGACCGGCCACGCCGCAAGGGTGGGGCGGAGGTGGTTTTGGAAGCAGGATCTGTGTGCCCAGCGTCGGCGGACTTATTGACGGGTGCCATGTCGAAGCTCGCGGACAGGGCACTGACAATTTGGGGGGCGTGAAGACAGCCAATCGTGTACCAGTTTCTTTAAGAATGCAAAAATCAGTCAAGGGACATTTTTCCCTAGATTGAAGGGACACATTTCCCTAGATCAACATAGCTGATCGGAAGGTAGCGCATTATTGGGCCTTCTGATCGTTGCCCCTAACCGAATGGAGCGCGCTGGACCGATCTTCCCTAGATACCAATATACACGAAATATTTCAAGAATTCTACCATGTGCTTAGTGTCGTGCTCTCCAGGCTGTCATTGCGTTTCCTCTGAGATTGCCAAGCATATGATATTAAATTCAGAGGACATTTTCGAGCGCGCGTCAAGCTATCTAAGTAACAAGGGACTACCGGGCCTAACAATTTACCAGGGGCACGTTGAATTTTCAACATGCGGCTGTCCACAGCGCGCTCCAAGTAGTTGACCCAATCTCCAATGCGCCTACCTTGCATGGCTAGCAGTTCCGCCTGCAAGATGGCGTCCACTAGATAGGCCTGGGCAGTGTGAACTGGTGCCGTGAGTGAGAGTGCGTCGTCCAAACGGACGCGATATTGGTCACACTCAGCAACCAGCCGCCGCAGTCGCTCGATGGGAATATCGAGAGAACGAATGATAACATCGAGATGCTTGGTGGTGGCGTGCAAGAGCTGCCTGGCAGTCTCGGGGCTTCGACGGGCGGCGTTGATCAACTGAGCTGCATATACGCCGGCGTCGAGTGGAACGGCCAGCGTGAGCGAACGAAGGAGCTGCTGGACTTCGTATTCCTGGTTGCGTATGTACAATTCAAGGCGAGCACTGACAGGTACGGTCAATACCAGGAGGGTACTTAGAACAGTCAGAGATACGCACGGCGAAGCATTTTTGACCAACCGCAAACAACGTATGGGTTGCGCAACAACTTCCGTGAGACTAGGCGACAATGTCAAAGCCGGCGAGATGGGGAGGACAGTGGAAGACATACTCATGTACGCCGGTTTGCTGCATCCTGGGCTGGTCGCAGAGTGGTGCAAGAGAGGGAAGTTCGGACCTCCCCCTCCTGGCGGTATTTAAACAGACACATTCGGCATTGGCCCTTGGGCGCTCATGGCTATTTGAATCATGTCTGATCAAGCAGAAAGAAAAAAAATGACCACAAGCTGGGAATCGAACCCGAGGACTCTATGATCAATTGCTTGGATCATCATAGCGTGTTTCCACTACACCACCGCGGTCGATGGAGTAACCCTTGCGTGGCTTTTGATCCTAAAAAACATGAATGGCTGACCCTTTCGGGACAAGGCCATACTATCTAGGGAATCGCTGAGGACCATTCTGCTAAATACCCATGTTCCACTACACTTAATGGCCTAATTAAGTGTTTAACATCATGAAATGGGTATTCACATTGTATTGCAGTAGTCACTTTTGCACGCGAAGACCCAGTGGACAGTCATTATCTAGTGAAGGCGTCTAATCATCTGTGATGCGATCATGATTGCTTGCTTCCGCTCTACCATCGTCTCTGACGCTCAAACGCGGTCTTCGTCCAACCGCGTCACCGACATTCATGGCTGGCCGTAAACAATACGAAACCGATGAAGAACGTCTAATGGCCCAACGAGAGTCGAAAAGCATATACTGGGAGCGGTACGCTCTCTCATTCTTTCGCAATATGACCATCTTATTGCATGTCTAGGAACAAAGCACGTCTCAACGCACAGGCTCGAGCACGATACTACGCCAAACTCGCTGTTGGGGGGTCAGTCACCCGAAGGAAAACCTCTTCCGTGGCCTCTGCGGATAGTAGTTCGGAGATCGCGACAGGCTGCAGGTGCGTCATTGCGTTGCATTTGATTTTCTCAGCGTGTTCATATAGTTGTTATCTCTCTTCAGCGAACGGGATCGCTCTCGTGAACGGAATTTACGACGACGTTGGCGGCGTTTGTACCAGCGCATGCGCAGTCATACTCGCAACATCCCTCTTGACGAATGGATGGGAGAATGGGTAGCGCTCGTCGCGAGGGATCACACAAACAAGGACAAGGTACACGACATCCTTGTTACAGCCTGCAAGCCCCCCCAGCAATTTCTCTACAAGGTGGAGTGCATTGAGCGCGACGTAGAGGCCCAATTGGGAGACTGCGCCCTACTAGATTTGGTGCAACACCAGCTTCCACTCTATAAATACCTTGTTCATTCCATATGTGATATCAACCTTTCCGTGGCTCAAGGGGAATTCTCGACACATCTAGCGCTCGGCACGTTTTACTACATGGAGCATCGCACGGAGGGAAGGTTGGAGTGATGGCGTCCCATACCACACAATATCATATACTACAAATTGAATAAACGTTGTTCACCACCGAAGATTACGAGCTCGAAAATATGTATACATTTCAGTGCGGTTTCTATTGAGTGTCATCGTTGTCGAGTAAGCGCATTTCGATGATGCGCTTGTCTCGGCAGGCTCGTGCATACTCCGCGCGCGCTCTCTCATAACTTGTGTGGCTTTCTTGTACGGCTCCAGGCACACTAACGTATGTGAATGCCGCCTCAATGCTACGGGTCATTAGCTTGGTCCATTCAGTGCAACAAGAGACATACTAGGTATGATAAATACCGGGGGAGATGCCGCAATAAACATTATGCCATTTCTTGTTTACACCGTCGCTGAGGGGTGTAACTTCGCCATGTTCGACAATGCGCGGAGCCGCAAGCCGATGTGATGCAAAGCGGCGGATGGCAAGGCTATCTGAACACTTGACTAGGCCTACACTTGTGGCGTAACGAAAGGCGCAGGACCCTTGCGCATGAGTGTAATACCCCTGATATATAGCACCTGACGCGCCGCTGGTCTGGGCTGTAGACTCATCCCTGGCCTATGTCAGAGGCGAGGCCAACATAGACGCCGAAAGAGTGGTGGGTGCTCACCATGTTAGATAGACTCCGGGAATGCGCCCGACAAAGACGACGTAGACAGCAAATGGTCGACCTCTTCTCTGTTTGCGGGGAGAAAGTCGGACTACGTGAGAGCCCAGGTGGGCTTGACTGAAGCCCGCATCAGACCTCCAGGGAAGGGTTAATCGACGATATCTCACCCGAAAGATAACACCGAAAGACTAACCAATGATGAGACGTCCTGGTACCCGTACCATCGCTCACGCTGTACACGGTGGGAGGGTCGGGGTTTGCGATGTTCAGATTGAGGATAGCAGTCAGTAGTTCTTCTCCCTCTGCGTCGTTGGCAGGGGGAGAAACACGGGGCGCTGAGCGGGCAAATTCACGTCCAGGGGTACATTTGTCGCTATGAGAGCTGACAGGAAGTTGCCGAGAAGTCAGATCGTCCTCTTCGTCTGAGGACGACAGAAGGATCTCAATAGGGGCGCGGAAGACTTGCTTTTGCTTGTCGTGGTTTCGAGTGGGCATTATGGAGGGAAGAGATGGCGTTGGTTTCACACGAGTAAGAACAATGAGCTATTTAATTTAATACGTCTCAGGGTTTTTCATTGTATCAGTAATTCCGAGAGATGGTCAAACAATAACACATTCACATAAGAAGCTAGCCGCAAAAAGTAAGAACGTGACATAGCCTCTAAAAGGAAGTATGTACGCGCGCATGGAGGAAGTACGGGCTTTCCCAATACGAACTTTACCGGCGGCGAGCTGGCTGTTGAAATACTCCAAGGCAGCGCTATGGCTGTGGCGTTTAATCTTGAAGCCTTCGGATATCCCGTCGGTATAGGTGACTGCCGTCGCACTGGAATTGCCGTTAGCATAGTAGAAAGATCAGAGAATCGAAGGACCGACGCTTCCGTGACGATTCCAACCTTGCGACCGACAATGACACAGTAGAAGAAGGTCTTTGACCCATCTCGATTGGCGGGAATGTACGCTGGGCTCAGCGGACCTTCGGGAACTCGAGAGAAGAGCTTCCCACTCCTCAAATGAAATTCCTCGTCGACGTAGTCATGAGGGTTGATGAGCGGGTCGTAAACACAGTTGACGGGGAAGTCAGAGGGAATATTGGTGTTGGGATACGGCGGTGGCTCCGTCTTGCCATGAGTACCTGCAAAAAGTGGGTCAGCCAGCGTCAGACGCAACAGGTGCCGGGACAAACCAGCATCAGCACCAGCAGAAATCAGTTCCTCAGAGGATTGGACAGGCGACATGAGGGAAGGAATTGGGCACAAATGAGCACGCTGCGGTATCTAGGGTTTTATGGTCAGCTTGTCTAAGAACGGCAGGTCAGGTTTTACCAATAAGAACCCTGGAACCAAAACTGCGTTGCTGTTTGCACCATTCGGAGATATCCCATGAGTATCCATGATGCGAATCTAGGGGTTTGTGGTCCGTCCGAAATTGGGAGGTAGAAGGTGAACGGCCCTGCTCCACATACACATAGAGTTATTCAGGCAGTGACCGGCGCGCGTCTGAGGACCTTGGCCATCATTCTGTCCCGACGGAACGGACCGCCTCTCTCTTAGCCGACTCTATGGTTCTCGCAAAGACGCCACCCGCTCGCAAACAAGCCTATGAAAAGAAGGAAAAATCAGCGTGTCGCAACCGCAGAGCAGAGGATGGATGGACGGGCTACGTGCCAGTGTCATGGAGCCGGAGGTAGTGTCCTACGCAGAGGCCATATCTCGTGGCTGGCAAGCGGCGGACGTTCGAATGAAAGAGATACAGAACCTGTTCCACTTCCACTTCCCCTATCCCATGCAAGATCACGAAGAGCCTTCAGAATTGAAGGAATATGACCCCACAAAGATTGCGCCGTCCACTGACCACATGTACGACGACGAGGAGCTGCGGACAAGACGAGCTTGGCGGGAACTTCAGAACAATGTATGTGGCCACCGCGACTCTACAATGCGATAGCTAACTTGACTGGCATCAGCGAATACGTCGATGGTTTTGTTATCGCGTCAAGAAGCTACAAAAGCGCGTCAAGAAGCTCACGGAACGCGATTCCGAGGACGTCTTTCAGATCCTTATGTCCAAGCTCAGCGGTGTCGAGAAACAACCCAAACAGCCCCACACCGCCCATGTTTTCTCAGCCGAGCACTGGTCTGATGGACTCAGACTTCGGGACATGGTCGAGAGAGCATGGGAAGTCATGACGGATACTGCGACAGTCTCGAAGCCGATGACATTCGGACTGGATATCGTCGCGCAGGTTTTTCAGAAAATGGATGAGGCCACGGCGGCGAAGTACGAAGGTATCCGTCCACAGCTCATCGAGTTGCTAGACAAGATATGGGAGCGCAAACCTGGGGCGAAGAGGAAGCCCGTTGGATTGGGGTCAGACTTCGTGCGAGCGGTTTTCAAGACCTTACCTGTCGCAGAGAGAGACAGGTACACCGCCCAAGCGAAGGAACGCGGAGATGCCGACAAAGCGCGCTACACAAGGATACTCACCGAGCCGCCACCGAGCCGCCGTCGAAGACTGCCGAGGATCGCGCAATGTAGGTCATGATTTGAGATTTGTGGATTATCGGTAACCTAATGATTAATTTCAGCGCAGTTGCGAGGGCATACAGATTCATAGGCCAAATCAATATCGGCATTGAGGAGCGCACGTTCTGTCGCGCATTCACTCTGTTGGGCGGTCCGATGGATGCGTACGGGGGGAAAATAGGAACTTACAAGTGAGTTGCGTTGTATTTGTGGCGTATGCATCCCTAACGAGTAATCAGCATTACGACATTGAAGAACAACAATCCAGTGCCGCTTACCTTTCCTGAGTATTTGGGCGAGAGGAAGCTGGCGGCTCTCGTCGCCGATTATCAGGCATGGCTGGAGACTTGCTACACGGAGGAGGACAAGTCTTCGGTCATTGTCACGGGAAATTCAAAGCATATGGAGTTGGATGCCGCGGTGATGCAGCAGGCGGCGCAACTTTCAAAGCTGGCAACAGCAGACCCTGCTGGGGCAGTGCCGCTGGAGTCGCGAGAGGATGGAAGCCTGGCGGAGGCGATGAGCAGGAATGTGATCGCCGACGAGGGGTTGAGCTCCTTGATGAGCACCTTGGTGGCTTTGCCCGACGTGTCCGACTCAGACGCGTCTGAGTCTGACAATGACAGCAACTTGTCCGAGTCAGATGAGGACGATGACGATGGCACGGATCTGCTTCCTCCAGTGAAATCCGGGAAGCGAAAGCGCAAGGGCGGTGGAAAGGAGAAAAGAGGAGTTACTCAGCAGCCCGAGATGCCAAAGAAGAGGAGAACGAACAAGACGTTGGAGAAAGCCACGGTGCCGGCGGCTTCCATACCAAATGGGCAGCCGCTACAAATGAAGAAACCTCCTTCTACTCACGCGCCATTCTCGCGTCCTGGCGAGTACGACAAGCTGGTCGACGATACGGTCAGGCGGAACAAAATCATCATGGCGGGACTCTCTCACATGGTCGACATGGGACTTCCCCACGAGAATTTCCAGCATGAGGACTACTACAACCACGCCATTGCTCTCATCGCCTCTGGTACAATTCCTGATCCAGCTGTGCCTGTGCCGCCGACCAAACATCGTCCCAAACCGAGGAAGGCCGCGAAGAAGACAGCAGAGCCAGGGAACGACTCTCCAGCGCCTCGGCGTCGGTCCACACGACATGCTGATCTCGGACCGATCGAGCCGGGGGTTTCCCTAGATAAAGATGCTCGGGAGGGCGGGGTACAGACGCCAGCGTCGCCAAAACCTGCGACGACGGCAACAGACACCCAGAGCACAGATCTTGACCTGGAGAGCCCCACTCCGCCGACAGCTCGCACACCACAGACCATCATCGACAGGGAGTCGGATCGTCCTGCTGAATCGGCCGATCTGGAGTCTTCGTCTTCTCCCAAATCGAATACATCTAACGGGGTGCGTGACGGGGGAGCCGAGAATGACACAGGAACGACGCCACGCCCGGAAGATGGAGACTTGGCGACGGATAAGGAGACGGCGACCCCGATCGGCCTAGAGGGTCAGAGCACGAATATCTTCTCCTCCTTGGGTACGGAAGGAAGGGAAGCGGAAGCGAGGCGGATTGATGAATTGATTATAGCTGCGCCGACGTGGTTGCAAGATGCGGTGAAAGAGTTCCGGATGGCGGTTGGTGGAGAGAAGCTTTTGAGTTTGCTGAGGCTCTTGCTGGAGCTGGAGCATAAGTATGGATGGGTGTCTGTTGAAGAGGGCAAGAAGTTCAACCTACAGGGTAAGCGTCACCGCCCTGCGCTCTTGACGACTTGGATCAATAATGGGAGGACGCGAGCGGGCGTTCGTCGAGTTCTTGTCCGAAAGGATGCAGATAAGTTTGTTTCGGCATGGGAGGTGTGATGGGCGTGTCTACAGAGCGCTTGGCGAACGCGGCAAGATAACGGGAAGTGGGTACGAGGACCGTATGGCGATGACTGGAATAATCTAAGGGTACCGGGACAGAATGGTCTGTTGGGGGTGGTGGCGGTCCTTTCCTGGTGGACAACATATACGGTTTCAGAAGGCATTGCAGAGGATGCCTGTGCAGAGGCGGTGGCCGATGTCGAATGGGCGATGAAAGGACTCCTGCAGCACGTCCGCGCCGAGCAACATTCCAGCTGTTGACAGTTAGTTTAGATGTGCACGGATAGATTGAAAATGACAAATAAAACCATACCCATGCGCCCGTCACCTCATAGAATCACATCGCTGGAATCAGTGGAAAGCGTCCTTGCTCATAAGTGCAAGTGGAAGATAGGATCACAAGTCAAACAGCATGTAATCAATGACGTGTTTACTTTTCATCCTCCGATAAAAAGTACTTGGACTTGAGAGACAAATGCCTCCCAAGTGAGAAACTGGAAAAAGTCCACAGGCGGGACGTGCGCCACACTACGGTACGCTAGTGTGGTGGCATGCTAGGCCACAAGACGTCCGCGCAATGCTGAGATGCAATCTCGTGGGGCCTGAACCGGGTAAGGATAAGGTATATATGACTAAGTTTACCGCCCAGAATTGCACCCACTGTCCCGCGTGCTAAATAGAGTGCGCCACACTACCGTGAGGCGGGGCCTGGGCCACAAAGCGGTGGCTGTACCGAGTTCACCCAGGCAATTCCCGCTGTGCCGTGCTAAGGGAAAGCGGCATGTAGTATAAAGCCCCATTAAGAATGAGGCATTTTCCGTGCCGCGTTGATTGGCCGGCATGGGATTGATACCTGGCTGAAGGTCCGCTCATCCCCTAAAGGGAGTGAGGCGCCATGGTAGTGTACAGTCCGGGTCGGGTCCGGGTGCCAAAGAAGTGACCCGACCCGGACCCGGACCCGGCAAAACCCGGCACCCGAGGTCCCGGGTCCGGGTCTGAACCGGGTCAGTGGTCGGGTTTTGACCGTTTGTGCTCTAGCACGGTCCCACATGCTGAGATCAACTTGAACCCAGGTATCAATCTGTTTGTCTTGATGATGACTACAATATTGCCTCTTAGACCATGTAAAACGGCGCACATATGCCCGAGATATCAATAAATTACGCATTTTCGGAGATTTTATTAGCATTGTTTGGGATATAATGTGGTACCCTGAACTCTGGAGGCATCGGACCCATATACCAAAATGTTCGTCTCATTAAACACTATAGTTTCGGTTTCTTGATCATGTAATATAGTACTGATCTGATTGAGATATGAATATATTACAGCAAGACAGACCAGTAAAAATACAAACTATATTCATATCTTGCTCAAATTAGCACCATTTCTCATGATCAAAAAACCAAAACTGTACTACTCAATGAGATGTTTTGAATGGTATATGGGTTGATGGGGTCACGGGTCTTGTATGCCTCAGAATCGCAGTGCGTGCACCTAAAATCAATTAAATCCGGGTCTATCCGGGTTCCCGGGTTGACCTCTGTTAGGACCGTGTCCCAAGCCAAGCCTAGTAATGAAAGACCGGGTGTGATACTCGGTATGCACTGCACAAGCGGTGCTCCGAGCCTGTGAGAAGATAAGCGTAGAAGTGTTCAAAGACAAGAAAAGAATTAAGGGTTTTACCTAAAGTGTATTGGCACGTACTTCCACACCTGTACCCCTATGAATCCCCGTCAAGCGGTGATCCGGCTATCACTCGGTTGTGGTGAGAGATACAGGGGGCCCGGTCTTGAGGAGCGTCGGATATCCGGAGCAGGCTTCCTGCGTTCAGCAGGCTGGTCCCTTGAGTCGAGCCTTGAATCCGGGGGTCCGCTTAAGGGCGTTCCCAAGCAAGGTAAGAGGAGCTCGGACGTCCGTTAGGACAGTACGAGTTTGAGAAAAAGGTAAGTCCGCTGGATACAGCGGAGGTCCGACTTGCGAGGCGAACCAAAGGAAAGATGAAGAGAGGCTAGGTTGGGTATCCTAGTTGATATTTGAACTGAAGAACTAAGAGTCAAGTACAACGGCTTAAATACTGAAGGTAGGTAAGAGTCCAGATAAGGAGTAACGCATGGTATGGGTAATGGGCATAATCCTAAAAACAATAAGAACAATAAAGACAATAAGCAACACCATGTGGAATGGGCAAAGGGGTAGGCAAGTTCATGTGGAGGTCCGAGATATGATGAGTAACGGATTGGTGAGCAGTCACATGACTTGATGAGTAAAGCGGAGGTCCGGTCCGAGAGGAATGTGACGTATGGAGGTCGGTATGCGGTCCGGTCATGTGTGTCATGACGCATGGATATGACAACCTCGGGTCCTGAGATCATGACCCGTACCCGGCCCGAGTCACACCCGGACCCGAGATCCGGCCAAACCCGGCTGACCCGGGCTATTCACTACGCCATGACATTTGCCGGGAGCACCCCAAGGGGGCGGGGCTCTTATATAAGCATTACCCGGGTCCGAACGCAATTGACAGTTGTCATGTATTACAATAGAGGTTTGGATGACAAGTGTCCTGGTGATTAGTCTATTTCTTACAGCTATGGCTCACAGTCGCCTGTTAATCATTATTGGCGGTTGTCCTCGCGACAAGGTTCGCTGGAAGGAGGAGGTGGAGGATGAGATCATTCGTGCCATCGAGGAGGGCAAGGTGGGGGTGCACTTCTCCAAGAAGGAGAAGAAACATAAGCGCGGGTCCTTTCCTGCCACCACCATCGGCGTATCATATGGAGGAGGTGAAATGGTCAGTCATTCCTGCCACATGCAATACAGCAACTGACCCTCACTCCCGATAGCGGCCAGGAAACCAGCGTCTGTCAAAAAGTATATGGCAATACATGGAAGGACTGCTCAGAAACTGTGCAATATAGCATCTTTCGAACTTTGTTAATTGTGAGTGCCATTTGATGAGTTAACATTATCTCAGCCTTCTTTTCTAGCGCTGTTCCGCACCTACAACCTCAACATGTATGAGGAGTACGCCACTCATCAAGAGCAGCTGCATGCATCGGATTCCCATCTACGGCAAAACTTTGAGAACAGCGTGTTCTCCTGCATTACTGTCAATAGTGGACCTGTTACCGTCACTCTCCCACATGCTGATAGCGTGAATAAGCCAGATAGCTGATGCGCCATCAGTCCTTTTAGACCGTATAACCTTAAGCTTGGTGGTTAGCTGGTATGCTGGGACTTGAAACTCATTATTGAGTTCCCTCCCGGTTGTACCACCTTCATTCCATTGGTCATTGTTGTACACTCAAATTGTCCCATTCAATCAGGTGAGCGACATTATTCAATCACACTATATACTGCAGGAGGTCTCTTTCGATGAGTGACAAATAGTTTTCAGACAGAAGAGACACACCTTGCTAAAGTCACTGCAGCGGAGAAGGAGCAATACTGGCAGAACTGGGAGAGTTATTGGAGGCGCAGACTTTGCTTCTTTTTTAAGATTGTGTAATGTATTTGTTAACACTTACTTGTACATATAAACTTGTGTTTTTTTTATATGTGAGATTGCAGTGAGCTAACTTGAGGTTTTAAAAAGGATAAGGACCACGTTCATCTAACGCAGTGGTTAGTGCTGTCTCACAGATCTTGTGAAAATGGTAAAGAATGGCCTGGATTCAATTCCTGAATGGTTCATTTTGCAGCTGACAAATGAAAAAACCGGTCTTTAACTGGTTGTGACCGGTTTAACTGTTCCGAAGGTTAAATCAGTTGAACTGGTTCTTTCAACTGTGTTGTAACTGGTCTTTTGAGCAACTGCAGTTCAATTGTAAGTTGCATAAATAACTATACAATTAAATTGCAGTTCAGTTGCAGTTGTACAAAAATATAGGTAAAAAACTTAACTGAACTGAACTTTCAAACCCTAGTTGTGGCCTCTTTCGCATGAAACTCTTGTCGTGGGTTATACGTTGTCATCATCCTGACTCTATTATTGCCGACAAAAAGCTGGTACAGGTCTTCACCTATCTGAACTTCGATGCCGTTCCTCCCTCTCGCCAGATCATCCGTTGAAACATCCACAATACCTTTGTCATGACGCACATCAAGCTGAAGCCTCTTCTCCATAAATATAAAGGTCACTTCAACCTCATTTTTGACTGCTGGACTTGTCATATTCATGCATACTGTCATATTCATGCGTCATGACACACATGACCGGACCACATACCGACCTCCATATGTTACATTCCTCTCAGACCGGACCTTCGCATTACTCATCAAGTCATGTGACTGCTCACCAATCCGTTACTCATCATATCTCGGACCTCCACATAAACTCGCCTACCCCTCTGCCCATTCCACATGGTGTTGCTTATTGTCTTTATTGTTCTTATTGTCTTTAAAATTATGCCCATTATTCATACTATGCATTACTCCTTATCTGGACTCTTACCTATCTTTAGTATTTAAGCCGTTGTACTTGACTCTTAGTTCTTCAGTTCAAATATCAACTAGGATACCCAACCTAGCCTCTCTTCATCTTTCCTTTGGTTCGCCTCGCAAGTCGGACCTCTGCTACATTCAGTGGACTTGTCTTATTTCTCAAACTCGTATTGTCTTAACAGACATCCGAGCTCCTCTTACCTACTTGGAAACGCCTTCAAAGCAGATCTCCAGATTCAAGGCTCAACTCAAGGGACCAACCTGCTGAATGCAGGAAGCCTGCTCCGGATATCCAATGCTCCTCAAGACCAGGCCCCCTGTATCTCTCACCACAACTGAGTGATAGCCAGATCACCGCTTAACAGAGATTCATAGAAGTACAGGTGTGAAAGTATGTGCCAATACACTTCAGGTAAAACTCTTATTTCTTTTCTTGTCTTTGAACACTTTTACGCTTATCTTTTCATAGGCTTGGAACACCACTTGTGCAGTGCATATCGAGTATCAAACCCGGTCTTTCTTTTCATTACTAGGCTTGACTTGGAGCACGGTCCTAACAGGACTGCTGGGAATGGCTATAAGTTCCTGAGCGTCCTTGTTTCATTTATTTATTTATAAAAAGAAGTTTTGGATAACATGTCTCAACATGATCAAGTAAGTCACAAAATATTCTTGTACAATTTATTCACTCACATCTTAATAGAATGCTTATATTGCATACCGGCAAAAACCTTGTCAAGCAAGCATTTGAGCTGTTTCAAGAGTTTGAAATTACCAAACGAACACTCAGTCATACAGAGGACAATGCTTCAAATAACGACATGATGCTCGACTATCTGTGCAGGCTGTATAATGTCTTCGAGAACAGCATTCCTGACAAGTGAGACATATAGATGCGATGCTTTGGACACATACTCAACTTGGTATATTAGGTAAGCATGATTATTCTTCTGCTGAACTTGGACTGATATTGCATAGGCTGTCTGCTCACAGTTTGAGCTATTGAAAAGAAAGAAGAAGGCACAGAAGGACACAACTGTTGACAACGACGACGACAATGTTGAGGATAACATGGATAAATGGGTGGATGATGAAGGGAATGAGATGGATGACGAGGAAGCCCGGGTGCATGAAGAGTTGACGAAGCAGATGGATAAGAATCGCAAGGAGTTAGAAGTGTTGTGGGCGGCGTCGACACATAAAGATATCGTCAAGCTAACTGAGACTGAGGCAAAACAAGGTCATTCAGTAATGCAGAAGATGTGTCACATTGTCATTTTCTTTGCCGTCATGCTGACTCTGATTCAGATTATCAAAGTCGGGTCTCGTTGTGCGCGAAAGAGACTTATGCAAAAGGCTCTTGCTGCCATATTGTACAAGTGCATCAAGAAGTCAATCAAAATGGTGAAGCGAGTACCAATGCACTGAAATATCATGTGAAATGTAGTCAAGCCTGCCCTCTGTCTAAAAGAGTGTCTCAAGGCTTTTTGCGTTGCATTACAATGAAATGAGACAGCTAAGAAGTCGTGTTGTTTTTGTCGCTACTTCGTAATCAAAACAGAGTGACACATCTTTCAGGAGCTTTTTTTTATACTCAAGATATGTTCTTCACTTGTTTTTGCTCATCTCATACATACTAACATTTGATGATCTAGTTACTTTATGGCGCAACTGTTATGTTTTCGGTAGATATCTATTCAATGCTGCATCAAGTCATTCCCGCTATGAACATTGTCAATGCCGAGCTTGAAGCATTTCTTCGAAACTCAGATCTTTCCGTCATTATCCGACGAGTTATTCAATGCGGACTTATTGTCCTGGACAAGTACTATGCCCTCACCAATGTATCTCTCATGTGAAAAACTGCCATGTGTAAGTGATATCGTTGTCCTTTCCTTTTGCTCTCTGATTTTCATTATCAGTACTATACTCTGAATACTGTTGCATCTATTTTGTTGATGAAAAATGAGAAGACACATGAATCAACACCACTACTCGCTCAGCGTGGGACGTCTGGATCAACTACTACAAACATCTCACCCGTATGTCCGTCGTTGAGACGCCTACTATTTCCAACAAGGCCGTTCAGGACCCGTATCAAAAATTAAAACAGAAGATACTGCATGAAATATACAATATTTACGCCGGAAATATGATGAAAAAATGTAAAATTTATTTAGCATTTTTTCACTTAAAAAATGATAAAAATATCATAAAATTAAGTAAAAATATAGTAAACATATACTATACTTTGGTAAATTCAAATATATTTAGCATATTTTCACCTCTTTTCATGATATTTTTATTATTTTTCAGATGAAAAAATGCTAAAAAAATTTTACATTTTTTTATCATATTTCTGGCGTAAATATTATATGTTTCATGCAGTGAGAAACAAGTTGCCCAACCCATCAAACTTGACCTCTTCAATGAGTTCATTCATGCACCACAAATCAACGATGATGTGATCAAGTTTTGGATGGAATGCGAGGTTTCCATGGATGCCAACATTGTTTTATCTATCAATGTACTCACTCGCATGGCCCTGGACTTTCTCGCAACCGCGGCAACAAGCACGGGCATCGAGCAACTCTTCTCACACAGCAGTCTTGTTATTGGCAAACGTCAACATAATCTGTCATCTAACTTTATCCGTGAAAGCACAGTGCTTGGAAATTGGTTGAGCCACAATGATCTGATGCTTATCAACGCCATAGTACAACATTTAAACTAAAAGAAGTCATGCAAACGGAAGTCCGACACAGCATCAGAATAGATGGACAGTAATAAGGAGAAGGAGGAGAAAGAGGTCAAGAGAGACAAAGCAATTGAAACTGAGGTGATTATCATGTTGGATGAGGAGATGCAGGTTGATGAGTCCAAGGAGGAGATTGCAATAGATATTGATGAAGATGTTAGAGTCAGAAAGGTTGAGAAGTTTGAGAAGGAGTCTGAGTAAGAGGGAAAAGAGAAGAAGTATGAGGAAATCATTGTTCATCGCTACAAAACTGTCACATCTAGTAAACACTTATCTTCATCTTAAATTATTCATCATCACTATATTTACCTACATTTAATTATCTTCTTATATATATGTACTTTTTATTAATATCAGCATGTTTGTTGAGAGAGTTAAGTCATAAAATAAGATATGGTAAGTATAACTTGAGTATACTCGAGTATTCATGACTATATTTATATATACTTGAGTATCTATGTACTTGTTAATTGTCATATTTGTCTTGCAATTAAGTTGCTCAAGTATAATTATAATTAAGTACTTAAATAAAGAATATGAGGTTTAGGCTCATGATTATTCATTATCACGAGTACAAATATACTCAAGTGTATACTTGTGAACAAGTTTATTCGTCATGTTGCGCTACTCTCAAAATTCAACAAAACTTTCTTATCTTCTGTCAAACCAACTTCACAGATCTGAGCCGCTCATTTTTATTTATATGAGTTTTATTTAGCCTAGGAGCATCTGACCACTCAGATTTATAAGCTACTAGTCATAATATATGCAGATCTGGAAGACTTGCATGCACATGATTGAGAAGTTCAGCAGCTACCAGCTCTGTTTCTGCTTTTAGATCAGACAGAACGATTTTTTAACAGTTTTTTCTCATTATTGTTGGTGATACAAACTTTGTTCACGTAAGATTTTCTGCTACTAACATTCACAACTTTAGTTGATCATGTCAATCACAACCAAGAATCTAAAATTCTCACATTAATAAATATTATCAAGTATGGGGTCTTGATAGAAGTGCTATTGTTCACATTTTACAAGGTCTGAATGTCCGCCTCTAGTTTGGATGAATCTGGCCGGCTTATCTAATGCTAGATGTACCAAAAGAGTGACGATTGGATATGCTACCACGGTATGTTTGTTTCTTTTTTCGCTATATTCTTAAAAGTAAGTATTTTAAGTTGTGACTTCTGCAACACTAATAGATATTTTGTAGGTATCGTCTGTATTTATTCTAGAAAAATTGTTGTTGAATAGGATTGAATGTAAATCTCTAATAGCAATGAATCAGGCTGGTCTTTTGTTTTTGATATACAGTCCGACAATGGCATTCAGTCTCTTTGATTTGCTTACATAGATGTTGACTGTCGTATCCAGATACCATTTTGACAAAATGTCGTAAAATACACTAGACATCTCTTTGTTTGAACAGTTCTATCTGCTCATATTTATAATGATGCTTGAAACAGCGGTGAGTAATGCAACATGACAGCATTTGCGAAATTAATGGAAAGTGTTCAGATTTTTTGGGGCGTCTTTGTTGTCCGATGGCAGAAGAGGTGACCGACCACGTATCTTTCCTATCATTGGATAATAATTCTATGAATCAGTGCAGTTATTCCCATGGCTTTTTTGTGTCTCTCAAAGTCCTCGATCATCAGCTTTCAGTATAAACTCTTTAGTAATATGTATGCTGAAATATGCACTGGGTTTGCATGACAAGATCAATGAGCATTCACAAGGAATCTAGATTATCAGCAAAATTATCCTACTTGACATGAAGAAATAGAACAGAAAAGGAGGCACGTGCTTGTAATAGAAAGTCGTATGTAGGTTAGAGTTACTTTCTTATATGTGAATTATTGCGTTGCCGATAACTTGTACAACGTTGTTTTTTACAGCATGCCAATCTGATCCTCTTTGTGCTGGTCGAGCGCTTTTGAAACCGCTTCCCAAAAACAGATCATATCGTCTCTTTTGTCAGAGTTATCGTTGACTTACACCTAACGAAAAGTCTATGTTATCCTGAACTGATGATTCCAGTGCTTATCCAAGTAAAATACAGATTTTATACACTTTCAGGTACCGTGACATATATATACTTAGGGCTATGTCAAAGAAGCGAGTTTTTGGAGATACAATTATATTTACCAAAAGAAACAGAGTTGACTAGATTATATTAGTTGGGTGAGAAATGCTTGAAATTCAGCACATATCGGCAACTGCAATGAAACATCTTACCATCAAGTACTATTAGGTGAGTGAGTGCACAGCGTTAGCTTTCAAAGTGGATCGCTACGATATAGTTGCTTTTTCGAGTGGGAGTCAAGTCCAATGGTATCCCAAGCAGTAGAGGAGTAAGTAATATCAGTTGTAACCTGAGAGAACACAAATTTGCTTACATGAGAAAATTGCTTACTAAAGAAACGAAGGGAAAAAGTTAAACATGGGCGGTCAAGGCAAGCGTAGTCAGCGACCTTCTTCAAGAGTTTATTGAGAGAAGATAAAGAGCGTATGGCAGTCGTAATGCGAGAAAGCGGGAGATGTGAGATCACCTCATTATGAGTCTAAATTTTTGGTCAGAATCACACTGCAAAATTAAGTTCAAAAACATTTAAACAAATAGTCGCTCTTGATCATTCATGTCATGACTACCACTCAACATATGAAGAGAAATTAGCTCACAGCTGAATATGGATAGACTGCGCTTTTTGAGGACCGCAAGATAAATCTATCAAGATGCTTGTATAGAACTGAGTTCTTTAAGCTTTATTGAGCTTTTTATCATATATAGGACTTTCTTGCAAGTGAGTTTACATAACAAGAAACTATAATGAAAACTACTTACTGTATTTACAGATGAGAGAAAAGAGGAATGAGCAGACTCATGGAAAGTTAGCTGCCTGAATAAAGTTTTTGGAGGTGTGTCACACAGAGTACAGAGTCAAAAGAAGAAACCCCATTCTTCCATATCATCGTGACTCTTGCTGCCTCTTTCTCAAATTTAAATATGTTGACAATTAACAACCTTGAATTCCATCTGTGAAATTCAATGAAAAAGGATTTTGCACAGATTTCCTCTTCTGACAGACTGTTCCAATATGATAGTTGAGAATAAGCTATGAGTTTAATGATGTTTTTATTAGAATCTCAATTTGACTAAATAACTCTCACATTATCTCTCAATAATATTTATTTTAAGTTAAGTTATAAATATGCTGGTTGATATATTGAGTGTTCAGTGAATTATTAACATTAAATATATTGAATTCTGAATATTAATAGTGAAGACAAAAAAAGACAAACTTTCTAATAAGACTTATCTATATTCATATATATGTAACATTATTAAATATCTGATAGCTATAAACTGAAAATTATTGAGCATCTAACATCTAACATTTAATCTATCTCATGATATGCATAAATATTTAATATCTGTCACAAAACACTACATGAAACATACAATATTTACGTTAGAAATATGATAAAAAAATGCAAAATTTATTTAGCATTTTTTCACCTGAAAAATGATAAAAGTATCATAAAATTAAGTAAAAAAATGCTAAACATATACTTTACTTTGATAAATTTAACATATTTCCACCTCTTTTTATGATATTTTTATTATTTTTTACTATTTTTTATTATATTTCCAGCATAAATATTGTATGTTTTATGCAGTGATGACCAGTCTTGATATAGTATATACAAGCATTGTCATATTTATGTATCATGACACACATAATTAAATTACATACTGACCTTCACATATTACATTCTTCTCAGATTGAACTTTCACATTACTCATTAAGTTATATGTCTGCTCATTAATTTGTTAATAAGCATGACTCACACTTTTACTTATTGTGTATAAAAGTAACACACCCTTATAATTACATAGTAAATATGCCAACATGTACCATTATTTCTACAGCTATTTATATAGTTTATCTTCATCGTTTACTTCTGTATCCTTTTTATCATGTTTAAATATAAGATATCATAATGTCAATTTAACTTTCTCACTAAAAATTACTTTATTGAGTTCTTGCTCATTCACACTAATACTTATTGATTCACACAGATAAAGTAGACTAAAACAGGCTCAAGAGCTTATAAATTATGCAGATTGTGACTGACTATATACAACAATGAAGTACTACAAGTACATATATGAAACTAGATATTAATAGAGGGAGTGGAGGGTGAGGAAGTAGAAACAAAGACAGAACAAGCTAAACTGTGCATAAAAGTAAAATTAAGCTTGTAGACTGTAAAGAGTAAACTGGGGACACACCTGTATACAGAATCCCAAAAGCAACGCTATAGAGAAGCGATGGAGCAGGGAGGGATTGGACATTGTGCACAAGATAAGACATCAACTCGAAATCAAGTTGAGAGAGCATACCAGTAGCAAGGGACAGCAGTGAGAGATCGAGTTAGATCTAGCTATAGCAGATAGCAGGAAGGGCTAAAGGCTGTTCAAAGCGTACACTGGTGAGAGAGGCATCAGCTCCTGTGAGCAGAACTGGAGGGACACTGTGTGCAAACCTTGCAGAGTCAAAATGCGAAGATGAAGGCAGGAAGCAAGCTGCAGCACAGTGGGATCAAACTTGCAACTCTGAAATGTCCTGAGTCCAGTATCAGCTGACAGACAGTACTGAGTCCAGATTAGATGATGACAGATTGATTTTTAAAAAGTGCGAAGTTATCTCATATTATATAAATGAGATATAGGTAACTTAACAGATAGTATCAGAAGTGAACTTCTAAAAATGATTGACAGATGCTGTCATAATTGACAGCTTCTATAATTAAAGATAGCATCCCTAAATAAGAGAGATAGCCTTGAGACTAGTAGGTCAAGAAAGGAAGTCAGTAGCATGAGACTACATGTCTAAAAAGAGAAATTACTTGTAAATGCATTTGAGCTCATTTAGAAAAAAGTTGTAACTACATAATGATATGATGGTGTAATATGTTCAAACTCATAAAATAAGTTTGAGATCTCATGAGAGACATACTTGATATTACGCAATTTATAATTTATTACTAAATGCTTTTAAGCTCATTTGAAGAAAGTTGACACAACATACTGTAAACATGCCTGCTCAATGCCAAACTATGTTGAGGAGACCTAAACAGTCTGAGAGAGGTGGTGTGAGGTACAGAAACCTCTAAAAATGCTCTTCATTCTTAGAATCTGCTTTTATTTCAAACAATCTTTATCATGTGTGTCGCGAGCACAACATCAATCAAAAAAAGATAATCGCATATGATTGAAATACTAGAATAATAACAGCACCTTCAATCTCTTTTACTCTGCTACTTTTTAAAAGCTGATGAATCTGTTAAATAAGAAATTATTAACAATACAGTTGTTTATTATTGTAAATTGTTATGAGAAGTTGGCAATAAGACAGAATCTCAAATTAGTTGCGATACAGTGTAATATGTTCTGAATACAGAGGAGAATCTATACTATTGAAAAGTATGTACAATATCCTATCTCAATTTACAGCAGAAGGATAAATGGCTTTGGTGGACAATAAGCCATGAGCATCTGATACCTGACAATTAAAAGAATGTGGCCTGATAGAATGAGACATATATCATTTTGAGAAAGAAGAAGGGAACTGTTTAAGTGATAAGACAGTCAAGCAAGAAATTTTTGAATGAGTGTTGTATTCCTGTCATTCCACAGTCATCAGTCTAAATTATGATATGGGGCTCCATCATGAAAAAAGTTAAAGGTTCGCTGGTCATTCTGAAGTATTCAAGAAATAAAGGTAATGAAATGAATGACAAGAAGTATCAGATTTAAGTGCTTAAAGAGGCTTTTTTAAACTATTATAATGAGATGAAGAAGAAGTAATCAGATTTCCAATTCTAATAAGATGGGGCATCATTTCATCGATGCACATCACAAATTTATTCAGCAGTAGTTTAAGAACCACAAAATTTCATTATTTTCTCACTTATTTAATTTCTTAGATGTCAGTCAGTTTCATAGAACATGTCTAACATGTCCATAAAACTCATTTACAGTTACAAAAAAAAACAGTCTACCAATAATAATAAGTTGTGTGATGCTATTTTTGAGATTTGGAATAAGATAGATTATGATGATATTGACAAGTTTATTAAGAGAATGCTTAGAGTAGTAGATACTGTAATCAAAGCTGAAGATAGTCACATAAAGTATTGATTCACTACTTTTCTGACAAATACTGTAAGTTATGTCAGAGTTTTTCATGAGTGACAAATTCAACATCATCAATTCATTATAATCTAATTTGTCTTTTTTGAACTCAGTAACTGTGAAAGTGTGTTACTTTTGTGCACAACAAGTATATAAACTTGCTTACCTCTTTACTCATTTCACATAATGTTACTTATTATCTTTATTATTCTTATTATTTATAAAATTATATTTATTATTCATATTATATATTACTCATTATCTAAACTTTTCCCTATTTATAATATTTAAGCTATTATACTTAACTGTTAGTTCTTTAACTAGAATACTCAACCTAGTCTCTCTTCATCTTTTCTTCAATTTGTTTTACAAGTTGAGTCTTCATTCTCTCAAGTGAACTTATCTTTTCTTAAATTTATACTGTTTTAATAAATATTTGAGCTTTTCTGATTTACTTAGGTATGTCTTTAAGCAAACTCTCAAATTCAAGACTCAACTCAAGAAATCAATCTACTAAATGCAGGAAGCTTGCTTTGAACCTTCAACACTCCTCAAGACTAAATCTTCTGTATTTCTTATAAATGATAGTCAAACTATCACTTGATAAAAATTCATAGATATACAGGTGTGAAAATATATACCAATATATTTTAGGTAAAATCTTTAATTCTTTTCTTATTTTTGAATACAAACTCAGAACATTACTTGTACAGTACATACTAAGTATAATATTTAGTCTTTCATTACTAAGCTTATTTGAGACATGATTCTAATAAGTATCTAACATCTATCACTTCTATATATGTGTATGATGCATGCATATGCAAGTAGATATATATATATGAGACAGCATAGAGTATATAAGATATACTTATCACATATTAAATCATGATTGTCAAAATCTGATCTTAAGATCGTAATCAACTTAGATTGACTCTTGTCCTCTCATCACCATATGAGACTTGACAGTTTGTCAACCTGTCAGTTTGAGAACTATCAGCTAGCATCAAACAATGATCTTTAATTTTAGTTAGATAATTATACTGTTTAAACTGAGTCTTTCAACTTAAAAACTGAAAGTCAAACTCAGATAAGTTTTCTTTATGTATAATTTTTTAAACAAGATCTCTGTTAAATTTACAAGTTTAACAATCATCTATAATCAGAATAGAATACATATTTAGAATGTCGTCTGATTCATTTCAGTATGACAGATTCTGACTATGTGTATTAACTACTAACATTTATGTTATAATTGTAAATGAGGCCTTTCAAACAGAAGCAACATTGAAGTATTTATTGAGTGTCTTTAAGAAGAATTTTTTAAAATAGTGAAATTCTGAGTGAGATATAAATAAGAACATAAAAAAAAGAGTACTTGATGTGATAGTTGAATGTCTTTTTGAGTTTCTAAAGATGAGCTTCTAGCTTCAAGTTAAATTGAGCATATTTATATAGAGAATTTATAATTAAGTAATCTTATAATAATTTAGACTTTATGAAAAACAAAAGATAGTGTCATATGCATGAGTGCCATTATCATGATTATTTTTTTCATAAGAATTATTAACTATGATGAAGAAGAAAGTAAAGTGACAGTGGTCAGCTTCACTTATTTAAATGATTAGAATCCTTTGTCTGTTCTACAAATAATCCATACTACTATTTTAAATATAATGTACTTTACCTCTTTTGTCTGCCACAGTATCTTTATAAAGACATACATGAACTTACAGTTTGCACTCATATTACAATATCTTCTTTTAACAGACACTTTTTACTTTGAAGACAGTAAAAACAGTAAGGACAAAGAACAGTAAGATGTAAACATTGATATGTTTATAAGTTACTGTATTATGATTAGACACTCATTATCAGAATAAAGTTGTCTGAATTATGAAATAATCAAAGTAAAAGTGGATTCCAAGGGTAGAGAGCATTTTCAGAGGTCTCTGCACCTCACACCATCTTTCTCAGACTGTCTAAGTCCCCTCAGCACAATCTGGCATTGAGCAATCATATTTACAGTGTGTTGTGTCAACTTTCTCCAAATGAGCTCAAAAGCATTTGACAATAAATCACAAATTGCGCAATATCGAGCATAGTTTTCATGTTGTTGTTTCTACTCTCATGTCCCTCATGAGGTTCCGGACCCATCCTATGAGTTTGAACATGTTACACCATCATGTCATTATGTAGTTACAACTTTTCTCCAAATAAGCTTAAATGCATTTGTGAGTAATTCCCCTTTTTGGACATGTAGCCTCATGCTACTGACTTCCTTTTTTGATCTACTAGTCTTAAGGCTATCTCCTCTATCTTGGGATGCTATCTCCGATCCCAGAAGCTGTTAATCATGACAGCATCTGTCAATCATTTCCAGAAGTCCACTTCTGATGCCATCTGTCAAGTTATCCATATTCCATCCATGTGACAGGGGATAACTTTGCACTTTTCAAGGATCAATCTGTCATCATCTGACCTGGATTCAGTGCTGTCTGTCAGCTGATGCTGGGCCCAGGGCACTCAAGAGTTGCAAGTTTGATCTCACTGTGCTGCAGCTTGCTTCCTGCCTTCATCTTCGCATTTTGGCTCTGCAAGGTCTGCACACAGTGTTCCTCCAGTTCTGCTCACAGACACTGATGTCTCTTATACCTCAAGTAACAGATGGGTATAGGCAAGTTCATGCTTGGTCAGATGCTGATTCACCTGCTCATTCAGTTGATCAGAGACAACTTCTTGTTCCATTGAGGTAATGCTCCAAGTAAAACCTAATTCCAAGTTGATGGCTTGATTATACATGTGTTCATGCCGGTTAACATCTGAGACATGTAATGGATTCTTGGCACTATAGCTTTGTAAATTATGCCTTGAGATAATGATATAATATTATTGTTTAATTCGAAATATTAATGAGGGAAGTAGGTATTTGTGCACCATTATCACGAGAGAAGAATCCTAAGGATACAGCAGAGGTTCAAGGGAAAGCAGCTGTTAACATCGGTGCATAGAAGGGACTGGCAGTCAAGATTCCTAACAGTGTGTTTCATTGGAGATCAGGGTGGTTACGCCCAGTCTCACAACATGCATTATTCTAATATGGAGTGGAGATGAATGACAATACTCTAATATTTGAAGAACCTAAGATGAGTACAGAGATGGAATTATGCGCTGGGACTTCGACAGGAGTAGGGATAGAAAATGTCGAAGGAGCAGAAAGGGAAGGGATTGAGGAGAGAGCAATGACACGAGTTTCACTATGTGCAAAATACGGGCGCCCACAACTGTCATGCACACACACAGCTATATAACTTTGTGAAAGCTCTTAAAAGCTAGGAGTTAGACAAAATCTGATAAATGAAGTATGAACATACATTCAGAAAAGCATGACCACCTGTAACACACCAGCGTGATGAAAGGTGTGGCTGCTCAATAGTCATCTGGAAACACCCTATAGCATTAAAGCTATCTAAAGGAAATTAAAGTATTTCAAAGTCCTGTAAGCTCTAAAGCTGCGGAAGTGCTTTACTAGAAGGTTATTGAAGACATACATTTCAAAGTACTCTCAAACACTTTGAGAAGCTTATTGAGTACTTTGTAAGGCCTTACTAAGCTTTGTAAAGTATATGTCTCTGTGAACCTTCTAGTAAAGTACTTTGCTAGAACTTTGACAATGTTTTAGAAGGTAATATAAAGCAGATGTAAAGCGAGTTAATGTGCTCTTCAAGGGCTTTCTGGATGTTTCGAAGTAACATGATCCGGTAACCTTCTAGTAAAGTACTCACCAAGTACTGCCCAAGCAATGATAGAGTGATTATCGAGTACTATGTAAGCCATCCCAAAGCACTTATCAACAACTATCTGAGCACTTTTGAACTACCATCTAAGTGATTGTAAAGCACTTACAAAGTGACCTGTAGATAAACGTAAAGTGTTACAAAGCATAACGTCTCCGAAACCTTCTAGTAAAGGACTCTATAAGTATACACAAAAGAACTGTAAAGTACTCTAAAAGCAGCTGTAAAGTCCTCATAGTGTGTTTTATGAGTATCTTAAAGCAAGTGTCGTACATACATCTCCAAGAAAGAGTTCATTATGTACTTCTAAAATGGTGAGTTACAGATGCAAAAGCACTTTCAAAGTTCTACTTGAGAGTCACAAAGTATGAAACTAGTATACTACTACTATCAAGTGGTAACAGTATACTCAGCAAGCAACGCACATACAATACAAAGCAAAATAAGGGGACCTTGAGCAGAATTTACACCATTGAAAAGCAATATAAATGTGATGATATTGACCAATCCAACCAAAGCTACCTAAGTAACTACGAGCATAATATTAATGATGAGTGAATAAAATTAGGAGCAGTGCAATAACGACAGTGAAGGCAAGTATTAGATGTTGATAAGAGAAGACTAGCACATAACGAAAGTGAGGGACGGCGGGGAATCTGAACTTTGTAGCCACCCCCCATAGACTGAGGGGTGGCGGGGAATCTGTACTAATCTACTTCGCGGACTGCTCAAGGGCAGCAAAGTCCAACAAAGCCATAGTGTCAGAGACCGAAGTCTCCAACAAGAAGGTTTTGTTGGTATGCACACTAGAGAGCAAGTATCAGTTATATTGAGGCTAAGGAGGCAATAAAAAACTTACAGCATAGACTTGAACAAGTCCCCCTGCAGTTGCCCTATGAAGGTGGGGGCATGTTCTGTGATGTGTTGAAGCCCCGCCAGGTGGTGGAAGTACCTGACGGAGTTGTCCTCCTTGAAATCAGCCCGACGGATGGTGCCGTCACGTCACTCTGTCAGAGCATGTTCAATCTGAAAAAATTACATAAGTAAGGAGAAATAAGGAACCTAAGAAAACATACAGCTGTCATGGAAAGAGCCATGAACACCGTGGGCAGCGATTGAAGCTCAATTAGAAGGCGAAACATTTCAGAGTTTGCCTTCCCACGGCCTTCCATGAACAAAACGCGTGGCACAGCCTCGAAGAATGCTGCATCAAACAGTTTCTTCATGTCAAAGGTGCGGTTCTAAAATCATCAGTAAATATTGACCAACTGGATGACAACACCTACCATGATATCAAGGCCCGAAAATTTCCATCCTTCCGATTTCAACAGCCAGGTGATGACGTCGACAATCTCAGCAGGCTTCATCGAACCTGGAACCCCCAAACCACCAATGAGGTGCCGAGCGACTGTGATGAGGGAGTTGAAGAATGCAAAACGAGAATACAAGACCTGAAGTGAAAGTGTCATTGCATATTCAAGATTGTGAGTTGCTACATACATATTGGACCAAGATCTCCAGCTTGCCAGGATTCTTGATCAGGCGCTCCCATGTGGCCTTGTCCTCGGGCTCGGCGCCGGGCTTCATGGCAACCTTGGCGAGAGTGGCCTCAACCTGATTCGCCCACTCCAACACACCGGGATACGGCGTGTCAGTGGCCATTTCGACGACCAGAGCCTTCTTTCCCTTAACACCGAGGCGAAGAGAGGCAGGCGAGATCATGGATGAAGTGACCTTGCGCTTCCTGGACGGCTGCTCGTCGCCGTCATCGTCACCACCATGAACCCGTTTACGAGGGCGCTTGGGAGTGGTGAACGGGTCGGAGGACGGCAGAGGCGACGAAACAACCTGTATGAAAGATATTTACTTTATATAAAGTATCAAACCACATTGAATGACATACCAGGGTGTCCGACGAGTCGTCAAATGCAATCGGATCACTCGACGGCAAATCGCGCTCATCCTCGGAAGAGGCGGGCAACCTATCGTCCGCCTCGTCGTCGTCATCCTCATTTACGTCGTCACCGACGTCGGGCCCAGTGTGCCCATCCTCAAGAAGTGCCGCGTCAGGATCTTCCTCCTGAAGAACAGCATTACGCTGGCGGATCACTGTAGAGATGTCAGTAACAAAGATTTTCATCAGCACCCCAACGTACTCTCGGCACGGGCTTCCTTCGCGGCCTGCGTCTGAGCGGCGGTGCGACGGGCAACAGCAGCACTAGGCTTGGCTGCAGGCTTGGAGGCTGCCACTGTGCGCTTGGCGTCAGTGGACTTCTTGCGACCTGTGCGCTTGGCGTCAGGAGGCATGGCGGGATGAGGGGAGGGCAACAATTAGGTCGGGAGAGAGAGAGGAAGAGAAAGAGACAGAGAATGGTGGGGGAAAGAGATAAACAAGGAAACGTCTCACCCGACATCTTATATATCAGGCGGCAGGGTCCCGCCTACCCTGCCGTCAAAGTCTCACGCACGGACCTGTAACACTTTTCCCAAATTGGTCAAGTACTTACTTGGCCATAGCGAAGACCAAACGGTATGCATTTAATGTGCAAGATTGTAGCGAGTTGGGGTAGTACGTGTTGACAAAAAACATAGTCCAAAAATGTAAGTAAAAAGTCCAAAAAAATATATGTAAATGTACAGTCAATAACGGCAATGAGGGAGGGTAGGCGCGCGATTGAAGACTTCCGTGAAGCAGTCAATGTACCAGTACGCAACGTGATACTTGGCGTGCTCCAGATCTCGCTGATCAACAATGTCCTGCTCTGACATTTCCTAGAGCCTGTGTGCATGCCTTCACCCTTCCGATGACATCTGTTCACGCGTTGTTTTCCATCCCAACATGACGCGAAAGAGAGCATGCATGGCTCGTGCATGCTCTCGAAGATCAGACGATGCAAAGCCAACATCATGTCCTATCGGAGGATGGTCTGGAATGATGCTTCCATCGAAATGAGGAATGACGGACAAGATGGCGGCCTCACGGTCAGACCGACTAGATGCATCGAGCTCATCCCACTCTAGACCTTCCTCATCACCATGTTCGGGTACCGGCTTGAGCTCGTACATCCAGACATCAAGTGCGAGGAGCTCAACGCGAAAATTGATCTCCGTGACCTCGAAGAGGATTGGACGGACGACGAACGGGTTGAGAGGAGTTGACAGGTCGACGTACTGTCCGTGCCACACTGTATGACTATCATCGAGGAAATTCCAGTCAAAAGATCCCTAAAAAATGTCAGTAAATGGACCGAAACATGAGTGTTCAACTCACCTTGTTACAACCCTTCTTCAAACAGTTCATGAGACTGTTACGAATCTTATCCCGTCTGCCCGCGGCCTTCGAGTCCGACTGTTTGTTGCCCCGACCGTGAGTATCCATCGTCAAGATGGCATGCCATTCCTTCTGCGGAAATAGGTCGACGTCACTGAATGAGACCCGATAAACGAGTAGATCCCAAAGTCTGACGAGGGCGCTCAGTTGGCACGCTCGAACATCCTCACGTGAGGGACTGACAATGCCGTTTGCCTCTGGAAAGACGTAGCCGGACTGAGCGCCAGGACGGGGTCGGTAAGTAGAACTGATGAATCCAGCCGAATTGGCTGCTGATGCGGCTGCCTCCCACGACGAAATGCCCCTCGGCATCAGCGGGGTATTGACGTCGAAAAATTTGTTGCGGCCCGATGGAGGCGCAGGTCCTCGTGAGCTTGACTTTGGGTCTGCCAAAATGTTTGAGTCAAGTACAATTGATAATAGATCAATTGACTTACAAGGTTGAGGACGTCCAGATTGAGAACGTCCATGGTGAGTTTGTGAAGGCAGCTTGACAGTGAGAGCGCCGGGTGACTTGGCCAGAGTAGCTGATCGCGCCACGGGTGGAGGCCGACGCTTGACATATTCGGAGATCGGGATCCTGCTGATGGAGGTAGAGGACGACGCTGCTGCAGGTGGACGAGAAGGACCTGCAGAAGCAGACACAGACGCATAGGAGCAGATAGACGAGATGATTGCTTTGTGCATGGCAGTGTATCGCGGAATAATGTTGTAGGTCTCGCCGGTCCAAATGGTGCGGTAGCGAGGCAAGGCATCGTCCCAATCTTCTCTCACATACCACGGTGCGGGCGGTGGTGGAACGTCCAGCTCGAACCAATGATGGCATGGGACTCCGGCAATACGGTCGAGCGGGCGAACAAGCCAAACAGGTATGCCCGACTTTTCAAGTGATTAGTACAATAAAACCGAATGAGAATGAAACACTGTACTCACGCGGAACAGGTTCTCTGCCACTTCGAAATCCCAAGTGAGGGCACCGATGCAGCGAATGCGTTGGCGGGTGGGCTGTCGACGATATTCTCCAATCGCCTCGTGACGCACACGGACAGCGTCCAGCCAGATAGCCTGTCCTTGCAACTCTAACGTCAATCGCCCGATATGACGATAGACGGCGAGCGACTCCTCGAAAGTAGAAACGACCATGAGACGCGGGAGATAATATTTGAGCTTGTGACGGAGGGTACAGAGAAGACGATCCTTCCGGACGTTCCCCATCTCTGGACTGAGGAGTGTGTTGTCGAGAAGTGAGAGAGCGGCGTTGACGGCTGCGGCAAGATCCACGCAGACAGGGTGTCGAAAGCGGCCAACATTCGATAAACTGCCCTGTACCTCAAAATTGAAGGCCTTAGTTGGGGTGTTCCAAAGAGCGAGAGAATTGGCGACGCGGATGTCTCGCTGGGGGATACAACTCAAGTGAGCGACATGATAATCGAAGTACTGAGGATGCATAATGGGGTCATCCTGGCCAAAGTGGTGATTACGGCGGAGGCGAACATCTCGGACGCCCAGAAGAAGATCGGCAGGAATGTAGGCGGCGTTGGGCGTCGTGACGAAGGCGCGCTCAGCCTGGAAGATACGGCCAAAGACACCCTCGAAGGATTTCTCGGCGACCTGGCCAGCTGCGACTGGCTGATCAGACATCGAGCGGATGAGGTGCAGCGGCCAAGCACTGGGCTGAGGCCGGCGGATGTACGATCAGCAACGGACGCTTGGTCTCGTTGCGCTGGAGAAAAACGGCACACGGGACGCTAGGTCGTCGTGCAAGTCTTCGAATCCTTGGAGCGCGGGCGGAAAAAGTTGCTGTAAGTCGGTAAGCTAGAAAGTAAAATAAACGGAAGCGAGCACGCACCGAACGGCCCCACTAATCAATGACCAACGGCAATGGCGATGGAGGCGCCGGTGTGCTGCTTACGAGCGGTTGTCTTGGTCTTGCTGGTGCGATGGTGGAGATAACGATGGGATCGATTGGCAAGTTGGCCTCGATCGGAGTTTGAAAGTTTTCACATTCCGTCGCGCGCACGGACCATGCACCAGATTCGGCACAAGTCCATCCCCCTACCACTCTCGCTGCGCCAGTACATGCCCGCTGCCCATCGTCACCCTCGAACCCACCTCGCTCAGACTAGTTCTTGCGAGCGCATCAGGCCACTCAGACTAGTTCTTGTGGCCGTCGTCTTTTTTTACGCATTTTTCGTACTCTGGCCAGCCCAAGTACCGAGTCTTTTCAGAGTAGCAGCCGTCCATCGCCCAGCCGTAAGGTCAGTACAATTTATGCTGCCATTTTCAGCCGCATGTTTTCTCATTTTATGTATTGACTGACTCGTCCGCGTAGCATCAATCCTCTCTGCGGCGCGTCCCGCTCTACTAGATATGTAGACTCAACTCACATCTTAGTGGTGATTTGTTTTAACTGACGCTCATAGCGTGTCATCCGTCCCCGGCGCCCGTGTCTCCTCCACAGCTACTCTGAACGCTTCCCAAAGTACGACGTATGTGATATCTTGGTTTACATTCGCAAGCTAGACTAACTTTACTGTAGATTTTATTCACCTATCGCCCTCGCCCTTGCTATGCCTCTTGTCAAGTGCGAACAACCAAACTGCTCGCGGAAATTCGCCAGCCTCCAGGCGATGCACAGCCATTTTCGCCAGGCCCAGTCCTGCAAATGGTGGATAGCTTTCAGCAAGACGCCGGAGCACCTTGCAGCGGCTGCACTGCACCTTCAACCAGAACTTCATCCCTCTTCCGCCTCCTCTACTCTGGATGCTGTTGATGTGGGCTTGTCCGGGGCATCTGGTTGGGCTATCGGCGATAACGACGAAGATGATGCCGTCGAAGTCGAACGGTCGATTGAAGACGGTGTGCTGGCGGGCGAGCAGGATTTGGAGGCTATGGACACCAATGAGGACGAAGATAAGGATGAGGATGACGACGTCGACGAGGATGAGGATGTAGACGTCGACGAAGATGAGGATGCGGGTGATGTGTTTCGTGCTTGGCTTGAGAACGCCCAAGCGAATGAGATATTTGAAGCTGTCGACGACCCTCTCGTAGGTCAAGCTGGACCAGGGCCATCCACGCAACGCATTCGAATGAACACCCTGCTTGGTGGGCGTGAACGGTATCTGGATGACGACGATACCGTCTCTGAGCGGGTATCTGTCTGGCACGAGACCGCTGGAGCCATTATCCGCGTCTCGAAGACGGTCCATGAGCAGTGGGCAGCGACGTTCGGCGCAACTCTTCCGGCTGATGTACTCATGGATGGTAGCGGCACGCCGGATGTTGGAGAAGCACAGCGTTTCAAACCGTTTGCCTCCGAGTTGGATTGGCAGATTGCACAGTGGATGATCAACGAAGGCATAGGTCACAATGCCTTCAATGCGCTCTTGAATATCCCTGGGGTCAGTTTTCATTTTCCTCGCTAATTATCTGCTTGCTCATTCAACATTTTCAAGGTAAAAGAAAAGCTCGGCTTGTCTTACGGTAATGCACGGGGCCTGCACAAAGTTGTCGACTCTATTCCGCGTCGTGCCGGGGGGTGGAAAGTCAAGAATCTCTCATTTCCTGACCGACCAGACGAACTCTTTACTCTACGCCCATCGCGACATCATCGACTCCATTCGGTCTCTATGGGGTGATCCGGAGTTGGCAGAGCATCTAGTGTACAAACCAAGCACTCTATTCAGCAACGAGTCTGATGACCGGCGACTCTACAACGAGATGTGGACGGGTAAATGGTGGAACTTCATCCAGGTATGTTGCATCTTTATGGTTCCTGAGCCAAGCTAATTCGCACTGCAGGGTAAACTTCCCTTGGGACATACTGTTGCACCTCTCATCATCTCAACCGACAAAACACAACTCACCCAATTCTCTGGTAGTCGCCAGGCGTATCCAGTCTATCTCACGCTGGGCAATATTCCAAGCCACCTCCGACGTAAACCATCACAACTTGCTTGCATTCTTATTGCCTACCTTCCCATTGACAAAATGAGCAAGGGCAAGCTCTCGAAGACCACCATGGGTTCTCGATATCAGCGCCTTTTTCACGCAGCAATGTCCGAGGTTTTTGCACCGCTGAAGCTGGCTGGAGAGAAGGGTGTCGAGATGACTAGCGGGGATGGAACTGTTCGTCGAGTACACCCAATTCTTGCGAGTTATGTTGCCGACTATCCCGAGCAATGTCTCGTTACCTGCGCAAAGAATGGTACATGTCCTAAATGCCGGTGTCGGCAGGAGGCTATGGGGGAAAAGGGTCCCGATGCGATGCGAACTCCTGCATGGACGTTGAGTGTGATGTCAGAGGCGAAGGCATCCACGACTACCCCGACTGCCTACTTTGAGAAGTGTATGGCCAAAAGTGTATCTGGTCACGCTCCGAACCCGTTTTGGGCAGATCTCCCCCATACCAATATCCATCTGAGCACCACACCCGATGTCCTTCATCAGCTGTATCAAGGAGTTCTTCGTCACCTCATTGCATGGTGTCAAACTCTCATGACAGAGGAGGAAATGGATCGACGTCTCCGCTGTCTCCCTCCAGGCTTGGGCCTACGCCACTTCAAAAATGGTATCAGCGCACTATCTCAGATCAGCGGGACTGAGCGGAAGAACATGGGAAAGGTTCTCCTTGCTTGCCTAGTTGGCTCAGACATTCCAGAGCGTGGTCTGACGGCTTGTCGTGCCATTCTTGACTTTATCTACTTGGCTCAGTACTCTACACATGATGATGAGACGCTGGGCTATATGGACGCTGCACTTGAGACATGGCACAAAACCAAATCCTACTTCATCCTTGTCGGTCTTCGTAAAGACTTCAACTTTCCCAAAATACACTCTCTTCGCCACTACGTCCAGTCTATTCGCTATTTCGGTGCAACAAACAACTTCAACACGGAGATGTTTGAGCGCCTTCATATTGATTTTGCAAAGAAAGGATGGCGTGCATCTAATAAACGTGATGAATACCCACAGATGACCATCTGGGTCATCCGTAAGGAAAATGTCCATGCCTTCCACAACTATACTAACTGGCTCAAAAGACAATTTGGTCAGTCATTTACAAATCCATCTTGAAGTATCTAAGCTTATTCTTCTACTCTTATAGAACCTCAATCTGTCTCTTCGTCTTTGGGTGTAGCGTCATTCTCTATATCTGGAGCCTCCTCGCCATCATTCAGAAGTCGTGTTCTACTGCCTCTACATCCCACCGTTTCAAACAAACCTCTCGCACGCATTGCCAAGCAGCATTGTGTTCCGACGTTCTCCTCACATCTCCTTCTCTATCTAAACGCACTTGGTGTTGATGTTCTTGGTGCTAATGCACATCCTTACCCTTCCCTACCCTTTGCTGATCTTGATGTATATTATTCCTTCAAGTTCAGTCGGGAAGGGTTAACCGATGACTTTGAAACACGAGATACTGTGAAGGCATCACCATTGGAGGGAGGCTGTTTTGACACAGTGGTGGTCTTGACAGGGGATGATGCAGAGAGTACTGGCCTGCAAGGGACGCGGATTGGACGTGTTTGAGTTATTTTTCGATGTCCTGCAGTACTTTCGATGCATGGTGTTGAAGTACGAACACCTGCACACTGGCCAAGTGGACTACTTGCATATGTTGAGTGGTACACAAAGCCTGTCCTTACTCAAAAGGCTGCACGTAGTCACAAAATCCCCTCTCTCTCAAAGGCTTACTTACCTGATGGCGTATCTCTAGCATGATCCATTATCTCTCTTACTAATATTCGTCAAAGTGCACACTTAACACCTGATTTTGCAAAGTGTACTTTAGAGCAATGGGATATTCCTATTAGTAAATCATCTGTTTTAGATACCTGTCCTCATTTTCTCTTAAATAATTGGCTTAGTATTTATACATATCAAACAGTGTATATTATATAGGATCTTTTCAGACTTTGAAGCTTATCATAAAGATGTTATATGTTTTGAAGAATTTCAGAGTTATTATAAGCAATTGCAATAGGGTGTATGAATAAAAATGTTTCATAATAGTTGTACTCGTGACACCTATTTACAAGTGTTTTGATATATATTCAAGGACTCAAAAGTAAGTGTTATGATACACTGACTTAAACATACTTGAGAGTGCTTTGACAGATTATAAGGGCTTTGGCTACTTTTAAACAGATGTATGATGAATATGTGCTTATAGATACTTCGATGCAATAGGGCGTTTCCTGATGGCCTATGTACTGTGACAAGACACATACATGCATAGAAACTATTTTCAACCTGTATCACATGTTCATATAGGTTCTTCTGGACAAAAATAGAGATACACATCACAGAGTCCACAATATTCATATTAGATATAAGAGAGTGTCGGCATGTTGAACTTCAACAATGAGCAAGATCAACCTGCAAACTGAAACAAGATGATGAAGGAGGAAAAAAGAAAGATGTAGAGTTTTCTGGGAATTAAGTTTTTTATGGCAGCAAATGTGAAGAGTCGAGAAGACTATCACTGTCAGTATCAAGACTGTGAAGAAAGTATCTTTTTGGGAATAATTCAAATCACACAATTATCACATGATCAATTTATTCCATGTCACTATCACTCAGTAGAAATAAAGACTTAAGTAGGTAAGTAGCATATATAAGGGCACGGTCAACTAGAGTAAGATGACTAAGTGCCTCTTTCAGTTTGCAGTAATCTACAGTGTCTAATCAATGAATTTTACAAAAAATATGCTCTGTGATTAAGATATTGAATGGAATCTGATTGTGTAGATGTTTCGAAATAGAGTTCTTAAGGAAACTATGAACAGTCTCTAATACATCTTTGACTTCAGCTTGTATTGTACATGAGAAGTCAATCTCTTGTGTAAGACCCTTCATGGCTCTCTTTTTCTTCAAGTCATTGATGATCTACTTGGCGAGTTCATCCGTTGTCAGAAACCATACTGCACCAGTCATAGCATAGTTCCCTGCGAGAACCAGTGCTTGAAAAGCACTAATATCAGGAAATACTAGCATTTTGTGGAAAACAGTCTTGAAGGTGGGAAACTCATGATTGAGCAACCATTGTCTGTTATCTGACTCAGCTACAAAAGTTTTGTATATGAGTATGTTGTTGGGGTCTCTGTAAGTCCATTGTCCCCTCTTGGACAAGGACCACCATGTGGTACCAGCACCGAGTTTTTACGCGGCCCAAGGGAACCAGTACCTCCAATGAGGGAAGCTAATACGGTGTGCGGACAGTGGGATCCAGTCTGCAACCATGATGAAAATGTGGACAATGTGAGAACTAGCATCAGGGGTGTGCAGAAAATAAGCCGCGTACCCACCAGGAGAGGAAAACTCCCGGGCTCTCGCAGAAGATAAGACAAGAGCGGGTGATGAAAATATGAATAGTTACCTATTTTGTCTGTGTACTGAGACCAGTCACCAAATAGCGAGACCGCTATCATCCCACAGCGAGCACACTGTCGTGCGCGGCCGAGGCCCGCACTCCAAGCAAAAAAAAAAGAAGAGAGCGGCAACCGGCAAAGTCCGGTCATTTGACACTCAACACGGCCTTGTCAACACGGCCGCGTCACCCCGGGGCCTCTCGGAGCATCGCTTTGACTACCACCACCACCAGACACCTGTCCGTCGCAAAACGCCCGTGTGCTCTATCCCTACTCCTCTGCTTCTGGTCTGTCTCTCCGTTGCAAGGCCTTGAGTGCAGTACCCAACTTGTAATGCCAGCTTAAAATTACCCCCACCTGACCACACACCACGCCGCACATCTGAGCCGCCTCACAATGACTAGGTCTAGAAGCCGCTCGGCTTCACAGCCCCAAACAGAAAGCCATTCCAGGAAGGATAAGAGGAAAGACCGACAGAACTCCAAAGACCGGAGCATCAGCAGGGCCAGAGCTGCGTCTGATAGTGAGCCCAACAGTGTGCTGATTAACAAGGCCCTGACCACACCAAGCAGAACGTGCTCGCGAGGACGAGCCTGATGATAGAATCTACCCCAGGCCGGAAACCCAGTACACACTGAGCCGAAGGCACAACATCGCATCTTGCCCCAAACAATCGGGCGACTTCGAGGAAATGGCTGACGCCAACAAACTTAGATCGGTTGACAATCATGAAGAGACCACAAACAACGCCCCCAAACCTACCAGAGCAGACACCCAACCTGCGGCAGACCCCACCACCACCTCCGAGCCCGCCTCTGCCACCCAAGAGGAGGACTCTGCACCAGCAGGCCCGCACAAGCTGGCGGACAAGAATGCGCCTGCCGTCGAGAAGAATGCCGGCCCTAACACGTCGCGCCACAGAGCCACAGTCACAGATGTCCCCGAGATGGACGACAATGGGGACAACGACGACAACGACGACGAGCCCACCCCCCGCCAGTCAGCCCAGGGGTGCCATGCCGACCCCAGCACGTCGCCTACGGCCAACAGAAAGGCGGGGGCCTTCAAGCACAGACCCCGCCCCGCCACTGTGATTTTCACCCAGGACAAAACGCGACCCCCAGCCCGCGATCCCCCGAAAATCAACACCCCCCCACCCTACACCGGCCCACCAGCCAGACTGCCGGGATGCGACCGGAACGAGACGGGGACAAGGTCATGGGCTCCCCCGAGACCGACGCTCGCCGACGGGGCCGCTCCCCCACCCCCAAAGATCATGGCGCCGGGAACCAATGCGGCTGGCGCGAACGCTCTCGTGACGAGGAACTGTCCCCTTTCCCCGGTGAAAACCGCCCCCCTCCCCCGCTCAGACCGCTTCGCCTCACTTAGCCCCCCTCCTCCTCCCCTGCCACGTGCAGCAAGGTTCAAACTCGACAAGGGCGAGAACAACTATAAGCTCTTCAGGGGATACAAACAGCTCTGGGCGAACGTCAACGAAAAGACGAGGAACGCAGTACTAGCCCTGGATGCAAAAGGCAAGGCCTGTGTCATCCTTCAGATTTGGGGGGGTGGCGTGGGATGGAGAACAAACCCGGGGATCGAGGAGAAGATCCGCTCTTGCCTCACCCAGCTCAGCGATAAGGGGAACAGGGCTGAGATAGACATTCCGGCGCCCATCTCCACCCGCGGCAAGCAAGACCATCGCGAGCGCTACCTCCCCCCCAACATTGTCATAGTCAGCAACATCTCCCACGACTTCGCTTATTCACTGCAAACCGAGAAGTTCTTCGGGTGGACGGAGCTCGACACCTTCACTGCACATGGGATAAATGGTGATCGCCCCCACTATATCAAGACGATCGCCCACAAGTCCCCCGCCACCCATCACCATGAGGAGGGGGAGATAGATGTCCGCAACCATATCTGTTCTGCGATTGACGACAACCCCCGCTTCAAACGGTTCGTCAAGGAGCTCCACCCCGGCGACCACGACACAGTCCAGAAGCAGCATCGACGCGACATCCTCACCCGCATTGTCATCGAACTCTACATCCATGATGAGAAGAACAGCATCATCCACAAGGCATGGTTGATCTACTGCCCGCCGCCGCGAGAGTGCCATGCAAGAGAGTCGTACAACACCTTCATCGAGATACTCGAGAAGACCCCAATCTATTTCGGGATCAACGCCTTCACACCGCTTGTACTGAAGTGCAACATATACAAGGCGGTGGACCACAACTCTGGCCTGTGCCCCTGGGTCCTGAAGAAAGACTGGCTGGGCCCGACTCTCAAAACGCGATATGCCGGCGCTCTCGTCAGAGCAGAACGTGCGAAGGAACGTCGTGAGGAGGACTTCTCCGTCCCCTCATCTTCCCAGTCGACCAACTACACAGGAGGATGAAGTGGAAATCGCAACCACGGTGAAGGTAGACAAGGGTCCTTCAACGGAGGTGGTAGATCCTTCCGTTCGTCAGACAAGCAAGGGTGGCGCCCCCGGGACTAGTCGCAATACCAACAAACTCGATACTATGAACCATGTACCTATGCTCTTACTATGCCTATGATTATGATTTACACGCCACTGCTGTAGTAGAGCACCGACTTGTGCTAGACAAGTCGGTCGAGTCTGGATTGACTCTAAAGTTCGAAGGGGGCTATATACCTAGAAGCAGTGTGGTGAGCTGCTCTGAAGGGAACCCCCCAAGAACTATCATCAAAGCGGCGATGAAAAGTTGTACTGGCAGCCCCGATAGGTCTCTGAAAATGGGGAGTTCTAGCCCCCCATCCGAGGAGGCCATTTCACTTACTTTCTTGACAACATACTAAACAATAACACAACTTACAGGTGGATATACGAAATGGGAACGGCAACTGGGTCCTCGCTTGGTCGAGGAGACGTAGGCGCCGCTGCTAGTTAACACTCCGATGACACCAGCGAAGCTATCGGAAGTGGAACAGAATCTTGTCGCGAGGAATCCGCGACGAGTGACGCCTGGATTGGCGCCAGCTCAAGGAACATGAGCCAGGGATCAATGGATTTTGACCCACCCCAAAATGAACCAATTGGGAACTCTCAAGGAACTCAGAGAGCATCGATGGATTTCGATGGTGCCGAGGAAAATGGCACAGACGGAAGTAACATCCCCGTCAACCTCAATGAACAAAGAGGTCCAACAAAGAACATCGGAGGTCGGCGCTACATCAGAAAGCCCACCAAGAGCAATAAGACGACCAAAGCCACAATAAAGATCGCAGCTCTGAACATAAATGGGCACGGTAACATGAATCCGTTCAACCCCAACAACAAGTGGAATCACCTCAATCAGGTGATGAGAGAACAAAGAATCGGTGTCCTTGTTGTGGGTGAAGCGCACCTGAACAAGGCAAGACACGAAAAGATCTCAAAAGCCTTTGAGAACCAACTGAGAATCATATACTCCGAAAACAACGGCAGTGACAATGCGAAGGGCGTAGCAATTGTATTGAACAAGAAACTAACAAATGCTAAGGACATCACAACATGGGACGTAAAGCCAGGTTGGGCGCTGTTACTATCAATGAACTGGCATAACAACGAGCGTATGACGATACTGGACGTGTACGCAGATAACGATGAGAGAGCGAACACGGAGCTCTGGAGAACGATCAGAGAATTCTTCATTGACAACCCCGGCGTCCCCAAACCAAACATAATCGCGGGGGACATGAATTTCATCGAGGAAGGCATCGATACACTACCACACCATGAGGACGATGCAGCACAGGTAGAAGCTTTTGACGATCTAAAAGACGAATTAGACCTGATAGATGGGTGGAGGAACACATTCCCCATTACGCTGGACTTCACTCATATGCACCGTCACAGGAAGTCCAGGCTGGACAGAATCTACATAAAACGAGACAGATTCAAGTACACAAGAGAATGGGAAATCGCTCCGAGTGGGATCTCGACGGACCACTACATGGTCTCAGTCCAAGTAGCGGGCGACGAATCCCCGAAAGTAGGTCCGGCTCAAAAAGTACTTCCTAAATACATATTCAGAGACACGGTCTTCCTGGAAGGAGCCAAAAAGTGGGGTAGAGAAGCCATGGACCGCATAAAGAAATGCAAGCTCCTGGGAAGGCAAACCGAAACTGAGAACGCCCAGACGATCAAAGCGGATTGGAAGAAGAAAGTCAGAGCACTCAGGCTCAAAAGAGCAGCCATAACAATATCTAAAATGCAGAGAGAAATCAGAGAGCTGAAGCTGGACAGAGACTTGGTGCTGAACGACCCCAACCTAACAACCAAGGACAAGATCAAAGAATCGGACATACTGGAAAAAAGACTGAATGAGTTGAAACTCAAAGAACATGCGAGATCCAAACACTCACTCAAAGTAAAGATGAGGATAGAAGACAAATTAATGACAAAAGCATGGTTTGAGATGGGCAAACAGCGTAAGCTCAGAGACCTGTTCTGAGTGCTAGACACGGGTAGAAGAGACCGTCAAGGCCATCGGATATACGAGAAAAACTCGTGCGGGATGGCGCGCGTGCTCCGGAAATACCACTTCAACCTACAGCTGGATGGCATAACACCAGAAAGTGAAGCGTCAAGGGAACACGACATCCAGTCCGTGATAGATGAAATAGACATCGATGTCGGAGTGGAAGCACTTGCGGACCTAGAAGGCAACTTACAAGAAGACGAACTGATCTTCGTCATCAAAAGACTGATGAACGGAAAGGCGGCAGGCATCGACGGACTTACATACGAGTTCTGGAAGATGCTGCTCGCAGAGTACGTGTCTGACTGCGCAAAGAAAAACAAGGATGCATTCAACGTAACTGAGTTCCTAATAGAGACATATAACGACATAGAAGTGTATGGAATTGTGCACGGAACAAACTTTTGCCAGGGATGGATGTGCCCTCTGTACAAGAAAAATGAATGCACAGACCCGGCAAACTATAGGCCGATTACCCTCCTGAACTCAGAATACAAGATAATGACAAAAATGATTGTGATATGACTGGGAAAGATTGCACCAAAGATCATATACAAAAACTAGGCTGGTTTCATACCAGGGAGGAACATTCATGACCAAGTAAAATTGGTAAAAACTATAATTGAATACGGTGAAACTACAGAAACAAATGGGCTGATAGTAGCCTTAGACCAAGAGAAGGCATATGACAAGATAGCCCATGATTATCTGTGAAGAGTACTACGCGCCTTCAAACTCCCAGGGGAACTGATCTCGACTGTAAGAATACTATATGAGGACGCAGAAACAAATATTATGGTGAATGGAATGCTAAATGAACTGTACAAAGTCACGAGAGGCGTGCGGCAAGGAGACCCAATGTCATGCATTATCTTTGACATAGCAATCGAGCCGCTTGCCTTGATGCTGAGACAATCAAACTTACAAGGGTTCACAATCCCAGGCGACCCGCTCCTAGAACGTCTAATTGCACAGCTTTTCGCCGATGACACAACCGTCTTTCTCTCTGAAAATGACGACTACGATGCCTTGAAAGCAATCCTAGACAAATGGTGCCGTGCAGCGAGAGCCAAATTCAATATAGCAAAGACGGAAGGCATACCGGTGGGATCTGCCGAGTACAGACTCGGCCTCCTCGAGACAAGGCAACTTAACCCGAATGCCAACCCTATCCCCGACGAGGTCAAGATGGCAGAGGACGGAAAAGCCGTAAGGGTTCTGGGCAGATGGCCGGGGAACATGACAAACGCTGCTGCACCCTGGGGGAAGATCGTCGACGACATAGATGGACGGCTGAAGACGTGGGAGACCCCACATCCCACCATGGAAGGCAGAAAGATAGTAGTGTCAATAATAGTTGGGGGCGTCACCCAGTACCTTGCCTTTGTACAAGGCATGCCTAAAGCAACAAGAGTGAAAGTCGAAAAGAGAATTCGGAAGTTCATATGGGCAGAGAAAAGACCGACTGTGAACGTCGAGATGATGAAGCTCCCGAACAACGAAGAAGGATGTGGCCTGCTTGACCTAGAAGTGAGAGATGAGGCCATGAACATAATGTGGCTGAAGTCATACCTTAATTTTGGGCCCGATAGAGCTGCCTGGGCATACTTCGCGGACGCGATCTTCGAGAGCCACGCAACAGACCAGATACAGATTGAGAACAGCCTCAAAACAAATATTTACCTACAATCCTGGGAGGCATCGAACCTCCCGGAAGACCTGAAAGCAATGGTAAAGGCAGGGAGAAAATATGAGGTCAGACTCGAAGGACTTGCCTTCAGCAGAGAGACCCTAAGAAGTATGCCAATCTGGATCCACAGAGAGGCTGAGCCGAGGATGTGACGTCTGCTACACTCAAAGGAGAGTAAATGTCTACAGAAGAAACATAAAGTACGAACAGTTGGGGATGCGGAAACCCTTGCAAGAAGGGGCATAGCAAGAAACCACCGCGGAAAATGCAGGTGCTCAGAGTGTATTCAAACAAGAAGAGAAGCAAGACAGAGGAGCGGGCAACAATGCACCCATACTGGGAAGTGCTATAAGAAGGCGGCCGAGCTGCTCGGCTGCCTACCCCAGAAGTGGAATCCCATGGAGGAACAACCGGAAGATTATGAATCAGCGCTGAGAACCATCGACAGAGAAGAGGAACCTCACACATACGTGTTCAACAGAAGAGTAACTGACCCCAGCGGCATAAGAGAGGTGTTCAGAATATTTACCGAGGGTGAAATACATAACATGCCCCCAAACGGAAGATCTCCGGACAATGCGTCCGCGGAATACGAGACGGTATACACAGATGGGTCTTGCATGAACAATGGCGATGAGGATGCCAGGGCAGGGGCAGGTGTATGGTTTGGAGACAATGATGTCCGCAACCAGAGCGTTCGGATTCCCCCAAGCATCGAGCAGTCAAATAACTCCGGCGAGGTGATAGCTGTCAAACTGACAGCGGAGGTCGCGAATAGAGACAAACCGCTAATCACAAAAAGCGACTCACGATTCTCTATAGAAGGATTAACAAAATGCCTGACGGCAAATGAAAACATAGGGTACATCGGTCTAAAGAGCCAAAAGCTACTCCAAGTAACTGCAGCACACCTGAGAGCACGCAAATCTGAGTCAGTGATCCAGTGGGTAAGGTAAAGGGACACGCAGGCGAAGATGGAAATGAGAAAGCTGATAGGCTCGCAGGAGTGGGCGCAGAAAGCGACGAATTCACCGAAGTCAACATGGACATCCCGCCAGAATATCGTATAACTGGAGCGAAGCTCCAATGCATGATCCAGCGATTGGCATACAGAGCAATCCGAATGAAAATGATGCAGAACAAGTCAAGGACATACCAGGATAGTATACACCGTCGAGCAACGGAAATCAACATCGAACATGCGAGATACGGAGCCCTAGATCTGAGCGGAAAGCTCCCGACGAACCGCGGGATCTGGAAGTCAATAAGAAACCCCGTGTTCAGCAAGCAAAACCCCTACTTCCTATGGATGTGCATGCACGAGGCATACAAGTCCGGTCCATACTGGCAAAAGTACTCAGAGGTTCGAGCGGAAAGAGCAATATGCCTGGAATGCGGTGAAGTCGAATCAATGGATCACATACTGACAAAGTGTAAGGCAAGAATGGCAAAGAGGCTCTGGCAAGAACTCGACATTCAGAAAACCAAACCTCGGAATGCTACTCGGATGCGGGCTCACAGACCTGAGAACAAGAGAAGGAAAACCAAAGCCAGGGGACATGCGCCTATACAAGATCATGATAATGGAGGCAGCATATTTTATATGACTGTTAAGAAACCAACGAGTGATTCCGGATGAAGCGACTGGCCATTTTGAGGACCCAGCAATGTGAAAAGAGATACAGAATAGATTCATGAGCGCCATGAATGAGAGACTGAAAATAAATATAGTGCAGACAAACAAAAAGAGATTCGGAAGGCATGCGATTTCGAGGCGAGTAGTCTTGAACATCTGAAGAGGTGTAATCTCAAATGAGAGAAACCTTCCTGAAGATTGAATCAGGGAGGCCGGAGTTTTAGTGAGTATGACGAGCAGCACAGAAAGGGAGGACAGAGGGGGGTAAAGGATATGGATATGCTTATGGTCTATGATATTTATTGGGAGTAGGGGGAGGGAGGAGAAGGCAAGGGGCTGCTGCAAGCCGAGTCCCACACATCATGCATAACGCATTTCTTCAGGGTGAGAGTTATATTAGAGATCGCAATTCCTCTTAACTACAAACGCGTTCGGTGTGAACGACGAGATTGGAGTACGGACGTACATTATCGCACCCAATCATAAAACATTTCCACAAAAAAAAAAAAAAAAAATGAGTCCATTGTCCATATACTGATCTAAAACAAAAAAAAATTCTTCTTTGTTATAAAGTGTTCAATCTTATCATTAATTTGATCGAACTTGAAATTAAGTGATGAATAGACGCGCTGCCATACTCGAAGTAAAAGTGAATTCCAAGGCTAGGAAGCATTTTCAGAGGCCTCTGCACCTCACACCACCTTCCTCAGACTGTCTGGGTCCCCTCAGCACAGTCTGGCATTGAGCAGTCATGCTTACAGTGTGTTGTGTCAACTTTCTCCAAATGAGCTCAAAAGCATTTGGCAATAAATCGCAAATCGCGCAATATCGAGCATAGTTTCCATGTTGCTGTTTCTACTCCCATGTCCCCCATGAGGTCCCGGACCCATCCTATGAGTTTGGACATGTTACACCATCATGTCATCGTGTAGTTACATCTTTTCTCCAAATGAGCTCAAATGCATTTGCGAGTAATTCCCCTTTTTGGACATGTAGCCTCATGCTACTGACTTCCTTTTTTGACCTACTAGCCTCAAAGCTATCTCCCCTATCTTGGGATGCTATCTCCGATCCCAGAAGCTGTCAATCATGACAGCATCTGTCAATCATTTCCAGAAGTCCACTTCTGATGCCATCTGTCAAGTTATCCATATCTCATCCATGTGACATGGGATAACTTTGACTTGGCCTTATTCCGCCCCAATCTCGGAGGTATTAGTGAACTCTTGATGTGATGAAATAGATTAACTTTAGAATAAACAATGAATTAAATACCCTAATACGGAACATCGCAAAGCTAAGTACGACGACAAAATCTACTAAGTCCGCAAGATGATCATCGTGTGGCGCAATGACCACGGACCCGTCAGATCTCGCTCTGGGGGATAATGCACTGCTACCACTGAGCATACCTATGACCCTGGCCTGTCATATCTGGCTCTAGCTCACTTGGGTTGTAGGACTGGGACTGGAAGTCGGGATGATATTGGAGTAAGGCAGAATGAGGATGGGATGGAAGAGTATTGGAGAGGGAGGGGTCGTCGGGAAGATCCCAGACCGCATAAGCATTGTTGCAGGTGACTGAGGCGCGAGGCTGTGTAGGACTGGGGTAGTGATGACCGGATCTTTGTGTGGTGTAAGAAACGCGGAGGTCATTGGATGGATGCACATCTCGGGAGCCTATGAGGGACTTCAATCGATCGATTAGCTGTCCCTTGTTGCCACTGTGACGCTGCTTTCGGAGGTCCAGAAGCTGCTGTAGCTGTGGGATGCACAAACCAACTAGCAGGCCCGGGTCAGCCTCCCACTGCGTGTCAAAGACAGCAGGATCAAAATTGGCATACTCACACTCGCCAGGGAGATGGTTCTGACTGAGGGCGACTCTTTTTCGTCTATTGATACAGTCAGAATCAGGAATGATGAGCAGTTTGTACTGCTACTCACTTTGCATCAGGTGCTGCCAATGCTCCAGAGCTCTTCCCGCCGCCGTAAGGATTATCGTCGCCGACTCGCTTCCGTTTAGACTTCACTGGCACACCCATAACAGCTGCCGTCTCTGTCCAGCTATGCTGGTTTGACGCCACTTTCTGCTTTCGAGGCAGTACCGGAAGGATGTCCGCCGTATTTAGGAAGGTGGTGAATGACCGCACTGCAGAGTGAAAAGACTCGATCTCGGGAGAGGATGGGAGCTGACGACAAGCCTTGAGAAGATGCATGATTGTTGATACATCCGAGAGAAGCTCGTTGCAGTGAGAGAATGAGTCATCCAAGGCAATGTAAGGTTGGGGTGAGGATGGTGTAGGTTCGAGACAATCCAGGAGTGTCAGACTCGAGGCTAGCTCCTCAGATGGAGGCAAGAAGTCAAGCGGTGATGAAGTGGGACTCCCCGTGTCCATCTGACTCGTGGGAAGTGTGTTTAGCTCAAGCTCTGTGGCTGAACTGTGTACACATTGGGCGACAGCAAGATGATGGCAGTGGCGGATCTCTGGAAACTTGAGACATTTGCAGACAACAAGTTCGAGATCGACGAGCCATTTTTGTCTAGTGTCTGACTGTGACTGAACAAAGCAGACGGTACCTGTAACCTCATCCAATGCTGTAACAGCTGAATCGGGTATCTGGGCTGCAGCTTCCTCGACGCATCTTTGTGCATCAAGCTCAAGGCTTTGGCCATGAACTCCACCCCACTGAAGATGATGGCGCTTGATGAAGTAGGGCAGCGCGTCGTCAATGAGTGTACTGAGAAGACAATCAACGTGTCGATTGCGCTTGCCCTTCAGAAACATCCCTTTGAGAAGATGATGCCATGCTTCCACAATCATGTTGGTATCACAGTTCGTGAGGACATCACGATCCATCCAATAGATACCCGACCAAAGCTGTGGCTCAGATAGCCAGTAGCGCTCCAGATACTCGGAGAAAGAGTGTGGCGCCATAGATTTGATCTGGTTCCAGTAAGCGTTGAATTCTCCTTGATTGGTAAGCCGGATCCATCTCCGACACTCTGCCCAGACATCTGGATACTCCGTGATAGAGAAGTGCTGTTGCCAAGCATGTAAGACATGCCACCAACAGAGTAGAAGGATAGATTGTGGAAACCAGCGCAGAATCGCGTTCATCTGACCGCGATCCTTGTCGGATATGAAGTAACGCGGTACAACATGGGGAGATAGGGAGACGATGATGCTGAGAAAAAGACCGACAGTAGCTTCCTTGGAGTTCGATGCGATCATGAACGCACATGGCATACTGTGACCCCAGTCATTGCAAGTCAATACAGAAAACAGCTTCATATTCTCATAATGCGTGATGTTGTGGGTTGCATCCATGCCAACAAACCCATTGTGGCCATACTTTTCCCAGCAATGCTTCTGGTACTCAGTCTGCACAACGAGAATGAACGCGTCCTCCGCCACACCAGACCCAGGTGGCAATGGATCAGCGGCGCGCTTCAGATAGACGTGGAATCCACGCGACCGGAGCTTTTCAGCCCAAATCTGGAGTGATGCAGAGTTCGAGCTGCTGAACCGTACACTTTCCGCCTCAATCTCCTTTTGCACCAAGTAAATATGATGCCTCTGGATGAAGTGACACAAATTTAGGTTGCTGGCTTCTCGAAGATTACGCCAGTTCTCTTCAGTGAAGATGTCCCCGCCTTGTACCTTTGTCAACTGATGGAGTAATTACTCGAGATCCAGGTATATCTTATGGGAATCACATACCACTGTCTCGAGATCTATACTTTTTTCAAGCAGTCGTCATATTTCGGACTTGACATGATCAGGAATACAAATATGTGGCACATTAGCCTTTCCTATGTCATGATTGTGGTCATGCTTGTTGTATGTTTCAAGAACAACAGAAGTGTCTGAGTAGGTCTTGATTGTCAGAGTACGCTGACAGCTACACTTCTTTGAATTAAATTTCCGGTTTCTCCATATACTTTTCTTGAGGTACGGTTTGTCTCTACCCGTTACGCCTCTTTCACAACGGAAGATTGTCTTGGTAAGCCAGTGTAGCGTGATTGAGTTAGGATGATTATGTGGGAGCCACTCAACCACACTCTCTTCCGTTTCTCTAGATTTCCAAGCATGGAAATCAGCCATACTGTCCCATTTCAGGCAGTACCCATGTGCAAGGTCATAGGCATAGGACCTGCACGCAGACGTGCTAGCCCAGGTATGAGAATCATCTGTGATTGTCTGTCAGATTGTTCCTTGAAGATGATAATTGATGTGCTTACCGGGAGTGGAATCAGATACGGCAGAGTTGTTCATATTTGGTGGGTAAGAGAGTCGGTGTGCGCCGGATGCTATGATGGAGCGGGAAGAGGCGGGATTTGGCAGACATCAATAGCGGGCGCCGCACGCCAAACAACGCGCGACGCGCATTGGATTACGCAAGGCACAGATAATTCATTATTTTCAATTTATTGTGATTAATGCTAAAAGCGGCAGGTGCCGCCTTTTTTCCAAACAGGGACAAGACTACTACCTCTGAAATTAGGGCGGAATAACAAAAGTGATAACTTTGTACTTTTCAAGGATCAATCTGTCATCATCTGACCTGGATCCAGTGCTGTCTGTCAGCTGATGCTGGGCCCAGGGCGCTCCAGAGTTGCGAGTTTGATCCTACTGTGCTGCAGCTTGCTTCCTGCCTTCATCTTCGCATTTTAGCTCTACAAGGTCTGTACACAGTGTTCCTCCAGTTCTGCTCACAGGCACTGATGCCTCTCGCACCTCAGGTGACAGATGGGTATAGGCAAGTTCATGCTTGGTCAGATGCTGATTCACCCGCTCATTCAGTTGATCAGAGACAACTTCTTGTCCCATTGAGGTAATGCTCCAAGTAAAACCTAATCCCAAGTTGATGGCTTGATTATACATGCGTTCATGCCGGTCAACATCTGAGACATGTAATGGATTCTTGGCACTATAGCTTTGTAAATTATGCCTTAAGATAATGATATGATATTGTCATTCAATTCATGAAATATTAATGAGGGAAGTAGGCATTTGTGCACCACTATCACGAGAGGAGGATCCTGAGGATGCAGCAGAAGTTCAAGGGAAAGCAGCTGTTAACATCGGTGCATAGAAGGGACTGGTAGTCAAGATTCCTAACGGTATGTTTCATTGGAGATCAGGGTGGTTACACCCAGCCTCACGACGTGCATTATCCTAATATGAGTAGGGATGAATGGCAATACTCCAATATTTGAAGAACCTAAGATGAGTACAGAGATGGAATTATGCGCTAGGCCCTTTTTGCTAAGCTCCTCAATTTTACTTCCTCTTCTATATCTGGAATTCCCTCTTCCATTCTTACTGCAGCTCCCTATCTTGCTCAACTCTCCTCTTTATCTAATCTTTTTGAGCATCTGCAGGAGACAGACAGACTCCGCAGGTTGTTCAAAGCAGATAAGGATGCAGATTCTGTTGCAGATGTTCTCCACTCCCCCTTCATCCTGATCCATTTGCCTCTTGCATGCAAGAACCACCTCTCCGCATGTCGGACTCTTACTACAGAGTCCAATTGGACTTGCTGCTTTAATGCATGATCTAGAGGGGTTCTTCTTGTTTACCCTCATTGCAACAAGGAGTTGGAGAAGTACAAGATTATTGTGGTGGAGATGTTCCGGGCTTCTGAGCCTGATCTTTCTTTTGCTATCCGCTTTGATCGTCAGACCAGAGAATGATATGCCAAGTCTCCTTTTGAGCTGCATGATCATTCACAACTTCATTTCCCTATGCTCTCTGAGATGCTTTGCTCTCAAGCTGGCCCATTTATGCTTAAGCGTTCTGTAGCTGATTCAGCTCATGAGTCTTCTTCCAAGCGTCAGAGGGTTATCTGCCAGAATTGCAATCTGGGGAAATGTCTCAAGACTCCTTGTCCTTTCAAAAGGATTCATGGCACCTGTTCTGAATGTGGTGGCAAGCATCCCGCTTGTGACAAAGGACAGTGCCTTATCCTTCTCAATGCCAGAAGAGCAGTTACTCATAGCAAGCAAAGTGTAGGAAGCGCAGGCTCAGCCTAGAAGCTTAGCTAGCACTAAGCCCAAAGCAGAAGAAGAGCAGTCTGTACCACACTTCAAAAGAAGCTATGTCTTTATTTTCAATGTATCATCAGAATTCAAAGCTCCTCTGAACATTTCTTTCACTTATACTGCTCTTTCACTTCCTACACCTTTTCAGCATATCTTGAATGATTCACAAATTCAAGCATCACTTGCTGCTGTTGCAGACTATATTCATGTAGACACTCCTTGTCTCAGAGTTTGGTATATTGCTTGAGAAGCTCAACTGGATTTGCAATTTGTTAGAAAGTGAAGAGCATATTTGTGCCTTAGTAGAATTGATCTCCTTTATAATAAGATAGCTTGTACTCTATATAGTTAGGCTTAAAATGTAGAGTGGCTCTTTTGATAATCTTACACCAGTTTCTGAGTGTTTTAGAGCGAGGCTGCAACAGTTCTCTCATTCAATGACAACTATAGAAAGCACAAGTCATAAGAGTAGCAAAAAGAAGATCATCATATCTGAATATAGTATTTGCAATGTTCACAAAAAGTTACAAATGAGAAGTACATAGAGAAGGTTTGTCTTTCACTGAATCTGCTCTGACTTTTTTAGCTCCTCTGATGGTAGCTTGAACAAGAGTAAAAGTATGAGCTTCAGTGAATGAAGGATAGAACTTCTTGAGAATATAATGTGTCTCAGATAGATATTTAGAACCAGAGACAATGAATTAAGAAGTATAGACAATATAGCAAGATAAAGTTTCTAGAGTAGGATCTAGAGAAAGCTTGTGATTGAGACAGAATCTAGCATAGTTTCTAACACTGGTAACATAGTTTTTACAAGTGAACTTCTCAATTGCATAGACTTGAAAATATAGTACTAAGTCATCTAGATTCTTCAAGTTCATAGATAGGCAAGAGAGATCAGTTCTTGGCCCATTTTAGCCTATTTTATCTATGTGAATCAATAAGCATTGGCTCAAGATCTTTAAAAAAACTCTGTTTGATTTTATAAAGAAAGCTGAAGTTGTGAGTAACACCACAATAAATGAGAACACTGAAAAAATGGACATGAGTATATAAATGCTGAACAGAGTACAGCTCTGTTTCACTAAGGACAATTCTTTATAAAGAAGCAAGGTCATATTACAGAAATTATTTATCAAAGAAATGGCATATATGCTTTATATAACAATGATGGGCAAGATGAAACAGTTCAAGATCTATTTTGTTATGTTTTATAAATGATACATGAAATACAATATAGTCTGAATTCTTAATTAAAGGAAAGAGGGGCTTGAACATGTTTAGTAAGCATGTGAGTTTATGCTGAATGATTAGTGACAGCTTAGAAGTCTGCTGTATTGTAGTAAATGAAGTGTTCATATATATTTATACACCTGAATCAGAGAATTAATTAATGATAGTAGACAAGCTATTTAAATGCAATCACATAACTAGATTAAAGATTGAAGCATTCTGAGCGGTGTCACAGTACGGAAATGTTTGACATGATTCCTTTACTGAATTAAGTTCAGTAGGTAGAAAGCTATTGAGATAGCTATGTAGCTGGTGAATGGAAGTAAACATGCTTGAGGGCTAGTCTGCTGCCTTGTATAAGAACTTTTAGGTACTTGAATGTACTTGTCTTACTTATTTGTCTTGCTTAAAGGCTAGTCTGTTACGTTGTGTAACTTCTAGGCATCTAATTCTAATACTTGTCTTGCTTGAGGGCTAGTCTGCTATGTCGTATAACTCCTAGATATCTAATTCTAGACATCTAATTCTTGCTTACTAATACTTGTCTTGCTTGAAAGCTAGTCTGCTATGTTGTATAACTCTTAGGCACCTAATTCTTGCTTACTAATACTTGTCTTACTGTTTGCTACTTTGTATAGCTTCTAGACACCAATTCTCAATACTTATCTTGCTGTGTATAAAAGAAGGACCTAACTTAGTCAGCAAAGTGTTGCTTGTTTAGACTTGAGAGCGGTCTCAAAGATCTTAGAGCTGTCTAATGACTGTTAAGCAGATAGTGTAAAATTTGGAGTATTTGCCTTTTTGAGACTGAGCTGCTTTTTATTCATATTCTTTTAGTACAGGCTATAAATAACTTCTTACTGACTATAATTGACTGTTTCTGACTGTGTATAACTTGTTTCGACTCATTCTGACTCAGTTTGACTCTTGTTGAGTCAGTTGAGATGGCTTGACTTATGTTGACTCATGGTGAGTCATTATGAGTTGTGCTGAGTCATTCTTGAGTCAGTTCTATTAATAGAGCAGAACGTTCATATTTAAATTAGAAAGTGATGATTATTCTTAATGATTACTTTTGTACTCTGTCAATGAAGATTTTTTATGTGGTGACATTCATGAAGTATGAATAAATTTAATTGTCTTCAATCATTATTTTGACAGAATATAAAAGTACAAACATCAAGAATAAATCAACAATAGTTATTCAACTTTCGTGTGACCTAATTAACTCTCATATAACTGTACTCCACCAAGTTTCTTTTCCTGTCTCTGCTTGCTTGTCCATAGCTTTCTACAAATATAATGGGACTTGCTGCCAGACGGCAGAATTGATCTGTCTTTGTCTCATCTGTCGCTAATATCGGAAACAAAGGAACTGATAGAGAACTGCGAGGAGTCGAGAGTTTGTTGTGGTGGTAGGTTCATCAGCGACAGTGCAGCTACTGCATATGAGTATGGCGATTCCTTTGCAATCCTGATAGAATCCATCAATTCTAAAATTTTTCATTTTGGTGCTGCTATGTTCATAGAACTAGGGTCCGATAGCATGTTTTGAATAGATAATGGTCAGAAATAACTGGCGATTGGAAAAATAGACTAAGTAGTCCATCTCGATCTTATAGGTGATTTCTGTATGCAGACGCTCTATTTCAATGTAAGAAGAAGGTCCGCTGATCACAAAAATATAAGGGACAGCATGTCTTATAATGATCTCAATCTCTTGTCGAGAGAAAGAGGAGGAAATGATATCATTTGTTAAAGTAGTGGCAGTGTCTGACGCAAGTAATCTAGTGGACTCATTACAGGCATAATGTACATATAGGCGTGTATCATTTACAAGTTCATCATAAAATGGATTGACGAGGTGATCTGTGCTGGCAGTAACTCAAAACATAGATGTAAGTTTGAAGAGTGTTTGTGCCATCTTAGGTGATAATTCTGGCAGAACGAAGCAGTTAAATTCATGTAGACGCACAGCTGTGAGGAATTTAAGGAGTTGGAAAGGTACCCATCGCTAGTATAAATAGATAAATGCCTTTTTATATGAGAGAGGGTTCGACAGTTGTTATGATCATTCTTGTCAAGCGAGTGAATATCATTGGGAAGGCGCATACCTCGTTTGGTTCTTGAGACTCTTCCATAGTGATTTTCTCAGTTGTTTCCGTTGTTTGCCTGTTTATGAGACACAGGAGGCATCGAAATATGGTGCTGGTAATGGACATGATAGTGATACGATGATGAATTTCCCAAGTCATTTTGACTTGCTAGATACAGGGCGCATAATGTTCTACGTAATTTTAACTTATTTTTCCATGAATAGTTTATCGAGATCCGCATTATGCATCGCTGAAACCTTCATCCATCTTTTGAGATTTGATGTGACTCTCACATTTGGCTCCATCCCTAAAAACAGCTTCAAATGCTCATTGGCAATGACAATTCGCTGAAAGGAATGATAGGCGAACTGAAGAGTGTCTTTCAGACACTGAATATAGACATAATGGAAGTCTTTGTTTTGTCAGTGATTGATGTGTATAATGATGAAGTTTTCAAGACGGTCGCTGAAATAAAGAAGGTTGGTGCACAACCCATGAGTTGCGACAGTGCATTCTAGGAGGAGCTTTTCTAGTATTCTGTCGTAAACATAGTCTGTGATGATATAACGTGCATTCAATTGTGACAGCAGCACAAGCATTAGTTAGATATACATAATGCTAAGAAGGAAAAAGCTGTAAAGCTGTTTTTCGGTGAGCTTAATGTCCCTCTTGAAGACTTCATGAATAATTATGTCATTGGGCTTGTGTGGATTATAGATGATCTCGGCATTTTTGCTAATTCGGAATGCATGCATGAGCCCGTCAATTGGTTCTAATTGCGTATGACTGAAGAGGTCAGTTCTGCTGTTTCATTAATATGTGAATCTTGTCTGGGGAATGGCTGACCGACAATTCATATTTATAGGAGAACTCAAATTTTGACATGACAACTCTTAATAAGTTATGAGTGTATTGATTACTCATCCTCAGCGCTTATATTACTTTCATTATCGGTTTTCTCGGGTGTCTGATTTTTGATGAAAACATGTTCTAGTCCATCCTTCAAAAGCCTTATCAGTCCCTTACATTGAGTAACATACGGTATTATGTGAAAGTCTGTAATGAGGTCCTGAAATTCAGTTTCATCAATTTTAGCTAGTCGGTAATTTCCTCTTTGAGATCGATAGTAAACCACATACAGCCTTAAGTACCTCAGGTTTGTTTTCTTGTTGACTTAGTAAGATGTCGTGTATCAAATGTCTCTGATCAGTATTAGATCTTCAGGTTCATATTGCTGTTTTTATAAACATTGCCAATATTTTTTATTAAACTGTTTATAATTTTGTAGTCAGTTTTTCTGAAGTGTTTAAACAGTCTTAGATATATTTTCTTCTCTTCTTTCTAACTGCTAAATATATTTTTCTAAAAGCTTGGTGATAAAGAGATTGATTGGAAAAATGATGTCAAAGCACATGAAATCTAGAAGATTTACAGGTAATACTGATTCTATTTTGTGTAAAAAGTAGTATGATGAATATCCCATTATTGAGTTGACTATGATGCAGTCTGCAAATAAGGCCATTTAAAACTTAGTGTGCCATTGTTTGGGTACCCTAGTTGTGGCATCCTTGTTATATGATCATATAATGGCCTCTCTTGATATATAGTGTTCTTGTTTTATTTGTCCATTAGCATGTTTGTTATATGGAGTTATGGTTACATGAGAAATTCCTAAGCGGGCCATTAATTGCTGAAATGCTTCTTGGACTTTGGCGTCATTATCTGTGATTACTTTACCAATTACTTTATATCGACAATAGATGTCTTCTTTCAGGAACTTTGTTATGACCTCTGCTTTAACTTGTCGTAATACTTGTGTTTCTGTAGCTTTAGTTAAATCGTCTTTTATAGCTACTATAGCGATATATCTTACACTTGATAGCATGAACATGACATCTAGAAATACCTTTTACATAATGTGAATTGGTCGGAAAATTGTAAGTGGAATTTTTATTAGGTTTCTAATCTGGTATTTATAACAGAAGATAATGCAGTTGTGCATATCTTTTTGCATGTATGGTCAGTAAAATCTTTATCGCAAAAACTCCATTATAATATGAATTTTATGGTGTTCCAGTTTATCGTAAGCTCATTTTAGAATTGTTGATTGTGATTTTGAATCAAAGATTACTTTAATGAGTTGGTTTTGTTCATTTCATTTATATATTCATCTGTTTTTAATAAAGAATTGCAGTGTCTTTTTAATGAAACACTTTCTGACTTGTATAATTGAGAATGCTTAACTTATTTACAACTAGGAGCTTTCTTCGCTATTTAGATATTTGAATATCTTGCTCAGGTCTTTGTCTATAGTTGCCTGTCTATATATTTCGAATTCTTTGTTTGGAGTCTGAATGGCTTTAAGCTGCGCGTCTAGTTGATCATTTTCTAGCTGATAAATATCTGAGTTAGAAATAAGCGATATCAAAGCTATGTTGTCTAGCCACTCATCGTTTTCATGCTGATGCTCGTTTGATTCTTCTTCTGAAGCAGGTTTTCAGCAAGACAATCCATCAGGCTTTTTAAACTGTGTGACTAGCACATATTCTAACTGGAAGTCGAACATTAGTATTCCTTATATCCACTGATTAATGACTACAGTAGATTGCAAATCAGGCTCATTGAACATTCCTTTAATGTACTTGGCATTCATTTCAACTATAAAAGCTGGTACGCTGATTAGGTATATTCTCTAGTGTCGCAAGGCTTGATATAACTTATATAACTCCAGTTTTGGTTATGAGTATTTGCTTTCTGTAACATTTAATAGTAGTGATTCATATTTAGCTGGCTGTCGTATTCCTCAATTATCTTTTTGTAATAGGATTATTCCTATTGCTATGAAACTTGTGTTTACTGACAGTATAATTGGGTTCTTAGATTTATAGTCTATTGTCCGTAATGCTAGTGCAGTTGAAACTTTGACTTTCAGAATCTCGAATGCTTAATTTCGTGCGTTTGTTCAGTCAAAGTCTCTGTTCACTCTTGTTAATTCTGCGAGTGGTCTTACTTATAATGAATAGTTTTCTATCCAGATACACACAGTTTTACTCTTGTATTGTCAGACTACAAAGTAGGACATACATATCTTACAAGACTCATTTAACTGTCTGCGTGTATCTTTACCTATAGATGACTCAGAGTTACGGCAACAAATACTAGAAACATGTATTCATCTCAATCCTTTAAAAATAATTCAAGTTGAGATCAGCCAAATTTATTTGGTCTATATTCTAACTTGGCAGATCTCGATAAATCTTGACTCTTTGATATTCAATGTTATTCATCATAGAAATTATATATCATGCTTTCATATAGTATCAGTACATTGGCTGAGGACTTTGAGTTTTCCGAATGAAAGATTTGGTAAAAGAACTTCTGCTATTTTCATTAATTTTTTGCCGAATTTTATTAAAATTTTCTTTTAAGTTTTTCATGAGTTTTTTGGTGAAAATACTAGTAAAAATAAACGTAGAAAAATAATGTAGAATGCAATCTGATAAATAATGATTTTTCACGATTATTTTAATCTCAAAAATATAATAAAAAAATGTAAAACAAAGTCTGAGATTTTTTGGACTGTTTTTCAGTGAAAATCATGATAAAAATATAGCTGAAAATGAGGTGAGAAAATGGAAACAGAGAAATATAAATCAGATCTATACATCATTATTTACTAGTATTTATGTCAGAAAAATTGAAATAATATAATAAATTCAAAAAATCTCTATAATTAGCATAAGTCATTTATATATATAGAGTAGGTGTCATGATTTGAATAAATAAAATAATATTAAAGTTAGTTCATGATAAGAGCAGATTAAACCACAGATTAATGATGAAGTTAACTAGATTGACGGCACATTAGCAGGATTGACCGTGAAATAAGGAAATGGTTGACAGATAGAATTGATCACTAATTAATGGTGAGGTTAACCAGGTTGACAGCAAGGTTGATCAGATTAATGGTGCATTAGCAGGTTAACAACAGATTGACGGAACATTAACAGGATAGACTGTGGATTGACAACTGGTGAACAGCAAGGTTGGTCAAGTTAACTGCACATTGACAGGATTAATCACAGATTGACAAGATCGACGGCCAGGTTGATCAAGTTAATTGCGCATTAGCATTAACTTCAAAATGATTGATGATACATTGTCAGGATTGACCAAAGATTGACGGCGAGGTTGACAAGGTTGACAGTGAGGTTAATCATATTGATGGTGGATTAGCAGATTGACAACAAATTGACAATATATTGACAGAATTGATCATGGATTGACAGTAAGGTTGACGGAATTGACGGCGGGTTAACCAAGTTGACAACGCATTGACAGAATTGATCGCAGATTGACAACAAGACTGACCTGGTTGATGATGAGGTTGACGAAGTTGACCATGGATTGACAGAATTGACTATAGATTGACAACGAGGTTGACAATATTGACGGCAAAGTTGATCAGATTGACAGCACATTAGCAGGTTGACAATGGATTGATGATACATTGACAGAATTGACCATGGATTGACAGTAAGTTTGATGGGATTGGCGGCGAGATTGACCAAGTTGACAGCGCATTGACAGGATTGACTGCAGATTGACAACAAAATTGACCTGGTTGACGGCGAGGTTAACGAAGTTGACTGTGGATTTACAGGATTGACCATGTCAATCCCGTTGTCAATCTGTGGTCAATTCTGTCAATGTGCCATCAACTTAGTCAATCTGGCCGTCAACTTGGTCAACCTCGCCATCGACCAGGTCAACCTCATTGTCAATTCACGGTTAATCCTGTCAATGCGCTGTCAACCTGATTGACCTTGCCGTCAACCTCGTCAATCTTGCCGTCAATTCATGGTCAATCCTGTCAATCTCGTTGCCAATCTGTGGTCGATCCTGTCAATGTGCCGTCAACCTTGTTAGACATGTCCACAATTACATAATCGAATATATTCGTATTCGTGTACATGAATATTCGCTCCTTCAAGTCTCATAATTGTTATTCATGAATATACTTTTAATCATATTTGTTGAACATGATTATATTCGCGAATAGCAAATACAGTCAAGAGTATATTCATGAATATTCACGATTATTTGAGTATAATGCAGTCAATCTCACCTTTAAGTTATAATAATAGTTACTGAATAAGTTATAAGTCATGCAAACAGTATATAAATGATAATGCAATTACATTTGATCTCAAAAATTCAGTATCATCATATATTCATGAATAAGTTGAAGATTATTTCAACTTGAAGTTTATAATCTATATTTGTCAACTTAATCTTATTCATGAATATAATATATTCGTCATATTCACATTCATGAATAAGATTACGAATATATTCGTGAATATTCTTTCTTACTCTATATTCGTGGTCAAGTCTAAACCTTGTCAACCTTGCTGTTAATCCACGGTCAATTCTGTCAATGCGACGTCAATCTGTTGTCAATCTACTAATGCACGATTAACTTGATCAACCTGGCTGTCAATCTTGTCAATCTTGCTGTCAATCTGTGGTTAAGCCTGTCAATGTGCAGTTAACTTGGCCAACCTCGCCGTTCACCAGGTCAACCTTGTTGTCAATCCACGGTCTATCCTGTCAATATTCCGTCAATCGGTTGTTAATCTGCTAATGCACCATCAATCTGATCAATCTTGCCGTCAACCTGGTCAACCTCACCGTTAATTAGTGATCAATTCTATCAATATTTTGTCAATTGTGTCCTTATTTCACGGTCAATCCTATTAATATGTCGTCAATCTAGTCAATCTCATCATCAATCTGTGATTTGATGTGTTCTTATCATGAACTGACTTTAACATTATTTTACTTATTCAAATCATGATACCTACTCTATATATATAAATAACTTGTACTGATTGTAGATGATTTTTTGAATTTATTATATTATTTTAATTTTTCTGATATAAATAATAGTAAATAACGATGTATAAATCTGGTAAAATATTTCATTTTTGTGTTTCCATTTTTTCACCTCATTTTCAGCTATATTTTCACCATAATTTTCACTGAAAAACAGTCCAAAAAATCTAAGACTTCGTTTTACACTTTTTCATTATATTTTTGAGATCAAAATAATTGTGAAAAATTATTATTTATCAGATTGCATTCTACATTATTTTTCTACATCTATTTTTACTAGTAATTCACCAAAAAACCAATGAAAAACTTTAAGAGAAATTTGAAAAAATTTTCGACAAAAAATTAATGAAAATAGCAGAAGTTCTTTCATCGGATCTTTTATTCGGAAAACTCGAAGTTCTCAGCCAGTGAGTATAAGATGAGGGTCAATAGACACAAATTTATATATAAGAAAATTAAATTATTATCTATATAAATGAAACTATGTAATACTGAAAGTGAAGGAAGACCAGAGGGAATGACTAGAGATGTTCATGATAAACCATTTTAGAATTAAAGACGGTCTAAGATGAATAAGAAAATCTTAGCTCAAAGTCATTGCGTGACTTTTCATTGAAATGCCTCTTGCTTTACCACTAAAATCAACAGAGTATAGCAAGTATATTTTCATAGATGGAATCAGTACTTTGTTTCATGTATCTTGCCAATGCTGCATGTCGAAAGCTTCCAAATTGGAAAGCCCATCACCATATCATCAAACATCAACATCTATGCTCATCATATTTGAGACCAGCTACCGTAACTGTTGTGTGCAGTCGTACATGTGGCATATGCTTCTTCGAAATGTCTGGCAGCAATGAATTGATGATAGAGATGGAGTTGAGGCAGATTTACAGCAGCTTTAAACTGATCTGATCATTCTGTATGCTCTCCGAACAAAGCACTATCTTTGTGAATGCCCAACTGTCGCAAAACACTCCCAACTTGAACTTTTGTGGAAGTATGCTAAAGATTCTATGCATTATCATGCGAAACCGATGAACAAAATTCCGTCTGCTATTTTCTCCTCTTCCCAGTCGTACTGAGACCAAATCAAAGATTATTCTCAAATTCTTTCTTACCTTGAGTTCTAATACTTGCATAAAATGCCGCTATTGATTCATACATGCAACATTTCGGTATAGACAGTCTCATGATTGGATGCAGTCACTATCAAAGTGAATCGGTCGATGTACATTTCTTGCAGAGCTTTTGCAAATCTGGATTCCAATGTGCCTAACTCCATCCTACCATCATCAATGAGGATCTCTTTTAGAGACAGCATACTCAGACCATTGCTTGACAAATTCGAATGAGGACAAATTGATTGTTTATTAATGTTAACGCGAATTGATGACCACCTCAGCCAATCAATTCGCGATCGTTTGCAAATATTGGACATTTCAATCTGCAATAAGCTGAAGTAGCATTGTCTGCTTAAGAACTACTGTACTTTCAAGTACTTGTACATAGGTAAGTAAAAGAATATAAAGACTGTACTATACATACAAGTGACAAGAAAGTCTGGTAATTAAGAGATGACCGTGTATTATACTTTTACTATATGACTAGTGTCAAAGCGGATCAGCTGAAGCCTCCATAATGGCAATCACATTATCCAAATTGAAAAAGGGAGTGTTGGACCACGACGCGACTGCCATCTTCTTCCGAAATATCTGCGAAGACATAGAATGTTGATTTCAACTAATCTGGTGCCGCTTTTCAGAAAATGAGCGCTCACCGCTGCAAGATGTCGCAGGAGCTGAACAGTACTGTGTAGTCTCTGTCTCGCAATCAGCTCTAGAATTGTCACTGTGAAATGTGAGACATACTCATAATTGTCTTGTCGTCTAGTTCCCATGCCTCCGCATCTGTTTTTCTGATCACGGCTTCATGTGCTGTTTTGGTCTTTTTGCACAGTCGTGACTGGTCTACCAAGGCTGGATTGGAAGCCTGTCCTGGTAGTGAGGGTTGTTCATTTCTACAGGTGAGGATGAGAGATCCTAGAAGTGTTCTTGGAGTGGAAGAAGCTCAAATCTGATGATTTCTAATCATAAAGTAAGGAGACTATTGAAGGATAAGGAATGTATGTTTGTGAAGGCCATTTAGGCAGTGAGATAGTGGTAGAGAATAAATGAATGCCAAATTTATTCGCAATTCGGTGAATGGTACGTAAATTCTAATTCGAACAGATAGATCATTCATCCAAATACCTATTTGGGCCCGAATTATTTGAATGCAAATTGGTCAAGTGACGGTCTGAGCATGCTACTGCGACAATCCATGATCAGATGAAGGGTGACGTGGTGCACACTGGAGAGCATAGTTTCCAACACAGAGACCAGACCTGCCAAATCATTCCATCAAACCCTGACCTCCAAGGCATGCAATCAGACACACATTTATCTGCCTTCATTGTTATAGCCTGTATATGACAGTCAATGAAAGAAGTTTAACGGCGTAAGACTGTGTGTATACCTTTAGCGAGAATGGTCAGGTGCTTCAGTGAGACTGTATTGCATGCCAGCATGTCTCTCAGGAAGTTATCGCTGAACGTTGTGGTCATGCTCATGACAAAGTGTTCCAGTCGCTTGACACTCACTTTCAAACACTGAACCAATCCTTCCGCACCATCTCTATTAGACTGGCTGTATCCTCCAGTCATGGTGTTGATGAGACAGAGAGTTCTGAGGTTGCGCAATGCTTCAGGGAGGGACTTAATTGGACAGCTGCTGAGCGATGGGCTAAAATATCAACCACCGTGAACAAAATTGAACATATTGTCCTGTATTGCTAGTTCTTCCAGCATCCCAAGCCTTCTGAGTAGCACCAGCAAAGCACCTACATTGGGAGAACACTAGAGAACGTGAAGAATTCTAAGGTGTGGAAGGCGTAAGGGTCAGAAGGCATGGATAGCGTTGGGTTGTAGTCTCTAAACCAGCTTCACTGCATGAAACATACAATATTTATGCCGGAAATATGATAAAAAAATATAAAATTTATTTAGCATTTTTTAACTTAAAAATGATAAAAATGTCATAAAATTGAATAGAAATATGCTAAATATATACTATACTTTGGTAAATTCAAATATATTTAGTATATTTTCATCTCTTTTATGATATTTTTATTATTTTTCAGCTGAAAAAATGCTAAATAAATTTTACATTTTTTTATCATATTTCCGGCGTAAATATTGTATGTTTCATGCAGTGCTTGAGAGTTGGATTTCTGATGAGTCTGGTGTTTGAGAGGGGGTGTAGTCTCTAAAGGTCATCTTGATGATGTTCAAGATGATCTCAGCGACATCGAACAACCTGGCAACAAAAATACCGACTGTTGTCAGATCTATGCCTGGACCTTCAAAGATGACTTTTTAAATGTAGCAGTCATACTTTGATAGTAGGATGTCATGCTAGAAGAGACGTTCATGATGAAATCAGCGGCTTGGGTTTGGGTGGCCGAAGGAACATGCATCAACTTACTCTGCGGTATGACCACTCCTGTAAGTCCTGAGGTCGCATGTCTTCGACAGGAAGTATGATCGGTAGCGTGAACAATGGGCAGCACCACAGAATACGTCCGCCTGTTCAGTGTCGAAAATGACACTATGCTGTTGCCGTCCTTAATTTCATCTGCAATTTTTTTGAGGATTTTGTTGAGCAAGGCTGCTCGCAAATGAGTTGGTCAGGGAAGAAAGTTGCTGCAGAGCAATGCACCATCATAAAAAAACCAACTGTATGTTGTCATTATGGTGGCAGGAGAATGGAAGGGAAGGGTTGTTGAAGTTTGTAGATCGAATGTATATGACAATGACATCGCCAACAGTTATTTACTAGCCGGGAGAACATTAGCCCTTGCCATCAGCGGTATCATGTGTGGTTGAGAGCAGTTGTGTCAAAGATGCTAGCAGCATGAGGTCATAGCGTTAACGTCAGGCTGCGAGTCTACCAGCATTGGCAAGTAATACCACTGGCAGCATTTGTGTACTGTCAGAGCCTATAGTAATTACATTCTCAAAAGTGATAGTTTCAGCCACTATGTTGTTCGGTGGCCAGCACTTGCAAACAACTATATAAGTCGGACTGGAAGAAAGGAGATTGATGAGACAAGACTATTGTCAGCTAATACCATGAGTTGCATCTGCATACTTGTGGCGCTGTGATAGGTCAATACTAACTTCTGATCTTGTAGCAGGAATGACATTGTCTTCAAGTTTTGGGTCTGAATGACTTGCGGTGGTGATGTGGATTGGAAAGCTTAATGCAAGAAGTACTATGTAAAGTATGCTTCTTGAACAAGCGGTTCTATAAATGTATGAGTCACCATTTGTTACTTGCTGCATTCACCTCATTCAGACTATCGATACTAGATTACTGGTTTGTAGGCAATAATGGCTGTCGTACTTCCATCAAAAGTTCAACGATCTAAGCAACAATGAGAGAGTCACGACGAGAGTAATGTGTTTGCCTTTGGTGATTGCTCTGGCACTTTGCCATAGGCCCTCACTGACAGATAATGTCAGAATACATCGTCGCTGTGAAAAGGCTCAAAAGTGGCCAATTGAAATACTGGCTCAAATGGAATGGATATCCGTGGGCTGAGAACACATGCGTGGTACAACAATTCAAATGAATTACAGCTACTGATTACACCATGCAGATGGACCTTCAAAGAGAATCTCAGCTTCCAAGCAATTGGTGCTGTGGATGAATTCATTTGACATATGAAAAACTACAAGGATTTGATCCTGAATGAGTTGTCAACCACTCCAGCTAGAACCGACCAGCATTAAATCGGTGAGTGTATGCCCTAACCCAATAGGTCGTTACTCATAGCATTAGGAAAGATGACCAGATTGCGGCATATCACGACTGTCAAGTAAAAGAAGAAGAATGAGAGAAATCTTACCGCAAATTCACAAAGGCTTCAGAAGTATCTCAATTGAAAGATTGCAAGGAAAGGTTCTATGTAGGAGAAACGGGGTGGAAAAATGTGGTGAAAGCAGGAGAGTACGACGCAATGGCAAGCTTGGATTGGGACTGGCCACTTTCACCATTGTCAGATCTACCAGAGGAGCACGAGACATGGTAGCAAATCAGTTGCATTAGTTTTGCAAATAATGAGAATTATGGATAAGTCAGAGATCGATCAGGACATTCAAGCATTACATGCAGGAGATGTGGTACAATAAATAATTGTACAAGTCGGTAAGCTATAATAAAGTAAGGGCGAATGACAGCAGTACAGTTGCATAGCAAGAAAGTGTGGCGTAGGAGTACAAGAAGGTGAATGACTAAGATAACAAGATGATTGTAGCAATGGATATGCTACAATGGATTGGGCAGAAACGGGTGCAGGTGAGTTGCATAGAAATCTTCAAAAGAGAATACTAATAAGTTTTCAGTTGATCAGAATGGAGCAAATGCCTAGACAGGACAAACCAAGATAAGAGCCGGGGAGGAGGACTGAACAAAGGGTCTGCTGAGAGAGTTTTAGCTTCGAGAACAAACTCTGCTGGTGCACCCATAGGACAATTTCACAATATTCAGCTCAAGACGGTGAGTTCAGTCGGATGAAGAAGAGACGCGTGGCGAGGTTCTATGAGGCAGGAGGAGATTTGCCTGGCGTTTGAAGAAGGGGTGTAAGTCGCGAGATCTGGCAGGATGAAAGAGGAATAGAAAAGTGAGCATGCTGGCTCAAGGAGGCAGACATGCAGTGTCCCAGGCCAGGATTGGCCGGCGTCAGGTTAGTGAATAGCCCGGGTCAGCCGGGTTTGGCCGGATCTCGGGTCCGGGTGTGACTCGGGCCGGGTATGGGTCATGATCTCAGGACCCGAGGTCAACCCGGGAACCCGGATAGACCCGGATTTAATTGATTTTAGGTGCACGCACTGAAATTCTGAGGCATACAAGACCCGTAACCCCATCACCCATGTACCATTCAAATCGTCTCATTGAGTAGTACAGTTCTGGTGTTTTGATCATGAGAAATGGTGCTAATTTGAGCAAGATATGAATATAGTTTGTATTTTTACTAGTCTGTTTTGCTTTTATATATTCATATCTCAATCAGATCAGCACTATATTACATGATCAAGAAACCGAAACTGTAGTGTTTAATGAGACGAACATTTCGGTATATGGGTCCGATGCCTCCAGAGTTCAGGATACCACGTTATATCCCAAACAATGCTAAATCTCCGAAAATGCGTAATTTATTGATATCTTGGGCATATGTGCACCGTTTTACATGGTCTAAGAGACAATATTGTAGTCCTCATCAAGACAAACAGATTGATACCTGGGTTCAAGTTGATCTCAGCATGTGGGACCGTGCTAGAGCACAAACGGTCAAAACCCGGCCACTGACTCGGTTCAGACCCGGACCCGGGACCTCGGGTGCTGGGTTTTGCCGGGTCCGGGTCGGGTCACTTCTTTGGCACCCGGACCCGACCCGGACTGTACACTACATCAGGTACGTCAGGTGGATAGTAGTGCGGTGGAGGGGCAGAGCAGAGTGTAGGGGGTGGTGAGTGGCAAGGATAGTGGTAGAGTGTGTGAACAAGCAAGATGATGTCGCTTGTTTGCATGCATCCATTCTCAAAGACGCTGACAAAGCATTGCAATCTGTTGGCGCACTGCAAAAACAATGATGGGCATAGATATGTCTGTCTAGTGATGAATGGCAAGGTAAAAGGTTTGAGGACTTCAAGAAGGATTTATTATTTATTTTACATCATAGATTGTCAAAACAGCCAAGAAACAAATGTATTTCATTGTTTTCTGCTAAATACTTGGCACTGGACACGTCAGAAGACTGTGAGCAACGAACGACGCAATGGTGTTGATAAAGCAATCATGCATTGTGCGTCGTGACATCAACAAATGTGCCGGTTTTTTCGTACGTCGCAATTGATTTTGATATGTGCAAATTTGATCCCAGAGCAGAGACATTACAAGATAAATACATGAGGAACCAAGGCCGGCGCAGATACATGACTATACATGGACGTAGATCTATATTAATATGACAATAATTATTTGAAATGTGTGTGGGTGGTAACATGTTGATGAGCAATGTGTGGGATGCAAGACATGTACATAGTTTGAGTACGGGAAATGAGTGTGTGTAAATTTTTTGAGCATTAGTTGGCCGGTGCCGAGAGATACGGTGGATGTGATGCGAGTGGGCGTCGTGCGAGTAGACGTACAAGAAGTGTGTGAGAAGGAACTAGACAACCAGTGGATGAGCGGGATCATAAAATAAAAGACACATGAAAGAATGTATCGAGTGAATCCGTCATAACAGACGGCACCACAGCTAAGTCACACAACGAGTGAAATAAATGTGTGGGAACACCGAGTTGGTATACGCATAGACAAGCAGATAGCGGGTGTGATGACGTCGAAGAATGTCAAGTGGTGTATGCGTGGGTGGGCAGATGGCTGGCGGAATGACGTTGAAGGACACTGAGTGATATACGCATGGGATGCCCAGCGATGAAGACGCCAGCGGCAGGAGAGCGAGAGAGGGTGAAAATTTTGAGGCTGCGGGAGGTTCTGGAACGAATACGCTAGGGTTTGAAGGTCCGGTTCTTAAGACCGGTAAAGACCGGTGGACTGGACCGGTCACATAATCAGTCCAAAATGGACCGGTCCATGATTTGGACCGGTCCTGGTCCTAGGTCCTATGCCAATCCTAAAACTTGTAAGACCGGTAAAGACTGGTCCAGGACCGGTTTGGACCGGTCTACTCAGGGTCCAATCAGGACCAGTTAAATGTCCTCTAAAATGGTCATTATTCAAGTTTTCATGGTAAACTTACCTCTGCTTATATAGTTTCATGGTAAACTTACCTTACTTATATACTTGTATATTCAACTTAGCTCTATTTCTTCTCTCATAATTAAAGATCTCATCTTATAATGATTAGAATACATTATGAAGTCCTAAGTAATCACAAACTCAACTGTTATATACTGTCTGACATACATAGCAAACTTGTAATATGGTAAACTTATCAAAAAATTTGCGAAAATATAATTTTGAGCTGGTAATGGTTTGGACCGGTCTTGGACCGGTTCAGGACCGCAGACCGGACTGATTAGGACCGGTTTTTGTGGTCCTAACCAGTCCGGTCCTCAGTCCAGCCAAATTTAGTAATTTGCTGGACCGGTCCGGTCCCGGTCCATGACCTCTGAGGTCAAAAGACCGGACCGGACCGGACCTTCAAACCCTAGAATACGCTGTGCCAACCCAAATATTCACCAGCAGGTGCATGTGTAAGTGCCAGCGCTCACAGCCCGGTGCATCCATGAAATGGGCCGAGTGTGCTGGCGGAAGGAAAGAAAGCGTTTGAGCGGCCCATCAGTGATGTGACACACCTATCAGTTCTAAATACGGGCTAAATTGTCTGCTTGCCACCATGTGTAATGCAGTCCCTGTTAACATTGAATTTGAAAGGTATATTGAGAAGTTTTACAACAGTATAAGAGAAAGAGACAGCATAAGTATGATAAAAATGACTATAAAGTAGCATAAATGCAATCAAAAGCTGATTGATCATGATTGATCAAAATGTCATAAAGCTAGAGCAGTCTACCAGCCTGTGTAGCTAGTGTGTATTCAATGGTCCAGCTATCTAACTAAGTCACTCCAACTGAAGCTATCATTCAATTGATGGTTGACTAGCTACACAATACTACTAACTGACCAACACTAAATATAATCACATTTGTAATACACAAGTTGGTTAAATTCTTGGTCTCCATGTAAGCTAACATCTTAAAATTACTACACATATTAATTTAGATATCTAAAGATTGAGTTTTAGTATTATCACAAAAAGAGGATAAAATAGAACAAACATCTGTTTAAATCATGAATATTCAGATGTAAGTCTTATACTCAGTTTTCTAACAAAAGTAGGCATGTTTCATGTATAGATCTAAATTCATTATATCATTTAATTAAAAAAGTGATTGCAGACAAAAGTTCACATTGTCAGCCTGCGTCTTTTAATATAGAAACCTGATTCAAGTTCTTAGTAATAAATTTAATTGAAGGGATACAGGACTCAACTCACTCATCTTCCTTAGATGCATCATGCAAGTTTGTGAGTAGATTGAAATCAGGACAAGGACAAGCTGGACACAATATTGTCAACTTACCAATATCAGCATTATTAATGCTACCATTCTCTCAACTCTTATCAGCTTAATAAAGAAGTGCAAGATGTTAATGCTGACATATCATATACAAGAATTCCTTTTATTGATCTTCTGAGGGAAATTGTCAATAATGATCAGAGTATGATATTTATGAGCATACCTTAGAAATATTCAATTTAATAAGATGTACACTTGAAGTGCATAACACATTAGGATCTTTTAGAATGGAATGATTTTGTGATTTAGCAGCTGATTTAGCAACTTAATTTCAATTAATTTTGCATAATATGACTGATTGGTAACATATTGAAATCAGTGAAATCAAGCATGTTAATTTTGTTCGGGAACCAAACAGCATATCAGCGGAGTTCAAATTCCTAATTGGGAGATTCATGCCACATCCTAATTATCTTGATCTCCCTCACACATCTCATTCCACATCATACTCACATGCTCTGAAAGACGCATGTATGCTAATGCATTACACTGAGCCTTCTTGATAAATCTTATCGCTGAAGCTGAAGCGCAAGCTGCAGAAGACTTGGTCAACAATGATTGTGACTCTGATTTCTTTGATTCAGACTCAGACTCAGGCTCATCTAGTTCATCATCAAACTGGAACAACTGAAATAGCTCATCTAGCTTGTCTAGCTTATTAGACAGCAACGATGAGCTCTCTCTGGCAGAGACATATGTGGAACAGCTTGTAGAGCTCTATTTTCAGCGTTATCTTTAGGAATGCAGGGAGATCCTCAAGAATATTGAGTTTTTTGATCTCCTTTTAAATGACTATAAGCAGAACCGCCCTAAGATATTTTGCTTTTACCTTTACATCACTTCTGAATGCTTTGATCTTGTTGAAGTAATCAAGGATGATTCTGTTTTTCATAACAAGTCCAACAATGCTTAGATGCCCATTAAGCGTCAGGTCACCATACCCTCTATCACTTTAGCCATTACAGAAATACTGCTAACATCATAAAGGTTGCTCTTCAGTTTGGCATTAGATTCAGTACTGTTAGTCTAATAACAACACATGTTCTCACAGCAACCTACTTTGAGCAATTTCGCAATGTTTCTGTTTAATGAGTAAGTCTCAAGATAAAGGAGATTGCAAAACAGTAGGTAGAGGAAGCCTCCTGTCCTGTATGGCATGATAAATAAATTATGGTAAATGGTACACTAGTACTACTCTTTTAACGACTAGCACACTTTGGCAATGTATAGTTCAATTATAAGTCAAACTATTCTATGAATATTTAGATGTTTTCTCTCTCTATCAAGTTGTTTATCATACTGACACTGTTGCTTAGTTAATATCAACATCTGATCTTCACATTTGAGACTATGGCATTGAATTGCCTGGCAACTAGCATAATGCTACAATATGAATATCAATATGTATTCCACAGCAACACAAGATTCTTTTCAAAGAGAGGACAACTCTGTCATTTTTTGAAGAAATAATATCAGGCCATATAAGAAGTCTGTTCCTGTCTTATTTATCAATTGATAAGCTGAACATGATTCATAGACCTAAAAAGCTTCTTCCGGACAATGAGACATTTAACTATCATGTATCTACAGTACACATTTATTTCGAGTACTGTGTTGAATTTCTCAAAGGACAGTAGTCCTTGTTTCATGAATTGCATGTAGCAATAGATGGTGAAAAAGGTATGAAGTATGTTTCTCAATGTAGTATAGATCATGGTGTACATCAATCTACATGCATTTGCAATGAACCATGAAAATGGAGTTCATGTATTGTGAGACACATTCTTCCAAGAGGGTCAACGGTATGAGCAGAAGCAACAGTGAATGGAGAGACGGTGAAGGTGATACTGTCGTTAAACAAGGGCTGCTGAGGAGGCAGACTTAGATGCTCAGGAGGATATCGAATTATTAAGAGAGCATATAAAGCAAGGGGAGCTGAAAAAGAAGATATTTTTGTATTTAAACTCAATAAATATGTCGGAATAAAAGTTGTATATTACTGTAAGTTAGGGTAAATACCGGGATAGGGAGCAGCCAAAGGTTCACCAGCTTGTACTTGTGCGAGAAGAATTTGACAATCCATCATCTCACATTCATGTGCTTACTGAGCCTTTGCCTGTCTATTCGAATCTCCATTGTCTCACACTGTGCTTCAATCTTCACCAAGTTTATCTGTGCATGAACATCTACCTTGTGATTTAAGCACTGTGTCTTCTCTGTAAATCTCAACTCTGCAATCTTGGTCTGTTGGCCTTGATCCTGATTGGCAAGGTCATGAACCAACTCATTCATGCAACGAGGAGGCTTAGAGGTTGATAATGGAGCAGCCAGACCCTTGGACTTTGGTTTGACAGCCTTTGAAGGTATCTTGACCACGACAAGGTCCTCATCATCAGATTCATCAGATGAATGTTGTAAATCTGACGAATCATCAGAACTATCAGAGTTAGACTTGTTCTCATCAATGTTCATATCTTGTGAGGAGCGGCGGCCTGCAGAAGTGGACAGAATACTGAGATTCATGGGTGTTGAGCTGTTGGATAGGGCCAAACAGTTGACAATGGGACTACAGCTCATAAGAAGATCTATGTGCTTATACTGCATGAAATATACAAAATTTACGCCGGAAATAAAAAATAATAAAAATATCATAAAAAGAGATGAAAATATGCTAAATATATTTGAATTTACTCAAGTATAGTATATATTTAGCATGTTTTTACTCAATTTTATGATATTTTTGTCATTTTTTAAGTGAAAAAAGGCTAAATAAATTATACATTTTTTTATCATATTTTTGGTGTAAATATTGTATGTTTCATGCAGTGTTATATCATGGGAATTTTTTATCGAGATGTTCTAGAAATGTGTCAGCCTTAAAGATTAGAATGATGCAGGTGGCTCACCCCAAGTATTAGCAAGCTCAGAACCAGGAGTGAGGGTGTCTTCCTTATTATTTGAGACAATGCCATGGCCAGTTTCATCCAGCTTGTCCTTGTTCTTGCGGAACTTGCGCTTCAGCCTGAGTATGTTGAGTATAAATATAGAGCATGGGAATGGCACTCACGTAGTAAAGCGGTTTACAATGGCTTTCCCTAGCGCCACAATATCATCCTCCGCAAACTTACTTCCCAGCTTAAGCCACATTCTGCAAGCAATATCCTCCGTGTTTTCGATCACGGTCATGCCACTGGTCTGGATATTGGTGCTGATGGAGAGGTCTCCCGCAATGAACTTATTGAATCCAAAGGCCTGGAGGTAGCGCGTCTTCAACTCAATGATTGTTAAGAGAGTATCGGTATTGACGTGGTTTTTGGCCCATCTATGCATGCATGAGGATCAATCAACACCTGTAGAATGTGGAACTCACTGTACTTTAGCTGCCGAGCGCTTGCTTGTCACTTTCTCTGCCTCTGCTGTCTTCCTCTTCTTATTTTCCTTGCCCCGATGCAGTGACCCTGGGCTTTTCCGAGGTGTTGTGTCTTTGCTGGTCTTTTTCTTCTTCTTGGCCTTTCCATTGGCACCAGACTGCGCGAGGATTAGACGTGCCTTGAGTATGTCCCTCTTGGAGGCTTTGGATGACATGAGTGGAGCAGGGCCAGAGCAGGAAGTTGTCGGCGCGGAAGGGATCATGTTGACAAATTCTTTAAAGTCCGCTCACTGGCCGCATTTGTGCCGGGCTTGAAATTAGCAAAATCAACTTCATGATGAGAGTTGACTGGTGTGCTTGCTGTCACGCAAAGTCAATTGAAATCAAGTTGCTAAATCAGCCGCTAAATCACGAAATCACCCTACTCTGAAAGACCTATTTTGTCAGGATGTCAAAATGCCACTGGCTCAAAATCCCCAGCCTTCACGTGTGATTCAAGGAGTTGACAGAGTTGCCAGAAGCTACAGTTCATAGTAACTACTGTATACTGCTGAGAATTTTGAACACCAAGTCACGTCCACCAAACAAGAATACAGTTTACTGATACACTGAACAGTTTATGATTTCATTTGTCCGCCTAGCTCCAATACAATGCTACCGTGTCCGCACTTCAATTATTTTGAGAGCATCATCTTGACAAACTCTGTGATTGCGGGTGAGTAGTCGCGTCAACGGACTGGAAATCAGAGCATGTGCACCTTCGTAGTTGATCTGCCCATCACCGTCAACGTCCGCCTCGCGAATCATCTCATCCACTTCGTTGTCAGACAGCTTCTCGCCTAATTTGCAGTGAGCTCACACATGTACGAGAAGCGCAATCATAAACCGCACCAAGGTTGGTCATAACATGCCTCAGCTCAGCGGCGCTGATATAGCCGTTGCCATCCTTATCAAAGACCTTGAAAGCCTCCTTGATCTCCTCCTCGCTGTCGGTGTCGCGCATCTTCCGCGCCATCATCGTCAGGAACTCGGGGAAGTCAATGGTCCCATTGCCGTCAGCGTCGACTTCGTTAATCATGTCCTGGAGTTCGGCTTCCGTGGGATTCTGGCCCAGAGAGCGCATGACGGTGCCGAGCTCCTTGGTGGTGATGGTGCCGTCGCCGTCTAGTCGATTCGGAGCGGTGAGCCAAAGCGCATGTACGGAACAGGGAACAAGATCGCACCCTTATCGAAAAGGGAGAAGGCCTCCTTGAATTCTGTACAAGGAGGATGGGCATTAGCGCTTGGCGCCCATCGTCGAGTAGACACGGCCACGTACCAGAGATTTGCTCTGTTCAGACAAGCCAATCAGCATTATTGCGACGTCATGAACATTGACAATGCGTACCTTCAGACTAGAGCACAGGGGGAGTGAGACGCGGTCGATGGCAAGCGAGTACAGCACTCACAAGTTGATCAGCCATGGTCGTTGGTTAGAGAGCAGATGGAGGCGGAGAGTAGGTGGCTGTGGGACGATGACGGTTGGCATCCGGCAATCGCCGGCCAGATCGCGCGAGCTTTCCAAAAAGAGTCGATACGGGGTCAGAGGCTCAGAGCTACCAAGAGCAAGGGGTGTGTGTTTAGACTTTGGAGTAGGCACAGCTGGAGGCTGGCGAGGTGAGGCAGGGTACTAGTCGTTCGCGTAAAATTCATTCCCTGACAGTAATATATATGTAAAAGTCTACAGATAGTGTAGATGCCCCGTTTCGAACCTCTACATGCGAACAATCAATTGTTTTACACCCGACATCCACGCAACATCCCCATCACCCCGCGTGAGCATCTCAACATGCAGCGCCAAAGCGGCCGGACGATCGCGAGCAGCGATAGCTTTCAAAGGTTGCGTCAGTACAACAAGGGGACAGCATTGCAAAGTAGCGTACCCCGACTGATGGCGCGCAATCCATCTTCCGCTGGCGGCGCCAAAGTCTCGCAGTTCAAAGCGTCAAACAGAAGGTTCAATCGCTTGGTGAGGTCACGATTTTGGGGTGGCTGCAGGAATGTAAACAAAGGCTAGCACAGCACAAAGACTGGACCACTGACGGGCACTTTTGCCAACTCAGCATCGAGCACCTCGAACACTTCCCTTGTCCGATCTGGTATGTGTGAACGATCACCGGTAGCTACGTAGGTGGAAAATCAGAAGGGAAACAAATGACCAGGAGTGAGAGGACACACGATACTTCATCTCTACCACTTTCTTTTCTTCTCTCTTAGGCGGTGCGCGCGGCGGTGGAGGCCCAGCGGGTGGACCGCCCATGCTCGGAGGCATCGGTCCACCTGCGGGAGACGCGAACGAGCCTTGACTGGGTGGTGGAGCATATCCGCCGCCCATACCAGGTGGAGGCGGTCCGCCCATCGGGGACGAAAACCCTTCCTGCGGTCCATTGCCTGCATACATTCCCGCTTGAGGTGGAGGAGCATACCCTCCTTGCGGTGCGTACTGAGATCCATGGCCAGCAGGTGCTCCACTGTCGATGAACTGAGGACCAGCCGGGGGAGCCGCAAAGGCCCCTCTGGGAGGCGGCGGACCCTGAAGTCCCGTCTGGGGTGGAGAAGAAACACCGAATTGCGACGGAGGTGGACTGGCGAACTGGCCGCCAGCAGTGAATGCACCTTGCTGCGGAGGACCCAATTGGCTTGATGGTGGACGTGCGAATGACGAGCCTGCAAACATATGAGTTACACTTTCATACTCGTAGCCTAAGCACCTACTTGGCGGAAGTGGGGCCAACGCTGTCAATGGAGAATAGAAGTGAGCGATGAGCTTCAGATATGTCAGTCAGATTTACTCACAGGTCGGAGGTGGTCCGTAAGGACCTGACTGAGGCGGACTGACTGCGGGTAGTGGTGCAAATCCACTAGTAGATCCAGGACGAGGTGGTCCACCTGCACGAGGTGGGGGAGGAGGAGGAGACGTCATTCCTCTTGGGGGACCCATCGGAGGAGGAGATGTCAAACCACGACTCCCAGGCCGCGCCATCTCGAATGGACCGGCAGAGTTCGGGAACGGAGTCGTGATTGGTTTCGGTGTCGCTCTGGGCTTGGGAGTGCCGGCTTTGGGAGGTGGAGCGTCGTTCCAGCCCGCGTTGTCTCGCTTTGGAGGTGGTGGTGGTGGTGGCGCCGCTGCTGGAAGAGGGGGAGGCGCTGGGTTGGAAGAATAAGGTCCCGGCGCTGCTGAGGGATGGCCGTAAGGACCAGTGCTAGGAGGGTACGGAGCGGATACAGTGGGTGCCGTAGGATAAGAGCGACCACTCGGGCCGTTGCTAAACTGATTGTACCCAGACGGTCCATTCCCTGGCTGCTGGAAACTTCCTCCCACCGGCGCTGCTGGGACGAAGCCGGCATTTGTAGGCGCGGCGGGCGTGAAGGTCGAAATAGCGGGAGCATAACTTGCTTTCAGGGCGGGCTTCGATGCAGCCACAGCAGCAGCGACATTCGCCGACTTGGCCTTGATACCTAGACGTTCCCTGATAGCACGCGCACCGTCGTATTCCGCGGGAACAAACTCCAGGAAGATGCGGGCTTCCGACTCCAAGCCTTGACCAACGAGCTCATCGATGTACTCCAGATACTTGTCGTACAGCTTCGCCAGTTTCCACTGAGGCGATTGTGCTTCCTCGCCTTCCTCGTCGAGCTTGGAAGGAGATCGCCCCAAGTCTGGATCTACGAAGCCCGTAGCACCTCTGAACACGGCGACACGCTCCATCAAACCCACGAGGCCGTCATCCCCAGATCCCCAAACATCGATGAGCTTCTCCAGTTTACCTCCAAGTATCCATAGTTCCTCCTCCGACCAACGCTCGCCCATCTGTTCGACAAGCGCTGAGAACGTCTCCTCCTTGGGTTCCTTGAGTGCGGCAAATTTGGAGACCACAGATAGGACATCGCGCCAGCCTTCCGCCCTGCGGACCACGTCGCTGATCTCCCCGCGCACTATAGCTTTGACGAGGGATTCCGAGGAGGAGGACGACGATGCAGTTTCACGAGCAAAGTACTTCTTCTCCGTCTCGTCCAAGAGTCCCGCAGGTCCCTTCGTCGCGAGTAGGATCGCTTCCGTCCACCTATCCTCTTTGATACACGCATTGACGGCACGCGTGATATCGCCTTTCACCAGCGCCTTCGAGACACTGTCCGTGGTATCGATGGTATAAGGTTCCGAGTCAACGTGAGTCTGAGTGAAAAAGTCATCCTCTGCGGCCTCGAGCTCCTGCTCCGTCGAGTCTTCCGGTGCCTCGTCCGAGCCCAGCAATTTGGCAACGCGGGTCTTGACATCGCCCTCAAATAGCTCGGAGAGCACGCCCAAGGCCTTGAGTCCTCCTTCATCGCCACCGACCTTGATCGCACCAACAAGGCGCTGCGCTCTCTCGACCTTGCCGGTCTCCCAGACAACTCTTCGAACCTTCACCGTCTTCCCATCCTGATTCCAGGTGACAGCACGCCCTCCGAAACCCCAGCTAACACCTCCACGACTGCCTAGCCATTGACCGGCCTTGGTGAGTCCCAGGCCTTCGCCTTCAGCCCGCGTGACATCAAAGAAGTCCTCTCCTCCGCCAACGTCCTCCTGCTCGCGCTCCAGATTTTGAGAGGGCAGAATCTTGACGGAACTATCGCCACCAAAGGCAGCAATACCAGGTTGCGAAGGCGACCATGAGATTTTGCCTTGGCCGATGACTTCACCGAGAATTTCGCCCGAAGAGGATGAGAAACAGACGGCGCGTCCATCCTTGCCGGAGGAGAGCAACAAGGTGGAATCGTGAATACTCCAAGACAGGGATCGCACGCCCAACGTATGATGGGTGTAAACCTACTGCCATGAGCGCAAGCTTTTACAACGAGATTGAAGTCAAACCTTTTCGGGCGCGCGAGCGTGGCGAAGATCCCATAATTGCACAACAGGGGATCCATCATCTTCGCAAGAGGTAGCCAGTTTTGTCGCCTGGTCAGATGTTTAGATGCATCCAGCTTCAGAGTATCACGACGCACATTGTCGGGACACCACTCTAGATCACTCATTCTCCCGCCGGGAAGACGGACGACCTCCCGTTTACCTCGTAGGTCCCATACGACGGCGCCTGTAGAGGATGAGCTCATAACGCTTTATCGAATTGAAACACTGACCGGTCCCCCCAGCACCGCCTAAGACGTGAGCGACGACCCGATTCCATTTAACAACGTCGGCATCGGCTTTCCCAGTAGTTGGCGCGTATGGAGCCCCGCCCGGAGAGTTGACGTCCCAGATGTAAACCTAGATACTATAAACACATACTCTAGCAAGCCAAAAGTGACGGCGAACCTCGCCCGATCCTCCACCGGTAGCTAAGAGATGGTGTTGAATGGGGCCAAACTGCAATCCATGGACAGGACGGGAGTGGGTAGCCAAAAGCGCGGAAGCCCTGCGAGGGACGTGTAAGAGCAATCGGCGCGAAAGATAGCATCGAGACTCACCCGTCACCAGCGAGTATCTTGTTGGCATCCCACATCTTCAGCTCAGCGCCTTCCATCCCGGCGGCAATTACGCCAGAGGCGCCCCAGGCAACGTTGAGGAATCTAGCAATCACCTAAGTACAGCTTTCCGCGCGCTGGAGAGAGCAGACTATGCACCTGCTCGATTCCTTGACGATGCCTCTCGGTTTGGGTCCCTCGACATCGTCAACGATGTCCTCAGGTTGCTCCTCTTCATCCTCCACCTCCTCGTCTGCCTCAGGCTCTTCTCCGTCTTCCGGCGTGTTGAAGAAGTCCTCCCCGTTGCCGACGACAGGTTTCTTTGCCTTCTTCGTAGAAATAGACTTGGTAGGCGCAGTTTGCTCGTACTTCAGCAGGTCCCAGAGCTCCAACGCGTCCTCCGAAGCGGTCACCAGCTGTGTCCCCGGTCCCCATGAAAAGGTCGCAGTACGCGGGATCGTCGTCAGCATCCCGTCTAATTCTTCTACGGGTAAACCGGGAATGAGCACAAGTCCGGGGAGACACGTAGAGCGTACCGTGAAATCTGTCTCGCTTATACGCCCTGTTTGAGTTGAAGAATGTTCGCTTCCAGTAGAGATGGTTCGACGGACCGAGATATAACGCGCAAGGTCTGTCCTCCAGGAAATGTGTGTTGGCGGACGTACACGTCGTCCGGTGCTGGCCTAGAGAGATTTCGAAGTCCGCTACTCACGTGAATGACGCGTTATTGGTTAAGTTGATAATTATCCTGGAGAAAATAATTTTAAAACCAACCAAACTGAGGAGACGTGATTGGCCGAGCTCTTGCACGTGATAGCTCTGGGGCTCCGGCTTCTCCCTCTCGACTTACCGCTTGCGCTGTACCAGCATCACCCTCGTCCACGATGCAGTCCATTACTCGCCGTCTCCCAGCCGCTGCGCGTCGCTTCTCCACCACTCCCGCCGCCTTCCAGGCTGCTCCGCTCGACAAGCCGGTCATGAACAAGGAGTTCAAGATCTACCGGTGGAACCCTGAGGAGCCCGCCAAGAAGCCGACGCTGCAGAGCTACACCATCGACCTCAACCAGACGGGGCCCATGATACTCGACGCGCTCATCAAAATCAAGAACGAGATTGATCCCACGCTGACCTTCCGACGGAGCTGTCGCGAGGGCATCTGCGGCTCCTGTGCGATGAACATCGACGGTCAGAACACCCTGGCGTGCTTGTGCCGCATCGACCGCAACGCCGCCAAAGACACCAAGATTTACCCATTACCCCACAGTATGTCCTGCTTCGCCGAAGATGGTGTTGTACTAACATGTCTCTGCCAGTGTACATCGTCAAGGACCTCGTTCCCGACCTCACCTACTTTTACAAGCAGTACAAATCCATCCAGCCCTACCTCCAGAACGACAACCCGCCAGAGCAGGGTATGTGCCGTCAATGACTTCATTGTTCTTGTTCCTGACATACTTTCTGCAGGCGAGTTCCTCCAAACCCAAGATGACCGCAAGAAGCTCGACGGCCTCTACGAATGCATTCTTTGCGCGTGTTGCTCAACCTCCTGCCCATCGTATTGGTGGAACCAGGATGAATACCTCGGACCTGCAACTCTGATGCAGGCGTACCGGTGGATTGCAGACTCTAGGGTTAGTGTCATTCCTCTCCCTCTATCGGTCTTCACCTGACTTTCTCCCAGGATTCATACGGCGCAGAGCGCAAGGAGAAGCTGCAGAACGAGATGAGTTTGTACCGGTGCCATACCATCTTCAACTGCTCGCGGACCTGCCCCAAGGGCCTGAACCCCGCGGCGGCCATTGCCAAGATCAAGTTGGAGCTTGCTACCGAGTAAAGAGCTTATTGATCGACGAGGGGTTGGACGCGTACGCATATTTTATTGAGTGTTGTCTCATAGTCATTTCCACACGCACAAGCATGAATGTAAACACCGGATCCATAATACGCTGTGGGATTGCTTCAAGCTAGTCTTTCACTGCCCTCATGAAGAATCTCAGCTCAGTCGTCGGTGAGGGTATCCTGCGATTGCTGCTTAGTCGCCTGAAGGGAACCATGTCATGTGTTGGTCGAAATCTTCTGTACGAGGGTCAATGTTCTAACGAATCTCACCCAAGACTTTTGCCTCATTTTTGCTGTGACTGGACTTCTACTGGTTGAAGCAATCAGGTGTCTTTGCTTGCCCCGACTCACCACGTCTGCCGTCTGGTGTCTGTCTCTTTGCGACCACTATGTGACTCATCTGTCCCGAATGCTCCTGCTGCACTGCATTGTACTCGGTGGCCTCCCTCTCATCTTATGATGCGTCTCCGACCTGTCTGTATTGTGGCGCTTATATCCACTCTGTCGGATTTCTGAGTGGGTTCATCACTCACGCACGAAGTCCGTACACGCCGTAGAGGACCCCTTCCGAGGATCCAACCCCGAGATGCACGGTACCCGGTGGCCTCCCACCCATCTTTTATGGCCTGTTCCTGTAATGTGGCGCTTATAGCCACTCTGTCGGGTTCGAACATCGGTCCATCATATGCATCGGAAGGTACAGAAGCCTCGTGTGTATTCGCGGCGAGCTTCTGTAGACCGTGTTCAAGCATGACATGGCCCGCGTAGCCGAAGCAGGAGTCAGACACCTGGTTATAGACACCCCAACGAAGACCCACAGGGTTCAAAATCGCGAATTGTGGAATCTAGGCGCGTCTGCAACGTGTAGAAGCTCTCGGATCTCCTGTTGTGACGAAACTTCTCTTGCTGTAAGTGGCAAAAGCTGTTAAATGAGTTGGTTTGCGACGATCGTTAGTCATTCGGGGACAAATGAGGGTACGACGTGACTTGCTGGTCTTTGCCTGATGAACTGAATGATTTGACTAGGGATCAGCAGATCAACATAGGCTAACCAGCTATAGTCCTATCAACGTGCCACCTCGATTCCACGATATATTCATCTGGGGTGGTTTGATGAAGTCTCGGGCGCAGGCTATCACTAGATAGATACACGGGTCGCCTTCTCAAAGTTGTCACCTTCCACTATTCATTCGGGGTTCATCTGTCGCTGCTTGGGAGTTGGGCTGAATACACGGTGTGGCAAGCACTCGAAGATCTCCGCGTTCGAATGCGACTGACTAGGCGCGTCTAACGTCAGATCGACAAATGGACTGTCAATTCAAGGTGAGTATCGTGCGGTCTAGTTGTCAGTTTTTGAGCACGTTGAGCGACTGATTTGTTCCCTGCACCCAAAATATTGGTTTCGACTCGGAAAGGACGTCCACCGGGACCGACTAGGAGAGGTACATCAATATCACACGAAAAGCGGGTTTTTTCAGGATTTCCCCCAGAGTCGTACGAGCTTGAGCATCAAGGCTAGTACAAGACTAGTAGCTGTAGAGAGTGTGAGCCCAATACACTTTTGAGGCGTCCTAGTAAGCCGCAGAAGCCAATTGTCTTCCAGCAGTTCAGGCTACTTAGTAGTACTACGCGTGTCAGCAGCGTGGAAAGAGCCTACTACAGCCCTCGCGTGCATCATGGGTTAGCCAGGTTTCTATAACATGATCACAGGAACGCGCGCGACGACAGAGGAAAGCTGTAGGTGTGCCAACCGAGCCGGCTCATAGTTTTTTTTTTTTTGGATGCACGTTAGACGGTGCTTGCACCGTCTCCTGCTCTAAAACCGATGTGACCGGTTGACGAACAGACGTGGGTAGTGAGAAGGGGAGGTCGGTCAAAATGCATTGACGCACGCGTTTTACCGCAGTGTGGGACTCGGACTAGCATCCTGGAGAAGACTCCCCAGGAACGACGCTAGCCCACTACCCACTAAAACCCCGACCGGCCCGACATGGGCACGTGCTCCCCCTTCTCCACGTTCGTCGATGTATGCTAACTTCCTCCAGGTATTGAGTACTGTTACCTTAGAGAGGGCGTTCTTGCCGTACTTCGCGCGGTTAAGCATAGCAAAGTCCGTACTCGCCGTATCCCGTATAATCGCATGCAGCTTGTTTTTGATCTCCGGAGGTGTTTGATATTGTGCGGGATCGTCACCCAGCTCCATCCTTCGTTTGTTTCTCAACGACCATATCAGTCGCGATCCTTCTGAAACAAGTTTCCGCCATAGCCTGTTCAGCCCTACTTTCTCTGCTCGCTTTCCATTCTTTGCTGGTTGTCCTCCTCCACACCCTAGAATGGCACCATACGTCAGTTCATGCCAGGATTCGCCTGTCGCCTCCCATATCCCCCTGATCTCATTCCAGACTATATCATGCGAGCCGATGTTGCATTCCAGCAGGATGTGCTCCATCGATTCGAGTACTCCGCACTCGGGGCAATGCGCAATATGTGCGTAGTTCTCCATTCTTTCGAAGAACGCTCCGGTGGCATGGGCTTCGTGGATACCTTTCCAGCGAAACGCATGAGATTTCTTGCTCGTATCCGGGCAACGAACCGCTCGCCAGACTTGTTCTTTTGAGGGTGCTTTCCCGTTCAGCTCCCTGATCGCATATCTAATCCTTTCCAGGTTCATTTCAGTGGCTCGTCGTTTCTCCACGCGCAGCTCAGCTCGTAGTAGGCCATACGCTTGTTTCTGGGTTATCCCCCGCAATGGCACTCCGGTCAGGAGGGAACTGGACTGTTCGAGATGGGGGATTGGGTCTGGGTCCCTGCCAGCTGTATGCTGTTCTGCTGCTATCAGGGCGAGTTCATTCGCACCTTTAATTCCTGGGTGACGATCGTTCTTCTCGACTCGGAAGAAAGTTGGCGCACTTCTCGCACGGATTTGTGCTGTAACGCCTTGCAGAATTTGGTGTTCCGACTTGGTCCTCTCCGGCCATCCTCCAAATTCATTTTTCTCAACGTTCATGGTGAGTTCTTTGATCACTCTCTTAGATTTGGTATAAATTGTTAGTGGGGCATTTTCCAGGGTGACTTCGAGAGCCCGCTGAATTCCCCACGCTAGGAGGGCAACCTCGTTGCTCATCTTCTCCGGAACCGTAACGCTAGCGTTTCTCTCATCCGTGCCGGACAGCCACAATCCCACTCCCGGGTCGTTAAACGAGTTCGTCCTGTAGGTGATCCATACTGATCTTGGTTCCATGGTCCGATTAGGGTTCTCGACATATTGGTACTGTTCCTTCCCGCGTAGTTCTGGACCCGCCGTGAAGATTCGCCACATATCGCCATCAGATGCTACGATTGTAGGTGCTCTGAGTGATTCTTCACGTCTCTCTTCTGCATTCGGAGCGACTCTTACCCTTCGAGGATCCCACTTAGGATCCAGTGCATCCAGCAGTCCGTTTGCCCTTCTTTCGCACTCGTTCGGATGTGGACATTCGGTCCTGCCTTCATCTAGTCCTTCCGCCGCCAGCATTGCGTCTCCGGCCGTGAGTACCTTATGCGTTGATTGAAGGCATTTGCTGTGCGAGTCGTTCATCTTCCTGTTGCGATCATTTCTCCATCCTTGATGTAGCCAAATAGGTTGGGACTTTAGAACTTTCCTCTCGATGATCAGTCCGTCCGCCATAAGATGGTGGTCTCTGGCCAGTTTGATCATCCGTTTCATGTCACTTGGTAGGTTATTTTTGTTTGTATCCCATGTCTGAACGAAGAAGTTTACTAGGATCTGTTTATCCAGGTTCTTGTACGTTGCTAAAACATGCGTCCGCATTGCGTCTTCTAGGACTAGCGCCCATCGGGGTTTCTGGCCCGATAGACCCAGGAAATTGGCCAGATGTACAATATGAATTGCGTCGTTCTTCAATTTAATGTCAACGAGGTTCTGTCCGCCTTCATTCAGAGGGAGCTTGATGGTTTGCTTGTTGATTCTCGCCATTTTCTTCTCCCAGAAGAATTGCATAAGTATTCGTTCAAATTGCTTCTCCACTGCCCTCGGCATGTCTTCTGCTGCCGACAAGTACTGTGTACGCGACACTGCGTACGTTTGCACTCCAACTCGCTTCCCGTTCATTGTAGGGTGCAGTCGCTGTACTCGATCTAGGATTCCTGTTGTCGCTTCAATAATCCCGCTCCATGGAGTATTCGGGTCGAGCTCGTTGCCGATGAATGAACCTAGGGATCTCGATCCCTCACCGTCCTCGGCGATATGCATGGACTCCGGAACGGGCTCAGGCATGTTACGGGAGCCGGCTCATAGTACCAGTAATAGATCAACGGTCACCGTTACGCCACTAGGTGACGGCGAACACTGACTTACTGCTGTTGAAGTGACGATCCATCTCTATACGTGGCGCCTCCGCTGCGTGTAGGGTTTTGAAGTCCGGTCCGGTCCGGTTTTTGACCCCCCAAGGTCTTAGACTGGACCTGAACCGGTTCACTAAAATCTCAGATTTAGCAGGACTGCGGACCGGAACCGGTCTGGACTGTGGACCGTCTCTAGTACCGGTCTTTTACTGGTCTTCTAACCGGTTTAGACCGGTCCTTGAAGGACCGGTCCAAGTCGGTCCAAGACCGGTTAGGACTGATGTCAACCTTATCAAAATGGTATTCACTAGCAAGGATTGAACCCAAGACCCAGCACAGGCCACATGCACAGTATTCCACTAAGCCATCGGACTCTGTACATGGAGGCCTTAGCTGCTTAACATTGTGTACACCGTGAGCTGACATCAAACAAAAAAAAACCAAGTTCAAGTAATAAAGGTAAGTTTACCATTGAAAGTACAAGATTACATGTTAAGGTATAACAGGAAAAAACCTAAGACCCCGCTGCCAGCGGGTCTCCCGATCCTTCCACCACTGCTCCCGTTCTGCCTCACTCGCCTCCAAGAAAAACTTCTCCTCTGTCTTGAATTTGTTTGCCACCCAACGAAACAGACCACCCGCTGTGTATTGGGTAATGGAGTAGCGCCGCTCACCTGGTTGAATGGGACAGTTAGAGTGAACAATGAGAGCGGACAGGATATAGACAGGACAACCAGGAGGAAACTCGATAATAAGTTTGAGGTCCCAACATATCAGTTGTCCACCACGTCGATGGTCATAGGGACCAAAGCCAACAATTCCACACCAGCCGTCAGGTTTGTTGGCGCTGTCGGCATGTGGGAGGCTGACGGTCTGGGGGCCGGTGTTCACGGTGGTGCATGAGAACACGCTGTTGGGGAAATTTCGGCGGAGGCGGGGGTTGGAAGCATGGAGGAGATCTTGGTTCTCCTTGTACTCCTCGTACATGGAGGGGTTGTAGGTGGCAAAAAGGGCTGAGAGAATGGTAAGCAAATCCACAAACCACGATGGTAAACTTAATAATGGTAAACTTAACTTACAGTTCATGAACCCGGATAAGCGTCGTATGGCGGTGGTTGCGAGTAGTCCCTCCATGAATTGTCGTGCGGAGGCACCAAGTCTCCGATTGCCTGGTTTCTAGAAATGATATATTCAGAAAGAGGGGCGAGCACAACGGTTGCAAACTTACCTTTTCCCCTCCTCCATAGGATACTCCAATGGCAAGAGCACCAAATGGCCCCCGTTTATGGGTCTTCTCTTTCTTAGAGAAGTGAATGAGTGGTGCGCCCTTCTCAATGGCGTGGACAATGGGAGCTTCTACTTCCCGCTCCCACTCAGCAACATCGGCCGGTTTTGTCCCCACAACAATCATCATCCGTCGATGACGGTCGACAACGGGAGTGGCCGTCTTCCCATTGTGCGCAAGGTAACGGAATCCGTGCTCGCGTTGAAGAGTTTCGGGGTCGCCATTGTGGAAGGCCAGGTAACGGCGACGCCCCCCAAAACCGGAGGAGTTGACGGGAAGTTCGGCCGCATCGATGTCGACCTCCACCGCCTGCTCTAGCGCCTGTTTACGATGTTTGAGGGATACTGCCTTGACATGTTCTCCCACAGCATCCTGACGGAGGAGACGAGCAGGGGCGCGGCGCTTCTTTGAGCTGCGACGGCTGTGGTTGAGAGCAGGGGTAGGGCCAACGGGAGGAGGCACCAGGGTTGGAGAAGGCGTGGGGGATGCATTGCTTGACGAAGGCATAGTGGGTGGCACACAAGGAGCGGGATGGGGAACATGAGAGGCGGGAGACGATGCACTCCCGGATGCATACGTGAGAGCCTGACCGGGTGGGGAAGGCCTTGGTGGTGAGGGGATCTATGCAACATTTAGTCAACCAGACGCATCAAGTATGGCATGTCACGCACTGGGGGGGCAATATACGCGCTTGTCCCATTCGTATCCTCCAAATCGTCATCGTCGTCGCTGCAATCATCACCCAATGCATCCAACTCCGCAAAGCGCAATTGCAGGAGGTCGGAGACATCGACGTCGATGACAACAGGCTCACCGAGACTGTATGGAGTGAATACGCGACCAGAGCGCGTTGTGCGCGCCATTGGTCCTATGAATGTAATGATGAGTACATATTCAAAACAACGCACTCGCTAAGCAAAAAAAAGGGAACAAAAAGAGGACCGACCCCCCGCTCCTTGCCATGACGGTCGCGTCCCAAACGTCGAGTCGTCGGGCCACAGCAAGGAGCAGCGGGCATTGGCAAAGAAAGCAGAAAAAAGAAGGAAACAATAGGTATAGATGCTTACCTGAAGGAGTTGGTGTTGTTGGTGGTGGTGGTTGGGAGAAAAGATATGGATGATCAACCAAACATCATCCAAATATTTGGGTTCCCTTCACGTGTGTAGGTAAGTTTACCATTTCATTACAGTCTTGCCATTTTTAGGGTAAGTTTACCATTTGAGAGGTCAAAACCTAAATTCAAGATAATTGCCAAAAAGACACTACATGAATAAAGCTACAAGAAATACTTCAGTGAGAATTATGGACGCCCACGGGACCGTTTCCCTCTCCGTTCTCCTCCCTGGCCACGACCTCCTCCCCGTCCCTGCCCTCGGCGTCCACGCGCACTCCCTTCTCCCCTACGTGCACCCTCGTCCGACTCCCCGTGACCCTCTTCCTCATCAGTGCCCTCCCTGTTGGCGGCCTCTGCGCGTTCGCGTTCTTTCCGACGTGCCTTCAAAGCCTGTACCCAGGCGGAGTTGCGTGCGCGGATGGCGGCTTGTTCATCGGCGGGCAAGCTGCTGAGCTTGGCACGTTTGCTGACCTCACGTTAGTAAATAGGAAGACCATAAATACCGAGACTCACCGGCGTTCATACTCCCTCTGCCCTGCCTTCCTCTGATCCTTATGCGACTCAGCATATCTCTTCTCAGCCGCACGCGCTCGCTCGCGTTTCCCCCGCTGCTTCTGCTCCTCGGCCTGTTCATTCTCTCGCTGCTCCATTGCGCGCTCGATCAGTCGCAAGCGTGATTCGCGGGCCAGTCTCATCTCCCGTTTGCTGAGAGGACGGCCTGTGGTTGATGTGGTTGGAATCGGCTGTGCCATAAGGGCCTCGATGGGCGGGATCCGACGCGGTAAGACGCCCATCCCCGCACGGATGTAACGCGGCTCGCCATCTGAATCAACCTCGGCAAGCATAGCGTTCATATAATCGGGCTCGGGCTCTGAGGAGGACTGGAGCTGGTCCACCTCATCATCGTCCAGCGTATGGCGGGAAGACGACGCGTGAGCCGGCAAAGATGCGGCTCCCTGCCCACGCCCGCGCCCGCGGCCATGCCCGCGTCCACGACCGCCTCCACGGCCACGCGCGGCGGATCCTGAAGCAGTGGGCTGATGAGAGCGGCTTGCCGCGGGAGGTGGGCTGGGAGAGCGGCTAGGAGATGGCGAATCCCAAGCGATACGGCGAGTGGGGCGGTACGGCGATGGAAAGGGTGACTGGGTGACAGGACGCGGACGCGGATGCGGACGCGGAGGTGGGGGCTGATCGTCATCCGACGACGACGACGACGACGACGAATAGGAGACTAAAGCCTGCATGCGAGCGGGCGGCGGCGAGAACGCCAGATGAGGCGGAATGTCCGTAGCCGCAGGCGGCGTGGAAGGGCGCGCTGGGATGCGAGCAGGTGGCGGCGAGAACGCCAGGTGCGGTGGGATGTCGGTGGCAGCAGGCGGCGTGGAAGGGCGCGCTGAGATGCGGGCAGGCGGCGGCGAGAACGCCAGGTGCGGTGGAACGTCGGTGGCAGCAGGCGGGGCGGCAGAGGGGGCGGATGGACGGCTAGAGGGCGGCGACGTGCGGTGGGCAGCTGGCAACGCGCGGTGGGCCGCTGGCGATGCGCTAGACGGCGTCGGTGATGGGCTGTCTGCTGACAGCCGCCCAGGGTCCATGGTGGGCTGATGGTGGCAAGAGCAAAGTGCGTGGCTTAGAGCCACGTACCTGATCGGCATCAAATCCCGTGACGCGTTTAGTTGCGTTCACGGTGTGAGTGCCATTCTTGCTCTCACCATGATGACACGTCTACAGCGACGTGCCATCCAGTCCGGACTGGATTGCTCATCCACAGCTCACAACAGCTGTGGGTGATGTTGACGCGCATCGACGGGCGTCAACACTTACTGGGACAACGCCGGCAGCGCGTAAGCCCTGCCAACGCAGGCAGCCACGCTTACTGGGATGGCGCCGGCCGCACGTAAACCCTGCCAACGCAGGCCGCCAGCATATGGGAGATCTGGATCGGGGCTTTGAGAGCTCCAGTCCCGCAGTCACAATTACCTGCGGGACGTGTGGTGACCTTGGATGACGGTATGTTCATTTGCATCACCTTGCGCATCGCTGACAACGACTGGACCCTTTGCAGCTGCCACTGCTGCCATCGCCCCCATTCCTGCGACTATCTCTGCCATTCCGCTGCCCCTCATTGCCCTCTCACCCCCACACCACCCCCCACACCACTCACTCCTCACTCCTCACTCCCACACCATCCCTCCCCCTTGTTAGTACCCATTCATCATGGGCATGTGGCTCGCTCAGTTGAGCGTTCCGCGCCCCCGATGAAAAAACGGGTCCCCCGTCCTCCACTGCCCCAACTTGCGCACCCAATTGTGCCTCACGCTTACTCTTTGATCCTCAGACGGACCTTCATCTTGCATCCAGACTGAAGTCTGGTAATTCAATACAAATCTCCTTGCAATGTGAATCTCAATGCATACTCGACCCCAAGGTAGGTTTACCATGCAAGTTACACTTTGTAAGTTCAATTGACATGAACCTTGCATGGACTCGCAAGTCATCACAGCAGAAATGAGCCAGTCTCATATATATATTGCTTTGCCGAATTGTGTAAACACGCCCTGCTGAGCAAGGATAAAGCTTGCTCCTTAGCCAAGATCAAGGTAAGTTTGCCATGCTGAATAGAACACTTCTTATTTAGATTACTTCCACCTATTATTACTAGGGGTTAGGATACCATGAAAACAGCATGTATGAAGAGTTAATTGACACTGGGAGAATCCCGTTCTGGCCTCATAAAATTGATGAAATTCTGGATGTGCTTGTTGAGCCATTACTCACACGATCCAAGTACATATACTAACATATGTATGTATGGCTCTTTCACGATGTCGTGTCCTTGTGAAACACTGATCAACTTGCTCAGCTCTATGACTTCTCATAGAACAATTACTCATTCCGGGCTCAAAGTGTACTCTGATAATGAGGTACTGAGATTTTACTCTCATGGTAAACTTACCATCATCGGTTCATAAAATGTGAAAGGAAATTTCATTGCAATTACACACAACCAATCTATCATAAATCAAGGCATTTGTCAAACTCGGCCTGCTGCTCATCCTCAGCAGCAAGATCAATGAACGGAGTCATGTCCAAATGCTCCTCGATGGTAAACTGATTTCGCTTCGCATAGTCAACAACATCCCGCTTCCACTGGTCCTTGGCAATCTGAAGCTCCTCGAAAATTTGTGCGCTCAAGCGGGCACGCTGGTCGTCTGCTGTCTGAGCACTGCCTGAGAAAAGAAACTCTGCAGAAACCGAGGACGCTTGGGCGGGTATATAGTCAATGGCAATTCGTGCAACAGTGGGGTAGAGGTGCGCATGATCTTTCCACCATTCACAAAGATCAGTTTGTGGTGTAACGTCTTCCTCCAGAGTTGAAAGGTAAGCACCCAACTCTGCCCGCCAGCCGCTATGACCAGTGGTGGCAGCCTGCTCGGCCTGCTGGGCACGCAGGCGTTCCTCCCGTTTGCGTTGGAAATCTGAACGGAGGGAGGAAGTGGTCTGCCTATCTTCCGGTGTCGGAGTGGCAGCGGCTGGTGTAGAGCGTGTGGAATCCACAAGTACGGGGAGGGTACGGACTGTGTACTGCTGATCGTCGGGGAGATCATCGTCGTGTATGTCAGGTGCCGGTCGAGGGTCCTTGGATGGGGGGAATACCAGGCGGTCCTCCCAGTATTTCTCCATCTGTCTCAGATGGCTTCAACAATTAATGAACAAAAGTAATGGTAAACTTACCGCAGTCTCAATTATCCTTTCAGCCTCTTTCAGCCAATTCTTGGCATTGCGGTTACCGTTCGCAATCTCCTCCAGTTGCTCCTTCTCACCGCCCCAGTGCTCTTCAATCCAATCAAGCTTGAAGTAGGGATGAATGACTAATTGCCATGGTAAACTTACCATCGCTTGACTGAGAAAAAATACGCACCTAGCCCAATAATGTAAGCAGGCTTCTTGTCAAACTTGGTGTAATATTTCTTGAGCTTGGCGATTCCATTGGTGATGGCGTCCTGATAGAGAGTGAAGGCAGGATCATTGAGCTTCTCCTCCCAGAGAGTCAGCAGCTCCTCTATAGCAGGAATGACTCGGTACATGGTAGCCTCCTTCTGTGAAGAGAATAGTTGCTGAATAATTTTGATGTCCTCGAGGATCGTCTTGCAGTCAAGAACACGATCCCATTCCTCCTCGGTAAGTAGAAATGCCGTCCAGCGAATCTTTTTGGTGATTTTACCGTTAGCGCGAATGACAGTAATTGGCCCAAACCGTTCATCTGCACTGGCAACAAATCGATTAATGGGCTGGCGAAGCTTGCGTCCGCGGTCAGCCATTCCGTGAGCTGTGGACCATCGTGTATTCCCATGAAGGATGATGGAAAGCGGGGTGGCAAACCCAATCTCTCGCTGTAGAGAATGAAAGTACTGGATTCTCTGATCGGATGCCTGGATCTGAAAAGAAAGATTCGGAAACAGAAGACGAGATAAAATGGTAAACTTACCTTCACACCGAGAGTGCGTAAGGCTGCAATGACATCGACTGAGCCTCCAAGTACACGGTTATGAGCATCCTCAGGATCATATTCCCAGATAGCGGTTGATGTTTCCATTGCGGCTGTCTTTGTAATGTCAGACATGAAGTCACCAACTGCAAGGTTCAAAACATGGGCAAGACACCTGTGTGGATGTGAGTAAGTTTACCATACCAATCGAAAAGCTTACATCAACTGATTCTCCACGGCATCCCATTTCCCAAGCTTGAGCAAGCCATGCAACTCCTCTATGCCTTGACACATGGTATCGTTGGGAGAAGCATTGTCCAAGGTGATGGGACCAAGCTATGACACATGAGGTCAACGAAGCCAAACATCAACATCTCTCTCAGGCGCACTCACCTTGGAAATTTTGCGCTCAAGATCAACAATCCCGCAGCGTATAAGAGTGCTCATGAAGAGTCGAGCAAGATTCTCCCCATCGTGGCTGCCATGGATGCGCCGGAATCCAATCACTGCATGCTCAAGGGACCATCGGGCGGGCCTTCCCTTTTTCTTCACAATGCGTACATGAAATCCGTTGGCTCCCAGAAAATTCTGCTTATTGTGTTTGGCAGACCAACCATCACCGACCCCCGCTATCGATCCAATGGCGCTCTGGCAAATCATGAGTGCTCACAGTTTGCAAATCAAAAATGGTAAACTTACCGCATACTCAGCTTTCAGCTCCTCTAATGTTTGGACATAGAAGTTATGGACAAAATTCTTGACCTTATGCGCTGTAGGAAGCTCGCTGGAACGTGTCTTGGGGCGGAACACCACAAATTGGTTGCGGAAGTGGACATTCTCGGCTGTGGCAAAGGACTGGGGAAGGTGTAAGGTGCGTCAATGAATACTTGAAGCTGAATCGAACCTGATCCGTGCAAACAATATACTTCGAGATATGCTCCAGCGCTCCTTCGGTAGAAAACTCTTTTGGACCAGCCGTGGGGCCAAAGCCCATAGTCGTCAACTTCCCTGCATCCGGATTCTTGCCCGCCTCTGCAGCCGCCTCCGCCGCCTTCTTTGCCTCTAGCAGCTTTGGGGGCATGCACGCATCACGGATTTTGACGCCTTTTTCCTTACACGTCTTCTCGTAGAGCTGCCAGTGCTGCCGCATGTGATGGCGTAGAGAGGTGTTGGATCCTACGTGCAGTGTGGCGCGTTGCCCTTTCCTGGCAACATAGTCTTTATCATTGCTGGGAAGAAATCATGAGTATCTGTCCTTTCGCCTTCTTCTAAACCACTCACCAGCAAGTCAGGCATCGACGTCCAGCCTCCGAGGCCCCATCTGGGAAGACATGGACTTGCTTCTTCTCGAAAAACAGGTCGAGATCATCGGCAACTTCTTTGGTTGCAACCGTAGCCGCAATAGCAGTATCGTGGCCAAGGTTCTGCTTTATGGTAGGTGGTAAGTTTACCATGAATTTCATGTTACTCACCAATTCGCCATCAGGTGTATATGCCACTTGCAAAGGAGTGGCCTTCGACCTCTTCCGAGAGCTCTTCATGGCCTTGCCCTTCGCAGTCTTGGTCTTGGCGGCAGTCACCGCTGCTTGTGCAGCCTTGGCCGTCTTTTGCCTCTTCCGCTTGGGCAGCTCGGGCTCCGGTTCGGGTTCCGACTCTGGCTCGGACTCAGAGTTGGAGCTTACGTCGACAACCATGGCCTCATCATCGCTGCTCTCGGACTGTGGCTCGGGAGACGCCTGCCGTTTATTCTTGCCTTTGGGTAGGGCTTTTGCCGGTGCTTTGGGGCGGGCAGATGGAGGCATGGGGGATTGTGTTGGCCGGTGGAGACTTGTCGGACTGGACCGATCATTGCCAATTTTTACCGATTTGTTTGTCTGCGACTTTGGTAAGTTTGCCATATCTCTCTGCTGATCAAGTTGGACTAGCATGTAAAATTAATAGGGCTCTTAAGAGTAGAAAGTACATGTATCTGCTGTAAATTATTCCACCCATTGTTTTCAATCTCCCAAGTAGTCTGAAAATATGAGTGTAGAATGGTAAACTTACTCTTCTTGAGATATATCAAGCAAATTGTGTGTGCCATTCCCCAATCTCCCGAGTAGTCTGAAAAGATGAGTATAGATTGATAAATTACTCTTCTTTAGATATCAATCCATAATCTGAAAATATGAGTATAGAATGGTAAACTTACTCTTCTTTAGATAACAAGCAAATTGCGTGTACATGGATGAGTTGTGTGATATCAAAACACCAAAAAATTGAAGGTCTTTAAGACCGTCTGGCCTAGTGGTAAAGTTGCTGTAACATGTCATGTGTTTGCGGTCAGGACCTCCCGGGATCAATTCCTGTGGGGGTCATTTTATCTAGCTATGCTTGAGACCAGTTCTAACCGGTCCTTAACCGGTTCGGACCGGTCTATCTTGAACCGGTTCTGGACCGGTTCCAGTAAGTCTTTACCGGTTCACTCAATTCCAAGGATTGCCTTGAACCGAGGACCGAGACTGGTAGGACCGGTCGGACTAGTTCATTTTGAACCGGTCCTACATAGAGCTGGGTCCGGTCCAGTTCACCAGTCCTACCAGTCCACTCAGACCGGACCTCAAAACCCTAGCCGCGTGAGGGAAACACGCCTCATGATCACACGGCCAGAAGATGCCGCGGAGAGGAATCTGCGCCACCAGTCTGTCGAAGCCACGATCAGTTTGTGCGCATTCGCCGCCACAAAGATACAGACAAACAGTCTAGGCGGTCTCAGTGACTGTCATGCTCAAGACCCCGGCCGGCGAGACATCGGCGCTCAGAGAGCTTTCAAGCACTGTTTCATGCGTGACATTGTGGCAGAATCGAAGAACTTCAGTACATAGCAAGTACTTACAAAGTTGGTAGATTGAACAGCGTAGCGTAAAAGCAAGACGAAAGCACGATATAAGGTAGGTCCATTGATTCACTGCCGTCATCAGTAGATAGGTAGAAGGACAGTTTTGGGATACTTCTTCCAGATCCGCTGGATGAGCTGCGGGGGCGATCGAGTATATATGGTCCTGATTTGCCAAACACGACCATGGAGCCAAACATCGTCCTTCGAATTGACGAAAGTCTCAAGACGGTCAAGAACCTCGTTGAGACTTGATCTCTCAGTTGGTTCTGGCACAATCATGCCTTTGAACAAGGGTACAAATTCCTCTAGCCCGTGATATTTGCCTGTCTGGAGTCATGTTTATGTACATTCTCCTTCGATACAGAGACATGCTTATCCTGGGTATGCTCATTATCCTGATCTGCAACATTGAAAGCTAAACTCTTCAAAAATTTATTATCAAGGACCACTGAATCCTGGTCAAAACCAACAGTTTGCCTGGGGCCCAAAGTATGTTGGCATGTCAGAACGCAAATCCAACTGTGTTACTGATGCACTTGTAGCACTCAGCAGCCTCAGCAGCAAAGGCACGGAAAGTGAGTACATCTGTATGATTCCCTACTTCATCACAATACTCATCTTCCGGTTCGACAGCCCTTCCTTCAGCGGACCGGTCTATCCAGGGTACGATGATCATGTCGTTTGTGCTTTCGAGATTTGACGTGTTCGAAAGACACTCTCAAGGACTGATGAACCCAGGACGGAGCCAGCAGTTCGGTGCTCCAGACCAGCAGCCATCTGTTCCGGGACATTATCTTATGAGGTATGTTGGTTTGTTGAAAGTCTTTTGCGCGACTCATGCCCTCAGCGTGGGGTCATCTGGCCAGTGGAGCACCGAGGTCCAGTATCAGAGCGAGAATGATGCAGAGCAAGAGTAAAAGACTGGTTAAAGACGAACACGACCCGCTTGGCGCTTATCACACTCAACTCATCAATGACAGGCAAGAAAAGGCTCAACGAAGCGGGAACCAGGATGCCCACATCTAACGGGTTCTTGTCTGTTCAACCCCTGTTGTCGTTTGCTTGAATTTTCTCTCCTTTCTTTTATACTAGCAGTGACCCGTGCAATGCACAGGTTACAGTGACAGAAAGTTCAAGCTGTCCAGGCATGTAAGTAAGCATCACATGTGAACATAGCAAATCTTGAGTCGCTCTGCCGCACCCGTCTTCGACGGGTGCTCTCGAGCTCCCGTGCTCAGTCGGACCTGCTGATACCAATAGTGACAGGGCCTCGGTAGGATCCAATGAGTGCTGGCGACCTTCTAAGTCAGTGCCAGCGACCTTTCTATAAGAGCTTTACTCCCAGCCAGCATCAACAACCTTCCTCGAACTTTCTCGAAGTGGGCAGTGCACGCAGGCGGCGGGATGCTCGGCATCAGTCACGATAATGCTATGACGCAAGCCGCAGGGTCGCAAACCAATAGCTTTATCTTTGAGACAAACGACTGTCTTTTGTATAGTTGATGAAGCTCTTTCCTAACGACCCGTCACGTCTCCATTTCTCGTGACTGTTTACTCTTTCTCTCAAACTATCTGTACTTTCTGTAACAATGCATTGATTTCCTGTGTCTATGTATGGTAATATTCGCCACTCAAGTCAAGGTGATGTCCGTCGCACGACTTTCTAAGCTCATTCCTTTGACACCAAAAGCAGGTAAGCCAGTCTACTAACAGTGGGGACAAAGGCAGACTCAGACCCAGGGAAGTCGAGCGATTATGCGCTGACTCCGGATTCATCCATCCCGTCAAGACCAATGTCACAAAGACTCCGTCAACGTTCGGACACAATCCTTGTTCGGTCGAGCTATGCTCGCGCTTGTTCCGATGGTCATGTTCGGTAACGCCTCAAGTCGACGAACAGAAAGCGGCATCTACCACTGGTCATCAAGTATATGGGTCAAGACTGCGTGAACTCTTTCGTTGAAAAGTGAGCGTACCGCGCTGGAAAACACGGATGAAGCGTCACCGAAACTCACAGCCAATTTGTGTACGGCCAGCCGGGAATGTGTCTGTCACTGCAAACGCTCCATGATTGGTGTCGAGCATTCGGTCGATTCGTGAGTCGGCCTGGATTGTTTTGAGAACAGGGGAGCACACAGGCTAGCCCGAGCGCAAAGCCGTCGTACAAGAGATGCAGACATGGATGCGGACTTGGACCAATACAATTCGGTGCAGGAGAAGTTGTCAGGCACTGGATCGATGAAACGAGCTGACCATCTGTCTGCATGTAATTGTCTCCAAAGGCTGTCGTATTATACTTGAATAAGATATATGCCACTGATAGTTTACGGTTACATGACCAGTGAGCATCAACATGTACTGGGCCCCCAGCCCCACCTCTTCTACAGGCAAGAAGACGAATCAAACCCAGCGCTTCCTTCTCCCCTTCGGCGGGAAGATATAATCAAAGTTCCTCTTATTCGGCGGGACCCAATCCAGATCCAGATACTTGAGCAGCCCCTCCTCCGACAGCCCCTTCTCCACAGTCAACCACCGCCATCCCAGCTCCGTCTCACGCCACGCCCACAGCCCATACTCATTCAACAACAACTCCCGCCTACTCGCCTCCTTCACGCAATGCTTCACAAACCCCTCGTCCCCCGTCAGCATCAACAACGCACTGCCCTCCTGCTCCGCAGAGCACAGATAAAGCTCCGTCTGCAGATGCAACGGCGGCTTGTCAATAGTCCCATTCAAGCGCGCGATGCCGCGCCAGCAGCGTGGCGTCGTCGTGAACGGCGCCGCAGGTGCCAAGATCTTGAAGTGCTTCAAGCTATTGAGAATCTGCTTCAGCGGAGACGGTGTGCACGCCCTAGCACCGTCGCGGAAGAGAATGCGATTCCTGCCCGCGCCCTTCAGATTGAAAGTCGTCACTTCAGGCTTCGGCGGCGCCGGCGTTGGCAGGGGGTACGTATAATCGGCATGGGACAGCAAGATGCTCGCGGTAGTGCCGTGCATCAACCCACGACGGTGCGTGCCGACGAGCTGCGCCTTCCAGCCCCTCGGGTCGAGCCTGAGGACGGGCGGAATGCCAATGAGGTGGAAATCTATAGCGTCTCGCAGAGCCTCTGCATCGGCGAGCGAGACAGGACGGTTTATGTCATCGTGATACAGCAGCTTCGTCCTCTGCGCGTTGGTGAGCACGTCCTGGAACCTTTCGTTGTCGCGGAGCTGCTCGATAGAAGTGCATCCCATATCCAGAAGCTGGTTGATCGTGACTGTGCCCAGCCCTGCAAACTCTCTGAATCTGATAACACACTGACGTCTCTCCTCGTCGGTGAGTCTCTCCGCCTCGATAGGTTTCTCCGCCTCGATAGGTCTCCTCGCAAAGATAGGTCTCTCCGCACAGATAACTCTTTCCGCGTCGTTGGGTCTCTCCGCGTCTTTGAGTCTCTCCGCATCGTTGGGTCTCTCCGCATCGTTGGGTCTCTCCGCGTCGAGAAGTCTGTCCGCATCAATAAGTCTCTCCGCGTCAATAAGTCTCTCCGCGTCAATAGGTGTCTCTGCGTCGTTGGGGCTCTCTGTGACGTTGGGTCTCTCCGCGTCGTTGGGTCTCTCCACTTCGTTGGGTCTCTCCGCATCGTCGGGTCTCTCCACGTCAGAGGGTCTCTCCGCGTCGTTGGGTCTCACCGCAAGAATAGGTCTCTCCGTGTGGTTGTGTCTCCGCGCGACGTTCAGGCTCTCGCCGACATTCGGCGGACGTCCACGCCGCTTGGCGACGGTAGCAGGGATAGAGTCATACGATCCAGAAACAATGTCCTCAATGTCCCAGCCATCCAGCACGCGCCGCACGCGCTCACGAATGCCCGAGCCGACGCCTTTGATGTTGTACAAACGCATGTCGTCGGGGCCAGTGACACGCGTAGGAAACGACGCGACGGCATCGTGAGCTACCTGAAAGCTGGACTTCTTCCAGGCATTAGTGGCCTGTGCTTTGCCTGGAAAGATGAGAAACGCGCTCAGCGAATAGAGGGAAGAGCGTACATTCGTCTAGCATTTTCAGAATATCTTCGTTCGGCCCTTCTCCCGTCACCGCCGAGCCCGTCGACCCGCTCGCTGCATTGTACGATGTGGAAAGAAATACAGGCGAGCGTGGCTGTAGAGCGAGTCTGCGCGTTGTATGGAAGAGGCGAAAGCAGGGCAACATCCGTCGGTGACGGTCCAAAAGAAAGCTGGATGGCACAGCCACATTATAGTTCTCTGTCAACGGTCGGCAACTTGCGACATTGCTAGCAGTCTCTACTTACCGTCTTTGCCGTTGGACGTATGCATGCGTATGATTGAACATCAATTGCTGTATAGTTGAACAACAATGGCTGTATGATTGAACAACAGTGCACAGCCAATGTTGTACCACTTGGTCCAGCGGAAGAAGCTGACTGCTGCGGCCCACTCAACCGAGCATAAGGCTCCAACTAAATAATATATATAACTGTATATATACAGTTAAACCATATAACTATACATATATGTATATGCCCACCTCGCGGAAGTGCTATATAGAGTATATATATGTATAGTATATAGTTATACAGATAGATGCTGGTGCAGTGCAAACACACGGATTGGGAGTCAAGTGTGAGTGTGAAAGTGACTAGCACACCCAGCACTTGTCTGACAAACAATATGCGGTTCTTCTGCGAGGCTCCAAACTGCAGCAAATGTTCAAGATTGACTTGCCGAACACCCGGCAACAGCCGAGAGACAGCTTGACCTCACGGGTGCAACGCCACAGTGCAATCTACAGCCATCTGGCAGACTCAGCCTGCACTCAACTCTCAATTGGAGCTGTGTGCTGCTTATTCACAAGTCTAAGATTGCCGCACAGGCACATGACCAACTGACTGAACCGCTGGCAGCAACCCCGATGTGATGCCATACTACAATTCACAGGCATACAAAGTCCTGAGGCGTGGCAGAAAACACATTCCTGACTGTGTCTCCAAGGTATAATTGCAACTGTATATACAATATATATACTCTATAATATACAGTTATACTGTATACTATACTGTATCTATATACGAGGCCTCCAAGTCGTATACATATAGTATATAGTTGGAGCCTTAACCGAGCACATACATGATACATACCGTTCTCGCCACCTGATTCTCTCCAAAGCTATGCCTCCTCAAATATTCTCACATTGCTACATTATACTTACACGACTTCATCTCCTTCTTCTCTACTTACAAAAAGTACGGCTTGACTTAGAGCCTGTTCGGCAACCGGGTTTTGAGGAGGGTTTTGCCAAAAATCGGGTTTTGAGAATCGAAACCGGGTTTTCGGAAATTGCCTGCTGTGTGACACTGTGTGACTAGCTCTTGATCATCAGCACGGCAAGGGCCTCCGAGGGCACGGCCTGAGTGTCTGATAGCACAGTGCAGTCACATAGCCTTGGTACTATAGAGCTACATATGATATCCCACCAGAGTTACTTTTATATCTCTCTTCTAAGCCCTCTGGCTGAGTGCGTAGACATGCACTGCAGAACTTCTTCTACGGCAAGATATGATGATAATGATGCCGAGACCTCGGTGGATCACGACGTGACATCTATTCTTGGAAAACCCGGTTTTCGGTTCTCAAAACCCGGTTTTTGGCAAAACCCTCCTCAAAACCCGGTTGCCGAACAGGCTCTTAAGTTGACAAGTTTCGTCATTAGAGCCTATTTGCAGCCTATTGAACCGTGACAGGTAACACTGAGACGGAATCGAGACGCATCTCGTGATCCAAGATCTCAGACAGCCGTCATCCCGATGTCATCCCGCCCCATGCGCCTTCCCTCTCCTGATCCAAGCTCCCCTAGTCCCGCTACCTCTCGATTTGCCACCGAGGCCTGCCCCTCTGATCCCCATGGCCCCCGACCTCATCAGGCTCCCGGTTTCATATCCAGTAGTGGTTCCCGCCCTACCTCATTGACAAGGGCGGGACTCGCACTCAGTCATCAGCATCGGGGATGACAGGCGGGCGGCGGGATGCATGCGGCGGACGACGGAAGTGGACACGAAAAGATGGCGGGGAGGGAGGGATGTAGCAGTAGCATGGGCGGGATGGAGGACTCATGTCGGGTCGGCGGCGGGTCCGAGGTCCGGGAGAAGTCGGAGTGCGTGACATCTTCACGTGCCTAAACTCATGATTTCGAGACGAAATCTAGCCTGGTTAACCCGACTCTAGTACAAGAGAAGACAGTCGTTCCCTCGTATAGAGCCTGGATCCAGGGGAGGGGTCCACATCGACGTCCCCCGTTCATCAGATTTTTGACATCCCGGCCGAATGCCGTGTGCGGCTCATGAGTAATAATCAGTGACACAGAATGCAATGTGCAAAATCCTTTCTTGACTAGTTACTAGTCCTCCTACGCCCGATGAATAGCTGAGGGCACTTGAATAAAATTAAAGACACCAAGATGTAGAGACCCATGCACACAATCCTTTTCTCTCCCTTGCATGCCCCATATACTCTACGGGTACCATATCTGGTAAAACAGCTAGACCATCCAACGCGCACTTGGTCCTCCCACATACGGATCCGTTGAAGCTCAATTTTAAGACAGCGACTGTTAACGGCAGCAAAGACAATGAGCAAGACGCCATTGAACCTTTGAGCTGTGATTGTGAAAGGCTTGGGTCGGCTTGTGCTTCGGATCACGAAAATGTTGCCGAACTGGAGACGTCGATATGACCCCCTCCCCTGAAACCAGGCTAGACGAAATCGAGACAGAAGCGGCTGCAAATAGGCTCTATTGCCTCGATCGACACGGGCCGGCGGCAAGCCAGAACAGTAACCCTCTCTCCTTCCACCACGTTCTCCATCTATCCTTCCCTCTCAGCTCGAGCTCTCGGTGCCGGCTCATTATTGCTGGGTGCGCTTAGGTACCGATTGGACAACGGATCAACTGCAATTACCAAGATCATACGCATTCATCCATCGACCAGCCTGAGACCGCCATGAACTTCTTCAAGACAAAGCCACGCACGCCGCCCGACCTCGTCCGCTCTCTCAAGGAGAATCTTCCCAAACTAGACTCGGCCGCCCCAGGCGGCGATGTGCGGCGGAAGGTGCGCGCACATGCCACGATCATGCGGCGACCGAGCTCACCATCTCCCGCGAATCCAGGCCAACGAAGAGGTCTCCAAGTCCCTGCAGCAGATCAAGGCGCTCTTGTACGGCGATGGTCCGTCTCGTCTCTTCTCTGTCTCATATCGCCCCATATCGACCTCTAGTCTGCATCAGAAACGCCCGACACCCTCGCCCAGCTCGCCCAAGAGACATACTCGTCCTCTCTCCTCCTTCTCCTCATCACCGCTCTCCCCCGCCTCGACTTTGAATCCCGCAAAGACGCCGTCCAGATCTACACCGCGCTACTCCGGCGAAGTATCGGCCAACGCTTACCAACAGTGGAACACCTAACGCAGAATCCTCAGGCGCTGTTTGCTGCTCTAGAGGGCTACAGCAACGAAGAGATCGCGCTCAACACCGGCATGGTGCTGAAAGAGATGTTGCGTCACGAGAGTCTGGCCAAGATTCTGCTCTACAGTGATCAGTTGCGTTCGCGACCATTGCCCCACCTTCTCCGTCTCGCTGACAACAACATGCCCTTCCCAGATTCTACTGCTTCCCGCACTACATTGAATCCACGACCTTCGGCATCTCCTGCGATGCATTCTCCAACCTCAAGGAGACCCTAACGCGGCACAAACCCATGGTCGCAACCTACCTCGAGACCAACTACGACCGCTTCTTCTCCTCCTTCACCACCCTCATCCTATCTACCAACTACGTTACCAAGCGCCAGTCGCTCAAGCTCCTCGGCGAGATCCTCCTCGACCGTGCCAACTTCAACGTCATGACAAAGTACATCGCCAACGAGGCCAACCTCAAGATGATGATGAACCTCCTCCGCGACAAGAGCAAGAACATCCAGTTCGAAGCGTTCCACGTCTTCAAGGTCTTTGTCGCCAACCCGAAGAAGCCGCCGCAGATCGAGAGCATCCTCAGGCGGAACAAGGACAAGCTCCTCGCCTTCCTCAAGAACTTCCATAATGACAAAGATGGTGCGCTCCCAGCTCACTGCTACTCGCCGCCTTACTGATGCCTCGCCTGCTTACTTAGACGAACAATTCAGCGATGAGAAGCAATTCCTGATCGTGCAGATACAGGGCTTATGATTTCTTGGACCTACATTCACACAAACTCTCCATCTCTCATGCCATGTACCTATTGACATTGCCCAATGCCTCCGCCTTGTACATTCCTCGTTTTGCATACCCTCTCCGTACTAAATTAATGTTTTGCATGTCGTACACTCCATTGATTACGTTCGTGTTCTCGCGGGTATGGTATGAAATTATTCTCAGCAACTTCCAAGAACTCGTAATCAACTTACACTCAGTTATCGTTCCCGCTTGCACAAGAACTTACTGATCTTGAGCGACTTGAGGAGGATGTACTGCTCTGATCGCCATCTACATAGTACACCGCCAGTGAAACTCAAGTATTATTGACGCGGCTTGTCACTTGTATCAAGTTTACCGTTAACATCAGTGTGAGAGGACTTCGTCGTCCCTCATCAAACAGTCAAATCTACGCCGAGAACTCTACTTTCAACGAGTCGGGGAACGGCACGACATTGCCCTTCAAGTTCACATACATCTGCACCGCAGAGCCATTCCGGTGTTCATAGAACCTTCACGCAACATGAGCCCCAGACAGATCGTTGTTGAATCGCGACGACATACCGATTGAAAGACCCCGTCTTCTTGAGACCCGGAAGCGATAGTATCTCCTGCAGGATACCAGGCACAATTGCGTGGAATAACGATGGTTCGAGCAGACTGTACATGTAACGCAATCAGACTTATGAGAGCCATAATGGGTGGATGGATTGAGCCGACGTACCCGTTCTTTCCTACGCCAAAGAGGATAGGCGATGCCGTAGGCCAGGCGCTGTCTTGCTTCGCAGACAAAACACTTGCCCAAACTCGGTCACCAGCGGCAACTTTCGTGGAGTCGGGAAGTGTCGTCGACCGCAGTGCGGAGCGGTAGAATCCAGAAACCTGTCGAGCGATGAATACAAACAACTAACTCTGTCAGCAACGGCACATACAATGGGATCTTGACCTATTGAGGTGTATTAGTGTGACTGACGAAGGCAACGGAGCATCAAGCTACTCACTCAGAGCATCGTTGATGAGCTGGTCGATGTTCGTTGTACTCGTCAAAGACACGCCAGCGTTCAAGCAGTAGTAGACCACATGTGACAAAATTTGCGAGAAATGCACCGCGGTCGGTACGACTTCGCTGAAGAATGCAACAATGGCCGCAGTCTTGCCTTGGGCCCCGGCATTCTCGTTCAAGGCCTTGAGGAAGGCCTTGCTGGGATCATTGTACGACAATGGGTTGCCGTCGACAGACAACTGAAGACATTCAGATCGAAAGCAAAGATCAAGGTCAAGGGTGACTGACCCAAGATGAAAGTCCATCGAGATGGCCTTTGACGGCTTTGAGGAAGTACTGGAAAGTCGTACTAGAGCTCTCCCGAAGATGCCAATCAAACTCGATCTCGTTGTTCACGTAGATGTACCTGAGCTTCTCGTGAGCAAGCACGCTCAGACCAAGACCTCAAACATCGCTCACTGGCACACATCAGCGAACATGTCATAGTACTGCGACGCCGTGTATCCACCAACTTCCGTGGTCGAGTGGGTTATCTTGAGGCCAGCCTAGAGCGAACATGAGCGGACTATACACACACAACGAAAGGGAAACAGTGTGACGTACCAGCTCTTGACATATCCACCTCACGGGTAGAACATTGATGACATCCCGAACAATATCAAGATAGTTGACCTTCGTGACGGGACGGACGAGACTTGCATCGGTGATGAGATCCCTGGTCATCTTACGGAAATATGTAGCCCATTTCGCCTGATCTTTGACGAGCAGTTTCTGGACCTAGCGAACCGGGTCAGCATCAATGTCGACCGATTGATGAAGAATCAACAAGACGCACTGTAGCGGTATCGGGTACATGGGTACCGATGTCCGGAATGATAGCACGAAGTCGTGCGTCGTAGGGTGCAGCAAAGTCGCTGCTGGTGGCAACCTGACGCACGCCGATGTAGCTGCCCACGACGACCAAGGGCTTCACCGACTTGGCAGGAGGACTCCAGTCATATTTCGCCAACGGCACGCTGCTCGCGGTTTTCATGTATTCAGGATCAAGGAAGGGGAAGTGCGCGTATGCCGAACGCGCCGTGTAGTTATTGGGAAGAGTGCGGAAGAGGAGCTTGGTAAGAAGACCGCCATACGAGCCATCGTTCGGGTCGTACTGGCAGTCGTTGTAGCCCCAGGTTGTGAGGTTGTAGGCTGTATTGTATCGCTGTCAGAGATCATACGGAGGAGGTCAAGAGCTACGTACGAGTGCAGTCGACAGTGAGGTATCGGTCGCCTCGAGTCAGACATACAGCATCAGCAAGGATTGCACGAGAGATGGTGTAGCCGGGGCAGAGTCCGGCGCCAGGACCCGGAACTTTACTTTCCTCTGCTTGCATACCAACCTACACCAATACAGTTCAGAATACCATACAGCGACAGCAGAAACGATGGCCTTACATGGAGCTCCAGATTACCGATATCATGATAGAGAGCTTCGGCAGCGGTCTACAGGACAGATGAGCATGATATGATGGCATTCAGTCTGCAACTGCCACTTACATAGATCTCGGGATTTGGATTCCACTCCTTGAAACTCTTGTACGCTGTTTGCCGTGTCAATACTGTCAACGTAGACATTAGAGGCCGCACTCACGTTCCAGACCGATGAATTTGCGGAATTCATTGAGCTGTATAATATCGAAGCATTATGAGCGAATAGCCATCACGAAGACTTTGAGCAAGCGTTGACTGACACTACAAGTTCCCCAGCTTCTTCCTTGCTCAATGCCCAGAATCTCGATTACCCGCAGAGCCTCGGGGATACCACGAGCACCGAAGGCAGAAGCTCGGTTCTTCGTGGCATCCTGCAGGACCTTGGCCAGTGCGGCATCATCGAAACGTCCATCGTCACCACGCCTAAGGCTAGAAGGACGTCAGCATGTTTCCTTCTGCGATCAGGATTTAGGCTTACGTTCCAAACTCCCATTCCCTGTAATCTTTTGGTGGAACAAGGGCCTTGCTTGCGGCCATGATGAACTGCATTGGAGTGACCTACACAGGGATGTTCATCAGCGTCAATCCTGCGAGCTTCTTGCGATGGCAACAAACCTGGGACGGATCAAGATCTCCCAACACCTTCTTGAACGCCGCATCTGTCCAACGGGTGTCTTCTTCCGATAGGGTTGCATGCCAGCGATACAGGAGGTTGAACTCGACCGAAACGACGTTCCCTTCCCCGCGTGGGGAGAATGTGTGGTCCGATCGGCGAATTTCCTAAATGACCGAATCAACACAATTGAGGTGATTATTGGGAGATGATAAACCATCAACGGATCCAATCGCCAGCTGTGTCCATCACGAACAAGGCCGAGAAGAGCGCCGACGTAATCTGGAGAACACCGTTAGATGCGCATTTCGTGGAGGTCGGAGGCACGTACCGCCAAGAATGATGTGCATGAAGTAGCCACAGTTGACAAGCCGGGCCCGCTCAAAGATCTCATCATCCTGAGCCTTTTTCTGGGCATCGTTCTTGAATCCATCGAGGCTGGTGTACGTGCCGAGCTCGTTAATATGGCGGATGCGCTCGGCGATGTACTAAGTAACCACGGGTGAATTAGACGTATTTTGGGGACTATAACAATCACGCACGTTGTGGTTCCGACACAATAGGACGAGAAGCGCGCATGTCGCGGGAGGCATCAGCAGAAGACGGGCATCACCAAACACATCCTCCCACAGCCTCCCGGAGCCGTCCTTCCTGCGAAGACCAACCGTTCCCTTGGATTCATCCCCATTGAGTTCCGCATCGGAGGCGCCGTAGAGAATGCTGAGATCGAGGTAGCTGCTCGCGTCGTTGATGGTCCAGTCGCGGGAATTGGTGTTGAAGATGCTGTGGATGATGAGGTCCGCGCAGGCAAAGAAGAAGCTGGAGATCCCGCCGGGGTGCGGCTTGTATTCGTCGCGCTTCAAGAGGGTGTCGAAGACGAGCCCGGGATCGGGGAGACTGGTTCTTGGGAGCGTGCTGAGTGCCGGCACAGAGCGCGCATAGGGCATGCCTGCTTTGCCCATGGACGGCGCGAAGGGCGTGTAGTTGGACCCATCGGCGCTGCGGGCGGCGTACTGAGGGTTGGGACCATTAGTGGCTGTGGGCTGGTAGGCGACGAGGTTGGTTTCGGCCAGGAAGGTCGCTGGGGGATGCGGAAGGTCCTTGTACACTGTTGCATGCTCAATGCTGGCGTGTAGACAAAGCAAACAAGACGCGTACAGAGATCGATGACAAACTCCTGCATCTTCAGGGACAGATTCCGCAGGGCTGGCGAGTCTTCCTCGCTGAGCCGGGCCATTAAGACGAGCAGTTTCTCCAGCTGCGAATCATAGTCGTCAATGCGCGTCGTCGAGGTTGGCAGCAATGATCACGTACGAGATAGAGGCGGTCATTGAGGCTCTCGGTGTGGAGGATAGCATTGAGGTAGGCGTGGAGGTCAGAGGGCCTGACGAGCGGGTCGGCGACGAGATTCTCCAGAGTCTTCAAGGCGTCGGACATCTGAGAGGGAAGGAGGGAGGCAAGAACAGCGGACATCATGGGCGACCTTTTTACGGTGTAGAACGGACTTTGACGTGCATTATATAGACATCGAAGGCACTTGCTGTCACCGAACAATCGCGGCAGGGTGGTTCTGTTCGTGTCAGCATAGCACCGGAGCTGAAAATGGCTCAGTTGATGTAAGGCAACATTGATGATGTCGGTGAATTCTGGATGCGAGATGATTGCGGTCCATAATCAACACCGATTTGGGTCTGAAATGATGACGATGATTTTACAGTTACACACGAGTTTGTACAGTTTACAGTTACAAGGCTTGGTGAGCATTACTTCGAGGATCCACTTCCACGTTGAAATCCTCAAGCTTTGACGCGGAAAGCCAACGCCTCCGAGGCAGACTTGACCTGCAACGGCTGCACCGTGGGTGCCCCCACAGCTTTCGCGATACGATCGGAGAGGCCCTGATCCACAGCCGCCCACACAGACACTAATTATCGCCATATGATCAGCTCTGGGCTCTCCTTAGCTATCGAGAAATGACTTACATTGGCGAGCCTGGACTTCCTTGCTCTTCACGTTACCAAAGTGACCCGCAACATTCTGCACGTAAGCCTCGCGCTGCTTGTCATCCCATACCTTGCTCCACAGCGCTCGGGGTTGCTCAAAGTCCACTAGTTTACCCCGATTCGTTTCAGCTCAAAAGACCAGGAGCTATAGATTGATACTCACATTCGGTAATCTCCGACAAATCACGGTACGCCCGGCCAACGAACTCTTCATGATTAGCGCGAGTGATCCTGACACCCTCCTCCAGAGTGCCCTTCGCTCCGACGTATGACAGCGGAGCAATGCTGCTTTGGTAATTGGGACGCGCTCCCTGGCTAACGTAAGTAGCCGCGCCATCACGCTGGAAGTTGGCGACGGGGACGATGGGAGCGTTCACAGGCAACTGCTGGTAGTTGACGCCGAGACGGTGACGGTGAGTGTCAGGATACGAGAAGAGACGCGACTGGAGGACTGGGTCGGCTGAAGGCTCGATGTATGGCACCAGGTGGGAAGGCGAGAAAGCGACTTGCTCAATCTCAGCAAAGTAGTTTTGAACATTCTCGTTGAGCGTGAGTTTGCCGAAAGGACGAAGGGGGAATTCCTTGTGGGGCCAGACTTTCGTGAGATCGAGGATGTTGTACCTGAACTTTTCAGCCTGCTCTGGGGTCATAGTTTGCTGCGAAGAACGTGAACAAAAGTCCTAAATTTTCGAGACGTTTGAACATACCACGTAAATCGTCCAAGTTGGGAATTTGCCAGCTTCTATGCTCTCGAATAGAGACTGGGTGCCGTAATCGGGGTTGGAGCCGGCGAGCTCGCCAGCCTTTGTGTCGTTGAGCGTCTTGAAGCCTTCATCGGCACGGACGTGGACTTGAGTGTAGACGAATGAGCCGTCCTCCTTGAGCCACTTGTGCGTATGGCCAGCGTAACCGTGCATTTGGTGGTAACCGTCGGGAGTGCCACGGTCACTGAAGAGGATCATAATCTGGTGAATACTCTCCGGGTTCTGGCTGAGGTAGTCCCAGAACATGTCAGCATCCTTGAGATGCGTCTGAGGGTCGCGTTTCTGGGTGTGGATGAAATGCGGGAACTTGGCGGGGTCTCGAATGAAGAAAACGGGAGTGTTGTTATACACCCAGTCCCAGTTGCCCTCCTCGGTGCGGAGCTTGATGGCAAAGCCACGAGGATCGCGAGCAGTGTCGGCAGAGCCGGACTCGCCACCGACGGTGGAGAATCGCACGGTGGCACGTACTTTCTTGCCGACAGAAGTAAGGAGCTTGTTCGATGTGATGTCGGACAGATCGTGGGTGACTTCAAAGGTACCATGTGCTCCAGCACCTTTAGCGTGGACCTGCCGTTGACATGGGCGTGAGCGATGATGAGGACATCACGATCAGTATGCATTGCTTACCACTCGTTCCGGGATACGCTCACGGTCGAAATGAGCGAGCAGATCGATGTGGTGGAAGTCTTGGAGGAGAAGAGGGCCCAGTGTACCAGCACGTTGCGCGGCGTAGGGTTCAGCTACGGGCGCACCGTTGGAGGTGGTGTAAACGGCGCCGTCTTTCTTTTCGAAGACTTGTTGGGAAGGCATGGTGTCAAGTCAGGTGGGAATCCGCTAGTGAGCTTTGGAGGCCTTATATACGGGCATCGATGACGAAATGATGTAGGCATGACCGTATTACAGAGATATCCACCGGATGCGATTGGCTGGCATCCTATTTCAAGTCGGTCTTCGCATCGTCGTCTGACCAGCATAATTGAGTCGATGGAAGACACGGGAACCACAGTTGCTCGGGTTCCGCAAGATTGGGGTGAGATGTCGAATGATGGTACGTGTACGAGAGGTCTTGTGCAGCGGTGCTTCTGCTCTGGGCTCGCATGACCAAGACAGAAGGGAGTCTCGTGAAGCAATTCGACGCGTGCAAGTGCGATTATCGTGAAGAGTCAGCGATTCACCGGACTCGACTGACTCCAAATCCATGCTCCGTGGATAGTGCAGGGAATTGCAGGCCCAAACACGTTCCTTCGGCAAATACGGAGTCGGTTTGGAGCCGCATACTTGGTGGGAATGACGACAACTTGCTCAGATGAACTGTGATGGTGGGTAATGAAGAAGCCGCAATTGCGATGTTTACGTTGGTTTGGCCTTCTTGCATACCTCCTCTCAACTAACAATTGTATACGCCTCTCGTTCCATTGGACGAACGAATATCAACAGCCCACCTTGACAGTAAGAAGGGTGAAGTCGCGCAATTCTGCCATCTCCCTTCAAGCTTCCTATCACGACAAATACATCGTTACAATGGCCACTAGTACAACCGCACAGGATACCCAGAATTACTGTTCAGCTCTTGCCGGCGTCGTGTCTCTCCTGGACTACGACCGTCAGTTATGCTCCAGTGATCATTCCCGTTTTCGACCATTCTGCCACTGCCAGTCCACAATTCGCATCCGCACCCACAGGTCAGCCTAATAGGGATCGATTGGCTTCGGATACTCCCACTGTCCAGCGGCACCCATTCTTTCTATCAACAATACCGCAGTTAACATTCAATCGTCTCTAACGCCACGTTTCACCTTGAACGTATCGCGGGTATGATTGTTATTGGCAAACTCGATGGTACATACTGATCGGATTTTGTAGCAGATTTCATCCTATAAGTCGGCCTTCAAAGCTTGACCTGAGATCACAGAATCGCCGCTTACTAGGCTCTAGCTCATCTGCCTACTCATCAACGTCTGCCCCTTCGAACTTGAGCGGGTGCCATAGGAGGTCGCGCGAACTGCCGCGCACAATAGTGAGTTCGTTCCAGGTTCAGTCAATTCTGCCCTGCCCGGACTATGGTTGTCTGAGTATACATTACTGAATGGTTGATAAGAGTCTGACGGAATCCTACCAAGTGCCTGGCTCACATATAGCCGAGATATGCACCACAGATGTACCATCGCGTTGAGCAGGCGCGTCTGGCGGAGCACACCCCAGGTCAAAACAGCGCTGGGAAGAGTCGATGCACCTCCTATCCAGTGTACATGCTACATGACATTGGTAAGTATTCGGCCTTCTTGGATCTCCGTCGTGTGTCCGAACAAGCAAGCCCGTTAGGGTTGGAATACTGTCACACAAGCCGGGTTTCAGTGCTATATGTATAACGCTGACCTCCCATCAATTTGTGGTATCTGTTCGTCATCCCCCTCCCTCTCGTCTCCTCTCGCCATGAAAGATCCAACCTCTGCAATCCCCGCTGGCCAGTCTAAATTCAAAGTTGTCATCTGGTGAGTTTCACCACTACGTCTCTGCCGGTGCTCATTTGACCTCTTATCTAGCGGTGGTGGTATCGGAGGTCTCGTCTGTGCGGTGCAGTTGGGGAAGTATCCCGACATCGAAGTAGATATATACGAGGCGGCGGAGAAGTTCAGCGCTGTCGGCGCGGGCATCGGCGTTTGGCCCCGTACTTGGGGCATTCTGGAGATGATGGGCCTCACGGATGACCTCGCTAAGGTTGCGTCCAATCCTGTCACCAAGGAGGAAGGTACGGTCATCCTGTTTATAACGCTGATTGAACCAACTTGGGCCCTTGTCAGTTGTGGCTTGGTCGCTGCGGAAGAGTGACCAAACAGATGGGTATGAATTCGGTCAAGTGAGATCTCGGGGGCATCTCCAGACGTTTCATCGCGGGGACATCCACGAAGTTCTTGTCAAGCACCTGGCCTCGAGCTGTAACGTATTCTTTTCCAAACGCCTCAAGTCGTACACCAACTCACCGGATGGGGTTCGGCTTTTGTTCGAGGACGGCTCAGTAGCTACGTGCGACGTGCTTGTCGGTGCCGATGGGCTGAAGTCTTCCGTCAGAGGATCAATGTTCGAACGCATGGCAGAGGATGCCCTGCGCGCAGGGAGGACGGAGGACGCGACGAGATGCTTGGATTCGATCTCTCACATCTGGACCGGGTCCATCGCGTATAGGGCTCTTGTGCCGACGGACAAGTTGAAGGAGAAAGGCTTTCCCGTCGATTCAGAGCCTACGCAGGTGTGCACATACTCTCTGATTCATGTTGAGGATCGAATGACCTCCAATCGTATAGCATTGTGGGCGCGGTCTCGTAAGTCCGGCCTGCCCGCCTGTACGTGTATCACGCACTGACGATATATAGCATATTGTCACGTACCCCGTCATGAACGGAACTCTCCTGAACGTTGGGATCTTTCGTCCACAGCGAAAACTCATGGGTACGCGACCCAGTTGCTCCAATCCCACCCCGGTCGATGTCTCCGAAATCAAGACTCTGACGGATTTCACAAATTGGGAGCCTCGAATACAGGCTCTACTAGACGTAGGTCCTGCTTTTAGTTCAATTGAGGCACTTGACACAGGAATCTTGACGCGTAGTGTATCGACGCGACAAGCAGATGGCCTATATTCTGCGTCAATCCGTTGACGACATATGCTTCTGGATGCGTCGCTCTGATAGGCGATGCAGTACGTGTTTTCTTGGTCTGGTTGTCGAGCGAGATGTTCATGCACATTGCGAAGGCACACGCCATGTTACCGCATCAAGCATCGGGGGCTGGGCAAGCCATCGAGGTACTCAATTCTGTGCATCCTTCACCTCACCTCTTATCACCCTGACAGGACGCGCATCTACTCGCTTGCTTACTTGGCCACACACGGACTCGGAAGCACACCCTCCCCGAGGTACTCCAGGTCTACAGTGACATCAGGCTACCTTTCACGAGAGAAATATGGGAGAGATCGGCTCAGAACAGCGGATACTTCGCACTGCTTGCTCTGGATGACGAGATACAGCTGAGAAACATGGCGGATACTGTTCATAAGAGGTGGTCGTGGGCATGGGATAACCGGTATAAACACCAAATCGAGTTGTCGTATAACATTCTGAAGACCATATCATGATTTGTTTGAAACTCTCCAGATACCTCGTCGCGTAGGGACTCACGACGTCATCGTCACCACCTGGGCCTCAGCGCTGTATATCATTTTCAAGATGCCTCAGGTCGCACACCAATAGACTGGTTGGGTCCAGCTTTTGTCCGAGGACGGCTCAAAGGCTATATGCCATGTTCTTGTCGGTTGAAATCTTTCGTCGGACGGTCGATGATTGAACGTATCTCGCCCGTGAGTCGTGACTGCGCCTCAGTTTGGCAATCTTGAACTTCTGCTGGTCGAAGCAATCAACGTGCCACATGAGACTCGAGTTGTGTTATCATGGGAGTCTTACTTGCCCAGACTCACCACATCTGCCGTCCGGTCTCAGACTCTTCGCGACAACTAGGTGAACCATCTTCGCCAGCTATTCCCGAGCTTGTCATGGCGCACGACATCTGTAGACTCCGGGGTGGTACCCTCTTTGAGTATCTAACACCGAGATTCACAGTACCCGGTGGCCTCCCTCCCATCTCATGACGCAATTCTGACCTGTTGCAGTGTGGCGCCTATAACCACTCTGTCGGATTCGAGAGTGGGTCCATCATTCCCATCGGAAGCTCTAGATGTACTCGCGGCGAGCTTCTGTAGACCGTGTTAATTCATGACATGGCCCGCGTGGCCGAAGCATGAGTCACACACCTGGTTATAGACACGCCAACGAAGACCCACACAGGCAGGAGCCGAAATCGTGTGTGGACCCAGGCGCTTCTACGCGCCTCTACAGCGTGTAGAAGCTGTCGGACCTTCTGTCGTGACGCAACGACTGCTGCTGTAAATCAGAAAAGCTGTTAACTGAGCTGGTTTGCGACGATCGTTATTCATCTGGGGGCAGATCATGGTACGATATGACTTGTTGGTCTTTGCTTGATGGACAGAAAGAGACGAATAGGGCTTAGTGGATTTACCTGGTCCAGACACGTACTCGCTGTCAACGAAGCACGTCGGTGTACTGTGACGAATCATAGTGGGACCTTCAAGTTGGGAAGGCGGCCGAGGGTCGGTCTGAGGGACCACTAGGCAGATGCATGTGTTGCCTCAACGGAGTGTCGGTTTCTATCCTTTTCTTGAGGGCCATCTGTCGACGCTTGGGAGTTCGGCTGAATACCTTGGAGACTCTGAAGTAGAGCGCTCGATGAACTCCGCCTGTCAATGCGACTACCAGGCGTGTCTGACCGAAGTACCCATCACTATCATTGTGGGCATTACCCCGTGCGGATCTCACGTTATTGACTCGTTCGTAGCTCGTTCCTACTGTGTGGCGCTTCTTGCAAACTATCGATGTTCGACGTCGCCAGCAACCGAAGTTGCATTTCCACGCAAATAAGAAGACATGCCACAGCTCGCTACTCGAGTCATACTGTCAGCTGCAGGGCCTGGTGGGAGATGCGGCAGATGGGCAATCATGAACGTCCTAGTACATCAGACTTGCGGAGGTCAAATGTTGGCCGGTAATTTGTCCTGGAACGCGCGGCGCGTGCAAACAACGTGGAAAAACCACACCACAGCCTACGGAAATGAGTCGAACATGACGCTTGATGGTGAGTTCCTGGCATGTCAAATGTACGAGGGTTCCAAAAACATTTCCAAGGCTGTTAGATGAGCTGGTTTGCGCTTCAGAAAGGATCTGCGGGCGATCTGAACTTTATCCCCTAATTTTGGACCACGGAGACGGCCTGGAGCCAGGAGATTTGAGCGCTGAGCATTGATTTCCTGCCACCTGGTCGAAGAACAAAAGAGAACATTGGAGCAGGGTGATGTCCATGCTCCGACCGGTGATACTAGGTGCGGTTACAGTCCACATTGATCACTGATCCAATACCCTGCCTGACAGTCCGCGAATTCAAAATTTGCGCCACCAATTTGTCCTGACCTAAGTCTCATAGCAAGCTAGGCTGCAAGCGTCGGGCGGGGACAGAGAATCCAAATCTCATGTTTGCAAACCCAGTGATCAGCGAGGCATCTGTCTATAGACAGCTTCGAATCGTGATCATGATAAAGTTGGGACACCAGATTGCACCGTGACACTGTGCTTGCTCGACTATCATTTACCAGCAGTTGAGTAAATAATCAGCATTGCGGCGGTATCGAAATGAACAGGCACAAACAACAAACATCTATAAGATTGAGATAGAACATAGCACGAAAGCAACATAGGAGCACAACATAAGACAGGGTACAATGACAGGGATTCCTCGTCGTTATCAGCAGATAGGTATGAGAATGGTCTTGGGATACTTCTCCCAAACCCACTGGACAAGCCGCGGTGGTGATCTGGTGAAGAGAGTTCTGATTTGCCAGACGCGACCATGAAGCCAGATTTGGTCCTTGTCATTGATGAATACTTCGAGGCGTTCGAGTACTTTGCTGAGACTGGATCTCTCAGTAGGTTCTGATACAGTCATGCCTTCAAAGAGAGGTACAAATTCCTCCAACCCGCAATACTTGCCTGGCTAGAAACATACTGAGTATATTGCCTGTGAGTTCAGCGGTCTGGAAGACAAACCTGGCAAATAGCTAGGAAGGTGGATCCCAGGTTGTATACATCCAAGAGGAAGGGGTTGTATGAACCACGGCTGTGCCACTCGGGTGAAGTTTTGATTTGGCAGTAAGCACGGGTTGTCTGAGCTGTCGCTTGCCCGGCTGGATAATGGCAAGAGCGTTCGAAATCAGCCAGAAAATACTTGATGGGAGATCGAACCCGACAACGAGGAACAGTTGGGACGGAGTTCAGGCAATCCAAAGTGGTTGGTCGAGCGAAATGGTAGCCTTTGGGACAGACTTCATCTGAGCTCATAAGGAAATTGGAGCCGCATGAATCCCTACGTCTTTCTCAGATCAAGCAGACATTGTCCCAAAAAGATGCCATACCCGTGAGCAATGTTTAAGGAGTGCATGAATCGCAAGCCCTATCATGCAGTTCAGTTGGGCAGACAAGACGAGATGATTCCAGTAAGTACCTGGAGTATTTGGCGGCAAGCCTCAACAAATTCTCTTCGACAATGAAATTCAGGATCTCTGAACTGGCGCAGGAAAGGCATGATCACAAAGTCTCTGCCGTCGATATCGCCAGGAACAGGAAATGAGTCCAGCACGGGTACGGTGTGGTTGTCTGGATGGGCCATGAGCGTTCGGTCATTGAGGTAGTGCGCCACATTCGATTCGTTTTGTGACATTGCCTTGATGACGACTCTCATGCGGTCCGCGCTCCGAGTAGCGTCTCGCACCCATTTATGCTCAAAGACTGTTAGTCCACATCAGCACAGAAGTTTAAATTCTACTCACGATGGGGTAGGTCTCGTCCGGGAATTGACCGTCGAATGGCCTTGACAGTGTAGCTGTCCATTTGTGCGTTGTTCGCATTGGCACCCAGTCCGGTTTGTAGCGTGCAGGCAGAACATAGCCGCGGTCTACCAGGAAGTGATAGTGGGAGACCCAGAAGGATTCGCCACTGTGGCCGTCTCTGTGCTTTCGAGCTTGATTATCCATGTCACAATGAATGTCAAAAGTAAGCCGAGGTTGTCGTCGCGACCGCAAAGCAGGAACCTGAGCGCCGAGCATCGGCACGGCACTTGGGCCGTTGAATCTTGATCAACGAACGTCGAACAGATCTGAGATCCCGGCAGGAGCCGACACACCCTGATCGAGAATCGAGATCGATCTTACAGAGACAACAGCCAGCCTTGCCGGAACCGCCATAGACTGACTTGGATAGTGGCGAGCCAATCCACTGTGAGAGATGATCTGCAGCTTGGCTCGTTTGGCATTGGACATGCCTATAAAAATGCTCAGGCGCTCAGGTCACTCCAGCTTCCAACCACCTCCACATCATGTCCTCAGGATCGCGCGCTGCCAAGTTGACTGCAGAACTTCAAGAGATTCTTGAACAGATTAAGGGCAATGAGTATATCTCTCAGGAGACGAAAGACGACCTTGTCAGCCAAGCCGAAAGGTAATCTATAACTCCCAGTCCCTTTGTCGGTAGCTGACCGTTGTTAATTGAACCTAGCTACGAGGAAGAACTCGGAAAAACACCTTCCTCCTCTCACCGTAAACTCAACTTGTTAGGCTATATTAAGACCACCTTCAAGAGCAGGAAAGTGAATATGCTGGCCAGCACTCACGCAAAAATCCAGGCAAGGATTACCGACCTAATGCAGCAATATGAGGCAAGCATCTTGCTTGCATCACACTTCACTCCGTACTCATTGAACTAAAACAGAGTGCCTCATTTGAAGCGCAGGCCAACCTACTCGACGGTACCAGCACTATCATGTACGGGATGAGATCATCGCAAAGCACCCGCTCCGGTGCCTCTGGTCGCTCCTCTCATAATCCTGGGAGCTCTGCAGACGGCTCACAAATCCCTGGAAACCCTGCGGGCCCCTCGAATTACCCTAGGAGCTCCACGGAGTCCTCAAGGAACTATGCGGGCTCCTCAATGAGCCGTACAAGCTCTACGGGCTCTCCACAGGTCATAGAAGTGTCCCGGAGCAGCTATGAAGGTAGTCGAGGAAGCTATGCGGGCTCTCCGGGCTCCCCCATGTTCGTGGATGTGTCTGGGAGTAGCTATGAAGGCAGTTACAGGAGCTCTGCGGGTCCTTCCGGGTCCATATATGTGTCTGAGCGCAGCTATGACGGTAGTGGCCACTTTTCGATGCATCCTACTCCCTCCCCTACCTCCCCGGGATGGGGCCCCTCCAATGCTGGTCCAGCTCACTCAGGAAGATCTTCAAACAACATGTCTATGGCCAATCCAGGTTTTCCCAACCAGCAACCTCAAGGCTACATGCCTCAACAGCATGGGCACGGAGTGTAAGTGTTTACTTTAGGACAATTTGTGTGCCGCCACAACATTTACCTCCATTGTTACACAGCCCTTCTTCTGGCGGACATGCTTATCCTGGGTACGCAATCATGCTGATCTGCAATCTTGCAAACTGAACTCTGTGATAAGTCATCATCAAGGACCACCAAACCCTGGTCATAGCCAGCAGTTTGCCTGGGGCCCAAAGTATGTCGGCATGTCAGGACTCGAATCCGACACATCTGACCCGACCATGTTACTGATGCACTTATAGCTTTCAACAGTCTCCACATCAGATGTACGGCGCGTAAGTGCATCTGCAAGAGTCCGCTCCGGCCTCTATGCTCACCTCCTAATTCAACAGCCCAAGCAACCCCGGCGGACAAGCGTATACAGGGTACGATAGTTGCACTGTTCTGCTCCAATCACAATCTCACATTCTCGAAGACCTCATGCAGGACCGTCAAGCTCGGGATATAGCCAACAATATGCTCCGGGACAACAATACATGGAGTGCGTCAGACAACTGGGACTACATCGAGTGCATCATGCATGACTGATACACTTCTATAGCCAATTTGGTGGGTATGGCGAGGACCAAGAAGAGCCGCAGACCGAGGAAAGGTGTGTACTCCCTGGGACGAACCGCCCGCTCAAATTTCTGATCGAAGTGCTATTCTTCAATTCACAGACGGAGACGGAGCTACGAACGCAGAACGAAATCATTAATCAAGGCGGCTCACCTGTCTCAATTCGGCCAATTGCCCGAGCCCCAGTCATGAAAGGGCATGCACCTCATAAGTAGTGCCTGTGTCGCTGCTGTAACCAAGTTCTCCTGTTGTTGTACACTTTCACCTCTTTCACGACTTATGATGTTCTCTTATTTTCTCTCCGTTCTTGTATATGTAGCTTTTTCCTAACGACCCATCACGTCTCCGTTACTGTTTACTCTTTCTCTCTTACTATCTGTACTTTCTGTAACAATGCATCGGGTTCCTGCGTGCAAGTATGGCACTATTTATGACTTAAAGCAAGGTATCGTCCGTCGCACAACTTTTGAAGTCTAGTTTCTTGATGCCAGACCTCGTTCATCGAGATGCCGTCAACATTTGGACACAGTCTTGTTCAGTTGAGCAACGCTCGCGTTTGTTCGAAAGGGTCATGTTCAACGGTAACGCGTCATACTAACGAACAGCAACCTTGCCCGCGGCGACTATCATTGGTCGACATGTATATGGACAATGCTGAGAACTCTTCTTGATCGAATTTACCGCGCTGGAGAACACGGAAGAAGTGTCACCAATACTCACAGCCGGCTTGTGTACGGCCAGCCGGCAATGTGAGTCTCACTGCAAACGCGCCACGATTAGTGTCGAGCATCCGGTCGATGAGTCGGCCTGGACTGTGTCAAAGACAGGGGAGCACGCCGGTTAGGCCGTGCGCGGAGCCATAAAACTTGCAGCGGCCATCGCCTTGTACAAGTGTCAAGAGGTGCATGCGAACTTGGACCAATACGATGCCGACCCCTACAGATGGCGCTGACACTTACTATCGCGCAGCAGTGACTCGGCAGCTCGAACGACGCTACATGTTTGCCGGGATCCAGTACACGTTTGTAAGCCATGAGCTTGTCGATCTCTTTCGAAAAATACTGAAGGGTTGAACAAATCAATCCAACGCTACGGATGCCAGAAAGTCTGTCATTGGATAGTAATATAGTCCGTGGTGAATCATAACAAAGTCCTGTTCGCTTCATTGACAGATCCGACACGCTTAGGGCATCGGCGTGGGCTCTGCGAATGCGGCACGAGCAACCTTCTCGAAGCCGCCGTTCGACCTCTTCTTCTTGGCGGCTGAAACGCTGACAGTGGGCAGAGCAACACAGTTCGAGGACGATGCAGCCTTGTGCGCTTTAGGCGTCGGGCTGACCCCCTGGTACCAGGTCGAAGTGCCATAGACACCCATGGGGAGACTAGAAGATGAGACTTAGCGTCGTCGTAAGTGATGGAAGAAGTTGAAGACGCACTCGTCATCACCATCGCAGTTCTCAAACACGCCAGAGTCATAGTTGGCCGGCATGTTCCAGTAGCAACCCATAACATCGTAGATGTGTTGGCAGAGCTCAGCAGCATTCGCACCGACGCAAGCACGGAAGCAGAATTCAGTGTCGGAGATGAATGAAGTCCACTCGTGGTATTGGAGACCAGTGCCAAAGGAGTTGCCGTAAACGAGACCACCGACTGAACGACGAAAATTGAGTATCATTCTATTTTATAACCATGAGCACATACTTGGGTTGCCGTTTCCATCAGCGCCATGAGGATCGAGTTCTCCTCCTCTACCGGATACGTTCAGTCATGTAACGAGGGAATCACGAGCTTTACTTACTCGTCACCAGAGGGAACATTGATCTTGGTGAAGTCGCCAACTCCAGTTACCTGAACGTAGTCGGGGGTCTTGACGAAGTGCACGCCCTTAAGAGTTCCATCGGGGATGGTACGAGTACCACGCCCAGACTTGGTGCACCAAGCAACTTCGTAACGTTCCGAATCGCCGATGGTGGCGACGTCGGGTGGGGCCCAGAGACAGAAGTCGTCAGCAGAGCTATTCGACACCGCAATGAGCGCCGAGTGATATTCGGAGAAGAAGGGGCACCCACTTGATCCACGCGGTCTGACATTCAGAGCTCGAGCTGCTCCCAGTGCCACAGTTGTTCGTTCCAGCCTGTCCGGACTCGGACGTGGTGGGGAGGTCGGTGTAGTAGTAGCCCGTGTTCCAAACCTGGTTGGTTCCGCTAGCACAGGACCAAAGTTGGATCTAGAAAAGGATCATATGTCGCGTCAGCAAACGGTCATCAAATGCACCCAGAACTCATGCCTGGTTGCCGTCGGCGGTCGAGCCGTCAGTCAAATCCATACACTTTCCTTGGTTTGTCCAGGCAAGATGCAAGTCACTCTACGCTTTTTGAGTACATTCGTGCCCATCTGATACACGCTGAATACTCACAGTGTAGTAGAACTGTTGGTTAGCATTGTTGCTGCCGCAAGTCCATATTTGCAGCTTGACGCCATCAGCAGTGCTGCCGCCGGTGACATCTGGAGACCTTTCGTTCAGCTTCGCTTCTACCCACTATTTCGACGAATCCGCGCACCTAGACATTTTGTGCCGTGGACGGTGACAGTGCCGTCACCGACAAACTTCCACTTCTGAGAGCTCGCGCCGGTGCAGGTTTGGATCGTGACTTCGGCGCCGTCCGTGTTCGACGCGGCAGTCAAACACTTTCCTATACAAACCTCGTAAGACCGATTGTTCCTTACTCGCCTTTCCTAATTCGCACCATTGTTGATTCCGGGCTGGAGGAGCAAGCGTCCGGTATGGCTGAGGCAGAGTCAGTGTCCATTTATGCGACCAAGGCGCTCTCGACGCACGCAGGGACCTGGGCAGACGCCAGTGTCGCCGCGAGGATTGCGACGGAGAGTAGATGATTCATGTGTAATTAGGATGAAGAGTTGTGTAGAGAAAGAATGTGAGGTATTTGCCAAGGAAGGGAAGGGAAGAAAGGAGGGGAAGAAGGAAAGAGAAAGCTTGCATGTTATATACTCAACGCGATGACCGCGTGGTGTCTCGGAAGATCGGAGTTTTTGATCACCGCAAAATATCTCCGAGACTCAACCTCTTTCTTCCACTTTGCCGTCGCCGTCGCCATGAAACTTTCATAACCAGCTCGCGTTGCCCTGTAACTGTATCTTTCTCGTACTGCCGTGCTACTACTTCCAAGACGCCCCTCCAGCCTAGCAGGCGTCGAAAAACGCGTTTGCCATGGTTTGTGTCAATGAGTCATGACGCATATGGACCTCACAGCTCTGAGTTCGTCGGACCGCTGGCTGAATCGTTCAAGAGGTTGTTTCGTAGGTCCAACATGGATGTGCTGATGGCGGTCGCGATGAAACAAGCCGACGGCAATACGTCTGCTTTTTGAATGATTTTCTGCTTCGACTTGGCTTCGACGCCCTCTGACGATACGCATGTCTTCTCTTCTTCTGTAACGATACCTCTGAAGAGTCAGGAAGGACTGCCTGTTTCAGTGTCTGCTAAACTTGCTATGGGACGGCAATAAGTATCATCCTCGTCACTGACAAACGTCTTTCGCACAACCCGAGGAACCCGCCGTACACATGTGTCTCGTGTAGAGACCACTCGGACTGAAACTGAAGTACTGACGGCGGGCAGTAGTGAAAACTGTCGTCCTGTACCGTACGGTCATGGGCATGGTGCCACCTGCTGAGAACTTCTTGAACTCGGGTGGCACGGTCGTCGAGCTCCGCATGGCTCACTCAAGAATCGTGCAGCAATCATGATATGTAGGATCCTGGCTACCCAGTGGCATGAGATTTACGTGCACTTACTATGCAAGCATTTAGCCGGCAACTCGCTTCATTCTCTTGTTCGCTGCAGTAGTAGTACAATCTTCCCCATGTGCCTTTCGATAGACTGTCCAGCCCATTCGCTTGACGGTCTGATCAGTGGCGAACTCGAACGTTGCTTTGCGCATAGATAACTCCATTGCTCGGGATCACTCTCGTCGGCGTCGTTTCGTTCTCAGACCTGCGACGAGAGGTATAGCTGACATCAGTTGGTGAGTCGGATCCTCTCAAGCGTTGCTATCTTTTGGCGAGTCTCATCCTGATATGCGGTCAACGCACACCAACTTGCATGTAAATTCAAAGCCTGCTCGGAGTCGTTGTAGCACCAACTGTGCTTGGTCAAAGGCAAGGCCATTCTCCTCGATGTCGAGATACTCTTGTCTTGTAATCTGAAGTGTAATAGTATTGCAGCATACCAACGTTGTCCACTCAAGCCACATTGTCATCAGAGTGCTTCTCCACTTGACTGTTCATACCCCATGAATCAGACGAGAACACAGGACAGTTCCCGATAATCCATTCCAGATAACCATTACACAGCGAGAGACAACAGATACAGAAAGACAGTTAAGTAACGCATAAAATATATACCGTGCGCTAAAACGCCTCCTCGCCACTCGCCGCGTAGAGCATCTCCGTGAAGCTCTCAACGGGGGCACCGCCGCCATACGGCGGGCCCACGACAAAGTCGCCCTTGAGCGTCTCTAAGAACTGGTCCCACACCCCCGGGTCTATGTCTAGCGCCGTCAAGTCCGCAGTGGTGGGCTGCGACGCCGGGGCCGGGGGCGCAGCAGCCCAGATCGCCCTCCGCGTCCGGTCGATGGGCGTGCCGCGCACGCCGCGCCACGTCTCGCTGAACCCAAAGAGATCCACGGTGCGGATGCTCTCGAGCTTGGGCGGCGGCCACTTGAGCGGCGCGTCGTCCACGGGCTCAGGCGACGACGAAAAGACGTACATCTCCGGCGGCGGCGGCGGGTCCTCCGCGTCCTCGTCCGAGTCGTCGAGCTCGAAATCGTACGGCTCCTCGTCGCGGTAGTCGCCCTGGCGCGCGGCCTCTTCCTCGACGAGCTCGCGGATGAGGCTCTCGCCGTACACCTCCTTCATCCGCGCGACGCGCGAGCGCATCGCGGTCTTCCACAGATCCGGGTCGACTCTGTGCTGCCGGGTGCTCGGGAGCGGCTCGTGTTCCATGGCACCATAGTCCTCGTCGACCTCGCCGTCTGCGTCAAAGTCGAACGGCGAGAGCGCATCATCTGCGCTGAAGGACGTGCAGGAGAGGGGCGAGAGGCGCGTGGGGCGTTCGGTTACGAAGCTGTCCGGGGTGATATCCGGATACGCAGCGGGAAGCGTGTATGGACTGCACGGAGGCGCGGCGTGCATGACGAACACGCCATCCGCATCGAGCGTCTCGATGAGCATGTCATCGGACGAGTCGCTGCTAGAGTCACTGGGTGGCGAGACACTAGCTGGCGTTAGAGACTTTCAAAACAAGCTACGAGAGGAATCTACCTGCGGTCGTCCTCTCGGTTCCGAGGAGGATCTTCGATAGGACTTGTTGAAGATTAGCCTAGGAATAGCTAGTGGGACACTGATACGCACCACGCCGGGATCGTGGGGCTCAATGTGTCTTGAACAAAGCATGTCTCTGTCTCTTCCAAAGCATCCGTGCTGACAGTTTCTAGGGCAAACACGACGGCGCTTTCTTCCTCTTCCATGAGTACCACCGGCTGCTCGACAGTGCTGGTGTTCACGACTTGCACAGTGCTAGAAGCCTCCGCAGTGCTAGACGGCGCTCAGTCGGGCGACGAACAGGCAGAGCACAACGCACCTTTCTGGGACCATGTCCAGTGTTACTTTCGAGGTAGAGGGGATTGGCGCGGGCGCGGGCCTGCTGCTATGGGTAAGATGTGGCTGCAAACCAACGATGGACACTCACCTAGAGCGGCGGCGCTTGGGTGTCCTGTCCTCAGCGGCATCCTCGGCCATTCGCTTGCGCTTGTCGTAGCGCTGGGCCCGCGGCGAAGGAAGTGCTGCGGGCGTCGTCTTGTTGATGGGCAGACTCGTCTTGCGGATAGGCAGCGTGGTCTTGCGGGTGGGTATGAGTGTCGTGGCCGTTGCAGGCGGTGTAGACGGCGCCGAGGACAGTGCAGCTGCACGGGTGGCCCTTGGGCTCGTCCGGCTGCTGGCCCTCGTCGTCGCTTGCGTCGCCCTCAGCGCCGCCGCGGCCGCAGCGGTGGCAGCCCTGGGGATGCGACTGCGTGATGCATTGACGGCAGACGAGTTGTGGATTGCCTTTGTGGCATGGGCTGCCGCGCGAGTCGAAGCCGTCATTTCCCTATTGGGGCCTGTTCGATGGCTCTTTGAGAAAGCAGCAGGGCGTCAGCGAGTACGAGCGGAGCATCGAGTGAAGAAGACGCACCGTTGAGCGAACGCGTCTTCACCTCTTCACGGCGCGTCCTCACCTCTTCGCATCTCCTCGTCCCCTTCGCCCCTTCGCCCCCTCGTCGTCCGTGGTGGGTGAGCTGCGAGCATGGGGTGTTGACGCGCTGCTGGCTGGTCGTGGACTTGTGAAAGGACTCGCCTACCCCGAGTGTCGCTCCCCCCATTAGGCAGGTCCCCCTTCGATCACGCGCAGAAAAGCTTCAAAGTGGGCTCAAATGCTTAGATTCGCGTTTCTACGCTACCAGAACGCTTATCTAAGCTCCCTTTCGCTGCGTGAGCCCTCCCTCCTTGGCCTGAGATGGACCGACGCTCAGCTCTAATTTTGGCCATAGTTTCCCCTGCCAGCCGGCACTTGGCTTTCAAAAAAAATTGGGGGTGCTGTAAAGTAAGTATTTGGTGCGCAATTGACTGTTGCCAAACGCGTCTGATTCATTACCTTTCGTCGCTGCAAAAGTAAGTGTTCGGCGGTTGGATGCTAACTATCGTTTAGCTCTACCGCTAGGCGCCCACCTTCGCGTTTCACGCGCTCTGATTCCGGATACTCAACCTCAACGTGCCTGCAGATCTTGCATTCGGGACGCGATCTTCTTCGCCCGCTTCCATCGCGGCTTTGATCGGGTTTGGCGACTTTTCCTTCACGGTCAGTTACTTCAAGTTGATCGCAACAACTTGAATTGACAGAATGACCGCTTACCACTTTACCCTCAATCTTAAATCTCTTGGTGAAGACGGGCCTCGCCGATGGGCCGTGAACAGAGACCGAACCACTGGAAGACGCGGTAAGTTTACATACGAATGACCGTATGACACGATGGCTTACCAAGATAATGGAGACGCTTGCAAGACATCGACGCGTCGTCTCGAAACGCTTTCAGGGACTAGGCACGGCTGGACACAAGGTCAGTAAATATCAAACACGGGGCGCAAGATTATACTTACCATCATTGCAGCTACAAAGAACTAAGGCAACAGAGGTGTTCTGTCATGAGCCCGCCTCCGTCGCCGTGATAGAGTAAGAGAAAGGAAAGGGCGGATGAACTTACCAAACGTTCAGGCCGCGGGACGAATTGGGATACGCGATGGGGCAGCGCACAGCTGCTATCAACGTTGACATGCCGGACCGTATAGCTGCACCCTCGCCTCGCAGGCGGGGCGTATCAATCCGCAAGACTTCATCTTGACACGCTGCGGTGATAGGTAAGAATTGACTTCAACTTGAAAGGGTTTCTGAGAACTTACCAAACGGTTGAGGCAGTTCGCCCGCATTCGATACGTCGTGTCACGACGTTTTCGTCACCGAGGGAACGTCTCCACCAGGCCCAAATGCGTCCCGAGCAGTGTGGCGTTGGGACTCTCCGGGGTGGGGGTCCCAGCCAGCAGCGCGCAGCTGCTGGCGACGTGGACGGTGACCAAATGACCGTGACGTCGCCTCGCCGGCGGGGCGTCCGAGTCTGAGAGATCTCGAATTTCTGAGCTGCAAGATAAGGCGAGATTGAGTTCAACTTGAGAAGGGATGTGAGGACTCACCGATGGTTTAAGGCGGTTCGCCCGCGTTCGATACGTCGTGTCGCGACGTTTTCGTCACTGAGGGAACGTCTGCGCCTCTGGAACGTGCCCACAAGGCCCAGACGCGTCAAAGGTATGTGGCGCAATGACCAGCAGCCGCGACGTCGATCGTATCCGCTTGGGGGTGAGCCAGCAGCGCGCAGCTGCTGGCCACTTAGGCGATGACCGAATGACTGTGACGTCGCCTCGCCGGCGGGGCGTCTGGGTCTCTGCAAATCCGGGACTTTGGCCTGCAAAACAGGGTAAGATATATGGTCATCTTTGAGGTGATTTCGGCAACTCACAAGGACCTTCAGGCAGCTCGCGCGCCGACGATACGTCGTCTCACGACGTTCTTGGGCCTGGGAAAGGGACGTGGAGGGTACGCGGAGGTGTGGCGCATTGACGGGGAAGGTTCTGACACCATCAACGACTCGAGGACAAAGTACGCTACAGCAGGTAAGTCAGTATGCTCTACACAAACAGGAGTGAGACTCACTTACCAGCAACAAACGGGGTCTTCGACCCCATTCGCAAAGTTGGGACAGCAGCAAACCGGCTGCTGTCCACGTTTGTCTGGCCGGACTCTAGGGCGCGGGAGTTCGCCTCGCCGGCGGGGCGTCGACCTTGGGCGAAACCACTGAAAATTCGTCAGCAAAGCAGAAAAAATTCCGTGCAAGTGTGGCGGGACTCACAGACACAGCGGTACACGGCCAAAAGAGTGGGTAAGCCTACAAATTGTTGAATGAGCTCACTGTTGACAACTCTGAGCTCGAAACGACTCACTGGGGCATTGAAACACCTCAAACAGCAATGTTGGCACTGGTCTTGCTCTTGTGCAGTGAACATGGTGACAACAAGGTGGAACCTCAATGGTGGGCCACTTGGACAGCCCACACTTGCCAACGACACTTTGTGTAGCCCTCGAAATGCACAAGAAGGCTGTGGAAAGGTCAGAAAACGGCGCAGAGAGACAACAGGCTGGGAGCTCACCAACATTGACGGTGAGTCCGTCGAAATGCCCTTTCACTTGCGGAGGGATGTGTAGCCTTTATACGAGGCAAGAAAAGTCGGCGAGGGTCATGGTAAGAGGGAAGAGATCCTGGGAAATTTCCTTCCGCCGTTTCAGGTTCAGGACCAATTTTGTTTGCTGACTGTGAGGTTCCACCGTAAGCAGGGTCCTCTGCTCGCCGTTCCAAAGCATGTGCAAAGTTGTGATGACAACACTGTGCATGCTTTGGAATGGCGAGTAGAGGACTGAGCTTGAGCTTGAGATTGAGGTTGAGTGAGTAAGTGAGCTTGAACTCCGACACACGACTGAGTGAATTCTTGAGGCTGAGTAAACTTGAGTGTGCATCGTGATTTCAAAGGTATTGACTTGAAAGAGCAGTGCAAAAAAGCTACGGAATTGTGCTTCAAAGCTTCAGCCGCCGATCGAGCCCAGAGACGTGAGGAGGCAAGGCTCAAAGGCTCAAAGTGCCTCAAGCAAATATTGATGTTTTGTACAGATCATCTCCTCCTTCGAGTACCATCCTTCTTATTCCTGTGAAATGAGATAGATCATAGCAGAGCAACATAAGTATGCACCAGATGTCCCGGGGGCCATAGACTTTGCAATCTGTATCCCGTCATCTCTCCGCCTCATGCAGATGAATTCCTCCTTCCGAACATCCGGGAAAGCGCCTGGAACATCATTTGAAATCATTCTGGGACACGCCAAGTGAATGATCAAGTCGAGAAAGGCCGAATCAGGAAAACTCACCAAGTTCATTGCGCATTGCTCGCGGTACGCCTCTCTGCTCACTCCATCGTTCGCCACACCAATAGATGCCAGAAATACAACATGAATGAATGTGGCAAGTCAAAATTTCCGACGAGGTGAGAGTCGAAAATCAAGATCGCGAGCCAGGATTTTCGGCTTAAGGTCTGGCACGTGGTATGACGCATACGTGCTTGTTCTCTTCCTCTCATCGTCTTTCATGCTCTCTTGCTCGCTGTGCACGCTCTGCGCGCACCTTCGGACTTGGTGTACCTGAGTGGTGCCTTACGACCTCCCGACGACACTCTCCTCTTCTACTTTCCCTCCCATTGTCGACATGAAAGTTGTACCAATCGCTTCGGATTGCTGAACCGGACTCAAGCCGCGCCTGGGGATGATATTCCACTCACCAGAACACTCGCAACTACTCGATATGACACATGATGACCACGCATGATGCTCTGGGCGGCTACAAATCCCTGCGGCGTCGTAATCACGCTAGGACGGAAACAACGTGATTGGATTATTGGAGCCCGTGGGCGGGTACTCGGCTAGAAAATGGTCAGGAGGATTGCGTGGTTGAGTAGGAGGAGTTGGGTATATAAGGGAAAGGATTTTTGGTGAGTCGATATCAGGATCCATTCCTGTCTTTTTCTCCCACTCACGGATAACAGTCTACTTCAGCGCTCTACACTCATATCCTCACTATATCTGACTACCTTCTCTCACTATGCATCACTCCATCTACTCGACGCGACGTTTCTTGCTTTGCGCAGCTGTCTTGGCAGAACAAGGTATGCTTCACTTCATTGACAATTCTCTTGCTCTCAACGCTTTGTTACGCTTACACTGAGCTGGTCAACGATTCGGCACCGCCAATCTGTTGCCCTTGAACAACAACCTTTGCACATACCCTTATGTGTTTCGCTACCTCACACTGACACGTTCCAAGTTCATACATTTGAGTTTGGCTCAAGGCCTTTGAATCCCTTGATTGGTCAAACCATGGACTATTCAGAGCATCGAAATGTCAAGTCAAGCCTCTTTCGCCGTGCAAGTCTGTTCGCATGGTGAGTTTGACTTGATTTGTACTCGGTCAAAACTTGACCTCTTACCATCACGTTCAAGGTCGTTCGCACCTGACGCGGACCCTCCTGGCGCTATCGACTGCTTTCCTGGATGCGCAAGAGCATTAGCAAAATTTTGCACATGTCGCTTGGGGACGACATCTTGACCGCCGCCGTCGCCAACGTCAAACTTAACCACATCACTTGCTTGGAATTAGCATCAAACCTCGACGGCTTCAATTTCTGAAGTGACAAGATTTCCGCATCTATTTGTCCCACTGGCTTATCCAACAATGGGTCTCACACGTTCGTTGATGACTTGACCGATGTGTTGTGTCTCATCCGCGCCTCGCGCCCGCTGGAGCCCGCCGACATCGGGACTGTACTTGGTTTGGGTCGGCACAATTCTGTGTGGGAGGCATCGAAAAGTTCGATGCTGGGAAGGGGATATGGCCTGGGCATGACGCTCATAGATTGCTGGGCAGACCGGCGCTCTGCAGCGCCCAGGGTACGTCGTCGTTACGTTGATCAAATCTTAGCTTGCTAATATTTTGCGTCCAGGCATCGCCAGCGTCCCATCGACCGCAGAGTCACATCCATCCACACTCATACGACGACTGCTCACAGTGAGCAGGTTTCAAGCCGACCTCTAGCGAGCGCTGGTGGCCGTCTTTGATGGATGTCGCGATTCCGGTCGGGACGGCGGGAGCTCTGGCGGAGGGGTGGTGATGGCTTATGCCATGAATAGCTTGGGTTGCTTGTGCTGTATGCTGGAAACCCTGGCCAGAACGGTGCGCCGTAGCGCTCTGGGTAAGCCGCCGCTCTTTTGGCCAATTTGTGATTACTGATTGAGATCTCTCGACAGTTTCAGGACTCGAACAACGGTGCCGTTGGCGCCCGCTTCCTACATGTTCCACACCACTGAGCCAGGCTCCGTCGTCGTTCGGCGACCACTGGATGTCGAAAGCGGGACCATGGTTGGGCGGCGAGAATTTGGCAGGAGAGTTACGACCCCGTTATTCATGGGCTCCGTGTACGTGTTGGGCTGAGTGCTTGTGGCTTACGGACGACGCGCCGCCTTGCATGGCGAATGGTATGTTTCTGTCATGTGCTGACATGTTGTTATGATGGACTAACTGAAATCTTAGGTTCTATTGCTGCCATCCTGGCCGGCTCGTCGTTGCCAGTGGAACCTTTGAAAGCTTTATATTGACTCTGGAGTCTGGATGATGTATCTGCGACGCTCATCGGCCTGATCTCGATTGTCTCTTTGCGTAGCGGGGAATGGGGCGGTAGCAGGGTCTTGGTACACGGTAGACCATCGGTCCCAGCACAGTGACTTTTAGCCTGTACGACTCCGCCTCCACTCGCGACTCGGCGGCCTGTACGCTAAAGGTAAGTCTATCGATTTTCGTTCACTCTTGTTGCACCTCACTGATATTATCAAGAGATATCCTATTAAAACAAATGTTGGCATCGGATTTGGGCAACTGGTCTGTCGGTCGCCTGAGCACCATGTCTGCAGCGTCAAAACTGACGCTCTGAATGTTGAGTTGTGGCTGGATCTGGCCGATGGATGCACGGCATGAGCACAGTCATGGCCCATTCATTGCATGCCCTCAGCGTGCAAACGTGCAGTCTGACACCTGTCGGAGCTTGTCTGAAGTCAAGGTGAGCTTGGCTTTATGATACTGTTCTCATTGACTTTATCGTCAACCCAACAACGAGTGCGGTGTCTTTGACGACTCTTCCTGGTTGAAGCAGACTGCTGCCGACGGTTTAGGGTACCGAACACGACGGTTGTTTGTCATGTCCTGGCCCTTCTATGTTCTTCCTGTGCTCTGCTTGACTCTCTGACACGACCGATGCTGCTCTACATTCTCACAAGTCGACGAGACTATTCACATTCGAGGACACAACATCTGTGACTGCCATCTGCTACGTGTACATATCTCGTTAAGACGAAAAAGGACCCCCGCGGCTCAGTTCCGCTGATTGATGAGTGCATGCTTGTAATGGCATGAGCGAGGGCGGCATCGCCGCCCGTTCACTACAGCAGATGTTCTCTTCTAATATCTAGTCTATGTTTGTTGCTCTAGGCTGCATGTACCGCTGTCCGGTACTCTATACATTTCCGATCAAGTGTGTTAATAGTACAAGTTTGCCCTTTGCCTCCCGACAATCCGGTGCTATCTAGGTGCCGATGCTTGTACTGATCCTAGTAAGCGATGTGCACCCGTGTAGATGAATTGTTTCGAATAGACTCTGATCAAATCAGTGTCAGAGGGTGAGACTAGGATCTACACATCATAGTCAATCATGCTCGGACTGTTTGGAGTTGCTTCATAGTCGGTGCTGTGCCAGATGGAGTAGTCGAGTCGGACGCTATGTCTATGTTCGGATAGTAGCGGGTTCCAGTCTAGACGACTCTCCCCCAAGGGATCTGTGGCCACCATACTGTCCGTACACCATGCAGCCCGAGATCCGCATGGATGGATTGTGGGACTGGAAACTAAGGAATGTAGGCATCCATGTTGTACCTACCGTGGTGCACATCCTTTTTGAGCACAGGTCACACGATTGTTCACACATCAAGAGTGTGGCAGCCCATGGAATCAGTGTATACCATGTCACAGTAAAGGAGCGTTGATAATGAACAATTCACCGAACCGTCCACAAGTAGAAGCATGCGCAACCACCGATAACCTTGAAATCCATTCCAGATAACCATTACACAGCGAGAGACAACAGATACAGAAAAAACAGGTAAGTACGCATAAAATATATACCGTGCGCTAAAACGCCTCCTCGCCACTCGCCGCGTAGAGCATCTCCGTGAAGCTCTCAACGGGGGCACCGCCGCCATACGGCGGGCCCACGACAAAGTCGCCCTTGAGCGTCTCTAAGAACTGGTCCCACACCCCCGGGTCTATGTCTAGCGCCGTCAAGTCCGCAGTGGTGGGCTGCGACGCCGGGGCCGGGGGCGCAGCAGCCCAGATCGCCCTCCGCGTCCGGTCGATGGGCGTGCCGCGCACGCTGCGCCACGTCTCGCTGAACCCAAAGAGATCCACGGTGCGGATGCTCTCGAGCTTGGGCGGTGGCCACTTGAGCGGCGCGTCGTCCACGGGCTCAGGCGACGACGAGAAGACGTACATCTCCGGCGGCGGCGGCGGGTCCTCCGCGTCCTCGTCCGAGTCGTCGAGCTCGAAATCGTACGGCTCCTCGTCGCGGTAGTCGCCCTGGCGCGCGGCCTCTTCCTCGACGAGCTCGCGGATGAGGCTCTCGCCGTACACCTCCTTCATCCGCGCGACGCGCGAGCGCATCGCGGTCTTCCACAGATCCGGGTCGACTCTGTGCTGCCGGGTGCTCGGGAGCGGCTCGTGTTCCATGGCACCATAGTCCTCGTCGACCTCGCCGTCTGCGTCAAAGTCGAACGGCGAGAGCGCATCATCTGCGCTGAAGGACGTGCAGGAGAGGGGCGAGAGGCGCGTGGGGCGTTCGGTTACGAAGCTGTCCGGGGTGATATCTGGATACGCAGCGGGAAGCGTGTATGGACTGCACGGAGGCGCGGCGTGCATGACGAACACGCCATCCGCATCGAGCGTCTCGATGAGCATGTCATCGGACGAGTCGCTGCTAGAGTCACTGGGTGGCGAGACACTGGCTGGCGTTAGAGACTATCAAAACAAGCTACGAGAGGAATCTACCTGCGGTCATCCTCTCGGTTCCGAGGAGGATCTTCGATAGGACTTGTTGAAGATTAGCCTACGAATAGCTAGTGGGACACTGATACGCACCACGCCGGGATCGTGGGGCTCAATGTGTCTTGAACAAAGCATGTCCCTGTCTCTTCCAAAGCATCCGTGCTGACAGTTTCTAGGGCAAACACGACGGCGCTTTCTTCCTCTTCCATGAGTACCACCGGCTGCTCGACAGTGCTGGTGTTCACGACTTGCACAGTGCTAGAAGCCTCCGCAGTGCTAGACGGCGCTCAGTCGGGCGACGAACAGGCAGAGCACAACACACCTTTCTGGGACCATGTCCAGTGTTACTTTCGAGGTAGAGGGGATTGGCGCGGGCGCGGGCCTGCTGCTATGGGTAAGATGTGGCTGCAAACCAACGATGGACACTCACCTAGAGCGGCGGCGCTTGGGTGTCCTGTCCTCAGCGGCATCCTCTGCCATTCGCTTGCGCTTGTCGTAGCGCTGGGCCCGCGGCGAAGGAAGTGCTGCGGGCGTCGTCTTGTGGATGGGCAGAGTCGTCTTGCGGCTGGGCAGAGTCGTCTTGCGGGTGGGTATGAGTGTCGTGGCCGTCGTAGACGGTGTAGACGGCGCCGAGGACAGTGCAGCTGCACGGGTGGCCCTTGGGCTCGTCCGGCTGCTGGCCCTCGTCGTCGCTTGCGTCGCCCTCAGCGCCGCCGCGGCCGCAGCCGTGGCAGCCCTGGGGATGCGACTGCGTGATGCATTGACGGCAGACGAGTTGTGGATTGCCTTTGTGGCATGGGCTGCCGCGCGAGTCGAAGCCGTCATTTCCCTATTGGGGCCTGTTCGATGGCTCTTTGAGAAAGCAGCAGGGCGTCAGCGAGTACGAGCGGAGCATCGAGTGAAGAAGACGCACCGTTGAGCGAACGCGTCTTCACCTCTTCACGGCGCGTCCTCACCTCTTCGCATCTCCTCGTCCCCTTCGCCCCTTCGCCCCCTCGTCGTCCGTGGTGGGTGAGCTGCGAGCATGGGGTGTTGACGCGCTGCTGGCTGGTCGTGGACTTGTGAAAGGACTCGCCTACCCCGAGTGTCGCTCCCCCCATTAGGCAGGTCCCCCTTCGATCACGCGCAGAAAAGCTTCAAAGTGGGCTCAAATGCTTAGATTCGCGTTTCTACGCTACCAGAACGCTTATCTAAGCTCCCTTTCGCTGCGTGAGCCCTCCCTCCTTGGCCTGAGATGGACCGACGCTCAGCTCTAATTTTGGCCATAGTTTCCCCTGCCAGCCGGCACTTGGCTTTCAAAAAAAATTGGGGGTGCTGTAAAGTAAGTATTTGGTGCGCAATTGACTGTTGCCAAACGCGTCTGATTCATTACCTTTCGTCGCTGCAAAAGTAAGTGTTCGGCGGTTGGATGCTAACTATCGTTTAGCTCTACCGCTAGGCGCCCACCTTCGCGTTTCACGCGCTCTGATTCCGGATACTCAACCTCAACGTGCCTGCAGATCTTGCATTCGGGACGCGATCTTCTTCGCCCGCTTCCATCGCGGCTTTGATCGGGTTTGGCGACTTTTCCTTCACGGTCAGTTACTTCAAGTTGATCGCAACAACTTGAATTGACAGAATGACCGCTTACCACTTTACCCTCAATCTTAAATCTCTTGGTGAAGACGGGCCTCGCCGATGGGCCGTGAACAGAGACCGAACCACTGGAAGACGCGGTAAGTTTACATACGAATGACCGTATGACACGATGGCTTACCAAGATAATGGAGACGCTTGCAAGACATCGACGCGTCGTCTCGAAACGCTTTCAGGGACTAGGCACGGCTGGACACAAGGTCAGTAAATATCAAACACGGGGCGCAAGATTATACTTACCATCATTGCAGCTACAAAGAACTAAGGCAACAGAGGTGTTCTGTCATGAGCCCGCCTCCGTCGCCGTGATAGAGTAAGAGAAAGGAAAGGGCGGATGAACTTACCAAACGTTCAGGCCGCGGGACGAATTGGGATACGCGATGGGGCAGCGCACAGCTGCTATCAACGTTGACATGCCGGACCGTATAGCTGCACCCTCGCCTCGCAGGCGGGGCGTATCAATCCGCAAGACTTCATCTTGACACGCTGCGGTGATAGGTAAGAATTGACTTCAACTTGAAAGGGTTTCTGAGAACTTACCAAACGGTTGAGGCAGTTCGCCCGCATTCGATACGTCGTGTCACGACGTTTTCGTCACCGAGGGAACGTCTCCACCAGGCCCAAATGCGTCCCGAGCAGTGTGGCGTTGGGACTCTCCGGGGTGGGGGTCCCAGCCAGCAGCGCGCAGCTGCTGGCGACGTGGACGGTGACCAAATGACCGTGACGTCGCCTCGCCGGCGGGGCGTCCGAGTCTGAGAGATCTCGAATTTCTGAGCTGCAAGATAAGGCGAGATTGAGTTCAACTTGAGAAGGGATGTGAGGACTCACCGATGGTTTAAGGCGGTTCGCCCGCGTTCGATACGTCGTGTCGCGACGTTTTCGTCACTGAGGGAACGTCTGCGCCTCTGGAACGTGCCCACAAGGCCCAGACGCGTCAAAGGTATGTGGCGCAATGACCAGCAGCCGCGACGTCGATCGTATCCGCTTGGGGGTGAGCCAGCAGCGCGCAGCTGCTGGCCACTTAGGCGATGACCGAATGACTGTGACGTCGCCTCGCCGGCGGGGCGTCTGGGTCTCTGCAAATCCGGGACTTTGGCCTGCAAAACAGGGTAAGATATATGGTCATCTTTGAGGTGATTTCGGCAACTCACAAGGACCTTCAGGCAGCTCGCGCGCCGACGATACGTCGTCTCACGACGTTCTTGGGCCTGGGAAAGGGACGTGGAGGGTACGCGGAGGTGTGGCGCATTGACGGGGAAGGTTCTGACACCATCAACGACTCGAGGACAAAGTACGCTACAGCAGGTAAGTCAGTATGCTCTACACAAACAGGAGTGAGACTCACTTACCAGCAACAAACGGGGTCTTCGACCCCATTCGCAAAGTTGGGACAGCAGCAAACCGGCTGCTGTCCACGTTTGTCTGGCCGGACTCTAGGGCGCGGGAGTTCGCCTCGCCGGCGGGGCGTCGACCTTGGGCGAAACCACTGAAAATTCGTCAGCAAAGCAGAAAAAATTCCGTGCAAGTGTGGCGGGACTCACAGACACAGCGGTACACGGCCAAAAGAGTGGGTAAGCCTACAAATTGTTGAATGAGCTCACTGTTGACAACTCTGAGCTCGAAACGACTCACTGGGGCATTGAAACACCTCAAACAGCAATGTTGGCACTGGTCTTGCTCTTGTGCAGTGAACATGGTGACAACAAGGTGGAACCTCAATGGTGGGCCACTTGGACAGCCCACACTTGCCAACGACACTTTGTGTAGCCCTCGAAATGCACAAGAAGGCTGTGGAAAGGTCAGAAAACGGCGCAGAGAGACAACAGGCTGGGAGCTCACCAACATTGACGGTGAGTCCGTCGAAATGCCCTTTCACTTGCGGAGGGATGTGTAGCCTTTATACGAGGCAAGAAAAGTCGGCGAGGGTCATGGTAAGAGGGAAGAGATCCTGGGAAATTTCCTTCCGCCGTTTCAGGTTCAGGACCAATTTTGTTTGCTGACTGTGAGGTTCCACCGTAAGCAGGGTCCTCTGCTCGCCGTTCCAAAGCATGTGCAAAGTTGTGATGACAACACTGTGCATGCTTTGGAATGGCGAGTAGAGGACTGAGCTTGAGCTTGAGATTGAGGTTGAGTGAGTAAGTGAGCTTGAACTCCGACACACGACTGAGTGAATTCTTGAGGCTGAGTAAACTTGAGTGTGCATCGTGATTTCAAAGGTATTGACTTGAAAGAGCAGTGCAAAAAAGCTACGGAATTGTGCTTCAAAGCTTCAGCCGCCGATCGAGCCCAGAGACGTGAGGAGGCAAGGCTCAAAGGCTCAAAGTGCCTCAAGCAAATATTGATGTTTTGTACAGATCATCTCCTCCTTCGAGTACCATCCTTCTTATTCCTGTGAAATGAGATAGATCATAGCAGAGCAACATAAGTATGCACCAGATGTCCCGGGGGCCATAGACTTTGCAATCTGTATCCCGTCATCTCTCCGCCTCATGCAGATGAATTCCTCCTTCCGAACATCCGGGAAAGCGCCTGGAACATCATTTGAAATCATTCTGGGACACGCCAAGTGAATGATCAAGTCGAGAAAGGCCGAATCAGGAAAACTCACCAAGTTCATTGCGCATTGCTCGCGGTACGCCTCTCTGCTCACTCCATCGTTCGCCACACCAATAGATGCCAGAAATACAACATGAATGAATGTGGCAAGTCAAAATTTCCGACGAGGTGAGAGTCGAAAATCAAGATCGCGAGCCAGGATTTTCGGCTTAAGGTCTGGCACGTGGTATGACGCATACGTGCTTGTTCTCTTCCTCTCATCGTCTTTCATGCTCTCTTGCTCGCTGTGCACGCTCTGCGCGCACCTTCGGACTTGGTGTACCTGAGTGGTGCCTTACGACCTCCCGACGACACTCTCCTCTTCTACTTTCCCTCCCATTGTCGACATGAAAGTTGTACCAATCGCTTCGGATTGCTGAACCGGACTCAAGCCGCGCCTGGGGATGATATTCCACTCACCAGAACACTCGCAACTACTCGATATGACACATGATGACCACGCATGATGCTCTGGGCGGCTACAAATCCCTGCGGCGTCGTAATCACGCTAGGACGGAAACAACGTGATTGGATTATTGGAGCCCGTGGGCGGGTACTCGGCTAGAAAATGGTCAGGAGGATTGCGTGGTTGAGTAGGAGGAGTTGGGTATATAAGGGAAAGGATTTTTGGTGAGTCGATATCAGGATCCATTCCTGTCTTTTTCTCCCACTCACGGATAACAGTCTACTTCAGCGCTCTACACTCATATCCTCACTATATCTGACTACCTTCTCTCACTATGCATCACTCCATCTACTCGACGCGACGTTTCTTGCTTTGCGCAGCTGTCTTGGCAGAACAAGGTATGCTTCACTTCATTGACAATTCTCTTGCTCTCAACGCTTTGTTACGCTTACACTGAGCTGGTCAACGATTCGGCACCGCCAATCTGTTGCCCTTGAACAACAACCTTTGCACATACCCTTATGTGTTTCGCTACCTCACACTGACACGTTCCAAGTTCATACATTTGAGTTTGGCTCAAGGCCTTTGAATCCCTTGATTGGTCAAACCATGGACTATTCAGAGCATCGAAATGTCAAGTCAAGCCTCTTTCGCCGTGCAAGTCTGTTCGCATGGTGAGTTTGACTTGATTTGTACTCGGTCAAAACTTGACCTCTTACCATCACGTTCAAGGTCGTTCGCACCTGACGCGGACCCTCCTGGCGCTATCGACTGCTTTCCTGGATGCGCAAGAGCATTAGCAAAATTTTGCACATGTCGCTTGGGGACGACATCTTGACCGCCGCCGTCGCCAACGTCAAACTTAACCACATCACTTGCTTGGAATTAGCATCAAACCTCGACGGCTTCAATTTCTGAAGTGACAAGATTTCCGCATCTATTTGTCCCACTGGCTTATCCAACAATGGGTCTCACACGTTCGTTGATGACTTGACCGATGTGTTGTGTCTCATCCGCGCCTCGCGCCCGCTGGAGCCCGCCGACATCGGGACTGTACTTGGTTTGGGTCGGCACAATTCTGTGTGGGAGGCATCGAAAAGTTCGATGCTGGGAAGGGGATATGGCCTGGGCATGACGCTCATAGATTGCTGGGCAGACCGGCGCTCTGCAGCGCCCAGGGTACGTCGTCGTTACGTTGATCAAATCTTAGCTTGCTAATATTTTGCGTCCAGGCATCGCCAGCGTCCCATCGACCGCAGAGTCACATCCATCCACACTCATACGACGACTGCTCACAGTGAGCAGGTTTCAAGCCGACCTCTAGCGAGCGCTGGTGGCCGTCTTTGATGGATGTCGCGATTCCGGTCGGGACGGCGGGAGCTCTGGCGGAGGGGTGGTGATGGCTTATGCCATGAATAGCTTGGGTTGCTTGTGCTGTATGCTGGAAACCCTGGCCAGAACGGTGCGCCGTAGCGCTCTGGGTAAGCCGCCGCTCTTTTGGCCAATTTGTGATTACTGATTGAGATCTCTCGACAGTTTCAGGACTCGAACAACGGTGCCGTTGGCGCCCGCTTCCTACATGTTCCACACCACTGAGCCAGGCTCCGTCGTCGTTCGGCGACCACTGGATGTCGAAAGCGGGACCATGGTTGGGCGGCGAGAATTTGGCAGGAGAGTTACGACCCCGTTATTCATGGGCTCCGTGTACGTGTTGGGCTGAGTGCTTGTGGCTTACGGACGACGCGCCGCCTTGCATGGCGAATGGTATGTTTCTGTCATGTGCTGACATGTTGTTATGATGGACTAACTGAAATCTTAGGTTCTATTGCTGCCATCCTGGCCGGCTCGTCGTTGCCAGTGGAACCTTTGAAAGCTTTATATTGACTCTGGAGTCTGGATGATGTATCTGCGACGCTCATCGGCCTGATCTCGATTGTCTCTTTGCGTAGCGGGGAATGGGGCGGTAGCAGGGTCTTGGTACACGGTAGACCATCGGTCCCAGCACAGTGACTTTTAGCCTGTACGACTCCGCCTCCACTCGCGACTCGGCGGCCTGTACGCTAAAGGTAAGTCTATCGATTTTCGTTCACTCTTGTTGCACCTCACTGATATTATCAAGAGATATCCTATTAAAACAAATGTTGGCATCGGATTTGGGCAACTGGTCTGTCGGTCGCCTGAGCACCATGTCTGCAGCGTCAAAACTGACGCTCTGAATGTTGAGTTGTGGCTGGATCTGGCCGATGGATGCACGGCATGAGCACAGTCATGGCCCATTCATTGCATGCCCTCAGCGTGCAAACGTGCAGTCTGACACCTGTCGGAGCTTGTCTGAAGTCAAGGTGAGCTTGGCTTTATGATACTGTTCTCATTGACTTTATCGTCAACCCAACAACGAGTGCGGTGTCTTTGACGACTCTTCCTGGTTGAAGCAGACTGCTGCCGACGGTTTAGGGTACCGAACACGACGGTTGTTTGTCATGTCCTGGCCCTTCTATGTTCTTCCTGTGCTCTGCTTGACTCTCTGACACGACCGATGCTGCTCTACATTCTCACAAGTCGACGAGACTATTCACATTCGAGGACACAACATCTGTGACTGCCATCTGCTACGTGTACATATCTCGTTAAGACGAAAAAGGACCCCCGCGGCTCAGTTCCGCTGATTGATGAGTGCATGCTTGTAATGGCATGAGCGAGGGCGGCATCGCCGCCCGTTCACTACAGCAGATGTTCTCTTCTAATATCTAGTCTATGTTTGTTGCTCTAGGCTGCATGTACCGCTGTCCGGTACTCTATACATTTCCGATCAAGTGTGTTAATAGTACAAGTTTGCCCTTTGCCTCCCGACAATCCGGTGCTATCTAGGTGCCGATGCTTGTACTGATCCTAGTAAGCGATGTGCACCCGTGTAGATGAATTGTTTCGAATAGACTCTGATCAAATCAGTGTCAGAGGGTGAGACTAGGATCTACACATCATAGTCAATCATGCTCGGACTGTTTGGAGTTGCTTCATAGTCGGTGCTGTGCCAGATGGAGTAGTCGAGTCGGACGCTATGTCTATGTTCGGATAGTAGCGGGTTCCAGTCTAGACGACTCTCCCCCAAGGGATCTGTGGCCACCATACTGTCCGTACACCATGCAGCCCGAGATCCGCATGGATGGATTGTGGGACTGGAAACTAAGGAATGTAGGCATCCATGTTGTACCTACCGTGGTGCACATCCTTTTTGAGCACAGGTCACACGATTGTTCACACATCAAGAGTGTGGCAGCCCATGGAATCAGTGTATACCATGTCACAGTAAAGGAGCGTTGATAATGAACAATTCACCGAACCGTCCACAAGTAGAAGCATGCGCAACCACCGATAACCTTGAAATCCATTCCAGATAACCATTACACAGCGAGAGACAACAGATACAGAAAAAACAGGTAAGTACGCATAAAATATATACCGTGCGCTAAAACGCCTCCTCGCCACTCGCCGCGTAGAGCATCTCCGTGAAGCTCTCAACGGGGGCACCGCCGCCATACGGCGGGCCCACGACAAAGTCGCCCTTGAGCGTCTCTAAGAACTGGTCCCACACCCCCGGGTCTATGTCTAGCGCCGTCAAGTCCGCAGTGGTGGGCTGCGACGCCGGGGCCGGGGGCGCAGCAGCCCAGATCGCCCTCCGCGTCCGGTCGATGGGCGTGCCGCGCACGCTGCGCCACGTCTCGCTGAACCCAAAGAGATCCACGGTGCGGATGCTCTCGAGCTTGGGCGGTGGCCACTTGAGCGGCGCGTCGTCCACGGGCTCAGGCGACGACGAGAAGACGTACATCTCCGGCGGCGGCGGCGGGTCCTCCGCGTCCTCGTCCGAGTCGTCGAGCTCGAAATCGTACGGCTCCTCGTCGCGGTAGTCGCCCTGGCGCGCGGCCTCTTCCTCGACGAGCTCGCGGATGAGGCTCTCGCCGTACACCTCCTTCATCCGCGCGACGCGCGAGCGCATCGCGGTCTTCCACAGATCCGGGTCGACTCTGTGCTGCCGGGTGCTCGGGAGCGGCTCGTGTTCCATGGCACCATAGTCCTCGTCGACCTCGCCGTCTGCGTCAAAGTCGAACGGCGAGAGCGCATCATCTGCGCTGAAGGACGTGCAGGAGAGGGGCGAGAGGCGCGTGGGGCGTTCGGTTACGAAGCTGTCCGGGGTGATATCTGGATACGCAGCGGGAAGCGTGTATGGACTGCACGGAGGCGCGGCGTGCATGACGAACACGCCATCCGCATCGAGCGTCTCGATGAGCATGTCATCGGACGAGTCGCTGCTAGAGTCACTGGGTGGCGAGACACTGGCTGGCGTTAGAGACTATCAAAACAAGCTACGAGAGGAATCTACCTGCGGTCATCCTCTCGGTTCCGAGGAGGATCTTCGATAGGACTTGTTGAAGATTAGCCTACGAATAGCTAGTGGGACACTGATACGCACCACGCCGGGATCGTGGGGCTCAATGTGTCTTGAACAAAGCATGTCCCTGTCTCTTCCAAAGCATCCGTGCTGACAGTTTCTAGGGCAAACACGACGGCGCTTTCTTCCTCTTCCATGAGTACCACCGGCTGCTCGACAGTGCTGGTGTTCACGACTTGCACAGTGCTAGAAGCCTCCGCAGTGCTAGACGGCGCTCAGTCGGGCGACGAACAGGCAGAGCACAACACACCTTTCTGGGACCATGTCCAGTGTTACTTTCGAGGTAGAGGGGATTGGCGCGGGCGCGGGCCTGCTGCTATGGGTAAGATGTGGCTGCAAACCAACGATGGACACTCACCTAGAGCGGCGGCGCTTGGGTGTCCTGTCCTCAGCGGCATCCTCTGCCATTCGCTTGCGCTTGTCGTAGCGCTGGGCCCGCGGCGAAGGAAGTGCTGCGGGCGTCGTCTTGTGGATGGGCAGAGTCGTCTTGCGGCTGGGCAGAGTCGTCTTGCGGGTGGGTATGAGTGTCGTGGCCGTCGTAGACGGTGTAGACGGCGCCGAGGACAGTGCAGCTGCACGGGTGGCCCTTGGGCTCGTCCGGCTGCTGGCCCTCGTCGTCGCTTGCGTCGCCCTCAGCGCCGCCGCGGCCGCAGCCGTGGCAGCCCTGGGGATGCGACTGCGTGATGCATTGACGGCAGACGAGTTGTGGATTGCCTTTGTGGCATGGGCTGCCGCGCGAGTCGAAGCCGTCATTTCCCTATTGGGGCCTGTTCGATGGCTCTTTGAGAAAGCAGCAGGGCGTCAGCGAGTACGAAGAGCACCGAGTGAAGAGCGCACCGTCGAGCGAACGCATCTTCCTCGCGTCTCTACTGCTTGCACCGTCCTCACCTCTTCACCTCTTCACGTCTCTGCTCCCTGGCGTCTTCTTCTTCACCTCCTCACACCTCTTCGCGTGCCCTCGTCTCCCCTTCGCCCCTTCGCCCCCTCGTCGTCCGTGGTGGGTGAGCTGCGAGCATGGGGTGTTGACGCGCTGCTGGCTGGTCGTGGACTTGTGAAAGGACTCGCCTACCCCGAGTGTCGCTCCCCCCATTAGGCAGGTCCCCCTTCGATCACGCGCAGAAAAGCTTCAAAGTGGGCTCAAATGCTTAGATTCGCGTTTCTACGCTACTACAACGCTTATCTAAGCTCCCTTTCGCTGCGTGAGCCCTCCCTCCTTGGCCTGAGATGGACCGACGCTCAGCTCTAATTTTGGCCATAGTTTCCCCTGCCAGCCGGCACTTGGCTTTCAAAAAAAATGGGGGGTGCTGTAAAGTAAGTATTTGGTGCGCAATTGACTGTTGCTGAACGCGTCTGATTCATTACCTTTCGTCGCTGCAAAAGTAAGTGTTCGGCGGTTGGATGCTAACTATCGTTTAGCTCTACCGCTAGGCGCCCACCTTCGCGTTTCACGCGCTCTGATTCCGGATACTCAACCTCAACGTGCCTGCAGATCTCCTCAACGTGCCTGCAGATCTTGCATTCGGGACGCGATCTTCTTCGCCCGCTTCCATCGCGGCTTTGATCGGGTTTGGCGACTTTTCCTTCACGGTCAGTTACTTCAAGTTGATCGCAACAACTTGAATTGACAGAATGACCGCTTACCACTTTACCCTCAATCTTAAATCTCTTGGTGAAGACGGGCCTCGCCGATGGGCCGTGAACAGAGACCGAACCACTGGAAGACGCGGTAAGTTTACATACGAATGACCGTATGACACGATGGCTTACCAAGATAATGGAGACGCTTGCAAGACATCGACGCGTCGTCTCGAAACGCTTTCAGGGACTAGGCACGGCTGGACACAAGGTCAGTGAAGGTCGATCATTGCGCGCAAGATGATACTCACCATCATCAAAGCTACCACAAACGATCAGCAAGGCATACAGGCATCGTGTCGTGAGCTCGCCTCGGTGGCCAGGGTGGAGTAAGTGATAGGAAAGTGTCGATGAACTTACCAATCACTCAGGCCGCGGGACGAGACTCGAGATTCTGGGTACGCGATGGGGTACCGTACAAGGGCAGCGCACAGCTGCTGTCAACGTCGACGTGCCGGAGCGTATAGTCGCCACGTCGCCTCGCCGGCGGGGCATCTGAGTCCGCGCAATTTCAGTGTTCCACGCTGCGGAGATAGGTAAGAATTGACTTCAACTTGCGAAAGGTTTGAAGAACTCACCGATGGTTTGAAGCGATTCGTCCGCGTTCGATACGTCGTGTCGCGTCGTGTTTGTCACCGAGAGAACGTCTGCGCCCGTAGAGCGTATCTACAAAGCTTGGACGCGTCCCGAACAGTATGGCATCGGGATTCGGGTATTCCAACCGAATCCCGGATGGGGGTACCAGCCAGCAGTGCGCAGCTGCTGGCAACATAGGCGGTGACCAAAGGACCATAAAGTCGCCTCGCCGGCGGGGCGTCTGGATCCGAGAGATCTCGGATTTCTGGGCTGCAAACACAGGTAGGGATTGAGTTCTTCTTGAAAAGGTTTCTGAAGACTCACCGAACGTTTGAGGCGGTCCGCCCCCGTTCGATTCGTCGTATCACGACGTTTTCGTCACCAGGAAAATGTCTGCGCCCTGGAACGCGTTCGCAAGGCCTACACGCGTCCCGGCTAGTGTGGCGCAAAGACCTGCAGCGGGGACCTTGTTCGTATCCGCTTGGGGGTGCGCCAGCAGCGCACAGCTGCTGGCGACGTAGGCGGTGACCGAATGACCGTGATGTCGCCTCGCCGGCGGGGCATCCGGGTCTGAGAAATCTCGAATATCTTGCCTGCAGAAACAGGTAAGCATTACATTCAAATGTGAAAGAAATGGAAGTACTCACCAGCAGTTTCAAGCAGCTCACCCGCTGTCGATACGTCGTCTCACGACCTTCTTGGACCCGGGAAAGGGACGTGTAGGGTACGCGGAAGTGTGGCGCATCGACGGGGAAGGTCGTGACGCCGTCGACGACTCCAGAATACGGGACACTACAACAGAGGAGTCAGAATTCTCCATACTCACACTGAGAGATGACTCACGCATGGCAGCAAACGGGGTCTTCGACCCCATTCGCAAAGTCTGGACAGCAGCAAACCGGCTGCTGTCCACGTTTGTCTGGCCGGACTTGAGGGCGCGGGAGTTCGCCTCGCCGGCGGGGCGTTGACCTTGGGCGAAACCACTGAAAAAATCGTCAGCAAAGCAGAAAAAAGTCCGTGCAAGTGTGGCGGGACTCACAGACACAGCGGTACACGGCCAAAAGAGTGGGTAAGCCTACAAATTGTTGAATGAGCTCACTGTTGACAACTCTGAGCTCGAAACGGCTCACTGGGGCATTGAAACACCTCAAAAAGCAATGTTGGCACTGGTCTTGCCCTTGTGCAGTGAACATGGTGACAACAACATGGAACCTCAACAGTGGGCCACATGGACAGCCCACAATTGTCGACGACACTTTGTGTAGCCCTCGAAATGCGCAAGAAGGCTGCGGAAAGGTCAGAAAATGGCGCAGAGGGACAACAAGCATGGAGCTCACCAACATTGACGGTGAGTCCGTCAAAATTGCCCTTGCACTTGCGGAGGGATGCATGAAGTGGTAACCTTTATAAGAGGCATGGGAAAGTTGGCGAGGGTCATGGTAAGACGGAAGGGATCCTGGGAATTTCCTTCTGCCGTTTCAGGTTCAGGTCTAATTCCGGTTGCTGACTGTGAGGTTCCACCGTAAGCAGGGTCCTCTACTCGCCATTCCAAAGCATGTACAAGGTTGTGATGACAACACTGTACAGGCTTTGGAATGGCGAGTAGAGGACTGAGCTTGAGCTTGAGATTGAGGTTGAGTGAGTAAGTGAGCTTGAACTCCGACACAACTGAGTGAAATCTTGAGGCTGAGTGAATTTGAGTGTGCATCGTGATTTCAAAGGTATTGACTTGAGAGAGCGGTGCGAAAAAAAGAGACAAAAGCTATTGGATTGTGCTTCAAAGCTTCAGCTGCCGATCGAGCTCAGAGACGTGAGGAGGCAGGGCTCAAAGTGCCTCAGGAACAGATCAATGTTTTTTTTGAGAGTATCCCCTCCTTCAAGTCCCGTCCTTCTTACTCCTGCAAGATGAGATAGATCATAGCAGAGCAACGTGAGTACGCACCAGATGTCTCGGGGGCCATAAACTTTGCAATCTGCCTCTCGTCATTCCTCCGCCTCTCCCTCCTGAATTCCACGTTCTGAACATCTGGATAGGCACTGAAACATCATTCCAAATCAATCTAAGACGTGCCAAGTGAATGATCAAGTCGAGAAAGTCCGAATCAGGAAAACTCACCAAGTTCATTTGTGCATTGCTTGCTGTACACCTCTCTGCCCACTCTATCGTTCGGCACACCGATAGATGCTAGGAATCCAACATGAATAAATATGGCAAGTCGGAATTTTCAGGGAGGTGAGAGTCAAAAATCAAGATCGCGAGCCAGGATTTTCGGCTTGAGGTCTGGCACGTGGTATGACGCATACGTGCTTGTTCTCTTCCTCTCACCTTCTTCTGCGCTCTCTTGCTCGTTGTGCGCGCTCTGCGCGCACCTTCGGACTTGGTGTACCTGAGTGGTGCCTTACGACCTCCCGACGACATTCTCCTTCCTCACTTTCCCTCCCATTGTCGACACGAAAGTTGTACCAATCGCTTCGGAATGCTGAACCGGACTCAGGCCGCGCCTGGGGATGACTCTCCATTCACCAGGATGCTCAAAACTACCTGGTATGACACATCATGACCACGCATGATGCTCTGGGCGGCTGCGAATCCCTGCGGCGTCGTAATCACGCTAGGACGGAAACAGCGCGATTGGTTTATTCGCATATTTTGGGGCCCGTGGGCGGGTAGTCGGCTAGAGGATGGTCAGGAGGATTGCGTGGCTGATGCGCAGGATTTTGGGTATATAAGGGAGGGGAATTTTGGTGAGTTGATATCAGAATCATTCCCACCTTTGTCTCCCACTCACGGGTTCCAGCCTAGTTTGACTCTCTAGGCTTATACCGTTACTGTTCTTGTTTACCTCTTCCATCCATGTCTCATTACGCTCACTCGCCGCGACGTTTCCTGGGATTTGCATCCTAGCTAGCACAACAAGGTATGCTTCACTATATTGACCTTTTCGGTGCTCTTCTCGAGCCGTCAATGCTTCGTCACCGTTCTGCTTGCCTGATCAACGATTTGATGCTGCCATTTGCGCGAATCTCAACGATTACCGTCTCATATATATGGCCTTACCTGTCTCGTCACATCAGTCTGACATACTTAGACAGATGTCCACTTTGGTTTGAGGCCTTTGAATCAGCCAAGTCGACGAGCCCGTGAACCCCACAAAGCTTCTTGAACTCTGTTCACCATGCAAAGCAAATTTCAAGGTGAGTCCAATTTAATTTTCCTGATTGGTACTTGATCTCTTACCGTCACGGTCAAGGTTGCTCGCCCTCAATGCGGACGGTCCTAGTGTCATTGACCACTTACGTGGGTGTGCAAGAACCTGATCAATGACTTGCACAAGTCATTTGGGGACGATGCTCTGACCGCTGCCGCTGCCGCCGACTACGAACATGGACCTCGACCGATCCAAGTTCTGACTTGCGAGACTTTCGACTTTGTTCGCTCCATCGACATCGTCCAACGGGCTCCACACTGCTATTGATGACTTGCCCACCGTCACGCGTATCACGCACACCTCGCGCCCACTGGAGCCCGCCCACATTGGGAGCGTACTTGACTCGGGGCGGCGCAATTCTGGGCGGGAGAGGTGAAACGTCCAGTTTCCCGCGAAGGATATGGTCTTGGCATGACGCGTCTAGACTGCCGGCTAGACTGGCGCTCTGAAGCGCCCAGGGTACGTCGTCGTTATCATTGATCAAATTCTATCCTGCTAACATTTCGAGTCCAGGTATCGCCAGCGCCCAATCGATTGCAGAGTTACATCTGTTGACGCTCAGGCGACGAATGCTGACAGTGAGCAGGAACTACGCCGACCTATGGCGAGCACTGTTGCCCGTCTTCAGATGTGGCGGGATCTTGGTCGGGACAGCGGGAGATTCGGTGGAGGGGTCGTGATGGCTTGTGCCATGGTTAGCTTGGGGTACATGGGCTGTACGCTCCAGATTTCGAACAGAACGGCGGGCCGCAGCGCTCCTGGTAAGCCGCCGCCCTCTCAGCCATTTGGTGGGTTACTGATTGTGATCTTTTGACAGTTTCACCACTCGAACGACGGCGCCATTGACGCCCGATTTTCACAGACTCTACACCACTGGGCCGGGATCCATTGTTCCTCTGTGGCCGCGGGAGGTTAGAGTCGGTCGAAGACGGAATGATGTTTGGTCGGCACGGATTTGATGAGAGCGATGGAACTCGCCATTTCGCGGGTATCGGATACGTGTTACGGCGAGCACATGAGAAGTCTTGGACGACGCGCCACCTTGCACGACGCATGGTACGTCTTTTGCCATATGGTGGACCTTAGCTGAGAAGACCGCTGCAGACTCGTCATACTCATTCCTTATGCCCTCAAACAGTGTTTGCACCCGCTATTGGTCTCACGTCAATTGGTTGTTGGCGTATCGGGACTCGGGGCAGGATTTCAAACACGATACGCCATCCGTCCAACGATGGCATGACCCTCTTGTGTACTCTTTCGGACGTCTCCTTGTCCAGTCTGGGACAACTTGGCACTCTGCACTTCCGATGGTGTGTCTATCTGTTTCTGTTCATTTTCGTTCCGCTCAATGTTATCGTGCAAAGATACTTACTGCATTGACACCACTGCTGGTATTGTATCCGAGACTCTAAAGTCAACGAGACGCTTACATGCCCTGTCCGCAGCGTCTCAGTCGAGGCTTTGACTGACGACCTGTGGCAGGTGGTCACGGACGATGGACAAATGGCGCAGCCATGGCCCGTTCGTCGATCTGGTTCATGCTTCTGGCGAGGCAAGCCCTTGTGGTCAGATGTGCAGTCTCACTGATGTCGGATCGATAAGTCAAGGTACGCTCTAGCTTTTCTGTACTGTCTCTATCAACATAACTGACCTAACGTCAGTGCTACAAGTACTCGAACAATGACTCTGGGATGAGAGTGATGAAAGACACCGTCAAGGTTTGTTTGAGTGTCCTTGTCGTTTGTTGTCTGCTGACGAATGCTTGTGGACTTGCAGCTAAATACTTACAATCCAACGACGAGCAAGCCGTCTTCGACTGTTCTTGATCAGAGCAGACTGCTTGGGATGCTCTAGCTTGACTTACGGGATGGTACTCGTTATGTCGTGCCCCGACTCTGTTCATCTTGCGCTCTTGGATGCTTGGTGCCGTCTGATTCTGCTCTATACTGTGACTGAGTCTGCGAGGACCGTTCACCATTGAAGGCGTAAGATCCCTGGAGGCCATCGTATGCAAGTACCCGTCTCGGTGCTTTATACGACTGTGATCTACCGATTGACGAGGTTCAGACTTGGACCATTTGTGTGGGCGGCATCGGCGCCGTTCACTACAGCTGGTGCTCAATCTCTTGCTCTTGTGCTCATTGCTTGGGCATAAATAGTAGAGGCTTGGACTTGTCCTCGAGGGCTTCTTATCATATTTGTACTCAATCTACTTATACACGCTCTTCTGTACCCCGTACTTGCGTGTAGCTCAAACATATGTTATCCTGCCAATATCAATTGTTTCCTCTCCTCATGCAGCCTCGTTCGTAAGCTATCAGTGGATCTCGTTCGACACGAGTCAGTCTCCACTTGCCATAGTTACCTGCACACGACAATGAGATATGCTGCAAGAGTGTTCCAAACCTTTGTCTATGACCCACTGATGTCCTTCTTCTCTCCAGCCTTGACAATTTCTAGTACCAGAAGCTTTACTCCACTCGTGGCCAGAGGTCATTCTTTCATCTACCTTTTCTCCAGTATGTCAAGCAATCGAAGATATCCTCAGGCATGCGGGTGACAGCTTCATGCTATCAATACTTCTTTGGTCGATGGCGGACGGTGCACCCAGTTTCATCGCAGACCGACTATCGTGAACGTTCTCAGCCTCCTCGAGTCAACTGTGCTTGGTTGAAGGTATGTCTTTGCTGCTTTCACATCACACTCGACCATTCCACCTTGACGCAATCGAAAGGCCACCCAACTGTGCACACCCCCACAAAACCTATGTACTCAGACAGAACACATCCCGAAAATCCATTCCAGATAACCAATACACAGCGAGAAACAACAGATACAGAAAAAAACAGGTAAGTACGCATAAGATATATACCGGGCGCTAAAACGCCTCCTCGCCACTCGCCGCGTAGAGCATCTCCGTGAAGCTCTCAACGGGGGCGCCGCTATACGGCGGGCCCACGACAAAGTCGCCCTTGAGCGTCTCTAAAAACTGGTCCCACACCCCAGGATCTATGTCTAGCGCCGTCAAGTCCGCGCTGGGCTGCGGCGGAGCCGGGGGCGCAGCAGCCCATATCGCGCGCCGCGTCCGGTCGATGGGCGTGCCGCGCACGCCGCGCCACGTCTCGCTGAACCCAAAGAGATCCACGGTGCGGATGCTCTCGAGCTTGGGCGGCGGCCACTTGAGCGGCGCGTCGTCCACGGGCTCGGGCGACGACGAAAAGACGTACATCTCCGGCGGCGGCGGCGGGTCCTCCGCGTCCTCGTCCGAGTCGTCGAGCTCGAAATCGTACGGCTCCTCGTCGCGGTAGTCGCCCTGGCGCGCGGCCTCTTCCTCGACGAGCTCGCGGATGAGGCTCTCGCCGTACACCTCCTTCATCCGCGCGACGCGCGAGCGCATGGCGGTCTTCCACAGATCCGGGTCGACTCTGTGCTGCCGGGTGCTCGGGAGCGGCTCGTGTTCCATGGCACCATAGTCCTCGTCGACCTCGCCGTCTGCGTCAAAGTCGAACGGCGAGAGCGCATCATCTGCGCTGAAGGACGTGCAGGAGAGGGGCGAGAGGCGCGTGGGGCGTTCGGTTACGAAGCTGTCCGGGGTGATATCCGGATAGGCAGTAGGAAGTGTGTAAGGACTGCACGGAGGCGCGGCGTGCATGACGAACACGCCGTCCGCATCGAGCGTCTCGATGAGCATGTCATCGGACGAGTCGCTGCTAGAGTCACTGGGTGGCGAGACACTAGCTGGCGTTAGAGACTTTCAAAACAAGCTACGAGAGGAATCTACCTGCGGTCATCCTCTCGGTTCCGAGGAGGATCTTCGATAGGACTTGTTGAAGATTAGCCTACGAATAGCTAGTGGGACACTGATACGCACCACGCCGGGATCGTGGGGCTCAATGTGTCTTGAACAAAGCATGTCTCTGTCTCTTCCAAAGCATCCGTGCTGACAGTTTCTAGGGCAAACACGACGGCGCTTTCTTCCTCTTCCATGAGTACCACCGGCTGCTCGACAGTGCTGGTGTTCACGACTTGCACAGTGCTAGAAGCCTCCGCAGTGCTAGACGGCGCTCAGTCGGGCGACGAACAGGCAGAGCACAACGCACCTTTCTGGGACCATGTCCAGTGTTACTTTCGAGGTAGAGGGGATTGGCGCGGGCGCGGGCCTGCTGCTATGGGTAAGATGTGGCTGCAAACCAACGATGGACACTCACCTAGAGCGGCGGCGCTTGGGTGTCCTGTCCTCAGCGGCATCCTCGGCCATTCGCTTGCGCTTGTCGTAGCGCTGGGCCCGCGGCGAAGGAAGTGCTGCGGGCGTCGTCTTGTTGATGGGCAGACTCGTCTTGCGGATAGGCAGCGTGGTCTTGCGGGTGGGTATGAGTGTCGTGGCCGTTGCAGGCGGTGTAGACGGCGCCGAGGACAGTGCAGCTGCACGGGTGGCCCTTGGGCTCGTCCGGCTGCTGGCCCTCGTCGTCGCTTGCGTCGCCCTCAGCGCCGCCGCGGCCGCAGCGGTGGCAGCCCTGGGGATGCGACTGCGTGATGCATTGACGGCAGACGAGTTGTGGATTGCCTTTGTGGCATGGGCTGCCGCGCGAGTCGAAGCCGTCATTTCCCTATTGGGGCCTGTTCGATGGCTCTTTGAGAAAGCAGCAGGGCGTCAGCGAGTACGAGCGGAGCATCGAGTGAAGAAGACGCACCGTTGAGCGAACGCGTCTTCACCTCTTCACGGCGCGTCCTCACCTCTTCGCATCTCCTCGTCCCCTTCGCCCCTTCGCCCCCTCGTCGTCCGTGGTGGGTGAGCTGCGAGCATGGGGTGTTGACGCGCTGCTGGCTGGTCGTGGACTTGTGAAAGGACTCGCCTACCCCGAGTGTCGCTCCCCCCATTAGGCAGGTCCCCCTTCGATCACGCGCAGAAAAGCTTCAAAGTGGGCTCAAATGCTTAGATTCGCGTTTCTACGCTACCAGAACGCTTATCTAAGCTCCCTTTCGCTGCGTGAGCCCTCCCTCCTTGGCCTGAGATGGACCGACGCTCAGCTCTAATTTTGGCCATAGTTTCCCCTGCCAGCCGGCACTTGGCTTTCAAAAAAAATTGGGGGTGCTGTAAAGTAAGTATTTGGTGCGCAATTGACTGTTGCCAAACGCGTCTGATTCATTACCTTTCGTCGCTGCAAAAGTAAGTGTTCGGCGGTTGGATGCTAACTATCGTTTAGCTCTACCGCTAGGCGCCCACCTTCGCGTTTCACGCGCTCTGATTCCGGATACTCAACCTCAACGTGCCTGCAGATCTCCTCAACGTGCCTGCAGATCTTGCATTCGGGACGCGATCTTCTTCGCCCGCTTCCATCGCGGCTTTGATCGGGTTTGGCGACTTTTCCTTCACGGTCAGTCACTTCAAGTTGATCGCAACAACTTGAATTGACAAAATGACCGCTTACCACTTTACCCTCAATCTTAAATCTCTTGGTGAAGACGGGCCTCGCCGATGGGCCGTGAACAGAGACCGAACCACTGGAAGACGCGGTAAGTTTACATACGAATGACCGTATGACACGATGGCTTACCAAGATAATGGAGACGCTTGCAAGACATCGACGCGTCGTCTCGAAACGCTTTCAGGGACTAGGCACGGCTGGACACAAGGTCAGTGAAGGTCGATCATTGCGCGCAAGATGATACTCACCATCATCAAAGCTACCACAAACGATCAGCAAGGCATACAGGCATCGTGTCGTGAGCTCGCCTCGGTGGCCAGGGTGGAGTAAGTGATAGGAAAGTGTCGATGAACTTACCAATCACTCAGGCCGCGGGACGACTCGAGATTCTGGGTACGCGATGGGGTACCGTACAAGGGCAGCGCACAGCTGCTGTCAACGTCGACGTGCCGGAGCGTATAGTCGCCACGTCGCCTCGCCGGCGGGGCATCTGAGTCCGCGCAATTTCAGTGTTCCACGCTGCGGAGATAGGTAAGAATTGACTTCAACTTGCGAAAGGTTTGAAGAACTCACCGATGGTTTGAAGCGATTCGTCCGCGTTCGATACGTCGTGTCGCGTCGTTTTTGTCACCGAGAGAACGTCTGCGCCCGTAGAGCGTATCTACAAAGCTTGGACGCGTCCCGAACAGTATGGCATCGGGATTCGGGTATTCCAACCGAATCCCGGATGGGGGTACCAGCCAGCAGTGCGCAGCTGCTGGCAACATAGGCGGTGACCAAAGGACCATAAAGTCGCCTCGCCGGCGGGGCGTCTGGATCCGAGAGATCTCGGATTTCTGGGCTGCAAACACAGGTAGGGATTGAGTTCTTCTTGAAAAGGTTTCTGAAGACTCACCGAACGTTTGAGGCGGTCCGCCCCCGTTCGATTCGTCGTATCACGACGTTTTCGTCACCAGGAAAATGTCTGCGCCCTGGAACGCGTTCGCAAGGCCTACACGCGTTCCGGCTAGTGTGGCGCAAAGACCTGCAGCGGGGACCTTGTTCGTATCCGCTTGGGGGTGCGCCAGCAGCGCACAGCTGCTGGCGACGTAGGCGGTGACCGAATGACCGTGATGTCGCCTCGCCGGCGGGGCATCCGGGTCTGAGAAATCTCGAATATCTTGCCTGCAGAAACAGGTAAGCATTACATTCAAATGTGAAAGAAATGGAAGTACTCACCAGCAGTTTCAAGCAGCTCACCCGCTGTCGATACGTCGTCTCACGACCTTCTTGGACCCGGGAAAGGGACGTGTAGGGTACGCGGAAGTGTGGCGCATCGACGGGGAAGGTCGTAACGCCGTCAACGACTCCAGGAACAGCAAACTACAATAGATGAGTCAGAATTCTCCATACTCACATTCAGAGAGGACTCACGCATGGCAGCAAACGGGGTCTTCGACCCCATTCGCAAAGTCTGGACAGCAGCAAACCGGCTGCTGTCCACGTTTGTCTGGCCGGACTTGAGGGCGCGGGAGTTCGCCTCGCCGGCGGGGCGTCGACCTTGGGCGAAACCACTGAAAAAATCGTCAGCAGAGCAGAAAAAGTCCGTGCGAGTGTGGCGGGACTCACAAACAGAGCGGGATGCGGCCAAGAGATGGGGTAAGCCTACAAATTGTTGAATGAGCTCACTGTTGACAACTCTGAGCTCGAAACAACTCACGAGGGCATTGAAACACCTCAAACAGCAATGTCGGCACTGGTCTTGCTCTTGTGCAGTGAACATGGTGACAACAACATGGAACCTCAACAGTGGGCCACATGGACAGCCCACAATTGTCGACGACACTTTGTGTAGCCCTCGAAATGCGCAAGAAGGCTGCGGAAAGGTCAGAAAATGGCGCAGAGGGACAACAAGCATGGAGCTCACCAACATTGACGGTGAGTCCGTCAAAATTGCCCTTGCACTTGCGGAGGAATGCATGAAGTGGTAACCTTTATAAGAGGCATGGGAAAGTTGGCGAGGGTCATGGTAAGACGGAAGGGATCCTGGGAAATTTCCTTCCGCCGTTTCAGGTTCAGGTCTAATTCCGGTTGCTGACTGTGAGGTTCCACCGTAAGCAGGGTCCTCTACTCGCCATTCCAAAGCATGTACAAGGTTGTGATGACAACACTGTGCAGGCTTTGGAATGGCGAGTAGAGGACTGAGCTTGAGCTTGAGATTGAGGTTGAGTGAGTAAGTGAGCTTGAACTCCGACACAACTGAGTGAATTCTTGAGGCTGAGTGAATTTGAGTGTGCATCGTGATTTCAAAGGTATTGACTTGAGAGAGCGGTGCGAAAAAAAGAGACAAAAGCTATTGGATTGTGCTTCAAAGCTTCAGCTGCCGATCGAGCTCAGAGACGTGAGGAGGCAGGGCTCAAAGTGCCTCAGGAACAGATCAATGTTTTTTTTGAGAGTATCCCCTCCTTCAAGTCCCGTCCTTCTTACTCCTGCAAGATGAGATAGATCATAGCAGAGCAACGTGAGTACGCACCAGATGTCTCGGGGGCCATAAACTTTGCAATCTGCCTCTCGTCATTCCTCCGCCTCTCCCTCCTGAATTCCACGTTCTGAACATCTGGATAGGCACTGAAACATCATTCCAAATCAATCTAAGACGTGCCAAGTGAATGATCAAGTCGAGAAAGTCCGAATCAGGAAAACTCACCAAGTTCATTTGTGCATTGCTTGCTGTACACCTCTCTGCCCACTCTATCGTTCGGCACACCGATAGATGCTAGAAATCCAACATGAATGAATGTGGCAAGTCAAAATTTCCGAGGAGGTGAGAGTCAAAAATCAAGATCGCGAGCCAGGATTTTCGGCTTGAGGTCTGGCACGTGCTATGACGCATACGTGCTTGTCCTCTTTCTCTCATCGTCTTTCATGCTCTCTTGCTCGCTGTGCGCGCTCTGCGCGCACCCTCGGACTTGGTGTACCTGAGTGGTGCCTTACGACCTCCCGACGACATTCTCCTCCCTCACTTTCCCTCCCATTGTCGACACGAAAGTTGTACCAATCGCTTCGGAATGCTGAACCGGACTCAGGCCGCGCCTGGGGATGACTCTCCATTCACCAGGATGCTCAAAACTACCTGGTATGACACATCATGACCACGCATGATGCTCTGGGCGGCTACAAATCCCTGCGGCGTCGTAATCACGCTAGGACGGAAACAACGCAATTGGATTATTCGGATAGTTTGGGGCCCGTGGGCGGGTACTCGGCTGGAAGATGGTCAGGAAGATTGCGTGGCTGATGTGGAGGAGCTCAAGTATATAAGGGAGGGGAATTTTGGTGAGTTGATATCAGAACTCATTCCCACTTTCGTCTCCCACTCACGGGTTCCAGCCCAGTTTGCCTCTCTTCACTCATACCCTCACCATACTTGACCAATTCTCTCAGTCTTGCCTTGTTATACTCACCCGCCGCGGCATCTTGAATCTACGTGGAGCAAGGTATTCTTCACTTCTTGACTTTATCGTTGCCTCTACTTGAGCCCGTTCATGCTTTGTTACACTCCCGTTGACACGGTCAACGATTTGGCACTGTCATTCGCTGACTGTGAATAGTGCTTTCTACATATCTTTATCCGTCTCTTGAGCCGAATTGACAAACACACTCAAGTTTAGCTCCAGGTTTTGGAATTCTTCGACGCCGCCACGCCTTCGACTTACCAATGCTTGAAGACCTTACTTCAAGTTTTGGTGATCGCGCACTGCAAGTTTCAAGGTGAATTTCAGTCAAGACTTTTCCGATCGTTACTTGACCTCTTACCGCCATGGTCAAGGTCGTTCACACTTGACGCGGACACTCATGGCGCCAACGACCATCTATGTGGATGCGCAACAGTCTTTTCGATGATTTCCACTTGTCATCTGGGGACAACACTGGCCGTTGCCGCCGCCGACTTTAATCGAAACCGACTGCAAACGTGTCCGGCATCAATGTCAAACCTAGACGGATTTAAATCTCAATTGCCATACTTCCGTGCCCGTTTGCCCTACCGATATACCCCCAATCATGGGTACCGCATCTTCATTATGACTCGCCCAACGTCTCGTATAATATCCGCGCCTCGCGCTCGCTGGAGCCCGCCGACATCGGGACTATACTTGTTTTGGGTCGGCGCAATCTCCGGCACGAGCAGCGAAACGTTTAGCGCTGTGCTTGGGAGATGGTCTGTGCATGACGCGTTCAGATTGCTGGGCAGACCGGCGCTTTGCAGCGCCCAAGGTACGTCGTTGTTTAGTTGATCAATTCTTAGCTTGCTCATTATTTGCGTTCAGGTAGGGCCAACGTCCCATCGACCATGGAGTCACGTCCACCGACACTCATATGATGAAAGCCAACAGTGAGCCGGCCTCAAGCCGACTTCTGGCAAGCGCTGGCGACCGTCTGCAGAAAATGGCGGGATCTCGGTCGGGAGGGCGGGAGAGTCGGTGGAAGGGTCGTGATGGCTTGTGCCATGGGTAGTTTGGGGTGCTTGTAATGTACACCCGAGATCTTGGACAGAACGGTGCACCGTAGCACCCTCGGTAAGCCGTCGCCTTTCAGCCAATCTCTTGTTTACTGATAAGTGCCTTCTTGACGGCTCCAGGTCTCGAACGACGGCGCCGTTGCCCGCTTCTCACATGCTCCACACTACTAGGACGGGCTCCGTTGTCATTTGGCTGCTGGGTTAGGGGGCGGGACTATGGTCGGGCAGCGAGGATTCGAGAAGAGAGTCAGCTCCCTATACGTGTTGGACCGAGTGCTTATGGATTGTGGACGACGCGCCGTCCTGCATGCCAAATGGTATGTTCTTCTTCATGTGCTGATATGTGAGTATGATAAACTAACTGAAATGTTAGGGTTATGTTGCTGCTATCCTGGCCGGCTCATCGCTGGCCGTGGCGCCTTCAACCGCTTAGTAGACATGGACACGAATGTCTATTCGGATGTATCCTACATCCTAACCACAAATATATGCACCCCAAAGCCAGATATTTGTATCCGAATAGACATTCGACATTCTATCCTTTGAAAATATGATACATTCGAATATTTCCGAATATATTTGAATATATTCAAGTATATCCATATATATCTATATACAAGCTTACAATCCTGCCTTCGGCAGGACGTTCGCAGGCTCACGTCCCTTCTTTGGCAGTCATTCCAGCTTGTTGGGGCTCTGCCCCAAACCCCGTTAGTTAAATATGTATTTCATTCAATATATACATTCTATACTAAACCTCGTAAGACTTCTGGGTATACTATATTATTAGTTCTACTACTATTGCCCTCATTCTCCGGGAACAACACTTTGATACGACTTGCTGATGTGCAACGGCTGAGTGCAACATAGAGTTGACCATGAGAAAAAACTGGAGTACGTAGATCCAAACCAACGTGTTGAACAGATTGGCCTTGAGACTTGTTGATGGTCATAGCAAAAGCTAAGCGCACAGGAAACTGACGGCGGGTGAAAGGAATAGGACAGTCAACCTCTTTTGGAATATTGTTGATACGTGGAATCAGGACAATATTGCCATTATGCTTGCCACCCATAATTTGACACTTGAGAACACGATGACGCATATCCAGAAGACGCATCCGGGTACCATTACAGAGTCCATCTGCTGGAGCCAGATTAACCAATAACATCAATGGTGCACCCTTCTTCAGAACCAACTCAGAGTCTGGAATAGCAGCTGCTGTGAAGCTTGCTAATACTTCAGCTGGATAATGCATAGTTGCTTCATCCTGAATGACCTTATTGGAGGCAAAATAGGTTCTTGACTCCCCAGGAAGTTTCTCCAGAATGTTGGTATTGATTTCACGGACATCATCATTCTTTGCACAGAGGATAGTCCGACTGAGAAAGAAATCATTATGCTGTCATGGTCGTGTAGCAATGTCTGGATAGACATGATCAATGAGACCTTCAACAGAGTTGTTGGTAAGACGCATAGATGGTGGAAGCTCTATGGTCAGTGTACTTGGATCAACATCCTTTCCACAGCCAACATCCAGAAGCCAGAGTGCAAAGGCAGCATTTGCAGGATCAGCTGCTTCCAGGCGCATATTCTGAGTAAGATGAAGAACTTCAATTGTACTCCAAAGAGCAGATCGACATAGAGAAGCTCCAACAACTTCTTCACGGCTTCCTTTTGGAATAACAGGAAGTGTCTGCCGGAAGTCTCCTAACACAGTCACATAATTAGTATCAAAAGATTGAAAATATCAAAGAAACCAAACTAACCTCCAAACAGTGTTGTGATGCCACCCCATGGTTTATTCTCATTTCCTGGATTGAGTGGTGCACGTAATTGTCGTAAAGTGCGCTCAACAGCTTCTATGCCCCAACGATGCTGCATAGGAATCTCATCCCAAATGATAAGATCAACTTTCAACAAAAGCTCTGCTAAATCAGAGTTGCGTCCAATATTGCAATAAGAATCATCAAAGACAGGAATTGGGATTTTATAGCGAAGATGACCGGTAGCACCTCCTGCCAAAAGAAGAGAGGCAATGCCAGTAGAAGCAGTGCAAAGAGCAATAGATGTTGATGCACGGACAGCACTGGCAATAGTATTACATACAAATGTTTTTCCACCACCACCACCACTGTGTACAAAGAATGATTTTCCCAATTTATTAGAAACAGAATTCATAACTTTTTCAAAGACAGCACGTTGCTCAGGATTGAAGCTTGCCTGATTTGCTGCTACTTCTGCTTGAAGACTCTGAACATCATAATTACGCTGAGCAGCAATGAGAGGATTAGAAACTCGCTCGCCCCAATTCTGTACTGGAAGTGGAAGACCAAAATGTGTGAGATCTTGGCCCTTGATATCCATACAACGGCCATTCAGTAACCAAAGTCCATAATCATAAACTGTTTCATCTGGTGCATTGGGTATTCCCATTTGTATCAAGCGATGAGCCAAATCATCACAAATATGATGACGGAAGCTGGTCCATAATTGATCAGGTCTTGAGATAGTACAATTAAGCAACATTGATACAAAGAGTGCTCGCAAAACAGAGCCTGTTGATATGACTGATGCTTCTGTTAAGCATTGAATCCACTCTTGATCATCCTCCAGAAGACCTAACGCTACACATGCCGCTTTGAAAGTAGGATGAACAATATCATCAACAGTACGTAAGTGTGCAAAGCTGGTGGCCCCTTTCACAACTGTCAATAATAATCGTAAATAGAACCGTTCTCCAGATGTTGGCGAAGCTTGATACATGCGTCCAATAGTGCCCATTGCTGTCCCAGCTCGTCGTCTCAAAGTCCATTTTTTGTCCTTCTTATTCCAAACAAAATGACCTGGAATATCTTGATATGTATACTTAGATGCTTCAGGTCCTAACTGAGGACTGGCATTAAGTTTGAAGTAGCCTGTCAATGTAGTATCCTTAGCTAATGCACGGTCTAAAACCTCCTCTGGTGCCTCATCTTCTTCAAAGTAGACTGTCTGTTCATTAGGAAGATGTATAGCTAAACGATAAATATTAGGCTCTTCTCGATGCATGTCAAATTCAAAGGTTCTCCAACATGATTCACAGGCAGATATATAGCGGGCATCCAAATATTCCTTGATCTCATCACGATCTTCCCGTTCACCACCTGAACTAAGCTCTAATGTTGTACGATCATGACCTTTATAGATATATTTGTGTATATACTTGACTGCTTTGACTGAAACACAGGCTTCAACATTAATATGACATTGATAACGACAAAGTAGATATGGATTATAAGGAACGATATCACGATTGGTATATGTATATGAAACACCATTGATAGAAGGACCTTCAAAGGTAGGATCATCAGCTGGACGTTTTAGTTTTGGATAGCCATCTCCACTAAATGTTGTTTGTTCACAAAAGTCCTTAGGATAATTTTTGACACATTGAGTAGTACCTTCTGGCTTGCAGCGGTGATCACAGGGACCATGCTTCATAGAAGTTGTCACAATATTATACAGCATTGGTTGTGTTTCTTTATCTGGAATTTGAGCACAACATAATCTATCAGCATCTGCAGGTGTCCGTATCTTGTATGCTGGATCCAAAAAGATGAGAAGATGCATATGAGGTAGGCCACGCTTTTGAAACTCAATTGTGTGAACTAAAGCACGTACTCGACCAAAGAGACCTTCTCAAATTTCTTTGAGTAGAGAATTCTTCTTGATTTCAAAGACACGTGCCACAATATCAGGTCTATCAACTGCTTTCTGTACTTTCTCTCCCCTCTCATTTACCATCAATGCATCCTGAATCTCAGGCCAATTAGGATTTGCTGTCATTGTCAAGAATATATCAGGTTTTTGGTATGCTCGACATATAGCCATAGAGTCTTGATAAAGTTGATGCATTGCACGTGGACTTCCAGAGTGAGAAGAGGGTAAAACAGTGACTTTGCCAGTTTGAGCCATATCTGCATCTCCATTATGTAAAGCATCTGCAACACCTTTATACAAATCTGCACGGATAGTTTTTTGATTGTGACGGATCCAATTAAGACGGTTTTGCTCTGCAGAAGCCCATGCATCAACAACATATTGTTGAAAGAGTTTTCCTGCCAGAAAAAGTGCTCTGTCCTTATCCTCAATACGTGGATGAATACGATAAGCAGTATACATGGCCTGAGTCAAACGATTTTGTGATGTTCATGTACTTCTTGCTGTTGTCTTTAGTATCATATCAGGACCCCAGCCTAATTCTCCTTTTGGAAATAAAAGAACATAATGTAGAGGATTATAAAGAGGATTCAGTTGACTTATACGTTGTAAGCCACCTCCATTGAGACGTAAGATGATATCGCGGTCACTCTTGATCTTTTCCTGAGTTCCATCACCTGGAATGACAGCTGCCAGCTCATTTTCTGTAGGAAGATTATATCGACGATGATCGGTTCCCTCAGCAAGATGCAGACGTACACCAATCTCCTTCTGCTGTTCTGGAGGTTTTTGACGCATAATGAGGAAAGCTTGCTTATAAAGAGGAACATAAGGGTTACATCCATTGAGCATAGCCTGAAGTTCTGTCATGATAACCGGATTAACATTATCATTTCTACGCTGACGAAGGCCTAAAGCAGCAGATTGATCATGAACATAAAGCTGAGCATAAGAATGTGTTTGGCCAGGTTCAGGTTGAAGTGCACCCATAAAGTGTGATAATTGACCTGAAACACGAAAAGCATATGTGCCAGTACCATCCAATAAAGACCGGTCAATCTTTGCACCTAATGATGTAAATGCAAATGCAGCATTATACTGACGAATCTGAGTTTTGAACAACTCAGATCGTGGAGAAACACCCATCAACAAATCAGTCAAGAGTTGAGGAATTTTAGGAAGTACAGGAAGGAAAACTTGTCCATCCAAGCAACACTTTCCAAAGCGTGAAGCACGCCGGGGTGAATTTGCCAATTTTTCATCAGGAAAGTGGAAGGCACCACACTCTGGACATGTAAGATCTCTAATTCTCCCAGCATCATGAATCTCAATAGGCTCTCGATGAGGCTGGAGACCTTGAGGTAAAGGAGATTGTGCCCGGTGTGGAGATTGTACTCGGGGTTGTCTCTGCTGGGCTGGTGAGTGCCCTCGGGGTGGAGATTGAGCTTGAGCTGGAGACTGAGCTCGTGGTAGTGATGGATCACGTTGATGCTGAGCACGACCACCACGGGGACGACCACGGGAACGACGGGGAGGAGCAGTGTCAGGAGGAGGACGGGCACGTAGAGGACGGCCACGACGTGGAGGTGATGGTAGTCTCATCCCAGCAATCATGCGGGCAGGCATAGGATGCTGTCGGGGACGATCTAAATCAGGAGGGATCTCTACTTGAGGAGGAAATTGGAAGCGTGGTAGATCAATAGTGGGATCAGGACCTGGACGGGGGGTATTGCGACGGCGATGAGAGGGAGATGTCATCTGATTCTCTCGACGGAGACGATCTGCTTCACGCTCAGCAGCAGCGCCATCACGTGGGGGTGTTTGTGGACTCCAGTTCATTTCATGATCCTCATTAGTAGGTGTATGTGATGGCCTAAAAATCCACAAATCAGTATATTGATCAATGAATTGTAGAGAAACTGACTGACATTATGAATAAATCTCACTGACAGACACAAACAATGAAAAAAATAAGAGGTGTACACAAACACAGACTGAGCACCAATTATGAGTATGAAACTCAGAAAAAGTTAGCTAAATACCTCAAATTGGCACAGAAATGAGCTTTAGCAGTGAAGATGTGCACAAAAAATCTGATAATGGGGGTCAGGACAGGTGGAAAGACAGCAAAAGCAGGAAAGGCTCAAGACACACCACAGAAAGAGCCAAAGTAGGTGAGACACTATGAAATGATCAGAAAAGCAAAAATAGATACAACATAATTCATACAGAAAGTCAAAAGGCAGGTCAGAGGGAGGAGAGGCGGGCAGGATATGGGCACACGGTGGTGAGAGGCAAAATGAGTCACAGACGATGCACGGCTGAATGCGGACATGTGGTGCCTGAGTGTGGAAAGGACGCTGCCGGATTTGAACTGATGGTCCGGCAGAGGCGGCAGCCGGTTGCAGCTCTTACCGGTTCACGCTGCTTACATAACATTAAAGTCGATTTAATTCGTTACCCCGATCCGTCGTCTATTGTAGTGTAGATATTCTTATTGATCATAGTATAGAATCATAAATCTTAACAAGTTATGATGATAGAGTGACTATAAATGTGAAACAAACCTTCATATGTACCATAAGACATGTAATACTATTACTATTATCAACAGTTTTCGAATGTTTATTTCAAAAATGAACATTTGACATTCATATGATATTCTACATTCTATCCTATCCTAAGATATGTATTCGAATATTTTCGAATGTCGGATACAATTATATTCGATATATTCTAACATATCCGATATTCGTGTCCATGTCTACCGCTTAGTGAAAAGCACGGGTGCGGGTTACCCGTGTCGGGTTGGGGTACGGGTGTCTGTCGGGTACGGGTCGGATCACGGACAGAGCACCCGTTACCCGCCCGCTTACCCGTTCGAACTTGATCGTGCAGTGGCGCACCTTCCTGTACATATCCTCGAACAGATTTTGCTTCCGTCAATTGTAATATATGTTTGTGCTGTAAATACCGGGTTGTGCTACTGTCCTGACAACATCCATTCCATCCATCATCCATACCTTTTCAGCTCTCTTTTCTTCAAGATCCCACTGTCGGCCTTCGATGCAGAAGACAATTATCTGTTCATGCCCACCGGCTTCAATACTATTTGACACATATATGTAATTTAAAGAGACATTCTTACAATTACTCTCTGCTTTACCTACATTTTGGTGTAACTATCGACCTGTAGGAACTAATGTATATATTGTCCAACATCGAGATGAAACTGGTTGTGTGATATGGACTCTGGCGATTATCCATATATGGTCAGTTGGCCTTATATGGTCAACTGACCACTTATGGTCAACGGGTAGCGGGTAACCCGCCTACCCACTTGGGACCCGCGGGGAGCAAGTCGGGTTCCCGTTACCCGACCCGACTTAGCGGGTATGGTGGCGGGATCGGGTAGGGTGACAGTGAAGTCACCCGGACCCGACCCGGGCTACTCACTACAACCGCTTTGTATACTCTGGAGTTTGAACCGCGTCTCCGCGCCGGACATTGGCCTGAAATCGATCGTCTCTTTGCGTAGCGGAAAATTGGGCGGCAGCAGGATCTTGGCACACGGTACACCATCGGTCCCGGTACGGTGAACTTTGATGCACTGTACATGCGTGTACGACTCCGCGCCCAGTCGCGACTCGGCGGTCTGCACACCCAAAGGTAAGTTTATCCATTTTCGTTCCCCCTCGTTGCACTCACTGACATTACCAAGAGATACACATCCTTGAAACAATTGTTGGCATTGGTATTGGGCGCCTAAGCGCCATGTCTGCAGCATCGAGCCTGAGGCTCTATATGTCGACTTGTGGCGGGATCTGGCCGATGAATGCATGGCGCGGGCGGAGCCATGGCGCGTTCAGCGATTGGGCACATGCTTTCGGTGGGGCACGCCTTCGGCGTGCAGACGTGCAGTCACACACCGGTCGGAGCTTGTCCGAAGTCGAGGTAAGCTTAGCTTTTCGTTACTGTTTCCATGACATAACGTCAAGCGGTCGAACGATGGCTCTCTGACGAGAGTGATGGCAATTACAGTCAAGGTTTTCTCGTCTGCCCGGCAATTTGTTGCATGTTTGCTGAGGGCTGCTTGAAGACTTGCATCCAGAGACTTACCATCCCAGCAACAACTACGCTGTCTTTGATGACTCTTCTTGAATAGTACTGCTGCCAATGGTCTAGGTTACTTCATGGGACGGCGTTCCGTCACGTCCTTGCCCGACTATGTTCTTCCTGCGCTCTGCTTGGCTCTCTGATGCGACCAATGCTGCTCTACTCTCTCTCTCACGAGTCGACGAGACCGTTCACTTTCAAAGGTGCGACGTCTGTGGAGGCTATCTGATACATCTACACATCACCTCAAGATGACTGGGAACCCCCGGGGCTCAGTTTCGCTCATCGAAGAGTTCATGCTTGTACTGTTATGAGCGAGGGCGGCATCGCCGCCCGTTCACTACAATCGGTGTTCTTTTCCAGTACTTGATTTATGTTCATTGCTCTTGGCTTCACAAGAGGTTTGTAGTCGAGTGTTGTCTCTCGAAATGCTGTCGAGTATAGTGTAACAGTTCCGAACATAGGCGTCAATACTACAGATTTTCACCACAAGCCCAGTGGTCCATAGTGACCTTGAATTGAGGACACATTTTGAACAACAAGGAACTGATAATCCATTCCTGCTGATCATCTACACAGCGAGACAGAGGTATGCATGCCTATAAGAATCATGAAACAAGGCAAGCAATTTTCAAGCATTTGTCGGGCAACTCGCGTCAATCTCTTGTTCGCTGCAGTAGTAGTACAATCTTCCCCATGTGCCTTTCGATAGACTGTCCAGCCCATTCGCTTGACGGTCTGGTCAGTGGCGAACTCGAACGTTGCTTTGCGCATAGATAATTCCATTGCTCGGGATCACTCTCGTCGGCGTCGTTTCGTTCTCAGACCTGCGACGAGAGGTATAGCTGACATCAGTTGGTGAGTCGGATCCTCTCAAGCGTTGCTATCTTTTGGCGAGTCTCAGCCTGATATGCGGTCAACGCACACCGACTTGCATGTAAATTCAAAGCCTGCTCGGAGTCGTTGTAGCACCAACTGTGCTTGGTCAAAGGCCATTCTCCTCGATGCAGTCAAAATACTCTCGTCCTGTAACCTGAAGTGTATGAGTATTGCAGCATACCAACATTGTCCAGTAACCCACATTGTCATCAGGGTGCTTCTCCACTTGACTGTTCCTACCCCATGAATCAGACGAGAACACAGAACACATCCCGATAATCCATTCCAGATAACCATTACACAGCGAGAGACAACAGATACAGAAAGACAGGTAAGTAACGCATAAAATATATACCGGGCGCTAAAACGCCTCCTCGCCGCTCGCCGCGTAGAGCATCTCCGTGAAGCTCTCAACGGGGGCACCGCCGCCATACGGCGGGCCCACGACAAAGTCGCCCTTGAGCGTCTCTAAAAACTGGTCCCACACCCCAGGGTCTATGTCTAGCGCCGTCAAGTCCGCGCTGGGCTGCGACGCCGGGGCGGGGGGCGCAGCAGCCCAGATCGCCCTCCGCGTCCGGTCGATGGGCGTGCCGCGCACGCCGCGCCACGTCTCGCTGAACCCAAACAGGTCCACGGTGCGGATGCTCTCGAGCTTGGGCGGCGGCCACTTGAGCGGCGCGTCGTCCACGGGCTCGGGCGACGACGAAAAGACGTACATCTCCGGCGGCGGCGGCGGGTCCTCCGCGTCCTCGTCCGAGTCGTCGAGCTCGAAATCGTACGGCTCCTCGTCGCGGTAGTCGCCCTGGCGCGCGGCCTCTTCCTCGACGAGCTCGCGGATGAGGCTCTCGCCGTACACCTCCTTCATCCGCGCGACGCGCGAGCGCATGGCGGTCTTCCACAAGTCTGGGTCGACTCTGTGCTGCCGGGTGCTCGGGAGCGGCTCGTGCTCCATCGCGCCATAGTCCTCGTCGACCTCGCCGTCTGCGTCAAAGTCGAACGGCGAGAGCGCATCATCTGCGCTGAAGGACGTGCAGGAGAGGGGCGAGAGGCGCGTGGGGCGTTCGGTTACGAAGCTGTCCGGGGTGATATCTGGATACGCAGCGGGAAGCGTGTATGGACTGCACGGAGGCGCGGCGTGCATGACGAACACGCCATCCGCATCGAGCGTCTCGATGAGCATGTCATCGGACGAGTCGCTGCTAGAGTCACTGGGTGGCGAGACACTAGCTGGCGTTAGAGACTTTCAAAACAAGCTACGAGAGGAATCTACCTGCGGTCATCCTCTCGGTTCCGAGGAGGATCTTCGATAGGACTTGTTGAAGATTAGCCTACGAATAGCTAGTGGGACACTGATACGCACCACGCCGGGATCGTGGGGCTCAATGTGTCTTGAACAAAGCATGTCTCTGTCTCTTCCAAAGCATCCGTGCTGACAGTTTCTAGGGCAAACACGACGGCGCTTTCTTCCTCTTCCATGAGTACCACCGGCTGCTCGACAGTGCTGGTGTTCACGACTTGCACAGTGCTAGAAGCCTCCGCAGTGCTAGACGGCGCTCAGTCGGGCGACGAACAGGCAGAGCACAACGCACCTTTCTGGGACCATGTCCAGTGTTACTTTCGAGGTAGAGGGGATTGGCGCGGGCGCGGGCCTGCTGCTATGGGTAAGATGTGGCTGCAAACCAACGATGGACACTCACCTAGAGCGGCGGCGCTTGGGTGTCCTGTCCTCAGCAGCATCCTCGGCCATTCGCTTGCGCTTGTCGTAGCGCTGGGCCCGCGGCGAAGGAAGTGCTGCGGGCGTCGTCTTGTGGATGGGCAGACTCGTCTTGCGGGTAGGCAGCGTGGTCTTGCGGGTGGGTATGAGTGTCGTGGCCGTTGCAGGCGGTGTAGACGACGCCGAGGACAGTGCAGCTGCACGGGTGGCCCTTGGGCTCGTCCGGCTGCTGGCCCTCGTCGTCGCTTGCGTCGCCCTCAGCGCCGCCGCGGCCGCAGCCGTGGCAGCCCTGGGGATGCGACTGCGTGATGCATTGACGGCAGACGAGTTGTGGATTGCCTTTGTGGCATGAGCTGCCGCGCGAGTCGAAGCCGTCATTTCCCTATTGGGGCCTGTTCGATGGCTCTTTGAGAAAGCAGCAGGGCTGTGCAGTCACTGTGCGTGAGTCGTCGTTCCGAAAAGAGCCGTGTCGGCATCGCCCGTCCCGCGGTCCGAGTGTTTCATCCGTTTACCCCAGTCCCTTGCTGAGTCTCGCAGTTGTCTTTTTTATTATTTGGATGTTGGGCTATCTGTAAACTTGCCCATACGTTGCATATCAAAGAAAACATCGAACCCAAGCCGTTCGAATTGAGTGGCGTTCGCTTTTCACACTATCACCATAGCTGTCCGGTAGCCATATCGTCATAGCCCATTCCGATGTCAACTTCTAATAACTTGAAGAGATTACTCTCTGGTGCAACGCTGACGATGGAGTGGATCCGAACATGTCTAATCTATGTGTACCGAACAGTCCGAACACAGCTCAAGCATGATAGAGTATGATGTGTAGATCCTAGTCTCATCTCTGACAATGATTTCATCAAAGTCTAATGGAAACAACTCATCCACACGCGTGCATACCGGCTATTGAGTCTAGATAGAGTCAGCACGCTAGCATCGGCACCTAGGTAGCACGGGATTGTCGGTATGAGGCCAAGGCGAACTTGTACGACAGTATTGACGCCCTTGATCGGAAATGTATATATCGGACAGCGGTCCGAGAGACAACACTCGACCACACACGATACCGAGTCGGCCACGAAGAAGCTCAAGGGCAGAGTCAGACCGGTGTACGATACGTACACAGTAGCACGGGGGCAGCCCATGCGGCCAGAACGGAAGTTGTTCGACCCAAAGAGAAATGATGGCGCCAGAAAATGATGTGTCGTATACATGTCAGAGGTTTCCCCGAGTTGGACGGCGCGCAGCATCAGAAAGAAAAGCTCTGAGCAAAGGGAGAGAACAGCAACAGAAATTAGGGAATGAATGAGTGAGAAAGCGAAGGTAGGACAGTCTCGACTGCACAAGGGACATCACGATTGATCAGTTGAACAACTCAATCAGCCGATGACGGATTGTTGCAAACCGGCTGCTAGCATTTGTCGACAGCTGTGGGGAGCCAAGTGAAGTGTGTTAGGTAGACAGACTGAAGAGATGTCGCCTCAAATAGTGGACAGCAAAGGAGCAGGACAGCGCTGAGTGACAGGCAGAGACGGCATGGGGCGCGTGGCAAGCAGCCGCAAATAAGCTGCTATAAGCGGAGTTGACATCGCGACCCTTGTCCGTTTTTCCCATATCACTTTTGTTGTCACCGTCGTCGCCTGGGCGCACCTCTGTCCATTCCTTCACCTTACTCCTTCCTCTTTAATCGCCTGCACACGCCATGGGCTGCTGCCAGTCAAGTCCGTCGGAGGATCCCCAGGCCAAGGCCCGTACGTCCCGCGCATACCGCGCCCTCCTGCTCTTTCAACATGCGCGGCTTACCCAGTGGCCTAGGCAACGATGAGATTGAGAACCAGCTCAAGAAGGACAGAATGATGGCCAAGAACGAGATCAAAATGCTCCTCCTCGGTGCCGGAGAGTCGGGCAAGGTGCGCGCAGTCCTCTTCCGCCCGCTCCGCTGCTGACCGTCCGCCAGTCCACGGTGCTCAAGCAGATGAAGCTCATCCACCACGGCGGATACAACGACCAAGAACGGGATTCTTACAAGGAAATCATCTTCTCCAACACTATCCAGTCCATGCGGTACGTCGTTGCCGCCTTGGCCCCGACCGACAGCTGACCCTCTGCCAGCGCCATTCTGGACGCCATGCCCCAGCTGGACCTCTCTCTGGCGCCCCAGAACGACGCGCGCCGTGCAATCATTCTCGCTCTCCCTGGCCAGCTGGACTCTGACACCATGCCCCGGGATGTGGTCGACTCGCTCAAGTCTCTATGGAGGGATAACGGCGTCCGCGAGGCCGTTCGTCGGTCGCGCGAGTTCCAACTTAACGACTCCGCTGTATACTACTTCAACTCCCTCGATCGCATGTCCGCACCCGGCTACCTCCCCACCGACCAGGACATTCTCCGCTCCCGTGTCAAGACGACCGGTATCACTGAGACGACCTTCAAGGTCGGCGAGCTCACTTACAAGCTGTTCGATGTCGGTGGTCAGCGTTCCGAGCGGAAAAAGTGGATTCACTGCTTCGAGAACGTGACTGCGTTGGTTTTCCTCGTCTCCCTGAGCGAGTATGACCAGATGCTGTACGAAGATGAGAGTGTCGTAAGTCTGCCCTGCTTCTGTCCTTCTGGAGATTCGCTTATCCCCTGGTAGAACCGTATGCAAGAAGCTCTTACGCTCTTCGACTCAATATGCAACTCTCGGTGGTTCGTCAAGACTTCGATCGTACGTGTTAGCTGTCTGCCATTCTATCCTTGACCCTTATCAATGCCGGCAGATTCTTTTCTTGAACAAAATCGATCTCTTTGCTGAGAAGCTCCCTCGGTCACCGCTAGGAGACTACTTCCCCGACTACACAGGTACATCTCGACGTTGTCCAGCGTTCCATTACATGTCCTCACACTTCCATCAGCTGGCGACAACTACGACGCTGCATGCGACTTCTTGCTCCACCGATTTGTCAGCCTGAACCAGAGCGCCGCAACGAAGCAGATATACGCACATTACACCTGCGCCACTGATACACAACAAATCAAGTGTACGTTGTGGCTTGATATTGGAATGTTTCGTACACTAACGTCGCTCTCGCCCCGCAGTCGTTCTCAGCGCTATCCAAGATATCCTTCTGCAACTGCATCTGCGGGAATGTGGCCTTCTATAGGTGCCCGCCTCTGTCTTCTTTCCACATCATTATCGCTCCCCCGGAACACATCGGTTTTATTATATATATCTTCCTCGTATATCTTGGTCCACCTACTACCCCCTTCAACGTCTTTCTTTTACGTCTCTCTACCTTGACTGGCTGAACTCTTAGTTTATATGTTATCGTATATCACGAGAGTGATGCGCTCTGCTATGTATATATCGGATGTCGACTACATAATCCATGTGCGCGCTTGTTGCTTCGTCAACTGTTACTGTTACAGCGTCAGATGGGTGCGCGCAGGCGGTTGAAAGGCGGAACGAGGCATGGGAGGTGCCAGTGATTGTGAGGTTGTATCACCCTGGACGTACTAGCTACTCAATCTCTCTGGGAATCAAGCTCATCAGCCGACGAAGCACTTCAAACGCTCATCCTTTCGGCTGCTTCTGACCTGTATACTTATCAGAGTTTGAGATGTGAGAGTAATAACGCGAGGTCACGAAACGAATTACGAGGCTATGCCAGGTGTCAGTGATATGTAAACACGCCTTCTGCTGTTCCTGCTTCCATGGGACTTGGTGGTACCTCGTGTGCTCTCTTCTCTAGAACATCCAACACTGTAGGTCCCGTTCCTGGAAGCTTCCTGGGGCGACAAGGATCTTGGTGTTGTCTGCGGTATTCAGGCACTTTGTATATCACTGTCAGGTCGGCCTTGGGAAATCTTTGTGCGACGTACTCACCCCCGCCGCGGGAAAAGTTGGCTAGACTGAGGAAGGAGATGGACAGCGAAGCTCAATGGCCAGAATGCTCATTCCGTTCTATGCGCATGGGTATCTCGAAGGACCTCGAAGAGAGCTAGCGAGCGCGGACCTAGGTGTCACACCATCATCTTGTGATCTGCTACTAGTACTAGGTTTTGGGCGCGCCTTGCAGTTGACAGACGGACACAGCTGGAGGGACTGGAACATTATACAGACGAAGTGCATATATTTTCACGGCGACGGCGAAGTGGAGTAAAGGAGGGCGATTCTCGACGCTCGAGGCCCGCTCCTGGGTATGTTTTGCGGATGTTTTGCGGTGATGAATGCCCGACCTTGTGACTCCATGAGGGGCCGTCGCGTTCGAGCTCCGGGTTTGCCAATATAAGGCCTTGATCTTTTCCCTACCTTTTCCCTGTTCGTCTGGCGTATACCCCACATTCTTTCTCTCTGACGAAATTCGACATGCTTCGCTTCCTCTCCGTCGCATTGCTCGCAGCGACATTGGCGTCTGCCCAGGTCCCCGCGTGCGTTAAAATTTGAGGGCGCCTTGGTCAGAGACATGGATACTGATTCTGCTCTATAGCCATACCGGACGCTTGCTCCTACAGCCCGGAAAGAATTCTGGTGCGGATTGAGAAGACAAGTTGAAAACAATCGGACTAACGAGGTCGTATAGGAAAATGTTTGACTGCCGCCTCGAACACGGACGGCGCCGAAGTGACGATCGAAAAATGCACTGGCGCGAGCTCTCAGAAGTGGAAATTCCCGGGCGATGGGACTGTTACCGTCCACGGCACGAAATGCTTAGGTGCGTGGCATTGAACAGGTTGAGGACGTAGATGCGAACAGGAAGTTTCCAGATGTCACTGGCGGCAGCACTGCTAATGGCGTCAAGCTGCAAATATGGACCTGCAGCAGCGGCAGTGCCAACCAACAATTCTATTACACCGTGCGTGCTTCGTGTTCTGCGTATGGGCACGAATGGACTCAAAATGCATAGAATGACATGCATCTCTCTTGGAAGAGTCACGGCATGTGTATGGATTTGACCGGCGGCTCGACTAAGAGCGGCAACAGGGTAATTAATATTCCCTGTCATCAGGTTATCGGAGGACCATGCGCTGACACGAGGTCTTAGATTCAACTCTGGTCTTGCGCTAGCGGAATCAACCAAGTCTGGAACACGGGCTACTACTACACAGACCTCCCCGCCACATCTGAGTCCGGACAAAGCGGAACCAACGACTGTGGCACCGGGAGCAGCTCGAGCTCCAAATGCCAGACTGCGTGGATCAAGTGGGTGCACGCTTCTTCTATGATGACTGGGCGCTCATTGCGATGCCTACTAGCTCTGCGGACGATTTCTGTCTCTGGGCCCCTCCTCACGTCGCTACCATCGGCGATTCGGAACGTTACGAAGTTGCTTGGTGCACCAAGTCCGGCCGTGGCACTCGCACCATCCCCAACGGAACTCTCAAGGGCGTGCACTTTGTCAAGACCCCGGACTACGTTCAGGTCACTGGTGTTGGCGACTTCACCAAGATCAACGTCCCCTCTGGTGACGAGTGGGTTGGCTCGTGCTTGTGTCTTCTCAGGCCTGAATGTACTCTGTAGAGGAGGAGAGCTCGATCCTCACGGCGCTGATGGAAACGGTAACCCAAGTACGTGTTCATGAATATGCGACAACATAATACTCAGTCTTCATTGTTCAGTCGGCGGTCTCGTGTACGGCAACTCCTTTGGCACTGGTCTCCAGTACCACGAGTGGACTTCCTTCATCTCTGATACTGAATTCTGCTTCCGCGCTTGTGTCGGTGCGAATGCTGCTGAGCTCTGCCAACACATCTACGATGTTATGGGTTGCTACTGGAACATGCCGGCCAATTATGACTCTGGTGTGTTCGAGAACTGCGATGGTGATGATGAGTGCGTCTCCATTTTCTCCAGAAGACATGATGCGCTGAACACCCTGGTTCTAGTCTACCCATGGGTGTTTATGGCACTTCGACCTGGTACCAGGGAGTCAAACCGACGCCCAAAGCACACAAGGCTGCTCCGTCCTCGAACTGTGTTGCGCTTCCAACCGTCAGCGTTTCCGCTGCCAAGAAGAAACGGTCGAACGGCGGTTTCGAGAAGGTTGCCCGTGCTGCATTTGCAGAGCCCACGCCGATGTGAATGTATTCTGGACTGCGTATCTGCCATTGAGGCAAACAGGACTTTTCTTATCTTAAATCATGGACTACATTATCTTATGACAGACTTTCTAGCATCCGTAGCGTTGGCGTAATTTGTTTATCACTCCAGTGTTTTGTCAATGATATCGACGAGCTTGTGAACGTGTACTGGATCCCGGGAAACATGTAGCGTCGTTCGAGCTGCCGAGTGCGCGATAGTCAATGACAGCGCCATCTGTAGGGGTCGGCACCTTCACTGTCCTCAATCTTACTACGGGGCTTGGGACGTTCGCCCAAGAGAATTGATTCTTGGATGCCCTGGTTCGTGATACTTAAGATTCTTGTTTTCGCTGATTCATGCGTAGAGAGGTCCGATTGACTCACTCCTTAGGCGCCGTGTACTCGCCCCGCTTTGTGCTTCATGTGCAATGCCTGACACCTTCTCTTGCGCCGAATTGTGTCGGTCAGTTCGCATCCTGTCTGCACCTCTTGTACGACGGCTTTGCGCTCGGGCTAGCCTGTGTGCTTTCTTGTCCTCGAAACAGTCCATGCCGACTCACGTATCGACCGAATACTCGGCACTAATCGTGGCGCGTTTGCAGTGACAAAAACATTGCCGGCCGGCCGTACACAAGCTGGCTGTGTATTTTGGTGACGCTTCGTCCGTGTTCTCCGGCGCGGTACGCTCACGTTTAAACGAAAGAGTTCACACAGTCTTGACCCATACATGACGACCAGTTGTAGATGCCGCTGGCTATGTCGATTTCGAATCCTATTCGTCGACTTGGGCCGTGACCGATCATGACCGTCGGAACAAGCGCGAGCATAGCGTAACTGAACAAGGATTGTATCCGAATGTTGACGGAGTCTCTGTGACATTGGCCTTGATGGATGAATCCGCAGTCAGCGCATAATCGCTCGACTTTCCTGGGTCTGAGTCCGCCTCTGTTGTAAGTAGGTTGGCTCACCGATTTTCGGTATCGAGGAACTGAGCTTACGGACGTTACCTTGGCTTGAGTGGTGAGTATTACCATACATATACACAGAAACTCGATGCATTGTTACAGAAAGTACAGATAGTCAGAGAGAAAGAGCAAACAGCACCGAGAAATAGAGACGTGACGGGTCGTTAGGAAGGAAACATGGCATATAGAAGAAATGAGAGAAAAAGAGAGCAAACAACAGCAGCAGGGGGTGAACAGACAAGAACCCATTAGATGTTAGAATCCTAGTTCTTATTTTGTTGAGCCCTTTTTTGCCTGTCATCGATGAGTTGGGTGCGATAAGCTGGTCGTGTTCGTCACTCACTTTCGCTCTGCATCAACCTCGCCGTGATAGTGGGCCTGGGTGCTCCACAGGCTGGCTGACCCTATACTGCTGGGAGGGCATGAGTTGTGCAAAAGACTTCCAACGAACCGATGTACCCCATAGAATTATGTCCCGGAACAAACGGCTGCTCTCCTGGAGCACCGAACTGCTGGCTCTGTCCTGGGTTCATTGGTCCTTGAGAGGGTCTTTCGAGCACATTAGATTGCAAAAGCACAGACTGGCATGATCATCATACCCTGGAGCATAGTGCTGGCTCTGTCCTGGGTTCATTGGGCCTTGAGAGGGCCTTTCGAACATGTTAAATTGCAAAAGCACAGACCGGCGGCATGATTATCGTACCATGGAGAATACTGCTGGCTCTGTCCTGGGTTCATTGGTCCTTGAGAGGTCCTTTCAAACACGTTCAATTCTGAAAGCACAGGGCAACATGATCCATGTACCCTGGATAGACCGGTCCACTGAAGGAAGGGCTGTTGAACCAGAAGATGAGTATTGTGATGGGGTAGGGAATCACACAGATGTACTCACACGCCGTGCCTTTGCTGCTGAGGTTGCTGAGGCTGCTGAGGGCTGGATGCGTGTTAGTAACACAGTCCGATCTGACTCCTGACATGTTGACATACTTCATGAGCTGATGGCCCGAGACAAAGTGCTGGTTATATCCAGGGTGCGAAGGTCCTTGAGAATATCTGTTCACAGAGTTTAGTTTGCAAGCTTTCAGATCAGCATGAAAATCGTACCCAGGATAAACAGGTCCGCTGGAAGAAGGGCTGTGCAATGACATGGGTAAATATTGTGGCGGCACACGACTGTACTAAATAGTAACTCACGCTCCGTGCCCATGTTGTTGAGGCATGTACTGCTGGGGGCGGTTGGAAGGTCCCGAATTGGCGAATGACAGGTCGTATGAGGATCTTCCCGGATGAGCTGGACCCGCATGGGAGGGGCCCCATCCCGAGGAGGTAGGGGAGGGAGTGGAAAGCTTTGAAAAGTGGCCACTACTCTCATAGCTGCGCTGAGACACATATATAGACTCGGAAAAACTCGCAGAGCCTCTGTGACTGCTTTGATAGCTACCCCCAGACGAATCCATGGACATGGGAGAGCCGGGCGAGCCCGCATAGCTTCTTTGACTACCTTCATAGCTGCTCCGGGACACTTCTATTACCTGCGGAGAGCCCGTAGAGCTTGTACGGCTCAGTGCTGAGGAGCCCGCATAGTTCCTTGAGGAGTCCGTGGAGCTCCTAGGGTAATTTGAGGGGCCCGCAGGGTTTCCAGGGATTTGCGAGCCGCCTGCAGAGCTCCCCGGATTATGAGAGGAGCGACCAGAGGCACTGGAGCGGGTGCTTTGTGAGGATCTCATCCCGTACATGATAGTGCTGGTACCGTCGAGTAGGTTGGCCTGCGCTTCAAATGAGGCGCTCTGTTTGAGTTCAATGAGTACAGAGTGAAGTGCGATGCAAGCAAGATGCTTGCCTCATATTGCTGCATTAGGTCGGTAATCCTTGCCTGGATTTTTGCGTGAGTGCTGGCCAGCATATTCACTTTACTGCTCTTGAAGGTGGTCTTAATATAGCCTAACAAGTTGAGTTTACGGTGAGAGGAGGAAGGTGTTTTTCCGAGTTCTTCCTCGTAGCTAGGTTCAATCAACAACGGTCAGCTACCGACAAAGGGACTGGGAGTTATAGATTACCTTTCGGCTTGGCGGACAAGGTCGTCTTTCGTCTCCTGAGAGATATACTCATTGCCCTTAATCTGTTCAAGAATCTCTTGAAGTTCTGCAGCCAACTTGGCAGCGCGCGATCCTGAGGACATGATGAGGAGGTGGTTGAAAGCTGGAGTGACCTGAGCGCCTGAGCATTTTTATAGGCATGTCCAATGCCAAACGAGCCAAGCTGCAGATCATCTCTCACAGTGAATTGGCTCGCCACTATCCAAGTCAGTCTATGGCGGTTCCGGCAAGGCTGGCTGTTGTCTCTGTAAGATCGATCTCGATTCTCGATCAGGGTGTGTCGGCTCCTGCCGGGATCTCAGATCTGTTCATTGATCAAGATTCAACGGCCCAAGTGCCGTGCCGATGCTCAGCACTCGGGTTCCTGCTTTGCGGTCGCGACGACAACCTCGGCTTACTTTTGACAATCATTGTGACATGGATAATCAAGCTCGAAAGCACAGAGACGGCCACAGTGGCGAATCCTTCTGGGTCTCCCACTATCACTTCCTGGTAGACCGCGGCTATGTTCTGCCTGCACGCTACAAACCGGACTGGGTGCCAATGCGAACAACGCACAAATGGACAGCTACACTGTCAAGGCCATTCGACGGTCAATTCCCGGACGAGACCTACCCAATCGTGAGTAGAATCCAAACTTCTGTGCTGATGTGGACTAACAGTCTTTGAGCATAAATGGGTGCGAGACGCTACTCGGAGCGCGGACCGCATGAGAGTCGTCATCAAGGCAATGTCACAAAACGAATCGAATGTGGCGCACTACCTCAATGACCGAACGCTCATGGCCCATCCAGACAACCACACCGTACCCGTGCTGGACTCATTTCCTGTTCCTGGCGATATCGACGGCAGAGACTTTGTGATCATGCCTTTCCTGCGCCAGTTCAGAGATCCTGAATTTCATTGTCGAAGAGAATTTGCTGAGGCTTGCCGCCAAATACTCCAGGTACTTACTGGAATCATCTCGTCTTGTCTGCCCAACTGAACTGCATGATAGGGCCTGCGATTCATGCACTCCTTAAACATTGCTCACGGGTATGGCATCTTTTTGGGACAATGTCTGCTTGATCTGAGAAAGACGTAGGGATTCATGCGGCTCCAATTTCCTCATGAGCTCAGATGAAGTCTGTCCCAAAGGCTACCATTTCGCTCGACCAACCACTTTGGATTGCCTGAACTCCGTCCCGACTGTTCCTCGTTGTCGGGTTCGATCTCCCATCAAGTATTTTCTGGCTGATTTCGAACGCTCTTGCCATTATCCAGCTGGGCAAGCGACAGCTCAGACAACCCGTGCTTACTGCCAAATCAAAACTTCACCCGAGTGGCACAGCCGTGGTTCATACAACCCGTTTCTCTTGGATGTATACAACCTGGGATCCACCTTTCTAGCTATCTGCCAGGTTTGTCTTCCAGACCGCTGAACTCACAGGCAATATACTCAGTATGTTTCTAGCCAGGCAAGTATTGCGGGTTGGAGGAATTTGTACCTCTCTTTGAAGGCATGACTGTATCAGAACCTACTGAGAGATCCAGTCTCAGCAAAGTACTCGAACGCCTCGAAGTATTCATCAATGACAAGGACAAAATCTGGCTTCATGGTCGCGTCTGGCAAATCAGAACTCTCTTCACCAGATCACCACCGCGGCTTGTCCAGTGGGTTTGGGAGAAGTATCCCAAGACCATTCTCATACCTATCTGCTGATAACGACGAGGAATCCCTGTCATTGTACCCTGTCTTATGTTGTGCTCTTATGTTGCTTTCGTGCTATGTTCTATCTCAATCTTATAAATTCTTGTTGTTTGTGCCTGTTCATTTCGATACCGCCGCAACGCTGATTCATTACTCAACTACTGGTAATTGATAGTCGAGCAAGCACAGTGTCACGGTGCAATCTGGTGTCCCAACTTTATCATGATCACGACTCGGAGCTGTCTATAGACAGATGCCTCGCTGATCACTGGGTTTGCAAACATGAGATTTAGATTCTCTGTCCTCGCCCGACGCTTGCAGCCTAGCTTGCTATGAGACTTAGGTCAGGACAAATTGGTGGCCCAAATCTCAAATCCGCGGACTGTCATTATCAGGCAGGTTACTGGATCAGTGATCAATGTGGTCTGTTAGTACAGCTAGTGTCACCGGTACCGGTCAGAGCATGGTCATCACCCTGCTCCATCGTTCTCTTTTGTTGACCGAACAGGAACTCAGCGCTCGGATATCTCAGAAGGCCGTCCCCACAATCATGGGATGATCTCTTTTGAAGCGCAAACCAGCTCATCTGACAGCCTTTACGATGTTTTTCGGAACCCGCGTACATTTGACATGAGAACTTACCATCGAGCCGCGAGCGTCATGTTCGACTCATATTCGTAGGCTGTGGCGTGTTCTTTCACGTTGTTGACACGCGTCGTGCGTCCCAAGCCAAATGACCGGCTAACATTTGACGACCGCGGGTCTGCTATAGGACGTCCATCACTGCCCAAATGCCACATCTTCCATTGTGCGATACTACTATTACTAGCGATGGTTACTCCAGTCAGACATGCCCAGTAGTCGCACGGACAGGCGGAGTTCGCCGAGCGCTCTACTCCATGTATTCAGCCAGACTCCCAAGCGTCGAAAGATGACTGTTAAAGGCTCGATGGAGAACGACACTTCGAGAAAGCAAGACATGTATCTTAGTGCCAGTTGATTCACCAGACCGATCCCCGGCTGCCTTCCCAAGCTCCCTCTATGCTTCGTCAAAGTACACCGACGTGCTTCGTTGACAGCGGAGTACAGCTATATGTCCAGACCATGCACTCACTAAGCCCTATTCGTGTCTTTCTGCTCATCAAGCAAGCGCCCACAAGTCATATCGTATCGTGATCTACCTCCGGATGAATAACGATCGTCGCAGACCAGTTCGATTAACAGCTTTTCGTCACGACAGAAGGTCCGAGAGCTTCTACTCTACACGTTGTAGAGGCGCGTAGAAGCGCCTGGATTCCACATACGAATTCGGCTTCTGTCAGTCTTCGTTAGGGTGTCTATAACCAGGTGTGTGACTCCTGCTTCGGCCACGCGGGCCATGTCATAATTGACACGGTCTACAGAAGCTCGCCGCGAGTACACCTAGAGCTTCCCATGGAATTGTTGTTGTTGGGTCCACTTTCGAAACCGACAGAGTGGATATAAGCGCCACACTGCAGGAACCAGTCAGAATCGCGTCATGAAATAGGAAGGAGGCCACCGGGTACCGTTCATCTCGGTGTTCAAGTTGCGTACTCTTGAAAGTCCATCTACAGCGTGCACAGATGTCGCTCGCCATGACAAGCTCGGAATATCTGTGGAAGATGATTCACTTACTTGTCGCAGAGAGAGATGATGGATGGCAGACGTCACGGTGACAAGTCCAGGCAGATGAATACACTCCACGTTTAGGACACGATCCGAGTCTCATGGGCGCGCGCGGCGCGTTGATTTCTTCGACCAGCGAAAGTTCAGTTACTGCGGAACTGAGGCGCGGTCACGGGCGAGCTTTGTGCAAACATCGACCCTCCGACGAAAGACTTCAGTCGACAAGTACATGGCATGTAGCCATTGAGCCGTCCTCGGACAAAAGCTGGACACCACCCGGTCTATCGGTGTGCGACCTAAGGCATCTAGAAAACGATATATCACAGCGCGCGCGCTTGAGGCCAGACGCTGACGAAGAGTGAGGACGTCGTGGACCGCCACGTATGAACAATTAGGAGATACTCGAGTTAAAGTTGGTTTGGTCCAGGTTTGGTCTTAACACAACAGGGCCTTGAATATATGTCACCTGGCAATATGAAATGGCATAGGTTGGGAAAAAGAGTAACTTTGGCCCAATATTTGTATTAAAGAAATGTTTTACCTTTTTGTTGGGAGATAGCCTGGGTGCGAAGGTTTCCTTTGAGTCGTGAAAAAGGTTTCCAATTACCTGCCGGCTGGTCCGGTCCGACGTCGGACCGCTGATCCGAGTGGGTAATAGCAAAGCTTTTGCGCGAGTGAAAGGAAGGCTTTCATTCACACCTATCTCTTAACACAAAGGTAGGTATTTTCTTTGGTGCAAATCTTGGGAAAATGTATAGTTATTTCCCAACCTATGCCATTTTATATTACCCCGTGCCATATATTCGAGGCCCTGTTGTGTAAGTAGTCTAAGACTCTAAGGAGTGTGCCTCGGCTTCTGCCGGGATCAAACCTTTATTTGACCGTTGTCCAGATTAGTACTGTACTTCATCTTCCATAGTCTTTCGCGTCGTGTCATGGATAATTCCGCTCGAGAGGAAAGGGATAGTGATAGCGCCGAGGTCTTCTGGGTGTCTCACTATCACTTCTTGGCAGAACGTGGCTATGCTCTTCCTGCGCGCTACGAGCCGAACTGGGTGCCAATGCGTACAACGCACAAATGGACGGCTGCGGTTTCACGGCCATTCGACGGTCAATTCCCGGACGAAGTGTACTCTTTCGTGCGTAGCATCTGGCTATCAACGACCTCAAATCCTCATATCCTCCAGTTCAAATGGGTGCGGGATGCTGTCCGGAACCTTGACCGCACGAGGGTGGTTATCAAGGCTATGAATCAGGATGAATCCGCTGTGGTACACTATCTTAACGAGCGAACACATCCAGAAAACCACACCGTTCCACTGCTAGACTCATTCCCTGTGCCCAACGACAGAAACGGCAGGATCTTCGTGGTCATGCCTTTCCTACGCGAGTTCAATGATCCTGACTTTCACTGCCGAAAGGAGTTTGCTGAGGCATGCCGACAAATTCTTCAAGTATGTACTGTTACTATACTGTCTCGCCTCACTCTCTGATTCTCTACAATACAGGGCCTGAGATTTATGCACTCCCTGAACATCGCGCATGGGTAAAACGTTCTCTGATCGAAGGCTAGACTCAATCTGAAGAAACTACAGAGATTCGTGTAACTCTAATTTTCTGATGACCTCGGACGAAGTCTGTCCCAAGGGCTACCATTTTGCGGAACCAAGCACTCTGGATTGCATGACTCCCATGCCGACTGTTCCTCGCTGTCGGGTTCGATCTCCTATGAGATACTACCTTGCCGATTTTGAGTGCTCTCGTCACTTCCCAGCTGGGCAAGCAACCGCACGAACAACCCGTGCTTACTGTCAAATAAAGACATCACCCGAGTGGCACAGTCGTGGTTCTTATAATCCATTCCTTTTGGATGTCTACAATGTGGGATTCACTTTCCTGGATATTTGCGAGGTGTGTCGCACAAATTCTCCGTATCAAAGAAGAGCTTACATGAATGTGTCTTCAGGCAGGCAAATATCACGGGCTAGAGGAATTTGTACCCTTGTTCGAAGGCATGATTGTGCCAGAGCCAACTGAGAGATCAAGTCTCAGCGAGGTTCTGGACCGTCTCGAGACATTCATCAATGCGAAAGACGACGTTTGGCTCCATGGTCGTGTCTGGCTCGTCAGGACCCTATATACTCAATCGCCCCCGAAACTCATCCAGCGGATCTGGAAGAAGTATCCCAAAACCGTTCTTCTACCTATCTGCTGATGACGGCAGCGAATCAATGGACCTACCCTTATATCGTGCTTTCGTCTTGCTTTCGCGCTGTTCCATATACCAAACTTGTATTACTTGCTATGCGCTTTCTTCGATACTGCCACAATATCACGCATGAAACAGTGCTTGAAAAGCTCTCTGAGCACAGATGTCTCGCCAGCCGGGGTCTTGAACATAACAGTCACTGACACCGCCTAGACAGGTCTGTTCAGATTTTTGAGGCGGCGCATGCACACAATTGTGCTTCGCGGCTTCAGCAGAGTGGTGACATAGTGCAAGGCAGTGGTCTCTCCCTTACCCTTCATGCGTGCTTTACGTATATGTTACGACCAACGAATTCTCACAGTTGCAACCAGATTGACTACTGAGGCTTGCGGCGGGACAGACTCAGATTTCCTTTCCGCGACACTTCCTGGCCGTGGGAGGCGTGCTTCCCTCACGGTGGCGGAGGCGCCGCGTAGAACGATGGATCGTCGCTTCAACAGCAGTAAGTCAGTGTTCGCCGTCCCCGGGTGGAGTGACGGTGACCGTTAATCTATGACTGGTACTATGAGCCGGCTCAGTTGGCAGACCTACAGCTTTTCTCTGTCGTCGGCGCGCGTTTCTGTGATCATGTCATGGAAACCTGGCTAACCTCTGAGGCTCTGATGCTTCCGAGGGCTGTGGTAGGGTCCTTCCACGCTGCTAACGCGTGTAGTAGCCCCACCTACTGATAATCAATGGGCTTCTGCAGCTCAGGACGCCTCAAAACTGTATTGTGTCCACATCTTTTACAGCTACCAGTTTTGATGTTCAAATTTGTACGAGCCCGGGGAAAAAGTCGCTTGTCGTGTGAGATTGTTGTACCTCTCGGTTCCGTTGGACGTCCTTTCGAAACCAATATTTTGGCTGCAAGGCCGCACACCGGTAGAAAAACAACAACAGACCAGTCGCTCAATGTGGGAGATTCAATAACAATGACAACTACACCCCGCGACACTCGCCCTACACACTGGCAGTTACACTCCGATTGACGATCTGACGTTAGACGCGCCTCTAGTCAGTCGCATTCAGAGGCGGAGATCTTCGAGTGCTTTCCACACCGCGTGTTCAACCAGAATCCCAAGCAGTGACAGATGAACCCCGAATGGATAGTGGAGGTGAAACCGAGGTGCTTCGTTGACAGGAGTACAGCTGCGTAGCCCATGCTCATCCACTGAGCCCCATTCAAATCTTTCAGTTCATCAAGCAAAGACAAGCAAGTCACATCGTACCCTCATTTGTCCCCGAATGAATAACGATCGTCGCAAACCAGCTCAATTAACAGCTTTTTCCACTTACAGCAAGAGACGTTGCGTCACGACAGAAGGTCCGAGAGCTTCTACACGTTGTAGGAGCGCCTAGATTCCACATATCGCGAGTTCTGACCCTGTGGGTCTTCGTTGGGGTGTCTATAACCAGGTGTATGACTCCTGCTTCGGCCACGCGGGCCATGTCATGATTGGACACGGTCTACAGAAGGTCGCCGCGAGTACACACAAGGTTTCTGTACCTTCTGATGCATTTGATGGACCGATGTTCGAACCCGACCGAGTGGCTATAAGCGCCACATTTCAGGAACAGGCCATGAAAGATGGGTGGGAGGCCACAGGGTACCGTGCATCTCGGGGTTGGATACTCAGAAAGGGTCCCTCTGCGGCGTGTACAGATGCGTGATGAACTTACTCAGAAACCCGACAGAGTGGATATAAGCGCCACAATACAGAACAGGTCGGAGACGCGTCATAAGATGAGAAGGGGGCCACCGAGTACCGTGCAGTGCATCAGAAATATTCGGGAAAGATGGTTTAAAAAGTGGTCGCAAAGAGACGAATGCCGGACGGCAGACGTGGCCAGTCGCAAGCAAAGACACCTGATTGCTTCGACCAGTACTTAGAAGTCGAGTCACAGCAAAAATGAGGCAACAGTCATGGGTGATAGTTATTTGAACCTTTACCCTCTGACAGAAGACTTCAGCCAACAAGTACATGGCATGTAGCCACTCAACCGTCCCCCAATCGGTCTGTCGGTGTGCGACCTGAGGCATTTCGAAGATGATACATTACAGCGCGCGCTTGAGACCAGACGCTGACGAAGAGTGAAGACGTCGTGAATGGCCACGCACAAAGAATCTGGAAATGCCCTGGAGCACCCGACCAAATCAATGGCCATCGGTTTGATCACTCTTCCGCAGCGACCAAGCCATGACTGATAGGCAACACAGGTAAGTTCATCTGACGATAGATGCAGCACTGTAGATAGGATCACAGAACTTCCTTCGTAGTAGTTACAGCAGTTCCAGAATTCCCGTAGTACGAGAGGCCGGTCGGATCTGCGCCAAGAGCGCGAGAACGCAACCGCCTCATGTATGCCCTATCTACGGGCGAGTATTTCCCCAGTTGCGCTGCACAGACTGGTCATCCAATACCACCACCGCTGAGCAAGAAGTCGGAGTGGCCGCAGATAAGACGGGGTGAGACTCGCCAGATGACGATTAGGACTTGGTGGGGATCACAGGGTTAAGACCTTTCCATAGACAAGACGAGGAGTATGGAAAACCAGTTCTACAATATTTGTCCGTATCGCGCTGAATGCAGATTTAGGGAGGTGTACATCTCTGGTTTCCAAGCGCCTTCCCATCTCGCTGGGCCTAGTTAGCTATACTCGCTACGCAAAGAAAATCGAAAATGATCTAGCTAGCCTCCTTGGCCTAGTTGGATGTCCTCGTCAGAACGGCTTCTGCCCTTGTTGGACTTGCGAGGTGTCTGGGTCTGCCATAGTGTGTGTGAGGTAGTCTTCACGAGTGATTGCCGGAGTCAGGACCAGCGGTCTGAGAATGGCACTGGCAGTATGAGGGTTCTCGTTTGGTTGCTGCGGGCCTTGCGGCAGTCAGATCTGACGCGAGGTGGTGGTGGAAGGAAGAGTGACAAGGCATCAAACTTGGGCGGCAACTGCCATAATTGGCTTCCCTCTTACCATTATGTCGACCGACACCATAATCCAGTCACCGCCGTTCGACAGCATCTCCCAAGTCCGCTACTCGCCAGTCAACCCAAACCACCTACTGGCATCATCGTGGGACACGACCGTGCGCTTCTACGACACAGCAACGAACGAGCAAAAGGCGAAATTCGACCACCGCGCCGCCGTGTTGAGTTGTTGTTTTGGCGACGGATCCAATGCTTACAGTGGTGGCTTAGATTGCACAGTCCGACAGTGCGTCTTATCCAGATACTCATCTCTTGTCGCTGACTCTTCATTCATCTTTCAGCCTGGGCCTCGACGCGGAGCAGACTGCCAATCTCGGCGCACATGATGATTCCATATCCTCGCTAGTATGGTCCAAGGAAAAAAGCGCGTTCGTTCTACGTTTGCGCTGAACAACACGCTAATTGCACCACAGATGCTCTCATCTCCGGCTCGTGGGACCTTTCCGTACGTTTCTGGGACCCCCGCGCGCAGACGGCGCATCAGTCGACCGTCAAAATGCCCGAGCGCGTGTACAGCATGGACCTGGTCGACAACAAGCTCGTCGTGGCCATGGCCAGCCGCCTCGTCCGTATATACGACACGCGCAACATGGACGTCGTCATGCAGGAGCGCGAGAGCAGCCTCAAATACCTCACGCGCTCGCTCGCTTGCATGACTGACGGGCAAGGTGCGTCTCAGATCCATCCCAGTCCCTGTTCATCACTCATCACTAACCCCAGGCTACGCGATGGCTTCAACGGAAGGACGCATCGCAGTGGAATACTTTGATTCCTCGCCCGAAGTGCAGCAGAAGAAATATGCCTTCAAGTGCCACCGACAAACTATAGACGACGTTGACCACGTTTGGCCCGTCAATGCGCTCGCCTTCCACCCCATGTACAACACCTTCGCCTCCGCCGGCTCTGACGGCGTCGTCTCCATCTGGGACCACAAGGTCAAGAAGCGCCTGAGGCAGTACCCCAAGGCCAACAACCCGGTCTCCTCAATCGCGTTCAATTGCGATGGGACGAATATGGCGATTGCGACGTGTTATACGTGGGACCAAGGCGAGCAGGGTCAGAAGGAGGCGGAGAGACCAGCAATCACAGTCAAGAAGCTGGGAGACGAAGTCAAGGTAAGGTTTTGTCCTGGCACATCAAGAATGAGCGCTGATCAGAGTGTACATAGCCAAGAGCATAGTACACTATGTGATGTATACGCTATTTGCAATGCTATAGTTTTTTTTTCTTTCTTGCATCTCCATTGCGAGCCTCGAGGTCTATGTTGGTGTGATGATTAAGAGTTCGCGCTCCGATGGCGTTAGTAAGAGTTGGCCTAGGACTCCAGACAGTATGTCTTCTGCCTTTCGGATTGGTACCTCTACAAGTCTCCCACAATATGGATTGCACCCCATCAGCAATACATTAACTCAATGGCCGCCCGCTGCTGTCTTCTCGGCACCATCATGACAGCTCACTCGTCACAACATGGGGCTAAATCTGTACAGTTTTACATTGTCAGAGGAAGTGTCTAAGGCTTGTCTACGATACAAGTGTACAGTGGATAGGTATAGTGCTAATCAGAACGACGACTTCGTGATCTCTCCTTTATCGACTTCTTTTTTCTGGAGGTTTTACTTTTGTTCGCGTCGTCAGATCTGAGTCTCTTGAAGCTTCTATCCTTTGCCTCCTCTGAATCTGGACTGCTCCGCTTAGACGGCTGTGGCTGGAGTTCTTCCGCACTGAGCATTGGAGACACAGCAAGCGCGACGGACGGTAATTTGGACAAGGTTCCGTGAAGCGCCCTGAACACGTCTCGAAACGACTCGAAAAGTTGCTGCGTGAAAAGCGCAGATGACCATCTCATATTGATAGGGTCATTCTCGTCGAGCAGCGGAGACCCTTCGACGAGGGCGTAGCTGTGCGCCAGGGTTTTGAACAAGTTCAGCCCCTTCAGCAGAAACTCCCCAAGCTTGCGGATCGAGTAAACTCGTGCGATGATCTTGAGCGCCTTATCGAAGAAGTCGGCCTCCTCGCAAAAGAGATCGCTTATAAAGGCAGTGCGCTCCTCAGACCCGTGGATGGTAACGGGAAAGAGCTCGCCAGCGAGATGATATGCTCTTTGGCGATGCCCGAGTTTGGTCTGTTCCAGCATCGTCCTCGGGACGGTGGTGAACATAAACCAGGTATAGATCCACAAGACGGATTCAATATCATGGAGGAAATTAAATCGGAACCAATGGGTGTGTGAGCGTTGGAAGGCCTCGGGCGGGATCTCAGGGAGAAAGGAATAATCCCCGTGTTGGTATTCGACAGCCATGAAACCAGGAGTGCCCTTTGGGATATCAATGTTGGCCCCAGAAGAAGGGCGAAAGACTTACAGTGAGAGGGCTACAGTGCGGGTGCGAAGACTGTTCATTGTAAGGCTTGGTGTATTCAAGATCTGATATCTTTGCCCGCCGGCTTTGCGCGTGCCACAGGCAGTTTCCCGGACTGATGTCTCGGTGAACGAACCCTGCCAAGCGCATGTAGTTAAGGCCTGCAATATTAGATATGGTGGGTTGTAGTATAATTAGATGACTCACCCTCGACAATATGCATCAGAGCAAGTGTCAGGTCGCTGTAAGACTTGAGGTCGTAAAGAGTTTCACAGCATTCCTCAAAAACGATACGTCGATGGATACAAGACTTGTGCTCAAGGTAGGGAACACGAACACGGGTCGGCTTTGCGGGAGCTGGGTAGGTTGCGCCGCGCATGAACCCGGGAACGGTGGCCGACTTGGCAGTAGCCTCGGACTGCGGAGTGAAGAGGAATGGTTTAGAGTTGGGTGGTAACTCAGAGATGTCGTCCTTGCCACCGAGTTGAACAGCTGCGTCTTGTAGAATATTCAAGAAGTATTTGCGAGCATCCTCCTCGTACGAAGGGACGTCCCCCGGTCCGTCAAAAGTTTCCCCTCTCGCCCGCCTCTCGTCGATGTCACGAAGCGCGCCAAATATGCGATTGTAAATGTCAAGCTCGCTGTCGGCGTCGGTATACGACCAGACGTCTTTGAGCACCAATTCGGGGCCCAATGGATCCTTCGAATCGTCGAGCTGACGGACGGTCCAGACACGCGTCGCACGGCTCACGATGTCCAGAGCGTGTAACTCGTCAAGGACATTGACGGTCTGGTACCAGACGCTGTCCAATTCGAATTGATAATGCAGTTTGTCTTCGACAAGGACGCGAACAACGGTCGGGTCATAGCCAAGATTCGTAGTAGAGGCGAAGGTAAGAAAGATGAAAAACCGGATGAATTCGCGTGGGTCCTAGGATGGTGGATCAGAGAGGAAGTATGGGTAGGTGTCAAAGTACCTTGTGATAATCTAACTCTTTGGTCACAGCGATGTGCGACCGGGAAAAGTACCAGAAGCGCATCATTCTATCCTCGACAGTCACTCCGAACGTGAAACGGCGACGTGGATCATTGTACAGAAGGCGGCTACTGGCGTTGACAATCTTCTGCTCGTTCTAGATCATGATGATATTAGGCATGTGTGCGAGCTACAGTAACAAGACTCACCGCAGCTCGATCTGTTCGATTGAGTTCGGCCTCGAGAGTTAAGCAAACGTCCGCGTTGAAACGCTCCGTGGTATCGGTATAGACTGATTGGACGGCAGGCGTGCATAGGCTATACTGAGTCTGTCCTGGTTTTCGAGGCACATACAGCTCGAGAATAAGTGACCGCCCGTCGGTAATCATTGAGCCGCTTGGAACTTTGGACTGAGCCATTCGACGCGGCTCGCTGTAAAACCTTGTCGTGCGAGTGCCCAGCTTGTTGTCCTTATCCCAAGCCACACATAGATCGTGTATATTCTCGGCAATGTCGGCAATGCCAGCATAGGTTTCGTCCTCGACGCCATCGATCTTCTTCGTAGCTTCCCAGCCTCCAGATTTAGTCCACTGCTTGGCGTCTGTGAGCTTGGTGTGAACATGGGTGACGAGCTGATCAAATTCGTCTTTGGAGTCGAGGAGGGGGGTGTAGAATCGATCGAAAGAGGAAACCTCGATAGTGCGGTCTCTACAGGCCTCTGTGAGCAACGGCAACGGACGATGATCTTCCAAGCCAAGTTGCAGCCCGCCGCGGGTCATGAGTGAGGTGAAACGACGCGGTGTCTGAGTAGAGCCCGACTCTGGCGCGGTGCGGGGCAGGAGTTGAAACTGAACCGGCAATGTCGGTAGGTGTTGGAAGCGAAACAGAGGAGAAGACTTACCTCTTATAGAGTAGAACCTTCCCTTTGTTCGCATCGACGTGTTATTGCCAAGTTTGAATCAGTCTCGTAAACAGACTTTGTTGTAGGAAGACGACCGTTTCTACTGTTACAAAGTTCGAATGTGTTTGTTCGCGTTGACACCATATGCGTGTCTCGATCAAACATGTGCTGCGACCCTTTTCACGGATCGCCTCGTCTCCGGGTTCGATTCAACAAGACTTCTATAGTTCGACGAGTGGAACTCAGCGGGTGTACTTAAACATTTCTCAACGGGGTTATTAAGATTCCTTGTTTCATTAGCTTGGCTATCTCGTCCTCCTCGAAGTCACTGGGGGCTTCATCAACCTCGACCGACCGTACTGAGAAGTCATGATGGACACCCTTGAGAGCCTGCTCATCCGCCCAGGACTTCGCCATCGCGATGAGAGCTGCCCAAACTTCCATCTGCGACCCTCCGTCGAAAGTCGATCCGCTGAGTTGAAGAATCACCAAGTTGGAGAATTGCCAACCTGTAAGATCAGCCTGCCAAGTCATAGCCTGGAAGAGTTGTCCAGTTGCAAATCGTGCTCAAATGACGAGGTTGATCAACTTCGGTGTCGATTTAATCATGATCACGAGCGACAGTGCCGATTCCTGGGTGGTAGATATAGATGATGCAAGCCAGTTTCCCTTCAGTGGCGTCTGAACAATGATGCTCGTAACTTCCCGTGCTCTTAGTGCGTTGGGGAAAAGGAATGAGGTCTCGGCATCAGCTGTTGGAGCCAGCTCTGAGAGATTGAACTGTAGATTTTGGACTGAAGGAAGGACAACATAATTCAGCAGGCGCCGTACCGCCAAAGATTGGCTTCGGGATTTACGGCAAAATATTGAGAGATTCCTGATGCTGGTGTTTGCGACAGAGAGGTCCGACGATACCTGTGAATTGAGTGGGAGACTGTACATGCATAATGCAATGTTGAAGGTATCCAAGCATGTAGCATTGCGAAGAACATACGCGGCCCCGAGCCCATCTGTGAAGCAAATGACTTTGCGGATCTGATGCCAAGGTAGAGGCAGTCGTCTGATATCAATCTTTGGCTCAAAGACAGCGATCTCTTCCAGTGCCGATGCAAACTGGAATGCACCTGCTACCGAGTCAGAAAATTCAGAGGGGTCCCCCATTCCTTCAATCGCGATCCTTCTTAGAGAACAAAACTCTGCTCACGGGTGATAGCGCAATGAGGGAGCTACAGGGGATGGCAATGTAGACCTCCTTCCATCGGCTGGCACTGTTTACCACAGAAGCCAGCAGGCCGCTTGATAAGTTCCGAGAACCCTCAAGACGAACAAACAATTTGTGCTGTCGTGTTCTGTCAATAACCCAGCTGTAAGCTTGAAGCACGGAACTGGTATCGCGATGATAGTAGTCAAGGTGAAGTCGGATGTCAGTCCAGACATCAGGGCAGTTTATGGCGACGTTGCGCCACCACCTGCAAACATGCGACAACGTCCAAGAGCCATGCGACATATTGAGAGAATCTCAAGGTCTGCGAACTTGAGCGAAAGTCTTCCCGGAGCCGATAGGGATGATGGTTCGTTGGAAGATCTCTTCCATGATTTCGGTGGGAAGACGTCGCAGAGGGTGCATGACCGCTTTCGATTGGGCTAAGATCCTCAAATAGTCCCCCTCCTCCTCGAGGCAGGATTCCAGCATGGCCCTGGCGAGCTGAATGCGATCGCGAATGTTTCTGAGGGATGCATCGCTGTGATCTAAGAAAGTGCGAAGCGATTCCTGCTCGGAGGCTTCAGGCGGCGAGTTCAGCTGCAGTAAAGCCTCCAATCGGGAAGGACTGAGCGGGAATGGGAAGTGAAACACGACCTCGGAGTCTCAGGGTCTAGAATCGTGGGTTGAGCAGACGTCTGCAAGATGGCGTGAGCTGGTATGTACAAGACCCAACAATAAGACCTACCATCGCGAAAGACTTCACATTCACAAAGTGCGAATTCTTGAGGCCCGAGGGTGGTGGTGGATGAAGGTAAGCGCCGGACCGAGGGCTCGAGTATCTCTCCTATCTATTCACTACTTCTCACTCATCGACTTTTGTGTTGTTGTCACGATCTATCTACCCACATTGCGTCTACGCTCTTATATCTGACGTGCGTTGCGATTATGTGTCCTCAGAGAGGAGTCTTGAGAGATAACGATGAATAAATATTGATATATACAGCAAGCGATGCGTGTGGGTTCGTGATACAGATACAGATGATTATGATGCAAATGGGTCAGTAGAGCGTAGGGTGGGTATTGTGTACAATCGGTCTATGTCTTCACGAATGTGAGTGGTTTCGCCCAAACCGCCGGTGTCGACGCTCTGGCGCCGGGGGGCTTTCTGGTGCCCCGGTTTCCCACCAGCCCCCGGTGGTCGTCGGATGGTCCTGCCCACTCTCCCACCACCCGACGACGTCCCTCCATCGTACCCGGTACCAATCCTTCAATAATCGATCTGTGGGTGCCATCTCCGCGCCGTCCTTGACATCGTCGTTGATGGCCAACAGCGCACAGCGTCCGTTGGGGTTCTTGAGTTGCTCCAGCTTGCTGGCAACAGAGGTGTCTTTGACTTGTAGCCATTCCATGGGCGTATCACCTGAGGAGAGGTTAAGTCAGGTCGCAGCGGCAAGCAAGCAGGAAGTTGACTGACCGATCACGAAGGAGTACCGCTGGATGTTGCGCACAGCGTAAGCACGAGGGTTACGACGCGCAACATCCGAGGGCGTAAAGTCCGCTTCCCACCACTTCGAGGCTCCGCCGCCAATGGTATCGTATTCCTCCATCAACGCATCGACTTTCTCACTATCCTCCACCTTCTCGGTAGGAGGCGGCAGGAAAGCGCTCAAGCCCGTCTTGCCACTGCGTCCAAGGAGCGCGACAATCGCACAGTCGCCACACTTGGGCTCGGCGAACATCCACTTCTGGAACGTCGCGTCAGACTCGACATCGCGGTCGCCAAAGCCGGGGATGAAGCAGCGAGATATCTCGATGGTGCACATAGCTTTGGTACTGCCATGGGCGTAGTGTGCCCATTCGTGATGGTCTGTCGGCGGAACGAAGGGGTAGCCGTCTGCGCTCGTGAAGAGGTATGTGGTCTCTGTGGGCGCGTCGAGGCCAGCCGCCACAAGCTTCTCCTTCTCCTGGGCGAGACGATACGGTTTCGGGACTTCGATGGTGCCGAAGATCCTACGATTGAATTCGGTGATCCCAGATATTTCGTCCAGCAGTGTCTGAGCCTCGGTAGGCGAGATCTTCCCATCCATGTCTGCATCAATACGCAACATGACAAAGGAGTAAAGGCTGGTGGAGAATAAGACAACTGTCATGCGGAAGCTGAGGATGTATGACTGACAGAGCTTCACGGTGTTTCTCGATGTGATAGTACATCTGGAGGAAGGCTATATGGACTTGAGGCCCGCGTGCTCTGAAACGTACGCTTCCGGACGTCGCTATAACATCTGGCCAGATAGTAGCCACCTCTCGCAAAATGTTGACATCCATCGAGCGCGCAACATGCTTAATGTAACTTCGATATCTGCCGCCGAACCTGTCATTGAGGTACCAGTTGGATAGTTCCAGAGTGGGCTGTGTTGATTGATGGTTAGGAGCCAGAATTACGGCAAAAAGCAACGAAAAGATTTCACCTGTTCGCCTTCCATGTCAGCGGTGTAGTCGTACCAGCCCTGGATATCGATGAACCCGATGTTCCAGTTACGCTGTATTCTGAAGACGGGCCCATAGAGCGGTGTGGCGAAGTCGCCTGCGCTAAGAGGCCGAGTGATGAAGTAATCGTCGTTAAGATAGAGCAAAGTATCTTTGAAAGCATCGATGTGGGTGAACTGACTTTCGATAGTCAGGCTGCGGAGACGAAGAAGTTTAATCGTGTGATCAATAAAGGCACAGAGGAGCATGACTTACCTATTGAATGTGGGCAATACGGATTCCCTCCACATCTCAGCGCCGGCGTCGTCTGGGGGGAGCTCGTACTGAGCGAGTACGTTCTCGGTGACCTTGAACGACTCCCAATGATGAATGATGTTGATGGAAGGGGTCTCGACGTCGTTGAGCGTGAGGTTCAGCCAGGTCGGTATGTGACCCATGCGTCCGTGGAGTCCCTTTGCTGTGGAGGGGGAATCGTCGGAACCATTCACAGGCTCATAGGGAAGGCTGGACGTGAAGAGATGAATCTGGCGGATGAGGGATCTTGGGACGTTCTGATAGACGCTGCGCATGGAGTAACGTAGCTCGTCGTGGTCTCGGAAGTGGTGTTCGGCGACTCCAGATAGCTCTCCGCCCTCGTCTTCTGCCTCGTCTTCTTCTTCTTCTACTTCTTCTTCTTCTTCGTCGTAATCCTCCCAAGGGGCGAAGTCAAAAGCAGCAGTTTGACGCAAGTCAGCCAAGTAGGGATCCGAGCCATTTATCCAAGTCCATAGAACATCTATTCTTCCATCATCTCCGGCCTCTGACGCTGCTGATATCTGGTCGGCCATACTATAGCAAACCTTGCCTCGAGCTATCCATAGGTCGGCGCAGTCACGGTTAATCACGCGCTGCCCGCGAGTAAGATGATAGGATCGTGACGCCGAGGTGTCAATGAGAGGTGAATTAGAAATAGGGTCCTGGTGGTAGAAATACCAGCCATGTGGGGTGACCGGAGGAGGGGAGTCGGGCGGTGGGGTTTCAGTGTAATCGGAATCCTCAGTGGTGTCGATAGAAGTGCTCTTAGAGGAAGGGACGGTATACGACGAGATAAAGGAGAGGATGTCGAAGTAGTAGACAGTCAGGGATACGGTGAGAAGCACGGAGAATATGGATAGTGTGCGGAAGGAGTGGCGCCTTAGAGACTTCCGTAGGGTGGTATGGTGAGGATATAGCTCAATGTGTTCGGTCCCTGGGTCGCTTTGGCGCAGAGGGAGGTAGGTAGACGTCCAGCGCATGATGGGGGGAAGCAGGACACGAAAGTCCCGGATAAGAGAACAAGCGTTGAGCCTGCAGAGACTCCGCAGTCGGTTAAACCGCAGATGCCACGACAATCGCGCGAGCGAGGCGCAGTTGTAGACTCGGAATGCTGGCTGAAGGCTCAGCAAGAGTCGCAGAACAGGCTGCAGTGGCCGTTAAAGGCGAAAAACATATCGGCCCCGAGTGGGAGACTCTAACACACGACCTTTGTTACTCCCTTGACCAAAGGGGATAGCGTTAGGAACAACCTGAAAATAGACATGGTTACGTTACGTCAGACAGTCAGCCTGTCCCAACTCCACACTGCTCCACGCCTCATCGCGAGGGCAACCATCCGCGGACTACTTACAACAGTAGCCACCAACAGCCTTCATTCTCTCTCCCGCGCTCAACAACAAACATCTCTGAAACAAGCAGTGTTGCGGCCAATCGTCTCAAGTTGGAGTCTCCAGCACTGAGAACACTAGTCGACTGTTCAACTGATATGCAGACAATCAAACAACCAATACACGACACTGACCCAGAGACCACCACGGTCCAGTCCTACCGCAGCAAAGTTATACTTAGGGTGTATCCGCGCAACCCGTCTCAAAACGACTGAGCCGTGTCCGATCACAACTGCGTCTCTGAATCAGGACTAGACGTTGTTTACCACACACGCACTCACCGGGCGCTCATCATGTCAATGTTACCAACTCCATCGCGAGCCGCGACATCACCTGGTCAAGAGGCAACGTCCCGCACCCGACAGAAAGATCAATCTCTGAGACGTTGATGGAAGTATTTGGGATGGACTGCCAAGTATGGATTCTGCAAGATTCTGCAACTATATAGACGTCCAGGGACATGCGAGCGTAGTAGATCAATGCTTGTCATCCTTCAGTTGGCTATGATAGCCGAAGGGTTACTCACGCAAGCAAGCAACCACTCCCACGTTTGTGAGTGACAGTGTTCTGTTTGGACGCTCAGTCTCATCGAGTCTCAGAGTCATACGCTCCTGCAGACAGCTGCAGACCATCTCTCTGACACATCACAAAGTACGGAATACTCGGATCCCGACCCGACTTTGATTCCGACGCGCCGCGGCACATTTCTCGGCATTGCCTCATTCAATTGATCCACTAGATTCGATCTACCAGTGTCGTGTGACCAATCGCCTCTCTCTCTCTTTGACAGTAGTAGTATCTAAGTACCTCCAGATCAATACAAGGTTGCTGCTCTCTGACTTCCAAGGCCCTCCCTGATCGTTCTGTGCTACTGTTGTCCGTCCCGAGAGCAATCAATTTGCATAGCTATACGGCCAAGACGGTCGAAGATAATCAGGAATACCACATGCTGATACGACAACTCTAGAACGCGCCACCTACATACGTCGTTATTTCATTGTACGCATGTCTCACTCAGGATCGACGATTACTCATGCAAATATATTCACCTCGTGCACAAGGGAGGGAGGTCGCGGATGCGCGGCTGGCCACTGTTTAATTTTCCCTCATTCCTGGAGGTGCACAGGCGTTGAAATGTGCTATCCGGTGGGCAACGCAGATTGTCCGAGTCTACGTGCGAGCTTGGAGCACTGATCTAGTGATGTATACCTCCAACAGATCAGTTGAAAGCAGACTCGTAAGTTTCTCACCTCTTCAGGTTGGAGGACGAGGTCGCAAAACTGACTACAGTAAGAAGGTGACAGTGGGCGGCTGCGGCGCCGTGATGCGATTGGATTTAGCGAGGAGTAGTGGCTATAGGTTCAAGGCCAAGCAATGTTGTAGATTGCTATCAGCGGAAACCTTCAGATCATTCGTAGAATTACTCCACAAACGAACGCAACTGGTGCGAGGCTAGCATTTGCAATACGTATCTTGTATCGCGTAGGTATGTTAGCATCAGCCTCAATGCACGTATCTCACAGTCTGCGTACGTTATTCGCCTAGCATCTGAGGGGCTTTGTAGTACACCTTCTGAATAGAAGCGGCTAGCAAATCCACCCGCACGAATAGGCATGCTCTACAGGAGGTCACAATGTCTCTCCGACAGGCCCAGGAGGCCATTGTCGACTATCCAACACGTGACCGTTCAAGTCAATTGAACGCGTCGAAACTCGGGGCCCGGGGTAGAGGAGAACTGTCTCTTATAAGCCGTGTCATAAACATCTCTCTTCTCAGCACATATTCAAGATTCCAAAGATGTCAGAAACCCCTTGTCACCAAACCACGCAAGCTGCCACTTGGGCGTTTTTGTATCTTCGGAGGCTAGATCATCTCCAATGAAGATGCTTTGAAGTGGGCCGCCCGCGAATTGGAAGGAGCGGGCTTCCCTCCTATACCGGAGAATCAGGATCAACGCGACTACCTCGTGCTTCACGCTCGCAACAAGATGCTGAGGAGGTCTGGCGCGAGGGCTTGGACTACCAGCGACATGAGAGGTTCAACCACGGGCGGTATTCCCGCGTATCTGGTTTAGACGTAGGAGAAGCATCCATGGCTCGAAGGCACAAGGGAATGGCTGAAGAGTCTCCCACCGGCGGCGTTGGGGTTCACGGAGGAACCTAAAGATAGGGCAATCAAGACGCTGTTGGAACAGAAGGGCGAGTCTCTCACCGTGTTCTAGTTCGTGAACGTAACTTGAACATTTGGCAGGTCTACCACACAGCACTTTTGAGAGTGTATGGGGCTAGTTTGGCGCGCTTAGCACGGTCCGCTATCCTCCAATGTATGGGATCCGGACATGTACTTCCCCTTCCTTCCTTCCTTCCTTACACCTGGTAGACCTACACTTGCTCGACTTTGAGTCTTACATACGCCCATACAAGCTTCGTGAAACACAGCAATACATTTCGAGTCATGATCATGACATGGGGTCGTAAGTAACTACATCGTAAGTAACGAAAGCTACGAGCAAAAAGGACAAAACCCAAAGAGAAAGCAAGAAAACGTCAATATATACAGCACAGCGTCAGTAAATGGTCTACAGATGGACAGCAGCGTTGTACACGGTCCCAATCGAAATGATCTGCATGCTGTGTTTGAGTGAGTGCCTAACGCACATCAAATGAGGGAAGGGAAGGGTGGGGAGGTAGGTAGCACGTATTTTCGTCATCACGTCGCTTGCCACTCCCTGTCCAGCCCGCCTGCCCAAGGGGACATGAGCAGGGGGCTCAGCGGAGGTGACTGGGACCTGTCAGACGGGCTCCGCGCTCGAGCATCGGAGAAGACGGACACATGCCCGGGCTCGAGATCAGTGAGGTGCGCCGGCTCTGGTGAGCTCACAGGACTGATGTGCCCAAACGCCGACACCGCTGGGGAGATCGGTCCGCTGGGGCCTCGCGGGCGTCGACGGCGTCCATCCGACGTGATACTATTGGAGTGGGCAAGTGACGACCCGCTGGTATTACTCTTCGAACGAGGATGGCTGTAGGAGGAAGTCGATCCTGACCCGTCACGTCGAGAAGCCGGCGCAGAGCCCGCAGAGTGACTTGAGTTGGGGCTCAGATGGGAGCGCATCGAATGCAAGGATCCCTGTTCTGAGGAATGATCTGCTGGATGAACGTATCGAGGCTGGAAAACGCATGTCATCAGTAAATCGTGTATTTAAGGGAGATGGACGACTCACCATTCCAAACGTCGTCCTAGTTCCAGGAACGCCAAGAGTGTCTGCACCCGTGCCCAGGACAGAAGCCATCGACTTCCAAACGTCTCCAGCAGCAGGAGGTTCCTCCTCCAACACATCGATGCTAATGCCAGTGTTCTCGACTTGAGTGCTGTCAGATTGTGCCGCGAAGGATCCCATGGAAGGAGTATTGCCCATGATGTCGTCCCAAGCTTTCGGAGTCGCCAAGACATGCGCAGGCTCGTGAACACTGGGAAGCTGAACTTTAGTGGACGCCGAGCTGAAGGGTGAGATGCCTCTCGGCGCGGGCATGTCCAGGATATCGATGTCGCCACCGCTCAAGGCGTGTGCACCGGGTGGTGGGGGCATAGGTGGTACTGAAGCAAAGGGATCGACGTCTCCAGGCATCACTGGTGTGTAATACGCTGACTCTCGGCTTGACTGTGTAGTCCATGGGATAGCGACTCCGAGTTCCCCTTGACTGGACGGCGTGAGAGCTCTTGGCGGAGGCCGCAGTCCAGGGGTACTGGATAGTGAGGACTGCGCATCGTGATACATCGTCGTGGCAGACGCAGCGCTTCTGCCGCTGATGTTGGAGACGGGCCGACTGCCTTCAGCAGTCAGTCCAAGGCCGAGTCCTGCGCCCAAACGGGATGGCCGTTCAGCCATCTCGGGTGGTGGATCGTCCAGCAAGGCCGTCCCACTCTCAACGTCGCGCTCGCGCTCGCGCTCACGGGAATGACCTCTCGACGACGTGAGACTGCTGAACCAACTGAAGCGTCCCAGTCCTGCCAGGCCCGTCAGGCCTAACAGACCGCCGGCTCCACGGGGCGCTCTTCGAGGAGAACTGGGTCCTGCTTCGGGGGATTCGAGGGGAAGATTGCGAGTTTCGGGCGAGGTACGGGGCCCGTCAACCCTTACGCGGCGCGCAGTGGCCAACATAGCCGGTTCGTCGCCGTCCATGGGATAAGAAGAGCGCTGCGTTCTGCGCGTTTGGATCGAGGCCGTGCTGTGCGATCCTTCGACCAATCCCGCGGCCACAAGGAAGGACATGGGTGGTCCAAAGTCTGTCTGGTGTCCAGCGGGTTCGTGGATGTCTTCGGGAGGGAGAACAGAGTCTTCCTCCTCCTCTAGAGAGTGGAGCTGCCAAGGATGGAGCGGACGATCAAAGCGGTCCTCTTCATTGGGAGTCTCTGGTACGGCTATTGTTGGCCTGTCGAGAACTGTGCCATAGCCGGAGGCACCGGATGAATGAGATGAAGGAAGACTGCCGGTGTTGGCGCCAGTTCGACGCCTTTGGGTGGGAGAGGAGCTTGGTTGAAGAAGAGTATCTGCTTCTTCGCCGCTCGCCCGCGGAGAATATCTGGCGTCGTCTGCAGAGATGATAACAGGCTCGGTATCGATGGGAGAGATAGAGCGAGTGCTGATGGAACGGCGCCGGCGTCTCAGGCAGAAGATTAGGCACAGGAGGAAGATGGCGATGGCACCCAAAATGGAACCAACGATGATGCCGACGAGCTGACCCCGTTCCAGACCACCATTGGTCGATGGGGCAGATGTGGAGGATGAGGACGACGTAGCAGAACCTCCGTGTGATGTGGATGGGGAGAATGTAGAGCTAGACGATGATGAAGATGTAGGTGTTGGGGATGTGGCGGAGATTGTGGATGAGGGTGACGCGGAGGCAGAAGAGGATGAAGAAGGTATCGCAGATGATGTGGTCGGTATAGATGTAATGGTAGCACTGGTCTCGGTAGCCGATGCAGTAGTAGTGGCCGGTGGAGTGAGTCCACCGTATGTCCAGTCCGAATCCAGTGGTATCTGCGATGTGTGAGTACGCGCAGATTGGAGCGCTGGCCAGATGAGACGTACACTGGGGCCGTAGTAAGTCAGGGGAAGATATACCACGGTGGTGCTCGTGGCTACGGGATTGCCACTGTCATCGGTGATGGTCGTGGTGAGCAGGGTCAGCCAGCTCGGATATTCCTGCGTGGGTGCGGCCATGATGATGACCGTCGGCCAGTGCGACGGCTGTTGTTTTTCTCTGTTAAATAAATGTGGGTGGTCGTTAGTGAACGTGAGTGTCTGCTGGGATGTCAGGATGGAGCCATGCGGTCAAGCAGTGTGCCTACCAATGGGTGTCGTCGATAGTGCAAAGAAAAAGAATAGGACAGCGGAGGCGCGGGGAGGAGGCGCGGGGCAAATGGAGAGGGGGAACCAAGAGGCAGAGTGCCGGCAGCCGCGCTCGCGAGTGCAACTGTGTCAGGTGACAGTCGGGTTAGGGCTTCCGCTTCCGGCCTCATTGACGCCACCGTTCTTCGGCTGTTTGTCACTTACCGCCATGGTGCGCGCTTCTCTCCGTTGTTAATTGATAAACGACGACCTTCGCTGTCTTCCAGTCTACCAACTGCCGACGACGGCTTGTTCGCGACTCCAAACGTCTGTCTTCCCAGCGGCATCTCAGGCAGTCCATGTCCGGACAATATTATGCTGAGTGCTCTGGAACGCCGTAACATTCGTCCCAGATATGTCAAGTTTTCCATCTGCTCTCCCGCGGAGCTCTGCGGCGTGTCCGCAGCCGACACGCCATTCGAGGATGGCACCTTCAAACTCACCTGACCTTTGACGAATCGTACCCGAACAAGCCGCCGACTGTCAAGTTTCGCTCCCGAATCTTCCACCCCGAAGTCTTCGCAAACGGCGAGCTCTGTCTTGACATTCTACAGAACCCCTGGTCGCCCACCTACGACGTCGCCGCCAATCTCAGCCTCTTGCACGATCCCGATCCCAACTCTCCCGCCAACGCTGAGGCTGCACAACTTTACCGCGAGAATATGAAGGAATACGTTCGACGCGTCTGAGCGACTGTCGAAGAGAGTTGGTTAGACGCCGAGGACATTTCGAAGGACGTCTAATCATCTCATCTAAGTATATCGTATCGTGTACGTCGTGTGCCTCATCTATTATACATAAATCTCTGGTAAGCGCTATATCGAGTGAGTGACGCGGTGGCTGACATGTTGCAGTATACTGTTCGTCACAATTCCTGTTCATTTCTATCATTCTCTGTCTACCAAGGTTTCGAACACAGGAAACCACATTGGATCAACTTGAGAGCACTTTAGCTGGCACAACTCCGACAACGGTGGCAGTTTGGCGGCCGACTCGAGAAACAATGTTTGAACGGGAGTGGCTAAACCACCTTGGTGCTGTCCGCTGTTCCACCGTCAGTTTTGATGCATCGGCAACTTAGGCAAGTATCCACGGGCACTCAATATCGCGTCCGTGCCCGAGGACTGGTCTTCCTAAGATTTCTTGTCGACACGTCTCCGCATGCTCATTCAATCCAAACCGGCAACCTCCGCCTGAGCGCTTGTCTTCGACTATCCTCAGAATCACGGCTACCAATTGCTAGACGCGCCACCCAAGCCAATAAGGAACGAGGGAACGAACGGAAGGATTTTTTATGTGAGTCCATATAAACTCTAAGACAACGCTGAGGGACCTGTCAAAGACAGATTAGATCGGACATGATAACGACTCCCAGCTCTCCTTCTGCCTAAGATGACCACACATTCTTTTTGCTCAGACCGACCGAATAAGTTGTTCGTGTCCTCGGGAAATATCCGAAGTACGATCTCGTCACATGCAGAATGGTGTCGTGGCCAAAATCCCGAAGTACTGTACTCGGTCAGACCACGACGCGGAAGCGAAGAGGGCGACATACCCTCATATGGGCCGAATTGACACCTTCGCTAGGCACCGACGCAGAACACCGCGGGTCTTCGCCATCGTCCGAGCATCTCACCGTCGTGTCCTTGCTCGCTGGTTCGTGTTTCTGCCAATACTCGACACCTACGTCGCCCATGAACAAGAGATAGGTCTATCAGCAATGTTCACTTACCGTGATGATGATATCCGAGAGACCGAGGAACCATAGTGCACACTCTGCCAAATATGAGAAGGTGTGCCTTATTCAAAGACGGAACAGGTGTTACCCGTCAGATCCATGGACGACTATGTATTGGAATAGCGCGATTAGAGAAGGCGTTGACCAAGGCGTCGAGACTAGTACTTGCCTCGGTATGCCTTGGAACCGAACTGTTCATTGAAGAATTCCGCAAAGGCCTTGTTCTGGAACTTGTTAGCAAAGTAGCATATTGCGGATAGACCATAGTGATGCTACCCCAGTTCTTGGTGCGCCGTACGTGTAGCAGCGCGTCGGGTTCTCAGGGAAGTTTGTCTTGAACGATATGGCGGCAATTGCTGCGATCGCGCCTCCGAGCGAGTGCCCCAAAGCGATCAAATCGTAATCGGGATAGAACACGAGCTGTTCAGTCAGAACGGTGATGATCTGTACGGCCACTGAGTTCCACCTGAACAACTTGGGAATGAGGATACGGTCGTGATCGAGACAGCGCTGGCTTACGCGACCAGAAATCCGCTGTGGACGAGCACGCCGTCTATGGACGTCTGGCATCCTGATGTGACCACGAAGCAAGATGATCGTTCTTACTAGGCGCTTGTACTCCCGGCGTCAAAAGAGGCACTTGCACAACCGCCGCGTCGAGCAAAATATCAGCAACCGATGCGCTTCAAGCACCAGCATATCGACGTCAACGAATAAACTCTCGATCGTCAGGACTGACCTTCCTCGCAAGGCAACGACCAACTCCTTCCTCTCCTCGTCTCGAGCGACGTATCCGCGAACATCTGAAACCTCGTTGGAGAGCTACACAGCATATGAGCCCATCGGGAGTCGTACTGCACAGTGGAATCCCCCACACCTCTGCTACGAGGATTTTGCCGTTTGGTCTGGGACAGACGGGTGCGTAGGCGGAGGACGCGTACTTGAAGTAGTGGAGGAGACTGGCGTGGAGGTCTGGTCAAGATGAATATGAGCGGCGAAGCGGTTCGAGGAAAGACGGACAGACCTGCTGATATTGGATGAGGTTCGTTGGAGGACATGATGGTGGTCGGTGATCAAATCACGATCGGCCTCTGTGGAAGTCGCGATCGGCCCGGCAGGTGTATCTTTCCTCTTGACGCCGACGGTCACCGTCGATGAACGCGTCGACAAGACACATCGCTATCCTTGCTCTGCTTGATCTCGAACGCCTTGATCCTTTACGCTGTTCTGCTAACTGAAGCACCTCTGCCACTACCACGCTGACCCTCCTTGAGTCTGTCACTCGGGATTGTTGTGTTGTCTACACGGCGACCGTGGTAAAAAAGATTTTGACATTGGCATTGCTGTGCATTGACGCCACGCTACTCATTCACAGCACCATGTCTTATCCGTGAGGGCCAATCTCGTTCGCGCCGCTGGTCCTCTAACGCCCCATAGGTTCGTGATGTCACAAAAGACTATCTTGGAACAGCGCAACATGTTTCTCTTTGAAGTCAGGGAGTATCAGTTGGTCGTTATGACCGGAGGTAGGGCCAACTCTTTGCACAGTTTGCGGCACTGACATTATTGTCCAGGCTGGAATCTTAACCATCACCGCATGACAATACAAACATTCTATCGCTGGCTTGATATCGTCGACGATCACAAGCCGGAGCGTGATCAGAATTTCCAGCTACAGAAAATCAACTTGAGGAAATTTGGACTGTGTCGTTCCAGATTAGAATCTACCATTGGACCTTCGCATCAGGAAAAACTCAAATGGTACGTAGATCGGCCCGGATCACGTAGATCTACTTAGATTCCCGAGATTCTACTGGACTCTACTTCGCCCTACTTAGTCTGTCCGCATGCTACTTCGAATGTAGTAAATTCCCGGCATATATTTTGTAGTTCGTAGTATTCGTCCTGCGGCTACTTACACTACTATATGTGGTTGACAACCTTGCGGCAGAGTTGTTCATGATCGCAACTAAGTGGCCGTACAAGGCTGGCTTATAAATCACTGGTGGCCGCCAGGCTGAATGGTCAAGTAATGTACTGTGTTATGTTTTGCAAGCAAAGAGGACTAGCGAGCGTCGAGCTCGAGGACCAGTCCGCATTGATGCGGTGAATCGATCCGCCCACGATTGCGCAATCGATCACGTGCAGGTTGGCTTGTGCAGATTTTTTTCGGGGCTCTTTCAATTTGCCCTCTCACCTCACCTCCACTCGACGTTTTCCAGACGTTTTGGCTCCTCGGTTGCCTCTCTGCAGGCGTCGACTTTCGGCTACACGTCTACTGTTCTCCACTCGCCGCGACAAAAGGACGACCATCTGCCTAATGACAATTGACGACGGACGACGGACGATGCACGACAGACAACGCACGACGGACGACAGACAACGCACGACGGACGACGGTCTGCCTGAGGAGACGGTCTATCGAAAGATGACGGAATCTCACATCAACGAGGGAGCGACAACGACACGACGACCTTCTTTTCACACCCAAGGACGATTAGCCAGCAAACCCAACGGCTAGCGATTACGAGTCAGGATGACGCGCGCGGACAGATGACCTAGTAGAGCAGGTCACAAACGACGAACGATGAGGGCCTGGACGACTATCACAGCGACGACAGACGAGGACGACATCGACTGCGGGAATGGCGAGGATGGCTGCAAGGACGACGAGCGACAACACGAGGACGTCGACTGCAGAGACTGCGGCTATGACGAGCGACGACACGAGGACGGCGACCACCACCCGAACACGACCTTCGCCCATGACCGAGTAGAGTCTACATTGATGTCGGGCCAGCCTTTGCTTTATGCATGGTAAGTCCGCAATCCGATATCTGTTCGTTGTCTCACCATCGAACTAGCGCATTATCGGGAGGATCTCCGCTGGAGCTTGAGGAAGAGGTCGTTCTGAGGCCGATGATACGGAGCAGGATGATATTGAGGACGCCGATGAGCAGCTCAGTGCCACTCCCGTTGGCGGCGCTGAAGAGGAGTAGTAGTCTTATGTTCGAGTCATTGTACTGTATTCAAATATGATATGGTTTTGTCTATATCTCTTTCTGTGAGGACGATGGCTAGTGGATGCCTGAGCTAGATCTTCTTGATGTAGCACAAATGTAGGTGCAAGGTAGGGTCTACTTACTTGTACCAGCGTGATTAGGTAGAGCTCCGTAGATACTACGTATGAACAAGTGTGACACTACGTCACTCTATATTGTGGGGACCTACCTACGCGGTCTACTTTTGCTACTTAGGCCTACTTGATGCTACCTATGATTTCCAGTTTTTCCTGATGCGCTTCCGCGCGACTCCGTCGAAATTTTGGAACCAGGCACATACGGTGCATACCAGAGTCTATGCTACAACTTTCAATTGTCACCCCGATGCACTGACTCTTGTTCCAGATGATCAGCCGTGTCCATATGAGGTCGGCGGTCATTTTTTTGAAGACACACTTCGTGTTTACGAAAAAGGCGCTGGATCTCGTGGGGAGGCTGAGGGAGGAGACCTGAACCGACACGTGAGATTTTGTATCCAGGAGCTGCATCTAGCTTTTCAAATATGCCGCGCAGAATAAATTCCCCCAGGACATCATGGACGCCGTGAGGCGGCGCGATCGTGGGATGTGCTGTGTAACCGGCCGCGCAGATCTTCCAACTACCATAATGTGGGCCTTTCCTCCTGCTATGGCCTATGAGGTATGTGCCGTGTTTCCAGTCACGCTGTAACCCAAGATCTCTTGTCAGTCCTACCAAGAGAGAGACTGTATGAAAACGAACTTGCACGAGGTTTACAGAACTGTTGAGAATGCGATCACCCTCTGTAACACGCTAGTTGAGTCCTTCATGGAGAATATGTTCAGCATCGACATCGAGGTACCGTCGCCCTTTTGTTACATGTGACAATGCTAAGGCGGGACATGACAGGACGCCGGGCGCATTGTCACCTTTGTGGACCTCCCCACGAAAGCCCCGGACGCACCACCACTCCCGCCCCATCTTCCGCGCCATTCCGCGGCACACATGTTCTGGCGGCTACATTTCAAGTGGACTCTGGGGGTTCACTTCCTTGGCGGTGATATATGCTACGATGAACAAGAGACTCGTTGCCAAGGTTTAATGGACGAGCTTTCGGACGACTTCGCTGATCTTAACGATCCCAAGTGGCACTCCGGAATAGGTGCAGAGGTCTTGGCGGAATTCATTAGCCAGCAGATGTGCTTGAAAGCCACGGGCTTTGATGACGGTTGGGAAAGCGCGGACAACGGCGACGGTGATGAGTCCCTCCGTTGAAAATAGCGTCAATTGGCCCGGAACTGTGGGGAAAAGCTTGTGCCTTCTATGTCAGTACGACCGCAATTGTGTTCTTGGCAAATCCCACCATTGGGCGCAGCATCTTGAGAATTGAGATACGGTGTATTAGCGGGGTGCAGCAAGGACTTCGTTCAGGTCATGGGTCGGATGCTGGAGAACACGATAAAACAACGGCGACTTACCGTTGACCATGAGCTTTGCAGTATGCTGAAGTGTCAACAGCGAGCTAAGAGTGCCGTCGCGCCATACACCGTCAAGCAATGCACCAGTAATATCGTCATTACCGCAGAAACCTTCGCCATTCCGATCGCAGTCTTGCCCTCCACCGTGATCGATGTTCAGCGCGCGCCGGACAGCGGTCGGATCCATCCTCAATAATGTACCCCGCGAATCTAGGGCAGTAGAGGCAATGGTCATGGTTATTGTAGACTTCCAACCACTTTCGAGGCCGTCTCCGGTCGTAGAAGTGTTGGACAGCCATCTTACCGCGACAAATTCTTGCTGAACTATTGTGACCTGAACTTCACACGCGAAAGATGCTAGTATGAACAGATGATTTCATTGCATGTAATCATCTAGCCCAACTGTCGATGGTAATATCCTGAGAGAGCAAGATGAACGAACAAGGCCAACCTCGTCTGGTAAGGGTAATTCGTACAGCTGCCTTCCTCCTCGCCTTCAAAATCATTGGCCTTCTCTTCTGGTTCGGGAGAACGGGTTGAAGGAGATGTAAGCGGACCTAGGAGGTTGGACAGGCGGGATGGAGCTTGCGAGGAGTTTGCAGTGAAAGGCTGAAATGCACTGAGCCGTCCTCACTCGTCAGACAGCGGGACAGTAGGTGTCGGAGACCGTGGTGGCTCCTCGTTGGCAAGTGATCACAGCATGGTGGTCCGTGAGCTCTCGCTAATCATAATGACGGTGTTGTGGTTGAGGCCAGAACCGTGTGAAGACAAGGCGCGGGTGTAGACCGTCTCGGTGAGCGGCGGCTCCTTGCAGCTTGCGCACCTTGCCACAGTCGACGGCGAGGCGCGATCGCGGCTACGCAAGGTACCAGTCTTTTGCTTCGGCGTTCATGTATTCATGACGGCTATGATGGAGGCAACATGAAAAGCATCGCACAACATCTACTGACGTCGGAAACGTGATAAGTGTTCGGTGGGTGGGCGCGTGTTCCAATGCAACTGGCTGGGCGGCGAAGACAAGCAAGGAGACGGCCTGATGGCGCGGGGTTCAGCTGTCCGCTTACGCCAACGTGGGGCAACCATGGCGGCGGCGGTGGAAGGGAAAATGATTGCACGGCGGCGGCAGTGAGGGCTGCTATGGTACTAGCGTGAGCGTTCACTGGAGAGCGAGCGCGCTAACAGCATCTGCTGTCAAACGCCGCACTGCAATCTGGACATCATGAGAGGCTCTCACCTATGCATATCACAGCCTTCACTCATCAATACGCGTCGGACGCGTCTTCAGGTGTGTAGCAGGCGGTGGTGGCTGTCAACAAATGAGCAGTGAGGCACAGCCACACAATGAGTGACGTTCTGGTTCCCGGACCGGCTCGGGCTCACCCTGGTATCCTCTCGACCTGCGCTCGACGGTTAGTAAGTATGAAGCCAGCTATGATTCGCATGAAGACCGGCGCCTCTTGTTTGCTGTTTCTCCTTCTTGACATGCATTGTCGTCATGAATGCATCCTCCTCCGTACCACTATCTGACGACTATCGACTTGCTTGACTCCATAGGATGCCTTTCTTGCTGAGGCCCGGTAGTTGCCACTGGCATTTGATTAGAGTTTCTTGGAGCCCTCTGTTACGCTATAGCTTTGTCCTCACGCGTTGCAACTAATCCATTTGCGCTTCACTTCGGATGGTCTCGTACCCTGCTTGCGCGGCGCAAAGTTGTCATGCGCTAGATTCACTGACCTCGACAATGGAGATCGAGCGTCGGCCTGGGCTGCGTGAATGTGTCTTGTACTTGGAAGGCGGTGTTGTGGCATTCGGTGCATTTATCCGGCGCCGCTGCACGACCTCTGTTGTGGCGGGCCCGCTTGCCGCTTGCCGCAGTCCTCGTACGATACCTTCAGCAAGCGGTTTGTCAGTTTCCGGCCATCATGGCCATCATGAACTCGAAAGGGAACGTGATAGGAATAGTGCTCACTCTGAACTATTGTAGGTCGGCGTCACCTCATGACCTACGCTACTATGTATTTGATACGTCGGGCATTGGGCGTGCAAGTTTTCTGGAGTGGTAGGGTGGTGCAGAAATACTCATTCCTACGTACGTCAATTCGTTTCTGTGTAGATGCCGGCCTGCTGCCTGCCGGTCCTACTGCCAGGAAGTACATGCTTTGCATGTGTGTATGATGACAACGTGCCGGAGCTCTCACAGTCGCTTCGGCTTGTACTGCACCCCATTCACCGGGGCAACAAGCTCCTTATCCGAGCTGTTCGAAATGGAATGAGGCGGTACTCTCGAACTCAAGTGAGAGAAGGCCATGACTCAAGCAATCAATTGAGCTACTGAACACTGTGATTCCGATGGTCTATATGTGATTAGGTACTGTTTCATTCTCTCCGCATAGTGCTGGCAATATTGCTTCTGTTGCAGTACTGCCCTGATATTGAAGTACGCCCGCCCCTATGATATCATTCCGTGACTCTCGCGAACTTGAAGAGGCCGGAAAACTGCCTGGCCCACAGATGAGAATCGGATTGGAAAACGGACGAGTTTACGCGTTCCCTAGAGATCGTAGATGCTCGACACGGTTATCCGATATCGTTGATGCTCAACACGACTACTTATCCTGGCGACATTCTACCTACCCCGTCGGCCCATATGGACTCAATGCGACAGTCATAGCGTTATCAACAACAATTCAGCCCCGCGATACTAACTTCCGGCAACTGAATCGTCCGCATGACACGGTCTCGTGAACCTGTTACACATCATGTCATTCACAGCAATATTATGTGCCTCTTTTCAGCATGCATAGACTCTTACTGAGCTTGTTCTCTTTCACCGAGGTAAAGATGCCGTGCCGTGAACATCGACACAGCTCTCTTAGGTTCAAAACAGGTATAAAATGAGGAGACTTTCGAGGACAAAGCCCAAGGACATACTCGCCTTTCCCTACAGTGCTCGTCACATCTCTGAGTCGTCTCTCAACCTTCGGTCTTTGCTTTGGCCTCACCATGTTCGCGCCTGCTATCCTGATCTCTGTCTCATTCATGGGCCTCACCTGCGCAGCACCTTTGACTCCCCTGCGGAGAGCGGTAACGCAAGTCTCAGCGACTGAGGTTGCTTCATTTGCGCCATATACTCAATTTGCCCGCGCTGCCTATTGCCCCATTTCTGGCGTTCAAACATGGACCTGTGGCCGTCAGTAGTATTCTGTCGTCTTTGTTGTTTTCCCTGTTGTTGACAGTCGAATATACAGAGGCGTGTACCGCCCTCCCAGATTTCACGCCTACCCTTGTCGGTGGCGACGGCAATGCTATTCAGCAATGTAGGTTTCTTGCTGAAATGTAAGATAGTAAGGTCAAGATTGACAATTCATCAGACATTGTCGGGTATTGGGCGAGCCAGAACTCTGTCGTCGTGGCTCATGAAGGAACAGATCCCGGGAAATTGTGAGTCTCATGAGTGACTCCTCCATTCCATGCTGATGATCAACACAACAGGGAGGCTGATTTAACGGACCTCACGATCTCAACAGCCACTCCCAGTACCACTTTGTTCCCCGGCGTCAACAGCAGTGTTCTAGTGCATGAAGGATTCCTGAACGAACATGCACAGACGGCGTCAACAATTCTCACCGAGGTGCAGCGCTTGATGGCTCTATATTCAACCAACAAGCTTGCCCTCGTCGGCCACTCCCTCGGCGGCGCTTTGGCTGAGCTTGACTCACTCTTCTTCACCTTGAACATCCCAACGGCTGTCATCACCGCTCGGACATATGGAACACCTCGTGCGTTGTAGCTCTTTGCAACAGTATACACGCTCTGACCGTCTGAATTGGTGTAGGAGTCGGCAATGCTGCCTTTGCCAATTTGATTGACACAAAGGTGGATTTGTATTTAATGTTGCCATCCAGCATGCTGACTGTGTTGTTGTATGTATAGGTTCCCGACTTTTTGAGGATCAATCATGCAGATGATCTGATCCCCATCGTTCCGGGACGTGCACTTGGGTTCGAGCATCCCGCGGGAGAAATCCACATAATCAGTGACAGGAACGTGGTCGCATGCCCAGGTATGTACACTCACCGTCTTGATTCGTGCATATAGCTCAACTCATGCCACGATTGTCAGGCAATGACGATGCTACTGATCCTCAGTGTCAGATTGCCAGTGTTCCCAACATCTTTGCTGGAAGCATTCTCGACCATGTAAGTATCTCAAGACTCATCTTGATGGAACGTTCCTCACTCATATGTCACATAGCTTGGTCCTTATGAGGGCATCTACATCGGAACCATCTTCTGCATCTGAAAAGCTACAACAGTACGCTTGCTTTTGTTTTCTTACAAATGCAACCATGGCTGCATGTCTACAATATAACCATTGCGGGATTTGTTAGTAACCTCGCGCTAGTGCTGGGTACTTTGGGCAATGGTCTATTGCACAGGATCTCTCAGACCTCGCCAATGAACACGGGTGTGATTTTATGTTTTCAATTCTGCATTTAGGAGAGGGAATGAATTGATATATGACCAAGAGTTGACTAGCACTGTGGAAGTAGACTCAGGTGCACGATGAGACGCTGCAAAGTGAAACAGTATAGATTTGAACACGCACGGTTTGCGCCACATCTTCACAATACCGCAACCGTGCCGTGGACTAACTTCTTCCATCCCCATGGTATGTAAACCACCAATGTACAGACTTATATTGGTTCTGGACGCCGCGCAGACGGGAAAGAAGAAGACTAGGCCATAAACGGTCCCGAACCCTGTGGTGATGCAGTAGGGCAATGGAAGAATTGCGGGAGGAACGTAGAAGGATAAATGCTTTCTGGGAGGCACGGGTGGGGAGTAGAGGGGAGACTGTAGAGATGATAGTACAAGAATGAGCTCTTCGGTACGGAGTACGGATCCATGAGTGCACTCAGAGTAGATTCCGGCGAGGCAACTGGGTCTCTGGCAGCCCTAGAATGGCGAGTCGGCGTCAAGATAGAGAGTCAACCTTGGTATTGCTGATCGTTACGAACCTGCACACGCCAATGTTTTCAGACGACTTGCAATGGTGGGAGCAACGAATCAACTTTTGACCTTTGTTCATCCTGACAGAGTAAGCGAAGGTGTCGCCTCATCAAGACTTCCCACATCGATGAAGGAGATCACCCTCACGTCTGGTCGCCGTGCATATAGACTTGTCGAGGGATGGAGCGAGCATCTCGTTGGTCATCAAGCGGACACATAGTGCCTGACGGCGGCTTGTACCAAGCCGTGATGAGATGGTCACTGCGATCCGCAAACACCTCTACCCACTCGAGTCAGCTAGGGCGCGCTGAGCGGATTCTTGATTGTTGAACAAACCAACGCAGCTTCCAGCCCGACCGTGAGTGTGAACAACCGGGTGCCGATGCAGTCCTGGACCAGACAATCGTGTCTCTGTCAGCGCCTTGCCGATATCGACGTCGAGGTGTGATCGCAACGACTCGAAAATTCGAGTTCCTGTTTCGGCGTTCGTATTTCAATGACGGATGGACATGTTGGAGGAAAGCTCAGCAAAGAGTCGCTCGCATTGGCATTGGTGACGCAGCTGCTTCTAAGATAAGTGGTCGGTGGGTTGGCAGGTGGTCAGTGCGATTGACCTGGCGAGGACAAAGAGCACGAGGGAGATGGCCTGCTCAATGTGGCTGACGTGTGCAAATCCTGATGGAAGTGTTCATTGAGGAGGAGGTTCCGCGGTGGTGGTAGCACAATTTGCTCTGATACTCGTGTGAGCGTTCCCTAGAGAGTGAGTGAGTGAGCATGCTTTGCGCTGACAGCATCTGCTGTCACACGCCGTACTGCGCTCTGGGTTAACCATGAAAGGTACTTACCTATGCATATCACAACCTTCATGAACAGCAACAAGATGCGTCAGACGCGTCTTCGTTTGTGTAGCAGGTGGTGGTCGTGGTCAACAGACAAGCAGCGGGGCACAGCCACGGATTTGACCCCGGACCGGGCTGGCCGTTTTGAGGCGCGGCTTTTCTCTCAGCTCTGCTGCTTTTTTCTCTTGATGCTCATCGTCTTCATGAATGCATACTTCATCTCCCGACTGTCAGCTTGTGTGGCTTCAGTGGATACCTTACTTGCAGACTTGACTGCCTCTCTCTCTGAAATGGGCCCTTTCTCGGTCCTCACATTCGGCGCGAGTCGCCTTTCACAGAGTTCTCTCCGAAGCATCACAGAGCATCACTTGTGCGAAAGACATCGATCATCATCACTATTCTCCTTTTCAGACGACACCTGGTTCCGAAATTGTTATCGACGTCGCTGCGCCCATCTTCAAGGTCCTTACTCGCACTCCCGGATCGTGTTGACAATGTTGTGGGTCCAATTTCAGGCTTCCTCAACTAGGCCCGTGACCGTGGTAGCATGCAGTTCCTTGGTTTCAAACCACCATGTCTTACCCGTGAGGCCCAATGCTATTCGTGCCGCTGGTCCTCTAACACCCCATAGGTTCGTACTGTCTCAAAAGTCAATATCGGAACAGCGCAATATGTTTCTCTTTTGCTTTGACGATTACCCGTTTGCCATCATGACTGGAGGTACAACACACTCTTTGCGCAATTTGCCTTCCTCTGATATCAATTGCAAGGCTGGAATGTTACCCATCACGACATGACCATACAGACATTCTATCGCTGGCTTGATATCTTCAGCGATGACGACTCGGAGCTTGACACGAACTTCCAGCTGCAAAAAATTGACCTGAAGAGATATGACCTGTTTCGTTACGAGTTAGATTCTTGTGAGGGACCCTTCCTTTCGCGCGACTCTGTTGGGCTATTGGAGCCAGGGATGTATGGTCCATTCAAAAGTTTGTCTCACGCCTTTCGATTGTCTCACTCATACACTGACGCAGACTCCAGACGGCCAGCCATATCGACAAGCGGTCGGCAGCCTCTTCTCTGTGGGTACACTGCGTTCATTCGAACAGGAGGTTGGGCGTCGCGGGGAGGAAAGGGGAGCACACCTGAATCAACACGTGTGGTTTCGTTTCTGAGCGCTGAATCTGGCTGTTGACCACATTGATCAGAATACATTTCCTCAAGACATCGTTGACGCCGTTACCCGGCGCGATTGTGGAGTGTGCTGTGTGACCGGCCGCGCAGATCTTCCAACTACCATATTATGGGCTTTTCCTCCCTCTATGGCCTACCAGGTATGTGCCTTGCTCTCAACCACATTGTAGTCTAAGATCTTTTGTCAGTGCTACTCGGTCAGAGACAGGGCCAAAAAGGGCTTGCACGAGGTTTTCAGAAGTATTGAAAATGCAATCACTCTCTGTAACACGCTAGTTGAGCCCTACATGGAGAATATGTTCAGCATCGACATAGAGGTTTCGTTGCCCTCTGTTACTTGTGATGATACTTAGACAAGACTCCATAGGACGCTGGGCGCATTGTCACCTTTGTGGACCTTCCCAGCAAAGTTCCGAACGCACCATCACTCCCGTCCCATCTTCCACGCCAATCCGCAGCACATATGTTCTGGCGTCTACATTTCAAGTGGACTATTTCGGCTCACTTTGCTGGCGGTGACATCTACTACGAGAAACAGGAGATTGATCCCCAGGAGTTACTGGACGAGCTTGTAGATGATTACGCTGATCTTAACGACGAGAAGTGGCAGTCCGGCGTAGGTGCAGAGGTCCTGGCGGAGTTTATCGAGCAGCAGATGTGCTTGAAGTCGACGGGGGCCGATGACGGTTCGGACGGCACTGACAGCGGCGATGGTGATGAGTCTGAGTCCTGGCGTCAGTCGATAATTCTTCTGCGTGGCGCGGAGGACGATTTGGGTATGTGGTAGGCCAGGGTGCAAGGGCCCGCACCAGTATTTGTACATTAGCGAGATACAATTCGATATGGTGAGCCTATAAGATGTGTTCGCCCAAGCGCTTGAATAGATATCTCAAAGTCAATGCCCGTGTAGGGAGCCGACCAGGCGGAGCAGACCAAGAAGTAGCACAAGAAGACTTTATCGAAGTGAAAAAAACTCTTGATTGGACTAGTTGCCCTACACAATAATTAGTGGCTCTGCACGATACTTGGTCCCAGTCAACAGCATCGTCGTCATAGCCTTATTCCTCCCTCGGACGAAGCCGATGTCAAACCGCCGCCACCACCGTTGCTGCTGGCAGTGAGTGCATCTAGCTAGGCCAAGCCGGTTTCCGTCTTCTTGAGAGCGAATGTGGACCTTGGCCTTGGATAGGCCGGGCTGAGGAGGTGGAAGGCTCGCCAGCACGAAGTGAGGGTGGCCGATGGGGTGGAGATCAAGCACCTCCTCTCTGGGAAGAAGGCGGCAGTGACGCAGCTGATATGGACGCGACGGAACAGCCGGAGGTGCTGAGATTGGGCGTGATGACAAGGGAGTAGCCGCAAAGGCGGGACGGAAGGAAGAGGACGCGAGGGTGGAGCTGGTGTCCCTGGAGGTGTCAGCTGTGGCGCATCAGACGGTAACGATTGATGCGCTCTTGGCAGCGGCGGCGCAGGTGGCCCGCTTGTGCTGTCCGCTGTCCTCAATTCCTTGACGTGGCGGCGGCGGCGGCTTCGATGTGCTTGCTGGGGTAGCTGTCTGGGGATGATGGAGTCAGCATCGTTCCCCTGTCGATCCCTTGTCCCTCAAGATTAGCAGGAAGGGAAGTCCAAGACGGGTCTATGTTGGTGGAGGTGAGGACCGCATCGACGTCGCGGCCCATGTACGCAGCCTGCACGAAGGAGCCATACGTCGGACCAGATACCATCGACCTCGGACGTCACAGTGTCCATTCTGTCTCCTAGCTTTCGTCTTTTCCTTGTTGCTAGGATTCGTGCCTGTGGACTAACAGTGAAGAAATTATCGTGCTTGTTGGAAGCATACAGCATGCAGAGGCCTCGTTCGCGAGATGCAGGGTGCAGGCAATGCGTCTTGAGAGACGACGGTAGACAAGTTGGGGCAGTCAGATGGGAGAGCGGGAAGAAGAGAGTCAATGCCGCCGGCAATACTGTACCAGGTCGATTTTGTCGCTGTGCCGAGCGATGCTTGCCCGCTGACCACCACAACGTGCTCGTCGTCGTCGACGCGTGTCTCTTGCCCGCCCCCAACTCGTGGCGCCCTCCGATGCCGCTCTTGACTCTGCCAACCTGTTCTAATTTCCTCTCTATATCGAGATTTCCATGACTGAAACTCGCGTTTGGCAACGCACGAGCATCCTGGCTAGATCTTACGGACGGTAGCCCCCTCTCGCCTGTCCTTGGATACAACCACATGCCTTCGACGCGGTGGCCTAACCACACCCACACCTCTGCATATCAGAAACGCTTACGAGATAACAAGCGACCGATTCTCCATTTCGACTTGGGATAGCTCAGGCGATACAGTCTGCGTGCGTGGCGGCAGGGTCTGGAACTCATACTACCTTCAAGACCTCGCGACAGCAGCGTGTTCCAAACGAGGATCATCTTGTCTTTCTCTGTCGCCGCTCGGAAACGGAATCCGACAATCTTACGCCTGTCTGGTGAGGTGCAGTTCATGGCGGATAGATCAATGAGGTCAGGCCAGGCAAAGTCTTCTCAATTGGTGAATGTTTCGAAGGACGAGCCGCCAGGTACGTGTTCATTCTCATACCCCTTGCCACTATAAAGAGAATTCAAATGGACTCAGCGAAACTTGCGACTAGGCTAGAAGACGATCTTTCATCCAACGCCGTCCCCAGTAACATTCCCTGTGACGGCCATCTACCGTACGGAGGTTCATTCATGAAAGCATCCTGGATGTCGCCGAGGCGTGCCAACGTGGATGGACGAATGCCTCAAATGTGCGGCGGTCGTCTCGGTGTGCCCCAGCGCTTTGGAATCTTCCTTGTTCGCCACGAAACGAACCGCAATCGCCTCTTCCTGTCCATCGATGCCGAACCCAGGGAGTTATGGACTCTCCGCGAAACGTCGAAAGCTCACTGCTTGCTTCATTGCCACCTGACAAAGTATGCCGCGCGCTCTTTGGTCCGTGCCTCGTCTCCTCGAGTTCTTGTGACGGCACTAGTCCATGCCGCGCTAGGTATGTGTGCAAGACGACTGGCGCATCGTCTTGTTCCACTGATTTTTGTATACGCAGGTTACCGCAGTTTGATGCAGAAATCCTGTCACTACCGCGACATCTGCATTAGCAACGTCCTACTACACGAAGAGGGCGTACCCGTAAATTCGGTTGTCACGAACTGGCAATCGGCTTTGGTGAACTACGACCGCGACCCCGAATCCGCTATAAGGCATGAAAAGTTGGTGGCTTTGCTCACGAAAGCCGAAATCGACACCCGCTGTCATGGCTTTATCGTCGATGGCGACGTAGCTGTCAACTTGAACGGATATTTCTCTACCATGCACGAGGGCTCACGCTCTGTACGTATGCTCAATCTGTTCTCATGCACGACACTTATTGAATGCAGGGAACCACCGAATTCATGTCCTCAGAACTGTTGTTTTCCATGCAGCTGGGACGACCATATCTGCATTCCCCTATGGATGATTTCTTCTCGTTCTTCTTTACTGCTCAATGGGCCGCGATATTCAACGACATAAATCTCGAAGCCGACGTGGCTGTTCCCGTGAGGCTTGCGCTCTTGCGCGATGTGCTTGGCATGAGAAAAGGTACTAGAGCTGACGTCACAATGAAAATCGCCTGGGATATCAACTTGAAACCTGCGGAGTATGGGATATTTCTTCATGAACTCCAGCCATTCCTTCGAAAGTGGTGGAAAAACATACAAGGAGTAGAAGCGGCCTGGGGAAATATGATGCAAGATGATGAGCAGCGTGCTCCAGAGCAGTGGAGGCTACTATTCCCGGCATTCACGGACAGAGCAGTTATCGGTCTCATAGAAGCGGGCTTCGCTGCTGAATAAATCTAGATTCATGTCGATAGTACTTGCAGTAACCAAGAGAATGTCATTCATTGCATAACGAACAATGAGGCGCAAGAGGGCATCCGCGTATGACAGCTCGTTCACAGCAATTGCTTCCAGTCAGTCCCTGGAACAAATCGTAGAATAGAGATCTACGGTTTGATGTCAGACAGAAGTACTAGACAGAATATGCAGCAGAAACTTTTCGTTGCATGAAAAAGCGGACTCGCAGCATATGTATAGTAGAACACACGTCGATATTAGGCAATTGTACACAGCAATACAAAAACAGACTAGAAGCATATGAACGATGCGCGGGTGTGGGCGTTCAACAGAGAGGGACTAGCTTCGTGAACCTTTCCCAAAACCCAGGCGTCGTCGACGAGGCAACCGTGTCGGCTTGTTCTGCTCTCGTCAGTGTAGCACGAAGCCATTCACTGTCTTATGACGCTACTAGGGAAGTGAGCTGTTGAAGGGCGTCTGCCATTTTGGGTCGGTCGGAGGGATTGTCGGCCATCATAGCGAGAAACAACGGCTTGAATTCCTCTAGACCGTGTACTTCTTCGGACTGAAGAACAATTGTCAGACGGGAGTTCACCGGAGGCGAGCTTGTTCATACTTCACAGATCCTCATAAATGAGGCAGCCGCGTTATACACATCTAGCGGAAACGGATTGTATGGCTCGCTTGTTTGCCACTCCGGGGATGTTCTGATTTGAGAATAGCGACTCGTCGTGAGCGCCTTTTCCTTTCTGCATGGGTAATGGCAAGCAGTCTCGAAGTCGATGATATAGTACTGAATGAGTCTTGAGACGCGACATCGCGGAACGCACAGTGGTTCCGTGATTTGACCAATGGCTGCGAGCCTCGGATGCGCAAAGTGGAAACCCTCGGGACAAACTTCCGAACTATCCATCATGAAGTTGCCTGAGCAGGCGTCCCTATTTTGATGAATCTTGAGTCAGAGATTGGCCAAGAGAACACAGCGCGTACCCGTGTGCAATGTCACGGTCATGCATATAGGCCAAACCCTTGGCAGAGATAGTGAGCAACAACCAGATGCATGACAGCGACATACTTCTATGATTTGCCGTACTGCCTCGACGAACTCCGCGCGGCAATGGAATTGCGGCAGGACGTAGCTTCGAAGCATGGGCAGCACCAGAAAGACATTCCCATCAGTGTCTTCTGGTATTGGAAAAGTGTCCAGCAGCTGAACAGTGTGGTTCCTGGGATCTTGGCGAGACTCGGGCTCGTTGAGAAGCATCAGCATTGCAAGTTCCGTCATTTTGGCCTGCTTGATAACCACTTTGTATCCATCGGACTGGCGAGTGGCATCCAGAAGTAAGGCTCGCTATGCAGAGTCACTCAGAACAGCACAGAGCAAAGGAGGTTGCAGGCTTACTAGAGGACTCAATTCGTCTCCGAAGAATCGATCATTCCAAAGCTTCGCTAATCTTCGGTTTGCGGGTAGCAAACGTTCGGGGAGCCATTCAGAATGGTAGCGTGGTCGAAGAACATAATTGTGAGCCGCTATATAGTCATAGTTCCGGACCCAAAACATATCACTATCGTTCTGGTCTCTGTCCTTGCGAGGATCATACTTATCGCGGGTCATGAAGTGAGTTCAAAAGAGCGAACGAGGTCACGGGAAAGCCAGATAAAAGCCGTAGCTGCCCAGGTAGCTGCAGCACGTAGAAGATTGCTTCCTAAGTTCTCCAGCAGGTTGCGTGCCTGAGTGGATAGATCGTCGTGCGTGCTGCTTGTAGAAGCAGACAGGTGTACAAAGGCCTCGTCAGCCTGGTTCAGGTTGCCCGCAAGGCGTTTCAAGTGACCAGAACGGTAGACGAGTTGGGGGAGCAAGAGCAAGACGACGATGCCGCCGGCACAATTTGTCGCTGTGCCGAGCGACGCTTGCCCGCTGACCACCACAACCTGCTCGTCGTCGTCGACGCGCGTCTCTTGCCTGCCCGCAACCTGGTGGCGCCCTCCGATGTTGGTTCTGACGCTGCCAGCCTGCTCTACTTTTCTCTCTATGTCGAAGGTTCGATGACTGAAAGCCGCGCTTGGCAACGCACGAGCCTACTCGCTGGACCTTACGGACTGTAGTCCCCCTCTTGATTTAATTTCTTGTGAAAAGTACATGCATCGTATGACATGCCAAGGCCGCGACGTATTGCAGAGATCCCGTCTCCGCGCACAGTCCTCGTCACATGGCAATGCAATGCAGCGCGTTGACGCCACGCTGCTCCTTCATCCCACCAGGTCTTACTCGTGAGGCCCAGTCCCATTCGTGCCATTGCTCTGCTAACACCACACAGGTCCGTCCTCTTCAAGAAGTCGATCTCGGAACAGCGCACTGCCTCTGACATCAATTGCAAGGCTGGAATGTTACCCATCACCGAGCTTGCGGCTATAGCAGAAGGTGCAATCTCATTTGTCGAACAACCCAACGTCATTCCCCCCAGCGATGACCACGCGCCTAGTGTATACTTGACCATGAAAACATCGTGGATTTCGCAGAAGGCTGTCGACGTGGAAGGACCAATGCCATTGCTGCAAAGGTGCGGTGGTAGCTTCGGTGTGGTCAAGCTCGGGGCTTCTTTCTCTGTTCACCACAAATTGAACATCCCCACCACCAATCACCTCCTTCTGTTCGATGAATGCGAGCCCTGGAATGTAGAGAATGGCCGCGTTGAGCCGAAGGGTCTTCGCTCACTCCATTGCCATCTGACGCAGTATGCGGAGCGCTCTCTGGTTCATGCCTCGTCCCCTAGAACTCTGGTGACGGCACTAGTCCATGCGGCGCTAGGTACGGATGCAAGGACAAGTGTTGTTTTGTTCTAAACACTCGCCATTGTAGGTTATCGGAATCAGATCCAGGAATCTTTTCACCACCGCGACATAAGCATTGGTAACATCCGATTCTACGAAGAGGGCGAGCCCGTGAAGACAGTTTTCACAAATCTGCAAACGGCTCTGGACATCTACGAGCGCGACCCCGACTCAGCTCAAAGTCAAGGAAGTTACAAAGTGCAGCTGGTGGCTTTGCTCAAAAGAGCCAACATCGACACCCGCTGTCATGGCTTTATCATTGACGGCGACGTAGCTGCCAACTTAAAGTTAAACGGATATTTCTCTACCACACACGAGGGATCACGCTCTGTATGTTCGCTAGATCTTGTTCTCATGCACGACACTGATCTATTTGTAGAGAACTGCCGAATTCATGTCCACGGCATTGTTGCGTTCTATGGAGACGGGAAAAAATTGTCTGCACTCTCCTGTGGATGATTTCTTCTCGCTCTTCTTTACTGCTCAATGGGCCGCGGTATTCAATGACGTGAACCTCGTAGCTGATGGGGCCGTTCTCGCTGTCCCTCCGGAACTTGCAGTCTGCCGCTCTCAGGTTGCACAGGACAGGCTTGCTAGAGGCGAGGTCGCAAGTCTCATCGCCAAGGATATCGAATTGAGACCTGCGGAGTATGGGATATTTCTTCATGAACTCCAGCCATTCCTGCGAAAGTGGTGGAAAAACATACAGAAAGTAGAAGCGGCTTGGGAAAATATGATGCAAGATGATGAGCAGCGTGCTCCAGAGCAGTGGAGGCTACTATTCCCGGCATTCACGGACAGAGCAGTTATCGGTCTCATAGAAGCATGCTTCGCTGCTGAACTAATCTAATTTCATGTCAATAATACTTGCAGTAACCAAGAGAATGGCATTCATTGCATAACAAAGTCGAAGGGCAATCCATCCCAGTTCAAGCTCAACCGCGGCCGGGACTCTGACCTGATGAATTCATGAAAAGGTGAGACATTCTCAAGTTTGATATATGTGTTTGACGATAAGGTTATGTGCCCAGAATTGGCCAGGCCAAACAAATGCAGCTTCTGGAGGTGACGAGGTTGAGCATTCGTTGCGTCGAGGGACCACGCGCCGAGAACTAAGCATCAAAGTCTACGACAACTCAGGACACACATATCTTCCAAGCAGTGGCCTAATTACATCCACAAACAACGACAGGGTTATCAAGCGGCTGGCTCTCTCCATTTTGACACGAGATAGCTCTGGCGATGCAGGTCTGGATCTCACACATCTTTTGGGACCGCGAGACAGCAGCGTGTCTCAAATGAGGATCGTCTTCTCTTTCTCTGTCGCTCTCGGAAACACGGCAGAAGACGAGTATTCATCTGTCAACCAAACAACGCCATGCCCAGCGACGGCTGTGTACGGGAAGGAGGTTCTAGCAATGAAGTCAACAGGCGACAACGCGCCGACAATGCGCCGCCTGGGAGCGCATCGATGTGGGGCAAACCTCGTACTCGCCGCAGACTTGCTATTTCTGACGTCTCCAAGCTCCCCCTTTGCGGCAACTACTCGAGTATGTGTGGTATTCTTGCGTAGCGCCCAGTCTTGAGATGGCGCACAATAATCGCAAGCGCCGAGAGCGACTCTTTCCGATTACTAGAGTGAACCAGTTGTATGTTTCCTTGTGGCCTCTTCGTGTGTGACTCGTTCCTGACCTGGGCCTGGAGTGTGGCGCTTATACACGAAAAGTCGGATTCAAAGGTACGTCCTTCAATCTCAACAGGGAGTTCAAAAGCTCATGTGTACGTGCGTAAGGCTTCCGAGCAACGTGTTTAAGGACATGGTTCGCTGGCGGACGCGGCGGTACGCTGATTGTAGATTTCCCAATCCTGACTCGAGCTGATAGCTACGGCCATGAGGGTAGTGTAGCGCCCAACGCGCGAGGCGTGTAAGCAGCGTGGAAACACCTTCGGATCTCTTCACTTGTGCCGCAGAGGGAAGCTTGGTACTCGTGTCGCTGATTGTAAACAAGGAAAGCTGTTAATTGAGCTGGTTCGTGAAGTGCAGAATCGCAGATCGGTAGGGTGAGATCATTACCACTGGCACGAACAATGGTCACTTGGTAACCCTTGCTCTAGAAACATAGGAGCTTGGTACAATGGGGCTTGGTGACACTCGGGACAGATAGCTGTAATTTGGACAGATCCATCTCCCTCTGTATGTGTGCAGTCAGTTCCGAATCTGTGAAATTTGGACAGACAGACTCAGATTGTGCGCCACTCATCTTGCTGTCTGAAAACTACACGCGAATTCGCCGCTCATGTACTGCTCTTTTGCTGTTTTGAACTGACCATTGTCTCTCACTTGTTCATATCGCATAAGCATCCACTGGTACGTGTAAGTCAAGTCATTAAACACTGCTGTAGACCTTGCCCCGGGTCTGGCGTGCGGCAAACACGCGTGGAGCATACTCCATCCGTGTAATCAGAAACAGATCCGGAAAAGACAGAGTTGTCCAAATCTGTCGCATGAAGAAGCGGACTCGGAGCATATGTAGAGTAGAATACACGTCGATATTAGACAACTGTACACAGCAACATGAAAACAAAGTAAAAGCATAGGGACTGTGTGCGGGTATGTGTTCACTAACAGAGAGGGATCAGCTTTGTGAACCTTTCCCAAACCCTAGGCGTCATCGACGAGGCAACCGTGTCGGCTTGTTCCACTTTCGTGAGTGTAGCACGAAGCCATTCGCTGTCTTTTGACGCGACCAGGGAAGTGAGCTGTTGCAGCGCGTCTCCCATTTTGGGTCGATCTGTAGGATTGTCGGCCATCATGGAACGAAAAAGCGGTGCCAGGTCTTGCAGGCCACGAAGATTCTCGGACTGTCAAGTGTGAGGATTGAGTAACAGACACAGCTGGTGGTATGTATACCTCGCAGAACTCCAAGAAGGAAGCTCCCACATTGTACACATCTAGCGGAAAAGGATTATATGGCTTGTGCAGTTTCCACTCTGGAGATGTTTTGATTTGGCAGTAGATATCCGTCGCGAGTGCAGTTTCCTTGCCGCAGGGGTAGTGACGCGCGGTTTCAAAGTCAATGATGTAGTATCGAACGGGTGTCGAGACACGGCAGCGCTGGACATATTGCATTTGTGCGAGGTTCCCGCTAGGTACGCGAGTCGGTCTTGCGAAGTGGAACCCTTGGGGACAGACTTCTGTACTATCCATCATGAAGTTGAAGGTGCAAGCGTCACTATGTAACATGAGCAGAATCCTATTGAGAAGGGACTGCATACCCATGCGCTATATTGTGCTCGTGCATATAGGTTATTCCCTTGATTGTCATGAGCAACCTTCAAAGTAGCACTCGAGAGACGTACTTCCATGATCTGTCGCACAGCCTCTACAAACTCGCCACGACAGTGAAATGCTGGAGAAGCAAAGTCCCTGAGCATGGGTAACACAGCAAAGACTCTTTCCTCATCTGCGGGGATCGGAAAAGCGTCAAGCAGGGGGACAGTGTGGTTTTGGGTGTCATGTCGAAGTCCTGGTTCATTGAGTAGTCTGAGCACTTGAATCTCAGTATGCTTTGCTTGTTTGATCGCAACTCTACGCCCGTCCGACAGACGTGTAGCGTCTAGAACATATGGAAGGTGCATAGTACACCCACTCAGCCAAAGTAGAAAAGCACATATATGGTGAGAATACCGACCGCAGGACTGAACTCATCTTCAAAGAACTGATGATTGAAACGTTCTGCCAGCTTTCTGTTCTCGGGTTGTAGACGAGCGGGAATCCAGTCGGGCTTGTATCGGGGCCGGAGATCATAGCCATGTGCGGCAATATAATCGTAGTTTTGTACCCAGTGCATGTCACCAGGGTTTCGATTTCGGTCGCCTTGGGGGTCAAAGCGGGGCATAGTGCACAGTTCTCAGAAGCGTATGTGGGAAAGGATAGACTGACGATAAATTCCGATCCTGGGAGTGCTGTAGCCTGTAGGTTTACCGACGACCGTAGATCAACATGCCGTGGATAGGGCAATCAAAGATCTGTTCCTGAGCTTCTTTTGACCTGGTTCGAACAGCTCTAAGTATGTGCGTACTTCTACACACTCACGTTTCTACTGTCGTACCACTGCTTGTATCACCAATTGTACTCCACCTTATACTCAATCTGAACACGACTCAGCCCCATCACGACTAGCTGCAGGTGTCCTGTCGTCTGCACAAACTCTGCCGGCAGGCCTGTCCCGGTCTCAAGTCTGATGTTTCCACCAGAGGACCAGCGTCGGGACGACTTGACGCGTTACTAGAGGACATTGACGGTGTGTTTCTCTTGTAGTTTTCGCCCTATACCTCGCGGGCATCGGTCATCTAGAGTTCTCGTCGGGGAGCAAAGACATGTGTTAATGAGAGGGAAAACCAAAGAGCAATAAAAATACGACCAATAAACAACCAACCGACGTACACGGTACCGTAGCAAAGATTAGAGGTGAGTAAGATAAGATGATCGTACAAGGGTCATGACACTCCCTCTGCATCAAACTGCTCCTTCTCCAGACGTTTCTTGATGGCGGAAACTAAGAAGTGACCTGTGTTAACCACAGCATATCGAAGGAACGACGGCAGACTTACCATCCCGACTGATCTGCCCGCTCGACATCCACCCCTCCGGGAATACACCAACGATCTTCTGATACAACACCTTCCGCAAACCCTGCTCCGATACTTGAATAATCGAGTTCTCAAGTTGACTACAAGGCGTGAGTGGATGTCAGAGGCAAGGGAAATGGGCGCATACTTCTTCTCGTTCTCCAGTCGACAGCATTCGTTGCTGAGCAGTACGAGCTCCCAGACCATGTTCTTCATCGTCTCCGTCATGCGATACTTTTTCGTCGGCGGATGCGGTTCGCGGCCGTTCTTGCCTTCCTCGCCGTCGCCCTCACCCGTCGGACTGCCCGGCCTCGTCGGCGGCCCCGGCGGCTCACTCGTGCCCGTGCCCGTGCCATCGTCCTTCTGCGCGCGCGCCTTCTCCTGCCGCTTGTCCCACGCGACCACCGCATTCTGCCAGTCCTCCTCCGCCTTCTTGAACCCGTCCGCGGCGAGCTTGCCGAGCTGCTCCAGGATCGCCTCCTGCCGCTTGACGAGCAGCGCAGTATGCTCGACAAAGATGGTGCGCTTGATGAGCTTGCTCATCGTGAACTTGTTGTACGGGAACAGCGTGGGCATCAGGTTGAAGAAGTGGTCGTCGTACTCGTCGAGCTCGACCGCGAGCAGCGCGACCTGCGCGAGCAGGGGCTTGATGGTGGGCGGGAACTTGCCCTTGTTGGACCAGTCCTCCTTCTCGATGGCGCGCTTGAGGTCGTTGATGGCGGACTGGAGGCGCGCGTCGAAGGACGTGACGTCGACGATCTTGCGCTTCTTGCCGTTCTCGGTGACGCTGATGTAGCGCTTGCGCTTCTGGCCCGCGACCTCGGCGGGCTCGTCGTCCGTGCCGTCGAGCGCGATGGGCGAGTCGCGCGACCCCTCGCCGTCGGGCTTGAGGATGGGCGCTTTGAGCCGGGATTTGGGCTTGACAGGCGATCTGTGTATGTGTAGGCGTGATGTGGCGCGTGATTAAGGGCAATGGCACGCACGACTTGTCTTTGAGGAGGGCGACCTGGCCGGCTGAGACGTAGAAGCCGCGCTGCTTTGTCTGCGCAAAGAACTTGCGGTCGTCGATGGCGAGCTCCGAGTCGTCAATGAAGGAGTCGGTGGTGTCGTAGTACTCTTGCTGGTAGTTCTTTCTCTGCGCAGCGTCCAGCGCCATGACATCACCAGCGTACTATGTGCACACACCTTTTTCTTCTTCTTGCCGCCCACCGTGACCTCCTCGGGCTCTGGCTCTGGCTCTGGCTCGCTCTCGCTGGTGTCCGCGGCCTTGGCGGTCTCGACGACCGGCTCGCGCTGGCCGGTTTCCAGCGCCAGGCTGTTGATGTCGACCTCATAGTTATCCGGGCCGCCCAGGCGGATGTCGAGGCGGATGGTCTGCAGCGGCGGCGGCGGGACGATGGGTGGAGGAGTGGGAGAGTGATAGTGTTTGCGCTCGCTTTTCGGCTTCTTGGGTGTCTTTTCCTTGTCCTCGACCTTGACGACTGGGGCGGGCGGCGGCTCGGCGGTGGTGGTCGCGGTGTCGGGCTCGGGCGAGGAGGGCGGGTGGGGCGGCGGCGACAGCGACGACGACCGCATATCAACGTCGGCGTCCATCACGGCTTGCGCAAGGCGAAACTGGAAGTTTCCTTTTCCGGACCGAGTGAAAGTGATTCAATCAATCAGGACAAACAAGAGCAGATCCAGAAGGTCCTGGGCGGGTGGCGCGGCGGGATCCCGACGCGTGGCGGGGCGGGCGGCGGCGGCTGCTGTCCTCCGGGCTGTGCGTACAATATTCATCGAATGTGTAGCTTTTTCGGCAAGAAGTCATCGTCGAAAAGGAACAGGTGCACGTGGAAAAGCAAGCCGGAAATCGGAAAGTGGTTGTGCACAAAGCGGTGATTGCCATACTTGGCATCTTCCACGTACCAGTCAGTAGCCCATCCTGCGTCGCTTGTCGTGCTCATCGCATCGCAGTGAATCTCTCTCTGTACAGCGTCAATGGCTTTGTACTTCTCGACTCGGACGGCCATCGCGTCCTAGCAAAATACTACCGCCCGAAAAGCCACCCACTAGGCGAATCCAAGGATCTGCTTGCGCTCAAGGACCAGAAAGCGTTTGAGAAGGGGCTGTACCAGAAGACCAAGAAGGCTGGAGGTGTGTGTTGCAGCATCGTCGGCGGACCAATGTGTTGACGCGGATTCGACAGGCGACATCATCCTGTACGACGGCAAGCTCGCGGTGTACAAGCACTCGCTGGACCTCATTCTCTACTTTATCGCGGGACCAAACGAGAACGAACTCATGCTGTCCACGGCGCTCAACTCGTTCACGGACGCGCTGTCACTGCTACTGCGCAACCAGCTCGAGAAGAGGGCTGTTCTCGAAAACTTGGACTTGGTGCTCCTCTGTCTGGACGAGACTATTGACGATGGGTGCGAGCTCTTCTCAGACACTAGGTTACGTGCTCATTGTCGTGCAGAATCATCGTCGACACAGACGCAGCAGCCATTGCCTCGCGCGTCAGCCGGCCGCGACCCGACACAACAGACATCGTGATCAACGAGCAGACGATAATGAACGCATACCAGACGGTCAAGGAGCGGGTCGCGCAGCGCATGGGGCAGTTTTAGATTTTCCACTCTTCCTGTATTCATTCACTTGCATTTGCGGACTGTATATTATGTTCTCGTTCTCTCTCCAAGTATGCTGAACTGGCTCGTATTGGTCGGTGGTAAAGACAAGTCTATTGGCTTCCCATCCGTCTAGTGCGCAGCGGCCTCTCTCTCCTTTGCAATGGCGGCGCCGTATGGGTTTTTAGGGTCCGAGGCGTATTCGGGGGCTGGTGCAGTCAGAACAGGGCAACAGCCAGTAGAGGATACGGGACGCACAGCGAACGGCAATGTCCTGAATCTTGGATACACCATACATGGTGATGACGCCAGCTACCATGAACGGCCACAAGGGCTTGACGACCTGCACCGTGCTACTGTCAGTGTGCGTCGGAGGGCGAGCATTCACGGGAAACTTGCAGGTGTGGGCCATTTGCGGAGTCCGAGGAAGGCCATTGTCTATAGCAAGGCGGTCAATAGGGCGGGATGGCGCGGAGCAGGAGGGCGGCGTACTGTGATGATGAGAGAACAGGTCGGTGCTGGAGGCTGCTCGGAAGGGACCGCTGTGGGCTCGCGTGGAAAAGCCCTGCCTGTTATGGACTAGCCCTAACCCCAGACTCGCTCGTCCCTTGCCTCTCGCGTCCATACTCTAATAATCCATGTTAATATCGCCGACACAATGAGTGCAACAATATCGGCGCCCAGAGTGAGTGCGGCGTAGCAGCTGCTCTGCAGCGACGCTGACGGTCACGCAGTTCAGGCAGTTTCCGTTCTTCGACCCGCAGGTCATCAAGGACGTACACGACCTCGACAGCACGCCGGACATCTTCAAGGTGCGAAAGGCTCATATGACTATCTTGTCTGCTTCCTGAGTTTGACGCCAGGCAACACCGGAAATCTCAACTATCGCTACGTGCTACTCGGGCGTGCTTGTCGCCGACATCCATGGAAGCATACATCTGCTCAACAAGGAATTCGAGTCTACCAACAGCTGGGTTGCCCATGTCGCAGGCCGGGTCACGCATATGGCTGAGCGGAGACACGTCCTCGTGACGCTCGGTGTGCGTATAATATCACTCTATATGCCGCGCACTGACGCTGTGCATAGGAAGAAGACGCCGTGTCCTCGCCCATACTCAAGGTATGGGACATGGAGGCCTTCCACAAATCAACCGGCGCCCCTCTCCTGCTGCGCTCCGCCAAAGTGCAGCTTGGCAACCGCCCGCACCCAGTCTCCACGCTCGCCCTCTCCGCCACGCTCTCCTACCTCGCCATCGGCCTCGCCGACGGCACCGTCCTGCTCTACCGCCACCTCGACCAGTCCCTCGCGTCCTCCTCCTCCCTCACCGCCCTCCCCAAACCGCGCACAGTGCACGAAAGCCCGACAGAGCCTATCACAGGCTTAGGCTTCCGCGAAGCGTTCGAGGACAGCCCGAACGTGTACTTGTTCATCGTCACCGTCAACCACGTCCTCTCGTACCAGGCGTCTGGACGCGGCGGCGGCAGCTCCGCGACCGTCATCGACGAGCTCGGCGCGGGGCTGGGCTGCGCGACGATGGACCAGCACCAGAAGGATCTCATCGTTGCGCGGGACGAGGCGATCTACGCGTGCAGCCCTGAGGGACGCGGGACGTGCTGGGCGTACGAGGGGCACAAGTCCGCTATACACACGCACCAGAATTACCTCGTCATCGTGTCTCCGCCGTTCATACCCTCCGGATCCAACCCCTCTGCTACCGTGCGCCACTATGCTACTGCGGCCTCTACGCCGACGGGCCAGGACATTTCGAGAGTGACGGTATTCGATCCGGATAGCAAGATCGTTGCGTATTCGGGTATCTTCGAGGAAGGAGCGCGGGAGGTGCTGAGTGCGTGGGGCAATATCTATGTGTTGACCAATGATGGTGTGGTATGTATTTGGTCGGTCTTGTCACTGTGATGGTTGTTGATTGCTTAGCTCAAAGCGCTGGTAGAGCGGCCGACGTCTGCGAAGCTCGATATGCTCTATGCCCGCTCGTTATACACGTTGGCCCTCGACCTTGCTAAGACGCAAGGTCTCGATGAGGCTAGTGTGGCTGATATACACCAGCAATATGGGGACTATCAGTATGCGAAGGGGGAATATGACGCCGCCATGCAGCAATTCGTGCAGACGATTGGACACTTGCAGCCTAGTTATGTTATTCGCAAGGTGAGTCACTCCTCAGCTGTCATAAAATCTTCATTCAACTCGTGTAGTTCCTCGACGCACAACGAATACACAACCTCGTCACCTATCTCCAGGAGCTGCATTCCTTGGGTCTGGCGAATTCGGATCACACGACGCTATTGTTGAACACATACACCAAGCTCAAGGACGTCTCGCGTCTGGATAGTTTCATCAAGACAGAGTCTCGGTCTCGGTCGAGCGCAAACTCGGATGAACTGCCCTTTGATTTGGACACGGCGATTAGGGTGTGTCGGCAGGCGGGGTATTTCGAGCACGCGTCGTATTTGGCGAAGAAGTATGAGCGCCATGAGGATTATTTGAGGATACAGATAGAGGATGCGGAAAATTATGGGGATGCGTTGGTGTATCTGCGCAAGTTGGGGCCTGATGCGGTATGCAGTTTCACCGCTCGCGTTGAATGGAGCCCAAGCTAATGATTGCTTGATTGTAGACTGAGAGCAATCTGGCGCGGTATGGCCGTGCGATGTTGGCCAATTTGCCCGTGGAGACGACGCAGCTGCTTATTGATTTGTGTACGAGCACTCTCGAGCCGGGGTCTGAGCCCGAGCCGGAAGAGCTGCCTGCCCGCGCTGCGCCGCCTTCTGCGTCGTACCTTTCGTATCTCGCACTCAACAGGAACTCCATCGTCCTCGATGGGATGGGCGCAGGAGTCGTGCCCTCCGTCACACAAGACCCTGAACTATCCCGCCCATCCACCCCACCTCCCCCGCCGCCCAAGCCCAAGCCCGTCAAACGCCTCTCGCCGAGGCTGTACTTTGCGCACTTTGTGGACCATATGGACCAGTTTGTGTTGTTCCTCGAGACGGTCGCGCGCCGCAGATGGGGGCAGAGTGTCAGCGACGATTCGAGCTCGCCGGTGGAGCCGCCGCTGGATGAGAAGGCGGACAGGGAGGACCAGGTGGCGGTGTGGAATACGCTGTTGGAGTTGTACCTCACGCCGGGGCCGGGGAGGGAGAAGGTCAAGGCGATGCGGGTGCTGCAGAGCGAGAGCATACCTTACGACCCGACGCATGCGCTGATATTGTGCTCTGCGCGGCAGTACACGGAAGGGTTGGTGTTGCTTTGGGAGCGGATGGGGATGTATGAGGATGTTCTCAGGTTTTGGATGGCCAAGGACAAGGAAGGCGACGGGGACGCGTCGAAGGAGGTGATGAAGCACCTCAATGCGTACGGCGCAGCACATCCGCACCTCTATCCCCTGGTGTTGAGGTTCCTGACGTCTTCGCCGGATCTGCTGGGGCGGCATCAGGACGACGTGAGGGAGGTGTTGGATATCATCAATAGGGAGAATATAATGCCGCCGCTGGGGGTCATTCAGGTGTTGAGCCGGAATGGGGTGGCGAGTGTGGGGCTGGTGAAGGAGTGGATGATGACGCGGATCAAGGAGGCGAGGGAGGAGATCCAGGCTGTATGTTTTTGTTTCAACCTTTGTTTGTGGGGCAGGCTAACGAGATGTTTTGTAGGACAAGGAATGGACGAGCTCGTATCGGATGGAGACAGCGTCCAAGCTGCGTCAAGTCGAGGAGCTCTCTGATCCCGAGCATCCTCGTGTGTTCCATGTGACAAGGTGTACGGGCTGCGGTGGACAGTTGGACCTCCCGAGTGTGCACTTCATGTGCAACCATAGTTATCACACGCGGTACGTGTTTACTCTCTGTCCCTTCCTTCCTTCCTTCAACTAATGATCTCCCAGCTGCCTCCCGGACAACGACACGGAATGCCCGAACTGTGCTCGCGAGTATGGGGTCATCCGCGAGATAAGGCGGAACAACGAGCGGTTGGCTGACCAGCATGAGGTCTTCCTCGAGGAGGTGAGAGATGACGGATTTAGGGCTGTGGCGGAAGGATTTGGGCGAGGGGCGTTGAACTGGGCGAGGGTGGAGGAGGTGTCGGTTTGATGGACGGTCTACGTTATAGAAATGAGCGCCATTCTATTGGTTACTGGAAGTATCGACATGACATTACATTAATTTAGCAGCGAAGCCCGCTTCTATGAGACCAATTACTGCTCTGTCCGTGAGATCCTGAAATAGTGGCCACCACTCCTCTGGAGCACGCTGTTCAAGGCCTTTCCTTATTTTTACCCAGGCTGCTTCTATTTTCTGTAGTTTTTTCCACCACTCATGAAGAACTGGCTGGAGTTCATGAAGGAATATCCCAAACTCCGCAGGTTCCAATTCGATATCCCTGGCGATCATCATTGTGACGTCAGATCTAGCACCTTTTCCCTTGTCAAGCACATCGCGCAAGTCCGCAAGCCCCACGGGAACAGCCTCGTCAGCTTCGAGATTTATGTCGTTGAATACCACGGCCCATTGAGCAGTAAAGAAGAACGAGAAGAAATCATCCACAGGGGAATGCAGATATGGTCGTTCCACCCGCATGGAATGCAACAGTCCTGCGGACATGAATTCGGTGGTTCCCTGCATTCAAATAAGTGTCCTGCATGAGAACAGATCGAGCATACGTACAGAGCGTGATCCCTCGTGCGTAGTAGAGAAATATCCGTTCAGGTTGGCAGCTACGTCGCCATCAATGATAAAGCCATGACAGCGGGTGTCAATGTCTGCTTTTTTGAGCAACGCCACCAGCTTCACATCGTAGCTTTCGTGACTCATAGCCGAGTCGGGGTCGCGCTCGTAGATCTCTAATGCCGTTTGCATATTGGTGAAAACCGACTTCACGTGCTCGCTCTCTTCGTAGAATCGGATGTTACCAATGCTTATGTCGCGGTGGTGAAAAGATTCCTGGATCTGATTCCGATAACCTACAATGGCGAGTGTTTAAAACAAAACAACACTTGTCCTTGCATCCATACCTAGCGTCGCATGGACTAGTGCCGTCACCAGAGTTCTAGGGGACGAGGCATGAACCAGAGAGCGCTCCGCATACTGCGTCAGATGGCAATGGAGTGAGCGAAGACCCTTCGGCTCAACGCGGCCATGGAATAGATCCCAGGGCTCGGCATCATCGGACAGAAAGAGGTGATTGGTGGCGGGGATGTTCAATTTGTGGTGAACAGGGAAAGAGGCAAAGTGCTTGACCACACCGAAGCTACCACCGCACCTTTGTAGCAATGGCATTGGTCCTTCCACGTCGACAGCCTGATGCGAAATCCACGATGTTTTCATGGTCAAGTATACACTAGGCGCGTGGCCATCGCTGGGGGGAATGACGTTGGGTTGTTCGACAAATGAGATTGCACCTTCTACTGTAGCCGCAGGCTCGGTGATGGGTAACATTCCAGCCTTGCAATTGATGTCAGAGGCAGTGCGCTGTTCCGAGATCGACTTCTTGAAGAGGACGGACCTGTGTGGTGTTAGCAGAGCAGTGGCACAAATGGGACTGGGCCTCACGAGTAAGACATGGTGGGATGAAGGAGCAGCGTGGCGTCAACGCGCTGGATTGCCATTGCCATGTGACGAGGACTGTGCACGGAGACAGGATCTCTGCAATACGTCGCGGCCTTGGCATGTCATACGATGCATGTACTTTTCACAAGATATTGAACCAAGAGCGGGACTACAGTCCGTAAGGTCCAGCGAGTAGGCTCGTGCGTTGCCAAGCGCGGGTTTCAGTCATCGAACCTTCGACATAGAGAGAAAAGTAGAGCAGGCTGGCAGCGTCAGAACCAGCATCGGAGGGCGCCACCAGGTTTCGGGCAGGCAAGAGACGCGCGTCGACGACGACGAGCAGGTTGTGGTGGTCAGTGGGCAAGCGTCGCTCGGCACAGCGACAAATTGTGCCGGCGGCATCGTCGTCTTGCTCTTGCTCCCCCAACTCGTCTACCGTTCTGGTCACTTGAAACGCCTTGCGGGCAACCTGAACCAGGCTGACGAGGCCTTTGTACACCTGTCTGCTTCTACAAGCAGCACGCACGACGATCTATCCACTCAGGCACGCAACCTGCTGGAGAACTTAGGAAGCAATCTTCTACGTGCTGCAGCTACCTGGGCAGCTACGGCTTTCATCTGGCTTTCCTGTGACCTCGTTCGCTCTTTTAAACTCACTTCATGACCCGCGATAAGTATGATCCTCGCAAGGATAGAGACCAGAGCGATAGTGATATGTTTTGGGTTCGGAACTATGACTATATAGCTGCTCACGGTTATGTTCTTCGACCACGCTACCATTCTGAATGGCTCCCCGAACGTTTGCTACCCAAAAACCGAAGATTAGCGAAGCTTTGGGATGATCAATTCTTCGGAGACGAATTGAGTCCTCTAGTAAGCCTGCAACCTCCTTTGCTCTGTGCTGTTCTGAGTGACTCTTCATAGCGAGCCTTACTTCTGGATGCCACTCGCCAGTCCGATGGATACAAAGTGGTTATCAAGCAGGCCAAAATGACGGAACTTGCAATGCTGATGCTTCTCAACGAGCCCGAGTCTCGCCAAGATCCCAGGAACCACACTGTTCAGCTGCTGGACACTTTTCCAATACCAGAAGACACTGATGGGAATGTCTTTCTGGTGCTGCCCATGCTTCGAAGCTACGTCCTGCCGCCATTCCATTGCCGCGCGGAGTTCGTCGAGGCAGTACGGCAAATCATAGAAGTATGTCGCTGTCATGCATCTGGTTGTTGCTCACTATCTCTGCCAAGGGTTTGGCCTATATGCATGACCGTGACATTGCACACGGGTACGCGCTGTGTTCTCTTGGCCAATCTCTGACTCAAGATTCATCAAAATAGGGACGCCTGCTCAGGCAACTTCATGATGGATAGTTCGGAAGTTTGTCCCGAGGGTTTCCACTTTGCGCATCCGAGGCTCGCAGCCATTGGTCAAATCACGGAACCACTGTGCGTTCCGCGATGTCGCGTCTCAAGACTCATTCAGTACTATATCATCGACTTCGAGACTGCTTGCCATTACCCATGCAGAAAGGAAAAGGCGCTCACGACGAGTCGCTATTCTCAAATCAGAACATCCCCGGAGTGGCAAACAAGCGAGCCATACGATCCGTTTTCGCTCGACGTGTACAACGTAGCTGCCTCATTCATGAGGATCTGTGAAGTATGAACAAGCTCGCCTCCTGTGAACTCCTGTCTGACAACTGTTCTTCAGTCCGAAGAAGTGCACGGTCTAGAAGAGTTCAAGCCGTTGTTTCTCGCCATGATGGCCGACAATCCCACCGACCGACCCAAAATGGCAGACGCCCTTCGACAGCTCACTTCCCTGGTTGCGTCAAAAGACAGCGAATGGCTTCGTGCCACCCTCACGAAAGTAGAACAAGCCGACACGGTTGCCTCGTCGACGACGCCTGGGTTTTGGGGAAGGTTCACAAAGCTAGTGCCTCTCTGTTGAACACATATACCCGTGCACAGTCCCTATGCTTTCACTCTGTTTTTGTATTGCTGTGTACACTTGCCTAATATCAATGTGTTCTCTACACTACATACTTATGCTTTGAGTCTGTTCTTTCACGCGGCTTATTGGACAGGTCTATCTTTTCCGAATCTATTTCTGACTCTTTGGGGCTCCAATGGAGTATGCGCAATGCGGTGCGCACTTTTTCTGCATGCCGGACCCAGGACAAGGCCAAGCACTTCGGCTATTGAGGGCAATGGTGAGAGTTGACGCGTTAACGCTTGTGGTCTCGATCTGTATCTTTGACACAGGTAGATGTTGTACAAGCTGCCTTCAAAGGCTATTTGAATAGGTCCCTCTCGCACCCCCGATGACTTATCGAAGAGAGGCTGAATGGAGATGGCCTACCTATATTTGCCTGACGAGCAGTCCATCACTTATGTTAGGAAATGAATGCCATTCTCTTGCTGTGTTTACTGGAAGTACTATCGACATAAGACTAGATAAATTCAGCAGCGAAGCCCGCTTCTATGAGACCGATAACTGCTCTGTTCGTGAATTCCTGGAATAGTGGCCTCCACTGCTCTGGGGCACGCTGCTCATGGCCTTTCATTATTTTTGCCCAGGCCACTTCCACTTCCTTTATGTTTTCCCACCACTTCTGAAGGAATGGCTGGAGTTCATGGAGAAATATCCCATACTCCGCAGGTTCTAATTCGATATCCATGGCGATGAGACTTGCGACCTCGTTTCTAGGAGCTCTGCCCTTGGCAACCTGAGAGCGCGACAACGCAAGGTACGGAGGGACAGTGAGAAAGGCCCCGTCATCTTCGAGTTTCACGTCATTGAATACCGCGGCCCATTGAGCAGTAAAGAAGAGCGAGTAGAAATCATCCACCGGAGAGTGCAGACGATTCTTTCCCAGCCGCATAGCTTGCAACAATGCCGTGGACAGGAATTCAGCAGTCTCCTGCAATCAGATCAGTGTCGTCCATGGGAACAAGACCGAGCAATCATACACAGCGTGGACCCTCGTGCATGGTATAGAGATATTCAGTCAAGTTGACGGCTGTGTCGCCATCGATGATGAAGCCATGACAGCGGGTGTCGATGTGGGCTTTCGTGAGCAAAGCCACCAACTTCTCATGCCTCATGGCGGATTCGGGGTCGCGCTCGTAGTTCGCTAAAGCCGATTGCCAGTTCGTGACAACCGAATGCACGGGTACGCCCTCTTCGTGTAGTAGGACGTTGCTGATGCAGATGTCGCGGTACTGAACGGATTCCTGCATCAAGCTGCGGTAACCTGCGTATACAAAATCAGTGGAACAGACGATACGCCAGTCGTCTTGCACACGTACCTAGCGCGGCATGGACCAGTGCCGTCACAAGAACTCGAGGAGACGAGGCACGGACCAAAGAGCGCGCGGCATACCTTGTCAGGTGGCAATGAAGCGAGCGGTGAGCTTCCGACGTTTCGCGGAGAGTCCATGACTCCCTGGGCTCGGCATCGATGGACAGGAAGAGGCGATTGTGGTTCGTTTCGTGGCGAACAAGGAGAATTCCAAAGCGCTGGGGCACACCGAAACTACAGCCGCACATTCGTAGCATTCGTCCTTGCACGTTGGCAAGCCTCGGCGACATCCAGGACGCTTTCATCGTTGAAATTCCGTCTGGTAGACGGCTGTCGCTGGGATTGGCGTTGGGTTGTTTGACAGGTGAGAATTCGTTTACAGCCGTAGCTGCAAGTACCGCTGAGTTTGTTTGAGTTCTCTCTGTGGTGGCTAGCGGCGTAGAAATGCACACGTACCTGGCGGCTCGTCCTCCAGGACATTCTCCTTCCAAAAAGATGGCGAGGTCGCCATTGCCTGGCCTGACCTCATTGATCCGTCTACCGTGAGCTGCGTCTCGCGGGACATGCGTAAGCTTGTCGATGTCCGTTTCCGAGCGGCCACAGAGAAAGATAACACGACCCTCGTTTAGAACACGCTGCTGTCTCGAGGAGTATGTCATCCAGACCCTGCCGCCATGCAGGCTGCCTGGGTTATTCCAAGTCAGAATGAAAAGAGTCAGCCGCTTGATATCCCGTAATCCTCTCTGAGATCCAGAGGCGTAGATGTGGTCAGGTCATCGCATGGAATACATGTGGTTGTACCCAAGGACAAGCGAGCTGAAGAGGACTGGGCGCGGGGACAAAAACTCTGTTATACGTCGGGAACTGGGCATGCCATACGAGATACATACTCCTCGCAAGAATGAATTGAAAGCGGGGCTTTTGTCCGTCAGGTCCAGCGAGTTGGCTCGTGCGTTGCCAAGCGCGAGTCTCAGTCATCGAATCCTGGACATAGAAGACAGGCTGACAGCGTCAAAACCGGCATCAGAGAGGGCCACCAGGTTGCGGGCAGGCAAGAAACACGCGTCGACGACGACGAGCAGGTCGTGGTGGTCGGCGGGCAAGCGTCGCTCGGCAGAGTCGGCACACCGACAAACTCGATCTGGTAAGTATTGCCGGCGGCATTGAGGTCTTGGAAGTTCTTGCCTGGCTAGAGTACTCGGAGTCGACATTGTCCTGCTCAAACACCATACACCATCTCTTACCTGCTTTCCCCACCCCAACTCTCACTCTCACACATTGGCATGCTCCGCTTTGGGAACGCAAAGCTTGTCTTCAAGTCGTCGCTGAAAGCTCCAGTCTCACTGCGCTCGTTATTCCCTTCCTTCTCGAAGTCCACGAAACGTTTGGTGCCGCGTCGCGCCTTTTCTTCCCATGGGAATCCTCACGACGACCTTTTCAATTACACGTCAGGGCGCTGGCTGTGAGTCTATGTTGTCCATTCCGACGTGTCTTGTCAATTTGGGCAGATATAATGATGCTCTCCGCCACGCAGAGCGGAGCTTCGTCTTTGACGTCGAGGGCCTTAGTCGACTAGCAGCACAGTCCGTTGGCCTAAGTCCTGCTGATGTCGTCAATTTCTCAAAGCTCGCCGAGGGCGGCTTCAACCGTACCTTCCTCGTTACCTTGCGCGACGGCTTCCAGATGATTGCTCGTATTCCGTATCCGGAGACGGTTCCCAAGTACTACGCTGTGGCCAGCGAAGCGGCAACAATTGAATTCCTCCATTCATATGGGCTGCCTGTTCCACAGGTATATGGCTACTCGCCCGCGTCGGACAACGCGGCGAAGACTGAGTATATCTTCATGGAATATATAAAAGGTACGACCCTCAGCGATGTATGGTCGGACCTGGGGGATTCGGACATCGCTTCAATCCTAGGCCAACTTGTCCAACTTGAGTCCAAGATGATGTCGATTTGTTTCCCTGCTGGCGGAAGCATCTATTACGCTCAGGACCTGGCTGAGAGTGCGGCAGTACTGCTTGAGACCCAGTGAAAACCCCAATGTGCCAGATCGAACGTGAGCTGGTCTCATCGTAAGAGTCCAATTGCAAATCGAACGAGAACGAGCGAAAAGCTCTCATCAACATCCCTGGCGTTTCATATGAATCATAATCGTATGCTATCGAACGAATGAGCAAACGAACGAACAACGACCGAACCATATCGAATGGTATCGGGCTAAAACTACTTGTCTTGTTCAGCTACATTGGATTGGGAGTTCACCTTGGCTTTGCTTCGTTGAGTTTTTGCAATCCCACGGTCCGTGAGACGGTCATATAAGTCCGCCAAGTGTCCCTTGGTCTTTCTCACTTAGTCTTCCACCACCTTCACCATTGTTGCACGTCGTTTCCCACTGTGCCTTCATTCTTCTTTGCTGAGGTCATCTTGTGGGTACGTTTCAATGCCAACTTCTATGGCATCGCTGACTTGTACTCTGCAACACCGGCGGCAGCGTTATGCTATGTTCAATACCACCGATGGTCGACTGCCCATAAGAAATGCCGTCGACGCTCTCATGCACGGCACCGCCCTACGGACTCGACAACCTGCAGCACAGAGCAACATGGCATTGCGGAACGACTCGGACATCTCGTACGTGCCATGCGCTGTGTGCTGCGCCTCCGCTGACCAACCAGCCCTAGTGCACAGTGTTCTGCTCCTTTTGCCTACTATGGCCGACCAAGCCTTGCCGTACTCGCCGCTGTTGCATTTCTCAGTTCCAGGATGTCCCCTTGCTTACTGACCAGTATCATTGTTGCCTACATTGTTGTCATTGTAATAGCTACGATGAATGAATAAATTTGCCTCTTTTCCAATCTAATTTGTGCCCCTGGACCCACACATAAAATGAGAACACCAGCCAGTAGTATTGCAGCATGCGTGAACGAACCACAACGAACGTCGTATGTCAGGTAGCAGGGACATCAAATGTGTACGACCTCGTTCGTTCTCACTCGCTCTCAATTATTATCCAGTCCAAATCGAAGGTCAAATCGATCACAGTCGTATCATAGCACACTGCTTCGCTCTGGTTCGATCTGGCACATTGGGGTTTTCACTGGGCTTGAGAACGAGCGATTCTGTGTCGGCCCAGATACAAGACTAATCATGTGGGCTGGCAGGCGATCACAGCTTGACGTAGACCGGGGACCGTGTACGTTGCTCTCTTCTTTCTCTCACGGCCTTGAACCAAACAATTGCTATAGATGAGAGCACTGAAGCAGCTCTCATAGCGGGAGCCCGCAAAGAGCTAGCGTAGCAGTTTGGTGAACCGCTCCTGCCGTTCTCTCGCCACAGGAGGGAGATTTACCAGTACAAGGAGCAGTCACCTTCAATTCACGTCGAGAACTTGAAGCGCTATCTTCTTCTCGCAAGATCGCTTGTCCACAGGGACCCTAAACTCGGCCGTTTCTGCATCCGCCATCCGGACATTCAAGAGGGAAATATCATTGTTAGGAAGTCACCCGACTCAGGCTGGCAGATCGTGAGCCTGCTCGATTGGCAACACGTAGCCGTCCTGCTTCATTTTCTCCTTTCTGGCGTACCCCAGAGCCTTCAGAATCATGATGACCCTGTTTCTCAGTCTATGACGCTACCTTCACTGCCGGAGAACCTCGATGATGTGGACAAATATGAGCGAAGCCGAGCGGAGTATGTCCACAATCGTCGCATCGTTTATTATCACTACGTCAAGCACACAGAGAGGTATAACCTGCCCCATTACCATGCCATGACGGACCACCTGTGCGTGCTTCGCGCGCGTCTATTCACTTATGCCAGTGATCGGTGGGAGGGCGAGAGTCTTGACTTAAAGGTTGCGCTCATAGAAGCAAAGGAGATGTGGAAGAGGCTTACGAGTAAAGGCACGTCGTGTCCAATCGATTTTGACTCGGAGGATGTACGCGAAACAAGGAAGCTAGAAGAAGAGCAGAGAGAATCAGACGAGGTCTATGAAGACTGCCGGATGTTGATTGGTGTCGGACTTGATGGTTGGGTGCCTACCCAGCGCTACGAACAAGCCACGGCACTCTCCAAACAAATGCAAGAACTGAGCTTGGCAAATGCCACCTCGGAGGAGGGACGTCTGGAGCTCACAGAGCACTGGCCCTGGGATGACATGGACGAAGAGCCTTATTTGTGACAGTAATTTATTCCGTCAAGAAATTCCTTGGCGTCAACGTTGATCAGCATTACCTTAAGCAACGCGAGAAAAGTAGACTCACGACGTTGATCCGGCCAGTCGTCTACGTAGCACATATGTCGCAGTACCACGACGAATCCTCGTTGAGCTAATTTGACTTGAGGCCGACAAGAGAGATGGTAACATTCGTAAGGACAATTAGTTACAACCGTGGTTGAGAATGCACTCGGCGAGAAAGACGTACGCAGGCTAAGCGGTATGCGATGGTGGCGGGACATGTGTACTGAAGCGTGCAGGGAGTAATGCTCCACCGCTCCTCTTTCAAAATCATCTACTTCCCGAACAGAGCTTCACGCCACTTTCTCTCTTACCAGGCAACTGGGCGCAGCGGCAGTAGCGTCACGACCGTCATTGACGAGCTCGGCGCAAGGCTGGGTAGCGCAGCAATGGAAAAACGCCTGAAGGATCTCATCATCGTGCGGGACGATGCGATCTATGCGTGCATTCCATTATAGACACTCTGCTGAGGAACGTCGACGTCTCGCTCTTGTGCCCTGGATGATTCATCAAAGAAAGTCTGAATGAAGATAGCGTACACATATTTGCCTGACGAGCAGTCCATCGCTTATGTTAGGAAGTGAATGCCATTCTCTTGTTGTGTTTACTGGAAGTACTATCGACATGAGACTAGATAAATTCAGCAGCGAAGCCCGCTTCTATGAGACCAATAACTGCTCTGTTCGTGAATTCCTGGAATAGTGGCCTCCACTGCTCTGGGACACGCTGCACATGGCCTTTCATTATTCTTGCCCAGGCCGCTTCTAGTTTCTGTATTTTGTTCCACCACTCATGAAGGAATGGCTGAAGTTTATGGAGAAATATCCCATACTCCGCAGGTTCCAATTCGACATCCCAGGCAATGAGACTTGCGACTTGGTCTCTAGTAGCTCCGCCCTTGGCAATCTTATCGCGCCACAACGCAAGGTGCGGAGGGACAGCGAGAACGGCCCCGTCAGATTTGAGGCTCACGTCATTGAATACCGCAGCCCATTGGGCAGTAAAGAAGAGCGAGTAGAAATCATCCACCGGAGAGTGCAGACAATTGTCTCCCAACTCCATAGCTTGCAACAATGCCGTGGACAGGAATTCAGCAGTTTCCTGCAATTAGGTCAGTGTCGACGTCGTGCATGAAAACGAGTTCGATTCATACAGAGCGTGAGCCCTCGTGCATGGTATAGAGATATCCATTCAGGTTGACGGCTGCGTCGCCATCGATGATGAAGCCATGACAGCGGGTGTCGATGTCGGCTTTCGTGAGCAAAGCCACCAACTTCTCATGCCTCATAGCGGATTCGGGGTCGCGCTCGTAGTTCGCCAAAGCCGATTGCCAGTTCGTGACAACCGAATTCACGGGTACGCCCTCTTCGTGTAGTAAGACGTTGCTAATGCAGATGTCGCGGTACTGGAAGGATTTCTGCATCATACTGCGGTAACCTGCGTATACAGAAATCAGTGGAACAAGATGATGCGCCAGTCGACTTGCACACATACCTAGCGCGGCATGGACCAATGCCGTCACAAGAACTCGAGGAGACGAGGCACGGACCAAAGAGCGCGCGGCATACCTTGTCAGGTGGCAATGAAGCGAGCGGTGAGCTTCCGACGTTTCGCGGAGAGTCCATGACTCCCTGGGCTCGGCATCGATGGACAGGAAGAGGCGATTGTGGTTCGTTTCGTGGCGAACAAGGAAGATTCCAAAGCGCTGGGGCACACCGAGACGACCGCCGCACATTTGTGGCATTCGTCCATCCACGTTGGCACGCCTCGGCGATATCCAGGATGCTTTCATGAATGAACCTCCATCCGGTAGATGGCCGTCACAGGGAATGTCACTGGGAACGGCGTTGAGTGAAAGATCGTCTTCTAGCCTAGTCGCAAGTTTCGCTGAGTTCATTTGAGTTCTCTCTATAGTGGCAAGGGGCATAGAAATGAACACGTACCTGGCGGCTCGTCCTCCAAAACATTCTCCAATGGGGAAGACTTCGCCTGGCCTGACCTCATTGATCTATCCGCCCATGAACTGCGCCTCACCAGACAGGCGTAAGATTGTCGGATTCTGTTTCCGAGCGCAACAGGGAAAGACAAGATGATCCTCGTTTTGAACACGCTGCTGTGTCGAGGTCCCAAAGGGAGCATGACATCCAGACCTGCATCGCCTGGGCTATCCCAAGTCAAAACGGAGAGAGCCAGCCGAGCCGCTTCATAAGCCTGTCATCCTTTGTGGTTGTGGTAAGCCAGCGCATGAAAGACATGTGGTTGTACCGAAGGACAAGCGAGAGCTGACGAGGACTGTGCGTGGAGACGGGATCTCTGCAATACGTCGCTGCCTAGGTATGGCATACAATGCATATACTCCTGCCGAGAATCAAATGAGAGCGGGGCTACCGTCCGTAAGGTCCAGCGAGGAGGCTCGTGCGTTGCCGAGCGCGGTTTTCAGTCATCGAATCCCTCGACATAGGAAGGAAAGTAGGACAGGTTGGCAGCGTCAGAACCGGCATGGTAGGGCGCCACCAGGTTGCGGGCAGGCAAGAGACGCGCGTCGACGACGACGAGCAGGTTGTGGTGGTCAGTGGGCAGGCGTCGCTCGGCACAGCGACATAATCTGATCTGGTATTGCCGGCGGCACCGACGTTTTGTTCCTGCTCCCCCATCACCTGCCCCAACTCGTCTACCGTTTTCGTCAATCAAGACGCCTTGTCTGCAGCTCGAATTGCGCCAGCGAAGTCTTTGCACGCTGTCTGCTTCCAACAAGCACAATGATTTCTTTACTTTTGGCTCAGAGGCACGAAACCTAGCACTGAGGAGAAGAAGAAAGCTAGGAGGCAGAATCGACACTGTGACGTCCGAGGTCGATGATATCTGGTCCGACGTATGACTCCTTCGTGCAGGCTGCGTACATGGGCCGCGACTTCGATGCGGTCCTCACCTCCACCAACATAGACCCGTCTTGGACTTCCCTTCCTGCTAATCTTGAGGGACAAGGGATCGACAGGGGAACGATGCTGACTCCATCATCCCCAGACAGCTACCCCAGCAAGCACATCGAAGCCCACGTCAAGGAATTGAGGACAGCGGACAGCACAAGCGGGCCACCTGCGCCGCCGCTGCCAAGAGCGCATCAATCGGTACCGTCGCGCGACCTCTGCCATCTCCAAGGACACCAGCTCCACCCTCGCGTTCTCTTCCTTCTGCCTTGGCGGCTGTTCCCTGTCATCAGGCTCGGCTCAGCTCCAGCACCTCCGGCTGCTCCCGCCGCCCACCTCCTCCACCACCTCCGAGCGACAGTGTGTTTCCTCCACCACCTCCGCCGCCGCCGCCCCCTTTCTTCCCGCCATGCTCCCACCACTGGCCGACGAGACGCCACGACGATGTGCGGCACCTGCTACCCCGGAATCCAGGCGGCTTGTCGCATTGACGTCTTCCAACAAACTCCCTGCACGTTACAATCTGCCTGTATTGCGCCAAAATTCGTTCAGCCTTTCTCCCCGAGGAAATCCTCCGCTCCTTACGCTTAAGCCTGTCGCTGACCCGGAAGAGTAATCTGCGGATCTTGGTCTCGAAGGCGAAGCAGAGAACGGCGGCGACAGTAAACCGTATAGCTTCTGTCAGAGCTTTGGCAGTGTTCATCTACCTTACCATCCATCATCATTGACATTTCGGCTAGCTGATCGCTTGCAATGAGACCGTGATTTTCCACCTTCCCTGTCTCGGCCTCAATTCGACTCGGTCTGGGGAGGATTAGATTGACGTGGTACTGCGATGTGCACTGTATACAAGACCGGGATCAGATTAGCTGGGAATTTTTGCTGTACTGACTGCCGAGTAGATCCCTGCTTGAGCGACAGTAGCGCTGTCTTCTGTGGCCCGGGCTGCACTGTTACTCAGACTGCTGGTACTAATTTTGCGGTGCAGACTCGGATGGGCAGCGTTCAGGTATCGATACGAAGACACTCTTATCGACGCTTCTTGATGACTGAAAACGATTTCTGTCTTGTGATCGAGTCGCTCGACAGACACACGATCGTCTGGTCCAGGATTGCGTCGGCGCCCGGTTGTTCACTCTGGCGGCCGTGCTGAACTCTGCTCATTGCTGCGTGGGTTTGTTCAACGATCATAGAATCCGCCCACCACGCCCTCGATGACTCGAATGCGTAAGGGTATTTGCTATCGCAGTGACTATCTTATCATGGCTGGTACAAGCTACTGTTAGGCGCTATGATATGTGCGTTTCTTGATCAACGACTCGGAGATGTTCGCTCCATCCCTCGACAAGTCCATATGCGCGGCGACCAGACGTGAGGCTGATCTCCTTCATCGACGTGGCAAGTCTTGATGAGGCGACACCCACACCTTCGTTGAAACCGTCGGGATGAACGAAGGACAAACACTGATTCGTTGCTCCTATACTTGCAAATCAATCAAAATCATTGGGGTGTGTCGGCTCGGAGCGTTCAGCAATACTAAGGTTGACGCCCTATCCTCAACGCCGACTCGCCATTCTAGGGCTGCCAGAGACCCAGTCGACTTGCCGAAAGCTACTCTGAGTGCGCTTATGGATACGTACTCCGCACTTGTGAGCTCATTCTCGAATGTGAACGAAGAGTGTGTTGCTTGGCAATTTTATACACAGATAAGGAGCTAACTTGTGTCATCGATAGAGCAGTGTAGTAGTAGTACAGAGATATGGGAGAGAACATCATAAGTCGTGAGAGGCGAAAAGACTAAGAGACCAGGAGAACTTAAGCTACTGCAGCGATTCCGGCACCTGGAGGCGCCTGCCCTTTCATGGCTTGGGCCCGGGCGATTTGCCACTCTGAGACAGGTGAAGCTGCTTGAGCAAGTCCTTTTTGCGTCTGTGAAGTGAAGTATAGCATTTCAATCGGGAATTTGAGCGAGGTTCGTCCCAGGGAGTGCTCACCTTTTCTCTTTCTGCCGCTCCTCTTGGTCCTGCGTGGGCTCGCCATACCCACCGAATTGGCTAGAAGTGTATCAGTCATGCATGAGGCGGTCGATGTAAACACATCCGTCCAACGCACTTTGTGTATTGTTGTCCCGGGGCGTACTGCCCTGAGCTTGACGGTCCTGCATGAGGTCTTCGAGAATGTGAGATTGCGAGTGTAGCAAAACGAAGGGACGCTCGTACCCTGTATACGCTTGTCCGCCGGAGGAGCTTGGGCTGTCAAATTTGGACGTGAGCATTAGGGCCGGGGCAGACTCTTACAGATGCACTTACACGCCATGCATTGAGTGTTGAGATTTCTGAGGGCTACAAGTGCATCAGTAACACTGTCGGGCCAGCTGTGTCGACATACTTCATATGCTGAGAGCCGGGACCATACTGCTGATTGAGTGCAGGGAAGTTCGACGGTCCTTGACCATACCTTTCGAAGACATGAGCTTACAAGAACAAATTTGAGCACGAACATCATACCCTGGATGTATTGTCTTGCTGGAGGAAGGGCTGTCAAATGTGCAGCTGCCAGTGAGCACTGTGGCGGGACACGGACTCGTGCATATGCACTTACATGCCGGGCCCCTGCTGTTGACGCTGCTGACTGCTGAAAGTGCATGAGTAAGGCAGTCGGGCCAGACATGTTGACATACTTCACGGGCTGATAGCCGCCGCCGGGGGTATAGCGCTGAGAAGGCCCGGGCCCGACTCCTGGATTGGACGGTGATGTGCAGTGTGATAAAGCGGCGTGTAATCACCACTATCTAACCAACAACAAATCTACTGGTGCTTGTGGTACGGAACGGTTGTCCTAATCGTGTGATCGGGGAACGGCTGGTTAAGGTAGCAGTGGACTGATACGTCCGTTTTGGTGCACGAATGCGGGTTGTTTTGGGGGGGTTGTAAGCGAAGAGGATCTACGCGAAACACCTAATCGAATAAAGACTCAAAGCCGAACAGAGCTCGCCAGGAAGACGGGGACGCGAAGGCCGGGACCGCTCAAGGGTAGGTGTTCTACAGTACTGGGGCGACCGAACGGACAACAGTGCACTGACTTGTTATCTGCGTTGATGCTAGCCTCGTGTACCAAACTTACTTCTCTACTTGGGTGTGACAGATCGTTCTTTTGAGCGTCGGTCAGATACCGTGGCCACAAGACGTTCTTCGGCTGCTTAACGTCGCACCAGTTCAGGCTAACTAGGCTTCACTTTCACAAGGCGGTTGTCTCTGGGGAGACGATTGCTTGCTACTTGGATCCGTGCGGTATCTCTGGGGAGAAGTCCGGGCTCACAGAAGTTAACTGGGTACTTGACGTCAAGGGACTGCGCACGATTCTTGTCTGCGGTTCTTGAGTATCTCGCCACTTAGGCGTCTTAGGAGACTTTGCTTTGCTTAGGTTCTTGGCTGCTTAAGGGTTTGGGTGGGCTTTCAAACGTGTTGAACTTCTTATTGGGCGCGAACCCGAGTCAGATTACTACAGAGGAATGCTTTGTGGGCTTTTCACTGCGGGGCACTAAACTACTGTACTCTACAGACGCGACGCTACTTATACACTCTACAGACTCACCCCGGTAAGCTACGTAACTACTCGACGGCTGGATACGGTCCGTACAAAACATGAGTCCCTACTCAGCCTGCACGGGCAAAGGTCACCAGACAGTTCCCGCCGGCGCATATGCCAGTTCCTCTACGTTCAGATGTTGCGTAGACCACCCATGGACTCCGAGAAGCAAGGCGCTGCGTGCTCAGATAGGCGTTCGCGTGTACTTTTACTTAACCGGGCGCTTACCGGCTTATCCAGCCTTTGCACCAAACTTGGGCGTGAGCCCATTCAATCGCGAGCTACCGCTAGTGCGCATGCACTGAGATAGTCCGTGAACTCGAATGGTGACGCGCTGAAGCGTTGGGCAACTTATCTAGATGGCTGATACCACATGTAGTACATGAGGCGGGTCTTCGAGTCATAATCCATATGGATCGCGCCTCGCTGCCAGTTTCACATCAATCAGACGCGTCGACCGATGAAGGTGATTCTCTTGAGATAACCGCGAATCATCCCCGTTCGGGGTTTTGACACTGGTTTATTGTTATACGACTTTTGTCACAATGAACAATGTACCGTCCGCTTTTGGTAATGAACTCCGGAGGTTGTGAACCCCGCTTCGACTCATTCAATGCTGAGGATCATGTTGCGGCTGGTAGAGCGTCGTCGGAAGCGACGGCTGTTCATCCTTGATTCGGATGTTGCTTGTGTGGCGCAGTTACGCGTACAAGGTGAAAGGACCTCCTCAGAGGGGACAACTGGGTTTATGATATTCAGCCCTGGCTACTGTCGTTCTTTGACTAATAGTTACATGCTTGGAGTTCTCTCCTTGCCCTAGAGAGCGTCTCCGTGATGACCTTTGTAGCGTATCCAGCCTTGCTTCCGCTTGGCTCTTAGTTGCATATGGCTGTCTAGAAATCGCAAAATTCTGGATTTCTGGCCATGTAATCTCAACATGCATATCATCTCCCCTTAACTTGAATGATGTCGTCCGCGACATTCCCGGATAACCCTAAGTCCATTCTGATCCATCGTGTTACTCAGCCTTTCGTGCCGTTTTCACGATACCGATCGGTACATGTCTTCTTCATGTTTCTTATGTGTGACATCCGGCGCCTCAAGGCCTCCTCCGTCTACGGTTTATAAGGCGTTGACGAAGTACGAGACAGCATCCTACTTTCATCGGATATTCGTCTCATGGCTCCTTCTAAGCACTTCACCGGTCTTCGTCCTCTTGTTCCCACCGCCTTGCCACAGGTCAGCGCTCAGCTGTTGCAGAATCGTGCCGCCTTGGTCACGAAGCTCAAGCCCTTGGTCTTGGACTCCGAGGTTCCCTCGAACGGAGCGCCCAGCTTGGCGAAGCTTTGGCCCGACCTCCAACAGGCTACTTGGAGGTTGTTGGCAACTTCGACACTTCCCCGTTCGCTTCCCAACATACAACTGTTGGCCGAGAAGTTCGATGGTGTCGCTGGCGTTATCGCGGTACGTGGACTTGTCGTTCTTATTTCATTCGGCTGGTTAAGCTCTACTTCAAGGCGGCGAACCCAACTCTCCAGAGCAAGGATCCAAACTTGGTTGTCCCCGACTGGATGCCAGCGGTCATCTGCGACCTTCGTTCGCTTCTTGGATACATCAGCGCTGAGTGTGGTGTCAGCCCTCACACTCCCGAGCTGAACCTTCCCAACCTCTTGAACCCGCTCCTACAGACTTGCACCAAGCGTGGCACGCTCGCCCCCGACCTGTATCTTGTCGAGGAGGGTCACCCCATGCATCCCAAGTTCAAGTACGCTGCTGTGGCTGCCAGCGCCCCCGCTACTGCACCTGTTACTCGTAGTAAGGGCAAAGGCAAGGCCAAGGTCGTCGTAAGTGTTGTACTACTCAGCCGCCGACCTTTACTGACTGTTCTTATACTTTCTAGAAGAGCGCCGTGCTCATCGACGAGGTTCTGGAGGCCGTTGGTGATGGGACACTCCGTGCGGTGTCTTCAAACACCACCTCGCCCAAGGCTGTGACGCCCGCGGAAGACATTGGTAACTTCTTCCAATTGACTCCTGGTTTTGACTGGGCTGAGGACGTCGAAGCTATGGACTCCGATTCCGGTGAGGATGAGTCCTCTGATGACGAGGTCGAAGTAAGCTTATGTCTACGCCCCAGTCAACTTTCTGATTCGCGAACTGCAGGAACTTTCGGTTGCTTCGGGCCCTTCTGCTAGTTCTGCGGCTCCGAAGGTATGTACTACTCAGCTGTCTTGCTTCTTCAGCCGGCTGACTTGTTCCTTTTAGGTGAAATACCTTCCGTTCGTTGAAGTGCCCGGCATGGACACTAACAACCGTCTTTTTATCAAGGCCATCCGTATCTTGGGGACAGCGAGTGGTTCTGGTTCTTCTGCCAGTACCTCCACCGCGAGCGCTGCGACCGAGGTCGAACCGACTCCTGTCAAGCGCAAGGCGGCCGTGAACCTGGAAGGTTCTCGTCGCATGGCCAAAGCGCTTCGCCCTTCGGTCTTCAACATTGAGCCAATCCTCTTGGACCAACTCAGCAACTGTTGGTGCTCCCCACTTGTCGGTGGTTGTTTCTGACGTGCCTAACAGCGTTCCAGCACGTCAATGGTTACAGCACCGCCATTTCCGCCATCGTGAAGCGCATGCACATCCTTAACAATGCGCCCGAGGTGACTGCTGCTTCTGCTGGTGTCATCGCCGCCGAACACTCCTACCGTCACGAACTGTCTGTGACGCTCAACCGTATTCACGGGGAGATACAGACCTTCCTGCGTACTCGCGATCTGTATCTGGGCGCCACAGATGCCCTGCTCTTCCCTGACCCTCGGTAGTTGCGCTGTGCTGGCGTTTTATCTTCTTGTTCTTGTGCTCGCGTGTAGCTACTAGGTAGAAAAACTTGTCATTCGTCGGACTAGTAGCCGGAGGTTTTCGTTTTTGTACATTTTTGGACATTTCTTTCCGTACAAAACATCTGTAGTTTTACGACCGTCCCCAATGTGACATAGACTTATTGCCAAGGGTTTAGTGTGAAACAACAGAAGCCTCGCGCCTGAACGGAACCCTTCTAGCCTCGCGGCCAGTCGTCAGTGGTGTTCCGTTGCTTATCCAGCCATCACGAATCCCTAAGTTACTCCGTTTGCTTCAGGTCTCCGTGACGGTACTACCCGTCTTAGATGTTCCTTTCATCTTATAAAAGGCGTGCCTTCGCCTCGTCTTGCTTCAGTACATCATGCCCACTCAGTACATCATTCCTTTCGCCGATCTTCGCTTGAAGAGCGTTCGCAACCTCACGGTCCGTCAGTCCGCTGAACGGGTCTTCGCTATCGAGGGCGAGTTCGCGCTTGCAAGTGCGCTGGACATCTTCCATCGATCCTTGAGGTTCCCCATCGTCGAGCGTCAGAACAACGTTCTTGCGTTCGTCGATTGCTCGGTGGCGTTGGACCGCCCTGCCGTCGAGGATGGTCCTGATGCGATGAACGTCCCTCGTCTTCAACTCGGCTTCCTGGAGCGTCACGATGCTCCGACGGCTCGCTACATGGTACATGTCTTGGTGCGTGCCGATTACTTCTCATTCAGCCTTCATACTGATGGCTGGGTTATCATTTGTCCAGCGCCGCTATGCTCGTCTTTGGCAGCATCCGGGACTGTTCCTTCCGGGATCCAAGGCGAATTTCTTCGTCATGTTTCTTACTTGTGTGGCGCAACTGCGCAAGTGGTTCACGGGTCCTCATCCCAAAAGCCTCGACGGTCAGAACGAGACCAATTTCCTGGCCCGTCCCTTCCTTGAGCCCTCGGTGTTCTTCCCCGATGTCCACAGGGAGATCTTGGACCATTTCTTGGTGAGTTCATCTTCGACGGTGTCCATGAATGGTCTAATGCTTGTTCAGCTCGAGTCTGTCTTGGGTTCTCACGAAGGCGTCTACGATTGTGTTCGTTGGCTGATTACGCCTCGTGAGGCTGACTGGCTGGCGACTATCGTTCCCGACCTGGGCGGCTTGCCTGGTCCGGTTCGCGAAGTCGTCACTTGGTGGCCTCTCTACCAAGCTTGTCACCCGGTTTTGTTCGTCAAACCGGACCCCGAAGTCTACCATCGCGACTTCAGCGTCCGGGAGAACATCCCATATCACATTCGTGAGTACGGCCCTCGGTGAGTCTTATCTGAGTTCCACCTTCTTGGCTGATTTGTCGTTTCTTATCAGCGCTGTTCCCGAGATTCCTGGTGTCTTTGAAGGCTTCTGGGAGATTCGTTGGGATCAGGCTGGCTTGTGGGAGTTCGAACAGCTCCAAGAAGTCATCGATGGGCTTGCGCCGGGTCTGGTGTCCGACTTCTTTACTCGTTTGTACGCGTTGGAACATCCGCCTCGTTTTGACTTCTACACCAGCTTGAACTACGTCGCTTAGTGTATCTGTCCCCTTAACTTGTATTTGTACTATGCCCTCAATTGATCTTTTCTTGCATACGACATTGAGGTCACGCTTTTAAGCAGGTTGAACTAACTTAAAATATGTTGTACAACGCCGACTACTAAGTCCAAGTAGATATCTATACGACTATCTACTTTCGCTTCTTTGACTTCGATTCGTATTGTCGGCGTGGTTTCTTGGCTGGCGGTGGAGTATCTTCCTCCTCCGCCTCCTCTGCTTCCTCTTCTTCGTCATCGCTCTTGTCAGCCAAATCCCGTACCTTACGCGTCAACTTCGCCACCTGCAGCTTCAACTCTTCGAGCTCCTTGTTCGAAGTCGTGGCTGCAGCCTCAGCTCGAGGGGCGCGTTTGCGCGACGGACCGCGTGCTTCCTCGAAGGGAACGACCAGTTGTCCATCCACGAATGCTAGCCTGCACTTGTGGTTTTGTTTGACGCACCGGTCGCACTTGAGGATCCCTTCGCTCATTTTGCGATTGCGGGTGACGTTCCGTTCCCGCTTGCAGTCGTGGAGATACCAGAAACACTCTGCGCATTTGAGAGGTTCCTCCTTGGTATACGGCGGGTTGCCGTGGGCGCGCGCGATGGTCTTTCCTGCTTTGACGCGTGGTACCTGACTCTCCTCGATGTGGAGAGTACTCGATGAGGCGACAGGCTGCTCGCGATCTTCTTCAGCCGCTGGACGAGGTCGCTTTTGGCCAGCCACTGGGTTCGGCTGCTTAAGCGACTTGGGGGGTGCCCGCTTCTTCGTCTCCTTCTGCTTCTCCCCCTGCGTCTGCTTGGGCTTCTCCGGCGACGCTCGCGTACTCGCTGGCAGGACCATTCTTGGAGCCGGCGGTGGAGCTGGTGCAGGCACCTGAGTCGCGACTTTAGGGGACGCGGGTGGAGGTGTGAGAGGAGATGGACTCCTTGGTGGCGACGGGTGTGGCTCCATGTTCGCATCGCCTTGCTCGTCGTAGTCGGGCGTCAACTCACGAGGGGTCAACGGTCGCCGAGGCTCTTCATCCTCGCCCTCGCTAGCGTACGGCGGAGGGGGCTCAGACTCTCCTCGTGTCGACATCGGCTTGGGACTTGCTAGCGGTGCGTTATCTTCGTGGACCACTGGCGGCGAAGGTATAGCTGGCGTCGCTTCCCGTGCCACTGGTGGCTCAACTGCTGCTGGCGGGGGTGGCTGAGTAACGGCCACAGCTTGCACGGCTGCCGTTACTGGTGTCTGGGCAACCATCTCGATGCCCGCGGATGTACTGGCTGCTGGCGGTACTATCTTCGTCGACGCTTTTGACTGCTTTCGTCGACGCGCTGTAGTGGGCGACTCTGGAGGTGGCAGCTTCGTCTTCTTGAAGAACGGCGTTTGTGGAGGAGGTGAGGGAGGGGGGCTGGACGTCCTTGCTGGCGACGATGACTCCACGACTACGAACCGGTTGTCCTGAATGACGAATTTTCGGTTCGTCGGTTTGTAGCTCAGCGCCGCGGTTCGTCCCTTGTCGAACTTCAGCCCCTGTATTCCCAACACCCGCTTATCCTCGTTGCCCAAGGATAGCGCACAACGCCACAAAGCGTCGTCGAGCGTCTGCTGTGCGGACACCCGGAACGTTTCCCTGTCCACCACCACACCAAACAGTTCGAAGATACGGCCCCAGATTGGGTGTACCTTCTTGAACTGTTGGCTCGCACTCCACTTCGCGATGTCGATAGGAAGCTGTCCCGGTCGTCGCAGATAGAGAAGGGCCATCGCTTCACTGTACTGGAACCTCATTGCTGGCGGGAAGCTGTCCCGCATCCAGAACCTCAGCTCCGTCTGGTCCTGAGTGTAAATCAGCTTTTCCTTCGCGCGATCCATGCCCGGGCACTTCCTGAACACAAAGTGGACGAAGGTGTCGAAGCGGAACGGCTCCCAGAACACCCGCTCGATCATCCCCTGCTGGGGCATTCGCTGAAGGCTGACCAGGCGATTGCCCAACTCAGCCCACCACGAATACACCCTCGATGGTCGATCAGCGACGCGATAGCTGTTGAGCAGCAGGACCAGACTGAATGGCTTCTCCCATATTCGCTCGACGAGCCCAGTCGTCAGCGTGATCCTGTATTCCAGTTTGACGTCGGTGCAGAAGACGAAGCCTCGCAGGTCGCGTCTCAAGTAGACCTGTGCGGCTCGGTCCCCATGCGACCACATATTGCCTGGCTCCGAGTCGTCCTTCGATATCCAGTTTCGAAGTTCGAGCCGTTCGTATTCGACGCCGAAGTTCTCGCTGGGCATGGACGGTGCGGGGAGCTCGTCGGCGGCGGGTTGAACTTGCTGGTCCAGCTGTTTATCCTTAACTGGGTTCATCTTACCACCCATTTAAACGACATACCTTTCGCCTACCAGCTGCTTTTGCTGGCCCTGATTGCCTGACCTGCATCTTGACTGGTCTCGCCTGTTTCTTCGTTAACAAGCTTGAACCTCATTGCCTGATTCTTGTCTGTACTGACCTTCCTCGGCTTCACCGCTTGTCTCGTCGTTACTTGCGCCTGTGGGTTGTCGATGTGCTGTTCATGACGCGTCACTTCAGGCCAAGTGTCTGCGGACTCTGGTGGCGGCGTAGGCGAGCCAGGGAGGAACAGCGGGTCGTGGACTTTGTGGTCCGGAGGCTCTGGTCCTTCCGTGTCCTCGTCCCACGGCACTTCGCGTAGCTTGCCCGGGAAGATGTTGTGACTGGTCTGTTTTTCTTATCTTAGTAACTGATATGGCTGGTTTGCGCAGTCCACGCACCATGAAATCCTTCGTCAACTTGTACGTTTCGAAGTACCATCGTTGCGGGACCCAGTTACTGTCGAACGCCTCCAGCATTGCTTCGCCCAGTACCAAGTCCAGCTGCTTGAGCGTGTCCCCGGACTTCTTCTTGATTTCATGCCTGTGGTAGTAAGCCCAGGGGATGACCGTTCCGAAGAACTCGTGGCGCGTGATGGCCAGGCGACCAAACCAGTTGTACAGTTTCTGCGGGTAGTCGAGGAAGTGGTCCAGATAGTCAACGACCTCCTGGCTGGGCACCTCCAGCGCGATGTCTGGCATGTTGGGCGCGTGATACCCTAGCGCCTCGTACGCGTCAGGTCGCTGCTTCGTAGCTGCGTTGGATGGTCCGGCGATGTTCGACATGTCTGGTGGTTTGGCGGCGAGTACGTGAGCGCGTAGTAGTGGCGGGAGAGAAAGAGTTTGTTCAACTCGAAATCTCCGTACTTAACTTGCCCTGAACGTAAAATCCGCTTAAGACCGTCTTCTTGATCTTCGCCCACAGCCTCCGCGTAGCGGCCTGTGCTTCTTCTACCCAGTATTGTGGCATATCTGTACAACACTTGGTCCCTAGCCTCACTGTGTTTGCCTCATACAATGCTGCCGATCTGCATTTTTCATTTTCCAAATACCCTTTTTGTTCAGCTTTCGCATGGCTGAATAAGATTGATTCGAAAAATTCTCTGCTACATTATATGGTATTGGTACCCCATTCACTCTTTCTTTTCTTAGATGGTGTCCGCACCATCCTTGTGGCTACTGTGAATCAGTTTGACGTGTAACGGACGCGTTTTGTGTCCTGCAGACTCGTTCGTACCATTACGGTTGTTCGGCCCGGTTAGCTGAGTAGGCTGAGTAGTGGTTCGAACTTCGTCTGGGTGGTTCAAGACTTTTTCGATAAGTCATTTACCACCTTTACAGCTCCTTCTTTGATTCTTTCTAGCCGTTCGAAGAACTTCTTTCCGAACATCTTCTTGTCTTTGCGCGAGTAGAAGGGGATGACTCTAAACTTCGCCACTTTGTCCCTTAAGACAGTTCCATCCAGCTCGCAGAGCACGTAGTTACCACGGGTCGTTCTAGCTATCACCGCGTACGGTCCCATGAAACGTTCCTTGAACTTAGCATTCAGTTCTTTCTCGATGCGAGTATTTCGAACGAGGACAAGGTCGCCCGTGTCGAAGGCATGTTCTGGCATGGAATTAATGTATTCATCTCTGTACTTTTCCGCCGCTCGTTTCTTCGCCACAGTGACCCTCTTTCGCATCTCCTTTACATCTTCCTTATGCTTGATGAGCTGTTTAGCACGGTACGCGATGAGGTCACTATGTGACACGATCTTATCTGGGGTGTCGATCAACCAGGTTACCTCCTCAATGTCCAGCGGCAAAATAGGGTCACACCCAGTTACCGCATAGAATGGTGAGGTCCCAATCGACCTTTTAACGGTGATCCTTTCTGCCCATAACACTTCGTGCAAGTATGCTGGCCAGGTTTCGGGGTCGCCTCGACACACTTTGAACAGTGACTGGCGGATGTCCCAATGGCCTCTTTCGACCTTTCCGTTTGCTTGCTTGTTATATGGGGTGATCAGGATGCCTATGACACCGTACTTCTCTTCGATGTGCCTTATTGCTTTCTTGATTGCTGGCCCGTTGTCGGTCACAATCTCCTTTAAGCATCCCCACCGGCACAGTATGTCCTCGAAGATCCATTCTCCGAGTGTCTCTGCTGTTTCGTTGACCAATGCTCTCGCTTCAGGCCAGCCGGTGAGTCCACATCGTGCTACTGTTACAGCGTTGTAGTTCTTGTACTTCGCATTCTTATCTTTTGCACCTGAGTTAGGCATCTTAAACGTGTCAATGTATGCTCGCTCAAAGATGCCCGGCGTCGTTGTGATGACGGGCTCGATGTGAATGTTCTTTTTCTGTCGCTTTTGACAGAGTAGACATGTGCGTACATACCATTTCACGTCTGCCTCAAGTCCTGGCCACCAGAATCGCTTGCTAACCAGCCGTTGCACTGAGTACTGCCCTTTGTGGCCACTCTTGTCGTGTAACATTCTGACGACTCCCATTCTGTGGTGCTTCTGGAGGACTCTCTTATGTTCGCCGTCCTTATCCAGCCGATACAGTCGACCGTTGCGCATGAAGAATCCTGACTTCCACCGCTCTAGTTGCGACTTTTCGAGGTTCGACAAGTGTTTTGACTGCGTTGTGCCGGTCTCGAGCAGCGTTGGTAACTCTGGTAGAAGTCGTTCCCATTGCTGCTCGCGATCCGATCGTCGACCGTCGGGGAAGGTGTCTGTTCCGACCCATTCCTCGACCTCTTCCATAGCCATAGCACATTGACGGAGGCCAGAGAGCTTCGTTCTCAAGTCGTCAGGCATTTCTAAACCTTCACTCGAAGTCACACTTTGCATGAATCCTGTTCGAGTGTCGATCTTGTCCTTAAAACTATCGAATTCCAGCGGCTCATCCTTCGCCGGAAGGTCCTCTGGCGCCTCGTATTCGAACGTTTGGAGTTCATCAGCTTCTTCATCTGCTGGTTTCGGCACTACTTCGTCTTGGTCGGTCGCAGGGCGCCTACTTAGGCCGTCCGGGCCATGTACCTTGCCTGGTACATGGACTAGTGTGAAGTGATACATCAGTATCTCTTCAGCCCATCTCTGCAAGTTGGCGTTGGCCAGCGAGTCGACGTTCGACAACATTCCTTTTATGTACTTTGCATCAACTTCAATCTTCAACTTTCGGCATCCCAACAGGTAATACTTGCAGTATGCTAGCGCTCTATGCAGTCCGTACAGCTCTCGCTTGGCTTGCGAGTATCTAGCTTCACGGTCATTGAGTGTAATTGACATGAATTTCGCGAAGTACTGCTTCTTGGGATCGCCAGGATCGAATTGTGACAAGTAGAAACCGACGGCTTGATAAGAGGTGTCCACGGATAGTATGATTGGTGTCGACCACTCGTACCGTAACGGTTTCAACATTGGACAAGTTCGTATGGCCTCCTTAAGTGAGTCCATGCTCGCTTGTTCAGCTTCTTCCCATTGAAACTTAACCAGCCCTTTGGTCAGCCTAGTTAAGGCATATGCCTTCTTCGAGTAATCTTTCACGAATGCCCTGAAGATCCCTGCTGTCCCCAGGAATGAACGGACCTCAGTGAGGGTCTGACACGGTGGCCAGTCCGAAATCACTTTGACTCGATCTTCAGCGGGTTTTCGACCTTCATATGTACAGACATGTCCAACTACTACGATTTCTTCAGCACAAATGATCGCTTTGGTGCCTGAGAAAGTTCCTCCAGCGTACTTCATTCGTTGTATGATGCGCATCATGTTTGTACAATGCTCCCATACGAACCGTCTGATGCCAGGATTCTCGGGCAACGTCTCAAATGTACCGTCTGGCTGAATATACCTGCTCACCGGTCCCTTCACTGGTACATCGTCGATGTAGGGCCTCGTGAATGCTGGTATTTCATCCCTTAAGATGTATGTGACATCGTCATGAAAGATGGGGACGGAATTCGTCCAGCCCATGGGCAGTGTCCGTAATCTGAGCGCTCCGTACGGTGTCGAGAAAGTTGTCATGTCCCTCGACGCCGTAGCTAGCATCCGCTCGTCGTACCCGACATACAGATCCAGCGTTCCCCCACATGAGAGGCCCGCGAATGCTTCTGCTAGTTCTTCTGTAGCAGGGGGCAGTCCGGAGTGCGCGATGGTGACCGCGTTTAACGGTTCTAAACTGTGCACTAGTCGCAGTTTCTTGCCATCCTTCTTGACCACACAAAACCATCGCGAGCGATACGAGGAGTTCGATGGCTCGTACACACCCGTGTCGATCTTGTGTTTGATGATCTTGCATACTTCTTCATAGATGCCTGGCGGTATGGGGATGTTTCTGAGCACCCAAGGTGTATGCGGGATGACCGGCATATCAACAGGTGGGAAATATTCCTCCTTGAAGCTCCCTTTCTCATCTTCCGACCAGGCAAATCCTTCATTCTGCAGGCACATTACTTGGTCTACCAAGTCGCGTTCCGCCTCCCACAAGAACTTGCCAGCGTGATCTGCTTGTAACTGGGTTCTTCGTTCGGCTGTGTAACGGCCGGTAGGCTGGAACTTGAACGGTAACTTCGACAGTTGGGGCATGCCCTTAAGTGGGTCCCCATGAATGTGCCTTTGAATGCGAAACTCTTCTGGTAGAGTTCCTAGGTGCGACTTTACTTTGAGGTGCACCGGTTTGTACTTCTTGGTAGCAAACACCCCTCGACGCCTTGATAAGCGTTCGGCTTCGAAGAACTTTTCTCGCGCTTCTCCCATGTAGTCCCTGGGCATCGTGACCGTGTAGTCGTTGAACATTTGACTGAGTCCAATTGGCACACCGTGAAACAGATTCATAGTGACTCGGGAGACATGTTCGTCCTCTTGAACATCTTCGGCGATTTCCTTCAAGTTAAACAGCTTTCGAAACCCAAAGACGCGACTGTCTTGGTGTGTCTCGATGGGGTGCTTACTTTCAGGCATCGGGACGGTGTAATTCGCGTCCACTGGCACCGTATACGCGTACTTGTTGCGTAATGGCTTAACCAGCCTTTGCACTTTCGCAGCCGATTTCTTCAGGTAAAGGCTGGATAGCACACCGCGGTCAAACGCTCCGTCCTCTTCTGCCGGGGTGTATGTTTCTTTGACGACGACATTGCCTTGGCTATCAGCTTCGAGAATGAGTACCACCTCTCCTTGTTCTTGCTTCAATTCCTTGAGCGGTTCTGAAAACCCGGCGGGGTATCGTGTGAACCTTGTGGTAGCAGATTCTTGGGCATTTGACCCCGTTTGTAGGTTGGGCAGGTCAATTTCTTGCCTGTCCCAGGGTCCTCTATCGTAGCGATCACATCACCATTCGCAGTTGAATGCAGACTGATCTCTGACACAACTTCGAATGGTCGTCCGAGCAGGACTTCGTACGCGGGATCCTTAAGAATGTGCAACTGGAGATAGTAGATGATCCCCTCGAAGTCGAACCGCACGTTCCTGGCCAGGCCAAGGGTCTGTGTTCGACTCTTATCCGCGCTCTCCATGGTTATGGTGAAACTTGGATCGTAGGAGATCCCCAACTCCAGTGCTGCCTTCAACGACATCGACGCGATCTGCGATCCCCCGTCGAGTAGACTCTCTTTTCGTCCGCTCTTGTTGACCAGGGGCCACATTGTTCGCAAATCAGCGTTTTCAGGCGCCACATTCGATCGTGGTACATGATATGGACCCGTATAACCAGTTTGGTTGTAGAATTGCTCTACTGGGTCTTCAACTACGATAGCGCCTTCCGGCATGTGCGCTGTCTTTTCTGCTGTGACTTTGAATACAGCGTACGTCGGTGAAGCATCCTGTTGGAGGTTCACCTTCACGTTTTTGGCCTTCAGCGTATCGAGCAAGTTCTTCTGCCACGCGGTGTTAGTAGCCAGTAATGACTCAGGTAACAACGCCTTCCACATCTCCTCCCATTGTGGGTTGAGACGGAGCAGTTCTTTGAGCTTCGATTCACGCTTGTAGGACTTGGTTTTCTCTTTAATTTTATCAGGCAGAGTTGAATCGGCCGCCTTCAGGTCGACTTTCTCCGGTTCAGGTTCTGGCTGGTTAAGGGCGTCTTTGAGTTCCTCAAGTTCGTCCTCTTCCACTTCCGATTCTGATTCCGAAGCGTCTTCCGTCACTATCTTAGGTGGCTCCTCTGCAGGAGGTTGCGCTGGTTGAACAGGCGCGAACTTGACTCGTCGCGGAATCTCGACGACAACTCGGTCCTTCTTCCAGCTGGTACCAGGTCCTTTTTGAACTGGTACGTCCTTCGGCTGGTTAGGGACTTCTTGGGGACTGCTTCGTGTGCGTACAACGTTTTGGCTCTCCAGGTACTGGGATGTAGGTCCGAGTCCTCCTCTCATCGAGCCTAGTTGAAACCCTGTTGACCTCCGTTTCCCATCGCCGTCAAGAACACTACTTGACCGTCGTACGTGAAGTCATCCGGCGCGAAGTAGTCCTCTTCGTTGCCCATCGCGTTCTGCGCGCGAATGTTCTTGAGCTGTTCTTCCTTGAATCGACGAACGAACTCACTGGGCTTCACACCAGAGATGGCTTTACGTGGTATCGATTTCCCATTCTTCAGGAAGAACCACCGCACGTTTTCTGGTTTGAATATCCAGCCTTCTTGTTCGTCCTTCTTACGCTGCTCACAGGTCTCGATGAAGTGGGCTGGGTCTTCACAATAGAAACACCCATCGTTCATGAAACCTCGAGTCCCCTGGTTGCCGTGACCCATCTGCATGCCTGGTCCCGGTCGAACCATGTCTGGTATACGGCTGCTTTGAATCGCCATGTTGTACATCGGTTGTGGATAGTAAGCAGCCGATGGTTCGGCTGTATAAGCCTGTTGGCGTGATTCTCGTTGGTTCTGCAGCACCAACTCAAGCAGTTTCTGGACCATGTTGGGCGTCTCGTTGAGCCGCTTCTCTTGTGCATTGATGGTGTCCCTGAAGCTAGCCAACAAGTTGTTCATATCCTGTAGATCTTCGAGTTTGACTTTCGTCGTCCCCGGGGGTAGCAAACTGCGCCCGAACTCGCTTTCCTCGATTTCGGTCTTCACTCCGGCGTACTGAATACCAGAATTGAAGTAGGTGCTAGTAGCCACGACCACTTCATCGATCGTGAAGGTGATTTTCTCCGGAGGCGGTTGTGCTTGCAACGCCTTCGTGCGGAGGCCGGTGAAGACAGCGTCCCAGACGACTGGCTTCAAGCATCCTCGAATGTGTTCCACTGCCGCTTTCTCCGTGATGTCCTCATTCTTCACTAGGTACTTCAGGATATGGACGACTTCTCGCTGACATGCCATCCAGCGCGTCTTCGTACCAGCCTTTTCTTCCTTGTATTCAGATATAGCGTCTCGCAAATCATGAATAGAGTACTTGATATCGCCCGGACCCTTGCTATAGCTCGCGAGAACCGCCTTTCGGAACGCTTCCCACTCACCAGCGATGTACTCAGGCATCACGAACCATGCATCGCGATTATCTGCGCCGGCATACAGCGCAGCTAACTCGATTTTGGCCGCGTCATCCTCTATTTCATGGTTCGAGAACAACAACTCCATGTTTAAGAAGAAGTCGATGATACGACTCTTTTTGAAGACAGGCGCATTCTTGCTTTCTTGCTGGGGAATCCCCTTTTTCTTGATCAGGGTCTTCGTCTCGGGAGAGACGAACTTGTTCGGGTCTAACGTTCTCGGTGGCATGATGTCTGATAGTGTCACTGAACGTTCTTTGACTGGTGTTAACTGGGGTGAATCAGGTAGTGGTATACTCTCTGGTTCGGGTGAATTTGGCAGTGGTATTTCTCGCGGATCTTCGTTAAGGTCGGAGAAAAATTGACTGTCTGATTCGGGTTCTTCTTGCTTGATTTCGAAATCTAAGGTCGCGTTGTCTGAATCCGGAACTGGGGTCAAAGGACTTTCTGGTCGCTCTGATTCAGGTGGAGGAGACGGTGACTTTGGTTTCGCTTTCTTCTTGGGCTTTCTCTTGATTTCAATGTTCTTTCCAGCAAGTGCTTTGATGGCTCGCTCTTTGTCGGCTGGATAACCGTCTTTGAGTGATCCCGGAACGTGAGGTCTGGTTCTTAAAGTTCGCGCTGATGTACTTGGCGAACTTGGTGTAAACTGTTCGTCTTGAGAAGGTGTATATCGATCTGAATTTCGAGGCTTGGGTCTAGGTCTTCTAGCGTCCAGCCTGTGCTTTCAATTCGATGTCTTGTACTTGCGTTTGGAGATCGACAACAGCAACTGTACTGTGTTGTCAATGCTTAACCCCCCTCGCGGTGGGCTCCAAAATATGATGTGCAGTGTGATAAAGCGGCGTGTAATCACCACTATCTAACCAACAACAAATCTACTGGTGCTTGTGGTACGGAACGGTTGTCCTAATCGTGTGATCGGGGAACGGCTGGTTAAGGTAGCAGTGGACTGATACGTCCGTTTTGGTGCACGAATGCGGGTTGTTTTGGGGGGGTTGTAAGCGAAGAGGATCTACGCGAAACACCTAATCGAATAAAGACTCAAAGCCGAACAGAGCTCGCCAGGAAGACGGGGACGCGAAGGCCGGGACCGCTCAAGGGTAGGTGTTCTACAGTACTGGGGCGACCGAACGGACAACAGTGCACTGACTTGTTATCTGCGTTGATGCTAGCCTCGTGTACCAAACTTACTTCTCTACTTGGGTGTGACAGATCGTTCTTTTGAGCGTCGGTCAGATACCGTGGCCACAAGACGTTCTTCGGCTGCTTAACGTCGCACCAGTTCAGGCTAACTAGGCTTCACTTTCACAAGGCGGTTGTCTCTGGGGAGACGATTGCTTGCTACTTGGATCCGTGCGGTATCTCTGGGGAGAAGTCCGGGCTCACAGAAGTTAACTGGGTACTTGACGTCAAGGGACTGCGCACGATTCTTGTCTGCGGTTCTTGAGTATCTCGCCACTTAGGCGTCTTAGGAGACTTTGCTTTGCTTAGGTTCTTGGCTGCTTAAGGGTTTGGGTGGGCTTTCAAACGTGTTGAACTTCTTATTGGGCGCGAACCCGAGTCAGATTACTACAGAGGAATGCTTTGTGGGCTTTTCACTGCGGGGCACTAAACTACTGTACTCTACAGACGCGACGCTACTTATACACTCTACAGACTCACCCCGGTAAGCTACGTAACTACTCGACGGCTGGATACGGTCCGTACAAAACATGAGTCCCTACTCAGCCTGCACGGGCAAAGGTCACCAGACAGTTCCCGCCGGCGCATATGCCAGTTCCTCTACGTTCAGATGTTGCGTAGACCACCCATGGACTCCGAGAAGCAAGGCGCTGCGTGCTCAGATAGGCGTTCGCGTGTACTTTTACTTAACCGGGCGCTTACCGGCTTATCCAGCCTTTGCACCAAACTTGGGCGTGAGCCCATTCAATCGCGAGCTACCGCTAGTGCGCATGCACTGAGATAGTCCGTGAACTCGAATGGTGACGCGCTGAAGCGTTGGGCAACTTATCTAGATGGCTGATACCACATGTAGTACATGAGGCGGGTCTTCGAGTCATAATCCATATGGATCGCGCCTCGCTGCCAGTTTCACATCAATCAGACGCGTCGACCGATGAAGGTGATTCTCTTGAGATAACCGCGAATCATCCCCGTTCGGGGTTTTGACACTGGTTTATTGTTATACGACTTTTGTCACAATGAACAATGTACCGTCCGCTTTTGGTAATGAACTCCGGAGGTTGTGAACCCCGCTTCGACTCATTCAATGCTGAGGATCATGTTGCGGCTGGTAGAGCGTCGTCGGAAGCGACGGCTGTTCATCCTTGATTCGGATGTTGCTTGTGTGGCGCAGTTACGCGTACAAGGTGAAAGGACCTCCTCAGAGGGGACAACTGGGTTTATGATATTCAGCCCTGGCTACTGTCGTTCTTTGACTAATAGTTACATGCTTGGAGTTCTCTCCTTGCCCTAGAGAGCGTCTCCGTGATGACCTTTGTAGCGTATCCAGCCTTGCTTCCGCTTGGCTCTTAGTTGCATATGGCTGTCTAGAAATCGCAAAATTCTGGATTTCTGGCCATGTAATCTCAACATGCATATCAACGGTCCTTGATCATATCTTCGAAAGCGATCAGCGAGCACCGCAGACATCGGCATGGCTATCGTACCCAGACTTGCTAGAAGAACCAGGGCTGCAGAAATAAGCATTGTGGCGAAACACAAATCACAAAAGGAAGCACTCACACACCACGCCCAAGCGGTAGAGGAATATACCTCTGTGGTTGTTGAGGACGGTTGGAATACCCAAAGCTGGCCGGCACATTCCTGTGCGGGTATCCTCCCGGTTGAGCTGGACCTGTACTGTAAGGGGCCATTCCAGGCGAGGTAGGGGAAGGTGGAGCAAGGCTCGTCAATCGACTGGAAGCACCAGCACGAGAGCTATCCGGGCCCGCGTAAAGGCTCTCATCACTAGCACGAGAGTATCGGCCTCTGAAGAAGCTGTCCTTGCTGATGGGAGAGGGCTGGCCAGCGGAAAAGCTCTCATCGCTAGCGCCAGAGTATCGGCCTCTGGAGAAGCTGTCCTTGCTAATGGGAGAGGGCTGGCCAGCGGAGAAGCTCTCATCACTAGCGCCAGAGGATCGGCCACCATAGAAGCTGTCCTTGCTGATGGGAGAGGGCTGGCCAGCGGAGAAGCTCTCATCACTAGCGCGAGAGTATTGACCGCTGTCCCAGTCAGCGGGAGAGAACTGGCCAGCGTCATAGCTGTTCTGGCTAGTGGGAGAGGACTGGCCAGCGTGAGAGCTTTCCTGGCTGGTACTTCCAAAGCCATGTCCCCTGTAATATCCTGTGGAGAGTGTGTCAAAACTGATTTCTGAGCGGGGGCTGTAATTAGAATCCTCTGTTTCTTCATCTATAACTTCTGCTGCTTCCGCAGAGGCTTTCTTTTGACGGCAGGATCAGTTACAGGCTGAGATAAACTAGTTGAACCACTATCACTTACCTTATAAGCCAATGTCAGTTTTTTGATTTTGACATCGATCTCTTCCAGTTCCTTACGGACAAGTGTCTGTTGTTCCAGAAACTTGCTCTTGGTGAAGGTGGACAGGGCAGTCTTGACAACAGCAAACTTCTGGGATGTCAGTGGCTTGTCGAGGTCTTTCTTGATCCTAAAGCCAATCAGTAGGGTAAAGCGGCCAAGGAACATAGAAAGTTACTCGTCCGCTAGTTTTGTAAATGTAGTCTTTGTTGCGTCGTCGATGAACACGTCTTGGTTGATGCCAAGAATTACAAGATCCAGGGATGTACAAAGAGACTTGCGAAGCTCTTTGATCTTCTTTGCTGTAGTGAGAGACATAATCGGCAATGCTAACGAGAACAGAAAGAGTGCGGATGAGGATGGACAGAGTTTCCGGCATCCAATTTATAGTGGCCATTCCCAATCAAACCGAGCCAAGCATCTGACACAGCTGGGGGGGATTGAGAGTACAGTCAAATCTATGGTGCACCTCAACATGAGCCTCGGTTCCGATTCTCGAGATGTACACAGATGTGTGTATGTGCCAACCCAGGACTTTGCCGGGATCTGAGATTTGAGGCGTGAGATCTGCTGCCAGATTCGGACACACGATCAGGAACAACATCAAGGTTGAAAGGCCCTTCAGCTCGGCTTGAACTCGACGACCATCATTCCCCAGCAAACGCCGCAGTGTGGCGGAAACGGTGCACTCGGACAAGACTCACTCATGGACTTACGTGCTGAAAGAGATAGCGACAACGTTGAAGCTTTCTGGGTGTCTCACTATGACTTTCTGGTAGAGCGAGGTTATGGTCTTCCCTCGCATTACAGACCAGATTGGATGCCATTGCGAACCAAACACAAAACTCGAGTGGCAATCACACGACTGGGATCAGTGCCTCTCGAATTCGAAGACAAAGCATATCGATATATGGTGTGTAGCAAGCTGTATGTTGTCACCTCATAACTTACTCAAAACATGTAGCATCGTTGGGTGCGAGACGCTATACGAAGTCATGATCAAAGGAGAGTAACGATCAAAGCAATGCAACCAAATGAATCCCTTGCAATTCAGCATCTCAGCAGGCCAGAGTTGATCGGGCATCCAGAAAATCACACTGTCCCCTTACTGGATACATTCCCTGTTCCCAACAACACTGAAGGCAGATTTTTTGTAGTTATGCCTCTCTTATGTGATTTCAATGAGCCCCAGTTCCATTGTCGCAAGGAATTTGCCGAGGCATGTCGGCAAATCATTCAGGTGTGTTAGTACAGTGTTCTCTTCTATGAATGTAATTGGTGTTGTAGGGCCTTAAGTTCATGCATTCTCTGAACATCGCACATGGGTAGGTTTTAGCATGTCAATCACAATGTGTGGGCTCAAAATACTCAGAGATGCTTGTACCACCAACTTCCTGAGGGATCTGGATGAAGTCTGCCCCACGAGCACAAACAGTTCAAGATCGAGCTCCGTGACTTCTTCAAGGCTGACTGCTCCACGATGTCAGGCTAATGTTCCTATCAAGTACTACATCATCGACTACGAGCGCTCCAATTTATACCGGTGCAGCAAATCCGATGCACAAATGAAGCGCCGTGCCTATTGTCAAATCAAGACATCACCAGAGTGGAACAGCCCTGCTCCTCATAATCCATTCTACCTTGATGTATACAATGTGGGTGCCACATTCCTAGAAATATGCCAGGTAGGTACACATTTGCTAAGCCCTCAACAAAGCTGACACATGGCTCAACCATGTTTAGGAAGACAGTTACCATGGCTTGGACGAATTTGCCCCTCTGTTTATGGGGATGACTGCCTCAGAACCAACGGAGAGACCGAGTCTTGCCATGGTACTTGAGCGGCTCGAGACATTTGTCAATGGAAAAGATGACAATTGGCTGAATGTTTGTGTCTGGCAGACGGGAACCGAATGCCTTCGCTTCTCACCGCCTTCCGACTTGGGTGAACCGGCTGAGCCTGTTGAGCCGACCAGAAGAAAGTCCTTGAAGGCCATTTTTAAGTCAATTTTTTGATATAATGTACTATCACCGTATCTCTTGCTTTCATACTGCTTTCATTATGTGTACTTTACCCGGAAGTGCTTGTTCAAGACTATGTTTGTGCCTATATGTCGTCGATCGGCTCGCAAGGAGGGTCCCAAAGAGCTGCCACAGGATCAGGGTCTTTATCATTCACAGAATCAAAACTGGGGCCCAATGATGTTCTGGTTATGCAAGACATGTTTGTTTTTCACACGGGGAAGGCGCTGCATAGGATCGTTGTCGCAAAAGCAGGCAGTGATGACATGAGAAGAAGTCAGTGTCCGCTGAGCTCAGGTGGTCTCACGGCAACGCTGCAATTATGACTAGTGCAATGAGCCAGCTCAGCTATGACAGCCACAGCTGTCTTCAATCTGCGGCGTGCGTAAATGATATGAGAGCCTGGCTCCATACACGTCAAGTTGCATCCGAGGGCTGTGATAAGGTCCTTCGATGGCACGCTGTTGACACGCGTAGCGAACTAACGTGATTTGCCGACACGCATTTGGCTTCCACGCGTGAATTCTTGATCTGGAACGTCATGATAGCACGTTCCGAGACAGTCCGCTCTCCATCTGAGATCTGTGTAGCTTTTGGTTTCGGTGGATATCCTTTCGAGACCAACATTTTGGATATAGGCGTCACACACAAGTATAAAAACAATCAACAAGTGTGACGCAAGAATAGTCACAACTACATTGTCATGAGTAGTCCGACTGTTGAGTCAGGGTGTCGCGTTCACAGGTAGAGAACACTGATTGCTTCTACCCCTTGTAGACAGACACTGAGCTCCCAAGCGCTGAGAAATGACTCCCGAATGAATTGCGGAGGATGTCACCTCGAAAAGGAGACACGTGTAATAGTACCGAGACTTCGTCAGACCACCTTCCTTGCCCCAGATAGATATGTTTGCATGAACGGCGTGCTTCGTTCGGAGCGAAGTACAGCGCTTATCCAGCCCATGTTGAGCCACTAAGCCCCATTCGAATCTTTCTGTCCAACAAGCAAAGACCAACAAGTCATATCATACCCTGCTCTGCCCCCGACTGAATAGCGATCGTCGCAAACCAGCTCACTTGACAGCTATTTTCACATACAGCGGGCGACGTTGCGTCACAAAGGAAGGTGCGAGGGCTTCTACACGTTGTAGAAGCGCCTAGATTCCACATATCGCGTAATTTCGAACGTTGTGGGTCTTTGTTGGGGTGTCTATAACCAGGTGTGTGACTCCTGCTTTGGCCACACAGGCCATGTCATGATAATACACGGTCTATAGAAGCTCGCTGCACATGTATGCTGAGTCTCTATAGCTTCCGTGCAAGTGATGGACGTACTTTCGAGCCCGACAGTGTGGATATAAGCGCCACAATTCAGGACCAGGTCAGAAACGAGTCATAGTGTGAGAGGAAGGCCACCAAGAACCGTGCATCTCGGCATTGGATGCTCAGAGCAGGTGGCTCTGCAGCGCGTACAGCGCCATGACAGTCCCAGAATATCTTGGCAAGCGGATTCACAGGCTGGTCTTTTCGAAGAGAGATGCCAGACGGCAAACGTAACAGTCTGGGACAGGTAAAGACGCTCCACGTTGACACAATCTTAGGTAGCGTCAATAGCTTCGACTAGTGGAATGTCACTCAAGTCCGCTTAGCGAATGGGTCTGCTCCGGCTCAACAAATTCAACCGTTGATTTACTTGTATGTCTGAGACTCGCCGAGCGCGTGGAGAGAAGCTCCGAGATCTGAGCAAAAGGTCGGCGAAGCAGTGGCGCCATCAAAAACAGGAGGTAAAGCATCAAGGTCCCCGTTACTGAGTAGAGCAAGGATAGCGTCGTCGACGCGTTCATCGTCGTTGACCGTCAAGAGAGCATCGCCCGCGAGGTCACACCTTCCTCGTCTTATTGCACTGCTTCTTTTTCGCTGACATCTTCTTCCGGAGGTCCAGGCCAGGGGTATGATTAGATAGCAAGTAGATACACGAGGTGGACAGGATCTGAATCGCCTACAGCAAAGATGCCACGCGAAGCTCACATGTTGAGCTGATGCGGTTGATGGCCGACCGACCCAGAGCCGCGGACCTGCCGCTTTTGGGCTACCGACTACAATCGCGCACCGAGCGCGAATGTTCCTTCTCCATGTTATATCTTATGTTGTTGAGCAGCCATGAATACATATAATACAATATAAGATGACATTGATATACTACAAGAAAGGATTCTCGTTCTCATCTTGTGCAATAGTGGGAGTCTCGGTATCTGTCCGTGCAGTCTTTCGCTGCTGCTGCTGCTGCTTCCGTCGCGTGCTTGGCGTCCCGGGAGGCGAAGTGGCATGCCTTTTACGCCTGTTTAATTCTTCATCATCATTGCTACTTGCCTCCTCATCTTCATCCGTTTCATCAGGTCGATCCGACTCGGAATCCGCTGATTCGTCGGAGATCTTCAAACCCACCCGCTCCTGCACCGAGATCTCGAGATTCTGCGCAAACTCAGTTGCTACTTGACTTCCCCAAGCGGGATGTCGCTCATTGAGATGTCGGAGCATGTTATACTTCCAGTGAACCGCTTCGCATCCTTGAACAGGACATGCCAAAGGCACATTTGTGCATGGCTTTGTCTTGCTCACCGTAGCTGCCCGACAGACAATGAAGTCGTACAGTGCTAAGCATGAGGAGCTCGCTTTACCACCGGTTATGCCCAGAGTACAGCCACCCTCAGCCGTGGATGGACCTCCACAAAATCCGCATGGATATTCGGAGAAAGTCTGTGAACAGACAGTTAGCATACATACACTCGATAGAGTTAGACTTACCACTCTCTCTCGAAGAACCCAGTCTTTGACGCCAAGCTTTGCATGTGCGATATGCTTCCCCATATGATTCTGACGTTGCTTGCCCGGTACAGCGTGCTTACATATCCCACACGGTAGAGCTTGGTCGGCCTTGAGAGCAGGTGTCGTTATAGTTGCAGCATACTGTGATGCATTCACAGAATCATCTGAGGAGCGTGTAAGAATGCGTGCAGAGCTGAGACAAAGTTGGCATACCGTCGCTTTGATAAGGAAAGATGCATCTGACAACATGACCAAAGGTAGGAATGGAGCCACGAAGGTGGCTGTCATCATTCTCGACGCGGGCCCACAAATCCTCACGCCATTTGGTCATCGTGGCGTCGTCTAGCACCCAGGTATTGGTGAGGCTCGGCTTCACCTGCATAGCTACATCTTCTGGGAGCTCTACGACACTGCAGGGCGATTGAGATGGGATTGGAATGGCGAGTGCAGCTGGAACTCTGAACATGAGCTCTCCCTTCCGAGTAGAGTCCGACTGTCGTGGAGCAGATGACTGCTTCGCTTTGAGCTTCTCAAAGGAAACAAACTCGCCAGTCCATGCCCATGTAACAGTCTCGGCGTCGTCCGAAGTCTCCAGGAAGGGCACGAAATCAAGAAGCTGGCCAAAGAGCTCGTACGGCGCATCTGGAAGAACAAGCTCTGAACGTGGAGCACAGGAGATCGATGTCGAGGAAGTTCCCGAGGCGCTGAACTTGATCACGGTGGTCTGTGCTATGGCAAGTCCGACGTCGACACCATTGACACGGACAAGAGTAGCAAACAAGTGACCAAGTTTGAACTGCTCTTCAACAGGCAGTTCTTCGCCGTGCTTGAGTCCGCCTTTGCGATCCCATTTATCGCCACCAATAGAGAAGTAGCGAACACGAAGGAGACGGTCGTGAGTTTTAGCATAATCGAGATCCAGTGTTGGGTCAAAGACAGTGCGAAGGACTGTCTTCTTGTGTTGAACATGTGTGTCGTCAATCTTCATCCACATGTCATGCTCTTCAGCATCGTCTGAGTCACCATTCTCGAGATTCTCGGTGTCGATGATGCTATTGAGGTCAACAGAGAGTAGATCATCGGGATGATCAGAGCTTGGAGACGAAGAAGCCTCTTCCTCCTCGGTTGATGCATAAACATCGGCCAATGAACGATCAACCTCTTTAGACACGCCCGGATACTTCCCACCCTTGGGACGCATGAGATCGTGTTCCGGGCGTGACCACCGCTCATCCCAGTCAACAAAGACGCTATGATTATGAAGGATGGCATCGGCACGACGAACACCCTCACTCCAAGCATCATGAAGGGAACAATCACCCGCAACTAGCTTCCCCTTCCAATGTCCCGGAGTAATGTGATCAACATCGCGGCTACGAATAAGCTTCAAGCGCTCCGGTTTACGCTCCCAGTCGGGGTGACGATTGTAGATATCATCGAGGTTGAGTGCAGATCGGCACCGAGCTTCCATCTCTGAAATATCGACGTTGGGTGAATGTCCACCAATCATTCGTACTCGTCCGAAGAGCGTCTCAAGAACGTCGTCACCAAGAAGACAGAGAAAGACCCTGAGTCTAGGGTTGAAGAGCTGAGTTCTGGCGACTTGGAAGGCGGCGTTCTTCACAAGACACTGAACGTCGCCATAGAGTTGATTAGACAGGAAGGAGGAATCGTGTTTGATGAACAGAGCACAGGAGATGTGCGCAAACTTTGATAGTCTAGTGATCTGTTCGGATAGCGATAGCGATGGATTGATGAAGGGCTCGAGAAGTGCCTCAAGTGCCTCGCCAAGGAGGCAGAGGGCATCATGAACCACCTCTTCGGAGGGATCGAGACCAGATTTATCGATATTGCGAAGCTCAGCGACACGGGTAAGAAGCATCACGGCACGCGGAACGTTTTGTGGATCCTTTGGATTTAAGAGCGCATGTATGCTCTGGTCGGACCAGTCGTGGTCGGTGAGACGCTCGAGCCACTGCGAGATCAGAATCTTGTTGATGCAGACATCGTTAACGACGATGCCTTCTTTTGAGCACAAAAGAGTACAGAGTCCTGTAGACTGTGAGTATCAAAGAAGACGATGTGCTGAGAAGGATATGAGCTCACGCTTGAAGATGTGCTTGTAGTCAAAGTCCATCGTGAGGTGGTCCTCACCAGTGTGCAGGTTCAAGCCACGAAGACCGCTTATGAACGGAAAGAGGGGATCACCGGATGTTACCTCTTTGTGCATGCACAAGAGATACAACGCCGCCCGACGTGTTGCATCTCCATCCGATGATATTGCCCACATTGGACCATTGAGAGCTTCTCCGTATGGTGAGCGCTTCCATGCTGCCAGTACTATCCGGATAAGGCGCACAGAGTCCTGCCAGGTTCCGTGTTTGCAGGTTGGAGAAAGGAGCACCGGTTTAGCACCATAGTTCGTCGCAGCATGACGAGCCACAGCAATGACAGTGTACTCTTTCCCAATGTGAACCTTCCCTTCCTTCACAGCTGATGCCGCTGCCTGCACATTTGTCAAATCCGAGCCCATCTTGATCGAGGCAAGTTTGTGAACATGCTCGCGGCAGAATCCTCCCATTTCGTCCGTGCTTGATAGATAACAGAGACGACCATCCCCGGCAATCTCGTCGATGGGAAGCGAGTGTGGTACACGTTCCCTAGGCCCATCTGACGCCTCCGCGCCACACGCAGAAACAGCCTCGATGTTTTTCATGATGTCCGTCACCCGAACATCGTTTGCAGTCACCTTCAGGGCAAACTTGCGTCGTCCGGCTCGAATGGTTCTGAGCGAAGGTAGAGCCGTAGGAGCGTGATTCAATGCATAGACTGCGCCAGCACCACCGAGCTCGTAGATAAGCGTGGAGAGGTCGCGGTCCTGCTGCGTGTAATTATACGCGTGATATTTGCCATTGAGAGCATCTCGAGTGCGGTCAAGAAGGCCACCGATTCCGAATCCTTCTTTGTAGGCCGTCGCGACAAGTCGGTGAAGGCCAGGAATGTCGTGTTCTGCAATGAGGTCTACGAGTTGTCTATACTTGAAAAGACGCGCTCGAGTGGAGGTAATGGTCCATTTTGCATTCAAGCTCTGCAGTCAAAAGTCAGCGGAGGCACAAAGTCAACGAGTGGATTGCTTACCTTCAGCAGTAAGACCTTATTGATCTTACGAAACTTTTCTCGGTCGGCGAGGAGTGCAGCTTGGGGACGAGAGGCCACGGAAACCTTGGATCCCATCCGGGAAGCTCTGTTCTTGACAACGTCGATGTCCGCTGTAGTGTGTTCACAAGATGGACATGGCCCGCCACTTGTTGAAGCAACCTGCTTGCACCGGTCGGATACCACCGTGATAGCAGTCGAATCGGGTCCAAGATGGAGCAGACTGTATCCGGGGGACTTCCGGTGGGATTCATCGTGGATGGAGAACGGATATGTCGTGTAGAATGGTCCCACATTCCAGTCCAGTCGGAGGCCAGGACACGTTGAGGGAGGTGGTGGTGATACATTATGTTGAGTAGAGGGATGAGGAGTTGAAGAAGGCACAAAAGGGGATTGAGAAGAAACAGAATATCGGTGGGTATAAGTGGTATATTGTGTGGGCTGCCCATAGACTACAGGTCGTGCTGGAGTGCCAGCCCAGTATGGTACACTAGTATTTACAAAGCGGAAATCATGGGGATACGACACGGTGGCAGGAAGCTGGGCTGTGATGTGATGTGTTCGGCGACAACGCGGCAGGAGCGCGCAGACGGGATCGTGACGATTGAGCTGTTGTTGTGGATGGATGGAGACGGTTGATAAAGACAGACACGCCGCACGCGACGAAAATGAGTCACCCATCCGACCGCCTGGGTCACCGGCCATCAACGGCATCACGTTCAAATTGACGCTCGCGTGGCATTCATCCATGTTTCCGATTTTGATCCTGTCCACCTCTTGAGTAGATAGATAATACGGATGACATAGCCGGCAATCAAATCCTGCACGTGTGTGCGCGCCGTCCCGCCCAGTGTCCATAAGTGGGTTAGTGGCTCTTACCTCAACTAACGACAGGCTGGTCTTCTTTCCCCAATTGCGCGGCCGGTCTGTACGGGTGAGATGCGGTGTTGCTCCTCTCCCGCATGGACTTAGACGTCTCAGTGTGTCTTTGACAGGTTTTGCTGCAAGAAAGGCCTATACCGATGTTTCTTCAGGTCATTGATGTCGTATTGGAGGTACAAACTCAGTGCAACCGATGAGAACGTCGATAACATCTCAAACTAGCTCCAGTCGGTGGGTTCTTTGGCTTGGAAGTATCAAGCCAAGAGCTCAGTTCAGGCAACAAATGTCAATTTTGGTAACATTGCTCAGTACAGCTGACGACGATGACGGAACAAGCGGGAATACATCGGTAACTAGTGAGTTTTCAACTCTAGGAGAAGAGACATTTGACATTTCGCAATGCGGGCATGGCTATCTTGGACAGGTCTGTGTGGCGCACATGTTCATAATGGCATCGTAACGCGGGACGACACACTTCGACGGGACGGAATCGGATTCCTTACTATGAAGGGTGACGCCTGCTCTCAAGAAGTACAGGACTGCTTGACGGAGGTACACATACGTTCGTGTCATGTTAGCAAAGAACAGAGACGTGTTCCTTTATTGAATCAGACTAATTGTCTTGATATTGGAGACTGATCATTCCTCTTCTCAACCACCAAGGTATCATGGACCTACAGCAACTTCTGAATCCCGCAGAGACTCCCGCAGATTATGTTGCGCCACAGTTGCCCAACCTGCCTTCCTTTGCATCTGCTTCTGCTCTTGTCAATATAGCGCCTGTCATTTCGGATCTCTTCAAGTACTCAACCACCTCGGGCCATCTCCTTGCACCGTCTCATGTCTCAGATGCGTTGACTACTTTATTGCGCTCCTTGAACCTTTCACCGTCTTCTGTGAATTCTACTGCTATGCCTAGCACCATCTCTTCTACACCGCCGTCCTTGCATCCTGATGTGTACCGTTGTCATAGTCTTGCATCGTCTCCTCCGGCAGAGATTCACCGCAGTGTCTATGTTAACCGGAAGACAACACTGGCTTGCTACTATACTTTCGAGGATCCAAAGGTCTACTTTGAGTACCCAGAGACGTGTCCAAAGACGCCAATAGGCTACCGCTTCCGCATCGATGTGGCAGACTGGCGTTCACCTCTTGAGAACTTTGCGTATTCTTGGGGGTCTCCGATGGGCCAGACCAAGAATGCCTCTCATCCTCTGCTTTGTGATGCGTCCGGAAACATGGTGCCATGCCTCGAGAGTCACGGAACTTGTATGTATGCATAGCTCTTTTCCATTCTGTTTCTGATTATAGCTAGGTCAAGGCGTGAAAGCGTGTCCGTATGGCGACCTTGCCAGTCTCCGTACACCACACCAATTTGCGTCGCGTCAGGACATCTCAAGCCGGCTTGCTACTGAGCGCGAGCTTCGGTTGGAAAATGCGTGTCCATCTGTTGACATCTTCACACAAACAGCCGCATTCATTACCGGTATACGAAAGGCTGGGTGCCATGCACACAAGCGGGAAGAGACTCTTGTTAGTGATGCCGAGTTACAGGACTATGAGACGCGTCGAGGGTATCAGCAGATCCTGAGAAATGGCTTCAAGGATAAGATTGATCGATGTGAAGGCCGAATTCTTCTTGACTACGACTCTGAGGACCGGCCATTTCTTCGGTAAGTAGTAGCTCATCTAGTAGGCCTTGTATTGATCAGTGTTTCTAGATGCGAGCACTTTGACTCCAAGACTAGTCGCGACCACTACTTCCAACGTGTCGATGAAGGTCATTTTGACATCGACTACCTTGAAGCCGTCTTCACCGACGACATAGTCGAGACTGCTCGCATTGAGGAGATGGCTGCTGAGCTCGACTGTGGACCTCTAGAGATAGGCACGAGCTATTAACGGATCAGATCCTTGATTTTTTGAGAGAGTATCCTCACCATAAGTTAATGATTCATGATCCTTATATTGATTCGAATCATTAGAATAATTTGATTCACGGATCGAATCATTTAACGGATCGAATCACTAATGATCCTATATTTTTGATATATTCATACTAATACATAGTATAATACTAGTATATTCACTTATATTTAGGTATTATGAGGCATAATAATGATCACACTATCTAATTTAAAGTGAGATATTCATGATTACTGTGATATACAAGAAATCAGTAATGATCCTTTAATGATTTATTCACAAATTTAATGATTCGTGATCCTTTCAATGATCTGAACAGATCGAATCTTTGATTGATTAGGGATTTGATTCATGAATCAATATAGCGGATCGAATCTAGGATGATTCTAAGTTGGAATAGCTCATGCCTATCTCTATGGACCTCTGGTCGAATGCAAGACTGTAACAAACGTTTCCTCACGACGCAAATACTGTGGTATGTATTTCCGCTAACTTGTACTACACCGTCTTATCTCACCCTCAGCCTTTGACCATCGTGACGAAGATGGCGTACTACATCAGCCTCTCATGACACGCCTCAAGTGCCAGGTCAAGTACCGCCAGTACGAGCCTTTGGAGGAATACCGCTCAGCCTGTCCGTACATCTTCATATCCTTCTCTGGTGAACACGCGCACCCAGTTCCGATTCCCACAACCACCCCACCCCGACTGCGCGCCGATATCTTTGAGATGTTCTCCCAGATGGGCGAGGATTTACCCGACTTGACAGCGCGTCGCTTTCTCCGCCATACCGTTGTACAGTCTTATGTTCGTCGATGGTTTCCCAACCAACCTCTGGCAACCTTGGCGGACATCCACCCTTCCCTAGCAAACCGTGCTCACCTCAATATGTATATTCGTCAAGGCAAGTTCATAGTATATCCGCACGGAACAGGCTGGAATGGTGAGTCCGCTCTACTTCGTTGTTCACATGCTTATCTTCTCCAGGTGCACTTCACTTGTACCGTATCGCCGTCGAACAGTACCCCGTTGAAGCCCGATACATCCGCACCATCACTCAGATTGATGTTGACACGCTGGCTATCTATCCTGAAGACGATCAGGTTGACGCCCTCGACTCAAGTAATGTTCTGAAGGTCATTGTTTGCATGACTCCGGAAGGAGCTACTCGCTTCAGAGCAGCGCGCTATCTTCAGTGCGACATTTCCTACAAGCGTATTGTTGGCTATCGTGAGTTTGCCATCGGAGCCTGGGATCGTGATGCACACATCAGTGAGTACAGTCATTGTTTCCCCTAGCTTTAGCTTGAATACCTCGTAGGCCTAGTATTCTGCCGCGTCTTTGTGAACCGCGAGACGGCAGCCGCTCATCAACTTATATTCCAAGAGATCGATAAGCTGCTTTTGGAGGACACGGGCGACGTATTGCAGTGGCGCCACCTTGACGCACCTTCTCTGGATGATTACGGAGACGACACCATTCTCCAGTTGACAGGTGATCAAGGCGGAGGTCAGGCAAAGGGTAATTGTTGTCTGTCTGACGCCAATTCTAGTCTAACACATGTTCTAGGTCTAGGCTTACACCTTCAAGCTCGAGCTCAGCTGCAGAAATATCAGAACAAGTACGACCTTCATGAGCCTGGTCGACTGGTAGCATCGCTCAGCGTGTACGAACATCTACGGCGTATCTTTCGGCTATGTGGAATCCATTATCAACGCAAGATCCGCGAGGGCCCGTTTCCCAAGGAGGTCAAGGCACTTATGTACAGCTTGGCTGGCGTTCACAAAGCCAGCTTTGACTGGGACGCAACGATTGGAAAGATTCAGGAACTTGGCGGTAAAGCTGGACGTGGTACGTGGCGTCTTTTATCTATGACGGTGTAGTTGATTGTTATGTAGATTGGGTCACAAACAAGGTTCAGAGTCACTTTGCTTTCGAGGGAATCTGCTGGGAGAAGAGCCTGATTCCCTTTGTTATCTGGCTTTCCGGAGATCGCAATGACAATGTCATTGAGATCAGTCACTTTGACGTGAACATCGAGGGGCGCCACTGTACTCTTGTTGGGGGCATTGAGCGCGGTGAACGCTATGACTGCATGAAGCTGGCCTCGTTCCGGGTGCGTACTTTCTACTACGTGCAACTTCAACTGACATATCTTTCAGTCCGTCGAGTTGTACAATATTCGGCCTTCTTACAAGACCGGCCACCCGTCTGAGAATATGACGCGAGGTGTACGCCGACACCGTGAGTCTACAATTGTATTTGATTGTTCATTCTCAAGTTTCAATCAGAGCTTCAACGTTCGAACCAAATGCGCACCGAAGATCAGAAAATCGAGACATATAATCGAAAGTATGAAGAGGCAGAACAGAAATGGGAGAAGGCCCGGAATTCATTTGACGAGCGCTCAAGACAACTTACCGAACTCCGTGCTCGAGATCCAGAAGCTGCTGGCCTCGATCAGGCGCAGGCGAGATATGAGAAGTCGGCAACAGCTATGAGGAAGGCCGCAGATGCATGGCTTGCTTTGGATGACACGGCGTCCTCATTACCGTTAGGCTCTGCAACTGTTAGAGCACTTCGTATAGACCGTAATTAAATCAATAACATTGGTACCAAGATATTGTACAATACATGTCAGTCTACAAGATTAAGGATCTCACTAAGTTTCGGTAACAAAGCTAGACCTAGCTTCCACCGACCCGCCTTCTTTGCCTGCATCTCCGCGTACTCTGCCTTGCTGGCGCTTTTGACCTGCGCCTCCGTCCGAAAGCCGTTGTCAACCCAACGGGCTATTCCGCCTGGCAAGAACTGGGTGATGGACATACGCACTTCGTCGTCGGCGACGGGGTCGTTGGAGTGAGTGATGGTGGCGGAGGGAATGGCGACGGTGCATCCGTGTGGAAATTCAAGATAGACACCAAGCTCCCAAAGGATGATGAAGCCGCCCTTCTTCGAGTTGTGGTTGCTCAAGGCCGTGATGGCACACCAGAAGAACGCGAGGTTCATGACGTCCTTATGCTTCCACGACCAGACATTCGAACCGAGGTTGAACGCGACGGTGGGGTAAATTGAGCGCGATACGAGAGGTGTAATTCCTAAGTGATCAAACATTGCCTTGACACGATCGCGAGCATAGGCATAGAGGCGGGGGGCCCAGACGCGTAGTCCGCCTATGCAAGTTATATCAGATTAGAAACATGTACCGATTTGCAACCCACCTGACTGAAATCCAAGAATGCGTCGTATATCTTTGTCCTCGAGAAGCTCTTCCATCAAAGGGGCAAGTTTGCCGTTGTCGAGACGCGCGGCGTGTAGCTGGCCTTGTCCGTATGCATAGCCGACATTGACAGCGGGAAAGGGACCTCGTTTGTGTTGAGTCTGTTTTGGTTTGAACTGTGCGCGGCCAGCGACATCCTGCATCTTGGCTAAGGCCCTCGAGGTGGACACACTATAAGTTATATCGTCGGGCTGACCAAATCGAACGGCAGCCAGAACGCCGTTCCTGTCGACTATTGCGGTAGGATTACTGGAGGGTGAAAGTCAGTCAGAATACACTCAGAACGGTCTATGCACCCACCCTCCATTGGGCCCGTTGCACCAAATTGCCCGCAACCCCATAGCATCCAGGTCCTCTGCGGTGTAGGCCACCGTCCGATCCTTGTATTTGGAGGAGAAGGCCGTGTACGCGCCCTTCTTGACGCGCAGTTCAGCCAGGTCGACATCAACGGTGACGGGCTCGTCCATGAGGCGAGCAACTTCCTCAACGGCGTGAGCATCGGCCTCCGCAGTCCAGAACCTACTATCCTTGGCAGCGAGCTTCCGACGCTTGCGACTCAGTCCTTTCGTGCCGCCCTTCGCGTCGCGTTCTTCGCGTTCGGCATCATCGTGAGGGTCGGGGGCATTGGGGTCCGGCGACGGGCCATCCGATTCTGGGATGATGTCAATGTCGTCGAGCTGGGTAGGCGGCGGGATGCCGTCGTCGGGGTATGGGAGGCGGACGTCGTGCCCCGGAAGCTGGTCGACGTCGACACGGTTTTCCAGTTCGATGGCGGCTTGGAGGAGGGGTGAGAGGTCCACGTCGACCTGAACAGACTCGACGACGCGGTCCGCCGCGTAGTATTTGCCAGGATCGCTGTAGATGCGCCCACTGCGCGTCTAACAGAGGTCAGCGACGGCCGAAACAGCCAAACCAAAGACGCACCTTCAGCAGGTGCATGGTGTTGAGCTCGATGGCGCGAGAGGATCGTGAAAAAGGCGGAGAGAAGTCTCCCAGACCACAGCCCAGGACTATCAGCAGTCAGCACCGCGTCCTCACCTGGGATGGCGCGTGCGTACGGCTCGTGCGTCTGGTCAAGGGCGTCGTCAGGGTTCTGCAAGGTGCAGGTAATAGGAAACGTACCTTCGAGCCCCCGTTCCCAAATATATAGCGGTCCCGAGTCTAGTCAACGAACCACTTCCAAACAAACAGCGCGTCGCGCTCGTGATGTTGGCAAAGAGAGGGTACACGCGGCAGGGGAACGAAGAGTCTCGAACAACGGAGTTCGCCGAGGCGAACCACGAGACATAACGTCAGGTATGTTTTCCCATCAAAAATCGGCTCTCATCGTCACTACACATTTGCAGAACTACTCGTCCACCGGCCATCCTGGTGGCTGCAATGTCTGAGCCTGCAGTTCTGGCGAGATGCAGTAAAGGGCATTGTCAACGTGAGTTTTCTCATTCTGATGGGATCCAATCCTCGGTCTGCAACAGGCTTGCAGCCATGACGGCGACAACGACGACCGCATGCGTCGACGAGCTCTGCGACTTCTACGACCCCGTTCTCGCCAGTTTGGCCGGAGCTGAAGCAACGGTACTCCAGCCCACAGCACAAGTCATTTCTGCAGTCCGGCTCCAAGGGGAATGTTTACTTCCACGGTTGCTTACTCTGGCTCGTCGCGCTCGCCGTCGCCCACACTTCCACACCCGCATACTTAGCAGCAACATCCTAGCGTTTACTTTTCAAGATGGGGCGTGGACGATGCGACTGCGCGACTAGACATCCGCTCCGAGCAAGGCGTGGCAGAATGGTACCCGCCGAGAGACGACGTGAACAGCCCGAGCCTCTATATCCCCAGTGCGCCAGTATAGTCCTGTCTCAATCTCGCTGATGTTCATGCAACGTTCCAGTCATGGCCGTTGTCACCTACGTCTCGGTCGCGGAATTCCATTGCGGATTACAAGAACGGTTTCATCCCAAACTGCTCGGCGAGCTAGCGGCGGCTTCCTTTGCCGTCGTCTTGGTCGATTTTGGTACGTCTACCTCGGCTGCTATTTCCTCAACATACAGGGATCAAGCCAAGCTCTTGAAATCATTGCTTATTTGGAGTACAAATTCGTTGGGTAAGAACTCATCCCCACGCATATCCGGTCTCTGAGCTCAGGGCAGCGTCATCTCAATTATCATGGCCGGCTTCCCTCTTGGTCGTACGCTCTGGTTGCTTGTATTCTTCTATTTCTTCCTAGTAAATGCTTTCTTTCTGTTGTAACAGTTGCGGATACCAATACAATTTCCCTTCACGCGTCCAGGCATAGCACGCGGTTCTCGGTCCACGTACATCTTGAGCCTTCATACAGCCCGCTCCAAGCGTATCCTCTAAGTCGCTCGTCGGTACTGTGTAAGGCTGCTGGCGGTGGGCGCTGGTGGACAAGCCGCACGTCGTCACTATTGGACGCATCCAAACAACTAAGCACTTGTATTTGGTATAATTGAGACTACGTATTCTAGCATTCTATTAGGCAGTAAATCAGAGCAGATGGTCATTTGATTACAGAACTATCAAGCACAAATCAGCGGAGGTTTCAAGCAGTGAGCCAAGGTCTAATGAAGTAAAGTCTGCACAGAATCAGTGAAAGGACGCCAACAAGGTTAACAAAATACTTACCGCCTCTCCGGGGCCAGGATCGACGCACTTTCCGTAGGCGTCGAGGTGAGCGAGGTGGGCCAGGAAAGTGCGAACGAATTGGCACGATGTGCACTGTTGATGAGCAGTGCTTATGAGAACCCACACGTCCTCGGGAACGCCGACATGGCTGTTCCAGAGAGTCCATGCCACCGTTACGGCGTCCTCAGGATGCTCAACAGACATCGCCCTACTCTTCTCGACGGCTCGGGGAAAGGTCCTCGGGTGATAGCGCGGCGCAGCGGCTGGAACCTCTTGCGCTTTAACTGGGAGGAGAATGCTTAAATATAAGCAGTTGGGATATATCGTTGAGGACTTATCGGTGGGCAAAGCTTCAGCATTTCCACAGCGCGCTCCAGGCCCCAAGTTCGCATCTCTGATGAGATGATCTTCGTAGCCTTGAGGTGAGAAGAGGCGCAAGCACTCCTCGCACTCCATCGCCGCATCCGTTAGCTCAGTCCATGTTCGGATGGTAGCGCCGTCTGTCGAAGTCCAGGCACGGATGCCAGTCTGGACAGAGCTGTTCGAGTTGTAGGACTTCCACTCGTCGGCGGTATGGAGGCCATAAGGAGCGAGCAACGGGCAGTCGTTCCCTGGGAAGGCAGGATGAAGGGAGACGTTGTCTAGGTCCATGTTAATCATTAGTACTGTTAGCATCAAGTTGAAAAGTTGCATACCTAGGTACACCCCTTTGGTATATCGGTGAATCACACGCGGAACAAGACCTTCGTCATCTATGAGGAGCGTCAATGGTGAAACAGAACGTAAAGACCAAAACTTACATCCATAGTACATACCAGCCTTGAGCTGATGCTCCGAAAGGAACCGGAGGCCCTTCATCCAAGGTCCTTGGGGGAATACCTCGGGAATACGATCTTCTTGCGTGGCAGCATACGCGCTACGAGTTGACGAGGCGCTGGATGCAGATGTCGCTGAGAACAACGAGGACTGAGACAAAGATGTCTGCACAGATGTCGGAGTCGAACCACACAACGACGACGTCTGAGACGACGACGGAGACAATCCAGACGATGAGGGGCCCCGGAAAGATGATGAAGACGGGCCAGAGGAGGACGGGGCTTTGCTTGAAGGCGTGAAAGGGGCCGGAGCACGATCCTCCTCGTCCTCCCGGTCGTCCTCCTCGGAATACTCGTTGACGTCCTCATCACGGAGGTCCTTGGGGGTAAAGCGCGTAGCTGGTCCAATCCGGACTGGGCATTTGGTGAGTACGAAGTACCAATTTGAGAGAAGAAAACTTACTGTAAAACTGGCACTCGTGATTGACAGCGGTCAGAACGTTGCAGGGTGCGCCTTCGATGGTGCGGTTGGTGAAAACACTCATACGACAATCGTCGAGATCGTTCTCGGGAACGTAGGCGTGAGCACAAAACATCGGATGCTTGATCCTGCTCATGATGCGGTTGGCGCCAATGTACCGGGCGCTGCGGTTGTGGAAAGCCGTATAAGGTCTAAAAGTATATCAGTCACGACCATACATGAATCGAGAGAGGGCTGGCAACTTACCGGTCAATCTCATCGAACCACATAACCTTGGGATCGCGGTTAAAGGTACCTAGTTTGTTGACGCTTTCGAGTTGGCGACAGCAGTCGCGAAGAAGAGCCGCAACGTCGGCATCGGGCTCAAGAATGTGCGCCGCGTTCAATGGAGGAAGTGTGGCGCTGGCCGATGCAGAAGCATACGGGGACCGAGAGTGCAGTGGCGACCGACGCACATCGAAGATGCGCATAGCACGGCGAGACGGCCCAGAGAACGAATCAGATGTATAGTCGTATGACCAGTAGCCCATGGTAACGAGGTGAGGAGGGAACTTGGAGAGATATTCTGGCAAGTCCACTCCCTTTATTGCTGAGACTCGTATGCGCCAGATTGTCTCGGCCAAAGGAAAGCCGGTTTTGCGTCTTCGTTGTTAGTTTTTCTTGCTGTACAGCTACCTGACGCGATACAGCGCAAAAAGGGCCTGAGCTTCGCTCCTCTGACATTGTCCAGCGCGAATCATAACGGCGATGCATCTCAGGGTCCCAGATCGATGCACCGGAAGAGGAAGGAGGCGCGCTTGCCCATTTCAGTCAGCGCAGGCGGCAATTCCGCCAACGTCGGCACCGGCTATCATGCGCAGGGGCGGACCGATACCGACATTTGCCGGTCCCTGGTCGCTCTCGGCTCCCGCCTAGATACGGAACCTGGACCTTGCGAAGACAGTTCTGACAGCGAAGAGGAAGCACCGGAATAAGACGAAGATACTGACCCCTCATCGCCCGCGCCGGTCCGAGTCGGCCGATCATCACTGGGTTGTTTTCCGACCCCATCATGTCCTCCAACGATCCTCAGCCAATATTGGCAGGCCCGTCTGTCCCTTCTAAGTTCTCGGATTCCTCCACCGCTCCTCCTCAGGATCATCTACTCTTCGGCCAGACCTTGACGCCACTTTTCTCTCTTACCAGGCATTTGGGCGCGGCGGCAGTAGCTTCGCGACCGTCATCGACGAGCTCGACCCAAGGCTGGGCAGCGCAGCAATCCAAAAAAGCCAAAGGATGTCATCATCGTGCGGGACGCCGAGGCGATCTATGCGTGTAGCCCATCATACACACCAAGTTGAGGAACGTCGACGTCTCGCGTCTGGATTATCTCGTCAAGACAGAGTTCCGGTCCCTGTCGAGCTCGAACTCAGATGAACTCCCTTTAACTCTGGAAACAGCGAGCAGGTTGTGCTGGCAGGCGGGGTATCGCGAGTACGCCTCGCATTTGGCGAAGAAGTGTACATGCCATAAGGATTGCTTGCGGATACAGATAGAACATGTCCATGGGCATCCGTTGGTCTTCCTGCGCATTTCTGCGGCTGGGGCCTGATGCGGTGTGTACATTCACCTCTCTCATTCGTTGAACTCCCAAGCTTATGATCGTTTGTTGTAGACTGAAAGCAATGGGGCCCGGCATGGCCGTGCGATGTTGGCTGCTTATCGATCCGTGTACGGTCAACCCACTCTCCTGGAATTTGAGCTCAATCCCTGAGAGCTGTCCTCTCGCGCTGCGCCGCCTTCTGCTATGTACCCGTCGTATTTCGCGCTCGGCATGAACTCTATCTTCTTCGATGGGGTGTGCACAGGAGGCGTGTCTGTCGCACAAGACCCGGAAACATCTCGTCCATTCATCCCACCACCTCCACCGCCCAAGAACCACAAGCCCGTCGAACGCCTTTCGCTGAGGCTGTACTTTGTTCAAATGGACCAGATGGTGTTGCTGGAGACGGTCGCGCCGCAGATGGGGGCAGATCGTCAAGCATGGATACTCAAGTTCGTTGGTAGAGCCACCCCAGGAGCCGCCGCTGGATGAGAAGGCGGACAGGGAGGACCAGGTGGCGGTGTTGAATACGCTGTTGGAGTTGCATCTCACGCCGGGGCCTGGGAGGGAGGCGGCAAGGGCTATGCGGGTGCTGCAGAGCGAGAGCATACCCTACGACCCGACGCATGTGCTCTGCGCGCCAGTACACGGAGGGTTCGGCCTTGTCTGTGAGAGCGGATGTGAATGTACGAGGATGTTCTCAGGGTTCGGATGGCCAAAAACAAGAAAGGCGACGGGGACGCATCGAAGGAGGTGATGAAGCATTTGAAAGCGTACGGTGCGGCACATTCGCACCTCTATCCTTTGGTGTTGAGGTTCTTGACGTCTTCGCCGGAGCGGCATCAGGAGGATGTGAGGGAGGTGTCGGATATCATTAACAGGGAGAACATCATGCCGCCGCTGGGGGTGATGCAGATGTTGAGCCGGAATGTTGTGGCGAGCGTGGGGCTGGTGAGGGATTGGATGCTGACGCAGATCAAGGAGGCAAGGGAGGAGATCCAGGCTGTATGTATCCCCTCCCTGTTCTTGTCTGCGGGTGGGCTAACGAGATGTCTTGTAGGACAATGAATGGACGAGCTCGTATCGGATGGAGACAGCGTCCAAGCTGCGTCAAGTTGAGGAGCTATCTGATGCCGATAGTTGAGAGATCTGAGAGATCGTGCTAAGTCGTGAGAGAGGTTGGCATCAACACTGGGAGGACAGTAGCTACACCGTCGCCCAGTCAGTCGATCACGCCCTTTGCCACGGTGATTACCTTGGCGCACCAAATGTATTCCTTCGTGTTTTCGGGGTAGATCTGTGTGGTTCGGGGGCCGAAGAATTGGGTTGGAGCTGTGCAAAAGAACTTGTCACGGTTGTGTGTTGGCGAGGGTTGTTGCGAGGCGACCAGCAATTCTGGAGGAAGACATCCTTGTAAGCAACTCACAGAGGAAGCAACCCGTATTTGAAGAGCAAAAGCTTCTATTCATGAAGCCCAGGCCAATTGACACCAGTCTCTAATCAGTCTCGTCTCGCCCCAGACATGGATGCCGTCCCGAGTCTTATCGATCCTGTAGCCAGTCTACAGCATCAGGACTGCATGATATCGAAGGCTGTTTTGGAAAATGTATCATCAACACATCAGACCCGTTCTAGATCTTTGATACAAACGGACAATAGATTGGATACAGAAGATAGTCTTGCCATGGGAGTGCAGACTTCGGGGATCATCATTGTTCGTCACCGCTGTCTCCACTGCCCGACCCGCTATCTCCACTGCCCGACCCGCTATGCTCGCCTTCCGAGTCTTCATCGACAGAGTCCATATAATGCGAGTCCAGCTTTTGCTCAATGAATACCGCCAGGACCTCTGCACCTACGCCAGAGTGCCACTTCGGATCTTGCAGATCAGCGCAGTCATCTACAAGCTCGTCATGCAAGTCCAAAGGATGAGCGCTTTGGTCGTAATAGATATCGCCACCGTAGAAATGAAATTGAAGAGTCCATTTGAAATGTAGCCGCCAGTACATGTGTGCCGCGGATTGGCGTGGAAGGTGGGATGGGAGCGATGGTGCGCTCGGGGCTTTCATAGGGAGGTCTACAAAAGTGACGATGCGCCCGTTGTCCTACAAAGTTGTCTCAGCATATTACATGCAACAGAGGGTGACAGTACCTCTATGTCGATACTGAACATATTCTCCATGTAAGGCTCAATTAGTGTGTTACAGAGAGTAACTGCATTTTCGACAATTTTGTAAGCCTCGTGAAACTCCGGTTTGCCGAGGTCTCTCGCTTGGTAGGACTGACAAGAGATCTTGGCTTACGGCGTGACTGGAAACCGGCACATACCTCATATGCCATAGAGGGAAGAAAAGCCCAGATTATGGTAGTTGGAAGATCTGCGCGGCCGGTAACACAGCACACCCCACGATCGCGCCGCCTCACGGCGTCGATGATGTCCTGAGGAAATTTATTCTGCTCAGTTTGTTCAATAATTAGATTCAACGCGCAGATACGAAACCTCACGTGTTTATTAACGCCGTCCTCCCCGTCACGCCTCCAGTGCTCTTCGACTTCGCGAATTGTGCATTGACAACGACGATTGCCGATCGGAGAGGTATACGGCTCGTCATCTAGAACGGAGACAGTGGTCAGTGTAAACAAGGTCAGCAATTGAAAGACATAGCACACACTCTGGAATGCGCCGTACAATCCTGGCTCCAACAACTCGGTCGAGTCGCGAGGAAGCGGGGACCCTTCAGTAGAAGCTACAATGTAACGAAAAACGCTGACTCTAATCACGTTGATTTTCTGCAGCTGGAAGTTCATATCATGCCACGACTCATGGTCGTCGAGGATATCAAGCCAGCGATAGAATGTTTGTATTGTGATGCGATGATGGCCAAGATTCAAACCTTCAGATTGATATGAGGGATAGTGAGTTGACGAAAGGTGTGTCGAACCTCCGGTCATAATGACCACTGGGTGCTCCAGGAAGTCGAAGAGGAACATATTGCGCTGTTCCAATATTGACTTCTGGGACAGAACAAACCTATGCGGTGTTAGAGGACCGATGATACGAGCTAAAATGGACCTCACGGATAGGACATGGTGGTGTGAAGACAGAGCGTACTCAACGCACAGCATTCACATTGACAAGTTTGTTCTTACCACGGTCACGGGCCACGAACCAAGAACTTCACTTCGTAACTTTAAGTTTCATGCGTCATAGCCGAGTCGGAATTGCGCTCGTAGATATCCGAAGCTGTTTGCAGGTGTGTGGGAAACGACTTCCCGAGTTTGCCATCTTCGTGTAGCAAGATGCTGCTAATGCTGATGTCGTTGTGGCAAATAGATTCATGAACCAGATTGCGGTAACGTAGGCTGTTATTAGCTATAGTACAATGAAAGAGGCGTTTCAAACACATACTAGACACCGCATTCACGAGTGCCGTCACTAGACTCGTGAGGATGAGGCGTTAACCAGAGCGCGCCCCGCAAACTTTGTCAGTTGGCACTGAACTGAGCGATGAGCTTTCGACGTTTTGTAGACATGCCGTAGTAGCTTCCAAGACTCAGGTTCAGTGTGAAGAAAGAGGTTCCTGGTGGTGAGGAAGTCCTTTTGGTGGTGAACGGCAGAGAATCCAAAGTGCTAGGGCACACCGAAAATACTATACTACCGTACATTCGTAGCATTTGTCCTTCCAGGTTGATACCGTCCAGCAACATCCAAAGACAGATATATGATTGAACTTCCACTTTTCACTTGGTGTAAGACCGTCACTGGGTAAGATCATCAAAGACGGCGCTGGGACGTACAGCGAAACTGAGCTTCATATACAAGTGCTGGAGGCCAATATGCATCGTACCACGTGGCCGCGAATTCAGCCCCGACCGTCACCCAACGCCCACCTGCTACACGCGTGGAGACGCGTCTGACGCGTCTTTGTAGTGGCGATTCTGGTATATATAGATGTGCAGTTGTCAATGTTACCCAGAATCGCAGTGCGGCGTCTGGCAGCAAATGCTGTCAGCGCAAGGCACACTCACCCTCTTACTGGCAGTGTGCAGGGGGACTCGGACGCTCACTGGACACGCTATGGACCTCTAAGTGACAGCGACAATCTTGGACAAGCAATTATCTAGTTCAATTAGAAATGGAACAATATAATCTACTACAACACAGACTCCCAAGTCACTCTACAGAAACCTTCGGGAGGTGATCTCGTTGTCTCAGAAATCCACGGGCACCCGCGTCTGAGCAACAAAATCCTTCTCTTCCTGACTCAACCCGACCTCGAATTGTGATAATGTCTCGGTTGCTGCAAGATACTCGTGCTCAATGAGTCTCGCCTTGGCGGCGGTACGAGGCGTGATCTTGCATTTGAAAGGCGCTGGTGCAGGCGCTAGACCCTGTGCGACGTTAGTGTCATTAACCACCCGTCGAAAACAAAACCGATGCAATTACGCACCCCCAAGTAAGCCAAGGTGTCGACTGGAATGGGGTTGCCCGCTGTGTCCGTTTCCGGATTGACGTCGAATGCCCAGAGAAGGTTCATGACATTGATGTTCTGAACCATGGTCAAAGATCAATTCGAATGGGCACAAAAGTCGACTCACGATAGAGCTCTCAGCGAGATGAATACCCGGGCAAATTCTCTGCAACAGCCGTTGAGAAAAGGTTGGACTCAAAGCGGAAGGCTCACGCGTCCATGACCAAAGGGAAGATTGTGGCGCATGGCGCTAGCATCGACCCCCGGTTTGGTGCCATTCTCAGTGATCAGATACCGTTCAGGGAAGAATTTTTCTGGGTCATCGTAGAGCTCTGGAAGCGGGATTGGATAGTGTGAATATAACAACAATGGTCGAGACTTACCCGGGTCGTGGAAAATGCCCCCTAGATGTATGATTGAGTACAGTATCGGCGGGCGTAGTATTTTGGACTCACAAAGGTTGACGATGATCATGGTGCCCGAAGGTATGACATAGCCGTTGTACTATAGGTCGAGATCAGCAATATGATGGCTTTCCGACGCGTCGCAGTACGCACCTCCCGTGGCGCTTGCGTACAGTGGGGAATCGAGAGTGGGTTGTTTGGGCGGAACCGGTGCATCTGGGGTACCATTTGATGCGATGTCATTGACCGAAGGCTTGACACTCACCTCCAAAATCAGCGCACGAACGTAAGGCATGTGTTCCAGGTCATCTACAGTCGGCATGCGATCCTCGCCTACGACACGATCAATCTCGCTCTGGGCCTTTGCTTGCGCTTCCGGATTGGCGGCCAGGATCAGGAAAAACGTCTGGAACCAAATCGAGGTTGTGTCGGATCCGGCTTCTAACATCGTAGCACCGAAATATCTGACGAGCGAGTATCAGATCCAGTGCGTCGGCTCGGAAAATAGGAAGGAAGACTAACAACTTCATCTCTTCGTCCATATTCAGCTCCTTTTGACGCCCCAATAGCACCTCCATATAACTTCCATTTCCTTCGCCGCGGCGCAATCTGTCCTCGGTCTCACCGAGCAATGAGGAATACAGTGCGCGCTGCATCTTTCTGAGCTGCATGCACTGGCGTTTCCACTTGGCCCAGCGCTCGGGAACAAGTTTCAGGATAGGGAAGAAGTCGATGAGGACAGAGGAGGCGGGTTCTGCCAGCGCATTCCAGTCGCGCAGGAGGTCAAAAAACAGGGTAGTTTGCGGTGCGTCGTAGCGTGGTGCTCGTTTTCCATACATCACCGAGAGAATGACCGAATGTGAGAAGCGCTGGACTTCCGTGTAGAAATCCTGGGTAGAGACATACGATGTTGGAGACTATGCTGCAACACCAAAGGAGAAAATTACTCACCTGGGGCGAACGGAGAAGATTGAAAGCAAGGTGGATGGCTTCAGCGTGTTGAATTGGCAAGTGCTCATTAACCGCTTTCTGAGTCAGGATCGCAGTAACTGCTTTGCGCATAGTCTTCCAAGTTGAATCTGAGACGATATATCAGTCGGATATGACTATGGTGGGGGAAGGGAATGCGCACTATAATGCGAGACCGTCATGTGCTTTCCCTGAGTTACAAGCTCGGCGATGTAAAAGTCAGGTCTGTCTGATGTCGTTTCGCTTTGTTTATCCAGCAATTCCCTTGCGGCGACGGCATCTGTCAGAACCACGACTGTGCTCCTGCCAAGCTTGAGCTGGTAATGAAGAGATTCGCTTTCAGTGCTATGATGAACAAGGTCTCACACATACCGAATATATGCCGCCGTACTGGCGCGCCCACTCCGTGAATCTATGGACGACGTACATAGCAGTGAGCATAAGCATACATTTAATTTTCTGTAAGGACTGACTTGTAGTGAGGAACGGCGCTGGGGAATATATGTGCGTTTCCGAGAAGAGGAATTGTAGGGGGCCCAGGAGGAAGCCCCTTCTCACGAGAGCCGCGCCGACTCAGCAATACGACCGCACATACCGCTAGCGGGATTAGAGGAAGCAAAAAGGCCATAAGGGACATACGCTGACTAAATCTCTTTATATTGTACTTGAGCACTCTGACGGGGCCTGTTTCATTGTCGCGTTGACCAACCGCGACGGCCCAATTGATATGCCTCGATTCGGGCCAGATTGTGCACCGCCGGCAATCTCCGCAGCACGATCAAAATGAGCCATGGCCACCTGCAATCAAAACGTCATTGGGCTCGATGTGCGCGTCCGTGGTAGGTCCGCGGAGTCTGACTAACTGCAAGCTTGACTAGACTCGTCGTCGGCTGAGCGCAGGAGCGTGAAGTGTCTATAGCTTTTCAAGAACCTGGACCTCTCACCGAAATGGACTCAACGCGGGAACAGTGACCCACTGGGGCTCATTAGGGTTCGTTGGTCTCAAACAGGGTTCAAAATTGGATTTCGTACCTCCACTTGTACTCAAACGTGTTGCAACTCCGAGGAGTCAGAATCTCCTCTGATAACCCTAAGAGTGGCCGAAGTGCGTCGTGGACGATTCCAAGATTCCATGTAGCCAAGTTGCTGAAGATGCATTTAATTTGGAGACCAAATGAACTGACAAAAACGTTGCATAGGCCCTGAGATGCTACTGAGAGGACAGTCGCTGGTCGATGACGCGACCTGTTCTTCGGACGCGCCACAGCGCGGCGCTCAGTGACCACTACACTTCGCCCGCACCATTTGAGCTCCATATGCATTGATGTGCCTTGGCCATAATCGGACTGAGATTCGACACTGAATCTACCACACTTTGCAGGCCGAAAACGAAATATCTAACTCCATTTTTGTTCTGTTTGTTTCAGGACCTTCCAGGACGGATTGGGGCCTTAGCAAATAGTCCATGAAATTGAAATTCAGATGTCGTGTTCGCGATGGCATCAAAGTCATCTGGTTTCATGAGTCTACAATCAAGCGACGATCCGTCGTTAAATACAATATTATTACAAAAGACCGGTATCCGCCTCCGCTAACTTCTCACTCAGCTCGTCATGTGTGGTATCGTCTCTGCTTTCTACCCGGACAACGTCCAGCCTCCCTCCATCGAGAACTTGAAGAATGGGCTCGAAGCATCCCTCGAGACAATCAAATACCGTGGACCGGATTCAAGGGGTATTTATACGTCCCCGGATGCTCGTGTCGGTGCGCTATGAATCCATGATGCGTTGCGCAATCTCACTTTCATCTGCTAGGCTTGGGACACGTCCGGCTGTCCATTATTGATCTCGCAACTGGGCAGCAGCCACTCTCAGACGAAGAGGGCTTAATCCACTGCGTAGTGGCTGGCGAAATCTATGACCACGACCGTATCCGCGCAGAAATGCAGGCGCAGGGGTACTCGTTCAAGTCAAAATCCGACTCGGAGCTCGTCGTGCAACTGTGAGAGACATCGATACATAGCGGCTCATGTTTTGATCGATGTACATCCAGGTACAAACGCGATGGCTTCAATTGCTTGTTCAACCTCCGGGGCGAATTCACGTTCGTTCTATACGATGTCAAGCGCCGGTTGCAGTTCGTCGCTCGGGACCGGTTTGGCATAAAACCCCTCTACTACACCGTCTCCGATGGATGCATCATGTTCGGAAACGAGATCAAGACTTTCATGGGGCTCGGATGGAAGCCTGAATGGGACTTAGACAGCATCATCCAGAATGGTATCTTCGGTGACGACCGCACCGTTTTCAAGGGTGTCAAGAAGGTAAGTCCACCAATCTAACTTTGTGTTGGTTGTGATTGACCTTCGATGTAGCTGCCGCCGGGTTATTATGCTGTTTGCGAAGCGTCGGGAGCCATACGTACGCAAGCGTACTGGGACCACACCTTCCCTTCCCCGACTGCTCCGCCCGTTGATACGCTCGAAACCATGATATCAACAGTCCGCGACCGCCTCGTGGAAGCGGTGCGCCTGCGCATGCGCGCCGACGTGCCATGGGCCGTGTACCTCAGCGGTGGTATCGACAGCTCTGCCATTGCCGGCATCGTTACAGAGCTGCTGCGCGAAAAGAATCCGGATGCGAAATTGACGACGTTCACCTTGGCTTACACTGGTGTGTAATTTTCTACGCATCGCCTCGCGTATGAGCTGATTTAATGATAGAGGACCCTACAACCGATGAGACTCCATCCGCCGCTCGCACCGCAGCCCACCTCGGAGCTGATATGATCACCATCCCAGCCACCGAAGCTGCGCTGGTCGACATGTTCGAAGAATCTATCTGGCACTCCGAGCTTCCGGGGAGCACGTTTCATGGAGCGGGAAAGCTCCTTCTCTCAAAGGCGGTCCGCGACGCTGGGTTCAAGGTTCGTACCTTCAACTCTGTACGACAAAACGCCGACTTACTGACTTTGACGCAGGTCGCCTTGTCTGGCGAGGGATCCGACGAGTCGTTCGGAGGCTACCCATGGTTCCCGCTTGACTATCTGAGGGAAGCAGACCTGGCCGCGGAGAGCCTCGGGCTGCCGCTTCCCTCTGAGGCAGAGCGCCGGGCGTTGGCGGCAGGGTACTCAGCCGCGACGCGAATGCCCGATCTTCCCAGCAATGGGCAGTCTCTGCAGAAGTCGGACGGACCGCGGAACCTATTGAATATCAGCTCGCACCTGTTCCTGGCACCAGTTTCGGCTCCATTGGTGGCGCCTGCGTTCGTTCCCGAGAGCCTTGCGCAATCCGGGCCGCCCAATCCTGTACGATGTGTTGAAGAGGCCATCGATACGCGCGTTCGGCAGAACTCCATGGAGGGGAAGTGGCACAGTCTGAATGTTTCACTTGTGAGTGTATTCAGGTTCTCGATTTGGGTTGAACCCATACCAATGACCGGGCATAGTATGTTGGGTCGAAGACAATGATGACCAACGTGATCTTGAACATCAACGGAGACCTCAACGACATGGCCAATTCTATCGAAGGTCGACCCGCCTTCTTGGACCACCACTTCGTCGAATACATCAACAGTCTGCCGCCGTAAGATATTGCGCCACTACTAAATCTTATAAACTGACGGGTCTTCTTCTTGTATGCGCAGATCCGTTAAAATCAGGCCAATCAAAGGGGACAAGCCGGGAATGTGGACTCTCGGCGAGAAGTGGATTCTGCGCGAAGCTGTCAAGCCATTCGTCACTGAGGAGATGTATCTACGCAAGAAAGCACCGTTCAACCCCCCTCCGGCTCCTCGTCCGGCTGGGACCACCGGCCTCTTACCGCTTCAAGTGCGCTTCAAGGAGCGAATCACGCAGGAGAGAGTTGAGCGGCTTGGGTTCATCAACTGGCCGTTCGTACAGGCTCAGCTTGCAGGGTATTTGGATGCGCCGATGTTCCCTCCAAGGGGTATGATTGACCCGCGTGCTCGCATTTTGATGAACGTCCTTAGTTATATAGTGCTGCAGGAGCGTTTCCAAGTCCCTTCGTATAGAGTTTGAATGTGTGTATAATAATGCCATGAATTAGATTGGCCATTCTTTTGATGGCAAGCTTCGGCTATCAGTACTTGGGATCGTTTCTACGGGTGGAATGAATAGCAATTGCTCGAGGAATGCATTGAATTCGCAGTCATTTTCTCCAACCAGATAGCCCAATCAGACTGCGTTGTCGGGAATCGCAGACTAGGTTTCCGGCAACCAGTATGCTATGTGGTCCTCAAGTACGAGCCCATAAACTCAACCTTCATGGGATCCAGATTTTTCCAGTTTCCCCCACGCCGCCACTACCAGTGCCACGACTGCAACTGGCTCCACTCAAACAGTCTACACGCAGTGTGGAGGTGAGATGATCGCTATCGACCTTTTCGACTCGAACTTATTGCATGGTGCGCAGCTATCGGCTGAATTGGCCTTCCTACTGATGCTTTGGGTGCCACATGTACCTCGTACAGCGACTACTATTCGCAAGTGTGTGTTAACTTCAATTCCTGTTCTTCAGGAATCTGGCATCATCACCTTCAGTGTCCTTTTGATATGGCATGCTCAGGATATGACATACAGTCCTCGTGAAATAAAACGAGAATTTTCGGAAGAATGGGTCACAATGCTGTGTTTGAGGAAAAGGTGTATCTGACACGTCGAGGCCTCGTCTTGTCCTATGGAGGTCAGTGCTCCCAGGATCCTGTGATACAATATTGCAACTGTACTGGAAACGCTCTCAATGCTGTCAGTGTCAGACAAAGTCTTCCTGCTATCACAGGCACACACCATGATCACGAAGACGTCAAACCAGCAATCTGATAGAACATCGCTGTATGTATGTGCGCCACAAGAATTGACCCCGGGAGGTTGGTGACATCTGGTGTACATTACTAGTATACCATCCATCTTCGCTGGGGCATCAGAACGACAGTCGTGTCTATGGTGAGCACGCGCGGGAATTGACGCTCCCGAGACACCGCCTCTATACACTAATCTACTTATTTACAAGTGCACAAACTAACGCGTATCATACGTATAACTTAAGGAATCCATGTATGCAACGAAATAACGACCCACGCCAACCAATCCGACCAAGAATCAAAGCCCAAAGACTCGAGTACTTAAGCCCGAACCAATCCAAGCGACCCCTGCTCCATGCGCACATAGAAGCCTTCCAAGACCTCCGCGGTATTGCAGCCGTACATCTCCGCGAGAGGTTTACGCGCGTTGACCTTCAGGAGGACGTTCTTGGCTTCCTCGTCGCTGCCGGCCAGCGCCATGACTGAGGCGACGCTCATGATGGGTGCCTTGGGGGATACGACGTCGGAGCCGAGCTTCTTTTGGACCTATGGATAGATAATTGTAAGGTCAGGCGAATGCAAACATGCGGGTGACGTACGTTGGAAACCATATTCACGTCCGTCGGCGCGAAGACGTGCTGGCAGAAGTCCATCGTATCCTGGAGCTCCTTCTCACTCATCTTGGGATCCGCATCCGCAGCGCCCTGAATAACTGCAACGAAGACATCAACGAAATGGCGACGAACAGACGTTGAACAACGTACTCGGTCGCAGGAATTGGAATGCACGGTCAAAGTTGTCCTCGTTGATGTCGGAGAAGACAGGCTCTTCCTGGGCTTTGATCTGTTTGTACACCCCCAAGACGACGAGCAGGAATCTGGATTGAGATAGCAAATGAGTTGGGCTCGAACAAGGCAGAGGCGAAGGACGAACCTCGTGTATGACGTCCCAACCTTTGCATCGTGGAACGCGGCCGCCTCCTCCTCAGTGCATTGTTTCCTGATCGATGCCGCGATTGAGCTGGCAGCAGAGAGCCCGCCGGTCAATGCGAGATGAACTCCACTCGAGAAGACTATCAATTTGGACTCAGTACAAAGAATTGTCAACAGGGCGGAAGGGAAGTACATACATGGGTCGATGAACGAAGCAGCGTCGCCGACGAGGCGGTAGTTGGGGCCGGCGTAGGAAGTGGCAGAATAGCTGTAATCTACCCAAGACGATTGAGCGATATGGCAAGAGGAGGAAATCGCAACACACCTCCTGCAGATTTGATGTCCGAGCACAACTCCCCGTTCGCCAGGAGATCAATGAGGCCCGGCGCCAATTGAAGCTGCTTAAGGTAGTGCGCCTTCAGGGTACTTTCCGAATTCTCCCCCTTCATTGCCTTCTTCTTCGCGATGCTCGACGATTCCGTCTCCACAACACCAACGGAGACTGTGCCATTGTGTAAGGGGATGAACCAACACCTGCGAAGCGGGATGAATCAGCAAGACAAACCAGGACAGGTATGAGCGCGGCTCAAACATACCAGCCAGTCTCATCAGTCATGGCCTCGAACCAAGGGGCGTTGTTGCGGTCGCTGTAACCTTCAGGGGCGTACATAGACGTGCCTTTCCAGTAACCCCAGCACGCGACATTGCGTAGTGAACTGTTGAAGTGGCGGTTGCGGAGGTATTTCGTTGACTAGCACATATCAGTTCTCGACGAACTCACGGGGTGGTTCGCAAGAAACTACATACGATAATTCCCTGCTTGCCCGACGCATCAACCACATAGTCGAAGCTGGTCGTTCCTGCGGTACCGTCCTTCGCTTCCCAGTGGGCGGCAACGGGTGTCTTGTCGTTAAAAGTGATTTCCTTGACTTTGACTCCCTCGCAGACGGTGACGCCGTTTTTGGCGGCGTGCCGGAGAAGGATTTCGTCGAATTCAGACCGAACCTGCATTGCTCAGCAGCAGACCCGGTGGAGGATAACACTTGACTTACAACGTTCCATGAACCGTTGTCGGGGTTTGTCTCAATGAAGTTGGTATCTTGATTGCGATGAGTTCAAACGCAGCGGGAGGTATAAAGGAACGTACAGCCTTCGCGTTTGTGCTGATTGAGCTTCACAGCAGCACCGGGCTATGGATCTTGTTAGACAAGGCTCAACATCGTTAAGTATGAGCGTACTTTGTCCGCAAAGCCGTGGTTTTTGATTAGCTCTTCGGCCTCGATGAACCGCAAGAAGGGGCGGCAGGAAGGAAGCAAGGATTCGCCGATGTGGTACCTGGGCTACATAAGAAGGATTCAGATCCATGAAAGCTGCGACATACCTCGGGAACACATCACGCTCAAGAATGGTAACTTCGAAGCCCTCTGATTGACAGTCAGTATATTTCACAAATCGCCACAGACTGTCGGTTAACCTCTCGCAAGCACGGTCGCGGCGTAGGAGCCACTAGGGCCAGCACCAATAACAACAATCTTGCTTTTGGTAGGCTACAACACCAGCGCGTAAGGAAAAAAAAAACACCATTGGGGGAGAAAGCTCACAATCATGGTAGGCGCAGTGGCAGTCATTGTGGAAGGAAATGTGACGGTCAAACAAGTAGGAACAAAGTTAAGTGTGGTCGGTGCCGCGGCGCGAGTCTACCTTTATAACACGCTTGCTCGTTACAGAGCCATTGGTGTTACATCTGATTTCAAAAAAATTCAAGATAGTCGAAACGGATGATAGATCTAGAGCAATTAATGTTATGCCTCCTGAAGTTAAAACGCCCAGGGATGTTGAAACAGTGCGCGATCTCACCGCATAGACAACGCAGTCGCGTTTAGTCTCCTTTGGGAGATGTAACGTGGAACTTGCTTGATATGTCGAGAAGAAGATAATGCAAAAATACGTCTAGAACATGTCGAAATACGCCCCGGGCCCTCTTGGAGATTGAGGAATTCATTTTGAGATGGTCAACACGGTACCAGACGGAGACTCACACAGATCCTGGCATCAATGGAGCAGGCACTGATCCTGATCCGGCTGCAAGCCTGCAAGTCGCAACAACGATCCGACAGCGTGGTCGGATTGAATTCTGTTGAACTCCAATTTGAACGACAAATTCAGAAACACAGCACCCTTGATATCGCCGCGTAAATCTTGGGTGAGCCTGTCGTGGGGGCCGGTGGGGCTGCGTGGAACTCGGCCTGGGCACATGTGTAGACGTAATGGCGCATAGTTTAAGGAGAACCAGAGGAGAACATACGGTGAACATCGATGATCGAGGGCAAGGAGGCCATTCAAGCCATTGCGATCAAGATTGCAAGGAAATGTGCCTGGTTTGACGCAGCCATATCCGTCGTTAAATTTGGTAAGGTCTTTCTGTCATCCGTCCAAATATGGCCTGAAGACCGCCATCCCGATTCCCGCTCCTACCCCGCCTCATTGGTGATTCTCAGCCCTGCTGCCGTCGACGCGACGCTCTGAGACTATCATGTTTATACATGGAAGAGCAGGGCCCTGGCGGACTTTTCCTTTCTGCAGAACTGGTGTTGTGAGTTTTGTTACTGACGCTCGATGACGATTCGGCAAGCTCCGCTTGCATTGCAATCTTGATCGCAGCGGGGTGAACCTCGCGAGCGCAATGGAGAGCCTGAGCGAAGAGCAGGCCTGAGCAACAGATCAATCTCCGCGGCGTCTCAAGTTTTACAGATCATGGCCGTCGTCGTCGTCCTCTACTATGTAATTTGTGCCATCAGATGATGCATCTTTCCATTACAGCCCTTATGGTTTCTCAATTCTGCGAGGTTTTCCTGGTGCACACAGAAAACTTCATTGCTGTGGGCAAGGACTTCACGCGTAGCGGACAGGCCACGACAATGGGATGAACCAGCCGCGGGGTACCACAGATGCTCGGGTTTCTCAGAAAATATATCGAGTGAGATAAATAGAATTGAGGATCACTGGTAGACGCGACATTGTGTCTGAATAATCTAACGACTGAATAATGTGATCTCTAGGGCTTGGAGCCTGCACCAGGCCATCTAGGCAAGAGCCTGAGACACCAAGCAATCCGCAACGATACCCGCAAGAACGATGAAGCTGACGCCGGCGCCGAGGGGAAGAGCATCTGAAGAAAGGAAAGGACAGCGTCAATCCAGAATTCAAGGAGAGCAAGGCCTGCAATCTGCTCACCTGCGAAGCTTTCCCGCTTCGTCATATCGAGGCCAAGAAGATGTCTGAAGACCGCGAAAGCCACAACGCCAACCGAGACAATGAAATAGACCGGTCCTTGGCCGTTCAGGATGCCCACTGCAACGAGGCAACCGACGAAGACAATCGCGCAAAACCAGAGGAATTTCTCCATGTAGTCGAACGCCGTGATGGCCGAAGAACCGACGCCAAGCTTCAAGTCGTCCTCACGGTCCTGTAAAGCATAGATCGTATCTGGAGGTCATAAGTTGACGTGACGGTATTGCTTGAAGTGTGGGATACACACCGAAACACACGGTCCATCTAACAATGATTGAATGGGTCAGCAAAAGCGTGAATATGCTCGAAGGCCAACGCGACTTACGCGGCGAGGCCAATGAGCTGGAATACGGCGATTCGAAGGTCGGGTCCGTTAGGAAGAGACGCCCATGCAATCATAACTCCGTAGTTTGCCTGTCAAGCTATCTGAGAATTGTGGGTGAGACAACGAAGTGCAGACCTACGGCCACACCCAGCCACGCCTGGGGCCAGTTGATGAGTCGCTTCATCAACGGGTACAGAAGACTCCTGCAGAATACAATAAGCGCAGTTCAAATGTGCTGCGAGGAAGCGACATACAATCCGAGGGAGACGAGACCATGCAGTAATCTGAGGAGGAGAAAGGTTCAAGTCATGTCCGTCAGTCCAGGGAGAACGATGACATACACAGTGTTGTTTATCTGGTAGTACAGGGCAATATCGAAGCACACTTGTGCGAGCAGAAATAGTCTGGCACCGGTGATACTGACGCGGCCACTGGGAAGGGGCCTCGACAAGGTCCTCGCTGAATAATGCAATCAGCGGCATCCAGAGCGGGATCAGAGTATGCACGTACCAACTTTGGCGTCGACGTCGCGGTCGCAGACGTCGTTCACCGTGCAGGCCAGGCTTCGACCCACGAAGGCCCACAATAGGAACAATGCACACCAACGCACAACGTCCCAGGTTTGCATCGCACCATGGGCATAGATGGCCAAGGCCATCGTTTGGCCTGCGTGGCTATTATGAGGACCTCTTCGCGTAACACAGCCGAAGCAACTCACCAAACGGCATGAATATAATGAATGTGGCAGCCGGCTACAGAGAACGGTAAGTTGGTTGGTTGGAAGGACTATGTTAGGGAAGACATACCTTGCTGAACCGGATTAAATCGGCATAGCCTTGAATTGTGCGAGCAGCACTTTGAAGGGAACTGTTTGCAGAGCGCAGGTGTGGCGATGCTGGGGGCGCGTCGTGTCAAAGAGTTGTCAGCGTTGAAGTGAGCAAACGAGCGGCACCTTTGTGAGAACGGGAAACGCTTGAAGGATACATGGCGGGCGAAATGAAGAGAAAGGCGGAAAACCAGGGAGTCTGCCCGTCGTCCAGCTGAATATAACATATCTCGTTGGCTTAGGGCTATCCACGAATCAAATTTCCAAAAAGTGGCTGATGGCTGATACACTTGACTTGAAACTGATGCATAGATCAACGTGTAAGCGCATACGCCCCTCACGGGGATGTAGGAGCGCAGGCCCCGGGCCTGAGCCCCTGTCAGGCGGCGCATACCGCCTCCAGCAGTAGCCAGCAGTTCATGGTCGTTCAAGGCACTTCACAACAGGGTCCATTATGAGAGGAGCATGAAATTGATGGACTTGAAGGGACAAGCTTTGCGATCAACTTGAATCTTGACCGTGGACGCCTCGGGCCCGTACTTACACTGCGGAAACCGAAAGATGATGTCATACTCACCAACTAGTAATAACTAGTAGTCAAGATAGTTCGTCAATCATCGCTTCCCTCGGATGAATCCGTCCAATGGAGATCAACATACGCGTAATCGGAGAGCGTGAAACCTGAAGGGCGTGATACTCACATCAATCTGCTATTAGTATTTATCCCCCCGAAAATCGCGCCCCTACTGCCGTTACAGCGTAGCATGCTTTGTGGTCCTAGCTGTGTGATCATCATTCGCCGGGATCTGAGCAGGATTTTCATGAATCATTATTGAATCGAAGTCTAGAAGTTGAGAACGGGAGTCATCTAGAGGCATCTTGTTGAAGAGCGTGAATTGGGATTTGTTGAGATGAACAAAGTAGGGAGGCGCCAACGTCGGTGTACTTCAGGTGTCCTTATTTCGAGCCGTTCTTTCAAGCGTAGTCATCGCGTGGAGTGACAGGAGCTGTCTGAGCCACCCTAAGGGAAGCATCAATAGTCAAATCATCCTGCATATGGAAATCGTGCATTGTCTCTTACAATCTGCTCAAAGTACCCCTGGAGCAGGTGCAAAGGCTCTGAGACGCGCATGACTGAGAGGATAGAGATGGTTGGACACGGCTCTGGAAGTCAGCAATGACTACAGTTCACTGACGTTGCTGCCTGCTGTGACGAGAATGAAACGAATTCAGACCTTACCGAGCGCCGTAATCTGGGAATCCTCTTTCGAGTCGAAGCCTTGTCGCCGTCAAGAACGAAGCCATAACACCAGGCGTCCATATCGACTATTTTGAGCAGAGCCACCAAGTTCACTTCGCAACTTTCATGCGTCGTACCTGCGTAGAAATTGCGCTTGTGGAGGAAACACAGACTAAGTCGAAGGATTGATTTGCGAAGCGATGGCGCTACCATAGGCCACCCAGCCAGCATGTCAATCTAAAGCACCAAGGCATGCGAGACCAAGTAGAGCGAGAATAGGCGTTGTCTATGCGTTGATTGACCGATGACCGTAAGAGGAAAGCAACACCCGCTGCCGTGCCGATCGCGAGTTGAACTGACGTCTGGTCGAGGCCAAGATAATCCGGAGGGACAAGCGGCAATGGGACCCCAGGGAAAGACCTGGGAAAGACCAACGGACTTGTCGATTTCATCTCCTCTTCAACGTCTTCCTGCGCCTGGCGCCATGTCTTCGTACTTGATGACGCGCGCGAGTCAGCATTGACCTGTGTCCACTGGGGATGGATAGCACACTCAGCTCTGTTGAGATGCGCACCCTCTGTCTCGCTCGGTTCGGCATACAACTGCTTCTGCGGACTTCCAGACATGATTGCTGCATGAAAAGAGCGAGACATCGTCAAGCCGCCGGAGAACTGAAGATGTGCAGAATGTCATCACCATGGTATTCGCAAGATGGGTCGGTCCCGAGTTGTCGTAGACACCGATGCTTAGCTCTCGCGTGGTCCCTCGACGCAACAAATGCACAACCTCGTCACCTATCTCCAGGAGCTGCATTCGTTCGGCCTGACCAATTCTGGGTACACAACCTTAACGTCAAACACATATATCGAACTTAAGAATGTCTCGCGTTTGCATCGATTCATCAAGTCAGAGTCCCGGCCGCGGTCGAGCTCAAACTGGGATGGATTGCCCTTTGACTTTGTTGTGCAATGAATGCCATTCTCTTGTTTACTGGAAGTACTATCGACAGGAAATTAGATTAATTCAGCAGCAAAGCCCGCTTCTATGAGACCGATAACTGCTCTGTCTGTGAATTCCTGGTATAGTGGCCACCACTGCTCTGGAGCATGCTGCTCATGGCCTTTCATTATCTTTGCCCAGGCCACTTCTACTTTCTGTAGTTTTGCCCACCACTCATGAAGGAATGGCTGAAGTTCATGAAGGAATATCCCATACTCCGCAGGTTCCAATTTGATATCCCTGGCGATCATCATTGTGACGTCAGATCTAGCACCTTTTCCCTTGTCAAGCACATCGCGCAAGACCGCAAGCCCCACGGGAACAGCCTCGTCAGCTTCGAGATTTATGTCGTTGAATACCACGGCCCATTGAGCAGTAAAGAAGAACGAGAAGAAATCATCCACAGGGGAATGCAGATATGGTCGTTCCACCCGCATGGAATGCAACAGTCCTGCGGACATGAATTCGGTGGTTCCCTGCATCGAATAAGTGTCGCGCATGAGAACAGATTGAGCATACGTACAGAGCGTGATCCCTCGTGCGTGGTAGAGAAATCTCCGTTCAAGTTGGCAGCTACGTCGCCATCAATGATAAAGCCATGACATTGGGTGTCAATGTCGGCCTTCTTGAGCAAAGCCACCAGCTTCACGTCGTAGGTTTTGTGGGTCTTAGCTGAGTCGGGGTCGTGCTCGTAAATCTCCGAAGCCGTCTGGAGGTGTGTGGGGAACCACTTCACGAGTTCACCCTCTTCGTGTAGCAAGATGCTGCCAATGCTGATGTCGTGGTGGCGAATAGATTTATGAATCAGATTGCGGTATGTAACCTATGCTATCGAGTGATTAGAACAATGAGATAGGCATCTAAGACACATACCCAGCGCCGCATGAACGAGTGCTGTCACTAGAGCTCGAGGGGATGAGGCGTGGACCAGAGAGCGCCCCACAAACCTTGTCAGTTGGCACTCAACTGAGCGACGATCTTTCGACGTTTTGCAGACATGCCGTAGCTTACAAGACTCAACATCTTGTTGGTTGTGAGGACGTCCGTCCGGTGGTGAACAACAGACGATGTGAAGTGCTGCGGCACACCGAAAGTACCGCCGCACATTCGTAGCATCTGTCCTTTCACGTTGGCACCGTCCAGCGACATCCGAGACAGACTTATGATTGAATTTTCACTTGGCGTAAGACCGTCACTAGGGAAGATGGCGTTGGGACGTACAAGGAGACTGAGTGTCATACTCAAGTGCTGGTGGAGGCCAATGGCAATAGGCAGCGTACCACGTGGCCGCGAGTCTAGCCTCGACCGTCACCGAGTTGCGTGGCTGTGCTCGTTCGTTGACAAGCGCCACCTGCTACGCGCGAAGACCATTGTGCCACCGCCGTTAGACCCGCCGGGGCCATGCCATCCGCTACCGTGCGCCGCTATGCCACTGCGCCCTCAACGCCGACGGGCCAGGATATTCGAAAGTGACGGTATACGGTCTAGATAGTCAATTCGTTGTGTACGCGGATGAATTCGAGGAAGGGGCGCTGGAAACAGATGCCTAGTGCGTGGGGCACTTCTGTGTTGATTGGTTGGCTGAGGCTCAAAGCGGCTGTGGAGCGGGCGGCCGACGACAAGTTCTATGTGCTCCACGCCCGCTTGTTGTGCACTTTGGGATCGACCACGCTAACGCACAAGGTCTCGACGAGGCAAGGGTGGCCGCTAATCACCAGCAATACGTGGACTATCAATATGCCAAGCGATGCCGCCATACAGCAATTCATGTAGACGATTGGCCACTTACAGCCTAGCTGTTCGCGCAAGGTGAGTTACTTGTAGTGTTCGAAGACTCTGACATTCAACTCGTGTAGTTCCTCGACGCATCGATAGGTAAACCTCGTCACCTATCTCCAGGAGCTGCATTCGTTGGGCATGGCTAATTCTGCTCACACGTCGTTATTGTTGAACACATCCGCCAAGTCGAAGCGCCAAGTCGAAGGACGTCTCGCGGTTTCTCGCGGCTGGATAATTTATCAGGACGGAGTCCCAGTCCCGGTCGAGCTCGAACTCGGACGAATTGCCCTTTGATATGGACACGGCGATTAGGATGTATCGGCGGCGGGGTCCTCAAGCACACCTCGTATTTGGCAAAGAGTCACGAACACCCTGAGGATTACTTGAGGATACAGATACACAGAGGATGCGGAGATTTATGGGGATGCGTTGGTGTGTTTGCATGAGTTGGGGCCTGTTGCGGTATGCAGCTTCACCACCCTCATTACTAAGACCTCTAGCTGATGATTGGCTATAGACCAAAAACAATCTGACGCGGTATGGTCGCGCGATGTTGGTCAACTTGACTATGGAGACGACGCACTAGCAGCTGCTTATTGATCCGTGTACGAGCACCCACTCTTCGGCATCTGAACTTGAGCCAGAAGAGCAACCTGCTCTCACTGCGCTGCCTTTTTCTTTGTATTCGTCGTTCTGTGCTCAACAGGAAGGCTATCGAATTTCCCTCGCAAAAGACCCGCGAAAATCTCGCCCCACCACCCTATCGCCCCCACCGCCCAAGCCCAAGTCCGTCAAACGCCTCTCGTCGAGATTGTATTTTGTGCATTTTGTGCACCGTATGTATCAGTTTGTCCTGTTCCTCGAAACGGTTGCGTACCCAGATGGGGGCACAGTCCCGACATCAGAGCAGGTTGGACGGTGGAGCCGCCACTGGATGAAAAAGCGGACAGGAGGACCGGGTGGCGGTGGAGATTACGCTGTTGGAGTTGTATCTGACCCCGGGCCCGGATAGGGAGAGAAGAAAGGCGACGCAAGTTCTGCAGAGCAAGAGCATACCCTACGATCCGACGCATGCGCTGATACTGTGCTCTGCGCAGCAGTGCACGGAGGGGCTGGCGTTGTGGGAGTGGATGGGGATGTACGAGGACATTCTCAGGTTTTGGGTGGCTAGGGACAAAGAAGGCGACGGGAACGCGTCGAAGGAGGTGACGAGGCACCTGAATGCGTATGGCGCAGCACATCCGCATCTCTACCCTTTCGTGTTGAGGTCCTAGACGTCTTCGCCCTGTCATCGCCGGAGCTGCTGGGCGGGCATCGGGCGGATGTGAGGGACACGTTGGAGATCATCAATGGGGAGAACATAATGCCGCCGCTGGAGGTGATACAGGTGTTTTGCGAGTGTGGGGCTGGTGAGGCACTGGATGCTGACGCGGATCAAGGGGGCGAGGGATGAGGTTCAGGCTGTATGTATCTTTTCCGACCCATGTCCTCGGGCGGGCTAACAACATATCTTGTAGGACAAAGAATGGACGAGTCTGTATCGGATGGAGACAGAATCCAAGCAGCTCTGGTCGATGGCCCATATGATCATGAGCATCCTTGTGTGTTCTGTGTGACGCGGTGTATGGGCTCTGGCGGGCAAATGGACCTCTTCAGTGCGCACTTTTGTGTACACCATAGTTATCATACGTGGTATGTACTTTCTTTTCCTCTTCCCCGCCTTTCACTCATGATCTTCCAGCTGCATCCCCGACATCGACCTGGGATGCCAGAATTGTGCTCGTGAGTATGGGGTCATTCACGAGATAAGGCGATACGAAATACAGCGAGGGACGTTGAATTGGGCGAGGGTGGAGGAGGCGACGGTATGATTAATGGTTTACGTTACAGTACTCATGGGGTCTTTTTGGCTTACATATATGCTACGAGCAAGGAAGATTCATGGTGTTCTAGCTATTGAAAGCAATGGAGAGATTGACGCTTGTGGTCTGGATCTGTATTTTCCACATTGGCCGATGTTGTACAAGTTGCATTGAAAGGCTATTTGATCAGTTCCTTCTGTGCCCCGGATAATTCATCAAATGCATCAAAGAGAGGCTAGCCTACACATAGTCCATCGCTAATGTTATGAAATGAGCGCCATTCTATTGGTTACTGGAAGTATCGACATGGTATTACATTAATTTAGCAGCGAAACCCGCTTCTATGAGACCGACAACTGCTCTGTTCGTGAACTCCTGGAATAGCGGCCTCCACTGCTCTGAAGCACGCTGCTCATCGCCTTGCACCATATTTTCCCAGGCCACTTCCACTTCCCGTATGTTTACCCACCACTTATGAAGGAATGGCTGGAGTTCATGAAGAAATACCCCGTACTTCGCAGACATCAGTTTGAGATCGTCGGCGATGAGACTTGTGACCTCCCCTCTAGCAGTCCTGTCCTTGGCAACCTGAGTGCGGCACAATCCAAGCTGTGGAGGGACAGCGAGAACAGCCCCGTCAGCTTTCAGATATACTTCATTGAATACCGCGGCCCATTGAGCAGCAAAGAAGAGCGAGAAGAAATTATCCACAGGAGAGTGCGGACGATTTTCTCCCAGCTCCATAGAACGCAACAATGCTGTGGACATGAACGCGGCAGTTCCCTGCAATTAGATCAGTGTTGTGCATGAGAACAAGATCGAGCGAACATACAGAGCGTGAGCCCTTGTGTGTAGTAGAAAAATATCCGTCCAAGTTGGCGGCTACGTCGCCATCAATGATAAAGCCATGACAGCCGGTGTCGATGTCGGCTTTTCTGAGCAACGCCACCAGCTTCACGTCATAGCTTTCGTGGGTCATAGCTGAGTCGGTGTCGCGCTCATGGATCTCCAATGCTGTTTGCAGATTTGTGGAAACTGACTTGACGTGCTTGCCCACATCGTGAAATAGAATGTTGCCAATGCTAATGTCGCGCTGGAGAAAGGATTCCTGGACCAGATTGCGGTAACCTGCAAATGCGCGTATTAAGAGACGATATAATACGCTGTCCTTGCATACACACCTAGCGCCGCATGTACTATTGCCGTCACCAATACTCGAGGGGATGAGGCATGGAGCAGAGAGTGCCCCGCATACTGCGTCAGATGACAATGGATTGAGCGAAAATCCCTCGGCTCAAGGCGGCTATCCCATAGATTTGAGGGGTCGGCATCGTGAGCAGGGAAAGAGGCAAAGTGCTTGACCACACCAAGGCTTCCACCGCACCTTGGTAGTATTGGTCTTTCCATGTTGACTTCCTTTCGTGAAAACCACGATGTTTTCATGATAAAGTTTCCACTACCCCGTCCGGTATGAAGCGCTCGGTAACAATATTCATGATGCAGAAGGATCTGATACTGAGAGATCCCGGATACTTGAAGTTTGCTTTGGTCAAAATCCTTTGTAGCAGAGAGGTCCATCAAAGAGAAGAATCGCAGCTGGTGATGTGGTCCTCAGAATCAAACTCGAACGACCGAAGCAAGTTGAAGTTATTTGGAAGGTGAGTGTCCCGAGAAGGCAATACTCGGCCCGAGGGCCGATCTGAGTCATTTGCGAACGGTGACGACTGAGACAGCGAGCAGCGCCCTTGACAATCCCGACAACCCCTCACACCGACAGCCACGTACCACGATGAACGCGGCATCGGCCCTCGCCATGGAAGAGGCGGCCAACATCGCCACGGAATTCATATACAGTGAGCACAGAGTCAGTCCAATGTCTTGACTCTGAGGCCCCGCAGGCCTCGACAACCTGCCCAACGAGATCCGCCATATGTGCGAGGAAATCAAGTTTCTCGATTCCAAGGCTTTCGGTGCGTGCCTTGCCCCCAATGTGGCGCATATATTTGACGGAAAGATGCAGATATACAGAACGCAGTCGAGACGGAATGCCAGCGGTACATAGACATGGCGCGCCAGCCGTCGGGAATCCCAGCCAACTACAAGGGCCCGAACCAGGCGCGCATTGCCGCGGCGTTCGCAGAGGTGAACAAGCTGACCAACGAGAAGATGATGCTCTCGCAGCAGATGATCACGCTCATCCTCCGCACGCGCGCCCGCCTCGACGTCGACATCGCCAAGGTGCGCAAGCTGCAGGGCGAGCCGCCGCTCACCGACTCGGTCAACACCCGCGCCTCGTCGTCCCACGGCTTCGGCTTCAACCACAACGCCGCCATGGAGATCAGCGAGAGCCTGCGCAGCGCCATGCTTCCCCCACCGGCCGACGAGCTGCCACGACAGTCTCCGGCACCTGCTGCTGCCTCGCCTGCCCCGTCGTCTAACAAGAAACGCCGGCTTGCTGCATCGACGCCTTCCATCAAACTTCCTGCACGCTCCATCTCGCCTGTCCCGCCGCCAAAGACCGCTCAACCCGCGCGACCATCACGTCTTTCTCGCCAAGTGCATCCCCCGCCCCCTCCGCCCGAGCCTGTTGCTCCTGAACCGGAAGAGGAACTCGAAGACGTGGAAGGCGATGAAGAGGACGGCGATGATGACAAGCCGTACTGTTTCTGCCAGAAGAAGAGTTTTGGCGATGTTCGTCCATTTCAGCATCCACAGGTATCACCACTAACACCTTGGCTAGATGATTGCATGCGATGGAAACAACTGTCCTTACGAATGGTTCCATCTATCTTGTGTCGGCCTCAAGTCAAACCAACTCAGCGAGGATTCGTCGTGGTACTGCGATGTATGCAAGACCAAGATGGCTGGCCAGACCAACGGCCGGAGACGTAGAAAGTAGTCGTAAGTTCATTCTCTTTTGTGATACTTCGCAATGCTGATCAGCGTCCACAGTATAGCAAATCTTTCTTCTTCATCACAGCCCTATAATGACATTGACGTGCTTATGTGGATCGAGCACTCGGGGATTGCTGCTGTTCAAGCTTCCGAGTCGCTTCCTATCTGACTGACAGTCCGACATCGTCTTCTATAGCCTGGGCTGCATCAGCAATGGGCTGTCTCTACCCACTCTGCAAGGCGGCTTGGCTGGGCGATGTTCTCGCTTCAATGTATTGTCAATCGCCGCACTGCGGAATACCATCACTGTCGCCTCGCATATTGACCAAAAGCGTAGGAGATCACGCTGATCAGTTTCTTGTCGCTGGTTTATACATCAATCTGCCACTTATGCGGGCGACAGTAAGGCCTTCGAGAATCGAGGGTGCCTAATGTGATAAGACGTCGGTGTTCAGGTTTGCCAGGTGTTAGCACCCTGATCCTTCACACTACTGGTACTACGCCCACCGCATGTCATTCTAAATTTCCCTGCAAGAATTCGATTGACCAGATGCAGTCAGCTTGGAAGTACGATTCAATTGAGGCAGAAACAAACAAGGGATAAGTACACCACATATCAGTGTAGCTAACAAAACACTAATGAAAGGAAACCGACATTGCGCAGAGTCTAGAGTCAAGATCGAGGGAGGAGGACATCTGAAGTAACTGTAGACTAGCAGACTAAGTGGATTATTGAAGAGGAACGTTCTATGGAATTCATTGAGCTTAGGATTTCAGGAGTTTACCAAATGTAATAAAATTCAGGAGATTGGAGTTTTGAACGTTCAAGTCATGTAGACATTGACTGCCTGCAACTCTAGAGGCGATGAGCTAAAAGGGCAATGCTGTAGAGACGATTGGCTGATGTTACATATACTTTTTCTCGTCCATGTCATCCCAGGGCCAGTGCTCTGTGATCTCCGCATATGCCTCCTCCGTAACATCGGTCAAGGCGATGTCTTTCATTCGCTTACAGATTGCCACAGCTTTTTCGTAATGCTCACCCGGCACCCATCCCTCCTGCCCGACGCCAATGAGTATCCGGCATGTGTCGAACGTCTTGTCGGATTTACGCTGCTCGTCAAGCATCCTCCTCGTTTCTCGTACGTCCGTTGATCCAAAAGCAATGGGACACGGTGTGCCTTCACTCGTGAGCACGTCCCACCATTCCGCTGCTTGTATCAGAGCAGCCTTCAGTTCGAGACTCTCACCATCCCACCGGTTACTGGCGTGTGTGAAGAGGCGGAAGCGGAGAATGCACATGCGGCTCGTCATGGCATGGTAATGGGGCTGGTTATACTTCTCCGTGTGCTTGACGTAGTGATAATGAACGACGCGACGATTGTGGACATACTCCACTCGGCTTCGCTCATATTCGTCCAACTCGTCGAGGTTCTCCGGCAGTGAAGGTAGCGTCATAGACTGAGAAACAGGGTCATCGTGATTTTGAAGGCTCTGGGGTACGCCAGAAAGGAGAAAATGGGGCAGGACGGCTGCGTGTTGCCAATCGAGCAGGCTCACGATCTGCCAGCCTAAGTCGGGTGACTTCCGAACAATGATATTTTCCTCTTGAATGTCCGGATGGCGGATGCAGAAACGGCTGAGTTTAGGGTCCCTGTGGACAAGCGATCTTGCGAGAAGAAGATAGCGCTTCAAGTTCTCGACGTGAATTGAAGGTGACTGCTCCTTGTACTGGTAAATCTCCCTCCTGTGGCGAGAGAACGGCAGGAGCGGTTCACCAAACTGCTCGAGATACGCTAGCTCTTTGCGGGCTCCCGCTACGAGCGCTGCTTCAGTGCTCTCATCTATAGCAATTGGTTGGTTCACAGCCGTGAGAGAAAGAAGAGAGCAGCGTACACGGTCCCCGGTCTACGTCAAGCTGTGATCGTCTGCCAGCCCACATGATTAGTCTTGTATCTGGGCCGACACAGAATCGCTCGTTCTCAAGCGGTACTGCCGCACTCTCAGCCAGGTCCTGGGCGTAATAGATGCTTCCACCAGCAGGGAACGAAATCGACATCATCTTGGACTCAAGTTGGACAAGTTGGCCTAAGATGGAATCGATGTCCGAATCCCCCAGGTCCGACCATACATCGCTGAGGGTCGTACCTTTTATATATTCCATGAAGATATACTCAGTCTTTGCCGCGTTGTCCGACGCGGGCGAGTAGCCATATACCTGTGGAACAGGCAGCCCATATGAACGGAGGAATTCAATTGTTGCCGCTTCGCTGGCCACAGCGTAGTACTTGGGAACCGTCTCCGGATAAGGAATACGAGCAATCATCTGGAAGTCGTCGCGCAAGGTAACGAGGAAGGTGCGATTGAAGCCGCCCTCGGCGAGCTTTGAGACATTGACGACATCAGCAGGACTTCGACCAACGGACTGTGCTGCTAGTCGAGTAAGGCCCTCGACGTCAAAGACGAAACTTCGCTCTGCGTGGCGGAGAGCATCATTATATCTGAACAAATTGACATGACACGTCGGAATGGACAACATAGACTCACAGCCAGCGCCCTGACGTGTAACTGAAAAGGTCGTCGTGAGGATTCACATGGGAGGAAAAGGCGCGACGCGGCGGCACCAAAAGTTTCGAGGACTTCGTGAAGGAAGGGTATACCGAGCGCAGTGAGACTGGAGCTTTCAGCGACGACTTGAAGACAAGCTTTGCGTTCCCAAGGCAGAGCATGCCAATGAGTGAGAGTGTGAGTTGGGGTGGAGAAAGCAGGTAGAGATGGTGTATGGCACGCGAGCAGAACGAAGTTGACTCCGAGCACTCAGCAGATCATGGCTTTCGTCAGACCTGTGTAAGACCAAACAAACACCCACAAGACAGAGCGTAATGCGCAACAATCACTTCCAGCATCTTTAGGACCGTCTTGGCGTCTCCTTCTGCCAATCGGCTCGCGCACGCGCTTAGTATGGAACATATATCTATTCAATTACCTCTGGTATCATTCAGTGATGTGTCAATTTCATCACTTTCGCCTTTGAGAGTCATGTCTACTAAGTTCCCACAATTCCACCGCCGCCGTAATATACAATATCTGTACATGTTGCACTGCCTTTCATATTATCCACAGTTCAATCATTGCAGTATGTCACCCTAGCTTGAAGTAAAAAGGATCTGACCAGGGTTCAGCGCTGCGGACTGTTGACGAGAAGCTACACTTACTGGAAGCTGCGTCTGCGAAGCCACCAGTACATTGAGTGACCCACATCCTGTCAGCGGAGAACGTACTTACAACCTTCCGCTATCACTGCCCCAGTAGATACATTCCCCGCCCTTCGTACTACCTTGTATGCACGTATATTGGGTGCCGAAGCTGAAGCAAAAGTCAGCGATTACACTGCTCGACAAAAAGAATGAGCTTACGGAACGTATGAGATGCGTACCCATCTGTCCAGAGAATATCGCCCTGATGGGTGTCGCGTATGGCCTCGGGATATCTACTCCAGTCTTGATGTCGATCTGATGAGCAGGATAAATTGGTGATAAACCAGGACTTACCCGCAGTAGAGACATTTATGAGCTTCGTTGCGAAATCGGGATGCTGATTGACGGGACTAGCACCCTTAACTGTACATTTCGTTAATAGCGCATGGCACCGACAAAATGTAGTCCTTATTTACCACTCGGCGGGAAGCGCAGAACAATGACTTGAACCGGGAGAATAGCGTCCTTCACAAAGACGCACGACTCGGAATACTTCACAGCCCCGCCGTTTGCAATCGTTACACCGGTGATCTAGCGTTCGCGTCAGAGGAAAGAATCTATGAACCGACAGCAGAACTCGCAGTGTCGCATCCGTTCGGCGCTTGCCTGACATTCTTTACAGCTTTCTTGGCGAAGTATTCTTTGCCAAGAGACACCGAGCAGCGTAATAGGACAAAATTAGGCGAATTCTTTGCGTCTGTGTTCTTCAGGTACAAGCTGGTGTTGGCAGCTTCTGACTCGGATAAACGAGTTCAGTGGTCTAGGAGAACATCCACAGCAGCACTCACTAGATGCATTCGGCGCGAGATAAGCTCCTATACCAAACATGCCGGTCGATTCTTCGAGGGGCGTGAGTGATGTACGCGTTCAGTGAGAAGTAGTAGTCCATACTAGCTTTCCAAGGATCCAAAGTACCGCGTAGAATATGGCACAGATAGCAATTATAAAGCTGACAGGCGGTGGTTTGGAGGTTGTCGTCTGCGATGGTGCATGCACGTTGACTGCCGTGGTACATATAATGCACGTTTCCTTTCTTCTTACTTCAAAAAGATCAAAGAGGAGGAAAGCGACAAAACACTGAACGTTTACCTGTATGCTTCGTAGTTGTACCAGACGTCCTGGCCTTGGTGGTTAACATAAAAGACATTGACAATCGTCGGCTTCGGTCGGTTGCCACGCCACGAATCCCATAATGTCTTCTCGGCTGCAAGCATCGTGAGCAAGTATGCAACAGCCCACGGATGTCCTTACCGTCCTTGTACAGTTGCGAAGACGGGGAGGTAGGGATCAAGGTCTGGAGAGTAAAACAATTAGCGACGCGGACAGAGATCTGTGGAGGGATACAGACAGCAGGCATCAGCGCAGCACGGAAGTGAAGGAAACGCCTAGTGTAATGCAGTGAAGAAGAGGCACGTCACCTTCTTAAGTAAGAATCATTCTGTCCCCTTCAGTGCCTAATCGAGGCAGCCTCTGTTGATGATTGTGAGCATGCGACCACTTTGGCTGACATGTAGCTCTCCATAGTTCAGCCGCTCGAGCACAGAGTGCGGCGTAGCATCATTCTACCTGCCAGCGCTCGCTTCTTTGAGGTTAATTGCCCAGATGTGGGACGCCACATGAACGAGAAGGGCGCTTAGACTCATGAACGTGTATCGGCTCTATGTGCCAATGCGCATATCTGCGCAATTCAGTTTTCAAAACGTGAGAAACCCACATACGCTAGAACGGCGTGTCAACAAATTTCGAGCGCCTGTTTCTGGCCATCTATATTTTCGACCTCTCATGTTCAGGGTCAATGGTTCACTGAATTCAAATTTGATGTCAGTCGTGTATGACTTGACGTCTTTTGAAACCGGCCAGATATACCCCGATGAATGCGCCACAAGTGGTCAGCAAGACATCTATAGTCACGAAGAGGACCGCTGATTGAGCCCGGGCGCTCCACAAAACACCTTGACATGACTAGCAAATTCTGCGGATGACACTTTGAGAACAATTGATTCTGCTGCTGCGCGAGAAAATATAAAATACATGTCTCGAGACTGACGTCCGGACAAACCACGAACCATGTCGACGAGAATCCAACCAGCTCTAGCCACAACGACCACAACAGCGATGGCTGCCCCAATCTTGCTGGCTGCTTTTCAGACACCTGTCCTGCCCAACGGTCACACGATCGCGCGCTCCTTCCCAGTAATGACTGCCGGAAACGGCTCCTTCGCGACTTACCCGCCGGGGCACGAAGACGACGCTGACGAAGCGTTGGTGTACACCTATGCCTCGTTCCAAGAGGAACCAGCCCAAGGCAACAATCGTCGTGGCGATGGCTGGACACTCTGCGTGCCCATGCCCCTCCCAGACTTGAACGCTCCGACACTTCTAGCGCTTACCTACCTGATCAAATATGCGACAACCAACGACGACGGCAACTCCACCATCCAGACCGACATCATCCTCACCACAGAGGACCTGCAAGCGGGTGTGGTTCCCGCCGAAACGGCTCTCGCGGTTTACAGACCGGGCACCGGCTACGCGCCGCGCATGGTCGACCACAAGACCGCGCTGTGTCTCGCGACGACGCTGGCAGTCAAAAGCAACAGCGGCGGCGAGCAGTGGAGCCACTTTGTCGATACACAGCACATCGCGCCAAATGTGCGCGTAGACGGCGAGGCGCAGCTCTACGTGCTGTTCCATGTCGCAGAGTATCCCACCGTGCGCACAGTGCGGAGTCTTGCTGTACAAGTGTCCGCGACATGGCAGAAAGAGGAAGTCGAGCTCAAGGCACAGGCCCAGGCCAAGCAGAAAGCGGCTGTCAAGCACGCGAGAGAGGCGGAGGAGAGGGAGGCTAGGGAAGAAGAGCGCCGGGCGAGGAGAGAAGAAGTACAAGAGAGGGCGGAGGCGGCACAGGCAAGGGCGGAAGACCGCAAGTGGAGGGAAGAGCAACGCCGAGGGGAGGTGGTGAGCGTGGAGGCTGCCCCTGCTGTTGCCGACGACAAGATCCAGACTCTCATCAAAGACACGATGGAACAGCTGAACTTGCCTCCATGCCCCAACGGGTTCAAGTTTTCGAAAACCGCGGACGGGTATAAGTGCAGCGGTGGGCAGCACTTTGTGAGCTTTGAGCAGCTCGGAATGAAGTAGAGTAATGATTTCTCCCAGACTGACTGCAAGCTGTACTCCCCCCTTCGTGATCCTGGCTATTTTTGTTTTCCTGTGTACTGCATAGCGTTTCCGAGTCATAACTATATCTCACAATCGAATTAGTCGCGCAAGTTGCAGAAGTTTTGAGAAGCTCACAGTGTCTTCAAACGACTTCTGACGCGTGATAAATGCATGAGCAAAGCGAGAATCCCTGTACTAAGTGTGCTGAGAAGACGGAGAGTATGACAGTAGCCTAGGCCGACGGGCGCAGCGCGATCATCGAATGATTTGACGAAAGGGAGGCAGTGGGCAGCCAGATTAGCGGACAACTCGAAATCGGATGAGGCAGGAGTGGGCATGTCGGCGCGAAGTGTCCTGATAACGACGACGCTGGAGTCCCTTTAGCGAGCGATGAGCTATGCGCATCCCCAGCGGCGCTGGCAATGCATTGTTGTGGCCACGACGGGCTGGGCGAATATGATGGGTAACGACGGGCCTTTGGTAGACTGGTACAAGTCCCTGATAAACAGATGAGCGTTATAAAGGAGATGCGGCCAAGAAACGACGAGCGGTAGTGGAAAGAGCCAAGTCGCGTCCGCCGACAAGCCTGCCTAATGTATTTGGTCCTGATGTTCAACAGGAACTTCTCGGCATGTGTCTTCTTACTTATCGAGAATTCGATCTACCTTGTCTGCTTCAATTATCGACAAGTTCGCAAATCAGTGCTGTACAGTACAATCAGTAATCAATACACCACATCCACTATGTTATCCAATCTCCTTCCTGATCACAACTTCGACTGCACAGAATCATCAGGATAGAGCTGATTCGACGTCAACAACACATTTACGAATAACGAGTGAGTATTACACACCTTGCCTGGGTTGAGCAGATTCATAGGATCCAAGGCCGCCTTGATGGTCTTCATTAGCGCAATCGAACCAGCTCCAAGCTCTTCCGTGAGATACATCTTCTTGCCCAAACCAACACCGTGTTCGCCAGTACCTGATCAAGGTTCAAGACATCGACCGGAAAAGGGCTCGTTCGAACTCACATGTTCCGTCAAGCGAGATGGCCTTGCGATTCATCTCACTAACAAACTCCTGGGCAATTCGGAATTCGTCGTCGTTGGCGTAGAGGACAAAGGCATGGAAATTGCCTGGGCAGGGAGCTCAGCGCTGACAAGAAAGCAAAGGTAGAGAGAACGACCAACCATCTCCGACATGCCCGGCAATAGGTGCTATCAGACCTCTCTTCGCGCATTCAACTCTGCTCCAATTGATGAGGTCCGCGAGACGAGAGACCGGGACACTGGGAACACAATCGTAAGCCTCAGCAAGAGTCCGGATCGAAGGACACACCAGACGTCGGTTATGAAGCCTTTTCGGCCCCGATAGGTCTGTAGCACACCGAACAGGCCGTACTTGCGGTCATCCCAGATCATCTGGGCCTTCTCTTCGTCTTGAACAAACTGGTAGTTGGTGCCTCCATGCTTCGCGATCACACTCTCAACAAGCTTGGACGTGTCCGTCATCACTGCAGCGGATCCGTGGTATTTGAGGATGATGGTCGTGTCCGCTTCCTGCCAATTAATAGGCGACCGGGCGTAAGTCTTCATAGTACGTATCCCGATGGCGTCAACATACTCGGCGCATTCTGTTCGTGAAGCAATTGAGCGAATTTCATCGCAACAGTAAGGTAAATTGTCCTCACGTATGGCTGCCCCTAGACGTAGGACATCCGATATGGCAGCTATGGCATCGTGCGGACTCGGAAACGACATTGCAGCAACCGATGCGGGTAACAGAGGCGCAAGGCGCACGGTAACTAAACACAAGCCTTTGATAGCAAGCCTTGGTCTAGCAGAACAACCACAGACCTTCCGTGACAATACCCAGAGTGCCTTCTGCGCCGATGAAGAGCTTCGTAAGATCGAATCCGGCCGATGATTTTCGTGCCCGCCGTCTAGTCTTTATTATCTCTCCAGATGCGAGTACAGCAGTCTTGCGTCCGATCAGCACGACCATTCGGTCGGAGACACACGGCTTGACTCACTAAGTTCAGGATGTATTCGCCTCTCGCGGTACCATAACAAACCTAAGTCGAAATGATTATTGCGACAAAAGTCTTGGCACAGTCTACTGACCGCGTTCGCTATCAGATAGAGTGAGCAGCCAAGTATATAGCCTGGTGGAGGAACCAACGTACTTCCAGAACATCCTTGAGCGATCATTCCGCCGAACGTGGCACCTGGAGCGGGGTCCAGCTACTCGAACATGGATCGAAGAAGTGAACATAGGGATTACCGATCTGCATACCGGGAAGAAAAGCGGGATGCCTGGAAGGAGAGGTCAACCTTGAAGCAAAGACGCCGAATCTGCGAGGACCTTTTCTCTTCAGCGTTGTATTGAGCACATTCCATTTGACGCCTGCTTCACATACAGCATCGGAGTCTTCCACTACCGAAGCATAAGCACTTGGATCACAGGAGCGGCAGATTTGGACTAACCGTTGATCTTAATGATTCTGTTCATACGTGACAAATCCAGGCAGATGCTCCCTCTATTTTTGACCTATAGTGACGTTTGTTTACCTCGCAGGACTCTGCCCAGGAAACAGGCATACCCCGGAGATATTACCCTCAAGACTAGTGCCTCCGGCGTAGACGACAATAGGAAAATGGTGTTTGTTGGCCAATTTGACCACCTCCACAACGTCGGTTGTAGATCTCGCATGCACTATCACACTGTGCGGGTCACCTACAAGCAATGAGTCAATCGAGCCCAGTCTGACCATCAAGGAGCTGGAGCATACCTGGAAGCTGAGAATATCTAGACTGAGCATAGTCCGTTAGGTCCTGGGGATCCTTGGATACGGCTTGTAGTGGCAAAATATGCTGAAGGTCGGCAATGAGACCATCGGGCGGAGCCATGATGGTTCTGAGTAGATGACACGCGAAGTCATGAACGACTTACACCGAGACGCCTAATACATATAAACGTGAAGGCCAAAAAGTCTCGCCAGGGACCAGACCCACCTCAGTCAGTCCCCATGATATTACATCTAAGCTGCGCTCAACGCGTAGAGTGAGGCCATCCGATGGCAATTGTGAGTCGAGACAGTGTCCAGAGCATACACCATCTTATGTTGGGGAAGAGCCAGATGGAGAATATCTCGCCCGAATGCATTAGAGGGGGAGTGATTGACGCAAGAGCCAGAAACGTGTTATAGCAACGGATGAAGCCAGACTGTGGATGTCAACTCGGTCGATCCAGGTGGAAAGCCTCGGTAGCGAGCGGCGAGTGGGCTGAGCATGGTCTCGGCGCTAACGGGTAGCTGTGTATCTGATATTCTGGTTTGTAGACAATGACCGCCGTCTTGTTTTATGTCAGGAAGAGAGATAGTCGGCCAAAATAGCGCGAACGAGGCGCCCAAATGAGAGTTTGAGAACAAGCAGAAAACATGGCAGCCGCCATGATGCCGACTGATGCCGAAAACGGAGCCTGATCAGTGACCATGATCCTAGTCACGAAGTCACCTAATACACGGTCGAGAGAAGTGGGTGCTCAGAACACTGCTCTGCTGTAGGGACCTAGAAGGGACCAACCAATGCTCTACCAGCTTCATACTCCATGTGATTCCTTCTATGTACGCGCTGGCACACAGTAGCAGGGTTGTTTGGGCGCTCTCAAGGTCGCTTGATGACATGAATGATCTATTGAGAGGGATTATCAAGTGTATTATATGTATATGTATCCTTGACGAGCCCCGCCAACATAAGTGAGACCGCGGTGTGGCGCTCAGCTTTGGGAAGAGACGGCCATCTGCGCAAATTGTCAGGTCTACTCAAGAGTGTGCTACAAATTATATGCATGCTTGCTGTATAACAAAGCTTCTATATAAGCGAACTCAGACGACATGCACAGCGTCCTAATTTTGCTCATTCCAGCTAGCTTCATAGTCTGCTTCAGCGGACTTCTTCGGGGTAGTCGAGTCATGCAGTTCATGCGATTCGACGTGAATGAAGACCTAAGCTCGGGATCATCAGCAAAACTATCGGTGGTGTGCTGGTGATGGCGACAATCACCTCTGGTCGCGTGGATAAAGTAACGACATCTGTCCCGCCAAGCTGTAAGGATGTCAGAAGCGAAGAAAGATACAAAATGATTGATGTACTCGTCGAAGACCAATATCGTTACCGCTTCCAATTCGCTTAGCGCTGGATACTGTCTCTGGCTCGCTGTACTGCCATCCACCGCGAGAGTTGAGCGAAGACATCAGGGAATTCGTGTAGAGTTTCGGGAGAAGGCAGTTCAATAGAAGATGCCTTTAGGAAAAACAATCTGAGTCTGGAAGAGTACTATGAGAAGTAAGCGGCGGACTCACATGCCTGTGTGATCCAGAAGATACACCAAAAGATCAGCAAGAGCCCAGAGAGCGGTGAGTAGGCCGGTTTGCACGGTCACTGGGGATCGAGATCAGTTCTGAAAATCAGATGGAAAGATCCCCGACGAACTTCGTATAATTCGGTCAATATGTGAGTCCGTGTTTCTAAAGCCAGTTCGGTGATTTCGCTTTGGAGATAGAGACAAATCAGTTCTTTCTGAGGACGGATGTACGGGAAAAAAACATACCAGATGCCTGACCAGCGTAGCTGTGATCAATATGTCAGCAAAACTCGCACATCCAAGCCCTGGAGAACGTCAAATGAGCCATTGAATGGTGCAGCAACAGCGAGCCCTCGCACAGATGATCACGACGACCCTAAACTTCTGAAAGTCTGCGAAATACTTCACAGTGGCGCACGCGATAGCTGTCGCAATACCCATGACTGGATGTGTGTCTGTCAGTGGAACGAGCAAAAAGCAGAAACTGCTGAGCGAAACTCACGAAAAGCGGCAACAGAGCAAAACGAGATGATAATGAACAAAGGTAAGCTCCCTGTCAAAACCCTGACGCGCCAACCGAAGAAAGCTTGGACCATTCCACTGATCATTCCCTGTACATTCAAAAGCCACATGAGAACCCCTCTTTGGCTGCTAAGCCTACGCACCGAAAGGGCTGGTTCTATAGGGTCATAGGGCGTAAGAATTTCAGGATACTGAGACGTTGCTATTGTACAAACCCATCTCAAACAGCGCGGTGCTAGTCGCGAGATACGAGGGATTATCTGGCCAAGACTCGGTGGATGTTGGCATGGACAGACGAATAGACGCACCAAAATGCTTGATCAATGCCACGTAGAGATATGCGATGATGCCAACGGTATGTACCGTATCTGCCACGAAGATCAGGAGAATCTTTCAAGTAGACAGTGAGATCGCAATTTGCAAGCTAAGCTCAATTCTTTGCCTCAACTCACATATGCCTTGATAGCCCAGCGATCTCTGGGGACAAAATCGCCGTGAGAGTCTGCCCGTTACATGACAACTCGGGCCTACATACTTGTTCTTGTACTTGTCCCAGTACAGGTATCTGGGGCCCATATTCTCAGTGACTGGGAGCAGAAAAACAAGGTCAAAGCAATATGCGTACGTTTGAGTCACAGAGATACCGTAGGACAAAATGGCGAGGACACCTCCAATGAACATTGGTCCGTGACTGGATTCGGAGCGACCTCGTCGTCAGAAGCAGTGGGCGAGAATTTGAAGGGAACGTACGCGACTTCAGCAGGTCCAAGTGCCATCTTGTTGCCTTACGAGTGAGATCTTCGTGGCAATGAGTAGTGCAAGAGAAAGAGAGGTCCGAGACAAATTTTCAGTCCTCCGAGTCGCTTGTTACGCATCAATCCTAAACAGAGTAAGTCAATTGAGAGATCTCGCGGAAGCATTAGCGCAAATCTATACCTCACATGTTGGACTCGGTGGCGCTTCTTCTGATATTGCGCACTTAGGTCTGAACCGTGGTTGTGGCTTGCAGGATCGATGGATCGTAGGAACCAAGGAAGCTTCAACCTGCGAGTCAGTCCACACAATATACTATGATCCATGCGACAGAGCTCAGAGAAGCAGACTGGCATCCGATCACCCAGACGCCCCCAAGGACACCGCATGCGATGCGCACTTGATGCCACGGTCTTGTGGCCAGTGCGGCGCCGATGATCCTGTTTGCACGAATGAGAAATTGTGATAACCATCGATCTTGGCGCAAAATCTGAAAAAAGGTGTTCACCGAGTACTCGCCCTCGTGGGTTAGTATGAACTCAACCGACCGCCATGGAAGTTTGCTGCCACTGCGCGTGAACAGAGTATCATCAAGTCCAGCACAAGTGTAGCTTTCAAAAATTTGCCGCGCGCGGCCATCATCTGATCGGCGTTCTATTCGCGTTCGCCCGATCGCGAATCGCAAGTCTCGGCCACTAAGTACAACTAGTACAAATGGCGTGTCTTCCTCGCCTCCAGCGTACCGTAATCCCAGGGCTCGTGGGAAGAGGGCTCATTCGTTTAAAGGGCTGCATGTCTTGCTTTTGTATATGAGCCCCATAGGAGCCACCAAGCTCTCACGTACTCCACCAAAACATTGACTTCAAGTTGCCATGTCCACGTACGACATAATCTTCGCCGGAGGTACGCCCGCACCCTATCATTGATAATACTGATAGACGTCTCACTGTGTGTACTAGGCGGCGCAGCCGCTTGCGTTATCGCTGGTCGGCTCGCTACCGCCGATCCCAACCTCAAGATCCTGGTATCTGTCCCAAATAACCCCGCTCTAGTTTCTCCTGACACTCGTCAGATCCTTGAGGCCGGAGAGCATACTAAAGATCTCCCAGCTCACATTCAACCTGCTCGTTACTTCAGCCACCTGGCCCCGACGAGCAAAACTGTCACCTTCAATGTCGGGAAGCTCTCGCAGAACATCAATGGTCGCTCTCTGCTTACGCCCTCTGGAAGATGCCTGGGTGGAGGCTCATCTGTCAACTGTATGTCGGCGCGTTCTCTTCTCGTGCGTTCTTTTTACTGTTTGATCAGTCACCATGTATACTCGCGCCGCTGCATCGGACTACGATGATTGGCAAACAAAGTTCAGGAACAATGGATGGGGATCATCTGACCTGCTTCCCCTCCTCCAAAAGGTCTGTCTATCAATGAGAGCGAGGGTATCATATCAATGCCTTGAACCAGACAGAGACTTACCAAGTGGCACCCGATAAGCCCACGCACGGATACTCCGGGCCACTGAAAGTTTCTCTAGGCGGAACGGTAACGAACGTTGGAAAACAATTCCTTGATGTGGCCGCCAAGATCGACAAGGATAGAGGATCCATCGACGACGTGAATGGCCTTTATAAATGCGATGGCTATGGTGTAAGCAGCCTAGCTCTTCCTGAGACACTCACTGTTGACCACAAGCCTCAGGTATGGGAAAAGTAAGACCACAACTTCGCCGCTAATGAAAATTGTGCATTCCTATTGACGTGCTCTTAGGTGGATTGACGCAGAGACTGGACGTCGCTCTGATGTCCCGCATCATTACATCTATAATCAGGAGCATAACAAGAACCTTGTTATCATGACCGGAAAGCGCGTCAAACGCGTCATTTTCGAGTAAGTGTTTGTCGATTCTAATGTTATCATGTCAGTCACTGATCACGATTTGCTCCAGCGGAGACAAGGCGAATGGCGTCGAATTTGTCAATGATACCGTTTTGAGACCAGATGCTGACCAGACCGTTGAGGCCGTCTACGCTTCACGGCTGGTCGTGGTCAGTGCAGGCGCATTTGGTTCTCCGACGATCCTCGAGAGGTGACATTCGCGGTCTACACATTGTCCTTTCTCACCAACCTTGGTATAGGTCCGGTATTGGTCGCACTGATCTCCTCAAAAGTCTCGGAGTTGAACCGAAAGTCGATCTTCCGGGCGTAGGCGAAAACTATCAAGGTATTATCTTGCCCGTTCTCTCCTCGTTCTCTGCATTCACAATTGGAAGATCACAACGTATGCTTCATTCCGTATCAAGCATCGGAGGAGGCAGAGACCCTTGACGCGCTATTCCGAGGCGAACCGGAGGAAGTTGCAAGTAGGACATCTCTGTGACAAAGCGTCTTCATCGTCTCATCATTCTCTAGAGTGGCTCGAATTATGGCCTCACGGAAAGGGACTCATGGCTCACAAGTAGGCTTGATCCTTCTTGTTTTCTTCAGAAGATTTGATATATTGTGACACAGTGGACTCGATGCCGGTATCAAGATGCGTCCTACCACGGAGGACCTCAAAGAGTTAGGTCCAGACTTCGAGCACAGATGGAAGACATACTTTGAGAACGCTCCCGATAAGCCTGTCATCTGGGTTGGCGCAGTTTCTTCGTCAGTGACTCTTTCTCGACTGGAAACTTTTACGACTCACGCATCGTGATTCATCAAGATATCTCGGAGACATCACTGTGGCTCCTCCCAGGAAATATTACAGTGTCGGCTACTTCACGGTATGCCACCCGTTGCGAATTGGCTGTATTGCACCTAACCTGACGTCGCAATGAAGCAATATCCTGTCTCGACTGGATATGTCCACATCACATCGGGTGAAGATGCCAACGCCAGTCATGACTTCGATCCAGGTTTTCTTAGCGAGTTGAGTCTGTTCGTCCTACATCTCCGATCTCTTCTGATAGATGTCAGCCCGGCCGACCACGCTACTTTGAGGTGGGGCTACAAGAAGGCTCGCGAGATTGCTCGTCGCATGAGGATCTACCGCGGTGACTACCTCCCGGGCCACCCAACCTTTTCCCCGAACAGCGCAGCACTGGCGAAGGATGAGACAACTGGTGCCGCTTTGACAGCCCCCGAGGCACCTTTCATCCAATACTCTGCCGAGGACGACAAAGCAATCGAAGAGTTCAACAAGTCCTTCGGTAAGTCTGGACCAAATATATGTATGATGACCTCGGGATTCTGAATTGATGACAGTCCAAACTGCGTGGCATTCGGTGCGTGTGATACCAATATTCTCGGCAGGTTCTTGACACCGTTCAGCTCGGTACATGTTCGATGAAGCCGCGCGAAGAAGGTGGCGGTCAGTGCAGGTCCCTTTCCGTCCAGAAGCATGTCACTGATGGCATCGACAGTCGTCGATTTCCGCCTCAATGTGTACGGTGTTGAAAACTTGAAGGTGGCGGATGTACGTGCCTTCATCTCGGCCTGTGAGACCCATCTAACGGACCGAAAGATATCCATTTGCCCCTCGAACGTCGCCGCCAACACGTACAGCACAGCCGTGACGATCGGAGAGAAAGCTGCAGTTTTGATTGCGGAAGAACTAGGTATTACTTTGTAGATCACTTGAGTCCCCATGTTTATGAAATGTAACCTTGTGAATGTTTTTTTCATTTGTCGACAGTCAATATGCACAATCAGGACTGTCATGGACCACCACTGAGAGCCAATATCTTTGCTACTGCCTGTTCGGCCGCGGACATGAGAACGCCTTGAGGATTGCCCACAGGCAGGGAGGGTATCTAGACAGAAACATGTCAGCGCTCGAGGGATACTCATTCTCGCAGTCATCCTTACAATTGAAGCCTGTATAATGTGTCAGCAGCAGTTATCTTCAGATTTCGCAGTACTCACATCGACCACGAACAGATTGTTGGTTCCGAAGACTTTAGTATTTGAGTCTACGACCGCTGAGCCCTGTGTCCCAATGATGTTCGATCCTACCCAGTGATTGGAGTCCAGCGAAGACGGATCGTAATTATTGACTGTTGATTTCATCAGGAGGTTAGCGGGGCCCACGCCAAATTGAGATCGTTTGGCTGACCATAGTCGTCGATGGTTGTCGTGTTATCAGGTGTCACCAAGGTCAAACCAGGTACTAGAAAGAGGTTCAGCTTGCGAACATGCAGTCGAAGGATGCGAACAGAACGCACCAACGGTGAGGTTTGCCACGAGGGCCTTGATAGCGGTGATCAAGACGGCTTTATCCACAGGATCTGTAAACCAAGGATTGACGAGGGGACGAGCTGTTAATGCTGCATCGATTCCTATCCGTCCGCGTGAGGTCACGCCGCTGGAACTAGATTGAATTCGACGAGTGAGCAATTTGCCTAGCCAACAGCGTTTTCGACTGACAGATAAGTCGTGATGGTGAACATTTCACTGGAGCAGCAAGTCAGTGGTAGACAGTAATGCTTGAACAGAATCACATACCTTTGGTTGAAAGGATATGTGGTCGACCAAGACGCGGCCCCGGGTCGAACTGTGCCCTGCAGCTGTTGATGGGTCATGAGTGTCGAGGTATAGCTGCTGTTGATTGTGAACACATACATAACGAGTCTTTTTGTCACTGCCTGCCAAAGCTTCCCAGAAGTTTAATCTGCGAGCGAGAACCTGTCAGCATCGCATCGACAGAAGCCTACCGGGACGGACCTTGGAGAAGCCGACGCGAAGACTCCGGAACGACTGGACAGATACTGGGAGGCGTCCGCAGTACGAGGGTCAGTCCAAACATCAGCCCAATTATCGTACGAATCGACAGATGGTGCCGTGAAGACCAACTGGAACAAAATGTCAGTTGATCCGCCAAAGATGCCGTGAGAGGTTCATGATCACATTGATTGAAGGATTGTCCGAGACCTGATGAGCAGTCAGAACGCGTCAAAGGGTGCGTGAAGTTGTGAGTCGTACGTTGTAGCCGACAGGCAGGTTGATCCACTGAGCCTGAGGCGGTAGCAGGGCTCCCGCAGTCGCGTCGCCTTTCACCAGAGTGATCATATCTGTGGGACCGATCCCACTGCGGAACAAGATGCGAGGGGTTCCATAACTTCCCGCCGAAAGGATGACGCGCCCATTGGGGTTCAGGGGAATAATTCCGTTGGGCCCTAGCGACGTGTCGTTCGTCCGTACCCCAGTGATAGCAGCTCCGTTACGCTCAACATTGAGCACCACGGTGTTTGTCTTCAATACAAAGTTAGAACGAGCTTTGGCAGTGCGCAGGTAAGTAGCGACTGGGCCAGCTCTTTGGCCATTCTGGAACTGGGGAGAAGGTCAGACAGTGAGACGGAACGTGTCTCAAACTGGGGCTCACATTGAAGGCGCTGTACCCGTACGAATGATCCTTGAAGTTGGGATTACTGTTGATGGTGATATTTTGATATCCCTGTGAGTTGAGAAGCTGCGAAACTACGCTGAAAGTTTGTTCCAAATATCGCTTTCCATCCGTGGATGGATGGTCGGTGCTGGGAAGGCGAGCCGTTAGTTTCGCGGTGTATGGTGCATGGTTGACCCAAGATGACGGCCAGCCGCTCGCAGTTGTAAAATCGGAGTCTGCTGGAACCCAATAGAGTCTACGCATAACGTATCAGCAGTGCTAAGTGGACGTATGACGTTGAAAACTTTACCCTCCGTTGATGGAGGTTCCTCCACCTACCAAACAACCGGCGAACACGGTGACATCTAGTTGATAGGTGACATAAGTTGCCATATCTTTCATCAGACGTGCAAAGCTACCTTTACACCACCAGAAAGAGTTGGAGTCCGTGAACAAGGACTCTGGAAACACAATCAAGAACGGCTCAGGTTTGGTCTCCGTACCACATACCAAACAGTCCGGGAACGTCGAACTTCGTCAACTGATGGCGCAGTTTTAGGCAATACAGAAACGGAGTTGATTGGAACGAAACTTACATTTTGACCAGCTGTCCAGTCGGGGGCGTATGTGCCACCCGTTTCCCATGTACTTGGTCCTCCGCGTTCCAGAAGTATCACTTTCTTTCCAGCCTCGGAAAGTCGATCAGCTGCTATCAGACCTCCTGGTCCGGCACCAACGACGATGTAATCGTACGGCGTCGCCTAACACGTTTGTCAGCGTCGTTGCTCTGTCTCATAGTGCCATGACACACAGTGGCAGTGGGACCCGAAGACGTGGTCGAAGTCGAACTCGTGGTTGTCGTGGTGCTCGTTGAAGAGCCCCCACCAGTGCCGCCGGCAGCCCAATTGTTGTAGTCCGATTGCGACGCGTGGGCGGTTGAGAAGTCGAGTCCGTAAAAGCCAACTGCGACAGGTAGGAATATCAGTTTGATGTATTGCGAACCAAGAACGGGAACAGACAGTCGGTGTGTTCCGCGAAGTTGCTCTGCGGGTCCGAGGGAGTACTGCAATAACATCAGCAGGAATCTGTATCCACGAGAACGGACCTACTTGACGGCAACGTCACTGAATACCCAAGCTGGAGCTCCTGAGGAACTTGTGTTGAGACTGCCCCCGCTCCATGCTGGGAAAGACATTAGCGCTCAAGGTTGTAGTTGAGAATCACCGGACCACGTACTTGTGCAGTTCTGACACCTATATACCCACTTCCAATGTGTTGCATTCACCTTGGTCGTCGGTAGATCTGTCAAGACAGGACCAGTCATCGCACTTCCAAATATATGAGCTAGATCGAACACCCGAGCACAAAGCAGAGCCATACGTTGGCTGAACATAATCACTGGGGATGTTTGTCAGAAAGCCGTCGCGGATATCACCGATAGCACCTACGTTGCATAACGCGCCGAGCGGACTATGCTGTTGCCATTGGCCCAAGCGACGAGTAGAATACTCTGCAACATGGAGCCTTTTGGAGACACGCCAGCCCATGAGGCGTTGATCGGCGCCACAATCTCACCCAGAAATTCTGTAGAGTTCGATGCGACCGGCGGGAAAACGTAGCCATAGGTGACTTGATGCACTGGGTCGGTAAGACCCCAGAAGGTGATGCCGTTGTCGGGGTCAGTGTACTGCGCGGCTTGTTGCCCAGCCACTGTGAATGAGAGTTGTGAGTATTGGATCGACACGATAGAGGTCGATAACGTACCGAACGTGACAAGGGCAAATAGTCCTAGGGCCAGAAGAGGTAACATGGGAGCCAGGGGATCGAGGACACCGTCAGGCCGGAGCCATGTTAAATAGAAAGGCTAAGCGAGGAATTACCGACAAATGTAGGAATGATTGAGCCTCAGGGCGCCAAAAGTAGTCGAATTAGCGTGATGAGGTCAGAAAAAAGAATCCGTGTACACCGTTTACGGATGCAACTCGGAATGGAGCTCGCGTGATGCTGTTGTTATGACCTCGCGGAGAAATATGTGGTTAGCAATGGGTCTGAAGGAGGATGTTGGCACTGTGGACTGTGTGATTCTGGTGCAAACAAAGCTCATTTTCCGATATAGACCCGGAAGTCGCCATGCCACAGGTACGATGGTAGTTGTCTCTGTTACATTCGTGGAGCAGCTGAGCGCACAGGGCTTTACGGCGTAGTGTGTATTATCCTGGAAACGAGCAAAGATGTCAATCGAGTGGTCGCCGGTCTACAATTGTCAATTGAAAGGCTTACACTTCGAGGGAAGGTTGAGCGTGCCTGTACTCATGGCAGCTGCCCAGATATTATCCGTTGCGTCAAGGTTCAGGGCTGAACACTACTCAGCGACCATGAGATGATGGTTGTAAACTTGTTGACATTGTGGACGGAAGGCAAGGTGCATTGTGTACACAGTCACAAGTAGTCGACGTCACACAATCGGCTTGACCAGCGACGCCGATGTTCCCGACCCCGGCTCTGTCCCATGGACTGACTCAACGCGCGACGCACGCGTCATTTCATCTCTGGATTCCTTTCCTGCTTTTCTTCGCTCACTCATCGGCCTGATGCACACATTTATATCTTTTTCACGGGCACAGAGGACTAAATATAGCCATTGAGCAACAGAGCAGCAGTTTGGTGCGTATTTTTATCCTATGTATACACAGTCTCCGGTTTGATTATTTATCTAGTAGAACTCTACCAATCGAGTGAGCTGAGCATCTTCGGTCGCGTCTTGCGTCAACGCATCGCACAGCGTCTTGTTTGCGGACAAGTATTTCTCAACCAACTCGGCACCCAGCGCCTCGACCAGAATTGTGTCGGCTCTCAGATTCGATCTGGCCTCTTCAACGCCCGAAGGCATACGTTTCGTGATCCCCATCTCTGCCCTCTCTTCCTCGGTCATTTCGGCTGCAGGTCGGTCTCGGCAGTCCTTCGTGGCAACTGGCGATCCTGCCTTGATACCCGCTAGCCCAGCCGCGAAGATAGCGGCCAGTCCAAAGTATGGATTGGCCGTCGCGTCGAGGAACCGAAGCTCAAAGTTCCTCGAAGAAGGCGATGCCGCGTTGGTCAGGCGCACCGAGGACTCGCGATTCTCCGTCCCCCACGCTACATACGAGCCCCCACTCCAGACTCCATCGCCAACACGCTTGTACGAAGCTGGCGTGGGCAGAGTGAACGCCGAAATAGCCGGAACATGGTCGAGTAGCCCAGCGAGGAATGACTCTTCGTATGTGGACATCTTCTCCGCAACCTTCTGGCCGGCTTCGCGGGAAGAATGGACTGAGACGTGGGCGTGTGTGGATGACCCCGCGCTATACATGAACGGGCGAGGAACAAACGTCGCATGCAGCCCATGCTTCGCCGCGATGTTCACAATTATCTCGCGCGTGTACACAAGTGCATCTACCGCCGTCAAAGGTTCCATTGGACCGGTTACGATCTCATACTGTCCTGGTGCGGCCTCTTTGTGGTACATTTGGAGTGGAATGGCACTGAGGCGCAAAGCATCGGCGATATCCTCGAGGATCTTGGCTTCTGTGGAACCGGCCAAAAGACCGGCAGTGCTGGACCAAGCCGCCGTACTAGCAGGAACGACGGGGTTGGTGGACTTCAGGAGTACGAACTCCGATTCGAATCCGACCAGGAATTCAACTCCTGCGAGATCTTTTGCTTCCCTTGAAGGAGAGCGGTGAATTCAGTCCACCCAAAATCACAGGCCGATTTCGGGCACTTACTTGACCACGTTTGCCAGCGTCGTCCTTGGGCACCATTTCACTTGCTTCCCGAGACGCGCTGCATCCTTGTTCTCAAAAAATCCAAGCACTGCGCCCACTTTTTTCGATCCCACCCCATGCAGGATCCGCAGACTGCCTAGATCGATGGCGTACAGGTCTTCGCCTACCGCCGAAAACCCATCCGGCACCATGAGGTACACAAGGGCAATACCTACGGAGGCGATATTTACGCCGGGCCTGTTGGATTTGACCAGTTCTGAAAAGTACTCTATTGGCACGACGCGAGATCTGCGAGTGTTGGCCAAATCGACCCAGTATATGTGGACGTAGGCTGGACTTGTCTTGTGAGAACCAGGTCAGCTTGCGAGCAGACATACGCACAGATTCCCTGATCAAGTAGATCTTGCAGGGAGCTCGGCGAGGATTTTACTTTCTCTGGGGTGTAGACGACGCCATGCTGGTAATCCATCGTTGAACGCTCTGCGGAGTCAGATGGGAGTCTCTGAACAAGTCGTGCCAATCCGCCGTCATCTTACATACTATCAGTCACCTCGGCATGAATAATCACCTAGAAGTGGGTAATTGTCCAGGAACAGTCGTCCATCGCCCCGGGGCTCACCGATTTTGGCATGAAGCTATACTATACATCGAATTACATGTCTGAACGAAAGGAATTCTGGGTACTGCAACGGACAAGCTATAGAGTTGCGAGACAAAATCTGACATGGATTATGTCAGCATCAAACTTTCGTTGCATACTCAGACTGCATTACTGCCTTGAGTCTCATGAAACTTGCATTGAGAGGTGTGTTTCAGTGTATACTACTCATTCTATGCCACTTTGAAGGGTGTGAGGGAGTGACAATTGAAATATAGCAGAATTATTCATTACTAGGTGACTATTCAGACCCGGGTGACTGATAGTACTCCACGTGTTCCCCGCGGGTTCTGCGGCAATCATCTGGGCATTGGGCAAGTCGCAAAAGCTTGGGCGGCAATCTCTCAACGCTGACATTCTGATTCATCACAGAAAGAACCAGACGCTAGACGTGCATTTGTTGCAGTGGGGATTGCGAAGCATCGACAACGCGGTTGTGCTGAATGTGACCGAGGGCTGTCTGTCATAGCAATACAGTCTCGGGAGGCAGTCCCATCATCCCAAGTTCTAGGAAACACTTCTACGATGGAACTTTGATCACATAATCCCGCTTTGGTCACTCGTTGCAATTTTTGGATGGGAACAGATGGGAATCACATTCAACGCACACGCGACGAATTCGGAGGTTACGCAGAGCCTTGATCGATTGCCATCACTCATATACGCTCAACTCTCATGCTAGCTCGAGAGATGCTCGCAAATCAGTCTCGAGGCTCCCTCCTCATCAGACACTTGATCAAACGATTCATTTTCAGAATATCAAGGGGTGGCGACCCACTTCAATCCGTGTTCGCTCTCCGCCCATACCTCTCCTTCAACCAATCATGTTCATCTTGTCTACAGACGGCATGCATATCTGCCAAGCGGCATTGTATCCTTGTCGCCTGGCTGTCGCCATCTGTTCACATCAGTCACGGCGTGAATCTCTTGCTTCATCAGTCTACTATCATGTTCCTGCCTTCGCACTATCGGCCTTTGTCTGACTTCCGCCTCCAGATCTCCTAACAGACAATTTGCGGAGAGGCGAATTTTCCAAACTAGCGCGCTTCTAGCTAAATGGGGTCTTCCTTCGACTCCAGCCGGAACTCATGACGGACATCGTGTCCATCGGTTATAGCCGAATCATGTTATTTTCAATACCTCACTTCGATGTCGTTACACTTCTATCATTCAAGGCTGGGTCTCGAGGCCATGTGTCAAACGAAACTACATCTTCTCTGTTTGTCAAGGACACTGATGGACTCGGTGTCCAAGCTCCTTCTGAGTGACGCGAACAGTAGCTGGCGTTGTGTGAATGTTCCTCGCTCTTCAGCAGACCGGTCAAGGGGTTCCGTTTTAACAGGCCGTGAGTGGAAGCTTCACAGCAGGTCACCTCCCTTCCACTTACCCCGTAACAGACATGCCCCCTCAACAATACCGCCCGGATGAGTCTGACGCGACCATCTTCTCCGAGCATACATGGCTGCAGGGCGCCTTCCTCGCAGCTGTTGCTTATGGCATTCAGTCGCTGCTCTACTTCATGTTACTGCACAAACTCGTCACTGCTCGTAGCAAAGGTCCCGAAAAACGGCGTAATCTTGGCCTAATAATCTACATTACCATCATCTGGGTCCTGGGCACGCTCTATATTGCGGGACTCTTGGAGTTCACCCAAGAGTCCTTCATCGACGCGCGGAATATACCAGGCGGACCCGTCGCATACGAAAATGTCATGTTCTCCATCCCGATCGACATGCTAGCCAATGTCATCATGGTTTTGATAACCTGGATGTGCGACATTATTAATGTGAGCCTTCGTCTCGATATCCGCCTTTTGTCTTACGGAGGACGACAGGTTTGGCGTTGTTATGTGGTCTACCTCGGTGGACGTGTCTCTTCTTGGGTGATCATTGCGTTCCCCACCATGATGTATTTCGCGTCAATTGGTTTGTAGATTTTTGTGTTCCTTCGACGACTAAAGCTGAGCGCATTTCGTAGCCCTTGGGATGTTGTTTCTCAAGCAAGTCGGGCATACATCTTCCTCTCCTTGGGACACGCCGGGGATCAACTGGACTATCCCATATTACTCGATGTCCCTCGCTCTCAACGTACTCGTCACCATATTGATTGCTTCGCGCCTGATTTACTACCGCAATCGTATTGGGCGGGTGCTCGGCGCTTCACATGGCCGCCAGTACACCTCTATGGCCGCTATTGTCGTAGAATCGGCCGCCATCTATTCGGCTTTCTCTCTCATGTTCTTGATTCCGTTTGCGGTCAATAGCGCCATAGCGCAACTCTTTCTGCAAGCGTTATCACCGATTCAGGTACAATTGACTCCAAGTCCAGCTGGGAACACATCTGACAGTTTTGTCCTCAGATTGTCTCGACCTTGCTAATTCTGTTCCGTGTCGCACAGGGCAAAATTTGGACAGGAACGACGTACAATGACACCATCAGCACCACGTTCGAAGTCAACAGCAACAAAAAGAAACCTCGCAGGTCGCCTGCTACGATTCGTATTCAGACCAGCACCAGTATCTTCACAGAGACCCAGAGAGACGGGGAGGAGGAGAGTATGGATATGCGGGTCATTGACAGTGACAAGGTCGGGACGACGACGACAAGTGATTATGAAACAAGTTCGTCGAAGCCTGAAGTACTTGCACCATAGCCGTTGGACGCCTTCATGCAGTTTCACCTTAGTTTTACACTCTGTTACTCCTGAACCTCGGTATCTATGGATGTGTTGTATGGTAGAAGTGTTTGTGTACTGTCTATTGAATTGTAATCTAGCCATATGCTCTACTACCTTTGTGTGGACGCCATCAGCTCGGGACTGGCTCGGGAACTGTTTCTTTACCAGGGCAACCGCCCGTGTGTGATTCGGCAATTCCGCCCAGGCCCGCCCGAAAGTCTACACTGACTCTCTCATGTCGTTCGTCGACCTGAATTGTTTTTCAGGTCAGGTTGCCTTGGTATGACCAGGGATCCGACCATGCTTGTCTATATCTAGCCGGTCTTACTCCAGCCCGACACTTGAGGTGCCTGCCCGTTGACATGTGGCTGATACAAAAGTTGACTTCTTTGCATGGCCGTGGGTAGGATCCACGTCCCTTGGTTTCCCAATGGATCTCAGCTTGATTGGAGCCTAGAAATACAGCCGCTAGGCTCCTCTGACCTTGGTGATCTACGCCCTTCCTGCGCAGCAGAAACTTGCAGCTACGATGTCCGCCGCCACAGCCACTACCAAGGACGAGGATCTCCTGGCACGCCTTGGCTACAAGCAGGAGTTCAAACGTGATTTTAGTCGTCTGGAGCTATTCGGACTATGCTTCACTATCGTCGGCGTTGTACAGTCAATCGCGTAAGTCTTTGTGAGCGATGATATCAGATTCCTATTGAACTGTCAGCTAGCGCTGTCCTGCTGTACTCTATTCCGTATGGTGGAACGAGTGCCATGGTGTGGGGGGTAGGCCAATTCTTTCATTTGGTGCTCGGCTCGGATTTTCTGACTTGCGCTTGTGTATGAAGTGGTTTACCTGTAGTTGTTTTTTGATTACTGTTGCGCTCGCCATGGCAGAATTGGGGTCAGCGGCTCCGACGGCTGGGGGACTGTACTACTGGACCTTCAAATTCTCATCGCCCAAGTATCGCAAGTTGCTCTCATGGCTCATCGGATGTACGCCTCAGCTTCATGACCTCCCAAGATACCGTCGACTGATTTTGGCTAGACGTCAACACCGCCGCTTATATTTCAGGAATGGCAAGTGTAGATTGGGGAGTTGCTACTCAAATCATGGCGGCAGCTAACATAGGAACTGACGGGGCTTTCGTGGCAACAAACGGACAAACGTAGTACGTTTGAGGCAACAATAATGGTCACCGTCCGCCGCTGACATCTTACAGTGGTGTTTACGCCGCCCTCTTGTGCATGCATGCAGTCTTCGGAAGTATGGCCACCAAGGCCATTGCTAGGATACAACACGCCTATGTCTTCCTTAATCTGGCGTGAGTGACACACAGAGGCTACTTACCAGCCGACCGCCGTTGACCTTATCATTCCAGACTCTTCCTTGTAATTATCATCGTCCTACCTGCTGCTACTCCGAAAGCCCTCCACAACACTTCCTCTTACGCATTTACCCATTTCGAGAACGGTAAGCGTGGCTTCTGTCCGAGCGGACATGTGTCTGAGCCTTTTCTAGTCTCAGGATGGCCGAATGGTTTCGCGTTCATTCTGAGCTTTCTAGCACCAGCCTGGACAGTAGGTAAGCACTACTCGAGGTCTTCGAGAGCTACTTTGTATCTAACCGCGCAATCACTCGTACAGCTGGCTTCGACACAAGCGTGCATATCAGTGAGGAAGCGCGCAATGCTCAGACCGCCGTTCCGTTCGCCATTATGTGTACCACGGTCGTCAGCTGCGCGTTAGGATGGAGTGTGTTCCTCTGCGTTGGTCCCTCAATCGGAAGCTAATACTCGAGCAGTCATCAACATTGTGTTAGCGTTCTACATCGGAGACGACCTACAGGCCGTCATCGGAAACCCTATTGGACAGCCAATGGCAACAGTGCGTTTGACGCTTCTCCCTACCCACGGGTTCCGATACTCTGTTCCAGATCGTCTTCAACAGCGTCGGCAAGTCGGGCACACTCGCAATCTGGTCCATCATAATCATCACTCTCTGGATGACTGGCATGGACTACGTTCGTGTAACTGCTCCCGTTTATGATCCAAATGTGACCTTCCACCTAGCTCATCGCGGGATCCAGACAGCTCTTCGCCTTCTCACGAGACAACGCGTTGCCGTTCTCTGGCGTTCTCTATAACATCAACCCATACACGAAGACGCCCGTACATGCAGTCATATTCCTAGCCTTCATGGCTCTACTTCTGGGCCTCATCTCCTTCGCCGGACCCCTCGCCATCGGTGCTGTATTCACGATGTCTGTCGTATGTCAGTACATCGGCTTCGCGACCCCAATCGTCGCGAGATGGGTAGGTGGAACCAAATTCGTACCGGGGCCATTCAGTCTGGGAGTATTGGTGAGGCGAATCGTTTCTTCTGCACTGCGTTTCTCTGATGACGGATCCCAGAGTCTCCCGATATCCATCATCGCATCGTCTTATATGATATTCATGATTGTGGTATTCCTCTTTCCCGGCGTCCCTCAGGTGAATTCACACAACATGAACTACACGGTTGTCGTCGTGGGTGGTGTGATCGCGCTGTCCCTGGGTTACTACTTCCTCCCCTCCTACGGTGGCATGAACTGGTTCAAAGGCCCGGTGGAGACGATAGAAGCAGTGGAGACGATGGAAGCAGTGGAACAGGCGGATGACTCTTCGGACGGCGGTCTCAGCGAGGAGAAAAAGGTCTAGCTCTTCTATACTTCTGTATGATAAGTTCGTCTACGACGTGATATAATTAGTGCTTCTAATGTCTTTGAGAGTTCTATCTATCGATGAGATACTGAGGTCAATCTAAGGATCTAACTCTAATACATAGTCTAGGAACGGTGGCATCCTCACATGGTTGCGGCTCTTCTCGACTTGCCACGAATCGTTTTGCCAAAGCGGTAAAAGAGAAATGGAATAGGGATCTGTATGGTGTGAGTCTTATTCTTGCGCGTAGCTTGAGAGAGGCGGACTGACCATTGCGACAGACACAAAGGCAAGCAATGAAGCTGCCCATCCATTGCCTAGGGCGTGGAACATCTGGGGTATGAAAAGAGGCATTGCAGCACCTGCAGCCGAACGAACAACCTGGATCAGTGTCACGTCAGTGGCGCTCCGTGGCTCCTAAGGTTACAAGACGTACAGTTTTAGCAGCTAACGCCGAGGCGACATAATCGGGGAAAGCGTCGATGAGGTAGGCATTGGCGCTGAAGTAGATGATGACCATACCGAAACCGAAGGGAATACCCGCACTGCAAGGCCCGACCCAGTTGCCGCCTCCAGGTAAGACCGCTGGCGGACTCGTCCATCCAAATATGAACAACGCAATAGGAACGAACGGTGCAGCGATCATGGAGCCGAGAAGGCGATCCTCGGGTTCAGCACGACCACCCTTCGCCTTAGCTGTTTTGATGTATGATTTCTCCAGATACGGTAAGATCAACAGAGCGAGGAACAGTCCGATAAACACAGAACAGAACATCAGCCCAGTTATGCCGTCGCTGAATCCGTAGTCGTCACCGAAGACGACTGGGAAACTGAAGAAGAAGGCGTACTATGACGTTGTGAGCCGAAGCGTAAATTGCAAGAAAGAGGACACGTACAAGTAAACCGTAAATCAAAGAAATGAAGAGTGACATCAAGAGAAGGATAGGCTCCGTTAGGAGCATGCCGAACGGCCGTAGGAGGGTGTCGGCGAGTAGCTGGGAGAAGGACGTGCGAAAGATTTCTTGCTCGGTTACGATGTCCTTGCGCTCCATTATATGGCGAAGTTTCCTGGCTCGCTTTCTGAGAAGGACAGGGGCGAAGGTTTCCGGTAACGTTAGACAGAGGAGGAAGACCACGCCGGCAAAGATCAGATTGATCTACTCGAAAAACTCATTAGAGAACTGACATATCGCGTTGAGTGAGAACTCCTTACCCATATGATCCATCGCCAGCCGAGAGAGTCTCCTATGAAGCCGCCGACAAGCGGACCCAAGGCAGCTCCCCCGTATGGTGCAGCAGCGAAGAGTGCAATGGCGAAGCCACGCTCGTTGTTGTCCCATATGTCGCTGATGGTACTTCCTGCCAGTGTGAGAGGGCCGGACGCGAAGAGACCACATAGGAAACGACAGATAAGAAGTGTCTCAATGTTGGTGGCGACAGCGCAGGGGATGTTGAAGACTGCAACCCAATATCAGTACATGACGGACATGACTGTGAGGGTACGCACTTAGATAGAGAAATGATGGAATGATCCACAGGGGACGGCGACCATAGAGCTCACACAAGGGAGAGATTATGAGAGGGCCCAACCCAAAGCCACAAACCATGAGCGAGACAGACAGAGCAGTGACCACCTCGCTGGCATGAAGTTCTTCTTCTATATCGCCAAAGTCGCCCGTTATAACAGCACTGGCAAACGCTACGGATATGACGGCGAGTGCGGCGACAAGAGTTACGTCTGGTGAAAAGTAATGAGCCACGGTATATTGAGAGAAGCGTTGTTGACATACACCACCGCCATGCCTTTGACCAATTCCGTGGGTCCTCAGGATCATTCTCGAGCCAGGTTACAAGGTAAAGTTTCTTGTATGCCTGGGCCTTTTCCGGGTCCTTGAAGAGGTCTGGGAGACTTTCGTGCACAGGCGTGAGCGCAGAGACGAATTTCACGAGACCGGTCTTGGAGACGCCCCGTGCTTCGTCCGTGAATGCGTGTGTTGGTCTACTAAGATCTCCATGGTGGTTGTCGTGGCTTATTGACCGTACGAGTTGAATGTCGACGTCGAGATTGATGGTGGTAGTTTCTGAATCAGGAGGAGAGAAGGTACCTGTTGAGCGGTTTGAATGAGAATGTATCAATGTCAAAGGAGAAAGAGACGCACTTGGCCCATCCTCAGCATAATGTACAGGGCCCGTCATGATGAGAAGTGGGGGAAAAGAAAAGTGGCGACATGACAAAGTATTGAGCAGTTTTATAGCAGAGTCTGCCGACAGTCGTTGGTGCCGCCATCGCTCGGGATATCGTTGAGCGCTGTGACTCCGTATGGAGGTGCGGAAACAAGCTGTTTCGGCAGCGTCGGCATGATCCCAAGACAATGCCGACGGCCGAGTCTGGCCGAGCGCTTGCCGAGTGGTCCAGCTAACTTTTAGCCCCTCCATAGGCCTGCCATACTAGGGGTCCTTGAGGGCCATATCCTTGCGGCGGTCGGTACAGTATAATACATTCTGATAATTGCAGCAATACAAGTCATATGTGACTAAGAATGAGAAAATATCCAGGAAACTCGGTTGTGCCGTCACTTCGGACACATACACAAGCTAGTGGAGGAACATCAAAGAAGAGAACAATTGTGCTCAAGCACACTCGCCGAACAGCGGCTTTGCCGCCATTCGCTCTCATGCTTTCGCTTAAGTATCTGCTCGATACTACATTCTTTTGCTGGGAAAGAAGCGGACAAGAGTGTCATCGGAAAGGAATTGAAGGTACGCCTCCATGGGCGAGTGGTCGAAAAACTGCATGACGGACGGGCTGCTGGGGCAGAAACTGATTCGGAGATGTTGAGGTAAAGGGTAAGAATTTGGCTTGTTACGCCACAAGCGGATCGTTCGTTGGAGCGGTGCGCCATGGTTGAACCACTCTCTGGAAAGATGGAAACTTCAAAGGGGTCACGGTCCCAAGCTGGTCCCAAGCATGCAAAGAGCGGTGAAAGGTACAAAGCACTCAAAGCGGGATTGGACAGGAAGGCATTTACGTTTTGCCATGAAACCAAACGTAATCGAGCGCTGCTCAGGTGGATACTGAAGTACTGACGATCTGCTGACGATTGAAGCGCCAGCTCAGCCGAGCCTTAGCCGGTGGGCAATCAGATGCCAAACTTTTCTTACAGTGAGGCCGGAAATCGGCATCGTCAGGCATCTGTACGGATCACAAGATTTCCTTAAAGAGACAGAGGGGACTCAGGGGAGAGTCCATGCTCAACGCAAAGATATTCGAGATCTTTCCAAGCTGGTTGCTGTAGGAGCCACCTGCTCTCAAGAGCCGAGCTCTCGTGCCGTTTCTGTCCATCGAGGCACGGACCATGAAAGCGCCAATGTAGGAGGAGATCCGGCGAGGCTGGTTGTTTTGTCGTGCTGGCGCACTCATGACATTCACCGCGCTTGGTGCGAATGTCAGTGCATATGAGCCTTAGACTCAGTCAGACAGCCAAGTGTTATCTCTGGAGACAGTACGACCGGCGCCACTCTGAGCCGTCCCGCCGCTCTTGATCGTTACACTTCCGGACTCTCGCTCCGGCACCGCTACTTGACGGACTCTTCGAACCTCTCGGCATAGTCTGCTGCATATCCGATAACTATCGACGGGCCTCAAGGCGTTTCTTTGGGGTGGACTGAAGCGAATAAAAGTGTGGGCATCAGATCCGTTATGTAGCATCTTTATATTCTTGTTACGCCACGTCCAGAGACCGGGGTGCTGTCTGGATACTGTACTGCGGTCTGCCATATATCGCTTCCTGAGTGAACGCGAAGATGACCGGGCTGTGGTTGCACTGTCAACAGTCAGGTTTGGCCTACTCAACTACTGGACGCTGATCAGTTCAATGGACCCGAGTCCGAAACTCATTGCGTCTTCATCCACACTCATGCGTCAACACGATTGTATGAACAATGTATGAATGTACGCAATATCCGGGATGCCGTGCAGCGGATGAGAGATACCGCGAACGTCAACAAACCGCTATCTCATCACTGATCCTAAGCTCGCTTTCAAATTACGTGGAAAGTGGCGTCCGGAATGCTTTACTTAGTTCATTAACTTGCCACGCCGCCGTTGTTGCGAAGCGAAGCAGGTGCAAGGCAAACGATCATCATGTTACTGTTCATGTCAGCGGTAAGGCAATTTGAAGCCTCTTCAGAGCCACGGTGGCAACGTTGTCGTGCCTCCTTCTGAATGATTTCACACGCAAAGAAACTCGAATGTATAATAGAAGTAGTCGTATGGCATCTGATAAAATCGTTCACTATAGTTCGAAACGATACAAGCGTATGACAGTGGATATGAAGAAGGATCCCTACTTTCCGAAGAAGCTTGAGTGAACGAAGTGAATGAAGTGGACTTGTCAATGGAAGCACCGCAATACAAAGCAAGTATGGCGGAATCTTAACGGCTGGGAAAACAATATGGTTATCACATTCGCACACTCCAAATTCGACTCAGATACTATACAACGTATACATCAGTTATTTCTTCTTCGCGTTTACAGCTTCGAGTTAGTGCCCTCCAAGAAGCGCGCCTCGGCTTCCTGGAAGTTGATCACGTTCCAAATGGCGTTCAGGTACTGTGAGAAAGAAAGGTGTTGAGATGTGAAACGGAAAAGAGCAGGCAATCCCGACGTACATCGACCTTGACGTTGAGGTACTGGAGGTAGAAGGCATGCTCCCAAATGTCAACACCGATGATGGGGACGTGGGTGAGGAGGGGGTCCTGGTTGGCGGTGGTGACGATCTCAAGACGCTTGGTGCTGGGGTTCAGACCCTGTTGTCATGGATCGGCGTCAGCCGTGTTTATCAGCAAGCTATATCACTGACGAGCCATCCCCATCCGGAGCCCTGGATGCCGGCAGTCGCAGCGTTGAACTCCTTCTTGAGGTTGTCGAGGCTGCCAAAGGCCTGCACGATGGCGTCCTTGAGGGGGCCGTCCTGCAGAGCACCACCGTTGCCCTTGCCCTCGGACGACGGAGCGGCCAGGTTCTTCCAGAAGAGCGAGTGGTTGATGTGTCCTGGGCGGCGATCAGATAAGGAGCGACGCAGGCAGCCGCGACTTACCACCACCGTTGAACTTGAGGGCGGCCTGGAGCGCGATGCGCTCCTTGGGCGTCGAGCTCTTCGCGTACGCGGCCTCGGCGGCGTTCAGCGCATTGACATAGGTCTGGTGGTGCTTGGTGTGGTGCAGAGTCATGATCTGCTTGGAGATGTACGGCTCGAGGGCATCGTAGGCGTAGGGAAGGGGAGGCAGAGTGTTCGACATTTTGAGATGATGGTGGTTGGCAGGAAAGACACGCAATCTCGCGCAGACCTCAATTTATAATCCCGTCCGATCCGAATGATAACGCGCTTACTACAAACGTCGTGACCGGATGACCTCAGACCAGTGAGAAATCAATACAGAAGTGGCTCCGACGAAGCCAGTCTCTCATTTGACAGCGAACACGAGCCACACATCAATACACTCATCATAGGCAGCAGGTGTGACTCTCGCACGCGAATGAAAGGGAATACAGTACAATGAATGCAAAATGCCAGTAGTAGCAAAAAGAAATCAGAATAGAAAACCTAGAAGGACATCAGTGGCAGCCGACGCGTCGTGATCTTCCACCTACCAACGCACTTGCCGGACCCACATTCACATTTGGCATACACAGCATCCATATCCTCCTTGTTCTTTTCCTGTTCTGCTATGAGCTTGTCTCTCTCTTCATCCTCCTAGACAAAATCAATAATTGCCTTGCGAGCGACACAAGCAATACTCACCAGGATGCCGCTATACGAAAAGGTAAGCTCTTCCCCCACCTCAATATCCCTGTAAGTGAAAAGTGCTAGGAGCGGCTTTCGTATATCCCCATCGTTCACGTAGACCGACTGAACATGGCAGTTCGGGTCACAAGAATGGTTCTGCGGTGAATCAGCCAACACGTTCACAGTCACATTGATCATAGCTCGCATACCAGATACCTGGTGAACTGGAAAAGATACGCTCAGCAAACAAGCAACACCCGTACAAGAAAGACTCACATTCCCGGCATGAAACGCGTCGATTGAGAGTCTCTCATCGTCTGGCTCATACTGTGCGCGAACATCATGGGAGTCCAGATCCAAAAGGTATGTCCGACCATGCTTGTCATAGACGCGACCCCGGTCTTCAGCGACGTCAAAAGTCAATATTTCGCCAGCGTACACGCCGACGAAACTTCCTCGTAGAAGTCTCTTTCCCCCGTTGTAGAACACGCCTAGTTTGGGAGAATTAGAAGGTCAGTGAGACATGCTAAAGCGCAAGAGGAACACACCCCAGCCCTTCTTCTCTGTCTTGGCAATCTTCACCGAGCATTTGCGTCCGTTCTGAACAACCTGTGGAAGTAATCAGACAAGGTGAGCAGACCGAAAGACAGCACAAAGCACCCTGTTGCGACATGTATCATCACACCGACACATCTCGTTACACTCCCAGATGGAATACGATATAACGTTCGGCCTCAGCCGACCGTTATTATCATACCCAAAGTCAGTGAGGTCCGGAAACGCAAGATCACGCTGATGCTTCCGACAAGCGCAGTTCTTGTCCTTGCTGCAAGACCCCACACAATCACAGCTGACGAGCCCTTCGCGCGTAGGGGGCGGGACACCCTTCCCATGCCACATATCGTTCGTGTAATAGAACTCCCACTCTGGACAGGGAGTGTCGTCGACAAGATTCTCGATAGTGATGGGCGGCGCATCGCGATCCGACTGTGCAGTGTTAACGTAGATCTCCTGCTCGAAGAGTCTCCGCATCTGTACGTTTGCGCGAGTGTGCGCTGATAAGGCGTATACTTGGTCGTGCAGTTTGTGAGGAAGGTTGGTGGATAGGAGGTGTTTGGGAGGGTTGTTGCGAATCTCCTCGCGTATGGACTTCCACGTCTTGACCTTCAAACCACCAAATATAGAGGAGCCATCGGGCTCAGCCTTGACCCGGACAGGCTGGGCGGCCCTTCGAAGAAGTGGAAGGGAATCATCAGTCTCAGAGCTTTCTCCAGCAGAGCTTTCCGGGAAGTCGTCACTGAAGACTTTGGTAGACGAGCAGCGTGTTCCGGGCTGCGCGTCGTCTTCCTCTCCTGGAGGAAAGAGACTGTGGGCCACGTCCATGTCCTAACGTCACATGAATAGAGTGTAAAGATAATTTGAAGGAAGCTTACATCGTTGGCATCCGCAGACTGCTCTTGATCAATATCCATCGCTCCAATGCCTTCTGGTAGCATATCGACATCATGATCACGGTCCACTTCCACCGCAGTATCCGTGCTCAGACTCAAAGAAGCCATACCCTCAGTATTCGTGAGCATCTCGTCTGAAGTTCCAGGAGAAGTTGCCGCCGACTCGACCGGGGTATCCAATGAAAGTTTGGAGATGCCTTGTGTATCCGAAGCCAGCAGGTTATGCGTCGCCTGCTGCAGAAAATCCAGTTCGTCAGTACTGCTCGGTGCAGGTGTGTGTTCGTGCTCCTTCTCCTCTGCATGTCTTGCCGCCCGACTTGAGAATCCATCCTCCTCCTTCCCACCCAGAAACACGTCGCCCTCTTGCTCCTTCCCCTTCCCTTTCCTCTTGAATCCACCAGCTTCGTCCTCCATGATACTACCTTCATCCTTCACACTAGCACCATAAGTCGGTCGCTCTTCAGCTTCCTGCCGTCGCCTCTCAGCTTCCAGCTTTTCCGCGTGTGCCTTCAGCCTACTCTGATGGTCTGCAACCGCCGCTTTGATCTCTGCCTGCTCAGCTGGCGAAAACTCGCTTAATGATGCACCAACGTAACCTCTTTGCGGCCTCTTGGGCGCTGGTTCCACAGGTGCAGGAGTGAGTCCAGTAGTGGCACTTGCAGCAGAAACACTGGTACTGGTACTGGATAGAGATTCCTTGGCACGCTTCCGAGAAGGCGGCGGTGGTCGACTGTTCGCCTGTGACACTTGTGCAATCATTTCGGCCAATGACAGCGCTGCCTGTGGAAGACTAGACGAAGATGATGCCCCAAGCCGGCGCGACGAAACGGGCTTCGCGGGCAATAGTGGTCTACTCGATGACAAAGGCTTTGGAGGCAAAGGCCGCTTCGAGCTGACAGCGCTTGGCAGCTTAGCTTTCGATTCCACCGGCCCAGACAATGTTGACACGATGGCATCTGCAAGCTGAGAAACGACGTTAGATCACTGGGGCAGAAGGGACTATGCCAATAACTTACTTGCAAACTGTCGTTCGACTTTGGTAAAGATCTCGAACTATCCACGGAACGTGGGTTCGCAGCGGACAGCTTTCTCTTCGGGAGAGGAGGTGGTGGGGGCGGTGGTGGAGGCGCGGGCTTGAGCACGGTACCGGAAGTTGCAAATTCTTTCGGGGCAGCATCTTCAGCCAAATTCCGGGAGATAGACGCTTGCGAAGCGTCAGACGCCCGACCATTCGTTGCCGTTGCGAACGGGCTACATGACGATACAGGTTTAGTTGGTCTTAAAGGCCGGCTTGTGATGGTAGATGTCGATTCCTTCGCAACAGCATCTTCGTGCAAGTTCTGCTGGACATACACTTGCGAAGCGTCAGACGCCCGACTCTCCTTTGCCTTTGCAGCGAACGGCGTACTTGACGACACAGGTTTAGCTGGAATGAGTGATGGACTTGCTCCAAGTCGCGAGTCAAGCAGGGAAGATGACGATGCGGGCGGGAGGGGGGGCGGAGGCGGACTTTCTCGAGAGGAAGCTAGTGCTGCTGATGGAGGTGTCGTATCGGCTGGTACTGAATGCACAGTAGAAGGCGGGGGCGGAGGCGGACTTTCTCGAGAGGGCGCTGGTGTTGATGATGGAGGTGTCGTATCGGCTAGTTCAGAATGCACAGTAGGGTCCGAGTGGGACTGGGATGATGGCGGCTGTACGGGGACTGGTTCTCGTTCCGGTCTTGGCTCCGGTGGAGCCATCTCTACATCTGACAGTCCTCCCACGTCCATTCTCATATCCATATCCATGCCCAAATCATCATCCATGTTCAGTTCATCGCCCGCAAAAGTAGCCAGCGACTTGAGCGGCGTTGCCGCTTTCGATGGGTGTGTATTTGAGGGACGCGGGGGAGAGGATTCAGGAGAGTCAGAATACTGGATGAGTGTTTCGGAAGGCTTTTCCGAAGTAGAAGCAGGCTTTGGGAGGTTTTTGGGTGCAGGAGCAGTGGCGGGTAAGTGGCGGAGGAGGGTCGAGGGATGGGGTATATCATTACTTGAGATGCCTGAGTTTGCTTGGAGATTCGGAGGACGAGGAGGCGAACCCTCGTCACTGTCCGAAATCTCAATGACTTCTTGAGAGGGACTCGTCTGGCGCTTGGGTGGTCTTGCCTTGGACCGGGCGTTGGTCTTGAGACGCGGAGGAGCCGACGCGGATGTTGCTACAGGAGGAGGAGCACCAGAGTCGTCACTAACAAGATCAATCACTTGCTCATCCGACGACGACAATGACTGTTTCTGTTTCTGCTTCGCTTTGGGTCGAAGGGGGCGTTGCGAGCGACTCAGCTGACTGGCCTGAATACGCGGATCGTCGTCATCCAAGATTTCAATACTGTTGCTTTTGCGCCGGGGACGTGACGACAGGATTGAGGCCTTTTCCTTCCCTTTGGTTTTCGAGCTGCCAGCGACCGTTGTAGGTGCGTCCACTTCATCCGATGAGGATAGAATTTCGATAAAGTCGTCTGAGAGTGAGATTAGCACACTATCAGGTGAAGACTGTATAACCGTACTATTGACAGCCTTCACCTTGTTTTGTGGTAGCGGTGCAGGCGGCGGCGGCGGCGGCGGCGGCGAGGATGATGATGATGAAAAAGAATGTTGTCGCTGTCTCTCCTGACGACTTCGTCTAACCGGATGAGTTGTAACTTTCCGCTTAGGCTTCGGATCGCTTGGACCAGCAGAGGAGGGGCCTGCCGCGAGAGGTCGCGATGATGGGCCTGCCTCAGGACGCTTGTCTTTCGACGTAGAGAGAAGACCGGTGGGTCTGAATGACTCTGATGTTGCATGGGCAGCCGGGCGAAGAGGTGCAGATGCTGATGGTTGAGTGACATTGCGAGCCGCTGTTTGGGAAAGAAGACCAGTAGGTTTGAAGCCAGTCTCAGCCACTTTCTGTCGGGCTGGAGCCGATGATGGGCCAGCGTTCGCGGTATGGACAGATTTGCTTGTAACGGGCAAAGGACGCGACGACGATCCACTGGCAGTTGCGGGACTCTTGACATGAGAATCAGAAAGAGACCTCGATGGTCCACTGGGAAGCGGTTCTGCAGAGGGTTACAACTGTTGTTCGACTGTGGGCAGAGAAGACGCACGAGAACCGGGTTGGAATTTGTATTTCTTCTTGGTTTGGCCGTCAACAGTCGTCTTCGCCTTGCGCTTCAGCGGAGTCTGGAGAGGCGGCCGTCGTATAGGTCCAGGGGATAGATCCGAAGATAACTCGTCGACTGCGTCCTCCGGTTCAGAGCTCGGTGCACTATGAATCGACTCCGAGGTCTCTGGTGTCCGAGTTAAATCGCGTCGCCTTCAATGGTCGAAGACGCAATTCACCTTTCTTAGCCGACCATCCTGGCAAATCAAGTGTCATTGCTGTGCTCTGCTAGCGGCCACTAGTAAGGCGTATGCGCCGCGTGTGGCTCTCTTGCAACGTCCAGCTTGGCGGTTAGTGGTCAAGTCGTTCACGTGGGTGTAACCTGGGTGTAACATCCTCGATCATATTCGTATTATTCGTTCTGAAATTCAATTGAGATTCACTCAAGTCTATTTACTTTCACCCACGACCTCCACGGCAACCAGGTATAACCGCGGACTCGTGCGCGCCATCAGTGGCGTTACCGCTGAGTTTAGTTTGTAGTTGAGATGGCTTCTACACCCATCGAAGTACAGCACGAATGAATTCCTCTCCATCCAAGCGGAAACGCACTCCAACATCCCTTCTGCCACTTGCTGTTGCTCCTGGGTGAATCTGACGACATTGTCGAACTTTCCCTGCGAAGATGACACCAAGCATGCCATTCGACTACTCTCACACGAGCAGCCCCATATAAGCTTTGAGTTATGCGGTTTCTTGCCTGATGGTTTTGAACTCCAAGTCCCACACAATACCGCCGAAGTAAGTCAACGTGGATGCGCGAGACCATGACACTCTGGTGTTTGGACTCTTCGAAATGTGGTGGTAGGAACGTCGCCACACGTGCTGATCACTGTACCCGGCCTTCTGAAATGGCGATGAATCCACAGGGTGACCTGAGGCGTGGTTCAATGATACAAAACGCAAAGCACTGCTTGGACCTGTTCGTTGACAACGATGGGAGAGACTTAGAGATGGACTGGTTTGAGGAGTTGCTCGTCGATTGTCCTCGGTCATATCGAGTAAGAAATACCGATGGGACGAGGTTGCATGAGAGCCAGAGATAAGAGTATAGGCCTACGAGCTGCATTGGATATCTGGTCGAAGATTCAGCATTCCACGCATTTGGACGTTGCACGCGCTTACCTCTACCACTCACTACTTCCGCATCTATTTCTTCGTCTTCTTGCTCTCCACGAATAACACTCGTCTCTTCACTGCACACAAATACGCACATGTCAGCGCATCCCACACAGCAAACATTGCAGATGACGCACCCATAGGATCATATTTTACAGCAGCCAACGGCGCACCCGCTCGTAACCGCTTCGTGGTGTAGAAAAACCCGGTCTGCGCCGTAGACAGTAGGCGAATAATGAGCGACCTATTCCGCGTTCCAAATTAGCTTGTGTAGAGGAACCGGAGGTGCGCGCAGGTTTACTTCGCTTTGCCTTTCGGCGCCATAGTCGTCGAGTGTAAAGAGCTAAATTCAAATAAGGTCAATAGACGTTACGGTCATATCTCCGCGGCAACTGCCGCTCGTGAGTTCGAGCCCGGGTGATGCCATGCAAATGCCATGACTCTCTAAACAAGCCCTTACCCTACTTCAGCGCATGCAGCTTGAGCTCCAGCCTTCTGTCTGTAGTGCATGATTTTGCTTGTTCTTTGCGACAAGTCAATCGTCAGTATACTGCTATAGATAAATCAATGTTTTGTGCGCTGGAAATCTCAGTATATTATTTGTAGCATTGACAATGTGTGATGCACGGTTTGCAAAGTTCAGACGAGGTTAAGGTGATAGATCTTGTCTATTAGTGGATGTATGATACAATTTAACGATTCCGTGTGTATCTCTAGCAGATACATAAAATGCTCCGATCGTCCACGGAGGGAGAGGGCTGTCTAGCTCATCTATACGAACGGTGGTGGTGGCGTAGATCTATGGATTCTTGAGTCCGCCGGGCTTGTACCTGTAGAGTTACCATGAGACAAGTAAAGTGGGGGTGCTTTCCGAGACACCCACCATTGCCATGACACAGCGATGACGGGAAGGAATAGCCCGACAGCAAACATCGCGCCAAACTTGACACCAAAGCCCGGTGCAGCCGCAGTCCGTATGGGGAACTTGAACGGCATATGCTGTTATATGTGATCCTAATCAGAAGCGGTTCATTGACGAGAACAAGAAAGAAGCCATACCTCGGTGTTCGCAAGAGGCTTGACGGTTGGTGGCACCCAGATGTAGCCTCGCCTCTGGATTTGTTGAGGGAGCTGTTGGGGGCGTCTGGATGCGAGCATGATAGATGATGGGCAGCAACTCCCGAGCGGTCCAGTACTCTTTATACAGAGAAACCAATATCATAAGAGTGTGCCAGACAAGTCCAGACTAGAGTCGAGACGGGGCCAGTATCGATGAAGAGTTCAGGGTAAATTGAACGACGGTCAGTGACATATCAGGGACCCACAAGAATAACCGAGTGCTACATGCTGGTCGTGCAGACGTAGCGAATGCTCAGAATCCATCTGTTGGTAGAGCAATGCGCGAGATGATCAGGGAGAAAGGTCGCGTTGTTGACGAGTGTTGAACATGGGCCCGCGACCGTACTGCATGCGCAACCACTGGATGGACAACACAGCCTCTCGGGCAGTAATCAATCGAGATTCGACACGATAGTTGTACACAATCTGTACACGGCATCTGCTGGACAGGGTTTCCCGCAGTGTGGTCTAGACCTCATCGAACTCAATGTCCAACTCAGTCGGTATCATACACTGGGCAATGTAGAAAACATTGTCATTGCTCATACCAAGGATATTTGACGACTACCGTTCGTGTCCTACGCGCGCGCCCATTCCGCTGGAAACAGCTAGATTTCAGTCCGTACCAGATGCCATCAAATCAAACTTCGAATTCTGCGAAACTCTATACTGATATCTTGCTTATGGTACGTACATACGAAATAAATTATCGGTCCCGAGCCTCGAATCCTCTGCCCCACGCATCATCACTCTACCAACAGGACATCCACATGAAACTGTCGCCAGTCAATACGATTAGCAGGATCCTCAACATCGTCCTCTGAATGCCGTATCCAGATCTCCTCCTCGTCCTCCTCTACCCACGGAAAATACAAAGAATCCCTATTACTCCTGATTGGTGGAGAGTAACGGGTAGCTGAGGGAGGCAGAGACATCGTGCGCCTCGGGGGAAGAGGAGTTGGGGTGAGACTGCCGACAGACCCGTCCGACAAAGAGAGAAATGACTCCCTCGGTGTCTGTGTCTCGGAAAGATCTATAAAGATGGACTTCGCCTCCGGGGACGACGTGAACGGGTCGATTGTCTGGAATGGAGGTACATTCAAGTCCGTTTGGCTAGGAACGTGCGATATCATCAGCGGGACTATCGGACTCCTTGGAGAGCGCGCTTACCAGAGGGGTGTCAATTCTCCACTTGTAATCCAGACGTCTGCCCGAGGTTTTGTGGTGGTGGTGGTGGTAGTGGTGATTCTGCGTGAGGATCTTCGTCTCGGGGAGGTACGCGGAACCTCGCTGGCTACTGCAGCAAGTTTGTCCACGAGTGACGTCGAGAATTCCATGAAGGACGTGCGTCTTGTCCGCTTCTCGTCAGCGAGTGGGTCATATGTGGGGGACGTGGTGCAAAGCGAGAAGCGTCGGAGGCGCTTCGGTACTGATGACGACGAAGGAATAGGACTTTCGTTCGGCGAGGCTACAGAAGAAGGCGTCCGATTGATGCTCGTGCGCCGAAGCACTGCTCGAAAGCCAGAAGCGAAGAAATCTGAGTAGCCCGCAAACTTTTCGCGTGTAGATTGCATCGCAGATGGGAGGGTGTTCTGATTATGTCTGGACGCACTGGTAAGACACCGGGGCGTTATAAGCGAAGGGGCGGCTGATGATCACTAGAGTGGCTATGAGTTTCACGATATATCATCGTCATTTATATAGCTCAAGTGAAGCAAATGAAGACTGATCGGGGTGTACTCGAGACTCACCGGAGCAGGGCACCCAATGAACATGGGACGCAGATGACTTCTCTCCGGAAAGGTGGTCTTGGGACCACTGTATGCAAGGCACGCTGTACCCGACTCGGATACCAGGCAATTGTACTCGGCGCCTAGGTCTGACATGTCCAAAATGAAATCCATTCTATGAATTGAAAGAGCAACACTGCATCACAAGATCAGCACCTGCACTGACATGAAGATTTACTGCTTCATCAAGTGCGGCTGATCATCTACATCACGACGAATGATACATCTCATGAAGTTTGGTCGGGTATGGGCGGAGAGGAGTGTGTATAGGGACAGCACTGGCTATGCATAGTCATGGCAGCGATATCAGGCCGATGATAGCGTGAGTAGACGAGTCCTAAGCGCCGAAATTATCATATGAGTTGTAAGATATTGGAAGAAGTATATACGTGCGACATGGGCCGTGGCTCATCGCCTGGTGTTTTCCGCCTGTGTGTTGGCCTGCGCAAGTCTCTGTTTTTGTGCGGCGGCAATCACTCTCCTTTGGTTAAAGTATTCGATCTGAGCGGACGCCACATGGCCATCTTTGAGTGAGACAGTGATGTAACTGAGGAGATTGACTCACCCAACTCTGTGCACAGTTTGTTTTGTATGCATCTGCATCCTTCCGGCACGCGTCTGGACCTTCGTCGCCTGCTTTGACCACGCCGACGCGGTCCAGACAAGCAAAGTACGCGTCGCGTGAGTCCCAGCACTGTTGACGGTCCTGCCGGGTCGGGGCACTCTCTGTGGACTTTTCGGCGGTGCTTTTTGACGAGAACGGCCACCACATTGTGCTCTCAACGGTTGATGATGATGAACGTGAAGCAAAGCTCTCTGTTTACACACAATGTTGATGATCAACAGCATCCGGCAGCTCGGCCCTGATTCTGGCTTGGACTTGGAGAGAATCGAAGATAAATCAGAACATGAAGTTATGAGCTCAATTCGAGGCAGAGTTACTCAGAGACGTTCCATGATAATCCTATGATATGTACCGCCCCAGAGCTATGGTCTGAATTACATATGGCGCCGCGCACTCGGATTGGGGACAAACAAATACATGGACCATTTCCAAGGGACAAGACCTATTGGAAAGAGAGTCATCACGCTCACGGTGTGGAAGCAGTACTAGCTATAGCGGAGTCTCGAGCGTATCCGTGGGGCAGAAACCAGTGTACCAGATGGCTTTGTCCAGGACTGGGCTCGAGAAGCTGCCTGACGCCTGCCCGATGTAGTCAACAAGAGAATCCTCAACGTCGCTGAGTGTATTCATGCTGCCTGAAACCAGTGATGTATACTGAGCGCTCAGCTGGCGTACTCAACCTCGACGCGTCGAAAGGACGTCGCGTCCACTCGGCTGAGCCGCGGGCCGGATCAATCACCAATTACCGCTTTTGAATCACATTCACTCTTACTCTGCCCCGTGGGTGCGTCGGAATGGTGGGGCGCCAACGCGCAATCAGCTAACTGATATAGTTAGCCATCAATCTTACACCTCCCCATCATTGCCCCTCGAGATGGCTTCGACAGAACTGAAGCAGTATACCAAGGACGAGGTGGCGAAAGTACGCCCGCTGTCTTATTCTGCATGCAAAATGAGCCTGACATTACCCCCTGAATAGCACAACAAGGCCGACGATTTGGTGCGTGCATGTCGCGAAATTCGACCGAAATTGCGCTGAAGACGAGCAGTGGGTCATCGTCAATGCCAAGGTCTACAACTTGACGCGGTTCAAGGACATGCATCCTGGCGGTGCAGCCGTCCTTCTAGACGAGGAAGTCGGTACGGCCCCAACACTTGTCCCAGCAACGTCTTCTAATCCCTCCCAGCCGGTCAAGACGCAACAGAGACCTTTTTCAGCCTCCACCTCATGGAAGTCCTCGACAAACCGCAGTACAAACGCCTCATTGTAGGCGCAGTCGCGGGTGAGGAGCCTCCCATCCGTGCGCGCGTATACGGCGAACTCAGCGGCGTGCCCTACGCCGAGCCAACATGGCTGACCCCCGGCTTTTACAGCCCCTACTTTACCGAGGTCAGTCCGTCCCGCCCTGCTATCTTCAACGCGTTCAGATATGTTGTCAACGCGTCTAGAATCATCGTCAGCTCCAGAGAGAACTGCGTAAATTCGTGGACGAGTTCATCACTCCGGATGCCCAGGTATGTTGATGTTGAAAGTGGCTTTGCCTTATGCACTGACGAGCTCTCAGCTGCACGAAGACGATGGTAAACGGCCCTCCCAGTCTCTTCTGGACAAGATGTCGTGAGTATAGACGTCGAGTTCGACCTGGGTCAAATCCCATTGATGAACTCACAGCGAACTGGAACTACATGCCATGCGTTTAGGACCTGGCAAGCATCTCCAAGGTCGTAAATTGATGGGCGGCATCGTCAAACCTGAGGAGTTCGACTACTTTCACGAGGTATTTCTCCTTCCCGCGCAGGCATCCAGGATTCCGAGTCATGCCTTTTTTAGTTGATCGTGACACAAGAGATATCAAGGTGCAATGCTCGTGGATACGGTGACGGTACGCGTTTTGTACATCGCCCTACATAGTTGGTCGACTCAACTCATCGGATCCAGGTCTTCTGAGTGGAGCTGTCATCGGTCTACCCCCTGTTCTCAACTTTGGAAGTGATGAACTCAAAGCGAGGATTCTGCCTGATATCTTCACCGCCAAGAAGTTTATATGTCTGGCTGTGTCAGAGGCACATGCAGGAAGTGATGTGATGGGCTTGCAGACCACGGCGGTTAAGAGCGAAGATGGAAAGGAATGGATCATCAACGGTATGTACATCAACATCTCTCCGCGCCGTTCGCTCTGATTATGACTACTTCAACAAGGAACCAAGAAGTGGATCACCAACGCGACGTTAGTCTGTCCTTTCTTCTCCCGAAGATGTCCCCAACTTGACCTGTGACAGATTCTCTGATTACTTCACTGTTGGATGTAAGACCGAAGATGGATTTACTGTCATCCTTGTAGAGCGGGGAGAAGGCGTCGAGACGCGTCCGATCAAGACGAGCTATTCGAGCGCTGCGGGAACGGGCTTCGTCACTTTTGATAACGTCAGGGTACCTGTTGGGAACACGCTCGGAGAGGAGGGTGGAGGGATCTTCGTCATGCTGAGGTGAGTCAACCGACCGTCTCCTCCGGACGCGACTCAAAAGTGGGTGTTGCCAGCAACTTCAATCACGAGCGATGGGTCATGTGCTGCTCCTCTGCTCGAAGCCAGCGGAGTGTCAGTGAGTGCTGAACATACTTTTACGCCGCAATGAGACTAACAGAATTTCCAGCTGATGCATGCCTCCAGTAAGGAACTGTGTTCAAATCTCGACATATCCAAGTTGAAATCAAGGCCGCAGGTGGACGAGTCAGAGAAAGGCCTTCGGACGACCCCTCAACGCCCAAGCCGTCATACGAAATAAGATGGCTGCGATGATATCCCGAACAGAGAGTAAGTCTCACTCTTGATCCATAGCCTCGACATCAACTAAATCTTCCCTCAGGTGTGCAGAACTGGCTCGAGAATATCACATACCAGATGTGTAACATGGTACGGTACCAGCATTTCACAATTCCAGTACTTCCTACTAACTGTCGTCTTCAGTCTTACAGGCAACAAGCGAGCAAACTCGCTGGGTGAGCAAGCACTGCATCAATCCGAAGGCAAACTCATATCTTCTTCGTAGCCAAATCGCTTTCCTGAAAAGCTACTCGACCTCTTGCGCACAAGACACTGCCAGAGATGCCGTCCAGATTTTCGGAGGGCGCGGTATCACCCAAGGAGGCATGGGGAAGCTCATAGAACATGTGCGTGTCAGCGATTACACGATTGCTGTTGCTCAACTGCCTTAGTATCATCGCACGGTCCCCTTCGACGCGCTTTTGGGCGGCGCGGAAGACGTTCTAAGCGATCTGGGCGTGCGGCAAGCCTTGAGAGATTTGCCGGAGGATACGCGATTATGAGCATCTAGATCTATGAGGATCCGCACGTACTGATTGTGCTAGAAGACCAGTATCGTAAGTCGAACCTAGATTTTCGAAACAGGATCGAGGAGGAAAGCATGAAGACAAACTGTGATCGACACTATGCTACAGGCGTGCATAGTTCGTTGACGTGCTATTTGTGGTTTGGTTGGGAATTGTTGAGGGTTGGGCAGAATGTGAAATGGCAACTTGAAGGCGTCGCGAGCCCGGAAGTACTTCAAGAGGCTAATCGTAAGGCGGCCTGTATACAGTGCCTTGAGACCAACTTGATGGGTCTTGTGAAATCTGAAGTATCTAATCCATTTAGAGAATAGCATTGGCAACTCAGACGAGGTGGAGAACACGGACGGGAGGGCAAGAACAAGACGCCATTCATTGTAGACCCCAGAGCAACTTAACTGCCGCCGGCACATACTTATTGTCGCTGTGCCGTCAAATCGGAGCGACTCTTGCCCGCTGACCACCACAACCTGCTCGCTGTCGTCGATGCGTGTCTTCCGTCTTTCTCGCCCACCCGCACTTCATTGGCGTCCTCTGGTGCCGCTGCCAACCTACCCTATTGTCCACCTCCCTAGGCCTATGTCCAGGACCGATGACTGAGAAATCGCGCTTGCCAACGCACGAGCCTGCTTGCTGGGCCTTACGGACGGTACCCTCGCTCTCGTTTAATTCCTGTAAAGAGTATCGGCATCGTCTGGCGTGCCCATCTTGGTCCGTCACGCTGCTCATTACTATCCTTTTCCTCCTGATGTCTTTCCGTAGACATCATCATCATCGACGCGTTCTATTTCGCAACCACCTAATACTGCATCCTCGCTTTCAGTCATTTCTCAGACCCGATACGCGTCCACAAACTCCCCTGCTGCGCATTACCGTCGCCCGTCGCCAGCTCTGCTTCGACGGCTCAACTCACCTTGATCGGCGTCAACGCCGCGGCCGTTCTGTATCTTCTCTTTCAGAACACCTCGCTACCGCCGCACGCGTCCCATCTCACCTGTGGCGGTGGACCCAATATTAACAAGCGGACTCGTGTTCAGTGTTACCAGCAATTGGCGCCGTCTCTCGGTACGTTCAAATCTTGTTCTCATGGCTAATGGTTAACTGACTGAACAACGTCTACAGTGTAGTCTACAGCCCGGGTGAATATCTGGAGGCAGTGTTGTCGGCATCCAGGGATCTCGTGTGCGTGAGGGAGGGGGAGTCGGAGCGCGTTGCCTCGAATATCTCACAAAGAGCACGGTTCCATGCTCATCTCCACTCCTGCGCTACGCAACACCTGGGGACCCGTCTCCTACTCCTTCCGGACTCTTCTCAGCATCCACATCGCACTACGCCGCGCACCGCAACATTTACCGATTCTACTGCTCACAGGTCGTGCTGGTGTTCATCAATGGAATCATTGTCTTGAGGCTAGCGACGGTGGTCCGGGTACTGCTACCCCGTTCGTCCTGCGTTCTCCGACCAAGGGGAGGCGATCCTTGCATTGCGATTTCGACGGCTTCTCCATTTTTGCCTCTTGCTAACCTGTGAGGTACGTACGTCTCGTCTCGCACGGAGACGAATCCAAACCAGATGGACTTTATCTTCAGGATGTTTCGTAACTTAGAGGACTTGGTGCTCCATATTGATAGGCGTCATGACTAACGCAAACCGGAATGGACGACCAAGCTGAAGCCCTACAGCGGATAGAGAATCATTTACGAACGATGACTGACTTCTGGCTCCATGGACGTGTGTGGTCCATTGAACGATTTGCCAGGTCCGCGCCGCCACAAATCAGCGAATTGTAGCAAAGTATTTACTACCAGTTCTGATAGTTATTCTTGCTTTCAATAATGCTTAAGATGTTTTATGCCCTTCATATACACGCGTTCCCGAGACTCTCTATATACAGTGCTGTTTGACTATCAAATTCTATCGGCAATCTTCAATGTCCAGTGTCGTGGCTATAAGAACTGTGCAACGGTGTACAATACTGGTCAAAATAATCTATCTGATCTCATCAATGGCTGACATTCGATAATATGTGCGAACAGCCATCCGAGCTGGTGAACAGCCATTCGACCCAGCTCGAGTCAGGCTCGAGTCGAAGGCGGTGTGCTGGCTCAGGGTTGTGTGTAGGGACTCGAGTCTCTTGATCCCGAGGGGGTAATCGGTGTCAGTATGTGAAGAGGCAGTGCGCGTACCCTGTTACCTAATAACCCTGATAATCTTGATATAAATATCACAGGCCAAGGCGCGTCTCTCTCAACATTACCATCACGTCCTCCATGGATCGAGTCTATTCTCAGCCTACTTCGACGCCTCTCAGGAAGTCCTCCTCTCGTCCCTCGAGCGACACTCACCTCGGCACCGCACCTCGCCAAGAAACTTTGAAAGTAGACATGCGCGACGAGCTGCAGGGCGCCACATTCCAGATGGAAACAAATGCCCTCGCACGGGCCCTCTCCGCCAAAACTCGCAAAGTACCCCTCCAGACAGGTGAAATTGACGCCATAGACATGTACACCGTCGCACTGGACTCTCTCAACGAGGGTCCGTGCCATACCACTGAGGTGGCGGAGACGGCTCAAGGCCTTGTGGATATCGCGGGCTCCGGGGAGAGAGATTCTTACCCTCTACTTGCCAAATTCCTCAATTATGTTATTGCCGACTGCCGACAGTCGGGGAGTTCCCTCGGCGATTTCTTCCAAGATCTTTCATTCATGAAGTATGACCGGAGCACAGCGGATGGTTCGGAAGGTGCTCATCCACTGAAGCCAGATCTTGCCGGTGTTCTGGGAATCCCCGCTAGGCTACCAGCGCTTTGGTGGGCTCCTCCCAAAGACCAGGCTCACCTTCGAATCTTTGTTCCCGTCGAGGTGAAGGACAATTGGCCCGGACTTATTGCCCAGGCTGCGACGTATCACAGAGCCCTGGTCTCTGCGCGTAGTCTTCGCCAATTCTCGCTTGTACTTGGGTACAACCACCAGACAATGGAACTCCGTTTTCTGGTCTTTCACGCGGGTGGCCTAACCGCATCCAAAGCTCTGGATATCAGAACCGATTATAAGGATATCATGCGGCTGACGCTCTCCATCCTGACGTGGAGTACGCCAGGCGATGCAGGTCTACCTGCATGGCAGCAAGGTCTACAAGTCATACTCCCCTTGGGAGTCCAAGACACCGCAGGGTTACAAATGAAGATCGTATCTTGCCTATATCGTCGCATAGGCATTCGGGGACGGAATGCGAGCGTCTTGCGCCTCACTCGTGTGACGCAGGCCGCCCCGCAGTCCGTGGCTGACGAATCCGTGGCCAATAAATCATTGGCTCCGGACACTCAGACACAAGCTCCAATGCTGCGCAGGTCTGCGCGTATTGAGGAAAAGAAACAGAAGAGCATCGTGTCCGGCTCCGGTAGGTTCACGCTGTCGTTGTCAAACTTTCTTCTCAAACACTGCCTTTCAGAACGCATGTTGAAAACTTCAAGTCGAAAAACCACGAGTCAAACGAAAAGGTCAGGTCAGACCGCGTCGGGCAAAGCGAAGGAATCAGGGAAGGCAAAGGCAAGCTCGCAATCTCCTCAAAAGGAGAATACCCCGGAGGACGAGATGTTAGGTACGTGCCCATACTATGCCGCGACTACAGAGAGAGTTCACACAAACTCAGCGAAACTTGTTGGGCTTGCCGCTACAACAGAAGGTCAACTCTCGTTTGTCGAACAACCGAACGCCATCTTCTCCAAAGATGGGCAGGCGCCAAATGGAGATTTGATAATGAAAACATCGTGGCTTTCGCAGAAGAGTGTCAACGTGGAAGGACCAATGCTACAAACGTGCGGTGGTAGCTTCGGTGTGGTCAAGCACTTTGCCTCTTTCCCTGTTCACCACAAATTGAACATCCCCGCCACCAATCACCTCTTTCTGTCCGATGATGCCGAGCCCTGGGATCTATTCCATGGCAGTGTTGAGCTAAAGGATCTACGCTCACTTCATTGCCATGTGACGCAGTATGCTGGGCGCTCTCTGGTTCATGCCCCGTCCCCTAGAGCTCTGGTGACGGCACTAGTCCATGCGGCGCTAGGTATGTATGCAAGAACAAGTGTTTGTCTCCTTCTAAATACTCGCCGTTGTAGGTTATCGGAATCTGATCCAGGAATCTTTTCACCATCGCGACATCAGCATTGGCAACATATTGTTTCACGAAGAGGGCGAGCACGTGAAGTCGGTTTTCACCAATATGCAAACGGAATTAGGGATCTACGAGCGCGACCCCGACTCGGCTAGGAGTCATGAAAGTTACCGAGTGCAGCTGGTGGCTTTGCTCAAAAAAGCCAACATCGACACCCGCTGTCATGGCTTTATCATCGATGGCGATGTAGCTGCCAACCTAAATGGATATTTTGCTACCACGCACGAGGGCTCACGCTCTGTATGATTGCTCGCTCTCATCCTCATGCGCGCGCTGATCTAATTGCAGGGAACTGCCGAGTTCATGTCCACAGGATTGTTGCAGTCTATGAAGCTGGGGGAAGATCATCTGCACTCTCCTGTGGATGATTTCTTCTCATTCTTCTTTACTGCTCAATGGGCCGCGGTATTCAATGACGTGAACCTCAAACCTGACGGGGCCGTTCTCGCTGTCCCTCCGGAACTTGCGTTGTGGCGCGATGAGATTGCCGAGGGCGGACATTCGAGAAACACAGTTGCAAGTCTCATCGCCAGCGATCTCAAATTGATGTCTGCGAAGTACGGGATATTTCTCCATGAACTTCAGCCATTCCTTCATAAGTGGTGGGTAAACATACGGGAAGTGGAAGCGACCTGGGGAAATATGATGCAAGGCGATGAGCAGCTTGCTCCAGAGCAGTGGATGCCGCTATTCCAGCAATACACGGACAGAGCAGTCGTTGGTCTCATAGAAGCGGGCTTTGCTGCTAACTTAATGTAATACCATGGAAATACTTCCAGTAACCAATAGAATGGCGCTCATTTCATAACATCAGCGATGAACTGCTCCTCTACCCTCGCCCAATTCAACGTCCCTCGCTGTATTTCGTATCGCCTTATCTCGTGAATGACCCCATACTCGCGAGCACAATTCCGGCATTCCAGGTAGATGTCGGGGATGCAGCTGGAAAATCATGAGTGAAAGGCGGGGAAGAGGAAAAGAAAGTACATACCGCGTATGATAACTATGGTGTACACAAAAGTGCACACTCAAAAGGTCCATCCGCCCGCCACAGCCCGTACACCGCGTCACATAGAACACACAAGGATGCTCATGATCATATGGGTCCTCGACCAGAGCTGCTTGGACTCTGTCTCCATCCGATACGAACTCATCCATTTTTTGTCCTACAAGATATGTTATTAGCCCGCCCGAGGACATGGGTCGGAAAAGATACATACAGCCTGAACCTCATCCCTCGCCCCCTTGATCCGTGTCAGCATCCAGTGCCTCACCAGCCCCACACTCGCAACACCATTTCGACTCAACACCTGTATCACCTCCAGCGGCGGCAATATGTTCTCCCCATTGATGATCTCCAACGCGTCCCTCACATCCTCCCGATGCCCCTTAGCAGCTCCGGCGATGACAGGGCGAAGACGTCAAGGACCTCAACACGAAAGGGTAGAGGTGCGGATGTGCTGCGCCATACGCATTCAGGTGCCTCGTCACCTCCTTCGACGCGTCCCCGTCGCCTTCTTTGTCCTTAGCCACCCAAAACCTGAGAGCATCCCCGTACATCCCCAGCCACTCCCACAACGCCAGCCCCTCCGTGCACTGCTGCGCAGAGCACAGTATCAGCGCATGCGTCGGATCGTAGGGTATGCTCTTGCTCTGCAGAACTCAAATACGACCCAACAACCTAATCCACACCGCCACCCGGTCCTCATGTCCGCCTTTTCTTCCAGTGGCGGCTCGACCGTCCAACCTGCTCTGATGACGGCATTGTGCCCCCATCTGGGTACGCAACCGTTTCGAGGACAGGACAAACTGATACATACTCTGCACAAAATGCACAAAGTACAAGCTCGACGAGAGGCGTTTGACGGACTTGGGCTTGGGCGGTGGGGGCGATAGGGTGGTGGGGCAAGATGTTCCCGGGTCTTTTGCGAGGGAAATTCGATGGCCTTCCTGTTGAGCACAGAACGACGAATACAAAGAAAAAGGCAGCGCAGTGAGAGCAGGTTGCTCTTCCGGCTCAGGTTCAGATGCCGAAGAGTGGGTATCAATAAGCAGCCGCTAGTGCGTCGTCTCCATAGTCAAGTTGGCCAACATCGCGCGTCCATACCGCGTCGGTCTATAGCCAATCATCAGCTGGAGGTCTTAGCAATGAGCGCGGTGAAGCTGCATACCGCAACAGGCCTCAACTCATGCAAACACACCAACGCATCCCCGTGATTCTCCGCATCCTCTATGTATCTGTATCCTCAAGTAATCCTCAGGGTGTTCGTGACTCTTTGCCAAATACGAGGTGTGCTCGCAGCTTGAGGACCCCGCCTGCCGATACATCATAATCGCCGTGTCCATATCAAAGGGCAATTCGTCCGAGTTCGAGCTCGACCGGGACTGGGACTCCGTCCTAACGAATTATCCAGCCGCGAGAAACCGCGAGACGTCCTTCGACTTGGCGGATGTGTTCAACAATAACGACGTGTGAGCAGAATTAGCCATGCCCCACGAATGCAGCTCATGGAGATAGGTGACGAGGTTATTTATCGATGCGTCGAGGAACTACACGAGTTGAATGTCAGAGTCTTCGAACACTACAAGTAACTCACCTTGCGCGAACAGCTAGGCTGTAAGTGGCCAATCGTCTACATGAATTGCTGTATGGCGGCATCGCTTGGCATATTGATAGTCCACGTATTGCTGGTGATTAGCGGCCACCCTTGCCTCGTCGAGACCTTGTGCGTTAGCGTGGTCGATCCCAAAGTGCACAACAAGCGGGCGTGGAGCACATAGAACTTGTCGTCGGCCGCCCGCTCCACAGCCGCTTTGAGCCTCAGCCAACCAATCAACACAGAAGTGCCCCACGCACTAGGCATCTGTTTCCAGCGCCCCTTCCTCGAATTCATCCGCGTACACAACGAATTGACTATCCAGACCGTATACCGTCACTTTCGAATATCCTGGCCCGTCGGCCTTGAGGCCGCAGTGGCATAGCTGCGCACAGTAGCGGATGGCATGGCCCCGGTGGGTCTAACGGCGGTGGCATAATGGTCTTCGCGCATGTAGCAGGTGGTGGCGCTTGTCAACGAACGGGCACAGCCACGCAACTCGGTGACGGCTAGACTCGCGGCCACGTGGTACGCTGCCTATTGCCATTGGCCTCCACCAGCACTTGAGTATGACACTCAGTCTCCTTGTACATCCCAACGCCATCTTCCCTAGTGACGGTCTTACGCCAAGTGAAAATTCAATCATAAGTCTGTCTCGGATGTCGCTGGACGGTGCCAACCTGAAAGGACAGATGCTACGAATGTGCGGCGGTACTTTCGGTGTGCCGCAGCACTTCACACTGTCTGTTGTTCACCACCGGACGGACGTCCTCACAACCAACAACCTCTTTATTTCCACTGATGTTGAGTCTTGTAAGCTACGGCATGATGTCTGCAAAATGTCGAAAGATCGTCGCTCAGTTCAGTGCCAACTGACAAGGTTTGTGGGGCGTTCTCTGGTCCACGCCTCATCCCCTCGAGCTCTAGTGACGGCACTCGTTCATGCGGCTCTGGGTATGTGTTTTAGATACCTGTTTCATTGTTCTAATCACTCGATAGCATAGGTTACCGCAATCTCATTCATGAATCTATTCGCCACCACGACATCAGCATTGGCAGCATCTTGCTTCACGAGGAGGGTGAACTCGTGAAGTGGTTCCCCACACACCTCCAAACGGCTTCGGAGATTTACGAGCACGACCCCGACTCAGCTAAGACCCACAAAAGCTACGACGTGCAGCTGGTGGCTTTGCTGAAGAAGGCTGATATTGACACCCAATGTCATGGCTTTATCTTTGACGGTGACACAGCTGTCAAGTTGAATGGATTTTTCTCTACCACGCACGAGGGATCACGCTCTGTACGTATGCTCAATTTGTTCTCATGCACGACACTTATTTGAATGCAAGGAACCACCGAATTCATGTCCTCAGAGCTGTTGGAATCCATGCAGCTGGAACGACCATATCTGCATTCCCCTATGGATGATTTCTTCTCGTTGTTCTATACTGCTCAATGGGCCGCGATATTCAACGACATAAATCTCGAAGCTGACGGGGCTGTTCCCGTGGGGCTTGCGCTCTTGCGCGATGTGCTTGGCAAGGGAAAAGGTACTAGAGCTGAGGTCACAATGAAGATCATATCGAAGAAGCTGAGAATGCAGGATGATGGGAGCTTCATGTGTGTGGTTCAGCCATTTTTACGTGAGTGGTACTCCCAACTTGTTTCCTTGCTTAGCGCTTGGGACGAAGCTGTGCAGGATGTTGGGCAGCTTCATCCCGACCCTGAGACGTATGAAGAGACGTGGAAAAGGTTGTACTGCGAGTATACGGACAGAGCAGTAATCGCCATCATAGAAGCGAGCTTTGCAGCTGTATAGATGTAGCTCTTTGTCAATGTTTCCCCTTGAGAATTCGTACAGGAATGGAATTTGTATAGTAGTGGAATAGTCCTTGTATCAGACCGGCGTCTATAAGACCTTGCGACACCTCCGCTACCCACACTCAATTCAGTACGCCTCATCAGGCCCCTCCGCATCATCTATGCCTCCTCCATAAGACCTCTTTCCGATCAACTAACCGCTTGTCATTCCGCCTTATCTCACAAGATCTTTCGTTAGCCCGCCCGCAGACAAAGGTCGCAAAGGAAACATACAGCCTGAATCTCATCCCTCGCCTCATTGATCCACAGTATCATCCCAGTCCTTCACCAGCCCCCCGCTCGCAACACCATTTGGACTCAACTCGCCACCTCCTTCGACGCATCCCCGTCGCCTTCTTTGACCTTCGCCACCCGAAAACTGAGAACATCCTCGTACATCCCCATCCACTCCCACAACAACGCCAGCCCCTCCATACACTGCGGCACAGAGCACAATATCAGCGCATGCGTCGGGACGTAAGGTGTGCTCTTGCTCTGCAGCATCCGCATCGCCTTTGCCTTCTCTCTCCCGGCCCTGGCGTATGAAACAATCTCAACAGCGTATTCTACACCGCCACCTGGTCCTCTTTGTCCGCCTTCTCATCCAGCTGCGGCTCCTAGGGCGGCTCCACCGGTGAACTCAAATCGTCGCGTCGCTAACGCTCTGACATCATCTGCGACGCGACTGTCTCGAGCAACAACACAAACTGTGAGTGCAGCCTTGGCGAGAGACGTTTGACGGGCTTGTGCTTGGGCGACGGGGAGGTGGGGTGAATGGGCGAGATGTGTCCGGGTCTGGTGCGACGGAAGGCACGACTCCTGCACCCACCCCATCGAGGACGACGGAGTTCCTATTGAGCGCAAGATACAACAAGTACGAAGCTGAAGGCGGCGCAATGCGGGCAGGCAGTTCTTCCGGCTCGGGCTCAGACCTCGGCGACTGAGTGCTCGTACACAGATCGATAAGCAGCTGCGTCGTCTCCACAAGCCGGTTGGCCAACATCGCACGACCATACCGCGCCAGATTGCTTTCAGTCTAAAACAAGCAATCATCAGCTTGGAGTCCCATCGATGAGAGAGGTGAATCAACATACCGCATGAGGTCCCAACTTGCGCAGAACACTAAGGCATCCCCGTCATTCCCCGCATCTTCTATATGTAACCCCAAAGCGCTCGTACTTCTTTGCCAGATATGAGGCGTGGTCAGAATACCCCGCTTGCCGACATACCGTCATCGAGGTGTCCAAGTCGAAGGGCAATCCATCCCAGATCGAGCTCGACCGGGGCCGGGACTCTGACTTGATGAATTTATGAAGATGCGAGACGTTCTTGAGTTTGGTGTATGTGTTTGAGAAGAACATTGTGTGCCCAGAAATAGCCACGCCGAGCGAGTGCAGCTCTTTGAGATAGGTGAGCAGTTGTGCATTCGTTGCGTCGAGGGACTACGCGAGAGCTGAGCATCAAAGTCCATGACAACTCAGAACGAACTCACCTTGCAAATGACATGACCAGGCTGCAGGTGTCCAATGGTCTGCACAAATTGCTGCATGTCGGCATCGCTTCGCATGTTGATAGTCCCCGTATTGCTGGTGGATATCGGCCACGCTTACCTCGTCGAGACCTTGCGTCTTAGCGAGGTCGACAATCAAAGTGTACAACAAGCGGGCGCGGAGCAGATAGAACTTCGCAGACGTCGGCCGTCCGCTCTGCTACCACTTTGAGCCTAAGCCAACAATCAACAACCATCCCGATGACATGAAGCTCGACCAAAGACCTACCACATGTTCATTGGTCAACACACAGGAATGCCCGCGCACTGAGCATCTCTTTCCAGCGCCCCTCCCTCTAATACGCAGCGAGTTAACTATCCAGACCGTATACCGTCACTCTCGAATGTCCTGGCCCGTCGGCGTTGAGGCCGCAGTAGCCAAAAAGATGACACTTAAAACTCGAGTTTCCCCGGTCGTGACCAGGGTGAGTCGAGTTTTGACTCGAACTCGAAATTACAATACTGTGATAATGTAGTATAAATTGTTATATTGTGCTCTATTGAAACGGTCTACAAATTGTAACTCAAAAATAAAGCGGACTCGGACAGCAACTCGAGTTGGAGGATCAAACGCGACTCCGACTCCAACTCGAGTTGCTGTCCGAGTCCCACTCCGACTCGACTCGAGTTCGCCATACCCACTCGAACTCCGACTCGACTCGACTCGAGTTCAACGAGTCGCAAACTCCACTCGAACTCCGTCGGGAAACGAACTCGAACACGACTCGAGTTCGACATACCTACTCGAACTCCAGATTGAACTCGAGCTCGACTCGGATTCAGAAGGTTTGGATGCGAGTCGCAACTCGATGCACGGACCAGCAGTATCATCGGAATGAGAAAGCACTGCGAGAGAAGCAGTATGAACTAGGAGAACAGAGTACGACTGACTCACAAAATGAAAGAAAAAAGGGCCCCACTTGGGCATGGCGCGCCGACGTCGTCGACGAGGAACTCCGCGTTCTTTGGGCGAATGCCGATGCAAGTGGCCGCAGTCCTGAGGCGTGGTCATCGTCGTGCTTGCAGTTGAATCGTATCCCAATGCAAAGGGAACGAGCTGTGAGCCGTGAGCCGTGGTCCATGGTCGTCGTGATGGCTGTCGTCATCGTCGTGGCCGTCGTCGACGTGGTCACCCTCACCTTTGCTGCTGACGCGTCTAGCCGTAGTCGTCGTCGTGGCTATCGTCGTCGTGGTCGCCCTCACCCTCGCCGCTGACGCGCCTAGCCGTAGTCGTCGTCGTGGCTGTCGTAGTCGTCGTCGTGGCTGGAGGGTGACCACGACGCTGACGCGTCTAGCCGTGAGCCGTGGTCGTCGTCGTGGCTGCCGTCGTCGTGGTCGCCCTCGCCCTCGCCGCTGACGCGTCTAGCCGTGAACCGTGGCTGCCGTCGTCGTCGTGCCTGCCGTCGTCGTCGTGCCTGCCGTCGTCGTCGTGGCCGCTGCCGTCGTTGTCGTCCTCGCCGCTGGTCCTGTGGTGGTCAGAAGGAAAGACGAAAAGCTTAGTAAGCGGCCAGCCATGGCAACGTCTGCATGCTCAGTTGATGTGCAAAGTGCATAGGCACCAGGCACAGTGCGTCATCAGAGAGAGTAGACTACAGCTGGCGCCGGAAGCGCACCAGGCTGTACGCTGCCTGATCATTGAGATAAGACAAAGATATGTGATATACGCTCGCTCGCCCGCCCGCCCGCCCGCCCGCCAGTAACGAATACAAATATGATGCTAGAATGTATGTAATTTAAGTCCTGCTTGGCTGAGGCTGCCAAATGGCATTCTAGCAAAAAATTTGCCCCGACGCCGCGCTGCTGCATTCTCAGGGAGGCGTCGGTCGTTTCCATTTCGAGACGACTATTCCAAATCCGGGTACTCGTCCTACGGAGTACCCTAATCGAATCTGGGCCAGTCATAGCACTGACCGTTGTCTCTCGCGGTTCCATCAAGCTACACTTCGTCTCCCACCGCTTCAAGCGCCGATCGCCACACCGCGGCCATGTTTCTGCGCTTTCTGCGCGCTGTCTTCGCCATCCTTCACCACGTCGTCGACATTTTGCGCCCGCTTCGTCGTCCCTGTTCCATCCGTCTCTTTATTCCACGGAACGCGCCCTGTTCGTTCCACTCTCCTTTCCTCGGCAACGCAGCTTCGGGTAGTCTGGCCGCAGTCGCCCTCAATGACGCCTGTAGGAAGTATGGACACCAATTCCACGCGGGCGGAGACGTGAAAATGGTTTTGACGTAGGTCTTTTCAACCATTTCCGAGGGAAGTCCTAATCGACGGTTTAGCGCTACGGGCTTCCACAATTCGCAGCCGCGGAACATTGCCGACTCCAGCCTCAGCGAGAAGCATCTGACCATACGGGTCTACAACTCGCAGAACTGGTGCATCGGCACAGTCGAGTGGGTGGACGCCACACTGTCCAAGTCGTTCGTCCACGACGCGATTTGCCCGGGCACTACGGCCGCCCAGATGGTCCAACATAGCCAAACGCCGGAGGCCAGGAGGAGAGTTGCTGTCTGGTTCGATGTGTCGAAGGTTATCGAGGTATGAGCGTCTTTTTTTGGGTTATATTAGACTGGCATACTCACCGCGACATGAGATTCCCATTCTTCGTTCTTGAGAGTCGCCTTGCGGTGTAGATCTTGACTTGTAGTACCATACTATATATTATCACTTATCTTGCACATGTATCCTAGTACCATCTTGCACCTATACCTACCATCTTGCTACCTATATATCAATCAGAGTTTACACTCCATCTTCCGGATCTTCGAGTGCCATTTGAGGAAGATCCAAATCGAAACTGTGGCGATGTATGAGTGCGCAGTGCCAGGAAGGAGAAGGAGGGACATTACATAGCTTGTCCAGTGGCCGACATGAACATGGGCGATTTCCCTGCGCGGACTCTTTCGCAATGCTTGAAGAACAATTCATCTTTAGGCAGTTCCAATATGTGGCCGTACCCGCAAGCTCGCACTCGCATACGCGCTCGTTCAATCATACGACCAAACATTGCTGCATGCTCACGGGCGTATGCGGTGTAACCGGGTTTTGGTGAAGTCGTCCGGCAGTAAGCTTCCGCACATTTAGTCCAAGTCTTCTGCTCTCTTTCAAACATGCGAATGACGTTGAGGAATTCGGCTTGCATTCGTTCGTGCTGCTCCCGCCACCTGCGCATCTCAGCTTCTGTCCGGAAATAGCGCACACGTTCACCTAGAATTGCGATGTTCAACAAGGATACTGACATATAGAGATAGCCATACCGTCTGTCTCCCATGCCTCAACTTCCGCATCGTCGAGCTTACCACGAAGCAAGATCTTATATGGCCACCCGTCCCCTTTGGGAGGGTTCTTTTCTGTAAGAAAAACGTCGGTGTGCTGGGGGAATCCGCTATGTTTAGCACTCACTTCGAGGGTTTGCGGCTGTTCCTTTCGATCTCTTGACAGGTTGAGAAGGGCCTAGTCCCAAATCAGATCAGTGCAAGTAGATTCGTACATGTTCAAGGCGTACCGGGAGCTGCCTGTTCAAAAGTTCGTTTGTTTGCGCGCTCTGTGAAACCGTCGCCCATCATGGCTGTTTGGTGCTGATGATAAAATAGGTGAGCCTGGCCATCTTGTCGACTCGAATCTAATGGCTGACGCAGGCCATCCATTGACTTGGCGACATATGTGTCTGCAATCGACATCTCCGCCTCCACGCCGGCCAACGGCGTACCCTCGACCCCACCAAGGTTCCGTAAGGCGATGAAATGGTCATTGAAAGTAACGATAGCTTCATCTCGTCGAAACTTAGCGCGAGAGATGCGTGCTCGGCTCTTTGTGATGGGACCTTGGAACTTGCTCTGTCTTTTGTCGTAGCCCAGGGCCAGAAGTTCGCGCGCGACCAGTATCACCAGTCGGATGGCTTGAAAGGCGAGTGCGAGACGCATGGCTTTCTCCTGATCCGTCGCTTCTTGCAGGAAGATCTGTACCTCAGGCGCCAGGTGCGAAGGCAAACACAGCGTCCAATCCTCGACGTTCCCTGATCTGATGTACCGGCGCTCTTGACGCATCGGTGTACGCGTCTGCCTTTGTTCGTACGGTGCCAGCTCTCCGAAGAATTTCTTCCGTAGGACCAACCAAGGCTCAAGCTCTTCATGCAGGGTCGTCCTCTCGCGCACGACTCGTTCGTCGTCCGTAGCAGACTGGTATTTCTTGAGCCAAGTACGAAGAGCACGGACATGGCGCCTACAGTCATCAAGATCAATCAATAACCGTTTTCTGAAGAATGAACAGCCCTTACTGTCTAGCTTCGATAGTGAGACCATCGTGCATCCATTTGGCCAGAGTATCGGACGCGACGTTGCTGATACAAGCCAGACTCTGCGGATTCTCCAATAGCGTCTCGAGCACAGAGTCCATGCACGGAACTGGACAACAAAAGTCAGCTTCCCCCGGTTCAAGGGAGCGACTCGTAAATACCTTTCATCTCTCGCTCCTTGTATGGACTCAGGATGACCTTGCTCTTGCCGCTGCCCCGCATTTCGAAGTGTTGACCGCGCTTGTGTCGATTGGGGTAGGCTGCAATCCACTCATCGATGAAGTCCGCATTCTGTAGCGTCACCAGTTTGAACTCGTGCTTGTAGCGCAAGTACATCTTCCGTGCGTATATGGTGTTCTTGTATAGTTCGTTGACTGACGGGTATCCCTTAGCCGGAACCTCCAAAGACTGATAGAGAAACTCACCGGCATTCACAGTCTTCTTCCAATTCCAATCCATAGCCACTGCGAAGTAGACCTGATGCCCGTAATGTCGGTTCATGTGGAAAATCATGGGCGCGTAGGCGTTCGACTTTGGCCAGAAATGCTTGCACGTCTTGCCATGAAAGTGACACTGATTTTCGACATAGAAGGACCCAAATCTGTATATACAACCACATGCGTGGGTGTAAACGTGAGCGGCATTGATGAGTGGTGTCGTGTTCTTGATGTGTTGCTTCATCGGACGCAAAAACGGATGTTCGAAACGATCGAGAATGTACACGCCGTATTGACAATGCAAGTCGTATGACAGCGAGCTCGGTTGCAGCCTGTCACTGGCCATTGGGTTCTCGGGAAATCCAGACCGCAGATAGAGCAGTTTCGTGACTAGGTCCATGGTGATTTGGCTGAAAGGACTGCAGGTCAGTGTTATGCAGAGACAAACGAATCTGAACATACTCTTCTCCTTTGGGAAAATCGGCGGTAGATTTGACGAACACATGTGAGCATTGTCCTTGCCCGATACCATTGTATACGCAGTCGGCATTGCGAACGTGCTGCTGCGTTGACTTGAGATTGTTACAAGGAATTTTCTAGGAACGTCAACAGTCAGAATGAACGTAACTGCATGCGAAAGCTTAGCTCACTTCGCGCTTGTTCGTTGGCGATGGGAAGGCTGTCTTCCGGTACTCCTCGAATTCATCGAGAAGCGGCTGGAGTCCACGTCCGCGCAAGAAGTCAAGGTCATCGTTGTTCATATTCATGCTGCCCATGCATGTCTTGAAATTGCCGTCAAGCGTGTTGAAAGCCGCAATGAGATGTCTGCCCCATTATTAGTCATTTCGTTGTGCAACACATGCCGCAACTCACGAATACTCTTCGGGAGTTAACCACCATTCCTTTTCCATGTTAGCCCCATTTTCTGGACACGAGGGGCAGTAGACAAGAAGCGAGTCGGCTTGACGATTGGGAAAGCCTAAGTGATGCTTATTGTAGATGAAGCCGCTTCAACGTTCGGCCAGGAGTAAGCTCCATATGCGTAGAACCCTCCGCAGCTGCTTGCTGAGTTGCTAGTATCGCAATCAGCTGCTGGCTTCCGAGATGAAAGAACGGAACTCACGGCGACCAACCATGGATACTCGTTGTTCGTGAGCCTCTGTCACTGCATGAAACATACAATATTTACGCCGGAAATATGATAAAAAAATGTAAAATTTATTTAGCATTTTTTCACTTAAAAAATGATAAAAATATCATAAAATTGAGTAAAAATATGCTAAACATATACTATACTTTGGTATATTCAAATATATTTAGCATATTTTCACCTTTTTTAATAATATTTTTATCATTTTTCAGTTAAAAAAATGCTAAATAAATTTTACATTTTTTTATCATATTTCTGGCGTAAATATTGTATGTTTCATGCAGTGTGTAGGTAGGCTGAAAGGTCGTAGATATTCGCTGTACACTCCAGGTGCTGGAGTTGGAGCTTCCAAAGTAAACTGAAGCTGAAGACAACCTCTGGGCGGGCCACAGTGGCCGGGAACAGGCGCGCGCGCATGAGTTGGGCAATCCGATCAACACCGCCGATCTTGCACCCACAGAATCGCAGCAACGTGTCGTGAACGCCATCATCGTCCACCACGATGAACTGAACGGCCTTGTGAGGAGAGGCGCAGTCTTTACCGGCGTGACCGAGTTGAGGAGAGAAACCCGATGCGCTGATATCGCAACGAGCAAAGCACTCATCCCGCTCTTGCCACACCTCGGGGAAGTGAGTCCACATGTTTCGGTGTCGGTCAACAAAGCAGTTCGAGCACCATACGCCGTACTCAATGCAAGCTGTACACCGCACAGTACGAGGAAGGTTTCGGCCGCAGGGACAGATTTCGGATGTGTTCATTTCCACCTCAGTCTCCATCATTAAATCATGAAAACGAGGAGACGCGTCAAGGAGAGACTGAAGACATTTACGTGTCTGCGGACGCCAGTCAGAAAAGAACGGCTGGCATACGACGATGTACTTGCCTGGGTGTACCCGCCAATTTTGATCTCTTCCGTTTCGTCGTCCTCTTTGTCGGGTGAGGGTTCTTTGTGTGGTGCTTCGGCTTTGAGCTGAGGTTGGGGAGGAGCGTACAGCTTGAGTGGCGCAGGCATGATGGCATGGTTTTCGATTACCATCTTTCCATCGTTGTCGAAATGAGTGAGTTTGGCGATGATGGTCTTGGGTCGTTCGGTCGCCAGGGTTCGAATGGATCCGATCTTTTCTAGTTGGCGAATCTCAGCGAGCTCGTCGGCGTCCTTCTGCGCCTTGGTTCTCGTGTCAGGTTTCGTTGGCATGGCGGGAAGGAAGGAAGATACTCACCTGTCGTCATCCAGTCATTTGTCTTCGCCACCACAAAGCAAGGGTAATATCCTTATTGGGGCACACGGGCCTACAGCAGAAACACCTAATCATTCTCAGTACAATATACGGACATGACCAGGTGTCTCTATCTATGGAGATGCATTCAGGGCTACGATAGCTACATATGAGCAATTTCGGCTTTGTCGTCGTTCTCGACTGGAAAGACGATCTCGTCATGTCTGTCCGTCTAGACACTGCATGAAACATACAATATTTACGCCGGAAATATGATAAAAAAAATGTAAAATTTATTTAGCATTTTTTCACTTCAAAATTGATGAAAGTATCATAAAACTGAGTAAAAATATGCTAAATAGATACTATATTTTACTATATTTAAATATTTTTAGCATATTTTCACTTCTTTTCATGATATTTTTTATTATTTTTCAGATGAAAAAATTCTAAAAGAATTTTACATTTTTTTTACCATATTTCCAACATAAATATTGTATGTTTCATGCAGTGAGAATGCACAATCAGCTGCGATAGTGTGAAGCAGTACCGACAGCTATACCATACGTCTCTCTGGCCAGAACCTTTCAGGACTTTCCCCAGGTATGATCCTAATCGTAATTTGTCGGCTGGGACATGTGCATCGGTATTCGTGCACTAAAGCGTGGAAGGTCTTCGTCTTCTGGTCCAGACTGACACTACGAATGCTAAGTCGTCATCCAAACATCAATAAAATCACAAACCCTTCGTCAGTTCGACCCCAGTAAGCTTTGTCGGGATTCGGAGACCTGGAACTAGATTGCATCTGTGGTTTGATAAGAAGAGGAAGAACGTCAGAGAGTCCTGCTCACCGGTAATAAGACTGAGAGAGAATCAGCAGTGGGAAGATGCATGTATGCAGACGAAACAGCCGGCTTTTAGGCGTTTCGTCACAAAGCAAGACCGCTTTCCCGACTTGGGCACACGGGCCTAACGCAAAACACATGATGATTCGAGCTCGGTAGATATACACAAGAGAAAAACGCCCTATGCTCGACGAGGATAGATCCGCTCAAGATGTTCATCCCAACCCTTCAAGCGCTCAACTCCAATGGCCTTCAGAGCCAATATGCTGCCGGGACGGCCTATGACGACCTTGTCTTCCCACGGAGAACGCCAGATAGCCCTGCGCGCGTCGAAGTAAGAGAGTGTCTCCTTCGTAAATCCCACCTCTCGGAGCAGAGCGAGGTTGGAAGAAGACTGCAGTTCAACGTCTGTTTCGTTGGAGACGTTCAACGAAATAGATATTGGCAGTCGATTATCCTGCGAGGGTGTGTGAGAACATGGTACAGCGCCTCCTCGGAAACTCACTTTCAACCAGAGAAGCACCTCGACTGTTGCATCAGCCGCTCGTTTCCGCTTGGAGAGTGCAGCAGACTTGATTCGCTCCTCTTGAGCATAGTCTCTGGCCTGCCGACGAAGCCGCAATCCATCTACGAGCATGCTTGAGTTGCGCAGTATCTCCTCGGAAAGACGTGGCGTAAGCCAGTGACATTCGTTGTGACGGGAACACTGTAGACAGGTTCAACTTGCGTCGAGAAGCTACATAATATAACACCCACCGTTTGAGAGTACCGTCCTATGTCTGCAGCGCCTATATCATTCAGACTCAATGGTGCGTGGTATCCCTTGCCTCCGAAGCAGACTTTGACTGTGACACCTGTGCAAGGCTCGACCTTTCCGCTACAGGGCTGAGGCTCGGGTTTGGGTCCAGCGATGGCTGTGGCTCCCGCGCGAACGAGAAGGTCAATGTCCTCCTGGGAGACATTGCAGTCTCCGAGGAGCGCAGAGTTGGCTGTCGACATGGGAAAAGACCGAATGCATAGCACCAGTTTTATACAGAGGATCGAACCTAGTCACACGATAGTCGTGAACATCTTTTCACAAAGACGGAAGGAGATACGCACAATGAGTATTGTTTCTCCTCAGCCACCCTGTCGATGCGACCGATGGGCAGTGGACAAAGAGATAAGAAGGACAGCGTGTCAAGAAACTGCTCCTGCAGGGAGGAACGACCGGAAAGGCGATATCCGCAAGAAAGCAAGGAAGTGTAAATGAGTAGTATGTGAAATGAAATCAATCGAGTATTCAACCAACAGCAAAAAGAAAGTTGTAAATAGTGTGAGAAGGGTTGATAGGTAAGGTAACATCGATAACAAGATTCGACAGCTTTGGGACGGTAACTACAGAGCTCTTATTCATCACAGAGTTCGCCTAAGCGCGCTTGGATGCCGATCAAACTCTTAAGACCCTCTAACTTCAAACCCAAAGTGACCTTCGGATTGACCGTGAAAGGCGCGTCGAACGTCGTCGGCTCCCATGTCATCCCAGCCGGGTAGAAGCGACACAGCTTCCCTCCGTCGTAGCCAGCCTTGCCCAGCAGAATGCGGTTATCCTGCAGAACGAGCTCATGGCGAGCGTTTACGTCGAATACGAGCAGAGCCGGCTCATCTGTTGACTATATGGTTGGGTAATCAGCAATAACATCAAACGACGAAGGACTGGGAGCACGTACGTTCAGCCATAGCAGCACTTCGACGGACTTGAAGTGGTCTTTGTTCAACTTCCGCCTGACTTGAGCAGGCTCGACGGGCGCTGGGGCAACGCGCTGAGCCGGTGTCGGCGACGATCTGGCAGAAGGAGTAGGGGAGGAGGAGGGAGGTAAACGATATGACCCCTTGCGCGTCGATTGGCGGGCGGGCGTTGTGGTCCGGGGCGTAACTCCGCGCCGCTTCGTTGTGACCCGCAAGAAGTCCCTTGTTTTGAACCCATCCATGATGTTTTTGTTGCCTCGCAGGGCTTCGTGGGTTCGCTCCTTAGATGCGAAAGCGTGCCAATGATGGTTGACACACTGCTCACAGTATAAGTAGGGTCTTGAACAGAATGAGAAAGTAACTTACTTGGAGCTGATGGCGGCCTATGTCGGTGACACGGTCGGCGTGGTTGTTGAACGTCACGTCGTCCATGTAGCCAATCACACCATAGTATATTGTTAAGGTGACACGACAGCCTTGGCCGTGTGGGCAAGTCTGTCGCTTGATGTAACCCTTGTCGGCAATCTGGCCAGCGCCAAGCTTCACAAGTGCTTCAGAGTCGGCTTTGAGCATAGCTCGAGTTTTGGATGGTTTAGAAGGTGGTTTCGTCGTTTGCTTCCTCCTAGGCGTAGGGGGAGGTGAAGGTAGCGATGATGAGCGAGACGGTGAGGCGACTCTAGTTCTGCGGGTGTATTGCCTCATGGCGTTTTGAGAGACATGTAGCAGGATTCGTGGGCTTTTAAGTCGAGGAGATTCCTGTGCGCCATTGTTCGACCAATGCGGTAAATCCAGTCGCGAATGCCGCTCGCTGCGGGAAGAGAAACCGCTACCGATGTGCAAAAATCAGTAAAATATTGAAAAATTTCACGAAAGGGGAACGTACAGATGCGCAAATCTCGCGCCCATTGTCCTATGCGAGTCCATGCGGCGGTATCTGGACTGTCGCAGCGCGCTGCAGGGATGGACTGCATCGTGGACGCGGAAATGTCCGTCTTCTGCATGAGAGTGGCGGCAGATGCGATTGTAGACATATTTAATCGGGGAGGATCGCTACACGGGCCTGAAGACGATATTGCATAGTTCGATGGCAACCAGGGCGGCCGTTCTGGAGCCATACTGTATCCAGATGAGCGCCGAAAGACAAAGCAAGAAGTCAAACGTACCTGACATACGCCACAACGACGGGACAACCGGTACCCGTCCGTGTTTAAGGAGGGTCATCCTCATCCAACTCATCGATTTCTTCATCGGAGCGCGAGTCAGAAGAGGGAGAGGAGTGCATGAAAGTGACGTCTGGGTCCGATTGGGCCATCAGCGGTCGCGAGGTGCCCATCGGTTCAGCGGCGTACATGAGTATGAGACGGACTCAAAGCGGCATTGGACACAGAGACGGGAGCCCGGGAGGAAGGCCTGCAGCGATACCGGAGTTAGATGCAGTAAGACAAAGGAATATATCGGCCGTACCTAGCGTGCGCCACAGCGACACGATGACCACGCCCCTCCACGTCCCTGTTCGTAGCACGTTGGTATCAAAGGGCTGTGATGGAGAAAGTAAGAAGCTGTTCTATATTGCATGAAATACCCGCCAAGGCGGAGCACGTACCTTTCGACAGCATCACGTCGTCCCGACATGGACTCTCCCTGCATTTTTTCTTATTAGGGGCGGGCATTTGCATTTTTCCCGCTGTAACTTACGGACGACGACTTAATATAAGATGTGCTAATACTGGGTGCGCCCCAGTCAGCATGACTGGCACGCTGCTCCGCCTCTCGCCATTACCACGTTGTGGTGCGCTGGCAAGATGGGAAAAGTTACCTAAGCGCAAAGCTCGGCAGGATACAGTCCGCCGATTGATGTGCAAAGTGCACCGGGCATTTGCGAGAGGCAGAGCACAGCCCATGCACTTTGCACATCAAACGGCGGCCTGTATCCTGCCGAGCTTTGCAGTTATGTAAGCTTTCCACTTTCTCTTTCGACCAGCAAGAAGGTCCCGGCGCAGGCGCTGCTGGCACCCGTCCTTCTCATGTAAGTGTCATAGAATACTCAGTAGAATTCAGTACAGTACGCGATAGCTGCTCTCCCGCCTCTGTTAGCATGAAAAAACATTTCATAATGTCTCGAAAATGTAAGACACGACACGCTAAATAGTAAATTAGTAGGATAGGTCATGCCCGACGCGGCAGCGGTAGAGCAGTTCCTGTCACTGGAAGCCGACGACGCCGACGACGACGAAATCCTGGACGAGGACGAGGAAGATCCAGCGCTTGAAGGTGCGTAGCAGTTACCGACCGATACCGCTCATGATCTAACGCTATCTGCTGCTCAGATCATGAAATACACAGCGACTCTCCCACCTCTCACAGGCTTACGCCGAAGGAAATCTCCTCCTGGGAACGGATATCGGGGACTGCTTTTAATGCCTGGCTGGATTCTCTAGTCCGGGCTTCTGATATACGCGACAACGACAATGGACATAATGAATCTGCACGCCCTACCGCAGGCCAGGTGCATGGCGATGACGACAATGAGGATGAGGATGGAGACGATTTTGCTCTCCATTCTCGTGTTCAGGATGCGGCCGACGAGGACATAACGATCTGGCGGATTAAATGTCGGGTACGTCACAATTAGTCCCCCATACAAGAACAGCAGCATTGACTACATCAACAGTATCGAACCTCCGTTGAGGTCTCCAAATTAATCAAGGACAACCTGGAATTTGAATGTCAACGTCCACGTTCCCGACGACGAGATTTTGATTGGCAGCATGCGGCTCGTTTGGCCTACGAACACGAAAAGGATTATACCGGACCAATAGAAGACGCGACAGATGGGCAAGAGAATCGCGACCTTCTTTCTCAGACCATCGCCGCTCGCCTTCATCACGATTCTCGTCCCGAAGACGACATAATCGACATATGGCCCAGCCCGAAAACACCCTCCTAGCCATCCATCTACATCGCCACCAGGGGTACTATGAACTCGTTAATTGACCTCCTTGTCGACGATCTTGGTCACGCTAAATACGGCCTTTCTCTCCAAACCATGCAGCCTCTTCGATCTCCCGCTGAACGTTTACGCGCATGGCGCAGTGGCCGAGGTGTCCGAGAGACGTTCACCAGATGCTGGGTCACTATTCGAGGAGGAAAGTACCATGGAGATATCGGTTGGATCCAGAAGGACTCGAAGAACGTTTGGTGCGCGGTCAAGGTCGTACCGCGTATCAATTTCCACTGGCAGCGAGCGTATGTGGGCGAGGGCGACCCTTCTGAGGAAGAGGAACAGCAGGCTCTGTCAGGTAAACGCCCCACCGACCCAAATTGGACGTCTTTGCCTCGTCCAATACCACCTGCACCCGGTACTCGACATCCTCCCCACCTTCTCCGCTCAGATGTTCGATCCTAGCTGACTGTCAGCGAAGAGAAACACGGTCTGGTTCGATACGAAGAGATGGGAGGCACGGTCTTCGCAAACGATCTCGCCCTGATCCAAGTCCGGCGTACGCACGCCTCAATCGCCATTTCTTCACCTCCGCACATCCACGATCAACTCATACGATGCGAAGATCCCCAAGTCAGATCCGCCCTTTCCTTGCTACCTCCGGCTGAAAATGGAAACTTCGAAGCTGGCGAAATCGTAGAAGATGTTCGAAACGGCTTCAAAGGGGAGGTCCTGTCCTCCCAACACGAGTTGCACAATCTAGATGGGAAGACTACCCTATCGCACACTGTCACCGTGCAGCCCATCGAAGAGGGGATGAATGCCGTGGAGATCGAAAGGAGCCATCTGGTTCGTGTGTTCGAGGTTGGGCAGGAAGTTGGAATATGGAACGGCAGTACGAAGACGTCACACGGGTGGGTGATACCAGGGAATTCTACGCCTCAAGTAGATCATTCGGCCAAGCGACGTCGACAGGAACGATATATCACGGTCCTCATCTATTGGACTGGCGAGAACCCCAAGGAGATTTCACCCCAAGTAAGTGGTCGATGCTCGTCCGTTCTCGAAGTCATCTCATGTACTATAGGTGGTCAGAGTTCACAAGAACAACTGCGTTCATATTACCAGCAACACCCAACCGCCAGAGCGTCTGACTGGGCGCCCAGTATACACTCTCGCACCGCTGCCTCCTCTCTCAGGGCCTAGCCGTCCCTACAATCGTCTCCATGACGAGCTAGAGTACGATCCGGCGAAGGGCCTTTTCACCAGCAAAGTCACCTTTCGTCCAGAAATGCTGTACAGTGGCACCATCCCCTGGTTCCGCCGCCCCGTCATCATAATCAAGGGCGAGTACAAAGGACGACAAGGGACAGTGGAAGATGTCATTCGAGACGACAAGACCGACAGCGGTTTGAAGATACTTGTTCGCTTCGAGATCCTGCGAGCTCAGGAAGGGCTTCTGGAAAAGTGGTATTGTTATAGTTTTGTCCGAGATCCTGAGTGAGGACTGTTTCTCTATCAACCAGACCAACACGAACTGACAGTCGTAAACAGGACACTCTGGCCTCTTCGAATCGTTCAACCTCTCACCGCTCTCAACCACAAAAGTGGATTCCGCGGCAAGCAAGCCTATTACGATGCGGAGCTCAAGCTGCCTTACTCTGTGGTGCTCGGTGCACCCAGCCAGCCAAAAGATCGGGACAACCATTTCGTGCACGATCCAGCTTCCTACAAGGCACGCTTAGAGCCGAACGAGGGAGGTCCCTGGACTATCGACAATCAAGACCGCTACGAGCTAGGCATCGGACCGCGTCCCGTTATCCTTTACAACGACAAAGTCGCCTGGTGCATGCAGCCCTTCCTGCAGGATCTGAAGATCGTCGTCTACACGACAGGAGTTGAGGTGAAGAAGAAAGTTGCTTCTTCCAAGAATCTGCGGTCGGCAGAGCATTTGACAACGATTCAGCAAATACGTCTTGACAGCGGTGCAGTCGGGGTATATCGAATAGTCGGGGGCAAACGGCAAGCCCAAGCTCTCATTCCCAGTCAAGTCCAACCGAAACATCCCGGACGAAAGCCCGCCGACGGCCATTGTTGGCTCGTCTTCCGAGGTATTCATATTGGGAAGTATGTCCGCCCCATTCGCTGGGTTGATATGATCGTGTCTGGGGTGAAGACGCCAGCTTGGATGGTTGTTGTGGTTCGACGTGAAGGACGTGGAAAGCCTGACACAATCACCGACGAACATATCACTGTACCCGACGAGTATCTCCTCATCCTAGAACGCGCTCAGGATTGGCACGAGACTGACCAGGCTGTCATTGCATTACGGGAAAAGAGTCGACAGGGCAGCGCCAAGAAGAGCGTTAATACTTCGTAAACATACCGCCCGCCTACTGTAGCATATCTATCTCTTTACATGTTGTACTTTTAGCACTTATACACAGATTTTCAACATTCGCCCCACTTTGTGCTGGCAACTGAACCCCTGGAGCATCGGAAATGTCCAGGTGAGTTCCCCGTCATGCAAATTGGAGTCGGACTCATCATTTCAGGGAACTTAGACAAAGACGCGAGCCTTGTGCTCCCAGTCTTGCTGCGAAAGGAGGACAATGGGAAGACAAAGCAGGCAGAATTCCCTTATCCTGGCTACTGGTGCCTAGTAACGAGGAAGCCTGAGCGGTCGTTTCGTCTTGGTTGCTCGTGTCCTTTCCTTCCTCGCTCATGATGCTTCGGGTGAGTGAAGCTCCCGGAAACCTTCGCTCTTGCTGACACCACATAGACCGAGCGCTTCCAGAGCAAGATACCTCAGTACTTCCGTCTGCATCGCTCACAATTGATCAAGCGCCGGAAAAAGGGAAGGCGCACCGCAATATTCATCTTCTATCGTCCCGTATGTTAGCACTACAGCTCTTCCTTCGTTGTATGTTCTCACCGGGATTATCAGGGAGGCCGAAAAGTAAGAACTATCGTGGAGCTTTATAGCACTCGCACTCGACTTGCAGATCATGCTAACGCCTTGGAGGCGATAGGCGTCACCGAACAGCCATATCTCAAGCGCCTGGTCATGGATGGCAGCTCATGCGAATGGGTCACAATCGGGTGGAGGACGTTCTTCGACATCGAGGATCCAATGACGCCCAAGTTCTTCAAAGCAACGGAGGAACCTCTCCCTGCCGACTAGACGCTCGACGTCGGTAGTTTTCTGCCGGCCTTGTAATCGTGAGCTGATCTCGTTGCGCATGCTCTATACTTGACTGACGTTATAGGACAGGGGAGGCGTGTTAGCACTCTGGGCGTTAGGGGAAGCTCAATTTGATCTGAATATATTGAACCTGATAAGCAATGTGATTAGGACAAAGATCGAAGCGGAAAGCATCGTGGCGTCAGGATCGATGTGCTCGCGGAAATCTGCGGTTGCAGGATCGATGTGCATCGTGGCTCCTGCGAGGCGTCAGGCTCGACCTGCTCAATGGTATGTTTGGCAGACAATGGTAACCAGCGAAATCCTGACACGAACAATAGGCTTCGACGTGGAAGTCCGGCTGATTCACGATAGAGGTACAGTCAAATACATCTTGTCTGTCGCATGTTCGCGTTGACGTTTATTCGACCCCCCCCCCTCACAGGTCTACTCCAGCCATGAAGAAGCCCTACGATATGGACGCAGATGATCCTTGGGCTGCGAGCGGGTTCGACCCGTCGAAGCTACCACCAGCGGATCTTCGCAGGCCGCGGAAAACAGCCGACGGTTCTGGGTTCAGTGCTCAGGAGAACACGCTACTCTACCAGCTACTGCCGGAATGGATGGAGCTTTGTCAGAACAAGAACGGCCAGGTGTTGACGCAGTGGAAGAAGAAGGCGGCGCAGGTTGTTCTAAAGCACCCCATCTTTGCATCCAAGAATGATACGCAGACAGAGAAAGTGCGTAGTTCAAACGCCTCGACGTGAAAGGAGTCTAACATGATCCGCAGAAAATCATGGATTGGTTTCGCAACAAGAAGAATCACATCTTTGACAAGAACAAAACCGCGAAAGGTATGCCCGTATTCGAGAAGGACGACAGCAGCGAGGAAGAAGAGGATGTGCCGCAGGCCTCGGATGATGAGAAGGGGCCCGTCCCAGGCAGACGCGGCCTCCTTCGGTTCTCGAACTCGGTCAGCGGTCAGCGTCTCTTCATCGAGGAGAACATGGCTTCCGTGCGGCAACGCGCGCAGGAGTTGAAACCAGAGGTCAAGGGCGGCAACAATGGTGGCGCAAATCGTAAAGCTGGTCACCAACTTTGGACAGAGTTAGCAAAGTCGAGGCAAGAGGATTATGAGCGACAAGCTCAGGAAATGTGCACTCGAGAAGGGTACGTTTCTTCTCTTGCTGTGGACCCATTGACTGACGCTGTTGCAAGCATGGTCCAACGTTTACCCTTAGCCATCCGTAATCTGTTGAGGAAGATTGCGGCAGAGATTGAGGACATTGCTGGGCCTGCCGCAGTCACCATTCTCTTCTGTTATCGTGATAAGGAGACAGGCGAAGTGGGAGGCGCCGCGTACGTCTTCACTTGTCTACTCACCACATGGAAAAACTGATAGATGAGACCTGCAGCGGAGACTCTCTTGTTCTGGGAGAAGCCAAGGGCGGGCTGTCTGAGATTCTTCCCCCGAACATCGTTCACAGCGCGGCAGCGTGGTTCACCACAAAGTTCTCGGGTCAGTTACCGAGACACAATCTCTCATCATCAGCTACTGACGTAGCTTCTTTCCAGACTCCAACGACAAATCATCCCTTGAGAAGGATCGCACCAGTATTCCCCACTTTGCCGAAGTTGACATCGATAGTAAGACCGGTGCGGAACAGGACACAATCATCGAAAAGCATATCGACGATGTCTGGCGTACGTGCCCTTTGGTTTCACTCGCTGCACTGGTCAATCATCTCACTTTGTAGGTGCTACAAATGATTCAACAAGCCTCAATCGCGACGAATTGGCAAGAAATCCTACGAGATACTTCGACACGGTGGCCTGGCCCGAGCTAGAGGCGTATCTCACTAGTAGTAGCGCAGCCGCGGTGGTACAGCGCGCCCAGGCCCGTTTAACATTGATCTTAGCCTGGATGGAACGCTCCGGCAAAGACTCTGCAACGCCGTTCTGTTTCTACGACCCGAACGAGCTTCGGTCCCCGCCGCCACCTTCAGCATCATCCGACGATCCATCAGAAGCTGTGCTAGCCACGAATCTCTCTCCGAGGCGTGCTTCTCCGATGGTAGGTCCCAATTCGCCACCACAGCGATCAGAACGAGGCGGAAGAGGACGTGTCGAGAAGACCAATGACGATGTCATTGGTGTGGAAGACCCGTACGTAGACATTCGTCCTCATGATATCCAACCCGGCTGATTCCCCCGCGAGGATGGAAGACGGGGTGACGCAAGAAACACTGGGGGGCGGATTATCGCAAGAGCGATCCGCCCATACGACCTTGAGCTCTGTAAACGTACCAGTCGTGGTTCAGCCGGAAGATGTACAGGAGATTCAAGACATGTTGGTGTCTTCTCATTCCCCGGATGAACTACTTGCTCACTTCATTTCACTCAGTCTCCCTGCAGATATCCCAAAGACCCCGAGAAAGGAACCAGGGTAAGCTCTCTAGCATCCGTCACAAAGATGCCCACAAGTATGACTATCATGTAGGCAACAGGCAAGCTCACCTGTCGACCTCACTACGCAGGCTGTACCGACTGGTGCTGGTATTGGGGTCCCGGAAACGGCCGGTGCCAAACGTCCCAGTGGCAATATTTCGGAAGGACAGCAGAAAAAACGATCATCGAAGAAGTGAGCTTGTCATTCACCTGTTCGTCGGCAGAGCTAACCGTCTACAGGAGGAAGAGAGGGAAGGAAGGCAAGCAGGAACAGGCCTTGCCGCCAGAACAAACTCTTGCGGGGGGTAGCTCATCCGGCTCTCATTCAAGTGCAGACAATGCCCCGTCAAGACTTAAAAGGTATTGAGCTTTCGAATCCGTTCTTTGCGCATCACTGATCCGTGAAACCAAAGGCACAAGGGTTGGGACATGGTGCCTCCAAGCCAAGTCAAAGTAGGACTGCTGGATCAGCCAATCGACACCAGTCTGTCACGCGGCACCCGTCGTAAATGATGAATGCTCGACTCAATCAATTGTGATTCTCACCATAGTCACTATACCTGACAGGACCAAGCAAGGTATCTATCTAGTTACTGTGTTCGACTCGAGTTGGGGATACATACTCGAGTAGCACTAGCTCATGTCAAAACTCGATAGTTCGAGCTTGAGTGTGGCGACTCAAGTGTGAGGTCGAGTCAAGTTTGAGTTTGAGTGACACTCGAGTGTGAGTTGAGTAATACTCAAGTTCAAGTTGCAACTTGAGTCAAGTTCGAGTTCGAGTTGGAGTCTGGACTCCCACAGGATATGATTCGAGCTCGAGTCTCAGGTGTTCCCAGGGGCAGGCTGAGGGTGAACTTGAGTTCGAGTCAAAACTCGACTCACCCTGGTCACGACCGGGGAAACTCGAGTTTTCTAGGTCACCTTTCATCAGTAGCATAACGGCGCACGGTAAGGATGGCATGGCCCCGGAGGGTCTGAACGGCGGTGACACGATGACAAGATAGTGCATATGGCGGAATCGTGTCACTCATACATCCAGTACGTCTCGCGTCCCTCTGGGCTGCACGCATAAGCTGCCTCGTCCCGCGCAACAATTGAATCCTTCTGGTGTTGGTCCATCGTCGCGCAGCCCAGACCTGCGCCGAGCTCTTCGTTGACAATCGCAAAGCTGCCGTCGCGGCGCCAAAATACCTGGTACGAGAGGTCGTGGTTGCGGTGACAACGAGCAAGTACGCGTTCGGGCGGTTTTTTTCGCGGAACACCAAACCTAGGCTCTGTCAGGCTCTCATGCACTGTGGGCAGTTCGGGGAGAGCAGACAGGTCAAGATGATGGTAGAGCAGAACGGTGCCGTCGATGGCAAGGTAGGAGAGCGTGGCGGCCAGAGCGAGCATGTACATTGGGAAAGCTGCGTGAGGAAAGGATCCCGACACTCTGGACACCGATGAGCATTACCGGGCAACATGAAAGAGAAAATTTACAACTACTATGCACGTTTCCGGCCGTTAGTCTGGCCAGCCATCTTCGTCTGGCAAAGAGTACATCGTAGTAGCAGGTCAAGTAAGAGCACAGGCTGAGCACAGGCTTTGGAGGATTTTGCACTTCCTTATGGGGTAAGATGAGTGCGGGGGCAATTGCCGCGTGTGTACCTGCAGGATGTGCATGTTGTTGTGCCCTTATAAGTATCGCGTTCTGAGGCGCAGTCCTTACAACACACCACCATCTTCTCAAGCATAAATCATATTACCCCCTTGCTCATGTCGTCTTCTGCCCCGAGGACCACTTCTTGTGCTTCGAGCCAATCATCCAGCACCCTTACTACACCTTCTCACGATCTCAAGAACGACCTACGCCACGAGTTGCCGCGTGGCGCCACATTCCAGATGGATACAAAATCACTCGCACATGCCCTCTACGCCAGACATCGCCCAGGGATCCTCTTGCCAGAAGAGTCTGACAGAATCGAGGACTACGACGTTGCTCTGGATGACCTTTTCAAAGAGGACTTTCCGGTCAACGAGAAGGAGGTGGCGCAGATGGCGGATGGCCTTCAGGAAGCGGCCAAATTTGGGGGAACAGAACTCTACACTCGCCTTGTCAAATTCTTGGCCTATGTTCTTACCGACTGTCGAAAATCGTGGCCCGGTAAACTTCTCACGGATCTCCGTTTCAAACTGTATGACCGGATGTCGGATGGCACGGAGGGTCCCCATCCTCTTGCACCAAATCCTCACGGGTCACGAGATTCTCTACAAGACGAGGCTCGGCGTCGGATCCTTGTTCCTGTCGAGGTGAACAACTCTTGGCCGGACCTGATTGCCCACGCCGCGACGTATCACAGAGCCCTCACCTCTGCCCAAAATCTCCGCCAATTCTCACTGGCTCTTGGCTACAATTACCAAACCCTGGAATTTCGTCTCCTGATCTTCCACGCGGGTGGTCTAACCGTTTCCAAAGCTCTGGATATCGTTACCGAGTACGAGGATATCAGGCGATTGGTCCTGTCCATCTCAGCTTGGTATACTCCAGGCGATGCAGCTCTAGTAGTAGGAACATCGGATACTTCAGGTCAACAGAAAGCCTCAATTTGGACAAAGGGGTTGTCCCAAAACCAGGCAAACTCACAATCTTCTCAACAGGGTAGAGGCCCAACGAAAGATACATCAGGTGCTCATCCATTGCTCATGTCGATGCTACAGGGGATACTCAATCTGATTCAGTGAGGTTTTTTGGGCTTGCCGCTGCACCAGGATGTGGTCTCGCATTTATCAACCAACCAAGTGCTACTCGCCCCCGCCACAATCCGACATTGAGTGAAAATCTTCGCAATAAAGCGTCCTGGATGTCGCTGGAACACGTCAACGAGGGAGGACAGATGCTACGAACATGCGACAATGGTTTTGGTGCTCCCAAGCATCTTGTGTCCCGCCTTGTTCATCACGAATCAAACACCCCATTCACAGACTTACCCAAGCCTTTGATTTCAAGGGATATGCGTCCAATCTCAAATGATCATTGCTCACTTTATTGCCACCTGACGAAGTCTGCCGGGCGCTCTCTGGTGCATGCCTCATCGCCGCAAGTTCTTGTGATGGCACTAGTCCAGGCCGCGCTAGGTATGTGTCCCGAACGACTGGCGCATAGACTGGCTTCACTCACTTCTGTACACGCAGGTTACCGCGGTGCGATGCAGAAATCCTTCCACTACCGCGACATCTGCATCAGCAATGTCTTACTACACGGAGATGGTGTACCCGTAGAGTCAGCTGTTACGAACTGGCAATCGGCTTTGGCGAGCTACGAGCGCGACCCCGACTCTGCTATGAGTTACGAAGTGAAGCTGATGGCTTTGCTCAAAAAAGCCGACATCGACACCCAGTGTCATGGCTTTATCATTGATGGCGACGAAGCTGTCAACTCGAACGGATGTTTCTCTACCATGCACAAGGGGGCACGCTCTGTAAGATTGCTTGATCTTGATCTTGTGCACGACACTGATCTAATTGCAGGGAACTGCCGAGTTCATGTCCACTGCATTGTTGCGTTCTATGGATGTGGAAGAAGATTGTCTGCACTCTCCTGTGGATGATTTCTTCTCGCTCTTCTTTACTGCTCAATGGGCCGCGGTATTTAATGATGTATATCTGAAAGCTGACGGGGCTGTTCTCGCTGTCCCTCCACAGCTTGGATTGTGCCGCACTCAGGTTGCCAAGGACAGGACTGCTAGAGGCGAGGTCACAATGATGATCGCCAGGGATATCAAATTGGAACCTGCGGAGTTTGGGATATTCCTTCATGAACTCCAGCCAGTTCTTCATGAGTGGTAGAAAAAACTACAGAAAATGGAAGCGGCCTGGGTAAAAATAAGGAAAGGCCATGAACAGCATGCTCCAGAGGAGTGGTGGCCACTATATCAGGAATTCACGAACAGAGCAGTGATCGATCTCATGGAAGTGAGCGTCGCTGCTAAATTAATGTAATACAGGTCTTTTAAATATAGTTGACCGAATGCGGTCGATTGCCGAAAGAAATCGAAAAATGCGAAAAATTCAATAAATTCATTCACTGCTTACCGCCGCTGTCTTTCACAGTCTGGATGCATGATTGTGCTTAGAAACCTCAAGGGAATGTGTGGGCCCAGCTAAGACAGGCTTGTTTCCCTGTTTTCTCGTGATTGAGGCTTCGTACAATCCGACTGCTATTGTGGCCAATACAGCATGGAAAACACTGGCTCGACCTCACTACAACTAACTGAAGACTCGCCATTGGCTTTTGCAAGAATTCTAGAGGTGTTTTGGCACAGGTGGAGAGACTGAATGGAGCAGAGGTGCGTGGTCGTGTCCTATACACCTTGTCATACTTTTTAAACACAAGCTAGCATACCCATGGCACCTCCACAACCTCGGAAAATTAGCTTACGATGCAATAAAACTCAACTGAGCTGGGATAGTGCATGGTAGTGGCACTCAACAAGCTCAATACGGCGGGACTGGAACGACGCGCGGCATGTACTATCTACTTCCTTCAGGACCCCAAACAACCTTCCTCGTGCCACCCAACTCTCTAATATGTCTATACAACTGTCCACTGCATGTTCGGAAGCAGTGCGCACCGAGCTCTCGCCACAATGAATTTATTGAATTTCCTTGAATTTCTTGGTTTTTTCGATTTCTTTCGGCGATCGACCGCATTCGGTCAACTATATTTAAAAGACCTGTACCATGTCGATACTTCCAATAACCAACAAAATGGCGCTCATTTCATAACATCAGCGATGGACTGCTTGTCAGGCACATATGTGTAGGCTAGCCTCTCTTTCAACTTTGATGAATCATCCAGGGCACAGAAGGAACTGATCAAATAGCCTTTCAACTTGTACAACATCGACCAACGTGGAGGATACATATCCAGACCCTGTCCAGACCACAAGCGTCAATCCCTCCATTTCTTTCAATAGCTAGAACGCCATGAACCTTCCTTGCTCGTAGCATATATGTAGGCCGAAAGACCCCATGAGTACTGTAAAGTAAACCATTAATCATACCGTCGCCCCCTCCACCCTCGCCCAATTCAACGTCCCTCGCTGTATTTCGTATCGCCATATCTAGTGAATGACCCCATACTCGCGAGCACAATTCTGGCATTCCAGGTCGATGTCGGGGATGCAGCTGGAAAATCATTAGTGAAAGGCGGGGAAGAGGAAAAGAAAGTACATACCGCGTATGATAACTATGGTGTACACAAAAGTGCACACTCAAAAGGTCCATCCGCCCGCCACAGCCCGTACACCGCGTCACATAGAACACACAAGGATGCTCATGATCATATGGGTCCTCGACCAGAGCTGCTTGGATTCTGTCTCCATCCGATACGAACTCGTCCATTCTTTGTCCTACAAGATATGTTATTAGCCCGCCCGAGGACATGGGTCGGAAAAGATAAGATAGAGTATGTGTCCGATGTTGTATGAAAAATGCTCATCCAGGCTTGTCCTGGTACGTCAGCCATAGTACGGAGCAAACCACCAAAAGCCTGATACGAAGTCAACGAGGATGAAGGAAATCTTATGCATGATTAAACTGCTCTACATGAGATATCAGTCATCATCGTCGTCGTGCTCATCACTATCATCTCCCATTTTCATTCCTTGCAAGTAGCACCTTCGTCAAAGCCGACGTCAAACTTAACCCTCCATCGCGAAAAATTCTTAATCCATGCCGTTCAGCGGGAGAAGACGGTAATCACTAAATTTTGATGCAAGGTCTACAGTCACAGCAGCGCCCGCTCAAATCTGGCAAGGTGATCGCAGTTTGATGGCAAGGTGATCGCAGGGGCCTGGCACTCAAGTATCATTTCTCGCAGGCTTGCCATAAAAGAATCCAAATTATTATATTCCAATTCACATACAATCCCAATCCAAGTCACAAAGCCATAAGGGAAAAATGTATGCATTGATAGTGACTAGTAATGGTCTGATCTAATACACGATACGCCACCCACACTCGTCGCCCAGCGCATAGCAGCTATCGAGCAGGAGAAATTAGCAGGGTAGGCAAAGCCAAAGTGAAGACATACATGGTATCGGGGAACGACCGCCAGGCATCCGTCTCCTTGTGTCTTGATCTGTACGTAGCGCAGTCGACGTTGCTCGCAGTCCTCGACAAGACATTTGCCCTCGCCAGGTAGGTTGGTGCATCACCTGCTCTCGTAAAGGCTAGCTCGTCCTCGTCCAGCTTCTTGTCCTCGTCGACAGTCATCGTTCGTTTGTCCTGGTCGCTCGTCCTCGTTACGCGTGCTTGTCCATCGTGGTCGCTTGTCCTCGTCATTCGCAGGCGCTCGCCCTCGTCCATCGAGACGGTGCTCGTCCATCGTGGCGCTCGTCCTCGTCCATCGAAACGGTGCTCGTCCATCGTGGTGCTCGTCCATCGTGGCGCTCGTCCTCGTCCGCAGAAGATGCTCGGTTCGTCCGGGATATTTTGTTCCTGCTGCAGCGTCGACCATGTCCTCCTGAATGCCGTTGTCGGTCGTCCGCAGGCCCAGAGTCTGAGAGCATAATGTAGGCGAGGTGATGGGGGGCAAAGGACAAGAGATAAACTTGCCTTATTGAGAATTGTTGGTTGGATTTGGAGCATGTGGCTGCCGGATCATCACAATCGGCTTTGTCGGCAGACAAGCCCTGTGCCCTGCCCAGTGCCCTCTCGATATTTCTTCGAAGTCCGCTGCGAATGCAAACCGAGCAAATTACCTTCTGAGGCCGCGATAATTAGGTAGTTAAACATCAACTAAATTCATTGACATTGACTATTGTATGTACAATGGGTGCTGCCTCACGCATGTAGCCCGTAGTAATTGCAGTAACTCTATCGGTACATTGCATGAGCTTCAAGAACTGCAAGAGCCTGGCAGCAGCCTGGCAGTGAACTGCAGTCAAATCCAAGGGTTGGAGTGATCGGCATTCGGGTTGCCATCAGATGGCCAAGTGTTGCCGCTCCGGCGGATCCCTGTCATCATCACAGGCACCTACCGTTTCGGCAAATTTTTCCTGATGTCCACCGTTGCTGCTAGCAGCAGGCGACTCTGTGCTACGCGAAGCCGGAGCGATGGCGGCGCTGGTGTTCCTGGAGGTGGCAGCTATGGTGCAGTAGACGGTCGCGGTCATTTTCGCTCCAGGCAGCGGCGGCGCTAGAGGCCCGCTTGTGCTGTCCGGATGCCCGTGTGTCCTTGAGCGCGGCGGCGGCGGCTCCGAGTTCTTTGCACGCGAAGCTGCCTGGAAATGATGAAGTCGGTGTCGATTTCTTGTCCTCCGAGAATGCAGTCTAGAAGGGGTCTGTGTTGATGATGTGAAGCCCGCACTGGCGTCGCGAACTGGCAGGATGGATGGGAGATGCCGCCGGCACATGCCAGATTGAGACTTCGAGTTTGTCGCTGCCGAGCGCCGAGCGACGCTTGCCCGATGACCACCACAACGCCTGCCCGCAATCCAGCGGCGCTGTTGACGCTGCTGATCTGTCCTCCATTTCTTTGCAAGTCCAGGACTGGATGACTCGCGCTTGGCAACGCACGAGCCTACTCGCTAGACCTTACGGACGGTAGCCTCGCTCTCGTTTCTCCATTGGCATCGTATGCGCGTTGTATGGCATGCCCAGGCCGCGACGTAGCACAGGGCCCTCGCTTCTGCGCACAGTCTTCGTCACATGGCAATGGCAATGGCAATGCAGCGCGTTGGCGCCACGCTGCTACCATGTCTTACTCGTGAGGCCCAGTCCCATTCGTGCCACTGGTCTGCTAACACCACATAGGTTCGTCTTGTTCAAGAAGTCAATATCAGAGCAGCGCACTGCCTCTGGCATCCATTGCACGAGTGGAATGTTACCCCTCACCGGGCTTGCGGCTACAGCGGAAGGTGAGATCGCATTCGTCGAACAACCCAACGCCGTTTACCCCAGCGATGGGCACGCGGCTAGTGTTGATTCAATCATGAACACATCGTGGATTTCGCAGAAAGGTGTCAACGTGAAAGGACCAATGCTACAAATGTGCGGTGGTAACTTGGGTGTGGTCAAGCACTTAGCCTCTACCGTCAACAAACGCCTTTTCCTGTCCATCGATGCTGACCCTGGGGAGTTATGGACTCCCAGCGAAACGTCGAAAGATCACCGCTCGCTTCATTGCCGCCTGACAAAGTATGCCGGGCGCTCTCTTGTCCATGCCTCGTGCCCTCGAGTTCTTGTGACGGCACTAGTCCATGCGGCGCTAGGTATGTGTGCAAGACGACTGGCGCATCGTCTTGTTCCACTGATTTTTGTCTGCGCAGGTTACCGCAGTTTGATGCAGAAATCCTTCCACTACCGCGACATCTGCATCAGCAACGTCCTACTACACGAAGAGGACGTACCCGTGAATTCGGTTGTCACGAACTGGCAATCGGCTTTGGCGAACTACGAGTGCGACCCCGCTATGAGGCATGAGAAGTTGGTGGCTTTGCTCACGACAGCCAACATCGACGCCCGCTGTCATGGCTTTATCATCGATGGCGACGCAGCCGTCGACTTGAATGAACATCTCTCTACCACGCACGAGGGCTCACGCTGTGTATCATTCGCACTCGTTTTCATGCACGACGTCGACACTGACCTAATTGCAGGGAACTGCTGAATTCATGTCCACGGCATTGTTGCAAGCTATGCGGCTGGGAAAGAATCGTCTGCACTCTCCAGTGGATGATTTCTTCTCGCTCTTCTTCACTGCTCAATGGGCCGCGATATTCAATGACGTGAACCTCAAACCTGACGGGGCCGTTCTCGCTGTCCCTCCGGAACTTGCGTTATGGCGCGATGACATTGCCGAGGGCGGACATTCAAGAAACACAGTCACAAGTCTCATCGCCAGCGATCTCAAATTGATGTCTGCGAAGTACGGGGTATTTCTTCATGAACTCCAGCCATTCCTTCATAAGTGGTGGGTCAACATACGGGAAGTGGAAGCAACCTGGGGAAATATGATGCAAGGCGATGAGCAGCTTGCTCCAGAGCAGTGGAGGCCACTATTCCAGGATTTCACGGACAGAGCAGTGATTGGTCTCATAGAAGCGGGCTTCGCTGCTAAATTAATTTAATTTCATGTCGATAGTACTTCCAGTCTGCTTCCAGTAGTCAAGAGAATAGCATTCATTTCATAATACATTGAAGGGCAATCCATCCCAGTTCGAGCTCGACCGCGGCCGGGACTCTGACATGACGAATTCATGAAGTCGCGAGACGTTCTTGAGTTCGATATATGTGTTTGACGATAAGGTTATGTATGTGCTTAGAATTGGTCAGGCCGAACGAATGCAGCTCCTCGAGATAGGTGACGAGGTTGTGCATTCGTTGCGTCGAGGGACCACGCGAGAGCTAAGCATCAGTGTCTACAACAACTCAGGACCAACCCATCTTCCGAATCCCACGGTGATCACCTTCTGCACATTTTCAGTTCTCCGGCGGCTTGACGATGTCTTGCTCTTTTGTTCCGTGCATGCAGCTATCATGTCTGGAAGTCCGCAGAAGCAGAAGCAGTGGTACACCGAACCGAGCCCACCGTCTAGGAGGCGACGTAAATATGACAATATATTTCTGGGCAGAGGGAGAGTGAGACTAATGGATGGCGTGATGAGAAAGAGAAGAATGGACAATGCAGTGTATGGAGGTGAGAACAATCGCAAACCTTCGGCTCGAGTAGCGTATATACATCCTGGCCTCGCGGAGGGGTATGAACGGATGTAGGAGGCTTGAGTAGCTCTAGACGCGTTTTTCGTGCCAACTGTCTCCTGTAAGAAGACCATCTTCGCTTTCGTCAATGGAATTGTTGGTCTTGCCGTGCGACAGGCTCCTGGATCGCGACGGTGTGGAGGTGGGGAAAAGATTCAACGAACAGTGAGGCGCAAGAGGGCGTTCGCGTGCAAGAGTTCGTTCACAGCAATTGCTTCCAGATAGTCCGTGACTATAACCAACCAAGAGTACATATTACAACAAATCGTAGAATAGAAATCTGCGGTTCGATGTCAGACAGAAGTACAAGACAGGATATGCAGCAGTCACTCACCAGGTATAACGCTGTGCCTAAGCTGTTGGATCATGCAAGACGGCCAGTAGATATTTGTCGTCTGCCAGCGAAACGTCAAGATACGTTATGTCGCATAATTCAGGAGGACTGCGTACCCGGCGAGATCATGATTTCGTGTCGACGCGTCCTTATGCGCATGAATTTCACCTCGTCCTAGGAATTCATGAGGTTTAGATTGCGGAGGACAGTCGAAACACGACACGCACCTCCTCGCCCACCTCCTCCATGCCGTCCCGCACGCTATCCACTATGCGTGCAATGACACCCGCGTATTTCCGTCCTGCATCGCCGTCGAATATGACGCCCGAGTGCCGTATAATCGAGACGCCGCCGCCCAGGCCAGTGTGGTGTGGATGTGCCAAGAGTATGTATCCGAGCACGGAGCGGTGCGTCGACAGCAAGGCAAGCGTCTGCGAGAGCTCCGGGGATATCTCGGGGATGGGCGCGGTCGTCGCACTCGTCGCGATGAACGATGTTCGTGCAGTCGCTGCCTCGGCCATGTGGTTCGAGTGCAAGGATCGAGCAGCTAGGGTTAGGGTTGTTCGTCCGGATTGACTTGCCGGCTTTCAATTACTTGACTTTACTTGCTTCAATTGTGTTCTCTTCTAGATGTTGTATTGAAACGGATTAAATCAAGACCTGCTTGCCTACACAGTCGGTCAGACTGTGCACTGAATTGACTCGCGTTATAGTTGCGCAGACGTCATCGCAAACAATCATACCCTGAACCCGAGCACAGCCGTCACCTGGCCGTCACTTGTCCTCTAACCACCACTACGAGTCCGACCGCCACATCTCTACGCGATGCCTTCGCAATCGACGCTGAGTAAAGAGGAGAAAGACAAGGTCAAATCAGCTATCCCAGCGCCCACGAACAAGATCTTCTATGCGACGCTTGCACGAGTGTACTATGCCCATCCGCAGCCGAACGAGTGGTCGTATTCTGGGCTGCAAGGCGCTCTGGCGCTGTCGAAGAACAACGGCAATGGAGTACTGTCGTTCAAGCTGGTTGACCTGAATGGAACGAGGGGCGTTCTGTGGGAACATGAGCTTTACAAGGGCTTCGACTACTTTGCGGACAGGGCGTTCTTTCATTCGTTTCCTGGAGATGTAAGAGTTCTGCTCTTCAGGCCAGACCTATCTGATCGTTTGTAGGACTGCATGGTCGGGTTTGTGTTCTCGAACGAGAGCGAAGCCAAGGATCTCTGGAAGAAAGTTATCAAACGGAAGGACGAGAAGAAAGGTCTGCTCTTTGCTACTCTACACGCGCATCTCCTGATCATTTACAGGCGCGAAACCTGCTGCGGAGAAGAAGAAGAAGGCCAGCAAAGGTGGCAAAATCGACAAGTCGATGATATCTGGTCCGACATCTGGCTCATTCGTGCACGTCGCGCACATGGGCTACGACGCCGATGCCGGCTTCACGTCCACGAACGTAGACCCGTCATGGACTGCCCTCCTTGGCAATCTCGAAGGCCAAGGGATCGACAAGGAAATGATCGCCAAGGAGATGGACTTTATCAAGGACTTTGTTCGACAGCATCCCCAGGCAGCTGCTCCTGCCAAGAAGTCGAAACCGCCGCCGCCTCCGTCACGCTCGAAGACTCATGGGCACTCGGACAGCACAAGCGGGCCACCTGCGCCGCCGCCGCCAAGAGCGCCTCAACCGCCACCGTCTGCTGCGCCACAGCTGCCACCTCCAAGAACACCGGCGCCACCATCGCGTCCTCCTCCTTCTGCCGTAGCGGCCGTTCCGCCGCCACCGGTCCGACCGCCGCCGCCACGCTCGACTCCGGCACCTCCCGCTGCACCGCCGCGTCCAGAGTCAGCTACACCGCCACCACCACCACCTCCTCCTCCACCTCCACCACCAACTGGCGGTGCGCCTCCTCCCCCTCCTCCCCCTCCACCACCACCACCTCCGACCGGCGGTGCGCCTCCACCTCCGCCTCCACCTCCTCCCCCACCTCCTCCTGGAGGAGGTGCTCCTCCCCCTCCCCCTCCCCCTCCACCACCTGGTCCCGGAGGCGCAGGTGGAGCTCCAAGCGTGCTGGCGAGCCTCCCGCCTCCTCAGCCTGGCCGTGGCGACCTCCTTGCGTCCATCCAAGGCAAAGGTATCCATTCGCTCAAGAAGACGGAGCCTGTACCGGCTTCGCCCAGCACAGAGTCGCCTGCTGCCAGCAGCAACGGCGGCGGTGGCGATTTGACGTCGGCTTTGGCGGAGGCGCTGCTTGCGAGGAATAAGAACATGGGCGATGATAGTGATGAGGACGACGATGATGATGACTGGGACTGATTCATATACTGTGTACAGTAGGGCGCAAGATTTTCTTACAACCTTGATAACTTCATACCAGATTGCTTGTCGTCTGCTCGACAACTTGGCTGATTACACGGCGAGGCTTAAGTCAGGCTAAGTCAGGCTAATTGGATCTACATCATCATGTACGTATCTATCTATTGTACAGGTCCTTGCATCCTCGCGCCGCATACCGTCTCCATGTCTCGCTAAAGCACGCCGATTGGCACCTGCCCATGATGCTCGCGAGTTGAGCACAACGTCAGCATCAGAGACCGGCGCAAAAGCACGCACATGCTTCCCCGTACCACCCTGCTCGATACCGCGCCGTCACCTACCGAGCCTCTACATATGTCTTACGCACATGAAGTTTAAGACTAGCTTATGGTCCACGAACATCACTCGAGACGAGGCAGGACATTTCCACATTATCGATCTTGGTGAGGCCGAGGTGGACCACATATGCACTGGTACGTGCGATGAGCTGGCCAACTCTCGCATTCATGTGTACCTGCGCGTCGCGCGAACACCGGTGAAAATCGTTACGTAGCTTTTCTTTCATTGCTACATCATGGTCGTATTTTACTTGTACCTTGAATGTACGCTCAATGGGGGCATCATGAGAGCCGAGATGGCAATGCAGAGCATAAGATATCTAGTGGAAGTCCATTTGAGCAATCGAGAGTGAACAATGCTGGTGGCAGGCTCGGGGCTAATAGCATAGAAGAGACCGTTCAATGGGAGATCCTTCTCCTCGTCAGTAATGATGTTTTTGATGCAAAGATTCTTGAGCAAAGAAGGAGCAACACCCTGGCACCTTACCTATGCATTCAGGATGGCCCAAAATCCACTGGCCAACAAAAAGTATGACAAACAGCACATTGTATTTTGAGAGAAGTATTCAAGCTACAATACACATCCTTGGAGGGGGGAGGCTCAAACAAGATCAAGTGTACACATATAGTTCAGATGACAGCCTATGATTGACAGAATGAGCCACAGAAAATATGCAGAAAATAGACTTACAAAATCACTGTATAAGAATGTCTTGCCAATTGGCACCAAAGACAGAGTTGCCAAAGTTGAAAGTGAGGTAGGGCTGTTTGGAAAGAGCCTTGATACATGGGTACCAGACAAGTGGGTGATGACGGAAAGAACGAGGAATCCAGATGAGCCGTTGAAATACACCTGGAGACTCCTTGTCCAAAAAGTACAGCCATCCACCTTGGAGGCTGATGTTCATGTCTTCATAATTATTCTTTTGATAGAAGATTGTGACTGTCCTGTCATTGAATCCCAAAGTATGAGAGCCATTCAGCGAGAATGCAGCAGATGGGATTTGGTTATTGTGTCTAGTCAGAGATACACCAATCTGCTGCCCTGCCACTGTGTCCCATATCATGACTGTTCTGTCAGCGGATCCCGATACAATGTGTGAGCCATCCGGTGAGAATGCAACAGATGAGACCTCATCATTGTGCCCAGTTAGAGCTGCACCAATCTGCCGACCTGTTGCTGTATTCCATACTCTGACTGTTGTGTCATAGGATCCTGAGACAATGTGTGAGCCATCCGGCGAGAATGCAACAGTTAAGACCCTTGCTTTATGCCCAGTCAGAGCTGCACCAATCTGCTGTCCTGTCACTGTGTTCCACACTCTGACTGTTGCGTCATTGGATCCTGAGACAATATATGAGCCATCCGGTGAGAATGCAACAGATGTAACATAATCGTAGTACGCAGCCAGAGATACACCAACCTGCTGTCCCGTTGCTGTGTCCCATACTCTGACTGTCTTGTCAGCAGATCCCGAGACAATGCGTGAGCCATCCGGTGAGAATGCAACAGATGTGACCATATCATTGTGCCCAGTCAGAGCTGCACCAACTTGTTGTCCCGTTGCTGTGTCCCACACTCTGACTGTCTTGTCACGGGATCCCGAGACAATGCGTAAGCCATTTGGTGAAAATGCAACAGATGTGACCTCTTTGTCATGCCCAGTCAGAGCTGCACCAACCTGCTGTCCCGTCGCTGTATCCCACACTCTGACTGTCTTGTCATGGGATCCTGAGACAATGCGTGAGCCATCCGGTGAGAATGCAACAGATGTGATCAAGTCACTGTGCCCAGTCAGAGCTGCACCAACTTGCTGTCCCGTTGCTGTGTCCCATACTCTGACTGTCTTATCATAGGATCCCGAGACAATGCGCGAGCCATCTGGTGAGAATACAACAGATGTGACACTGTACTTGTGTCCAGTCAGAGCTGCACCAACCTGCTGTCCTGTGGCTATATCCCACACTCTGACTGTCATGTCATTGGATCCCGAAACAATGCGTGAGCCATCTGGTGAGAATGCAACAGATGTGACCTGGTCGTCGTGCCCAGTCAGAGCTGTACCAACCTGCTGCCCTATTGCTGTGACCCACACCCTGACTGTCTTATCATAGGATCCTGAAGCAATGTGTGAGCCATCTGGCGAGAATGTAACAGATGTAAGCCTGTCCTCATGCCCAGTCAGAGCTGCCCCAACCTGCTGACCCGTCGCTGTGTCCCATACTCTGATTGTCTTGTCATAGGATCCTGAAGCAATGTGTGAGCCATCTGGCAAGAATACAACAGATGTGACAGTGTCATCATGCCTAGTCAGAGCTGTCCAAATTTGCTGTCCTGTCACTATGTCCCATACTCTGATTGTCTTGTCATAAGATCCTGAAGCAATGTATGAGCCATCTGGAGAGAATACAACAGATGTGACAGTGTTGTCGTGCCCAGTCAGAGCTGCACCAATCTGCTGTCCTGTCGCTGTGTCCCATATCCTGACTGTCCAGTCACCTGATCCCGAAGCAATATATGAGCCATCTGGCGAGAATGCAACAGATGTGACACAATTGTTGTGCCTAGTCAGAGCTGCACCAACCTGCTGTCCTGTTGCTGTGTCCCATACTCTGACTGTCTCATCATAGGATCCTGAGACAATGCGTGAGCCATCCGGTGAGAATGCAACAGATGTGATCAAGTCACTGTGCCCAGTCAGAGCTGCACCAACTTGCTGTCCCGTTGCTGTGTCCCATACTCTGACTGTCTTATCATAGGATCCCGAGACAATGCGTGAACCATCTGGTGAGAATACAACAGATGTGACACTGTACTTGTGTCCGGTCAGAGCTGCACCAATCTGCTGTCCTGTGGCTGTATCCCAAATTCTGACTGTCTTGTCAGAGGATCCCAAAACAATGCATGAGCCATCTGGTGAGAATGCAACTGAATTAACAGATGACATTGCAGGATGCACAAGGGGCTCAGAATGTGGCCACATTGTTAAACTGTCATTGCTCCCATCCAACTGTATGAGCTGATGAAACATAGGACGATATAGCTGAGAGATCATTGACTTTTTTGGAGCAAAGCCAATACCGGAATAGTAGATTTGTGGTGCTGACAGCATATATCCTTCACAGAACTGAATGTCAAATTTAATGTAATCCTGAAGATAGTTCTGTAGAGTATTTTGCAACTCTGTGTCTCTTTGACTCTGTAAAAGAAATTAAGATCTTGTTCAATATCATTGCTGTTATACTTACTTTAGTCCACTCTAGAAATTGAGGAAGCATTATCCAAGGGCCATTCTGCTTTATCTGCATGCAACTATGCACTTCAAGCCAAAAGAGAAATTGATGATGTAGAAATGATTCCATTTCCTTCATGAGATCAAGGCTTTGACCAGGCCAGACAGAAAGCTCTGATATGTGTAGGGAGGTATCTTCAGCTATAACAGAAGCATTGGAACTGCTATTGACAATCACGAGGAAAATCACCAAAATGACAACCATCATGGATACAAAGGCAAAGACAGAGTTACTGAAAGTTGCAGTAGTAGCAGTAGCACTGATCAACCACAGAAGTTTAATGCCTGGTCTGGTAAGCCATCCCAAAGCAATAGCTTTATCTGCTTGTTCCTTTGGTGCAGAATATGTTTCTGTTGCAGATAAAGTGTTTAGCAAGTGTTGGGCTGTTGCTAGGCATGCATAGCGGAGTCCAGGAGGAATATGTGTAGTAACCCTTTCAGAAAGATCTTTGATCTCTGAGTTGAGGGCAAATGAAGTGGGTAGGCAACAAATGTTGAACCGTAGCTTTGTGTTCATAATCTTCAAACATGCACCAGCAAGTTCCTCCTGCCAGGAAAGCTTCAAATCTATGAAGAATGCACCACTTTCCCTCTGGTCCAGCAAAAAGTCACGGAGAGACGTGTGAAGTAGAGAGATGGGTGTATGATCTCCAGGCATTGTCCCACTGAGCAGTGAGCCAAGCCAAAGTAGAATCTCTTCCATGTCACTACAACTGTCACCAAGAAGTGCCTCAGCAATCTCCAGGAATACCTGACGAGGTTGAGGAGATTGTACAAGAAGAATCCAGGCCATGAGATGATGAAAGAGCCTCATAAGCTCCTCATTGTTTGGGTCAAAGTGAAGATTGAGAATGACACGGTACGAGGTGTACAGTGACATGCTAGGTGCCTCTTGGATTTTCCGAACCAAGTTACGTTGTACTGACTTCAACATTGGCCCCCGGTTGCTTGTCAGCTCACGGCAAAGAACAGCTGCACATTCAAACAGTGTCTGAGATGCCTGAGCAACATCATCTATCAAGTACTCAACATCTGTTCCAGCAAGTTGGGCTGTGACAAATTTGAGAATGTCTGCCTTGACACCAATAGTGCTGTCGATAGATATCGACTTGACAGAAGGACCAGTGTACATCTTGACAATGTCTTTGTCTGGGCGGGAGGTGAAAAGGAAGTGGATGCCAGTTGGAAGGGTGAGACTTGACAGCAGATTGGACAAGAGATTGAGAAGTGTGCGAGCATCTTGTGGAGGACATTCATCAAGTGCATCAATAATGAAGATGAGTGGTGTCCCGCGATTCATGACCGCTAGTCCCTTCACCAGAAGGTTGTCTCGCTGATCAAGTACATCTGTGCTCTCGATCTGGGTGGACGATAGGCCATGGAGATAGTGCAGATAGTCTGGACTGAACTCGGCGAGTTGCTTGGCCCAAGTAGGTATGAGCTGCGACAGAGAGCGATCCTTCGTGGAGCGGTTGAATGAGAAGAACGGCACAATGGCACGTGAATCTAACGTCCTGGCAACAGCATGCGCAATGGCCGATTTTCCCTTCCCCGCCGCACCGTGTAGCAGCAGGGCGCGCGGACTCGTAGGGTTGAAAGCCCACTCCTTGATCCGAGAAAGCAGATCAACGCGCGTGCCAGGAATGCAAGCCTTTGAGGCGCGGGCCGAGACATCCTTTGCAGCAGGCAGTCTGCCAATACATTCACGGTCGTCTGTAAAGATTTATCAGTGCGATGAGGATAAGGCAAACTGAGAAGTACGAACACATGTCGTGCACTTTGGTCGACATCGCGAAAACAGCCTTCTGCGTGTCCTGAGAATTACTCGATTCCATACGTTTGACCAGGCCACGGAGCTGCTTGAGACGGGTTTGTACCGCGTCCTCCGAGGTCCGGGATAGCTGCTTGCCTGTTATTGATTAGTCGACCTATACGAGTCTGAAGTAGGACAACAGACCAAGACTCTGGCTTGAGAGCGTGCGCAGGAGATCAACACATCCATGGATCTCGAGTATCAATTCCCGGCGTACTTTTTGCTGGTGAGGTCGTTGTTCGTCTGACTCTGGGTCGTCCCAGTCAGCGATGAGCATGCTGGCTTGACCAATGTCATCTATCAACTGCTCAATGGATTTGTGACGATCAACCATCTCTGCGAGTTTCTGTAATTTCTGTCAAATAACAATCTCGTGCCGCTGGCGTCGGCTTACCGAGTCTGCAAGCTGGACCAAGCCCATGACAGCTTGTGCGATGGGATTGAGCTGTGCTTCGTTAGCTCTGAGATGTTGTCTGGAATTGCGCGCATACCTCCGAAATGGCTGTGCCAACTTTGATGAAAAAACTAAGGCGGCTGAGCGCCGTGACGATTTTCGGGTTGATTTCCAGTGCCCGTGCCATGGCATCAGTGATACTACGATCAGTCGTGAAGCGCTCGGATACGCTGTGACATTTGAAGACCAGAACCGGAGTCTCCGTCCACGAATTGCCGACAAAGGGAGCTAGTGCGACTGGAACGTCTCTCAATGCGTGCAGCGGTCATCCTTGCAGTAAACACACCTTCAAATTCTGTATCACTGTCGCAGGAATCCAGCTGTACCTGGGCATGACCCAGGTCCATGTCTTCGTGGTGCTTGCACTTGGCGCGGAGCTTGATCTCGAGGTTGGAAGTGGGCTTGGATGAGCTGGCACGTAGTGAGTTCATGCGATCAGTGGAAGTCGTACAGTCGCCCACAATATCATTGGAAAGGCCGGGATGCGTGCATCAACATCGGAATCGAGAAAGATCTCGCAACCTGCGCCTTCTTCGGTAGACAGTTTGGCGTACAGCGGTCGTAGAGTCTTCTTGATTGGCTTCGACTTGAAGATCTCTGGTAAATATCTACTCTTGACGTCTGTAGAAGAAGTGAGTGTCCTTTCGCGGAAGGCCGGGATACATGCACGCACAAGAAATCGTAACATGAACCGTTCCTTCGTCGTTTCGCATTGTTATCACGATAGTTGCAAGCAGATGAGGGCAGCTTTCAGAGGGACACGTGTCCTGGTCCCTGGAACATGAGCACGATCTCGGATCTGGCCTCATGTACTTATCATGGAACTGTTTCGCTTTCGGTGAGGCCGAGGTGGACCACATATGCAATGGTCTGTGCGATGAGCTAGCCAACTTCCGTCAGTGCCCATTCGCGTCTCATATGGTTTGAGCATTATTCCTCAAAAACCCCAGGGAAGAAAAGTCGGTCGATGCGTAGGAAAGAGTGATTCCGGAAATTGTCTGTAGTGGTCAAAGTCAGATTAATTTGTGAGATCTAGAAACGAAGAAAAGCAAAAAATCTTTCTATAGGATCTGCACACCTTAGAGGTTGCTTCTTCTTGTAGTACCATGCACGTCCTCGTACTACAAATTCCCAATGCCACAGAATATCTCTAGCTCTATTGGACCCATAAGATCATGACATGACATGGCATAAGTACTCGAAACATGCTAGTATGTAGTCGTACAAATGGATAATGCTAACAAACGACGAACGAATTACGGGACAGACATGTACACTACTTATTCCCCTTCGACTCTCGCTCTCGAGGCGTGTTCGTGCCACTCCCCGACTGACTGTCCATGAACCTGACCGACCGCGATGGGGACACATCCCTCGGCCTCCCGCTCGATTGCGGCACCCTCAGCTCATCCACCCTCCGCCCTCGATACTGCTCATCAGACGGCACTCTCAACGGCTTCCTCGTAGTCGACTTTCGTCTCCCTTTCGCCCCCAGATGCGCTGGCTTCACTTTAGGTGACTTTGACCGCGACTTGGCCACCGACGCCGACGCCGATGTCGACGCCTCCGGTTCGGGATCGGATGCCCAGTCTTCCTCGTCCCCGTCCTGGTGATGATCATCGCCACCCAAGGGCGATATAGTGCGCACAAACTTGTCCTTCAACTCCGTGACGTCCTTTTCCACATGCTGAAAGTCCTCCTCGACAATATGCGGGACATGCTTCAGCTTGTGCAGGTGGGACTTGACCTGCTCCTGCACCGTCGGGTGATCGCCGCGAATTCGGTGACTGTGCTCCTCGTCAGTTCCAAAATTTCGAAGGACCTCCACTTCGACCTGCGACCAAGTCAGAATATAGCCTTGATATAAGCTTGCAACGTACCTCTTCGCCGGGTCCTGCGCGTCGTTCAATGACACGATGTGGACCTTCCTGCCATTCCGAGATGATATCCAAGCCATCTGCAGGCTCCTCGCCAGGCGGCATGTTCGGCGGGGGACTCTTCCTCGCCTCAGCAACAGTCTCGTCCTCGAGCTCCTGTTCATGTTCTACAGCGTGCCGAGTCTCGTCCGGCAAGTCGTGGTCCGACGTTGGGCTCTTGCTGCCGCTCGGTGTGCTCGCGATCTCCGTGCCCTCTTCCGGCGTCAATTCGCCCTTCTCCGCCTCGTCATGGTCGCGGTTGATGACCACATCCTCGCCCTTATTGACAATCCGAGTCTGGTTGGTCCAGTCCGGTGCATTGGTGTGCCGCGACCACGTCCGGGACACAGAGTGAACGCGCCGTCCGAGCGAGAACGAGGGGATCGACAGACCATGGATCAGAATCGAACAAAGCACCATGAACGCAACCACGGGTTGGATAGCCTCTTCGAGCAGCCGCACTTGGTCATCCGGGTCCTTGACGTTCTTGCGGAGGATCTCTGCGGCGAGTGTGGATATGAACACGCCCCCGATGCCAATCGGACCGAAATGGCCGCTGAATATCGCCTCGCGGAACGTTTTGATGTCAGGGATCCATTTGTACAAAGCGAGAACGATGGGGAGCCGGCGGAGCATGAGGATCAGAATCGCGAGAACGATAAGACGCCAAACAGACAAGGTCAAGGCTGCGTCGGAGAACTTGTCGAAGGGCATCCAGGCGCCGACATAGACAAACGCCGCAATGTTGAACAGAATGTCGATGACGCTACTGAACACGGATTCTTCGGTCTGGCGATTGAAGAAACCATCCCAAGCGAACGCGGTGCCGCATGCGAATGACGACAGAAGATCATCAGAGCCAAGAAGGGCCGTCACACCTGTGGCGAAGAGGGCCAAGGAAATATACTGCGCAACATATGAATGTCGGTCAATGAGGTTACGTTTTTCGCAGAATTTCATGAAATAGCGAAAGGCGATGCCAAGCGTCGCTCCGATAAGGACGCCAAGGATTACCTGATCTACGCTGAAGTTTAGCCGATGGAAAATATGGACGCGGCGAGAGCTACGCACATAGCCAAAGCCGTAGAAACCAATCCTTGACGGCTTCGCCAGCATTGTGATTGTCGATGATGATATAGAGGGCAATGTACAGGAAGGGGAACGCGGCTCCGTCGTTGCAGCCGCTCTCTGCGGCCAAGAGATGTCGGATGTGCGCAGGAACGTGTTTGTCAGCGTATTTGCCACCGACGACAGCTGCGGCGAGAATGGGATCCGTGGGAGTGAGACAGGCAGCGATTGCCAGCGAGGAGAGGAAGTTGAGACCGGGTATTAGACCGTAAATGAGACCAGCGGAAACGAACCATCCCTAGAACACGATGATAAGGCCATGTCGCTCAGAAATGGGAATGGGACGGACATATGTCATGACAGGCGCCAGGAGAAAGAAGAGGCTTTTCCAATGTCGTTTCATGTAAGCTTTGGGCAGTTCGACGCCAATGGCGAAGACGCCGACTGCGAGGACAACGCGTGTAAATTCGAGGGTGACGGTGTTGATAGTGTCTTCATCTGCGCCTGCCCAGTGGTGCGGGTCGAATATGCCAGCGCAGTAGGGACCTGTGTAGTGGATGGTAAGAATGTGGTTGTGGGACCGGATGGACAACGAGACACGCCTATAATGATGCCAAAGACGAAGGCCCAGCATGCTTCACCGATGTAGAGCTGAAGAGAAGAACGTTGAGAATGTCCCGTATGTTGTGAGTGCGACGAAACTCACCCTTTCTCTGAGAAAGAGCGAAAGCATGCCAAACTATAAACACTGATGTGTGGGCGCATGTTTCGACGCGGACAGCGTGGATGACGCACCAGGACGATGAAACCGCCCAGACAGGCATAGGTGATATGGGGGACATTGGCCTCAAACTGGGCAAGGGCGGCGAGTCAGCGAGCGAGATGGAAGAGCGAATGAAAGGCGGCCCACAGGTTTGAATGCCACCATGACGTCGACGGGTACAGGCCCACAGCGAAAATGCCTCAGCCAACGGGCGATGTCGTCGAGCACGTAATGGGCCGATGCCGAGGGCGTTGTGGGCGACAGTGAGCGCAGGAGATGGCGGTAGCACTTGAAGCCGGAATGGAACCTATCGTCTCCACGCCGAGCCTTTTATTATTGATCGAGTTTCTGGCGACAGCGCCTCCACCAAGTTCCAACCGAATCCGTCCCAGGCTGCGATCCCGACAAGGCAAGTAAGTTATTCAACGAGCCTTCCGCTGCGTTCAAGCGTGCACACTGGCTCGCACACAACGTGGGGCGGCAGAAACGTTCACAACTATGGCCCTAATTGCTTACTTCTTTGAGTAAGGGCTTGGGTGTGCGGTTTCAATTCACTCGGACTCGACGACCCATGTCATGCATTTGATAGCGTATTTCTCCTTCTCACGGCATCCGGCCTTGCTCATGCTGCCACAAGACTCTGCGCTCCACCGCTGTCGACCACCGGCTCCATTTCTCCCCATTCCGTGGCCAAGACGGACGCTGGCAGTGATATCGAGAAGGTACCTTATCTGTGCGTCCTTCCATCAGAAGACCGCGCCGCGCCCTTGTGACCTCTGAGGTCCGACGGTGTACGTACCTCTTTCACTGTGATCCAAGCAAATCTTACTCAGATTGTTGTATTGGGTAATTGTCCGACCACCCGCCATGCACCATGACCAGCGTATGTATACGCTTTGACTTTCTTTAGTTTGCTCATGAACTGCCTTTTTACCGCTTTGGATGGTTGCTCAAACTCATACTGTTACACCGCCGTACTCGGCATAGAAATTGTCTATCGTCACGGCCTAAAGTTTATCGATACACTCCAAATGGTCGAATATTCACAGCGAATACTCCGGCTTCTCTTGCGCACGGCCTACATTCATGGCACACTCAATGGCGACTCAGACACTTGGCCTCCCCAAGCCATATTGCATCTTCGTCGCCTCTGAGTCTCTCAAGTCGCTTCTACACGCCTCATATCCTTTCAATTCCCTCGGACCCAGACTAACTTACCTTTTGGCTGCAACTTACCGGCGTCCATTCCATGTCCATGCAAGCGCCCGGTCTTCCAACCCACACGTTGTAACCTCGCCTGGAAAGTACCGCGGACTCGGCTACGCCCAGGAGTCTAATCTGCACTCACCTCCTCGGTTCTTTGCGGTATTGTCGGCGTCCAAAGTACATAGACTCAGCGGGGAGATGAACGTGGCAGGCTGGTTCATAAAGCTTCGTCGTCTTCCTGCAATGAACTGATTCGATCCGAGCCTACTGTACTACACGAGTGGAAAGCGATGTCGAGAACATGCTGTGCATGCTCGTTCGCTTCCCGGACCAATCACTTCACTCACAAGTCGACTTCCAAGGTCACCTCGCCCTCCTCTTTGCCTCTTTTCCATCTAACTATGTATGCCTCGGGACTTTTCGTAATGTTTCGAATACTTCTCCTTCACAGGCGCAAATGCCATATCCTACATGGCCACTAATAGCAAAACTCACCTTGTCGCAATGCCTCCTACTTCAGAAAACTTATATATCAGACACCGTCTCGTTTCCAAAAGCAAGGGTGCCCTGCGCCACGAATTTGGTAGTCGCTCGCCCAAACAGGGCTCACATGATCTGGGCTACGAAAGAAGGGGATTCATGTCCAGCACGAACAAGGGACACGCTGTACTGCTACATCCCCCGTTGCGACGCAATGCCCGGCTTATCACAAGTGGATTCAGCCATGATGGGCAAGAGGACATTCGGAGATGGAAATAAAGGATGCTCGGTGTGCTGTGAGGCGAGCATGAGTTGCAAGAAAGGAAAGGACGTACAACCAGGCATGAGACAGGCTGGGGATTGAGGCCTTCATAGTTTCGAGTTGTGGTGACAGTGAAACTATTGGGCTCAACTCTATGCGACGTTCATATGGTACTTCTTGCTCCAAGAGGTGTTAAGAAATACTTGTGCTTGTCGATACTCAAACAGCGCCTTGAATTTTGTCCAACTACAAATCGTCTCGTCAAATTTGTCCAAATCTAATCCGTGCTAAAATACAATGCAACCAACCCCCCGGCGCACGACTAAAGATACAGTATTAAGATCTACCTCCTCTCGTGCATAGATATACTAACTACCCTTACAACTATAAGATCACCCAAAATGTTCCCCAGGCGCCACCGTCCGCAAGGGCGTCAGCTTCCAGTCGGCAGTATCCTTGTACACGGTGTTTCCCCACCATTTTTGTATCGTGTTCGCGCCGACAGCGCCGTTCTTTGGGTATTGCAAACTATACAATATGAGTATCCCTCGGGCTTGACTCGGGAGAGTAAGGTGGACTCACCAGAAGTACACTAATATCACCGCGACGCCCGTCCCGGCGTCTAACGCCGCTGATAGCACATCTGTTGCAAGCGTCAGTCGGCGAGCAAGAGGTCAAGACCAGAGAGAAGGGAGCGCACAATTATACTTGGCCCAATAAGGAAAGTTACGCCGTCGTACAACATATTGGAACAAGAATCCAACGATTACCCATGGGACGAAATTTAATGCCGAGGCGGGGGGTATCGCGTCCGATCCAGAGAAGATAAGCCTTCGCAGTCGTCAGTTTTCGTAGAAATACTCAAAATCCGGAGAGTGGCGTACGGAAAACTGATCGAGGCGTCAATGATGAGAGTGGAGAGGATTGGAAAGAGAGAGGCTCACTTGACATAGTTTAACATAGTGTTAGGCCACTTCCGAGTGACCGCCCACAGGACAATCGGACACAGCGCCCCGATTATGAACCAAAATACAAGAACTGTCCTCGCATTCAGCCCGACGCTACAACGATTGTTCGGGATTGCGTACCACTAATGGAAGATTATCGTCAGAAGGGAGATCATTTGAAGGAAGAGAACGCACTAGTAAGTCTGACCCCTCGCAAACTGTAAACCAGGGCCAACAAGACCCCACTATCGTACGCCGACAGTTCAATCTTGGTAACAGAGAAAGTAGGAGGTGATACGCACAATAATCGACGCTGTGGCGAACACATGCGTGCCTGCGCAAGTGAAGCTTCAAAATAGATCAGAAGCTGGGCACGTATGCCTTGTCCAGAGAGACTCACCTGTCCTTCTGGTTCGCACTACACATATCTCTGCAAAAACATCAGACATTCGTTCAAAGTCTCAGGCGGAGAGGGCGCATACTCTATGTTGGAGAACATCCTATGGCCAACGTCAATCTTCTGCAATCTTCTGCAAGTAAAGACCTACCAAGACTGAACTCCTAGTTGCACCGTCCCCGCGATCAACGTAGACACCACCTGACCGATCAGTCGTGAGTCAAAGACCTCGCATCACCAAGTGTCGGGCCCACCTGGCACCAAAACATTGGACGTGGGGGTATCTTCATGTAGTGGCCCAATTTGAGGTCCGCTGTAAATTGCATCGCTGCAGAGTTCCTTATGTCAGCGCCCTGTATTTGAGAGACGGGGGCATGAAGCACCTTGACTCATCGTTATGTAGCCATAAGTCTGCCGAGCCACATCAACACTCGTCATCCACGCCACATCGACTGTCTTCATACCTTGAACCTAGAAAAACGAAGGATACATGAGATCCGGGACTCAAGGCAGAATAGTGAACGCGACAAACAACATCATCGCCGTCGGACGGCCTACGGTGGGTCGTGTCAGCAGCGTCCAGAGTCCAGGACGACTCAAGCGACGTACCTGGTATCATGAACCCAATGATCAACTCCGTGATCACGTTGAGTCCAATTTGCCGATTCGTGACTGCCTGTATCATGCCTGAGAGCGAGGTTCAAGTTCAGTACCCAGTGTGCAGCGGGGATGCCTTGTACGAACCGATAGGAATCACATAGATGACGCCCACGACCAGAGCGATCACCAGAGCCCATATCGTCATGCCGCCGGGCCATAGTTGTATGCATATACAGGCAGCGGAGAATGTGACGGCTTAATTGACTGCCGTCAACCATAGCCCGAGCGGAGGAAAGGTCGAGGACCCACCGAATATTACCCCGTAGTGCCACTCGGGTACTGGATGAGCGATGAGTATGCTTCTCTAACTGTGTAGAAAAGTCGGCACGAACTCGCTGGGTAGCTTTTCATCAATCGTGCATGGACATCCGGCGGTTCTCGCAAGCTCCTCTTGAAGTGGATCATGATAGGTTTCGAAAAGTAAATCAGCGCATGGGGAATAGTTGCAGCAATGCTCAAGAAGGAGAGCCCATAAGATATAGCAAAGGTCATTCTGCGAAGCGTCAGCGATACAAGAAAAAGATGGCGAGACGCCTGCGTACGATAGATAGACAGGACTGTAAGCATGGTAGGCATCCAAGTCGATACCATCTCCTGTAGCATCCAGGATACGGGTATGATTGTAAACTTGGCCGGTGTTGTCGTAGGGCGTGATTGATAGCAGTCTGCCGGCTTATCAGACAACAATAATAGGACGGGCGAACAACATACGGGAAGTATTGGCTGTACCAAACATTCTTGTACTTGAACATCGTGAGCCCAGCGTAAGAACGACGGGTTGGCAGCTACGTACGTAGAGTATAGGTGCGAGGAACCCTGGAGTGCAACGATCAATCAGTGATTAGGCCATCCAAGAAGTGCATCAAACATACAGTAGAAAAATACGAAGCCTATGGCCACGTTCGCCTCGGCCCACCCTAGCACATGACCGCGTCAGAATACCCCCGGAGAAGCGTCCGAAGCACATACAAGGTGTCGCGAGACTGCACGCGAGCGTTAGCAGAGTGCAAATAACGGTGGGTTCTCACACGTACGGGCTCCCGATGTAAGCAATCTGATTCCAATCAAAGGTCAAGGTGGAAAAGCCCAGGCCGCTCCGATAGCTGTCGGGCATGTCATGTCAGTTGTGTGATACCACTGGGAAGCGTGTGGCGTGCCGTACCCGAAGATTTGATTCAATTTCTGGGAACCAGGATTAACTTGGTATATGGGGATCTCGGAGACGGACTTACGACGTTTTGAGGTGCTATCCAACACACCTAGGATATCCTTAGCTCTCCATGATCCACTGCTGAATGGAAGGAAGACATGCCCAAGAAAAATAGCTGAGGCGTTGGGTTAGTGCAGCTTCTTCCGGCCAGACAGCGAGCCAGACGTACCTCAAGCCCTGGAAGAGATAGCCTGGGACGAAATCTAGTGGGTGCCAGGATGATCAATCAATGGTCCGGTTTGGTAATTCTTGGGACGTACACCAGAGGACGGCGCCGACGAATACCCAGAGAAAGTACTTTTCTCGGGTCATCCCCGTGCGCGAGCGGCTGCCGATGCCTGTGTAGCTTTGCGAGTGTAGGGTGTTGAACAGCGCGCATTGGACGAGGGTGTTTGGCCATACTGGCGGATCTGAGATCAGGAACGAAAAGAGTTGCGAAAAGGGGCCCGTTGACATACTCATGGAAGGAGGTGCAACGAGAAAGCGGCGTGTGACGCCACCAATTGAAAAGCCGATGAGCTGCGTGGACATGACGAGCAGCCACTGGTCTGCAGCGGGTTGCGGATTAGGAGGGCCGGACGGGTCTCGGAGATGGGTGGATCACGCACAGATGAACGGGTTGACGGTGTTGTAGTATACCCGCTGGACGGCGACAATCTCCGTTGCGTACGCGCTGGCTGCGCCGACGCCCGCCATGACGGTGACAATGACCTGAGACGGCTGATGAGTGCACGGCGGCCGTGGGTAGAGCGCGGACTGACATGTTCCTTGATGGTGAATGGCCCTGGATTGACTGATACCCCACATATACGGACGTTTGGCATGAAGTGCGCCCATGCGCGCCCAAAGGGGTATACGATGAGCTGGGCGACGAGCTGGGCGACGGGCGGTGAGCGGGCGGCGGGAGACACGAGCACAGGCAACGCACCCCGCTGATGTTGACGGTGGGATAGCGGAAGAAGAAGAACTGGTTCATGCCTGGGATGAGGATGGCCCAGAAGATGCCGAGCACCCAGGCGCGCAGCGTCGACGCGGGCATGTCGGGATCGTCGAAGTTGGCGACGGCGCAGCGCACCTCGGGGTACGGCGAGTCCTCCTCTGCGCGGGTCAGTCGCCATCGCGGCCAGCGGAAAGAGCGGCGCGCACCGAACTCGGACTCGCGGTCGTCGTCCAGGCTCAGGTCCATGTCCACGTTGGGGTCGAAATAGCCGTGGTCATCGTCCGAGCCGACGTGGACGACGACCTGGGGTTCGTGGGTGTGCGAGTCTGAGAGGCGTGAGACGGGCCCATATGGACGCCGGCGGGCACGCACCTATGCTTTTCTCGTCCGAGTGCGAAGAGCGTGAATAGGTGAGGTAGACGGCCGTCTCTGCGTGCGTCTCATGGAGGGGCATTGCATAGCAGGAAAGACAAAATACACGCAGATAACAAGGCGACAAACAGGGTCGAGTGGCGGTACCCGCCAGTCCTATCGTTTGATCGAGGCTGACGCAGATAGACCGGCTTTGCCGTACTCAATAGCATCACTTAATGGCCTGTGCCTTGCCTATGTAAACACGGTCGCATCTAATAAAGTACACTACCGAGCGCCCCGTGTCCGTCCTTGAATAGATTGGCAGACCCGCTTGCTTTCTCTCTGTCCGCTTTGCAATCGACACGCTTATCTGCAGCTGCCTCGGATCCAAGTACCTGAACCAATTGGACATCTTGATACGCCACAAAAACGAGCCCGACCCTCACAGGCATGACCCACCACGATGGTCTGCCGATCCTGGCGTGGGCAACTGAGGCTCGCAGGCACCCGAGGGCGACCGTATTCTCCTATGTATAACCTGACACCGACTGCAGTACCAGACGGAGCTAGAACGGATTCACCGCAACTCATAGACTCAAAGCAAGTACCTCGGCGCAACATGAATGAAAGATTGACAGTACTCCAAGTTATCGGATCCTCCAACAACGGTAGTATGCAGGCACTTCATTCCGCTGCGGTTGCTGACCACCTTTACGAGATCCAGCTCACCCAGCTGCTCTCGCCCTTGATCACTTTCGCAATCTCCCTCCCGACAATTCTATCCGCTTGCTCGCTCGGGTGCAACTAATTGTCAGCTCAGCCAAATAAGTTCCTGCAAGATGTCAAATGCTTTACCTCATCGTACCTGTGGAAAGTTATAGGTAACCAGACAGCACGAATCACGCAACGAACGACGTACCACAAGAAACTGTCCCGGTCAGTGCCCTCGGCAGTCTCACAGACAGGCGTCGCCGTGACGTTGTCCGACGAGTACACACACGCGTTCACGCAGCCGGTGACGTTCAGTGGCGCGGTTCCATTCAGGTACTCACTTGGGTTGTCATGCATGTCCTGGAACAGCGAATGCGAGTCGAAGATACCTATAGATGACGATCAGAGAATCCTCATCAGGGTTCCTGGATGTCGGCATACCGATGTGGGCCCCGGACAGCTTTGGAGCGAGATCCTTCAGCATCAGCTCGGTGAGTTTGTTCGCCGACAGAACCATCTCTGTGATGAACAGATTCCACTCGGTCGTATTCCGAGCGAAGGGATAGTACACGTTCGGGTACGAGTGGACTTGGTACAGCTTGACGAGGTTCAACGGGATCATCTACATAGTGCACCCGTCAGCGTTGCCAGGCCAGTACGTACTTGAGCACCCACATTCTGGAACAAAAAGTTCCTCGCCCCGCTCTCGTACAGCACCCTGACCCACTCAACCATGCACTCCGTCACCCGCACCAGATCGCCCGAGTTCGCGCCGACGATCAACGACTTGCTCCCCAAGTCATTCGTCCCAATCCACTCCAAATACAGGGTCTCGTGCGCATGGAGCACCACCGACCCGTTCGCCACCTCCGCGAGATACGCCGGCAGCTGGCTCTCGAAGATGGACGGGAACGGACGCGGCGTGATCATGTTCGAACACGTCGCGCCGGAGCGCGCGTACGGGTACAGCGCGACCCCCGCGTCGCCCATGGCGTAGTCGGGCCAGGCGACGCCCCCGTCGGCAGGCGTGAACGTGTCCGTGTAGCTGTCCCCGAACGTGACCAGGTTCTTGATTTGTCCGGGTTTGATCCCCCGCGCGTGTCCGACCCCGAGGACGCATAGGAAGGCGAGGACTTGCAGGGCACACGACATGGTCGGAGAAATGGTAGGTCTGAGAAGGGAAGGTGGTATTCATGGTTTATACCCCGGCAGTGGTCACGTCCAAGATGCACGGTCCGCTGGGCGCAGTGTCTATGCGCACATGAGCGGTGGCGGGCCGGATGTTAGCCGCACAAGGGAGAGGCGGGGACGAGTCTGAGTTTCAAGACAGAAAAAGAGACTGGCCCTCAATGGCTATTGCACGTCGTTCAAGAAGTGCAAGCCCTTTGTTGAGTGCGGTTCATGTGTGGTTCGAACAAGAGTGATGGTAAGAGGATAAGCCACGATCGCGAGAAATTGCAACCTTTTGCTCGTTCCGCGTACACTTCAACTCAACTTTGGGCACGTTCTTGAACATCTACACTACAATAGACGACGGATCGGGGTAACGAAATAAATCGACTTTAATGTTATGTAAGCAGCGTGAACCGGTAAGAGCTGCAACCGGCTGCCGCCTCTGCCGGGCCATGAGTTCAATCCTGTGCCGTGCCGAACAATACTTTGACGATGGTGTTGCTTTGTTCTGACGAAGAGCTGACGATGGATCATTGGATGCTTGAGCAACAATGTTGTTCCTTTAATCTGCATAGACCTAACTTTGACAATAGACTGACAATATGACAGTATACTAAAGATAGTGGTGCCACCAGGGCCCGGAATTGCTGACGAGTCGAATCCGTGCTGCTGTGCCTCTTCGATGTTGATTACCGGTGTGCCACATCTGTGTGAGGGGGTGACAGGATAACAATGAAGTACTGATTGTATGCAGAATAATGGACCATGTAGCAGCCAGTATCAAGGGCTCAAAGTTGCCAATGAGTTCAATCTGCGGTCTTTCGCCTTGCTGCACCTCTTCACAATGGTTTATGTTGAGAAATGCTCCTGAGAGTGCTGTAAGAGTAATGATGGAGCTGATGGGACAATTGACACAGTAATCACATAAATTGCAATGGCATGGGCTGAAGCACTGACTCTGTCACCTGTGTTCTTTCTTACACCATGTTTGCGGATACAAAGTGTATACAATTCAAGCATGCAGTTTGAGTAGTTCAGCACTCAAAAAGTGTTCATGCCAAGATTGAAGTTGTTATGCCATGCCAAGTGTAAGTTTGTCACAACTACTGAAGTGAAGATGAGCAAAAGACAGACCTGGAATAGACGATTGAGTGTGGAGAATAAGATGGTAGTGATCAAGATGTACACCACAGCAATCACAATGCTCATAACCTGTGGATATACTGATCCATGGTCTAATTCTCAGATTCTATGTGCCCTACTTATGAGCACTTACAAGCACAGAGATGATGCCATAGAATGATTGATATTGAAGTACCTTAACAATGAACAGGCTGGCTGACATGATGAAAACTACAATTAGACTAATAAGATATGTTGTTATCAACGGGGTTTGGGGCAGAGCCCCAACAAGCTGGAATGACTGCTGTAGGATGGACGTGAGCCTGCGAACGTCCTGCCGGAGGCAGGATTGTAAGCTTGTACTAGTGTAAGCGATCATGTTGAGAAATTAAAAGTAACCGAATAATGATAGTCTGAGACTCAGACTAATGCATATGGCCCAACAAGCCCCGTCCTTCTCTGTCCTTTGACCACCATCGACACATTCATCATCCTCCACTTCCATTTTTGCATGCTAGCTACTCTGCCGAATCTCCCAACATGCGTGTGAGATGACGATGACGGGCGACGAGCGGGCGACCATGCATTCGCTTAGCGCTGGACATCGGCTTACATGACATCCACCACCATCACAGCCCAAGGCAGGCGCTATGGCCACCTCTCAGCCGTCGAGAAAGTCAAGTTATATTCCTGGATGTTCATTCTCCGTGCGTCTCGTCTACTCCTCTATATTCCTCCAGCTAATTGCGCGCCCTGCTATAGCATGGAATGTGCTGTTTCACCTCATATCCGAGACGTCGTCGCCCAAGCCGTGGCGGCGCATCGTCTGCGAGTCGATAGCGCGTTTCTCCACGCGCAAGTTCCCCACGTTCGCGCCGCAGTATCTGCTGCAGTCGTCTGTCCACATCTACAGCGAGTGGGCGCGCCGGCATCGCCTACCGCGAACGGTCGACATCCTTCCGGACGACGCCAGTCTCATGTGGGTCGGCCCAAAGTGCTTGGATAATGTTATATTGTTCATTCATGGTACGCGTTGTATTCTGGTTGTGGTGTTGCTGCTGAACGGTGGACACAGGCGGCGGCTTCATATGTCCCATGGCGGAGTTCACTCACAACTTCCTCCTGCATATCCGCACGGAAATACAGAGAACACGCGGTGTGGAAGTAGGAATTTGTGCGCTGGCGTACAGTAAGTGTCCTCGCTCACAGACGTATCCTAACTCTAATGCCATCATCAGACCTCATACCCGACGCCCGCTTCCCCAGCCAACTCCGCGACGCGCACGCCGCCGTCGACTTCCTCCTGCAACTAGGCGTGCAGCCCTCCAAGCTCCAGCTGCTCGGCGAGTCCGCCGGAGGCACGATCATCCTCCAACTCCTGCGCCACATCATGCACCCGCACCCGTCCGTCGAGCCGCTCCCGCGCGACACCCTCTTCGCCGGCGCGTGCCTCATCTCGCCCGGCCTCCCCATCCGCGCCGACGACGACCTCGCGCACAAACACGACCTCATCAACCTAAACAGCATCAACGCGTTCTTCGCGCTGCTGATGGACGGCGTGCTCGAGAGCGATCTGCACTACCTCCGCCCGACGGAGGGGTTCCTGGAGGGGCTGGAGGCGAGGGTGATGGTGACGTCGGGGACGGACGAGCTCATGGCGTGTGCGCACGGGCGCCTGCGGGACGAGCTCGCGCGGCTCGCGGACGTCGATTTGACGTGGGTGCCGGACGAGGGCGGGATCCATTCGGGGCCGGTGTTTGACTTTCCGATGAGCCTCGTGCATGGGGAGCCGTACGTTGGCGACACGACGCGCAGGATTGTGGATTGGCTTGGGGATGGGTTTGAGACGATACTGGAGGTTTAGGGTATGGATAGAGGGGCACTCGAAACAACTACGGGATCTTCAGGACTTTGCAAGCATCAGATATATTTATTAGGGCCACAGTCATAGTTCAGTCAATGGCGAAAGACAAGAGCTGCGCAACAGCCAATGACATGGCTTGAATGCGGCAATGAGCAGCATCACTGGCGCCATGTCGACCATAGGGAGAATACTATGCACAGGCAGATACGTTCGAGTCGATGTTGGTATTCAGTTCTGTTGGCGACTAGAAATGAAGGGTCAGAAAATTGAAGTGTCTGTCATCGGGCAATTGAAGATTGTAGTTACTCCCGCACTTTCATGATTGTTCAGTCTCTCTAGAAGTCAACGCTAACTGACGAAAGAGGATGTCGCTCTTGACTGGAATTCAAACACAGAATAATCCGTTTGTACATAACAGCGCATGAGCTCAGTAGAGTTGGAACGCATCGCTACCGCTGCATAGCGTTCTTCTTTCCGCAACGTCCGAGTCGCCTTTAACAAGTGAGTTCTAGCGCAGCCAAGAAGCGCGGAGACTCGCCCTCATGTCCCCGACAGAACCTGGCGGAGTCCGGAATGTTGGTCACAACGATTTCCACCTCCCCGCCACGGTCTTGCTCCTGTCCGAGTAATAAGAAACTGGGCACTATGTACACGCTTTGCGGACTCACGTCAATGAACGCCCCCCAGGCGTCAAGGAACCCTTCGGCGTCCGGGCGAGGGATGCACTCGAGTGGTGGTTCTGCTTCCAATGCAGAGTAGCCTTCTCGGTCGCCCGACTGCAGATAGGGAAGACTGCGTTACATCGGACAGGGATAAGGTAGTGGTAAGCTCGTCCACCTTGTATGGGACTAAGCATCTTGGCACAGGAGTCCAGGAAAGGGAGGGTGAGGCGGCGTGGCCTGGCACGAGCGTCGGAGAGGTGGGTCAAGGGTCGGAGAGGGACTCACAGAGCCACGCGTAGCCTGGAGAGAGTGGTTAGGTCTGCTTGCGAGTGGCAGAAGTCAACTTGGGAGGCGCACAGATGTTTTCGGCGGTGAGAGGATAGACGGTGTAGTCCAGTGCGAAGCTTGGGCGTGATTCCGAGTCTCTGCCATCCAGAGATTTACCAGGAGTGCTCATCCACGGCGGACCAGGGAGGACGAATGAAGAGACGAGCACAGAGAGACAGAGAGTGAAGAACAAGTTGTGCATCGGAGGGGAAGTGTAGCCGTTGAGGATTCAGAGTCAGCGAGCCGTATAAGTAGCGGCCTAGGACGTCACGTCGAAGAACATTCATGCTGTGAAGTGCGCCACACAGAGTCCACGGCGATAGTAGTTGCTATGAGCTCGGATATAGCCAAGCCAGAAAGCTTAGTGCGGCAAGTTGCGGGGAAATCCTCGTTCTGGATTAGCATTACAGGCTGCCTGGACGGAGAGGCTGGATGCTAAAGTCAGCACGGTTGACGAGAGCAGTCGGGGCAAGACTCCGACCCAGATCGGTCCGGAGTTGCGGACGATCGCCATGTGGCAGGAAAAGTGGTCCGACACAGAAATAAAAGTTTTATAAAAGTGATCTGGATGGCGCTGCTCTCCCACACTCACCCGCCATGGACATCGTGCTCCACGTCGCCGACGAATACCTGCTCGACAACGTCTGGGCGCGCGTCCTGCCGCAGCCCGCCGCCAACGCCACCGGGCCCGCGACATACTGGGACACCGCGAGCAATGCGACGTGCACCGCCGTGTCGGCGTGGCCGCGCGAGTACATGCCGCGCCAGCTCATCTCGCTCTTCGTCCTCACCCTCCTGGGCATCCACTTCCTCTACTTCGCGACGGCCTGGTTCTCGTACAAGTACATCTTCAACCACGACATGATGCGCCATCCGCGCTTTCTCAAGAACCAGGTCCGCCTGGAGATCATGACCAGTCTCAAGGCCTTTCCCATGATGACCGTCCTGACCCTGCCGTGGTTTGAGGCGGAGGTGCTAGGGTACAGCAGGATCTACGACGGGCTCGATACGTACGGCTACTTCTATCTCTTTGCGAGCGTGCCATTGTGAGTAGTAGCTCCTTTCTCGGACGCCCGGCCAGTGCTGATCACCGCGCATGCAGCTTCCTTCTGTTCACCGATTACTGCATCTACTGGGCGCACCGGTGGCTGCACATCCCGTTCGTCTACAAGTACATCCACAAGCCACACCACAAATGGATTAGTACGTCCTTCCCCTCTTCCCTCCGTGCACTCTTACTAATTACTCTCTTCTAGTCCCCACTCCATTCTCCTCGCACGCGTTCCACCCATTGGACGGGTACATCCAGTCCCTCCCGTACCACATCTTCGTCTTCGTATTCCCACTGCACCGCATGGTCTACCTCAGTCTCTTCGTCTTCGTCAACTTCTGGTCTATCTTCATCCACGACTCGGACATGATCACCGGCCACCCTCTCGAGACGATCATCAACGGCCCCGCCCACCATACGCTGCATCACATATACTTCACTGTCAACTACGGACAGTACTTCACATGGGCTGACCGCGCGGGCGGCTCGTATCGCCAGCCCGACAAATCATTAGACCCGCTGCTGGAGGTGCAGATGAAGGGCAAGCAGGAGTAATGGAGACTCATTATTATTATAATGTTATATCTAGACTACTAATACCCAGGCAAAATGGGACGGGACGTGCGCCCGGGATTGTATATTTTTTATTGACGACTACAAGGGAAAAACCCTTCAACCTTTGCCGTATGACTTCCTGTTCTTTGACTGTCAAGTAATGGAAGGTGCGCTTTCTATGTGACGAGGATGATGCGTGGCGTCTTCGTGTACAGACTTGTCAGCCTGGATGCTCAAGGATTACGCGTAGAGGCTGGCCTACGTCTCTCGAGTGACAATCGCTAGGCCTCCATTACCGCCACGGCGAGTCAAGCCATAGGCAATAATACCAAAGTGAATCGCCCTCAATCTCCGTCGTTCACACCAATTCATTTCTCCGATGTCCTTGGCGTGTCATGCCGTACCGCGATACGGTACCGTCCTTTCACGTTCGCTGTTCCCGTGGGCCATACCGGTGGGAAGGTACGTGTGTAGTACTTCCGATGTTTCTCATTCCGGGCACATGGAGATGGCGGCAGCTTGTACCATCAGTTGATTCTTGCGGGCGTTGGAAAGCAGGCGGGATCGGGCTCGGGGTCGCACCTCGCTTCCATTCTGCTGGCCTCTTCTCCCGTTGATTAGGGAGGGGGAGGCAACTGGGAGGCGCTCGCAAGCAGAGGAACCACCGACGCGAGACTGGGACTTTGCACTCGAATTTTCGAACTTGAAGATGCAATTCTACTTCGGAGTCGTTCGACTCAAGTGGCCACGATACTTGGTCGAGGTGTACTGATCTGTTAGTGTCTGCAAGGCGCCCCAATAGCCCCAGGCAGCTGCCGAAGTCGAGGCGTCTGACTGCACCATTTCTAGTACGTGGGCGAGCACGAAGTTTGCCCCGACTAGAGGATTCGGACAATCTTATTGGAGAGAAAGTCGACAATCAGTGAATTAGACGGAGATGTAACCTACAACAGCATAGTAGAGTCCCAGTGGCTATATAAGAATGGCGACAAGCAAGAGCACGCACAACACCACGATCAGTATCACCACACACCACCCGCTGCCCTTCTCTTCTAGGCGGCGCATCGTGCGCCGCGCCGCGCCGAGTTTGGTGTCGGCACGGTCGACGTCGTCAGAGAGTGATGTGAGCATTTCGTTGTGCTCGACAATTTCTTGGCCCATGAGTCCCGCCTGCTGCGCGAGCGTGCTGAGCGTCCCGGAGATGCTGTCTATCGTGCGGTCTTGTTCATGTATCAACATCTAGTAGTATGTCAAGGAGACTATCTTGGGAGTGGAGGACACTATGCACCTGCTGCTCCTCCCGCGCCCACGCACTTTGCTCGTCCTGTTGGGGCGTTGTGGGTACCGGCGAGATGGCCCGCGTATTGCTAGTGGTCTCGACGTCGGCGCGCATGCCCTACTGAGTGAGTTACTCCATGAGAAACCAGCCAGCCCATCCCGACGCTGCGCGACTCACCTCGACCTGCGCACGCACCCTCTCCACGTACTGCCGCCGCTCCCGCACCTGCTCGTACGACACCCCAAACAGCCGCGGATCCGACGCCTCCTCCACGACGCGCACGCTCTCGTCCAAGTCCTCCAGATCCGCAGAGAGGGCTGCCAGCGTAGCTTTGAACTATCCAGGATCAGATACCCCCAATAGCAGACAAAAAGGCCGTTAATGCACACCTCATTGCGCGCCCAAACCAGCTCCTCGCTCTGCCGCCCTTGGGTCATGTTTCGTATCCGGATATAGGACGCACGCAGCTGGGCCGCCGCCTGCAGCGACGTCTGAATCTCCGCCTGGACGGCGTGGTATGGATCTGTCGACATTGTGCGTGTCGTCCACCACAGAGCGCAAGTGTACGTGGCGTCGTGATCGCAGTAAGCAAGCTGTATTCATGCGTGGCTGTGCGAGGCGGACCGATCTTCTCGACACGCCGACCCACTTTCTTCTCATCGTACTTACTTGAGTAGAAGAGTGGCCGAATTGTCAGGCAGCAACAAAAACATGGATCTAATCTAAATTCACAATACATAACAGGATATTTCGTCACGTTGCGGGCATGTCCGTGCCTACTTCTCTATGGTAGGAGACTGCGTACAGTCCAGCAGGTTCGTAGAAGCTCAATATTCAATACTCTGCCCCGTACTACTATGACGCCTGGTCAGAGAGTAATGCTGACCAGGCGGACGGCACCGTAGACTAGCTGCAACACTACCATTGAGTGCCACCGATCGACCAGAGAAAGAAAGCTCTCGGTCTTGTTTCTAGACGATAGAGATGCCAACCTGATCAAATGCTCGCATGCCAGCCTGCGCTGTGGGTGGATAACTGAGAAATAGATTAGGTGTAAAGTAGGAATATTTGCCTGGAACTGAGTCCCAAATTCACTCAAGTCCTTCTCATAATCACCCAGCATTTTCGAAATCTCTGCACGATGAAGCACGAGCTTGAACCACCTGGTTTTCGTTTGCAGACTGACGAGTTCCTTCTCGATTCGTTTGACGAATCTGCACATGCTGAGAACCTAACTTTAAAGTCAAATGGACGCGGACACGCACTGCAGATATGCCTCCAACTCGTTAGTGATCCACCTGCGAGTCTCGATATCCACTTTCGCGCTGCTGGTCCTCTGGACGAGACGGAGAATCTGGTCTGTCTCATTTTGCATTCGTCGTGCCAAATCTTTGGCGTCTTCCTTGCAGACTCGGCACTCCTACCACGAATGAACTCGTCAATGATTGGCCAAGGTTGATACTGGAGTAGTACACACCTCGGCCACCGGCCACCTGAACAACTGCAATGACCAAGCCCGCAATAGACTTAACGAGTGGCACTCCCTGAAGCGCTTCACCGACGTCTTTGACAACGCCAGCAGTGGTCTCGACGGCCGTGAAGTTGACGTGGGTCGGAAGGCGGATAATCGAAGGGGTAGGAGATGGTTTGGATGCTGGCGCAGAGACCAGTCGGACAGTTAACGCAACATTCTTTGTCGTTGTTGCCGAAGGAGGAACAAGAGCGCTAGGAAGAGCCGGATTGGCTGCTGCCACCGAAGCGCGCGGCGCAACATTCGCGGTTCGGACTCGTAAGGAGCGTAGAACGCGACGGAACTGGTAAAAGCGCCTGCGCGGCGGCGGCGAATCAAATTTAGACGTTTGTGGGCTGGCAAAACTGATTTGAACAGTGGGTGCAATTCCGCGAATGTTGGGAGCGCTAGCACGCGTTCTCGGGAGCGGTGAGCGAGCTTGACGACAATTAAGCGGCATCTGCTGTGTTGGAAGTTGGGAGATGATGGTGGTGGTTGGAGAGAGTCTCAGGTTGACAGCATTACGACGTCGCAAGGAACTAAGTCATCGAACAGTAAGTAGTAGCAAGGTGCCTGCGACACGTGCGGAGCTGAGGCTGAGAGTGAAAGGGTACGGCATCGGGCTCTACACTGCATTGAGAGGAAGTTTTCGGTTTTGAGCGAGTAAGATGAGAGACTGTTTGCCGCTATAAGGCGGAGTGAGACTCACGACAACTGAAAACGAACGAAGTGGCAATACTCATAGGTTGGACATTTCAAGACTTGCGGAATCAATGCGTTGCTTTCGTCTCCACAAATGTAGGTACGACTGGGCTGAGATTCCATAGATGTTAGTGGCGACTCTACAAACCTCTCGGACGCATGTTTCGCAGATTGTAGAGCTCTGGCACTCCAGAAGGCTTTGAAAATATGAATCCCTGCAGGCTCGTCGTGCGCAACTCTTGGAGCGCGCTCCTAATCCCCTTGATGAATCTGTACAAGCAATGAGCCTAGAATCGACAGAAGTAGAACCGAGATTTCAAATATGCACAGGAAATGAACTTTGGAATTGTCAATAATCCAACTACGAGTTTCTATATCCATCTTCGCGCTCTCAAACCTCTGGATAAGATGTAGGACCTGGTGTGTCTCGCTCTGCAATCGCTGTGCCAAGCTTTAAGCGCCTTCCTTTCAGTCTCAGCACTCCTGCATCAGAAGAACATCACTGACTCGCCAAATTGTCATATTGTCCGCAACAGCAGTACTTACCTGGGCAATCGCGATCACGGTAACGAACAAGCCTGCCATGGACTTGGCAAGAGGTATACGTTGGAGCGCTTCGCCGACATCTTAGACCATGGCGCCAGCGATCTCGATGAGTGTCAAGTATACCTGGGCCGAAGGCGGTGGAAGGAAGCAAATGATGCCACCAAGCAGATGCCGCCACAAGCGCAATGCAAGCGTAGAACGCGAAGAAAGCTTGAGATGTGTCTCTAAGGAGGAGAAAAATTGGGCGCCTGGGCACTGGCAAAAGTGACTTGAATAGCACGCATGAACTTCGAGCTTAGCGACGCATAAAAGGCATATTTTGTGGTGCGCAATAGTGGTCGGAGAATGGTCCAGGTCAACAGTATAGCAGCATCCCCATCGCAAGGAGCAGCTTGAACATGCAAGGCGGGGACACTGAATCGTATAGAGCAAGTGACGGTAGCAGGGTAAGAGGCGGATGGCGTCAATTCCGATCGACCTGCCCTTGGCCTCTTACCACCGAGTCGCAACTGCCACCATATCACCCGTCGACGCCGTCGTCTCGCGACCGTGCACAAGCACTCATTTGCGGTGTTGCTGGGCGGTCTAACGTCTGCTGGCTGTGTACAACGCCGGTGCGCGATCCCACCAACGCCGCGCCGCCTGTCTGCCACACCGCCGCCTGCATCACGTCCCCGCCGTCTGTTTACCTGCCTTCTAGTAATCTTGTTTTCCGCCGTACCACCCTACAATACATGACGGCCCAGCCTCACTGTACAGGGGTTGTTCGTCGTTTGCCTTGTCTGCCTCGCTCGGCGATGACAGAGACACGACCCGAAGCTACTAGGCTAGAGCACTAGCATCCGAACCGAGCCGATGGAGCACCGCGCTCAACTTGCTTAGAACTTGGATCCCTGCTAGCGCCCTTCCTGCCGCCTCCTCCTCCGGCGAGTCCATCTAGCGCGCGTTCGAGATCTTTGCGTATTCGTCTTTCACTCGCGTAGTGGAAGTTTCTTGATCCCACTCAGAGACTTGCTATGCATCGCGAACTCCCTGGTATGTTTTTGCTCTAACCTGATGATAGAAAACTCACACTTCATCAGCCGCCAAGGTGTTATCGTCGATGTCAGTCTCTGAGATGCTACGAAAGAATTTGAAGAAAGAAACTAGTGATCTCCGAACTGGGACACTCATCCCAGGTAACGAATTTCCACGCCTCAGCCTTCCTTCCAGCTAACCCGTCCTTCGGCAGGCAAGGTCTCAACACAACGCATGAACGACTCTCTTCACAACGTACTGTATGCATTGTGGGGAGTCCTTTCTGAATCAGACACTGGTAGTTCAACAGATGGAGCTACTGGACGCCTCCTCACAGTCAACGGAATCATACAACGATCCTGGAGCCTTGCAAGGAAGGCAGCAGTGCTGAGGACACCATCCGTCATGCGACCTCCGACGATCAACCGTCTCCTGACTCTAATAACCCTTCCAATCCCCGTGTTCTGCTAACGTACTTCGCAAGCAACGAGTAGGAAGTCAGCATCATCGAAACAGCAGTACTAGACATCTCGAGCGCTCCGAGTCCTAGATCTTGGAGCTAGTTGCGCCATTCGCGATGTCATTGACTTTGAGCTTGCCACGCCATTTCTAGAGCATCTCAGGCTCTGTACTCTTACGTCTTCAAATCTACCCTCCTCTCTGCTGACGCTGGCAGACCTGAGGCCAGCGACCTACTCTCCATAATCTTTCTGTTTGCTTTCTGTGACCTGGACTTTGAGGTGATGGCACCGGGCAGCAGGTACATATCACAATGAGCGCGAGCGCTGGTCGACAGTGTCCCGCCCATCTGGGCGACATATCTAACAAGTAATGGGATCTTCTCTTGGCATACCTGTTTTTGTCATCATCATGCGTACGTCTCCGTCCTTGGCCTCCACCCACGCCCTGCTAACTATGTAAACAGATATCGCCGTGCACCCGCACCGCTCGAAGGCATCGGCTGCTACCATGACATGTACGATATCCTCCCCGCGTTCTTCTTCTACTACATGTGGGCCCTTGCGCGTAGCTCACATCCATGCTTTCGCGAAGAGGGGCATGCACCGCGACATTCGCCCCATGGTCATCTCCCTTCCCGATATGTGCTGCACTTCCACTCGGCGTCCCTATCACCGCATGGATCTCAAGGGAAGACATGCTCGCATTGTGTACGTTCCTGCCCTAGTATGGCGGCGGGACGCGGCGTTCAATGCCACTGTCGAGCTTAGCATGTAACTGGGTCGTTCTACCCCTCCCTGTAAGGTCGCTTTGCCCATTCAGATTCTCAACCATAGCCAGCTCTTCCGTTCACGATACTTATCCATGCACACGAAGCATGCCATCTCCCGGAATAAACATTGTTTCATATTCGCACCCATTTAGCCCGATTCTCACAGTGGACTACGCCTGTTCACTGCTAGACTGTTCCTGGACTGTTCATCAACTGTTCGTCGCACGATGGGCTGTCCATCTGATTGCTGTCAAGCTAGCCAGGCACCTTTTTGTATGTCGGCCAGTACCGAAACAGTCTCATGATACTAGTACTGTACGTGAGGCCTCATTATCCAGGACACATGTCCCTCTGAAAGCTGTGAAGCTGTCAACCTCTCGTTTGCTTGCAACTCTCATGGCAACAATGCAAGAGGACAAAGAAACGGTTCATGTTACGATTTCTTGTGCGTGCATGTATCCCGGCCTTCCGAGAAATGACACTCACTTCTTCTACAGACGTCAAGAGTCGATTTTTACCAGAGATTTACAAGTCGAAGACACTCGGGAAGACTCTACGACCGCTATACGCCAAATTGTCCACCGAAGAAGGCGCAGGTTGCGAGATCTTTCTCGACGCCGATGTTCATGCACGCATCCCGGCTTTTCCAATGATTTTGTGAGTGACTGTAGAAGTTCAATTAATTGCATCAGCTCACTACTTGCCAGCTCATCCAAGCCCACTTCCAACCTCGAGATCAAGCTCCGTGCCAAGTGCAAGCACCACGAAGACATGGATCTGGGTCATGCCCAGATACAGCTGGATTCCTGCAAAAGTGGTACAGATTTCGAAGGTGTGTTTACTGCAAGGATGACCGCTGCACACATTGAGAGAGGTTCTAGTCGCACTAGCTCCCGTCGTCGGCAATTCGTGGACGGAGACTCCGGTTCTAGTCTTCAAATGTCACAGCATATCCGAGCGCTTCACGACTGATCGTAGTGTCACTGATGCCATGGCGCGGGCACTGGAAATCAACCCGAAAATCGTCACGGCGCTCAGCCGCCTTAGTTTCTTCATCAAAGTTGGCACAGCCATTTCGGAGGTATGCGCGCAATTCCAGACAACATCTCAGAGCTAACCAAGCACAGCTCAATCCCATCGCACAAGCTGTCATGCGCTTAGTCCAGCTTGCAGACTCGGTAAGCCGACGCCAGCGGCGCGAAATTGTTATTTGACAGAAATTACAGAAACTCGCAGAGATGGTTGATCGTCACAAATCCATTGAGCAGCTGATAGATGACATTGGTCAAGCCAGCATGCTCATCGCTGACTGGGACGACCCAGAGTCAGACGAACAACGACTTCACCAGCAAAAAGTACGCCGGGAATTGATACCCGAGATCCATGAATGCGTTGATCTCCTGCGCACGCTCTCAAGCCAGAGTCTTGGTCTGTCGTCCTACTTCAGGCTCATATAGGTCGACTAATCAATAGCAGGCAAGCAGCTATCCCGGACCTCGGAGGACGCGGTACAAACCCGTCTCAAGCAGCTCCGTGGCCTGGTCAAACGCATGGAATCGAGTAATTCTCAGGACACACAGAAGGCTGTTTTCGCGATGTCAACCAAAGTGCACGACATGTGTTCGTACTTCTCAGTTTGCCTTATCCTGATCGCACTGATAAATCTTTACAGACAACCGTGAATGTATTGGCAGACTGCCTGCTGCAAAGGATGTCTCGGCCCGCGCCTCAAAGGCTTGCATTCCTGGCACGCGCGTTGATCTGATTTCTCGGATCAAGGAGTGGGCTTTCAATCCTACGAGTCCGCGCGCCCTGCTGCTACACGGTGCGGCGGGGAAGGGAAAGTCGGCCATTGCGCATGCTGTTGCCAGGACGTTAGATTCACGTGCCATTGTGCCGTTCTTCTCATTCAACCGCTCCACGAAGGATCGCTCTCTGTCACAGCTCATACCTACTTGGGCCAAGCAACTCGCCGAGTTCAGTCCAGACTATCTGCACTATCTCCATGGCCTATCATCCACCCAGATCGAGAGCACAGATGTACTTGATCAGCGAGACAACCTTCTGGTGAAGGGACTAGCCGTCATGAATCACGGGACACCACTCGTCTTCATTATCGATGCACTTGATGAATGTCCTCCACAAGATGCTCGCACACTTCTCAATCTCTTGTCCAATCTGCTGTCAAGTCTCACCCTTCCGACTGACATCCACTTCCTTTTGACCTCCCGCCCAGACAAAGACATTGTCAAGATGTGCACTGGTCCTTCTGTCAAGTCGATATCTATCGACAGCACTATCGGTATCAAGGAAGACATTCTCAAATTTGTCACAGCACAACTTGCTGGGACAGATGTTGAGTACTTGATAGATGATGTTGCTCAGGCATCTCAGACACTGTTTGAATGTGCAGCTGTTCTTTGCCGTGAGCTGACAAGCAACCGGGGACCAGTGTTGAAGTCAGTACAGCGTAACTTGGTTCGGAAAATCCAAGGGGCACCTGGCATGTCACTGTACACCTCGTACCGTGTCATTCTCAATCTTCACTTTGACCCAAGCAATGAGGTGCTTATGAGGCTCTTTCATCATCTCATGGCCTGGATTCTTCTTGTACAATCTCCTCAACCCCGTCAGGTATTCCTGGAGATTGCTGGGGCACTTCTTGGTGACAGTTGTAGTGACATGGAAGAGATTCTACTTTGGCTTGGCTCACTGCTCAGCGGGACACTGCCTGAAGACCATACACCCATTTCTCCACTTCACACATCCCTCCGTGACTTTTTGCTGGACCCCAAAGAAAGCTGTGCATTCTTCATAGACTTGAAGCTTCTCTGGCAGGAAGAACTTGCTGGTGCATGCTTGAAGATCATGAACACAAAGCTACGGTTCAACATTTGCTGCCTACCCACTTCATTTGCACTCAACTCAGAGATCAAAGATCTCTCTCAAAGAGTTGATACATATATTTCCCCTGGACTTCGCTATGCATGTCTAGCAATAGCTCATCACTTGCTAAACACTCTACCTGTGATGGAAATATGTTCCGTACCAGAGGAACAAACAGATAAAGCTGCTGCTTTTGGATGGCTTGCCAGACCAGGCATTAAACTTCTGTGGTTGATCAGTGCTACTGCTGCTACTGCAACTTTCAGTAACTCTGTTCTTGCCTTTGTATTCATGGTGGTCATTATCTGGGTAACTTTTCTCATGACTGCCGATAGCAGTTCAAGCACCCTTGTTTTGGCTGCAAACACCTCCCTAGACACATCAGAGCTTTCTATCTGGCCTGTTCAAAGTCTTGATCTCATGAAGGAAATGGAACACTTCCTACATCATCAATTTCTCTTTTGGCTTGAAGTGCATAGTTGTATGCAGATAAAGCAGGATGGCCCTTGGATAATGCTTCCTCAATTTCTAGAGTGGACTAAAGTAAGTATAACAGCAATAATATTGAACAAGATCTTAATTTCTTTTACAGAGTCAAAGAGACACAGCGTTGCAAAATATTCTACTGAACTATCTTCAGGATTACATTAAATTTGATATTCAGTTTCGTGAAGGATATATGCTGTCCGCACCACAAATCTATTATTCCGGTATTAGCTTTGCTCCAAAAGAGTCAATGGTCTCTCAGCTATATTGTCCTATGTTCCAGCAGCTCATACAGTTGGATGAGAGCAATGACAGTTTAACAATGTGGCCACATTCTGAGCCTCTTGTGCATCCTGCAATATCATATGTTAATTCAGTTGCATTCTCACTGGATGGCTCATGCATTGTCTCGGGATCCCGTGACAAGACAGTCAGAGTGTGGGACACAGCGACGGGACAGCAGGTTAGTGCAGCTCTGACTGGGCATGACGATGGAGTCACATCTGTTGCATTCTCGCCGGATGGCTTACGCATTGTCTCGGGATCCAATGACAAGACAGTCAGAGTGTGGGATACAGCGACGGGACAGCAAGTTGGTGCAGCTCTGACTGGGCATGACGACTGGGTCACATCTGTCGCATTCTCACCGGATGGCTCATGCATTGTCTCGGGATCCTATGACAAGACAGTCAGAGTGTGGGACATAGCGACGGGACAGCAGGTTGGTGCAGCTCTGACTGGGCATGACTACTGGGTCACATCTGTTGCATTCTCATCAGATGGCTCACACATTATCTCGGGATCTTGTGATGAGACAGTCAGAGTGTGGGACATAGCGACGGGACAGCAGGTTGGTGCAGCTCTGACTGGGCATGACTACTGGGTCACATCTGTTGCATTCTCATCAGATGGCTCACACATTATCTCGGGATCTTGTGATGAGACAGTCAGAGTGTGGGACACAGCGACGGGACAGCAAGTTGGTGCAGCTCTGACTGGGCATGACGACGGAGTCACATCTGTTGCATTCTCATCAGATGGCTCACACATTGTCTCGGGATCTCGTGACGAGACAGTCAGAGTGTGGGACACAGCGAAGGGACAGCAGGGTGGTGCAGCTCTGACTGGGCATGACGACTGGGTCACATCTGTTGCATTCTCATCGGATGGCTCACACATTGCCTCGGGATCTCGTGACGAGACAGTCAGAGTGTGGGACACAGCGACGGGACAGCAGGTTAGTGCAGCTCTGACTGGGCATGACGACTGGGTCACATCTGTTGCATTCTCACCGGATGGCTCATGCATTGTCTCGGGATCCTATGACAAGACAGTCAGAGTGTGGGATACAGCGACGGGACAGCAGGTTGGTGCAGCTCTGACTGGGCATGACGACTGGCTCACATCTGTTGCATTCTCACCGGATGGCTCATGCATTGTCTCGGGATCCTGTGACAAGACAGTCAGAGTGTGGGACACAGCGACGGGACAGCAGGTTGGTGCAGCTCTGACTGGGCATGACGACTGGGTCACATCTGTCGCATTCTCACCGGATGGCTCACACATTGTCTCGGGATCCTGTGACAAGACAGTCAGAGTGTGGGACACAGCGACGGGACAGCAGGTTGGTGCAGCTCTGACTGGGCATGACGACTGGGTCACATCTGTCGCATTCTCATCAGATGGCTCACACATTATCTCGGGATCTCGTGACAAGACAGTCAGAGTGTGGAACACAGCAACGGGACAGCAGGTTGGTGCAGCTCTGACTGGGCATGACGACTGGGTCACATCTGTTGCATTCTCGCCGGATGGCTTACGCATTGTCTCGGGATCCAATGACAAGACAGTCAGAGTGTGGGACACAGCGACAGGACAGCAGGTTGGTGCAGCTCTGACTGGGCATGACGGCTGGGTCACATCTGTCGCATTCTCATCAGATGGCTCACACATTATCTCGGGATCTCGTGACAAGACAGTCAGAGTGTGGAACACAGCAACGGGACAGCAGGTTGGTGCAGCTCTGACTGGGCATGACGACTGGGTCACATCTGTTGCATTCTCACCAGATGGCTCACACATTGTCTCGGGATCTCGTGACGAGACAGTCAGAGTGTGGGACACAGCGAAGGGACAGCAGGTTGGTGCAGCTCTGACTGGGCATGACGACTGGGTCACATCTGTTGCATTCTCGCCGGATGGCTTACGCATTGTCTCGGGATCCAATGACAAGACAGTCAGAGTGTGGGATACAGCGACGGGACAGCAAGTTGGTGCAGCTCTGACTGGGCATGACAACTGGGTCACATCTGTTGCATTCTCATCAGATGGCTCACACATTGTCTCAGGATCTCGTGACGAGACAGTCAGAGTGTGGGACACAGCAAAGGGACAGCAGGGTGGTGCAGCTCCGACTGGGCATGACGACGAAGTCACATCTGTTGCATTCTCACCGGATGGCTTATGCATTGTTTCGGGATCCACTGACAGAATAAGGCTTCATAAGTATACTATACATATGAACTTCAGTTTCCAAGATGGGTGGCTTTACTTCGGAAACAAGAAGTCTTCACATACAGTTCAACCCCTGATCTGGATTCCTCATTCATTCCGTCATCATTTGCCTGTCTGGTACCCATGTATCATGGCTCTTTCCAAACAGCCCTACCTCACTTTCACCTTTGACAATACTGTCTTTGGTGCTAATTGGCAAGACATATTTATACAGTGATTTTGTAAGTCCATTTTTATCATATTTTTCTGTGGCTCATTTCAACCAGAGTATGTATATGTAAACTATATGTATACACTTGATCCAGTTTCAACTCCTTCTTCTCAAGAATGTGTATTATAACTTAATGACTTTCCTGCAAATTCAATGTACTATTTGTCAAATTTTTTATTGAGCAGAAATTTTGAAATACATAGATGGAACCTAAGGCCCTGTTTGGCAACACGGATTTAGTAAATCCGGCAGTGGTAGCTACGTGCCGGAATTAGCCAGAAGTCATTAATCCTTTCCCACAAATTAAGTCCGCTGGTCACATTAAGTCACAACGCGTGCCGCACCGCTCCTTATCTGCCTCCATCTCTCTGCTTCGACGATGGGCATATACAGACGTCCCGCAACAAAACCCAAAGTGCCGTCAAGTAATGCTGCCCATCGTGAGCGCATGCAGGCTGCCATTATGGCCACATCCTTTGCTATCTCGTCTGCTGCCATTGCAGCAACACTGCCCAATACAAGGCCCAAGGAGAAGAAGCGCAAGTACGGTTCTGCATATACGGGTCAGACCTGGCTTGATGAGATCCTTGACGGTGCATATCAATCCATTTGCTCACTCACTACTGACGCCGATGTAGGTCATCCCGAACGGTTCTATGACATGATGGGCATGGCTCAGCATGTGTTTCTCAAGCTAGTGGCCTTTCTGCGCACTGAGTGTGGTCTTTCTGACAGTCGTTGGGTCACTGCTGAGGAGCAAATGGCCATCTTCCTTCGAATTACACGTACTGGCTTGAGATTCCGTGAACATCAGGAACGATTCCAACGAAGCGGTCATACCATCTCAATATGAGTGTGCAATGAACAAGGAAGCAATCTGACTCAGGATTTTCAAGATACTTTCACAAAATCTTGGATCATCTTGTTGGTTCATCATTTTATCCTTGTTTTGTCAAATTGCCACGCAATGAGACACCGTCCGAAATCCGCAACAATCCTCGCTATTGGCCCTTTTTCAAAGGCTGTCTGGGTGCTGTTGATGGAACCCTTCTAGATGCATTTGTCTCTGCTCTAGATATGGCCCGCTATCGCAGCCGCAAGGGCCGAATTTCACAGAATGTATTTGCGGCGTGTCGATTCAATCTTCTCTTTGTCTTTCTTCTGACAGGATGGGAGGGAAGTGCTGCTGATGGAAATGTCTTTGCGGATGCTCGACAGAAAGGCTTTGCTATCCCTCCAGGCACTTTCTACCTTGGTGATGCCGGGTTTCCATCTTGTGATGTTCTTCTTGTGCCGTATCGTGGTGTGCGTTATCATCTCAATGAATGGTGTAAGTCCGGAAACCAGAAGTGAGTGTCAGATTGATTCTTTTTTCACTCTACTTAGTTTGATCAAGACCAGCTAATGCAAAAGAGCTCTTCAATCTTTGCCATGCAAAGTTACGGAACGTTATTGAGCACATATTTGGTGTCAGCAAACATCGCTTCAAGTTGATGAATGTTGCTCCCGAGTATGATGCGGAGACTCAGGCAAAGATTCCATGTGTGCTCGCAGCCCTTCACAATTTCATTCGTGTCAACGATCCAGACGATCTTGCTGGGATGGCTCGCGAGGATGATCAAGTCATTTCGGCCTCTGTTCGGGAGCTTGACGGGGATAGTCAAGCTGATTTTGGCGTGGAAGAGCTTGGCGGATATGTTTCAAACAAGGAGAGACAGCGTGCTAATGTATGGCGGGATGGGATTGCACAGGCCATATGAGATGAATATGTAGCAGGCGGTGAAGAGGATAGTGACGGCGATGAGTAAATGAAATCAGCTGAATTCAACTACAATTACTGTAAACGAGTGACTAAAAAGTGATTAAAAAAATGAAGTATATCTATGCACGTCCAAGTGGTTCAAGTTCAGCACGAAGAAACTCTACAGCCAATGGATCGCCCTTCCAGGCAAGAAACATATCACAAATATTGATGTCTGAACGAAAGAGCTGCGCGACAGCAACCTTCTCTGCGCCAGTCAAAACCTCCAACTGCAACAGCGCCGCCATGGCCTGAGCAAGGCGACCAGATGCGGGTGCCTCACCAGGCGTCCACAATGAAGCAACCTTTCCCAGAGATTTTGACATCGCCATCAGTGCCTCGCCCGTACTCAGCTTGCGTGAGCGATGATCATCACCCTTGCTTGCCTTTGTGTTCTCTTCCTTGATTCGCTTTGCCTTGGCTTGTGAGATAGAGCCGGGAGAGGAAGATGGAGTGAGAGCGTCTGAGACAGCCCTCTGACGCTTGCGGCGTGAGACTGGTGAGTCATCCGATTCATCTGAGCTACCGTCAGAGATGTGTATGGGGGAGTCTGGTGTAGCTGCTCGAGGTGGTGCCGGGACAGAAGTAGGAGCGGGAATGGAAGGTTGAGCAGCCGTGGGTGGTGGTTGAGCATTGCCGCCTGCTCCAGGCTGAAAGGCACCATTGCCGGTTGCAACAGCTCCGTCGATGAGGTCGGAGAGATTGTCATACAGAGGAAATGACTTGTGGCGCCAGGAAGCACATTTTGGATGAGCCTGAGAGTAGTTTGGTTATACAGAAGTATCATACAAAATGTCGGGAACACATACGAGCACATATGCATCCCAGACAGCATCCTCCACGACAATATGATGTTCATCGGGGTCCCAACCAAATCCGGACTGAGCTTGCATATTTCTGACAAGAATGTAGTTGCTCTTAAGCTAAAATTACATGAGTATAGAGGCCACATAGAGCAAACAGGCAGACATACGGCTTTCCATCATGTCAGGCATACTCCGGACGTCTTTGCTGCACCCCCGGTGCGCTGCTCGGATCCAAGCAATGCAGCTTCACAGGCCGTGTAGGCATCCTGATGCCATATAGCATTGTCGGTCTGAAATCCCACTGCTTTCTGTGCCGTCAATATAGTGACCATGACACGGTCGGCAGTGGCATCCCATCTGGCACGCGAAGCAGTTTTTGCTGTGTCGGGGGCTTCCTGGGAGTCGGCAGGGACGTTCTCCTTGTTTTTCTTCTTTTTGGGCTTTGGTGGCATGGCGGCGGCGGCGGATAGGGCGCAAGAGAAGGAAAAGACTCGGAGGGTGTAGACAAAAGGGCGGCGTTACTTTGATTGCTACCGCTGTCACCCTAGGCACTCAAATCCGTGTTTGCCAAACACCTCCCGATGGTAGCTACAGCTTAATTCTGACAAATCCGGCTAAATCCTTCAAAATAGATTCTGCCTGCGAAATTTCTACTACCGTTGGCTACCTACCCGGTTGCCAAACAGGGCCTAACAGATATACATACTTATTCCAAACAAACATGATTCTCTTCTCTAAGGACTAACTGAGTTATACAAATACTATGACAGAAAAATACCACTGAAAACATAAACTTGTTCAATAATCATTAAGATGAGCATAAGTTGTCAAGTCATGCTCAGGTTCATTTACTGGAATTTTTTCCTTCACATTCTGATCTGATCTATTATTTATTTCATATTCAACAACATTGCAGACTATAAACAAATACTACAGCTACAGTTAAGGTAATTAACTCAAGTAATTGACTCAAGTTCAAGAATCAAATCAGCCTCAAGATCTACTAACTCACTACCTGATGAATAAGGAAATTGAAAGTTTGGACTAGGGTTTGGAGGTCCGGTCTCCCTAGATCGGTAGGACCGGGGGACTGGACTGGACTTTCCAGGCACAGGACTGGTCTCAGTCGGACTGGTCCGACCAGTCCTAACGGTCTCGGTCCTAGGTCCGGTAAGTTTGCCAGATTTTTGTGGACCGCCCATAACCGGTTAAGACTAGTCAGGTCTCGCCTGGTCCGGTCAGGACCGGTGCTGTGCACTGCCGGGCAAAATGGCCCCCACAGGAATTGATCCCTGGGGTCCTGACCGCAATCATGAAATGAAATTGGCTTTTACCACTAGGCCAGACGGTCTTGAAGACCTTATGATTTCTGGCTTTTTATGCCCTCAATCACAACTACCACGCACACCCCAATACAACACCCATTGCTTGGGTAAGTATTCATTGATTGAGTAAGTGTTCAACGTAGGGTAAGTGTTCAACGTAGGGTAAGTTTACCATATCAATTTGGCAATATTAATTGTTACATTTATTCTGCTGTCGAAATAGTATAACAATGGTAGGCACTCATTACTTGGCAAGCTAACTGACTCCAAGAAAATAATAGTTCAAATCTAATTGGGCGATCATGATGGCAAACCCACAAGGTCGCAGCCAAACAAATCCAAATTCAAATTTGCACATAGGTTCTGCACGCAGTCCCATCAGACCGGTCCCCACCTTCCCAATGGTTCGACTATCAGCATCTGTCTCAAAAGCTCCCGCTGCGAGCAAGAGGGGGAACAAGCGGCAACGCTCTCCTGATCTGGACCCAGAGTCCAGTGAGGTGGAAGAGGAGGATGGGGACACTGACGAAGATGATGATGAAGATGATGACCAGTCATTGGAATCGGAGTCAGAAGCTGCACTTGCAACGGCAAAGCGCCAGAGAGTAAAATCCCAAAAGGCAGCAGAGGCAGAGGCGGCAACGGCCAAGGCCAAGTAGGGTTTGAAGGTCCGGTCCGGTCCGGTCTTTTGACCTCAGAGGTCATGGACCGGGACCGGACCGGTCCAGCAAATTACTAAATTTGGCTGGACTGAGGACCGGACTGGTTAGGACCGCAAAAACCGGTCCTACTCAGTCCGGTCTGCAGTCCTGAACCGGTCCAGGACCGGTCCAAACCATTACTAGCTCAAAATTATATTTTTGCAAATTTTTTGGTAAGTTTACCATATTACAAGTTTGCCATGTATGTCAGACAGTATATAACAGTTGAGTTTGTGATTACTTAGGACTTCATAATGTATTCTAATCATTATAAGATGAGATCTTTAATTATGAGAGAAGAAATAGAGCTAAGTTGAATATACAAGTATATAAGCAAGGTAAGTTTACCATGAAACTATATAAACGGAGATAAGTTTACCATGAAAACTTGAATAATGACCATTTTAGAGGACATTTAACCGGTCCTGATTGGACCCTGAGTAGACCGGTCCAAACCGGTCCTAGACCAGTCTTTACCGGTCCTACAAGTTTTAGGATTGGCATAGGACCTAGGACCAGGACCGGTCCAAATCATGGACCGGTCCTTTTTTGGACTGGTCATGTGACCAGTCCAGTCCGGTCCAGTCCACCGGTCTTTACCGGTCCTAAGGACCGGAGCTTCAAACCCTAAGGCCAAGGCAGCAAAGAAGGCAAAGTCGCAGACAAAAAAGAAGAAGACACTGTCAAAAAAGAAGGCCACAGCTACTCCTCTGCAGGTAGCTTACACTGCTGACGGTGAACTGGTATGTAATCACTGCTGTATGGTAAACTTACCATTCACCCAAACCCAGGACTTGGGCTACGACACAGATATTGCAGATGCAGTAGCAGTTGCCCAGTCTACCAATGACATCGACCTCTTTTTCGGGCCTAAGGGTAGCTATATTTTCAAGGAAGGAGCCGTTGCTGAAGTTGGCCGGTTTTGCCTGACTTGCCAGTGAGTTGGAATGGGCATATAGTATTCATCCGTACTAAAATTAACCAGGAATAATCCCAACTATGTACTTCGCAATCCCAAGGGCAAGCGTGGCTGCTTCTACAAGGGCAGGAATTCGTCGCTTTGTCGTCACTTACACCAGCACTGGCCACTATACAAGAAAACATGCACGGAAAAGGGCGTAAAAATCCGCGAGTCGGCCATGCCGCCTGCCGTTCTCAAGGCTAAGCAAGAGGCTGCTGCCGCCGCCGAAGCAGCAGCAGCAGGGAAAGATCCAGAGGCGGGCAAATTGACGACTATGGGTTTTAACCCGGTGGTTCCTTGTGAGTTTTCCATGGAGGGCGCTCTTGAGCATATTTCCAAGTATATTGTGTGTACGGATCAGGTATTTGTCGACTTCGAGAAGACTGTGACGCACCTGACATCCTGCAGTCCTTTGCCACTGCAAAAAACATCCACTTCCACAACCAACCTTTTAACCTAACCCTAGAGCATAAAACACAATGTTTGATACCGACTTAGATTGCTCATCGCAACCTAAGCCTTGACTTCAATTTGGCAAATCTGTGCCTATCGGCATGTGTGTCAAGCGGCACCCTATTTGCCAAATCCATTTGTGTCTCCCGGCACAAGTTTGCCAAATTTAGGAAATAAGGGGTGTGGAAGGAGGAAGGTACATTGTTAAGTGGGTAGTCAGATGAACCCAGTTAACGACGAACAGCAGAATCAGCAAGATCGACCCGCAGTTGACAAGCTCCCCGAACCGTCTATGTCCAGCGAGAACCTTGGCGCCGAATACGAGCAGCTCGAACTTCGAAACTGGATATCGAAGGACGACTCGGAGCCGGGCAATATGTGGTCGCATGGGGACCGAGCCGCACAGGTCTATCTAAGACACGACCTGTGAGGCTTCGTCTTCTGCACCGATATCAAGCTAGAGTACAGGATCACACTGACGACTGGGCTTATCGAGCGAATATGGGAGAAGCCATTCAGTCTGGTCCTGCTGCTCAACAGTTATCGCGTTGCCGATCAACCATCAAGGGTGTATTCGTGGTGGGCTGAGTTGGGCAACCACCTGGTCAACCTTCAGCGAATGCCTCAGCAGGGGATGATCGAGCGAGTATTCTGGGAGCCGTTCCGCTTCGACACCTTTGTCCACTTCGTGTTCAAGAAGTTCCCGGGCACGGATCGAGCAAAGGAGAAGCTGATCTACACCCAGGACCAGACAGAGTTGAGGTTCTGGATGCGGGACAGTTTCCCGCCAGCCATGAGGTTCCAGTACAGCGAAGCGATGGCCCTGCTCTATCTGCGACGACCAGGACAGCTCCCCATCGACATCGCGAAGTGGAGCGCGAGTCAACGGTTCAAGAAGGTACACCCAATCTGGGACCGTATCTTTGAACTGTTTGGTGTGGTGGTGGACAGGGAAACGTTCCGGGTGTCCGCACAGCAGACGCTCGACGACGCTTTGTGGCGTTGCGCGCTATCCTTGGACAACGAAGATAAGCGGGTGTTGGGAATACAGGGGCTGAAGTTTGACAAAGGACGAACCACGGCGCTACGCTACGAGCAGACGAACCGGAAGTTCGTTATTCAAGATAACCGGTTCGTCGTCGTGGAGTCATCGTCGCCAGCAAGAACGTCTAGCCCCCCTCCATCACCTCCTCCACAAACGCTGTTCTTCAAGAAAACTAAGCTGCCACCCCCAGAATCGCCCACTACAGCACATCGACGAAAGCAGTCGAAAGCGTCGACAAAAATAGTACCGCCAGCAGCTAGTACATCTGCGGGCTTCGAGATGGTCGCCCAGACACCGGCAACGGCAGCCGTGCAGGCTGTTACTCAGCTACCCCTGCCAGCAGCAGTTGAGCCACCAGTGGCACAGGAAGCAACGCCAGCTATACCTTCGCCGCCAGTGGTCCACGAAGATAACACACTGCTAGCCAGTCCCAAGTCGATGTCGACACGAGGGAATTCTGAACCACCTCCGCCATACGCTAGCGATGACGAGGATGAAGAACCTCGGCGACCGTTAACCCCTCACGAGTTGACGCCCGACTACGACGAGCAAGGCGATGCGAACATGGACCTGCACCCGTCGCCACCAAGGAGCCCATCACCGCTCACACCTCCACCCGCGTCCCCCCGGATAGCAACTCCGGTGCCTGCACCAGCTCCACCGCCGGCCCCGAGAATGGTTATGCCAGCGAGTACGCGAGCGTCGCCGGAGAAGCCCAAGCAGATGCAAGGGGAGAAGCAGAAGGAGACGAAGAAGCGGGCGCCCCCCAAGCAGCTTGAGCAGCCGAACCCAGTGGCTGGACAAAAGCGACCTCGACCAGCGGCTGAAGAAGATCGCGAGCAGCCAGTCGCCTCGTCAAGCACTCTCCACATCGAGGAGAGTCAGGTACCGCGCGCCAAGACAGGGAGGACCATCGTGCGTGCCCATGGCAATCCGCCGTATACCAGGGAGGAACCTCTCAAATGTGCAGAGTGTTTCTGGTATCTGCACGACTGCAAGCGGGAACGAAACGTCACCCGCAACCGCAAAATAAGCGAAAGGATCCTCAAGTGTGACCGGTGCGTCAAGCAAAACCACAAGTGCCGGCTAGCATTTGTGGATGGACAACTGGTCGTTCCCTTCGAGGAAGCACGCGGTCCGTCGCGCAAACGCGCCCCTCGAGCTGAGGCTGCAGCCACGACTTCAAACCGGGAGCTCGAAGAGTTGAAGCTGCAGGTGGCAAAGCTGACGCGCAAGGTACAGGACTTGGCTGACAAGAGCGACGACGAAGAAGAGGAAGCCGAGGAGACGGAGGAGGAAGATACTCCACCTCCCACAAAGAAACCACGCCGACAATACGAATCGAAGTCAAAGAAGCGAAAGTAGATAGTCATATAGATATCTACTGGGACTTATTAGTCGGTGTTGTACAAAAATTGTATCTTAGTTCAACCCTTTTAAGTGTGAGACTGTAAGTGCTGCACACAAAAAAAAAAAAGGTGGATTAAGGGCATAGTACAAATTCAAGTTAAGGGGACTGAATACACTAAGCGATGTAGTTCAAGCTGGTGTAGAAGTCAAAACGAGGCGGATGCTCCAATGCGTACAAACGAGTAAAGAAGTCGGACACCAGACCAGGCGCAAGTCCATCGATGACTTCTTGGAGCTGTTCGAACTCCCACAAGCCAGCCTGATCCCAATGAATCTCCCAGAAGCCTTCAAAGACACCAGGAATCTCGGGAACAGCGCTGATAAGAAAGGACAAGTCAGCCAGGAAGGTGGAACTCAGATCAGACTCACCGAGGACTGTACTCACGAATGTGGTACGGAATGTTCTCTCGGACGCTGAAGTCGCGATGGTAGACTTTGGGGTCCGGTTTGACGAACAAAACCGGGTGACAAGCTTGGTAGAGAGGCCACCAAGTGACAACTTCGCGAACAGGACTAGGCAAGCCGCCCAAGTCGGGAACGATAGTCGCCAGCCAGTCAGCCTCACGGGGCGTAATCAGCCAACGAACACAATCATAGACGCCTTCGTGAGAGCCCAAGACAGACTCGAGCTGAACAAGCATTAGACTATTCATGGGCACCGTCGAAGATGAACTCACCAAGAAATGGTCCATGATCTCCCTGTGGACATCGGGGAAGAACACCGAGGGCTCAAGGAAGGGACGGGCCAAGAAGTTGGTCTCGTTCTGACCATCGAGGCTCTTGGGATGAGGTCCTGTGAACCACTTGCGCAGTTGCGCCATGCAAGTAAGAAACAAGACGAAGAAATTCGCCTTGGAACCCGGAAGGAACAATCCCGGATGCTGCCAAAGACGAGCATAGTGGCGCTGAACAAATAATAACCCAGCCATCAGTATGAAGGCTGAATAAGAAGTAAAACGGCACGCACCAAGACATGTACCATGTAGCGAGCCGTCGGAGCATCATGACGTTCCAGAAAGCCAAGCTGAAGACGAGGGACATTCATCGCATCAGGACCATCCTCGACGGCAGGGCGGTCCAACGCCACTGAACAATCGACAAACGCAAGAACGTTGTTCTGACGTTCGACAATGGGGAACCGCAAGGATCGATGAAAGATGTCCAGCGCACTAGCAAGTGCGAACTCGCCCTCGATAGCGAAGACCCGCTCAGCGGACTGACGGACCGTGAGGTTGCGAACGCTCTTCAAGCGAAGATCGGCGAAAAGGATGATGTATTGAGTGGGCATGATGTACTGAAGCAAGACGAGGCGAAGGCACGCCTTTTATAAGATGAAAGGAACATCTAAGATGGGTAGTACCGTCACGGAGACCTGAAGCAAACGGAGTAACTTAGGGATTCGTGATGGCTGGATAAGCAACGGAACACCACTGACGACTGGCCGCGAGGCTAGAAGGGTTCCGTTCAGGCGCGGTGCTTCTGTTGTTTCACACTAAACCCTTGGCAATAAGTCTATGTCACATTGGGGACGGTCGTAAAACTACAGACGTTTTGTACAAAAAGAAATGTCCCAAAATGTACAAAAACGAAAACCTCCGGCTACTAGTCCGATGAATGACAAGTTCTCTACCTAGTAGCTACACGCGAGCACAAGAACAAGAAGATAAAACGCCAGTACAGCGCAACTACCGAGGGTCAGGGAAGAGCAGAGCATCTGTGGCACCCAGATACAGATCGCGAGTGCGCAAGAAGGTCTGTATCTCCCCGTGAATGCGGTTGAGCGTCACAGACAGCTCGTGACGGTAGGAGTGTTTGGCGGCAATGACAGCAGCAGAAGCAGCAGTCACTTCGGGCGCATTGTTAAGGATGTGCATGTGCTTCACGATGGCGGAAATGGTGGTGCTGTAACCATTGACGTGCTGGAACGCTGTTAAGCATGTCAGAAACAACCACCGACAAGTGGGGAAGCACTAACAGTTGCTGAGTTGGTCCAAGAGGATTGGCTCGATGTTGAAGACCGAAGGGCAAAGCGCTTTGGCCATGCGACGAGAACCTTCAAGGTTCACGGCCGCCTTGCGCTTGACAGGAGTCGGCTCGACCTCGGTTGCAGTGCCCGTGGTGGAGGTACTAGCAGAAGAACCAGAACCACTCGCCGTTCCCAAGATACGGATGGCCTTGATAAAAAGACGGTTGTTAGTGTCCATGCCGGGCACTTCAACGAACGGAAGATATTTCACCTGAAAAGAACAAGTCAGCCGGCTAAAGAAGCAAGACAGCTGAGTAGTACATATCTTCGGGGCTGCAGAACTAGCGGAAGGGCCCGAAGCAACCGAAAGTTCCTGCAGTTCGCGAATCAGAAAGTTAACTAGGGCGTAGACATAAGCTTACTTCGACCTCGTCATCAGAGGACTCATCCTCACCGGAATTGGAGTCCATAGCTTCGACGTCCTCAGCCCAGTCAAAACCAGGAGTCAATTGGAAGAAGTTACCAATGTCTTCCGCGGGCGTCACAGCCTTGGGCGAGGTGGTGTTTGAAGACACCGCACGGAGTGTGCCATCACCAACGGCCTCCAGAACCTCGTCAATGAGCATGGCGCTCTTCTAGAAAGTATAAGAACAGTCAGTAAAGGTCGGCAGCTGAGTAGTACAACACTTACGACGACCTTGCCCTTGCCCTTGCCCTTACTACGAGTAACAGGCGCAGTAGCGGGGGCGCTGGCAGCCACAGCAGCGTACTTGAACTTAGGATGCATGGGGTGACCCTCCTCGACAAGATACAGGTCGGGGGCAAGCGTGCCACGCTTGGTGCAAGTCTGCAGGAGCGGGTTCAAGAGGTTGGGAAGGTTCAGCTTGGGAGTGTGAGGGCTGACACCACACTCAGCGCTGATGTATCCAAGAAGCGAACGAAGGTCACAGATGACCGCTGGCATCCAGTCAGGGACAACCAAGTTTGGATCCTTGCTCTGGAGGGTTGGGTTCGCCGCCTTGAAGTAGAGCTTAACCAGCCGAATGAAATAAGAACAACAAGTCCACGTACCGCGATAACGCCAGCGACACCATCGAACTTCTCGGCCAACAGTTGTATGTTGGGAAGCGAACGGGGAAGTGTCGACGTTGCCAACAACCTCCAAGTAGCCCGTTGGAGGTCGGGCCAAAGCTTCGCCAAGCTGGGCGCTCCGTTCGAGAGAACCTCGGAGTCCAAGACCAAGGGCTTGAGCTTCGTGACCAAGGCGGCACGATTCTGCAACAGCTGAGCGCTGACCTGTGGCAAGGCGGTGGGAACAAGAGGACGAAGACCGGTGAAGTGCTTAGAAGGAGCCATGAGACGAATATCCGATGAAAGTAGGATGCTGTCTCGTACTTCGTCAACGCCTTATAAACCGTAGACGGAGGAGGCCTTGAGGCGCCGGATGTCACACATAAGAAACAGGAAGAAGATATGTACCGATCGGTATCATGAAAACGGCACGAAAGGCTGAGTAACACGATGGATCAGAATGGACTTAGGGTTATCCGGGAATGTCGCGGACGACATCATTCAAGTTAAGGGGAGATGATATGCATGTTGAGATTACATGGCCAGGAATCCAGAATTTTGCGATTTCTAGACAGCCATATGCAACTAAGAGCCAAGCGGAAGCAAGGCTGGATACGCTACAAAGGTCATCACGGAGACGCTCTCTAGGGCAAGGAGAGAACTCCAAGCATGTAACTATTAGTCAAAGAACGACAGTAGCCAGGGCTGAATATCATAAACCCAGTTGTCCCCTCTGAGGAGGTCCTTTTCACCTTGTATGCGTAACTGCGCCACACAAGCAACATCCGAATCAGGGATGAACAGCCGTCGCTTCCGACGACGCTCTACCAGCAGCAACATGATCCTCAGCATTGAATGAGTCGAAGCGGGGTTCACAACCTCCGGAGTTCATTACCAAAAGCGGACGGTACATTGTTCATTGTGACAAAAGTCGGATAACAATAAACAGTGTCAAAACCCCGAACGGGGATGATTCGCGGTTATCTCAAGAGAATCACCTTCATCGGTCGACGCGCCTGATTGATGTGAAACTGGCAGCAAGGCGCGATCCATATGGATTATGACTCGAAGACCCGCCTCATGTACTACATGTGGTATCAGCCATCCAGATAAGTTGCCCAACGCTTCAGCGCGTCACCATTCGAGTTCACGGACCATCTCAGTGCATGCGCACTGGCGGTAGCTCGCGATTGAATGGGCTCACGCCCAAGTTTGGTGCAAAGGCTGGATAAGCCGGTAAGCGCCCGGTTAAGTAAAAGTACACGCAAACGCCTATCTGAGCATGCAGCGCCTTGCTTCTCGGAGTCCATGGGTGGTCTACGCAACATCTGAACGTAGAGGAACTGGCATATGCGCTGTCGGGAACTGTCTGGTGACCTTTGCCCGTGCAGGCTGAATAAGGACTCGTGTTTTGTATGGACCGTATCCAGCCGTTGATTAGTTACGTAGCTTACCGGGGTGAGTCCGTAGAGTGTATAAGTAGCGTCGCGTCTGTAGAGTAGAGTAGTTTTAATGCCCCGCAGTGAAAAGCCCACAAAGCATTCCTCTGTAGTAATCTGACTCGGGTTTGCGCCCAATAAGAAGTTCAACACGTTTGAAAGCCCACCCAAACCTCTAAGCAGCCAAGAACCTAAGCAAAGCAAAGTCTCCTAAGACGCCATAAGTGGCGAGATACTCAAGAACCGCAGACAAGAATCGTGTGCAGCCCCTTACTGTCAAGTACCCAGTTAACTTCTGTGAGCCCGGACTTCTCCCCAGAGATACCGCACGTATCCAAGTAGCAAGCAATCGCCTCCCCAGAGACAACCGCCTTGTGAACACGAAGCTTAGTTAGCCTGAACTAGTGCGACGTTAAGCAGCCGAAGAACGTCTTGTGGCCACGGTATCTGACCGACGCTCAAAAGAACGATCTGTCACACCCAAGTAGAGAAGTAAGTTTGGTACACGAGGCTAGCATCAATGCAGATAACAAGTCAGTGCACTGTTGTCCGTTCGGTCGCCCCAGTACTGTAGAACATCTACCCTTGAGCGGTCCCGGCCTTCGCATCCCCGTCTTCCTGACGAGCTCTGTTTGGCTTTGAGTCTTTATTCGATTAGGTGTTTTGCGTAGATCCTCTTCGCTTACAACCCCCCCAAAACAACCCGCATTCGTGCACCAAAACGGATGTACCAGTCCACTGCTACCTTAACCAGCCGTTTCCCGATCACATGATTAGAATAACCGTTCCATACCACAAGCACCAGTAGATTTGTTGTTGGTTAGATAGTGGTGATTACACGCCGCTTTATCACACTGCACATCATTGCGTCCCTCCAAACAACGATAATCTACCGGCAGAACCGGGATCCTCCCCAGTCCCTCGCCCTCGCCCACGTCGCGTCCCTCCAAACAACGACAATCTACCGGCAGAACCAGAACCGTCCACAAAACCTCCACCGACAGCCAAACCTTTCCCAAAACGCCCAACTTTGAAACCTCCTTCCATACGTGCGGCAATGGCCGCAGTCAGAACGTCGGCGGCACCACCCAACACACCTGCCCCACCATTCAACCCCCTTGATCCCGCGGGATGGACGGAGTGGGTCGAGACGTGCCACAAGAATTTGAGCAGTCTCAATATCGCGATGTATCAGACTCTTCTGAACTTGTGGCTACGTATTGAGGGGTCGCAGAGATTCGAGATTGGTTCACAGAATTTGCCCTCATGTCATCGCCCAGGTCAGGTCGCTATGTGGCAGAAGGCGAGGAGAAGAATTGTTCCACCTTTGCCACGTGAGAAAGTCGGCAAGTTTGCACGCATGTTATGGGTCTGGTGGAAGTCGATGCAGCCCGAGTGGAGGGACGTCCCAAAGGTTGAGGGTCTTTTGACAGCAGAACATCGCCTCAAATCCACCGAGAATTGTCACTGGAGCATTCTCCAGGATGCAAATGGACGAAATGGGGTGATTTCGGTCATCGCCTGCATTTACTGGTGGAGCCGTCTTCATCATACAGGACCACAAGGCGGGCGTCCGGCGGCGGGTTTACTTGAGGAGAAAATGGTTGCTGATGTGGCTTACGTGCTTGAGGGCATTCTGACGACGACGACGGAATCGCATTGATGCAATACTCATTGTGTTCTCCTTTCTCCTTTGATGTGATATTATATTTCTGATTTTCTGTACCATTCTGTGTTTGGCTCGGCCACTTGGACTGTGTTAGCTTAGTATCCGTCGACCGTTATCATTTAGACTAGCATCCGTAGACCGTTATGTTTGGCTCGGCCGCTTGGACTGTGTTAGCTTAGTATCCGTAGACCGTTATCAGTTAGACTAGCATCCGTAGACCGTTATTACTTGGACTTAGTATCCGTAGACCCGTAGACCGTCAGTGTTGTTTTCCGGACCGGACTTGCAATTAGCGTAGTCGGTCATTGTCTGTTTGAATTCAGTTGAATTTGGCTTGAGCTTTGAGTGTAATGGTGCTATCTCGCGTGACCTGTAGTAGTTCAATTTATAATATGACTATTGAGCAAGTAAGCTTTGACTGTGACTGTTGGATCAGAAATCATTCAGAACAAACAACCAAGTCCTGTTGCCTGCCGGTTGTGCTATCTCGCGTGACCTGTAGTAGTTCAATTCATAATATGACTATTGAGTAAGTAAGCTTTAACTGTGACTGTTGGATCAGAAATCATTCAGAACAAACAACCAAGTCCTGTTGCCTGCCGGTTGTGCTATCTCGCGTGACCTGTAGTAGTTCAATTCATAATATGACTATTGAGCAAGTAAGCTTTGACTGTGACTGTTGGATCATCAGTTCAAGTCAGGATCTGGGCAACCTGCTTCTGTAACATTCTTTGAGCAAAGAAGGTTGCCAATGTCTGTGAGCTGTCATCCAGGGATCAAAGACACATCAAAATGGATGAGATGGATGAGGCTAGGTGAAAAAGGTTCAGAAAGCACAACCCATGAACTGTCTGGTGACAGAGACTTTGTCAAAGTGCACAGTTTTGGCTTCACAAGCAAAATAGCATAACAGAAAAAAGGTTGTATAATCATGATTTTATCAGGAGGATACCAGAACTACCTAGTGAGAAGCCTGGCAGAGTATCAAAAAATATAATTTTATTTCTGGGCATATGTGTCGGGGCCCAGCTACTTTGGCATACTTTACCATATAGTCCGACAGGCCTATTTGACCAAAAAGGTATTTATGGGCTGGCCGCGGACGGAATGGTGCACGGAACAATGGACGTATGACCGTCTGGGTGAGTTAGATGCCTCAGGTCATACAGTTGTTGAATGGGAGGGCGGGTAAGCAATCTTGTCATCTGGGTTTGTGTCTGTGGATTGATTCCTTTCCTTCAGGCGACCTCGCGTTATTCTCGACGCGGACCGACGTGTTATCGTCGTACTTGTCGGCCACCCCAACGATCCCGATTGGGAGGCCCGACTGCGCCAAATTCGGGAGCTCATTCGGCGATACAAGATGCAGTGTCGATTTGATGCGGAACATTCACATCACCGCCGGGGAGAGTACGAGACCTTGGGGTGGGGAATCTCCTTTGGTGGTGGGCGGATCTATCTAGAGTGGATAGAGAACACTGCCTGCAACGATGCTGCTATGTCCGAAATCCTTCAGGATGAGGATATCCGAATGCTTTTGGACTTCGCGGATGGTAGGTCTTTTCTCGGCAGTTGAGCATTTCTTTTGCTAACGCCACTTCTTAACCAGCTCAGTTCGCCAAATACTTTCCGACTATATACAATGACTTTGCGGAGACGCTTGAGCGCGTGGTTGGCGACAACCCTCAGCTGCAGACTCCAATGCCAGGGTGTGCTTGGGCTGCTGCGCATATCAACTTTCCTCCGGACGCCTGGACTAATGCCCACACTGATCATCTCAACCATGTCGGTGGTTTGTGTGGTGTATGGGCCCTTGATGACTTCGACCCCGATAAAGGCGATCACCTCATATTGTAGGACTTGAAGCTCATCATACGGTTTCCACCTGGTAATTTCATTCTGCTCCCCTCTGCCCTCATCACACATGGCAACATATCTATTTATGGTGGCGACCAGCGTTCCGCCTTGGTGCTGTTTTCGGCCGCAGGGCTTTTTAGATGGGTCCACAATGGGATGATGTTGGATAAGGAGTTCCAGGAGCTGTCGGCAAAAGACGATTGGACAGCATGGATGCAACACAGAAAGGAGCAACCTCGTCGTAATGCGGAGCGTTTCCCTCTCTGGGATGAGTTGGTAAAGACGTTTGAGTCTTAACCAACTGTTACATGTGTAGTCATTTCTCCAAACTCTTCCCTTAGCTTGTACTGGACGGTATATATATCTGACTTCAATACATCAATTCTACTATTTTTTGTGAATGGGCTACCTCAATGTGGATCTGTAAGCAGGCTCAAGCAAGACGGCTTGGTGTGATTATGTTATCAAGCTCCTCTCATTCCTCCTTGATGCCCTTTTCTGTTTCCCGCCGTTTATCCTCACACACCAATGTCCGGCCTCCGCCACGGCCAGCACCTCGAGTACAAGAACGGACGCTACGTCCGTCTGAAGAAAAATCCTGGCGGAGGGAGCCGGTCGCATATAAGTGGGTCTCGCGGAGGGGCTCAATGGGAGCGTCTTGTGGACAACGACTATGATGGAGACTACAAGGTTGTACAGTCGCGTGACACTGTTCAGGACTCTTGCGGAAATGTACGAGTCATGCCCGCATCTCCAGGGAAAGGCACTCAGACTTGGGTGATGGGAAGCTTTTGGGAGGCGCCGGAGGACAGTGAGATTGGCCTGGACGATTACAGCGGAGGATGGGTTGACGAGATTGAGGCCGACTTTGAGGATACACGCGTGGTCAGGCAAGCAGAATTGAGAGCCAAATCCAAAGGCAAGAAAAGAGTACGTACTCAGAAGTCGGTGCGTGTTACCTCCTTCACTTTGAAGGCTTGTTATTCAACGGTCATCCTCAATAGACGCTGATACGCAGGGTACTATTCCAGTACTAGAAACAGGGAATTTTGCGATTCCTAAGTAGCCCAAGGACCTTAGGAACCTTCAGTCAAGTACCTAGGATAGAGCACGCAGGAGTTACTGCCTTGACGCGGGCAAGCCTCCAGGACAAGGTTCTGGCGTCTTAATAAGTCCATTAGGACAGGCGCGATCGAAACCTTCGATCACCTTTGTCCGAATATCCTTATCCGCGCATTGGATCTCTTTCAAGATTCTGTACCTTTGCGTGTACCTTGTACTACAGACTTTGTGCTATCACTATTCGCACTCAAGGAGGTCCCAAAGGACTCTAAGCTGCTCAGGCAGAGCGACCCAGGACCTGTGCATGTCGGAACCTAAGACCTGGAAGGTCCCAAAATAGCTCAAGGACGTCATACCCTTCTTAAGAATTACCTTCGGAGTTGTCACCGACTCCGAACCGACGCCTTCCGCTATGTCAATCGATCATGATCCACGATCAAGGACCACCCCGAAAGAAGGTTGTATTACCACCTTAAGAAAGCACTCCTCTGTGGCGTCCGCGCTCGAAAGGATGTTCTTGCTGCTATCAATCCGACCTAGTCACAAGAAAGCAGGTGTCCATAGGACCTTGCACAATAAAGATACAAAAGGAACAAAGTCCTTCTCGGACCTTGAGTGCCTGGCACGAAAGGATTGCACCATACCGCCAAGGTGGCGTATATGGCTAAAGGACCAAGCGCTCCACCCGCAGTCGTTTCGACAAGGGATAGCCAATGAGAAACCAGTACTTGTATGACTCGAATGTCCGATGTATCCGATCCTAGAATAGATGCTTACTCAGTAGGAGTCCACCAGTAGTATAAAAGGGGCCAAAGGACCCATATTTCGGTAGCTTAGATCCCCCCCAGTAGCCGCTAGTCAGACGCAGCCATTGTAGTGAATCTATCTCGAGTTTCGACTCATTTCTGCAAAGTACCCCAAAGACCCCAAAGACCTTTCCAAGATTTAAAGACATCAGGTGTTGCCAAGCTCCTTGAAGGACTCAAAAGAACCTTATTCCGACGTACCAAGTCGAGTACCAACGAATCTACTTGGTGTTAGAACCTTGTATTCGCAAGAAGGCCGGTTTGCAAGTGGTTCTGCCCTGCATTCACGCTATTTCGTGAAGTACTTTCCTTTGAGGAATAAGTTGAGTTTGAACGAGTGTTGTCAACGTCTGAGACACCTTTCGGAACCTTTGGTCCCGGTGCAAGACACTAGAAGTTTGGTTTAAGTGCAAGAAGGAGTCCTTATCGTTAGCAGTCCAGTGGCGTAAAACCTGCGGTAGCGGCCTGACGATTCCAAGACAAAGTCCTTGTACACCAGAGCACTTGATAGGTAGAAGCTACATTGCCTCGCGCTGTTTAAGGTCTTCATACGTCAAGAGGTTCGGCCTACGACTTCAAGGTTTTCTTGTGTCATTTCGATCAGAATCCCTACACCCCCAAAAACAACTCGTAGTTTAACTACAACGTTCGGAATACATCTCTATTTCTCCATTACCCAAAAGCACCTTGTTCTCTCGAACCTTTGTGCACCCCAGCTCCCTTACAAGGAGTGTTAGTTGTGATAAGGATTGATAGTGTGGTTAGACAATAGCTTCTTTTTCAGAGGTCTATTCCGAACTTGCACATCATATTTTGGAGCCCACCGCGAGGGGGTGTAAATTTTGATTTCGAAAGACTTCCAGTCAAATCCGAGGTCAGAATCTCCATAAACAAAAGACACTGGCTGCAAGGAACTCTGGTCGTTACACCAACAGCCAGAACCGTGCAAATCCACTACCACCAAAAGGAGACCTAGTTATTGCCGGATCTTCAAATCCATCAACCTCTGGTGTTGCTAGTCGCCTAAGAAGTAATCGTCCAATCGCCGGGTCACTTTACAACGGTTTACCCAGTGAAGTAGCTCAAGCACAGCGACGCTTTGCAGACCCGACTACTCCAAAGAACCAAAAGAAGAAGAAACGTACACAAGTACCGCCTTCAACACCTACTGCCTCTAGGATAAGATCTTCATCGAATCCAGGATCACCTTCGAGAACTCCAACCAGTACCCGAAGGCATTCTGATTCTAGAACCTCACCTAGTCCCGCATTTGTCACGCCTTTCGGAAGTCCTTTGACTGACCTTGAAGACCCCGAAAGTCCAGAACCTATTACCCCCTTCATAAATTTCAATACGTCTACCCAAAACACGATACCAGTTCCAGTAATGGCGGTACGAGCAATTGTACCTTCCGAGGAGCTTAGTGCTGAGGCTAAAAAGGAAATCCAAGGAAAGAAGATTCCGATACCATTCTCAAGGGATGCCCCCAAATTCAAGGGACACTCCGGTGATGATGTGAGGGAGTTCTTCACAATGTGCAACTGGATCTTTGACCAGACAGGCATCACCGAACAAGGTACTAAGTTGGAAGTAGCTGCGCTATATGCCGGCCATGAACAACGCCTTAGGTGGCATAAAAACCCAGACTACTTAAAAGGTGTCTGGGCGGACTTCCAAGAATCAGTTCTCTCCTCATATTCAAAGGGAAAGAACGATCCTACGTATGTTCCAGCCGATCTAAAGGATGCCTTGGAACCATACCTGGCTAGGCCAATAGCCAATAAGCAAAAATGGGAAAGCTTTCAGCGTGAAGTGCTCCATATCATGGGACATCTTATCACGTCGGGAGAACTTACCAATAAGGGAGCCATAGAAGATATCAAGTCCTCTATTACAGAGGGAGTTTGGCATAATGTCCTTGGAGATTTCAGACGCGACGCTAAAGCTAACGCTGCGGCCGGGACTACCCCCACCTATGACTTCACCTTAGCAGAGGTGGAGGCGGCAGTCTCCAATTACTTCTTGACGGATAAGTGGATGAGTAAAAGCGCTAGGGAGAGTCCCTATAACAGGGACTTGATTCCTGCCTCTACCACCCGAATCAAAACGGAGGAGTTGGACGAATACCTTAACCGGGTAGCTAGTCTCCAGGATATTATCCAAAAAGGAGAAAAGGAACGCGAAGAGGCCCGCAAGGCTGATCAAAAGATGATAGCAGAGCTTCTCCATACCTTGCAACGTGGTGGTCCGCAAGGGCTTCGCACTCAAGGTTTTGTACAAGAAGCCTCGCCGGTTTATCTACAAACGCCTGCTCAAGGTGTCTCAGTCCCGACCAACCTACCGAATGGAGTATACAAAGCTCCTTCAGGCGCGTTCCCAGGAAACAAGTTTGTAGTTAACGATGGAAGGTGCTACTTCTGTCGTGAACTAGAACATATTGTAGCCAATTGTCCCACCAAGGAAATGTGCGAAAGTAATGGTCATATCTACAAGCCTGGTGGTACCAACATATATCATGTAACCAATGGAACTACCAGTCAACCTATTCAAAGGGTTAGTCCGAAGCAACCTCTGAGTCCCTGGGAACAGGTTCAGAAGTTCCAACAAGAGAATGCACCTAAGGTATCTGCGTTTCAATCGCAGGAAGACGAGTTTGCACCTGAGGTCTCAATGTATGTGCAAGCTCCCGCCCAAGATGAAGAGTTTGCCCCCGACGCCTATCAGGGTTTCGGCAGGGCTCGATGAAGGAAGGAGTGCAGTTAGCACATACTCCTCCGGAGAGCCAGTTCACTGTAGAAACTCGTCAGACTCGTCAGACTCGTCAGAGTACAAAAGCACCTAGTGCACCTTTGGATTCAACTCCACAAAAGAGGTTAGCCTCATGGCCCAAGGACCGGGTGTCCGTGGTCATTCCAAAAGCAGCACCGCCTAAGGTATCATTCTCCAACCCGGAGGTCACTCAAGAAGTAGAACCTGTTGACCAGGAACTCCTTGAGGAAGTCCTTGCGATGGAAGAACCAGACCCGGTGCCGCAACCAAAAGCAGATTCAACTCTGCCAGAAAAGAACCAACCTAAGACAAACCCTAAGGAACCTAAGGTAAAGAGTTTCCAACGCCGAAGTCTGGCAGAAGAGCTCTTACACAAGAACCCCAGTTGGCGCGAAGCTTGGAAATTCTTGTTACCCGAAGCACTACTAGCCACCAACCCCCCGTGGCAACAGAGTATTTCGGACTTCATCAGGAAACGCAATACGCCTGTGTCTGTATTCCGGACGGAAGTAGTGGCCGATACGGTACAAGATCACTTCCAACCAGAGCTATATTCAGTCAACTTTCAGGAGAAGGGTGATTTACCTATTGGTGGCATTGTAGTTCACGATGCGGTAGAACAGTTTGTAAACCTTTCAGGAGGTCACTATACTGGTCCCTTTCAAATGATAAGTAGTAACATGGCACCGGAAAACGCAGACCTACGAACCTTTTGGCCTTTGATCAACAAGAATGGTAGAAAGGAGAGTTTAGTGGATGGTGGGTCGCAGATCGCCTCCATTTCACTCAAGGCAGCATTGGAACTAGGAATAGCCTACGATCCCACTTTCACCATTACCATGGAAAGTGCGGACAAGGGACGAACCAGTACCTTAGGGTTGGCTCGTAACATACCCTTCGACTTCGAAGGAATTGTCTACTACCTCCAATTGCATGTGTTGCAGGATCCAGCCTATGAGGTGCTACTGGGCCGGCCTTTCGAGATCGTGTCCAACCTGGTCATCACCAACCTTCCCAATGGAAATGCAATAGGTACCCTGACGGATAATACGAACGGAAAGAAGTTATCTTTACCTTCCTACCGTAGAGGACAAATCCCAAGGCATATGATCCCCGGTGGACAAACGGGTTTTTACGGGAACCCAAGGACGTAGGGGATTCCTACGGAGAAGCAGTGTTGATCCTCGAAAGGTCACCAGAAGGAAATATCGAAGTAAAGCAATCTTGGATACCTGGGGATGACAGGGAGACCTTCAGCGAAGGGGACTTAACGTCCTTATACCTGAAGAAATCACCCCGTAAGGTCCATCAGGCAGCCAAAATACTAAGGAAACAACACGTCTTTATGCAGGCATCCATGCATCAAGCGTCAACACCTATGACAGTCCCAGGCCACATGGTGAGACCTTCGGGACTGTTGAAGGTTCCAACCAAGACACAGGGCTTTCGCAAGGTATTCAATATCAACCAGATTGCGAAGGATCAAGAAGAATTTAAGTCCTACGCCACGGCCACTTTGAATCTCTTTTACGGAGTACCAAAGGGGCTGGAACAAGTTTTTGAGAGCTTGTCGGTAACCTTGCCAAAGGATTACATGGCGGAGGCGCAACAGGAGTTCCTAAGGTTAGAAAGTCGGATCCCTAAGAGGGGTGTATTCGTAGGGAAGAAGTACAAACCAGTGGCCTTGAAGACCAAAGCTCATCTTGGAACCTTACCTGAAGAATTTAGGATCCAGCGCCACATTCATGGAGACCCACTAGCTGGGATGCCTGAATTAGTACCTGATCCGCCACCCTTCGTACCCACAGGTAGATATACCGCGGAAAGAAGGGAACAGATACAAGCCGACCATGTAGAAAACTTCCTGACAGAGGCAGAAAGACAGATTGTGGACTCCCTAATCTGTAATCAGAATGAAGGCTTTGCCTGGGAAGAATCCAAGAAAGGACACTTCAAACCAGAGTTCTTTCCACCAGTGGATATCCCGGTAATACCACACACACCTTGGGTGTTAAGGAATATACCAATTCCACCAGGAATCTACGACGAAGTCTGTAAGATTATCAAGCACAAACTAGACTCGGGTGTGTATGAGCCTTCGAACTCCTCATACCGCTCCAGGTGGTTCTGTGTGGTTAAGAAGGATGGAAAGAAACTTCGCCTAGTGCATAGTCTAGAACCACTTAATGCGGTGACCATTGCGCACTCAGGGTTACCTCCAGCCACGGAGGAACTGGCGGAGTCCTTTGCAGGACGAAGTTGTGGAGGAACCTTGGACCTGTTTGTCGGATACGATGAACGACTCCTTGCCACCGCGTCCCGCGATATGACCACCTTCTCAACACCTTACGGAGCGTTAAGATTAAAGACCTTACCAATGGGCTGGACCAATTCAGTACCTATCTTCCATGACGACGTTACAACGATTCTCAAGGATGAAATACCAGCTTTTACCAGACCTTACATCGATGATGTGCCCGTCCGCGGACCCGCCACGCGATATGAGCAAGCAGATGGTACCTATGAAACGCTTCCAGGACACCCTGAAGTGAGGCGTTTTGTCTGGGAACACCTTGTGAACATGAATCGAATCATACAACGAATGAAGCATGCCGGAGGTACCTTTTCAGGCCACAAGGCTATCATTTGTGCAGAAGAGATTGTGGTAGTAGGACATGTCTGTACCTATAAAGGCAGAAAGCCAGCCGAAGATCGCGTTAAAGTAATCTCGGATTGGCCCCCTTGTAAAGCGCTCACGGAAGTCCGTTCGTTCCTGGGAACAGCTGGCATCTTCAGAGCATTCGTAAAGGACTATTCTAAGAAGGCGTTACCTTTGACCAGGTTAACCAAAGACATTACCAAGTTCAGATGGACAGACGAGGAGCAAGAAAGTATGGATACCTTAAAGGAAGCCATACGGACTTGTCCAATGCTGAAATCACTAAACTATGAATGGTCTACGCCAATCACGCTGTCGGTAGATACATCCTACCAAGCAGTAGGGTTCTACCTATCCCAAGTAGATCCCAATGACCCCAAGAAACGGTACTTTGCAAAGTTTATGTCTCTGACACTGAACGACAGAGAGGCAAGGTACTCGCAGGCCAAGCGAGAGCTATTCGGGCTCTTCAGAGCTCTGGCCGCGTGCAAGTACTACCTTCTAGGCTGTAGAAAACTAGAAATTGAAGTAGATGCCAAATACATCAAGGGCATGTTATCCAACGTGGACTCCTTAGCGAACGCAAACCTACAAAGGTGGGCTGAGGAGATCTTGATGTACCACTTCACGCTTGTACACGTACCAGGAAAGGTTCATGGCCCGGATGGTTTAAGTCGCCGTCCAGCCTCAAAGCATGATGTAGTAGTACCCAGACCTCAAGTAGAGGTAGAGGATGACGAAGTCAATACCTTTGAGTACCAGGAGCCCAAAGGTCTGCCTATAGAAAAGCAACCTTTGGACTTTGACACCTTCAGGAATGACATCGACAGCAGGGGAGGCTTCTTCCAAGAAATAGTACGGAGTCCTTTGCCAGACCATATAAAGGTTTCTAAAGCGGTAAGGACTTACGGACTAGTCAAGGTCAAGGATATCGAAGGATGGATGCATATCACGGAGTTCCCGGAGCTCAATAAAAGCAAACGGGAGCGGTTGTGGGAGACCTACTTGCCCAAACTCCAACCTTACTTACAATCGGAAGATGTACGGGAGGACAAAGACTTGGAGAAATGGAGCAAAGACTTCTTTGTCCAGCATGAAAGGTTATACCGAACACATGCGGACTCCCACCCCCGTCGAGTGTTACTTCCAAATGAACGAATCCCGGTTTGTAAGGCTCTACATGACCGAGCAGGACATAAAGGACAGTATTCCGTGTTACAACTCATCATGAAACGGTTCTGGTGGCCAGGTATGGAAGTCGACATACGATGGTATGTAAGGACCTGTGTACTATGCCAGAAACGCCAGAAACGAAACATAAAGGTTGCACCAACCATTACCTCTACTCCAGGTATCTATGAAAGGGCTTATATAGACACTTTCAGGATGCCTAAGGCAGGCGAGGAATCCATTCGAAAGAAACGACCTTCAAAATGGGCCGGCTTCAACGCTGTGACCGTAGCAAGGTGTGGATTAACAAGTTGGCCAGAGGCAAGGGCTCTCAAAGAAGAGACCGCCGAGTCGCTGGGAGAATGGATCTTTGAAGACATTCTGTGCAGATGGGGTTGTATCAAGGAAATTGTAACCGATAATGGGCCAGCAATCAAGAAAGCCTTAGTACACATTGAACAAAAATATGGTATTACAGGTATCTTGATTACGGCATACAATAAACAAGCCAATGGAAAGGTTGAACGAGGACACTGGGATATCCGTCAATCTCTCTTCAAGGTATGCAGGGGAAAACCCGAGCAATGGCCAGAGTTCCTACACGAGGTCCTTTGGGCGGAGCGCATTACCATAAAGAGAAGTCTAGGTACTTCAGTGTTCCAGGCAGTAACCGGTTGTGAACCAATCATGCCAATGGACCTGGAGGAATTGACTTGGCTGGTTGAGCCGCCAAACCAACTGGTCTCCCATTCGGACCTTGTTGCCTTCCGAGCTAGGCAGCTCATCAAGCACAAAGAAGATACTGTCAAACTAAGGTCAAAGGTCCTCCTAAATAAACAGAAAGCTGCGGCGAAGTTTCTGGAGGACTTCCAGAACAGTATCCCTCGCTACAAATTCAAAACTGGTGAACTGGTACTAGTAAGGAACACTAGGATCGAGTCAGAGATGAATGCGAAGTTCAAGGAAAGGTTTATGGGACCTTACGCGGTAGTAACAAGAACCTCCGCAGGAAACTATGTTGTTTGCGAGTTGGACGGAACGATCTACAAAGACAAGATAGCTCAGTTCCGTGTAATTCCTTTCGTATCGCGACGAGATCCTATAGACCTGGGAAAACGTTTCTTTGATCGACTACACTTCATAAGTAAGCCGATCACAAAGACCTTAGACGTCCTTGCAAGAACTACATGACATTAAGCACTCAGGAACGAACCAGAAAGGTTCAAAGGAAGCTAAGGTATCCATACCGGATGACGGGGACGTCATCAGAAAAGTAAAGAGGGAATAGAGGGACATCGGTCCATTTATTCAAAGACTATAAAAATTTTATTTAAGACTTATTCTATGCTCAGCTGGCTACAATGGTAGCTAAGGTAGCTCTGAACTAAGGACAGAATAAGGAATCAAGACAAGCCACGAGGCATCAGGAAAGTGGGCGTTAGACGCCTTCTTGCAGCATTGGAAAATATAGGCGATGTGGTGTGTCGGTGTCTGAGGGTGAATCCCCAGGAGGTGCACCAACATCCCAATATAGAAGCAAAGGTTGAAAAGGAACGTGGCCATGTCCGCCGACACCTTGGAACCAGCAAGAAAGGTCCAAAGGACATGTGCAGCGGACTAAGGAACCAAATACAAAGATAAAGTTAGGTCCAGGAAAGATCATAGCAAAGTAAAGGACACACAAGGACTTGCTCCATGATCTTGTCAACATAAACCGTAATCTCCTGTGCCAAGTCGGGGTTTGCGCACGCCTTCTTGAGGTCCAGATGATGGACTTTAGGAATGAGAAGCGTAAGTTGCATGCCAAGGTCCATAAGGAAGTCGGGCGTGTTGTCAGGAGGGTCGTAGTCAATCGCATAAGCGACAAGACCGGCGCCAAGGTCGCAAGTAGTGATCAAGTCCTTCGCGGACAGAACATACGGCGCTGTGGGGAGCAGTTTTGCGACAGGAGTCCAGGTTTTGGAAGCCATGAGACGAGAAGAGACAGGAATGAAAGGTCTGGGGACAAGTCCCAAAACCTTTTATAGTGGAATAAAGACAGGCAAAAAGAGGGTTCATTGGGCGCCAGAAACCGAAAGGGGACTTCGTCACGACGACCTGGTATTCAGGATGACGGTTATGAACTGTCCAGGACTATGTCGGGGACGACATTTCATAAGTCAAGGGGAGATGATACGCAGGGTACTATTCCAGTACTAGAAACAGGGAATTTTGCGATTCCTAAGTAGCCCAAGGACCTTAGGAACCTTCAGTCAAGTACCTAGGATAGAGCACGCAGGAGTTACTGCCTTGACGCGGGCAAGCCTCCAGGACAAGGTTCTGGCATCTTAATAAGTCCATTAGGACAGGCGCGATCGAAACCTTCGATCACCTTTGTCCGAATATCCTTATCCGCGCGTTGGATCTCTTTCAAGATTCTGTACCTTTGCATGTACCTTGTACTACAGACTTTGTGCTATCACTATTCGCACTCAAGGAGGTCCCAAAGGACTCTAAGCTGCTCAGGCAGAGCGACCCAGGACCTGTGCATGTCGGAACCTAAGACCTGGAAGGTCCCAAAATAGCTCAAGGACGTCATACCCTTCTTAAGAATTACCTTCGGAGTTGTCACCGACTCCGAACCGACGCCTTCCGCTATGTCAATCGATCATGATCCACGATCAAGGACCACCCCGAAAGAAGGTTGTATTACCACCTTAAGAAAGCACTCCTCTGTGGCGTCCGCGCTCGAAAGGATGTTCTTGCTGCTATCAATCCGACCTAGTCACAAGAAAGCAGGTGTCCATAGGACCTTGCACAATAAAGATACAAAAGGAACAAAGTCCTTCTCGGACCTTGAGTGCCTGGCACGAAAGGATTGCACCATACCGCCAAGGTGGCGTATATGGCTAAAGGACCAAGCGCTCCACCCGCAGTCGTTTCGACAAGGGATAGCCAATGAGAAACCAGTACTTGTATGACTCGAATGTCCGATGTATCCGATCCTAGAATAGATGCTTACTCAGTAGGAGTCCACCAGTAGTATAAAAGGGGCCAAAGGACCCATATTTCGGTAGCTTAGATCCCCCCCAGTAGCCGCTAGTCAGACGCAGCCATTGTAGTGAATCTATCTCGAGTTTCGACTCATTTCTGCAAAGTACCCCAAAGACCCCAAAGACCTTTCCAAGATTTAAAGACATCAGGTGTTGCCAAGCTCCTTGAAGGACTCAAAAGAACCTTATTCCGACGTACCAAGTCGAGTACCAACGAATCTACTTGGTGTTAGAACCTTGTATTCGCAAGAAGGCCAGTTTGCAAGTGGTTCTGCCCTGCATTCACGCTATTTCGTGAAGTACTTTCCTTTGAGGAATAAGTTGAGTTTGAACGAGTGTTGTCAACGTCTGAGACACCTTTCGGAACCTTTGGTCCCGGTGCAAGACACTAGAAGTTTGGTTTAAGTGCAAGAAGGAGTCCTTATCGTTAGCAGTCCAGTGGCGTAAAACCTGCGGTAGCGGCCTGACGATTCCAAGACAAAGTCCTTGTACACCAGAGCACTTGATAGGTAGAAGCTACATTGCCTCGCGCTGTTTAAGGTCTTCATACGTCAAGAGGTTCGGCCTACGACTTCAAGGTTTTCTTGTGTCATTTCGATCAGAATCCCTACACCCCCAAAAACAACTCGTAGTTTAACTACAACGTTCGGAATACATCTCTATTTCTCCATTACCCAAAAGCACCTTGTTCTCTCGAACCTTTGTGCACCCCAGCTCCCTTACAAGGAGTGTTAGTTGTGATAAGGATTGATAGTGTGGTTAGACAATAGCTTCTTTTTCAGAGGTCTATTCCGAACTTGCACATCAACGCGTCCCAATATCTCCTGGCTCAGCCTCCATTGCTCCGACTATTTAGATGAGCTTCTACAATACAAGGGCAGAGGCAATTGGTCGAAGGTACTTGTGTGTCCCGACTGCGTTGCCCGGAAAAACCCCACTCCTTCCCTCCCGAATACCGCTGCCGCCAGTGCTTTGTGAACGATCTGTGTTGCAAGTCGTGCTTCCTCAAGCGTCATCGGTAACATCCTCTTCATCAAGTCAGGGTATGAAATTTATACTATAGCATTGTCTCCGCAGTCTAACGTCATGTAGAAATGGAACGGCCGGTATTTCAAGCGCACCTCGTTGAAGAGCATCGGTCTCCGAGTACAGCTTAATCACAACTCTTCACCGTGTCCCAACCCCGAACCCTGCCACAAGGAGTTCAAGGTCCTCCACACTAACGGGATCCATGGCGTTGCTCTCGACTTCTGTAACTGCTCGCGCCAGCTGCCCAAGGCTACCCAGCTTCTCCGCAGGGAGTTCTATCCCGCCAGTCACGATCAGCCTCGAACGGTGGCGACGTTTCGTCTCCTGGAATTCTATCATTTACATTCGTTATCCGCCAAGGGCGGCGCCCACAACTTTTACAAGGCTCTGGAGAAGCTCACTTCAAATACGGGAATCTGGGTACCAAAGTTGCGCTATCGTGCATTCATGCGTATGACTTTGCAATGGTGACACCTCAAGATGCTCATGCGAGGAGGACGCGGACACGAAATTGGGGGAGTGGAGGCTACGAAGCCCCGGGACCTGGTTGTTATGTGTCCGACCTGTCCGTACCCCGATATCAATCTTCCCGCCAATTGGAACAAGGTTGAAGAAGTGCTTTGGTACGTCGTGTCACCAAAACGCTTTACTCCATACTTACCTGTCTTTACAGTTTTCTTTATGTGGTTATGATTTGCATGAACGCAAACTTTCGTCTGAAGGAACAGAAAGTTTCGTCATAGTCTAGAGATCCTGGCTTTGGGCTTGATTGGGGATATTGGTGTAAGCAGGACGACTTTCGGCGCTATGTGGCAAGTAAGTCATCTGCCGCCGGCGAGGTAAGTTTGTTCCCCTGATTGACCTACTACTGGCTCACCCCAAGGTAGATCAGCACCTGCGTGGGGTTCAACACGCTGGAGAAAGCAAAGACCAAATTTTCAAAGGGATTGCGCTTCACGGGAGTGGGGCAATATGTTTGCGCCCGATCTGAGATGGTCCTCACAGCGTGGAACCTGACTAAGGGGGAGGCGTAAGCTCTCATCTCCCTCTGCATTTCTTATCGCTGACGCTCTTCTCAGATACGCCCCCATGGACTTTGGCTTTGCTACCGCGGCCTTGATTTACTGCAAACTCATATGGATCCTTCTCATTTACGATATCGCTTGCCAGTACTTCATCCACCTCCGTACTCGCTAGAGATAGGCACGAGCTATTCCAACTTAGAATCATCCTAGATTCGATCCGCTCTATTGATTCGTGAATCAAATCCCTAATCAATCAAAGATTCGATCCGTTTAGATCATTGAAAGGATCACGAATCATTAAATTTGTAAATGAATCATTAAAGGATCATTACTGATTTCTTGTATATCACAGTATTTATGAATATCTCACTTTAAATTAGATAGTGTGATCATTATTATGCCTCATACTATCTAAATATCAGTGAACATACTAGTATTATACTATATATTGGTATGAATATATCAAAAATATAGGATCATTAATGATTCGATCCGTTAAATGATTCGATTCATAAATCAAATCATTCTAATGATTCGAATCAATATAAGGATCATGAATCATTAATTTATGGTGAGGATACTCTCTCAAAAAATCAAGAATCTAATCCATTAATAGCTCGTGCCTATCTCTAGTACTCGCATCAAGGACTGGCCAGAGCACCTACGAATACCATCCTCTACGATGTTGATGCCCGGCATCGGGAAGTTTCACAAACCTGGACACCAGCAAATCAACCACCAGGCGTTCTCCCTATTGTTGATCTTGTGCGCCGGCTATACCGACGGGGAGGTGAACGAGCGTGTATGGGGACCTCACAACATCTTAGGCAACTCCACCAAGACCATGGGTCCAGGATCTCGCGCCTTAGTCCTGGACGACAACTGGGGGCATTGGAACCATCTGAAGTACATCTCTATGGGGTCAACACTTGCCCGCCGTTATAAGACCGCAGTCATAGAATGTAACCGCCAAGTAGAGGGTCACAAGAGTTTTACCGCTCAGCTGCCGGAGGACCTGACGAGGGACTGGGAAGCGATGTGCGTGGCATGGGAAAAAGACAATTTTCCAAAGAGCGCCTTCAATCCCTTTGAGGTGCCGGAGGAGTTGATGGGAGAGAAGGAAATGGAGGCGGAGCTGGAGCTTGAAGAGCAAGAGAGGCGTCGACGCGGAGGTGCCGTACTTCATGAGACTAGTGCTCATGCATTCATCAAATTGGGGCTAGAGCTAGAGAAGGAGCAGTGAGTCTTCTTTCTGGAACGCCTTCCCTACTTACAATCTCCAGATACAAAATCAAAGCAAAGGCGGCCAAAGAAGAGTTACGACTTCCTGGACGGGGCAAGCGAGGACCTACTCGCAAAGAGCTAGACCTGGAAGAGCGCCGACAAGCCTTCTTCCGGAAGCTGAAAGGATGGTTAGACGTTCGGAGCGTATATCTCCCGGGGCTTGTGCAGTACCTCAAGGACGTGGAGCAGCCTGGAGCGGAGTTGGGAGATGATTGCGAGTTCCCGGAGAGGGAACTTTTGTGGCTCCCATCCTCTATTGCGCAAAGTCGTCGAGACGGAGTCTGCACTGAAGGGTTACCCGCTATCGAGGATCGTTACCGGGAGGCCCAGCTCAGTGATGGATTAAACGGTGTTCGCCACGTTCTCCGGGTCAAGTCGCGGATGATGCACTTTCAGCATGGAAACATGCGAGGACAACGGGATGGGAATCGTTCTTGGACCATCATTGATCGGGTACATGAGCGAGCGCTGTCTTTTGCTATCAAGTATAGGAGGGCTCGGTTGGCGCGGTTAGAGTTGACGGGACGGGGGTCATGGGAGACACGGTGAAAAGACTTGACAAACGCCGACATCTGTTCGTATGTGGATGTTGAGAAGAAGAAGCCGGGTCCAGGAAGGAAAGGAACAAACGAGGAGGGGGGCAGAGGGAGAGGGGATACATAGCGCAGAGCAAGAAGTGGGTAGTGGGAATGGTCCTGTTGAGGGAGAGCGGCTGGAGTCTATTGTTGGGGGGGAGGGAAGCCTTGGGGGCGGAGAAGGAGAAGTGGACCTATTGGCAGAGTACCGTACTTGTCATGAAGGCACCAATCGCACACATACAACGCTATCTTGGATCTGGCAAATGGTGACAATCAATCTGGACGATGGAGCAGATACTGATAACCGCGTTCTGAGGTCAGAGTGGTGTAAGAGTCGAGCTCGGGCAAAGAGGAGTACAGAGGAGGTGCTTCTGCTCAAAGAGGAGATGCGGCGGAACTTGAAGTTCTTGGTATGGAAGAGTAATGTGTGGCGGAAACGGATCAGCATGCGAACAGTTACAGATGCGGCGCAGGAGGAAGGTTTGAATGCATATGCGGAGGAGCAAGCTGATCTACAGGTAGAATGAAGGATCATTTCAAGATTCTGTGGGAGAAGCCATTGCAGGATATGGACGAGGAGGAAGAGGGGAGAGATGATGAGAATGTTGTTGCTGATGAGGGGGATGATGATGACGATGAAATAGAGAGGCAGGGTGATCATGGGGATGATGAATTAGGTGATTATGGAAATGGAGAGGAGGATGAACATGACCGGCCAGATCTTCCTGTCATGATATAAATCTGAATTGTAATTTTTTCATATTGCGCCACACTTTCATGAAGGACCCCTCCCGGACCTCCCATATCAAAGCGCCACATTTGAGTATCAGTTCCTCTGGGGGAATGCTCTGATCGCTGTCTGATCACCCCGATTACACCCCATCAATTTTCTATACTACCCCATTTCTGTGCGCCACACTCTCCAGGCCCTATCCTACTCCTAGCAGGGCGCCCTACCCTACCCCACCCACCCAACCATCCAGCCCCATTCTGGAAGGCCCCCACCTCCCTTCAATCCTCCCCCTCTGAGAAATCCCCCCCCCATTCCCGCTTTCCCAATTAGGCAGTACTCCCGCTAGTCACCCGCTTGTCTATCTATCCCCGCTGCCATACAGTGAGCAACCTGCGCCATGCAGTGAGCAGCCTAGGCACTTCCCTCCGCCCTTCCCGCCCTCTACTCTAAATTCTTCTGCCATTTTACCCTCTGCCAATTGACACATTTGATGCATCGCTAAGGTGTGCCATTCAGCACATGTCATGCATCACTCTGCCTGCTAAAGGTGCCTCTTCATTCCCCTTTTTTTTGTTTGATGAATTCTTCAGTGTTGAGTATCATACTGATATATAGCATTACAGGCAGTGCGTACGACGCGCTCGGGACGCATATTCACCCTGTATGTGCTGAGTGAGCCCGTTGTTGTTAATGTTGACGTTGCAGATCTGCTTCAGCTGTGATTTTCCGAGCTGGATGCTGTGGGCAGAGACTGCAGCGACGACGACAACGATTTAGAGGATGCGGATGAGGCTGGCGACTCATCCGTTCTAGAGGTACGTGCTTGGTCCTCTTTGGCATGTCATGTCGACTCACTAATGTGCAGCAGTCTACTCTCGGGGACCCTTCCGCGTCCCCTCCACCCCCGACGTGTATTCTTCCCAAACCGCTGCACTCCACTCCCGCTGCTCAAGCACCACTCCCAGCCTCTTCCTGGCCCAGCGCGCCCTCTCCTCCTTCACCATCGGTGCCCCCACCCATCTTGAACCACAGCCGCCGCAGCTCCAAGAAGCGCCGTGCGGCTGCTTGCCTCCTCCGCCAGGACGCTACCGGCGATACTAGCAAAGGCATTTCCGCCAAACATCGTGCGCGTGCCCTGGAGCGCACCGTGAAGGTGGACTATGACGCCTCTGTGTTTCCTGTCAACTCTTTGGGCTTCGGAGGCCTCCGCCGTCATCCCACCGTCACCAACCATGACGCCCCTGTTGTACCTTAGATTTTTGTATTTTATATTTCAAATGGCAAACTTACCTTCATTGTAAACTTACTTTTTTTGAGTTGCTTTGGTGCTGCAAGATGATGTCAAGCATATTAGGAGCAGTAAATGGAAGTATTGTGGCTTAATGGAATGACACCTACTCCGAAAATATCAGGCTGTAAGTTTAAATCACGGTGGATTCATGCATTTTGTCCTAGACATGAGCACGAATGTCGGATGTTTTCGGATATTTCAATTATATTCGTATCCGACATCCGAAGATATTTGGATGTCGGATGTCGGATGTCCACTATCTGAGCAAACATCCGAATCATAATACTATAAACTATACTTTGCGAGTGTTTTATATCACTTATGTGAGTCTAATTGATATTCACACAGAATATACTATTATAACTTCATAGTATACACAGTTTTAACCTGTTAATGATGTGATAATACCCTAATATTCATGAATATTCAAATATATTCGGATATATTTGGATGAATATTCAAATATATTCGGATGAATATTCAAAAATATTCGGATATTGGACATTTAACTCGGATAGAATGTCGGATGTCCATCCAAATATGAATATCTGGGTTTAGGGTGCACATATTCGTGGTTTGGATGTTGGATACATCATACATCCGAATACACACTCGTGATCATGTCTATAAATTTGTCCTAGTCATTGGCAGTCCTGACCAGTCCAAGACCGGTCAGGACCAGTCTCTGTGGGACCGGTTCGAACCGGTCTTGAGACCAGTTAAAGACCGGTACCCTGGGCGGTCCGTGGTTAGGACTGGTCTTGGTCCTAGGTCCAGCTGAAATTGGTAAACTTGCCAGACCGGTCTCGGTCCAGTCCCGGGACTCTAGGGGTCAAAAACCGGACTGGACCGGACCTTCAAACCCTAGTTTGGACCTATTTTCAAAACTCAAGCCCAAAAGTCAGAGCTCAAGCCATAACCCCAGTTCCAAACTCAAGTTTTGAATCAAGGCAACCTGAGCAGATCTTAAGGTAAACACTCGAGTCCCAACGGGCCACAGCAGCCAAACTCCAGTTTGATACTTGCTGGTAAGTATGATCAGGGATGTGAGATATTTGCACCAAACAATAGCATCTGCAAGTACAGGTGATGTCAAAAGTAGACAATATTGAACATACCACACATCGCTGTTTTCCCAGGTAAATCATGTCATCCATTATTGCATCTTGTCCATATTTGCCAAACCAAGCCTACGCTGGGAGGAATGTTGATGCCCTGATTTGGCAATACCATTGAGGAATTGAATCATGGAGGTTGGCACCAATTGCAAGGCCATTGCTAACAATGCTAAGCTGTGTACTTGTTGTAGAGCTAGAGGTGTTGTTAGAGGGAACACCATGAGTGTTATCATTATGGGCAGTAGTCATTGTCGGCATGAGCAATGGTCATCTAATCTAGTGGTTATCACTGTGCTGGTAAGAAGAAAAGGAAAAATAATGAGTCAGCTGGAAACTGGCCAACATCTGCAAACCGTGTTGATGTGCATAGTGCATAAGGAACAAGACCGTGTTTCGCAAGTTTGAAGTCCACCTGTTCTTCTTCTTCTACCACCATGGCCAGTGGCAGGCAAAGGCAGGGACTGAGGCACACTTGAGGTGCTGACGTCTGGCTGGCAGGAACTCGGAACCATGCCTCCACAAAGGGTATATACATATGTCGAAAGCTTTCACACTTTTTTTGTCTGATTTGTGTCAATCTGCACACGGAAGCGCACAAGGACATGTATGTGCATCCAGCGGAGATTCCACTGGCAGTACCCCTATTGAATGCCGGTGTCAACACTCCCTTGGCCGTGGTGCGCGTCCTGCCGTCTCGGAGTCGTTCGTTCACCGTCCAAGCGTCCTCCTTCCTTTCTAGAGCAGTCGCCGCGGTCCAGAGTGATGATGCTCGCTATGCAAAGGTAAGCCCATCATCGAAGTCGGGACTTTGTTGGATTTGACTTACCTGGCTCGACTTGACGTCCTCGCTCCTATGTAGTCATTCGTGCGCTCGCGATGCCGGATAGTCTGGCGCAAGGTTACTCCCCACTCAAGCAGAGTCGACTCGAAGCTTACCGCTGTGGTGCTGTAGCGTACTTGCTCGTATGATATATGTTCCCTGCCACTTGGATTTGATCTCTGCAAAAAAGGTAAGCTTAGATTCAATGCGCCGGTGCACGGATCCGTTACTCGCTGGTTCGCATCCACAGCATCAGACTCCTGAGGCAGATGCGTAGACTCTGGCTAGGATACGTTCACTGGCAAAGATAAGCCTCGAACACTAGGGTAACGTATTCCGAGTCACTTTGGGGTAATGTTACGGCCGGCTTGGGACAGCGCGTAGTACTAGAGTACCTGATGCGCAGGCCGTGTACACAGTCAAATTGAACTTGTACGATGTTTGAGTGTAAAGGAGACCGTTGTTCCTCTAAATCAAAGCGGACGCCTTATGTCTTTCCACATGAGATTGACTTGAGCTCAAATGAGAACAGAGTCGCGAAGAGAAGGAAAGATCTCAGCCAGGATCACCCAAGCGGACAGAAATCAAGCTCACCTTTATGAACGATAAATGTTGCTCCGAAGCTTCGTCAACAGGAAAAATCAAAACCACCGAGTCCTCACCAAAACAAGCGTTTCACTTTGGGCAGATTGCTGTGAAGTCACCCACGAATGTTCGGACCTCCCTTTCTGATTAGCTGTACAACCTACATCGCTGAACACCTACGCAGCCGCGACCATCTCCGGCGCGATCCTCTGCTCAACCGTCCCCAGCCTCCCCACCCAGTCCTCCAGCCTCTTGGCCAGCCCCCCAATCTGCTCCCTTGACAGCACCCTCGGCTGCACCCACGTAATCTGCGCCTTCTCATCCACCTGGTCCAGCGAGCCGCGGATGAGCTTCAGACTCAGCGCCTTCATCACCAAGTGTTCGACTTCGTCCAACGGGAGCCGTGTCTCCTCTGCGATGCTTTGAAATGACATGGTGCGGTTGTCCGCGCTGCGTTTGAATACGGACTCGATGAGCGCCATGAGACAGATCTTCTGGCGAAGAAAGGCGTAATTTTCTTGGAGAATGGGCTACAAGCGTGATGTTTGCAGGGGCAAGATTCATTGGTCGAATCTAACGTACCTCTTGGGGGAATAGAGGCGCGAGAGCTTCGAACTTGCCAATACTGCCTTCGTTGAAGGTGAAGAGCAGGCGTTTCAACCACTCGTGTGGACTGCCGTTTAGAGAGTCCAAGATGGGGTGCATTAACTAGGATTCGATGTTAGCAGAGAAGTTGACAGTGTTGAAACTGCATACTAGTTCGCCAAAGTTGTATATGGAGTCCCCAAGGAATGCGGATATGCCCAAGTCGTGTGCCCTTGATAGCCGTTCTTCGGGTGTCATGTCGGTGGCGGGGTCAATACAAGCGAGGTAGAGGAGAGAATTCCGGTAATACGGCGCGTACTCGGCCTTGGCCTGGTACCTGATTGAGTACGGATGGACGGCTGCAAGTAATTGCGCACCTTGTAGTAGTCTGCAGCGAGCACGTAGTATGCGGCGTTGACGCTTCCATCCACACCCTCCAGGGAATCCAGCACACCCCAAGCTGTGTCAAGATCTGTCTTTGTGCCCTCTAGGTCACCGTAGACGAGTTTGGCGTGGCCAATTGTGGCGAGGAGGAGAACATGCGGTTCTTTCGATGTTTCGGTGTCGATCCTACCAAGCAGCGAGGTCAAGAAAGTGAGATGAGTCTGTGGGTCTAGTTTGCTCGTCAACAAGCAATCCCAAGAGGTTGAATATCACGCACTGTCAATTTCCCGGGACACCTTCACGCCCATCTCGACCAGCTTGAGTTGATTTATCTTGGATTCGAAATCGCGCACGAAACGCTCAAAGACTTCAACTCGGTACGGTGGTGATTCGGGATGATCGAAGAATTGAAACAGTTTGATTGTAAGCTGATGCCATAGCCTGCGCCATCGTCAGCGATTTGTTCTCCGACGAATCCAGGAGCGTACTTTTGTGTGTAAAGTTTCCGGAACGACTCGAAGAATGGGTGGAGTACAGCAGGTGTTCCCGACAGCGCAGTGGCAATGAAGTCGTCGAGGACGAATTTGGGCGGCCTGTCGACGTCCATGGAGGCGGCGGACATGATGATGGGGAGAAGTGAAGTAGCGCGGACGTGACGCGTCTACCGCAATGCCCTAGCAAAGCACAAGCAAATAGCCCGCCGGACCGATTGCCGAGTGGGCAAAGATTACCTAATACACCCGATGTTCTCTCTGACCGCCAAGGCGCGCTCTCTGCTGCAGGGCGTCGGCATACTACGCTCTGGCGCGCCTTCACCGCTCACGAGCTCGCTTGGCGCCCAACGCTTTCGCGGCATACTTGCGCCCCGCCAGATCAAATATATCAAACGGCACAAAGGCGTCGTACCCATCCCCATTGGCGGCTCGATTCGGGGCACTACACTTTCATTCGGCGACTATGGCATCCGCATCAAGGGCAATGGAATGAGGATCAGCGCGAAGCAGCTGACGACGGCGGAGGACGTGATTAAGAGGAAACTAAAGGCGTTCAAGGGAGCGAAGGTCTGGATGAGGTGTTTCCCGGATGTTCCTGTTTGTATAAAGGTGAGGGTTTTCTTCTATCCTGTATCGTCCACTCCAACAATCATGACAGGGAAACGAAACACGTATGGGCAAAGGCAAGGGTACTTTCGAGTACTGGGCTACACGTCTCCCAACCGGGCGCGTCATATTCGAGATTGGCGGTGTTCCGATTCGAGAAGAGCTGGCCAAGGAGAGTAAGTGACACTCCTCTTCCTTACCCTCTTCACCTTCACCAATTACCTCTCTCTCTCAGTCCTTCGACAAGCATCCTCCAAGCTCCCATGTACAATGGAATTTATCACACCACGATCGCCTCCCCGTCTGGGAAGGTTACTACTGTTCCCTGAGGTGGCCGACGTGGCAAAAGCCCCGGAGCCCTTGGTGGAAGCTACAGCGTAGAGAGGTGGCGTAACTTGTTCTGTGATCACAATCTAGAGCGCTTGCTCCCTTCGTTCATCGTGTTCATCTCGCCCAGACGCTCTGACTATAAGTTGGCGCTGTCATTCGACGCTTTTCAAGATTCTCACTGATATCAACCGCGTTCAATCCGTCTGGAACAAAGCTTGTAAGACCTAACCAATGATCCTTGAGCCAGTCGTGTCTTTGTAGCAGACTTCCAATGGTGAGTATGGCTTTTTTCTTGTCCTACTTGGCCCGAATCTAACCCTGTCGTTGCAGGTCTGTCGAGCTCATGATAAACCACTTCGAAGAACACGTCATTCTCATGAAGAGCGACAACGGTTCACCACCTACCGCAGGTCAAACTTGCGCATATAAGTTCATTCAAACTCTACGCACGACCTGCGGCTCCGTCGATCGGCGCTGCTCAACTCATCACGAACTTTGCTCGAAACTTCCAGCTCGAGGCGAATGTGTCGCATCTCAGGAATTGGCTTCCACAGTCTTCACAGATTCGTATGGGACTAGACTTCTTGGTTCTGTCATACAGTCTTGAGGCGTCAGGTGTCTCGTCTCAAGGTTGTGATAACACCCCATGCGAGGTTGGCTTCTTGATTCGAAGGGGAGACAGAGTGGTCCAGGCTGTGTACACTCTCACACCTCTCGTTGCCTTGTCTCTCTCCCATTGCCATCTCATCCCTAACTCTTTGGAAGTGCTCTGATGAAAATCACAGAACTCGTCGTTGGACCCAAAGATTATCTGTGTCTACCCATTGATAATGGGCTCCGCTACTGTTTTGTGACCGAGTTCGAGCGGATCGAGGAGCGCTGCTGGGGATGCTTGACCCCCGACAGTCCAGTCTCCGGCTTGTGCACAGACCTCGTCGACACTTGCTTCGTGTTTGTGTTCTACTGCAGAGCGACGGGAAGAACGACTTTGTGCCATGTCGTGTCTGGCACCGATATCGAAGTTCGTATACAATAAAGCATTACCTACGCATTCTGATCGATTATCGGCATGACAGGTTTTCAATACGCAGCTACGCTATGTCGTCGGGGAAGACCCAGGCGGCCAGGTAATAGAAATCATCGTCTTTCGTGGCGACCCGGGGAACGACGTCCCTTCCGAGATTTTGCAAGAAGATCTTGAGTGGGTGTCGCAAATTGTAGAACGACTCAACACGGCATCGTGCACTGCTTCCGTCTACCCGAAGCCGTTGGCTTATGGAGTCGTGCTCGTCGAGAAATCTTCAGGAGAAATCATCCTTCCGGTCATTCCTTGTACCAACAATCCCGAACCAGTCCCAAAATCTCTCTTCTGCTTTCCTTCGCCTCCCACCTCCGCGGAGTTTGCTAAGCGAGAAGCAATCGACATGTTCTATCGTATCCAGTCAACCGCTTCGTTCATTGCGTCCAGCTTCAAAGTTACGCCATGCTTTGAGGTGTACGACGGGGCTCGCAGACTCCCGATCACCCCTTCCTCCGACGAGACACGAGAGATCTTTCGTGTTGCCAACATGCATCCCAACTTTCCGTCCTTCGAGCCCATCCAGCGGTCGGATTTGGACATTTACAACCGTGTGGTAGCAACCTTCGAGATGCAAGGATATCTTAAAGGCTTGTCAAAGCTCTTACGGAGGGTCGGAGCACCCTGTGAGGTCGCAGAGTGCCGCAAATTCACGAACACGAGCTGTTCAAAGTGTAAGGGTGCTTGGTACTGTAACAAGAGTCACCAGGAGACGGATTGGGAAGCGCACAGAGTGTGGTGTAAAAGCCATCGATATATACCGAGCTCTGGGGATGTGGTCGGAGCCATGGCTGTGAAGGGAGCTGAGAACGCAATTATGAAGTCTGGCGAAAAGAAGCCCTGGATGTGAACGACTCGAAGAAGGGCGGAGGGCAAAATATATTCTGTAACTTCCAAGTATGTACAGACCGTGACTTGATGGAAAACTAAGAAAGCTCAGCTGAATTTCGGGCCAAAATTCCTCGAAAGCACTAAAGTCGACCTTACAGAATCAAAGCAATTGAAGCGGCTGTCGCCCCACACTTGTGGCGCACTGAGGACTTCAGATACTACATTATACACGCGCGAGATCACACAAACCTCAAAGTCGTTGAGCCTAAATGAGTATTTAAAAGCTTACCATGAAGTTGGGCCGTGCCAAGTGACCCTAACCACTCATCAAACTGCGGACCAGTAAGCACACTGAAAGTCCATTCACTGACTGGAGAAAAGCCTGAACAAGGAAATGCCGTCGCCAATATTGAGGAGAAGCCAGAAGAAAGGGACAATGTACTGAGTACACTGTCTCCCATATGAATTACTCGAAGCGCGGCAAGCTTGAGGGAGAGAGAATCTACACTAGACGCTATCTACAGGATGTGGTAGCCCAACATACATACAAACTATATAGATACCAAGAATTGTACAAATAGAGACACGAAATATGGAAAGAACCGACGAACAAGCCCAGCCTCCCAGCACGATGACACGACAACCATCCACGACATTCAAAGCCCGTCACCCAACGGTGGTCTCCAAAACACTCTATCACCGTGCAACAATTCAAGACGAGAAACACGTCAGGGTCTGCAGCCCCGCCGGTATATCACGTCGAATATTGTCGCCCGAGAGAAACGACAGCGCCTACACGAGTGTCGTAAAGACCGTGCTGTGTAGGCGCCAACAGAACTTGGCAGTTGATCGCTGTTTACATAGATGCGCTGCACCAGGAACGGGAGACTGCCGGCATATAATGGTAGTGCATGAAAGCCCCCATGCCGCGTCGTGCGTCCGTTCCTATTCCTGTCGTCTGGTCTCGTTTGTGAAGAAGCGGGGAGAGTGTCGGTGTCGATGGTGTGAGAAGAAGGTGAGTGAGGGTTGTCGTGAATAAGGGTATGAATGTCGTGAGAATGAAGCTAGGAGAGAGCGTAAGATGCAGTTGCAGATATCCGTCCTTCCGCTTCGACATCTACAAGACCCGGGGACGTTCCCAGGAGGACGACTGCGTGTTGTGGTTGTAAAAGTATATTTGACCTAGATCTGTACGGCAGGTCGACCAACCGTCAGGCAAGGGCTCCTCCGTGTCGAGGTACTTGAGTACCCCGGGACCATACTTTTGCAGGGCCTGCATGTCGAATTCAATCCAATCTTTGACCTCCTCATCATAGTAGAAGCAAGTTTCAGTCTCGGGTTCAAATACATACTCCAGATCGAGATCAGGATCCTTATATGTCTGAACGTCGGGGCCTTCGTCGTCGTCGTCTTCGGCGTCGTCTTCGTCGTCGTCCCTGTCGCCCTCAGTGATAGCATGGGATTGGGAAGGACCTGGCTGGGACATATAGCGTTGAGCTGACGATGTCCATGAAGAAGATGCCTGGGAGGAGGATTGTTGCGACGCAGGATCCCCGGGCTGAGGATGTTCCCAGGACTCGGCCTGCGTGTGATGATTGAAAAACCAGATGCGACCAAATTCGTCGCGCTGCTGCTCCCAATTGTCAGGCAAGGGTACATCCCTATCCCTGTATCGGTAGGTCAGCGTCCCAAAGATTTCGAGAGCACAGTCGTCGTCAATTGTCAAGTAGTCCTTCTTCGTTGGGTGATAGAATGAGACAATGTTTTTCTCCGGTTCAAACCAGATCCACGTTTGGAAGTCGTCGTCCCACGTCACCACATCCTGTTCTGTACAATTCCAGTTGAGGTTCCATGGGTGGAGAAAATAATCTGGGCGGCAATGTAACCGCGACGGCAATGAGGAGGCATCGGGGTCTGAGGGTATGGAAACAGAAGCCTTGGCCTGAGGTTGACCGGAGGAGGAGGAGGAGTCACCCCTTGGCTGTTCGAGCAAGCCGTCCTGAACATGAGAATGGGATTGACCAAACGATGAAGAGGTAGTGGCAGGTACTTCTGACTGCCGAGCAGCGTCGGTGACAGATGGCGCCTCAAGTTGGTCATAGCTATGTGACACTATAGCCTCAGGATGGGCTTGACTGGGCGATGACGAAGACGCGTTGACAACTGTGGGCGGAACATCAGGATGGAATTGGGGAGCTAAGGACGCGGAGTCGTCGGGAAAGACGGCTGTAATCGAGTCGTATGACGCCGGAGTCACGAAGTGTTCCAAGGATGGCGAAGTATAAGACTCGTGCCCAGGTGCCCAATAGTTTGTAGCCTCAGGAAGCACCGATGGTGAGGATGTATATTCGTCTCCAAATGTGGAAGGGTATGGGACTGGGGCGTCTGCAACGAAATGGTCATGGCCATTCTCGAGGTTGTTGATGAATGGCACGAAAGGACCAGGCGCCAATTTCTCCATGGGAGGCGGCGTGGAGGGGGGCGTGGGGAGAAATACACCGGGGAGCACAGGAGGGTCATGGAGTATGCTATGAAGCTGTGCGACGTCGCCGTTGACGGCACAAAAGTGGTGCAGTAAGAAGTCACCGTTTGGAAGGACGGGGGCGGAGAGAGGGCCAAGGCGGCTGGAGATCTCAGCATCGGACAGGCCAAACGATAGTGCCTGAGCACGGCGAACATAGTTGTCTTGCGCCACCTGTGTGATCTCCTTAACGAGGGTGTAAAGCAGCTCCCGTTGATACGCCAGGTCCCGGATTGTCTGCTTGAGAGAGTCGATGTCCACAGCGGAGCCGACACCGTCTGTGAAGTTGTGTGCCAAAGTAGGCAACAAGTGCTACACAGATGGATGAGCAAAGTTGCGAAAGGGTAGCGCATGCGACATACCCCGCCGACTCCGAACACAGCTTGGTAGGCGTTCTGCATGTGGCCAACCTTCCGCTCAAGAGCCGAGTTCTCATCGGCAAGCTCGACAATTCTAGCCTCGGCAGCGCAGACAGCCTCCTCAGCATGTTCTGCCCGATTCTCAGCGTCGACGAAGCGCTGGATTGCATCTGTGATGGCCCGCCCAGTGTGGTCCTCGCGCTCCTCCTCGACGCTTACGAGCGCGTCAATCAGCTCAGTCTGTGTTCTGGCAAGCTCGTCTCTGCTTGACAAGTCGCGCTTGAGTGCCACCACGGTAGGGCTATTGTCGATGGATTTCTGTCGGTCCCATGGCTGCTGGCGGAGCTCGACAATCTGGCGTTCGATGATTTTCTGCTTCAGAGCAGCAATATGCTCAGACTGCGAGAGTCTGGTCTGCAGTTCCTCGGTGAGTTTCTTGTACTCGGCGATGGCCTCGTCGCGCTCATCGACCTTTGAGGTCTGTAGTGCATCAGAGACAATGCATAGACATTAGGAGGAGTCTTACGTCTGATTTCGCCATCATGAGAACCGAAACGGCACTGCAGAGCATGAGAAAGATTGTGAAGTACATTTTCGAGAGCAATGCGGATGGCAAGGTGTGTGGACCATCCACCACCGTCCAGCGACGTCTTATATGGTCTGTGCATTATCCAACAAAGCTACCAGGGGAAGACGAGTCGGTCAATGCGCCGGACAAAGTGGCTCGGAATTTGAACGTGGTGGTCAAAGGGCAAGGGTCGCGCTCCGGACCTGTGGTCAAGCCGGCGGCAAATCACCCCGGTTCGACCAACCTCTTGATACTTATTACTTGCCTTGACAAGTATTTTGAATACAGGTTTGCTGCTGCAAAACAACTCAAACTGAACGCTGAAGCAGCCAAGCTCTTATGAGGCGGTTACTCGTTGACTATTTGTCCTGACTAGGGAACGCCACGAAGCCGTCTGCCATGCTTTGTTTATGTCCTATTGACCTTCGCACCTTCCAGTCGTCCTCGATGGCCCGCGCTAATCTGGCCAAAACTTCGTCCACCTCTTCGTCGCACAATAAATTGAAGGAGACTCCCGCATAACGCGTCCTTCTCTCGTCCATGAAACCACACGAGCCTGGCAACATAAGCACACCCTTTCCCACCGCTACCTCCTCGATGATTTTCTCATGTCGTCCCCAAGAAGGCATAGGTTGATCCAGTAGAACGTTGCTGCGTTTGTTCGCTTCCATTTCGCCAGCCCGCCCAGATGTTTCTGCAGCAGCAGCTCGAACACATCCCGTCTACGCTTGTAGAAGTTCGTCACATAACGCGGATGAGCCAAGAATCCCTCACGACCCCATGACTCTAGAAGCTTGAGCATCATGCTTTGTGAAAGAGACGTCAGATGTATAGTTGACTCTGCGCTGTGTCGGTCGATGCACCCAACGATGATTGCTGGCCCGGTCACCCAGCCAAGTCGTAGACCTGCCCCAAGGACCTTGCTCAGGCTGTCAAGCCTCACCACTCTCCCCACCTCCCGGCTTCTTTTCTCGTGCTCAAGTCTCAAATACGATGGCGGCGGCGGATCCTTCCCAAAGTAAAGGTGGTAATACCGATCATCTTCCATGATCAGAAAATTTCATTTCCTCGCCAAAGCCAACACCGCGCGTTGCCTGACCAACGTCGTGGTTGTCCCCGTCGGGTTCGCTTTGAAAGGAGTGGTGTACAGAGCCTTGACCCTAGACGGCGTCGCCTCCTCGTGCAATCGTTCGAGATCATCTCCAGCGCGTCCGGCACTATTCCCTCCTCGCCAGAAACGGCCTCCACCACTCTTGCTTTCAGTGAGTCCAGTACCGGTATGACACCAGGTCATGTTGGTGCCTCGACGGGCACCACGTCCTCCGCGTCAATTGGAGCAGAAAATGCCATGTACTGCAAATGCTGACTGCCGGGGCCCATGGTCAAGCAGGTAAAGCCGTATATGTGGACTCCATGCTCATGCTGCAGCAGCTCCTCCACCCAGGCGATGAGCCCCGGCGCGCGAGAGGCCATCCCGTACTGCAGCGCCGCCGTCAAGTCCGACCCCGTGATGTCGATCGCTGTCTCGACGCCTTGTTCTTCGCTCGGCGTTCGTACGTCCAGCGTAATTTAGTAGTGATTTTGGTGAATGAGTATGTCCCGGGATTGGGCCTGCCCACCAGGATAGACAACATCCCATGTGTGCTTTCCAGCGGGAATAGACTTCGAACTAGAGAATGATTTGGTGTCAGTAAATTGTGAGTATGGATGGTCCAGAGGCAAATCATTTCGTTCACTGTTACTTCAACATACACATACTGTGGGAGGTTTTCGCGCAATTGCCGTTGCGCTCGAAAACGGTGTATAGAACTGATATGGCCAAATTGCGCGTCTCCGTGACGTTCTGAGCTTGCTGGTACTCGATGGTCATTGTGAAGTTGGGATTAGAAAGTTTTCGGATATATGTATACACCAGGAATCATCTTATACGCCTACGGCCACTTTCTATGTTGCCGCATACGAACATCCTACTGTTTCTCAATCGGAACGGAACCCAAAAGAAAATCTGCCGTCGTTATTGAGGAGTTGTCTTGTTGGCTACTGGTAGTTTAGTGGACGCGGCCTTTGTTATGGGGATGTTTCACACTGATGGTGGAGACGGGCTTAAAGCCTGCTGACACATACTGAGACGGAAAGTGTAAACCACGCTCATGTTGAAGACAGGTCGAAGATATCTGGGTTTGCACGAATAGACGAAGTTCGTCAAGTTTACACCTTGGACCACTACCAGTCCTCCTCGGCTCTAGTTTCCTTCCAAACCAACACCCGAGACCTCTGCATGTCGGAATGTACGCACACCCGTGCGTATTATCCTTAGCTGACTATAATGAGAATTAAACATATGGCAACGATATAGAACGTAAGGAAGGATCATGCCGGTGGGCAGAACATGTCAAAGAACGCACCTAGAGCAGCACGGATCCGGACAAGCCACAACAGCGTCTGTGGACATCCAATCATTTGCGTGCGTCCGGCGCTGCTTTGCGGCGAGTAGAGGTAGTAGGGCACCTGCAATAACAAAAGCGAGTGTCTTGAACAGATCTTTGGGCATAAAAAAGCAAAGAGAGTAACCCAATGAGTATATACTGAATCCCTGGCCAGGCGGAAGGCGCAGTAGCTCTCCTTCGAGTGTGAAGTGATCTCCTTCCTTCGCGCCACACAAGATGCGACCCCCCGGGGGACAAATCACTTCAACGCGCAGATCGTATAGTTCGAAGGAGTCGTTTATGCACGCAGTGTTTGTGTCTCTCGATGACGCTTCCCCGACAGCGATTAGACTGGACATCGCAATGAGAGAGATGATATCCCGACACGTCGGACACGAAGGCCGATTGACGCGTAGGACGTCTGCCTCCGGCTTTCACTCACGTAAGCGCAGCTTAGATTACCGGTATCGGTTATCTTTCGCGGGCCACAAATTTATCGTCGGAAAAGCAGAGCGGTAAGCTGCGGTAAGGATATTCGTGGTAGAACGAAGGAGTACATTTGGATTCCTGCAATACACCGGCATGCCCAGTTCTATTATTAGGGATCATACAATGCCTCTTATTAGCGTCTAGATTCGCACTCGCCACGAATATAGAATGTTTTGCATAGCAAACTCTTTGTACATCTCCTCGGAGACGGTGTGGGAACATGCAAGCAATAGTTACCGGGCAACAAAAGGCAATCCTGTCCATATCTTTACCTGAGTCCTTGAGCCTACAGGCTTGGACAGAACCCAACATACTCCGCCGAGCCAGATTGACGCGGCCACTTGATTTAGATCAATCTCAGTTACATTTCGGTGTTCATCCTGGATCTAACATAACCCGGAGCCCAAGTATCGCTTGATTCGCGTGAGAGAGGGTATCTTCCGGGACTTTCGCCAAGCATCAAGCGATACACAGGAGCCCCGTGTTTAACAGAGAAGACCCTGCGATCCAGCTCCTCCAATACAGTTCCGCTAAAACCTGGAGTGTTTCGTGAGTCCAGGTAAGCAAACGCCTAGGAGATTGTACCAGTCGCATTTCCCGATAGGAATCCTCTTTAACCCGATGGCGTGTCAAGACGCGTGAAAGTCTGGGGCAGTCGCGACAGACCTCCTCCAAAGTGTCCCAAACCTCCCAGATCTCGAGTCGGTACATGCATCCGTCGGTGTATACTGGTCCGGGAAGATACATCGTGTGAGATTCCGGTTCTGTCGAAAAGTTGAGGAGGTAGCAGTAAGAACCTGGGTTATCGATCAGTCGATGGGGCGGCCAGTACAGATCGAAGAGCGCACAGAGCCAAGAAATGAAGACATATGGGTGAAATTTACGATCGTAAGTGTGTCCATATGGGACGGACACACTTGTAGGAAGTGGATCTTGCGGGTAGATGGGATAGTTGAATGGGCTTGGGACACCATGAAAAGGGCCTGGGACAAGAAGCCTGCTCAGCGGAAACACCCCAGAGCCAAGGGTGTCTGCGTCGCGTGGATGATTTAAGAAGTTCTGGTTCAACTCTAATCGCCCTGGATAGTCGATGGAGGAGGCGTCTTCTCCAAAAGACAGGTTGAATGGTAAAAGAGGAGGCGGGAAGTTCGACCGAAATCCTGAGCCAGAAAATCCAGCATGCTTGGCATCAGAGATCCGACGAAAGAGTATCTCTGGGACTCGAGACATTCGGCGGCGTTCTAGAGGAAACAATTACAGACGGGTAATGCAATGAAAGATCACTGACGCTAGTTAATTCGTGCAGTAGTGCACTGAATGTAGCCTGTGGTGCTGGGAGGTTCATACTTATATCTGGCCTCTATGATGGGGTGTGTGGGTGTATGTGATCAGGAATGTACGGGGAATGCAGTCCACAGGACGCGTTCATGGTTACTCCGTCAGCAGTGTTCGGCGATGTCAAGGCAGCAACGAATCATCTGCGGCAGTTCATGCAGTCGATTGAAGCAGTGTCTACAGTCGGACGAAGAAAAGGATGGCAAGAAGAAACTGTCGGCACTTCGGACCGTACTGAATGCACGGCCGTCGGCCTCTCTGTTCGTTTCGTAACTTTCGTTTCCTCTCAAACGTCTTCCCTGCCATGCTTCTCCTAGGAATCCCCCCAAAAGCCACAGTCGGCCATACAGTTGACTGACACAAATCGCCCCACTGTCTGTCAACTCCCACCGATTCGAATTATGCCTCCAGCCTGGATAACGGCCTGGGTCCTGTTTTCTGGTCTGGTGCGCAGTCTCTCGCCAAGTGAAGGCCTGCTACTCAGTCATCTCGCTCTCAGGTTGTGACCTGGGAAGCGGGTTACTGTTTCATGCGGTATGCTTAGAGGAATATAGTTCCAATGTACGAGCCGCCTAACCTTGACATAGCCCTCGCTCGTTCAAAGGCGGAGAACTATTTTGGCTCTGGGCGCCTTTTGACGACTACCAGAAGGTTGACCGCTTGTACGGCCTATCTACGTACGAGGCCCACGAAGGATACCTCAATGCCCAAGGTGGATAAAGTCTCAGTGTCCATATACCACACTGATCTTTGTTCCTGCCTAGCCACACTGAATCTGGTCGAGACGTTCCTCAACCTCCTTGCTCTCTGCCTCGTCTTTGCCCGCTGCCATGCTCCTGCTCATTGTCTCTGCATCGCTCACGATTGCCAAGACATCGATCTTCATACTTCAGGAGTACTTTTGCGGCTGGTGTAAGCTTGGACACAATTCGATACGAGACGTGCTGCTATTTTGGCTGGTACCTGCATTGTGAGCTCTGACTTCCGGTCGCGGTCATCCGAATTGCACGCGACCTCTTCCCACCCCAGCTAACACTGGTCACCAAACCATGGATAATTGTTCCCGCACTCGTCGCCTGGACCCAAGGGAAAGACTTATGTGCACGCTTGGCGGTCGCGGGTAAAGTTAAATCGGCCTAGTAAGGCGTCTTGGATGTTGCCTTGACTGAGGGCCGTAAACGGTGAACGTGGACAATACATTTGTGGGAACATGCAATACATCGAAGTGTCGTCTTCCTGTTTTCGACTTTCAATCAGCTGGCGCCTGGCGTCTGTGATTCATCGAGCCTGGCATCGACTGTTTTAGGATTGTCATATCTTATCCGAGGAGATGGAGCAATTACATTGACTCTCTGGCTATTTTGGTTCGCGACTTACATTGGCAAAGGCTTTTGAGAAATTCGTTCTCATTTTCGCCGAGATCGGCCATCTGTACCTCTGCCTTCCATGGTCCATCCCAGATCCATATGCTTGGTACTCAGTCCTTGGTGCCAGGCCCACTGCCTCGAGTCAACTAAGGGGCAGGGTGGCATGCTTACGGTTGCCAACCGCGTCAAGCATAGTCAACCTTCAATCTATTACACTCCCCTCCCATTGTTCTTGGAGCTCAACAAAACCTTCTCATGGCTCGTCGATGTACGATTTGGATCCTGCAACTAGCATCGAACTTCCAAGTTGACTAACGTCACTATAAGTGTTGAACGCTACGCCAGTCTCATGATCATTGGCATGAACCGCGTATTTCGAACACAACTCGATCATAGTCCTTTTCACGTCTTGGAGCATCAGCGTAACGCAGACCCAGGCCTGGGTAAGCAATCTATATCCAGGTTTAAGTAGAGATGCATAACGTTCGCTCTCAAGATTTTCGCAGCTTTGCCCTTCCCTTGGAGCGTCCTGGATGACGCATTAAATATCACCGAGGTGGCAAATCCCCATGTAGGTGCAAGTGCTTGTCGAAGACTTCGCAGATAGTGGGATCCCTGCCTTCATCGTCTGAGACATACCCACAAAAAGCACTAGTCCGCAACAATTAACCCAGCAACTATAAGAGTCCATGTCTAGAGGTAAGTAACTAACTGACTAGATGATTGTCCGTAGCGTACAGATACATAAGCAAATACGTTAAGCAAGCATGCCCAATCCCGCCTCAATGATGCCTATATTCCTTCCCGCAATCCCCCATTCTTTCATATAGAGCCGCTAAATGATCCCCAAGCGCGACTTCGTCAATCCGCCTCACGTCCTCCTCGTCCAGGTGCCACCAATCCCCATTCCCTCCCTTGACGCCCACCGTCTTCAGATTGCTCCCCACATTCGACGACACCCCCAGCCGCGTCCCCACAATCACCGAAGCGACTTCGGCGTTGTCCAGCACCCACCGCGCCGCGACGTTGCTGATGTCAACACTGTGCTTTTGCGCGACGGAGTGCAGTACACTCAGAAGCACTTGCAGGTCCGCCCAGCTTCCCCAGGTGTTGATCATGTCGAAATACTAGAGAATTAGGGGAATGAGGGAGATATCAGGAAGCGAGAAGGAAGCCGACGTACCTTTCGTTGAGACGGCGTTAGCCCTATCGATTCGTTATAGACATCGGGTGCCTTTGCGCCCAACCATTTCTCGGACAGGAACCCTCCGCACTACGAGATTGTAATTAGTATTGGGTGAATATCAAGTGACGAATCCCATCCATCCATTGTCCCATCAAGAAATTCACGATTTCACCGATATGAGAAACTCACAAAAGTCCCATACGTCAACAGCTTGACGCCATACTTCTCGCATACCGCCGCCATCTTGATCTTGGGCCGGCTATCGATGAGGGAATACTGCCAAAGGGTTAGCAAGATGTCACAAGCGGTGAAGAAGGGAAGATGAGACTTTGAAAGGAAGACTACAAGTTCAGAACTACTCAACTCACCTGAACCTGATTCGACACGATCCCCACTTGGCCTGTCCGGGCAATAAGGTAGTCACACGCCTCCTGCGTATGCTCCGCGTCGAAGTTGCACAAGCCAATCGCAGTGACGAGATGCGGATGGCTTTTCGTGATCCCCAGCAGCTCCTCCAGAATCACCAGGTATTCTTTGTTGTCGTACTTGTCAAATCAATCAGTATTCTCATCATTGTATAGCGGATATGACCGAACTCACGTCATACCAGTGGAACTGCGCCACAAAAAGACATTGTTAGAACGGGGGACATGAGAGTCGACAGATAACACGCACCTGCAACAATTCCACCCTTCCTCCAAGTCTTCGGGTCCGCTCCAACACGGCGTTCATGACGAGCTGATGCGTGACCGGTTCTCCAAACGGCGCGAAGACACACCACTTTGTCGCCGCGACGACCGACCCGCGAACGCTTTCGGGTAGTCGGTTTCGGAAGGAACCATAGATGAGCTCAGCGTCGCCCTAGGGATAATGTCAATCATTGTTCAGTAGCGTTGACGAGAGAACTGGATCTCCATTGATGTTTAGTGGGGAAGAGTGGGGGTTCTAGACCGGAATACTTCCTCCGTTTGCCCTTCACTAATCCATTTGGGGATCCAGATGTCGCGTTCTCGCGTTGCCAAGTCCACCCCGCAGAAAAGAAGGAAGGAGGTAACACTCACATAATGATCAGCCATGTCCGTCGCGACCAGTCCTGAACCGACTAGCTCCGCAAGCGCCGCATCGACCTTTTCGCTCGACGCTGAGCCCCAGGCGGGGGAGGACATTTGCCACAGGCCGCTGAATAGACGTGGGACGCGTAGAGCACCGAGCTGGACGTGCTCTAGTGCCAGTGGGTCTGAAGGTGAGTCCGCTATCGGGCTCTGGGTCGGAAGGAGGCACTTCGATGTTGATGGGAATGAAGACTCCGATTCGGACGAGGCGGAGGTTGGCTTCGGTATGACGGAGTCTGGGAAGAGCAACCGGAAGCCGTCTTCGACCTGGAGGCGCGCGCGTCCGAAGGGGTATGAGAGGCCTTGGGTGCGGCTGTACGTCTCGCACGAGATGAGCGCGGCACGGAGGTCTAATAGGAGCGTTCTGAGCGCCGGTGTGGGTGCGGGACTCGACTCCTTTAGCGCCTGGATCGCCTGTACGACGTCTCCTGTGGCCTGCTCGAGGGTGTGCTCCAGCGCGTCACCATTGGACCACCGCACGCCAGCTGCAGGTATCGATGTGACAAAGTGTGTTAGGCTGTGGGGCTGTAAATGTGGCGTTCTGCAAAGGTGGGATGAACGAGACGTACTAGGGTAGCGAGTCCTGCACCATCTTACTGGAGAAGAGACACCGTGTAGTGGCCAGAAACGCGTTCGGGTCGCGGAAGAGATCCGCGGGAGGGGTCAGCTCTGGCGCGGACTCTCTGAGACGCGCTCGGACGTGCTCGACGAACGTCCTTTGCGCGTTGGCGCCTGTGGAGATGAGAGCACGGAGTGCGGATCTCAGGAGCGGCGTTGGGACTGGGTACAGGCGCGTTAGCCGGTGCGTAATGACGCCACGAGTTACTGGGCTCACGTTGTGATATTAGGACATCGTCCATCATGTTACTGTCGTCCGTAACCATCAGTAGAGTAGAAGAATGCGACATGGGTGTACACTTACACATGTCCAGACATGGTTTGTGTGCGCAGCAATTGGGGGAAGGAGGATGGGTTAGAAGGGGTAGGTGATAGAAGGAGTACAAGTGAGAGATGCAAGACGCCGGTCAACTTTCCATGCCCTCACTCGGGGGCCTTTCTTCCCAAAAAAAAATCGGAAATTGTTCCGGGCAGCAGGCAAGTCCCCGAATGCCGAAAAAGTTTAGGAGATGAGAAAAGCTTGAGAAACCGATGTCGGCGTGCGCCAGGAACAAATTGGGTGAATCGTGATAGGCGTTTCAAGAGGTCACCGGAAACTACTTGGATAGCCGGAGGGGGCGAATGGGCGTTTGAATCCCGACAGCAAACCAGCCGCTCATATACACTCAGTCTCATCAAATGACCTCGTCGTTCATGTCCACCTGGCATCATCCAGCCGTCTCGGTCCATCAGCACAGCACCAAAAAACCCCGCACATCAGCGCGAGATCTATAACCGTAAGCGTAACCCATTCTTGCCTGCCCCTCTTGCACTAGTGTCCTTTTTAGCATGGGAGATTGCCGCGGCCCAACCAGCGCTCAAATGAATCATGCAACCTCAAGTGACATTGCAGAAGTTGAATTGAGAAAGGCGTCAATATCCATGGTCTCCACGGAACGTCAGCGTGGAGTAAGGGCTCACGGTACCAGGTGCCGAGCCGAGCGTTATACATACGGCGCGCAAGGTCGCTGGCTGAGGTCGCGAACCCCAGTACCTTTCACTCAAGATTCGAATGCCCTCAGAAGCGGGCCTCGACCCACCCATTCTCGACGTGGACGCCACTGCCACAGTACGTATAGTCCGTCCGTGCACTCCGTCCGGCTGCCATTCAATGACCGGTGAGAAGAAACGGGCGAACAAGGCTCTGAAGGGTTCTGTCTGGCGAGCCATCCAATAGGTAGGTCCCATCACATGCAATTCGTCTGCAGGGTGTGCGACTGGGCAGCGTTGGACCTTTCACAAGTGACAAACCACGTCAGAATGACGGGGACAATATTCCGTACCCACGTAACCGACATGAATTTGTACTTGGTACACACTGAATCAACGGCCTTACCGCGCTCCCGGGAAGGACGCTTCCGCCTTGTGCCGTGTATGGACACTCTGCACTCGGAACCACCGAACGCAAGCTGTAGAGCGGTGACAAACTTGGACCCGCAGGTAAATCACCGTGACGGCGTTTGATGGTGCAGGGCTAGCGTGTATTTCAGCCTAGAAAGAAGAAGATCCATGAGAGCTGTGCAGGCGAACTCCGAGGAGGGCGGCTTTGGACGGTTGACCGGATCTATTCGACGGGTGTGATGGAGGGACAAGGGCGTTGAGGCAAAGTCGCGTCCCAGTCACCTCAATGAGTCCGATCATCGTATGTTCCGGTGCTTCGCCAAGCCGAAAACAAGAGTCCGGGGATATGTAAGAGGCTGCGGGCATAGTGACCCAGAAGGTTGGAAGCAGATGACCTCCCAGGACCCATACAGTAATAGTTGCAAGATCTCGAGCCTGCCTGGAACGGTGGAAGACCAGAAATGTTCTAGTGCAGGGATCAAATACATAGTTCCAATGGAGGTGAGATGGCGGCAGGCTAAGAGATTGCAATCTCGAGAAGACTTGACAAAAGATCCAGCTGCTAACACATATGACGGGCGATGACTGGGAATTCATGATGAGGGCGATTCGCCGCAATGTGTACCGATAGAATGACACGTCAAGCGAGTGGGAATGAGCGGAGGGGAACGGAGGTGATGGTGGATTGACGTCTACATCTCGGAAAGATCAGATATGAGCAAGATAAGTATACGCGTGATGAACAGAAGTTCAAGCAGCCGCTTGCTAATTGAGTGCGGGAGCAGTTGAGAAAGTCAAACCAAAACCATAATCTGCGCGTACCAAGTACTAAGGCCGACATCGCCCCGGGCGCAGAATAAAATTGGCTTTGCAATCGGAAATGTGTGGATCGAGTTCAAGAGGCGGCGTCCGACTAATCCGAATCGGGAAGCCGAGCTCGGGCCGCAGACTTGTCACGTGCAGCACGCTTTCCATTTCTCAGCCAGCGTGATCCACGAAACAAAAGTGTCTTTCTTACCAACCACGACGTTTCCTTATACTAGACTGTTGCCTGCGCTTAGGTTTCGCTACCTTCTCGCCGCACTCCCTCCCACCGAAAAGAAGCCGTTCAGCAGCACCGCCAAAGCACCCATGCATTCAAAAGTGGTACGTACCCAAGATATAATCAGATTTGGCATCAGTCAGTAACACAGACGCAAAGGTTATCATCGGCTCTGGGCCTGCAGGCCACACTGCAGCGATCTATCTCGCGCGCGCCAATCTTGAGCCTGTCTTGTTCGAGGGGTTCATGGCCAACGGCTTCGCCGCCGGCGGCCAGCTCACCACCACAACCGACGTCGAGAACTTCCCCGGCTTCCCCACTGGCATCCTTGGTCCCGAGCTCATGGACAAGTTCCGCGAACAGAGCGTCCGCTTTGGCACGAACATCATCACCGAGACCGTCTCCAAGATTGACCTCTCCCGGCGCCCATTCCGCTACTGGCGCGAGATGCAGGAGGATGGCGAGCCGGACACGGCTGACACCGTCATCATTGCCACCGGTGCGAGCGCGAAGCGTATGGGTCTCGCTGGAGAGTCCACGTACTGGCAGAGCGGCATCAGCGCGTGCGCGGTGTGTGACGGAGCCGTCCCGATCTTCAGGAACAAGCCTCTTGCGGTCATTGGTGGCGGTGACTCTGCTGCAGAAGAAGCAACTTGTAAGTTGTGCAGATCCTATATGAAGATCCTTCGCTTATCTTCGTTTCTAGATCTCACAAAATACGGCTCTCACGTGTACGTTCTCGTCCGTCGGGATGAGCTCCGCGCATCCAAGATCATGGCAAAACGTCTCTTGAACAACCCCAAAGTCACCGTCCTATGGAACACCGTCGCCACGGAGTGCCAGGGTGATGGTTCTTTGCTCAAGAACCTTCGCATCAAGAATATCGCCACTGGCGAGGAGAAGGATCTCCCTGTAAACGGTCTCTTCTACGCTATTGGCCACGAGCCTGCCACTAGCATCGTTCGCTCCCAATTGCAGACCGACTCCGATGGGTACATCATCACTGTCCCTGGTACCACTCAGACCAGTGTGAAGGGTGTCTTCGCTGCTGGAGATGTGCAGGACAAACGCTACAGGCAAGCAATCACCAGTGCTGGAAGTGGCTGTATGGCCGCTTTGGAGGTTGAGAAGCTGATCGCTGAGGAAGAGGAGCTCGGCGAGGAGGCGTAAGCATATAGACAGCAGTGTTATATACATCATTGACCTAGACGATATCCAGTAAATTATAAACCACGAAGAACGAAAGTTAAATAGGATAAAGAGTAGCTTGTTTCACATTTCACTGTCTCAGCCGCACCTCTCGATTAACTCAACCAAGTCGTCCATTTGCTACCCTCCCCACTCGCAGTCTTGGCGATTTCCCGAGCAACAATTCTGTCTGCTTGTTCGCTTGGGTGCAGTTCGTCTTTGTGGATTTCAGACAAAGCGGTAATTGTAAGGATGCAAAAGTCTTACCCCACCACAAGAAGCTGTCCCTATCCGTGCCCGTGACTTGTGTACATGTCGATGTGCTACTGTTCAGCTCGAAGACACACGAGAAGATCGCCCCAGTAACATTAAGAGGTGCCGTGCCGTTGAGGTAGTTCGTTGGATTGGCATACATGTCGGCGAACAACGAGTGGGAATCGAAGATACCTGCATACTCATCAGAATCAGGTGCAAGAGAAAGCATCGATGCCACACACCAACATGAGCGCCAGGAAGTGCAGGCACGATTGACTGAAGCATGAGTTTACTCAGTTCATTGCCGGACAACACCAGCTCTGTCATTGAAACATCCCATTGCGTCGTGTTCCGTTCTCCACTGAAGAACTTGTTTGGATAGCTATTTGTGTTGTACAGAACTGTGTCCTCTAGGGGAATCATCTACATAACCGAGCTCATGTATCAGTATCGCGCAAGGAAGCAATGGATAAAGTGTCAGACGTGCTTACATTCTGAATGAGAAAATTCCTCGCCCCGCTGTCGTAAAGCACTTTGACCCAATTGACCATACACTTCGTGACATCCACAATTGAGGCGGCATTGCTCCCGGTGAGGAGGGAATTCACCCCAACATCATTGGTCCCGATCCATTGAGTAAACAGGGTGCTTTTGGCGGGCAAGTCGAGACTAGCGTTGAAATAGGCCGGCAGTTGACTCTCAAATATCGAGGGGAAGGGTCTTGGGGTGATTTTGTTCGAGCAGGTTCCGCCAGAGCGTGCGAATGGGTGCAATGTGAGGTTAGCATACCCTGCGGCATACACTGGCCAGGCCACGCCACCATCTCCGACACTGACAATATCAGTGTAACTGTCTCCAAAGGTGACAAGATCCGTTATTTGGCCCCGCTTGATGCCTGTGGCCGAGACAGAGAAGAGCAAGAGAGACGCGAGGATGGTTTGAGAGAACGTCATTCTGCTTGTCGAACGAGTGCGATGGGAGAATTTCGGTGTGTCTTATAGGCGAAAGAAGACAACCTTGCGGACCGTCCAGCGTCGATTCCTGTGAGTCGCTACCGGAAGAAATCCGGATTATTCGCTGCTGTTGCCACCTGATCGCTCACTGCACGCTGTCCACCTCCGTAATCTCGGTCTGCTGACGGTGTTAGGTCGGAGGATGCTCAAATTGTGGGACTAGAAGCGGCCTGAGGAGATAGAGGTGAAGTGTACGAGAGATAGTCGAGAGATCTACGATGAAGGAATCAACAAGAGGATACGTATCAGGGACAATGCTGCCCGTTGACAGGGCTGTGAGAACGCGCGAAGGACGCGAAAAGAACGCGTAAACGCGTACCCTTCATATTTGCCGTTATCCCTACGCCCAATGCGGGAGCAATCACCCAAGGGTCATATCATATATGCAACGACACGGACTGAATGCAACTTTAAGCAGTTGAAGAGCCCTTACAATCTAGTATGTAGAGAGTGGATATCAATGAGCAATACGTGACTGTTGGTGAGAGTGTACGAATTGCGTACTCTGGTCTCGCCGGTCAGCTGGCTTCCTCCCTGCTCCAGCAGGACCGATATCATTTCCGGCGACCTTGCCAATTGTCGTTATGAGATGTTGAAGCCATAGTATTACTAGTACTTCGGCCTGTATTTGAGAGTCAATGTCGAGATCCAAGATCTGATGCTACTAGACAGGAATCCAGAGCAATATATACTTACAGCATTGCCACCAACGACGAGTAAAGAGATATTGAGGTTCATGTTCGACGCCATGAAGGATTCCGCGAGCCCGCAGCGATAGTGGAGGTCGTGGCATCCGGAAGGAAGACAGTTCGTGGCTCATGTCGGAAGAAGTGGTCAGGAAGATGCGTTGTCACAGTCGGCAAGGATGAGAACGCGAGTGAGGGAACTTTGCGCCATCTCTGTAGCGTGCTGACATAGCGAGAGGGTTATCTTGGACTCAACATCTCCTCGGACAACTCGGAGTCAAAATCATTCGGAACCAAGTCTGTCGCTTCCCACACTGGCAGAGTTCGCAAAGTCTATTATCGCATGGCCAGATTCGGGTATCACCGCTACCGGTAATTGAAGGAAGTTGTTGAATATACGGCACGCTCCACGGTATGCCATCGCCAGGAATCGCCCGAGAAAAAATTTGACTGAAAATGATGAAGAACTTGAAGATCATTGTAAGAATTCGTCATCGAGGGCAGAGGCGAGGTGCCTCTACATTATTAGCATGCGACGAGAATGTTTTTAATTCCCTCTGTCTACATGGTCGTCGTAGCGCATAGAGAGGAGTATCCAGTCATGGCCGTCCGTCCAGAGGTCTCGACTGCAGACATTGACTAACAAAATGCACTAACTCTGAAAGAAGGCATCCTTGATATGGGTGGCAAACGCATACATCTTGGATACGCCTGCAACAGTGCCAGTGGGCTTGAGTGGACTCCGCTTCGACAACGAAGATTCCCGCGGTCGATGTCTGGTTAGAATTATGTTACAGAAGGGTAAGCTAGCAAGCCATTGATAAGCGTGCGCCACTCACCAGCGCCAGTATTCTCCCCCTCTATCAAAGCGGGTGACGAGTTCGGATTCACCAGATTGCTCACTGTGCATCAAACACGAAGCCAAACCGGTTTTCGCTCATCGGTCAACGATGAGTACCTCGCGACAATTGCCGAGTAGTCAATCCGACTGGCCAGCAAGGTCAAGGCTGGTTGTCGTGTATCACGTAGACGTTGAAGATCATGGTGGCCCTCCGCTGACCAAGAGAATCCGCCCAAAGGAGGAGGAGCAGAGTCGTCTACGCCAGAAGACACGACATGACAAGAGACGCGAATTGTCTGTGTGTAGAGTTGTTCAAGCAGGTCAGATGGCTGTGAGGACTGTCCAACAGATCCTTCCAACGCGCAACCGGTCATGATTTGCAGCGATCAAGAGATTCAGACCCAGTCTTCGGAATGTATAGGGTTTGTGAAAACGCCAGCGTCAACGATAGCAGAGCTCTGAGCTGATTACGCGGGATTAGAATAAGAGCTAAGAAGGGAAGCCAGCTCACCTTCGGCCACGGACGGTTTATTCTTCTTGCCCATCCAGGTTTCAGACAGTGTGCGCTTTTCATCGAGGCGTATAGACGACCTCGCCACCGAGAAACACTATCTTTGGTATTATATCCGCTACATGAGGGAGGTCCTCAGGAAGTGACAGCCATCTGCGTGCTTGAGTTCGACCAGTTCGGACCTAGTGTCCTCAGGAGGATTGAACGTTCGTAGCGTGGCAAACGGCTTCGTGGCGTTCCCTAGTCAGGAGAGACACTCATATATTGACTGCCATATAAGAGCTTGGCTTCTTCAGCGTCCAGTTTGAGTTGTTTTGCAGTAGAAAACCTGTATTCAAAATACTTGTCAAGGCAGAGGTTGGTCGAACCGGGGTGATTTGCCGCCGGCTTGACCACAGGTCCGGAGCGCGACCCTTGCCCTTTGACCACCACATTCAAATTCCGAGCCACTTTGTCCGGCGCATTGACCGACTCTTCTTCCCCTGGTAGCTTTGTTGGACAATGCACAGACCATATAAGACGTCGCTGGACGGTGGCGGATGGTCCACACACCTTGCCATCCGCATTGCTCTCGAAAATGTACTTCACAATCTTCCTCATGCTCTGCAGTGCCGTTTCGGTTCTCATGATGGCGAAATCAGACGTAAGACTCCTCCTAATGTCTATGCATTGTCTCTGATGCACTACAGACCTCAAAGGTCGATGAGCGCGACGAGGCCATCGCCGAGTACAAGAAACTCACCGAGGAACTGCAGACCAGACTCTCGCAGTCTGAGCATATTGCTACACTGAAGCAGAAAATCATCGAACGCCAAATTGTCGAGCTCCGCCAGCAGCCATGGGACCGACAGAAATCCATCGACAATAGCCCTACCGTGGTGGCACTCAAGCGCGACTTGTCAAGCAGAGACGAGCTTGCCAGAACACAGACCGAGCTGATTGACGCGCTCGTAAGCGTCGAGGAGGAGCGCGAGGACCACATTGGGCGGGCCATCACAGACGCAATCCAGCGCTTCGTCGACGCTGAGAATCGGGCAGAACATGCTGAGGAGGCTGTCTGCGCTGCCGAGGTTAGAATTGTCGAGCTTGCCGATGAAAACTCGGCTCTTGGGCGGAAGGTTGGCCACATGCAGAACGCCTACCAAGCTGTGTTCGGAGTCGGCGGGGTATGTCTGCATGCGCTACCCTTTCGCAACTTTGCTCATCCGTCTGTGTAGCATTTGTTGCCTATATTAGCACACAACTTCACAGACGGTGTCGGCTCCGCTGTGGACATCGACTGTCTCAAGCAGACAATCCGGGACCTGGCGTATCAACGGGAGCTGCTTTACACCCTCGTCAAGGAGATCACACAGGTGGCGCAAGACAACTATGTTCGCCGTGCTCAGGCACTATCGTTTGGCCTGTCCGACGCTGAGATCTCCAGCCGCCTTGGCCCTCTCTCCGCCCCCGTCCTCCCAAACGGTGACCTCTTACTGCACCACTTCTGTGCCGTCAACGGCGACATCGCACAGCTTCATAGCATACTCCATGACCCTCCTGTGCTCCCCGGTGTATTTCTCCCCACGCCCCCCACCACGCCGCCTCCCATGGAGAATTCGGCGCCTGGTCCTTTTGTGCCATTCATCAACAACCTCGAGAATGGCTATGACCATTTCGTTGCAGACGCCCCAGTCCCATACCCTTCCACATTTGGAGACGAATATACATCCTCACAATCGGTGCTTCCTGAGGCTACAAACTATTGGGCACCTGGGCACGAGTCTTATACTTCGCCATCCTTGGAACACTTCGTGACTCCGGCGTCATACGACTCGATTACAGCCGTCTTTCCCGACGACTCCGCGTCCTTAGCTCCCCAATTCCATCCTGATGTTCCGCCCACAGTTGTCAACGCGTCTTCGTCATCGCCCAGTCAAGCCCATCCTGAGGCTATAGTGTCACATAGCTATGACCAACTTGAGGCGCCATCTGTCACCGACGCTGCTCGGCAATCAGAAGTACCTGCCACTACCTCTTCATCGTTTGGCCAATCCCATTCTCATGCTCAGGACGACTTGCTCGAACAGCCAAGGGGTGACTCTTCCTCCTCCTTCGGTCAACCTCAGGCCAAAGCTTCTGTTTCCACACACTCAGACTCCGATGCCTACTCATTGCCGTCGCGTTTACATTGCCGCCCAGATGATACTCGCCACCCACGGAACCTCAACTGGGAGTGTGAAGATCATGATGTGGTGACGTGGGACGACGACTTCCGAACGTGGATCTGGTTTGAACCGGAGAACAACGTTGTCTCATTCTATCACCCAACGAAGAAGGACTACTTGACAATTGACGACGACTGTGCTCTCGAAATCTTTGGGACGCTCACCTACCGATACAAGGATAGGGAAGTACCCTTGCCTGACAATTGGGAGCAGCAGCGCGACGAATTTGGTCGCATCTGGTTTTTCAATCATCACACGCAGGCCGAGTCCTGGGAACATCCTCAGCCCGGGGATCGTGCGTCGCAACAATCCTCCTCCCAGGCATCTTCTTCATGGACATTGTCAGCTCAACGCTATATGTCCCAGCCAGGTCCTTCCCAATCCCATGCTATCACCGAGGGCGACAGGGACGACGACGAAGACGACGCCGAAGACGACGACGAAGGCCCCGACGTTCAGACATATAAGGATCCTGATCTCGATCTGGAATATGTATTTGAACCCGAGACTAGAACTTGCTTCTACTATGATGAGGAGGTCAAAGATTGGATTGAATTCGACATGCAGGCCCTGCAAAAGTATGGTCCCGGGGTACTCAAGTACCTCGACACGGAGGAGCCCTTGCCTGACGGTTGGTCGACCTGCCGTACAGATCTAGGTCAAATCTACTTTTACAACTACAACACGCAGTCGTCCTCCTGGGAACGTCCCCGGGTCTTGTAGATGTTGATGCGGAAGGACGGATATCTGCGACTGCATCTTACGCTCTCTCCTAGCTTCATTCTCACGACATTCATACCCTCATCCACGACAACCCTCACCCATCTTCTTCTCACACCACCGACACCGACACTCTCCCCCCTTCTTCACCAACGAGACCAGACGACAGGAATAGGAACGGACGCACGACGCGGCATGGGGGCTTACATGCACTACCATTATATGCCGGCAGTCTCCCGTTCCTGGTGCAGCGCATTCATGTAAACAGCGATCAACTGCCAAGTTCTGTTGGCGCCTACACAACACGGTCTTTACGACACCCGTGTAGGCGCTGTCGTTTCTCTCTTGCGACAATATTCGACGTGATATGCCGACGGGGCTGCAGACCCGGACGTGTTTCTCGTTTGAATCGTTGCACGGTGATGAGTGTCATGTGAGATCTTGTTGAGGGTGGCTGCGTCGCAGCTTATGGATGGTTGTTGCTGGATGGGCTACTTCGTCGCATTTGTTCAACCTCCTTTGGAAATTTTGTTGCTAGAATTAGTAGTTGAGTGTATTATCTTAGATGGACTTCTTCCTTGGCTTTCTTATCATTGTACTTATATATATCTTTAGCGCAGCTTAGAGTCTAAGACTACTAGAACGCTTTGTATAGATCGTGTATCATAGAATCTCCCTTTGGCGCGCCTCCGTATTTCGGTGTGATCGAGGTGGTGCGAACCCGGAGTCATGATGTTCATATCACTCTATCTCCGACCACCACTGTGCATCGTTGGCTGGACTTCCATTCAAACGCAGACTCGAAATGTCCACTAGATTGCCGAAGCTGATTGCTTTTGACCTTGAGTTTGAGCGCTTTATCATCATCCTAATGGCACTCTGATGACAAGTATGCAGTTACACGCTCTGGGACCTTTGGATCGATACGCATGTCTCCGGGCCTCTACACAGACACAAGAAGACTCTGAATGAAGTCTTGGACAAGTGCGTAGCATGTAGTTGCATCCTGTCCTCCTTGACGCGTCTTGTTAGACATGACTCTCCAATTTCGTTCTATGACGATGTACCACAGATCTTACATCGACTTCGCACTGCTGGTGTCACCATCGCTGCTGCCTCCCGTACATCCGCTCCGAAGCTGTCAGTCGTCTCCTATATCGCGTGTTATTGTCTCACTCGACTTCGACTCCATATATTTGTAGAGCGCGTCAAGCCCTATCTCTTTTACTGGTACCTCCAAAGGTGGAAGACACGGAAGAGAAGATAATGAGAGCAGAAGAATTCTTTGATCAGACAGAGATATATCCTGGTGCGTATCTTATTGCCCTATCGTTGAGCAGGCTCTGATTGGTTTGCAATTAGGATCCAAGCTGACACACTTCAAGCGATTGCACGAGAGCACAGGTATACCGTACTCCGAGATGGTACGTATGTTCTTTTTCCATGCGGGCTTCTAGCCTGAACGACGGCTTCTGCAGTTGTTCTTCGACGATGAGCATCGTAACAAAGAAGTGCAGGCATTAGGTGACGCCCCCTCCTCCTCCATACCGATGAATACTAAACCCACGAGTAGGAGTGACATTCTGCCTAGTACCGAATGGCGTGAATCACAATGTATTTGAGAACGGACTTGCTTTGTGGCGCAAGCGAAATCCGAGAAAGGTTGCCAACGAGGAAGAAGATGCTGACGCATGAGGTGTTATAGAGCCGCTTGTTGACCCATTCATTGTAGACATATAGAGATACAGATATTTGTCACACTCTGTGAAATCCGTCGCAGTCTACTACGGATTACATTCAGGACGGAATCCTCTTTACCATCCGAATAGCCCCCTGGAGCGGTGATGCCTATGGTGGCGATGATGATGATGGCGGTGTCGTCGTGATGATGGAATGACAACGACGGGCGCAGACCCGCCATAGTACGAGGAACTGGAGGGATAGTAGGACGAAGAGCCGTAGCCGTACGAGCTTGGGTAGATTGGGGCTGGAGGTGGGTAGTACGACGGCGTGCCATAGCCGGAGTAGCTCCTGCTGCTGTAACTGGGATACATATAGCTGGATCCGACTGAGCTGATGTAGGATGGCATCATGATGATCGTGACTGCTGAGTACTGGCAGTGGTGGTCGTGAAGTGTTCGTCAAGAATCGTAAGATGAATAGACCGGCTATTGACGAGTTCAGGAGACAGGGGATGAGGTTATATACAAGTCCGCTCATCTTGTTTCCAGGCCGACCGTTGACGAAGAGGAGTGCAGTGCAGTGCTGAGCGCAACGGATATGCAGCAGGCTGTGACGACGCAGGTCCATGCTCACCAAGCCAACCCTGCAGTCGTTGCTTCGAACTTAGAATTGCGTTCGAGTTTGATGCTGTGTATGCAGGCCAGAAACCACGTCTTGACCAGAAACCATCGTTCAGTATTCAGTCAGAGCAATGTAAACAAGCACAACGTCAAAAGTCGATACTAAGAAGCAACAAAAAAGCAGTGTTCTCGAACAAGCATTCCAACAACATCCTAGAGCAAAGTTGATCAATTGATTTCGTGTAAAGAGCCGCATATATGCGTACCAGATAGCATGGTTCATTCCGCATGATTTGAGCGTAACGAAGGCATAGACTGTGGTTTGCGTCATCTAGGCTGAACGGCAGTATTTTTCGAACGGTATTGCGGAGAGCTGCCAAAGAATCGGAAGTTCCGAAGGAATCGTGTACTGCCGGGCTAAGGGATCGTTTGCAGACGAAGACTGGAAGTAGAAAGGGTAGAGCTCTTGTAGTTTTCGGGCACTCGAGGCAAGGTCATAAGCTGCGCCTAGATATATGCGTCAGGACTAAACAGCAAGAGATGCTACGGTAGCGTCGGACCAGAATAGAGGCATGTAGCAGCACAGAGATCGCAGGTAAAGTCGTCGTCGTCGTCTCTGCCTTGAGAGCAACAAGGCTCAGAAGAATCTTGAGGAAGTTGGTAGTCTGGAAGATACAAGGGCGGATCTGGCGGAAAGTCTTCCGAGTCGCTGGAATAGTCTGAAGGAGAGGCGTCCGGATCGGAAGATGGCGGGCAGCTTGGGTAGGGCGAAGTCGGTGCTCGAGTTGGCGAAGAAGGTGCTAGAATTGGTGACGAAGGTGCTGGGGTCGGCGGATAGGATATCAGGGAAAGGTCGAGCGGAGCAGCGTCAGAATCTTCATCCTCGGAGTCGGGATTTGGCGGCGGGTAGCCGACGGGCAGCGTGTAGTTTCCTGTTGGCAAGCCTGATTCTCCTTGCTTTTTCTTCAACTTGCTTCGCTTCCTCCACCAGAACACCCGATTGACACGGTCATAGTCGAGGCGCCGGGCAGCGCACCACGCTTGTCGAGACTCTATGGTTGGTATTCGTTTGTCGTGCTGCCAGATGAAAGAAAGTTCGCTGAGGTAGATGGACGGAATTGTCGTTCTTGTCGTCGTCGCGCGAGGCTCTGCCATGGGCGAAGGCAAGAGTGATCGAACTCGTGATGGCAAAAACGCGAGCGCGGACGCATCACGTGCCTGACTTAAATATTCGTCCAGTTAATTGGTGATCGACTGTCATCACCTCAACGCCTGACCGAAGTGAGGCTACATTTCGTCCCTAAAGACACTTAGTAACTCACGCAGCCACCATCGAGTACTTGCTCAAACGTGCCACTCTCAAGATAGACTCAATACCTGTGACTCCCAGGGCCTTACCCCCTCTCTCAGCATTGCTCTTACAAGTCCACCCATCAATCCTGAACATATTCCCAACGCCACATCTTGGCTATACCTCGACCGCCACCCGGAGGTCTCTCCGATCACTGGAAACAGCGAACGCTTCTACATTGTCCGCCTCGGTCGCTTCATTGCTTATCTACCCTCATCAAAGGCAATTCGTGCCACTGACAGAGTCCTTCTTATTGTTTCGGGCTTCGATTCATGGTCGGATGTCTATCTCATCGACAAAACCATCAGAAGCAGCTGAACGAGCCCCCACAGACACGAAACATGGAGACCGAGATGCTTTCAATCAGCCTCACACGATCTGGCCACGATATGACGCTGTTCAGTCCATTGCGCCACACACGCAGAGGCAGCTGAAAATCCGCTTTCATTCCGTTTCAATCGGCGCTTGTACTGAATTTCGACTCACTCAGACTCTGACTTATGTCCAGATGGTAGGGAATCAAGGCTGTTCTTTCCCGTTACGGCTCTCGGTCAAGCAGCACAGTGAGCTCAATCCTATACATTGGCTTATGCAGTGTTGTCATCAGGAATTACAGCAGTGGTATTGACGGCAATGAGGGGGCTCTGCTTATTCGAATCTTACGCAAACGTTTCATCAGACTCGACCTCTGACGCGCTTGCAGGCGCAACCTCCGTCTGCTGTTCTCAGGCTCAGTTTTGCTTACATCCCAGGTTTTTATTTTGGACTCTCAGCGACTTCAACCGGCTTACGACTTGTGATTTGTCTTTGATCTGATTCGCGGCATTCAAATCCCTACCACTGGGACTTAATTGGTAAATATGGCTTCCAGCTCAGGTCAATGAGCAGCTACATGGAGAATCTTATCGCTCCCAGTCTTCTCGATTAGAACTGTGCTTCGTGACCAAGAATCTTGTTGTATGATTGTGTTCCTTCCACCTATGAACAACTATCTGGTCACGGTCCCAAACTCCCCATGGCCGTCGTCGCCATTTGACCGTGATACCGGATACGTAATTGTTCGAGCGACATCTCATAGAAGCTTGGAAATGCGGCCGATCAGTTCATGCAACCTCTCTAACTGGCTCTGGCAATACTACGTGTGGCGCTTATGTCCTTGTCACGAGCTCGCGACTGATGCTCTGGCCCTGGGCGCCCAAGCACGCTGGGCGGATCTACCGACGGCTAGCGTGTATCCACACATCCCCGGGTTCCCCTACATGCCTCGCCCAGCATCAAGATATCAGCAGGGGCCTTCCTAACGCAAAAATGCAGAGCTTACCTAACCCTCCGCGAACAGCTCACAAGCACGATTCCGAACCCAACTCTGGCCGCCCGTTTGACAGAATTTGTTTTCCAGCGTGATCTCGCTTGTTTTCCGAATCGCACGATCCCTGCACGATCCCCTGGTACACACACTTGGGTGTGCTAACGTCCGTCGTCGTCGGTGCTTGCCCCTGCACAGAAGGACTCGATGGAATGCTCTATCCGTTTGGCATATGTGCTTTTGGTGCATAAAAGGAAACGGTTGTTCAGACGTGTCAGTATCCATCTTGTTTCCTCCTTTTTTACGCGTCGTTCACCTTCATTGGCAGAGCTGGCGGCCCCTCGCTCACGGCTGCGTCTTCTACGAGAGATTTCGCCGTGTCCTCGATTTGTTGATCATCGATGCGGACTCTTCATCGTCAAGTCGCATGTCGGTAGTGAGGGCTGGTCTGGATATGCCTTGGAGGTGGTTTCGGCTTCGTAGCCCACTTACGATCGATCGATCTCTCCCTCTTTCTCTACATGCCGACCTCGTGTGTATCTACTCATCGTGTTTGCCATCAGTTCATTCGAGCAGTTATCGCACACGATCTACTATCTTAGACCATACGACTTGCGAGGAAATCTGGGCAGTCAAAGTGATGTACATGTATGATAACCCACTGCCTTTCCAAGATAATGACAGAAGCAGATGGTCTCAGCTCCCATGGGAGTCTTGGGGTATGTCTCCAAGTCTTCATGGTGGCAGAAAGACACTCGGACTCCAACATGACCGAGGGTCTCATTATTGTTCTCGCCTCATGGTTGACAAAGAAGTTGCTCGCTCGAGCTCATTTCATCCGTATGCTTCTTGCCGTATCATTCAATCCGGTTGTGTGTGTCCAATTCTTATTCGCATCACAGCTACATTTCGGTGATAGGAACCCTCCGATGAGATAGACACAGCTCAGCGGACGGGACACCACCGGTTGGCGTTGATTTGGTATGGACTGGACTCACTCAACGGATAGTACCCCACACGGCCAGGGATAGAGGGGGCCGGTCATCCTCGGCTAGACAGCTGTTACCCACCATCTTGACATGACTGTTATTCATGTTTCTCTAGCCTTTAACCTGGGATTATGATCATGATTATGTGTTGCTTTCCCTCACGGATAACGGCGCCTGAGTGGTGCGCCACGTTACGATGATCTGTCTTGGGTCACAAGGTGAGCGGAAATTCTGGTAGTTTTCCGCCAGCTAGAGTAGACAGATATGCATCAGGCCCACTGATATTACAGCACATCCCAGTTGAGAGTTGTCGTGAACGTCCCTAGACATAGATTCGCAGTCTTGCCACAGTACTGATACTAGCTCCTAGTAGTAGACTCCGCCAAGTAAAACACAGCGTGAGTCAGATTACAGTAGACAGTTCCATAATGATCGAGTAGCGCGGCAACCAGGAAGCCAAACACGGCGAAGAGGCATTGAAGACCCAAGAGCTCCAGAACCGCGTTGTGGTGTCTTCTAGCCTCGGAAGATGGACGAAGGTTACCATTGCATAGCGTCGGAGATTAACACGGATTGCATACAGCAGAACCAAGCCATCGAGAAGCAGGAGAACGATGTACCAACAACAGAACGATGATTGTCTTTGTCAACGAATGATTTATCGAGATTCGATTGGTTCATTTGACCGGAGTTTGCCGACCCATCGTCGGCATCGATATATGTCGCGTTCTCGGCTTGACCACATACGTCAACAAGCTGAACGCGCGACCGCATTCCCAATGCTCAAGTGGGCGTCCACCGTCCGGTTTACTCGACAAATATGCCCGCGGAGAGCAATGCACTTTGTCCAGTCCTCGAATAGCCTGGGCATCAACAACAACATCGACCTCCCGCCGGACATGAACAAGCCGCCGCCAGAAGAACTCTCCGACAACGAGTGGGACATACGAACTGGTGCGCACCGCCTGCCGCGTACGTTGCAATCGATGGTGATGCTATCTTCCCAGGACAGGCCGTGCCGTGGACATCATCTCCAAGACACTGCCAGAGTTCTTCCACACAGGATTGGTGACGTCCATCGAGAAGGCGACGGGGGACCCGTGTACTTCTTCGCCTATCCCGATACCTGTAGTCAACGCGAACCCGCTGGGGCGTCACCCCGAACTGGAGCCTATCTACAGCCCCAAGATTCGACTGAGCTACACGCCGCCTGTGCCGCTCCCGGCTCCATTTCCGAAGACTCTTCAAATCGAAGGTTAGCTGCTCTTCTATACGAAACTATGTTCAGGCTTGCTGTTCTGAGCATCGCTGTTATGCTTACGCCTTTGGGCGGGATATGCATATATTGGCATCCCGACGCAGGTCGAACTAGATGAATGCATCATTGTTCTGCTGAATAAATACTCGAGCTAACTTGCGTTCTCTTACAGGATTTCCCATGTACATTGCCTCCTCAGCTTTTGCTCGCCACACACTGAGCGCTCTGTATTCTGATCTTGGACTCGTGCTCCAGAAGGTCGCCATCGAAGATCCACGGACGACGGCGGCGGCTACCGATGACAGTCCACGGGAAGGCAACCGCCGCCGCGAGAAGAGCTTGACTGTCGCGTTTAGCGTCCATGGGAACGCACGTGTGAGTGGTGCGGAAGGCCAATGGAGTGTGTACGTCTGTTTCTTCTATGAGGCGGTCTGCATCTGAAGTCTTATAGGCATTCCACGTACACGTTCTCCCCGTTATCGGGGTTGATTCATGTACATACCATAAATTCGATACTACCGGCGCCCCATCAAGCGGTTTACGATGGCCTCAGAGCGAGTTTCGGCAATGTTTTTGGCTCTCCGAAGCAACCAGGCGATGCTGGGGCAGCGTGCCGTGAGGAGAGGCGTGGGTGATAGTTTCTCGTTCGCTTGACTCACGGAATTCCGAGACGTCTTCATTTATCTAATTCGATTACTACCCAAAAGTTATTGTAGCATACATTGTCTAGTAGGCCCACCTCAAACTAGTGCCATCAGTAGAAACAAAGCCGTCACTGGCGTTGTTAGCATGCCGCCCTGTGAATGGGTAGCTTCACACTTGCTCTGCCTGTAAGCAACAGGTCTACTTAATTCGCACATTTATACACGAATTGAAGTTGTACGATTGACTGGAGTAATCGTCAATTACATACCGCCTTCGCCGCCTTATGATGACTCTTGAGCTTGAGCTGCAGGCAGAACACCTCTTATTCACGAGTGGCGTCGACCAAATGGGGTGGACGAACTTGGCTCTGTTGTCAGGAGGCGCGTGTAGGCTACAGCAGTCCATGGAAGGGAATTGCCGAGTCCATGGCGGCGATAGGTGGCCTTGAAAAACTGCCTTTTCACCTCTTCCTTTTTCCTGCCACCACCCTCTCGCTCGCTGACGACCCCCCTCGTTTTCCCCACACATTCTTTGACCGCCATGTTCCACGCCGCCACTGTCGTTCTCGTCGCGCTCCCTTTCGTCGCCCAGTGTAAGCTGAAAGTACACAAGTTTGCGAAGGATACTGATTGACATCTTATAGCCGTCCTCGCTGGCGACTGTGTGCGCTCTTACAAGATCGTTGAAGGAGACATCTGCGACAGCATTTCTGCTGCCAATAACGTCTCTACGTCAGTCTTGGCCGTATATTATTGCTGTCATAATTGACTTCTTTCCTCCAGATATCAACTTGCCACCATCAACGAAGGCTACATCGATGCGGCGTGCTCTAACCTCGAGCCCGATGCTACCATCTGCCTCGGATACGATGGCGAGGACTGCGACCAGACCTACGTCGTCGCTGCCGACGACACCTGCGACGGCATAGCCGCTTTGACGGGCATCGACGAAGCGACCCTCTACAACAACAATCCCAACATCGATTCCCGCTGCAGCAACATTTACATAGGCGAGGTCAGTTTTCTTTCCTTTTCTCCATCAAACTTCGTTTACATATTTACTTACGTCCCGCTTCCCAGGTCTTGGCTGTGTGTCCCACTGTCATCATCCCTCCTGCTGGAACCTCCTTGGCTGCTACCGCCATTCCCAGCACGGCGACTGCCGCCGTCTCGGCGACGGAAGTGGAGACGACCTCAGGCTTTTCCGCTCCTGCTGTTACAGCTACTAGTCGGACTCGGAAGTCCTCCTCCTCCTCTGCTACTCCAGCTACGACTCGGACTCGGAAGTCCTCCTCTACTGCTGCAGCTATCACTCAACAGTCCTCCACATCTGCTGCAGCTACGACTCATAAGTCCCACTCCTCTGCTGCTGCAGCTACGACCCCCTTCTCCTCTGCTGCCGCTGTTGCAGCCACGACTTCCTCTTCCGCGGCTGCCTCCTCCTCATCCGCTGCTTACGACGATAGCGGTGATGAGGACGACGACTCCCTCCCATATTGCGACGAATTGTGACCGGGCAGTGTCTTCCAAGGCGTTTAGGCCCTGGTTGGCTTGCGCCTTTCTTGTCATCCATCGTATCAGCTTCATTTCTCACAACCTGAAACCACTCCACGCTGTCGCGTGTTGATTCCGCCGCCGCTACTTACTTTGTGGATCATTTAGTTAGTTCGGCAATAAATCTTGGCCGTTGACGTGCTTTTTGGACATCACACCGATTCGGATCAGCTATTGAGCGCTGAGCTGTCGTGGTCAGTGTCGGTGTCAACCTTGACGAACAGGTTGTCTCAGCTTGATCGTGGGCCTCGCTATAGCAACTGACCGTGAGCTTGCCAAGCCAGGCTGAAGCACATGTGTGCACCTATAGAATGACTGGAAGGAGCTCTGGAAGGATGTCCGAATGTACTGTGATGGTCTTCACCTCGCGAACTCCTGCAAACCCTTTGAACTTCATTGAGGCTTCGAGGCTTCGCGCGTGAACTCGCACACTAGTACTTCAATAACAGAAACCCCTTCCGTGTCATCTGTCTAGTACTTGCCACTCCTCCGCCTCCGAGTCTGCACTGCTCTGAAGGTTGATTTCTCGCATTTCGGTAGCAGTGTACTTAGTACGGACGCAATCTCCGCATCAAGCTGACCGCCCTGAATCCTCACCGGATGAGATGAGATGATTATCGAGAGATAGATTGCCAGATGCCGGGATACCCTTTCAGTCGCTATTAAAATTTCAATGGACATCATTCCATCGTTGCTGTGGACTGATACCCTCTGATCGTTGCAAAGTGACATTGCCGATGTGGGCAAGTGGTTGGAGGTGGTTGCTTGCCTGCAGAGTTATCTAATCTAATCGCTGTATTTGACCATGTTGCAAACACACGACCTTGATGTAATGAGTCGCACGAGGGATAGCACGCTACTTTTGCTCTTGATTCTTGCTTTCATCTGCTTTTTGTATTTTTACGTTCTATATCTAATGTTTCGCACCACGTCCGACTCCACCACCACGACCATCAACTCGCCAACTCCACTCAGTCCTTTCTCTAACGAATCCGTACCCTCGGAGCCTACTTCAGACGGTCGGTGGCGGTCGCTGCCTCATGTTGTACTCATATCTCATTTTATGCGCAGAACAGCCTAATCTTGGCGCTTTTACGACAGTATTCAGGGAATGGAACTATCTGCAGCCCCCTAGGAGGCCGGTCGCTGTCCGTCAGCAGCAACAATCATCCACTTCCCCTACTTCACATTCCTCCTTTATCACTCCTTCGGAACACTCTCTTTCAGAACTCGAATCTGACGCTGAACTTCGACCGGATGGATCTACTGTCTGGGCTCAGAAACCGATCGCTTCATACCTCAAGCTTGGGGACACCGAAACGGAGACCGACCAAGACGATGGCTATCAACGGCAGGGCGCTCCAGAGGGCTCCGAAGAATCTGACGACGAAGAGGAGTACGACTCATGCGACACCGAGGCCGACCATCAATCGCGGACAGTCTACATTGCAGATGGCTCGGACGAAATAGAAGTGCAATCCTCCCGCGGAACAGAGGCCGTCGATCTTGATGTCATTCACGACGACCGACCCGGTTATATTGTTCCTACCCTTGGCTTCCAAGAGGCTCTCAGCTTTCTAGCCAACGAGAGGGAGCGGCTCAATGCTCAACGCTCCCCCGGGACCTATAATGGGCGATTGATGTCCTTAGCTGCGGCCTCAGGTGTGTGGCTGCATGTCGCCTTGCTACTGACTAATTCTCTACCGCAGTAGAGCCAAGGCGAAAACGACGGCGACGGAGAATGAAGGGTGTTCGCTCCAAGTCTACCGGCCCAGCAGGACAAGACGATGACGAGACTTCATCGTTCAACGAAGATCGGTCGCACAGCAGTCAAAGCGCGAATAACTACACTCTCAGCAGTGGCGCTGAGATATTCATCAAGTCCACTCCGGGAACGCCACCACCTCGTCGTCGTCCACTTCGGAGTAGCAAATCTACTCCTCAACTCAGACCACAAGGGGAAGATGCGCCGCCGCAGAGTCGGCTCTTCTTGACCTCCGAAGACGGTCTACGCGCGAAGCAAATGAAGGGGCTTGCGAAGAAGCTGCTCCAGCTATTCCCAGAAGACAGGAAATCCTTGAAGCGAATCAAGTTTGGGACACTCGATGTTGCTGAACCACCCACGGCGCCCAACTACGTCCGAGATACAGGACACGAAGTCCTTTTGGGAGATTTTGTTGATACACGCGGGCCACCTCCGCAAAAGACCAATGAAAGAATAATCCATGTATTTGTAGATCAGTACGTCGGACTAGCGCTATCTTTACATCCCTCCTCTGACCACCATCACCAGCTCCAATATCCTTATAGGACTATTAAATTACCTCAAGCGCTATCCACATAAACATCCGCAATACTCTTCATCTCAGAAGCTCCGTCATCTTTCCCACTCCGCTCTGACGTTGATACTCGAACGGGGCCGTCCTGTCACCCGACGCATAGTCGTTGCATCCTCCCCTCTGTATCAGCCTATGGCTAGTGCTGAACAGCTGGGTTACGAGGTCCGAATATTCGCGCGGGTGCCGGACATGGGTGATGGAATGGATAGAACTCCTCGTCCTGGGATGGGGTATGGGCATGCGAGAAGCCACAGTGGCAGCTCGACCATGAACGGAGTCAATGATGGTTCGGGAGCCGGTATGCAGCGGAGACGATCTGGGAGCATCAACAATAACAGTAACAACAACAACGCACCACCGAGTGGGTACGGACGTAGAAAGGGCCATTCGAGGAAAGTTTCGGGGAGTACGTCGGCGGAGAGCGAACAGGCTGTGGGGATTGCAGCACCAAGTGCCGTGTCGTTCCCTCAAGCTTTCCTGAAGAGCTTGGGGTCGGGCAGTGTCACTGCCTCGGCTGTGTCGGCTTCACCGCCCGGTGCGTCGATACCTTCGCAGGGCAGCACGCCGCCGGCGAGGATTCGGTATCGGGAACAGGGCGTGGACGAGCTTTTGCAGCTCAAACTGCACCAGGCGATTGCCTCTGTAGACGAGCCACTGCCGCCTGGGAGCACGATCGTGTTGGCCACTGGGGATGGGAACGTTGGCCAGTTCAACGAGGATGGTTTTTTGGGCAGTGTGAGAACGGCGCTGAAGCGGGGATGGAATGTTGAGCTGTATGCCTGGGAGGGCGGTTTGAGCAAGTCGTGGAAGCGGGAATTTGGGGAAGGGAGCGAGTGGGCGGCCAGTGAGAAGACGCAGAGATTCAAGATTATAGGTATTGAGCAGTTTGGAGCGGATCTGGTGGAGATATATTAAACTCTATGTATAAATACTGAACCACGTACTTATGCAGAATATGAACGAATTTGGCTATAAGTCAGTGCCTGGAATGTAACCCTAAACCCACTCCTGCTCTCTCTTCTTCACAGGATCGCATTCTACATTCAACCATCATGGCTACCGATTTTTGGTCAAGCTCTCACTGGTGAGGCTTTCTTCCTTTGGGCTCGGAATTTATAATCTGGCGCAAGGAGGCTCCATAATCTTAGACGTCTCAGTCATATCTCGTCGTACAAATACATTTAGTAAGAGACAAATACAACACCGGTCTACAGATACAGACAACTAGCTCAAGTGCTTCCATAATTCTTCACCTTCACACCACCGAGATCCATACCTGGCTTCAGCGGAATGCACTCATCCATCGGCCAGTCATCCTCATCCTCATCGAAGGTGTTCACCATGACATCCTCCTCTCCAAAAACTCTTGAATCCTCATGCGCCCACCGCACCAGCAGACCTTCATTGACACGAAATCTATGATGATGTTTACGCTTCCCGCCAAGAACCCGTATCAGCGGCATGTTTCTCAGCCGTACTGGTAGGTGAGTGAATCGCTCGTACAGCGGGGAGACATATCTTTCGACTAGGCTAATCGGAGGGTAGCAGATCAAGTATCCTAGTGCAAGCATGAAGAGGCTGGGCAAGATCAGGTCAATGGCAATCCCATCGGGGCTGTGGTGGAAGGAACTTACAATGCAACCAGAAAGATTGTTGCAGTGACCCGTCGAGAAGAAAGTGAAGGTGGCAGAAGTTCGCTGTCGCTTTCATTGTCGCCATTAGGCGAACCCGTCTCTGTAGCTCTGAACACTTGAGCCACGAACTCGCTGCTGGAAGAGGCGTGCTTTCTCGCACTATGGATGTTACATCCGTACTTCGTCGCCCAAGTGAAAGAGTGTACATCGTCCAGTGCATTGACGAATTCAGGGAAACTTAGTATTTGAGTCTAGTTATCCTCATCAGTCGACGGCAACCACGTATACGGCCAAACACACCTCGTCTACATCTGGATCGCAGATGAACTCAATTCTAGTGTATTGCTGGCGGCCCTCGTGAGATCCGCCCAAAAGTCTAAAGTTGACGTGACCTGGCAATTGTCAAATGAGGACACAACGATCATACAAGGGATACGGCAATCTACCGTGATCGTCTAGATAGACACGATTCATTTGGCCACGTTTGTAGGCGTTTAAAAGAGTAGTATCTTCTCCTGCAACGACGATAGGTTCGACCTCGTCTGATGCCATTGAGATATCACTAGCAGGAACTGCGGTGGTCTAGTACACACCGGCGTCGTGCAGACATACCCAAGCTCCCGGTTCGCACTATGATCTTGATAAGCACAGATACTCGCTATTCTTGACTCAACCCACCCGTGAGATACTCCAGTCCTCTCCACTCGATCGGAAATCCTCTCGGAAATCCATTTGGTAGAATCTCTGGTCGAGACCGTCTTCCCGCTTCTCATGCTCGAGGGCTAGCCTAATCGTTATCGCCTCTCGTTCGAATATAGGGCAAAAGTTGTAGGACGATTCATTCACGGTCGGGGAGCAGTCCAGTGTACGCCATGGATGGGAGAGATAAGTCGCATCAGCCAAAGGAATGACATTCAGCGCCAAGATCATGGCGGAAGGCCACAGTCGAAGTGCGAGCATGTCTGCTGCGTGCAGTATAAAATGATGGTGGACGTAGAACGAGAGTTGGGGTCGGCCTATAGCTAAGTCCTGACGGCCAGATCTGTTTATATCGCATGTCCCTGTGACGCATGAGCATGCGCACGAGGGCTCGAGGATTGGTTATTTTTATGAAATGTTGCCTTACGGGCTTGAGGAGTCCTGTCAGATACTTGACCACTGAACACTGACGGAAGAGGAGGGCTGATTCGGGTAGCTTGGCAATCGGAGTGGAGCAACGAGTGTCAATGTATTGCAGGGCGGCTTTGGAAGTCAAGCACCCCAGCTGAATTTGACGACGAAGGATTTGAGCTTGAGCAGGCTCTCGAGTTTAGTCTGTAGAACTGTCGATAAGCCAAGAGTCCTGTACGTAGGCGTACCAGAAGGTTATAATTACACGCTGCACAGTACCGCCGTATGATCAACATCTCTAATGTGGTAAGTTATCTCTTCTGGATGACGTTGGATTATCGCTGGTACAGTAGCAATGCAGAGCAGACCGTTCACGAACGGCGAAGGCGAGAAAACGTGTCATTTGACGGGCGCCGGGAAGTCAGAAGAAAACAGTAACTAAGTGGCGGGGATAGGGCCGCGTCTCGGCCATAAGGAGCAGGTTTTCGCACGCGTATCGCCGCGGCACTGTTAAGACGGTACAATCGAACTTTACATTATGCTTCATTGCCCTACCAGTAGTAACTCGCCCTTCCACCGTGCAAACGGAGTAACAATATCAGGTACTTTGGATGTGGCCTTCAAGGTACCTCAAAGAGTGTGCATCGTCGGTAGTGCGTCGAAACTGCTGAGCTGATCTCACGTCGTAACGCCGACTGGATTATAAGATGACCGCAGACATAACAGAAGTGCCTGACCATTGATAATCGTTAGTGAAAGTTGGTGAATTGGCGTGAGCGTTGCCTACGTGTTACAGCCTGGGCTCGCGCACTACATTGTGGTCAGTTCTGAGCCAGCGCTGAAAGCTTGAGTTGCAGCTACGTACCGTCATATGATTGCACCCTTGCTCCTTTATGATGGGCGTCTGACAGCCTGTTGCGACATTTAAGAGGTGACATTGGTAATGAAAGATTAAGTACGACAAGTACTGACCTGGGCAATGCTTCCAACCATTTCGGCGCATCAGGTCTTCAAGCTCAGATGAGCCGTCGCACGAATGTTGGGGTCCGGGAACAAGTACACTCTGCTGGCAGAGCTTGCACCATATGTGATTGCATTGCGGCAGAGGGCAAGCGATGATTGTTGCTTCTTGGTATTCAAGCCGGTCGACAAAGGTCTGCCGTAGACATCTTGAGGGACAATGTGAAGATAATGATGCTGTTGAACACGTCTGTACTGTACCTGCGACAATGAACAAGTGTTGAAATCACAGAGAGCTGCATCTCTTCGAAGGTCGCGTAATCTTCATTGGAGATCCCAATAGAGTGAATCATGTCGTTGTTTATTTCTGATGAGCAGTAAGCGTGTTAATCTATACTGTGAATTTCTATGCTCACCGGACCGATGCATTCCACTAGTACAAATGGGACAAAATACTGGATAACGATGGTCGCGTACAGTCGTGAGGATATGTTGGCGAAGACAAGATCTACACATAGTATGACCACATTCAGGTACTGTGGCTGCAAAGTCGTCAGGGCATGTCTCTAGGCATATCGAGCAGTCGAAGACCGCCTGGGCATTGGCAGCCAAACGCCGCCGCTCGGACTTCAGCTGGTCGTTCTCCTGATCATAACGCGCCTGCAGGTCTCTTGCATATTGAAGATTCGGAGAATCAGCCTCTTCATCGTCTGCTTGAGCCTGAGGTACCTTCAGACGCGAAGAACGCAAAGCATTTCCATCGAGCGGCTCCGCAGGTGCCGTTGTGGAAAGCTTTCGATGCGACGTGGAAGCAATAGGGTGTTTATGCGCGGCTGCATATGTGGTTTGAGACGAGCGTGGGGCTGGGTGCCCAGTAAGAGGCCGCGAAGCGCGTGGGGGTGAAGCAGCCGACTCAGCGCGTTCGCGTAGTACTTCCTTCCGTAAGGTAGCCAAATCCAGCTCCACCATATCCTTGGCTCTGGCCAAAATATCGTTCTGCGACTGAACTTCGATGATTTTAGCACGCAGCCTGAGGATAGTGAGACTGGAGTCGATCAGGCCCTCCATCAATGCTTCAATATCGCGCACAGGTGCATCATCCTGCGCGACCAGGATATGAGCGGAGAAATTGGACAAAAGCTGGGCCTGCCATTGGAAGTTACGATCGGAGAGTAGAGCCTTGTCGACATGGAGAAGATCGGTGAGATAGTGTGAGGCTCTATCGATGCGCGACGTTATCATCAGGCCTGCACCATTCGGATGTCTTGTACGTGGGTGGGAATCAAAGACGAGGAAGATGGGTTGTTTGGCGACAGAGATGCACGCGCAGGCTAAGATCTCTGGCGGACGGGTGACAACAGCGACTGAAGCGCCGCTATTTTCGATGGCATACCTGGGAAGTTCTCTATCAATTCCCGCGTCAGTAAGTCGGCATGATGTCCTATGTCACGCAAGACCGACCGGAACAAATCTCTGAATGCATCGAGACTAGGAGAGCCATAATTGCACCTCTCGAGCCTCATAGAGGATGCGAATATAGGAGCAGTCAATATGGTGTCGACCTCGAGATGTAGAGCGTCCTGCCATTGCTCGGCGATGTTGATCGCGCTCTAGATCAGAAAGGGAAATACCGACGTTAGGCGTGTGATCGCGGCGCGTCATCCAAGGGTTGGACACTGACCTCCACGTTCTTCCGGTTCAGAACAGCTGCCAGCTGCTCTCTGCCGTCTGCCCTCATCGACAGCAGCAATCGCGCGAAATTGATGGCCACCAGTCCGCACGCGGAGATGCCGCCGAGCGCGTACTGGCTGGCTCCGTCGTAGGAAATATACTCGTCTTTTCCCTCGAGGACTCGTTGGATCGCAGCTGCAGCATCGTCGTTGGACATCGATGAATGGCTGATGCGGCAAATGAGAGCTCTAAGACGGCGCTTAAAGTCAGTCTCGTGAGGGCCTCGTGGACGTGAAAGAAAGTAGAAGGAAGCATGTTTCCCTTTTCTGACTTGCCGTCCGAGTTCTTTGTCCAGCCGCTGCCATTCTTCCTTGTCACATTCACACCACCATGTCCAACGGCGACAGCATCGTCTCGGAAGTCGGTCCCCACAGTTGTAAGTGTATTTGGGACTTTCCTCCTCCATGACTTGACGGCGCGGTGTCACTCAGTTCAAACTCGTACAATTGTCATCGAAGACGGTAACTCGCATCATCGGCTATGTCTTTGAGACTCGTACTTACTCATTCTAGACAGCGACGATGAATCGGTCGAGTTTGTGGATGCACCCACCCCCGTCGACGAGTCTGCTTGTGTGCCCGGCATGTACAGGCTTCTTGATCTCATCACAGAGCAGAGCAGCAGTGGCACAGGTGATCTTTCTCTCTTTCTCCCTCTGTGGATCTCGTTTGCCCATATTTCTGCTAGTCGACAAGATCATCATCGACCAAGGCCATCTCCAAGCATTCATCAACGATGTGTGTCCTGGCGCCTACAAGTCTCTCACCAAGGTCAATTTCAAGAAACTTGACAACTGGACAATTAAGCCAGTTGGCGTATACGGCGGCAAAGACAAAATTGCGGATTTTCTAGTCTCATCGGGCGCTGAACGACCTGACAAGTAAGCGCCGGCTTGCTTGACATCAACTCAATCTAATAAACTGCCTTCTATAGCGATCTGCGTGCCGGCTTATACCTGGTGATAACCCCGGCTTTGTACTATGTGGTCTTTTGGCCAGAAGAGACTACTTGGGACGACAACGCCCTCTCTTCAGTTGTGAGGAATCGCGTAACCTTCATGAGGTAAAGCGGTTTGATGCCTGTCTTGTCTTCGCACCGCAAACCTCATCGATTGATAGGTATCTCACCAAGATTACCGATCAAGTGCTCGGTCTCATCAGCGATGCCCAAGCCGAGGCAATGGTATGGAATCAGGAGAGTTTGGCGGAGTTCTCAGAAATGGATGCCGACGAAGACAACTTTGATCGACTGTTCTCCTTCGAAGTCTCGAAAACACAGGACCAAGAGGAAAACGTCGTCAGCAATGCCGGCTTTCAGGTGATTGTTTACTTTGAGCAATCGTCTGACCATCTTTGACGCTTGTATCTGTCTGTAGCTGGCCCACGACGCTCTCAGGAAGCCACCTGCGCCGCCCGTTGATGGTCTGGATTACAGTCCTTACCTGTTACATGGCGAAGGCCACCAGGCATTCTTGACCATTGACTACCGTCCCGAAAGCGTGAATGCAAAACCACGTAAAGATGAGCTGACTCCTGTCGCATTACGGAACATCTTGTGCGTGTCAGACTGTTCTACTCACATCTCGACTCTCATTGGGTATATTAGAATGAAGCCTGACGTCTCACTCACGTCAGACGCTTCAGACGAGACCATCGATCTTGCCATTACCCACGGATTTGGAGAGCGACACAGGGAAGCTATCAAAGCGTGGCGCGACCGTCACCAGGTAATAAAAAACGAGATAGAGCAACTGCAGAGGCAGAAGCTTCAGACTGTGTCGAATGAAGCAAGCTCATCGGCACCACGTATCGAGAATTTGCTCCAATGTGCAGTGGCCAAAGTGATCAGTGACAAATACACGTATGACTACCTCATTCAACATCCATCATCTCGTTTCCCACCTGATCTACAGGATGTTGAGTCGCGAGTCCTTGTGCCCATTGCTATCTCAGTTCGATGATGCGCTGTCCGATGGTGAGGACCTACCTTCTGCAAATTGCGGCTGCATTGACCTCGCAAATGCAGACGGCTTTCCTGCCGCTCTCCGACATCTCCCTGACACACGGGCATCCTGGAATACCTTTTTGAAAGACTCCTCGCAGTTCGCTGTCAAAGACGAAGAGTTTGAGAGACTCAAAGGGCAAGTCCTCAAAGTCAGGGACTTTCTTTCAGAGGACATATCCCAAATCTCTTCCGATGAGCAGCGTCTCATCATACAGTCATTTCTCAATTCGGCTCGGTCGGACGATTCGGACGAAATCTTGAGGACTATCAAACGTAGCTCTCGGACATTGGGGAAACGATTGCGGTCGGTCTTGTCGCACTGGTCCATTTTCTCCTCAGGAACTTCATCCGGGCGTTCGGATGACTCTCCAGTTCCTGTTCACGTACCTTTCGATTCCTTCATGACATCCCTTGATGGTCTACAGGATGCTCAGCCACTTCTGCAGGACTGCATAAGCACAATCAAAGAGTTGGTCATTCGGCATTACCGTAAAGTGATAAGGAAACAAACTGGCTTGCTCACACAGCAGGCCACCCGAGAGTCTCAGCATCATGCCAGAGATCAGGTCAGATTGGACTGCAACAGAGAAAGGGACACCCGCGCACGGGAATCGAGAACGGTACTTATATCGGAGATCGATCAGCAGGCTGACAAATTGTGAGGCTCTTCATTTGCCTCTCATTCTACAGCTCTCAGTTAGTCGTCAGCTTCTCGCAGCGTATCAGCTCGATATCACCTACGAGGAGTACGTTCTGTGTTCCTGCTCTAGCACGTGTACTGACATGAGCGTAGGCCAGTCGTTTGTGGTCAAGGGCACAGAGTCTGTCCGCAGTGATGCAGCTCTCGATTGCTTGATCCATCCACTTGTATTGTCGCAGGAGGACACACATAATGTTGCTGGCAATCCTGCCCATATCCCGTTGCCCACAACAAATGAACGCTTGATTCAAAGGTTCTCACTCCCGCTGAGCTGTCGCATTCGGTAAGAACATGAATTTTTTCATAACCTGTGTGAGGCTGAGGTTAGTACCTTTGCAGACACTTTCAAGCCATCAGCGATCGCACCTACCTACTCATTGTTTCCCAGAACGAGTACTTTCGAGTTTATCTGGAGGAGGCGGCCTTTCTCGAGGCGGCTATTCATCGAGAGCGCGACAAGAAGCATATCCATGGCCCTCGGGTTGGTTCCGAAGTTGTGTTTGCATACGATGAGAGGAGTCGTCGGCTTCTGATCTGCTCGACTGCGGAGGTTTGCTCATAATTCTTTTCGCGTTATATTCCAACCGCTTGACAGTCGTCTTCTAGCTCGTGCTTCGCACATTCGAGTTTGACGAATCACTGAAGACTCTCCGTGGTCGCGGCGTAGATGTCAATCTTCGAGAATGGTATCCCGATAGCACAAACATCCGCTTTGCATGCTTCGTATCAGGAGGAGATGAAATTGTGCTCATCGATAGTCGCTGTATGGTGCGAATCTACTCGCGCACAACGGAGCAGTTTCGGTTGGTCATGCGCATCGTCATTCCATGTCACAGCATACCAAACTGATTCTTCACAGGCCCGCTAGTATCACCTTAGAGCGAATGCCTGTAGCTGCGCATACCACTCCCGACGGCTCATGTCTATTTCTCTCATACTGTGACTCAGAGGCAACAACGATTCACGCCTACCACCTCCGGACATTAGGCTCAAGCACACCATTTGTACACCCGCTTCCCAATGGATTTGCTGGCCCGATGCTCTTGACATCCTTGGCGGGAAATCGCAATGCCGTTCACATTCTCAGTCTCGACCTCGATGCTCACTATGTCCGATCAAGGTCGTTCTCCATCACACGGAAGGACACCGAATTCCAATTCGCCGAACGCGGAACTCGCAAGGCGTCCGACAGGACAGCTAAACGCACTATTAACAACAGTCTGGTGGACTGTCATGCCGACGTGTGGACGCGATTCCCGGTCGTGGCGGCCGTTCAACATCACATTTCAGGCACTCGCGTTGGACGAAAGCTTGTCTTCGTGACCGATCGCGATCATGCTAAATACCGTCCGCACTTCTCCGGCTTGATACGATCGTTTGAGCGGGCCTCCAGGAAACCAACGAAGAATTTTCTCAACCTGATTGAAGTCACTGCCATCGCTCATGACCAAATTCCGGAGGACATGCCCACATCTGAATTCCCTCTCGGCGAGTGGGTCGTTCGTCTAGTCTGCTTAATACCGATCCACATTGCCATCACTCGCGAAAATGTCTTCTTTCCCTTGAAGGACGGGATAGTCTCTGCTGAATGGGAACGAAGCTTGCTTGGAGCTGAAGTGAATCGGATCGTCGACAGCGTCACCTTTGGCTGGTACGAGTCGATATTTCAGTCGTACATGTCTCAGAAGGTACGTGTCCTTGCTTCATACTTTATTCGCCACCTCAGATCTTTGGGTAGCCCGTCAAGGTTGTCTCTTCGATGGGTATGAACCCACCATGTAGCTCCGAGTCTCCGTACTGATAGTAAGACAGGCGAACAGTCGGTGGGCAAAAGTTACTGTCTGAACCACTTCGTCGACTCCTCCTTTGCGGGTAGCGCCATGCGCACCACCGGTGCGAACATTTGTTGTTGTACATCACGGTTTCGACTAACCCCGCAGCAGAGGGTGTTTGGCTGTCGTGCACTCCCACAGACGAGGCCCTCATTGTGGCATTGGATTTCGAAGGTATGCGCTACTCGTGCATATCACTTCGCTTACGTGCCTCTGACTCTTAGCAGGGGTTCACAGCATCGAGCGGACAGCACAAGAAGATGCGTTGCTTGTACTATTCAATACTGCTATCTCGAACATTGTACGTTGTTCACTCTCGCTTTGTGCAACGCCAGCTTACGATGAAGTGTTAGGTTCTCTTCCGAAACAATTTCGCTCTTTCGAGGGATATCACAGGGTTATTCCAATCATTCCAGTCGTCCTCAAACGTTTTGGATCCTGCCGCCAATCCAAATCTCTTCCAATCGACTCTCTATATCATCATCAAGGTAACTCGTCTAACTTCCGCCGGAGTGTTGAGTCTCATGTATGCATGTTCAGGATGTTATTGACCAAGATACAATGGATATTGTGACAGAGTGAGCCGATATTAAGCCTTGCCTGGTAAAGACGTACAGCTGAGCATCCGCTATGTAGATTCCAATCGAAATTCAGGGCAAGTATAATCTTGGGCAATGTTGTTCGGCCGCTGACCCCCCACACACAGAGACTTGTTCAGGACGAGCAAGATGACAACTTCATCTCGCGTCTCCATGCTGGGATGCTTAACATCATGCCGTGGCCCGTCATTGAATCACCAGGATTCTATACTTCCTTTGGCACGCTTCGAAAAGCCCTTCACGCCCAGGTGGTGACACATCCTGCTGCGGGGGAGTTCTTGCTGTTGGTCAAGACTCTCATGGCAAAGTTGAAGGTCAGTACTGTGCTCCTCCTGTGCTTGATCCTCTCTTATCATTCACCTCACCAGGCCAACGATTGGGGAGCGATTTCACGTGAGCATTACATCCAGTCTACCCATAATCATCTCAGATTTCGTACAGAGACAATTGTCGCGCATCGCGCACAGCTTCTCATGTCTCTTCTTCCCGCTGCTTTCATGTTTGGATCAATGCAAAGCGACCTGGAGAGTGAACCCCTCAAGGTGAAATCTCTTCTCCTCTTCAAGCATGGTTCTCGAATAATGGATGTCTTACAGAATTTCGACACGGATGAGTTGATCATGAGGAACATTGACCATTATCCTTCTCTGCAACTTTGGCTCACCCAGGTATCAAGTGACAAAGGCAGCTGTGAATCGTGTGATGCATCACTTCGAGAGCTGTGTAAATCTTGGCCCTTGTGGTCGTCGCGACACGAGGAAGATGAGGTTGAGTGGGTATCAGCGCTAGGATCGTATCTTGACAACTTGGTCAATGCTCGCATCGGTCTGGTCGAAACTTGGCTACGCTCCAATCTGGAGCGCTTCACAGCCACGCACGAGAGTATCTCAGATCTTCATCGTGAATTCGAGAGGCTCCGTGTTGATCTCAAAGCCAACGTCGAATTGTGCCGCGCCAAGTGTTCGTCGTGCAACCTTCTGTGCGTGCGTCACCGACGCCACGACATGACAGAGCCGCATGAATGCCAAACAAACCATCGCTGCCAACATGACTGTCACTATGACCATTCGGACGAAACCCAAGCATGTGGCTACCCGTATGTCCCTGCTGTCATCTTTGAGTAACTCAAGCTGACGAATATCTCCAGTGCGGGTCATACAGGTGTTCACATGTAAGTTCGCCGTTGACGTATAATGCTGCTAGCTCATCGACGAATCGCGTAGCTGTGCCGTCGATGCTCATCTGTGTGGACAGCGATGTCTCATGTACGGGAAGCCGGGATGTCTGAGCGAGTGTAGTCTGGTATGTCGAACAATGTGCTCACGAACCGTCACTCATCTCCCGTAGGTTCCTGGACATGACGGAAGCCACCTGTGCTCTTCTAATAAGCATCTCTGTGGGGAGGTGAGTTGCATTCGATTCACCACATCACGGGGAACGTGACCATCAAACCATGTCAGGCATGCAGCCTCCGAACCACCGCACCCCAGTCCTATTTGTGCCCGCATACATGTGTCTTCGCCAGGTATATTCCTTTGTAATCCGTCGATGATCTTATTAAAACCTGTCTTCCCCAGCGATGAAGTGCACGATGTACATGTTTGTGACAGTCGAGGATGTCCGCTGACCTGCCAGCTCTGCCAGCGGCTTTGCAGTCAAGACAATCATCTTCACGGTCTTGAGGCGGAATCAGTACACCTGTGCGGGCAAGTAAAGCGATATCTCGTATAATCCAAAATTCAATTAGCGGCTTTCTAGGCAAGAACATGCCTGTGTTGCCCAATGCTCATTGCCTGGTATCTGTCAAGTGGACACTGCGCCTCAGTCAATTCAAGCAATGTTCACTGGTCACCATGCTACATTTGAGTACACCAAGGTCAGTCGTCTTGTTGCTTATCACATATGGTGACTCATGATGAAATGCAGTACTCTCAAGGTGAGCTGACGGGCGCTACTTCTCTACCTCTGTCATCAGGATCTGAACTGTCTCAGTGGCCAAGCATCTTAAATGCGCTATTGTCATTCCGAGTGGGCAGTTGACGCATGAAGGACAACGCCACGTTCATACAGCTGACCCAAATCCGTTTCACTTCTGCGAAGCTAGGTGCGTCACCGTCCTGCTCTGCTTCAACAACCTGTCTCACCAGCTTCCACTTAGATGTCCGGATTGTGGATACTATTGTATGCAGCCTTTGGGTAAGTTTGTATACCATCGAGGACACCCTAGCGCGTCAGTCTGAACGGCTCGTTGAGGTCATTCACAACCACTGCACAATACCAGCCATGGCTCCATGTCCAGAACCCGTTGGACGATCGAGGGACCCACGGGAACGACTGTAGAAGTCAAAGGACACAGATACGGATCGGAGGACGATGGTGCACCGATGATGTGTAATTTGGTTTGCTCCGACCTTGGCCGACATGCCCACCTCGACTTCTGTAAAGCCGACGAGGAGCAGACCTGTAATGGCGATCCCGACATTCAGCACATACCAAACAACGTGAGGCTCAGTCCCCACTCGGACCGACCCAAGGATTGGATCACACACTCTCTTTCGTGGAAGCGCTCTGGTAAGCTATGTGTTGTTGACTTTGACGCTACTGGCGGTGCTGAACATTCATGAACAGGTTTCAAAGGTGCGGCCTAGCCTGTCTTGGTCGATTACAATGACTTGACCTTTTGTGTGCGTGTAGACCCATATCCCCGAGATTTGTTCGCCAAATGGTGTGTCTCTTCGTCCTGCTGCTGTACTCATCCTACTTGTGCTGACTGTCTTCCAGTGACGCCATGTGTCCTGGTAATTTACTCAATTTGTCGCCTCGGAACCGTTCACTGACATTGTGTCTAGGGCCGGAGCATCGTGCTATGGGTGACGCCGTCGCTCAGCCTTCGTACTGTATCCTGCCGATTTTTCATCCTCCCGAACAAAGTGACCAACACGTCGGACCTGGCGGCTATCGTTCGCACGATGGACACGTATTCTCGTGCAAGAATCCGAGTCAACGTCAGCAGTCCTTCCATGTGTGAGTCTTTGTTTGGACCAACGAGTGTTTTCTCAAGCTTGGTGATTCAGAATATTTGTGGTTGATAGGTAGGATTCATAATTAGTTCTGCCCTTCGGTCACTTAAGAGGATTACATTACCAGGTCGAGCTCGATGGATGGCGTCGACCGTCAGCCATTGCCAAACACTCCTGCGACCGCTCGTATCCAGCAACATGCCAATAATCGACTGGGCGCCGTCTACTCTGCTCTGTACGGATTCTGGCGCTCGCGCCACGCAGTTGCTTCTACCGATAATCAAGGACGCCGACGCGATGCTTATAGCATAGTCCTATTCAACAAGACAGCATCTCCGGTTCTCGTCAACGACTTTGATAGAGATCATGACGCGCTCCTGGAGACAGTTCTCAACGTTCGACCTTCTTTTGGCACGGACTTCACCGTCGCTCTCGATGCAGCTCGGGAACTGATGATTGAGAATTGGAGCGATGAAAGGTGGGCCTTCCAGCATCAGTCACAGCACGACAATTGAAGACATACCTGCGTAGGCGCCCGGTCGTCATCTTTCTCTCGGATGGTGAATGCCGCATAGCAGATGAGACGGTCCACCAGATTTGTCAGGCTGCCATTGGCCGAGGGTCAGGTTCATGCCTGCAATGTGGGATCAGCATACTGACGACCGACCTGCTTCCTAGATGCCCTCTGACTCTGCACACGGTGTCTTTTGGCCGACCAAGAGGAAACAACGTTCTACGCCACATGGCCCGCCTCGCTCGTCAAGCACAGAACGCCGCGCCCGTCAATCCCAATGCCGCTCCCCGGGCCCGGATCGATTCAACATACTCCGAAGCGCTTGACACGGTGAGTCAATTGTCGTGTTTGCGCATCGCTTAATCTCAACAATAAATACAGGTACGGCTAGCGGAAACTTTCACGGTTTTGGCAGATGCGTTGCGCAAACCGAAGGGAGCGCTGATACGCGGTTGAAGCAGCCTCCTCATTGTAGTCTTGAACGTATAATTGGCAGAGTGAACGGATGTAGATATACTTGTAACGGAAGCTGACTCCTGGGCCCTTTGCGATGTGAATTCTATACAATGGCTACGTCGGAAAGATGGATTCAGCTAAAATTCATGAACAAGGCTGTGCACCGAGTGACCGAGTCATGAGAGCACGAGTTGTCAAGTTGGGCTTGTCGCCTGCTTCCATTGCTGATGTTCAGGCAAGTATTGTATTCCTAGAAGCGACCATTTGCATGGCGTATAACCTTCTAGTGGCATACTTGCTTATGTTGTGAGGTACGCCTCCGTGATAACGGCAAATCCCGCTACTCCGATCATCTAAGGAATTTGCTTCCACGGCATGGCCCTGCCACGAACGCTCATCTTCACAGCAATTCCACTGCCTTGATGTTAGACATCGTCTGACTGACTGCTCAACATCGTCGACCATGATGGCGGCACCCTACTACGACGGTCCACCACCTCTTGTCGAACAACGAGCAGCATCGGGCATGACGATCCCTCCGCCAGCAGGCGCGGCATATAGCAATGACTTTACTGGCGCTTTTCCTGGCTTCAACAGGAACAATAATGCGTAAGCTGTGGCAATTCATCGACAGCATGCACGCTCATGCTTCCGTGCAGCGGTCACACGCCGGGATGGAATGCGAACCCAATGTCTCCGTTTGATGCGCCCTTGAACAACTTCCCACAATCCCCTGCGCCGAACTGGCGGCCTGAGCCATCGCGTGGACAATCCAGCGGGTACCCATGGGCCGCTGCTGGCGGAATTGGCGGCCAGACGCCCCAATGGCAGGACACAAGCAGTAGTCAATCACCTGGTCTGGTCTGGCCGTCTTCTCCTCCTCCGCAGAATAATCCGTGGCCGTCCGACGGGTTTGAAAGCACCGCCTGGCGCGGCCCTGGAACACCGTCAGTGTCTGGCCAGCCCATCAACGAAGGATGGTTTGGCGATGGCGCTCGCAGTCCGACAAATCCATACACCCCGACTTCCGCGTACACATCCACCCCGTACTCGCCTCCCGCTGCCCTGCAACTCGACGGCCTGTTTGGTGGCATCGCCAGCGGTCCATCCAGTGCACCGCTTCCTTCTCCGCCGCTACGTGACCGCCCGAAACGCGCTTTTTCGCTCAGGCCTTCTCCCAAGCGGAATCGAGACGACGACTGGTTCCCTCGCCCCGAGAAGGGCTACGGAGAGTTCAACATATCGAAGCGTCCGCGTGACTGGCCGCAGGACTTTGAGCTCCATCCATCGATTGTCAAGAAGGTCGTCGCACCCAAGAACAGATCCGATGTCAAAGGTAGTCCAAACCTACCATGTTGCCTTTATTCTGACCTCCCCACAGAGTGCCCAGACCCCATGAAGCGCTCCGTACACGCGCTGCTTCTCTACATCTCCCACCGTCCGCCATTGAACATGGACATCCGCTACCCTCCCTTCTCCGGCACCGAGAACACGCTCTTCAACTACCTTAACCGCCCGTTCAACCAGATCGACCTCCTCCAGCTCGCAACCGCGCCCGCCGCGCCCTTCATGCGCCTCTATCACCCGCGCTACCCCTGGTACATTGACGTCCGGCCCTCCAACCCCAACGGCGTCACCGTCTCCGACATCATCACCGCGCTGCACACCGACTTCACCACGCCCATCCGCGACTCGCACTACTGGAACGAGGAGGTCACGAGCCAGGACAAGGCCGGGCTGAACATGGCGTATCAGGCACGGTGTAGGAACGACCAGGACATGCTGCGGAGGGGGATTCTGCGGTGCGACTTTCTGGGCGCGCACCACTTTTTGCGGCTGCAGGGCTTGGTGCGGGGCCGCATGGGGATGTGGGAGATGAAGATCGCGGTGGTGGACTGACATTTGTACTGTACCAACAATGACCTGTAGACCATGTTTGTGCTCACACGTACTGTATTTTATATCATTTTGTATCCTTCCTCTCGTTCTTTCACTGGGGGGGGGTTAGGTAGGCCGTGCCCTGAGGTTCTGAGGATTGGGCAGATGGCGGATTTGGACGGTAACGCGACTCAAAAAGGGAATGTAGTGTTGGGGAGCAGTCGTATTACTATCTTGGCCTGTATGTGCATGGTCAGAGGTCATGACTTCGCTGTCGGCGCCACCGGGATGTAAGTGAGGGTCGGCGTGCCCTATACTTTCATTAAGGCGAGGGTGGGTGCATGCGGGCATATCTCTGTAATTGTAAGTATAAGGCAACACGGCTGGCAGATACTTAGTCGCTCAGAAATGAATTGAGACGATAGTGGAGTCTTCAGTCAGTGAAATCTACATACGTTGTTCGTCGCTGGTCTCTCAGCACAACGGAAGCAAATCAATTAGGTGATTGTACTATGTACTATACTTGACGGGGTTTGCCGTACTATAGCTACTGCGTACCCTCACACTGCCATGGCAGGGAAAACAATCAGTTGCATGGCGTGTAGCGGTGAAAAACGGTACTCGACATGAGTAGCGATTGTTTCTACATCTGGTGTATTGAACAGTCCAAAGTGCAAGGAGAATACTCTTACCGCGTATCAGTTGTAACGCTCCCATCTGTTTGCGCATGTACCATCCGCCAAGACCTCGAAAGACAGCACTGAGCCAAGTGAGCTTTTACTCAGTACAACATGTTGCAGCAACAGTAGCTCCAGATCGAAATCCATGACGCGACTTGCCCTAGCGGAGACTGCGCTCGTGTCGATGCGTCATGGTAGGAATATCCATTCCAAATTCAACGTTCACGTCATTCTCTACGTTACAAGCGAGGGCGATTATGGTACGGGTAGGTGGCGTAGACATTTGAAACGTTCAGCGACACGGCTCGAGCCATGGCGAGTACGTGATTGAGTTATCTGAACTGCAGACGTGGTCTGGTATATCCGATGCTGAGTCTCTAGACGATATTGCTCAGGTTGAAAGTCCATTGTCCTAGTCCAAGCGTCAACGCCGTCCCTGCGCAGCGGTTATATTTAGAGTGAATTTCATTATAGGCCGTCATGTTCTCCTGTGTGTGCTCCTTGATCCGCGTCCACTCCAGGTCCACTCCATCATATGTTCGGACTTGCTGCCACTTTGCTGCCATGTTGTCGTCATGTCTTCGGTCCTGCCTGCTTTGAGCGTCGATCTGCATGAAGATTGGCTCATTGCCACATCTTCGTCCGTCATGTCTTCGATTGCTTGCACCTGCCTTGCATCATCTGCTTGGCGAGAGCTCCAAAACATCCCCTGTCGCTGATAGCGTACACTACTTAAGGCGTTTGCCACATCGTTCACTTCTATCATCATCACCTCTCACAACAACACAACAACCACTTCTTTTTACCAACCAACCACTACAACTTCAGTAATCATGGGTATGTTCTTCTCGCCTTTCTACAAATCCTTCACCTGACGCGTCCTCCAGGACTCGGAACCACCATCAAGAACATCTTGCACGACGACTCCCCTCAGGTTCCTTCGAGGACCACGAGCAAATCCACCTCCCAGACTGGCGCCTCCCAGATGAGGATGGGACGCGGTAAGCCTTTCCCTCCCTCATGTCTAGTCAACGCTGACTTTCTCTGTTAGGCGAGAGCGAGTTCTCGAACAACAGCCTCGACGACCAGGCAACCGCGGGCAGGGGTTCCCGCCGCGACGCGACTGGTCAGCCTCTAGATCGCGCAAGCGGCGAGGATCCTCTGGGCAACGCGAGCGCCAAGAGCGGTGGCTTCACCGACCGCCACACTCACGGCCACCACGACGCCAACTCCAAGGACCTGCATCCCACCGGCAGGACTCACGAAGACTCTCAACGCCTGAATGGTATGTGCCACGATGTGCTTCAATTTCGGTTTTCTGACCTCTCCTAAGCTCTCACTCACGAGAACGTTCGTCATCAAGAAGTCGAGGAGGTTGTTCGTCAGAAAGAGAAGGACCGCCACGTTCACCACGTCCAGCACCACGTTGTCCCCGTTCACCACAAGGAGACCGGCGAGGAGCAGCACCACGAGAAGGTATCTCACTCTGCTCGCTTGTCTCGAAAATAGCTAATTCGTGCCCAGATTCACCCCGTAACCAATGTCCATGAGAGGCATTCCAATTCCAAAGATGACCACACTCTGCTCGACGCTCAAGTGCAGGGACATCAGAATTCTATCGTGAGCAAAGTAACTTTGTCGAGATTATTCAGTGCTCATAGATTCTCAGACCCACGGCGACAAGGAACGCACCATTATCGATAAGGGCACCGTCGTCAATGAGAACGTTCACCATCACACCCACCACATCATCCAGCCCATCATCGAGAAAGAGAGTAAGTTCGTCGGTCTTCTTCATGAGTTTAGTACTTACCTGGTATTGCGTAGCCCTCGATCGTCATCGCATTCACACTGTTATCCCCACGAGGGAGGAAACGCACGAAGCGCCAATCATCCATCACTCTCAGCAGCATGAGCCTGTCAGCATGGAAGCCTTCCTCGCCGGCGGTGGCAGCTTGGACGGTGTTGCTCACGACAAAATCGGCAACAACGTTTTACACCCTCCCAACTGCGAGCGCCGCGTTGACGGTCTGGGCGAGAAACTCGCTCGGGATCTTAACCTTGGTGTTGCTGAGGTGTGTCTTCCCCTGCTCGAACATGTTCATTCATCTCATCATATTGTCACAGCCGTCTGATGCTCAACACACTCATGTCGGCGAGCGCAACATGCCCGGCCAATTCTCGAAGGGCACAACTGACGAGAGTGACGGTGTCGGCCGTCACAACCCCAGAGCCGGTGCAGAACGTACTGCTGGCCAAGGACTCGTGAATGCCGCCGAGAAGGAGCGCACTGGCAACTCACATGGTGCAGAACGCACTGCTGGCCAAGGACTCGCCAACGCCGCCGAGCAGGAGCGCATTGGCAACTCCCACCGAGGCGTTGGCCACCGCAACATTGGTAACTCGGGCGAGTTGAGCCAATCAGGCCAGACTGCGGGCCTCGACGAGCAGCGAGTTGATCGCACTGTTTAGATATGTTCGGGAGTGAAGCTTTGAAGTCTCAATAATACTGTACATCTAATACTATCTTGTCAATGTCACGTCAATGTTGTCACAATGTCTATTGTCCTTGGCAGTCTTGCAGCCATCTTTTCATGTGCGAAATTCTTGACCACCTTGAGCTCTTTTCGGTCTCTTCTTCTTCATTTTGATCTTTCTGCCATTCTGACAAGTACTCATCTACCTATGTACGTCCCTGCTTGACAAACCCCAAGAAACTCCTTTTCAGCTTCGGACAAGTCCACCTGCAAGATCGCCGCTCCGACTCGAACATCTTTTGATCGTCGATGCTGGTTGGGCAATTTGTACGCAGGTTTCGATGTGTTGTCAGTCGTGAATCAGTCTAGCTCAGCCGGCATTTACTAAAAAGTGCTAGGCAAGATCTCTAGCATCCTCGGTAGAGTCACTTCACAAGCTATACTGTAGTATACACAGAGTATACACGATCGGCACGAATGACACACGACGACAACAACATTCTGATCATATCAACAGTGTCATGGCAATACTTCAAGCTGCAAACAATGGTCGTGGCGGTACTTTGAACAGGGAACACTGACAGGCAAGGTAGTAAGCTGATACGGCTCTGCCGGTCTCGAAGGGACGATGCTAGCGCCACAGGTCGCTGGTGGCAAGGTTGAATCTCATCCGTGGGCACTGGCATCGAGCGGTGGGATGACTTGGACAATACTTCAAGGCGGTACTTCAAACAGCGAACATCGACGGTAATGAGCTGATACGGCCCTGCTGATCTCGCCTCGCAACGCAGAACGAACAATGCTAGCGCCACAGATGTAGCAGAAGTGGCTACACATACGCCGAGAGTAAGCTCACTGGCCTTGAGGACTTAGTCGACTTACGTGTTGCATCCTGGCGACATGCACTGTCGCAGACGGTCAGTACGCGCTTGCGATGAGAGAGAAAGAAACGTACGGTCATATGATTACACCCATGCTCCTTCATGATGGGGGTCTTACAACCTGAAGGCTCTGCAGTCAGCGCGCGGTTGTGTCATCATTTCTCTGCATACCCGGACAGTATTTCCAGCCGCGCTGGGACATAAGGTGGTCGAGCTCAGAGGACCCATCGCACGAGTGCTGCGGCCCGACAACGGTCGGGTCTATCTTCTGCTGACACGACTTACACCAGGCGTAGGTGCATCTCGGCAGCGGGCAGGCGATGATCTTGCTTTCCTGGTACTCGGCGCGGTCGACGAAGACGGTCTCTTGACATCTGGAGATATGAGTGTTCGTCAATTGCGATTTCGATGCAAGGCTTGGCCTACCCGCGACAATGCAGAAGTGTCGAGATGGAGGATAATTGCATCTCCTCGTAGATCGCGTAGTCTTTCTCGGGTATCCCAATATCGAATATGACTCCTTGCGTCACCTCTTCATGGGAGATGATGAGCGTTTTTATCACAGGTAATACCAGGGGGAGCTTACCCGACTTTGCCTGATCTCCAACGCAAGCAGGGCAAAAGATGGGATACCGGTGGTCCTGTATCATCGTGAGGACATGTCTGCGCAGACAGTCTCGACACGTATTGTGGTCGCATCCAGGGATCTTCGCTGCATAGTCCGTTTCTAGAGAGTCCAAACAGACACTGCAATCGAAGAAAGTGGGTGCCGATGAGACAAGCATGCGATGTTGCTCGTCGATCGCTGCTCTCTCTGCATCGAAGTCGCGCTGGAGTTGCCAAGCCAATTGGGCACTATGATCGTCAGCTCGCGCTTTCCCTTTCTTTATCGGAGATGAGACATAAGACGTCGACGCTGAGCTCGTCGGCTGGCGCGTATTTGTGTCCGATTTGAGGAGCTTCATGCGAAGGATCCTGTTCTCGTCTTGCAAATCTTCCTTCTCCTCTTCCACGCGCTCCGTGTTCTCCGACAACAGTCTGTTCTGAGTCTCAAGGTCGGTGATCTTCGAGCGAAGGGTGAGAAGTTCAAGACTGGACTGTAAGAGGCTGTATGTCAATACGGAGAGCTCTTGCGATGTCTTGGTGGACACGAAGATATGGGCGGAGAAATGCGACAAAAGCTGGGCCTGCCATTGGAAGGAGGAATCAGCAAGGATGCTTTCATCGACGTGAAGGAGATCGTAGAGGCGACGACCGGCACTTTCAAGACTTCGCGTAACAAAGAGGCCGGCGCCAGTAGGATGCTCGGGACGAGGGTGGGGATCGAATATGAGGAAAACACCACTCGCAGTCCTAGCAGACGCGATTATTTCCGGAGGACGCGTGATGACAGCGACAGAAGACGCTCTTGACTGATCTGAGCTGGTCTCGAGGTCCCTACATAGCCGCTCATGTCAATTAGACTAATTACGCGTCAAATTGAGCTTGAGATAGCTACCGAAGTAATTCCTTGAACTTGTCGAAGCCTGGGACACCATAATGACAAGTGCTGAGCCTCAACGAGGCTTGAAAGATCGGGGCTTGGAAGATCGTTTCGACTTCAGCGTGCAGCTTGTCCGACCATTGTAGGCAGATAGAGATGATGTCCTGTAAGTTAGAAGGTGACCGACGATGTGAGAACGGGGCGGGCGGACCGCGCCGCCAGCGTGACCCTGACGTACCTCGAAGGTTCTCTTGCGCACCATCGCGGCCAGCAGGTCGTCGGCCTTCATACCCCCATCCTCCTTCGCGAACAGGACTCTCGCAAAATTCAGCGATGCTAAACCGCAAGCAGAGGCCCCACCCGCGGTATACTGGCTCGTCCCTTCGTGATAGATGAATTCGCCCTCGGAGTCGTTGTTCATGATTCGATGCACGACGTTCGGGCGGCTATTCATGGTGATAAGGCTGGAGACGCGGATCCCTAGGAGATGAATGTCTGATTCGTGGCTGGGCTGTCAAAAGCAAAGTCACGTTGACTGCAATTGACTGAACAAAGAAGCTGGAGTTGACATCGAATAGACTTCGTTGGTGCTGCGCAGCGCTTACCGGTGTATGTTACGCGCAGAATGAGCAGATACGTGTTGTATGGTGGTGGGAACAAACAGAGATAGTGCGATCGCCTTTCATCCCAAAACCCTCCTCTCCAGCTGACCACCATTATCCACCTCTTTCGACAGGAAAAAAAGATGGCTGGATACGTCCCGCCCGCTGTTTTTCCCGACGAGGAAGACTCTGCTCGTCAGTCATTGCTCTTCTGTTCTGCTCGTGAAGCTCACCGTCGCCCCAGGTTCAGGAAAGCGTCAACGCGTACATGGTGCGTCCTCACGCGTTATCTACGCTCTGACTCAAGCCTTCCAAAGGTAACATCGACACCGAGGATCAAATGGACGTGGATACATCCCAGAGCGTGGACACTGGCACTACCGAGGACGTCGACATGGATAGCGCGCAGCTGATGTCGATGCCCTCGAAGCGCGTCCAGTCTACTGACGACCTCCTGAGCGCTATACCGGGTCTGTACAGACTTCTCGAACTCATTGGCGAGCAGAGCAGTGGTGGAATTGGTAGGTTTCTTTCACGTCTCAGCGCCTAGCTTTAATGCAGTTGTCCTAGTCGACAAAATCATCATTGACCAGTCTTCTCTCGAGAGACTAATTAACGACATCCAGCCGGGCGCCTATCAGTCGCTTACGCGCGTCGACTTCAAGGCTCTCGACAAGCACGGCATCAGCCCCTTGGGCGTTTATGGAGGCAAGAGGGAGATTGCGAGTCTTCTTCTTTCATTGGGCGTAATCGACGCCGATATGTCAGTGCATGTCCTCGAGCTCCCCGTTCTTGCTTTTGTCTTACCTTATTCCTTCCGCAGTGAGGAGAAACTTGTCAAGGATAAATCCGAGGCTGGCTTGCGCTCTGGCCTATACCTTGCCAGGCTGAGCGATCCATCTTCCCGGAGCCATGTCATCTACTGGCCAGAGGAAACGACCTGGAATGATGATGCGATCTCTTCTGTTCGTCGTAACAGGATTACCTTCATGCGGTGAGCCTCGTTGCTTCTCTTGTGCGCTAAGCTTGTACTCATAGTTCGACAGATATCTCAACAAGATCACCGATCAGATGGTTTGTCTGGTCTCCCCAGAGCACGCGACCACACTTGTCTGGAAGGACGACGGGGAGGATGCAGACCTTATGGACTTTGGAGACGACAACTTCGATCGGCTCTACACTTTCGAGGTCTCGAAGACCAACGAGCAGGAGGAGAATGTCGTGATGAGGCCTGGGTTTGAGGTTCGTTTCCGAGTTCCTCTTGGAGTCAATTGTCTCACGTGTAAGCAGATGAAGTTTCAAAGCGATACCATTGCAGACGACTCGTTGCTTGCTACGGCGGCCCTTGATCCCTCGCTTCTCGAACCTCGTCTTCTTTTTGGCGAAACCTCGCAAGCTCTGATGACTGCAAAGTATTCCCCGTCCACCGAATCAAACCGCCCTATCAAAGGAGAGCCGTATAATCCGATGAGGCTTCGAACTCTACTGTGAGTAGCCTTGCTAGGCTGAATGACCTCTGTCATTAAATTGCATGCAGCGAACCGGGGCCCGTAACTCTGGCAGATGATGTGACGGATGAGACTATCAGCATCATCACCGACAATGGCCTCGAAAAGCGCTATTTCGCAGAGGTACAGGCATGGCGTCATCGGAAGGGGGAGGCTACGAAGGAAATAGAGGAGTGGAAGCGCGAGAAGCTCTCCAAAGAGAAGGAGGACATCGACAAGAAAGCAGAGGAGATCCTTGCCACGATGCGGTATGCCATTCTATCGATGGTCGTGGATAAGTATCCGTGAGTCGACGAACCTGCCTTTGGGATATTTTCACCCCCTCTGACGACTACTTTAGGACCCTGGATCGCGCTCAACTCGCGCCACTGGTAACCGAAGACTTGGCAAAAACACACGAAGGTCAGTTCTACTTAGGGGTGTTGTTTTTGTGAACGTCACTTACTCGAATTGGATTAGCACAACTGATGGAACTTTTGACCTATCCTCGCGTCAAGACCGCGTACGATGCTGTGAAAGTTTTCCAAATCACAAACAAACGCTTCAAGAAGCTCAAAGAGCGCATCATCGGCACTAAACTGTTCCTCGATGAGCACACCGAACTCGACGAGAACCAGCGAGCTGAATTCGTGACGTTGATGTTGTCTTCGGAGACCTTGGACACGGCCTTGACGAAGAGCGAACAACCGAAGTCGGGTTTCTTCGCCACGGTCAAGGACTGGATCGCTCCGCCTGCGTCCTCTCGGACTGACAAGTTGACGAAGAAAGTGGAGTCGGTGCCGAACGCGCAATTCGTTGCATCTCTCAACGAGTATCTGGAATTTGAGCCTCGCCTGCAAGAGCAGATCAACGAGGTCATGGAAATCACCCTGACTCATTTCCGGGAGGCGATCACGAAGCATGCGAAGATTCTGCAGGGACATGCACTCTTTAGCATCCAAGATGCATGTGATGTGCACGTCAAGAGAGAAGCGTCAAGTCGTCGGGACACTGCAGAACGCGAATCGCGTTACAAATTCCTGGAAGACTTGGTCAAGGCTAACGAAGGTCAAGAGTGCGTACTCTCTTCTTGGTGGTCTGTCTCACTACTCACGGAGTTGTGCACAGTTCTCGACTCCGGATCGATTCAGTCACGCCACGACGCGCCGGTTTCTCGTGGAACGGTGAGAGTGAGAGCAAGTTGTTGACCGACCTCCCTGATCATGAGCCAATGCCACCAGATCATCACAATTATGCTGTATACGGTGCAATCACCCAACGAAGCGATCCTTCCATCGTTTATGAGATTCAAATCTTCCAGATCTCTCAGGACGACCAACAAGCTATGAAGCTTGATCCGAGCCATATTCCTTCGCCTTCAGTCACAGCACGGCTCAATCCTCATTTCTCACTCTCAACGGGTTGTCACATCTTGTATGCTGCCTATCTCTGGTGTTGTTCTAGTCCTGATCAGACATCAATAGGCACCTTCAGCTCGTAGACACCAATCGTTTCCTTCTCGTTTTGGATGACGGCAAGGGGAATATCTTGATCTACATGGAGCGCGGCGAGTCCCTTGACGGCGCTCTCAAGCGTGGCTCTGCCAAGAAATCTCTCCATCATGACAAAATCGGTGATAACCCACTCATTGCATACGATGAGAAACGACGTCTCCTTCTCTTATGTGCGCCCAGCAAGGTGAGGTTTGTTCATTGTTGTCCGGCTACATTCTTATTGACCAAGACCCAAAGCTTCTCATGCATCTTTTCTGCTTCGATGAGACCTTGAGTAGCCTGCAAGGATGGGGAAGTGCCGTCAATCTAGTAGCCTGGTATCCCAAGGGAGCAATTCTCACTCACGCTTGCTTTGTTTGTGGCAACGAAGAAATCTTTCTCGTCGACAACACGGATGAAGCAAGGATCTTCTCTCTTGTCACTCAGCAGTTCAGGTATGATACTATGCCGTGATAGCGGATCAGGTCCGACTGAAGTTTCCTACAGGCCAGCTTCGGTATCTCTACAAAGCTCTCCGCTTGCAGCCTATACGTCACCTGACGGTGCATGCCTATTCTTGACCTACGCGGATGAGGACTCGACTCTCGTACATGCTTACCATTGGAGCGCCTTCGGCTCAAACCAGCCCATCACTCACAGTCTTCTCATCAACCCCTCCGGTCCTCTTCTCTTAACCTCGATGGCAAATCGTAACTCCATTCATCTCATTGGACTGGATCCCTCCTCCCAGATCGCTCGCTCGTTTGCCTTCGACATCACGACAAAGGTGACCGAATTCCAGTTCAAGGAGCAGAATGCGCGAAGCAGCACGACCACGGACGTTCGCACTGTCCATAATTCTCTTATTGACTGTCATTCCGACGTCTGGATACGCTTCCCTGTCGTTGCAGCGATTCAGCACCACATTTCCAGAGTGTCGGGAAGTAGCGGCGGACGGGAACTCTTTTTCGCTACCGATCGCGACTACACGAAGTTTGCACCACATTTCACATCTTTGGTGCAATCCTTCGAACAGACCACTCGAAAACCTACCGACAATACTCTCAGAAGTATTGCAGTCTCCGCCTTTCCTCTCGTGGATGTGCTTGAGCGCATCAACGGCATGCAGACTTCCCTGTTCATGCTTGGCGAGTGGCTTGTCGCCTTCCTGTGTTTGATTCCTATCCATATTGCCGTGACACGCGAGAACCGCTTCCTTCCATTGAAGGATGGTGTCGTCTCTCCCCAGTGGGAGAAGTCCTTGTTGGGTGCTGAGGTTGGCAAGATCGTCGACTCTGTATCTCTCGGATGGTACGAACCGATCTTCCAGTCATACATGGCCCAGAAGGTGAGGTATCATACTTGTAGCCAGACGCGAGACATGCACTCACTTGTGATCATAGCCCGTGAAAGTTGTATCTTCAATGGGTCAGTTCAGTGCGGCCGCAAAAGGATAACACTAATTGTCGTATTCGCCCCATTGAAACAGGCGAACAGTCCGTCGGTAAAAGCTATAGTCTGAATCACTTTGTCGATTCGTCTTTCGCTGGGAGTGCCATGAGGACAACGGGTAATCTTCCGGAGTACCCTCAGCGGCCTCGATGCTGACTTGTATTCAGAGGGTGTCTGGCTCTCCTGTACGCCGACCGAGGATACCCTCATCGTTGCACTCGACTTCGAAGGTGCTTATTTGAGCTTTAGAAAGGCGCTACATCTGATGATGCTCTTTGAATAGGTGTTCATAGCATCGAACGATCAGCGCAAGAAGATACCCTGCTAGTCTTGTTTAACGCTGCAATCTCGAATCTTGTATGTGTACAACCAACATCAATTTCTGCATGCTGACGATTTGTCGGGCAGGTCCTTTTCCGCAATAACTTCGCTCTTTCTCGTGATATCACCGGTCTCTTCCAGTCTTTCCAGTCATCGTCGACCGTCCTGGACCCTGCAGCCAATCCGAGCCTCTTCCAGTCGACCCTGGTGATCATCATCAAGGTAGCATCTCACTACTTCAAACGCTTCTTTTCCCACTGATATGAGCCAATCCAGGACGTCGTGGACTCGGACAAGGCCGAAATCGTGAGAGAGTATGTAGATGAAAAACTCGGGTTGTCTCATTACTGACGCGCCTCAGATTCTCCCTGAAGTTCCAAGTCAGTGACAGAATCAAACAGTCGTTCTTGCACTCACGGCTGTGATCCGTAGAAAATTGTACAAGATGAACAAGATGCTAACTTCATCTCTCGACTTCATGCTGGCCGTCTGAACATCGTGCCCTGGCCTGTCATCGAGTCGAAGAACTTTTATGTTCTTTTCCAGGCTCTCCGGAAACGATTGGACCAGCAGACTGTTACGCATCCCGCCGCCGGACAGTTCCTGTTGACTCTAAAGACGTTGATGGCGAAGTTGAAGGTTCCTCTTTTCTCCTTGTCTCTTCAACTGGGTACTGACATGCGTAGGCAAACGATTGGGGCTCTATTTCGCGTAAGAATTTCCCACATCTGCGCTCGCCGGCTATTGACCATCATTCAGAAACACTCGTTGCTCATCGAGCACAACGCCTCATGTCTCTACTTCCGACTGCTCTCATGTTAGGCGTGTCTGAAGTAGATCCTCAAGAAGAACCTTTGAAGGCAAGACTAGTACCCTACGATACGTGTCAATGTCTTCTGAACATCTCTACAGAATTTTGACACCGATGAGCTTATCGACCCACTCGATGACGGCGCACCCAGACCATACTTCTGGCTTGATACTCCCTCTGCGCGTCACGGACGAGAGCTTGCTCTCCGAAGTCTATGCCAAAGCTGGTCCAAGTTTTCTCTTCGCAACGAAATGCCCGAGGGCGACTGGATCGCAGGACTGGCTTCCTATCTACAGAGACTAGTCGACAATCGCACAAATTTGGTTGAGACCTGGATTGATTCGAACTTACACCGATTTACGGCCAGTCACGCAAGCATGTCCGACTTGCGACGAGAGTTCGACAAGCTTCAGGTTGATTTGAAAGCCAGCGTAGAGTTTTGCCGCATGAAGTGTTCATCATGCAACCTTCTTTGTATCGGAAGTCGACGTCATGACAACGAGACCGTTCACGATTGTCAAACGTCGCACGAATGCGAGAACGTCTGTGATTACGGGGAAGAGCATCAAGACGAGGTCAAACGATGTGGTTATCCGTACGTGTTCGCAGACTTTAAAATCATGTATCTGATCATTTTCAATAGCGCTGGACATACTGGAGCACATATGTAAGTCTAATTTTGTTAGCTTTGTGAGGCGCAACTCATAGATCTCATAGCTGTGCTGTGGATACACATCTGTGCGGGAAGCCTTGTAAGCTAGCGTCGAGGCGTGGTTGTCTGGGCGAATGCACAAAGGTATGCGATATCTGTTGCACAACCTGGGAGTTCACGAGCAAATTTCTTCCTAGGTTGTGGGGCATGAAGGCGAACACGTCTGTCCGTCTTTAGTCCATGCCTGTGGTCAGGTGGGTGTCTCTTTCATGACTCTGTGTTCATCCAGAAATATCCCCGCCTTCTAGCCATGCGACCTCAGGGATGTCAAGCTGCCGGATGGAAAGAGATACACTTGTACCGAAACCTGCGCCATTCCGAGGTATGCCACCCGCATGTCCGCCTTTTGACATGCACCGACGGAATTCTAGTGACCAGGAACATGAGACCCACATATGCGAGAGCCGAATGTGCCCTATGATGTGTGAGCTATGCAAACGACTGTGTGCCTGTCCGGACCATCTCCATGCATTGGAGCGCAGTGCTTTTCATCTATGCGGGTGAGTACTTGTCGCTCTCCAGCGATGCCAGCCAAGATTGACCTCTGGTCCAGCCAAGAGCATTCATGCCCTCAATTTTGTTCTGCGGCTGGTAGCTGTGAAATCGAGACAGCCCCTCAATCCATCAAAGCCACGTTCACTGGCCGCCACGAAACATTTGAGTATACCAAGGTTCGTGCTCTCCCTTAGGTTTTTGGTTTGATCTTGTCTCTGATGTCGCTTTCCAGTATTCCCAGGGTAAGAGAGTGCTTTTCGTGAAGAGCTCGTTGTATCAATATTGCTGTTCACAGTGTCGAAGCGCCTCAAATGTGCCATCGTCATACCGAGTGGAGAACGTCAACATACTGGGGCACACATACACACTGTGGATCCTGACCCTTTCCATTTCTGCAAGACGAGGTAGGGTAACGTTGTCGAACCTATGAAACCCGTTCCAATATAGCCATACTAGGTGTGAATATTGCGGCTACTTCTGTACTTTGCCACTTGGTTAGTGCGAATATCGCCGCTTTCTTCCAGAGGCTCACCGGTCCGCAGGTCATTCGCAACAAGTTCACGAGACAAGCCATGGATCAATGTCCAAAAGTCGCTGGGCTATCGACGGCCCCAGTGGAACGACGGTCGAAGTCGACGGCCATAAGTACGGATCGGAAGATGATGGTGCCCCGATGATGTGCAATCTCGTTTGTGCCAACATGGGTCGACATGCCCACTTGGACTACTGTCGCACACCGGCAGGACAGGCTTGCAGTGACGCCGAAACCCAGCACATCGTCACTGCGCGATTCAATCCTGATCCCGAACGCAAAAAGGACTGGATCTCCCATTCGTTGTTTTGGAGACGATCAGGTAAGTTTCTCCGGCTCAAGGCTCTTAACGGGTCACTGATTCGTTTGTGCAACACCTAGGGTTCAAAGGTGATTCTCGGCCGACGTGACGTCTGGAACAGGATGACCAAATTCGTTTGTAGACCCATACTCTCGAGACGACCAAGCCAACTTTGCCAAATGGTACAGCCTTTGTTCAGAGTCCGTTGCCTCGCTAACAAGTCTCCGACAGTGATGCTATGTGTCCCGGTAAAGCAGACAACGTGTAATGTGTTCCCTGTCAAGCTCATGCAATCATATACAGGACCGGAACATGCTGGAACTACGAACGCGCCCGCGCAACCTTCCTTTTGCACTTTGCCGCTGTTCCACCCACCAGAGACCTCGACTCGTAACGTCGGTCTCGGATATCTGTCGCATGATGGCCATGTCTTTTCGTGCAAAAATCCGGCCGTTCTCCAGCAAGCATTTCATGTGTCAGTACCACTCCCTACGTCTTGTATTCGCACTGACTTCCTTTCGTTCAGTATTTTTGTCGTGGACAGGTCAGTCTCAGCTACCCAAGGTGCTTACAAGGTCCATCCTCACCGACAGTCCTCAGGTCCGGCTCCATGAGTCATCGCGACCGACGTCCCATCAACAACACACCAGTCACCGCATTGATTGAACGAACAGCCAACAATCGTCTTGGTGCAGTCTACTCTGCCTTACACGGCTTTTGGACCTCCCGTCATGCAGCTGTCAGTACCAGGGGCGGCCAAGCCGCTGCCGCCGCCCGCCGTGACGCATACAGTGTTCTGCTCTTCGACGACTCTGTACAGATTGCCATATCCAACGACTTTGCCAGCGATCCAAATGCTCTCTTAACACGCGTTCTTGCTTACTCGCATGGTGGTGGGACAAACTTTTCCCAGGCGCTAGAAATTGCCAAGGCTGTGATGCTGCAGCACTGGAGTACCGAGAGGTAAAGTAATACCTTTCTCAGAAGTAATCTGTCTATTCAATGGCATGTACAGAGCGCCTATCGTCATATTCCTGTCGGACGGGGAGTGCTCGTGCCCAGATACCAAAGTTCAAGACATCTGTCGTGCAGCTATAGCTCGAGGGTACGATCACAAACTTTCTTCTTATACGTGCATGCTTACCTTTTCTTATAAAACCCCTGTCGCTTCACACCGTTGCCTTCGGAACAGACCATGGCAGTCCCATTCTTCGTCGCATGGCTCACATTGCGTTAGAACTCCAGAACAATGCGCCGCCTGATCCCAATGCACCAGCCAACTCTCGCGTCGACTCTTCTTTCTCTGAAGCCCTTGATAGCGTGAGTACCTTCCTCAATTGGGAGGGAATATTGCGACAGCTTAATATCGTATTAGGTCCGTCTCGCTGACACCTTCCTCGGCATTGCCGAGTCTTTGCGCAAACCCCGAGGTGCTTTGAAAGATATTTTCTTTGTTACCAGCCGTATGACCAACTCTTTGTCCACCTGCTCACGCGTCCAAGTACAACTACCTCATTATTTCTTGTTGTAAATCTGATGAATTCCTGACCGATGCTCCTTGCGACGTACTCGAAGTCACACTAGCCTTCTCCAGAAGTGAGTCGACTCTCTTGGATCACTGCCGCTTCATCAGTGCAAGTACACCATGGGACTATAGATACAACAGGAATACAGGTAGTGCAGAAAGTATGTGCGCGTATTGCGTAATATGTGTATATGAATCACCCTAATAATCTGGGAAGAAAGAAACCAATCCGCTCGACAAGCCAAGCGAGAACCTGAACTCTACATCTCCCACCTGTTGGTATATGGCCATCAACTCCTGCCAGAGATCCGGGGGTATGCTGTTGGTCTTGAGGCAGACGCGAATGCGGCGCAACCACTCATTGACGACGAAGAACCTGTTCTGCTGCGTCATCTTCCCGATCCACCCCGCGTTCTTCGACCGCAGCGACCACAGCGTCACCTGCGCGAGCCAATAATACGGCAGCGCGTCGAAGACGAAGGGGACGTCCTCGCCGCCGCCGTCGTGCGTCGACCCCGCGTTCCGCATCCACATGAGCATCCAGTTCTGCAGCATGAGGCCGAACTCGGCGAGGAAGGCTTCGCATTTGTACCCGTCGGCGATGTGGTACACGTTCCCGCCGTACTTGATGTGCAGACGGGCGTACAGCCTGCGGAGGATCGCGGCGTGGACGAGGATGAAGAGGGAGAACTTGTTCAGGAGGAGGATGTCGGACGGGGGTTGGGTCGGGGAGATGGGTCGCTGGAGGGAGGCGAGGGCTTGCCATGTTGGCACCCCGGCGAGGCGGGAAGTGAATGGCGAGGGTGCACTGAAAGTGGCCAACCAGTCTTTGGCAGTGGGAGCCTGCCATAAGGACTCTTCGCAGGGAAGGTTCAAATCGAATTCGACGGTTTGGAAGGCAGATGCCATGCCAGAGAACAGGACACAGTGTGCCGCGTCCAAGAGATGTGCCACAAGTAGTACACTATGCTTAGGGTCAGCAAGGACTGTAGACGTCGCCATGTAGAGGAGGTCACCGTTTCACCGATTCGTAAGATGCCCACTGCTGCCAGGCATCGTCCAAGCTACACAGGTCGTCCATTGTGGTCGGGGCCTGCCAGTTCTTAAGTCGCTCAATAGCTTTCGTGTTTCTGATCATCTATGACGAATCTTAGCATGAGCGAAAGCTCGAGCACCCGAATCCACTCACCATGACCAACATGCCATGCCAGATACTCGAGGAGTCCCGACAACTCTTGTTCTCGTGATGTAGGCCAACCGTCTGTAACAGGACAATTGCCAGCAGGAGATGGTCGACTCGTTGAGGGTCAGACGAAGCAGCTTCAGCCTATCATTTGTTGAGAAAGGTTTCGCAAAACAGAAATCAGACATACTAGTTCCCCGACTATGACATCTCGCACATACGTCATGGTATCTGATACGAAGAGGTTCGCCTTCTTCGTATTCACGTAGAGTGCGCCACACGCCTGCATGGTGCGTATTAGGAGAAGCGGCTTGTTGACCTCTGTCCACGTTCCACGATGGATTAAGGGTATCTGCGATGAGAATCTATCGAAGAACAATTGCACTGTCGTGTATGTGATTAGGCCCAAAGTGTAGTCATCAGAGGCGATACACGTACTGAACAGTCCCAGCTCTTGATCTGAGAAGTTCTGGCCAGTAACAGGAGCAATGGACCTTCGAGGAAACAAAGTTGGGGATGCAATCGTAGACAGCCCTGGCAGGGTGTTCAAGTTCTGCAGTCCGGGAAGGTTCTGAGTCACCGTCAGTCTTCCAGCGACAATTGTAGAAAGGGAATACGGACCGGGAGGACAAAGCTGTCAAGAGGAACCCCAAAGAAAGTGGAGGATTCGCCAAAGTCTAAAGTTTCAGGGTGGGTAGCGGGTTGCAGAGCTAGCGATGAGGTTGATGCCTCTGGCTGAGACTCGGTCGCGCCAGGAGCCGGCAAGTCGGACACTGCGTCAGAGAACGACGAAGCCACATCCGATGAGTCGGGGGAGGACCTCTTGTCGGACTCGGATGATACGTCCCGGCCTCTCGCAGAAGACGATGGTGGGGTATTGCGGAATTTGCAGACCTTCCCTCGGGTGGTGCACGCTGAGCACGGAACCTGCAAGTCGCACTTGATTTTGCCTTCGGCGCAAGCCTGATACTGTGGTTAGCGCGAGGTGAGGAGGTCAACGTGCAACAGTACATCACACGACTTCCGGCGAGATCGCGGTGCACCACTATGTACGTTTCGTCAGGGAACGGAGGCGAGGGCGGACGAACAGCGACGTACGGGCCAGTACAGCTTTTGTAATGCCGCGTCAGGAGATCGCGTCGGGTGAACTCAGCATTGCAGGACTGGAAACCATGATGAATGAGAGCCTGAGGGTGGTTGCCACAACACAGTAACACACATCGCATTTGTGGGATCGTTCGTTGGCGTCTGTTCACAATGAGAGCAACCAGTCATGGTCAGAATGTGAAATGCGCCAACAAGCAAGAGAATACGCACGCGAAAGAAGATGTCGCTGGAGATGATTGATTCTCGTGAATTTGCTAGGACAGAGAGGGCAGGACTTTGTCTGAGGTCGTTTGGGCACGTTGCCTTGGTGTCGCGCTCGAGAGAGCGCCGCTTTGTTCGAGTCGTCGGGAGGCATTGTAGTGGTCGTTGGGAGGGCTGCAGAGGCTGTCCTAGAAGATCATCGCGTCTGCTTATAGACCATCAAGGATATTGTTCAATTGAAGAGATCATTGCTGACCATGGCACTGATGCCTAAGCCTGCACGCATAAGCACGCGGCTTTCGGGCGGAACGGGAACGTGGGACAAAATCATATGGCCCTGGGCGCCTAATAACGGGCGCTTAACAGATACATAGCTCAGAACGTAGCAAATCTTGTTGGAAGCACCAAGACGTATATGAAACTAGAATTCTGCCGCGCAGAAAAGGACATCCCGCCCTCCGGATACCTCGGAAACAAGATCGTGCATATGGTGCTGAGGAGTCTCTAGTGGCTAGAAGATACATCCCTAGACTGATGCAGAGGCTACACTCCGAGGTTCAAGGCGTTAGCGACACGACAAACGAGCAATATACAACACTGAGGTATACCTAGACCGTGCTGCAGTGACCGTCTTCAGTTACTGGGTGCGCCACCGGACAACACCGTCATCTACTTGAAGTCCTGGTTTGAGTGCCATTGACTTTCAAGCGCCGTTCTCTGAGTCCTCTGGATCCGGGCATCAAAGCTCATCAGTGCATCGTCTCTCAAGGTCGGTCTGTGCAGGTCGGAACGAATAGCAAGTTCAGTGTTCAATTGCTCAGATCTGCGCATGAAGCACACTGTTCCTGCGCAGTAGAAGGTAGTCTTTAATCACCCACCAGTCGCATGGCCTTCCATACTGAGTATTGAGTGCCCCCTCGGGCACGCAGATTTGCCGATGCGACGCAACGAACGCAATGCCAGTGGAACCTTCGCAAAGCTCAGAGATATTTGAAAGAGTACGACATGCTTTCTCATCAGCGCAGCGCTCGCCGGGATGTGTGCGGAATAATAATAACAATACGCGGCGCGGTCCAACTCTGAACTGCCGGCAGCCGCAAAAGTCTGGGAAAAGTGCATACAGAACACCAGCGGAAGTCGGCTAGAAGCAGATCAACTGAATCTGTGAAAGAACACTGGTCGTATTTAACGATCCGAGGCTTTCTTGCTTGAAGTCGCGTCTTAGCAACACCAAATACTGCGTGGCGCGACCGTGCAAGGACAAGCAGTTCGGAAGGCAGTGCTGCCTTGTTTGTTGTTTGGCAATTCAATAGGACAAATGTTGCTCTGACGTCGACGATCACTTACTTCGAGGTCTGTTCATTCTTTCCGCCGAGTTCATGCAACATCAACCGTTCAAGGCGACCTCCAGCTAAACCGCATTATCTCGCTCTCTCTTGACCTGCTAGGCGACTCGCAGTCGCACGCCAACTGACACGTAGGATGTCCGCAGTCACCGCCGACGCCGAGGACTCTATGCAGGCCCTCATACAGTCCTTCGCCATGATAATAGTCAGCGAGATCGGCGACAAGACATTCCTCATCGCCGCCATCCTCGCCATGCGCCACCCGCGGATGACTGTCTTCCTCGGCGCGTTCGGCTCCCTGGTCGTCATGTCCATCCTGTCCGCAGCCATGGGACACGTCCTGCCCTCGCTCATACCGCGCCGCTGGACACAGGCGATGGCGGGCATGCTGTTCCTCGTCTTTGGCGCCAAGATGGTCATGGAGGGCCGGCAGATGAAGGCGGGGAACGAGAAGATCACGGAGGAGATGCGCGAGGCGGAGGAGGAGATTGAGGGCGACGACGCGGCGCACGACGGGGTCGGGGATGCTATTCCTCTAGAGGACATGGAAGCCGGGCGACAGCAACGCGACGCACCCGCCGGCCGGCCTTCGTCGTTCGTACAGGGCGCGCGGAATTTCTGCAGCTTGTTCCTCGGGCCCGTCTTCGTGCAGTCGTTTGCGCTCACGTTCCTCGGCGAGTGGGGCGACCGCAGCCAGATTGCGACCATCGCACTCGGCGCAGCACATGTGTGTGACTCGCCTGTTCCCCTGCTGACCTCGCTCAAAATATGACTTGCAGAACGTATACATCGTGTCACTAGGCACTATAATCGGCCACTCGTGCTGCACCGCTCTCGCCGTTATCGGTGGGCGCTACGTCTCTACGAAAATCTCCGTCAAACATGGTCAGTCATCCTGCTCTGTTCGGAGGCTCGTTCTCACAATTCCTTTGCTTTCCAGTGACCTTGGGCGGGGCAGCGCTATTTTTACTCTTTGGAATCATATACCTTTATGAGTCTTTCGTATCATCTACAACGGACATGGACGTACCTATGCTCGGTCCGGAACACACATAACAATAGAGCTTTAGATCAATGGCATTTCATTCGCACAGGATACCCACTATCACACTCACGGTCGTTTCAAAAAACGACGGGGGACACACGCTGAAAGACACCTGTGACTTTGCCATCGCGGTATCGATACCCCATTCTCCCATAGCTCACTGCAGACTGTCCCCACCCCGAAAGAGGGCAGGCTGCATTTGAACAAGCGCGACTACCTCTGGTTTGTGTTGGGAATGTGATTTCGTGAACCATGTGGCCTGGAAAACAGCTCTCTGGAGGTCCTCTCGAAAGCTTCGTGGAGATCATGTTCCCAGTGGCCGCAATAGCGTAAGCTTGGACAAGATTTGCATGGCTCTTCGTATGGCGTTGGGTTCGGGGAATGTTCGGATTGGCACTGGCCAAAGTTGCGACATAACGACTAATTGGGACGGTTTGCGTCTGGGGGGAGGAAGCACACCGTCGAAGTGAGCGGGCTCTCGAGCTGCATAACAATTTGAGAACAACAAGAAACTCACTTCAGCTCGGAATGATACAGGATTCTACAGGTTTTTCATGATCCAGCTGTAAAAGCACCGTGGAAACTCAGTTGGAACCGATTCAGAGTAGTCTTCCTCGACAAGCGTTATGAAACGTTGACTGTGACACCATCTGCGTATAGCACTACATTGTTTACAGTAGTCTCTCGTGAAGTGCAAGAGCCTAAGTACGAGTTATGGGTAAGACTTAGCGATTTTGGACCTGTGATGCCACATGTACAGCCACAACGCAACTTGCACTTGCTCTTTCACAATGCCGAGCTAAGAAATACGTCGCAGGCATGGCTTCTCTACTTTCAGCCATATTTCGGCTTGTCTTCTCGTATCTCGAACCTATCTGGCGCACCCCCGACGTCGACATCCCTACACCGCGCTGCAATGGCATGCAGGAGCTGCCGGGTACAGCCCAGAAACGCGCCAACCTCCATGATCTGCAGCGGTCAGAGTCACTGCTCGCCAAACACCTCTCCTACGGCCTTGCGTACACGACCGGCTCTGCTCTGGGCTCCGAGCCACCGAGTATAGACATTTGCCTGGACGCCTTCACCCAGCTGCACAACGCCGGCAGAGGCGGGCTCACCGTCGGCGCACGCGCGTGGTCGAAGCATTCCCCGCGCTCGCAGTCGCCCGACGATCCCAAAGGCTGGTGGGGGCATGCCTCTGGGTCCGTCAGCACGATCAACGAACGGGCCCTGGTGTTGTTCTGGAAGATCACCAACGAGGCGACCTGGAGGAATCTGCATTGGCTTCCGCATCGTGTGCTGGTCTATGAGGTTCGGATTGAGGAGGGATACGGCATGCGGTGGGCCCAGGACCAGAGCGAAGCGATGGAGACGTGGCCATGGAAATTCAGAGGGTTCCTCGAGCCGCAGATGGAGAATGGACATGAAGTGGGCTGGAAGCATTGTACGTGTTCTTGCCGTTCATGATTTCCTTGGAAACCTAACGTTTCTCAGCCAGAGTACTGTCTGCGCCAGTGGAAAACCCTGCTCAGATGATCTCCAGATCAAAGTATCGGCTTTGATCGAGTCTGCCTATGGGAGACTACAGATGATCCAAACATGAAGTCCGTTCTCGTCGTGTATCAGAAACCCTCCGTCATCTCCTCCCCGCTGTGCGCCAGCGTGTGTTGCTTGAAACATCAGCACTCCTCCCACCCTTCGGCTCCACATCCAGAAAGTACCTCCTATACGATGTCCACGATCTTGTCGCGTTGGTCGACAGCTGGGACTCTTTGTCGGTCAAGTACATGCGCAGTGTCGCAAACGATCTGTGGCCCCCGTATCCGCTCAGATCGTCGCAATACTGCTTCAAGAAGTGCCCTGGTCCATACCAAAGTAGGCGTGTCTTGATCCTGGGAGAAGAGCGCTCAGCACTCGCAGCTAGCCACCTACCTGTACAGATCCTGCTTTCAGCCCACCTTCGCACTAGCAGTGATAGCCCTCCATCTCCCGCTATCACTCTAGACTCCTCGGCCGCACCCGTTCATATATCGCCGCAGCGTCTTCATTTTCCCGCGCGAGCCTCTTGCTGTGACTAAAGCCTGAATGCATAAGATCTGTTCTCTCCGCGAACAGTGCTGCAAGCTTCAATCTGGGTCATGGATGGCTTAGACAAGAAAACAGCGCAGGATGAAGGCGAGGGATGTCCAGGAGAAGTTGATCAGGTCAAGGGCGCCTGTCGGTGGCACGATGTATAAGCTTTGTATTAGTTTTGCGGACGCCATTCAAGAAGGATGCATCATTTCAATTCGCCGGAGGATAGCCGGAGGGAAACTGAGACAACACGGTCGCGTGCATCGCTCACCCTGATACGCGACTTGCAGAGTATGTCGTGAACCCTGGGAAAACTTTTCTAATTCAGGGCAAGGTTCGTGTCCCTCTGTCTCCAGACTTTGCTCAATTCATTGTGGCGTTGTTAGCAGTATCCTTATAGCTCCTGTCGCCTTCCAAGACCAATTCACAACGCTCATGAACTCATACGGTCATATACGGCTGTCCTAAATATGGTCTGCTGATAAGCCTCAAGACCTGATAAGCTTGGATAACCATTTCAAAAAGAGACGCGACGCGTCTACAGCATACGGAGCGGACCGCAGCCCAGGGTCAGGAGTCTTCCTATTCCTCCCTATCCAGAGATAGGCAAATCAGGGTGGATAAGGCCCACTGGATACTTATAATGCCAATCTATCGAGGTTCGAAATCCTTTGGAAGCCCTGGTGTACCATGTCCGACGTCGAGAAACACAGCAATGCCGCCGTTCTCGAGGCGCCGAAGTGGCGGAAGCTGGGTCCCATCTCCGTGCCCCCTTGTACGTCGTCCGACATCGTTCCATATGACACTCACTGACCACACACTGCAGACCGCTCGACGCTCTTTCAAACAGTCCTGATCGGCTTCATATGTTTCTTGGTCGTCGGTACGCTCCAAAGGATGCACATACGACCTATGTTTCCTGACGGCAATTCCCCAGGCATGTTCAACGTCATGGCCTCCCTTGGCGGAGCAGGCCAGGTCGACGCCACGACCGCTGACAACTCCAACACCGTGCTCTACGCTCTATTCGCGGTCGTTGCTCTCATTTCGGGGCCTATCTGCAACTATCTTGGCCCCAAGATCACTTTGGGCTTCGGTGGTGTGGGGTATGCGCTGTACGCTGCGTCTTTCTGGGTGCGTTGACCTCAATCGAGTGTCGTGTTTATATCTGACTCATTCATCTCAGTGTTACAACCATACGGCCAACGACGGCTTCGTGCTCTTCGGGGGTGCCGCCTGTGGTATTGCCGCGGCTCTCTTCTGGACGGCTGAGGGCACTATCTTGATGTCGTATCCCACTGAGAACCAGAAGGGTGCGTTCAATCTCGATGCCGCAGCGAATTGCTTTGAACCTGACGCTGTGTCTCAGGCTCTTACATAGCGCTCTTCTGGACGATCTGGTCCATGGGCGCCGTCGTGGGCTCCATCATCCCCACCGTTGACAACTGGCACGGCAACACCTCCGGAACAGTGCGCGACGGGACGTACATCGCCCTCTTCATCCTCATGATGTGCGGCTCCCTCTTTGCGATCTTCCTCGTCCGCCCCTCGCAGGTCATCCGCGATGACGGGACGAAAGTGTTCTTGAATCAGTCTAGTTCGCTCTTAACGGAGTTGAAGAACCTTCCCAGAGCGCTGAAGAGGGAACCATTCATTGTTCTGTTCTTCCCGTATTCCTTCTGCGGATTGTGGTATATCCCATACCAGGCGAACGACTATAACTCGTACTTCTTCAACGTTCGAAGCAGAGTGAGTTGATTTCATTGGTGTTGGTCGTCTTATGTGTGACTCATCGTCTTGCAAGGGCTTCAACAGTATTTGGTACAATTTGGCGACATTGGTCGGCGCAAGCTTCCTCGGTCTGGCATTGGATACAAAGCGTTTCACGCGTAGGACTCGTGCCATTGCTGTACGTTGATTCCATTATCAGTCTGCAGAAACTCATTGTTGTGTTATAGGGCTGGGTCTTCATGTTTGTGGTCCTGAACGCCATCCTCATCGCTGGTGTATTCCCATTCAGAGAATCAAACCGCAACGTCGTGTACGATGTCATGGATATCACAGATAGCCGTTCTCGCGCATACGTCGCGCTGTACTTCTTCTATGGCTTGCTAGATGGTCTTTGGTTCGTTCTTCTCGCTTCTCTCCTTCCCTGTCCTTTGATTAACACTTGCATAGGCAATGCTACGCGTACTGGCTCATGGGCTGCCTCTCCAACGACCCCCTTGTACTCTCCCTATACGCCGCCTTCTACAAAGTCTTCGGCGCGGCTGGCGCGTCGATTGTCTTCAACCTGGATGCTCAGAAGAAGCCGTATGTTGATATGTTCGGCTCGTACTGGGGTCTTACTGCCGGTTCGATGGTCGTCCTGCTCCCGCTGGTGATCATGCGCGTCACGAACCACACAAGCACCGTCTCGGAGGAGAAGGCGGGGAATGAGATTGAGATGTATCCAGCTGACAAGCTGGAGGGGGATAATGCCGTTCAAAGGCTATAATACATAGTGTATCAAATGGGAATGTTATGATGGGGTGTTTTAATTTATTACAGAAACGTTCAGACTTTTACGGAACACAGAAATTGGCGGACAGCTCAACCGACGACATGTAAGGTGCGGAGGGGCACCCACAGAACCGCATGGTTTTTGCAAGTTCTTCAATATATGATGAGCATGACTCGAAGGAGGAGGTCCGCTTTACTTCTCGGGAAGTAGAGTTTGAATGGTCTGACCACAGCTTGTGCGCCCCAAACTTATTCCACGGCGATCTCAGTAGGACGTTAGCGAATCTCAGGTCCAGAGCGAGCTTGTGTGCAAGTACTAACCGTCTATCTTGAGCCGCAAACCTTGAATTCCCACTGCCTCTTATGTTTCAATCAGAGTGAGTTTGAAGAACTTATTGCAAACAAGAATACGTCTCGTTCAAGCCGCAAATTTGAACTTCTCGACGCCTTTCACGCCCCACTGCTTGCCAGCATCTACCATGAATAGTTTTCCACCGTGTTCACCTCCCAGACCGTTTCTATGGGCACTAGTGCACACCAAGAGACCCAGATCCTTGCCCGCCCAACCAGTGCACGTCAAGTAGGGTACGCCTTCTGCGACAATTTCGCGCAACAGTTTCCCTTCGGGCGAAAAACACAACACACACCCCTTCCCCCACACCGCCATCCAGATGTTGCCCTCCGTGTCCAAGACCATCCCGTCCGGCTCACCGCCTCTAAGCTTCTCGCTCATAGCGTCTGAACGAAAGTCCACGAAGACGGAGCGATTGCTGATAGTCCCAGCCTCTTCATCAAACGCGTACTTCCACACGACACCGCCGTACGAGTCGCTGAAGTACATGATTTTGTTGTCCGACGACCAGCCGAGGCCGTTTGAGCAGTATATGCCTGACTCGTGCTGAGTGATGGTTCCGTCTGGGTCGTAGCGGAAGAGGCATCCAGCGGGGGAATCATCGGCCGTTACAGGAAGTGCCATGGCCTGCTGGTCCATAGTGCCCGCCCAGAACCGCCCCTTCGAGTCAGAGGCACCGTCGTTGAAGCGCACCTTTCCGCGGGCTGACTCCGGGAGGACTGACGCGAGGTTCTCGATGGCGCCTGTCTGTTCATCGATGAAAGCGAAGCCGAGGAGACGCGCTCCGATGTAACCAGGGTGGTCCCTGCGAAAAGAGGCGACGCTGATGCTGTCGGATAAGGGAAGGATGCGAAGATTCATCGTGTCGAGGGAGAGGATGTGCAGCTCTGGGGGATTTCCGAGCGGATCGACATAATGGACGGTGTTGTCCTCGGGGCGGTAGAAAGGTGCTTCGCCAAGAACACACTTCGAGGCGAAGAAGGCGTCGCCAAAGGAAGTGATCTGCACAGAGGCATGGCCATTGTCCTTCTCCGCGTTAGCCATTGTTGTCCAGGTAGGTCGATGAGTGGGTAGAATATGTTCTCGCAACCAGCAAGCGTCAAGCTACACTCCCTGATCGACAAGATCAATCAGTGCTATCGTGCTATTCGTGCTATCGCGCTTCAGCAGGACCCCTGACAATGGCATCGGTCCGACGCTTTCCGACGCCGTTGACGATCGCACGACGCACTTTCCTCTCCGTCGCAGCCAGGAACAATCTCGGAACCAGCTCCTTGCAATTCGGTATTTTCAATGATAGTAGAGTTATCCGCGGCCAACTCCAAGACAGTACAGGGACAAAGCCTTGTAGCCATCCTTGCACTTTCGCAAATCCTCCAAGGATACGTGCTCGTTACTGGTGTGGGCGACGAATATGCTGCCGGGACCGTAGAGAATCTTCATGGTCTCCGGTGCGTCGTGTCCTGTGAGAAACGGAATGTCTGTACCGAAGCCGACGTTGATTGTGTCGAAACCCGGCACGTCTGACTGAAGCCGCGGCGGACCATACTCCGCAAGCAATTTATGACTGATATCGGGATACCGAGAAATGATCTCGAGAGCGGAGGCCTTGAGCGCATCGAACGCGGTAGAAACGCGTATGGATACGGTGGCTGATGCCGACGGGGATAAGATATTGGCTGTGGCTAGTTCAGTTCTGATGCAGAGGAGCGCAAGACAAGAACCTACGAGCTTCGCCTCCATGAATAGTGCCGATATTGATAGTTGACGGTCCGAGCAAGTCATCGGCAGGCATCTCCATTTTCAAAAGGTCGGACAGGAGGGATACCATGGAATGGTTTGCGGAGCGTCCAAGGTGGGGGTATCCGCTGTGGCAGGCCACGCCTGCCGACGAGAGTTCGAACAGTAATATGCCCTGCATGAAAGACATGAATATTGAGAAGGAAGAGAAGAGGAAGTGCAAGGACCTTGTGACCGAGAGCGAGCTTTCCTTCAGTAGGTTCGCCGAAGACTACGTTGTCCCATTTGAGTCCCATGTTGCTAGCGGCCTTCATTCCAGCGCCATCCACTTCCTCTCCGACCACATACATCAGAGCCAGATCGCCTTCCTTGATCTGACCGTTCTCCTTGAGCTCCTTGGCGGCCAAAATCTGTGCTACGGCAGCGCCTTTGGCGTCGCAAGTTCCGCGTCCATAGACAATCCCTTGTTCGTCCGGTCCAGAGAAGGGTATGAAGGGGGGCACAGTGTCAATGTGAGTTGTCAAAAGACACTTGTTCGAACGCGTCGTTCCGATGTAGGCGTAGACATTTGCACGTTTCGACGAAGGGGAAATGGGTAGAAGCTCGACGGTGAACCCAAGTTGTTGCAGACGATCTGAGAGGAATAACGCGACCTTCTCCTCGTCTCCTGTGAGAGATTCAATGTTGACGAGCTCCGAAAGGAAGTCTTGGAGTTCTTGGGCCATTTCGCGAAAAGTGGTGGTGATGGCTTGAGTTAGACCCAAACTAGTGCTTGCATGATACATCCGCTGTGTGATCGACTCGTTCTACCCCGTTCTACAAGACAATGCCTGGAAATTAGAATGCACTTTAACTTGAGCAAGCATGTTCGCGTACGACATTATAATTAGCGAATCAGAGTAAAGTAGGTAGCATATCGAAAACTAGATACAAACAATTAGCAGAATTACAGCTTTCCTTCGTTCTGAGTGTATCCTTTCCGCTGCAGCCACTTCTGGTTGGCCAAATCCCTCAAATTGCGCTTTATCACCTTTCCAGACTGTGTGTGATCTACAAGTTGAAAAGATGCCACAATCAGTTCGATTGACCTTCAAACCCGACAGTATTGGACTCACCAAATTCTCCATCGTGAATCGCGATCATGACTGGGATGGCAAAGCGGGGAAGACTATCCTTCGCAATCGCCAATAAACTCTCTTCGGTAACAGACTCAACATATCCTGGCTTCAACGTGACGAACGCAGTGACCAGCTCGCCAAGACGCTTATCCGGTACACCAACAACAGCTGCCTCCTTAACTCCTGGTTCGGCGTAGAGTGCATTCTCCACCATGACCGACGGCTGTTACAGACCGTTGTCAGTTTCAAACGACACGAAGAACGAGGAGTTCAATAAACATACAATGTTCTCCCCGCCGCGTATGATGATATCCTTGATCCTGTCCTTGATGTAGACAAAGCCTTCGTCGTCTATATACCCCAGATCGCCCGTCTTTAACCAGCCATCCTGAGTCAACACCAGGTCCGTCGCCTCTACATAGATCGCAAAGGTCACCAGGCGTACAACGACTCAAACTAGAAAGACGTACCATCGTCACCCCAGTATCTCTTCATAATGTTCGACCCACGAAGCCACACTTCGCCAACAACGTTCGAAGGCACTTCGACGTTATCCTTCATGATCAAGACATCGTTCGTTGGCAGAGGCCTTCCACTAGAGCCATTTCTCTCAATGTTGACCTATTGTAACAGAGAGAAGGAGACGTACGTGCTCGTGGGCCTGAGCTCAAAGTCTCTACCAGCTGCGTGAACAATCATTGGTCACACAGCTGGTCGGAAAGGATTGAGACACATTACTCACCGAATCCAACCGAACCAGCGTTGCTTTCCGTGAGACCGTAGCCTTGGCCCCTACAGAGAAACAACATAAATGAGAACCAATACTCGGCCACGAGTTGGCTCCTCCTACATGGAAGCAGAAGCGAACACCTGTCTCGCCCTGTTGAACAGAGGTTCTGCCACGGGCGCTCCTCCGTAGATGATCACTTCCACTGGCGTCTCTTCTTGTGGCGAAGCGCATTCAGAAAGATCCGTGATGACCGACGGGACGCTAGAAGAAGGCGTATGAGACCCCATCCATCGTCGTCAGGACTATCAACTTGAACTCACGCGCCAAGAAGGACGACATTCTCTTCCTTGATAAGTCTGCATGCTGATCAACAACAAGCGATAGAAAAGTCAACAACTGCTGTACCGTAAGGCTAGGTAGCTGTCAGTCTAAGAGTGTAAATCAGCGTCTGCAAGAACGAACCTTTCTTCCCCTCCCACTTCCGCATCGAGACAATCTTGTATCCCAGAAAGGTCGCGTTCAGCTGGGGTCAGGTGAGAAAAAAGCTCATACGATCACACTGAAAGACTAACCATAACAGCGGTAGCAGTGACATGAAACAATGGCGTAGATAGCAATGCAGCCCGTTGAGGGGAACCTTCCGGCGGCGGTGGTGGTGGAAATGGGTCCCCACGTCGTATTGCATCTCTCCCAGAGCTCGCCGCCACCTAATCGACATAGATGAGCTGACATCTTCGAATTAGACCGAGCTTCTTACGTTGAATATATTCGTCAGAAATGCCCGCTGGGAGCTGAGCACACTATCAGCGGAAGGGAGACTGGCTACCCACTCGGCAGTCCTGTAGTGCCCGATGTGAAGATAATGGTAGCGTTATCCTCGGGCTCGACATTGGGGTCTTTGACGAGGATAGATCCGAGGTCCCCTTTGTGACGCAACATAAGGTTTGCATAGTCGTCCATGCCCTCCCATCTGCCTTTGCCTTCATGTGCTTCTATGACGATGTAGCTGCATTTCGGGGATGACTTGAGCGTTCCTTCGAGGACATCAGCGCGTTGGGGGTCTAGTATGACGATCTTGCAGTCCGTAAGCGCGAGACAATGCTTCAGAGGATCTATCGGCAGCAGCCTGAGATAGCCCCACAAAGGTTAATCACCAATACGCGACTGGCCGCTGAGAAACATACGCATTTACGAGAACCGATACAGCCCCGAGGAGATCTAGCAGAAAAAGTCAGTGAACCGTGTTACTGATTGGGGTTAAGACTCACGACATGCCCAAAACACGATGAAATAGCTTGCGTAATTCCGCAAACAGATAGCAATCCGGTCACCTGGGGGTCAGATGTATAAGACAAGCTGACAGCAAACCGGTCATACACACCTTTCTTGACGCCGTACACGTCTCGAAACACGGCAGCGCAGCGGATAGATTGCGCCATGGCCTCCTCATAAGTGAGCCGGTGACCTTCGAAGACGATACACGTCTTCTTTCCATGCTCTGTTCCGGCCCAAAGCCACAGAGCTCTAAGGGATGGCCACAGATTCTTGAAGACGCGTTGAACGCGACCATCGATTAACTGGGTCAGGAGAAGTCGTCAGGATAGATGCTGGCTGGAAGGCAACGGACGAACGCGTGTTTCGACTTCAAGAAGGCTGCCAGGACCACATAAGATCCTGTCGGCTGACGGTCTCGTGAGGATACGCTCGCGATGAAAGGAAATAAGCTGACTTTCGGCGAAAGAGCACACTGGGTTCCAAGAGGAGGTTGATGCCATTGAGTGAGATGAGGACTCGTACTAATGGCAGTGGTAGGCCTTATATCCTCACTGTCGGCGATGTTTTGCCATATCAGCGCGTTGCACGGAGATTTGGGGGAGCGGGCCACGGGCTGTGTGTCTATTTGCAGAGATGGTCCGGGATGAGGAGAGGCATTCACGGAGCGCTGATGATTGGAATGGAAAAGCGACCGCCACTGATGGTCCACTGTGGGGACAAGCGAGCATTGAGAGCTATACCAGTACACCCGCCTTCAGCCGTGGCTGCGCTCATTGCATTTCGTGTTGCGTTGTCTGGCGCCTGCTGATTCGAGTTTTGTGCAGAAGTGTGCCGTCAAGGGGGCGTTGAAAAAGCGTCGAGATGTGAATTGGCATATGATGAAAAGCGTCGCAAAATGAGTATGCCGTGTGTAGAAGCGTGCAGTCGCGGTCTTGCGAGTTTTGAGCAGGTCGAGGGCGGAAGCAAATCGGGAAACCGGACTTCATGCACTCGAGCTTGCCACGTGGATAGCATTCGACTCAGTTTCATCCAGTCCTATCTAAACCTTTCTACTCATGTAGGAGTGATCTAAGCGTGTTCTGGACATCACAATTGGCGAGACAGGGAGCAAGGGAGAGAGAGAGAGATCTGGCCGTATCCAAATCACACTAGTCAACAGTGGCGTCGTAAAGAAAACCCACACAGAGAGCCATAACAGACCAAGAGCCTTGAGCAAAAACCCCCGGGCCTCCCATACCAAATTATTGCGTCTTTGAAAAAGATGGACAAGGCTTGAATCTGAAAGAAAATGATCGACCGCCCCATCTTTAAGTTCATGTCAATCATTCTGTCGCCGAATGCGTGAGCACATCCAGACACAAAGAAGCCAACAAAAAGCTGGATGTACGAAGACAAGAAAGTCGCATCGGTGAGCAGCAAAACTTGTACCTCAGAAATGCAGTCATCACCTTCTCGAGAGATGGCGCATAGGATGTTTTTGAGTAAACGGTTTGACGTGCCGAGTGACATCGAGAACATCATGTACTCGGGACGTTTCGTATATGATAGATAGAGACCAGTGGCAACGAGAGCGAGAAAACCACAATACAACGAACAATCCCACCTAGCGATTCAGCCATCCGTGTTCAGAGCAAAACGATAAGTCAATTCAAAGTCAAGCAGCTCGCATTTTCTTGGCAGTCGGTTCGTCTCCAGTCGTATCCTCGCGAGGGCGAGCCTTCTGATCGTAGCGGAACCCTTCCAAGAGGTCCACACCGTCGGCAAAGTCGGTTGGGAATTCGAACTGGCCCAAGAGTCATTGACAAAGACCATCAAGCATCTCCTCATGAGCCTCCAGTTCCTTACGGAAGTCCGTCGCAGAGATTTGGCGTGCGAAGAAGCCATTGATGTGCTTTCGAAAGGTCGCTCGGTTGGCGCTAACGTGGAGGAATTCATCGAGGCTGGCTTTACGAATTGCGCGCAGTTCTGTGTCCACATTTGCCTTTGCAGCTAACACCGGGGGCATGGTCCGTGGCAACACGGTCGTGGTGCCTTTATGGCACCACCCATGCAACTGATGTAACTTCAAGGTTCCGGGCGAAAGGTTCGGGCCGGGAGGGATGCGAACCGGTTCAGATTTGATAGGGTCATTTCATATACATAGTTCTTGGCTGCTCGGTGAGGTGTTCATATTGTTGCCCTAATTGTTGCTATCTGCTTCAAGTGGCTTATCATCGACAAGTACATGGCAGGCACATACATTTTGTGAGCAGTTTTCTTCCCAGACGACGTGAGCCGTAGTCAATTCTTTATCTCAGCTGGTCGGTGTACTACTTGCATTGGTGGATTGTCAACCAGAGTCTCCGTACTGCTGGGCGTGGAGTCTTGGCAATAATCCCAGGGGTGGGGAAGCTCTATTATCGCCTGCTCAGAGCATCAAATAGCAAGAACGTTACTGTATTCAAGAAGGCCAAGCCCACAGAACACAATCTCATTTGTCTGGAGAATGGCTGCATGGTAGACAATGCACTTGTCCGTGAATTCTGTGTGAGAAGCAATGGGTTTTTCTGCCTAGATGACATTGTCATTGCTCAAAATGCGGTTGTCAACACCTATACCCAGCTATTTCCTGGCTCATACAATAAACAGGATGGGCCACCGCAAGCATGGCAGAACCGGGGCACAAGCAGTAAGTCTGGACTCTGAGCAAGATAGACCTTATATAATACAATCAAGACAGTCGAAAACGCTTGCCGACCCGCGGGGGCTTCGCCCCCCGCAGCTCGCTCTCATTTTCTCCATCTGAGCACTCTTGCGCTCAACAAAGACATGATCGACTTCACACATCAACAATTGCTGGAGTCCCAGTGGCCAAAAGATGTGATTGATGAGACATACCCACCAATTGAGGCAGCAACTTGAGAAGATCAGGATGGGACAGATGAATGACTCAAAGGGTGGCGGACCCACCCACCTCAACAAATGCTTCCACCCATGCAACTGGTACGCAAGTCGAAACGGTTCAGGGACAGCAAGGTAAGTCCTATATAGATGTCAGTATTGCCATTGACCAAAGATAAAAGTGCACGCACTAGGACAGGACAGATGAGCGACTCAACAGATGGCTCCCCTGCCCACCTTGTCAATGCCCCAGTCATTTGAGCTTAGAAAAGACGTCTGAGTGCATACAGGCAGTCTACGGGAGAGTAAGTTGATGTTAATCCCCTCGAGTTGTCAAAGTCAGGTAACGGCCTTGGTCTCCGCCCTTTGGGTACAGTATGGGAAGAGAAGACTATTATGGTAAAGGAATGTGAATCGAAGGGGTTCCGCACAGTGCGCCACCTCTAGTGCATTATGCGACACCCTTGATAAGATCGGCTGCCCGCTCAGCTACTGCGACAACGACAGCAGCGGGATGTCCAGACACCTGAGTCGGGAAGCAACTGGCATCACAGACTCTCAAGCCCTCCATGCCGTGAACCTTGAGTTTGCTGTCTACAACACTGGTGCTTGGCAAGCCGCCCATTCTTGCACTTAATGTCTGGAACGGCAGATGAGATGCTGAGCGGTTTGCGACGGGAAAAATGACACGTACCAGATGTCCAGTAGACTGGCCATGGAGCCTAGCCCATGCTTCGAGGTCCTTGTCAGAAACCTTGAATGTGTGTCAATTCTCTCATCACGTCGCGATAACATGATCAAAGCACTCACGGTATCGGGATTGCAATCGGTTGGCCAGAACACGGAGGTCTTGTCGTCGGAGTCCTTAGGAAGATCGAGAGAGTCGGCAAATGGCTTCGTGTGCGCAATGCGTGCCAATGGCCTCATCCCATGATAGATAAGGCTATGTCACTTTCATGGCCGAGGTAGCTGCATGCTATGAGAAGACACATCACCACTGGAGAACATCTGAAAACGTCCTTAGGGTCGATGAGAGGATAGTCCCAGGCATTACGGCTCGCGAGTTTGACAGTTCTATAGCTTGCAGGCTTCAATAAGAGCATACCCTACGCAAGATGAAACAGAAATCCAGTGAAAGGAGCAAATCGCGCTTACAGAGGTGAGAACCCGGGAAAGGCCAGTACTTCATGCCGAGGGGAGGTGCCAAGAACGGTGTGAAGAAGAGTTCGATATCGGGAGCGGTAGGTCCTGAGCAGCAGTCCTTGATTTGGTATTTCTTTGCTCCGTCGTGCATGGGCAATCTGAGCAGCACATTGAGTCAGACATAGAAAAGAAACATGGGCGCACGAACTTCTTGTCATCAGACCGCACGAAGCAAGCCACCTGGACACTCAAAGACGAAAGAGGACCTTTGCCAAAGAGGAACCATTTGACCATAGCCCACAGACCTCCCAGAGGTCGGAGGATGAAGTCCCAGGTGCCCTTCTTGGCCCGAATCAGCATGGGACCAGGCAAGAAGTGCTACATAGACTGGTGAGTAATCATTCATGGGAAACAGTTGAAGCGGAACTCACATCTTGGAGATATTCACCAACGGGAAGGTCCCGCACGACAGGAATGTTGTGTTTTGTCAGCTCGGCGGTGGGCCCAATTCCGGACAACATGAGAACCTGTGGCGTCCCAATGACTCCGCCTGAGAGGACGAGCTCCTTGGAAGCGGGAACATAGAAACGTTGGCCATCTGGGGAGGTAGAGAGGATGAGGCCTTTCGCCCGGGAGACCTTTTCATCAGAGCTCAAAACGATCTTCTCCGCCAGACATTCCACCGCGACAGTCAAGTTAGGACGAGCCAAGACAGACGGAGTGAGGTAGCCAGTAGCAGCAGAGACACCTAGAGATGTGTTCAGCAGATAAGCTTGAGGCCGTATGAGACGAGCCACTTACGAGTCCCGTTCGGGAAGACGTTGCGGGTAACAAGCCAACTCCAGTTGGTCCAACATCGGTGTTGAAGTCGCTGGAAAGGTACGAAACACAAGATTATTGAACTATGACCAAGGTTGCAGGCAAGCTATGCTCACTGTACTTGATGTGTGCCAACATTGACACTAGACTGGAGGATGGCTTGGTGATAGGCTGTGACAGAAACTGTCAGTATCGTAGTCAGTTCCAAGTTAAATGTTGCTGACAGCAATTATTCCATGGTTGACCTTCGCCGGGCCGTCCGTACCATGAAGCGCGGGATCAATGTTGGGATGTTCGGGATGAGGAGTGTAACCTTCGGCCTTGCGGAAATAGCTGAGAGAGACGGTCATGATGACAGACATGTTAGAGAAAGGTGCGGCGTACGGCTTCATGTTCTCATAGTCCAACCTTTCGCTCCCTCTTCAACCTACGCGGAGAAGTCTGGCGTCTTGTGTGTTAGACACGATATGGAGTCGTTTGTTAGAAGAGACCGACCTTCAGGGGCGCAACGGTGGTACATCGAGCCATTGATAGAGCTGTAGTTGGCTGTCGTGAGGCCGAATTACAGACGAGCCCATCACGAGCGGCTCACCTAGTTCCTCCAAGAAGTCGGCCACGGAGCCAGTAACTCGTGCGTCCGTTGATACCAGCCATCCCACTGGACGAAGCAATGGTCAGATCATCAATGCGGCCTGTACTGAGGCAGCTTACATGATGATTACATCGTCTCGTAGTTCCAATCATACTTGCTCTTCATCAACATAGGAAATGCGAGAGGACTGATGGAGTTTGTAACACCATGACTGCTGCCAGACAGATGTGACGGTGAGATTCGAGTTCTTCTGTGGTGTACAACATGTACCTATAACCCGCCTCGACGAGCAGCATATTGACGCGACTATCCTCGGAAAGGCGCAACACGAGAACACAGCCCGCGGTTCCTGCGACACAAGGGAACATAAATACGAGGTCAGGGGATGTTCATAGACATTGCACTGACCTCCTCCTACGACGATGTAGTCGTAGCTTTTGGTTGGGTGCGCCTGCAACGACCTAACATCGTCGTCGCTGCCTGTGATGGGTACAGCGAACCGATGTGGCTCTGAGACTGTCGAGTGCGAGGCTCCCATGTCTTCGAGCAAGTCGGAGGAGGAGTGGAAGGTTTGTGGAAGGTGAAGGAGTAGCAATTGGTGCCATGACTATGATGATTCTTTCTTGGCGAGAATAGTGAGAGAAGTAATACATTTTTTTTCAAGCATCATTGAAGTGGCAAGCACATTTTGCAATTCAATACTTGTACCAAGCATACAGGTAGGTATTACAGGTGGTGTTGTAGTGTACAAGGGTTTAGACAAAGTCAATCGTAAATCATGTCGTGCTCCCACTCATGCTATACTCCTCCGTCACCACCAGCTCCTGCTCCAACACCGTCCCCAGCTCCTGCAGCAACCGCATCATCGACCACTTTGACTAGTCCATGTCGCTGAACAGCGGCCCGTCACCCGCCAGCCACATCTGCTTCATCGTGTCGTCCTCTCACAGGGTCATGAACCCCTTCCACTCCTCCCAGTTGTACCGCTTCGGCGGCCACTCCCCAAGATGGTGCGCGACATTGCGAATCGCCTTGGTGAGCATCAGCGCCTGATGCTGCTTCTCCACGACATCGCCCAGTGGCATCCACACGTCGTCCTCCTTATCGTGCCTCTCCGGCAGGATCGTCCCGTACTTGAGCGAATCCACCAGCGTGTCCCCAAGGTTGCTCACCAAAATCGTCATCGCCGGCACAGCAATCAAGCTCCATATCACAAAGAACGGCTTCCTCGAATTGCTCGCGGGGTTAAAGTCCCCATACCCGATCGTCAGGAGCGTCGTGTAGCTGGAGTACAAGGCCTCGAAGTACGTCCAGCCCTGCGGCGCCTCGGCGTACCAGAATGCGAGCGCGCCCATCGTCCAGAGGACGCAGAAGGACGCCGTGGACATTGCGAGCGCGGAGTAGCACCGCGCGACCTCGGCGCGCGCCTCGATCCTGCGCATCACCTCGTACTCCTCCTGCAGGCCGCTGTGCGCCGAGTGCCCGTCGAGCGCCCACGTCGCGCGCTCCTTCTCCAGGCGCGCCTTCTCCATCCTGACGACCATGCGTTCGAGGACGAGCGCGCGGACGCTGCCGACGATGAGGCCGATCATCATGATGCCGCCGACGGCGTACGGGATGAGCAGCGCGCGGCTCGCGGTGTGCGAAAGGGGGAAATCCGAGCCGAGGCCGACGGTGAGGAGCGTGTAGTCGGCCCAGTACACGCCGTCGATGAAGTTCCAATTCTCGAGGGTGGAGAAAACGGCGGCGCCGGTGGCGAGGTAGAGCGCATACGCGATGGTCTGGAGCATGAGGGTGCGCTGCGCAACAGTGAGCGTGGAGAAGGAGGGCGGGTAGGTGCGGAAGTGGTGTGCGCCGATGGAGTGCAGGAGCAGGAGGGTCGAGATCGTGAGGTAGAGCACGACGGAGATGAGCGCGTAGTAGTAGGACTGCGAGAACGCGTGGTCGGTGCGCGAGGTCATGTGCAGGTCGCCGGTGAGGCAGAGTGGGACGAGGAGCAGGACTGCGGAGAGGTACCACAGGACGATGGTCAGCGGCTGGGCAATGCGGTAGCGGATGCGCCGGGCAAAGTTGAGCAGGAGGAAGATGTTGACGGCGATGGCCGAGCCGAGCGAGACGCCGTTCAAGGCTAGCAGCCTGGTGGGAGGCGGCCAGACATGGGCATAGAGGGACGGGATGTGCACACACCACGGCGGGTCGGCAATACGCTCTGCACCAGTTTCTTCGCTCTCATCGGGCGGGATGTACACTCTCCAAGTCTGCACCAGTGGCCCACGTGAAAGCGTAGAATGATGTACAGAAGCTTGCTGACTGAGAATGATGAGTGAATGAGTCCAAGGACACAAGACAGACGATGCAAGAGAGACAACAACGGGCAGGAAAGACCCGCGTTGAAAGACGTAATGGAATCAGCACAGGTAGTGATTGCGCAACAAGGCTTGGAATGAAATACAAGAACAAAGGGTGTGAAGGCCGACTAGATCAACCAAAAAAGCCAGTCAGACAATCCAAGGCAAGAGACAAGAATGGCAAGTAGGCGCAAGGAAGGACAAGAAAAGTGGCGTGGGGGGGCCCATATTTTATCTATAAGGAGTAAGAACATGATCGTAAATGATCGGAAGGGGCCCATATTTTATCTATATGCGGATAAGAAATGATGGTTCCTGCATGAAAGGGGGAGCTCGAGACTGTACAACCGGAACACTTAGCAGTGCCCCGGAACCCAGAGGGTGCCGTCTATGGACCTCAGTCTTCCCTTTGCGAAGTCCCTCACCACCGGAAATTGCCCACTACAACTGCAACTCAATTCTTCAGCCTCACTTCCTCCGGAAGTTGTTCATTACCTGGCCTGTTAGATTCCACATTGAGCTGTTCTCCTGTAGGTGTGTCCATCACTTTTCATTGTGTCAACCTTGTAAGTACTCATCGGCAGATGTTCCCTGGTTTGGTGCTGACTAGCTCATGATGGACCAAAGCAACTTTGTTGCACCGGATTTTGATGCCCTCGTCCCCGTCATCTACTGGTTCGCGCTTCCTGAGCAAGTTCTCTACCATATGATGCTTCAACAAAGGATCAAGGGACCCTGATCCTGCAGTGACACCACGACACCGTTCAGCCCTGTTCAGCCATGCCCATTACAAGCCCCAAGCAAATTTCTTTGTCAACCTGTACTCAATCATATAATCACTGCTCATCAATATCTTCATCGCACACCTAGCCTGGAAACCTGGCTCTAGTTGCAAAGACAGTTGTTCGCTGTATAGAGCCTGGACTTGGAGGAGGGGTCTGACAAGTCCCCTTATCAATGAAATTTGATGGCCGGTGCTGGAGCCGATACCCGGCTCTGAGTAGCTGTGATATTGTTCGTGGTCTCCTCGCAGTATACAGCACAGACTACATCAAGTCAAGATGTCAGAGGGTGAAGATAATCTTTCAGTTCACATAATATATCACCCAAGTATGTCTTTATCCTCCCCATCCGCTGTTCCGTGTGCATCTTGTACATTTGCAGCACTTACCCTTCCATGTCGGTGAATGTCCCCGTTTCCCCAGTCAACATACTGGACAATACGTTTTCCGAGACCAGTCCGAGCCCATACGTGGCCGGTGCTGCTCAGCAATGGCACGGACTCTGGGACGTCGACTCAAGGACGACACTGAACGTTCGGCGTACGCATCGGAGATCGAAATATTTTGATAGTGGGATGTAGCTATAGCGGTTACAACCCCTCCCCTGAAACCAGTCTATCGCACGCCTCTCTAAGTACCAGTGTCACCTGATTACGTACCCATCACGAACCAGTTCGAATGGCTGAAGCCCGGCCCGAAGATCTCCGACAATTGACGAGTTGCATGGGTGGTGCCATAAAGGCACCACGTCCGTGCTGCCACGGACCATGCCCCCGGTGTAAACAGAGCGGTACATTATAAGTGCGGACGCAGATGCTTTTCAAGAGGTTAATCTCACAGACGAGGGTATTGATGTTGTTGTCTTTGTCTTGCAAATCTTGCTCTTGGACCTGTCGCTGGCGATGGTTCTCTCGTACTTCGCGCTTCGTATCCTCCAGCAAGCGGTCCTTCTCTCGAAGATCGTGTTCGAGCGCGCGAATCTGTTTCCCTAGACGTTGGACTTGAAGAGAGGTCTGTGAGAGAGACTGAGTAGCTAGCGAAGGCGATGGCAGGCGGCGAGGATGTGAATCACTGGCGGTGTTGAGCCTTGCAGTGTCAGGAGTTTGAGCAGGCGGGGACTGTTCCAAAGCCGTATCTGATGGAGAGGTCAAAGGAGGGGTCGGCCAAGCTGGCGTTTCGGTATGGCTAGATTTGGCTTGCGCTGCGAGGGCGGTCCTCCACCCGAGCTGCCAGTTTGATCATGAATGAAGTGCGAGCAGACAGAATCGAAACTAACAGAGGTGCCAATGCTTGCTTCAGGCCGCGTCTTGGCTGGAAGTCTCGGTTGACGGGACGACTCGTCGTCGCAGTTGGCGCCACGTTGTTGCTCCGGCTAACAGAAGAACTTGCAATTCTCGCTTCCTTCCACGCCTTCCACTCAGACGTCCTCGAGCATTCCCGTTTGAGGTCCTTGCACTCAACACAAGCCACAGCGTTCGCTTGTTTCAGACAGCCCTTGTCATGCGTGCTGCAAGAGGCGCAACTCTGCAAAAAGCATGAGTATATACGTGCCAACTAGCTTGAGAGCCGTGCTTTGTTGTGATTCTGGTTCAGCCACTCCTTCTTCAGCGCGGGTTCAGCTTTGTTGAGCATCGCAAATGACGGCAAGAGGGAAAGAAACAAAGACGTGACCGCGATCGACAAACTCGGCAAGTCTCGGCATTATTGATATGTGCACTGATAGTCTATAGAATCTAAGTCTCCCCATGCACGTCCACCGCCATCCCACGCTCAACAGCGGCTGGTGATGAGACCAGTAGAGATGTTATCAAAGGCCATGAGGGCGTAACGCCAAGGCGCTTCGATGTACTTAGCTTGCATGGGAACAGGCATCAAGACTCGGAACGACAGCGATGATGAACTGCAGATCCAGCATGATGATACGGACTGGATTACAACTGAAATTTTTGGATCTATACATATAGTGAACTTCGTAGTAGAGGCTATATTGTAATCCTTGCAAGAACGTGCCCTCGTATCATAGAAGGTTGATGTCTCGGATTCCAGGATGATCTTTGAGATGTCAGTCTTCTGCGAGTGACAACAATGAAATGCAACTTGCCATCCTCGAAGAACTGAAGTACAACAGACACATCCAAGCCCTCCGATTTGAGTATGGACAGTGATGTAACCATAGTGTCAATGATTGAACGTTGATAGGCTGACACAGGAACGGTTCTTCCGCCACTGGAAGCTGCCAATTGGATACAAACATGCTGAAGGCGAGAGACACTAGCATCATCATTATCCCAGCACGACTGGATGACTTTCAGGATGCTGTGACTCATTTCTTCCATCGCAAGGCGGCCAACCTCGAGATTCAAGGACAGCCATGCCAGATTAGGCAGAGTATCTGCACAAAGACTGGCCAGAAAGCTTTGAAAGCACAGACTGGTGAGTTTGGAGAGGGTCAGTTTCGTGACCGAGCTGAACTGTGAAAGAAAAAGTTGTGTCTCCGCAGGCCCCTTATACGAGTAATTATTGTTGGTATACTCCATTTCCTCAACACGATGAGCAGACGGGAAAGAAGGGTGCCGCGCCGCCGAAAATTTGGTCAGGGCCAAGGTCTCATCGGTTATCGATACTTTTGTCAACGGCCCGTCGACAACTGTAAGGAGATCTGGATACATGAGTTGGAGGAACTGTAGATGGTGGCATGTGATGATAAATGCTTCCATATCAGCCAGTTCCTGTTCCGCGACGCGAAGCGCCTCCTTCAGGTGATTAACGTCGCTCTTGGAGTCGATGATGTGGCGATCGACCTCCATAACATAAGCTTTGATGCTCTTTGCAGTGAGGGTGTCAATATTGCTGTCGGCTAGGTTTGTACCGAGAACATTGGCAAACGGAGAGGGAAGGGTGTGGATTCGAGGAGGGAGATTATCGCGGAAGTTGCAACGAGCGCACGTCGAGGATGGCACTGTGTAGAGAAAGTTTCAGCTAGTCGTTGCATAACCAGGTAAGAAGAAAATCTGACTTGGCTGCAAGTAATACACAAGGGGAATTTCAGCTTGTCGTGGTTGAGAGCAAGCCACAAAATCAATGGGAGCCTCGATTTAGAGGACGAAGTTGCCGCAATTTGCCGGAGGCATTCCCGAAGTGCCTGACGCGACCACGCGCCGAATTGCTTCCTTGCTCCCTTCTACCAGCCAGTCTTGAACTCGATTGCCAGCTCGGACCACGCTCGACGGTCGCCAACAATATACACGATACGGCGGCTACACTCTGTCGCTTCCAGGACGCGCACATATCATCAGCGAGGACGCCGTACGCTCTCCTCGTGGTAATCATCAAAAAATCAGACACTCGACTCAAATGAACTCACACCCGAGGCAGCTCTACAGCAATGCACGAAGCGCTTGTTCTTCCGTGGAAAAGGGATGAAGTGCTTGGTAGATCGTAGTTGTGGAGTCCATAGAAACGGGCTGGCAGACAATAACAGACGGGGAACAACGCCCCTTCTTGTTGTTTTGTCGGGACAAGGTGTGTGCATAAATAATGCATTTCGACTCAATTCTCACCCATCAATTCCCCCCATTCAGCTACCTAGATGCCCTCCATTTTCCCGTCGCTCTTACCGCTTCCTCCTCCAATGGGTCCGCGCTTCCACCATCCGCCGCCACCAAAATCAGCAACCAAGATCTCGTTCTTTGGGCCACGATATCAGAACGAAGCACAGCTAAAGCCAGTCTTCAAGCTGGTACGGGCGCACTTGATAGGTCCAGTTGCCAGATTCTGATGCATCGTTAGAGAGAAAGCTATAACACGCGATTCGACGCCGCAAGACCCCGGACCAAAGTTTGTTCGTTTAGATTTGTCCTTGGCGCTTCATTAACGCCACATCTTAGCCGGAGACACTTTCATCACTCGTAGCTTCCACCAGTGCTTTGCCATCCGGACCCAAGCGAAGCCAGACTTCGCTCGCCCCTACACTCTCATCCCGCTTTCGCGTCGCCGGTCTTCCAGAGGATCTCTACCCGTCGACCTCGAAATCTCTCAGCTTGAAGCGCAAGAACACCGATGTCAAACTTACTCTCGACGATCGCACTATCAAGAAGCTCAAATGTCCAAAGCCCGACCTCGGACACATGACGCCGGGAGCGCTGCACGTACGCAACATCCAACAGACCACCTCTTCAATGCTAGCAACCATGAACGCACAAAGACGATTTCGAACGGAGATCTCTTCACCGGCCGTCACTCCCACAGCAAATTCTGGGCCATCTGCGCGTCGCGCTTCGCCAGCTCCTGCAGATGACCAGCGCCCAACCAAGCGCATCTGCTTGGGTCCATCCTCCTCCTACCAGCAACGCTCTCTGCATAGCGCACTCGCTTCCCGGAATCTCAAGATTGAGGCGCTGAGGGACGAGGTGGAGGAGATGAAGAAGATCGTTGACAAGGCCAATCACCAGGTCGATTTGAAGCAAGCACGCGTTATTGAGACGGAGGAAGCGCTGCGGGACGCGTCGTGTTTCCATCATGACCGTGTTGTTGAGGAGCGACAGCGATATGAGTATATGGAGAAGGAGAATATTCGGGTATGAAATTGCTACCTTGTCCCTTGTCTCTGTCCTGATCGTCTTTGCAGCTACAAGCCTTACTAGAGGAGATGCAGCACGAGGTCCGACACCTGGAGTTCTTGACCACTAGCACTGGTGCAGCCAAGCTCCAGGAGCAGATCCGCCAGTTGGAGATCACGAACGACCAGCTACGGGAGACTGCTACGAAGAACACCGGACGAGGTGGGGCAGAAGTCACCTTTGCGGATACTGCCGAGGTGAAGATCATCACACCTTGGAGCACAATTGGCAGTACGCCGGCAATAAGTGGGGTCACGCAGTCTGCACCGGTGAATTTTAGCGCCTTCCAAAGCTCATCAGAGAGCCAGCAGGCATCATGGCCGTCGACTCAGGTCCAGCCCGCACCACAACAAGAAGACCTGCTTGCTTTCTGGGCGAGGCCCTCTGCTTCTGTCGTTGGGCTTGCTAGTCAAGCACAACCGCCTGCGCCTGCCCTGAACTCCATGCCGACCTCAGCACCGAAGTCAGGGTTTGGCGCTTATGTGCAGACCAATCCGTGGATCTCGCCGTCGTCAACCACGAATGTTTCGCACACACATGTACAACCTACTTCGCTACAGGAGGACCTTCTTGCTTCCTGGTCGAGACCTTCCGCTTCTGTTGGTGGACTTGCTAGTCAAGCACAACCGCCTGCGCCTGCCCATAATTCCATGCCGACCTCAGCACCGAAGTCAGGGTTTGGCGCTTATGCGCAGACCAATCCGTGGGTTTCGCCATTGTCAACGACGAATGTGTCGCAGACATACGTACAACCCACGCCGCCACAGGAGGACCTTCTTGCCTCCTGGTCGAGACCTTCCGCTTCTGTTGGTGGGCTTGCCAGTCAAGCACAGCAACCTGCGCCTGCACCTGACTCGATACCGACCTCAGCACGAAAGTCAGGGTTCGGCGCCTATGCCCAGACCGATCCGTGGGCCTCAAGATCATCGACAATGAACGTGCCGCACACAAACGTACAGCCCACACCGCCAAAGGAGGACCTGCTTGCCTCCTGGTCGAAACCTTCTGCCTCTGTCGGTGGTCTTGCCAGTCAAGCCAAAGCCCAAGAACCGAATGCATCTGCTTTCACTCAGTCACAGCCAGACGCGAGTTCCTCGTACACGCCGACTGCGGCTGCACAGTCAGGGTTCGGAGCTTACGCTCAGGCCAATCCGTGGCCATCAGCATCTCCGTCCACCTACCAATCGGCGATTCCCTCGTCTGCCCCTGCGCTGCCCAATCCTTCTATGCCTGCGTTCCCCAGCTCTTCCATACCTGGATTCGGGTCAACCGCTGTCGCGAGCTCGACCGAAGCGGCACCGAAATCAGGATTTGGAGCGTATGCTAGGGCAAGTCCATGGCCTTCAGCCTCGAACACCGTCGATGCACATGCCAGTCAACCACAGCAGCCGGTCGCGCCGACTTCCGCGTTCTCAGAACCGACACCCGCTTTCTCCTCGCAGATACAGCCAGCTGCCCATTCGAGTTCACCTGCTGCAGCGAAGGAATTACCCATACCAGGTTTCGGGGAACATACTCAAAGCGATTCATGGCAAGCTCCGTCAGCCTCGGACGAAGCGACTACAACGAATGTCCTACCAGCTGCTTCTTCGTCTACCTCCATACTTCCCAATACGTCGTCGTCGTCAATCTCATCGGCCTCAAACCCTGTCGATGAAGCTGCTAGCCATGCCCAGCAGACTGCTGCAACAGTGCCTAGCACTTCTGTGCAGACCCAGGCTCAGATAGAGACCCCTTCATCGAACTCAGCAGAAGAAGCACCGAATCCGTCGACACCCGTTCCGCAGAGTTTACCCTCTAAACAGGTGTCTTCAGACCCTGCTGCTCCTTCGTACACAACTTCTGCAACAGAGTCAGGGCTTCAAGCGGCACAACCAACCTACGATCAGGGAGGAACGACTGCGTTCCCTATTGTGGTGCCGAAAAGCGCGTTCAGCTCTTATCCTGCGCCTCGGTCCACTGAGTCTGCTGAAGACAAAGACATACCAGAACGCCCTCCGACTCCCAAGCAGTCGTCGTCCTCCAATACTCATGACGAGGACACTGCGGCTGACGTACCACGACTCGTCGATCCAGTCACAGTCGATGCGCATTATCAGCCCGGCAGCCCTACATCCTATACCCTCCCTCCCTATTTAGAAGACGAGCCTTTGTCATTGGCGCCTGAACAACGACATGTGGACTTACCGCTCGATGATGAGGTCGAGAACGATTCGTACGAGATTCCGTCCTATGGATATGAGAATTTCCGCGTACTTCCATCTGAGGAATTCCTAAACGATCTAGCAGCCCTTCCTCTATCATCCGCCCTCTTCGGTGTCGTCGAACCCGTGCCGGCGCCAGCGCCAGCGAATGACGGCAGGAAATTGGTGGATAGAATTGCGCCAAGGAGGAAGACATATATGAAGTCGATGGGACACTCCGTCGGAGAGTCTGATGCTACTACTTCAAGAAATGGCTCCAGGGGAAGGGGCCGGCAGCGCCACAGTAGCAATACGCGACGCGGTCCATACCAAAACTCGGAATCACACAGAGATGGACAGGGACGTTCTCGACGTTCTGACTCTGGGCAGATACCTCGGAGGAAGCATCATCCAAATGCTCGTCAGCACGGACAAGCGCGTCCTGGTCTGGTTCAGCCCTTGTTCAGAAACAAGGTCTGGGTTAGAGGTAGAGATCAGCCTATAGCTGTGAATCAGTAGTAGTTCTGGACTGTCCTGGTCATAGTATCGCATAGTAGACATCCGAATACCTCATACACAATACAGTTTTCTCGATGAGAGTCATCAGACGTCTGCTCAATGTGCAAAATGCTGCTGTTGATCCTTCTTTCAGTGGTCAAGCCAAGCCTCATTGAACGGTGTATCTTCTACGATAGGATGCCATTGCGAGGCGCTTGACACCTGTACTGTATAATTATTGCGCAAGGTGGCACTGGTTGACATTCAGGACAGATGACGTCGCCACTCGTGGCGATCAGGTGGAGACATATGCGGCAATTGCCGAACACTCTTACAACTGGACACTCAGTGGCGCTGGACGAATAATTCGAGGCGGCTTGTAAGGAGGGGCTTTATTCGAAGGCTCGGACGGCCTGGCTCACTTTAATAGGTGCGTTTATCGAGTCGTCCTGCCGCAGATTGCCCCAACCGTTGACGCGTTTCCGAACTCAGTCTTTTTGTTGCGACAGACGAGAAACCTGTTGTACTCTGTTCCTAGCTATGTACCGGCGACTGCATTGCCTTGAACCTATGAACCGCATACTATGGATTGCCTGACTTGATTGGCAAGACCACACAGCCCAAGGGCCAATGCATGTCAAATGATATCGCTGAAACCGACAGTCCTAGATTCACGCAATTTCCAGGTTCTCTGTGATGATGTGCTTCGATAAGCCGGAGGTCAGCGAATAGACATCGACTGTTCACAACGACCACATCTGTGCATGGCCTGTTGGAGAGGAATGAACGCAACTGACCATGAGGCCAGTCAAAGATATTTTGCGGAGTCAAGTATCATGAAACGGCCGGCCCTCAAGAGACGAGTTCTGTGCTTTCGAGTCGTCTATCCCACGCCCAATGGTGCGCCAAACGATATCTATTGCCGCTCATCAGCAATCAATCAGGCATCTCTATAGCCATAGGTCAAATGTCGGGATGACGGAGGATAAGACCATTCATCGCATCTTCCACTGTGTTCTTCCGTTTTACCGTCGAATAGCTGTCTTGTGAATGCTATTAGGTTCGCTATACACCCTGATCCTGTGCGCGTCTTCCTGAGGCACTAGTACTTAAATAAGAGGGTTGATGCTCTACCGTGACGGAAGTCCCTTGATCACGCTCCATCTCTGACAATGCCCTTGTTGCTAGGAATATTTCGGTTCATTGTTGACTATCGCCTCAGTTATGCTATCACTCGACGTGAGTATTGCACTCGGTATCGGACTCGTGCCAGCTAAGCTTCAACCATCAGCGTACGCTGGAAGATGGACGACACCAGTCGTTCTCACTGCCTTTTTGATTGTCACTGGCTTCCTTGGGCTCATCAACAGTGCGTTCGTCCAATCCTTTCCTGCAACATGAGTTCATGATGACTCAGTTCCACTGTCTGCGTACACGCTTGTGTCTGTAACTACGCACTACCCAAATGCTTCGCTGCCACCGCTACCTTGGAGCAGCATGCTTCCATCTGTGCTTCAATCGACGCCAGAGCCATCGTTCCTTCCTCAAATACTTACCGTCGGGGATACCTTCACACCCAATGGCTCCGTATTCACTTATAACATCACGGCCGCCTACGACGATGTCAATCTCACAAGCCCGGTACACTCATTTCCATACTATAACAATCCCCTGAATGATTCGTGCGACATTGTGAGTTCCCAACTGAAACAACACCATGATTTTCTGCCTACTGTATATAGGGCACGATAACATTCCGTGCTGCAAATGTGTCCCAACCCGTTGGCTTGGCATATACGGGTCTATCACAGGCAGAGCCGGTGTCGACAACGGTAGGAATATGACTTCAACTCGCTTGACCGGAGTCAATCAATTCACTTATCCCTTGACACAGGTTCAAGTCATGTGTTGGATGCCTACATTCTACACGTTGGACGTCACACTTGGAGTTCCCGAGTTGCACTCTATGCCACTGCACAATACAACTCTTATATATCATGCTCTTGTGAACTTGCACGAATTGTGGGATGACTTGGTGAGTCGTCATTCACTTGCGACAGGTCAACCATGTTGAACACTCATGTCTGGAGATCAGGAGCTGGCAGGCATGGTACGCCCTAAGTCAATGACACTGCTTGTCAACTAAATATGATCAAGGGGCTTCTTTGCGTTTATAACTTCACCAGATGCTCAAATTCCTCACGGACTATGGCGAAACTTTACCGGAAATCTATCATCTACAGAGGTTGTTGTGAAGCCATGCTATGACTATGCATGCCAACTTTACACCGTCCCTTTGACTTTCACTACAGTCCAGATGACCATCCTGTTGATAGATGAAGACGTTACCACCCTCACCGCCACATATCATCCCAACGGCTCAGACCTTTTCGAGCCCGATGCGGCCAGTTTCAACGGCTCTATGCTTCGACTAGTGTCATTCTCGCCCCTTGACACACTACTGCACAACCTCTTCCAGGCGCTGGCCCACACAGTCCGACTTGATCTCGGAATATTGAAACCAAACCAGATCTACACATCGGCTGAAATGTACAACCGAAGCATATCTCCCGTGTATGTTCCCGGCGTGGAACACCTTCCAGACAAGGGCACATGGTTTACCAATCAGTCTCGAACATCGAGTGCAAAAATCAGTGCTGATGTAGCTCGGAAAATCACAGAGGTCGTTCGTGTACCGGTCATGTCATACACCCGCTCTGTCCCTCGCCTCAAGTCTCTCGGATCCGCTATCACAAGCGTGTTCGTTTCGACGTTTGCCATGGTCTCCGTTCTCTGGAGTGTCTCCACGTTCATTGCTGGAGCCATATCTTCCCAACAAAGTAAGATATCGTTTGCTCTCGGTCCGTCTATACGCTGATGCTCGCAAAAAGCGAGCGCCACTCGCAAGCCACCCCGGGAGCATAGATGTAGCGAGCAGACAGACAAGCTTCTCGAGCGTGTCAGACATGCGGTTGATAACAGTGCCGGTGATGCAGCACAGCTCGGGCACCTCTGTTGCATACTGGAGAGGATGGATGCTCGACTGAGTCGGCTGGAGGAGCGGATGGATCCGGATGCCCGCCTTGAGATTGCGCGGGCTCTTTCGCAGAGAGTCACTCATTCAATTGAGGCAGATTTTGACCCGTACAGTGAGTGAAAGCTCTCAGTCGTGCCATTCTTGTCGATGACCATCTTTGCACAAAGCTCTGTGGGAAGCATCTGAAGCAGAAAAGGGTCCGCTGATGCCGCATCCTTCAAGTTGCGAGTCGGCCTTTGTTTGAGATATGAAGAATGTAGCCTAACAGCTTGTAGCAGCAGTAAATATATACTATGTCGAATCAAACATTTTAATACACGTCAACCGGGTTGAAAGAATAGATCGTCTGCTCTGTATCGCTGTGCCGAACTTGCCCTCGTTAGAGTACAATGCCCTGTCATCACCGGTACCGTCGATGGCATCTGGACGTCAGACATTTACTCTACTGCACCTTTGCTCGAAAGGCCAATACGCTGGGACGTGTGCTGGCCGGCAAGGCGCGTCAACCTCAATCAACTTCCTCAAATCAGTCGGGCTAGACTGTCATTGGTAACGGTGAAAGGCCCTCTCTCAAGAGCTGCCCCGGGTCTGAGCTGACTGTCTGAACTTGATAGTCCCTCGGATGAGAAGGTACCATGACGGCGGTCATCGCAATTTGCGCATTGGAGAGGCAACAAATTTGAACCTGAGTATCCTGCTATAACTGAAACAGGACATCTACCACTCTGAACTCGATGTAGTTCAGTATATACTACAGCTGATCCATAGAGTGGAACAGACAATTCACAAGTAAATGCCGGCTACTCAAAAAGCAGCGTCAAACAGAAAGACTGCAAAACAGCGCCGACGGAAGGCTGTATGTGGTGTAACGAGTGGTGGCGGCGAATGGAAATGTGAGAATGGGGATTAACGGCGATAGCGATTCTGAAGGCCGGTTGACGTTCGACGAGCGGTGGGCTCCAGCTGTAAGTGAACAGACTGCTAGGGCTTTCGGACACAGCTCCATCAATACCTGTTTCCACACTGCCTGCAGCATCATCGCTGCTGACCGTCAGTCCCCCGCTTCATCCCCATCTGCCAGACCACCCATTGCCACCATCTTCGGACACTCCAGATTCTAGACGCGTGGTGCCATATGCCTCTTGACAATTTGCCGAGTCGTCGAGACAAGCGCGCACCGCGTTTCTACTCCGATGAAACTGGAGACTTTGAAGAGTTTCTTCAAGAGTTCCGGGTACTAGCTAGAGAACACGGACTCACCAGTAGCAAGCAAGAAGGTCCATAGCATCATCCGTTATGCAGATCGCGACACTTGAGAGTACTGGAAGTCGTTTGATAGATATGACGACCGATCAGTCGTTGCGATTGGCCTATCTTCGAGGACGGACTCACCTGCCGCTATACCACCCACGCTCTTGACAGTCTCATCCGCGACCTGCAGCGGAAGAGAATGTCATCGTGCGGTGACCTCAAGCGCTACCACCGTGGGTTCCAGACTGCTTCCCGACATCTGAAGAAGACCGGTACTGTTTCCAAGGGAGAGTTGTGCCGGTACTTCTGGAAGAATGTCCCGTGTAGTCTCCGAGACCACCTCTCCAGACGCATAGCTCGGTACTACAACAGGTCCTGGGATGATGACTCCGCTTCAGAGATCGCGGCAGTCATGAATGCTGCCCGATACAGTTTGGCCAATGATTCCGAGAATGACGAGGATTCCGACAAAGGTGGAGAAGACATTGATGCTGATGAGAGTCTAGAGCTAGAGGGAGAAGAGGAGTTTGAGCTCAGCCATCATCAGGAGAGAGATGAAGAGAGCGCACCCAATGAAGCACGCACCCCCGACACCAACACAGATACCGATACCGACACCGACACTGGCTGCGGAACCGACACCGACAGCAGGACCGATATTGACAGCAGCAGCACCACTGACAGCATCAAGTTGACTGCACCACAATTTTTCCATCCATCCCCGCTGCTCGAGACATCCGTACTCTGCACAGGCATTGCGCCAGGATCACCGAACAATGCTGAGAATAAACAGATCTCCTTCATGGGAACGATGAACAAGGAAGACGGCAGAGATGACGCGAGAGATGAAGGACTTGTCCGCCGTAGGACAAGAGGATGCCGTGATGAAAGATAACGAACCGACACCACTACCGACAGCATTAGACACGCCAGTGATGACAGCCAAGCCGGATTCACTCACATATAGCAATTACCAAACGCTGCCGCCGAAATCCAGCAAACATCCACGACTCTCGCCGCAGCCACGCAGTCTGCATGTCCATACCCGACTTCCATCATCATTCCTCGTTACTGGCATTGCCTTCCAGTACAAAGTCGGTCCTCAGGGGAGGTTCCATGTCGAACAGGACAAGATGGCACGCATACAACGCTTTTCGAGATGCGGGGTGCCATGATGCAGGTTGATCAATAGACCATATTTGCAGCGGCTGTTTTCGCCGTTGCAAATATTGGATCAAGCTCTTGTTTTCTCGCCGAGCTTGTGCCGGCCATTTGTTATGGAAACAGGGAGTGGACAGCTCGAATGCCGTGATGGCCGAGCACTTTCGGCACGGCGGCTGCACGGACCCCGATTACCACTCGCAAATTGACAATTCTAATTGCTAAATAATTGAGAAATGCTGTTTCTCAACGTCGGTCAACCGTCACAACCAGCCTTGGCAAGCCTGAGATGCATGAAACGGTATCGTGGACTCGAATATGGATGCTACAGTGCCCATAAGGTGCTCTGACAGAAAGCTGAGTTTCAGTACAGATGCATATAGATTGAAGATCTTGCAATACCCTGGAGAAGTGTGGCGGCCTGAGCATTGCGGTGGAGCGGCGGCGCTTAGGAGCAGTCATGTTATTTGACCAGAGCTAGGTCCTGAGGCTCTGAGCAGGACCTTGGACTATATCCTCTTTGTTTGTTGATAGAGAGTATTTTGTGGGTGCAGAACCAGCATAGACTTATTTGATTCCCTCAAGCTACTATGTATTGAGACCAATATGCAAGTTGCAGTGCTTCTGTACCAGCTGTGCACACAGACTCGGCCAAACCCGCAAGTCTCGCGAGTCGCCTTTGGTGGACTTGGGTGTGATGCTTGAGCTCACCGATGTATGCACACGGAGGGACATCTTGAGTCCTTGACAAGCATTGTGACTAGGAGACCACTCGGAAGAGAGCATTGTGGTCGCTATCATAGGTGACGTTGGAACACATACTATTAGTGCACAATTGTGGCACCCCGGACTGCAACGACTCGGACTCACACGGAAGGCGGGGTCCAATCTAGCAATGCCGTACATACTCATCTATGGTTGTACACTCAGCAGCAGCATCTTGGCGAGAGACTCGTAGGCGTGTCCGTGAAGAGACGACAATAGCCAACTTACAGCGTGCAAAGCATCAATGAGACCATCGGCATCCGGCAAGCTCAGAGGTAAGCACAAAGCACAGAGCAAGAAAGCGCATACGATTGATGGGACACTTGCTCTCTCGGACGTTAAGTGCACATTATTTGAGCTAACAACAGCGTACATCAGGCAAGTCCGGTACGTACTAATAGCGGGCGCCGGCACAAGCTGGGACAGACGAGTAGCTGTCAGTAGCTAGAGTTATTGACGGTGACTTGCTCGAAGCAGAGCAAAGACCTGAGCAGATAACCATGAAACATAGCGAGTGATAGAGCTGGGAGCATTCCGAGCATTCAACATGATAGTATCTAGAATTCGTGGCGAGCAATGGAAAGCCTGTGTGCTAGGCGCGACTAGGACGTTCTCTTCGTTGACACCTGCAAGCTCTCATCAACTCTATCTCGCTGAAATCCGTCCGAGAACGCGTTGAGACGCGTTGAGGTTCACTGAGTTGTCTACCGATCGCGACTGGCGACTGGCGATCGGTATCGTCGACACATCAGTCCCCCAAATGTGATGCAAATGTGACATGCTCCTTTCTCGCTCCCTCCATGGCATTGCAGGGCATCTCTCGTCGAGTTCCACCTCCACACCGACTCGACTCACTCCGACTCCCGACACCTCCTTGCCCATTCGTGTGCGTCTCTGCTGTCAGACCGACAAAAGTCCACAGCGTGAAATGCGCTGCACCCATCATAACGTTGTCGATCTGCGGCGTGCCTCATTCGCAGGACTCATTGACGGACCCGGAGAGGCTCATAGTGCGCCTGTGGCCCGGGTCTTCACATCACAGAGCCATTCGCAATGCGTGCAGATATGACTTCTCTTGTTTTTCCCTTGAGCCTCAAGTCGGTCTGTCTCACCTGCCTTACTGTCGTCATCATATTGGCTTCTGGGAGTTACCAATGAGGATTCGCACCACCTCCCCTCAATTTTGCGCAAGGTTGCATGGGCCCGCCGCTTCCCTGTCAATAAGTAGTGCTCATGCTTCTTGGGATGCTGCTTGTTGCATATACACCTAATAATATATGGTATATTACTTGTTCTTACATATCACGATACACTGTCTTTCTGTTGCGCCACACTTCTCCATCGCAGGGGGTTCCCCCACGTTTGACATAACTTGCGAATCCAGCTTTGCATATACATAGATACTTGACGACTTAAGCCAGGCAGGCCCTTGGCTACGGGGTCCTCAGGGTTACGCATCGCCGGCAGACTTCGGCAAAGGAGCTGTCCACTCCCTGTTTCCATAATTTGTGACTGATGTGACTTACCCGTTTGGGAAGGCGGGACGCGTCAGCTCAGTCTTGACTACTGCATACACTCTCTTCAATTTTGACCTCTCGTGAAGGAGATGATCGGAGTCGCAGCCCAGTAGATGCTCCCACTCACATCTAGAAAGATGACAAGCTCGTTGACGCAATGTGAGATGGAGGACCCTGCTCAATTCGGAAGGTCATGCATGCCTTTTCGAGGCAAGGGCCGCAAGGCCGATTCTTTGCCATCAGCTACTTGGATTTAGCGGACATCCTAAGAAAAGCGCCGAAACGGCTGTTGCAAATATGGTCTAATGTCAGATCAATGTCAAGAGCGCCGCCGTTGCCGAATTGGGACCACATTCTCACGACTGACGGATTGTAATTTGTCAATGGGTGATGAAGCGAATCCATCGACCACCTCCGGCAATGACGACCACCTCGACGCTGCTCCCGGTGTCCTCTACGGCGACGCCCACGACGACGGGTCTACAGCTTAGCAGTGGCCACACGACGACCTCCACGAATCCTCAATGTAATCCACCCAATCCGTGGTCTCACTTCTTCCGAGTCTTTCTGTCAGAGGTCATGCCCCTCAGCGACTATTGAACTTGAGTGGGCTGCAATGTGGACTCACGGCTCCAACTCAACTGGAAAGGATGGATGCTCGACTGAGTCGGCTGGAGGAGCGGACGGACAATGTGCAGGTTCTTTCGAAAAGAGTGAACCATCCTTTTGAGTCAGATTTTGACCCGTACAGTGAGTGACGTTTGATCATGCTGATCCTTCTCGTTGACTTGCGCATAGCTTTGGTGGGGCGAGAAGCACCTCGGGCAGAAAAGGGTCTGCTGATGCCGCGTCCTTCGAGTTGCGAGTCATCCTTTGTTTGAGATATGGAGAGAGGAGCCCGAAAGCTGTAGCAGCAGTAAATGTACCTATGCATACTATATGTAGGTCGAATCAATGAAAGACACTATGAAAAGGCACTTCGACTGCAAGAGGACCCCGGCATGCCGCCTGAGAGGTCCGGATTTTTTGTCGTACATTTTCGGTCAAATTATACCCTCAAGTCCGGTTTTTTGTCGGACATGTTGGATGAGAATCTGTGTGAGGTTCGGATTTGTGGTCGTACATAAAGTGCCCAGGTAGACCGAGGTTAGTCTGCGAAGTCGTACATTTTCAGCCCTCGGGTAGCTGAAAATGGTTCGAGCAGCCCATGATGGGCTCGTGTTGGCCACAATTCCACAGATTTAGTCCGGATCTGGCCAAACTTAGGTCCAGGTGCACTGAGGTACGGTCAAGAACTCGTACATTTTCGGTCTGCCGAAGCAAGCCCTGGTTGAAAACTCGTACATTTTCGGTCGATGAACCTCTGACAGAAACACCCAAAATTGACCTATTCTGAACCGGACCTCGCAAGCGGCATGCCGGGGTCCTACTGCAAGCCACACGATCGCGCTCCGTCACAGCTGTCACTGTTATATCCCATTAGCTGTCTGAAGAGGATTTGCGCATGGTAGAGGCGACGAATTCGAATCTGGGTATCATACGGTACACATACAGGACGTTTACTACTATGAGCTCAATGTAGGCGTAGCAGTAACCTCTACCGAATGCTTCCAAAGCGCATCCTTATCATACTGCGGTATGTTGTATCTGAAGCTTCCTATATCTTCTCCGTGATCATCTCGCCTGTACCAACCGTCTTTCCCATCAAGAAGCGCATAAAGCATGTACTCAGCACATTCCTCTGCGGATACACCGGCGAAGTAAAGGTGCAACTTGATGAGCGGGGTCAAGAGCCGCATCGGCCACCAAGTGTACATCTGGTCGATGGCTGGCGTGTCGACAATGCCCGGATAGATGTGCGTAAAGCCAATGCCGGAATTGTTCTTGGAGAGTTCCTGATGAGCGGTACACATTAGTAAAGGGATGCAAATGAGCGAGACTCGGATCGTACTTCAATCATGATATCGTTGTATGCAGCGGGTTTGAACGCGGACTTGAACACACTGTAGCTCTTCACCAAGCCAAAATCGTTCTTGTCCACAGTGACGTTCATCTTCCCCGTCCCGAGGATGGACATGATCCTGGCATCTTCGCCTGCGTCTCTGGCGTTCTTGACAAGCGGTAACAGCTCCGTTGCGAATTTGAAGCGATTGTAGTAGCGCATGACGAGCTGCTTGTCGAGACCCTCCTCAGTCTCGTCGCGTCCCGTAACACGAAAGTACCCCGCCGAAAGGACGAGGAAGTTGATCTTCCGCCCAGGAACGATACTCGTGAGCTCCGCGCATGTGGCGGCAATGTTGCGCATGAGATACACGTCGCAGTGGAGGAATTCGCGACTGACGCCAGATGGGCGGGGAAGGGAGGAGAAGGTCTTCTCGGCGGCAGCGCGGTTGCGGCCTATGATGAAGAGGTGGACGTTGCCGCCGAGGTATGTGGCCAGAGCCTTGACCATGGCTTCCCCGACGCCGGACGTGCCGCCCACGAAGACAGCGACGGGGGTATATGGTGGGGCGAAGGATGCATTAGACGTCCGGGCAGTCTCGAGGGAGGGCATATCGAGTATAAGACATGAAGTGAACAAAGACGTGTATAAGTAAGTTAGCAGAGCGCGGAGCCGCCGACACATGCTGATTATGACACGGACGATCAGGGGCGTCTGTAGCAATAGAAACACGGCAGGAAGGACGTATACTCAGGGTCCCGGAACTGCCGAGGTGTAGGGACGGGACTAAGTTACTTTAAGTTTATTGATTATTTAATATCTACGTTACACGGCACGAATGCGACCCTGGCAGGGCCAGGGCTAGCTGGATTCTGCCTCTCACTTTCATTGCACTTTCAAGTTCAAAGCGGCGTTCGCTCATGGCTCCCCGGTCAATCAAACAACAAGGCGCTAAGCAAAGGCAACGAGGCCTTCAAGTCAGACAGCGGCAATGAGGTACACCCTTGGCTCACTGCCATCGATGCTTGTCATTTCACTCCCACCCTTTGGCTGTCTGTATAGCGATGCATCGTCAACAGCTGGTCAACAGGCATTGTGATTCTTTTGCACCGGTTCCGGCCAAAGTATAAAGAGGGGGCCTGCAGATGACTGCCCTGCACAAAATGGCGCAGTTCTGGGGCATTTGCTATCTGCACAACCACAAACTCGTCTCTCTCCCCCTTCTCCGTGTATATGCGTCAGCGAACATCAAGGAACTCGGTGCGCAGGTCAAGATCACGCAGACCTTCACCAACGATGCTTCCAATCTTCCTATCGAGGCCGTATACTCTTTCCCAGTCCCGGCTAGAGCTGCTGTTTGCGGGTTTCTTCTGATCAAGCAGGATGGGACGCGTATCCAAGGACGTGTCGAAGGCAAGGCGGAGGCCAAAGAAATATACGACATAGCAGTAGCAGAAGGAAAGACGGCCTCGTTGATGGCACAGCAGACGCCAGATGGTACGCTCTCTGACTGGGCAATCACTCAATGAAGGCTCACACCATCCCTTAGTGTTTCAGGTCTCTGTCGGCAATGTCGAACCCGGCGAGCAAGTGCAAATCGAACTCATCTACGCGACCGAGCTCACGGAAGACGAAGACAACGACTCCATTCGATTCCACCTCCCCTCCCATATCGGCGCGCGATATGGATCAGCCCCGTCCTCTCCAGTGCGCAGCACGACGTCGTTCATTGACGTCCGCATCTCCGTCGAAGCAACCTCTCCCATCCGAGAGATAGGCTCCCCCTCCCATTCCATAACCACCGAGCTCGGGCCAGACCCGTCCCTGCCTGGAGCGCAAGACCTTCCCTTCGCCAACTACGCGCGTGTTTCTCTCGCATCGGACGCCCCCTTCCAGAAAGACTTCGTCCTCACAGTCCAATCCTCAGGCCTCGACGCTCCTCGCTGCATTGTCGAGCTCCATCCCACTGACAACACCATCGGCATGGCGCTGACCCTCGTCCCACGTTTCTCACTCCCAGGACCAAAGACCCAAGAGTTCATCTTCTGCGTCGACCGCAGTGGGTCAATGCGTGGTAGCCGCATCGCTGCTGCCCGCAGAGCCCTGGTCATCATGCTTCGCTCCCTCCCACACAAAGGCACTTCTTTCCAGATAGTTTCCTTCGGGTCTACCAGTTCCATGTTATGGCCGCACGGTAGCTTACCGTACAATCAAGAGACCTTGGACGAGGCCACGCGCCACGTCGATGGCATGCAGGCTAATATGGGCGGCACGGAGATCGCTCAGGCGTTATCGACCGCCTTCCAACACCGCCTGACGGACCGTCCCACCAATGTCATCGTACTCACGGACGGCGATTCTTGGAACAACGCTCATGTCTTCGAGACGGTTAAGAGTGCTGTCGCAGCTGCTCCCTCCGATGCGTATCTTCGCGTGTTCTGTCTTGGCATCGGGAACTCTGCCTCAACGGCGATGTGCGAGGGTATCGCAAGGGCGGGGAATGGTGTGAGCATGATGGTTGGCGAAGACGAGGCGAGTATCACGGGTAAGATTGCGCGGCTTCTCAAAGCGGCGAAGTCGCCTCGTATATCGGACATTCGCGTCGATTGGGATAGGCCGACGGTGAAGGCTCAGGAAAGGGAAGATGAGTTTGAGATTGTCGACAGAGATGTTGAGCAGGTTGACGAGGAAGAACATGGGGCCACGAAGAAGCAGAAGTTGAATATCTTTGATGAGGGCGAAGGTAGTCTGGACCTCAACTCGGCTCCGCTTCCTCCACCAACGCCTATCGTTCTTCCTCCTCCCACCGACGTCCAGCAAAGCCCATTGAGGATTGACACTCTTGTGCCAGGCTGTCGCCTTTATGTATATGCTATCTTACGAGGTTTGTATTCTTTATCTCCCTCAGAAGCTTGAATTCTCACCTCCCCATTATCATAGGTAAAGACACCCTCCCCCAAACTGCCACCATCCGCGGAACCACATCAGGCGGTGCCGACATCGAGCTCTCCGTCCCTGTGACGCTCAGCAGTCTGTCGAACGAGGACCCCAGCAACGCGCCGCCTGTCATCCACGCCTTGGCCGCGCACAAGATCATTCAAGAGCTCGAGGACGGGCGGTACACCGATACCCTCCAAATGCTGCACCCCGAACATGACCCTCGGCGTACTGTCAAAGCGTACATCGTTCGCCTAGGGAAGATGTACTCGATTGGCTCTTCCGAGACGTCCTTCGTCGCTGTCGATGATAGGCCCCCAGGCCTACAGAGTGACATTGTCACACTGACGAGAAACCTGTTCCCCCAGGATGGGATGCCGGTGGGGCAAGTGTCTAGCCGTGCGTCGGCGGGGATGGCGATGCCAGCAGGGTTCCGGGGCCGCGGTGGCTCGAGCTCCCAGAAAAAAATGGGAAGAGACCAAGTAATGCGCCGGCTCGAGGGCGTGCGGAGTAGTAGGGTGGAACGCAGCTACGTGGACTCGTTAACGTATGACTACGAGGACGTCGTGAGCGGGCTGGTCTCTACTGCAGCGAGAGCGACTGCGCCACGTAGCAAGGACATGGGCATGGACGATCTGGAGAGGCTTGCGCGTTTACAGGCGTTTGATGGAAGCTTTTCCACCGCGGCGTTAAATATCTTGAATGCGAAATTGACCCTGGGTGAAGCAAAAGCAGGAATCGATGCAGCGTTGGCGGATGCGGTGGTGGTGACCCTGTTGGCTGTGGCGTACATTGCGGCAAAGTTGCACACAGAGGCGGCTGATGGGAAGGCTGTTTGGGAAGGACTTCATGAGAAGGCATGGGACTATCTGCAGGGAGAGCTGGGTGATTCGAAATGGCTGGGTGAACTCGTAGAGAAAGCGACTTTGCTGTTGTGAACATGGAACCGTTCTTACGATCTGTAACTGTGTATTTTGTGTGTCCGAAGCTGATAGTAATTTTAATGACCACAGAGAAGTGGTCTTGCTCATACACCACCTCGTAGCGATTCTTTGGGTCATAGAAGCGCGTCGGATACGTACAGGTTTAATTCTGTAAGGTATGCATTCACTATCCTAGTGGCGGAACAGGGAGGGATTGGCATTGATGTACCTAATTTGAGTAGCGCGGTAAGTGTCCTACATCCGAGAAGATCACAGCACCTGCCGTATCATAGGAAAGAGTACTTGCCGGAATAGTGTGGACGTTCTTCTCGTGAAAGTTCAGCAGAACCTGCGGAGCACGTCAGTGGTACTGTCAGTGCTTAGTCCATAACAGAATAGTAAGTACCTGGTCACAGGGAGTGTACTGAGGCCATGTTGGTCCTATCGATAGGTTAGTCCAATGCCTCAGATGACAGAACTTAGAGAAATGGTATCACGATCATGTCCAAGGCCGTCGTTGGGGTCGAGACTGTTTGCAAATGAAACCCAGTAGTCGATCATTTGCTGGCTGAGCTTGATGGAAGTCGAATTGGCAGGTTTAGTGTTGCCAACCTCGCCAAAGACATAGAGGAGGTCCATGCCATGATCGACTATGAACGAAGTTGTTCAGCAGTCAAACACCGATTATACGCAGAAGAAAGTACCTCCGTAGATCGGTTCGATGATTGCCAGTGGTAGTCTGGGCCCAGAGAATAAGTAGCTGTACGTCTTCAGCCCTGCTTTGCTGGCAGCCTGGGTCCATAGTCGACGAGGTGCTTGGAACAACAGGTCACCGTCTACATGAACACGGCGTGAGATTCGAAGATCAGCGAAGATTCCCAGCTCACAGATCGCAGCAGCCCTCTTGAACTGACTACTGACGCCAAACGTCTCGTTACCCGTGCCAAAGGGAGATCCCAGAGCAGGATTATCGGGATACAGCTGGAGAAGCTTCGTAGCAGCAGCTTCTAGGTCTTGGGTATCAGAAGTTGAGTTGTCGGTGTAATTAGCGACAATGCCATCGTGGATCTCTTGAGGGTTGGATGATATATCCGTCGCAGTGAACAGTGTTGCTAGATGAGTGGACAGTCTTTCATCGCATTGTCTCCACGAGAAGGTACGTACCTTCGTCGAGATTCGTCCCAGAAATGAACGGAATCTTCGCGTACTGGCCTTTCGCATACAATTTGGATGGTAAATCAGGAAACACGCCGTCGGGTTCATCGATAGTAGGGACCCAGGGGAACAGCTCGCCGCTTGCGAGATACGAAGTCTGAATGGCAGTGAGGAGGTCCGAAGATTTGGCATTGCGGATACACGCAAATGTGTCGGAAGACGAAGACGAGCAAGCAGGCACGTTCTGTACGAAGTTATCCCAGTCGTTCTGTCTGCGAGTGGCAGACTCGGAGAATGTAATGGTGGTTCCAGCAGATCCTGATTGGAAGATCTACAGACGTACCAGTGAGCAAACGAGAACGAGCCGACAAGACGCTGAAAGGCGTCGTGGTCGCATAGTTGTAGCGAATGCACTCACTGCTGCGCGCACGAGCTTTTCCAAGCCAGGCCAGAGGAATTGGTTGCCGATAGAGATAGCGCCGGCACTCTTACCGAAGAGTGTGACCTAGAAGAACAATCAAAGGGTCAACAACGAAGGACATTTTCGAGAGGCACTGACCTTGGTCTTGTCACCACCGAAGGCCGCGATGTTGTGCTGTATCCATTCCAACGCCACCCGCTGATCCCTCAGACCAAGGTTGAGTGCCCTCTTGGCTGCCGCTTCCCTCCCAGCAGGGAATCCAAGTGGCCCGGGTCTGTAGTTGAAACTGACGTATATGATTGGTGTGCCCTAGTAAATGCGTGGATGTCATCCTCGACTTTGCGCGGCACAAAATGAGACGGTGACTTACGCGAGAGACGCTTTGCGCGACGATTGCGCTGCCATTGAAGTCTGCAGAGCCTCCGCCTGAGAACCGCGTCAGATGGGTGCAAGCAGGCCATGGCTGACAGAGTAAGACGGGACACACCCAGGAATCCACCGCCATATATGAAAGCCATAACCGGGAGAGCCGAATCAGAAGTCAACCCAGCAGGCCGAAACACATTGAGCGTCAAGCAGTCCTCTGAGCTCGAAACGTTCTGGTTCTAAGTTGGGCCTGTGGCACGCTTTAAGGGTAATAACGCCACTCACTGAAGGTTGGAGGCACCGAGGGCCAAAGGCGCTGGCATCAAAGGTGGATACATTCAGAGTAAACTTGGGAACGGGTTCTCGCAGACGCAGATCTCCAATAGGTGGTTCCGCATAGGGTATTCCTCCAGGTGCGACATGAGTCGTGGATCCGACACAACTGAAGGCGAGATCTCAATGAGGAATACCTCCGAAAAATTCCTGGTTGAGCAAAGGATACTCCTTTCCTATGAGAGAGCTGTTTCCAATCTTTACTATGGCAGAGGCAACGAGGGTCGCAGAAAAGAGGAAAACAATGGTTCGAGCAAGCATAGCTGCCAGTGTGGTCGTGGGCTGCTGCTGATGAGTGCTACGATGGCTGCCCCAAGCAACAAGTCAATGAAGCTCCCGACCGGCTCCCGACTAGAAGCCTGCCAAGAAGCTCTCAGGCTATGACTGACCTGTAAGTTACCTGTTGCCGTTGCTTGCGCCTATCACCTGATAGACATCTGTATATTGAAAGCTCTCAATCAACCAACGATCCACCTGTCTCGAAGTTCTCGGGCCAAGGTCCGCGACAGCAAGCCTCATAATTTTGCAGTGCTACACGCAAACCCTTTCTGCAAGTCACGTATAACAACGTCGTCCATGAAGAAGTTATAATGATGTCCCTCAACTCCGATGACTTTGACGCGCACGGCAGAGCCGAGCATCTCTGCACCTAGACCCCATCTTCGGTCTTCCCAGCTGAACAAGTTCATCGCTCCACGGGACGCTGTATAGATTGTCATCGGCACCTTTATACCCTCAACCCACCGGCGCAGCAACTCGAAGGATTGCAGTCCGTCTTGGCCCGTCGTCAAGTCATACAGAAACTCCCCGACAAGGATAGTAATGACTTTGATATTCCTCACTGTGGTACGCATATGAGAAGGTACACGCCGGCGGATGTGGAGAGGAACATCATGTGCTTCAGACTCGGATTCGAACGCGTCCAGCATGGACTGAGCTCTGGCGTCTTTATCGAGGGCACACAGGGTCATGATACCGGAGATATTCTCCTGTAAGAGCAGTTGGCGTCCTTCGGCTGTACGTGGGTCAGGGTTCCCGATAGAGTTGGATTGATACAGATGGATGGTGGGGAAGTGGTCGAGGAAAGCGAGTTGTACCACTTTGTCGCCGCGTCGTTCGAAGGCGCGTGCGACGCCTAGGGTGATCATGCTCGAGCCAGAGTAGCCCGCAAAGCGGTAGGGACCCACAGGCTGCTCGGCCTTTATACGGGCACAGTAGAAGTTGACGAGATCGGCGAAGCAAGTCATGGGTGTTTCGTCGGTGATCTGGATTGTCCAGAGGGAGGTGGTGAAGACAGTGCGGTATTTGACGAATTCGAGAGTGAGACCGCCTGCGCCTAGAAGGAGGTCAATAGCACAACTGGGTGACTTGGAGGAGATATCACCATGGAAAAGGATGAGAGGAGGTTCTCCAGATCCCAGAACAAGTTTAGTGATTGTCCTAGGAGGCTCGGTCTGAGTGTTTTGATAATGCGAAGAGAGCATGGCAGGGTAGTAGAGATTATCTTCACGCCACTAGAGCATTTATATCATGGATGGGTGTTACTTGCCACTGAGAGGTTAGTTATGTACAATGAACGTAAAGTACGTCGCGTCGTCCCATGGTACAGAACATCAGGCTGTGCCAGTTACAGTCATGAACGGGGAGATGACTGGTTTGAGTATAAGCTTACCTGGCTGCGCCACCGTATCATCGATGCGACGATGTTTTGGCCTGCTCCTGGACGGATACTTCCCGGATTCGTAAGCAGAATGAATGCCAGGGCCCAGTGGTCCTTTCATACATGCGCGAGGACTAGTGAAACACGAAGGGATCGGATGGCTATCGAGTCAATTCATGCTGTGATTGACGTAGATTCGCAGCGCTGCTGAAGGCTGTCTGCAGTAGTCATACGTTAAAAGAGGACGATCCGTATCCTAGCGTGCCATCCGCTTTGATCGTCTAGGATAACTATCCAGATAGGGTTTCGCATAGCGTCCGTGACAAATAAGCGCTCAGTCCAAGCAGCCGACAGCATACTTTTCGTGGCGAAAGTAGGAGAAAGAGACGAAACGAACGTCTGACGGCCCTGCGTGCAGCGTGCCTGGCCATCCGCATCAGGACCTCGGCGGTTGCCGACCAGTCATTAATTTTCTCCTCAAACCAGCCTCAAACAGTCATGAACACCGTTCGACGAGGCTATCATGGTACATTTACTGGCGAGTGACGCAAACCTGGCGAGGGTGATACAGCATATCTACTGGCGAGTAACGCAAACCTGGCGAGGGTGATACAGCATAACTACTGGCGAGTAATGCAAACCTGGCGAGGGTGATACAGCATAACTACTGGCGAGTAACGCAAACCTGGCGAGGGTGGTACAGCATATCTACTGGCGAGTAACGCAAACCTGGCGAGGGTGATACAGCATATCTACCGGCTAGGAATGTAAATACGGGAAGATACTGGTGGGCGAGGGCGAGCTGTAAGGCAATGTTATTGTGCTGCTCGAGCATTGGTTGGGACTTCATCCGGGCGCATCCAGCGCAAATCACACGCAAGTCCTCCATCCTCATTTCAGGCCTTGCCATACTTATTTTCATCTCAGTCTTTGTACCTTCCATGTGCGCCCTGCTGCAGAATCCACACTAGTCGTCTCCCCGACACCTCCCCGATGCCTTTGAACTGCCTTTGAATAGTGCCTTCCGCGGATTTCCTAATTGGGCAAGATATGTCATTGTGAACTCATCATATCAGCGCCACGCTCCTCGAGTTTCTCTTTGATTTCTGTGTCTTTATTGTGTGGACTTGCTTCGGCAGGATGCATGCACGCCGTACGGAGTCACTGGTATCCTGTGCTTGATTCTAATTAGGAGAAGACATCTCTCTGTCGCAACCACCTCAGTCCGCGTTCAAAGGAAACTTTCAACCTGTAAGTCTGGACTCTGGAAATGACCGCAACGCCTCTTGGACAAGTGACCGGTCTGGCCTAGGGGCGCTTCGCAACGTCGGCAAATTCTAAAACTATGTTCAGCTTCAAGAGTATTCACAGTAGCGCTTTGTTCGAAGATGTACATAGCGCAGCTAGCATGCGAACATAGCAACCTAGCCTGCAACCCCGCTATAATTGGTGGCATTGGGGTTCCAGAACTCAGTCATTGCTCACTAGAAAGAGGGAACGCATCTTCCCAACTAACAGAGGCCGTCCAGCGACTGTAGCAACCTTGGGCTTACACGGTAGTAAAATTACACTGTGTAGGTGATACTATCCTGGTCAAAGTGCACTTTTAATGTAAAATCGAATATAAATCGTGCGAATCAGAGCTTCCGAGTAGAATCCAGCGTATTCAGGTTAGGGCAAGCACAGCAGGGGGGACGCACACAGTGTAAGCAGATTGCACACAGAGCACAGGTAATCATTTCCGGGGCCGCGCATAAGGCGCCATCACGAGCGCGGATATAGTTTCCGATGCGCGAGTATGTTTGCAAGCGCGAGTATGTTTGCAGGCGCGAGTATGTTTGCAGGCGCGCATATTCTGAGAGATGGGAGTACATTCTGGGCACACGAATACATATGGTTACGCGAGTATCTTTGATGACTTATATATCGCACAAGTGACGGTGTGAGCGCAACTATTCCAGCTAAGTAAGAAAGAGGTAATAAGCATATAATTGACATTCAGAATGGCGCGCTAAACTAGCTAGTCGGCTGCGAGTACATTATCGTGTATGAGTACATATTTTGGGGGGGATTATACTACGCCTCAGTCCCATGGGTTGAAGGTCGTCTCTGGCGCCTCAAATACAGCCTTACGGGGAGCAGAAACATGCGACGCCTGATACTCGCTCTCCCAGGGATGTACCTCCTGAGGCATGTCCTCCTCCTGATCGGAGGAAGGTATATCAAACAAAGGCGGACCATCAGGAGACTGAGAGGGCGAGGGCCCGAGCAAACCTTGCGCCACAAGACCAGACCTCTTAGTACCGGGCGTAGGCTCGTCGACTTCATCTGAATCAAGTATCCTGGTGACAGATGGTTCTGAGATACTATCAGGTTGTCATACTACAGTCACTAAGGTATGACCAGCGTACCGCGTTTGATTTTTTTCTTTGAGGAGAGCTTTGGTTTGGGCGTACTGACAACCTCTTCTGGCTCGGGCGTAGGCGTATGGGTTGCCTTGCGCTTTCCTTTTGCTTTACGCTTTCGTTCTGCAATGACAGCCTCGTCTTCACTGCTTGAGTCAGCCTCGTGCTCACTGCTGGAATCATCGTCAGAGATTGACTCTGTAACAGGTTTCTTGACTGCGTTCCGCGTTCTAAACAACGGTGAGCTGGAAGCAGACAATATAAGGCAATTCTCACCTTGGACGTTGCTTTTTGGACTTCGGTATGTCCGACTCAGATACCGATGTGTTCTCTACATCACTCTGGTCCTCATCTGGAGCCCACACACGAAGTCCATCCTTGGCTTCTTGTATAGCCGTCTCCCAGTCTAGATAGACGGCCCGTGGAATGCGGTGTCTAGTAACTAGCTCGAGAGTCAACGACAAGCGTTTGAGAATCAGGTAGATGACGACTTGCCTAATCGTACCACTCGATGGATGTAGGCTTGACCGGCAGTACCAGCTTTCTCGATGACGGCTTGCCCATCTATGGACCCGGGGAAGAGATAACACTTCTGGCCAGACTTTCCTGCAAGTGCCCAATGGAACTGAGGTGAGTCTTCTTCAGGCAGAGGATAGACGAGATCCAGCCAAGTGAAGGCCTCTGGGAATAGTGCACGCCAGACGACGTCGAGTTGTGCAGCCGTCCATTCCTTGAAAATGAATAGAGTTGTATCGAGAGCGGCGGTCTTCGTATTCTTGGTGAGTTCATTGTACTCGTGTATAGCCCGATTGCGTGGAACTGCCAGGTGCCGTGTTTCCCAGAAGTCTACCAACATGGAGTTGGGAGCCTTAGTACGTCGAAGCTGGCTCACACCATTGACCTACTCCTGTCTTAATACTGATATATGAGCACATCAATAGAGTGACTTACCTCTCGAATGCCCACAGGATCTAGTGTGATGCGGCCGACCTTGATACCTTTGGTACCGCCCTTGACAGGACTGAGGAAGATATCAAAGGCCTTTAGCTCCTTTTTCTGGCTACCCGACACCTTGCCAGACGACTCTGACTTCTGGGAAAGTGTGAGTCTCAATTACGTCACAGTATGAAAGCCACATACCGAGTTCTTGCTCTTTTTTGGAGATCCATCCTCGTTGAAGCGTTTGGGACGGAATCCTGCGGGACCGAAGACTTCTGAGATGGCCTCGTCCAGATTCTTGCCCTTGTTCGTCAACCCGCCAAGGTCATGCCTCTTGATCAGGGCCTCCAAGCTGACCTTGAGAGGGCCAGCATTGGAGGAAGCGGCCAAGGAACCAGATGACTGAGGTGAGGGCGGAGGAGAAGGCGAGAGAGAGGACAGTACATGCAAGGAGGGCTTATGCTTGCACATGCAGACCTTATTCTTGCCCTCTTTGAAGAGACGACAAGTACACAGTAGTCCATCATCGGTCTGACCAGTGCATTGCACCGGATTTGTCGCAGTCATGATGGGGAAAGAAAGGATGAGATAGCACCGCCACAGAAAACTTTCCTGACTCACCTCTTTTCGATCGAGACAGCATGATCGACGTCCAGAAGAGAGGGTCTAGTATAGGTATAATTATAGTTCATTGGTCTCATGTAGTAGGCGTAACATAAAAGTAAGAGCCCGAGCCCAAAGAACAGAGCGAGGGTACCAGTCAGAGTGCGGAAGAGGGATATCAAGGAGCTTGCCCCCCCGCATCTTGATTGTCTGGAATTCTGGGTATCCATCATCGTCCCACTCGCCTGGCAGCAAACCAAAGCCATCAGGAATAATATGTACACCATCCTGGTCCCGCAGCAAAGCCCAGAACAGTTGCTCTACCTCAGGCGACTGGAAAGGGCTGGCAGAGGCAGGAGGCTCTACAGGCGCGTTACGAACATTTGAAGCTTGGTCCTCTGTGACCGCTTGTGCGATCTCGTCCAGAAAGTCGGTCTCGGCAGCAATTCCAGCACCAACGCCCTCTCCGCGATCAACTGGTCGACCATGTGTACCAAAGTACCGTGAAAGAAGGTCGGGATGAACGTCATCATACTCCGTGGTATACTTGCCGTACTTGAGACGACCCATGAGCTCCATGTCCTGAATGTTGCTTCAGTTGCGAACTATAACTATCAGAAGTAACTTACAATAGGCGACTGATCATGTCCAAGTCCTGAAATGGGATGGTGATTCCACATATTGACGAATGCATCACAATGTTCGTTGATCTCGTCAAGGAAGAGGACATGAAGTAGCCAAAGGTGTGATGCGTCTGTAGGATCGAGAAAATGCAGAAGCTCCAAGCGTGTGAAGAATGCTCGCCAGTCTCGAACGAAAGCTACACCAACATCAACCCAAATGCGTTCTATACGGGTATTCTTTGTCGAACTGTGAACAGGTTAGACGTGGTTGCAAAGAATACCAAGAGATAGTTACCTTCCCCAGAGAACTGAGCCTCGATTAGGACCACGATGCATCACTATCCATACTGCGGCCATGGTGTTCTCGGAGCCTCGATCAACACGTAGACGAGAAGGTGCACCGTGCCGTCGGACAGACTCAAGAAACAGGTTGAGGACTGTCTCTGCCCGGTTATCTGTATGTGCCCTCATTCCCACAATCTGACGACCAGTCAACATCAAGAAAACAATCGAAAGGAGTAACATACCAAGCGACTGTAGCCGTCAATGATTCCATGAACAACAATACCCCAACGGATGAGCTTGTGATGTCCGTCCATATGCCATAGAGCGTGAGGACGGGGAACTCGATACTCTCGACGATCAATGGTTTTGTGATTGCGAAGGATTTGGCCAAGGCCATCGATGGAGCGTACTAAGAGACGTAGACGTTCCTTCTGGATCTTGATACCTGCAGATTTCAGATAACCTGTGATGAAACGGAGGCCCATTCTTGGTTTGGACTTCTTGTAGCCGTGCACCAGAGCCTTCAGAGTATCGTCGTTGATTGTAGAGAACTTGATCTGGTGATACAGTCTCTGTTCCTTCAGTCGCTTGCGTACCGTATTCCTGTGAAGAAGAAGGTCCTTGGCCAAGGCCGCTATGGTGATTTTTCGCCGTGGTGAGGCAGCGTCTTTCAGCCACTGAGCATCGATAATTTTCTTGGGCCGTCCACGATGTCCTTGGTACAGAGTGGACACAGGATTGACTGGTTGAACACTAGTACCCTCCCTAGAAAATGAAATAAGTATCAGACTATGAGAAAAAAACACGCTACGCACACTTCTTCTGCGCCCACTATAGCTTGGCGTACTTCAGCCATCAGTGCCAGGAGATGGTCTGCACCCTCCAGAATCCAGTCACGATGCCCTGGCATTTCCGGATCGAGTGCCTCAAGCATAGGTAGGATACGCTTGGCCAGGCTCTTGAAGTGAATCCGCAAACGCAGAGGATCCCCGTCCTCTTGCCGAAGTAGACTCGAGGTCGAGTCATATGACGATGAGATGTGGTTGAACGCATCTCTGACGTTTGAGGACCATGAAATCTGAGCATTGTCGTAATGAGGAAGTCGGGGGAAGCGTTGTGGTCTCATAGACACTACATGAGATGGACGTCGACGAATGAAAAGATGAATCAACCAACTCTCGTGATTTGATCGGAGTATCGGACCGATAATCTTTTGCTCATCGCCGTCATGACCGCCACAAGCGAGAGACAGTCTGTCTTTACGGAACACTCCAAACTCACATACAACGATGCCAATATCTACTTGGCTGTAATTAAACTCTCTCCATTCTTTTTTCTATACTGACTGAACATATATAGTGCATGTCTGATCCCTCTGAGCATGGTTACGTCTTCTATGGCCTTCATAAAGGCATTCTCTGCGAGAAAAGTCAATTCTTCGCGGATCTGTTTGGGCTCAATACCGAGGGCTCAAAGACACTGGGCACTGAGAAGTCCTCCCCTATCGCACTTCCTGGCATGCTAGCTCGTGGAGATTGGGAATGTCTCCTTCGTCTCTGGTTGAAAGAGTATGTGTTTGGGTGTCTACCTATAAATATGTCACACTCACTTCTTGCTCAGTCTAACACCAGAAGAAGAGAACAATTGCGAGTTCTGGATTTCTATCCTGCAAGCCTCTATCCCACTCCTTGCCGACAACGCCACCAAGAAGGCCTTACAACGCTTGGAGAGTTTTGACAGTACAGTGTTCAATCCTGTTACAAAGACTATCCTTGCGCGCTCCTGTGAAGTCGACAGCTGGATTGAACCATGCTTCAAATCACTCCTTCAGCTTCCGACACTGTCCATGGAGGATGCATCGAAGCTGGGACTTCCTGTCTTCTATCTCATTTCCACAACAAAGGGTATGTTCTTCATCGTGCATTTCAAATGCCATCTGAAGACCTCGTTTATAGAGAAAATCACAAAGTTACGCCAAGGCGTGGCGCACAAGCCATTACCGTTCGAGCCTTGCCTTTGGGGAAGTTGTACTCTGACTGAACACTGCAAGGAGGCATGGGAGCATGAATGGTGGCATGGTATAGGCAAGAATCTCACACACCCGGAGACTCCTTGGTCCCTGAGTGATTTGCACGCTAACCTCAGCTCCCCCAATATCTCTATACCGGGCATGTGCCCTGGCTGTCAAGACGAGAATGTCAAAGCCGTCCTGGCAAAGACAGGACTGTGGGGCAAGGAGGCTGCCATTATCGAGCTAGCACTTCCTGAGATGCGGGCCATTCTAACTGGTGTTCGTCCGAGGAAGTAGGTTTCTTCCTTACCGTCGCATCTGAAGGCTACTGACAGTCTGATTCCGCTCAGACTTTGTGCCAAAGACCACCTGGTTCTTCTTACACAGGCATCTCAAGCAACACCGTCCGCGTCCCAAGGGCAAGGCACCTCGTAATTCAGTGTTCATGTATAGTGTACTGTCACGATTTGCGTTGTAACGCTGCTCAAATTCTAAGTACTATGATTGCTAGGAGATGCTAGGCGAGGCACAAAGATAAGGATCTGATACAGCAGTTGACGACGGCCTGGGACGGGCGCGGGCGCGGTACTGCCCGTGAGCCAACATCAGCCAGATCGAAGACCTCCATGTTATCGACGAACTGACGGGGCGTGATAGTATGCGTAGAGCCTGTCCAAAGTCAGTGCACGGCTATCGTAGAAAAGCATCGGCGAACGAACGCCGCTTACCTGTTCGACTGTTGCGACAAGTGGTAATTTGTCCCGCACGAAGATTGCCTTACATTCCTGGGCCATGTTCAGATGTAACAAGAACTGATGAATTGACAGATTTCCTGTGGGTGTTTGAGCACAAGATCGTACCTTAGCCGACCAGGTACTTGGGCATTGGACCGGAGAAGTCCTAGAATATTCGGTCAATATTCTGGGTGGTGGGCATGAGAATGTAATTCGCCTCGAAGCCTGGCCGCTCGCGGTAGTTGTATATCGACTCGATCACTGGGAGCGCCAGTGAGCAATGACACGGCGGCGCTGTGCGGGGTACGCGCTGGTGACACTCTCCTGTATGCGCGGCAGCTGCAGAACGGGCAGCGGCGACGAGGAGGGGAGATGCAGCTGCCCGAGCGTGAAGGGAGGGCGTGGTGGCAAAGACGACGCGTGCTGTGGTGGAGAAGGCGCGTGGTCAATGTGGATGGCCGCATTGGAGATCAGCACGAGGGTTGGAGATGCAGCTTCCCGAGCGTGAAGGGAGGGCGCGGCGGCAAAGACGACACGCCCATGTCGATGGCGGCATTGGAGACCAGCATGAGCGTGAGGGTTGACCCCGACGGACGAGACAGGCTCGATGAGGTGGCTTTCTCGCTAGTGGTGGATCGATGAGACGCGTAGAGAGGAGAGAGGACAGTGAACTTACAAGGATGTGAATAATCTCTTACACAGGAGGCGCGTCGGCTGATGATGTTGACGAGAGTCGGCGCGACGGCGGGCGCCAGCCAGACGCGCGTATATGTGACGGTCAAGGCCAGAGGGGGGCAAGGTTGAGTCGCGTTGTAGGAGGCCAGATGCTCAGCGAGTAGGCCAGTCGACCAGTGGGCGCCCGCAGCTTGCAGGCGGGTGGGCGGTCACGATGCTGAGATGAGGAGGGATGAGGGCGCGGGAACTTGGCGTCCAACGCCAAGTTCCCACGACAGCACGAGAGCAGAGCAACGCGAGCGCGTTGAGAAGGGAGGGCAAATGCGTGACCTGTAAACAGGTCTTGTTTGGCCATGTTGCAGGATCTCTTACATCTACCATCACCACCGCCCTCCGGCCCAGCTCGTCAACGCATGCCACCCTCCAGCGCGTCCACTGCCTGTCTCGCGACCTAGCCCATGGACGCCCACGATGAGCCCCCACGATGACGCCCACCTCGACCGAACGAGTACACTCAACGGCGGCGACACTCGCGAATGACGGACACATTCGCCTCTTGAATGGCGAACAGCGACTCCAACGTCGCCGTCGGCCTCATTGTAGCAGTCTCACCCAATTTGATGAGGCTCTCGACGCCGTCGGCGGCGGCGGCGCCGCCTTGCCAGACGCGACGGGATTCGCGTACACATGTCACGGTATGTGATACTTGTCACCTTCTCACTTGACGCTGACCACCACTTCGACCTTCTACAGACGGTCGGCTATCGTCGAACGCTTGCTCTCACCGCCGGCGCCAATGTGTTGACGCCCAATGGTATGGTTTTCACGCTCCCTTCTGCGCCAGTGACTTGCTCACAGCTCCTTAGCCGCAGACCACAGAACGAGTCCAACAGCCCTACAATCTCAAGAGGGGCTGACGGCCGAACACCGTCACAGCCTTCAAATTGAAACTGCTTCAAGCACGTCAACGGCGCGTCGACGACTGCCAGCTCGTCAGATCAAGGACAAGTAAGCTGCCGGTTTTGTTGTGACCCGGCTTTCATACTGACTCTTGCTAGTGCTAGTACATATTTGACGACCACCTGAGCTTTATTCGCGCTCTCAGCGTAGACGGACGACGACGCCGAGCTGCATGTAAGGTGCGTGTCCGTCTCCGCACTTTTGCTGATCTGAATCTTACCGTTCTCTTCTCAGGCCAAAATCAAGTTGCTAGCGCTCTGGGACCCGGTCATCTACGCCGACTCGAGGCTTCGCGGGAGGTACGACTCGACGACCGCTGGCTAGCCCGTCAGCACCCACGGAGGATCTTTCGCCTAACGGGCGGCGAACGACACGACCCGTTCGCAGTCTGCCAGCGTCTTCAACATCGTCGGCGTCGTCAAGCAGCCGAACACTCAAGCAGTCAGTTTGCGTGCTCACTGCGGCCGTTGACAACGAGGTAAGTTTATCTCCATGTTGACTTACATGTTGCTAAGCGCTCTCCACCAAGGAAGATGGGACCCGGCGATGACGCCTGCATTCGCTGGCGCATTCGCCTCTGTCCCCGCTCACCCCATCATCACCTCTGCATCCGGACAGCCTCATCGCGCCAATATGGATACGCAAACACACAACCCTCGTCCCGTCGGTCTTTGTCCTATTCATGGGCATCTATGAGTTCCCTCAAACACCGCCAAAGTCGCCATTGGACAGCACCAATCCCGACCGGGAGCAGGAAGAGCGACGGCGCGACACGGAACTGTCAGCCTACATTGCCCTGCGGAAGAAATCCACCAATGAACGCGCGATCAAGCTCACCGTCGTGTTGCTGGCCAGCCGGAAAATGCTTGACGATCCGTCGTTGGATGCGCGGCTGACATTCATCCGGAAGCAGAGCGGACTGGACGCGAGGGCGGCCTTCACCGTGCTCAGTCCGGTCAGCCAGACCGAGCTCGGTGAGTTCGTCCACAGGTGCGCGTCATTTCTCGTCAGGATTCATCTCCGTTACGACCTTGCCTTGAAGCTTACAGCAAGCCCTTTGGTGTTCATCGAGCAGTCTTGCACGCACGGCTGTCGAGGCTGTACTTGACGTGTCATTGCGCGTCCGCAATACTCGCCGTTGACGAGTCACTGACTGCTGTGGTAAGTTTTCCATCTACTGTTTCTCGTACATTTGAAGTCTGCTGATGCCTAGTACAGTACTAAGGTCTCCCTCGCCTCCGCGCCGCGGGCATCGAAGCTTCGTCCCTTACCTCTTGGAATGAATGCGCGTCTTCCTGCAAATTGGCTCTGCCCGCGTAGACTTTGGGGTTGACTTTCACATTTTGTCCTGTAAGTAATTGCTTGTCTAGCCTCACCATGCTCATGTATGACGGCGTTGCCAAGACAATGTTGGACTTGGTCGTCCCCCGGCTTGGCCGACAATGAGTTGGATGTGAATCGCTGGCCGTCTTACGGTCTGAGCCGCTGGCAGGCGACCACCTATCTGTGCCGGCCCTCAGAAGTGGTGCGTCCAGTGCGTAGACTTGAGCATTCATAGCATAGCTGACACGTTTCCAGGGCGTGTTCGGCTTGGCCGGTCAAGCACCAACTTACCTCCTCGTCTCGGTACTTGACAAGACTTGACTCCGGATCCTGAGAAGCTGGCGGGCCGAAGTGTTCATTGAGCAGTTCGCCACGCTCGTTGAGGCACGGTCTCAAATGTTGTTGCATGCCTGCAACACTTGTCGCCGGCGATTGAGAGTATTGAGGTAAGTTTTCCATTCATTGTTGAGTTGACTTTGCTCAGGCCGCAGGTAGGCTTTAGCTCGTTGATGCTGGTCACCTTTGCCAATGCAAGTCTCGTCGCGACTCCACTCGAATCTGTGTTGACGACTCACATTCCGTTTGGTGGATACTTTCTCTTTGCGCTCAGTATGACCATGCTAACGTTTTTGCCGTCAGACACGGCAGATCTGTGCTTGTGGAGATGATTCGACGACTGTAGACTATCGACATTCCCGCTGTCGTCCATGAACGACCGAACGCGGACACTCAACGGCGAACATCGCGAATGGCGAGACAGATTCGCCTCTTGAAGGCCGACTCCAACGTCGCCATTGGCCTCATCATAGCAGTCTCACCATTCAACATGTGTCATGGTATGTGATTTCTGTCACTTTCTTGCTTGTCTCTTACCACCACTTCAACCGTCAACAGACGGTCATCACTTGTCGAACGCTCTCCCTCAGCACGGCAAAGTCTGTGCTCGACACTCAACGGTATGGTTTTCACGCTCTCTTTCTTGCAGTGACTTACTGAGAGCTCTTAGCCGACGACCGCCAAAGGAGTCCGCGCAGCCACCTTGTGGGCTGACGGCTCACCACGTCAGCAGCTTTCAAATTGCAATTGCCCCAGGCATGCCAATGGCGCGTCGACAATTGCCAGCTCGTCAGATTTAGGACAAGTAAGGTGCCGTTTCCTTCTGACCGGGTATTTATTATAACTGACTTATGCCGGTACAGATCTGACGACCATCGGAGCTTTATGCGCGCCCTCAGTGAAGACGGCCGACGACGGCGAGCTGCATGTAAGGTGCGTGTTCGTTTCGCCATCTGCTAGTCTGAATCTGACTGACCTGTTGTTCTCTCTTTCCAGGCAGTGTGCAAGCCGTCAGCGCTGTATGACCAGGTCACTGACGCCGACTCGCCGCTCCTCTGGAAGCCCGACATGACGGACGACAACTGGCTAGCCCGTCAGCGTTCACGGAGGACTGTAGGCATAACGGGGGGCGAACGACGCCACCCGTTCCGCATTCTGCCAGCGTCTTCATCGCCGTCGGCGTCGTCAAGCAGCTCGAACAATCGAGCATCCATGGGCTCGGCGTTCATCAAACCCTCTTGTGGGCTCAGCATGCCCTGGATGAGAATTTGAGTACGATGTGGGTGGGGATCGCAGGATTTTTGGCGGCAAGTGTGTGTTGAGGGCAAGTGAGGGACGGGAAGCGGAAGACATGTAGCTCATGCAAAACAGATGCCTGGTATTCATTTGGTAGATTACTACATGGAGCCTCGCATTTCTATAGTAAATGATAGCACTGAGAGCCCGATGACACGAATTAGAGTGTGAGAGCTCAAGATAAGCTTAATGAGAGGACCCTGAACTGAACATGAACAACGTCTTACGTCCTTACGTCTTAGGCGCACTCAACTAGTAACCATCATCTTCCGTCGCTCTCGAGAGGTACGAATGGACGATTACAGGCCTCTCCTGGAACTTTTGGATGCACCATCAAGAACACAGCTCCTCGGACGCTTGAGGGGACCAGGACCAGAACTTACACCTGCTCTGGGTCATTTGAGGGACTTGCTCGCGAATGGTATGTGTGCCCTTCACCTAGAGACTTTCGAGACTCAGGGAAGGATTTAGAGATAGATATTTCGCCTCCAGTAGTGTTACCATCGCCAGCAGTCACGCCGACGCGTTCTCACCAATCCTCGCGCCAGCTAGACGGTCTGGCTCCAGGACCTCGCGACATCAGTCGCGCCCCATCACCCACTCCTATAGAATCACCTCCTCAAGCCAGCTCTTGCATGGAAGTTGACTTTCCTTCTGGTAACGAGCCTTTCTATCATGTCGGAACACCCAGTCGCGTGAACTCTCCCATTCAAGTCGACACTCCTCCACTCGCACACAGTGATACACGATCTGATATGGACTCCCTCTCCGTTCCCTCTGGAGGAGGGCCATCATTTGCCGCGGACGTTCAGTCTACTCGAGATGGAAGTTCGGTCTCTGACTTGGACTCAGATGACACGGATCGCTATTTCGAGGAGAAGGGCCGAGAATTGGACTCTCTCGTCAAACAGTGGAGGCGCAATGCCGTTCTTAGATCTCAAGAAGCTACTACTCACCAAGCACATAGGCGCAGAGCATCCGATGAGGACTACCAACCTTCTGACGACGACGAGCAGCGAGGACGACCTCAAGAACGAGGTGCGGCTGCGCCACGCCGACGCAGAGGTAGTAGCTGCAACCGTGGGCAGGGTGTGCTTCCACCAGCCCGAGCAGCTATGCAGGCAGCTAACTTGGAGACGGCTGATATGACATTGGCTGAAGGAGACGGTCGGGATGGTGGTGGATTAAATGATGGACATCCCAACGCTGGAGACGCTGACACAGGGCATGCCGACGCTGGGCGTACGGACGCTGGAAACGCTAACGCTGACAATGGAGACGCCGACACTGGAGACGCTGACGCCGACGCTCCAGGGTCATGCATCCCAGTCTCGCTAGGCTCTTATCAGCGATTTGCTGTTCCGTACGCCTCACCGCTCACACCTGCTCTTGACCAGTGCCTCGTACGCCTTGCCGGGAAGACGCTTTCTGTTTTGGGGACCACCAATCTTGACTCATGGTGGACACAAGTTCTGACTGGGCCAGACTGGGCACTTGACACTGCGTATGCAAGTGATTATAGTCTGAAGGGGTTCATATGTCGTGTCGAGCAAGCAGAGATCCAGGAAGCCTCCATGACGTTCAAGAAGATTCTATCTTTGATCGCTCTATGTATCAAGATCGACTCATATAGGAACAAAGCTGGGTATGTACAGACTTCCTCAGTCAGAGACGTCTCATTTCTCCCATAGGAAGAAGCCTACTGTTAAGGATGTATGGAGACAGGAAGGATCTCACGGAAACTTCAATCGTCTTCAATACTGGATCCGCCAGGGCAAGGCATGGATTATGTGGGCTCGAGGAGGCGGTATCTTTTTCATTCTCCTGGGCATTCATGCACAGGAAGTCGGTGCTCTCGAAGCTGCAACTCACGCAGATATTGGGACTGTTACGCGTTACTTCCGTGCACCTCAAAAAGGTCGGTTTATTTCGAAAGCGGTCAATATAGTCTCATCGTGGCTCAGGAGAACGTATCTCTGATCTTGTATTGTCTATCTTCCAGCCTGCCATTGAATGTCTTCGAGGTCTTGCCCGCGTGAAAGTAGGCTCTCTTTGGCCATGGAGCATTCCAAATCAGACAATCTTGCCTGACTCTTTACTCAACGACTGGGTTGTTTCTGATAGGCTCTTCGACAGTATAGGAACCAAGTAAGTGTTTATCTTTCTTATTCGCAAATACTGACCGCCGTGTGCATCTCTAGTACATATCTACCCGGTCATCGTAACACGACAATTTGGTACACCTATGATCTACCGAACGACGATGACTTTCAGGTCACAACAATCTACGAGCTCCAGGACGGAGAGCATCAGGACTCTGCGATTGTGGCCTACAGTCACCAGGGTCCAAGTGGGTATGAGTTCTTCAATAACACCATCGGACACTCTGGCAGTAGCTCGGTATATTCAACAGCTGGTCTATCCTCCCCTGCTTCCATTGATCCAGACTGGGAGAAGGTCCTGGTAGCGCTCTCACATAGCCAACGCGAGTGCGATATCAAGGTACGGACAGCCTACAACCCCAAGGACGACCACAACGAGTTCAAGCTTCGAAGTGCCAATCGCTCCAAGATCAAGACCTACACACAAGCTGTCCGGAAGCTAGTATCGTACGCTAGAGAGCCTAGTAATTTGGAGGAGTTCAAGACTCTGGTATGTGCAGTCTTATCTTCATTGTCCGTTTTAACGAGATCCAGCTAGCAGATCAGTTGAAGCCAGGGTATCGAGTCAATCCATCTGACTTTGTTGTTCTAGATCGCCGAAAGCTAGTCGAAGAGTGAGTTATGTTTCACTGTAATGCCTCATTGACCTCAAGTATGTGATAGCACCTCGTTTTTTCATATCTTAGATCAGGACGATCTTCCACTCTTGATCTGTCTTCCTCCCCTTCCGGAGAAGCTTCGGAATACTCTCATGTTATTGTTGACGTCCTCCTTTCCTGGCGTCATGCATACCTATACCTCAGAGGATGAGACAACTGATCTACGAGGAAGTGCCGTTCATGCGTCATGGTACAACAGATGTGCAACTCGGGTACGTGGACTACACGTCAGCGGTACAGTCACTGTCATACTGACTACCCAGGGACACGATGCACCTGTGGATGGAGATATCTGGTGTCTTGGAAAGGTCGGTCAGAAACGAGCTGACCCCTCTCAGAATATCCCCAGATTGGCGGTTGAGGGGCGGGACACTCGAGTGCAAACATTCACTTCTGGTCTTCGAGAGATTACAGAGTGGTTGAGTGACAAGGTATGACTCTTTGGACTCATAACGCTGCTTACTGACAATGTCTAGTTACGAGAGTTGCTATCTCATCACAGCAGTACTATTCTTGAGGTACAGTACAGCTCCTTACCGGGATCAGCCACACCACCAGTCTACCCTTTCACGGGCTTGGTGGTGAATCTGAATGTTGCTACTCGGGCGCATCGAGACCACAAGGACGCCACTATCTGTCTCACCTTGACCATCATGGATGGAAGGGGCGGTGACCTTGTTTTAGTAGAGCCTGGCATCGTCATACGCCTGCAAAATGGAGATGGTACCTTGTTTCGCTCATTGGACACTACCCATCTCAATATGCCGTTTGTGGGACGTCGGGGGTCACTGGTGTTTCATAGTGATCAGGATATGAAGTCGTGGGTTGCTGATGCAAATGGGTGGGAATTAAAGAAATATCTGTCTCTGTGAACATGTATACTACCCAATAGATATGATCTGTATAGCCATGAATGAACGTTCAACGGTCCTGACTGCTTTAGGATGATCGAGTCACTCTGATCCGTCAATTTTCTTTCCCATTGACCACCACCATCACCGTCCGCCACTGTCACTGTCCATTCAGCCTTGCTCCTTTCGAATCCTGCGCCGTTCAATGTCCCCAAGATGGTCCCGATGTCGCCGCCGCCACCGCCGCCAGCCGCCAATACCCTCATTCCAGCACAAGCCGTTCATGATGCAGCAAGCGCCTCCCCCGCCACCGCCCATGCAGCCGCCGCCACCCCAGCCCATGGCCCCACCTCCGCCGACGCCTCCGGGCATGTTCCAGCAGCAGCAGCGGCACAACTTCCACCCGCCTCCGACGCCCATGTTCCAGCCGTCACCGGTGCCCTACAGTCCTATCAGCTTATATACCTGCGCTGCTCTCCTGTGCTTGATACATTCGCTAGCTACTTTATCTCACAATGTACTCGCGCATTCAGTATGTATAATATACTCGCTTACGGCTCACATGTTCGTGAGATAGTCTGGACAAAATGTATGCTTGCTGTCCCTCGTAAATTTCTGGTAGTCGCAGTCTGAGCGTATTCTAGTCACTAGTGGCAGATATCTGCGCTGCAGAAGTCAAAAATTATACTCGCCATTTCTAGTACAGGTAGTAATCATTCGCCCTTGGAGGCAGGCCAAATTACTTTCGTGCTACAGAGACCGCAAAACCTCGTGTGTGCTTCAGGGAATACTGCCAATATGCTTGCTACAGCGGGGCATTCTATTCGCTACCATCCAGCCACGGCGCATAGAGGTCTACCTGTAAGTACGGGAATTCCTTCGCAAACAGGGGTATTAGACTCAAAAAGATGTTCGCCTTAAATACTCGCGCTGGTACTTAAATGTGCATTTTGAACCTGATATGATACAACGTACTCAAATACATACATTTTGATTTTACACGCCGAGGCAGTGGACACGTTCTCATTGCTTCACTGATGTCAGTGGGAATATATCCTGGGAAGCCGAGCCCGAGATATGCGAGAGCTTGAATTCCTCCGGTTGAGCTGAGACCTGGCGCAACGATGACCGTCGTCGAATGCTGCCGGAGGCGAAACTGCTATGGCTGGGCAGCTCAGGAGCCGTGTCCTGCCGGCGCTGGAAATGCACGAGCACGATGATTGCATCGGATGATATACACTGCATGGAAGCGTCAGCACATCCACTCGCTTGGAGATGAAATGAACGAGAGACTGACTTGAAGTTGAGGATAGAGTGTGAAGAACAAGACGTACGCCGGATGCTTTATCCCAAACAGAACCACGAAGATGAGGGTGATCAAGGCGTACGGCGCAGCGCTCTCAACCACGATCCTCGTGACCTGCGTGTACACCGATCCATGACTCAATCCCAGATTTCTCCGTGCCCTGTTACGCGCGCGGAGAAGGCGCCACACAATCAGACCCGTGAGAGAGACGTTCAGAACGAGCGAGAGTATGAAGTAGACCAGCATTCCGTTGATCACCGCGGAACGCGCGATCCAGGAGACCAAATCGTGCGCCACACCGCCGATTGTGCCGAATAGCGCGAAAACTGTGGTGACATCAGCTCGGGGACAGAAGAAGGTAGGCTTGGCATACGGATGGCTGTGATGAGCATCATGAGAGGTAGCATGACGACACCCCAGTTCCTGTCCCAGATGATGAAGGTTCGGTATATCTATCGGTAGCATTTCTCAGCAAAGCAAATTGGCAGTCAACGGAGGACTGGAGACATACAACCAAAAGATCGACAAGAAGTGTCAGAGCTATCATGGAGATGTCCACTGCAACATGTATCGGCAAGAATTGCTCTGCGACCAAAAACGTAGAAGCACCTAGATCGGATGAGCGGAAGCTACGAGGGCTATCTTAGGCTCACCTCCAGGGTACTCACGATAATCGATCCACGCCATCTCGTCATACTTGACAGTTGCCCCATAGTTGACGCTCGCGAGCGCGAACAGCGCAGTAATATACGTGTGTAGCACCCACGAGAATCTAGGTGCTTTGACCAGGTAGTTCGTACACGCGCAGTAGAACACGAAGTGTATGCCTAGTGATATATCATCAGAGCCGTCAAGAGTGTGTAGTAAGAGCTCGAGACAAACCATAGGCGACGGCACCCAAATGCGCACCAGCGAACGCAAGCCGTTCATTCGGCAGCATCGCCATCGTTTCGTTCGTGGCATACTGCCATAGCTCGGAAGCCGGGATGGGAGATGGTAAGGACGAGAGTGGCAAGCCCATCTCAGCGGACGGGTAATCGGAGGCAGAGAGAGCCATGAGAGCAGAAGAATGAGTCTGTTCAGCTAGGACGGATTATAAGTGTGAAGGTCGTGATGAGAGATATTCGGTCGTCAACCGCATGATCTAAGCCTTCAGCGCAGTATGTTGGACTGCGCGCCAAGTTTTGAACTGAATGGGACTCGGGGATTAGCCTTCCTGTGCTTCGAATGTTTGTGAAAGAGCCCCGGAGGACCCCCACCTGACTGAGGCAAGTTTGTCCGTAAAAGTTGCGGGGATGGAAACGTGATGGAAGTGTGGGAGAAAGCATTGGCTTGGCAGGTTGTGGGGTTCGGGGAGCTCGTGTTGCTGTGCGCCACTGAGGTTACGATTGCTGGAGGGGGGAACCTCTGATAATATATCGGGGTCTGAATACGCGTGCGCAGTGTCAACGCGTATCGTCAAAGGAGACAGGGGACTGACGTGGGGCTCCTGACCCCAGATTTTCGTTCACAGGTGCGGCCGTCGATACTCCGTAGATCGCTGAGGTGGCAGTGACCACGATGCTTGGTCGAAATTCTGGCGTACCTAGCCAAGATGAGACCGGGGCGCCACAGTACACGCGACTGAGCATAGCCGCGCATGGTGAGTTTATCTGGAGTACCTGACCACGATGGTGGTGAGGTTTCTATCCTCGATGGAAGACAGGTGCAGAAAACTCGAGGTATGAAAGATGCCAAGGGAATCTCAGCGTGCATAGTCGTACTTTTCGATTCTGAAAAGCTACCCAGGTGGGGTTTTTGGTCCCAAGTTGGTGAACTCAGAGTGTCCCACCAAATAGTCACCGAGTGCAGTGCTCTCAGTAGACTTCCACACTTGTCGGAAAAGTCCTAGATAGCTTGTAACGAACGAAGACAGCTTAGTTGCCGTTATAAGCAGCTAAGGTTAAGGGTGGCTTATATGGCAGTCTTCGAGGCGCATAAGCTGTTATAAGCCACATGCACAGTTATAAGATGTTGTCAGCACCATAAGCCTTACCATCCTTACAACAGGTCTCGAGAGGTATCGAGGCATTACAAGATGCTCAGGCCCGATATGCACAAAAAAAAATTGATTACGGTGTCGGTACGCGCTAATACGAGTCGTCGTCGTCCTCTCTCTCGCCACTATCTAATCGCCCATCATGATCCAAATCAAATCCAAATTGTCCTCGCTCTGGTCTTCAGTGATGGCGGCGACCGGAAAGCGATCGACTCGCTCTCAACGACGAGCGGTGCGGCAGATGGCAAAGCTGGTTATTGAGGAAAAGGAGAAAAGGCGGACAACTCCTGCGGATGGCGGCAGTCAGAATTGGACGATCCAAGGCACAATCAAGACACGCACCTGTCGCCAATGCTGGCAGCGGACAGTCGAAACACGCTCTGCTCAGAGCAAAAAAGTCCTCCAGCTCAGCCTCAGAGAACGAGCAATGCCAAACGATGCGGTATCATTGGCACAATCCTCGAGCTCGGCAGCGAGTCTAACCAATTGAAAGGTCTGTCGTCGGTTAGCAGTGGGAGGTATGATGAACACCACGGCATGGTGGTAAGAGTTCAAGTCGTAGACGGACAGCCGCCCGCTACAAGCAGGCATGATGTCATTGATTCCCACGCCACCGTAGGCTGCCAAATTTCGCCAAGTTCCAACCCAGGTAGTGCCCGAATGAAAGAATGTCGATGTGATATAGACTGAAATATTCTTCTCCACAATGAGAATAGGCTGGTGGGAAGCCGACTACCTTTTACTGTGTGGGACATTGATAGCTTATAACCGATTGGCAGAGCTTACATACGGACATGTTGCTTATGAGTGCTTGTGCTCTCCCTAGGTCACTTATAACACGCTTATAACTACATATCACTGCATATAGCCTTCATGCCACTTGCTTATCAGCACTCATGAGAGCGATATGCAGTCTACATCCCTTATAACCAATCTAGCCGTTTTCCGACACTGAGTATCGTAAGCATCCGCGTGTGGCGTACCCTTGTTTGATGGAGGTGTCTGGGCGGAAGAGAATAAGTAAGACGGGCTGTACTGTATGATAGATAAACCTACGTATGAATAGTCTGTCGGCTGGATGCATAGACCGAACAGACGCCCGCTACCCCGCCCACGACTCGGACGCGATCCATATCAGCACTTTGGACGACAATCCTCCGACAGTTGCGTCGAAGCTGGTTTCCTTGGCGCTGACCGCGTTGGCGAGGAGGACTCTTCGCGTACAGATTACCTCAGCGATTAGACATTAAACTGTGCATCGTGTCCGTCCCGGCACCGCCTGCTAGCACAGCCTTTGCACCTTGGAAAATGTTGTCTTCCGACCGACTTTCCGCACCACGATGTGCACCGCTGTCCACGCTGTGCACCGCCTTTGCGCGGGCCTTTCAATACGGCGCTCGCCATCTCCACGCTGGTCGCGGTTATATGTATACCTGCGCGCGGCCTAACATTGACAAATACCATCTTCGTCTCAAACTTATCGCGTGAATGTCGTCGTCGCTGCAGCCGGTCATGGAGGCGCCGTCGTCGAGGCCACGGCCGATGTCTGGAGACACGAGGGAGCGGCAGGTGCCCAGTGTGTGTATTGCCCGCATCGTCTCCCCCACCCGGGCTCTATCTGATTGGCGCAGGTCCCGCCGCCGCGCACGACGACGCCGCCGGACGAGCAGTTCTATGTCACCGGCGAGGACGGCCTGGTCCGCCCAAATCCGCCTCTCCTGCGCGACCACTTCTTCCAGGAAGGGCGCCTGACCGAGATACAGGCCATGTTCATATTGGAGCGGGCGACACAGCTGCTGAGCCGCGAGCCGAATCTCGTCAAAGTGAAGAGCCCGGTTACTAGTATGTGGTTGAAGTCTACATTTGCTGAACACGCCCTCAATGTTGCACAGTTTGCGGTGATATACATGGCCAATATGTTCGTCGCATTCTGTTCGACCCAGATACGCTCCGCTAACGCGTCGGGCAGTACGATCTCATGAAATTATTTGACGTCGGAGGCTCCCTGGACGATAACTGCTATCTATTCCTTGGCGACTATGTCGATCGAGGCTGCTTTAGCATCGAGGTGTGCGCCACACTTCTCTCTATCAATATCCAACTCACGACCCACCTCAGTGTCTGTTGTATCTGTATACTCTCAAACTGTGCTACCCCATGAAATTTGTGCTATTACGCGGCAACCACGAGTGCCGACATCTAACAGAATACTTTACATTCAAAAGAGAATGTCAGTCGCCTTCTCCTCGTTCGTTGATCCTGACTCGATCCCCTTAGGCCTACATAAATACTCATTAAAGGTGTACGAGGCATGTGTAATGTCCTTCCAGGCTCTTCCCATCGCTGCTGTCGTCGACGACCGCTTCTTTTGCGTCCACGGGGGTATATCTCCGGAACTAATGACATTGGACGACATCAACCGCATGAACCGCTTCGAGGAGCCGGGATCCAAGGGGCTGCTGTGCGATCTGCTATGGTCTGACCCCATTGCGAATTATGGACATGAGGATGAGCCCTCTCATAATTCCGCCCCTCTACCGCCGGGGACGACTTTCCTCCACAATGCCACGCGAGGCTGCTCCTACTATTTCACGTTCGTCTCTCACTTGCCCACCGTGTTCGCACGGGCTGACGATCCTCCAGATACGCCGCTGCATGCCAATTCCTCGACCGCACCAACCTGCTGGGCATCATCCGCGGGCACGAGGCGCAAGACGCGGGCTACACCATGCACCGCAAGACGCCGTCGAAAAAGTTCCCGTCCGTGATCACCATCTTCTCCGCGCCCAACTACCTCGACGCGTACCACAACCGCGGGGCGGTGATCAAGTACGCGAACAAGAACATCACGATCCGGCAGTACAACTCGTCCTCGCACCCGTACTGGCTGCCGAACTTTATGGACGCGTTCACGTGGAGCCTGCCGTTCGTCGGGGCGAAGATCGCGGACATGCTGCTCGCGGTGCTGAGCGTGTGCAGCTCGGAGGAGCTCGTGGAGGAGTCGTCCGAGGAGGAGGAGAGCGAGGAGCCGATGGTGGACTCGAAGGGCGTGGACGTCGAGCAGAGGCGGCAGCAGATCCGGAGCAAGATCCTCGCGGTGGGAAAGATGCAGCGCGTGTTCCAGCTTCTGCGCGAGGAGGCAGAGTCGGCGACGGAGCTTACTGGGCTGGGTGCGCCCAAGCGCTTTGGCTCGGACGCGCTGGGTGTCCAGCAGGTTGGACGGAGCTTTAGGAACTTTGACGATGCGTGCGTATGCTTTGAGACTATCTTGGACGTAACTTCTCATCGCATTGCCTTGTAGACGTCAGTCGGACTTGGCGAACGAGCGCCTGCCGCTGTTCCACGACACGGGCCCGCCCTCGCCCACTGGCGTCTTCCCAGTGCCTAGTATGAGGATCGCCTCCAGGACCAGCGGGACAGACGCCGACAGCTCGCTGAACATGGAGTACTTTATCCGCAAGGCGCTGGAGGACGACACGGGCGACGAGCTCGTCGAAGCGCTTGCGGAGAAGCTGGCGAAGACCCGGCGGGTGACGGGGAGGCCGGGGGCGCTGAAGAGGTTCGAGACGACGTAGCCTGAGTGTGGAGGAGTTGTAGTTTAATGCACCTTTCGGATTTTTTCTGGTTATAATAATTGATTTTTTTCACCACACCCTCCCCTCGTCCGGCTCCTGGCTGCGTGAACAGCCCCAGCGCAGCGATCATCTGGTTGTCAGCATCGAAGGAGGCTAAGTATGTGTCTCACTTCGGAACAATTGCCGCGTGGATATCGATGCGGCATCTTTACCTAAGGGGCCCTTGTCCTAGACCGCCATCTCCAAAACCTACAACACCCGCAAAACTCACTACTCACTCTATTTCTCATCATGGCCACCATCATCGTCGTCCGGCCGGCGTCGCCCACATCATCGCACACGACCGACTCCGAGGCCGAGTCGGCCACGCTGTTCGCCCCCGCCTTCAGCCCCGCCTATCCCGCCCGCGTGCGCGTCCGCTCCGAGTCCGTCTCGACCATCGTGCAGTACTCGCCGCCCGGCGCCGGCGAGGAGGACATGTACACGCCGCAGCCCGGCTTCAGCCCGGTCAACCCCGCGTCCGTCCAGGTTACCCAGAGCACTGTCTTGGACATGACGCTCAGCGAGTGGGATGCGTACTCGGAGCCGGAGCCGGAGCATGGCGACGGTGAGGGCGTGCCGCGGCTGGGCCCGACGAGCCCCGCACGGGTCGAGGTGACGCAAAATACGATCATCGAGTGGATAGACGCTGTGGAGCGCTCGCATCCGCCAGAGGTCCGTCTCCCATTTGCGTTTCAGTTGTGGCGCAGCTGACGGCGGCGCAGGATGTGATGGAACTACTTTCATGATTTGGATGTGGCGCAATTCGGGAGGCTCTTCTCGTGTATACGGACGGTTATGACATTGTTACGCTTTCGGTTTAGGGTTTCTTGGGTCACGAATACATTCCTTTTCTAGAGCAACACTCCTCGCAGTTGCTACCACGCTTTCTTTTGACGAACTCTATCAATTCAAAACGAGGCGTGCCCTTGGCTTCATCGTTTATGCCGGCCTACCTCTACTCCAGAGCACCGAAATCAATATCCAGCACGCCGAGACCCCGCCTAGGAGCTTGGTATTGCTTATCCGCCACAGCCCCAGCCCCAGCCGACTTTTGCTCTGTCAAACACAATTCTGAGCCCGTGATCAAGTACGAACAACCGAACATGCGCCATACGCGACTTTGTATAGGGCCCCAATATAGGTTTGATTGCCGCGCCCATACCAAAAGGCAGCGACGCACGTTTGGTTCATGCCACCATGGTCTTCCACCTCTCAGGTTCAACCCAGCCGCCTTCTGCCTCTCTTCACGACATTGAACCATGGGGGATGAGACGCCAAGGCAGAGGCGAGGAGAGCAGCGGTGGATGACGATGGGCCTATCCGCCCTCTCTCATACCAGGTCTTCGGCCGCTCATACGCTCGCTGGAGATCACGGAACGCCATGGGCGCACTACACCCCTCACACCGTATTCTCCACCTGAGGTCAACCTTCCCGAACGCCACCTCACGGCCTCAACGCGAACGCCAAGCTGGACTTTCTGAATACAGGCCTGCTAATTCGACGGTTATGGGACACAAGTTCGGGGTAGAACGTTGTAGACATGGCTCCAGGCGATAACACTGGCCTGCATGAAGGAACTTGTGTGGCAACTCGCCATGGTTCGCGATTCGATATCGACAAGGTTCGAGGATTTAGGAAGATTGTCATGCTCAACCGTCTTCTGACGGTCTTCAACGGTCCAGGTGAACATCCTGTCAAGGGACAAGCTGCTGGCACTGTGCTGGCAACAGGATAAGTCATGAGGAGAAAAGGGAGTGGTTGCATCAAGCCTTGAGCAGTGCACCGTTCTACAAGTGGCGCTGCTCTTAAACATCAAGCCACGATTAGCGTGGTAATTGGAGGTAGTGAACGGTTGGCCGGTAGGTACGTTACCTTGTTGGTGTTTGACTGAAGTATTCAGCGAGTTGCAAGGGAAGTAGAACGACAAACATGTAGGGGGTACCATAAGAACAGACAGGTCTTGTTGCAACAGCAAAGCTCCTGCTCATAAAGCTTTGGCTACAGTAACTGTAAATTACAGCGTTTTCGGAAAACATTGTCATTTCGTGAACTTCGACTGCCTCGATAAATAATTCCTGAAACACGAATAAATTGTCGAGTCCCTGGGCTTGGCACACCAAAAATAGACTCACACCAGCAGAGCTACCGACAGATTCAGTCGCGTCGCGTCGTAGTAGCAGCTGTTTGGCCCTCAGTCAGTCCCACATCCTCCGCAAAAGTCTTGAGGCAACCTATGTACAACTTTTCTTTTCTGCCATGCTACTCAAAACAGAGGAACTTGGAGGGAGTCATGCCAAAACTTCATTGTGGACCTCACAATACACCCCAACGGTGAGGGAGCTGAAGCTTCCCACAGAGGCTTTGGCGCTCCAGGACGATGGACATGCGTTGGACATGCGAACTCTCGGTGTTCTTTGCCTTTTTTGGTGCACAATCCCTGCAGGTACTCAATAATTAATTTTGTTTCAGGAATTGTTTTCTGCGTGCAGCGAAGAGCGAAAATGACAAGGTTTTCCGAAAACGCTGTAACGACGAGGCCTGGTGATCGATCACGCAGGGCTGTGAAAATTGGCTCTTTCCATCACACCGCCATCATTCAGCATCACCGTGAAGTCCGTGAAATCCAGAACAGTTTCTGTCATCTCCGTGCCTGCTTGTAGGCTGATGGACTGTCAAGGCAATGAAGCTCGGAGCCGTAGCCGCGCATGATGGAAGATGGAGAGCCGTTGCCAAATATGTAAAGCCAAGAAATTGCAGAAATTGATCTTGGTGCATCTTTTGGAGCACCTGGTGGCTGGCCCATCCGTCGACCCTTAGCCTCTTGTTCCTTTACGACCACCGTACGCGCCAATCCCTTGTGTGTGTGCGCTGGACGCCCGTGCCCCCCTCATGACTACGTCCATCCCACTCTCGTTTCTCTCGCACATCGCACCATCACACGGGCAAATTTCCCTCGGAGACCAACTCTCCGAGCGCCTGACATCTTCGACGACAGTGCATACCCTCCTGGATTGTCTCTGCTCCTCCCCGTCGCCTGCTATCCACTCACCGGACACCACACGGCCCCCACTCACCCATGCCGCCCTCCGGGACTTCGTCGCGCACTTCGTCCTCCCCCACTCTCCCGCGCGTCCGCCACTCAAAGCCAACGACCGCATCATCCTCGTCCTCCCGCCCGGTCCAGAGAACGCCGTCGCGCTCCTCGCAGTCGCCACATACTTCACGTGCGCGCCGCTCAACTTCAGCTGCACCGCCGCGGAGCTCAAAGAGGACGCGCGCCGGCTCGGCGCGAAAGCCATCGTGACCCTCCCCGAGGCTGGGGACCGTCTGGAACTCTGCGCCCTCGACTGCGATGTGATCTGCGTCAGGCCGAGGACCGGTGGGCCCCCGGGGTTGTTTGATACGAGCTTGCTGCGTCCTGAGATGTCAGTGCACCCGGACTCTCCATCTGCGCCGCATCAGCTGCACGACCAGTCTCTGATTCTGCACACGTCGGGGACGAGCGGGACGAAGAAGGTCGTCCCGTATTCCCTGAGGCATCTGCTCGTCGGGACGTGGGCGGTAGTGCACTCTTGGGACCTCAAGCCCAGCGATGTGAATCGTGCGGTTCCATTTTCTTTCCTTCTCCACATCACGCGCATTGACAACCAACCCCAGTGAATATGATGCCGCTCTTTCACGTCGGCGGCATCGTACGCAATCTCCTGGCGCCAGTCCTTTCGGGAGGAAGCAGCATCATGTGCAGTGGATTTGATGCCTTGGCATTCTGGTCCCTGGCCTCGCACTTCCAGGCTACATGGTACGTCCTCTTGGTTTCCTCTCAATACATACCTAATAAAATCAGGTACTATGCTGCGCCCACCATCCATCACGCTGTCCTGGCTGCGCAGCCCAGCGATGTGGTACCGGGGCGCGATCTGAGCATTCGCATGATATGCAATGCCGCAGGCGGGCTCCTTCCCTCGCTCGCTGTGGAGCTGAGAGATAGATTTAACAATGCCGTGGTGCTTCCGTCTTATGGGATGACCGAGTGAGCTTGAGCCTCGCACCGAATATCCTGTTGATTTTATCCTAATCCATGAAACTCTCTTCTAGGTGCATGCCAATCGCCACCCCGCCGACAACGTACGCCCTCGAACGCCCCGGGTGTTCGGGCGTCGCGTGCGGCCCGCACATATCCATCCGCGATCCCCTCAACCCCGAACGCGAGCTCCCGCTTGGCCAGACGGGCGCAGTCTCCGTGCGGGGCCTGCCCACCTTCGAGGGCTACGAGACGTGCCTCGACCCCAGCGTGCCGTTGGACCGGTCGGGCTTCTCGAGCGCGGGCTGGTTCGACTCGGGGGATATGGGGTACGTGGACGCGGATGGGTATCTGTACATCACGGGCCGCTCGAAGGAGATTATCAATAAAGGCGGAGAGGTCATCTCGCCGTTTGAGGTCGAGGAGGCTGTTGTGATCGCTGCAAGGGGGCATGTTAAGGTGTGTTGGGCTGGCTTGGTGAGCGACTAAGGCTCATGCTATGGGTTGTCTAGTCTGTGCTCGCTTTCGCGATAGATCACGATGTTATGCAGGAAGTCATTGGGTTGGTTATCGTTCCGATGCCAGACGTTCCTCGCATTGGTCTGGGACAACTGCACGACTTGTTGAAGTAGGTTTCTTCTTCTGCTATGTGTCTGTTTGCTCATGCGTTATTTAAAGGAATCATTTACATCCGTCGAAGTGGCCATTCCTGATTGTTTACATGAACGACTTGCCCAAGAACAGGTATCTTTGCTCCATCATTGCCCCGATTGACTACGTCGGCTTACTGACGAGCTGACAGCGCCGGAAAGCCTCTGCGAATAAAGCTCGCAAACCGCCTGGGCATCGGTCTGCTGTCGGACGACACACCTATGGGCCAACGATATTACGAAGCTGAAGCACCGTCACCATTGGCTGCTCTGTCAACCCGAATCAAGTCTTCGAGGATCAACCCAGATCTTTCCTCCCTCGAGATCGCCATCTCATCAACGCTCGGCGTCGAGGACGTCGTTACTCGTCTTCGTTCGGATGGCACCCCCGAGGCCTTCGTCACCATGCACCCACCCAACTCGGCTGGCCTGAAGCAGGTCCTCAGCGAGCTGCTGCCTGGCTATACGGTCCCAGACCGTCTGCATGTTTTCCCTACTCCCTTGATGCGCACATCCTTCGGCGGGATAGACTACAGTGCTATGGAGAAGCAAGCCGCGAACCTGGCCATGCTGGACGCCTCGCCGCACGAGCTCCTCGTCCGCGACATCATCTCGCAGATCCTGCACATCGACCCTAGCGGGATCGGGCCCGAATCCGACTTCTTCCTCCTCGGCGGGAACTCCCTGCTCCTAGGGAAGCTTGCGTACCACATTCGCAAACAGGCGGGAGTCAACATCTCAGTGCCGTCGATGTTCGCGAATAGCACTGTCGCTGGGATCGCATCGCTCTTTGGGACGCGTGATGAGAGGAATTTCTCAGACGAGTCCCTGGCACCGTCGGAGATGGACTCGGAGAGTGATACACTATTAGGCGACTCTGCGTCCTCTTACGATGCTTGGGGAGATACTGGTACTGTACACCACGAGTCGCGCGGCCAGACGCACCCGCTCGTCCTCTTCTTACAGGCTCTTCCCTTCGTATTCTTCAATCCTCTGAAGTCCGCGTTCACTTGTAAGTCGTGATGTTCGTTCTATCATCGTTAGCCAGACTCACTATAATTTAGGGGCTCTGCTACTAAGCGCAATGTCCTCGCTGGCTCCTCTCATAGACGACAGCTTTGGGCAGCGTTTGTTGGTTCTGCTCATTGCGATATGTGCAGCGCGCCTGGGCAGTCAAACCGTGGCCCCACTGGCTGCCATACTGTTCAAGTGGGTTGTGATAGGGAAGTACAAGCCTGGCACGTACAAGTTGTAAGTGACCTTCTTTTGTTCTTTCTCTTTGCCTGAGCGCATTCTCAGCTGGTCCGTGTATCATCTTCGCTGGTGGCTTGTCGATCAGAGTCTACGTCGATCCGGACGTGGAATATTCAAAGTTCATCCATCCTTAACACTGCTGTATTTTCGCCTGCTCGGTGCCCACATTGGCAGGGATGTCAGCATAGTCGACAATGCCAACCTTGGCGAATACGACTTGTTGCATTTCGAGGATGGCTGTCGAATAGACAAGTCGGTCGTCCGCGGATTTTGTGTCGAACGGGACGGCTACTTCCGTCTCGACCATGTTGTCGTTGGGCGCAATGCAGTGATCAACACGTACACGCAACTCTCTCCTGGTTCTGTCATTCCTCCCGACGCCGTATTGGGCCCCCATGCCTCTTCCCATGAGGAGTCTTCACCGAAGCATTACTCCTTGTATAATCGCACAGCCATCCGTGAGCTGCACTGGATATCCAAGCTTGTCGTGGCGTACCCGATATTCCTGTGTGTGCTCGCCATCTCATGTGTGTTGTGTCTCTGCTCTGCCAGGCTTTACCAAGATTGACGTCCTGTCTAGATACCCCATGGTTCATGGCCATATTCTTCATGATATACCAGACCGACTTTGTGCCTCCGGAAGGCGGAAATGCGCTCGTGTCACTCATATACTGGTTTTCCAACCCGGACCGAATAATGTATCATGCGCTCTCGAGAATGATCAGGGCCGTCTTCACACCACTGGTACATCTAGGCGCCTCCATCCTGGTCAAACGCTTTCTTGGATTCAATAGACCAGGTGCTACCACGAGAGTCTCGGAGCAGACTTTACTTCGACGGTACATCAACGGTGTTCTTTTATCTCAGGAAAGGCTGAAACGCGTCTTCGTTATACTTGGGACGCATTATGAAGCGGTCTCCGTGATCTACCGTTGGATGGGCGCCAAGGTCGGGGAGCGGGTGTATTGGCCAGGTTCCGGTATCTACTGCCCGGATCCAGAGCTGCTGGAGATAGGCGACGATGTCGTGTTTGGGTCCCGCTCCGAGATCTTCACGACGGACTGCCTTGGTAGTGAGAGAGTCGCCATCAGGAATGGAGGTAGGTCCGTTCGTCGCCGTGTTGTTGCTTTGATCTCAACAGTACTTTCATTAGCGATGATTGCTGATCGTTGCGTCCTTCTCCCTGGAGTGACGGTTGGGACGCAGGCGGTCTTGGGCTCTGGAACCATGACAAGTCGGTGCGCATCATACGAGGATGGCTCAACCTGGATCGGGAGTGGTATGTGTTTTGCCTGGCGAGCATATGAACAGGTCTCACGTCTACCCAAGATCGCGGAGAAGCCATCTGTCTCAACAAGGGCAGGAGGGATGGCAACATCCATCGCGATACAACAACGCCCTTCGGCCGTGCCTTCTACAAGAACCAGGCCAACTACTTCGTTCTCCCATACTACGCCATCGTCGCGATAAATTTGGTGATTGCATCTCTCTCAGCAATCTACTGGTCCATCGCCGCCGTCGTTGCAGCCTTAGTACTTCACCGGCTGCACGCCGACTACGCCGATCTGCACCTCTTCGACATAAGATGGTATCGGTTCGGTATACTGTACGCCTCCATCGCACTGGTCTTTGTGGTCGTCATCAACCTACAATCCATCATTGCTATCATGTGGGTCATCGCCACGAAATGGCTGGTCGTCGGATGGCGTGTAGCGGGAAGTTACGATTGGGACAAGAGCAGTTACTGCCAGCGGTGGCAACTGCATCTGGCCTTGTCGCGGCCGATATACGGCAATGGCGGAGTCTTGGCATCCTTGAATGGCACTGCCTACATCGTCTGGTTCTATCGAGCGATGGGTGCGAAGATTGGCAGGAACTGTGCCATCTTTGCTGGAGGCAAGGCAGGTCTGATGACTGAACCCGATCTCGTAGATGTAGGCATTGTCTCTGTCTGGAGTACTCACAGCTTGACTGACCACACTCTGCTCTTTGCAGCTTGGCGATGATGTCTCATTGGACCTGTGCTCCGTAGTGGCTCACATAAACTCTCGTGGCAATTTCTCACTCAACCCACTAAAGATCGGCGATGGGTGAGTTCCCTGCGTACTCTGTCGACTCAGCGCTGATTCAAGCTCGTACAGTTGTGCCATGCGGACTGGATCTCGCTTACTATCAGGTGCTTCCATGGAGGATGGGAGCATGCTGTGTGAACATACATTATTAACCTCCGGCGAAGTAGCCGACTCTGGTGCAGTATACGTGGGCTGGCCAGCTCGACGTTTGCTGAACTCATCCGCGAAATTCTTCAGTAGTAGTAGTAGTCTCAAACTTGCATGAATAGAAACAACTGTAAAAATTGTAAAAGCCAGGCAAGACAAGCTTGTACTCTAGCAGCTCGGGCAAGTCTACATACACGTATGTTTTGGAGGCCTAGTTTGCGACTCAATAGGGTATTAGGGTGTATCCGCCACTCGCTCAAAAGTCCTGAGACGCAATTCTGATTGGCTGCTCCACGTCTCAAAACACAGCTCAGTCGTTTTGAGACGGGTTGCGGATACACCCTAATGCCTTGCAGTGTAATGCCAGAACCAAGAAAATACAAGGTCTGACTTGAGCTCGAATTTGAAAGGACGTCAGATCCAGGAACCAGGACACGTGTCCCTCTTGAAGCTGCCCTATCATTGTCAAGCTCTCGTTTGCTTGCAACTATCGTGACAACAATGCGAAACGACGAAGGAACGGTTCATGTTACGATTTCTTGTACGTGCATGTATCCCGGCCTTCCGCGAAAGGATACTCATTTCTTCTACAGTCGTCAAGAGTCGATCTTTACCAGAGATCTTCAAGTCGAAGACAATCGGGAAGACTCCACGACCGCTATACGCCAAATTGTCTACCGAAGAAGGCGCAGGTTGCGAGATCTTTCTCGATGCCGATGTTCATGCACGCATTCCGGCCTTTCCCATGATATTGTGAGCCACTGTACAGGTACAACTAATTGCATCAGCTCACTACATGCCAGCTCATCCAAGCCCACTTCCAACCTCGAGATCAAGCTCCGTGCCAAGTACAAGCACCACGAAGACATGGATCTGGGCCATGCTCAGATACAGCTGGATTCCTGCAACAGCGATACAGAATTCGAAGGTGTGTTCACTGCAAGGATAACCGCTGCACACATTGAGACACGTTCCAGTCGCACTAGCTCCCGTCGTCGGCAATTCGTGGACGGAGACTCCGGTTTTGGTCTTTAAATGTCACAGCGTATCCGAGCGCTTCACGACTGATCATAGTGTCACTGATGCCATGGCACGGGCACTGGAAATCAACCCGAAAATCGTCACCGCGCTCAGCCGCCTTAGTTTCTTCATCAAAGTTGGCACAGCCATTTCGGAGGTATGCGCGCAATTCCAGGCAACATTTCAGAGCTAACGAAGCACAGCTCAATCCCATCGCAAAAGCTGTCATGAACTTGGTCCAGCTTGCAGACTCGGTAAGCCGACGCCAGCGGCACGAGATTGTTATTTGACAGAAATTACAGAAACTCGCAGAGATGGTTGATCGTCACAAATCCATTGAGCAGTTGATAGATGACATTGGTCAAGCCAGCATGCTCATCGCTGACTGGGACGACCCAGAGTCAGACGAACAACGACCTCACCAGCAAAAAGTACGCCGGGAATTGATACCCGAAATCCATGAATGCGTTGATCTCCTGCGCACGCTCTCAAGCCAGAGTCTTGGTCTGTCGTCCTAGTTCAGGCTCATATAGGTCGACTAATCAATAACAGGCAAGCAGCTATCCCGGACCTCGGAGGACGCGGTACAAACCCGTCTCAAGCAGCTCCGTGGCCTGGTCAAACGCATGGAATTGAGTAATTCTCAGGACACCCAGAAGGCTGTTTTCGCGATGTCGACCAAAGTGCACGACATGTGTTCGTACTCCTCAGTTTGTCTAAGCCTGATTGCACTGATGATCTCCACAGACGACCGTGAATGTATTGGCAGACTGCCTGCTGCAAAGGACGTCTCGGCCCGCGCATCAAAGGCTTGCATTCCTGGCACGCGCGTTGATCTGATTTATCGGATCAAGGAGTGGGCTTTCAACCCTACGAGTCCGCGCGCACTGCTGCTACACGGTGCGGCGGGGAAGGGAAAGTCGGCCATTGCGCATGCCGTTGCCAGGACGTTTCATTCATGTGCCATTGTGCCGTTCTTCTCATTCAACCGCTCCACAAAGGATTGCTCTCTGTCGCAGCTCATACCTACTTGGGCCAAGCAACTCGCCGAGTCCAGTCCAGAATACCTGCACTATCTCCATGGCTTGTCTTCTACCCAGATTGAGAGTACAGACATACTAGACCAGCGAGACAACCTTCTGATGAAGGGACTAGCAGTCATGAATGGCGGGACACCACTCCTCTTCATCATTGATGCACTTGACGAATGTCCTCCACAAGATGCTCACACACTTCTCAATCTCCTGTCTAATCTGATGTCAAGTCTCACCCTTCCTACCGGCATTCACTTTCTTTGCACCTCCCGCCCAGACAAAGACATTGTCAAAATGTACACCGGTCCTTCTGCCAAGTTGATATCTATCGACAGCACTATTGGTACTGAGGAAGACATTCTCAAATTTGTTACAGCCCAACTTGCTGGGACAGATGTTGAGTACTTGATAGATGATGTTGCTCGGGCATCTCAGACACTGTTTGAATGTGCAGCTGTTCTTTGCCGTGAGCTGACAAGCAACCGGGGGCCAGTGTTGAAGTCAGTACAACGTAACTTGGTTCGGAAGATCCAAGGGGCACCTGGCATGTCACTGTATACCTCGTACCATGTCATTCTCAATCTCCACTTTGACTCAAGCAATGAGGAGCTCATGAGGCTCTTTCATCATCTCTTGTACAATCTCCTCAACCTCGTCAGGTATTCCTGAAGATTGCTGAGGCACTTCTTGGTGACAGTTGTAGTGACATGGAAGAGATCCTACTTTGGCTTGGCTCACTGCTCAGTGGAACAATGCCTGAAGATCATACACCCATCTCTCCACTTCACACATCCCTCCGTGACTTTTTGCTGGACCCCAAGGAAAGCTGTGCATTCTTTATAGACTTAAAGCTTCTTTGGCAGGAACAACTTGCTGGTGCATGCCTGAAGATCATGAACACAAAGCTACAATTCAATATTTGTTGTTTACCCACTTCATTTGCTCTCAACTCAGAGATCAAAGATCTTTCCCAAAGAGTTGATACATATATTTCTCCTGGACTCCGTTATGCATGCCTAGCAACAGCTCATCACTTGCTGAATACTTTACCTTTGACGGAAGCATGTTCTGCAACAGAGAAACAAACAGGTAGTGATGGTACTCTTGTATGGCTTGATAGACTGGACATTAAATTTTTGTGGTTGATTGGTGCTGCTGCTTTTGCTGCAACTTTCAGTAAATCTGTCCTTGTCTTTGTATTCTTGGTGGCTGTCATTTTGGTGACTTTCCTCACAACTGTCAATAGCAGTTCAAATACTCTTGTTTTAGCTGCAAGCACTTCTCTACAAGTATCAGAGCTTTCTGCCTGGCCTGTGCAAAGTCTTGATCTCATGGAGAAAATGGAGTCATTCCTACATCATCAATTTCTCTTTTGGCTTGAAGTGCATAGTTGCATACAGACAAAGCAGAATGGCCCTTGGATAATACTTCCTCAATTTCTAGAGTGGACCAAAGTAAGTACAACAGCATTTATATTGAACAGAATTTAAGATTTTTTTACAGAGACAAAGAGATACAGAGTTGAAGAATGTTCTACTGAACTATATTCAGGATTACATTAAATTTGACATTCAGTTTCGTGAAGGATATATGCTGTCAGCACCACAAATCTACTATTCCAGTATTGGCTTTGCTCCAAAGAAGTCAATGGTCTCTCAGCTATATCGTCCTATGTTTCATCAGCTCATACAGGTGGATGGGAGCAATGAGAGTTTAACAGTGTGGCCACATTCTGGGCCTCTTGTGTATTCTGCAATGTCATGTGTCAATTCAGTTGCATTTTCGCCGGATGGCTCATGTGTTGTCTTGGGATCCAATGACGGGACAGTTAGGATATGGGACACAGTGACAGGGCAGCAGATTGGTGCATCTCTGACTGGACATAACAATAAGGTCATGTCTGTTGCATGGTCTTCAGATGGCTCATATATTGTCTCAGGATCCTATGACAGGACAGTCAGAGTGTGGGACACAGCAACAGGACAGCAGGTTGGTGCATCTCTGACTGGACACAACAATCGGGTCATATCTGTTGCATGGTCTTCAGATGGCTCACATATTGTCTCGGGATCCCATGATAGGACAGTCAGAGTATGGCACACAGCGACGGGACAGCAGATTGGTGCAGCTCTGACTGGGCATCAGAACTATGTCACATCTGTTGCATTCTCACCGGATGGCTCACGCATTGTCTCGGGATCCTATGATTGGACAGTCAGAGTGTGGGACACAGCGACAGGACAGCAGGTTGGTGCAGCTCTGTCTGGACACAACAATCGGGTCATGTCTGTTGCATTCTCGCCGGATGGTTCACATATTGCATCAGGATCTGATAACAGGACAGTCAGGGTGTGGGACACAGCGACAGGACAGCAGATTGGTGCAGCTCTGACTGGACACAATGGCTCTGTCACATCTGTTGCATTCTCGCCAGATGGCTCACGCATTGTCTCGGGATCCTATGATGGAACAGTCAGAGTGTGGGATACAGCGACAGGACAGCAGATTGGTGCAGCCCTGGCGGAGCACAACAGCCATGTCACAACTGTTGCATGGTCATCAGATGGCTCACATATTGTCTCAGGATCCCATGACTGGACAGTCAGAGTGTGGGATACAGCGACAGAACAGCAGGCTGGTGTAGCTCTAACTGGGTATAATGACTCTGTCATATCTGTTGCATTCTCACCGGATGGCTCATGCATTGTCTCGGGATTCTATGAGGGGACAGTCAGAGTGTGGGATACAGCGACGGGACAGCAGGTTGGTGCAGCTCTGACTGGGCATAAGGACATTGTCTCATCTGTTGCATTCTTGCTGGATGGCTCACGCATTGTCTCGGGATCCTATGATTGGACAGTCATAGTGTGGGACACAGCAACGGGACAGCAGGTTGGTGCAGCTTTGACTGGGCATCAGGGCTATGTCACATCTGTTGCATTCTTGCCGGATGGCTCACGCATTGTCTTGGGATCCTCTGACAGGACAGTCAGGGTGTGGGACACAGCAACGGGACAGCAGGTTGGTGCAGCTCTGTCTGGACACAACAATTGGGTCATGTCTGTTGCATTCTCACCGGATGGTTCACATATTGCATCAGGATCTGGTGACAGGACAATCAGGGTGTGGGACACAGTGACAGGACAGCAGATTGGTGCAGCTCTGACTGGGCACAATGACTATATCACATCTGTTGCATTCTCGCCGGATGGCTCACGCATTGTCTCGGGATCCCATGATAGAACAGTCAGAGTGTGGAACATAGCAACAGGACAGCAGATTAGTGCAGCTCTGACGGGGCACAACAGCTATGTCACATCTGTTGCATGGTCTTCAGATGACTCACATATTGTCTCGGGATCTACTGATGGGACAATTGGAGTGTGGGATACAGTGATGGTACAGCAGGTTGGTGCAGCTCTGACTGGGCATGATGACCAGGTCACATCTGGTGCATTCTTGCCGGATGGCTTATGCACTGTCTTGGGATTCAATGACAGAACAGTCAGGATGTGGCTTCACAAGCATAATATACTTATGAACATCAGTTTCCGAGATGGGTGGCTTTATTTCGGACACAAGGAGTCTCCAGATGCAGTTAAACGCCTGATCTGGATTCCTCATTCATTCCGTCATCATTTGCCTGTCTGTTTCCCATATTTCATGGCTCTTTCCAAACAGCCCTACCTCACCATCACCTTTGACAACTCTGTCTTTGGTGCTAATTGGCAAGACATCTTTATACAGTGATTTTGTAAGTCTATTTTCTGCATACCTTCTGTGACTCATTCTGTCATTCATAGGCTGTATTCTGAACCATATGTGTACACTTGATCTGGTTTGAGCTTTTCTTTTCCAAGGATGTGTATTGTAGCTTAAGTACTTTTTGCAAAATCCAATGTGCTGTTTGTCATACTTCTTGATGGCCAGTGGATTTTGAGTCATCCTGAATGCATAGGTGAGGTGCCAGGGTGATGCTTCTTTGCTCAAGAATCTTTGCATCAAAAATATCATTACTGACGAGGACTCAGGAGAAGAATCTTCCATTGAACGGTCTCTTCTATGCTATTGGCTGCGAGCCTGCCACCAGCATTGTCCACTCTCAATTGCTTGAATGGACTTCCACTATGTTCCTTATGCTCTGCATTGCCATCTCGGTTCTCATGATGCCCTCACTGAACATACAGTCAAGTTACAAGTACAATACAAGCATGGTGTAGCAACGAAAACAAAGCTATCCAATGAATTTCACCGGTGTTTGTGCAATGCACAGATACATATGAATGCAAAAGTTGGCCAGCTCATTGCACGTACCAGTGCATATGTGGTCCACCTTGGCCTGACCAAAACCGATAATGTGGAAACATCCTGCCTTGTCTTGAGTGACGTTGTGGGGACCAAGAGTTAGTCTTGAAGCTCATGTGCGTAAGACATATGTAGAGACTCGGTAGGTGACGGCGCGGTATTGAGCAGGGTGGTACGGGGAAGCATGTGCGTGCTTTTACGCCGGTCTCGATTGCTGACGCTACGCCGGTCTCGATTGCTGACGCCGTGCTCCACTGGCGAGCATGGGCAGGTGCCAATCGGCGTGCTTTAGCGAGGCACGGAGACGGTATGCGGCGCGAGGATGCAAGGACCTGTACAATAGATAGATTCGTACATGATGATGTAGATCCAATGAGCTTGGCTTAAGCCTGTGTAATCAGCCAAGTTGTCGAGCAGACCACAAGCAGTCTGGTATGAACATTGAAGTCATCGAGGTTGTAAGAAAATCTTGCGCTCTTTCGTATACAGTATATCAATCAGTCTCAGTCATCATCGTCGTCGTCCTCATCACTATCATTGCCCATGTTCTTATTCCTCGCAAGAAGCGCCTCCGACAAAGCCGACGTCAAGTCGCCACCGCCGCAGGACGAGGTCGTATGTGACGATTCTCACGTGATTGTGACTTAGCGTTCCGCCTCTCTGAATCTTTCTTCAAGTTGACGCTCATGGCTCCGCGGTCGTCCCAGACAACGAGCTCAAGTCAAAGGACGGCGACGACGTCGAGTCAGAAAGCGGCAAAGAAGCCAACCAAGTCCACTCTCAAAGTCAACTCGCTATCGTCGGCTGCGCCTGCCAAGCGACTCAATCCATTGACCGCTGTGCGTGTCCGCCGCTTACTCGTCGACCACTCGAAGCTGAAACGCTACTTTAGTTTGTGAATGTCCCGCTGTCTCAGGCGCAGTCCTCCCAGCAACCCGCGAAGCCACAAAGCAAGAGCAATGGAAAGGGAAAGGGAAAGGAACAGGAGATCATCGACCTGACCGGAGACGACGACGACGTGCAATCTACCACGCAGCGACGTCAAGTCGCCGACAAAGAAGAGCTACCTGCGCAGCTATGGGTGGATCTGTATGAGCCGACGTCCGAAGTGTGTGTGCATCGTCTTCACCAGCGATTGGGCCTCATCGGATTGGCAGGAAGAACTTGCGGTGCACAAGCGAAAGGTGGAAGACGTGCGGGGCTGGCTGAGGGAAGCGCTTTCGGGAAGAAATAAGTACAGGGTGCGTGGATCTTGCATATAACGACCATTGAAGCTAACAAACACTGCAGCGAATATTAGCTCTAACAGGACCCGCTGGCACCGCGAAGACAACGACGATTCGCCTCTTATCGCAAGAGCTCGACTTTGAAGTACTCGAATGGAGCGGCACGGCCGGCCATAGCGCGTCGCAGTCTGACAGCGAGCACCTTTTCTCGGATTACGACAGCGATTCACTGTTCGACAAATTCGAAGCGTTTCTAGCCAGAGCGTCTTCATGTCAGAACCTCTTCACTGCGCCCTCCCAGTCGACCACAAAAGCCAAGCGACAGATCATTCTCCTCGAAGATCTACCCAACATTCTCCACACCGACACCAGATCCCGCTTTCATGCGGCCGTCCAGTCTCTAATAACCGCCTCAGGGGACTGTCCGGTTCCTCTGGTCTTCGTTATCAGCGATAGCGGCCTTCGTGGGGAGGCAAGCGATGAACGTCACGCTGCAGGCTCATGGGGAAAAGATCGCGACGGAATACTTGACATTCGGACGGTCATACCAGCCAGTCTCCTCCATGGGCCCTACGTCACGCAGATTCGGTAAGTCTGGCTTGCCAACTTGATCTAGCACTGACCAAATATCAAGCTTCAACCCCATCGCGCCAACATTCTTGAAAAAGGCCCTGCAAGCGCTTCTGACGCGCCACTTTGGTAGCTCCAAGGGAAGTCAGCCATTGAAGGAGGTTCTAGATATCATTGTCGATAGTGCCAACGGGGACATCCGGAGTGCTATAAACGCGCTGCAGTTCTCGTGTGTCGCGTCTCAGAAGGGGAAGAAGCGGACGAAAGGGCGCGAAGCGCGCCTGGTGATGGAGTCGGTGACGCGTAGGGAGCAAAGCTTAGCACTTTTCCATCTAATTGGCAAGGTGTTGTACAACAAACGTATGGGATTTTTTGCAGCATCCAGGCCGAGCTAACGTATTGGATCACAGGGAAAGGCGACCTACCAGCGTCTTCGACGTCGGCGAAAGATGCACAGAAGGAGAGGGATCTGGATGCGACGTTGAAAGATCCTACGCCTCTGCCATCATTTCTCTCTGAGCATGAACGCAAAGCCAGCAGAGTCAATGTCGATGTATGTTCAACTCTCATTGTAATGCGGATTTACGCTCAACGAATGCCAGACGCTCTACGCCGACTCGCCAATCGACTCGTCATTGTTCTCCCTCTATATCCATCAAAACTACCCACAATTCTGCGAGGATATCGAGCACCTCGATGGTATCGCCGACAATCTGAGCTGGGTGGATTCTAGTGGCGGTGAAGCTGTGAGGACTCTCGTTCGTTATCTCTCTAAAAGTATGCATGCTCATATTTTCCTTCTAGTGGTATCAAGCCAACCCTCACCGGTTCCACCTCCTCACAATGGGTACCCTCCATGCACTACCGTCCCCAGTCGAGCGCAAGTCACAGAAGATATGCAAACCGGACTTTTTCGAGAACCTGAATGCGGAGAAGGACGCGTGGGCGGGGGTGCTGGACGTGCGGCGGTGGCTCGTCGAGACATCCATCAACGATGCGGAGGGGGGATGGCGGGTTGGTGGCTGGAGTAGGAACGATATCGCTCGGGAAGTGGGCGGGGTGCTCAAAGCCAGGGATGCTGCTGCTGCATCTACACAGAGAGCTCCGCCTAGTCATCGGAGCTTCTCGACGATGAGATTCGTTCTGGGGCACTGTGGGGCCGGCGCTCAGCTGGGAGAGACGGAAGGAGACGAGCATGATGCGTCTAGCGATGAACTTTTTGCGGAAGAGGAGGATAGTGCGGCGAAGAAGGGCGGATGGTTGGACGGTGATGAGATTGAGGACTTCTGAGCTGAGGCATTTACATGTACGTGGACGATATCTTGTGTGTATATTCTACTTGTACCTACTCGCTAATGATGCCATTACTGACAATTTTGGTTGCTTTCCCAAAGTTCTACTCTAGATTATCCTCTGCTAATACTTATGTATCGCATCAGAGCTTGCCAAATACACTTCCGAGAGCGAGATACTTGCTCCATAGCATCAGTGCAACGCCAACGATGATGGCACTGCCTGTCTCCAGCATTAGTGCCAACGTATGATCCTGGTGGGCTCAGACTCACCAGCAAAGCAGCCTACGGCTTCAAATCCCCCAGTCGCTGCATTGATTGCCCCAGAGATAGGCGGGCCAACGAGAGCACCGACTGCGATAATGCTCATCAACATCCCGACATTCTTGCCCACATCCGACTGGATTCCAAACTCGATGACCGGGTTCGGAGTCAGCGCCAGGAACGAACCGGTAGCGTATCTGCGCAGGACTAGTGTTCAGTGTCCGGCAGAAGGGTCGACCGTGCTTAGGGCACGTACCCATATAAGACGGCTATAGCGACCAGCGAGCCTTTTGTGCGTGCGAAGGGCCATATGTACGTCAACACAGCGCAGGCGACCGTGAAGGGCATCATGACATTCATGGGCCCGAGGCGGTCAGCCATAAGTCCAGCGCAGTACCTCCCCACACCGGAGCCCGCATTTGCGATGGCCACAAGGTAGAACGCAAACTGCGGCGTTATGCCATGGGAGACGGCGCTGATGTCGATGTACGTCAGGACAGTGTAGATGCCGAGGAATATGAAGAGTGTGGAGAGGCAGTAGAGGGAGTAGCTCGGGGATCTGAAGGCGTTGACGTTGAGAAGTGCGGTGCTTGATTGGCCGGGAGGAAGTCTGCGTTCGATAAGCTGAGATTGGGGTCGGTCAATTGACAGCGGATGGATCTTGAGGGCATTACCAGAAATGCGGCGCCGAGACAAACGAAGTTGAGACACCCTAAGATCCGCATAGTCCAGGGAAAGCTGTCGATCTATCAGCAACGATAACTTTGACTTGTGAAAACATACCCAATTTTCGGAATCAACCGTCTGGTCACTATGGGCAGCGTCATGCCTCCAATGGAAGAACCTGTCGCGTAGACACACATCGCCAGTCCTCGTCTCTTCCTGAACCACTGTGATATCAAAACAGGAGCCGGCGCTAGTATCCCACTTCCCGAGAACTACGTAGCATCCTGTCAACAATCAGGGCTTCTAAGTTCATCTGAAGACGCACTCCGATGGCGAAGCCCTGACATAACAGGAACTGCCAGTATTCGCGGCACTCCGCAACAAGGAAAGTGGCCACGACCACCATGATGTAGCAAACGAAGACAACCGACTTGAAGTACCCCATGTCGAAGAGACGGCCCCACATCAGACACGGAAGGAACAGAAGAGAGTATTGAACTGAGCCTATCCACGCGCTTGGGAATATAATGTCGGTGCTATGCCGTGGGCAGCATGAAATCGAGTTGGCTACGCACATGTCTGAAGGGGAGTGGTTTTGAAGAAGAGTTGTTTGATAATAAGCTTGGAAGACCTGTTCGTGATTGTCATTGAACACAATTTAGACTTTAGACATTCCGATAGAATGCACGAACCCCCCAGGAATTGACCGGCCCGAACCTATTGGTTGCTCAATGGACGCGCCCAAACATGAGAAGAGACTCACAGTGTGAATGTAATGAGCCCGGTCTGCTCGTCGTGGGCTCAGCATCGAGTGCGAAATCGATAACACGCGACTCACCCCAAACACAACTGACCAGGCCCTCATACCACCATCGGGATGAACATCGACGTTGTCGATTGCCTCAGGCTTTTCCTCATCGACATCAGTGGACTCGACACTGGAGTCCTTCTGGTCGACCACCAGTACGCACTCTGAATCAATCGATTGGGACATGGTCGCTTGCAGAGAAGGGTGAGGGCTTTTTTACGTGCCTCGAGTTCATCCCAAGGCATTCCATATGCTCGACGACGTCTAGTTGCCGGGAATTTTAGAGAAGGCGGAATTTACATATGAAATATACGCGTCTTAGCACATCACCTGGACAAAGTGTATGCGTACTAGTGTACACGCGCTGGAACACGCTGTAATCTGGACAGATTGGACAGATTTTAATGACAGTGCTCATCGTGATGAAGGGTGGAGGTAGATCGGAAATCCGTTCGAGAAGTTGTTGATAAATTCGAGAAGTAGCATCCAAATGATCCGACCGGAGAGTGAGGATACACGCCATCGATGGTAGGGCTGTAAGGTGATTTGTTGACTTTGTACCGAGCCGTAAAAGCGGGGATGGTCATTGGCGAGTACCTCACGTCCATACGAAGACTAATAAGCTTCCGGTTCGTCAAACCTCCGATACATTCGTGAAAGTCGTTTAAGCAGCGTGCGCCGTAGGCGGTACGTATTTACCGCTTCCCCTTGAGAATACATCCTACAAGAGACGCGATCAGCACACGCAAAAGGTACTACCAAGTCGAACGCACCTTCACAATCCCACGGAAGATCATCGTCAGCGCTTCCCGGCTCTCCCACAGCGGATAAAGGACCACCGTGAACGCGGAGAGGAACGTCCAAATGATTCCAATGACTACCCACGCAGTCAGTCCTCCAACTCCATATATCGTCGATGCGAAGAATAGTGGCAGCGGTATGATGATGATCAAGATCAACAGCTGTATGAGTGTCGACGCGTCAAGAACTGCAAGCCTTGGAAAACACTGATCCTCAACGCACCAAGGCCAGAGAAGAGTATGACGCGAATCGGAACGCCTTGTTAAGCGCGACAGGATCAAGTTCGTTCTCTTCCTCCTCCACAGCAATAGCGGATGAATCCGACGAGGCTTCCCTCTTCTTTTCGTCTTGCATCTCCTTCATATCGGGTGTCGTGGGCTGGAGCTCGGCAGGTCTATTTAGAGCACGAGTGAGCTCAAAGTCGAAATTTTCAGGCCACTGTAATCTTGATGTCAGCGAAAGGAAGCGCTACCAAGGAGGCCATAATCACGATATATGAAGAGACGACAGATATGATAGCTCCCACTCCGATTGAGGCGAGATTTCCAGCAAGCATAGGATAATCACCTGTAAAGATCAGTGGCTGTCTATGCTAAACGTGTATCTATCCTACCTCCGCTTGTCTGTAATTACAAAGACAAATTAGTGAGAAGAGTAGACAGAACGAAATGGACAGGTCGTACCGTGACGTTGATAACGCCGCCGTTCGTCGTGCTTGTAGTAACAAGCCAAGCGATAATTCCTGCAGCAAATCCAGCAAGCGCCCCACCGATGCAACCCCACTTGTTTGCTTTGCTCCAGGTGATGCAGAGCGCGATGGGTGCGACCCCAGAACCTAGGATAACCCCCATGAATGTCTAAGAAATGCATGAGCACTATTCTTTGCTGATGCCGAAGGCGCTTACATAGAGCCAGCCCATCGAGACGCCAATATAGAAGAAAATCAGTCCGGCAAGGCCCATGACCAGGGCATACACCGCCACCTAAGGTGGTCTAATTGAGTATAAGGAGAACATCCGCATAACCATGCGCACCATCAGATGACCCATGTTCAAGATTTGGTCCTCAGTAGCCTTCGGGTTGAAGTATTTCTGTCGAAAACAACATCAGCCATGCCTCCGAACTACTCGAGACCGACCAACCTTGTAAACATCATAGGTCAGAAGCGACGAAACTGCAATCAGCTCTGCAGACGTCGCGGAAGTGACAGCAAGGAAGAGCAGCACAAGTAGAGCAGCAGCACCTCCTTTGCCCAAGAGCGCCGCTGCAGCGGCAGCAGCAGGCAATCCAGCAGAGACATCAGCAGGACTGAGCTTCGCCATGTCTGGGTCACCTGTCAACGCCACTGCAGCAAGTCCAAGCGTTGTTGCCAACGTGAAGGGGATAGCGAACCTGCAACCAAGATAAGCACACAATTCAATAGAAAATAGAAATAGTCACATACCACGCCAAGCCTCCGAGAAGATAAGCCTTTACAGTACTCGCGGGACGACTGGCGATAGCGCGCTGCCAATACGCCTGGTCCTGGAACACGGTTGCAAAGTTCCCAATAATGTTTATCACTCCGAAGATGAGCCCGTTTTTGGATCGCATCGTCACGTACGAGCCGTGCGCGTTACCGGGAACAGGTCTCGTCGCTGCCGCGGCAGTCAGAAGCTCGTGCATCTTTGCTGGGCTACCGATCTTGTCGCTAGTCGCATAGACCGTAAAGACAAAGGTCTGCATCTTGAGTCAGATCTGGGATTCGGCATGCATTCTCGTCCAGAACCTACCAGGATGATGGCGAATAAAACGGTCGTATGAGTGCTTCACGAAAAGTGATCAGAAAGCGGAGTAGTACGAGAAAAAAAGCAAGACCCACTAATCACAAAGAAGGGTAGAGCGCATTCCTCCGACGACTACGTAGATCGCAACACCAAGCGGGATCAGGAAACATGCCGCAAGGGTGCTCATGCCAGTCAGATTTGTGACCGTCGCACTCCCACCTAGAATGAGCATGGAGCTCACAATGATGTTGGTAGCGAACCTGAACCTTTCATCAATGGCTGGGCTTCTGAAGAAACACCACACGCACCCAAAGAACATGAAAACCAGATGCGCCGTCTTGCCCCACCTCGCCCCAACTATCTCCAACCATGTATGAGCATAAGGCGCGTTCATCTTCAATTTGGCAGCAAGCTATTTGCAATGAGGACAAATTACTAAAAGGGTAATGAACGCGCGAAGACTTGCCATGGCGAAGAGCAGCACTTGCACTGTGGCCCCGGCTAATCCAACATCAACTTATGCCGTGGGGCATGTACCTGATAACATACCTCCGTACCACCATGGGCCGCTGATGCCTAGTAAGAACTCTCAGACTACACACTGTGCTACGAAGTGAGAAGCCTTACCATACTTGTAGGCTACAGCACTACTCTGTAGCTGTCGCATTTCCGTTAGACTAATGGGAGGTAATGCGAATCAAAGGGTCACACCAATGTAGCCGCCCACGTCCACTGATAGAAGATCAGCCATAGATTACCAAAGGACGATAAAAGATACACACCGCCGAGACGATACCAGAAGCTATCAAACCAGCTTTCACGCTCCGAGATGCACTGCTGAATTCTTCAGAGTTTTTCGGAGAGAATGCGGTGTAGCGTGCTTGTATAGCGGTCAATGCCAACATGAACGCGCTAAAGAAGAGACCGATTCCAACGACTGCGAAAGGTCTATGAAATCTCAAGAAACAAGATGGACGGTGTACGCACCGACGCCATACCCAGCGCCTTGAGGCAGAACAGTTGCTACACTCGACATGGGAAACGAGAGAAAAGCGAAAAGGCTCTCTGTTTCCGCTTGAGTCGACACTTCTTATAGAAGGCTTATCGGACGCATGGAGCCGATAAGAAATGATACATTCGAAGCTCGAACCATCGGGTTCTGTATACCCCAGATTTGGGAGCAAAGAAGATAAAAACATCATAATGAACACTGTGTATTTCTCAACCAATCTGGAGGACCACATGTGAATAAGGATTCTTCGTCCGAAAGACTTTGGAGTTACGTACCGATTGTAACATTCTCCAGATGGTCGTCGAAGTCTCCGAATTTCTCCTGCAGTCTCTTCTCCTTGACCAATGCTATAGCGCGGGTGGGTATGTCCGAAGACTTCAATTGGAATGTCGATCCCGCTTGGAACGCAGACGCGGAGTCGCCATAGGGCCTCCACGACGACCCTTGCGCGATGTACGGCTACATTCCTCAGTGTGCGTCTGCTAGAAAAACAAACACTGCGTACAATAAGAGCAGCATCGCCAGTGCCCATCTTCGTGCCATCCACCTGGTAAAGTCGTAAGCCATTGCCAGTCCACAGCGAGCAGAACGCGCACAACAAGTGCTATAGCATTCGGGAACGCGTCTTTGATCCTGCTCGCGACCTTTTCGCCGACGGGGGCCAGCGCCTGGTCGTCTATTCGTTCGCAAGCTTGGTAGTAGCCAACCAGACTCAGTCCCAGCGACACCGCGTGTCGCCCTGCCTGACACGAATCAGCGTGCAACGGCCACGGCATCGGGGTCGACGTACGAGGTCAAGGCCGATTTCCATCATCGGACTCAGGCTGGTCCAGTGGTGCAGCAACGGCACAATGTCCACGACCTCGACAGTGTCCGCGTCCTGTTTTCCGACGAGCACGCCGTTCACGGCAGCGTGCGGATGCTTGGCCGCATGCAGGAATATCTTTGAGTAGGCTGTGTCTGATATCGAGTATGATGCCATTGCCGTCGCGCCTCGCGTCGTCGACGTAGTCGGGAAAGAGCCGTGGCTCCCAATCTGGACACGTCAAACACGGCCAAATTGATGGCGGTCAGTCCGACTCCGAGTCTGCGATCGGAGGCGTCCTGGAGGCGTCTGAAGCGCGGGTTGCTCGACTCAGTCTGCGAAGATCAGCGCCAGGATCACCGAGCTGACTCGGCGTCAACCTCAGCACGATTCAGTGTATCATCCGCTAAGGTTATCCGATCCCATCTCTCTTCCGACTCGTCCTCGCGCATGTATGAAGTGAAATATCGGCACTCATTCGATATACCGTATACTCAACATGCTCTCGCTGGCCGCACAGGACTTGTCGGCACCTTTGCCTATTCCAGTAACACATCTATGCTCTGTGAGCATGGCCTTACAAACCCGGCAGTACCCGTCCAAGAGCATGTCCAAAACACGTCGATCGCACCGACGATACCGTGGAACAGTCGGGAAGCTTATTGTCAGACCAGTTGCTTACCGGTATATGACCGTAAGCAGCACAGCACGCGGAGAACGACTTGACAAAGTTTTACGTTCAGTGTACATACCCATCGCTGGCAAGCATCGACCGTCCTCGATACAAAATGCCGTAGTGGCGTAGAGGGATACTATACCACCCTACCATGCTCTCCTCGCACTACCCAACTACTCAAACTGACTCCCCAAGGACAGTCACTCAACTCGTGCTTGGATCCGGAGAACCTCCTCTCATCCTTTTCCATGGTGAGATCCCCTTCTACAAGTTTTTTGCCGTGTCATTGACCTCCTCCCAGGCGCAGGCGGTCTCGCTCTCGAATTCGTCAAGTACACGACTGTCTTCACTACCGCTCTTTGGACAATCCAAGTCACCGACGAAACACCCTTGACTTCCTTCGCCGATCTCGTCAACTTCTACTGCGCGCGTATCAAAGCCGAGCAGCCTGTGGGTCCCTACCGCTTTGCGGGGTACTCTGGCTCGAGCATGATCACCCTAGGCGTCGCACGCGCATTCGAGCGACGCGGTGACAAAGTGATACAACTCGCTTTCCTCGACCACTTCCCCACAATCTCTCTATACCAATCCAATTCCATCGGGAACCCTAATCCACGTACGCCTGAGGGGCGTCAGAGACTTCTCCAGGAGAACATCTCCGGTGTCATAACGCTGTGTGCGCTGGATAAACACGCTAGAGCTCAATCCTTGCTGGACGCGTTTGAGTCCGAATCTGACGCGCACGGTGTCCCTCTCCACACGCGCCGGCATGTTCCTTCTCATCTGCGCACCGCAGTGAGGAACATCAAAGCCATCACTGTCCTCGTCGGCGAGTTTATGTATGACTTGACGACGGGCCAAGACGGACTGCAGTCCGTCGAATTGCTGGGTCGGTGGATTGAGAGTATGAAGGCGCCAATGACGGTCTACTCAGCGTCTCGCGGAGCTATGAATTTGTTCAGCTGGGATGCCCGAAGATGGGATTTGGGTGCAGGACTGCTCGGCTCTGCCGCGCGCATAAAAGTCGTTGAAGTTGAGGGACATCATTATAATTTCTTCCTGGACGATGTTGTTATACGCGACTTACAAAAGGGGTTTGCATACAGCATTGCAAAATTATGAGGCTTGCTGTCGCATTTCCTGGAACATTAATTGATGTGTCGAGAACTCGAGAGCTTCGAGAGGCCATTCCAGAGAGGGACAGGTCACAGATTCCTGCTCACATTCGAAAACACTCTCAATGAGTTCGAATAAGCCATAGCCAAGCAGGGACTAGCAGATCTACTTTGAAGGACAACAGATCGAAGAAACGAAGCGTTGACCATGTATATAACCGTATCATGACAGCACAGTGACTCTGATCATGAGCTTTCTCCTGCCAAGTCCGCAGTGTCGCGAACGATTGATCCATCATTAATGATCTCCCTCGACGGCCTGAGTGGCGCGCGATCCCGTCCCTACTTCATATGTCCAAGAATGGAGGAACTGCTCCTACTGCAGGGTCCCAGGATCCTAAGGTTTTGTCCGCAGTCCGGAAGAAAGTACTGTAGCGAACACCGTGCATGATGGTGGTATGATGTATTGTTTAAGTTTCATAGTGACAGGCCTCCATTGCGGAGCCAATGTACAATGCTAGGTATCGATTCGGGTCAGCTTCGGTGAGCCAGATTTAGATGAATGCATCGCGAATATGAACTCTGGGAGTCTGCGTGAACTGACTCGGCCTAAGTACTTACTACTGAGAAACAATTTTGTTGCAGGCGCAATTCCGGGTAACGCCGAACGGAGACAAATTTCAGGAACATTGCTCTCAATGAAATCGATCGAATTGCCGTGTTGATGCGTCATCATCTCCACCGCTCAGGAGTCAAGACAAACTTCACAGTGAGTGTTACTTAGGCTTACTGTGGCGCTCTCAGCGTGAGATTTAAGGTATTTAACAGGTCAGACAGTCGTCGTAAAAATTATCCGCAAGTCCTCAGCAGTGTCGAAAGTCCGCACCGACGTCGCCCAACTGAACTTCGAAGATCCCTCCGGAAGCTTTTATTCTGGCGTTCCCCATCCGCTGACAGCGAAGCAATTTGCAATGGTCTCGCTCATTGCGCAGTCCAGACTCTACTTATGAGAGTTCATGCTGACGCTTTCGGGCCTTGTGCGAGCCCGTTTTCCCGACTCGCGAGTACTTGAAAACACAGATATACGCGGTAAAGTCTATCCAGAATCATCCCAGTAACCCACGACCACACCTACTGGCGACTATGCTTGCTCAAACCATCGGTTTGCTCTTATCTTCGACCCTCGTCGCCTCTGCCACGGTGAAGATCGGCAAGACCTCTTTCATAGGACAGGATTATCCTCTGCTCAAGCAAGAGTTCTACGGAGGTATGTCGCCAACGTTGACTTTACGTTCAGTTGTCTCGGATGCAGAACTCATGTCGCACACGAAGGAATACCTTTTGCGGAACCACCTATCGGCGATTTGCGTCTGCGGGAGCCCGTTCCAACATTTACTCTCAATGTATCCACCTTTGATGCCAGCGCCTTTGGTCTCCGATGCCTCCAACCTCTGGCAAGTATTGCTATCACCTTTATATTGCGCCACAGGCTTACCTTGAAACCAGGACGTTCCGAGCTCAGAGGACTGCCTGACGCTCAACGTGTTTAGACCTGCTGGGTTGACTTCTACGTCGGCTCTTCCGGTCATGGCCTTTATATATGGCGGTGGCTTCTTAGGTATGTCTCCTCTTATACTCTCATGACCTTCTTGCACTCATCTGACGCGATTCAAGGCGGAGGATCTCCAGACTACAATGCCACTGCACTCGTGGCGCAAAGTGTCTCTCGCGTAAGCCACTGTGTCTTATCTACCTGAGCAAGTCGAGAAAGACATTCACACATACATCAGGGCACACCGATAATATACGTCAGCTTCAACTACCGACTCGGCCCACTAGGATTCCCTGCTGGAAAGGAAGCGGCGTCAAAAAATGCACTCAACCTCGGCCTGAAGGATCAGCGGGTCGCGTTGGAATGGATACAGCACAACATTGCGGCTTTTGGCGGTGACAAGACCAAGGTCAGTGTGTCTCAAACACTTCTAGAGTCTACTTCGTTGAACCTCATTCTCTCAGGTCACAATCTTCGGAGAGAGTGCCGGCGCTGTCTCCATCGGCAACCAATTCCTCTGGCCTGGCTTGGAAAAGCTCGCGCGGGCAGCTGTGAGTGCACTCGCTTCAACTATGCGATCGCGATGCCCTCCAGCGTCTGGTCAATTCTTCCACATTCGCTAACTAGTTCCTTTCGTTCGCAGATCTTTGAATCCGGGTCTGCTGGAACCCCCATCACGTTCTCGGCCACTTCGTCCACTCGCAGACAGAACGACTGGGACAATTTCGTGCAGGACGTGCCCTCATGCTCGTCTTCGTCTTCCGACACATTCTCGTGTATCCGCAGCGCCAACTCGTCAGATCTCCTCACGGCCTATCTCCTCGCGTATCTCGCAGCCGGCGAGCTGTTCCCCTGGGCTCCTACTATCGATGGGCCCGGCGGCGTGCTCTCTGATCTACCATCCACTTTGTATGCTCAAGGCCAGTACGCGAAGATTCCCTTCATATCTGGGACCAATCTTGACGAAGGTACATGCTTTCCCGTCGGTTCAGTGTGGACCATTTATGAATGACCCTCTACCCATCTAGCAACCTTATTCACTGCGATGGATATATCATCCAACCCTCAAGAAATTCACGATGGCATTGTCGCGAACTATACCGACAACTCTACAGCTAATATCAAGAGCCTGAAAGCTGCTGCTACAAAGCTTCTCCAGCTTTATCCCGATAATCCTGCCCTGGGATCTCCCTATGGCACCGGCAATGAGACATTTGGAGTCAGTAGTCAGTTCAAAAGATCTGCTGCGATTTGTGAGTCGGGAACACTCGCTGATCAACGGAGCTAACGTGGTGTTCACGTAGACGGTGACTTGTTGTTCCACGCGCCTCGTCGTTTGTGGACCCAGGCTGCCAGTGGAGCGGGGCTGAAGACTTACGGCTACTCGTTCACTGGGCCTAGACTCTCAATCATCGAACCCATACTAGGAGGTATGTGATGATGTTCTCTGTGTTTCCCGAATGTGAACGTTGAAAAATTGTAGTCGAACATAGCATGGAACTCCTGTATATCTACGGCGAGGTTGGTAACACCATACCTGCGAATTCGTCCACAATCGCGCTCAGCCTGCAAATGATGGACTACTGGCTCTCATTCGCAACCAGTCTCGACCCTAATGACGGTCTTGGAAGTGAAAGTAATGGCCTCCCCTCTCGCCAGAGCCATCTTTCTGACATATTGATAGGACCAACGTGGCCCCAGTACACACCATCCAACCAGGTACTTTACTACGTTTGAATAGGTATAGACTGCACCACTGACGTGCTCCACAGATCCTGCTGGACTTCCACGAGGACAACGTCACCACCATCCCGGTCAGTACTGCTCCTTATAATACAACAAGTGCTATGGATGCTGACAATGATTTTCTCGGATGTAGGACACTTACCGCGCTTCTCAAATCGGTTACATCAACGCCAACCCCACGCTGTTCCGCCACTAAGCTAGATACATAAGATGCTAGACTTTGTATTTGACGCGCAATGAATAGCATATAAAGCAATCGAGAACACGGAGAGAAGCTATCTCTAGTCTCACTCTCGCCGTTAGTATAACTTTCACGCGTGTCAGTTTCTTTTGATTTTATCGCTCCTCAAGCTACTTCATAACGCATTCCTTTAAGCATCAACGGTTCGACACTTATTGGGATCCAGCGCTCTGCCATGTCGCACAGCCGAGTGCACGCTGATTGTCAGTGCTAAAGCTGCCGTCATGTACAAACTCGTTGAAGTTGACACCAATGGCTACGGACCTCTTCCATCCAGCTTCTCATAATAATCCATACAATGATACAATCCAACAGCTTGCAAGCGGAAACTGTCTAATTAGATAGTTATCAGAGTTATCAGCGTGAGATATATCATCAAGTACACGAAGACCTCGGATCCAGAACGCACATACATAACTTATTACAACAACATAATGATACCTTACTTTATCGAAAGCCTGGTCAAAGCCAAAAACAACAAACAACGAAAGCGAAGTGGGGATATAGAGCCTGTGGACGGGAGAAAGCTATACAAACACAACCATCCTAGAATGGAGACGCCGGCCTCGATTTGTAGCGCACTTTCTCTATAGGCGCAGGCGCTCCCAGAGTGCTCGACTTTTGTCCACGCGCATGCCCATCAAGGGACACGTTCTCCTCCTGTGCATCGTGCTCCCCGAACGCAATCTTCCTCCCCGCTCCAGGTATCTGCAGCCCGCGCAACATACTTCCACTCCGATTTCTCGAGTGCCTAGTAAGCGGCGACCCCAAGACATTTTCCGACTTCTTTCGAGATATGGGACTATCGGGACCGGACGAATCCTTTCTCCTCGTGAAAGGCGAACGCGGAGCCGAAAACGTTCTTGGCAGGATTGGGACTGGCGGGGCTGGACTGGAGGAAGTCGAAGACGACGGAGATGCATGGAGGTTGAGTTGAGCCATTGAGGAATGACGAGACAGGACTGGACCGCGAGAACGAGACGCTACAGGAGAGACAGGCGGGTTACGAGACGTTAAGGGAGACAGTTGGGCCTGCGACACTGAATGGGTTAGCTGTCTCGCAGTGACAGGCGAAGGAGGGGAGATGGACGGCGACGGCATGTACTCTTGATTGATTGAAACCGACGACCCCATCCACTGAACACGAGCAAAAGATGATTTGGGGCTCAGCGTCAGCTTGCGGTTACGAGGCGATAGCGGGGACGCTGGAGGGGCGCGCAAATCACTGGTCGATGACGTATAATCCGAATTCAAGAGGGGGTAGAGCGATAGAGAGTTGCGTGGCGATGTGGAAATGGGAATGGGCGAGGAGACAGATAACGGCGAGGGTCTTTTCTTCTTCGCTTGTGGCGAGCCAATGACCAATTTGGAGAGCCCGGATTTGCTCGCACTGCCCAAGCCAACACGACGTCCAATGCCACGCATGAAGCGCCCGCCGAACCGAGTCCTAGTTTCTTCGAAGGAAGGAAGTTCGGTCCTTGAACCAAGAGTCGGAGTCCCGCATCTCGTTGCACGCTCCATTAGCTCTCTTTCAACATCGAAGTGACCGATTGGGAGATCTCGGGCGCTAGGGAAGACAGCAGAGAAATCGTTGAGGTCGCTCGTGCGGCCAGGAATTGGAACTGGAATAGCGACTGTGTGTCCAAAGAGAGAGCCCGGCGCCTTCGTAACTCTAACGACCTTCCACCCAGCTGAGGCGCACAAGGCAATGGTTTCGCGCAGTGTACGTTCCTGGCCATTGAATGTCGCTTGCATCTAGGACAGTTCGTTGGCAGAGGCAGCTTCTGGAGGAAGGAATCATACCGTTAGGTCCATCCAATAGGCGTGCGCGCTAGCTTTCCCAAGGTTGGGAAGAAGTGGAGCAGGCGCTAATGTTTTCTCGGCACCGATGATACCCACCAATGAATGCTCATGGTCTGTAGAAGAAAGGTCGTCGGTGCATGCCAGCGGTAGTACGAAATCAGCCAGGACCAGTTTGGTCTGCGGGGATGCAGCCTCTCTTAGCCGAAGCAGGATCTTCCGAGCAAAGTCATCAGGCCAGTCGTGAAGAATGACCCGAAGGAAGTAAACAGCCGCGTGTCGAATGGGCTGAGGAGTAAAGAAATCGTGAACTGCATAATGTTAGTGGACACATATTGGCCAAAGACTGTGTCTTTACCCTGGAATTCTGCGACACCAGAGTCAAGGAGCTCGGGGCATTTCTCTCTCCACATCATCTGTCCCATATCGACGACAACCTCCCGATCTTGAATGATAAATTTCAGGCCGGAATTATCTTCATCAGCAGGATTCGAGAACGCATGCGCCAGGAACATGCTGGTCGAGCCGATGCCGCCTCCGACATCTACAACGATGCTTCCGCGAGGAAGGGATTGCCAATCGAAAGCTGTCAAGGATTGAGCGAGGATTAATCAAGTTGATAGATGTTGGACCAGACCATTCAGCACTGCACCAGGAACTTCCCAAGAGTCTGTTCCTGTCATGGCCGTGCCAAAGCGCTCTAACCGGTAACGATTGGAGTTCGCGAGGGAGTTGACGTTCGAAGGCTTGATACCAGGCAAAAGGGCGCACTCTCGACCAGGCCCGTTTACTTGTCCATCGGCTATGCCCTCTCCCTCTAGCCAGCTGAAAAAGCCGACTCCTTCGCATCCAAAAGCGAAGTTGAACGGAGCATGAGTTGGCTCATCTCCGTTCGTGGTCGCATTCGTGTTGAGAAGATAAGCTTCGGTCAGGTACGCAGATGACTTTTGCAGCTCATCGGTGCTTTCGAAAGAAAAATCAGACGAAGGAACTATACGGTTGGGCGGTTTGCAACGAACCACATCCCGACGAACGCAGATACACCGTTAGTTCCCTTGTACTTGGCTTCAGGGCTAAGCAACGGACATATGAGAAGGATATTCGCAAGTCTTTGAGCGATACTTACGCGGCTAGTATATCTTGAAAAGACTTGCCAGAGTCCATGGTGGACGATATGCGATTGATGGCGAAGACATTCGGGGATACCTCACGTAAAATGTGATGGCTAGCAAGCAGACGAAGAATATGCGCTAGCGAGCAGCATCAGCAATGGCTGAGAAGCAACGGCAAAGGCACACACCGATCTTGCTCTGTTCGACGCCAGTCTTCTCAGCGATCATCTTGACGTGTAAGCCGTCGGGTCCGGCTTCACGGAGGATCTCCACGGTATGCGACGCCTCCAAGAGTCTGAGGCAAGAGGGGAGATGATACTGTCAACCAGCAAGTCAGCGTCGATACGACAAAAGGTAGAGAGACCAAGGATAGTAGGCGAAGAAAGCGGGATCGAGGGAGGCTGACAGCTGCCAGCGACAGAGAAGCATTGTATATTACTTTAGTGGACGCGATATTGCGTAGAAGAAATCTGCAAATGGGTGGGGCAGATTGGAAAACAGGGTACTCACCCCCATAGACGCATCACAGAGGGCCAGGAACGGCGCCTGCACCGTCAGCGACATCTGTCCGGCAGCAGCGATGATCTTGTTGATGGCAGCCATGACCGTCGGGTGGGAGGTCAGAGCCTCGGAAGGCGATGTGGCGTCGTACGGCGCATCCAGCGATGGAAAGTCGAGCGTCAACGTTGGCGTCGTGGAGCGTTCATCGCCGAAAAAGCTGGGGAAGATGGTCACGGAAGGCGAGGGCGGAGGCGAGGCGTAGCCGTGTCCGATGGAGAACGAGGCGCCTTTGGGCGTCGTGTTCGTCGTGCTCGACTCGCGGGACGACCTTGACGGCGTCGAGGGGGCCTCTGCCACTGGGCTGGACGACGAGCTCGCCTCGCGGTAGACGGTCTCGATGTCGTCGAGCGCATTGCCGATGATGGCGTGCAGCTCCCTGAGCACGGCAAAGGTCATAGAGCAGCCTGGGCAGGGGAGAGAAGGTGATGGTCGTCGGGAGCAAGAGACTGAGACGCGTATAATAAGTATGACGATCGCGAGACACTCTGCCATTGCTCCAGAATCCGGATTGGGCAGCCCCGGTCCGTGAGGTACGCCACACTGGTTCAGATCCTCGAGCTCCCAATCTGGAGAATGCCACCCAGCAGAAAGATCCCTTCGACAGTCGACTGTCATTTGTCCAGTGATCGCTGATCCTCGCGTTCCAGCAACTCCACTGACAGACAGATTTCCGGCGATTCAGGCGGTAATCCAGGCGCTTTCAGCAGCTGAACCTCCGCCCGGACCATCCTGATTTCTCACTAGCGTCTAGGAAACTTTTTGAGCAATGGCAACATGACTGAGAAGAAGGAGGAAATTTGACTGATGGAACATGCCTGAACGACGGAGCCGCTGCGGGCCGCACTAGGTACTTTCGAGGTCCGAAACAAATAATAATGCTCAAGAAACTTAGTGACGGTCTGGTGCCATTCAACACAGGCATCAGCTTGGTAGCAGCCTGGCTGAATCATCTGAAGTTGCGCACCGTTGACAATGACTGCTGCCTTGACCAAAAGGTTGAGGTCACGGTCATGCATCAAAGGCTCTTGTGCTGCCTCGATGTGGACCAACTGTCACGGTTTGTGCTCTAGTTGCCGTGGCTGCAGAGAATTACCTTCGGATCTCAATCAGGACTAAACTAGTCTGCTCGGAGAGCCCATCAAGTTCAAATGGAGGGAGAGGTACATGTCCATAATTGACTCAGTCTGACTGGCAGCGTTTGAACACTGCGCCGTGTCAATGGAGCGGCAACTTGCAAGACGATCTTGCCGAGTTCGGCCGAGAGTTTGCGCATGTGTCCAAACTGGGTTGCCAGATAGAATTAGTGAAACAGTGAGACGAGGTGAAGCAAGAGGGGAAGTAGTGAAATGCTTTCGTTAGGCTAGAAACAGCCTCATGTCCACCATCTTTACCACTAAGGTAAACCGACATTTTCATCATGCGCCATTCCGCGGAATTCACACCCTCGCCCGCTCGATTTAACAAAACATACGGCATTCATATCCTGTGGAAGTCTGTCTGAAAGCGCCCCGGCAGCAAACAGGTGTACGTCAAGTGCCGTGCACGCATGTTCTCTCGCGTGCATCCGACGAGGAAGGATTGGTAACGGCCCACGGGCACATTCCCAGATCGCTCCCCACTGCCACTTCGGCCCCAAGGATTCCACGGGGAGGGCATGGGCTGGTCCGGCGTCTCAGTACATTCTCAGGTGCGTAGGAAGAAGGGAAGGGGCGGGGTTCATCTCTGTCAGACGGAGTCGGAGGCGGCATCGAAACGAAATGAGAAGAAGACTGCACCAGCCATTGAAGTCATGGGCGGTGCAAACGTCGGATTAACAGGCCGCGGTAGGTAACTCGTATGACGCAGACACCTCCATACGAAGTGTCCAAATCAGAAACCTGTTACCTCGCAGCAGCCGAATAACCAAAGCGCCATTGAATCTTCCTGAGGTAAGTACTTACCATCCACACATATAGGGTCATGACACCAGCGCAAGAAAGAATGCACGCCTGAATCAACGTCCAAGAGACTACAACCCAAAGGAATACGGCAAAAGTGTGTATGTAGTGTATCCCGAAGGTTAGGGTATAGCACACTACTACCCCTCAACCGAGTAGCCCGTTCTTTCTGTAGTAATAGTATGTAATTTGTATGAAGACTTCACCCAACCATACAGTATTATAGTAGTAAGTTACTTGTGCACCTCTAAGACTCTAATGCGAAGCCTTTTCGTCTGGCAAAGGCATGTCCTGCTCGGGTGATGACCGTCTAATAGCCTGGTTCGCCTTCGCCGATCTCCGCCTGATCCCTTCACCATACCTAAAGAAAATGAACGGTATGGGTGCAATCACAGTCGCGATAAGCGCCAGGACCAAGCCCGCCCACTGGAAGCCCATATTGTGGAACATCTGGTTGACGAAGAGCGGCACGGCCGCGCCCACTTCCGAGCGGAGGAGGGTCTTCGCGGCGATGGCGGAAGCAGCGAACGCGCTGTAGCTGTCGACGATGTACGAGTTTGCCGAGATGTAGATCAGGATCATGGAGAAGCCGAAAAGCGACCCAGCCACACAGGGCCCGATCCAGTGGACCCACTGGTAGGCACCTGTGAAAGCGAAGACAAACAGCGCCATGGGAAGAACACTGTGTGTGGGTCTGATGAGTGGGGTCCGCGTTTACCAAGGCGAACAACATACAGTGATCCGACCATCATAGGGTAGAGTCGCGCTTCAGGATAAACTCCGTGTGTGGTCACTTTCCTGTAGACACGTTCTTGGAGCGGAATGAAGCACATTGCGAGCGCAATACCTAACTACAAGTTACCGATATCAGATAAATGGGCGCATTGCGGGCAGCACGGGGAACGCCCCCCACTTACGATGATGCTGATGAATGTCACTCCAGTCATTCCGCCACTGAACCCCCTTATCTCTGCGAACGCGATCGGGAACGCAAAGAACAGCAAATCTAGAAGACAGGGTAAGTGCACTCTGGCTTATTCTCCGAGCCTGGGAGCACTCACACAGAAGACTGTATACGAATGAGAGATCTAGATGATAAGATGAGGACCAGACTTGACGCGGAGAGAGTGAATTCAGACACACAGAATGACATGAAAATGACGATGGGCTCCGTGAGAAGCATAACCACCGGTCGGAGGAGAGCCGTTTTGAGAGTCTCAGATAGGGGACGACGCTCCAATTCATCGAGAGTCTGATAACTCGAATCACCCGTCTCTTTGCGGAGTCGGGCTGCTTTCCGCCTCAAGATAACAGGTGCCAACGTCTCGGGAATAAACAAAGTGAGCGCGAAACAAAGACCGGAGAATATGAATAGGACCCAGTCTGTGAAACAATGTCAATATGCGTTTGCGGATAAGGGAGGCGAATGATGTACAGAGCCAGCGCCAACCTGCCCGTTCAGCTATCCAGCCTCCAATCAACGGGCCGACACAAGGGCCCATGCTACATACATCTGCTTTCAGCAATCCGTGACGGCTTTGATAGACAGCCGAGTCTTACAATATGGTGAACGAGAAAACAGCCATAGGGACACCGCGTTCTTCCACGGCCCATACATCAGCAACACTGTGGGAATGAATCAGAGGGTTTTTCAAAAAGACCGATCATGCAAGATACCTTCCGCCGACGTTGCACATAGGCGCTGACGCTGCCAAGCCAGCAAGTTGTCGAGCAACGACCAACGTGGCGGCGTTTTGAGCCAAAGCGCTCGGAAGTGTGAAGATGAAGTAGAAGAACATGCTGACGCAGTACATCGGTGTCCTGCCAACCACTTCGGATAGTGGCGCAAAAAACAATGGGCTGGGGAGGACATCAGCTTTCACTTGGGCTGCTTGGCAAGAAAAGTACAAACCCAAGACCAAAGCCAATGACGAAACAAGTCACGGTCAAGTTGATGATTTCTTGTGTACTGTTGAGAGTCTTCACAGGTCCCGCGAGGCTACCCGTTCGTGTCAGAAAGGTTCACAATGCGCAACGGCGATACTCACTCTCCGGTAACGATAGAGCTCCCAATAGCAACGGCCAGACAGAGGAATGCCGCCGTGCAAGTGACATACCTAAGTATCGAATGAGACTCGAATTTTCCACCGAACGAAGAAGAGCATACCATTTTCTGCCCTTTCCCCACTCACGAGGATCTTCGCCTTTGCCAGTTTCGAAGGTCACAATCTTGTACCCTTCTTTCATGAAGGCGTGCTCCAGATTAGCCAAATCGTGTCCCGTGCCGCTCGTGCATGTCCTGGTCAACGGCAAAGGACCTTCCATCTCGAGCTGTCTGAATTCATCTTCTTGATCCTTGGATAGCGCAGGAGGAGAAGAAAACTCGGCTTCAATAGGCTCGGAGGGCATGGGTGGCGAGGGAGAAAGTCAACGGACCGATATTGTACAGGTACCTGGATTAAAAGTAGCTGCGCTGGTACGAAGGCAGCGGTCGGCATGTCAATGTTACATCGAAAAATGACATCCGTCGAGAAGAATAACCCGGTCGATGTACACACTCGGAAAATGGATGTTGCGCGACCAAGATCCAGACTTGTTTTGAGCCTTTGTGAATCCGCGGTCTTTTCATACGTTTCCTGGAGCCACGTCATCGTCACAGACACGGGTTGACAACACTCGAGAAAGACAAGCAGGAGACTGCACAAAGGAGAGCTTTTCCGTTTGCCATCAGCAGCGACATGAACGAACTTGATGAAGTTGATGAACAAGTGGCAGAAGTGCCTGCCCGTGACCGTCGGCAGCTACTGGACGCTCTTCGGATAAGATAAGATAACCACGCCAAACTCCCACGGGCCCCTCCGCACTCAACCATATCGAGCAGGATGACTTTTCTGCGCCTGGCGGGGGCGCTGCTCTCCATTGCGTCTGTCTGCGCCCAGCAATATCGTTTGCTTGCGCTTGAAAGTCGTGCACCTGCCATCTTGAGCGCCACGACCGACGCGTTCGTCAACTCTGTGTTATCAGACTGGAACTCGCCAGGCGGCGTGAGTGTTGCTGTCGTTCGCCAGGACGCTCGAGGGGAGTGGCAGGTTGAGACGAAGGGGTATGGCAATGCCAGCCTGGACGGTACACCGATGACTGAAAATCACTTGTTCGGTATCGCCTCCAATTCCAAGGTGCGATTACAGAAACGATATGTAGTGTTTCCGCTCAACTGAACAGCCAATACCGTCCCACAGCTCTTCAATGTGATCGCTACCGGTCTTCTCATCTCTAACGAGTCCCTGTCCCCTCGTCTGTCGTGGGACACGAAGATTGCATCCGTGATTCCTGAATGGGGATTACTGGACCCACTGGCCTCCACAGAGAGCACAATCGCCGATCTTATGAGTCACCGTACGGGCTTGCCTCGACACGATCTCATGTATGGGAGAACCGACAATATAACCTCAATAGTAGGTGTTCATTGTCTCCTCATCTGGACTGTTGACATCATACAGTTCTAGATCCGACGACTGAGATATCTCAAGCCTTCTGCTGGCTTTCGCGAGGTCTACCAGTACAACAACAACATGTATCTCACGCTGTCCTATCTTCCCGAGGTCACTCTACCCCACCGTCCTACGCTTGCACGTTACGTCAAAAAACACATTTTTGAACCTCTTGGTCTGAACGCCACGACCTACTCTCTTGATGTCGCCAGAGCGAGCGGCAACCTAGCTCAGGGAATAGGCAGGCAGAACATCCAACATGCGCTTGACATGGGCACGCCTCGCGAAATGTGGTTCCCCAACTGGTTCCTTGATCTTGGAGAGGATGGAAACTGTAAGTGCGCAGCAGTAGTCATCGTCTACAGCAACGGCTAATCTGTCATTGACAACCAGATAAATCAGGAGCTGGTGGTGTGATAAGTTGTGCGAAAGACGCGGTAAGATCATCCTCTCAGCTTCGCAACTTGATAAGCCATAAGTTTCGTTATAGGCGGTTTGGCTCCAGGCACTCTTACTCGAAGGCAAGAATCCAGAGACCCTAGAGCAAGTCATTCCACGAGATATCATTGAGATGGTAGCCACTGGCATAAGTGTCAGCGCTGGCAAGGCGTAAGCATCTTCATTCAAACTGACGAATACTATTCTGATACACTACTACGAACTAGGTCGTATCCTGAGCTGTCTCCCGTTGTTTACGGAGGTGGCCAGTCACGCTCCTCATATCGGGGCCATGGTATGTTGAAACCTCGTTGCCCATTTGGTACTCGCATAATAATGGCGTGTCTGCAGAGATCATTGAAGTGCGCGCAACTCCCGTATATATGTCACACTCACAGACTCGTGTTACCATCAAATAGCATGGTGGCTCGACGACAGGTACTTGAGTTGGTCCTGCGGAGGTCCGCAGGAGTTGCTGAGCTTCCTATTTACAGGTTTCATGTCCCAAATTGCCAGATTCCCCTCCGATGGACTGGGTATAGCTGTGTTTTCCAACGACGACGATTATGGGTCGATGATTCACGAAGTTATCAAGTGGTACCTGGCCGACGTAGCCTTGGGTCTGAAACCCATCGACTGGAATGGAAGGTCCGCTCTTGGCTTTGGATACACATCGGTGCTACATTGACACCGCCCAAGATTGCGAAGCAAAGCGATAGCAGATTACGATGCCCGTGAATCCCGCTCTCGCCCTATCAATCCACCTTCTCCATCAATTGCTTTCGAGGAATTGGGCGGTACGTATGACAACCCGGGCTACGAAGCTTTGGAGCTCTGTCTACTCAGCAATGGAGGACCGCCAGCCGGCGCATCTGCATCATGTACACGGATGGTCGCGGAGGCCTCTGAAACGCTTCCAGGCGCCATCAACGCTTCTGTGCCCACATTCTTGGCGGAGTGGAACAAGGCGTGGTCTTCTCATGTCAAGTTTGAACATTTCGAGGGAAACGTGTTCAACATGACCGTGCTTGAGAGTCGAGTGGGTCAATGGAAGCTTCGCTACAAGAATTGAGATCGCTGATCATCGCGTCCCCTAGCGGATCGCTAACATAGCCGATGTAAAATTTTGGGCGGCACCTATACACTCAGGTCAGACTGCCGAATTTGCCATTCAGGATGGACGGGTTACCGGATTTGGTATGACGGGCGGCATTTGGGGCGCTGGGGCCGGGGTAAGGGCACCCGAAGGAACGACTCTGCGTGACAGGGCGGAGGTTTGGTTTACAAAGACCTGACTTACCAGGAATCGTGTTGCCGGATTCCTCGTCTCCTGAGAACCTGATCTCCCAATGTTGATGGGATCTCCTTCAAGATACCATTTCGATCTGAATCGTGTTTAACCCGCTGTTGTCTCGCCCGCTGTGGACCCATATCGTCAATCAATCTGTGGCACTTTCGTTTGCGCGTGGTTGCGCGTCATGCATTGAGATGTGACTCCAGGCAGATATCTCGTATCCTTGATGCCTTCCATGATCTTCAGGAGTTTTGGCAGCAGCAAACCCTGTTACTCAGCCAGCTGCATAAAGAACCTCTCTTCGAGCTTCAGATGTTACCGCCTTCGCCGCCTCGAGCGGGGTTCGACTCATAATCAAGGTTCACCCCGGCCCTCGGGCGGGTGATTCAAAGTACTAAGTGCTTGATAATGAATGTGGTGGGTGTGCACGGTAACTGAGTCAGCGCATACTAAGCACGAAGGATGAAGGATCATGAGTGGCTAACAGCAAGCTGTTCGTGTGCGAGAAATTGGCGAGCGCCTAAACTCCGAGTCTGGGCGCTTACAAGTATCTGGGTTCCATGAGTGGGCTGTGAGCGGAGACGATGGACATCGGAGACAAGGGCAGCTGCCGACATACGTACCGTTCGCGATCGGTTCTTCGGGCCATGGCAGCGTGTTCGGCTATTTTACCGTCCGGGATCCTCATCATCAGGATTTGTGATTCAAAGCATGTCTGCATTCAAGATTGACCCTTGTGTAGTGCACACTTACGAACTGCCGTCTATAATCGGGCGGAATCGTTGCCGAAGAGCCCAGTCATCCACGCAATGTGGCTTGCCAATCATAGCCCAAAACAATTCCCGCTTCCGACGGCTGTGACACGCATTCACCAATCAATCTCAATTGACATCTGTGAATGGAACTGTTGAATTGCCGAGATACAGAATATAGCTTGGCGTGTATAAATGTACGATGGGTGCGTTCTACTGCAGATCTTTTCCCCTCTCCCACTTTCCCTCTGCAGTACTATGGGTAGTCCCCACCCCCGCCCCAATCTGAAATCTCCGCCTCTGAGGCGCGGCACGGCCTGTTTAGCTTGTAGGTACGCGGCGCCCTTTGGAATTGCGGCTTGTGTCTTTGCACTAACAGTGCTTGCTGCAGGAAGAGGAAGTCGGTTCGTCATACGACCACTTTGAAAGCGTATTATTCATCTTCTTTTTAAGAGGTGTGACGGAGCGCATCCGGTGTGTAAGCAATGTGTCAAATCCCATCGCGAGGATCAATGTGTCTACGGTGACTCGAAGAGAAAAAGCCGGACTCAACAACTGAGAGAGAAAGTTACTACACTTCGAGACCGTGTGCAAGAGCTAGAGTATGAAGTGGGTGATGCAGGGTATGGCTTTCGATGTTCAGTGCAGTCATGATACTCATCGTCGTCGAAAGCCCTCCGCAGCTATCCTTTCCCTCCACGTACTCTTCCCCAGATGATGATTCTCTTTCTGGGAATTCCTTCTCAGATCTAATGCTTTCGTCGGCGTCGACGTCGAGTTCTGGCTCGCCCTCCTCCAGCACCTTGGACGTGGCTTCATATTACGATCCAGGTCTTCCCTTAGAGCAGGATGTTGTCAACATGCTGGCGTGCTCGGACGAATTCACACCCCTGTCAGGACCTCCGTCGTTGTTCACTTATCTTTGCCAGTGGAACCCGAGGCTGCCGTTCTCTGCTGAAAACAAGCAACTTCTGTGAGCGGCTTCATCTGTCTAGTGCACCGCCGCGTCACTAACATGACTGATAGTGTCGACATCTACACAAGCCATCGACATCAGTGCTGGTTTGATGGTGTCCAAGACCGCCCACTAACGGAATCGGTCTGTCATCCTGCGCTCATGAATACTGTGTATCTGCTTGGGTGCTATCATGTCAAACACTCGAGTTACTTCACGAAACTCGAGAACGTGTTTCTCAATAGGGCATTGCAAGCCATCTCGTCGGCGCTTAACCACTGTGATCGATTAGTTGATATCGTCCGTGCCTCTGCACTGCTCGCCATATATTTCTACGCCAATGGAAGACATCTCGATGGTTATCGCCACTTGTTCTCTGGGTCTAGGCTAGCTGTGGGGCTTGGACTACATCAAATTCACGCGCCGGAGTTGCAAGGCTTCGCAGCAAAACCCGATGTAGATCGGGGAATCCTTTCCAGCGATGCACCTATTCAACTTCTCCCGGCAAGCGATCCCCTTGAGATTCAGGATCGAGTGTCTGCCTTTTGGCAAATATTCATGGTCGAGCATTGCTGGTCTGGCGCGAGTGGGGCTCCATCACTCCTACCTGATTTGAACGACCAGGTACAGATATCAACGCCCTGGCCAGTACTACATGTGAGCTACCCTTTTCTAGTTCACCACTCGGTACTAAACCACTTTCGTAGCCCCATTTTCATGCTAGCCAGCCCAATTCATCACCGACTGGATATCAGTTATCGAGAAACGCGTTGAAAGTCAAGGCTGCGCTGCTGTATGAACGCTCTGTTGCAGTCTCCCTTGGTCAGTCTCGATCTCCGTTTCTTGGCGTCTCATTTCTGAATAGCAATCAGGGCCCCAATTTTCCGATGATCCAATGTACTGGGGCGAAGTGGAATTAGTCGGAAACGCGGTTAAGGCGCTCCATAGTCATCTACCCAGTATACAAGGCGCTGCTGGTAACGACACCTCCGCAGTAGACTTGGACGTCTTGTTTACACACACGCTCCTTCTTGTGTGTATGATCCATATACAACGCAATACCGATCCGGCAGCTGCCTTTCGCTCTACGCAGCAAGTTGTCGCTCTGGTTCGGCACTTGCAAGAGTCGGATTACGAGTACTTGGACCCCTTGTTTGCGGTAAGCTGTTCCCGCGGCGTTACCATACACTGCTGACGAGTCCGGCTCAGGCATGGTGGGGATATGTCGCGAACAATTACATGACTCACACCCGAAGTACCGAGCGTACAGGTCAGTCATATTTGAAGGCGCAGGAGGATCTGAGGGTACTGTTTCACGCGCTCAACGCGTTGGGAAAATACGTGCCTCTGGCGGGTAAGTTTGTATTGCACGTGTCAATATCACTAATCCGACTGTGCCTAGTGAGTTATGGACAGCAGATCGAGGAGGAGCTCTCCATATTCCAAGACGCCCATCTCCCCAGCCCATTCTTTGAAGGGACGGACGTTCTTGAGTATCAGTCCTTCTGAGTCAAGGGAGAGGATCGGACGCCTCCAGTTCTCAATTTCCACGTGTCGCACACGGTCACCTGCAGTCTCACTCTCTACGACATCAGATTCATTCTTCGACTTTCACCTGTATCACATCATCGTCATTCCGCATTTCAGACAGTGTATATCTCCTCTGGTTACTCTACTTGTCCTCGCCCAAAGCAATTTGGCCTCTCTTCCCAAAGCCCGCCATGTATCGATACTTTACTCCTCTCGCCCTCGCCCTTCTCGCCCTTCCCACTCTCGCCCAGAACACGTCTAATACCGACTATTTCACTACGGTCATACAGGCTCTTGAAGGCGCCGGTCTCACCTCTTTCGTGTCTGCGGCAACGGCGGTCGAAAACACCACGACGGCACAGACTATCGCCAGTCTGCTTCCCAACGGCAACTACACCTTGTTTGTGCCCAGTAATGAGGCCTGTGAGTCCAAGTTTTGCAACCGCCCCGTGCGCGTTTCTCATCTTCGACTTCAGTCGCCGCACTCCCTCAATCTGTCTCCAATGACACCGAGCATCTCGAGCATCTCGCCAACATCCTTTCGTACCACATCGTGGAAGGAAACTTCTCACAGACCAATGGGTCTCTTGAAGCACAGTCCAGTCCTTGCGTTACTATTGGTCGTACTCTCATGAACAACTCGTCACTCGTCGCTCTCGAAGGCAACAAAAGTCAGGTCTTGGTCTGGACTGCAGCTAACGGAAGCGTGGAAGTTCTCAACCAGGCGTGAGTTAGGTTTTTTTCGCCTTGCCTATTCGGCAACTCATCCCCTTCCAGTCAAAGCACCATTCTACTCAACGAATCCTTGTCGGTCTCCAACCTCTACATCAACGTGATCGACGAAGTTCTCTCCATTCCTAGAAATCTTAGCACTGTGCTGAACGCTCACAATCTGACGTCACTGTTGGGCATGCTCAACAGCACGAACACCACGGATTCGCAAGGCATCTCTGTGACTCTGACCGACTTCCTCATTAGCGATCCTCATGGATTCACTCTTTTCGCCCCCAGCAACCAAGCTATCAATGATGTCAGCTCCTCACTCGTTGCATTCGCTGGCAACAACACGGCCATAGCCACACTTGTGGGCAATCACGTACGTATATCAATCCTGACTCATTATCCGCGACTCAAGAGACTTTCAGGTGGTCAACGGTACCTCATTGTACTCTCCTGCGCTACTATCATCATCGGGCATCACTTCTGCTGCTGGGGAACCACTCTCCATCAAGACCAACTCCTCAGGGACTTACGTGAAGAGCGGTGTAGTAGGAGGAAAAACTCTCGCGACCACCAAGATCATCAAGACAGATGTCCTGTGCTCGAATGGTGTCATCCACATCATTGATCGCGTCCTCCTGAACATGGAGACCAATTCGTCGGCGGCCACATCCGCGTAAGTCAACTTCTGTCATCACCAAGGTCGTCGTCTAATTTGGCTTTAGCTACGAATCGGCAACATCAGTCGCTGGTATGACTACTACGCAGACTGGCCTGGTTGGCCCCACCGCTTCATCTTCCAGTGAAAGTTCTACTAGTGGGACCGGCAACGGTTCGCCCAGCGTTCTAGGTGGAGTGAAGGACACAATGCAAACGATAATGACGACCTTGTTGGGAATGATAGGTTGGGCTGCGATCGGTGCTGGCTTTATTTGAGTTGTCTTCTCCTTTGAGGTTTGTAGAATTGTACTTCTCTTCACGGACACACGACATGTAGTCTATCACACTATAGTTCATATACAGATACTGTACCATTTAATTTCCAGCAAATCTTGGCGAGGACGTCGGGTCATATACACATCATGTTATAACGTTAATCTGGCCTTCTTCTCAGTAATGACCTCCTCTCTATGATCGTCTTCCAGACCTCTTTTCTCGGGGGTGACAGTACTATCTGGCGTCACTAGTAAGTTCTGCAGCATGTCATTGTACTGCTCGTCCGTCAAGCCCATCATCGCCAGCGGATTAAGGCGTCCGGCATCTTCAGCGACTCCGAAGGACACTAGCTCCTGGCTGTGATCAGAGCCGTTCACCGGTCCTGGTTGCCGCGGAATGGATGCAGTCGCCCTACCAAGCTCCCGTAGACCGCTTAGGTGTTTCTCGAGCATCGTCAAGAGACCTTGCTTGTTGAAGGGCTTTGGAAGGATGTCGTTCATCCCGCTGGAATAATAAGTCATGATCTCGGTTGGCTTGCTGTTCGATGTCATGCTGATGATAGGTGTAGTGTGGTCGAATTGGCGTATGATAGAGGTCGCAGCCACGCCGTCCAATTTAGGCATGACAATATCCTGAATCATGAGTGAGCAGAGTTTGGCGTCGGACAAGGTGGAGCCTAGTACCATCAGAACAAGATCATACCTCTCGAGATTCATTTTATTCACGGCGGTGACCCCATCCATTGCAACGTCGGTCGTACATCCGAAGACTTGGAGGAACTTGCTGCTCAATTTACGAGACACCGCATCATCGTCGACTAGCAACACTCGCGGAGGAACAGACCAACCAGGAACATAGGTCGACCGCTTGACTGTGAGCTTTTGATTCGAAGTGGACGGTGATGATGACGATGCGGAGGTAGAGCTTGGTGATGCCCCAATGAGTTGTTGAGATGGTGCTGCGTATGAGGTCGATAGGTTCGAAGAAGGGTCCGAGGGTTCCCAAACCTGACCGTACCAGTTGTCGCTACCTGCTGATTCCTTAGGGAGGAGATGGCCCACAGTGTACACTTGGAGGCCGTCGTACATCTCTTCTTCGGGCCACGTGAAGAGACCGGAGCTGTCCTGAGCCGAGAGGGCGCCATCAGGACCGAGAGGCGTCTGTGACGGAGACGGCTCAACAAAGCTGGACGAAGCCAAGGCGTTTGAGGGGCTGGTCTCGGAATCCGGCGCGTTCGACACACTAGGTATGACCACCTCCTCGTCGCTGTCATTGTCAGAAGACATGTCGTTTGTAGCGACGCCGGCAGGCGATAAATCAGGGGAAAGGTTGTTTTGAATGGTCGCAGCCATTTCTGCCCGCATGCGTTGCAGACTTTCGATCCTTTGGAAGAGTTCGTCGCGTGATGGCATCGCGCCAGCCCCCGAAGTTGCTCCAAGTTTGCCAGGAGCAGAGGCATTCCAGACGCCGGAGCTCGTCGGTATGCCATTGCCAGCACCGTCTGCATCGGCACCACCCCAACTCGAACCAGCTTGGCTATTGGACAACCACGACAAGTCGCTCATCTGACGAAGACTAGCGACAGCTGCATCAGACTGCAGCATATGCGTGAGATCCCGGGATGGCACGAAGGAACCCTGGTCAAAGATGGTAGAGCCCGGTGCAGAGCTGGGTGAGACTAGTTGAGGGGCGACCTGAGCTCGCGTAGATTGCAGGAAATGTTGGATGAGATCCTGCATGAGACCGTCCTGCTGGGCCATTCCTTTCTGAAAGCCTACCAGTTCCAACAGGAGGCTTCGGTAGTTATGTTCGAGGTTACGGACGTGTGTCGACATATCGACCTGAGTATGTCGAAGAGACTCGATCTGTGACTTCAACGAGGCGACATCGTCTGAAGAGGAGGATGAGGTAGGAAGGGTTGAAGTGGCTAGAGAAGTTGCGGTGGAGGTTGTCGGAGGTTGTGCATTTGCTGTGGATCGCCGAGGGGCTTTGCGTTTGATAGTATCGAGCGCGTCTGGTCGATTGGCTTGGAAATCAGGATGTCGGAAAGCGCAACTCTGTAGGGCAGATTAGATGGTGATTACGACGGAAAGGAATAACTTGAAGACAGACCTGCTCTCCATAGGTAGCATCATCGGGAATCTTCGTTTTATGAAAGTCATATTTATTTAGCTGCCTCACGAACGACGCGAAATTCTGGTGCTTGTATGTTTGCGGCAGCACAGTTCTTGTGAATTCGGACACATCTTTGACGATGAACAAGTCTCCTCTCGGTCCCCACGAAACCGCGGATTGGAACGAGGTGTCTTGTAACAGACTTAGAGAATGAGCGGACGGATGCACAAATGGATGTGCAGAGAGAACATACTGATATAGCTTCTTCACGAAATCACTGATACCAACGTCGTCGGTACTGCGAGACTTCTCTCCTAAAAAAGGTCTGGGCTGGACATGGAAGTCCTCGGCGGGAGGTGATCCTGCCGATCTTGTAGCGGGTGAAGTCGAGGGCGCTGGGAGAAGCGTCTGGTATTTGCGTCTAGATGAGTCCAATGTGTCCATTGTCGTGCTCGACACTGGTTAGGATACTATATACAGGCCCCCACAACTCGGTCTAGACCGGGACAATTCCCATCAGCTTATCATACGGTTACATACCCGGCTAGCTGTCCAATCGCTGTCAAGATGCCTGCAAGATGCTGAGGAATCTCCGTCGAATCTGTGAATGTTATTGGAGGGAACAGCGTGAAGACCTAGAACAGTTCCATATTTGAAAATCCGGCTTTTACCTGACTAATCGTCATTCACGAGTCGATTGACAGCGATCCTCTGCACTCCGTCCACAGACCAGCTCCACAAGGTGGATCTCACCGCAAATTGCAATCGAGTAAAGCATACAAATTGTACACTGCGTAGAATCGAACGATTCTTACAAAGGAACGTAGTGGGAATGAACCTACGTGCCAGGTTCTGTCTTGGATTCGATCGCAAATTACATATTAGATGGAACTTCGATCGAATTACAGTATAGTAAAGCGTAGCGCTCTGTTGAACTAGGCGCCTACAACTCCCAAGTAGCACCATTTCTTAACGAATGTGGTATACAAGTCATCGCGCGACGAGCCACAAGCGCGCTGTTGGAGAGACCTGAGAAGGGCAGGGGTGTGTTCTCCAGTCGGCCATGTGTTTATTCGATTGTAGGACATGCTTGTCGAAATCGGACTGCTAGGTTCCTCGTCCTCGTCCTCTGAGCCACTACTACTGTAGGACAATGAGGGCAGGAGATGTTTGCGGAGAGGCAGAGCATAGGACGGCTTTGAGAGTCTATACTCTCCTGCCGATTGTCTCTTCATGGTCCTCCTGCTCGCTGCCCTGGCGCGCGGTGCCGTGGTCGGCGGCGACGTAACTGCAGGAGCTGACATTTAATTAGTCGATTGCGAAATCGTAACTTTTGAGAATGCCTACCTTCACGAAATTTGACGCAATAATTCCTTCCTGCGTTGTTATCCCACCATTCGCCTCCGGCTGAAGTATAACGCGCAGCGAGGTACATTGTACGTGACGATAAATTCTGCGCATGGTGGTCGAGGCGTATGCTGAAACCAAAGCGGTCCCATCCTTCGGAGGCCGAGACAGATCCGCATGTCATCGTTAATGGGTCGAGATTAGGGGGTAGCGAGACATGATGGAGGGCCGCAACCTCCGAACGCGTCTGCCAATCATTCATCGTGAAGCGGACCCAGATGCCTTTCTCGAAGGCCAGGTTACGGACAAGTATGGTACCCTTGAGTACCAGCTTCTCCATAGAGATATCCTCCAGTATCACTTCTCGGAGACCTGGACAGGGTACGGTGTCTGTGTGAAGAGTGTAGCACGCTTCTACGGAAGAGGACATGAGCGGCGAATCGCTAGACTCAGTCAGGGATGCGGGCTCCGCTGTGTGGTTGAAGAAGCACACGGACTCGAGCTGGTGTTCATGTTCTGGGAAGCGAACAGCTTTTTGGATAGGACGAAGGTAGGGAGAAGATGGCGCAGAGTGAGCGCGCGTATGGTGAAATGTCATTGCGGGTAAACAGGAAGTAGGAGGACTGGGTGAGGATGAACACCTTTTGAGTGATGATTTCAATGGAGAGCCATCGCTGAGTAGAATCGGTGCTGGTGGACAGGAGGACTGAGAGGATGAAGACGAGGAAGACTCCGGCGATTCAGGCGCGGACAGGGAATAGAAGGGAATCGTGGACGTCGCGTCGAAAATCGAATCCTTTCGTGTGTGTATTTTGGGCAGGTGAGGGACGACGCGCCCACCAGTGCGAACGATCTCTGTCGCGGGATAGTCAGGCGTCGAGTAAGGCATCGGGCGCTGATGAGGTCTTGAAACTTGACACCACCGTATCGCCAAGATATATACCGCACGGCCAAAGCTCTGGGTAGATAAATCGTTGAGCCTCGATTTCCCACGGCATGTGGATGTTACCCGCCGACCAATCACGGCAACGTCTGGACCGGTTCCACAACGGGATAAGACGTTCGAGAGGCCATTCTTCTGTTGAGTAGAGCGGAGTGTATACCGCCGCATGACAATTCGCGCCGAGTTGAACCTGTGAATAGAGGAGGCCCAGCCAAAGTTAGGTTCTTGGTAGATCGCCCAGCCAGCGACCTTCTGGATTAGCCCGAGTATCAATTACCTTGTCGCACTCAAGAATGAAGAGATGGACGGAGAGATGAACAACGGCGTGACGTATGCGCTGCTTGCCAGGACTTTTGTACAAAGCATATGCTTGGTGGCTAAGATAAAGCAAGGCGTCAATCAGCGCCGCTACGAAGATGAGATTGACGGACCTCAGGCTGGACAGTATAAGTGGAGTCCACACTGCGGCGTCATGAATCTCTACAGATGTCAGCTTACTTGTAGACCGCAACGGAGCTCCGGAGTGAAGTAACAGAAGACACAGCTCTCTTTTTGCTGATACTCTTCCCAATTTCAAGGTCGTGTTCTTGTCAAAGCCCGCTACCCAAGTAGATGCGGTACCAAGTCGGAGCTAGATAGCAGCACAGGAGCGATAAGTGCTAGAGATACATACATGTTTAAGCGTGAGTTGTTGTTACAAGTACAGCAGCCTTTTGGGCAGAGACGCTGGCTAGAGATTATTGGATCCACCCCGCAAAGTACCTCACCATGCCCATCGTCTCTTCGCCTGTTGGCCGAATCCATGATTCAGGTAAGACATATCCAAAGGTCCCGGTGTCTCTGAGATGTACCGCATATGAAAAGGGTGTAGAAGCCTGGAACAGGATGAGGATCTCGACAGCTTGCGAGACCTTAGACAACGTACCCTCTTATACATCCAATCCACGGCGTTCCCGGGTGCTTTATACAAGCTCTCACATAGTGGAGACACCTTGTACGGTGTACTGTGAACGGACTGCAGGGCACGCGCTGCTCCCAACGCGGCTTCCAGCTGATCTTCCGCGTCCTTGGGTACGTGCCGGCATGAATGTGAGAAGGGTGGCGAAACTAAATGGTCTGTCAAGCAAGATAACGAGAAGAACTAGGGCAACATACTCATCTGACCATAGCTTCTCACATCCAAAAAGACCCGTGGATTATCAAGCGTCGAGACATAGTTAGCGATATTGTTGGTCTCGGGGGCTTCGAAAGGCCTTGAGCCAGGGTACCAGTGGTCGCAGCCTGGGCGTGGTTTATTCTTGCCTGTTGTCTTGACGGCCTTCCACTTGTATCCGTAGTTGCTTTTGTTTGCGAATGAGCCCGGCACTGGGAAGCAAACGAGAACGATAACATACCGATTCATGTCGATACCCACACAATCCTCGTCTTCGCCTGGATCAGACTTTCCTCTGTGGCCCCATCTTTGGCGCGTCTTGTACCAGAAGCGGTCCTTTTCCCATGTGTAAACATAGCCGTCGGGGTTGGGGACAGGGATTATATGGATGTTCCAGCCCTCGAATTCATTATATATCGACGAACCCAGCGACGTGGATCCATTGGAGGACAGTGCAAGTGCGTGAGCAATATATAGCGGAGTCGATGTAGCTATCCACTGTGAACGGAGTCAGTTAATGTGAGTAGCGAGGGATGAAAATATGATGGCTCACCTCGCGCGCGTGCTGCGCGCCAAGGATTATCATATCTCTGCTCTGGTCATTCCCTCCAGGTTTCGGTTTGTTTGCCTTGCTGTTGAGACGGGGTGCGGAAATGACTGCGCCACGCATTTCCCTGCCCTCCGCCGAGTGTCCAATATTCACCAGGTGGACCTGCTCAGGGAATGCGTCCGCCAAACCAGACAGGAATGATTCTATCTCAAAGAGCGGATGGTATTTCGAGTGGAAAGCGTCTGTGAGAGAGCTGTAATCGACGGCTTGAGGAAGCTCGGAAATGTTAAGGTTCAAGCTTGAGCCTGCCAGGAGTGGAAGCTGAGCTGCATGGGCCTGTAAGGAGTTGAGCGCGAGGCGATACAAGAGATTGTCACGCACGAATGAGAGGGTATAGCTGTAGAGCAGTGTTAGCAGCATCATCCTTGTGTTGGCCATCCTTGTCGTTTTGGGTGTTGTGTGAGGCGAAGAGTGTTGGATCCACGGTCGAAAACTCAAACTGGCTCTCTCATGCCAGTCGGAGGGTACCTGGTCGCTGCCTGGCAGGTCGTGCTCGCTGTTTGGCAGGTCGTTGTCGCCGAGAGAGAGAGAGCGTGTTCGATGTTACTGGTCAAGAAAATGTTGATGGGAATTGCACCGGAATCGCACGGCCCGAAGACCCACAGGATGAGCTGGCCAACAACAGTGTCAAGCTTTCAACCATACATGGTAAGCGTTAGATGAATACACTCTTTATCGTGAGATGCAGGTAGGTATAAAATACAAATGACAGTGTCTCATCTATCTATCCATCGTCTTCGTGTGTGTGTATCATAAGCAGACCCAAATCTCTATGCTCAAATCACTGCGCACCAGTAGCAGCAATTCTCGCATCCTTATCGCTCTCCGTCGTACACGCCAAGCTCGTCCCAGCGCTATTCACCAGCGGCAGCGCAAAGCACTGTGTTCCACCGGCACACTGGGTGATGACGAACGCACCACTGACACACTGCGCGAACCCGCCGTTGATACAGGCTTGGTCGCCTTCAGTGCAGGAGGATGAGGCGGTGAGGGAGGCGAACTTGGTGTTCAGGGAGATGGCGTCTTTGCCGTTCTGTAAAGCGAAGCCGGAGGTCGAGGTGGAAGCGGAAGTGGCGGTGGCTGCTGAAGTTTGGGCTGCGACGGTGCTAGATGCTGCGACGACCGTAGAATCGCCATCATCGCCAGAGTCGTCGGTACAGTCTCCATCATCGGAGTCACCACTGGCAGTGGTGGCAGCTGCAGAGGTGGCGGTGGCAGCGACTGAAGTTTGGCCTGCGACGGTGCTAGATGCCGCGCCAACGGTAGACTCGCCATCATCTCCATCATCGCCGGTACAGTCTCCATCGTCAGAGTCATCACCCGAACCAGTATCAGTCGTGGTGCCATTCGAAGAGGAGGTTGATGCCCTACAAGGTCGCGCCGGTCAGTCAATCACTTCACACCAGAGATAACAAGCATACTTACCCAACGCCCGGGTCTGTCACCAATGTGTTCAACTGCACCCCGTCCGGCACAGGACCGTCTGTCTTTGCAGGGCACGAACCCGCCGGGTCCACCGCGTCCAGTCCAAGCGGTACATTCCCCGTTTGATCCCCGCTGAACTTTGTAAAGTCTGAACTCGCAAACTGACAGTGGAACAACCCGTCGAGCTCTGTGTTCTTGGGCGCTGTTTGGCAGTAGGGTACTTGAAGAGAGTCCGGCTAGAATAGCAATGAATGAGTGGGAGGTGGATTTGAGGGTGAACCCGAACGTACAGCGTTCCTTGGCTGTTGCACGAAGAGTTGGGTGAGGCGGATCATCTCAGAGTCGCTGTTGAGCGTCTTGGCGAGGTCTATCATGGAGTCGGCGGCGTCTTGCTGGTCGCAGTTGCCACCGGCGGCGAGAAGACTGGTGAAAGCAGTCTGGGAGAGAGGATTGCATTTGTCCGCTCCACCGGCGGCGAGCTGATGCAAGAATTGGATCAGACACGGAGTGAATGAGCAAAGCTGAAAAGTCATACACAAGCTTTCTCCCAATCAGCGGTGGAGTCGGAGATGATTTGGGCGATGCGTTTAGTGTGTCGCAAAGGACGAGGCGAAGCGAAGGGGAGGAGTACGACGCCAACCAGGGCCAAAGAGGGTGCGATGCAAACCATTGTCAACGTCGTCAAGATAAGAGTAGAACCGTAAAGTCTGGAGAGGTCCTTCGTTACAGTCGATGAAAGATTTGAAGCAAAACGAGCACCGGGCTCGAGGAAAAAAGGAGGGGCGGACGTTGGCAAGGTAAGGAACAGCGATCCACACCCCGCACCATTTTATACTCGACGCATGCGGAGCGCGGAGCCCTGGCTAATTTTGTAAACAATGGCCATTGTCTCGTCTGGTCTTCGTCGAAAGGCAATCGGGGCTCGGGGTTACTGGGTTACGTACACCAGGAGGTGCGAGGAATGGAGACATCCATCGTCTAATTGTTTGGAGGCATCCCATTGTCTTCCGCATGAAGAGTCCGACAAAGAATGATAGGTCCGCTGGATAAGCCAAAGTCAAATTCAGCATTCTTTGGAGGTGAACCTGGATGGAGCTTGTAAGAGAGTAATGGAGGATCAGCTTGGATTGAGCGCACTTCCGACAAGGGACAGTCCAAAGGGGGAATGGATGGTCTGAGATGGATAATGGTCACAGAGCTGACTTGACGACGGTCTACCGTCACGAGTGGCATCGGCAGTTGATCAGACTCCTTCGGCTGTGGGGCTGCCAAGACCTGGCATAGCTGACCATCCACGAAGCAAGCAAACTTCGGACGCCTGCAATTTGTAGCGGAGGCCGGTGCAATTGTGACAAGAGAGATCCTTCCTCTGTGAGTCCCATTCGAAATGCAACGACGAAACGAAATGATGTTCAACGCACCTTCATGTCAGCTCTACAAACTACAATTCACTCTAATGCCACAGCCATAGTTTTCTGGTTCAACAGGTATGTTTTTGAGGCGCCTGGTATGGTAGCGTCGCTGTCCTGCACGCGCCCCGTTCAATGACTGCATTTTCGGAGTAGATGTTGATTCAATGCTACAGTTGTCTTGCTGGACCAACGTCGTTCTTGAAGGTGGGACACAGGGATAACAACGTGGAAGAGCGTAAGAGCGACCGGCGACCACGGCCCGAGAATGGCCCTGCATATTTCAGGGTTCGAATCGCGATCACACGTCTGGTAAGCACTTACTATCCTTCGGCCTAGGTGAGTCTCTGCGGCCACATGGTGCGTGTCCTGAGGCATGTCACAAATCATTCAGAACCTCAAACTGTCAAGACACGGGGCTGACCGAAAATACTGATCATAAACTTCCTTCAGCTCAAGGGCTCCCTCTAGTGACAATGGTCTACTTGGACAGGTCCGTGTGAACTGTAGTACACCAATACACCGACTGACTTTATGCCGTAGCATCCAGAGTAAGTGCCATTGTAGCGAACGGCAGTCTGCTAATTGCAATTTCTTGACTTCACCATAACAGGCCAATCGGCCCGCATCTCAAGGTTCTGAGTTTCTCCCCCAATACAAAGGACGCTTCCGTAAGGCTTATTTAAGTATTGTACACAATGATCGTGAATGGCCGCTGCCATCCTCACACCGACTATGGCAGAGGAAGGCACGATATCGCAAACATTCAACCCACAAGCATTCGCCTATCACCCATCGCCGTGGGGCGCTCCAGACGTGACTCTGCGCTCAACCGGCGGCGTTGTATTCTATGTTCACTTCGCCGCCTTGACAAGCGCCTCGAGAAATCACTTCGCCTCCTTGCTTTCCCCACGCGGCGAAAGCGACAAGTACTGGTCCGATTCTATCCCAATCAGGGAGGCGCCGGAGATGATCAACATCCTCCTGCATGCGGTGTACAACTTTGCGGTCGGGCCCTACCACCACCCGCTCGACATGCTCGCCGCTGCACTCGATAGGATGCCGCATTACGGTCTGGATCCGCAGACTATGGTGGCGCCGACGCAGGCGCTGTATCAACTTCTGGTTGAGCACATCCCGTTCAATGCGCTGAAGGTGTACGCGATAGCGGGGCACCACGAGCTGGAGGATCTCGCTGTGCAGGCATCTGGGCATCTATTGACTTTGAACATCGAAGACATACCGGAGAGCGCGGTGGAGTACATGGGAACAACATACTACCAACGCCTGTATCTGCTTCACTGGAACAGGATGGATCGACTCAGGGCCATTCTTCGAGGGTATCCACTTCCTCCGTTTCATGTGGATTGTGAGAACCGTAGCGTATCGCAGGGTGAGGCAGCCTGGGATGGCGCGACGCTGGACATGGCTGATAAAGTCGATCCGAGTACATCAATCTGCTGTTCTATCGCTACGTACTGAAGGATGCTATCTGGACAGGCCTCTCCCCGCAGTATCTTGCGGGTTGTATCACTCCATTCGCCGGGTCCATTGGGTGTCAAGTATGTTTGTCTGCTTTTCGAGCTCGTGTGCGCGCAGCATCGGATGAATGGGGACAGGTCAAGGTTGTCTCTCGCCGGTGGCTACTCGTGTGGATTCTGACTGACCCATGTTTATCTCGCAGTGCACCATCTAGCCCTAGCTCCAACGGGCTGCGGACGCTGAAGCTTGTTGGGAGGTAGGAATAGTATGCTTCTCTCTTCTTTTTCATCTTAGGGTTTGTGGGGCTCATAGGTGGTGTTGCCCATACTACCACTGGTAATATCATTGACGGATTGGAACAACACGCCTCATGCAAATTTTGAGATACACGTAGGGCTTCAAGTCAAGTGATCTCCTGGTCCCGCCATTCGAATCGTTGCCACCAGCTTAATGGCTATGGACCAACTTCAGGTCACGGTGTCTATCAGGTGCCATCGCCCTGGAAGTTTGAATACCTGACAAGAAGCTCACAGGCTCAGCCGTAGGCAGACTGTGACACGATCAAAGCTAACATCTGGATCGCGAGGATATCAATGAGGCTTTGGGGGCTTAGAATTTGTGAAGAGTAGCGCTGTTGAGTGAGTCTTTGGTACCCCTGGTATCGCGGCCTCTTGACCATCCAGAGTGGGAAGTTGCAATTGAGAAACGCGTGTCTGAAAGCCACTCAAAAATTTCACTACGTTCATATCCGGTGAATCGGGCGATGTCATGACGAGTCCTATTCCGTCATCCTAACGAGGTCGATGAAGATGTTGATGGCTGGAAGGAGTCGAAAGAGGACAGACAGTAGCCAGGAATGTGAACGCACATAGGAAGGCAACTAAGTATTGTTTGAGATGCCACAAGAACCATTGCCGAGGTTAGGTCAAACAGTCGCAGAAAGCTTATCTCAAGTGATTCTGTCAGGTCAGTGCCACTTCGGTACCTCAGCGACGCCGACCAAATGAACAAATGCTGCTTCTACGGCGGCGACTTAAGAAACGTGTTATTGCCCGGCTGGATGGCGCATTGAGTGCAATAGCTCCCCTTTTCCAAAGATAGCCAAGAAGGCGACGATTGTGAACGTATATAGATTCGAAATGGGAATCGTATTCACCTTGAAAGAAGAGCACTCTGATAAGGCGTGTGTGCAATTGAGACTTGCACGTTGAAATCCAAAGCTTACTATGTATGAGCGCCGAATGTGCAGGTGACTTCGATAAGCCTGGGAGTCCAAAGCGCAACTGTAAAGAAGACTTCGAAATGTGAAAGGGTGGAGGGAGCCCACGCGGGCTAAGGTTTTGAACCTCAGGATACTCGGACCCGAGACGTGCTACGAATAGGATCATGCAGGCAACTTGGAAGCAAGTCATACAAGTTCAAGTTGATCAACCGGTCGTGCTGGAGGCTCTAGCCAAGCTCACCACTGACCATTCGGATGAGGCCAAGCTGAGACTTGCGGCATGCCGGGCCAGCAGATCACTAGGTCGATATCATTGACAGCGTTGACCGTGACAAGTTTTCGTAGACTGACCTTCGATTTCTTGGCTCTTCACAGTGCCATAGACTCGGGCCAGTCACATTCAGACACTTGATGACAGTGGTTCGAGTCTAACAGTGCCACAAGTCGGCGAATCACGCACGATAAGCTTCATACCCTTTCGAGCTCAGGCTGTTGAATACAAGAGCAGGCCGAGACCCTCACAGTCAGCTCACTTAGACACATGACGAGACTATATCAAGACAGTTTCGGCCATTGGAGGCTCAGAGCAAGCATCGTGGTGGTGGAAAGCAAGATGAGCGCTGTGCCTCCGGGCCAGTCAAGATCGACGATGTACACACAGCGCGGCCCGCGGCCCGTGGACCGCCGGTCTCAATAACGCCACACGAGAAAGCTTCAAGCTTCAGTGGCTACAGATTATGTAGAGGTATCGCGTATGTCTCTTCAGAGACTGATTAATTTTTGGAAGAGCTCGAGGATGTCAAGTCCGTTTCACAACGCTTCAGCCAAAAATAACAGATAATCTAGTATAAGTACAGTGACAACAATCTCAAGAGCCAGCGTGAAACATCAATAGGACAGCTAAGTAACGGCAACAGTTCGTGAGACAACACAAGCGAATTCAGTCAAGAGCACAGCCAGCAAAAACAACACTCAAACTATATGCGGCTCACTCGACGCCGACTTCCACTGATAGAAAACATGCTCGTCGGAATCATCATGCCTGAACGCCAACTCCGGCGACGCCTTGTGCTTCGCTACCATCTCAATTGAGACCTCATGTCCGCTGGTTACCGGCGTCGTAGGGCCTGAGTCGGTGCTCGCGGACATGACGGGGCGCTTGAACCGGGGCTGGGGGGCAATGGTCAGTGCTAGGAGCGCAAGAGGAAGATGAGCTGTTTACGATGTTGCGCGATACGTTTACTGGCGAGGAAGGTGTTGATCCGTGGCTCTCATCCGGACCTCTTGGGACCTCGCGTGCGTTGAGGCTGCTCATGAGGGAGTTCGTGTAGAGCTTGCAGAGCGGGAAGTTGAACACGAGATGGCTAAAGGTGCGTTGTTAGTGATTTCTAGGCCGCAGGAGTTGTGGTCATTACAGTCCAGAGTCCTGCGATACGTTCGTTCAATCAAGGGTGCGTAGAGCAACTAAGACGCGTACCACTACAAGGAAGGTGACCAGATCCAAGAAAGAACATAGCGACGTGACGAATCCCGTTTGTACCGTCACTGTTGAGCACAGGTCATGACCAGAGCGAATTCAAGGTTGGTAAGGCACACGTACACAAGATGATCTTGTCGATGGTATTGTCTGTGTTCGTGAATCCGGTCTTTTTCGCTCGCTAGAGCGCATCAGATTAGACACAGATATCGGAAATGGGACTTTACACTGGCACGAAGTCAGCATGATGCGAGCGTAGAGACTAAAAGGACATACAGATGATACACCAGACTGAAGGTAATCAAATGGTCGCAGACACAACCGGAAGCGAGCCATATAATCACGACGGCCTATATATACTTGGGTGGCGGATCAAACTTCGACTAACGAACAAATCTACCTTGAGATCACGGAAATCGACGAAATGAGCGGGCACGGTTCCCGCTTTCATAGAAGTAGCCAGAGCTCCCGCTATGTGTCTGTTCTTCAGGACAAGGTACGAACTCATAGGATCGACCGACACGTACCCATACCGAGAACGGCCAGAGCGACAACCAGAACGACAAGGAAGTTGCTTGAGGTGAGTACCTTTACCCTCCACGCAAAGAAAATCTGTACAAACATAGAGATTGCGCCCTGAACGTGGTTGAGTATGCATTGAGGGCGGGAAGGCACTTAGGTCACCGTCAAAGCAGGATCTACGTAAATGACGCGTCAAATCGAGATCGACGAGGCGCCACTGACAATAACGTTACCTGTGGAGAAGACTGAAGATAGTTAGAGTAAATATGCGAACATAAAGAGGGCGGACGTACTCCAAGTGGCTTTGGTGATATATCCAACCTCGCCTGAAGCGAAGAGGCGTCAGCATCCGACAGGTTCTTTGGAGCAGAAGCGTGTACCGTAGTGGATGACGAAGCATTCATAGAGATAGGTGAAGTCAAACGCCGTGTTAACGGAGTCTAAGGCGAACAGCATTACAACCTAGGCATTATCAGTTTCGAGGTACTTAGGCAGCACCGGTCGCTGCTCGCATACATAGAGCCTGAGCCACAGTGGATCCCTTCAAGATACGAGGGTTAGACGAGATGTCACAGCCAGAAAACGACGCGAATCCGACCTTTTGTACTTGGAAAAGTAAAAGTAGACTTGCGTGGTCATGACTCCGTATAGGAAAACGTTGAACAGGAGTCCCAGAAACATAGGGCCATGGCTGTTGGACTTGAATATATGCGACCCAGACGCGTCCGACGCTGTGACTTACGCGATTCTGGCGACCTGGGCGGGAGCAGAGGCAGTGGAGGCGTTCATGGTGGTCGAAAGGAAAGAAGGTTCACGTCCCGCTAGCGACTTTTTGAGCACCGCGGTGCTGTCAGCGCGCTTCTTGAGAGCACTGGCTGAGCCGAAAAGGAAGCAGAACCGCGCACGGGGTGTCCCTGTAACTGTATTGCGCCGCACACTGTGCAGCAGGCAACATTCTCGCTGTCTTCGCCTACTGGAAAGCTCTGACAGCAATAGATAGAGGCATTTAAGAAATTACAGCATGATAGGCGTCAGAAATAAAGAAAGATCATGAATGAATGAATGAATGAATGTCTTGCCGAGGTCGGGCCGAGATGCTTATCTAATGATGTTGGTGCCTGGCGAGTATGGGATTCGATTTCGCGTTCATCTTGCTACGTTGCACTGCAGTCTGCCAGGATGAATGGCAGCGGAAACACTACTTTCTTATCATGAATCATTGGAAACTGTTGCTCAGCCAATGGACTGGGTCAGCAGTGGAAATTGCTCCTGACCTCTGCTGTCATGTACTACGAGCTTGCTCACTTGCCCGGTACGTAGAGTGTATCCGACAAACCTCTGATACTACAGTACAGGTAAGCAGACCTGGTAGTCATTTAACCTTGCGCTAGTCTCATTACGTGCCCATCAGCAGCAATTCAAACCACCAGTGTGCATTGAAGCGATCATGATGCACTTCGCCTCTTTCCCGGGCCCCGAACAGGCCCCCCGGAAGCTCCCATAGGTCTCTGTCCGCAAAACATCCCTCAAATTTGCCAAACCGAGGCGTGAACGTCTGAACTCTGACGTCAAACGCCTGTGACAGAGGCCAAGACGTGACATTTACCTTCAGTTTACGCCACGTTTGATCAAAAACCGGTCAAACTACCTACCCGTGCGGAGTCAACTTGCTTTGGGTAAGTCGCAAGACGTTTGTGACAGCTACCCGCTCGACTGGACCCAACGTAGCTGCGCATTTTCCCTCGACCAGCCTTCAAAGACCGATATTTGGCTCCTCAAATCTGACAAAGTAATACAGTACTTTCCGCTTCTGCGTCTCAATTCTGGCCAAATGGTCAGCGAGAAGGCCATTGAAGCTGACAAATTGGGACAAGGATCTGCAGGAGCTTCCGGGCCCGGGGCCTTGCCAGAATCGACCTAACTCGAGTTGCTCTTGAAACCGTGTGCTCCACTTACTCTTCTACTTCCATCTCCTCGTCTTCCTCTTTCTAATATGCGCTCCTGGAAGCCCCTACTGGCGCTCTGTTGCTCAACGGCTTTGGCTGCGGTTGCTGATGACCAGTTCTCGATTCCATCCAGCTGGCAGGTTGGTCGTATGTGGCTCCCTCAACGACGACAACCTGAGCACCTTACAGCGAACAGATGTACAGGCAACTGTGGACGAGCGGATAACCACCGCCACTAACGCTATTGGCGAAGTGTTCGGCAACTTGGCTAGCAGTGCGTTTGGTATGTCGCTTCTCTGCTCTTGATGATGTTGATCTGACCGCCCTCTACCAGCCCCCACAGAATCACGCACAACTGGCCGACTTTGACGCAATAACCAACCAAACAAGATATGCAACTCAAGTCTCGCAGTACTTCACCTTGAATGCCCCTGATTTCACCTATAACTAGTAAGCAATGCCGCAGATGATCATATTTCTCAAAGCTAACACTTCTGGATAGCGTATGTTCTTTCTATTCACTACAGCTATTGGCTCACAAGACGCTCTGAATCAGGTAGACAGCACAATGTCTGTGGCTCACAAGTTTTCGCCGGCTCTAGTACCTAACCATCTTTTCGTAGCTCTATCGGTTGCCGTGCCCTCGATGCATACAACATATACAAGGATAGCGACTTGCTTGATCTGGCTGTAAGTGTCTGGGCGCTGGGGAGAAACTATACCATCAGCGACGAAGATGCGATATCGGGAAGATCTACCATCAAATCATTTGGTATCAGAACAAATTGTGGCAATGGTACGTCAGGCGAACTTGTGTTGAACCTTGTTCATCGGGTTGCAGCATCGATGGCGGGCGGGACCTTTTGGGTATGAATAAGCACAAGAAGGATGTCTAAACTAACGAACCAGCAGCAAATCAATCCGAATGAGACCTCCCTTGTTGCTTCCTCAACTAGGTAATTCCGCTACATCCTTCCCATTTGCAGAAATCACTGATCGTACGCGTGTCCTCAGTTTCTTTTTCACGTATGCTTTCCTTGCCCTCGTTCACCTGTCCACATAATGTTGATCCCGCTGACAGCCAGGCTTTCCGCGGGTTTGGCCTCTACAACCTCGAACAACACCTACCTGTCCGCCGCAATTGAATCTGGCAACTTCCTCCTGTCCAACTTTCTGGTGTTGAGCAAGAACAACGGGATAGCGGCGTTGTCCGCAAACGCGTCCGATCCTTGCTCGACTGACCTTCTCGGCCCTGATGTCTTTCGCGCGGGGGCTGCGGGGGTGTTCATGGAGGGTCTTTCATACCTCTCTCCGGACACCGTCAGTTCAGGCAAGCCAGTAACTGATCTGTAAGTATTGGCACCCTCTCCCTCATTCATGGTTAACCTCCCTCAGACGTCGAGAGATTGTGCTTAGCACGCTCACAAACAATACGGACTGTAACACAAAGGAAGGCGTTATGGGTAACCAGATCATCATGGCAGGTACCACTGGCTCATATTCATGCAGATGCTGGGAATGGTAGAGGGAACTTCAATCTGATTCGTGGGCTGGGCGCTCTCTATAGGCGAGACGCAAGCAGTTTGAACTTCACGAATTATGTTCGCGATTATCTAGCCGTCCAAGTGAGGGATTCTCTGGTGTGAAGCTATAGCGAGTGCTCATCAGGCTCCCAGTACAACGCTGTGATCACCTCAGCAACATCAGACGGAAGCACATATGGGGGATCCTGGGCAGGCCCACCGTCTGGAACTTTCGACGTCACCAATCAGACGTTGGTATTGTCCGTCTTGGTTAATGCTATCCCACTCCAGTACGACTCCCCGACCAACTCGGGTACTAATGGCGAAGGAAATCATAGCGCGAGTCAAGGCGCCCCCACTTTGTCGGGGGCCACTGATGAACACCCGTCCAATTCCTCCAAGCTGTCCGGCGGCGCAATCGCCGGAATTTCCGTCGCCGCATTGGCTGTCCTGGTCATTGTCTCGGGTGTTTTTCTCTTTCTGCGCAAGAGCAGAAGAAGGAAAATCACTCCCGGGATCTATCGGCCAATTCCTTCCCCTCCGTCTCAGTGCCACCATGGCAGCCTCCATCTCCTCTAAATCCTCCGCCAAGGAGGAAGTTAGGCACTTTGGAACCTAGTTTAACCTCATCTGGCGAAGAACAGACAGTACTACAGGCGAATGCGGGTGGTACGGAAGGATCCCAAGTGTTTGTGTCATCTGGATGTATGGTGTCTGGCCCTAGTAGCCCTCCTGTGATTGCCCAAGAGGGAGTCCACACGGCAGATCTTGCACGTTTGCTAGCCGAACGTCTGCAACAGGATAGAGAGACTGCAGAACAAATGGTGCCGCCGCCGTACATGGAATGACGAATGAGAATATAGACTATGATAGTACAGTAAGAATATGGCTTTTACCTTCTCGAGATATGATTCAGTCACAGACTACACTCCCCACGTTCTAGTGCTTCATGCTCCGTTGGATGAATCGCTTCCAATCTAAGATAGTTGTTTGGGGATTATCCGTCGTATATGATATGCTATACAAGCCTTCGTACCTCTTTGCCTCATGAGCCCGGGTATCAAATTTGGCCTGAAAGTTGGATACATGTCTTCCAGCGGTAAGCGCGATGTCGGATGGACCTCGCCTAAGGCAATTTTCTTTACCAAAGAGGCTTCAATGTCGCTATGAAGGCAGATCATTAAGGCAGAAGAATGTACCCATGAATGAACGTACCTGCCAACATACGCATCGACAAAGTCATCCCATGGAGACGACTTTTTGTCATTCAGATATACCAACTTCTCTTCTCGTGGATCGTAGACGCGCTGATAAAGAAAAGACTTCATTGCCAAGTGGAATCTTTTCTGATAGTGATTGTGTAAACTCCTGTTCTCGCCTTTGAGCACCTTCAGCACACCAGCAGCCGATCCACAGCGGTTCATCAACCAACAGGCCCTTGTCAAGCTGAGGAGTCCTGGCAGGTAGTCGCAGCCGCTCAGAATTGCCATCATGCGAAAGTGTTCAAACGATAAGTTTGACAGATTGAGACCATCGTCAGAGTCAACTGAGGAAAGGTCGGAGCGGGAGATGGAGATGACTGTACATTTGGCATAGTCCAGCTCGTATAGTGTGGTGCGACAACCAAAGACGAGGAGATCCGAATCTCCCGTGAGAACGGCATCGACTTGGCCCGTGCGCTCAAGGAATGCCATTTGCGCGTCTGCCTCGTAAGGCGCGACGACATACTTGACGTTTTGCACCCGTAGTGCCTGAGGAAGCATGAAGATGAGTGGTGATAGCGAGACAAGGAATAGACCTTGATACACTGGTATACCATTTCGGGTGTCAGGCGGACAGAGTTGGCAAACGCCGTCTTGGCCAGAGCCAGCTCGTTCTGCGCATGAAGTTTGAGGCCCTTTGCGAAGAGCCTTGCTCGCCTGGCTGATTTCTTTGCGTTGGTCTTCTTCTTCGCCGGTAGATGTGTGCCATCGAATACGAGGTATGGTTCAACTCCTTGCTGTCGCAGCAGTCAAACATATCGCATGACATAGTGCACATATCTAAGGTGTTGTTCATCTTCTGTCTATTTTATGGGCGAAGGGAAAGCTACCGCACGTCGTAGTCGATCCGGGGTTCGTAGCCAGCTTGGTGGCACAGAGACGAGCTCCTCTGTACAACCAATCGCGCGCATCGACTGCTATCGTCTGATTTCTGAAATCTGAGAGACGTTTTGGTTTATGAATAGATTTGAGTGCTTGGAAAAGACCAGAAATGCCCATGTTCCACAGAGCTCCCTGATGGTTGAAGGACAAAGTCGATTACTTGCCGTTCGGCAAAGCGTGCGATATTGACGCGCCGCGCCAGCCAGGAAAGACCCGAGACACATGCAGTGAATCTCAGGCCAGCGCTTCCGTGATTCGAATGTTCCGCGAATGGAATATTCATGAATGCTGACAGATTCTGATTACGAATATATGTGTCCATTCGCTGTTATTCGCGAATAGATGTCTGAATATGAAATACACAGTCATGCCCATTTGTCACAGAGGCCCTGGTATGAGATCTATGAAGAATCGTTGAAGATAAGTGTCGGTACAACTGCACAGCTACATAGTACATATGCACAGCCCCAAGCTCATTACTACATCGACGCTGTTCGACGAAGCGGTGCTATGACTCCTTCCAAAATCCTGACCGACTTCTCCAGATCAAAGAACGGAGCCTCAGACCAGGCTCCCAATGACATCTGCTCTCGAAAAGCCTGTGATGACATGGAATGCTGGTTCCAAGCTTGCTGATTACGGCCTTCAGAAAAAGAACGCTCTCCACCACATGATGTAGCGGGTCCAGAGACGAAAGAGAGTGCAAATTTGGCAACATCGGGGACTTCCTCCAGACGTGAATTCCAATAGCCAAGGACGTCTTCCATTGGCTTGGATGCAGCGCTGTCCAGAAAAGTTCGCAGGTATTCTTTTGGGTTGAATTCGGGAAGTGATTGCGGCTGAGCATCGGGAAGCCAACCCGAGATATCGAGATCGTCACTTGGAGGATTGGCGTAATATGAGGAAGGGGTCGAGTGCGCTGCTGACTCAGTGACGATGGCCGGTGATGCTGAAGTCATATAAGAGATCTCAAAGCGCGAAAGGACAAGTGAGCGGAGCTGGGCTATCTTGACCTCGTCCCACTTCAGATGAGTTCGGAAATAGTCCAGGCGGCGGTGAGGACACATCGCAATAGCAATGCGATATGCCTCGCATGTGTCCATGAGCGAGTGATACTTGCGGAGCAAGAGAAGTCCAGCATGAACGGCAACCCGCGAGACTGGACAAAGACTCTCATCATTCTCGCACTTCTCGAATATCTGGCGTAAGTCCTCCATGGCAGGGATGACCTCAATGATGAGCGGAAAGGCCTTCTGCTGGAAAATCTTCATCAGGATCTCCAGAACCTGTACAGTATGAGTATACAATCAGCATATCACGGAGGAGTAGCACCTTGAGAATTTTCTCCAGCTCTGTCGTCAGGCGTGTTTGCTTTCCATTGAGCTTGTATGAGCCCAGCTTCAGGTCAGATATCGCTAAGAGAGATGTGACAGCCGGTACAAGAATGCGCCGTGTTTGAAGACATTTCATCTCAGAGCCCCAGCGTGTTGCGTTGCGACGGGCAAGCTGCCTTGTACTGCCCTTGATTTCTGTGCTCTCATCAACAAGCCGATTGAAGATGGTCTGAATGGGCATAGAATCGTGAACCTTCTTGGCCAAGCCGGCAACCTAAGTGAGCATTAGTATGGTGATTAAAGAGAATGCATTACTGTACCTTGGGGAAAAGTTTGAGAGCGTCGCAGGTCTCCTGATCTGATACCACCACTCCTCTCATCTGCATCTCACGAATTGCGGCCCCTCGGAGTGTGTTAGCAAGAGCGGCATCATGTGCCTCACGAGCGTCGTCAGTCTCCGGAGAATTACCATCCTCAGCTAACGCCTCTGCCATTTCGAGGTCCTCCGCATCTGCGGTGGGATCAAGCTCGAGCGTGACAATCTCTTCACCGCCGGCCAAAGTTCCAGAGTTCTGTTCGGCAGAACGCGTCACTTTCTTGCGCTTGGGCTGCTTGAAAAAGAACGAAAGAATGATCTAGAACATGCATAACATCAGTAACAGTCGGAGAATCTTATAAAGTGAAGGTACTTACACGCGCAATCAAATTACAGATATGATCAAAGCATCGTGCCCGAGACGCTTCTCCACGGAATGTAGGCACCAAGGTGGGAAGATGCGCTGCAGTCGTGTTGCAGTTGCTAGCGTTGTCCATCATGAGTAGATGAAGCTAAGAAGACGCGTGTGAGCTTGGGTTATGCTGATATAGACAAGACGTCACATACAAATGGACCGAGACCATATCGGTTGAATGTCTCAGCAAAGGCCTGAGCGAGATTCTTGCCGTTATGCTTTTCAGTCATTCTGTCACTTGTATCAGTGATGCACGGATGCAGAACCTCAAAGGATAGCTACCGAATGAATTCTAGAGTCATTTCATAGAGGATACCATTGTCGTCCCACTGGATATTACATCCAAGCCAGTTCTCACCGCGTGGGTCCGTCCATCCGTCAATGATGCCATGAAGCTCTCGATCCCGTTTCTACAAGATAGTGAGCATGATGACATCAAAGACAAGTCGACAACTTACACGGAAGTAGTCGCGCACCCGCGGTGCCCATCCAACATATAGGCGCCGAACGTCCTCCGCTACTGTGTCTGCAGATGGTACCAGTGTTCCCGGTCGCCACATCTCCACTTCGACGTGATACCATCGATCATTGACGGCATTGTATGGGCGCTTGGATGCGGCGGAACGCAAAGCTAAGAGTGTACGATGGCGAGCAGGAGTGTAGGTGGATGTTGTCGATGATTGCGAGACTAGAGGTGCAGGTGCGTGAGATGGATCACGATTAATGCATGCATTCATACTGGTTCCCATATTAGAGGTATTATAGGGCATCCCACGTTCTCGTCGGTAGCCATTATGCTTGGGATCACGAAACTTGCACTTGTAGACATAGAACATCTTTCGGATGCCGGACTCCTCGACGCGGTCAAGAGTCAGTGTATAGTGGAGATACACAGCCGATGATTGTCCTGTTGTTGCAGCATCTGCATGGGGTAATTCGTCAGGTCAGGCAGTATGTGAACGTGCATCATTCACACACCTAGTAACACCCCAAGGGGTGTGGGATCGCTGGATCTCGGACGTCCCATCAGGCCACGCGAGCGCAGCTCGGTGATGTCCGAGCCGCCCTCGGATCAGTCACGGCCTCACGGCAGACCACAGTATCTCCGTCAAACCTTCGTGGACGTTGTATCGATAGCGCAACAAGCGGCGTGTCAGTTCATGTATTTGTCGGCACCATCTGTGAATACAAACATAACTAAGAGCTAAAGAATACATCATCCTCAGGTAGTGGTCCTAGAGTCCGAGTTCTACCTGTATGTACCTCAAGTCCTGTAGTGTGAGAGGTTCTATATATTCGAGAGCGGCCTGGTGTACTTTCCGGTGAGCGTGTCACAGATCTTCGACGCTTATCACCTGCATTAACGTTCTCCGAGTGATGTACCGGTCGTTCATCACTTGAGACCTCGTCACCTCCTGCAAGAACAGACGCCGGAATACCCAGGGCTAGCTCTTCTGCCCGCGAGACATGGATTGACGCGCTGAACGCGTCAGCGTCCTTCTTCGTCATTGCCATCTCCCAGCCTGGGTGCATCGTCTTCATGTGTCGAGGAATTAAGTACTTCCAATGAACCTCCTTGCACAGAGGGCAAGTAATCGGGACATTCGTACTCGGTTTCTTGGAGCTCGACTTTGCGGCGGCGTAGATCTTGAAGTTATAAGCCTCGGGGCAGGACGATCGTGCTTCACCGTGAGCAATGGTGAGCGTACATGACTCAGTTCCGCTTTGCATCGATTTGCCACAAAAGCCGCACGGAAAGTCGGGATCGACCTTGATTGACACCAAGATCCATCAGCGTGAAAGAGAGTGATGAAGCAGTTGGACAAACCTGCACCAATAGATTCTCTTCGGTCAGGCCATGAAGCATGTATCGAATATGTCCACCCATATGGCTTTGACGATCAGGTGCACTGAGTGTTTTTCCACAAACTCGACACGGTCGGCATGCATCCTTGTCGACTGGCGCCACAACAGCGGCAAGACAGTGTTGAATGCGGACAACCTCGGGTCCAGTGTCTACATAGTTCAGCAAGGGCCAGGAGGTACCGAGATTGTGACATACCAGGATCAAGAGGGACTTTCGGCATGATTGCTTCATACGGGAAAGTTCCAGACTGAATGAAGCCATAGACGGGTATGCGGGTGCGTATATCGTTATCTGTGACCCGCGCCTTCAGTTCCGTCTCCCAAGCGGCGAGCTGAGTCTCCGAGAAGAGAGATGTCTTCTCCATGTGTTGCGGCATCGTGATGTTGGGAAGAAGACGGTCCGAGAGATCCTCGACGACAGCCTCGGTCACCTCGCAGCGAGGAATAGGAACCACTAAACATCCATGGACTGTGATGTTAAGATGTCGCATGCGAGTATTGGTATTGTTACCGTTAGCCTGCTTTCTCTTTGTGGCCTCAAAAGCGATAAAATCGGAAGTCCATGCCCACGAAAGTTCATCGGACGCATCCAGAAAAGGAATGAGGGAGAGAACCTGTCCAGTGATCTCGAACCTTGACTCTGGTAGGGAGACCTCAGCAGTAAGGGCGGAATCAAGAAAGGTAGGTATGCGACCATTTGTGGACTTGATACCGGTGCACTGCAGAAGGGCGAGAGAGACTTGAGAGGATTTGACACAGATAAGCGCCGCAAAAAGTCCACCGAGACGCAGCATGTGAGAGTCAGCTACGGGATTGACTCTGTTTTCATTGAGATCCCATTTATGGCCGCCGATGGAGAAATATCGTACACGGAGAAGTCGATCGTGACTTTTACCGCTCTCGATGTCAAGGGTGGGATCCATGTATGTCCGTAGAATGGTCTTCTTGTGTCCTAGTGTACCCTTCTCATTGAGAGGTATCCAGAGTGAGTGAGGTGCCGACGCAAGTTCTGCTAACTTGGCGCGTTCAGCAGCCAAGACCGCCGCACCATCAAATGCGAGAACACCAGTGGCAGACATAGGAGGTGCTGCACCTGCGAGTCCATCACTCTCGAGTTCGACTTCATCGTCTTGTCCTGTCGCGACCTCTGCATCATCTTCAGCATCTAACTGAGACCGGTCGACTCCTTTCGACACTCCAGGAAAGACACCAGGCCGTTTCGGACACATGAGATCGCATCCAGAGCGTAAAAAATACGCTCGAAAGTCGATGGGACAGCCCAAGCGTCTCAGAATTGATTCCGCATCTGTTAATGCACCGTCCCACTCGGCCTGAAGGTTACAGGACCCCGCGGTTAGATCGGTCTTCCAATGTCGTGGTGCAAGATGGTCAACATCTCGGCTGCGGAACATATTAAGGCGTCGAGCAAGCCGTTCCCATTCTGGATGGCGACGAAAGATGTCATCGATTCGAAGAGCTGCACCAAACCGGTTTCGCAACTCGTCAACATCCACATTTGGCGAATGCCCGCCTATCATACGAGACCGCCCAAAGAGAACCTCGAGAACATCATCACCAAGCAGGCAGAGAAAGACTTTGAGAGTGGGATTCATGACCTGATAGTGCGCAACCTTGAAGACCGCACTCTTGATCATACACTGAATGTCCCCATAGAGCTGGTTCGAGATAAAGTCCCCCTCATGTCGCAGCCACATTGCGCACAGGAGAAAGGCTGCTGTGACAAGAGAACGGATCTGTTGGGAGAGTGATAGCTCGAGATTTATGAATGGATCTACAAGCGCGTGGAAGAGTTCACCGAGCAGACAGACAGCTCGATGTGTCACAAGCTCCGCGGGAGTGAAGTCGGTGGTATCGAGATTGCGCAGGTCGGCAATAAGACCTAAGAGCTTGATTGCTCGGGGTACGTCCTGAGGATCATGAGGATTCAGCAGAGCGTAGATGCTCGTGTGGGACCAGTCATATCCATCTAGTCGTTCAAGCCACTGTGCGACGATAAGCTTGTTGATGACGACGCCATTGACGAGCATGCCCTGCTTTCCGCAGAGACACTTGCACGTTCCTGTCAGTACTATGAGTCCAATAAACGTGCATATCAGAGTTTGACTTACGCTTGAAGTCATGCTTGTAATCGAAGTCTACAGTAACTCCGCCTATTCCAACACGTAAATTGAGGCCAGACAAACCGTGTAGGAACTGCCACAACGGATTTCCAGGTCTAATCTGGTCGCTCATGCATAAAAGGTACAATGCAGGGCGTTGCTTGGGATCACCATCCGATCCGATTGCAAGAATTGGTCCGTGCATGGCTTCTCCGTACGGCGAGAGCTTCCAGGCTTGTAGCAACATCTGGAGAAGTAGAGCCGCATCCTCCCAGGTACCCTTTTTACATGTTGCCCGTATGAGAATCGGCTTAGCGCCATAGTCTGTCTCGGCATGACGAGAGATAGCCGCAACGCTAAACTCCTTGCCAATATGAACCCGACCGTCTCGAACCGCCTTCGCTGCGGCCTTGACGGAATCCAAATCCGTGCCCATCTTCAACGTTTCGAGCTCCTTGGTGGCGTGCTCGCACATACCGGCAATCTCATCGGTCTCGGGAAGATAGCAAAGACGCCCGTCACCCGCAATCTCGTCACGGGAAAGCGTGTGGCCAACTTTGCCCAGGCCGCCCGTATCGACACCCTTTTCGAAGTGGATCTTGATGTTCTCGAGAATGTCCGTCATTTTGACATCACCGACGGTAATTCGCAGTGCATATTCACGGCGCATGTCGGCGATAGTCCAACGAGACGGCAGAAGGAAGTGGGACTTGTGAAGAGCGTGCAGAGCGGCACCTCCACCGAGCTCATACATCAGAATAGCAAGATCGAGTTCGTCGCGGGTGAAACTCTTTGGTCGATATTTTCCGGCTAGGGCAAGAAGAGCCTTATCATAGGTCTTGTCGGTACTCCATCCTTCTCGTTTAGCCGTCGGAAGGAGACGATACAAGCCGGGAATGGGATTCGGACCAGATAGAAGGTCAAGGAGACGGTGGAGGCTTGCAATTCGTTTATACGCTCGTTTGAGGGACTTGCAGCAATTCAGCTTCTGAATCCGATTGATCAGCAGTGTAAGATTTGAGAGATGAGACGTTACCTTCAGCTGTTCATTTGCTAGTTGTAGCCCCACTGACTCTAGCTTCTTCTCAAGCTGAGCCTTGCTTAAAGTCGTGATCGACTTCTTGCTTGCCGGCTTCCGCGCACGATCAGCGATGAGCGCAATGTCGTGTTCTAGCCCAGCGCATGCAGAGCAAGATTCGTGCTCGCCATCGCGTAACACTTTGAAGCAACGCGTGGCACGAACGCGAATACATGACGCGACCACGTCGACTGAGAGTAAGGAATAGCCGGGTCGTGAGCGTGAATCCGGATCGTGTATCCCAGAAGGGTAGGTATTCATTGGGGAACCTAAGCTCCAGCTGTATGTTGCACCCAGACACAGTAACTGACGTGTGCTGTAAACAGGTACCGCATAGTTTGAGGCGTCAGAGAAAGGAACGCGAGGTGTTGGAGGTAGTGACACGTGAGATCCTGTAGTGTGGCTCAGAAAACAGAATATGTGAAGTAAAGAGACTTACTGCAACGTCCACCAGCCCAGTGATATTCCATCGGAGTAGAACCTCGGTCAAATCCGTGGTTCACATACAGCCCACAGCGAGGGCAGAGGACTTCGCGGTTGCCAAGGCCGGCATCCCCTCGGTCCACACCAGAGTATGAAATATGTGAAGCGTAAGGTAAGGTTGAAGAATTAGTTGAAAATGAGTAAGTCGAACTTGTAACTGACGAAGAGAATGGTACAGAAGAAGGAGTAGTATCTTGTACATAGTTATGAACAGGTCGTGTTTCATCCAATTGTACACTATTCACATAGTTAGAAATTCTCCATCTCTGTTGCTGCACTTTGCAAGCACAAATGTAAAGCGGAAGAAAGAAAGTCGGTGCTGCTATGCGTTGGTATCAAGACGGTACGAAATGAAGGTGCGGTAACCCTGACTGCCTTCGATGCCGCTCATACAGCCGTTTTGCAGCCGTTGTTGGCCGCTTACTCAGACCTGCCTTATTTGTGGGGGGGTGGGGGTCGTGGGAACACTTCCAAGATCCAGCGATCCCACACCCCTTGTAACACCCTGTCCTCAAGATCCCAAACTTCATCTGTACTCTTAGCATTGATGCTATCCACATCCTTCTTTTGCTTCTTTCTCGGACGAGGGGCATCCACCACCGCAGGACTTCCGTATGTGCTCGGAGTAATGGTCTCGGTACGAGATCGGGTGGGTGTGGGTGTAAGAGGAGTGGTATGATGTGTAGTATGTCCAAAAAGCGAGTGTGGCAATGGTCTAGACGACATCTATAGTAAAATGAACGAATGTGGGTAGCTCAGACTGGCATGATTGGTGCTGTGACGGTGGCAGAAGGAAACGAATGGGTTCTGTCATTCGTCATTCGGCGGATCGGATCAATTTTTCATTCGGATGGATGGTAAACAGTCGTAAATACTGACATTCGCCCCCGAATGATTCGAATGCGAATCACGGGAGCGCTGGCCTGCCAGTGATGCACTGGTTCTTTCTTTTCTCGCTGGGAAAAGGGCAAAACTTATTCGATATATTGGCGAATTGCACAGCAGAGCTTTGTTCTGACTCAGCGATTACTTTAATTTACATCGTCCCACAAACACAACCTTGTCGGTATCCATAGGATGAGTCCAAGTGTTTGTGTCATCTGGATGTATGGTGTCTAGCCCTCGTAGCCCTCCTGTGATTGCCCAAGGGAAGTCCACACAGCAGATCTTGCTCGCTTGCCAGCCGAACGTCTGCAATAGGATAGAGAGACTGCAGAACAAACGGCGCCGCCGCCGTACATGTTATAGCGAATTATGATTAAAGACTATGATGAAGTATTATTATGACATAGGTGTACTATGTCGCAGTGTCAATAGCAAAGACTGACACATCTGTTCTCATACTCGTCCCACTTCTTCGTCACCGCAAGCACGACAAAGTGCGCCACGTCTCGTCTCGAGATCTTCCACCCATTGACGGCTTCACCATCTGACACCCTATACGCGCTGGCGTCGGAATCAGCTTTGCAGTTCCCATCTGTGAAGAGTCCCGCCCTAACGACCAACGCGTTCTTCATACTACCAGGAGGCAGCAGTCCCGGCCTTTCGGTCCAATTCTCCCCCATGTAATCTGGTCCTGGGCCGAGGTCCCAGGTGCGTCCGGCACAGTAAGCCAATGCACGTTCCGCGCCTAACTTGTCGGCGTGGGGCTCGGCGAGGAAGTGTCCGTAGAGGCCTCTGAGCGCGAAGGAAAGGTTGGCGTGCGAGGTGGGGGTGACGCCGATTGTAGAGATGAGAACTAGTTTGGGAGGGGAAGCTGATGGTGGGATGGTGCAGAGGACGTTGAGGAGGCATTGGGCGACGAGGTTGGGAGGGTTGGTGATGAAGCCTCTCGTTAGATGGAAGGATGGGGCGCCGCCTTCATGTATAAACTTGTGAGTTCACTTGACAATAGATGTGCAATTATGTATACCGACCGATTGTAAACAGTAAGACGTCGATTGGCGCCAGTGAAGATGCTGCGTCCCATGCAGATTTGACGTCCTCTTGCTTGAGTGCATCGCATTTCACGAGTCTAGCTTTACCGGACGAGATGAAGGGCTCTATCTCTTGGTTACCATCGAACACGGACGTGGAACGAAGAGCAAATGTCACAGTCGATCCGAGTCCTTTAGTATTTCAAGGTCAGAGAGAAACTCTCGACAAGGGAGGATAAATGTACTCACCTAATAACCGGACAGCAGCATAGTAGCCAACGCCTTTGGATCCACCGAGGACCAGAACGTTGTTGTATCCTTCGAGGTCTGCTGAGGACATGTGAGCGATGATGAGATGCGGTATTGAGTCGGTGAAGCTGAGTGACCCCTGACCTTTATAGTCCACCACTATAGGACGCTGATAAGTAGCACGGAACTGTAGATGCGTGTTTGACAGATATCGGTTACGTGTACGCTACTACGCGTGGAGTTACAGTCATGATAAGATGTGTATCTGCCAGTCACAGCAGCCAGTGCGACACTGCCTTGAAGACTGAGTGTCGGCAGTAAGGGGGCCAGCCGAAGGGACTTAAAAATTTCATGAGAAGTTCAAGCGCCTCTAAAGTTGATAAGTGAAGCCCAGAGGCTAGAGGACTCCTAGGCATGGGATCCTCTGTGAAGAGCATGCATAATTCGAGCCAAGGCTTGCTGACATCGAATGGGACAAGGCGCAAACGGATGATGCTATGCACGCGTACGAACGCATCCGGCCAATACAGTACGCGGCAAGAGGAGAGAGACTGAGACCATGCCGAGTGGTATGCATCTCGGGCCGTCTCGCCACGTCGCACAAGCAATTGAATTCGAACGCCGCGATGCCGACGCCGTGATGCCGACGCCGACGCGCAACGCCACCTGCCGAAATATATCAAAAAGCCTCAGCCTTGGCCCTTCGGCAATAATGGATGGATACTCTAGGAGCTACAGCCTACAGGGTGTGGCATCCTCGAGGGCGCCTGGTAATTCTACGAGGCTCGGGACTACATCGAGAAACCTGCTTTGTTATCACGATTCACCAGGCTGAAGACGTTGAAGACCTGCTATGCTACACGATGATCCGGTGCTAGTATCACTGTCCAACGTAGCGCACACGGAATGGCATCATGGCCTTGTCACCAACGAAGGCCTGCTCTGAACTCCTCGACCACACTGAGGAACAGCCACGACGATACCCTGATACGAAATCGCATCTGGTCGGATGACCTCGTCCACCCTCCACCCACTCTTCCCCAAGACCTCCTCAAACTCCGCCACAGTCCTCTCTTTCCCATTCACCCACGTCGTCATCTACGCGTTCTCTTCAACCTCAGTATGCATGACGCGAACGCGGTACTCACGCTAAGCGAGAACGCATGCCCCAGAAACTCCGCGCTACCGCGACCCTCTGTGACGTTTGAGAGCAGCCCATCGATGATGAGGAGTCTGCTATTTGGGCCTGAGGCGTCACGGCAGTGCCGCAGGATGCGCACACAGCTGGCGTCGTTCCAGTCGTGCAACACCGAGCGGACGATGTAGATATCGGCGTTCTGGACGGGCTGGGGGTCGAAGAAGTCGTGGCCTAACCTCGTGAGTGTCCGGATTTCAGAAATGACAAGCATACGTACATTGAAACCTGACTCGACCGGATGTGAGCGCCTCTGCATGATGAGTCTGCCAAAACTACGCGAGAGATAATTGTCTTTATATTGTGAACTCAGGTGGAGGAGGGCTTACCTGACGGAAATCGCTCTCGACACACGGTTGATCTTGAACGATAATTCTTGTATCAGGATGAACCTTGGCGATCTCCAACGACGCGGTCCCGACCCCACCACCTATATCCACTACTATGGCATCCTCATCTAAAGACGCCCAATTGAAGCCTTTAAAAATCAGCCTCACGTCGATATCTCGCACAGGTTAGACAAACTGACCTTTGACAATGGACGCATCCTGGAAGCCCATAGCCAAGCCGAACCTGATCAGCTTGTCCTCGTTCTCCGACAGCGATAGATATTCGAAATGAGTCAAGTCGGATTTTGTGGCAAAGTTCGTGACCGTCTTGTTGGGCTCGTCGGACAAGGCGAAGGTAGGGTCGGCCATGTAGGCGGGAAGATGCATACTGGGCCCGCTTCCATCTGCACTACATGTATCCTGGTGCTGAGTCCATACATTCATGGGATTGTAGGAACAGATAGACATACACATGACCGATGAGCGCTATGACGGGGTTGCATGGACTGGTGTACTTGCATTTGGATCTGAAGACCAGAGTTAGGTAAAGTAAGATAGTCGTTCATAGTGATGGAGTGGAGACCTACTTGTCAAACAACTCGTGCACTGACCTTCCCGAATCCAAGAGAGAGGATAATCGGTTATTCGCAAAGACACTGGGAGTTGTCTCGGCAAATATATGTTCAGATGCCAAGAGGCGCATAATTGTCACTTGAACGCAGGTTGGTTAGGGTTGGCAGAAGGGCATGGGCAGACGAACAAAGTTTAGCGGGATCAGTGTTTGCGGTGGCTGCAATTTGCGTGACGTGCATGCCCTAGAGACTGATGAGGCGTGGCAAAGACGAGAGAAGAGGATTCGTACACTGCGACCAGCGTCACGTAGAATCTCAGCCACGTTCAACGCTTCCGCCACGAATAATGAGGAAGATAATTGAAACTTGGAAATGTTAGAGTGGCGTCACGGGAGAGGATATAAGGACATACCCGCAGCGCGGATGCGAGAATAGTAGTCTTGACAGGCAGGAGGATTGCGGAGAGTTGGCTTGCGGCAGCGACGATGGTGGCTATCGCTTGCGATATCTCAGGTATCCCCTTCACCCTTTCCGACTCCGAGTCATCGAGGAGTTCGTCGAGAGCTGGGAAATGGAGTTCGTCCTTGACACAGCGCTCCTCAATGGCGTCGACGCCAACCGCGATTATGGTCGCTAGTCGGCGCAACAGAGCGATAGTACAGGACGTTGGCATGGTGCACAGACTGCCACATTCTCAAGGGCGAGCGCTTTAAGGAGCGGGGAGGTGGGTTGTTTCGAGGGGAAGACCGCCAAAATCGGGCAGAAGCCGCAGGTCTGTGCGAGGACGCAATTGGGACCTAGGCGAAACGAGATGTAGGTGAGAAGTAATCGCGGAGGGCAGGGCTAGCAGCCTAGCCCAGGCATATTATAGTATCAGGACATACTTGAGGTACCTTCCGCTCCTCGTCGCGTCTCAAGGTTATGCAGCTTGATTGTAATGCTAATTCATGTCGTCAATGTCGATAGGCACCGGCGCCACGGTGGGGATCGTCGCCGAGGAAGGTCTTGAAAGTAAGGGAAAAGATGGGCTAGAATCTGGAAGTCGGGGTACTTCTGATGGCAGACGATCCTCCTCGGAGTAGCCGCTACCATCCCAAGCGCTACACGCTGCATGGGCGCGGTTCGGTAACTAGATGATGATGGCAAGACGAGAAGAGGCAATTTCCAATGATCGCATGCCGTATTTAGCAATGGCCTCCGCCGAGTCCCCGACGCTTGCTACGTCTTTCGTGCACGCAACAAGGCCAATCCTTCATCAGGCTCCCTTCGAGCAAACACTGAGGTTCTTAGCCTCCTCTAAAGCCGCTGGAATGCTTCGATGGTTTCCACGTACCCACAGTGGGTCATGATGACCTCGCTTCTAATTGTATCACCGGAGGCTTGATTGAAGTCGATCTCACCAAAACGGTATCGGCAACATATACGAAAGTGTGGCCATCATCACAGAAGCTTGATGTTCGGACAATTATGACAATACATATGCCCCAAGCGCTAAGCATAGTACGCATTTCCCACACACTCTCTCAACTTGCACCATGGGTGTCGCAATGTCCATGTACAAGGCCAACTGGCCCCCCAAAGCGAAATGGACCGTCAATGACATCCCCGACTTGAGCGGTAAGGTGATCATTGTCACTGGTGAGTCCTCGAGCCAGCGTGTTTGAATTCAAGAAGCTAACCACGACTTCAGGAGGAAACAGCGGCATCGGAAAAGAGACCGTCAAGGCTTTACTCTCAAAGCAGGCCAAGGTCTACATCGCCTCTCACGACAAAGCTCGCGTCGAAGCCACGATTCAGGAGCTCAAGTCTCTGATTGGCGACAACGCGGAGGCGTACTTCCTCGAGCTGGACCTCGCGAGCCTCAGCTCGGTCAAGGCTGCGGCACATGCGTTTCAACAGCTCGAGAGCAAACTGGACGTTCTCATTAACAACGCGTGCGTGTTGATATGATTCTCTGGCCACGGTCGAAGCCAATACAACTCACAGAGGCGTGATGATCCCGGATCCGAAAGCGCTCACTAAAGAGGGCTATGACCTTCAGTTTGGCGTGAACGTCGTCGGTAAGTCATCAGTTCTTCAATCTCTCCTCTGAATCGCGCTCCGTCTGACGATACTCTGAATCAGGACACTACTACTTCACCCGCCTTCTCATACCCCAGCTTGAGGCAGCTGGGTCTTCCCGAATCGTCAACTTATCCTCCCACGGGCATATCCTGTCCAAAGGGATAGATTGGGACACCATCACGGACGGGCCTAAACGACAAAAGACGAAGCCGTTGGATTTATACAACCAGAGCAAGTTCGTACGTCCTAGCTTCGCTCAGTCCATGTTCTGGCACTGAGACGTAGGCTCGACAGGCTAATGTCGTCGTATCCAACGAGTTTGCGAGACGGTTCGGCGAGAAGGGAATTGTGTCAACGTCTCTTCATCCCGGTAAGTTGTGTACTTGCGCTTCCGGCCATGCTGAACAGTGTGTGTAGGTCTGATCGTCACCAATTTGGGCCGAACCATGTCTCCCACTGTGGTCAAGATAGTCGTACGTGCATCCATCCATCCATCCATTCCGCCGAGTTCGACTCATTTGTGATAGGGTTACCTGTCGTACAACGCGACCCAGGGAGCTCTGACCTCCCTCTGGGCGGCAACTTCACCGCAGGCGGCTGACGCGAACGGGAAGGCGAGCTCTATTCTTGTGAAAATTAGCGAAGCGGCCGTTGACTAACACTTTTCTCCTCCTCCTCAGTACCTCGTCCCTTGGGCACGAGTTGGTAAAGCGCATCCCGGAACATCTGATCCAGAGCTCGGGGCCAAGCTCTGGACCTGGCTGGAGGAGCAGACCAAAGATGTGAAATAAGGCTGTAGTTTACATTGTGTTCTCCTTTTCCTCTGTCCAAAGGATGGTTCTCGCCACACTGAGCAATCATTTCGAACTCTCGATGTGCGTGAACAAAGAGATTTATTCCAGGCTGGAACATCAGGCTACGACTATGCTACAGTTACAAGAGCTTGTCTCCGAGCGCGAAGTAGATCGGTCCATCCTCTCAAGAGACATAACACCCTCCTTGCACCGTCGAGGTAATAGGAAGGAGGAGATAGCATGGCGTCATGGGCTGGGACTTGGTGCCTATCCAACCTGTGTAGATCGACTCCGAGGGATTGGCAGGTATGTCAAACTTGCGCTTGACGGAGGTAGAGTGTCTGAAGAAGTCGCTGATGGTCATGGGCTGGAAAAGTCGCAGCAATGACGTGAAGGTCGTTGAGGGCATTGTGTCCAAAAGGATGGCGCAGCAGGGCGTCTTGTAGATTCGATTTCGCATCGGCCATCGAGATTCGAGGAAAGGCACACACAGGGGAATGAGCGTCTCTGGCCATCCTTCCAAACTTTGCAAGTGCGAGATGTGGTTGGGGCGGGAGTTTTTGCGAGGATGGGAGCGGGCTGTAGTTCGGGGAGGATAGCGTCCTTATATGTACCCTTCTTCAGAAAGGGACAAAGCGGTGATAGTGCAGTCTGACTTTGAGTGGATCGGCCGTCGTCGTATGGGATGAAGCAGAGAAGTGCGTGTCTATCCTGTCGAAGTGGGCGGTGGTCTGTCAGGAATCAGAGTTGAGTAGAGATTTCCGCTCGCCGCAGCAAGGCAGCTCAGTCAAAAAGGCCTCGATGGTCCTCAGATGCTCAGTACGACCACATCGTTGGTGTTGCTGTCTGCGGATGCCCAATGCGACTGTGAAGATTTGGCGGCGGCGCCGATAGTGTAGGTCGATGCGCGCCATGGTGGTAAGAGAGAGAGCCGGCGCCCTGCCAAATATGCCGACCTTGGTCACTCGACCGCTGTCAGCTCAATTTCCATTTTGGTCTCTTACCACTGACATCGTCGCCAGGCTGACGAGCTCGCTGTCTTCCCCGTCCTGCTCCTGCTCTATATCACGCCTCCATGTCCCTGCCAAAGGTGCGCTCTGTCTCCTCGCTGGCAGGCTCGGCGCTAATATGCCTTCCTATCGATCGCAGCGCATTATCAAGGTAGCTCGTCCGTTCATCGCCCTTGGTCGCGTCCAGTTGACCCATCGGCGAACACAAGGAAACCGAGCGCCTCGTCGCCGACCCCGCGCCCGGCATCACCGCTGCGCCGCACGAAGACAATCTGCGCTACTTCGATGTCACGATCCAAGGGCCTGACGGGAGCCCGTTTGCGTGTGCGTCACTGCCCACACCCGCTCCTCGTTCTCCGGGCTTACCGCCACACAGCCGGCGTCTTCAGACTAGAGCTTTTTCTCCCCGAAGAGTACCCCATGGCGCCACCCAAAGTTCGCTTCCTCACCAAGATCTACCATCCCAATATCGGTGCGCCACATACCAATCGTCATCTCTGCTGCGCGCTCATCGCTCGTTAGATAAACTCGGTCGAATCTGCTTGGACATCTTGAAAGGTTCCTACATTCCTCCTTGGTCTCTCTCCTACCTAACCGTTGTTGACAGACAAATGGTCTCCCGCACTCCAAATCCGTACAGTCCTGCTCTCGATACAAGCACTGCTCAGTGCACCAAACCCCGATGACCCGCTGGCCACTGACGTCGCCAAGCATTACAAGGAGAATGAGAAGGACGCCCAGCGCGTCAGCCAGGAGTGGACACAGCTGTATGCCTCGGGGTAGAAGCGCGGTTGTACTTGTAGTAATCTTTGTCAGTGTAAGCCTATTGTTTGACTCCCATTATCATCCATTTCTAGAGCAGTGTGCACTTGACTGTCACAATGGGCGAAGCGCCCTTCTCGCCTCCACTGAGCTGTGTGATCGCACTTGACTGGGATGGCCCATTGACTTCGCGGGCCAGGAAATTCGACCAGATTAGTTCCGCGCGCTTGCGAAGGTGTTCCTGGGCTGCTGCGACTTTGTCCTCTGCCTACGCGATTACTTATCAGTGGTGAAATGTCTTTCTATCTCGTGCAGACGCGACTTCCTCGCGCTTCGGCTAAATTCATCGGTTATCCTTTTTCAGCGCCCTCCATCCCTTCAACCACTACCGCCAAGACGGTCGCTATGTTTGTGCGCAGCTTTCGGTTCACATGGCCACATCCCAATACCGAATCCGAAGTCACATCCAAATTACTCTCTACCGAGTCCGAGTCTCTATCGACCTTGACAGGATCACGCTCCCGTTTGACAATGATAGGTGGCCCTGTTGTGTCTCACCTCAATAAATAGTCACCCAGCTTCGCCCACCTACTAGCGTCTAAATGTCTTCAACCAACTTGGGAGGGTACAGCAACGTCCTCGTCCTCGGTGGATCCAAAGGCGTCGGCTACTACGCTGCTATCCGCTTGCTAGGTATTCTCCTCCTCTTCGTCGTCGAAGATGTGCTTTTTGATTCTCCTTGAAGGACTTGGGTCGACTGTAACATTCCGCCTCCGTTCCACGTCCGTATTCGACGGAAACCAGGAGATGGCGCCTTTCATCGAGTCTGGTCAAGCCAAGCTTGTGAAATGCGATGCCCTCAAGGGGGAGGACGTCATATCAGTGTGGGATGCCGCATCCTCGCTGGGTCCAGTCGACGTCGTGTTGTTCACGATCGGTCAGTCCAAGCTCATGCCCCCCCTCCCTCCTCACCTTTCATTCACACACTCCCTTCGAAGGCGGCGCAACGGCGTTTCACGCCAAGAAGGGCTTCACCATCGATCCGCCCGACCTCTGCACCAGATGCCTCGTCAACGTCGTCGGCATCATCCCACCCTCCTCACCTCCGAAACTCGTGATCATGTCTTCCATCGGCGTCACCCCCACCTCGTACAAAAACCTCCCCTTCTTCTTCAAGACACTTTACGGCCACTGCCTCGCCATGCCGCTGAAGGACAAACGCGGCGCGGAGCGCGTGCTTGCTGATTCTGGATATGGGGGAGAGAACAAGAACTTGGAATTGTATACGCTGGTCGTGCGGGCTGCGGCGTATACGGACGGGAAGTGTAAGGCTGACACCATGGGTAAGGGAAAGAGGGCGTATAGGATCTCGGGCGCGGAGGAAGTTGTTGGGTGGAAGATCTCCAGACGAGATGTGGCGCACTTTTTGCTGGAGGCGGTCACGAAGGGGTGGGATGAGTATGGGGTAGGTGTGTGAGTATTGCGTATTGATGTAGAGCAGGTACTCGATTGACTGTCATCGAGTTGGCGTTAATGGGAGTGTTCTGAGTCTCAGTAATATTGATGGTAGCACTGGGTATCAGATTTCTTGACGTTGCTATCTACATGAATGTGCGGCGGTGTGGTATACTGCAAAAAAGTAGCGGTTGTACTCACACTCGGCTGCGTTGCCGTTTGCGTTTCTCTGATACATTCCTCGGACACTGTATCGAGAACATTTTCTACTACCCTAAGCTCTATTCCCTGGTAATTCCTGCCAACTACCCAAACCCTCGGTTGTAATGGCAGGACCAGAATACATGGGGGAAAATTGGACAGAAAGGCCGGGACTAATGCCTCCTGGTAGTATGAAGAACGCGTTGGTCGTCAGGGCGGGAGTTTTCATGGGAGACATGTGCAAAGCCGATTCCGACGCGAGCGCGTATAGGGTATCGGCTGGCGAAGCCGTCAATGGATGGACGATCTCGAGACGGGATGTGGCGCACTTTGTAGTGCATGCGGTTACGCAGAGGTGGGACGAGTATGGGAACAGATGTGTCAGTCTTTGCTATTGACACTGCGACCCATGGCATATAACACCTAGATATCTATAGAATAATAATACTTTATCATGTACGGCGGCGGCACCGAATGGTCGAATTGGCCTCCAAGGATTGTGAGCAAGGGGGTGCGCTATGTAGCACAAGCATTGAAAAGGGCCTTGCTAGAGTATAATCCGTGGACGATCTGTTACATACGGTCACATCATTAGTCGTTGCGAATGTTGTGATGCGGGTTCACGAAACTGATTCATGTTCTCAACATTCAACTCTCAATAAATAGTTCCATAGCAAGCCTCACTGAAGTTGAAGAAGTGGGTCGATCGAAAAAGTCAACGTGACAGTCTGTGCCAATACTCATCACATATAGTATCATAATATCATATACGTAGATACCTCTACTCGTAGTATGATACTTGATGATGGTCCAAGTATTCAATAATTCGTCATGACAAGTACGCCGGCGGCGCAATTTGTGGTATAGCGTCCCTTTCCTGTTGCAGGCGCTCGGCTAGTAAACGGACAAGGTCTTCTGTCTGGATCTGCCCCGGGGCAACCACAGAGGGCCCATCGGAGTCTGAGCGAGATGGCACATATCCGTTGGACGGTGCAACCGCGGTACCTTCCGTGCCATTCGCCGGTGTTTGTGTCACACTAGACACGCCATGGCCATTCGACGTTGAAACACCGGACCCTCCGCCGCCTTTATATTGTGCTAGATGGTGCCTCCTCTTCTCGTTGCGTGATACCTGCACTGATGGCTCATGCTGCAGTGACTCTATCAAAATGTTCCGCAAATTGGGGGGCACCAGGCAAGCTGAGCTCGGATCAGAGTTCATGTTAACGTGCATCTGCCTCGGCGGAGAATTCGGAGGAAGAGAAGGAGGCTGCCATGGCGTGAACGAATTGGCGAGATGATCCTGGGAGGGAGATCTCTTCTCCTTCCGTCGCTTGCGCAAGATGAGAAAAACACCGGAGATAATGGCCAGGACAGCCAGGACAGCGACGACAATGCCGGCGATTGCGCTGCCAGTCAGCTTGGAAGAACCGGAGGCATGACGATCATCAGGACTCGTAGGACCTTGATTCGTGCCCTGTTTTCTCCCGCCACTGCCCGACTCGGTCGAAGAGGCATACTGGAGTGGTATCGCATTGACCAATACGGACAATGCCAACGTCTGGTTGTTGACGTCGAAAGTATCAGACGGTGGGCCTGCCCAGGATCCCCCATAGTTGCTTTCGTTCGACGTAGCTGAGGTAGTCACGGCGTTATACTGGATGAAACGTGATTAGCACTCATCACACATCAGGGGATGTCTCACTTGAACGGCGAGATAGTCGCGAACATAATCTCTGAAGTTTGAACTGTTCGTGTCCCGCCTGTAAAGAGCGCCAAGACCACGGATCAGATCGAAATTCCCTATACCATTCCCGACATCTGCATCAATTGAGCCAGACGTATAGTGCATAGTACAGTAAATTGATTACCTATAACGCCTTCCTTTGTGTTGCACTTGGTGTTGTTTGTGAGCGTGGCGAGTACAGCTTCTCGACGCCTGAGAAGAGTCAACAGTGAATGGGAGAGAAGATCCGAGTACTTGCAGGTCAGTTACCGAACTGCCTCCGATGACGGTATCAGGGGAAAGATAGGAAAGACCTTCCATGAACATCCCCACAGCGCTGATGCGAAAAGTGCCATCGCCGAAATGGTCAGTCGTACAAGAATCGGAGGCGTTTGCGGATAATGACGCTTTCCCGTTGTTTTGGCTCAACACCAAGAAATTGGACAGGAGGAAGTTGCCAGATTCGATTGCGGCGGACATATAGGTGTTGTTTGATGTCGTGTTGGCCAAAGCCGCGGAAAGCCTGCATGCCAGCCAGATGAACATTGAAACAGATACCTGGGGCAAACGGCCATACATGAAGAATATACTGACTCCAAGATCAGTGACTTTCTCAATCAATCCAAAACTGTTAGCAATTTACCCAGTAGTGAAATCAGTCAGAGAAGTCTCGTTCGGATTGATTTGCTGTGGTGTGTCAACATTAGTGTAAGCATCCTCCTCATGCTGGCTTCCTACCCAGAAACTCCCGCCCGCCATCGAGGCTGCAAACCAATGAGCAAAGACCGAGACAGATTGGACTGACGTACCATTGCCACAAACTGTTCTGATATCAAACAACTTGACGGTCGTCTTTGCCAATGCCACATCTTCATCGCTGATGGTGTAATTTCGTCCCAGCGCCCATGCTCTTACTGCAAGGTCCATCAAGTCGTTGCCCTTGTAGGTGTTGTACGCGACTAGAGCACGGTAAGCAATAGAGCTGGGGAAATATGCATCAGAGATGGAAGCCGAGAGCTTGTTGGCCACATACAGCGTGTTGTCTATCTGGTTCCGAGCGTCTTGTGAGCCAAAGGCGATAGTATACAGAAGCGACGTACGCTACCCGTCAGAGTCAGCGTTGGAAAGTGTGATTGATCGTGTCATGGCTTACTAGTTGTAGGTAAAATCAGGGACATTCAAGGCGAAGTACTGCAGGACTTGAATTGCATATTTTCTTTGATTGGTTATCGCGTCGAAGCTAGCTAGTTGTGCGTAGAATTCTGTGGGAGCTGGGAGAGGACGATTAAATCAATATCACCTAGAAAAGAGAGGCAACGAGCCCACACACCGAACACATTGCTAGCCAATTTGCCGAATACCTCGCCGATAGCGTTTGTTGCAGTCGAAATTCGCTCGTCAACGGTTGCCTGTATCTCCGTTTGCTGCGAGGCTTTCAGACCGTCGTCATGTATGGACACGAACATGCTGACCTGCCAGGTAGGCGGAATCGAGAACTGGTCATCCGAAACCAGTGCAGAGACTAGTGTCAAGCAGAGCAATATGAAGGACCACCACTTGCGCATGGGAAACGAGCGAGTCCAAATGATGGTGAAAAGACTGAGTGTTGAAAAGAGTGTGAGTTACGATGCACTGTACGATGCGATGTACATCGCTTGCATATCCACAAGATGATCATTGCTGATCGTAATGAAGTGTTTTTAGTACGAAGTTGATCAAATTCATCCAAGTTGAGACTATGCGTTCAGAGAGTCATCACATCCCGTGACATCGGGTATCAGGTAGTCGCATCTGCTTTGTACGATTGTGAGCAAGGGGGAAGGCTATGTGGTTTGAGAGTCTACATACTGTGTGAAATCTGTCGACAATCCGGTGTCATCATCAATTGTTGCGATTCGGATCTACAACATTGTTCGAAACCTCGATTTTGAGACTCCGTAGGATTAACTCCATAGCAGAGATCATAGGCGGCCTGTGAACAATGTGGTGCATGTCTGTATCTGGGTCTGCTCGCTGTACAAACAGCGACTGCAGCAAACCGACAGATCGAAGCACTTTACCCTGTGCGAATGGTCGTTGAGTGTTTAAGCTCTACGTCGAAGAAAGGTCACTCACCTGCCAAGAAGTAGATCTACAGCCCCCAAGTGTATGATCCAGGGTACGTCCTGCATCTTGGGCATCAGTGGCGGAGCAGCCAAGCACAGCCCCACTACATGGGCCGTCCAAGATGGCCTCAAAGTCGCGCTGCTTGGCGACATATACCCATCCAAGCTGATCCCTACAGTGTCTCCAAGAGGTAAGGGTGTGCGGCCAGATCTGCGCCAGGGCCTTTACGCGATAATCCGATACATTGAAGACATAGATGAGCGACGCGAAGGTCTGGTAGAGATTGTCCGTGTGATGCAGGTAGCGCAGATGCTCGCGTGCTTTGATCAAATGCAGTGGTCGCGCTCCCCTCCCTATCGTTGTGGCAAGTTGCGGAATTCTGGGTACCAGCGAGTTCCGAATGCCTACTATGTACGCCCCCACTGCCTCCCCGACGGCTTTGCGCGCGTTCCTGTTGTAGTAGTGTGGGTGATGCCCGAAAACCTGCAGCACATCCTCCACGAGAAACAGCTCAAACGCCTCAGGTATCGAAAGCTCCAGAGCGTGCTTCAACATCTGCCCTGTAACCGCCCGGTCCCTAATGTGGAGGAGCTCCTTCGGATTTGCCGGTACCGCCCTCTTCGACTTGGGAGAAAGGTTGGTCTCAAAGACCACAGACATACGGGTGATCTGTGTTCGAGCAATGAGGTTCCGCAGGATCGCTGGGGTGTACCACTCGCGAGACATGGAGGGTAGGAGTTTGTGGTCGAAAAGGAGGATGTTATAGCACACCTCGACAGCAAAGTCGCAAATCTCGTGAAGCTCCGCTACTTCATGCATTCCCATGAAGAGGTCGCACTCGATGAACTGCTTCATCGCGTCGAACATGAATCTGCGCTCCATTAGGGACGACTCGAACAAGGAGACACGTCTGGCTCGCAGACAGCGGACGGTGTAGCGCTGTAGAATGAACAAGGGCTTATTCCCGATGTCGTTCAAGTTGATGTCCTTCAAGAGGGAAAGGAAGAGGTTGTTGGTGGAGAGCAGCAGGCGTAGCCAAGGCGAGATCGAGAGATCCCTTGTAGGGTCGAATTCGGAAAGCATGGGGATGAAAGGCTCTACGAGCGATGTGAACTCTGCTTTGGACATGCGATAGAGAGGGAACGATGTCCTTTCGTTCGAGCGACTTGTTCCCGAGCTTTCATCCCAAGAGTCGAGATAAGAAAGAAACTTCAGATACAACATGAGCTTGGAGCGCTCGATTTCCTGTATGACTTGGGGAGGGGACGTGTTGCGAGGGAGGGGAACGAGCTTTTGGTTGTGCTGAATGACATTCCGAATCATACGCGCCCAAAATGCCGGTGGCAACATAATTTCTTTCGTAAAAAGTATATCCTCCAGAGCGATAGTAGGGTCCGTCTGTGGCTGGATAGCCGTCACCATGAGCTTCGAAGACAGTCCGTCAGAAACGGGAACGTCCATGACGGTCTTCAACAGGTCTACTGGTATCCGCTTCAAATCGAGGAACGCGCAAGTTCGGAGAAACTTTGCGAATTCTTCGTCCCGCGCTTCGTCGTGCATCCAGTCCTTCGTTCTGCCATAAGACTCCAGGGCCTGTTTCACCACATCGTCGTAATTGAAGGTGTTCATCGCCTTTTCCAAAGACCTCGGGGGTAGACCACTGATCGCGTCGAACACGATGGGATGGACCGTCGGATTGAACGAATTTGTATCCAGCCATTGCATGGCGTCGATCTGGATATGCGATGCTGCGTCAACTTTCATGACGCGGCTATATTCCGTCTCCTTCTCTGTAGCGATGGGCCGAGACGGGGTGATGGACGAAGAGCGCAATCGAGGATCTACATGATCGTTCGGCTGCGGGCGTTGACGCCGCTGAGAGAGATGATTGAAGACGCTTCGTGTCAGAGTCACCAAGGGGGTTTTATACGGGCATTGTGGGTCCACGATGGCACATATGTGGCTGACGACATACATGAGTAGTGTTGCGCCCGTGAGCCCCGTCAGGATCGCTGCTATAATGATGTTCTGCGACCAAAGGTAGAGGGCAAGCCCGACCAGGAAGAGAATGAGAGAGACATGGAGGCACACAGGAAGAATCCCAATGATGAGTGGGACCTGCCACTTTTCGATGCCCATGTACCGATAGTGGCGGATGATGCTGCGGTCTTTGGCTGAGCCTGAGGGGTTCGACTCGTAGGCGTACAGCCATTGTCGAACAAGGATGACCGTCAAAGAAGTTATAAGACTTAGTACCAGGCTAACCAACCAGATAGCGTTGACCCAGATCATCGAGTTGTCGGCTTTGAAGCCTTCTGCTGGGTCGTCGGGGAGGACAGAGGTGGTGAGCCCTTGGCCATTCTCGACCGCGTTCACCAAGCGTACGAGAAGGGTGGCGGTGATTTGGGTGTAATCTGGCACAAGGGCCTGTAGACTTTCGACCACAAACGTAGCCAAGATGGCTGAGAAAAGGGCGGCCTGCTGGAGGTTCAGTAGGACATACACAGAAGCGGAGTCGGCCGTACAAAGATTAGCAACATGGAGATTGTGTCCGTCCAATTCCTGATCATCTCCTTGTCGTAAATGTCGCTTTCGTCCAGATATGTCCTCCAAATACGCGCATTCTGACCCGCCTCTTGCAGTTGCTCATCGGCACGATATTTTTGTCGATAATCCGTACGGTCGTAGCCTTCAATATGTGAGTCAACCGTTTCTGAAATGCAAAGCGACGCGTTTACCTCGATTTGGGAGAGATGGCGGTACTCCAAGCAGCTCTGAGATCGTCCAGTCGTGTCGCTTTCGCCGCCATTCCCGCTCCGCAGACACCTTCTCCGCTATAGATCCCTGGCTGAGATTCCAGCTGGCATTTCCGAGCGTGTTACGCGCGTCTGGGACGCCGGCATGGGTGTTCAGCAGTGTTTTGTCGGCGATGGATGATCCGGACGTTGGCGGCGAAGGCGGGACGACATTGATGTCAAACGTGCTGCTGTCCACGCTGTCCTCTGCAATGGAGCGTCGTCGGGTGATATGAGGCGTGTATGGTTCGTCGTCGCCGTCCTCGTCCTCGTCGTCGCAGGTGGTGATCGTAATGAACGGAGGAGCATTGGGCCGAGCTGCCGATCCCGCAGCCTCTGATCCCGAAATTAAACGGCCACTTGAGAATAGCCCAAGCCCAAGCCTTGGATCTGGCTCCGACCATTCCACAGAGTCAAGGTCGTCCAATTCTCTCAATGATCTTGTCGGTGACGGCGACTCTACGACTGGTAATGAGCTAGAGCTCATGCTCTCAGGGGAATCATTGTCGGGCACATTGTCGAGACGGCGGGGAAGAAACGACCCGTCCTGCCATCCAGGCTGGCCGTTCTCCGAGCTCATCGTGTCCGGGAAGGCAACGTCCAGATAGTGCGGGGGTAAAGAGCACGCGCACCATCAGTCAGCATCAGCTATAGAGTACTATATAGAAGATTATGAGCTAAGACTTGCCTGCCCTTGATCCGCACTGGTCTCAAGTAGATAACTGTACATTGAAGCTGTCGAAATCATATCACAACGAGTTACTATATACATCATACAGTATTGACTAAAACACGTTACACGCTGTGTACATACGGAATGTTCTTCGCCAAGCAATGGCATACACAGGATTAGAGATTGGGTATATAGAGTAGTACGGCAGCTCAGAAGACTGTCTCTCCGCCTAAATGCACAATCAGAATACGAGGACGTTCACGGTAGACAAAGTACGCACCATCAACAACAATGTCAGCTCCATTGATGTACTTCCCCGCGATCCTACTGCACAGCAGTACCACAGACCCAACAAGCTCGTCGGGTCTCCCCATCCTCCCCATGGGGTTCTCGCGCATCCAAATTTGCCGCTCCTTCTCCAATTCTTCACCGGCCGTCATTCCAGTCTCCATGTACCCCGGACTGACAGTGTTGACGCGTATGCCATACTGAGCCCATTCCGCTGCTCTGTGAAGCATGTCAGTCAACGCCGCAGCCCTGGTAACCTCGTACTCACAGCCCACGCGCCAAGTGCAAAACGCCGGCCTTTGAGACGTTGTACGATATTTGCGGTTGAGGGAAGTTGATCATATGTCCGGAAATCGAGGCGATGAGCACGATAGAGCCTCCCTTCTTCTGGGCAATCATTTGTCTAGAATTGGAACACTGTCAATAACGTTCAGGGAATACGAGAAAAAGCCCTACTTCGCAGCGGCCTGAGCACAGAACCAGCTCCCATTCAAGTTGATATCCATGACCGACTTCCACTCGTCCGGGGTCATTTCGACGGCGTGTCTATTATGAACCACTCCAGCGAAGCACAGCATCATGTCAACACTGCCAAGCTCCCGAGCGACTTCCTCGACAAGGTCGTTGACCCCCTTCGCATCGGTGACATCGACGGCTTTGGTGAGGATCCTCTCATTTCCGAACTCGCGACGCAGGTCCGCGATGTTGGACGCTCTATCCGCGAAAGAGGACTTCACGTCGAATATACAGACTCCAGAAGCACCGTGTTCGAGTAAAGCGCGTACGGACGCGAGACCGAGTCCTCCAGCGCCGCCGGTCACTAAGTGGGCAATGTTTGAGGATACGTGAAGATGCAAAATAGGATGACGCGTACCTATCGCGTTTCCTTTGATAGCAAATCGCTGATACGCGCGCTGGAATGACGGCAGTTTGTCCAAGTTTATTGGTGCGTTCAATGGGTCGGAACCGTTGGACAGAGTCATCTTGGGTGGAACGGAGTCCTTCGAGTCCTCCGGAGCGTCGGGAGCTAACGATGACATGCGACCTGCCTGCATATGACCGACTAGAGGTCGAAGAAGGCTGAGTCGGTGTTTGCTTTGCAAGAGAGACCTGGAGGCCCCCATTGTCCTCAAGGCCCCGCTGCCAGAGACTTGGCTGATTCGCTGTAGGTATACCATCGTGGAATGCCTAGATCTGTATAGGATAGTATAGTGATGGGAGGCGTGATTGTGTGAGTGGACTTTGTGATACGTTGGTAGGTCCGTGTGCGTGTCCTTATATCATTCCGCGTCGTAAATTATGACGTCGAGGCTTGCTTTGAGGTTGTCGCTCGGTCAAAGAGGGTATCAACGCGCTCCGCAGTTACAGTGTAGACTCCGGGCCGAGTTGCGTTAGATAACGAGACGAGCAGCTCCGTCTCCATATCGCAGCACGACTCCGTATGCGTGTTAGATTGGTGTAAGGGTTCTGGTAGAGCGCAGATCCATTGAAGAAGCAGCGGAGGAAGGCAAGCACACAGTCCTTAGTTGTATTCGAGGCGATTTGGCGGAATTTGACATGAGGCGCCCAGGGCGCATAGTGACAGGTGGCGCAGTCCCTAATTACGGTTGATGGCCTCGCACCATTGATGACGCTATACAGAGCATTTCCCCGAGGTTTTCTAAGCCTTGTGGTCGCCCATGGGGCCCGTATAATTCAGTTTGCATTGATTGAAACGGGGTTGACATTGCTTGGCTTGTGGAGTAGACCGAGGATCCCCTGAACCGAGAGCAGCGAGCGAGAATGATAGCATTGTGTGACTGGAGCTCTCAGCATGACGATGTGTAGAACAAACTGAGCCCGTTGGATGGTCAAAAATTCCAGACAGTGGAAAGAGGTCCAAAGACTCCGAAGGCACAGATTGCTGATCCTAGTGAGCCTGAGCCCAGTCTTTCCAGTTCATTGCGCATCTCCTCCTGGTCCTCCTCGAGAATGAACGACGTCGACAAGGCGAAAGGAAATAAACGAGGCATAGATGTGCGCAAGGCTCGCAAGCCGTGGTGGTCACTGATGAAGAAAGAGAGCGTCGTCAAAGCGTCGTCATCGATCACCCAACCCTACCCTGCCTCTCGCCACCACAGCCGCTGCCTATACTAATAGCTCGCCTTCGCTGTTGGCCACGTTCTACAGCACCAAAGATGCTGTCTTCACAATTCGTCGGCGCCCATCACGGACCATGACGCGGCTCGGCAGGCAAGGAGACGAGGACGTGTGTGCCGGCAGACCATATCCTCGGCTTCATAAAGCGCACGATCTCACCTCTCAGCCACCATCACAATGAATACGCGCCCTGTCTTACGAACACTTTCGCGCTCTGCTCGGGCACGGCCGAGTCTGCGAGCAATACAGCGGCGCAATCTCTTCACCATCATCGAGCAGGGCCAAGAAGGCTGGCGGCTGAGGTGCGTTGCTGCCAACCTGCCGTCTTACCGAACTGACGGCCTACCAGTTTCGGACGCAATCCAGAGCGTTTGGAACCGGGCATCCGACTGTTCATCCCCGTCTACCACAGCGTACAGAAGGTCGACCTGCGCGAATCATCCATCTCCATTCCTCATGTATGGTTTTGTTCTGTCCTACAGTACTCGTCTGACTTATCTCCAGCTCCAAGGCTATACCCTCGACAACGTTAGTGTCCTCTTCATTCGTTCATTGACCCTTCCTTGAATACGCCACAGGTCCCCATCAGTGTCTCAGGATCCCTCTTCTATCGCATCATCAACGGTTACAAGGCGTGCTTCAAAGTTACAGACCTCGAAAACAATATCAAGAATGCCGGAACATCTGCTATGCGTGCTGTGTTGGGGACGTTCAGTTATGACCAGGTGTGTTGTACTCAATTGGAACCTTGACAGGATGCTCATCCAGGCTCAGGTCATTGGTGACAGAAACGGCATCAACACAAAACTGAACGAAGTCATTGGTACATCGCTCACAGTGCGTTGTCCCATCTGTGAAATATCGTATGGTTCACTAACGGTTAACCTACCAGAATTGGGGCGTGGAAGGTACACGCTTCGAGGTCCAGAATTTCCAGCCTGCCAACCGTGAAGTCGAGGTACATCTCATCACCCTTGAACCTTCACATGATCGCGATCTGACATCCTCGCAGCGTCAACTCGAACTCCAAATGGAAGCAGAACGAAACCGTCGCAAGCAGCTCCTCGACACCCAAGCCCAGATCAACGTCGCCGAAGGCCAAAAACAACGCGTCATCCTCGAGAGTGAGGGCCACCTCCAAGCCAAATCCAACGAAGCCGACGCCAGCTACAAGACCGTGTATCGCGAAGCCGAGGCGCGGAAGCAGCAAGCGCTCATGGAAGCGTCCGCCTTGGCCGCCCAGGTCGAGGAGGTCGCCAAGGCCGTGGCTGTGGACAAGAACAACATCACCGCGGAGGACAGGCGCCGTGCGTTGAGCACGCTCGTTGAGCTGAGGCGGCTGGAGCAGCTCAGGGCGATCGCGGCGAGCAAGAGCAACTCGACGTATTTCTTCGGGGACAAGGCTGCGATGGGCCAGGCTGGGGAGGCGTATAATATTGATTATGCTGAGCACATCAAGAGTGGTGTGGAGAAGGAGAGACCTCGCGCTGGCATGGGTGTTGGTGGCGTAGTGGTGTAACGATTCATGTTCCTTCTCGGTCTGCCGTGTCCTGTACTGTTTGAACTCACACTGTATCTCTAGATGACTCACCCCACCCAACTCACAACAATTGTATTTATACCCCATACAATGCTATTTCTGGTCTTCTGATTCAACTCGGCTCTATCTATGAAGGTGCAAGTCTCGAGCTCTATGTTGCAGTTACGACCTTGATCGGAATTGCGATATTCGGTCACTGTGGCGAAGAAGGCCGTATGGACATCTTCGGTTGAATCGAATGTGAGCAAGTTCGGACAGCCATTGTAAGCGCGTTGGTGGGTGATAATGCTAAGCTACGGCTTGTCTCCCTTTGGGAATGTTGATGTATTGGAGGGGACGGGCGCGCTTTCATGGAGATCATCGATCCAGCGGCGCCTACGAGGGAAACAGCATATTGCAGCTATAGGCATGCATACGAGTCACTTATCATATTCGTTGACCTCATAGAGTAAGAACACAGAAGATAGGGTATGTTCATTGGTATTACTATTAGAAGATAGTTTCCAACGCTCAAACTATGGTAGGTACGATTAGAGGAGGGAAGTGAGCGCGGAGCCCAAGAATCCGAACACATCGCCGAGGTTCAAGGTGGTGATGACGGGGACGATCACGTCGAGGATCAGGGGAATGAGGACGACGAGGAGGCCAGAGACGATGCTGAGGACGAGCTTGAGGAGCTCGGCGACGAGGTGCCTGATAGTCGGGTGGTCAGTCACGGACAGAGAAAGAGGAGAAAGAGATGAAACGTACAAGAGCTCGACGAGGAGAGGCGTGATGACACTCTTGTCGGCGGCAGCAACAACGGAGAGGACGGCGCTCACAGCTGAGAAGATGATCTGTCACCATTAAGTTGCGGTCAGGATTCAGAGCATAAAGAGAGACTAGGAGGACTAACGGAGATCAAAGTGACCAACAGTCCGGCAAAGTCAACGATAGAAAGCTGGCCGTCGGCGGTGGCGAGGACGACCTCGAGGGTCTCACCCACGAGGGTCTTGATATCGGTAATGGCGACGGTGATAATGTTCTCGGCGTTCTGGATGATGGGGGTGATGATCTCGACTGTGGCGTTCGCCGAGGTGATGTACTCTGCAACGGGGAGACGTCGGTCATTGGAGTGCAAGACGAGAAGAAGAGCTTACGGATGGGCATCAGGACGATGGTGAGGTCGTTGGTGAGCGTTCCGACGCGCTCAGGGAGCGCAGGGCAGCAGCGCTTCGCGATTTCCGGAACGTTGACACTCTTCTCGACACCCGAGAACGAGACATCCTTCACGTCCCCAAGGACGGGGGCAGCCTGCACAGAAGTGAAGGCAGCGAGGCCGAGGGCGGCGTAGCTGAGGATGGAGGCGAAGGAAGGCATTGTAAGGATTGTGGGGTAAAGGGAGTGTGGGTTGGGTGATTATGAGTTTGTGGATGGGGAAGTAGACCGGAAGGACTCTGAGGATGATACGAAAATAGAGAGGGCTTTTATACTAGACATGGCGCGGGCATGACCTACAAATAGAATTGTCAATTTCACTCAACCTAGCGCGTCCCGAGCGCGTTCTGGCTTCCATAATAAGTGGAGCATCACCGCGAGATGTGCGCATGTCGCGTAAATAAAGTGGAGTGTTGTGATGAAGAGGGAAGGGTCGTTATACATACTTCAGGGAAACTGCTTCTCTCTTGCAGTGAGTGGCTGAAAAAAGGCGACAGTTGAGGTTGTTCGTTGTTCGTATACCAGTCGAAAGCGTCGCATTGATGATAAGCGTCCCGCGCCATCAATGGACATTGGCATACGAGGTCAAGGCGATCTTTGGTCGAAATCCGACTTCAATGCATGAGGCTGTAGTGAAGTTGAGTTGCTCAGTTGATCTGTTGCAATGTCGGTCTCTTTCTTACCCAACAAACCGAACAAAATACCGGAAGCATAATTTAGACGCGGCGGGCAACAGGTGCAGGTTCGATATGAGGAAGGTCCGTCATGCTGTGATGATGACAGGACTCCCTTGCAATAGTGGTCCTCAATTTTGTTTATTTCGCCAGTTTATTTTTGATAACCCTGAGCACTTTCCAAGGCCCTCAGCAGGGTCATCTCCCCATTGTGAGCTGTGGACAAAGCTCTCGTCCTCCGTCAATGGGGTTTTCTGCGCGCACAAATGTACCAATTCAAGACTCCGAGGCCCAACTTGAACGGACAGAAACGATGGCGTACACGCAAAGTTACTGTGAGAGAAAGCTCTGGTCAATGACGCGACCTGGATGCGGGCACAGCGCGGCCCTCATGGATAGGCAGGGTCATCAAAAATAAACTGGGCGAAATAAACAAAATTGAGGACCACTAATGCCCGCAACCGCGCATGAGTACAGTTTGGGGATACAGCACTGGCCTGGCACTGACGAATCAGTGACTGATGAGTAGACAATGGCTTCTGCCAATCGGCTCCCCCGGTCGCTGAGTGGCGCGTATCCACTTAGCCCAGTGAGGAGCTCTCTGAGACGGCTGGACTACCTCTTGACTACCTCAGTTGAGATCTCAAAAGAGCAACTCGAGTCTTGACCCGGTCTTGACTGTCTTGCGGGAATGACCGACGCTTCGGAGCCTTCGGTGCTTCGGCACTTTTCGGCAGCCAGGTCCCCGTCCGATCGCCGATCGGCAAGTTGAAACTGCTGCCCATCGCGGCATCGCCGCTGCATGAAGCTCTTGAAGGGATCGTTCAAGTGACTATGCCAGCTGAGAGTAGGGGATGTAAGTCAAGAAGTAGCCTATAGGTGCACCCAGTCATATCTTGCCCACTAAGGGTGCAACTGAAAGTGAGTTCGGTTTCCAAGTTCATCTTGCCGTCATCATGCAGCACTCTCCGTGTACATATTGTGCATCGTGAAACGCTAGCATTGCAACTGATTATAGCCGCATTCCGAAGAAGGATCTTTGTAGCCGAAGAGAAGGCGAACGTCCAAGTCCTTAAGTACCCGCTCAAGTTTTGACTGGGAGTTCCGATCTCGAATCCGTCAGACAGCTACATGCTTGAGGGTCGTAACGGCATAAGAGCTCGTCTCTGGTTCAGATCGAAATGACTATAATCGTTGTGTCATCCACGCGCCCGCGTATGGATTCTCCGGCTAATACTGCTCCGTATAAATTATCCTCGCTGACACCGCCAAATGCCTCCCACAGAATCTCAAGCGCCATGTTCTTCCCCTGTGCTTGAGCAGTCATAGCAGTGGAAGCGCATGCCTTGGCTATAGCAAGAGGCTCCTTGATGGGATTACAGCGAGCGAATAGTTCAACCATCCCATCGGAGCCTAAGATGAGAAACTTCGCTGACGCCGGAGGAGGACGAGCATGTTTCACGTCCGCAATGTTGGATATGTAAGGAGGGGTGAGGCAGTTCACAAGTAGCCTTGGGTCAAACAGGCCCACCGCTAAGGCCCTTTCGTGATACTCGGTTGGAAGTTTGTACGGGAAGTTTCCCATGGCTTGGGGGAAGGTCAGCGCTGATGAGGTTGGTGTACACGACAGACCATTACCACGGGTGAGAAATTGACCACCTAGTATCCTTGCAACTGCCCTCGATTCGTCGAGACAGAACGGCTCCTCGGGATGCTCTCCCCTAACACGTGCGAGTTCGAGCGGGTTGCTACAGTGATGGGTGACCGACAATGCCTCGGTATGCCAAACATCTTCACGAAAGATACAAAGAACTGTTTGAATATTCAGCTGGAGGTGCAGATTGAAGCAATGAGTGAAATAAAGACTGACATGCATCTGAATCGCCAACATTCGCGACATGAATCGCTCTCGACGGGTCAATCAGCGCAACGGTACAGGTCGTTCCAGATTCCGCCCGCAAAGCTTCGACTCGCGACCGGATACCTGCGTTGGGACCAGTTGACGAATTGAGAAGCGACGTCAGGTCGTGGCCAATGCGATTGTCAACTGTCGCAATGACCTCTGTGAGGACTCGAGCCACTACAGAGTCATCCAAATGAGCGTGTGAATCTCCCTTGAGCTCGATGGCGAGGGACTCTTTGAGCATTGACGGCAACACCTCGAAGACAAAATCAACCGCTTCCGAAGTAAAGCCATGACCTGACAGTAAGGATTAGTCTCATGCCCTCTCGAAGGAAACACATGCAGACCATCGAAGACAGCAGCGAAAGTCCAAGAACCATTGCACAAGATCCATTCCTCCACACTGTACCGATCCTGACAAGGAGGAGGGTAGTTCAATGCCTTAAATCGTACAATGTGGGCTGCGTGAACGGTCTTAGGGGATGCCGCTTCAGAAAGGCGGGCATGAGCATTGAGCTCATCAGTCGTGTTCATGGTGGTGTCAAGTAAGAACCTCAAGCGAAGGCGATTGCACAGATCAAGCACCGATCGCGAGCTGTTGGAGCACTGGAGGCCCAGAAGCCTCGGAGGCTCTGATGCAATGTCGGGAGCATATCGAGCTCTCGTCAAACTCTCCTTGGGACGGGCCAATGAGCAATGTTTCCGATGAGGGGAAGCCTGTCTACATATACAAACATTAGCGATCTGCCGCTGGGACCAAGATCACACCCTCATCTGCGGAAACCCATGACGAAGCCTGGCCAATGAGTAGCGAACTCGTTGACAGGCACATATGGCTCCATGAGTCTGTCCACACATCCGCTCAAGGTGAGCTACTTGAACACGTCACTTTCAAGGATATCAGTCCCAGAAGGTGACCCATGACGAATCCTGACGAAATTGGCCAATGAGTAACAACAGTTCGTTGAAGGGCACTATGGCTTCGGAAGTCTGCCCACACAAATGCTCACCAGAGAACTACTGTGCCCGTCAATATTGAGGATATCGAGCCCCACACAGAGCCCATGACCGTTGACGAGTCATAGGAAGGGGCACGAGGGGCACATGCACGACTTTCAAAAAGTTGCCCACAGAGCCATTCGATTGAGCGCAGAGCTCAAAGAACACATGCAAATTGTTCATGCAGTTGAGTACCATATATTAGGTCTGTAAGCCTCAGGCCCAACGGGGACAGGCGCTACCGCCGCCGGTGCACTATCAACGAGGATTGCGCTGGTCCTTCAGCTAGACGAATTCGTTGCCATTCAGAACTCCTATGTACACTGTTCGGATCCTGACCGTGAGAGTGTTGGATAGGAGGAGGAGGGAAATCCGAGATAGAATATCGACGATGCAAGGCTAAGACAAATTGTGGGAAATCCGCAAGAGATTCGACTCTGTGGGGGGCAGTCGCGGCGCTCAGTTGTTCAGTTGATTAATGGAAACGTCGGTCCTCTTCAGCCTAAAATGAAACGATCCAACATATCGGGACGCGGCGAGTAGTGCAGGTTTGTAAAGTTTGTTGTTCCGCACCCTTTGATGGCAGTCTAAGGGCCCCGTTGCGTGCGAGCGATACTGAGGAAAAGCGGAGATTACCTGCGCTTCGGCAGCTTGCGAAGTGCTGCATAGCACTGCTGAGCATTGCGAGCTGCATATTGCCTACGCATGACCGCTAGAACGATGGAGAAAGGCTTGTTTGTACAGCCCAATGGCGCCAAACAATCGATATCTATCCCAAAAAGGCAATTGACTTCATCTAGACTGCCTCCGGTCATCATGTCAGGGTATATTCCGTCTCTGCAGGGTTTCGCCAAGGTGCGCGCTTCGCCTCTGTCTGCCATCATATATGCTGCTACTGATGCGCTGGCCCAAGGGAACGCTGGCGACGGCGGCGACGACGGTGACACTCGGTGCGTTTGTGGCGCCTAAGTTGCATGTCGACTGACATCCACCAGGCGCTGGACTGCTATACTACGGCCAGAACTACTTTATCTACCCGTCGGCGTACGTGAGCCTCGGACCAGAAGCAGACAGTGCGTCGCCCCACACGCATCCCGCAGTGAACTGACGTGGTCCAGTCGTGCACTCTCCCTCGGAATACGGTCTGCACTACGAGGACCTCGAGCTCAAGACGTCCGATGGCGTGACGCTGCGCTGCTACCTCCTGCCGCAGAAGAAGGAGCTGCCCACGCAGACCCACTTTCACAGCATAGGGCTCAGCCCAATACACTATGACGACACAGAGACCGACCAGGCGTTTATCGCGCGGCGGCCGACCGTGGTCATGTTCCACGGCAACGGCGGGAACCTCGGGCACCGCATCCCGCTGGCGATGGCGTTCCAGCTCAGCATGCGGTGCAACGTGCTCATGGTGTCCTATCGGGGGTGCGGTCCGCTGTTATTCGCGTATCAATACACGCTCATTATTTAGGTATGGCCATTCCGAAGGCGCGCCGTCCGAGAAAGGGTTCCAAATTGACGCGCAGACTGCACTGGACTACCTCACTACATCGCCACGATTCGCCAACACGTCCATAGTACGCTATCTCCCAGCTGCGCGGTCATCATCTCACTCATCCCCAGTTTCTGTACGGCCAATCCATCGGCGGCGCTGCATCCATCGACCTCGCCAGTCGGAACCCTTCCAAAATAACCGCCCTAATTCTCGAAAACACCTTCACCTCCCTGCCCGACCTCGTCCCCCACGTCATGCCCTTCCTCTCCTCCTTCACGTTCCTGTGTCACCAGAAGTGGGAGTCCGCGCTCAAAGCGCCGAAACTCCCGTCGAGCATCCCCGTACTCCTGCTCAGCGGCTCGGCGGACACGCTCGTGCCGCCCGCGCACATGAAGGCCCTCCGGGACAGGTTCTTGGAGCGCGGGAAGGAGGCGGAGGAGAACACGGAGTTTGTGGAGTTTCCGGGGTATGGACATAGTGAGTTGTCGAACTTAATCATGCTAGACGGTGTCTGATGGATGTGGGCAGACGATACGTGCAGCCATTATTCGTACTGGGAGACTGTGGCGGAGTTTGTGAAGAGGGTGACGGCGCAGAGGAAGCCGTCGTTGTAGGATAGGGAGACTCGGACTGTAATCGGTATCATCTATGTACATAATGCTAATAGGAGGGCGATTGTTATTCACTGGAGCTGGAACATCTCGAGTTGTTGGCTACGAGGCTTCGGGGCCAGTGATACCAGGGTAGGGTGATCGAGTGATGTTCCCTTCATCCATGACCACCACCAGTCGCACAGTGGCTTGCGAGCCGTGTACACATCTGCGCCTCGTCGATTGCCCTATGAACGTCGTTCTTCTCGGAGTTACAACTGGACTGCGATGACTGGGCTCGGGCTGACTACGACCTTTCACGACGACGGTACCGGTGTATGATCAGCGATTCTGCAGAGACTCTCCACCTCTTTGTCTTCCGTGTGCACAACTCTCAGATGGCCTGTAAAGAAGGCGAAGTCATCGAGAGACTGCAGGACTCCGTCAAGATCTTCGGGCGGCTGGACTATGCTGTGAACTCTGCCGGGGCTGAGGGCTCGTCTTTCCTTTGTTCTTGAGTCTATACGCAAACCTGAAAGAATTTGCGGACATCATCCTGTTTTTGGCGAGCGAGTATGCGAGCTTCGTGACCGGAGCCTCTTGGGTGGCAGATGGTGGTCGTAGCATCGTCTGACCTCATGTTCTATTCGGGTTACCGACCTTGAGTTACACGGTATCTCATTGAACGAGGGTTCAGAGGGGTTCAGTCGTGACGGGGTCATGGTGATTGTACAGCAATCAGTACACGGATCATGCTCATCAGTATTAGTACAGGGTATGTATGTACAGGTTTCCGTGTCCCCAAAGTCCCAGAGAAGGCTATCAGATCATACTGCATGTCAAAAATGCGACAATGCCGGACCAGCCCATGTTTTCTTGAGGTCCGTAATCAATGTCGAGGGAATCCTGACTGGCGGAGTATACGCCGTACAGCCCGTCGGTTGTGTACTCGACAGAGTACATGTCGTCCAGGTCGGGATCTGGTTTGACGAGCACTAGAAGACAAAGAGGAGCATCATGATTAGGGCAGTTGCATCGTCAACTGGTTTGAGCACGTACACGGCGTCGTAGCGATTGGCGCTTTCGTCTGTCGAGGTCGTCGAGCTCTACGCCTCTTAGGCTCTCTTGCTGGCTGCTCATTGACCTTCCGTTCTTCGTTCATCGTCAGGCAGTGTCAAACACAGCTGCAGGTACTGCTTACCTGCCTCCTTCCCAGTCATGGTCGAGCTCAAGACACGCGCAGCGGGCGCAAAGATGGCCGTCCAAGTCTGACTTTGTAACTAATACACTGCCCTGGGTAAGAAGGACCAGCGCTTGTTCAAAACTGAATGAACATTCAGTGCACGTTCGTTCACTCATGACGTCAATCGCTGTCTACACAGACGCCCACAACGGGTTGTTCAGACCAGGTTACGGCTTGTAATCAGGCTGAAGCAGAGTGTGGTAGGCAATCAAAGGCTCTAGAGCCGCAGTGGGTCGAACAAGGCGAAGGGCGCTCTTGAAACTTACAGCACACGGCCCAACAAGAGCCACGTTCGTGCAGCTGGGCAGACGAAGCCGTCAGAGGCTTTTGAGGCCTAGGCAAATTGACTAAACCGCAGATTCTGTATTTCCGGGTGGTGCATGACCAGAACTAATAAGCAGACCGTTACAAGACTGCGCCACAAGTCTACTGGGATGTTCCGTACGTAGCTTACGAGTCGCAGTGATGCGATGGTGCTCAGTACTCAGTACTCAGCATTATAGACGACTTGTTACTCAGAAGCGCGGGAGCCCATGTGAATTGCATTGATATCGAGGCAGCTGCTTCCAGGTACATCAGCGCCATGAGTATTCAAGGGATGTTGAACTATACGATGGGGTCAATGCATACACTGATACTGTCGACTCGAGATCTCAAATAACTTGTGACCTAGAGATGGGAGGATCCATGTGGATCATGTTTGAGCTCCAGACGGATCCTCCACGCACATCAGCGCCACACATGTGCATCAGTTATACACAGGCTATACAGCAATCATCTTGATGAGCAGCTGCCTCAGCCGCCCTCAGCTCCGTAGACTTGTGGTCAATGGATTGCCATTGGATTGGCCTACTTATCTACAGTCAACACTCAATACTAACGGTGAGGTTCGTAAAGCGTTGACAGGAGGTGGCGGTGTTGAAGCTTGGCATTGCTTGTCATGGGCCCTGTGGCTCAACGCAAATTGTCGTTCCGACCTTGTGGTAACTCACCCTCATGATTATTCTACCATCTCATTCCTACACGAAGACAAGTCTACAAACGCCCTGCCCGATATTCTCCAAAGGCGGTACTGAGGTCATCTCGGGAGCCCGAGGTCATTCTCTCGTTCATTCTCAGCTCCTCTGTGCTTGGCAATCCAACCTCGAACTTCCGCAGCAATATAATAACGCGACCTTCGAACTCGTGGGATAATCCGCAGCTCTCCTTCTATTCATTGCACTGGTCACCGCGGTCGTTACAGATTCATCGTACGTGATTGGACGCCGCTATCTCTGCAGTTGACATGGCATCATGAAGCTGCGAGCTTTAAGCTCAACAATCCAGAGGCTGTTGTATCGTCGTGTGCTGCTTGCTCAGACTGCCAATTTGCGCGCGTTCGTCGCGTGTTTTCTGTCAACACTTAAGTTGGCAGCCAAAATGTATTCCGCAGCTTCGATTTCTGTGATGCGCTCGGTCATGAATTGCACCCTTGCCTCACACAGCCTTTCATAACACTGATGGAACTGATAGACCCTGTCAGATCAATATAAGTAAAGGACTTCATTTGCAACTGTCATTTCTTCGACCATCATGACTTTACTTCGCCTCCTCCTCCCAGTAGCTATCGCTCTGGCTAGCTTTAGCTCGGCCTCCCACTCAAGCTCACACACCGATAACGACGACGTATGTTTGCCCACCATTTTGTGGCTCTAGACTTACACCTTCAAATTTGCAGGTCACGTCGGGGTCGACCTCCAACACCACTTCAACGACCAATTCCACGAGTACTAGGCAAGGTGACTCTCAATGCAGCAGGGTGAGTTGAAAGACAGTTATGCACGCCGAGGTCACCGACTGACAACAGAATAGTACATGTGTGTGACGGCAATTGTCAATGATACGACCGTCGAGTGTACGTTGATTTGTTCGCCTCGCACCGCGTGTTTAACGCGTGTGCTATAGACCAACTGTCGACGACTGGTCGTCGATCGGCGGGTTGGATGGGAATGTAAGTGATTTTTGCCAGTCAACATATCTCGTATTCATGCGCGTCTATCAGGGGGTTTGGGAAGTCCATGTCAGACGCGGCGATAGTCGTGATGTGGGCCAACAGTGACGGAACATTCACTTTGTCGCAACGCTCCTCATCTGGTGAAGTGATGCCCACGGTCGATTCCAACCCTGCACGTGTGGCAACTCGCCAGAGTACACTGAGCACGGTAAGATCACATACCCAGAAACCTGATTGACTTGGCTCACAACGTCGCAGTCCTCGGGAACCAACCAGACATTTACCTTCACTATGGATGTGCGTACAGTATCCTCCATCTCCACGTTAAGATGCCTGATCACCGTTTGACACTTAGCCAAACGGCGACACGACCCAAGACATCATTTACGGCTTTGGCATCATCAATCCTGAGTCAAGCAGCCCAGATGCTGACTTCGTGGAACATCTTGACTCCGGGACTATGAAGCTGAACCTTGCAGGGACCCTCGACACCGGCGGGTCAGGTTCTACAAGCGGATCCTCGGGCAGCACTAGTTCTAGCAGCTCAGATTCAGGATTGCTCCCGTATCAACGCCTTATCGTTGCTCACGGCATCATTTGTGCTGTCGGCTTCCTTTTCTTCTTGCCGTTCGGTTCTTTATTAGCTCGATATTTGAGGACGTTTACCCCGCGTTGGTATACCGGCCATTGGATATCACAGTTTGCGATAGGTAAGCCATATCCGATGTTCCGTTGGTCACCGATACCTATTAATTTGACAGGTGCTCCGTTGATCATTGTTGGCTTTGGGTTGGGCGTCGGGAGTGTCTCCAAGGCCGGAGCGCCACACCTCGACGATGATCACAAGGTCAGTTGGAACAATTAACCTCCTATGCGTCAAGTCTGACAATTGTTAGCGATGGGGAGTTGCGATCTTTGTTTTGTACCTTATACAATGCGGCCTGGGCGCAACGATCCATTGGCTCAAACCCAAGAGCGCGGCCGTCAGACGTCCGTTGCAGAACTATTTCCATGCCCTACTCGGGATCACGGTCATTGGTCTCGCCTTCTACCAAGTACGGACAGGATACAAGCACGAATGGCCCCTCACCACGGGACGCGAAGCTCTTCCAAATGCCGTGAACATTGTCTGGTATATTTGGGTGGTGGTAAGATCAACTTCGCTCTCATTTTTTGGGGATTGGCTCACTCAACTGTATTACAGCTCATACCCGTACTCTACTTGGCAGGCCTCGCGTTTCTCCCGAAACAATATCGGCAAGAGGCTGCAAATCGAGCTAGAAATACTAGAAAATAGACGACGGACCGTATTCTCGACCAATACCCTTTTCTTGAATGTTTCAGGACCAACGGACTCTTTTCTCGTGGCAGCTAGACGTTCCCTCTGTGTGTATGAAATGAATTGATTCTACTTGTTTGGCATGTCGCTACTGGTGTTCCGTGTATCAGGTTCTGCCGTCAAAAAGACAGACTCACTCTGGACTCACCACGTATGCCCAGTTCATTGACTGACGATAAGAGTACCAGCAGGCCGAGTCAGTGTGCGCATAAATCTAAAATCCATTCGTTTATGCACTTTCTAACCAGTTTTAGCTGTCTCCGACTCTCATCTGCGGTACCCCGTGATGCCCCAGGTTCCTGAGGCGGTGGCCTTATTGTGTCAGCGCCTCCATTTTATGCGGTCAAGCTGGATGTCAATTCAATTTGCCTTGAATCAGGCATGTTGCTTCACACACTAGTGACGTTCCTGATGCTCTCCCCTTGACATGGCTAGCCTTTATATCACCTCCCTCGCCATGGGACTGCATCTTTCAGATGGCCACCGAGTCGTGCATTCCTCTTCTGCGTCAGCTTTCCACGCTCATAAGCTCTAACATCGATATCATCGAGAAACGATGCATTGAGGACGGGCTTCTTTTCCCCGGCCTGGATGAATGTACTATGGAGAGTGAGGCAACGAAGCACGTACCTGCTATCACTCAGGCTATCTCGACGATCGTTGCAGCGGCTGCGCAAATCTGCGCAACCGTACAGCCCGCTCAAACATCCATCGTAGCGGCTTGTCTTCAGGTATGGCTAAGTCTGCTCAGATCAGTACTGACTGGGACTAATCTTGGCTTCAGTTCGAGCTCTCTGCAGCACTCTTTGCGGCGGAAACGTTGAATGTGGCTGATATACTACGTGATACCGGTTCGAAGGTATTGCTATCTGCACATCGTGTAACTACGCGAGCTAAAGCATTATACAGGGCATGACTGTCACAGAAATTGCTCGCCTGGCCGAGACTGATTCGACTAAATTGTGTGGGTGTCTGTCTTTGCAATTCAGACCTCTTGTTCACCCACAATCAGCTTCCATCTTACGGCTCCTGGCAACAGAACACATCTTCACAGAGGTAGCACCGGATGTCTTCGCAAACAACAGGATTTCCTGTCTCTTGGATTCGGGGACAGCCTTACCTGAACTATTGGATCGGTCCGCTTCTTGTTCGTCTAGAGACGTTGTGTATCACTGACATTCGCCGTCAAAGATCCAACTTCAAGTACACTGACACATGCAGGCCGATGCCAGCTCTTGTTCGCGCGACGTACGCCACCACTTGGCCGTGCATTGAGATACCTCTAACAGAGCCTCGCAGGTATATCCAGACGCAGCACTGCACGGATCTCTCCAGCCTGTTACGCGACCCGACCTTTGCTCTGTCCGATGAGCCGACTCGGACACTCTTCAACATGGTCACGAAGACCGATGCCGTGTATTTCCAGAACTTGATGCTCCCTGAGAACCACGAGAAGCGACAGGTGTTCGGACTGGCCATGGGCGCGCAGAGCTCACGAGTAATGGAAGGTTGGTCTTCTCAGCGAGCTCGACCTCGTGGGTATTGATAGCGCGACAGTGGGATACGATTGGAGTTCTCTACCGGAAAATGCTGTCGTGGTGGATGTTGGCAGCGGCGTTGGGGCGGCGTTGCTGGCGGTCGCGAAGCTGCAGCCGCCTCTGAACATCACGCTCCAAGATCTGCCTTTTCTTGAATCTGACACGCGACAGGTACGGAAGTTTCAAGATCTCTGAGCTTCTGTTGACGACTAGCACAGTTCTGGTTGTCAAAGGATCCTGAGGCGCTCAACGCTGGTCGTATCAAGTTCATGAGTGATTTCGATCCTGTTACTTGTCAATAAAGACTCACCTAGTCTTTTGTATAGGCCACGACTTCTTCCAGCGTCAACCCATCGCAGGGGCCGACGTCTATCTCCTTCGTTCGATACTGCATAGCTGGAATGACGCGAATTGTGTTCGTATACTCAAACGACTTCGAGAGGCAGCCGGTCATAACACTAGACTTGTGATCATTGACCCCGTACTCTCATACGCAACCCATAGAGATGAAGATAGTCTACTAGCGAATCATGGGCATGCGAACTTCGTAGGACATGCATATTCCCTTCTGGCAAGAATTTCTATCCTCTCGTACTAGTACTTTTGCTTACTGATTTGCAGATGATGGCCACTCTGAATGGAACGGAGAGAACGCTACCTCAACTCAGAGATCTGCTCTGGCAGAGTGGATGGAAGTTGGAGTGTACCAGTCGTCCCGATGCATTGCATCAGTCAGTCACGGTGGCTATCCCTTCGTAAGAAAGGCACGATTGCAGAAAAGTGCTTGAAGATGTTGAGCAAGTTGGGAAGATGAAATCCATGTTCCATTTACTTCTCACCCCATTGTACATATACGCGCATAAATAATTCTTTGCCAGTCAGATTTCATCGTGAACGATGTCCAGAGCGCCACAACCTGTGGCCTCAGCAATATCGTTTGACCAGCACTGCACTAACACGGGAAACGCGCAGTGTGACAGCTTCGCTCCGCCAACGCCACATCGCTTGCACGCACGCACAGTTTCATAGTCATAGAATGATTATTTCTTCCTAGACTGTCCTACTACTACTACTACGCATAACTTGGATGAGGCGCTTAACTTTAACTGACTAACTAACTGCATGACTATGGGTAACTAGATGGATGGATGGATGGGGGGTACGACGATGCCCTGAGCAAGTGGAATGAGGGGAAAGATGATGATCAGGCGTAAGTGATAGTACAACGGGCATCGAAGACTTGAGATATCGGGGGAAAAAAAGAAAGAAAAAAACGAACGGAAGCGCGCTTACATCGGAGGCAGAGCAGCCGACGCCAACCCATGGCTCCTCAACACCCCCTCGTAAATCTCCGCCCTCACGCGCCACTGCTCCATCTCCGTCTTCAGCTGCTCAACCCGGCTCTCCAGCGTCTGCTGGTACTCCAGCTTCCGCTTGCGGCTCTTCCGCGCAGCGAGCGTGTTCTGCCGCCGCTTGTGCTCGATCTGCTCCGCCTCGGTCGCGTTCGGGCCCAGCTCCTCCAGCTCCAGCTCGTCCTCCTCGCCAAAGGCCTGCACACGCGTGCGCTTGCGGGCGAACGTCGCGGGGAGCTCCTTGCGCGAGGTGGCGGAGGGAGTGCGGTACTGGCGTGGTTGGGTGGGAGCGTCGAGGGGGACCATGGAGGCGGGCGTGATGTTCTTGCGCGTCCCGTTTGGCTGGCGCGAAGATGAAGGGAAGAATGACTCGGAAGGGACGCGTGGAGAAGGGTATAGAGAGGTTGCGGCAGGAGCAATTGAGTCAAGTGCCGGCGACACCGGAGAAAGGGTAAAGAGAGCGTCAGCATTAAGTTGCTGTTGCGGCGTCTTCTCTTGATTGACTGAGGCAGTGTCGTAGCCGATGTCGACGCCTCCGAAGAGATTCATGCTGTCAAAGTCATCGTTGATGAGTGGGTCTCCGACGTCGAACAGAGGCGTTGTCAGAAAGTCACTGTAGGGAGTGTCGAACGGAGAGGCGTCAAGGAAGCCGAGATTTGGCGTGGCTTCACCAGTAAGGAAGTCATCGCCAGCGTCGGAGAATAGAGGAGAGGTGTCCCCTTGTAGCGAGTCAGACGACGAAGAGGAGGGAGAAGAACAGCAGAGATAGTCACCTATAACGCTCTCGAAGAACTCGACAGCCTCCCGCTGCGCTGGGGTATGCTCTGGGTTCTGCATTATCGTGTCAAGGGCTGAAGAGGTCGAAGCCGAGACAGGTTTTGAGGAAGACAACATGTTGATGTAGTTGCTCCGTATGGTGGAAAAGTCTACGACGGGTGTAGAGGTTGCTGTAGACGTGCTGTGTTCGGGTCTGCGAGGTGCTGTGCTGGGTGCTTTAGGAAGGACGAGAGGGATGCCATGTTGGGCCGCGAGGTCTTGTGGTACCCGTATAGGGAGGGTCGACGAGTTATTTAACGAAACATGCTGGGAACGAATTGACGAAGTCGAGGCAACATTGTTGGACGGTGTTTGTTGGGTGGACGAAGCAGACGAGCTGATTACAATCGGAACATTGCGACTCGAAGAGTATGCTTTGTTGTTTCGTATGGGGAGAATGTCGACGGAGGGGGTGGACAGGAGGGGTCTAGGCAGCACTGCGAACGGCAACCTAGAAGGACTGTTCAACGTCGTCAGCGTCATGTTCATGACTCCATCATCGCAGATAGCATGTGTGTGGCATGACTCGACGCCTCGGTTCAACGACTCGGGCTGCTCCACCAACGACCGCAGCGCGTCGTTGGTCTTGGTCCGCGCCGGCATAGGCATGGATGGCAATTCGGAATAATTTGAGGAAAAGGACAGCGCAGGATGGTGCACAATTGCGCCACACACAGACAGGCAAGACAGGCAACGGCAAGCGGAAAGTGACTCACAATGCACTCGACCAGCGTCACAATACACTGGTGGGCGGGAGATGGAAGGGAGACAAGCTGCGATTGACTCATCGTGCTGGTTATAAAGCGCAACACTGCGCTACCGAGGGTTTCAAACTCCGCTGTGGCTGTTCCGGATAAGGTCCGCGCACCGCCTTCAAGTCAGAATTGGCAGCGCATCCACGTCTCAAATGGCATTTATGCATCTGCAAGGGCCTGCATCGCCCTCTGCCAGCGCTTGAAGCCATCTAATAGTCTTGACGACGTTCAAAAGTGCACTGAGATAACACTTTCGAGTCAGGCTCTGTCATGATTCATGCCGGAACCGCTGTCAGCAACCTGGATCTCTATCAGTGACCATATGGCGCCCGCCCCGAGTAACCAAAAGCAATGCGCCGCCTGCACCGCCTAAGCGCCAGATCAGCAGGTGACAGGCAAATTTCCCATGAACGTCGGAGATTGGTCACCGCCTCCTTGTGCACCGCCGCAGAGCGAGGGGACACAAAGATGGGGGGACTTTTCGCTGGCCCTGAATAGCGATGTCCTTATATACCGCGCCAGGGGCAGGAGGAGTCACCGCGGACGCGACGGACTACGCGTCCGATCTCGTGACATGACTCAAAAGTTAGCTCGCGCCACATGCTTTCTACTTTGAGACTCAGTAGGAGCGGCACCGTATCGAGCGCGCACACATTGTCATCTGCGAACAAGTGTAACGGGTCTAAGCTAGATATAGACACGACGGGTCCTACAAGGTGACGAGTACGAATACTCAAGACTAAGATTAGACCCATTACAACAAGGAGCTTAATCCTCGGGCTCGGAAGATCACTGTGAACGGTGGCGACCACCGGAATGGCGGCTCAGGACTATATGATGTACACACAATGCTCGAATCTATGGAACTCAACTAACCTACAGTTTCTTATCATCTTCCGAGACCTCCTCCACACTGAGCTGACGTTCCACAACGCCACAGTCAATCGTTGACACCGGCCCTTTGAACCAATGCTTCCCTCCATATTTCGGAAAGTAGAAGTAAGCGGTGGCCAAAATCAGGACACCACCTGAAAGCCCCGAAGGCATCAGCCTCCTTCTCAGAAAGAAAAGCAAACGCAACGAACCTTGTACAACAACCGTATAGTTCATATTCCCCACCGACGGGTTAGGCGTCAGGGGGAACATGAACACGACAGTCATGAACGCCATGAACACCACCGAGATGACCGCAATCGGCAGACTCTGCAACACCAGCCACTCAGTGATTCTCCTCGTCACGCAATCACAAGACCAACTCACGAACACCCCCAACCTGAACGGCCCAGGCTTTGTGGCCTTCCCTCCTAGGAAGCGCGCCGAGATCGGGATCATATACGACACGTACTGGCTGGTCACGACGAGGGAGAAGACCGCCCCGATGGCGTACGGGCCCGCAAAGGCTATGGCACCCATGAGGAGGATGAGCGCGCTGGCTGTCCATACGGCGCGTGTGGGGATGCGGGTCTGTGGGTGGACGTAGTAGATCCAGCGCGAGCCGGGAAGTCCGCCGTCGCGAGAGAACGCGAACATCTAGAGTCTGATCAGACCTAAGAGGTCAGGCAAGCTGGTGCAGGTTACCTGACGCGAACACGTTGTCAACTACTCGAAGTATTGTCAGATTTGCTCTCTTAAAGTTGACTATACATACAATTTCGGCACCAATGACGAACCTGTCCCATGCAACCCTCAGCAAAAGAGACGGAAGGAGATAAATGTGAACGCACTGCACCACAATGACCAACGACCACACCGCCAGCGCCCCGCCTCTTCCCATCGAATTGAACAGGATCGTCGCCATAGGCTGCCCCGACGGATTGTTCAGGATCTGGTCAAAGTCCGTACCCATGCAGAATGCTAACACGATATTCAACGCTATGAGTCCTATGTATGAGCGTGGCTATGGGTGCTATTGAGATCGTGAGTCCTCACCCCATCCGCAAACAAGCCCAGAGAGCGTCATAGCCATGATCGTGAACGGCACTGCGAAGCTCGCGTTGGTTGCCTCTTCACTCATGTGTACCGGGGCGTCAAAGCAACCTACTAGTAATTCAAGATAGAGTTACTCGCCCTTGAGAAGTACGCACACATAGTCCACAAGGGAGCCAAGAAGCTCAAGATGAACGCAAAGCCATTCGGCCAGCCGGATACTATGCATGGTGAGACCTGACGCACGCGTTGTGGCAGGCAAGAAAGACGCACGGTTTGTGAATGTCGCGAATGCAATCTTGGCAGTGTTCATGTCCTCGTGGGATGTCGTCGCGGGGAGTGAGATGAGGACGGCGCCGAAGACACTGCCCCGGTTGAGTCTTCAGTTGTGTACGTCGGTCTGGATTGAGGGCACGCACAGTATATTCAGAATGATGAAGGGGAGCTGCAGACGAGCCGTGATACGCGGATCGACCGTGTTGATCAGTGCGTGTATCACAGTGAGGCCACAGTATATGCCGCTGTACTGTGGTCAGCTCATTATAAGACTACCCCAGAACAGCAAACGTACTAATGCTGTCCCACAGTCGGCTCAAATGCAAAGTTCGTGCCAATACTCGCTGCGGCCAAGATCATAACAGCGCATCCCCACTCGATGCTCGCCACACTCGCGATGTTCCCAATCGTGTTGGAATCTAGTGATCAAAAATTTCAAAAGGGACTTGAGTTGGAGGAGTGGATGGATACCAACATCCAACCATCCATGACATGAAACACCGCCAGTCGTCAGAAGAGAACATGAAGGTCCAATAATACAGGCCACCGGACGTGGGAGCGATTGACGCCAATTCGGACATGGTCATGCCGATGCATGTGAGAAAGATGGAGCACAAAGCCCACTGATAGTGCATTGGTCAGTCATGGCGTGTACGCTCCTCAGTGCACGATAACATACGCCCCAGACCATGGCATGTGTCCCGCCGTTTGGGATAGAGTAGATGAGCACCGAGCTACCATTCCACCAATGATGAGGATCATACAAGCCTGGGCAAAAAGATAAAAACGTACGACATAGAGGCTACGATGCCGATTATACTGAACCCCAACCCGAACATCTCAAGGATGGAGAGTTGGCGCCTGAGTTCTGAAACAGTATCAGTGCAGTTCATGCTGTAAAGCCGGCGAAGCAAGTGCCTTGCTTGTATCCAAGAGTCGCGAGGATTCCCTCATCGTTGTTCTGGCGCGCCACTGGTGCGGAATGCATGGTGAACGTTCAAGTGCGAGCCCGATAACGTCCAACAAGATAACTGTGATTTATGAGTGTCCTCGGGGTGGTTGAACGTGATCATGAGAGAGTAGTCTGATGTAGCTGCGGAAGTGGATATGATCAGGATAGAAGCATGTCCTAATGTGTCTTTGGAGCGCCATTGGCCAAGAAGACGGCACGTCGAAGTTAGAGAGGGAGTTCATAGCTGATTCTGCTCGGCCCGGGAGTCCGGGGCTGCCAATTACGGCATTCAATACTCACAGGGCCAGAAGTCTCCTTCGAGACTCACACTCACAATGACACTTGTCATTTGAGAATGCGCAACGTGCGAACTTGGTCTTCCGTTTCTCACAGAGGACTAACAGCTTGCTTGACCGGCATCGGCTCAGACGATCGCCGAAATGCACGCGTGCGCCGCGCAATGACTATATTCAAGTTAGGGGGTGGGGTCGCTTGTCCCAACTTGATGATTGATTGATTTCAGACCTCCCCAAACTCGCTAGCTGACGCCCATAGACATTTGGCGCTGATTCTCAATTCTTACGCGCAAACAGGCGAGACAGACTACAGGATGTCTGACATACGAAAGACTGTCCTAATCACCGGGTAAGACGAGTCATGTTGATTCAAGTTCTGGAATTTACGATCATAGATGTCGGCAAGGAGGAATCGGAGGAGCGCTTGCACGCGAATTTCACTCTAAAGGTGCTTTCCCTGCTAAATTGACGTGGCCGACATGAACTCAGATCACTGCTCGTCCATCGCCAGGTCTTCGCGTATTCGCCACAGCACGTTCAGCATCCCAGCTCGCCGACCTCTCAGCTCTCGGTATCGAGACGTTTTCTCTCGACGTCACATCCCGAGCGCAGATGACCGCCCTCGCCGCCGACATCACCGCCCGTACTGGAGGGACGCTCGATATCCTGGTGAACAACGCTGGACGCGCGAGCAATAAGCCTGCCTTGGACGAGACAGACGATGACATCCAGCTGCTGTTTGAGACCAATCTGTTCTCAGTGATGCGCATGGTGCAGGAGTTCTCCCCTTTGCTGCTCAAAGCGAAGGGCACGATCGTGAATATCGGGTCGGTGGTGGCGCATGTCCCGTATACCTTCGGATGTATGTGCACCTGTCGAAATCATTGAAGGTCGCTGATGGGTCTTCCAGCAAGTTACAATGCCTCCAAAGCCGCGTTGCATATCTACAGTGACACCCTTCGCATAGAACTCATGCCGTTTGGGTATGTATGATTCCCTGGGGCCTGATTCGTGAACGTGCAGCTCATCCATAACTCTCACCGATTCTAGCGTCAAGGTCATGGTCATAGTCACCGGCGGCGTCAAGTCCAACATCACCGAGCATAAGCACTCACTCCGTCCAGGATCCCTTTACGAGCCAATCGCCGCTGAATACCGCGCACGCCAAGGAAGCAGTCAGATAGGTGCCATGCCTCACGACGTGTATGCACGACAAGTCGCCGCGCAGGTTTTGAAGACTTCTCCACCTATGTGGTTCTGGCAGGGATCTCAGACAACGAAGATTTGGCTATTGACCTTCTTCCCAAAAGCCTTTACGGTGAGCCGGTCGGACTTGCAGTCAGGCCAATCGTCCTCATCCAGAGAATCTAGACCTGGATTATGAAAGCGCGGTTTGGTATGGACAAACTAGCGAGGTATGTCAGGACTGGAAAGACAGACTGATCTGCTGTCGATAGTGGTGACATCGGTACGAGTGTCATTCTAGATACTAGTACATATGAAGAGCTTTGAGGAAGTGAAGGCGCAAGCCATGATCGCTATATAGACGGGGCGCCCATCCGACAAGATGCCGATGTGACGATTGTTGAAGTGTAATCTTGGGGATCAACCCGATGAGGGACACGCTGAGGAGACAGGGCAGAGATCGAGGTTTGGCCAAAGACGGGGGTAGAGAGGCATGGCAGACGTGAATCGAAGTTGATGCTGATCAGCGTGTGAAAGACATGGTTCAATCAGAGTCGCAGTAACAGCCGAAACCCTCTAGGAAGATGTTGACCCGGACGCTGGCAATATTATGAAGTGGTGGCATCCTTGGAATGCAAGACTACGACGAGGAAGCATACTCATCGGTTCCAACCTCTTGCTAGATTTAGATCGTTAGGTGAGCAAATTGAAGCACACTATTGAGGCAGAATAGTCACATGTAACCTAGCATATATCCACTATGAGAGTCGCTCACCACTGAGGTCTATGGGTTATTCGTGGCACTACCGCAGCCTCTCCAACAACACGTTCTTCCCCTTCATCTCACTGGCCTCGATCTCCTTCACGACCCCCGCCTCAAACCACCCCTTCGCCTCTTTCCTCGTCGCCTCATCGCACGCACTCAACGCCTCCGCCACAACAAACGCGCCGTTCATATCTCCCTTACTGCACATCGCGACAATCACGTCCTTCCCTAAGCGTGTGACGAACGTGTTGGCAAATGCAGCTGCATCCCACCGCGGGGCCTTGTCGATGGCATTGGTCGAGCGGTTGAAGTGCCCGCCTTGTAAGAGGGTCTTGTACATCCGCGAGGTATGGGGGAGGTCGATGACGTGCGGGCTGGCGAGGTCGGAGGGGTATGCGTACGCACATGCGGCGATGAGCCTTTCCGATGCTTTGGACTTGTCTACGATGGGCGTTTGTCAGCTCCCATCCCACATGATGGTAAAGTGAGAGAAGGGAAACGTACCTCCATCGCCAAACAGCATCAGGTCCGTGACCAGGAGACTTCCTCCAGGCTCCCTCGCGATCGTCTCACCCTTCTCCGCCACCCAAGCCAGTAGAGCCTCGCTGGCCCCAGCCCGAATCTCGTTCTCCCGCGACTCCTTGTCCTTCTTACTCGTCCGCGCCCGAATCTCGTCCGTCTCAGCTATCGAAACATTCTGCGCCGGAGTAAAGTGCCGCTTCGTTCGCGGTACAAGGAGGTATAGGATGACACGGCGGCCTTGAGACGTGACATAGAGTTCGTCCAGTGATTGTGTTATCTCGGGCAGGAGGGTTTTTATTACGAGTTTGGTGTCACTGGGGATCAATGAGATAATATCTAGCTGGCGGAATGACAGCGACTTACTCAATGACATCGATGGCAGTGAAGAGCACGAGCTGTGCCTCGTCGTCGGTACACATCTTGGCAACATGGGGTTTGAGAATCTTAAGAATCTGTTTCCTGTCCTTCGCACTTCCTCGAGCAAGGAACTCGCGCACAACGCGACTACCGTCCTTGGTATGCACAAGCTCTGCAAGGACATCCTGGCAGCTAAGAGGAATCAGGACCATGCACTATGCGAACAAGAGTGAACTAACGTCTCAGATATTTCCCGGAACTGCTTATCCCGCTCATCCTCTTCCGGAATAGCGTTTACCGCAACGAGATACTCCCAAAGTGCGCGGTGAACGACAGCGTGTGTGACGGCGCCTTTATCGGGATTGTTGAATATTGATATGAGCCCAGTCTTCGTCGCGTCCATGATACGTCGCCGCCTTTCCTTGTCTGCACCCTCTAGAACTCCTGCAAGGCCCTTCTTCGCACGTTCCTTGTCCTCTGCGCTGCCAGTCGTTACGCCGAACATGTTGGCCTCCTTGCCATAAAAATCCCGCAACAGTATCGAGCGCTCGTAAGCGTTGGCATGGAGCTCAAATGCATCCGCAAGCACAGATGTTGCTTCACGGTGCAAGAGCAGGCGGAGGACGTGAGATTGGAATTCGAGAAGGATGGATGTACGGTGTGCTGGGCAGAGTTTTATGAGTTTTGTGACGAGGAACTGTCGGACTTGGGTTAACAAGAAGTACAAATGCATGATAAGCAGTCCAACCTTCGAGTATTTATTCTGTGCGAGCTCCTTGAACTTGCCCTTGAGTTCCACGGCAATCTGGTCGCGTTCCTTTTGCTTGCCGTGTTTGACGATGGTTTGCACGATACGGCTGGCGTCATGCTTGAGGACGATGTCCTTGACTTTGCCGCGAATAACGTCCATGAGGTCGTGGATGTGTTTTTGCCGTTCCGCGCTTGGGATATTTTGTTGGCGAGCAAGCGACCAGACTCGTTTTGCGTCAGCGAGAAGGGATGAATGTGGCTTCGCTGCCCGACGCTGTTCGGTCACGAGCTTCTGCGCTTTGTGTGCTTCACGGACGGCTATACAAGCTGTCAGATATTGATGCGCATGGAAAGCAATCCCATTGCTGAGCACCTAGTGGGTCCTTTGGTGGCCGTTCGACGGCCTCCTCGTCGACCTGCATCTCCTCGGCAGCCTCCTCGGTAAAGCCATCGTCCTGGCCGTCTAGTTCATCGAAATCAGATCCAGTATCAGAGCCAGGTGCAGGCCGAGTTACTGGTTGGCTGCGTTTTTTCTTCTGTTGCGACGAATCGAGATGTGTCTTTTTCGAAGCCGGGCCACTTTGCGAAACAGCGGAGCGCTTTTTGCCTGTTTTTGTTGCCGTCGCTGCCATAGTATGTAGATGGGAGTGTGAAGGGAGCAGGGAAATGGTAGAGTGACGGCAGGAGGTAAGAAAATAATATCGGGCCGAAGCATCCGGAACCGTTTACTGCTCGATCATCACGAACGCCGGTACTTACTAGTTGACAATGGTTAGTGGCGCGTTCAAGCTCTCCCTAGAATTCTGCCGGTCTTGAACGAGCTGTGGAGAGACTCTGATATAGCGGAAAACTACCGGGACTCGGAACTCTTGCAGTTGGGCTCAGGCTGATGTGTACGGCGTTCTGTGACTCTTTTGCAGTAGCAAACTCAGAGGAACTGAGATCGACTGGAGGGCGCTGATAGGGTGGGTACTTGGTGCTTTATTTTGCTCTTGTATTGACCTTTGCTTGTATACCGTAGCTGTCACGGCTATGTAGCCGCTAGCCTTGTCAAGTCGAGTGTACATGGGCTGGAAGACGCTAGCGCTACAATGTCCGCAATGAGTTGGCATCAAGGTGCCGAAACAAAGAAATCTTACCAAACGCTATACGAGGCTTAATTGATTGTGGTAGGTGTCCGTACTCGTCTCCAACAGCAGCTCGGGGGCGACGGTCAGATCTCCGCTGGAAATTTGCCCACTCATTCTGTACCACTTGAAGAGAGGGGCCGACTGACGAGTAGTGACCACCACACTCTTGCTCCCCCCTTCCTTTCAATGTCTGTGGATGCTTCTGACCAAACGTGGCGGTGACCAGACTCCAGGCAGAAGTGTCGAGCAACCGGAATGGCTGTCAATCATCATCAGCGCTGACCCATATCACCGACCAAAATATCTGTATATATCTACCGCTCCAAGGGTGTCATGATCCAGTCTCGAGATGCAGCCCATCATACTCACCTTTGGGTGCTTACTAGTACACTTCATCTCCTACTCTTCTTGCGCGCAGTCATGGCCTGCGACGATCCCTCTAGCCATCAGAACACCGTATCTCAACAGTCATATCAACATGCAGGCCGTCTCAACGCCTGCTCTTCAAGCCAATCAATGGCCGTCGTTCTGGACGCTGGACTCATATGTACGTTCAATACTAGCCCTCGTACCATCCACTGAAGCATGACCGTTATAATCAGCAACCGACATGGGACATGAATATTGCCGTCGACGGCAATAGCTTCCAACTGTTTGGCGGGCTGTCCAACTTCCCCAGCTTGACTTCGTCACAGCTGAACGACGTAGAACTGACGCCGACCCGGACTATCTTGACGATACAAGCCGGCGTTATGAATGTGACGCTCACTTTTCTGAGTCCAATTGAGGTCTGTCAGGCCAAACTACTACATGTTTTCGTGTGACTGAGAACGCGTAGCCAAGCGACTTGGTGCTACAGTCGCTACCTTTCGTCTACCTCTATGTTGATGCAGAGAGTACGGACGGTCAGGAGCACTCCATTCAATTCTATTCAGATTTGACTTCTCGTACGTATGGTCCACATTTTCGCTGGCATGACTGCTCAGCAGCCGCACTCTGCCAATCCACAGAGTGGCTCTCCAGTGACCCAACGCACATAGTATCCTGGACCACGGTGAAATCGTCGTCTCTGATCTATCAGAGTCAGTTCGGCCACGGGCCAGGATCAGGATCAGGCTTGGCCCACCTTCCTAAACCAGTAGCCGTGACAGACCAACCTAAACCGACGGCCCGCAATGACCCGCGCAAGATGTGCCGACTTCTCATCACTGTGTCCGCCTCCCTCAGAATGTCCCGACGTTGGCGGTATCGCGCGCCCTTCAGCCGCCGTTGGTCATTACTTAGCTTCCCGCACTCGGTTTCTTGAAAATTATCTACAACATTGATTGAGTGCTACACACCCTGGTATTGGCCTGGTCAATGAAAAATTCAAGCCCTCTTGAAAATGTCAGTGGCGGCGGTGAGACGGGCGGGATGTGGGGGCATTGGCCGGATGATCGGTGAGCTCATTCGTGGACCGCGGTCCAGGCTGAGTCTGTCACGGCTACTGGTTTAGGAAGGTGGGCCAAGCCTGATCCTGATCCTGGCCCGTGGCCGAACTGACTCTCACAGATCGACGCAGACAAGTCCATCACCTATGGAAGAAATCAACAACGTCGCCGAAGACTCCACGATCTACTTTGGCTTTCCGGCTGTGAGTAACAAGACAGATCGTCGCGACAGAGTTTTGATTCTGTCATCAGGGCAGCGGCGTAACTTACCGGACGGGCTATTCCTTCACGAATCGAATACAATGGGTCACAAACAGGACGCTGGACGATACCGAGGATGGAGCGTCTCCTCGGGCCATTCAAGAGTATTTTCGGTTCAACTCTGTCTTCTTCGATGCGGATGCTGACTTCCCTGCCCACAGTGAATATCCCACATTCGCTTTCTCCATTGACCTGGGCAAAATCAGCAGAACATCGGAATCCGTCATGTGGACTTTTGGCCTCCTGAGGGATCCTTCTATTCAGTACGGCAACGAGCCCGCTCGGCACCCGTACTTTTGGACGCAGTACGACACGATTGATGATGTGGTCAGTGTTTCATACTTACCCTGGTATGTAACAACAACTGAACTTGACCTACCCCCCAGATTGCAGATGTTGTATCAAACTTCCAAGATGCTCGTACCCGTGCAATCTCGTTTGACAATCAGCTGATATCATCCGCGAAGCGCATTTCTGATGAGTATGCAACATTAGTGTCTATCGCAGCTCGGCAGGCCATGGCTGGTGTCGAGATAACAGTCAGCAAAAATGAAGCTGGCGCCTGGAACACATCCGACGTTATGAGCTTCATGAAGGATACAGGAGTATCTCGGTTAGTTTCTCTCTGCACGAGTCTCGTTTCTCAGTTAAGAAGTCCGCAATAGGCGCACCAATCCTGTTGACGTCCTCTACGCCGCATTCCCGGCGTTCCTGACGATCAACGCGACATGGGCAGGATATCTTCTGCAGCCGCTCTTGCGAGCTCAGGTAGAGAACAGCACAGGCGTGGCGTACGCTGCACCGGACCTTGGTACGTACCAAGATCTCCCTTACGAGACAGACACGCTATCCTTGTTGGCTTTATTGACTGAAACGCCCTCTCAGGAACGTCCTTCCCAACGGCAATCGTTCCCGATTCCCCGCCGCTCGACATGTCTATTGAGAGTATGTTCTATACGCTCTGATTATAGGATGCCAACGAACTGACACGGCGCAGGTACCGGAGATATGCTCATCATGACTTGGGCGCATGCTACATTTTCGGGCGATGCATCAATCATCAAGGCCTACGTATGTATACCAATGACCAACCACTGGGTGCACCGATCTGACTCAATGTTGAATCTCAGTACGGCCTTTTGGCAACCTGGACAGCCTACCTCATCTCGGTATCAGCAACGCCAAAGTCTGGATTGTGAGTGATGCACACCTACTTTCTACTGTCTGAAGGTGCTCTTCTCACGCGCACTACATGAAGCACGGACGCTGATGGGCTGAATTCCAACGCAAACTTGGGACTCAAGAGTATCCTCGGCATCAAGTGTATGGCGGAGATAGCAGATGCTGTCGGAAACAAAGATGACAGTACTATGTATAATGTCAGTGTTTGCTTGCCCATTCGTACATTGTGCTGACGATCTCCTAGAGCAAGGCTATGGAATACGTGGCAGAATGGAGTGAACGTGCCCTTGTAGATGGGCATATCTCCTCTGTCTACGGGGAGTCCTCATCTTGGGGACTCATCTACAACCTGTACGCAGATCATCTCCTTGGGACCCTACTATTGAACGACTCTGTAAGTATGGACCCCCTGAGTTTCAGCTTGTATAGCTCACTCATGAGTGTCAGATTCACGCCAGTCAAGATGCGTTCTACGCCTCCAAATTGGATGCTGGTGGTAAGCACATTCGGCCTCTCCTTGCAGGCTTGCGCCAGCTCATTAGCACAGACAGCACATACGGACTGCCTTATGATAGCTCACTGAGCAATCAAAACACAAAATCAAGTATGCCCGTCTATTTGACCTTGCTCACTGTGGTACTCAACGACACGGTCGTAGCATGGTCAATGTTTGTTGCAGGGTCCACAACAAACACAACAATTCAGAACAGTTTCCTCTCTGGAGTATATGCAAAAATGACATTGAACTCCAGCGATGGCGTGTTTCCCACCACCTACTCCTCTACGACCGGTGTAACTGCAGGAGGAGTGGCGAGGTGAGTCGATCAGCAAATCACATGTGATAGGCTCACCGTGTCTTCAATTTCTTGCATAGTCCAGCGCAGGGAGCTTTGTTCTCTCTGTTGGCTTTACAGTTCGTCCGACTCCAATCTGGTCATGAATTGCATGCTGACCTCGAATGGAAGATTCAATCGCACAACGCCAACGGGAGGAGGCCCCGTTGCATCGCCAAGCAGTGGAGTTCCTAGGGCTACCAAACAGTCTCACATAGTACACAGTCACCTTCGCCCGATTGTAGGAGGGGCAATTGGTGGCCTTGCTTTTCTGGTGATCTGTTCTGGGAGCTTGATCCTTCACTGTCGGCATCGGCGGAACGGTTTGAGACTTGTCAATAGCCGCGATCAACTGCCAGTGACGGCGGTGGATGACCAATACCGCACAGAGCCGTTCATAGCCCCAGCACCAAACCGTGAAACTTCGCATATCATGTCGTCAACCCTTTTCCCTGCCCCGAACTCGAAGAGGGAGCTCGTCGCAAAGGACACACTGGCAGTTGCACATGGAAGCTCGGAAGCCGCAAGTGGATCTACGTCCCTTGGTGCAGCGGAGTCCGAAGCAAACAGCAGCGCCGAGTGGAGGAGCGAGTTTGAGAACCTCAGAAGAGAGATGGAACAGATACGTGCTCAAGCAGTGTACGTGCCTCCTCCGGAGTACGATTCGAGTGCGGACCCTAGTGAGGTTCGCTTGTGAGGAATGATGCTTAGAACCTGCTTAGAACGGACTTGTACTACATGTATACTGCAAGAACATCTTCCTGGCCTTGAAATATTGACAGACGCCAAGCGTGGTGGATGTCATCGGTAGGGTGCCCCTTTTCCTCTGTTGCGGTAATTTTCTTGGAGGCCGAGCCATTGTGCTCTGCAGCGTAGCGCTTGTTGCCTGTTTTGGTAGTTTCGGTGCCACAGAAAGCAAAGCAGGCCGAAACATCCGTAACTCTTTCTCTGCACTATCATGCATCGAACCTCAAGCACACTTTCCTCCCTGTGAACTTTGTTGGAACTCGCGAGATGATCCGGAACATCTGTGCGTCCATTACCTGGTACACTTATCTGCCGGTGCCTCAATCGTGCTGAACACAGACCGTGGTCACTGTATCTGCTCCGCATCAGGTCTCCCTGGAAATGTGTTCGGACGCTTGCACAACAAGCAGACCGTAACCAGCGCGATGCGGAATTTGTGGCGGGAATCTCAAGCTTCAGTATCCCTGTCTTTGTGTTATTGTTCTCTCGCGCCGCACATTGTTCTACATCTGGGGTGTCACTGACTTGTATTGTTCTCCATGGAGCGCGCGTCGTAGACTTCTTACCAAGCTCTGATGGTTGGCAAGAAGGTTTGAATATATATGGATGAGTGTGCGGCGTCCTGGCATCTCATCTGAACATGGATCCTTCCCACTCCGTCTATGATCCCATTTCGACATGTTTGAGCTTGATGCTCAATCAAGGACGGTACGATTTGCGTAAAATTTGACTTCTTTGGTCACTCAATCGCTTCAGGGTGAAGTACAGTTTTACGATCGCAGGTTCGTAGGCAAATCTCAGCCTTAGGTGGAGCGACATTACTCAGTCCAATATCAGTCCTTAGAGTAACAGGCGTTCAAAACCTACGGCCTGAAAAATCGTGGCGTCCGATGATTACAATCGAGCCGTTCCCCGACAATAACGAGGCTTTCTCCCGCCGTGAAATACCGATGGGCGTCAATGGGCAGAATCCCAATCAGAGAGAGTTGGTTGAAATGTAAGCCAACCGCTGTCAAAGATCTCCGTCAGACGTAGCCATGCTGAAACTCTTCAGACATCACTCTAACGTCTCTGTGTGCGTCTGGAAGTCATCACAACCTCATAAGAAGGAGAGAAAGAAACACCTCGTGGCACAATCTGAGATATCTTTGATTCAGCTATGGGAACAAAACAAAGATGCCGGTAAAAAATTGTTCATCCGTCCACAGCCATGGCCAATGTCTTTGCAGCTTTTGGCATCTCGTTGAACGCCACCTCCAAGGCGAAAGGGACCAAGACCAAAGGGTGTAAAGGCGGCATGGGAGGAAGCGGCCCGTCTCTCTCCATACGTATAACCAAACTAGAAACATCGTCTGCCCACCTCAATGAGCATATCTTGAAAAGACTTCGCAATGGTGTGTGTCTACGCTAGATTTACCGGTGTCCACTCACAGATCTGCAGAGGCTCAATTTAGCGATCTTCCAATGCCACCAGACGAGGATCAGACTCTTATTGGTTCAAGTTATTCACCAGAATACCACGCTGACTCGGATTGCCAGCTGCCTTCGAGTCCTAGCCTTTGCATGCCTCGATCTTGTGCCCCAGACGAACAAGAGCAGGCCCTACCATTGATGTCTTTGGTAGACAGCACTGAGTCTCGAGAGTATGACAGTGACACTCTCTCAACGTTTACACCGTCTAACATATCTCCGATGAGTGATATGGGCCCTCTTGGCCATACTTCAACACCAGATCATGACGAGCTGCTTTCCGCTATGGGAGACCGTCAGCAGCGTCCCATCCTCTTCCGTCGAGTTGTTCATGTAGAGGCTGAACGCGAATGCTCGCCAACCGAAGGCTCTCCTGCTTTCTCTCAGTACACCGAGCTTGAGCAAGACGACCTCACCGAAGGCATGAACTTCCCCGAGCGCTTCATTGCCAGTTTTACTGCCTACGCAAAGTTCCGCAACGCCCGACTCAGCCATCAGTCCTACGAACCTCTATTCCAGGATTTGCGCAGCGAGTGGTCGAACGTCGGCAGCTCCCACGTGGCGTTCATTGGCATCGACATGGCTGTCTTTGCCATAGGCCACGACTCCCTCTTCCAGGTCCAAGGCGCCCCCATTGCGCGCCAGCTTATCGCCACTTCTTCCTGCGCGTCTGGGTTAGGTCTTCTTGGGACACTCGGGCTCTTCTTCCGGTACAGCAGCGCACCGATGAACGTTTTGATAGCGCGCGCAGAAGACGCATTTGGCACGCACTTCCTATTTGCGCTGACAGCTCGGACGCCAATGCTATGTGCGCTTGTATCTGCAGTGGCGATCATGCTTTTCATGATGCTGGCGTCGTGGCATGCATTCCCAGAGTGCGTGGTGATTGTGACGGCTCTCTTTGGCATGTTGATGACTCTGCAAATTTTGGCGTCGGGCGTCTCGGGGGTCTGGAAGGCTGCATCCTGGGCAGTGAGAGTTAGAACTGAACGTATAGCTGAAGTCCCGTATGTTCTCCCGATGTAGCAAGAGACACGTGAAGTAGCTACAATTACAATTTACAACAAAGTATAGACATGATCAAGTAATGGTGGTGGGGTTGGTACAGATGTCAAACGAATTTTTGATAATCAACAGAAGACGGGCGAGGGAGAGAGCTGAGGGTAGTAAAATGCGGGCTCTCTGACTGGAGTGGCTGGGGAGCTGCTGGACCAGGGAGGGTTAGCTGGCGTGACCGTGGGCTTGGCATAGTTCGCGAGGCTCAGACCACGCAGACGCCTCTCCAGTGACATGGCGGTACTGAGCCGGTCGTGAAGATCGTGCGTAGGCGTGAACTGGCGTTCCACATCCTCATCAGGCTCGACAGCCTGGACCGGAGGTTTGACAGTCGGTCTTTGCGCGGGTGCTTCGATGTATGTTAGCACGAGTTCGACATTGAATGGGAAGAGCATCCACCTCTCACGAACTGCACACAATAGTTCTTCCCGGAGTTGTTATCCCACTGCTCCAGACCCCCGGTGGCATACCGCCCCGCAAGGTACAGCGTACGACTAGCTAACGTCGACGCGTAATCCTCCAACTTGATATTGAACACGAACCGGTCCCATGATGATGGGGCTGTCTCAACTTGGAATGGCAGCGCATCAAGCGAAGCCGTGTATCTGCCGGCAACCTCGGAGGTCGTGCGCCAGTCGTCCAGTGTGAAACGTGCGGACACCTCCTTCTCGTAGGATATGTTCCTCACAAGAAGCGCTCCGTTGAGTATCAGCCCGTTCAAAGTGATGCTTTCCACGTAAACATCGCGCGGTGGTTCAAGGCAGGGAACAGCGTCCACACGAAGGACGTAGTTAGAATGCGGCCTGGTGAATGGTTGCTGAGGAAACGGGAACCTGTCCACTTGGGGCGCTTCGCTCTCAGTCTCTGTATCGCTCATCATCATCAAATGTGCCGGGATGCCCGTCCGCCGAAACGTCTGCACAGCTGTGAGATGCTGGTCTGGGAAGTGGACGCTTTTCGGTGAGGAGGCGCCAGAACTTTCCGAGGAGCTGGCGGGGCTGTGGTGTGCTGGAGTAGTCGGCGCGGAGCGGGTGCGAGAGTGCATGTTTGGCGGCCGCGAGGAGCTTTTGAGTGAGGATTTGAGAGGCTTGCCATTGCTCAGTAGGACAGCGGAATTGGACCGCACATGTCGCGCAGGCATTTCAGGCGGTGAGGGTGTGCGCGCCCGACGCGGGAAGGGAACGGATGCCTGTTCCGTATGATGAACATGACGCGTTGCGGACTCGTCTTCCGAGCTAGAGTCCCCTGGCTCCGCAGCGAGATGGAAGGCTGGGAAACTATTCCTACGGCGCTTGGGCAAGTTGACCAGTTCATGCGAGGGCGCAGACGGTGTAAAGTAGGGCATTGCAGCTGGCGGTGGTGGTGGGAGAACAAGGCATCGCCATCGTTTGTATTTGAATAGAAGACCGTAACCGAGGGTTCGTAACTTTGTGGTCAATAGCAAAGCCTGGATGGGAAATCGGCCCTAGTGATTTCGGCAGCTGTTGCCGAAGCCACCATCGACGCGTCTAGCCTGTTCTCCAGTTGGAAGGAAAGACACCAACCTCCGAGTGACGATTACGGGGTAGGCTGTGGCCCGGCACCCTATCGGGGTTCCCAAGAGTCAAATTCTTCCAACGGAGTTGCACGTTGCTACACAAGTCTCAGGTTGGGGAAGAAGGGAAAAAGTAAAGTCGCTCACAACAAATGTATGCCCCGCCTTTCCCCGCAGGCTCGCCGCTGATGAGCAATTATGAGCAATTAAGTATTGGCTATCAGAGATATCACCGTTGACACCGTTGACGTCGTGCTATTCTGCGATGGTCCCCTTGTTACAGTCTGGACTTGATCCTGAAACCGCTTTGATCCTACGACAACACTTACACAATGGACTTGATGCATCGAGTCAAACTTCCATGGTAGACATGCCATAATGAGAGAGAGCTCAAGATGATAGTAATCAGATTACATCCACATCGTTCGACCCAAACCCAGTCCAAAGCACAAGGGGTGGACCAGGGGAGGTCGAATGAATGACAGGCCTCGAGTAGAAATGGCGATGCAGCTGAGGAATGGAGGGCCGCTTGACAAGCTTCTGGACCAGTTCACATGCTCCTTGACCGTTCCGTCATCAATACGGCGATGGGATGAGTACTTCAATGCGTTGAGCAGCACGAAAAGCCTGAGCACCAAGTCAATCGCGGTGGATCCTGCGCCAACATCGGCCCCAGTAGGACGAGACGCCTCGTTCAGAGATGCTCCTCCCGAGGGTAGAGCTCAAAATCCCGCACGTGCAAAGAATCACGTTCGATACGCGTGCTGCGAGAAGATGGCTGAGCTTCAACACAAACGTCATTCACATCCTGTTGATGAGGAATTACGGAGAAAAGAACAGACTCACCGTCAATGCCACGATCAACGCGCTGATGAGCACTCTTTCCAATGCTCGCTCGTTTACGGCAATGTGCAAGTGGCATGACGCCATCCAGGTAGACGAGAGGGGTAAGGGTCGCCAGCATCGTCACATCCGTTCGGCCCAGCAGACATGAACACCGTGAACTTCGAGCCCAGGGTTGCCATACGCCGCCTCATAAAGGCCGATCTTCAGCGCCTCGTGCAAGGCTAGCCAGGCAATCTCGGAGGCGCATATTTTAGTTTCGCCAAAGAGGGCCAGTGTTCTTACACAAAGACCCACAACAGGCCGGGAGATTTGCTGCTCTACGATTGTCCAATATTCGGTGCCCGATTGAACTGCAGCGGCTAGGCCAGTCGGGACTGGTACCGGAGTAGGACCCGCTAGACGTCGACGTCCGAAACTGTGTACACAGTACTCCACATCGTCAGGCCAGAGGTAGAATGTTGCTTGCAAGCCTTCGAGTTCCTTATCCATTTGATCGCCCTGCTGTGACTTGAGCAAGTCGTACTCATTGGCAGTGGGAGAGGGGACAGAGACGTCTGTCTCACATTAGGTGAGCAGAGACTGTCACATCCGGAAAGTGAGCCAATCGTTCGTGACTCAATCGCTGTCAAATCGCGGAAGTAGAGTCATGTCGGCTGACTTGTGGAATTGTGATTTGATAGTGACTGCGCCCAGAGAATTCGAGGCCACGAAGGATGCTCATGTGTACATATTGATTTACCTGTGACATGTTCAGCTGTGTTGCAAAGATACTTCAGAAACATACCCCAGTATTCGGCATCGTCCTCCGCGTGAAGGTTCAAACGGTTCCATTGTAGTAGGCCTAGACGATTTGGACGACTTGAATGTCATTCTTGTATACGCCAACAGGACAGTCTGTGTGTTGCTCTGTACTACCGACCTTTCTTGCTTTCGCTTCCTACCACGACCCGCCTGGGCAGTCTCGTCACCAACCCACCCTCCTCGACGAGCCATCCTGCGTCAGTCAGCGCACGAACGAATCCCTCGAACTCGTCCGGACTGCCGCTGATCGCGTGAATCCACGCAAGAAGGTGATGTCTAGGCCCGTGCCCCTCCTTCAACACGATATGAATCTCATTCGCACCGTCGTGAGCACACAACATGTATTCATCTCCATCTCTGATTGTGAGCTTTTCTCTGCTGGGAATGCCGTCAATGGCGAATCGCACTCGATCGTCGTGCCAGTGGAAGAGGTTCTCGGAGCGGGAGACCGCTTCAGGAGACATGACGGATTTGTGGCCAGACCTGACGAAGTCGTTCCAGAGGAGGGTGGCGCGTTGTCTGTTGAGCGTACGAAGGGCGAGTCCGCGTATGCCCAGGTAGTTGAGAAGCAGATGGGTCGACACAAGGATGATGAGAAGCGTGTACGTCGCGGTGGGAGTCGTGACTCGGGGGACTATCAACGTTCCAATCTGATGACCAGGCCGCTAGTCAGAACGAGGTGCTACACGAGAGCAAACCGTCTTACCAGCATCCCGGCCAAAGCTAGAACAGTCTCTTTGCTGGCGTCTTTCGCATTAAGGTCTCCCAGGTCTCCATTTCGCGCGAAGTGCACGGAGATAGCTGCTTTGGAGCCGCCAGCCGCGATACCGCAAAGTGAGCGAAGGGACGCGCTGAGACAGAGAATGGGCACGCGCAGAGCGGGCAAATGCGGAGTGAAAGTGTCGAGGACAATTGCAGAATCATTCAAGATGTCCGCCAGGAACCTATAGGTTTTGGATTCCGGAACCAATGACGTGCCGATGAAATACGCGGAGATTATAGCTGGAATGTGGATGAGTGTTTAGATCGAAACGATTCAAACGGGATGTCTTACTGGTCAGACGACCGAAAACGTCTTGTAAGACAGTGATGAGCAGAGCGTTTGTTGAGGATGCGTTGGGGTCGCCGACACCGAATCCTGCACAATGACGCCATTAGCGACGAGCTGATCAGCGTATGGAACGAGGCACCTTCTAAGACTGCACGAGAGGACAGTAGATTTGCCAGTGAGTTACAGAACGCCTGTAGAGCATTGAAGATTTGGTAACTGTACCAAACGTTAGCCGTCATTCAACGCAATGCCAAAAAAAGTGAAATGACCGGATATAATCTGCGTCGAATTCATCAGAAGAAAGTCTGAGACCAAGACACTAACCAGGAGTGATAGTATCCGGGTAGCCAGCTGGGAGGAACACCTTGGCCAGCAGCGCAACTAGGGGAAGACGTGGGGGTACACTATTGCTAGTCGTCGCCTTGTTGACCTGTGTCTGCTAAGTTGCGGCGTGCAAGCATTGTCAAAGTATTTACCCCAGTGGAAGAGACTTCGACCTCGAACATGCACCCAGCATCGTCTTTCTCGTGGAATTTCATGGTAGGAGATCAAGGTGTGCTGAGCACGTGAATCAGCAAACGCGTCTGTCGGCATTTACCGGCTGCGTGATGTAGACCTTTGTTTCCTCTCTCCGACTCGATCACCACGCACTCTTGTACTCTTGACTCCGATGGCCACAAGTGGGTTCAGCGCCGACTTTGTCATCCTCTATCATCTACTCAGCAATCTACGTGCCAAATCTGACGTCGCTCATCCTATGCTAAGATATCAATGCAAGGACTACGACCCTCATGACCTCGACCTCGAAGACCGCGTTTTCCTCGACTACGACAAGTTTGCGGAGAGGATTCTGCGCGTGTCTTTTCCCATCGGCAACATGTCTAATGCGCCATTCCGTACCGAGGACGAGCGCATTAACGCCCTTGTTCAGAGAATCATCCTGGATGAATCCTTCGTCAGACACCTTGACGCGTATCTGGCAACATGCCGCACCCTCGGCAGCATCAAAGACAAACTCTTTCCTCTGCATGCCGCACCATGCAATGCGGCCTTGGACATCATCGAGCGCGAATATCCTGATCCTCCTCCCATTCGCTCTCGCAATGATTTCGTTATCGTCCACAGTGACATTTTCAATGTTGGTAGCATCAATCCCAACTTGGTTGCAGCGTTGAAGTCGCCGCTCGAGTCGTCCGGAATCGCGAAAGGCTCTTGCACGGAGACCTCGACTTGTCAACTGATGCCGGCGGTGGCTGCTGTGGAAATCAAGGATACGGACTCTCTGCAATTTACGCTGGACATGACGACCACGGGCTACTTGATGCTGGTAAGTTTTCTTGGTCTCTTGATGCTACTATCTCTCACCGTCTTATGTACAGAAACCGGCATCGATCCCATTACAATCACGGTGCCCGGTCCCCTTTACAGGCGGAAACTACCTGCTCAAAGTCGGCTGCAGAATCAGAGAGCCAGGACACAGTTCTTTCTGGAAAATTTAGGAGAGCACCCGACGATTGTGCCCTCTCCACTGAAAAGGAGGTCCGATGGACCTACCACAGTTCATCTCTGGACCCTGAAGGCTGTCTGTTCGCATCGATGATAACATGGATGGCATATTCACAATCAGTGTATTTCGAGCCATGGGAACTTGAACTCACCGATGACACTCAATTGGGTCGGAAGCTCCCGAGTTCGTTCCTATGTGAAGCGACTCGTGCTCATTCCTCGTGGTTGGCGAGGTCTAGCTAGCGATGGTCAAGGATCAGGTCGAAGCATAATTGATGGACATTATAGAGATTCGAATCCGTATAACGGGAAGTGTGGCAAGCGGAGGTAGAGGAGGAATGATAACGATCAATGGGTGATATCGGGCTTTGCGGCGACGCCCGTCTGTTTTGCGTTCAGTTGCGGTCGGGTTCTCTACTGGGGCATAGCAGCTGAATAGATGTCAAGCTTTGCGGTGCGACATGTCCGCTCTGCACTCAGTGGCGGTCAGTATCCTCTCAGATACTTATCTCGTCTCGGAGAATGGTTGAACCCAGTGTTGACGTGGACATTTGTTGGACAGACAACTAGGAAGAAGCAACGCTCCTACTCGCAAGAGGCCAACTTCTCCCGACAATCTGTTGATAGCATCGTTCTTCTCTGTCTCAGCGTTACCGTTCCCGGTCAACTGATGAGGGACCATACTGTGAATGAATGTTGTTCGTAAGTGTATTTGGGTCCTCAGCGCCAAACGCTGATGATCTGTCGAGTTATCCTGAGAGGACCATATGCCTGCAATGTTGGCGGCCAGGAGACAGGTCCATTTGCTAGGTACCAGGAGGGCGGTCCTCTTCACGTATTCTTCTCTTACAGGACACCATCTCCATGCGATAACTTTACAGACCCTGTGTAGCTGACCTCGGCAGAGGTATAAGAGAGGCCACCTCACGCCGAACGTCACCAGAGCTCCAGCAGCACCCATCAGTCAAGATGTACTTCACCCTCACCAAAGTCATCTATGCAGTTCTTGCTGTCTGCGTCATTCTGACAGACGCGGCGCCTACTCCAGAGGAAGGCAAGTGCTCACCGTGTCGATTCCATGGACATTCCCAGAACATTTGCTCAGATATCTGCGTTCTCGGTCGTGACACTGAAGGACGAGCGATCGCTTGCCCATGAACCTTTATGCTTCGCAAAGGAAAAGCTGGTCAGTCACTCTGCGTTTTATCGCTGCACACATTGACTTACCTGGGTCAATCATGACAGACTGCAGTCTACGAGGATGTCGTGTAAAGTCGACTTAAAAAGAATATGAATTCCCAATCATGAGCTCCCGATTGTATGTTTTACATCCAGATCTGTATATCCTCCACTGGTAGTCTTAACGCCTACTCGAAGCTTTTCTGTCAATTTCATCACTATGAATCATCTCTGAGGTTTGTTTTCTCTCGTCGGACGTATCACTTTCTTCGATGGCTGCTTGAAAAGTTGAGATCAACCTCGTTTGCTGCATCTCCTTTTCTGTTATAAGCCTCCGAGCTTCAACCTGAGCTATATGGATCCAAAATACCAATAGTGTAGATTCACTAAACTTCGTGAGGACTGAATGAGCACACTTGGGATAATGGATGTGGGTCTTTGAGAGCGAATTAAACGGTCGGCCCGAGGGCCGATGTTAGCGACGAACGTCTTGGTTCCGCCTTCGTCTCTACCACCATGAACATTGCATGCTTGCATGCTTGCATGCACCACCTTCCTTACTTGGGCGCAAGAGTAACCCCGGATGTGGCCTATGGCAACCTTTGACCGCCCAAAAAGGTCTTCGTGCACATTGACCAGAATCGGCGAACAATGGACAATGGGCCGTCCAAGTAAAAACAAAGCCCGCCGTGATCAATGCGCTGTGGCATAAAAGGGCCTGGTCTCTCCCTCACCTCACCGCATACCACACCATCTACGCAACAAACGAAACATTATGGCCCCACGACAGACCCGGAACAGTCGCCGCTCCCCGCCCCCGCCACCTGCGTACTTTCTCAAAGAATACATGACACAGTGGCGCCTTCCCGAGGCCATCGCGCGTCGGCCTGTTGCCGTGCCCCTTCACAAGCTCAAGCGCATCGGCGAGTGGCCGTGCTTCGCGTCGCTGGTCCGACCGGCGGGCACGCGTGTACTGAGGCAGGTGGACGTGTTCGAGGTGATGTTCTGTAAAGGAGTTATCCTGAATTGTGCGTCCACTCCATATCTTTGAATCCATGTACTGACCGGTATGGTAGTCCTGAAAACCATCCCGAATGATTTGATTATCGACCCTCAGAGGGTCCGCCTGGCATCGGCGGACGGGAAAGTCGCGTATGACATAGAGGAGACGGACTTCCTGCTGCACGTTGATGGGGATCGCGAGATGCAGCATTTGATGGAGGAGTATGTGTTGCACAGTGTTGGCGCCGTCCTGCACGCCATCCACCCCCTGGGAGGGTTCGAGAACGTGACGGAGCAGTACGCGGTGCATGGGGCGTGCTGGCAGGTGTATCGGCTGGGATCGTTCTCGCTGGTGTACATACCTCCGTGGGCGATGTCGGAGAGTGACATGCAGAGGTTTGTGCAGATTGGCAAGGTCAGTGCCCAAGTTCGTCGTGTCAGTGCGTTGGTTTATCATTCTTATTTGTAGATGGAAGAGAAGCAGCTGGACTCTGTCACCGAGTCGCCAGAGGACAAGATCACGAACAAGCTTTGGGCGCTGGTGTGTTCTGTCTTCTTTCTTTCCACCACAGGTCCTAATGGATGTTGGCGATAGCTGTACGACGTTAGCGTGCATTCGACCTGGCGGGGCTTCGCCATCACGAACTACGCCCAATGGTGTTTTGGGTACTTTGAGCCTGGTGCGTTTCCATTTGTCCCTCACCCGCTATCCACCTCACGCCTTTCCGTTTGAAGATCGCAAAACCGCCAACATCAGCCACCCCACGCCTGGTCCCCTCGGGGCCTTGAGCAAGGGAGACGGTATATTGAAACCAACACCCAAGTGGCACCCGCACGCGCACCCAGACCCGAACGTACTGCAGATCTTGGTCTTTTGGATCATGGCGGCGCATGGGTGTATTGATGATCTCCGGTTTTAATGGAAGGACAGAGGTGTCCTCTCTTCGTATGATGTATGAATCTATGTATGTCTATGATTATGGAAAATTTGATGTTGATACCTGTACGATTGAATGAGTATGAAGGGCGCACGACCGTGCTGCAGGACGTCTCGATCTAGAAACCGGGGCAAGTAGAGCGCAGAGTCGCGCAGCAGTCTACTTGGCCTGCCACGCGCTCTGAACTGGCGCATGGCGAGACTGAGAGGCCAGATACAGGTCAAGTAGTCACTGACTTCATTCTTTCAGACTGCGCACGAACCATCATCATGTCTCTTTCAACATCTTTTTTATCAGTAGTGTTCACGCGCCAGAAGGCGACGCGCCGGAAGCTCGTCGCCGACGTGTGCTTCCCATCTGTTGGCGCGTAAACGTTGAGGAAGAGCTGCATGTCGAGAAACAAACTCGAGTCTGGACTCTGGAGTGATATCTCCGGCACAAATTTATCCATGTAAGAGTTATAACGCGAACCAGATTCTTCCTGGATCCTTTGATGAGACGGATGGATGGAAGCAGGTAGCCTCGTAAGCCAGGATTCATGAGATGTAAAACCACAGTCGTTGCTCAGCCACTGCTGTTCGCAAGTGTTCGTATGTACTATGAATGGTGGCAGTTTGGTGGCAGTTTAGAGCATGCATCAAGTGATTGAATGATCAGAGATATACATAGCACGAGTTATTTGTGGACATGTGGATATCTTTCGGGAGAAAGAAGGCTCGGGCAGTCCGACAACCGACACGTACTTACGGGTGATGAATATCGATGAATGATGATTTCGAGAAGGATCGCAGAGGAGCTCGGAATCAGCAATGCCATCAAGGCTCTGAAGCGCAACGTACTACAACTTTGCTGAAGTTTACAGCATGCAAGACCCCGAACGCACCCATACGTATCGGGACGCTTATTCTGTTGATTCTAGGATATTCGGAGCAAAAGTAAGCCATATAAGTGACAAGTGGCCCTTAACGCAGTGCTAAATAGTAGACGGCAATTCCCGGGGTCCTGCTACCCAATTTGTTCGGTTGTCGTTCTTTGCAACGGTCAACAACTTGCTCTTTCTCGTCCTGCTCTCATCATCCCTCACATTCGTTTCTCTCAACCTGGACATCATCTCCTTGTCCTGCGCCCTTTCTACATCTCCATTCGGTCCTAATTTCATTCTGTTTGCCTCTCTGAACGACCACGACGACGACGAGCGATGATACGGTCATTATCGCTGCTGCTAGCCGCAGCACTTCCCACAACATGGGCCTCGACAGCCGGGACGTTTGCCAGTGGAGGCGACTCGAAAGTCAGCGCGATGATGGTCAGTGGCCCAGGAAGCGCCGTACATACGCGCCAAGCTCAACACCGTTGCTAGATGTTTCTCGGGAACGACAAAATGGTGTACATCATGGACAAGGCGGAGGGAAATGCTGCGCAGATAAATGGCCATCCAGCTTGGGGCGCCGTCTGGTGAGTGCGCATACTTGCATATCCGTCGGCCGTTGATTGACGGGCGCGACATCAACAGGAACATTGACACACACGAGGTGGAAGTGCAGGACATCCGGACGAACATCTTCTGCTCGTCGGGCATGCACTTTCCCAACGGGTCGTATGCGACGTTTGGCGGCAACGGCGCCGTCACCGTCGGCGGCAACATCGGCTCGCAGCTCAACACGGGCGGGTACTCTGCGGAATGGGACGCGACGTACCAGGACTACGACGGCACAAAGTCTATCCGCATTCTCAACCCCTGCGACGCCGGCTCCGACTTTACCAGCTCCCAGTGTGAATGGTTCGACCAGCCCTCGCTCATGAGCATGCAGGAGCAGCGCTGGTATTCGACCGCAGAGCCGCTCGCGACCGGCCAGCTGGTCATCATTGGCGGGTACACCGCAGGCGGGTACATCAACCGCAACTACCCCAATGTCGACCCCGAATTCGAGGGCGGCGCGGCAACGTGCACGTACGAATACTGGCCCAACCCCGACAACTCGTCTGCCAAGACCATGCAGTTCCTCATCGACACTTCTGGTCTCAACTCGTACCCGCACACCTTCCTGATGCCTTCCGGAAAGATGTTCTTGCAGGCTAACTACTCGACCAGTATGTCGCTTCCACTTTCTTCTTGATATCTCACTAATGTTCCCAAGTGCTCTGGGAACCCGACACCAACACCGAAACGCGCCTCCCGGACATGCCTGGCGAAGTCATCCGCGTCTATCCCGGCTCTGGCGGTACCGCCATGCTCCCGCTGACCCCCGAGAACAACTACACGCCCACCATCCTGTTCTGCGGCGGCTCAGACATGCCCGAGTACGACTGGGGCAACTACTCCTGGCCCTACATAGACACCTTCTACTACCCCGCCTCCAAGGACTGCCAGCGCATAACACCCGAGCCGTTAGACGGTTCCTCGCCCGACTACGTGCAGGACGACGACATGCTCGAAGGGCGCACCATGGGCCAGTTCATCATCCTCCCGGACGCCACTTTGCTGATGGTCAATGGTGGCGAGAACGGCACGGCTGGGTACTCCGAGAAGACACTCCAGACGCAGTCGTACGCGGACATGCCGTACGGCATGTCTCTCGCCTCCGCCCCTGCGCTCACTCCCGCGATTTACGATCCTACCGCCGACTCTGGCAGTCGCTGGTCCAACGACGGCTTTGACGCTGCCTCGCACCCGCGGCTCTACCACTCATCTGCGCTGCTCCTCCCCGATGCCTCCGTCCTCATTGGCGGCTCCAACCCGAACGTCGACGTGAACCTGACGACCTACTTCCCCACCACCTACGCCCTCGAGATCTTCTACCCGCCCTACTTCTCCTCATCCACGCGGCCGACCTTCTCCGGCGCGCCATCCTCGCTGACGTACGGCGGGGACTACTTTGACCTGTCCATCGACGCGTCGTCGTACTCTGGCTCGTCCAACGACGCCGCGGCAAAGTCCAAGTGTGTCGTGATCCGCCCCGGATGGACGACGCACGGCATGAACATGGGCCAGCGCTTCCTGCAGCTCAACAGCACGTACACCGTCAACGACAACGGGACGATCGTCCTGCACTGCTCGCAGATGCCGCCCAACCCCAACATCTTCCAGCCCGGGCCCGCGCTGCTGTTCGTCACCGTCAACGGCATACCGAGTAACGGCACGTACCTCCTCGTGGGGAGCGGGGAGATTGAGAAGCAGAGCACGGCCGACAACGCGGCGCTTCCAGTGAGTGTGCTTGCCAGCTCGTCGGCTGCGGGAGACGGCAGCAGCAGCACCTCGTCGAGTGACGGCGACAGCAGCAGCAGCAGCAAGACCGTCATCATCGCCGCTGTAGTGGGCGGCTTGGTCCTGCTCGGTGTGCTCGGGGCGATCATCGGGATATGCGTGTCGCGGAAGCGGCGCGCAGCAGCCGCAGCGGCGCCGGGGCAGTCCTCCTACGCCATGCGCGAGAGTCCGCAGGGCACGCAGGGGCTGGGCATGGGCAACAACACGCCGTATGGCGGCGGGCTGCGGAGCTCGGACTCGAGCGCGTTTGTGCCGCTGCAGCACGGGCACGAGTCGTGGAACTCGAGCCAGGCAAGCTTGCAGCCGTATACGGACAGTCCGCGGGGGAATGGGATGAGCTTTGACCGGGACCCGTACGCGGCAGACTCGAGGATGAGCACGAGCACGCCGACGAGGCCACATAGGTATTGAGGGGCGTGTTTAGCATATATAACGGACAGGTGGATTTATTAGTTACTTCTCTTTATTGTCGTTTCACTCTTACTCTCATGAACAGAACGTGACAGACCTGTAATCTCAGTGATCTTTCGAGTACGGTGTAGAATGGCATGAGGGGTCTTTCATGCTACTAGGACTATGTGCAGGTTGTTGGACGATATAGGACGATATAGATTTCTTGAACGCGAGTTTCACTCACGACTGTTCTTTGTTCTTTGTTCGTGCGCAGGGAACAAGCTGTCTAACGTAGCTTTCAACAGACTTATCCGCCACAACAATTTGTCTGACGCGCTGCCGCATGCCATGCTCTATAACCACTCCTCCCACGATCTGACCTTCGCCGATCGAATGTAGACTTGCATAGTATCATCACTCTCGTCTGTTCACCTGTCCCGTGTTCGTTCAACTTGCTTTGCTGCCTGAGACCTGAATACGAACTAGAACAAGCAAGTAGCAACCCTTCTCAATCTCAGGTCTGCCACTGTGTCATTCCTTCAGCAACTTCGCGCCAACTTGTATTCAATCTCAGTCTTTCTCACGATAGCAAGTCGTCTTGCCTCGTCGCCTCTTCCTTCGTTCTCCTTTTACATAAACCTGCTCATCACCTTCTAACAGGATCACTCGCTTCACTCCTTCCGAGGACCAGGAGACCTTACTTGGGTCACAGGTGATCTATGTGGTCTTCGGCCTGGGCCTGACTGGCACAATGTCCAAAGACTCAGTTTGACGCGTCCGCCACATCAGACATCACAAGCCACGGCTTCTAGCTCGTCGCAAGTAATGGTGGCGGAGGCCCTGGCAAGCCCTTTGAACGCCGGGTACCCGTATAATTTGGTCCGGGACTTTGCACCTCTACAACAGCGCTCCGGGTGCGTAGCTCCCCGATGTTTCTAGGTGCCGGGGAGTAAAAATGTAGACGACGAGGGGTGATGGTATCTCCAATCAGGGCGCTCATCTCCTCGCCAGGTTCGAGCGGAACTAACACTCAGGTGAATCAGCTTGCTCAAGCTCTACTTTGGGAACTTGCTCATCTCCGGCGAAGGAAGGCAAACCTTACATACAGTCCCCGGTATAGGAATTGGTCCTGGCCGGCTATCTAGTTTGCACAAGAAGAACCTCAATCCAACCGTCCCCTCCCAGTCCGGTAACTCCACATGCGCCGCGGGATTTCTGATCTGCAGTAATATCTACTCTTCATCTGCAAGAAACTGACATCAGCCCGGCGCGAAATAATCGGGCTTGCACCATGACCTCGCCCTCGGTACCCTGATTTCAAGAGGTGGGTTGGTGGATCGTTTAAAGAAATGGGCTGCCTAGCCTGCCCGTCAACTGCTCTCCTCTGGATATGTGTGCTACTCCACTCAGAGTCGCTGTGTGGTTCGTGTCTTCTTATGTTTTGTGGCGGTTCTCATCTGAGCTTCAGCGGAGGAGGAATCGGCGGCCTTGCGTTCGCTGTGGCAGCATCGAAGTACCCCCACATGACGGTCGACATATACGAGGGTGCATCTCGTTTTTCCTCACTTGGGGCTGGGATTGGGATCTGGCCCAGGTCTTGGAGCGTGCTCAACCGTCTGGGCGTAGCTGAAACGTTACTGTCGCGAGCAAAGCTGACGGATGACACCTCGCCGAAATCATGTCAGTGGCTCTGATTGAACGCGTCTCTACGTATTAGCTTCGCTGACAGCCCGAGTACGCGCAGATTATGACTTCAGTTTCAGGAAGAGTGACGAACGAAATGGATATGAGTTTCTGCGAATGAGGCATCAAGGTATGGTCTTTCGTGTCCCTATCTGTGTGGCCGCTGTCTCATCGTTCGAAAGGTCAAATGTATACCATACATCGTGGAGAGCTGCAGACTGCATTCGTCAATCATCTCTCGCGCGTCTCGTCTTGTGCGACACATTTCTCGAGACGCCTCCAGTCGTACACGCGTGCTTCGTCTGGCGAGCTACTTCTAACCTTCGACGACGGGTCGCATGCAACTTGTGACATCCTCATTGGCGCAGATGGCATCAAGTCTGTTACACGCAAGATATTCATGGAGGACGAGGCCATGGCGACACTGGCGCGTGGCGACTTCCCAGCTGCCAACGCTATCCTAGCTTCCATAGATCCTATTTGGACGGGATCAATCGCATACAGGGAGCTGGTACCTCTAGCTCGACTTCAGAAGGATGAGAATACTCGGATGCTTGAGCTCCTCCAATGTCCCACCGTGGTAAGCTAGCGCTGTTCCCTTCCCAGCCGCTTGGTGATTGACTTTGAGCATCGCATAGTACGTCGGCAAGCACTTGGTATGGCTTTCTTTCACTCTCCGTTCATTCGTCAATCAGACCGTGTCTAGAACATGATCGTCTATCCGGTATCCCAAGAAGAAAGTGGCGGAATGATTAACCTTGTTGTCTTTCACACTCAGCCCGAACTCGAGGACGCGCTTTATGATGGTCCGTGGTCGACGCAGGGTCAAAATCTCGGTCTTGATTGGCTTGAAGGATGGGAGCCTGAAGCGAAGGCATGGTTCAAGGTATGTCGTCTGACTATATCAATGTATCTTCTCATATCTCATCGGCCGTAGTGCATGGAGGATCCCACAAAATGGGCGATACATGTTGTAAGACCGCTGCACACATTTGTTAATGACCGAATAGCACTTATCGGCGACGCGGTGGGTGTTTGGGCCTCTGGTTCTGCGCACATGATGCTCATTGACTCGATGAAGGCCCATGCTATGGATCCCCATCAGGGCGCCGGAGCTGGGCAGTCTATAGAGGTACGACACTCGATGTTCACGTCTACCTCTGGTGATATACTCTGCAGGACGCATATATCCTCGCTGAGCTCCTGGGTGCTACTGATTCCTTGGAGAAGGTCCCGATGGCGCTATCGATATATGATTCCATCTGTCGACCCTTCTCACAGCAAGTTGCGGATGCATCGCGCGACAATGCTCATTTCCTTTCCTTGTGTTGGGACGGCTTCGATATGAACGACACCTCCGCGGAAGTGGAGCAGAAACTTCGTGGCCTTGGACGCATTATCACAGACCGGTGGCAGTGGGCTTGGCTCACAGACGTATCCGATAGTTTGGATCAGGCGAAGCTGTTGCTGAAGGAGATAGAGAGTTTAGGGTGTCGTCCAGCCAAGTTTTGCAAAGGTCGGATGTAGGTTCATATGCACGATTTCATGTTTGGATTTCACCTCTACGATGTTTGTAATAAAGTAAGTATAACTGTACAAGTTGAGTCTAACAAAGTATGTACATACAGAGCCTTCACATAGCTTGAATCATAAACTTCGAGAGTTGATGGGCTCCACCAAGGTCATCTTCACCTTCCCCCGCTGAGTGTTCTTGTCCTTCTCCACTTCAATGTTAACCACCACCTTGTCAAACACTGATATCTGAACGTCCGCCCCATCTTTACCAGGCACTGATATGGTGTAGTTGTCCGCGTCGAATTTGATATCCTTCTTGAACATGACGAGACCTTCGATGCCCAGTCTGAACAGATGTTATCAGTCCGCACACGACCAACGGGGGAATGCTTACTTGGACACGAAGACGCCCAGCCCGTTACGGAAAGTCCTGATGACGAAAGCCTCTTCGGTCACTTGAGCCTTCTCCCCTCTGGCCTTCAAGGCTAGCCCAACATAGAACTCAACGCTAGCACGACCGGCCATCTGTGCCATCCTGTGCCGCCGGTTCACCACATCGAGAATACGTTCGACGTGATGCTTCGAGTGAAGTGTAGCATGAAGCGGAGAATACCCTATCGCGGCCGCGAGTTGACGATGGGCAAGGACATCTTTGGCTTAGGATCAGACATAACACGGGGCAGCATGAGAATACTGCCGCTTACCCGCATAACGTCGGATAGGACTGGTGAAATGCGTGTATATCTCGCTTGCCAGGCCATAGTGCCCGAAACTATCCCGCCCAACACTTCCAGAGCAGAAGTACTCGGCAGAAAGCATGCACCGCGTGGCCATGATCCTGACCAAAGTATTGAAAGCCGGCTCACTAGGATCCTAGGTGTGGGATATGAGTGGGCAGGCAGCGATCCTCGCAAGAAGACATACCAGACACTGATCCAACGACGCCGCCAATGCGCCGGAGCTGGACACGTCCAAGGTCAACCCCTTCCGCTTCTTGAGAATGTCCTGTAGCTTCTCAAAGTTTGTCTTTGGAGGCGGGAGATGACGTCTGAGCACCAGCGGAAATCAATCAGCTCGCCGGACGAAGAGGATGAGAGAAGAGGAGGACAACAGTATGTGAGGATCTGGAGTATGACTTACCTCAATACTGCCGTTCCCGGGAAGCTTTCTTGAATCTTCCGCGCGACGCTGATGTTGGCGAGTAGCATGAACTCTTCTACGAGGCTGTTAGTCTCCCGCAGCTCTTTTTGTTCAACATCGATGGGGTCCGACGACTCGGCGCTGTCGAGGTGTATCTTGACCTCCGGCGAAGCAAGGTTTAGTGCTCCTGCAGCCATTCGCTTAGCCTTCAGTTTCAAAGCTAAGGAGTTCAGAAGTCGTATGCTCTCTGTCAGCGGGTCATGAAGATTCCTACCAAACAATCAACATGAAGTACTCCTCGGAGAATGACTGAAGATGCACGTACGGATCGTCTTTCCGCACTTGCGCTTCTTCATAGGTGAACGCTGCCTTAGAAGCAATGACGGACTTGGTGAAGCGGACATTTACAATCTCCGCGTCGGGTGTTAATTCCTATCCACGAGGAGGGCGGATGTGAGTAGAGAACGGAAATGGACACTGACGAGACTGACCCAGATGGCCGAAAACGCTAAGCGCTCAACATACGGCCTCAATGAGCAAAGATTCGTTCCGAGTAGTGCGGGCAACATATCGATACGATTATCGACGAGATAAACTGTGGTCCCTCGCGCAGCGGCCTCATTATCCATGGGCGTGTCAGGGTGCACGAAATTGGATACATCAGCGATGTCTGCAATTCGATGAGTATCTGCAGTCTCATACACTCGAAGTTCGACTCACGAACTCCAGCCTCGACATTGCCATTCGGCAATCGCCTAGCATGGAGGGCGTCGTCGATGTCCTGGCAGCCTAAGCGCGAGACAGGTCAATACAAGCAGTAGTGGTTTCGATCGAAAAAAACCTTACCTGGAGGATCAATACTACAAATAAGGACATCTCGTAAATCTTCCCTTTCACGCCACATAGGACCACCAAGGTCCTTGGGAGGCACAACCCACTGATCGCCTTCAGCAGGCAGACAGTCCAAAATCGCCTTCCCAAATGGTCGATATGCCACTTCGTACTCCAGCAGCAAACTCTCCTGTTCAGCCTCCTTGGTCTCAGTCTTGCCCAACGCTCGAACGAAGTGGCCTTCTGGATACCGCGAGGTGTTGTCCCACCGGTCAATGGTGACAAGGATCTTCTGGCCGATCAGTGTGGGCGCCTGACGGGTACGAAGGCGTATGCGAGGAAGCAATCGGGATACAGGGGTAGCAAAGACAGTCTGCAGCGAAATTGACGTCGCATTCGACGAGGTCAGAGACGTGCTGTCAATGTGACACACATAGGCCCGCCAATTCCGCTTGATGATGCCAACTATTCGGCCGGTAGGTTGGCGTTCTGAGGAGAGGCTAGACGTCGACGCCTTGTTCTCTTTCGCGACAACCTCATCGTCTTCTTCGCCTTCACTACCGGTATCCTCCGCGTCATCGTTCTTGAGATTTGCCTCCTGGTCAACGACTTCATCGGCTGGAGCTTTCCATTCCTTTTCGTCAAACACTTCGATGACAACAACGTCGCCCTGGACTGCTCGATTCATGTTTTCGCGACCGACGAGAAGGACCGGTTTGGTGAATGCCGAGACGTTGACGCTTCCTTCGAGATAGTTATACTGGTTGGCAGAGAAATGTCCTTGATGGAGTTGACCAGACTTTATGCCGGCTGTCAAGGTGGATGGTGGTAGATAGTCCGGGTAAAGGGCCTGCCTGGCACCTCCAGCAGCTCTTGTTGGCAGGATATCCTCCGAGCCTGTTGCCGAGAGAAGATCGAGGAGTTGAGCTGCATCTGTCGTGCCCTCGACGTAGTTCCTTACTGTCACCGATGAGCAAGACTACAGACCGACATCAGGATGAATATACCTGAGCTTGCTTTGATGCCCTCCCCGAGAGCCTTGGAGCGGTTGGCGGCATCCTCAGTGAGAAGAATGACATCAGGATGTATGGGAGCTGCTTTGCCTCGGATAACAGGATGTGTCATGGTGATATGCGTCGAGTACCAGGAAGCAGCTTTACGAATGCCTAGAGAAACAATGAGACGAAGTCTTGCTATCTCTGGAAAAAGGGTACCCCGGTCGTTGCGATCATTCGGTGTCTCGTTTTCTTCGCGTACTATTGCCGTTTCCCTGTACATATATTGAGTTGCTAGTCGCTGACTGCACGGCATATATAACGCACGAGCGATATTCATTGTAGAAGACCCATATGCGCTTATTGTCGGCTTTCATGAGCGCCTTGAGCCTGTTGTATAGCGGTAAAGACCGATGTCTGACTTCTTCGATCACGGTTTGCAGCAAAATCATCGGCGATGTGAACAGCTCGGATTCGACGAGATCCATCTGTATAGCCGTCAGTGAGCGAGTATCGAGATAGATTTAGCACTCACCTGCGAGAGGAAGACGTTGGTATCCGGCAATAAAAAGTGAGGTTTCGGGAAGCCACTATGCTGGACGCGTGGTTGTAAAGGCAATACATGTTCCGAGCTGCATTCCCGGCACTCTTGTACGCCACATCCAACATCGTCCCGCAAATAACGTTCTCGTAGAACTGATAGAATGTGAGGCTTCGACCAGGTAGATCTGGAGCAAGCCGACCTTTTATGACTTTTCCTCGCGCCGTCTTCTTGAAAAATTTCCGCTGCGTGATAACGGCTTCGACCTGTGGCCGCTTTCGTATGGTTATGTCAACCATGTCTAGTGATTCCCAGTGGGCAGCAGGCTGGTGGACCAGCACGACGCGCCTCGCAGGATTAAAGGTGGCGGTAGGAGGCAAAGAAGGGTAACCAGAATAGTCGGCCCGACGATCCGATCTTGCGATCGAACTGGCTTGAAGTTATACGCTCAAAAGCAGATCAAACTGTCCACTGGGTTTCTATTGATAAGTACAAGTATCAGCGAAAAAATAGTACACATTTATCGAGTCCGTCATCAATTGAAACTGGGGGAGATCGTCTATGTCAAATATTCAGCAGCGTCGGCTCCCGCCTATTCAAGCCAGAAAACACTGGCATGTTTTCCTTGTCCACAATCATTGTATCCTGCCACACCAACTCCATCTCTCCCGACATTGGCTTCAACTCGCACCTGAGCTTCGACCCAACCCGAACGCCCTTCCTCTTTTTATAGCTCGGTTGATATCCTGTGACGAGCTTCTGCCTCGCCGTCTGCATCTTGTCATATACCTCGCTAAACTCTGGCACGCGGTCCCAATTCGTGACAGTCGCCGTTTTCTCCGTGCCCTTTCGCAGAATCAATCGCACGGCGTCCGCGTCAAGCACCTCGCCGGCTTCATTCACAAACGTGGCAACCGAATGGCTCTTGCGCTGTTTGCGAGTTAATGGGCCGCGGAGGACAACACGGGGAAATCGGATCGGGCATTTCTGCTGCTTGTTGTTATAGTAGAATTCGAGGCGCAAGCGTCCGCATTCGCAAGGGCACAGTTGGGGTGGTGCTGGGCCAAAGCGGCACTGGAAGAAAGAGGCGTCAGCGTTCCCAGAAGTGGCCAGGTATGTAAGGAGAACATCTCACAAGATCGTAATGGTGTGGTATACGGAGTGGTGGTGGCCCGCTCGATGCACGTCCGTTCTGCAGAAACAACTCAGTCGGGTCGCGGTATGAGCATGAAGGGCACTCACGTCGAGTCTCTTGCGCTTGGATCTGCGATTGGCGCTCTCATCTTGTGCAGACTCATTCTTTATGCGCTTTCCAAAAGCGTTGATATGCTGAACAGAATGGTCATTGACCTGCAAGACACACTAGAATACCTAATGCAACTCACCTCAATACTCCTCTTGTGTTGTAGTGACTGGAATCGCTTGTGCTCCTTGAGCAAATAATCGTTCTCCAGGCGCCGCACATCTTCCAAAAGGGCTTGATTACCCAAGATACGACGATACTTTCGTCCATGTGTGAGTTTGTCGTAATTCTGTCTGCCCGTCATGGAAACTGACAACAAATGAGGTCAGTGAGCGCCACACAAGTACTCGGGAAAGACGCACCAAATTGTATGGTTTAAAGCAGTGGTGGTAGTAGTAGTGAAAGTTCAACAGACACACGTGAGTGATAATTTCTTGATATATCTTGAGTCCATTGTCCATTGTTCGTGCACATGGTCACGTTGTCGAGTTATTGCCTATTTTGTGCAACAATGGCACGACTTGCACGCGGAGAAAATATAGTTGGAATGTGCCTTCGCCTTCGCTGACGCCTTCCTGAGCCAAACTGCAAGTAAAGATGACATTGCGCCACACTCCAATCGACATCCTAGCCTAAAAAGTGTGAGGCAGCAGTACCGGGCAATGCCGCAGTGAAAATTTGACAAATTAGAGGAGTTGCCGACGGATCACAGAAAGGGTCGACGACTGGGCGACTTGATTATGGACGGTGCCAACCAACGAACGTATGTGATGTCTTCAATTAGCACACATACGCGTGCGAGCTTGAAAGTGCAGAAAGTCAACAATTTGAGGCACGATTCACACTAACCAAGAAATTGCCAGCACCCAGAACGCATAGATTCGGATCCGTTCCATGGTACTAAAAGAGCAAAAGGTTTACGCGGCGAGTCCAAAGCTCTGAGTCATGGTATGCGGCCATGCGCACCGGAGAGACAGAGACGATGTATGAAGCTTACTTGTGGCCGCGTTCACGAACAATGTAACGTGTCTTGACTCTTCGTTGCATCCGTTCGCGTTCCGAGTAGTGATCTGCTGGCCCGGCTTTGGCCTGAAGCCGCCGGCCTGGCCTGGCTTGGCAAAGCTCTGGCTCATCCAAATGTCAAGCCAGGCCAAGGCCGTCAATCACGGCTGGCTCTGGCCTGGCTTCGGCTTGAGCCACGGCTTGGGGCGGGATGCGGCGGGATGCAGGCGGGATGCAGGCGGGATGCGGCGGGGTGTCTCAGATGGTACGCCTTGTTCTCAAAGACTACGGGTGACATATCTTGTCAAGGCAAGTCAATTTCCAGTGGACACCTGAGCGTCGCAATCACTGAGCAGTCGTGATTCCCAATCCGGACATCACTCACCGCTCGTCGCGCGACCCAAATTCCATTGCGCTACTACTAGGACATGGTCCCAAGGTGGCTACCAATGGCTACCAGACATTACGGTTTCGCCGAGGTGGAGCTCCCGCGACGTCTTGCGGTACACTTCATCCAATACCTGACAGGGTGTTGAGCCACGGCTCGACGGCTGGCCTACGGCTTTCAGGATCCCAAGCCAGGCCATGAGCTTTGCGAAGCCGTCGCCGCGGCCCGGCCTGGCTCTGGCCCAAGTACGGCTGGCTCACGGCTGGCCTGGCCTGAAGCCAGAGCCGGCAGATCACTAGTTCCGAGCCGACGTCGGATATCTAGATAGAATCGGATCTTCTGTTTTTTTTCCAAAAAAGACGTACTGGAAATTCTTCATCAAAACTGTAAGGGCCTTTGCAGTTACTCGATAGAGACGAGGGACAGTAGAAGGTAAGTACCAACGGCAAGCGCACCTGCCAATTGCCCAGTGACCCAGAGCAGGACTCTTTGCTTGGGAGTTCATGATTTAGAGTCACACACACAAGATAGAGTCGAACTGCTGTGTGGCGTAGGCTGCATGAGTGGTGATCATCGTTCAGAAGGAAAAAGGAGTCGGCTCGAATTTCTTCCGTAACAGGCAAGCATGCTAAGGAAAGGGGGACAGGTAAGTTGTAACTTACCAACAACATGTCCGGGCGTCCACGAAGAATTTTGGGGACCAACTTTACCTGTGGCCTACGGCCTCTTGCCTTTCCGCCATCCTCATACTGGACTCTCAACCGTGACCATTGCCATCCGGACGACAACGGCCACCACTCAAAAGACGTTGACTGTGGCAGTAGCCTGAGCAGCGGAAGAGTTCAGATAAACCATGTTGCTAGTATGGCTGACCGTTGCAATTGAACGCTAGCAGACCGCTATAGCCTCGGTGATTCACGGGCAGGTTCAAGCCGTTGACCGACTCCGGCAACTACTTAGCCGGCTCAATATACGTGGATCATCATGATCTCGGTGAACCTTACTTCTGCCAGTGCTTCGACGACCCAGAGACTCACTCTCAACATGGCTAGCAAGTTTTCAACCCAATGGTTCACCGTCTCTGAGCCTTATTCTCACGTTTATCACGTTGAGCTTGGAAGGTGCATACATCCTATCGTATGCGTGTTCAGCTGCAAATTGACAACGTTCGCATTTCTGACCAACAGTCAACCTTTGAACGCTTTCACTAAGGAGTGAGTGCACAAACGTAGCAATCAGTCGTCGTTTCACGCTTTGAAGGGCGTGGACGGCATACGGAGCGTTATTCGACAGCTTGAAAGCGAGCGGCGTTGATGTCCGAGCGGTCATCTTGTCATCGAGACTGCCCAAGCTTTTTACCGCTGGTATCGACAGTGAGACTCTCATGTTCCAGTCCTTCGTTTCCGTGCTTTACCTGATTTTTGAGTCTCCGTGTTGGGTTCCACAATGGGCACCAGAATGTCCGATGGAGCCAGGACAGCACTCAATTTGCAGGAGATATGCTACCAATTCCAGGACTGTATCGCGGCTCCTAGGAGGACACCTTTTCCTGTGATTGTGGCTGTCCATGGCCCGGTAGTTGGCTTGGGCGTCGATATCATAGGCGCATGTGATATCCGTTACGCCGCATCCAACGCGAAGTTCTGCATCAAGGTTTGTTCTCGATTGCATAACCTCTATGTCTGGGTGCTGATTCAACTCGTTCAGGAGACGGATATGGGACTTGCTGCAGACATGGGGTCCCTTGTGTACACACCCAAGATCACCGGGAACATGTCCTTGTTTCGAGAGTACGCGTACACTTCCGCGTTCTTCGATGCGAGCATCGCCGAGAAGATGGGTCTAGTGTCGCGGGTGGTCGAAGGCGGACGTGAAGAGGTTGTCAAAGCTGCTCTGCAACTCGCTCAGACGATTGCCAGCAAGAGTCCCATTGCTGTCTCCGGAACGAAGCACATCATAAATCACGCTGTCGATCATAGGTCGGTTGTCTTACTTTCGTCACAGAGGAATGCTCTGAAGCATTTTCATAGTATTGATGAAAACCTGAAATATACCGGTGTATGGAATTCTTTCGCCGTGCAAACGAATGTGGGTGTCTGGCTCCTCGTGACTCGAGCGACTAACAAAATGTATCGTTTTGATCAGGATGTGTCTGAAATACAGCGCGCCACTAAAGAGAAGAGAGCGCCCAAGTATGAGGCTCTCGCTAAGCCGACTGCAAAACTATGATGCATAGTAGTAGAATAGTCGAACGCCAAGTTACGTGAGGATGCGAAAGAGCAGAAGCGTTTACAGCAAAATCAGATGTCTCGATCTGTACTCTGACCCGACTCTGACGTTCCGTGTATCGAGCGTGGCGATGCACCGAAAGCGGTAAACTTTGCTGCACGCTAATTCCAAAGCAAAAGCATAGAGCAAACCGAGCCTTACCACTTCCACAGGACAACGGCCAACATGCGAGGAAAAGGCAAACGTGCAAATCGGTACACATGTAGTACATTATTACTGAAATCTATACGAGCAAAGCAAAGCGAAAGCATAGGACAAAGCGAGCGGAGTAACTACTTCAAGCAGTATCATCGGGTGGTATACAAAACGAGCGTAGTAAAATGTAGGTCTGTCTCAAAGAATGTTCGTCGTAAAGTACATATACAAGTTTATAATCATATCACCAATTTAAACACGATCTCCAAGCTCGAGCTCGACATGATGATTTTCTACCACGCCAGTTGCCGCACCCGCCCGTGCATAGACGTGGCCACCTGCAGTGACACTAGCGGTGACCGACGATCGCCTCAAGACCTTGAAATGTGCCGTGTACCTTGGAGGTGGGTCCGCGTTGTCATAGCCTGACATTGATGCCGAAGACTCATATCCAGACTTTTTGAGGCTTGAGGCCAGGCTTTCAGCAGACGACTTCTTCAAGGACAACTACGAGTTCATTTCACGTCAGCGTTCCCATCGAGCTGTAGAAATTGCCACTACGTACCACGATCTGTCCATCTGAGCGCCGTTCCGTACTCTCGCTTCTACCCCTACTCAAGCGATTGGAGTACTCGGGACGTACTAAAGCGAAAGGGTCCTCAGGAGCAGGAGCGAGCATCACAAAAGGCGAAACATGAGGTATTTCCTCCAGGTCAGGAGGATCATGAGGCCGTTGATGGTCGTTGCGTCTGGACAGTCGACGATCCCTCAGTCGTCTGAAGCAGAGGATGAACAAGGCGATAGAGAGCAGCGCCATAACGCCCGCGATGATGACTCCTGCGACGACTGTGGTCGACGTGGACCTGTGGCTGCAATTAGAAAGGAACGGACGGCGGAATGGTGGTGTGATATTTACCCAGCCGAAGACTTGACTGAATGGAAGCCGGTATCAGTTGTTGCGGAGGGAATTGGAGCTGATGATTGATTGATTGATTGTTTCCTATTTAAGGTGGCGTTCAGGCCGTTTGACGGCCTATGTGTCCACCGGGATCGGGTAACTATGTAGGTACAATACTAGAGGAAGACGAGATATGTAAAGGACTTGGGGGGGATAGGATGGGCGGCATGCCCTCTAAGTAGGCGATGGGGGTGAGAAAACCACACCCAGGAAGCTACGAGAGAAAGGAAATAGAGAAAGGAGATGGAGAGAGAGAGAGATTATGTAGGTAGGTAGAAGAATATGAGAGAGATGAAAGAGATGGGGAAAAAGTTTGACGTCGTGTGTGCGTGACTGACGCGGGACTGGTTTGCTAACCGGGTTACTCGCTCGTCGACGGAACGGGAGGGCGCACGATGTACTGCCCCAGCTGCTCGAACGCCGCTTCCAACTGCAACTTCATCACGTACGTCTTGACGGCCGTGTCTGCCTCGGGGATTGTGGTGCTCATCAGGAAGTCCTTGGTGTCAAGGATCACCTCCAGGGTCCTGACAACGACCTCCCTAGGAATGGAGAGGGCGGGGTCGACGTGCGACTCTAGAGGATCGGGATAGGAGGAGGAGAGCGTGTCGTCGGTAGGGGGAACTTCGACTAGTCCGTCAGGACGGTCGGTGAGGATGTGCGTTCCGAAGACGACGACCTCGTGCTGCGGCTGCACCTGGTGGTCTCCAATGCGCGGGACGTGGGGTGGGATCCATGCGTCGGAGGGGAGGCCGAGGCGTATCGCTAAGCGGTCTAGAGATCGGCTCTGTCGACGTGCTTGGGTTTCCATGCGGCGAAGTTTGGTGACGCCGTTGACGTAGTTGTGGTAGGAAGGCTGGTTGGGCATTGTGTAGTGGGTGGCTATGGATGGGAGGTGCTGGTGGATGGTGCTCGCTTATGAAGGCTTGCGCCTCTTTCACCTGGGTGTGAAAGGGACTGTCCTCATGGTCGAGTTCGCTCCAGTCGCCGCGTGGACGAAATGAACTCGAACAAAGCTTTGAAGTTCTTTGTGTTGGCAAGAAGGGACCGGGAGTTAAGTGGCTGACGTCCAAGTGCGTGGCGAAGGGTTGTGCGTGCCTCGGTGTAGCGTCGGCAGGTGAAGAGGAAATGGTCAACCGTCTCCGGAGTGCAGCAGCGCGCGCAGTTTGGTGAATCCACGATCTTCATCCTGGCGAGGTAGGCGTTGAGCCCGACATGGCCTGACCGAAGCTGGGTAAGAAGGCTGCACTGCGGCTTTGTCAGCCCGCTGTAAAGCTTGAGCACTTTCGGTCCGGGGTCCGTCCTGTCGAACGATCGGATCCGCTTGCTTGCTGTTGACTGTGCCCATGCCGTTTTACGCGAAGTTGTGAGTGCTTTCTTGTAATGTGCTTTGACGGCTGCGCTACTCGTCGGGAGCTCAGAGAGAGATTGAAGATGATGACTGAGAATGGTCACATCGCCCCTGGCTGCTCGTTTCGCGTGTTCGTCGGCCAATTCGTTGCCCGCAACATCCATGTGACCCGGTACCCATATGAGCTTGATCTTGAGCCGGGGATAGCGCTTTCTGATCCTAGTGAGCGACGTGTGGAATAGTTCCACTAAGTATTGTCCTGGTTGAGGACGGCGTCGATGTGTGCTCCTGATGGATGGTTGGTTGTCAATGAAGATAGATGCCGTCGTTTTGGTTCTGGGAGGGCGTGGATCTGCCTCGATGATGTCAAGGCCTAGAACAGAGCCCACGAGTTCACCCTCGAAGACCGTGTGATCCTCAGCGGATCCGAGTTGAACTCTTCTTGTTGCTACCACACGCCCCATCTCATCGACGAGAGCCGCCGCTCCTCCCACCGCACCGTCTATACCTGACCCATCCGCGTATATCATGAAGTCCGCCTTGAAGCGCTCCGGGCCGTCAACTGCCTCCTCTTTGCTGGAGGCTATCTCAATCTGGAACGGGGCCGTCCACCAGGGGTCTTGTGGGGTTGGGTTGATAGACTCTATGTTGCGGACTTTGGAGAAGGACTTGAAGAGGACATGTAGAGCTGAGTTGTGGTACCGGGGGACGTATCGGGAGCAGCGGATGACCGATTTTGTCAGAGGGTGAGTTTCCGGAAGTGTTGCCAGCCGTACTGTCGCGTTTAGGACTGACACATTGAGATAGTCGGCGAGAGGTGGTAGGTCAGCGTGAAAGTTGAGAACATCGATGGGTGTTGTGCGGAACGCGCCCGTGATCATCCTGGCCGCGACGTTCTGGAGCTTTTGCAGGCGCGAACAAAACCCAACTGATCCAGACCGACGTTGACCTTCTGAAGGTTGGAGAATGGGGCTGAACCAGACTGGCAGGCCGTAGGTGATTCTAGGAAGGACGACGGCCCGGAATAGGCGTCGGACATACTTGTGAGGAAGACCGAACGTTGACTTGGTGAGTCGACCAATTGCACCTAGGGTTTTGGCTCCCTTAGCAGCTGCAGCTTCGACGTGCTGATGGAACCTCAGCTCCTCATCTAGGATGATCCCCAAGTATTTTGCTGATTTCTCCGGGGCTACAATGTGCTCACCCACCATCAGGGGGAGCGGTCGCTTCTTTGCTTTGTTGCGGGTGAAGTGGACCAGTTGGAACTTCCCGATGTCAAAACGGCAAGCATGAGTTCTCGACCATCCCAGCGCCTGGGGAACCAGGACGTTCAACTTGACTATGTTTTCCTCGAAGGTCTGCGAGGACACGGCAATCATTGTATCGTCTACAAACCCAGCCGTGAGACGATCTCGTTCTTTGGGGTCGACAATGCGAAGAAGGTCAGAGGAGTAGAACAGATAGAGGATAGGTGAGAGAGGGGATCCTTGCGGGAGTCCGGTGCTGGCTCGGAGAGGGGCGGAGGTGTAATCGTCAAATTTGAGAGTCGTGGTGCGTCCAGTTAAGAAACTCTGAATCCACTTGACTAGATCTTCAGGGACTGCTGCTCGCCGGAGATCGCTGAGTAGTCGTTCATGTGAGACCGTTGGGAACGCTTGGGATATGTCCAGGAACAGGACTGACGTGACCCAACCTTTTCGCCAACTGTCCTTAATACGTTGCGTGAGGTAGAGGATGGCGTCAGTGGTAGTGCGGCCAGGTCGGCCCCCAAAGTGAGTTGATGCTAGGCAATCATTCTGCTCCGCAAAGGCTAACAAGCGCCTTGCGAAGCATGTTTCGATAGCCTTGCTGGTGACCTCTTCAAGTGCAATCGGGCGGTATGCCTTCGGAATCGTGTAGTCTGGCTTCCCGGGCTTGCGGAGAGTGATCGTGGTGAACAGCTTCCATTGGGTCGGATGGTGACCCAGGCGAAGTCCGGCATTTGCTATCCGGGTGAGGATGGGGGCTAGCGTCTTCACCGTAGCTTGGAGCGCAGCGTTGGTCGTCTGAGACGGGCCCGGGGCACTAAACGGTTTAGGGTGCTTGATCGCGTTGATCATTTCCTCGATTGTAACTTCTGCGCTGCTCTCCTGCTGGGTCGTGGGTGGAGGCTCGATGTCGCTGGTGTCTGCCTGCGGAGGTGGGGGAAAGAAAGTTTCCATCAGTGCGTCTCTCTTTTCTTCATTAGAGGATGCAACACCCCGCTCGGTGTGGAGGTCCGGGGTATGGGTGGATGAGGCTGATTTGTTGGGTATATCGGCTTGTTGAGCGTAGCGGTTGGCTTGCCATACTGATTGTTCCGTAGCTTCCGATAGCCATTCCTCCCAGTGGGATCTCTGCGCCTTGCGGATTGCGGCGTGGTAATCCCTGCGAGCCGGGAGAACAGCTGCCCTCTCCTCTGGTGTGGAGTTTCGGTGGTGTGCACGGTTTTGGATGTGTTTGAAGGCATGGTGTTTTTCGGTGAGATCCTTGTTCCACCACCTCTTAGAGTACGGTGATGGAGATTTGATCGGAACCGTCGCGTTAGCGTCCTGGTATGCTTCGTCGAGTATGCCTGCTGCATGGTCGACCCCCTCTTTCGTCTCCATGTGTTCCAGAGCTTCGCTGATGTTGTTGCGTTCCAGTGACTCGATGAATGTTTCATCGTACACCTTCATATCGGCTGCTGGCCAGTTCAGCTTGGGATCTTGGGACTTTCGGCTGGTTTGGGCGTTGATTTCGATGAGGACGGAACGGTGATCGGAGCCATGACTGGAACCAATTGAGCATTTGACAACTTCCTGCGCTAACGACTCTGTAGCAAAGACCAGGTCGAGCGTGGAAACAGTGCGAGATGAGTCGGATAGAAAGGTGGGAGTGCCTGGGACGGTACACAGGGATAGGTCAAGTTCGGCCAGCAGCAGCAGCAACTCGCTGCAGTCCGATCGGCGAGTGCGTCGAGGTGTGTTTGGGCCAGCCCAAAGCGAGTGGTGTTTATTGAAGTCTCCACTCAGAAATATCTCGGAGTTGGGAGGAAGAAGGGATGTGTGTTGACGGATGGCAGAAATGGCGGTGTCCGTGCCTGGGGCGTTATACACTGAGTATATGTAACGGGGTGGGTGGGACGGTGATGCTGAACAAATGCAAACCACGTCGAGTGAGTCCATCGGGACCTGAGAGATAGTTTCGGACGGGATGTTGGATTTAACATAAATACATGATCGGATTCGTTGGGAACGGGAACGGTGCGCCGCATTCGTAGGGAAGAAGCGACGCCAGTGTTGAGAAGTGAAAGATAAGTGTTGGTCTACGAAGTAAGGAAGTTCTTGCAAAAGAAGAATGTCCTGGTTCGATGTTGTTTTGTCGTTGAGCAGTGACTTGAGTACTTCGGGTGAGCGGCGACAATTGAGGTCGAGGATGCGCAAGCGGTCTCCCATCAATAGATTTCAGGGAAAGAGTGCGCGTCGCGGTGCTCTCTGTGGTCGCAGAAGAACGGACTGGAGCCAATATAACGGTCGTCCAGTTTGTTTTGAGCTTCCTTGAGGTATGGGCAAGATTTATCAAAGGACTTATGAGGACCTTCGCAATTGGCACATTGAACCTTGACGTGGGTGCACGTTCGCATGTTTGTGCACCGGTTTGTCGTAAGAGGGCAAGTGCAAGCACTCGTGGCGTGGTTGCCCGCGCATCGAGCACATCGAAGGGATGATTCGGACTTGGCGTGAGGGCATGCCTGGGCCTGATGGCCGAGTTTTTGGCAACGATAGCAGAGATCTTGAGCTGCAGAGGGGGCAAATTTTCGAACATGATATAAAACACCACCAATGGCTATACCGCGACGGATGAGGTCGTCAGCGGCTTTCTCGTCGTCCGTCGCAATCCGCAGTGATGAAACCGGTTTGGACCCCGGCTTCCCGACCCACGAAATAGAATTGATTGATGCGACTGAGCGGAAGACCCCCATGTTGGATGCGTGAATAGACTCCTTCGCGTTTGGACTCGATGGGTCGAATTTCGTTGGTACAAAATCGGCGACTATCGAGACGACGTGTTTGCTGATGGCTGCCTTGGGTTCCAGCAGCTTTAGCCATTCGTCCGAGTGTGCCAGGATCGCGGTTGCATCGTCCTCAGATTGTGCCGAGAGGACAATGTTTCCGTTGCGTGATTTTCTGACTCCGCGGATGTTCATGTTGCGCAGAGCCGGGACGGGCGCGTCGTGAAGCGCTTTGGTTACGCGTGCGGATAGCTCCTCCGGAGACAGGTTGTGAACCGGGGACGACTTGTCGGACTTCTTCAGGGAGACCGTGACTTGGCAGGGGTCAGGGGTAAACGCGGGGGAGGCGTGTCGCGTCTGGGACGCGTGCTTGTGTGTTGGAGGTGGTGGGTTTGGGTTCGAGACAGGGCGCTGGGTCATTATGACTGCGTCGTGGATCATCTGGGTGGTTCTGATCTCTTCGACCATCGCCAGAAGTGTCTCGATTTGTGTGCTCATGACCGGGGGCTTCTTGGAAGCTGGGTTGGTCTTCGGTGTCGTGGGTTCCGAAGGTGTTCCTGTTGTAGAGCGGGGCTCTCGTGGAAGGCTATCGAGCTTTGCCGCGAGGTCCGTAGCTTCTTGTTTGGCTTTCTTGTAGATGTTCGATTGCTTGTTTGCCGTGCAGATCGTATGAATGAGGTCGGGGAGAGTGGCAATATCGGAGGCCTCCACAACCACCATCATGGTGGCTGCGGGGGGCGCGTTCGACGCGGACGTAGGCATGTACAGAGCTGGGATTCGCGTTGTCGTCGGAACACGTTCTGGTGCCACTCGATCGGTGATCGTGGTATCGGATCAAGATGCGTTTTTCGGAGCTGATGATACGGTCGTTCTGTACGCCATATCGAGTTAAAGGCGAGGGTGGGAGGCTGACAAAGACACTCACTGAGGAACTGTGGCAGCTGCACTGTTTGCCGAAGAAAGCACCAAGACACTGGGCATACTGGTCGGCGAAATGATGAGTGAGTCGGTCGCCGACTTCTTAAGGGGTATGCTCACTAAGATACCAGGGACTCAAGACTGCTCGAAGTGAAAGGAAACTCTGTTGTGGTTGTCGTGACCGTGACCGTCGACGTCGACAGGTAGGTCGTGGAAGGCAGCGTGCTGGAGGATGGGAATGGATCGTCAGTGTACGACTGATGATGTATTCCAGCGGTATCACCTTGTCATAGTTGGTGTCGTGGCGGTCACCAAGCGTGGTAGTTGGATATACATGTCGGAAGAGATTGTGGCTCAAGAAGTGGAGACTAGTAGAGAGTCAGTTGTCTTGACGAGCAAGCGATAGAAAGAGCGCACAGAAGGACCAAGTGCTTGGAAAGTCGTCAAACAACCAGGATCGACTGGTCGCGGAACGAAATAACGAAATGCGGAACAGAGAGAGAAACAAGGACGAGGAATATAAAGCTGTTGATCGGACACACCCTATCCTGTTAGAGAACAATAACTCACTAATGTTCCCGCTTTGTATGATTCTGTGGGTGCTGCCTCAGGTTCATTTGCCACAAACAAGGCAATGTTTATTGTTTCCCGGTAGATGATGAACGCGGCCGGTGCATGAAATCAGATTACTCATGATTCCAGAGGGTTGCCGTATTGTTGTTTTGCATCATGGAAGAGCGTGCTAGGTCGAAAGAGGCGTAATTGTTGTTGTGCGAAAAAAGCAGGTGGATGCCAGAACAGTGGGACATGGTATCCGAGAGCCGGATGCTTTGATGCAGTGTCCTTGTTCCAAGCAAAAAACAACGAGTCTTTTGTGCTGCTTGTCCTTGATTAGTGGTTGTTGTTGTTGTTGTTGTTTACACGGCGTTGGTCCACAGGACCTGCCGGTCGTGGAAGGTGCGCACACAATGACTCCGACGCGGCATGCGACGGCATCATCTGTACGTCTTGCCACGCTCTCTACCTCCCCAAGAAGCCGAGCTCACCGGGAAGCACGATGGCAGAACCACGGGGTAGAACTTAGAGGGGAGGCAGGAGCATCCGGACCAAGAATAGAGGGTGAGCAAAGACAGCATGGCATAGGATTGTGACGATTGTGAAGCTACTCGGAGGGATAGTACATTGGTAGCGTGTACACATACTGGAGAACTCTATACACGAACTTTCCCGTCAGCAGCGTCGCGCGCTCGTCAGGGACATGCAAAATGTTTTGTAGGTACGTCGCATCACATGCAAAGTTACGCCTCGCTGGGAACTTAGAAATTGTGTTGTATAACTTCTCTAGAAATTCCTCTCGCAAGCTATAGACCGCAATATCGTGCTCACATTTCAGCAGAACATGTTCTGGGCTCTCAACCTCACTGTTACACATACGGCAAAGGCGATCGTCATATGGCACGGCTGCTCGATTTTGCACATGATGGCCGAGCCGCTCGGTCGCCAGCAGATGCGTCGAAAACACCACTGATATCAACGCATCACGGTACCGAGAATCATCGATACATAGGTAGCTGCGAAACATGAGAGCATTTCTTGCTGACTTATGTTTTGCCTTCTTTGCATCGAGACGGCCGTGAGTGAGGTAGAGCTTGTCCACTTTGTCCAACTCTTGAAGGAGCCAGTCCTCTGCAGATTTCTTGAGCTGAGCAATGTGCTTCTCAACGTCCTCCGCTGTGCACACAAGCAAGTCCAGTTGCGGAACATCAAATGGTAGCTTGGAACCCGCTGTTACAAGGTCTTTGATCCATCCCGCTTTACCTTGAGCAGCAATTTTGCGGCTGCTTTCAAGCGCAACCCTTGCAAAATGCGACTGACGCAGCTTCAGGAGATACAGCAGAAAGGTCAAAGTGAGCAGGTGACGACGAATCCGTATAGGCATCAGTCCCGTTTCCGTGAACAGGGGGGCTTTCATAGAGCGCTTCCCGAGATGTAGCATACGTCGTATGTACCATTTCTGAATCCGCTCGCATTCCTTGACGTCAATGTCTACCGCATCAGGCGCAATTTCGCATGCATGGGTCAAATGGCAGTCAACACGCGCCATGTACAGCGTTCTGAGTTGCTTCGGGGTCAATCTACCCGTTTTATCCTGTATGGACAGAATGCAATGGGCACTGTACCGCGCGGTGTCCGCCTTCTTATTGCCGTGAGTGCTGAACGGACGCGGTGCGTCTGTTTTCACGCTCACACCAACATACTTCTCCTCCGTGGAGCGTTCCAGGGGGACTCCATCTATGTGGAACAGCGGTATGTTCGTCTTTTTCGACTCATTGAAAACCAAAATGACCGTCTTGAGCATGTTCACGCTGATGAAGTTCTTGGAGCACCAAGCACCCAAAGCATCGAGCTTGAGCTGCAGGCCCTTGGCGGATGTTGAAAATAGCAAGATATCATCCGCCTGGGCTAAGATATCCATTGCAACCCCCATCAAGTCAACATCGTCGGAGTGACTGGGCATTTTCAGGTCGGACATGAACAGATTCCATAGTACCGGTGAGGCTGGATCGCCAGTCAGCAGACCCATAAGCGACTTGAATGTATCCGATGTTTTGTCGCCGTGTCTAACGCAGTATTCCATTCGATTGTACAAGAAACGCAACCAGTCAAACATGGCGCCGCCAGCGCCCATCGACATTAGCTTCAGCCACAGAGTTGAGTGATCAGTGGATGGAAATGCATTAGTCGCGTCGACCATGGCAACAAATAGTGTCTTTCCTTTGGCTCTTGCCCAGTCAACTACACAGCGGAGAATAAACGCATTATTGATCGTTCTGTATGTCTCCCGGAAACCATTTTGCCACGGAGGAATGAGTCCGTCCGTCTCAGCCCACGCAGTCAGCCGTCTATGCACGATCATTGTTACAATTTTGAGTAAGCAACTCTCGAGGCTGATTACCCGATAGCTATCTGGGTTTTCAGCTGGCTTTCCTTTCTTTAAAATACCGACAATTGTACTTCGAAGCCAAGCAGTTGGGGCATCACGACACCTCAGACATTCATTGACTAGTATGACAAGATCTTCATTTGGCAAGTTCATCACGTCCGAGTAAGAGAGTCCGTCGCCTCCTTTTGCACTGTGCAGTTGCCCATGTTTCAAGAGTTGTGCCTTGACCCACTCTATATCATCCTCTGTGATAACCCCTGCAAAGTGCTGTCCTTCTGTGTGATCTTCGGTCTCCTCTGGTATTGCCCATGCCCGGGTTTCGTTCAGATCGTATTGGGCATGGTCAAATTGAGGAGGAAACACCTCGGGAGGGTTGAGTCTTGCTACAAAGACACCTTTAAGGTCATCGGCAGTGACGGGCGAAGGGTCTGGCTCGTTGCCCATAAGATCATCTATGACGTTCCACCATTCCTTTGGTGTCTTAGCTTCTGCCAGACGATTAAAGTTACGGCGCTTATATTGGTTCTTCCTATCTCTCTTTTCGTTTGCCGTGTTATCCAGTTCATGCCGACTACCGGCACTCGCAGGTACGCCTGCAGCCTTCTGCGCATGAGGCAGTTCGGCAGTGACCTTCTGGATGCTCAGTCGCGGGCCGTGCACAAGCTCGTTGCCATTCCATCCATTCGGTCTTGTTGGGGATGCATTTGCGCTCAAAACTCGGGTGTCAGGTAGCTTCAAGGCATGACGGGCCATGGCTGAGACAGTGCATGCGTGACCCTGCTTCGTCCCCGGTAGCACTTTGACAATGCGGAAAGCGACCGGTGCTATACGCGCATTGATGGCCTGACAGATTCTCTTCAGCAGGTCTCCATTTGGGCACCTCCAACCACAAGCCTTGTTACGTTCTGACTTGTCCACAATGGCTTGGATGACCTCTTGGTTCGGCACGCCGATGCCCAGAGAGCGAGAGAATGGAGCTGCCGTGATAGTCATGAGCACGGCCGTAAGTATTGCTCGCACATAATTCTGTTCTCCCTCAACTCGCAAGGCATAGTTGTACTTGGATTGAGGGCCCCAGTAGGCCGCTGCCGCGGCTATCTGCACGCCGTCTCTGGTTGTCATTGCACCCGCCACAGTAACCTTCATTACCTCAGAGACGGTCAGAGTGCGGCCAAATGTCAATTCAGCACGCAGCTCATCATTCTTCCCGGTGTCAACTATAGCTACCAGAAGCTTATCCAGGGCTGTTTCTTGAGGCAGTGTCACCTCAACGGGAACAGGCTTACTGTGGCCATGTCTTCGCACGCGGGACACCTCCGGCTTGACTTTACTGCCCGTCATTCGAAGGCTGAGAACCAGCTCGGCATGATCAGACCACTCTTCATCACGCTCGCGAACCTCGAAACCTTGCACGGCGTGATACATGTCAACAGAGCATATACCGTAGTCGATGACTGTTTGAGCCTGACCGTGGAATGATGTTGGTCGTCCGGCCGTTGTTCCTTTAGAGAGGACGCCGTTCAGAATGACACCGTCCGTCTGTCCTAAGACTCCCAGTAACCAATTACCTCTAGTGGAGGCAGGCTTCAAATCAGATGAATCACGTATGGGGTCAGTTGTACGGGCCCTCTTATCCTTTGTCCTACAGTTCAGGTCACCCAGAATGACGAACTTCAAACCAGCGCGACGTGCTCGAATGAGAGACGAGTTGAGACCTTCACACGGATCGTCACTCAGCGTGGTTGATGCAAGCTCGGTGGTCTCTGGCAGCAGGTACACATTGTAAAACAGTGTATCGCCAATCTGAAAGACGTGGAAATCTGGACCGCTGTACTCCTCTCGCCAGGTGCCATTCAGATACATCGGGACTAGTGCCGCCACACCACCCCACGGGGCGGACAAATCGAGAGCCAGCGGCCGTGGTCTCGACACCAACCTGTAACCCTGCACCTTCTTTATCGTTGCTTCTTGTCCTGGACGCAGATGTGTCTCTTGGAAAAAATTTACATCATACTTTTTGATGAGTTCACTGAATTCGGGGCATGCCATCTTCGCGACAAACTCTCCTTGAACATTCCATGAACGTACCGAGAGATCAAACTCATCGGTGACCGGATTGAGGTCGGTATGCTTGGAATCACGAAGAGAATCATTCGTCGACGGTGAACTACTATATGACAATGCCCCTACACATTTAAAGATAGCTTCAGTGCAGCCTCACACTTATCATACACACCACGGTCAATACCCGGGCGCATCCACTCAGCAACAAACCATTCCGCCACAGCTCGGCTCTCAAAGCACAGATAGGCCACCAAAGGCGACTCAGACCACTTCTGGAAGACCTTCATGACGAGGGCGGCCGCTTCGGCACCAAGAACTGCAACCACTATGTTCAAGACCATGTCCCGCGCCGTCTGGTTTGGCCATGGCCACGGGCCGAATGCGACGACCCTTTCGTCGGTGAAGTGACTAGTTGGCAGACGCAGAGATCTCATCGACGACGAATAAGGGTTGAACCCCGGGGCAGACATGTGTTGGAAGGACGGCGGGGCATGACCAAAAGCACCCCCCCCAGCACGAAGAGCCGCTTGCAGGCCAGATGCTCCGGGAGTCTGTGTGGCAAGAGACATACGTGGGGCGGGCTGGGACGAAGCGGGCGGCGGGCGCGACGAAACGGGCGGCGGGCGCGATGTGGGTGGGGCTGTGACGGTCCCCCCTCGCAAACCAGCTGCTCCTGATGAGATACTGGGACCAGTGTCCATCTCCATGTCCAGATCCCTCTGCGAACGGTGCATGCGACGGGAAGCGTCTACGGACGACGGCCGCTTCCTATCGTAAGGTGGCTCGTCAAAGGATGGTGAACGCATACGTGAGCGGCGAGGGGGCGGCGAGGCAGAGTAGTCGCGTCTGTCGCGGCCTCTGAGTGCTTGCTCATAGTCACTGTGCGCATGTCGACGATGGCTGTCATCTTCACGGTTGTCATCAAGGCGAGTGCGTGGCATTTCATGAGGACGGCGACGTGGCGAGGCAGAGCGATCGCGATCGCGATCGCGACGAGAGGGAGAGGGCGAACGGACACGGCGACGGGGGGAAGGCAAATGGCTACGGTCCGGGCGACGTGCAGGCGGGGACGCGGAACGGCCTCGACTGGCGGCAGGCGAATGAGGGGGGAGAGGGTCATCGTGCCGGACTGCAGAAGCCGGCTGCGGGTCGACATACTCTAATTCCTCGTCTTCGACATCTGCAGCGGTGGGTGAGGCATCCCCGACGGCCGCTTCGAGCTGAGCGATACGCGTCAAGAGCTGGGCAAGGGTGGAGCCATGAGAGTCGAGATCCTCCCGCATCTTCTCCCCGTCCTCCGCCAATCTCTTAGCTTTGGAAGTTGAGGCATTGATGGCTTTGGCGTGCCTATTGATATGGACCTTCAGCCCAGCGTCCTTGTCGAACAGGCTGCTCTCCAACGCGCCAATGCGAGTCGCGTTCTGATTGACGGACTTCCCGACGTCCTTGATTTTGTCGACCCTTGTACGGACGGCGGCAATAGCGGAGGCAGTGTCGACGCGGTCTTGTAGATGCTCGGCATAGGTTGCCGCAGAGACCCTGGCAAGATTGTCGGCGCGCGTGTAGATGTCCCGTGCCCTGGGCTCGGTGTTGAACTTGCCATCCTCCGTACCATACGGGCGGTCAAGAACGTTCCATTGCAGACGCGCAAGATACGCCTCTTGTGGGGACATGGCTGTGGTGGCGGCAGACTCCGTGTCCATGCGCTGTCCAGGGACAAGGCTGTCGGAGCCGTTCGCGACATCTGTACAAGTTGTCAACGCGAGGCCTTCTGTATGGGGCATGACAGGCGCACCGGAACTTAACAGCTCATCAGGCTTCTTGGGCAAGCCCGGCGGTTCGAGCGGCACATCTGCAGTTTTTTCGGTCGCGCCAAGGGTGGGCATAGATTTGGTGGGGGACAAAGGCATGCTTGACACTGTTTATACGGGGACGGTTCAAGAAATTTTCTTGATGAAGACGCAGTGGTCCGTTTAGGATGACGACAGACTTTGATGGAACAACTGTATAAACTGTATAGTAGGCACTTCTGCCGTGATGGCCGAGATAAACCTTATAGTGCACAACCACACAGGCCAAAAAACGTCCGGATAGGGCAAGAGGGCGGGAGGGGATGAAAGCAGTAGGGAATGTGGCAAGAGAAAGTATTTGAGTGGCTCAGATCTTTTTTTTTGGAAAGGAAGCGTATGAAAAAGGGCGAGGCCGAACGTTATACGCAGAGTATTCGTACAAGTATGTAGAAAGATGTACGGATAATGGAGCGGGCACTCTGACAAGACGATACGTGACAATAGTACGTGAGCGGGGCTGGTGTAGGAGAATGCGCGGGCGCCGTTGGCGTCGGCAGGGCAGGAGTCGTTGGTGCGGGAGACGGACAGGCTACTAGCGCAGGAGGGATGTGGCAGGCGGGGCGTGAGCGGGCGGAATGGCAGGCGGGGCGCGGGCACGCAAAAGCAGAAACACGCCTATCGAGCTCGGGTCGTGTCTTGCGAAGGAGGGAAGAGGAAGAAGTATGCTAGGGTGCTACGAGAAAAAGATGGATGAGACACGCCTATCGGGCTCGGGTCGTGTCTCACAAAAAGATGCAAACGAAAAAGAAAGATAATGTAGGGTGCTACGGCAAAAATGACGGCAAGACAGGCGGGCAGGCGGGCAGGGAGGTCGTTGGCACCGTAGTTGGTGCTTTGAAGATTGGTTGTGGTGGTGGTGTGGGTGGGTCCGAGACAAGGATTGGGGTCGGTCTGATTAGCACTTTGATTGCCGGGGATTACCCTTTCTCTCGCCAAACGTAACACACACACACACACTGCGCATACAAGGACCAATGGACGCAGATATGCGGCGAGTATAGGTCACGATACCATCACTCTATAACGCTGATGACCCTCTTCTTACCGCAGACATGCAAGCCGCCAACCAAATCGTAGTCTTCAGCAAGGCCCAGCGTGACATTGGAGATGCCCTCTTAACAAACCCTCAATTCAATTCCTACGACAACACTTGCCTAAGTTGCGCCCGAACCAATACCACAAGCACTGTCAAGTCAACAATCAGTCCATCGCTCGCCATTACCAGCTCGCCAGCCAAGCACTCACCCCGACCAACCGCACGAAAGCCAAAGCAAAAGTCGAATACAAGATGAACGCAAAGAAATTATTCCTCCTTGTCGAATAGTCCTCCTCGAACGCCTGGATCTTCTTCCTCGAGATATGCGGGTCGTCGATATTCAGCCACCCATTGATGTTCTCGATACCGACAGCCAGGATGCCATTCGTCAGCATCCAAGCAGCGACGAGTCGTGTTCGGAAGGTCTTGTTTTCATCATCGAGGGTGGGCTTCTCGATCGCCTCAACCGAGGCGTCTTTGTGCAGTGCGCGGGTCACAGTCTCCTTGAATGCGGCATCGATGTCCTCCTGGATCCGATGAGTATCCTCGACCGTCGGCTCATCCGCCCCCAATGTTGTCTTGGACTTGACGGCAGGGAGGGCATCGGCCTTGTCACTTCCCTTCGTGCCCCAGGAGACCTGCGAAAACGTTCAGTGTCAACTGACGTTGGAACGGCGGTACAAATGCACTTACATCGTGCAAGTTACAGAATGCGTAGACATTCAAAACATTGACGAAACTCGGCGCTAGACAGAGGTACGGTACAAAGCTCGTGAACATATGCCACGGATCGTTCTGCAGATCAGAACCAGTTTGTAGTCAGATCTCCATTCGAGCGAATGGAAGACTATAATGCGTACGTATAAGAATGACGCAAAGAAATATATCCCAAATGTCGATATCATCGCGGCGACGAGGGGTCCAATCGGAGGGGTAAAGAACGACAGGGCAATCTCGGCGGGCGATTTGTGGTCCTTGAAGGCCTGAGGGATCTCCTGAAAGATTGCTTTCAACATCGACCCATCACGGAAGAAGCCCTGAAATTACTTTGAATGCAAGCGATGTGAGCCAGAACGAGCACACCAGGAGATAGACCGATAGAGCGGCATACACCCTACAAGGGCGGTCAGGTCTGACTATGAATCTTCACAACCGTCAATACCCACCAGAGTGTGACCGTATATGCGAATCGTTCTCCCTTTGGCCGGTTCCCAAGCGCAAGTACAAACTGTCAAACAAGAAGGATCTGAGTGTCAGAGCCCAAATCGAGGACATGACACACCTGCAGGACAAGGAAGCCAATGTAGAGACACTTGAGCCCAAAGTTGATCCAATGGATCTGTGGTTCATATGAATATCACCGTCATAAACACCGGAGAATAACACAAACTAGAATCAGACTCCCGAACACCACACCCTGCGACGGTAGCAGATCGATGATGATGCTAAACGTCAACCACAAATTCGCGAGGGCGAACCAAGAAAAGATCAGCGAGAACCCGTTGTACTGCTCACAAAGGTCATCAGCAAGCCCATACATACACGACTAAGTGACTCACCAATCCTTGCACATGGAAGAAAAACATCCTGAAGAACCCATGCCCCGAGCTGTACAGTCGGTGGAAGTTCACCAGCGCATACACGCTCGCTGCGAAAGATCCGTTCAACCACCGCCTCCTTTGTCCGATGAGCTCCGCCGCGCTTTCGGGCACGTCTGTCTCTGCCTTGCTAGGCTTCACATACGTCAGCGTCCAGCGATCTCCACGCTTGGCGACCAGTTCAAAACACAATATGCGGTCTTCGGCTACGGATAGGAAGCCATTGAGCAGGTAGAAGTCACCGGGAAAGAAAAAGCCGTACCCAGGAACATGTTCTTCTGGAAGATGGACATCCCGTTGATGCCTTTGTCACCTAGGCGCTCGGCGAGGGAGTGGTCTCCATGGAAGTACTGCTCCAGTGGACGACCTAGCACTGCTCTTAACGTGCACCGCCATAAGGTCACGACGACGACTAGAAGACAAGCCTCGACTCACTTGTACCGATATGCGCTGAACGCTCCTGGTAACACCGAGACGTAGCCAAAGCTGCTTTCCAAGGGCTTGTCTGTTGCCTTCAGTCAGTGTCAAAGGTTCTTGGCGAAGGTAAGAAGAGACGGACTGACCGAGGATGTTCGACATCTTATACTCGAAGTTCTGTGCTGCAACTAGAGGATTGAGAAGCTTCTTTCCGCCCTTGATCATGGCATGAATCTCGCCACAGCATCCGCCGAGATGCTTGTCGTTGTAGAACGCCTCCCAAAGATAGTAGAGGGATTTTCGTCCAGGTTTGGTTCCAGCATCGATGAGGATGCAGACTTCGGGCTATTGCTGATTTGAATGGGGAAGGTGAGCGAGAGAAGAAAGCAACACTGACGTTCAGCATCTTTCCGATGGCATTGAACAACCACCTGTGCGAGTTGATCTTCTTCTGATTCTGCGCCTTGAGGACGAAGATTATCTGTACAGGGACCAAATTGCCCGGATCGTTTTCTTGTGGAAGGACAAGTGTCGGTTTATGGTCGATAGAGAGCTGAGTCGTATACTGAGAGAAAATTAGAACCGTACGAACAAGAGTGGACACAAACAAACATGCCTCGAAAATATGAGCAACCGTCGCATTCCCGTCAACCTGTCGTTTCATCACACCATCCTGGTACACGCCCACGGTGGCCAAGATGTCCAGAACGCTCTTGTCCATGGCTTCCAGGCCATCCACGATCAGCGCGACCACGATCTTCTGCCAGCCCGGCGACCCCGACTCGGCCTGCGTGCGCCAGTATTTCGACTTCTTCGTCTTGCAGATGTCGCGGACATTGAGCATGACGCCATGAAGCGTTCGGGCATATAAAGTCTTGTCTTCGTTATACGAGGTAACCGCAACTAGGAGCTCGGTTTCTCGTTGGTAGAGTTTCGTTCGCAGGGACCAGCCATTGTTCTCGGTAAAGTCGTCAGGATCGCACGTTGCAGCCGTGTATCTCATATGGCTGCAGCCAGGTCAACATGGGTATGGATCCCGATGAAAGCACTGACGAGAATTCCGTTGTCCTACAGGCGGTGTACCTCGGCTCGATCGCATTGTGGACGGCAGTGGGAACAGGATACTCCGCGATGAAATTTCCCTGCGTCAATTTGACCCGCCGGGTAACGCCACGCTTGATCGTCTGTCGGTGTCGCCAGCCGGTGTTCACAGACAACACCGAGTCGCGTCCATCCATTGGTACCAGACTTGGCGATCGTAGGATGCCACTCATCCTGAAGGCAGCCTTAGTGTAAATAATGATACAGAAATTGGATGCAACGCACCGTACAGCGGCAGACAACGCATCTGCAGAATTCAATGGGATCTTCTCCAGTGTATCGTCGTCCACGTCAGCCTCCCCCAGTGGCATGGCCAAAGGCGGCGTGAATGAATGCTCATACCGCCTCACTGCTGCCGACAGGTTGGCTTCCTGCGTGTAAAAGGTGGCATTGCTATCGGTGTCAGATGGATACTGGGTGGAACTGGAGTCGGAGGAGATGGAGGATTGCGGCGTATGCGTCCTGAAGTTCGCCATTAGCGTGGACAGTCCAGCTGTCGTCGGCTGGGTGGATTCTCGAGCGTCAAGCTCGCGGCAAAATCCCTGGCTGTGCCCGTTGGCGCATATATACCATTCCTGAGCAGCGCGACGAGTAGCTTGGTATCCATCACCGACGGTCGCGTCCATCAGAGATGAGCAGACGACCGGAAGACATACTCGAGCACCGCTTTGTCGACGAGAAGTAACGCGTCCGGCCCATGGGCGTTGTCGAGCCGCTGCGATGATGGCAGTTGCTGTCCAAGAGTTGTACTACTGGCCATTGCTATGTAGCTCCTGCTTGTGTTTGATGTCAGCGGGCGTATGAGCGCGCATTGCTGCACGTCGTAGATGAGAGTAAGAGTCGAGCAGCAAGCGGCGCGATTGCCAAATTGGGGCAAGTCCCGTTTGGGATCGGTCCCTGGCGCACAACCTTTCGACTCTGCCACCATCTGCAATGTCCAAGTCTCAGTGGCAGAATTTCTCTTGTATCGCGGCACCTCTCTCTCTCTCAAGCATTCTGGCGGCACTGTCGTCATTAAGCTTCAAATATCCGTCATCGGACCGCTCCGTGCTGCCTCGGTGCTTGGACGCTCGAATTCAAGTTTGAGGTACACCCATCCCTATTGACATTAGGAGGTCCTTCCCCTGAATATCTGCTTCGTTTCGCACAGATCCTGACTGGTACAAGCACCGGAAAGGTTCTCGGCGGCCTATGTGGGTTCCTGGACATTGGTAGGCAATGACCACCAGGTTGGATAGATAGAATACCACGAGATTAGGTGAATACAAATTCCATCGACTCACATGTTCGCAGACTGACTTGTACAAAGCTGAATTGGCGCCACAGTCTACTCGTGTGATTCTGAATCTCTCTTTTCGGAGGGAATGAATTTGTGTAGGGACCTTGAGACCGGCTCTCCTCGAAGCTGACCTATTTGCATTGAAGGTCATGAGTTTGTGTACTAATTCTGCCTCATTGCAGATGTATACGCTGTGGTGTGTCCTTTGAATCTTTCTTCGGGGTTGCATTCGCCGGTCTTGACCACGTAACGTTACAGCCCTCCCATATCAATACTGGCTTCGCGAAACATGCATGAACCCAGGATGATGAAGATCCTTCGTCGATGAACCTTCCCATGTTCACTCCCTTTGACTCCTTTCAGTCCCGGTCGTCGCCCAGTCATTAGATGCATCACTGGCATTGTGTATTCATTGTCTGCACTTCGTGCTCGCCGATAACACTTGCGCCACATGACGCGCCGGGTGCTGATCGCGTCAAGACGTCTTGACGCACGCCATATTCCAGAACATGCTCGACAAGGCGCATGAACTATAGTCCATTCAATCTGAACATTTGGTTCAACGGCGTCACGAGTTCGCCAAGAGCGGACGGCTCGAACGGACGGATGCCTAGAAGCTCTGGTCCAAGGCAACGATTATCGTTGTCCTTGCATTTTGCAGTGCCTACACTCCCGCCTCCCTTTCTGATCCTTGAGCACGTCCAGTTGGACACAGTGCTCACACGCCAAGAGTCCTCCCTCGACTTTCCTGGCCAAACGCTACAATTCATTGTGCGCTCGTAGATCGGATTGTACCTCTTACAGATCGGATAGGAGGCGGTCGATGGACAGCTGATATTGACTGGCCTACGTCATGCTACTGTGGGGCTATAAAGCAGACGGTTTTGGCCTCGCCAAAGTCACTCAACATCCCACACCATGTCCTACAACGACGACAACGACAACTCGTACGGCTCGTCCGGCAACGACAGCTATGGCTCCACCCGCAACCAGTCTGACACGTACGGCTCAGGCGGCGGGAACTCGGACAGCTATGGGTCGGGCGCGCGCTCGTCGGGTCGCGGTGGTGACTCTGACAGCTACGGCGCGTCGGGTCGCGGTGGGAACGATTCGTCCTCCTATGGCGTTAATGAACGTTCCAGCTACGGCACGTCCAACACCGACGATAGCTCATACGGAGCGTCGGGCCGCGGCGGAAACGACTCGTCCTCATACGGTGGTGGGAATGACCGTACCGACGAAGGCTACGGCTCGTCCAACAAATCCTCTTCATACAACTCTTCCTCCACCTATGGCGACAACGATCGCTCCTCCAACAACAAGTCTTCCTCCACCTACGGAGATAACGATCGTTCTTCCTCCAACACATACGGATCCTCTGGCAATCAGGGTTACGGCTCGTCCAACAAATCATCGTCCAATAATTCTTCCTCCACCTACGGCGACAACCATCGCTCTTCATCCAACAACAACTCCTCCTCCACCTACGGAGACAACAATCGTTCTTCCTCTAACACGTACGGATCCTCTGGCAAACAGGGATCATACGGAGATGACGATCGTTCATCCTCTGATGCATATGGCTCTTCTACCAAGAGCGGCTCTTACGGCGACGATGAGCCTTCCTCAAACACATACGGTAGCAAGCAGTCCAACTACGGCAAGTCCGGTGACGACTCGTCCTACAACGATGACTCGTATGGGTCGTCCGGCAACAACACGTCCTCGGGCAAAGGCACCAGCTACGGAAAGTCCGGCAACGATTCATCATATGGGTCGTCTAACGATGACTCGTACGGATCTTCCGGCAACAACACGTCGGGCAAGGGCAGTAGCTACGGCAAGACCGGCAACGATTCGTCCTATGGATCGTCTAATGATGACTCTTACGGGTCCTCGTCTGGCAACAACACGCCCTCAGGCAAAAATTCCAGCACCTCGGCCGAGCAGAAGTCGTCATCCGGGGATTGGATTGACAAGGGCGTGTCTTTTGCCGCCAAGAAGGCGGGCTACAACCTGGTATGTTAACACCGCCGATCCTCGAGTGTTGCCCACTGATTGTGGCGTTCAGGATGAGAGCACTTCGGAGAAGATCGGCGAGGGACTCCGTGAGGGATTGAAGAAATTTGGTGTAGGGAAGTAAGGAGAAAGCTCGGAGCATCAAGGACGCTTTGTAACTAGTCTGAGAAAGTTTTCTGTTGTACATCATGGACAAGCTGAATTGGAATCAGAACCCCAGAATCACAATTATGTATGTTTCTGCTGGAGGGTAGGATTTGATGCCCGCGTCCACATTGTTATGTACTTAGTCGTCTGGGAGTTTGGGAGACGCCGGTGGGAACAAACCCAGCCGACTGTGTACAGTGTGGTCCGTCCCTGTGTGCGACGGAGACGCGCATGACCTGCACGGGAAAGATGCGGTCGTGGGATACGCGAGGGCGGCTATCTTCCACTGTCAACGAGCCGTCGGCGCCACAAGGCGGTAAGTGACCGGGAATTGAATTGCTCGTGACAAGCCGGCGGTTCATTGCTTCCCACTATCAACCGTCCTTGAGTGTGGACAGGTGTAAGTACTTACTCTGTGTTCACGTCAACCAGCCCTTCAGGTATGCCTCGGGATCGGTCCGCCCATCTTGACGAACGTTCTTGTTACCTCCTGTGTCTGTTGACAGGTCTGAGGTGTGGCGCCGTCTTTACGCATCCCATACGAGAGATTACTACGGGCTACCTAGCTGTGAGAGCTCGAGAGGGACGCCTCAAGGGTTGCACGAGGCCTTCCTACCCGGCGAGCAGGCCGTACATGTGTTCAAGTCGTAAATGTAGTGCTCAGAGGTGATGGAGATGGGAGATGCCGCGATAACGAGTGCCAAGTGTTTGAGCTGGACGGTGACCATATGTGTACCTCGACTATCAATCGGAAGCCACCGACTAGCGAAAACTGACAACTTACCACGGGAGCACTACAGGTAGCCAGGTAGCTCAGTGCATGTGGGGACTGCCGGCAGACTCCGGCTTCGCTCGGACGCGTCTTGCGCGACTTTCTCCAAAATCTACTCTTGCTGGGCTGCTCTACTTCTCAAACGCCTTCACGCTGCAGAAGACGCGTCTACTTTGCGTTCACTCTACACGACATCTAGCACGTGACGTTACTTGGCGCGAAAAACGTGGCAAATCACGTTGTGACTTCCTACCTCCATGTCCTCGACCGACTCAGCAGACCGGCATCTGCCATCATGGGCAAACGACGGACCATCGGAGAGCACGGCGGAGGCGCTGAAGGCACTGCAGATATACAAGAAGAAGGATCCTGAGAAAGGTGCGCTGTCATCGTCGGATACGATGCCGAGCAACTAACCCGCCGCCTTGCCAGTCATCGTGCGGTTCAAGGCGGTCGGCAACGCGCCCATAATGCGCCAGAACTTCTTCAAGATCACGTCGTCGAATCGATTCCAGGCGGTGATTCAGTTCCTGAGGAAGGAGCTGCAGTGGAACAAGGGCGAGCCGCTGGTGCGTGGCTGGTAGACGATGACGGCGGCGACCAGAGGGCTGATTAGGTTGCCCAGCATACATACATCAACCTGGCGTTTTCTCCAGCCCCGGACGACACGGTGTCGAATCTGTTCAAGGTGCGCCATCCGCGTCCTGGTTTTCGCCGAGAGACGGCCTCTGATCGTGATTGTCCAGTCGTTTGCAACCGAAGGTCATTTGATAGTGAACTACAGGTCAGTGTCGTGACACCTTGACGCGAGCGTGATGCTCATCATCCCCGGTGCCGTACAGTACGCAAGCAGCGTGGGGCTGACAGGTCCTATATTCCTTCCATCTTCTCAGCGCAATATCTTACTGGCATCTGTTGTACAACTTAATGGTGGACACTAACATCTCGACCCCTCTGGGCCGCTTGTAGCTCGCTTAATATATACCCGCTTCGCATTCAATCCCGCAATCCCGTACAGGCCTCAAACAGTCACCGGAGTATTATCGTCAACCTCGTTCTCAGCCGCCGTCGCCTTGTTATTACCCGCTTCCCACGGACCACTTAGGCGGACTCGGGCGGATTGCTTCTCGCGATGTCTAAACTTCTTCAACTCAATCCTTTCGGGGAAGCCTTGGGTCGTCAGCAGCCGGACACTGTGTATGTCTTCTCAGACTCTATTTCGCAGGGACGTTGGTTGCCGACAGGGATCTTATAACGGTCTTCGACCTAAAAACAGCCTTATACGGATGTTCCCAGTACAGGGTAGGGAGGGTCCTCGCGTCTCCCGGATTGATGCGTCCGAGGCACTCCATGTCACTCGTCATGCGCCGCTGGAACATTAGCAGAACTGAACATTGACAAAAGCACCCGCAAGACAACAACACGTCCGGTCTCTTTGAACTTCGGCGTTTCTCCCGGAGTCGGCCTAAGAAACCCGACACCAATTCATGCAAGGATATCCCGACACCAAGTCATGGCGCAAAGTAAGTAGGTCCTATAGTTACAACACATGACCATGGACTTACGACTCACGACGTTTCAGGTGCTACGCAGATGGTACTTAGACCATTTTCGTAACGCGTCTTTCCCCGCAGACGTATGATGCTCGCATCGTCTGTCACCGCGGGGTGAGACAAAATGCCCGTATTCGCTCAATGAAATGTCACCTAGGGTACGCCTTTCCTCATCATCTGGTCATGCTGCTGATACATAACCCAGGCAACCTCTCAAAAGACATATATGATCCCACTGCAGCCTGCGGTCCAACATATTTTGATGAATAAAGCGCTTCCAGATGGTTCTCCTACCCCAGCCCATCTTCACGTCAAAATCTGCCACTTTGGGAACTGAGTACCTGTCGGAGAACGACGTGCGATCCCGCCGTTTGGGCTCGGTCGAGTGATCTCAATGACTCAACTTGTAAGATGCGCGGCCACTTTGTTGAAAGACGATCCAATGACGAAGTACGGGGACGCTTAGCTTCCGCGTCATTATGAGTAGGTTCGGCACCGTGTGCTATTGATCAACAACTGACCAACATCTAGTCATTGTGTGTGGCATGATGCTCGTGAAGATGCAGTTGATCGTCAGTTGCTCTATTTAGTTGCACTGCGCGGTTCATTGGCACTCCATTAGGCATGAATTTCACTCGCACTGGCAGTGCAATGGTGAACTAAGTGATGATCTGCACCCACTAGTGCCAATTCGAGTTACGCTAACTACCTTGCCTTCGCGAGGCAACGACTCGTAGCTCAGTCGTGGGGATCTAGGGCTTGTAGCTGCCTTCTTCTCTCATCATAGATGGCGCGGTTTCTCGCCTTCTTCGGAGGTCAATGGTACCCGACTCGGAGTGCTGAAGCTCGCCGAGCACCTTTATTGACTCGTGCTGGGACATCAGACATACCACCATGGTATTGACGGGCAACTACGAATCATTCGGCTTTACCGGTCTCGCAGGATCCCATCCCATCCAACACGACAAATCATATGCCACACCCATCCGTTCATTCAAAATTGTAGATGTTTTTCTCTGGTTGGTATGATTATCTGCACGCATCTGACAGTAAATCTCGTAGAAAATGAGGCAATGCGCGCGGGTGTACCTGGCCCTCTGTAAAGAGGATCCGGTCCTGATGCTATCGATACTCGGCCTAAAATCAACTTCTCCGATGCTCTGGCCCTGTGCAGTCGTAGAGGCCCAAGGGGACGAGAGTTGGCCAGACGTACCGCATGTGCCGGCCCGGAGAGCGTGGGCTTTTTTCCTTACGTTCCTTCCACACTGACACAACCGCTGTCTCTGCATATTGGGGTGCACGGAACAAGAACACGTCGACTACCCATTTGGGCGCCAGCACATGGCAAATCAGAACGCTCACTGGTTCGAGGGTACGTCGTCGTCATGATTGGATTCGCAGGCCGCTGACTCGACGATTAAGTACCAATGTGGGACTTAGCGCATAGGACTTAAGCACGTCTTTGTTCCCATAGCACAGCATGGCTGTTTCTTATCGTGAGTTAATGAACGAAGCAGCTGCGACCTCACAAAGACACGGAGCGATGAAGCAGCGATGCAGCTGGCTTCAAAGTAATCCCAGTTCATCCAGCGCTCCGGACGCCATTAATTTCCGCATGCACGTGTCTGCACCTGTGTAATTGTAGCTTCCCCCCGCGGTCGGTGCTAACTCTAAAGGTCAGATCTCGAAGTCGGGAAGCCGCCACAGAAGCCCATCGATCTAGCGCACGCCCCAGAAGATCCAGATTTAGCTCAGGCAGGGCGACATCGGTCGGCCATCTGAATACGTACAAAGTAAGCGAGGCTTCCTCCTTCGGCTTGGCCTTCCCTATATGTGCGAACAAAGGTACGCCCTCGGTTGTTAGCGTGGCCAGTGCACACCGCGAACAATGGGATGGAATGGAGGGTGCTTTCTCGTCCACACGTGTGGAATGGAACAAAGCAAAGCTATGAGAACGGTGTGAAACGGGGGTGTGCTCTGCTCGCTGCATCTCTTCTCGCCCATAGAATGCAGAAGTCCACGGACAGCGCGCTGTAGCTAGTCGTCGGTCACGTTCTCGTCGCATGGGATCGACGAGCAATCAGCGGGCCATCCGTCGCGATAGTCACACACAGGCTATGAAAGGACACACAAATAACCGAATCTGCCAGCCTCTATATATGGGGCAGATACATGTAAACTGGCTACACGATTGTCAGACTTGGGGGAGCTTCGACTAGTAGTCAATGCATTCGTGTTCTGCATGCGCAAGAACTACAGCTGTGACTCATTCGTCGATTCAGCCTGTCCAATCTGGGTCGTAACCCGCAATGTGTATGATGATCTCCACATGTCAGACGGAATGCTCGAGACCGCCACATAGCTGCTGGACTAGAATTGCGCACCGACAGCAAGTTGGACGCCAAAACTGCAATCTCTCATATCAGTCAGAACTTATGAGCTTGATTGAATGCTCTGGACACATGCACCTCTTGAGGAAGTACCCTCGAACTTTGACTGGGACACGGGACGGGCTCAGTTCAGTACTGATCAAAACAACGGAGATAGACGCGCGACAAGAGGAAACAAGGAAGATAAGACACCCAAAACGGAGGGAGGGAGAGCGAGTGTTATAACCAGCGAGTACGAGGGCTTTTACGTGTTTCCTTATCGTTGGGACAGGGCGCATCGAGGAATCAGGATTGTAGGGCGCGCAGATTGAGATTATCTATCGGAGTAGAAAACACAAAGTGTAACAGACGCCATATGACAATAATGGCGGAGAGTGCCGGACAGATCAGAGCCTCGAGTAACACCCAGTCGCGACAAGTCGACGTCGAGGAGAGAGGTAGCCTTCGGTTTGAACAGCGGAGTCTGGGTCCAGACATCGTCGGCCCGTCGCAGGAGTGTCGGCGGTGAATATATTTCGTTTCTCGAAAATCACAGCCCTCATCGTCGCAGATGTACATAGAAAAGCCAGAACAGGTCTGTCATGATGAACACACGGTGCTCATCGCCTTGAGGCAGCGAGGCAGCTTGATATTATGATGTCAGGCAGATTCCTTGCAGGCGGCAGGAAATCGACAGTGCGACACGGGTGAAGTGAACGCGCGTGGTGGAATTAGCGCTGGTCGCGGTTGTCGGTCGCGCTGATTGCCATCGCACGCTAATGCCAAGATGGCAGGCGCGAGGTCGATTATCGAGAGCACGCTGCACGCTGCATGCTCACGTCGTTCCTGCTCGGAACTCGGGCCCGGGCAGTGTTGATCATGACGACAGGACTACCCTTGACTTGACTATATTACCCACAATTATGCATCGTTTGTTCTTGAAGCCTGAAGCGTTTATTGCATGCATCCGCTGACAACAGGATGTGGTAAGCCGTCACGTCGGTGGTGGACATGAAAGAAAAGGAGTAGAAAAGATGACCGCTCTGCAACGAGTACCTTATCGTCACCGATATTATTGAATCTCTTCAGGCGCGCGCTGGGGCAAAGTCTATCATTGGCGTGTTTGGGACCGGGCGGAGCACGACCCGCATGACCACATTGGGCGAAAGCGACCCGCAGGAGGGGTAGTTCGCGCATCAACGCCTGTCTTTTTACGACATTCCCAGTTCGCCGCGTACTGCGAGGTTCAGGTCGCCACGAGTCGGGAGTGAGAAAAAAGCAAAGCGGATATCGAAGACGTCACCGGGATGTGCAGGGTGAAAGAGCACTCGCGCCAGGTGCCCACACAGTATCAAGTCACACCGCCAGGGGAGGCCCAAAAACCGAAAGTACCAGTACCCGTAATATTGCAGTGAACCGCAAGTGTCTACAATATAAATACTAAGCAGGATAAATAAGTTACATGCTCGAAACCCAGAACCAAAAAAAATGGACAAGAGATATGAATGAAGAAGATATGCATGATGGTCTATGATGTGATGATGGAATATGCGAGTGACGACAGCGAGCGAAAGCGAAGGGACGGATAAGTATAGCATGAAGGCGACGACCAGCAACCCAGCCGAGTGCTAGTCCGCAGAGTCCCAAGTAGTTCTATGAAACAAGAAGGAGAAGGAAGGGAGAACGGAGCGTTCATTTTGATTTCTGCTACAAGAGCGGCGAATCAGAATTCCAATCGACTCACCAGAACCCAGGAGGCCATGGAGGGGTGGGCTGCAAGACTTACTGGTTTTCGCATCATTAGATGGGAGGAGTCACAGTGCGATGACGGCGCGGGCTGGAAGGACAGGGTTAGCGGCGTGCGCGGACAGGAGAGGAGTCGGGGCACACACCTGCCGCGAAGGATAGCCTTGGGACGGTGGCGGGCTCTGTGCCGACGAGGCGGTTTTTTTCAGAGCATTTTGCAGCTGCGCGGCGGTCAGAGTTGAGCCGGGACGGAAGGACGTGAAGCCGCACCTTCTGCTCACTGGCCAGTTTGCCGTAGGACATGTTGGGATGCAGGGCGACGTTCTGCAGATTTGTGGCCTGTGGGAGGGCGTGGAGAGACGAGGAGAGACTGGGGAAGGCGAGAAGATTGGACGGGATGCCCTTGGACGCGTCGCGACTGGACATGGTGGTACGCAGCAGAGCAGAGAGTCAGAAACTGTGTGGTGGACGGCCCAGGCGTGTGTGGGCGTCGGGTGATCTGGCGCAAAAGTGCGAGGCGGCGGTTTGAAAGAAATACGAGGCACGGATGGGTGAACCTTTATAGGACGAGCTTTTTTGATCCAGATGGCCGGAGGCAATAGCCAGCACAGATCACCGCGCATGGCGTCCCGATCCAACAGATTGAGATCGGGCCAGCCATTATTGCCGTTATTTATTTATTTTGTTTCGCCGCCTGCGCTTCCCAGGCATTCCCCTCTGGGTGTTAGGCTTACTCCGTTGCCAGCCGCCGCGCGTGGTGAAGCCAGCTGTCGCTCGCCTTGTTACTGTAGACACAATCTCAACCGGCTGCCCGGAAGTATGCTAGCCCGCCCCGCCGCCAGCGTGCTCGTCTTCGGGGCTAGTATGCTATTACATGCTCAGTGTGCTGCTTACCTCCTCTGGACTGCATACTGCCATATTGCCGGTTATCTCTCATGCTTTCGTTACTCACGTCCTTGGGAAACCGGCCCTCTCTCCGTATAATCAGGACTTTTCTCGGGTTTCCTTTAACCTGGTCCCGCAGGGCCTTGTCTCTGCATGTCTCGTCTCAATCATGTCTAGAACAGATGCTTTGTACCCTCTCTCTGCGACGACATGCCTCTGTCAGACAGCCTCTCTTCCTGCGTTTCTTCTGCGTATTCTTTCGCCCCTTCCTCCAGCGTTCCTCCGCCGCCAGCCGCCGAGGTCCGCCCTTCAAGTCGCCCGTCGTGTTGTGTGCTCAGGCCCTCGGTCCTATTGCCGACGTTTCTAGGGCACCCGCTCGCGTCCCTCGCGCCTGAAACATCGCTACACCGGAATAATCGCGGGCCGCCATGATATTGGGACGTGCCGACGCGTGCCCATCTGACCCGCCATCAATCCAGGCTGGGTCGCGCGCAGGGTGCTGGGCCACGCGCCCGCTGGCGACTCGGAGTCCAACTTCCCTCCAAGTGGTAACAGTACAATCACGCACTGTAGGTTGATAGAATGCTACTTGTGTTTGCGAGGCACTCTGAATCAACGGGTCAATGACCGACCTCCGAGCGGTCCAAGACACGCCGAAGTGTAATTACTCATGAAAACCACCATTCATAACCCAGCACATGCGCTATTACGCCATGATCTTGGGCTGACCGACATTCTTATCCTCTTGCCTCCACTGTGAATCCGACATCACGTAGACGGGGCAGGCACTGCAAGATTCGCATCATCTGAGGCAGATCCTGAGCACGCAGCGTGGCGAGCATGCGAAGGGTACATCAACCTCTCCGGATGTGCAGCCCTTCCCATCCTCTCCCCAAAACGGCACTACCCTCGCTTTTGCTGGCAAGAACCCCCTCTCCCATAGCGCGGACTTGCAAAGTACGACCCACCCACCCCCACTCTACATCCCCGTCCACATCCGCATTGCAACTGCCAGATACTCACCGTGCATCGCATCTTGCCTTTCTTAAGATTGGGGGTTGTCTGGCTGCCTCCGAGTCCGAGTGTGCGTATACGAGGTCGCCGCGTCTTCTAGCACAATTTCCGAACTGCTCAGTTCGACGCCATTCAAACGGGATCCGACCGACGCGAGTCACAGGCATCCCATACCCCAAGTTGCGTACACGGGTCGTACCGCTATCTATAGCGTCTGCAGACTCATTCTGAATCATTTACGATATCTTGCCTACTTATGCTTGATTACTGAACTGGAACAGTGAGTGGGGCCTCCTCGGTGTTTGCCTTGATTATCCTTGGCCTCGCCTATATCTGAGGGAGGCCGCTGCTGCCGGAGTACGTACCAGGAACGACGTGAAAGCATTGCCTACTACGAGCTGCTATAGAGCAATTGTAAGTCATCCTCCGGACTTTCGTACATCCCTATCACGCCCCCTTCTCGAGAGTGTTGACGGTAGCACGTTCACAATGTGTGCCAACAAATGATTCTAGATTCGAGAATCGACATACATATTTGTTAACGAAGTTACCTTCTATGACCCATCATCCCAAGACCTGAGCATTATCGCTGGCAGGCAATCGCGCAGCTACACACTTCCGGTCAATGCTGGGGGCCAATCAATAGCTCTCATAAGTCCGCAACCGCCGCAATAGCGCCAAGGCTTTGTTCCCATAGTATATGTGGTCCCCGCCCGATCTCTGGCGAACAGCGAGGCATTTAACTGAATGCAACAGCGCGGGCAACTATATCGATACCAATGCAGAGCGCATTATCACGGGATCACGGTGCTCTTCCTAACGGCTGTTCGAGGCATCCGTCAGTCAGTCAACAATGACAACTTTCGGCGCGATGTCAAGAACGTACATACATGACATGATGGGTACATCTCGAAACGCCTCGCGCGTCTGTCTGTACTGGGAGGTCGTCCACACCGGAGAATACACAACAGCTCTTTCGCAAATCTACATGGGACGTGGACTCGGAGCTGTCCGAGGTAGCGAATAACTGGTGTGTACAGTTGTAATTGCAATTGCGCGCTAGATGAGACGGGAAATGATTACAGCACGTACATATACATATAATCTCGGCGACCAAGGGCTCCAGTGCCAGTTGCATCTCTGGCAGCGAGCACAGACATTCATCGGCGCGTGTGATGGGACAAACGTTCGTACACCCCCGCACTTTGCCACCAGACGTTATCTACCCCGCAGTCCGAGTCCGTGTCCGTGTTCCAGTGGACGGACGTTGGGGGATGTTCCCGAACCGAGAGAAGGATCGGTGACGTCGGGAGTATATCCGCAGGCTGGTGGGTGTAGGTAGCCATCAGCGTAAAGAAGACGGGGAACGTTCGGAGCTGACTAGTGCACTTCAAGTTGAAGCGCGAGCCTCGCGACGCGGATGTATGATGCAGTGCTCCGAGGTAAGCTCGCATGATCTTTCTTCGGGGCATTCAATCGAATGTCCAAGGCTTAAGGTAGGACTTAGTACAAATTCAAACTAGAGAGACATAGGTGATAGCTCACTTAGCCTTCTTAGTCCTCGAGTTTCAGTATCTCCTCCTCGCCGGAGGCTCCAGAGCGTTTAATGAAAGAACCTGAATCCTGCTCGAAAGCCTTGACCGACGATCTTCTTCTTGACTCAATGGTTAAGCTCTCCGGTACGCCCGGTGCCTCCAGATATCCTGGTGCCATAGCACGAGGACCGGTTCGTGTGGAGTGCACAGTCAGACTTTGCAGCGCGTCGACCGTCTACACCGGCTCAACTTCGAGCTTTCGATCTCGGTGGACGGAGGGGTGTTATGAAACCGCCTCATTGACTATGGCCCGGGGGCGTAATTGCACCGAATTTTCCTCGAGGTGGAAATCTGGCATGGGCTGCGGGCCATGGATGATGGACATTCGTTGGTGACGATTCGGACCTGTTCTTCTGGAAAGCCTAGGTTATGTTCAACAAGAATTTCTGCGAGATGACGTTGCGAAGAGTTAGTTCGCCACCGTGACTTATGCATATGTCCAGAGGATCAAGCGTCCGATGCACGCCAGAAGACGCGCATGTCGCTCAACGCGACCAATCCGGACGGAATGTCGTTACCAATCAGGCTGGAGCTGATGCCAAGGCACACGACGGTTGTTGCTGTATGATGCGTATATGAACATGTTTCCCTACCAGCGAACATAAGCAACCATTGAGAAGCAACGAAGGAGACTCAAATAGAGCTTCTAATAGGTCGTCATGCATGCGTCATGACTTCTCAGTGATGCTCTGGCATAACAAGCGAGCCCAAAGCAAGACCCAGCTGCTGCTCTAGTGACAATCGGCGGAACTGGATGCTCAAACGCTGGTATAGAAGGAAGGCTAGCGAACATGGTGATAGTCTGAATTGTCGCGTGCTTCGTTGTAATGATACTCTCCCCTGAGCTCCAGGTAGCGAAATATCAGAGGATTGCCTATTATTTCAATTGTCAAAAGAGTGTTCCAAGCGAAACAAGACAAGCTACCACACTCAACGGTCAGAGATCTGCACAAATTACAAATTGACCCACAGCTGTTGTTCGGTTGGCGCCACAGGGATTAGTTGACGCGACTGCGCAGTCACCCATAGCGTCAGGCTATGCGCCTTCCCTGAAGGTGGAGGTACCGCCGTCGCGACCGAAATGGTTTACCCGCCATCACGCCGCCACAACCTAAAACTCGATCATACCCGATCGTCAGGTTCAGATTCGATCGTGATTCATTTTTCGAGATGCTTCCGCCACACGATGAGTCTGAAGACCACTGGGCTTCAAAAAACCCCAAAACATTCCTGAGCTTGAAACGTCGTGTATAGTGCATGAAATACGCACAAAGGGAGCATTGAGATGGGGTAGACGGCGACGACGGCCAGAAAGCTATCAGACGTCGGTCTAAAATTGTTGATAGGGCCGGCTAAACTGGCCGCGAAGGCACCGTTGAAGCCTTGAAGGTTAACCGAACGACGATCGTTAGATCGTCATATCGAAATTATCGGCGGTGTTCAGCCTTGTTCAGTTCAGGGAACTGAGGATACCCGAGAGGCCATGAACGTTGTGAGACAGTGATAAAGCGTCAATTGCCATTTTGGGCGATCAAGCTGAATCCACCGTAGTTCGACGGTCCAGACAATCTGCGTACTAGGTAAATAGTGTACTATGTGAAGTTCGAACTCATGCCTGAAGTCGTCTAATTCTACGTGAGGTCTAATGCATATGCTGTAAGTATGTGGCAAAGTCCAATGAAAGTATGAGTGAGTGAGTGCATATGCGAGCAGAATCATATGGAACAGAAAATATATATCACCAGCTGGGATCCCGGAATTGATAGAAACCCATCATCCAAATCTTGCGAGCCTAGATCAAGCTGGCCGCCGCCTGCATGCTTGACTGGCCTCGCCTCAGCCATTCCTCCGGCGTGACACGCTCATCAGTGGTACAGTTGTTCGCAAACAAAAGATCATTCTCCTGGGCAAACGCCCACCGCGCGGGGTCCGGCGGAGCAGTCGACGTGATAGCCCGGAGTTCGTTCCCTGTGCAAGAGGATCCAAGTCAATACAACGCCACAGACGATTGCCATCATCACCGCGCACTTATGATGTTTGAGGTGAAGTGATCCATGTTCTGTCAACAGTGTCAGTGGCATCGGCAAGAACCGAGAGAGAGAGGTACACACGAGGTCGTTCTTGTCATATCCGAAAGGATCTATAGAAAATAGCCAGTTATCGATATTAATTTAGACATTACGACAGTTGACAATGCGCCACACGTACTCTCGATTTCCTCACCGGCGACAAGGAAGCCGAAGAAAATGAAACTCTATCAAGTGTTAATGAACTTTGTGTACGTATCTGAGGAGGGGACGTGTACCCACAAGAATCGCACTGGCAGGAATCGTTATCCATCCTAAGGCATTCCAGACTTGGAAGGGCTAACATCCGATGTTTCAGCAGGACAGCTGTGGCGCGTCACGAGAACCGGCTCACAAGACACAGATTATACAAAAGGCAAACCGCCCACAGATGAATGGAGTACCTGGAGAATCATGTATAAGAGTCAGGAAAACGAGATTATGACGGTTTACTAACGAGAACGGGATAGGCGTCGTCAAAATCCGCTCCAGACCAGTCAAACTATCGACCAGCTGATTCAACGCCGCCAACAAAGTATCTGAGGACGACGTTGTTCGTTATTACAGAAGCGAAATGAATGGAAGTGCCATAACATACTTGTCGTCGGCACGTCCATGGCCTTCCTCTGTTGTAAGGCCGAAATGTACGAGCTCTAATCAAGTGCCCGAGCCCGTCAGCGCTCCCATTAAGGATACTACGACAGAAATTTCTTACGAGATACAGCGAAATCTCCAGAGGCAGATTATGGGAGATCGCCTGGTTCTTCATCTTCGCTCTGAGCCGCGCCGCCTTTTTGCCTTTGACCTCCCTGCCCCGGTTGGCGAAGAACTTGATGAACAGCGAGAACGGGAAGAGGTCGAAGATGTGGTACTTGGGCGGCATGCGCGCGGGGAGCAGGAACGACTCGTCCTCCTTGTGCAGGACGATCTTGTTCGCGTTCAGCTGTCTCTCGGTGCCGGTGCCATTGCTCTTCCAGGGCTCGAGAAAGACGGGCTTGCGCGAGACGGGGGAGGTTACGGGAAGCGGCAAATGCTGTGTCGCGGTGGACGATACCGAGGTGCGCTGCTGGAGGAACGTACCCCCATTGGAGTAATCCGAAGCTTTGTTCTCCGGGTCTGGAACTCCGTTTGCCTCCGTCATATCAAGACTCTGCAGGTCTGCCTGCGAGGGTATACCGGCTGGCAAAGCGTAAGCCGGGAGGAACTTGACGAGATAGTACAGATCCTGGTAGTAAATCCCATCTTCGCCGCGCAGATAGTGTTTGACTGCTACGGCATACGCCTCGAGGAGATTGATCACGGTCTTTTTCTCTATCGTCGTGCGTGCCTTTGCCATTTCTGCAGAATCTTTGTCCGTTGCTGGCGGATCTGGAGGTAAGGCAAAAGAATCATAAGTCTTGATATGTCGACGATTGCCGGCAGCTTAAGATAATCACATACCCGGGATATGGAACCACGTCGTACGCGCAAATGTACGGCTTGCCAAGATAATTTGGGACCACAGACGTCTTCCTTCATTATACCTCTCGAACGAAGAAGTTGTCCTATATGATATGACGAAACCGAGAACGGTACCAACACTGTGGCGGTGGCACATCAAAATTGTTTCGGATCACAAGTAGCGATGCATGTGTGTTGAGAACGAAGTAACGTACACTGTGAGGAGCGTTGGCTGGAAGGTTATATCATGGCCCTGATGATTGAGTACGGTGATAAGAGTCCCCCACGCAGTGAAGAATATTATGAGGTGCCAGCATCGGAATAAAGCGGTCGCAAGTAATGCACTGAAAAAAGAATGTCCAGGCGTTTGCCTCGGTGCGAAGCTGGATAGCCGTTATACATGGATAAGCAAGCACGCGGAAGCAAATGTGGCAGACTGACGGGTCAGGAACCCTGAAGCCTTTGTGAGAGAAGGTGTCCGGACGCTGTGAAGCGGAGGGATTGAGCACAGACATGACGGTAGTAGAAAGGAAAATTATCAAACTTGAAGAGTTTGGGCCTGGACATCATTGAATGTTGACATGATGTGTCGCCGCAGGTTGCTGGAAAAGGGTCGCTAGGCCAACACACAGCCTTGGAAGGAACAAACGCCAAACGCTGCTTCTGAAGTGGTCCGAGAGCGAAAGGCGGGGTGGTGGCAAGAGAAGGAAGAAAAGCGAGCGGCGGTGAGCCAAGGCCACGCAGCACCTCCATGTTGTCCTGACGTTGTCAGGTCGAAGGTCAAAATGGAAATACAACCCTTGTGATCGGACTTTGCTTCCGTTGCGCGGACCGGCGTCTTCCAGTACAGTGCCAATCACTGTGCTTTAGCCTTTCGTATTTTGTTCTTTTGTAAGTAGCGCTGTCAGTATACTGAGAATCATTCTTGTCAGTCAGAATCTTAACCTTTCAAAGGCTGCGAGGGCTGTCCGACGTGTAAACGGAGTCACAGTCGTTATCAACGGGCCAGCAAGGCTTTTGTAGAGACCCTGCAGACTGCACCTTGCGTTGCACCAGCATCTGACGCGTAGAAGCAGGTTCAAGCGTCCTTCACCCCAAGTCATCAATGTAGCCCGTAAACCTCACCGCCTGCAGCTCACATCAGTGGGCGCCTTCGTTGCATCATAGATCTTAACGACAATTCAATTCAGCACGGCGCCCAGGGAGACGTTGAACGTTTGGATGACGCATAATGACCACACGGCTCAGATGCCAGACACGCTCCAGCTCATCGGGCCTCGAGGCCTCAGCAGATGACTGATTCTCCAGCCCAACTTCATTCAGTTCTCTACGACACTAATGGCGTCAGTGTAGTCATCCCTCTGGTATCCAGTCCGCCTATCATTCCGAGTCCCAATCCCGGCGCTGGAAGCCCCAGCGGTTGGAGCAGGTGGAGATGCCCAAGTGGATCCCTGTCATCCTATAGATTCGCGAAAGCCGTGTGGCGATAAGTAAAAACCGCCGTCACGTTATGTCTTGTGGTCCTTTGGCAGCTTGACTTGGAACGTGCCTGTTGGATAGATGAGTACCCAAATGTTGGGAAAGATTAAAGCACTGACACTGAGGAAGTGATGTGATCTCGGGTGATACGGTGCCGTTGAATCCTAGTCGCGCTAGGGCTCCCTTGATGATGCCAGCGGGAAGAGCAACATACTGCGGCAGGTGTGAGTGACTTTGAAGATGCCAAGAAGGCCAGCGAACCAGTTTAGCCTGTTGTATGGCATCCGCACGACCTTTCCATGAGGACAATCGGGATATCGGTTTGAAAGAGTTATCTTGCAGCACGTATACGCCCTGTTAAGACATACATGAGCAGTGGGAACGTGCAGTCTTACAAGTCAAGCTTACACGATGATTTGTTCGCAAGTTGTCGACTTGCTTATCCCAGCACGCCGACCAGATATCCTTGCAAATAAACTTGACCGCCTCCAGTGTTTCTGAAAACAGCGGCTTGTCTAAGCATAATCTACGGACCGGTTAACAGCCAGATGGGAAAAGCTCGCTCTACAACACACCTTTCGCTAAAGTTACCTCCAACCTGAACACCAATCGCCTCTAAACGCGTCCTGACAGCCTCTTCCGCCTCGTCCTCAAATGCCGCACTCTTCCTCCCACCCAAGCTCGTTGTCGAGTCCCGCGGGTTGTCCTTCATTGGTGGCGCTGGCGGCAGCGGCGGTGGAATGAGCCCATTCTCGACCATCTCCTGCTCGATCTTCTTGCTGCGCGCCGTCGCGACTGCAGACGAGGCCCGGAGGGCGTTGACGGCCTCGATCAGAAAGTAGTCCATCATCGCGCCGTCGACCATGTTGGACGGCGGATCAGCTAATGCCGCGAGAGCGGTCGGAACGAGCGATGAGGCGACTTTGGCGGGCGCTGTGCTGATTGAATTGCGCGCCGACATGATGGCAGGAGGGAAAGCCCAATTGGGACATTGCGCGGCTGCGCCAGCCGCCGAATCGGCTCTTGGTGTGCCGAAATGAAGCCGAGATCGCCGAAATGAAGCCGCTTCAATCTCACCAGTCTCCAATCCCGAACCACTCCCACTTGCCAACGACTTGTTCGACTCTCATCTGCGCTTCGGGGTCTCGCTCTTCTTGCAACGTTACTTACTACAATTTTGAAATCCTGCTGCAGGCTGATCGTACTTCACTAATCACCGGCGGAGCCGGCGACTAATCTATGCCGCAACATTGACAATGATCGTTGCAACTTGCAGCATGCTTTGCTCTTGACCCTCGACTTGCATCGCCACCATGGCTCCTCGACGTACTCGCAGAAAGGTAGTGGCCCAGGTTGAACCTGAGTCTGACTTGCCAGTGACACCCGTCGACACTCCCAGACACGATAACTCAAAGGGTTTCCCTACCTTTCCATACGAGCTACACATGGAAATTCTATCCTACTATCCCTCCGTTCCCGTCCCATGTATGGACTTCGGCATCCTCCCCGTGGAATATCGCGACAAATTCGACGCGATCTTCGCTTTGTCTCAGTTGTGCAGGACGTTGCGCCATATGTATCACCCTTTATTATGGCAGAGCATGGAGGTGTGCGCGGTAAGGAGGACTGGACGCGCGGCAACGAAATCTAAGGCGTTGGCTACGGAGTTGGTTTTGCAAGCGGAGATAGTCACGGTGAGGGAACCCGAGTTGGCGCAGTCTGTGAGGTCGGTTCATTCCAGTTTGTCTACACATGAACATATTCAAATTCGTGCGTATAGAGTCTTCACTGTTGCGCTCACAGCGTACTCGTCTGCGAGCGTCTATCCGGAATTTGCACGCTGCTTATCGTGCCTTCCGAACCTGCACACCCTCCAGATAATATCCTTTCCCAATGGGCGCCAAGAGGAGAATCGCCCTCAACATCTTGAAGATGCTCTTGCCGCCATTTCCGTCCCCTCTCTACATATCCTTACAATACCGAACTTCGTTGCAGAGCACATCCCCATTCCCAAAGTATTCCCGAACCTCCGACATCTTGCCCTCACAGGATTAGTTCAGTGTCTGACAAACTACTACATGCACTGGGATTGGGCACCAGAGCACCTCCCGCATGGGCTACATTCGTTGTTGATGGCCCCAGTGACAAGAATCACCAACGAGGAAGAGTTGAAGCGTAAGTAAACTAGTCTGGGCTGGTATCATCTTCGCTGACGGATGAATTCGTCAGGCCTTGTCACTTACTTTCCCGACCTCGAGATAACGCCGCCCTTGTCCTTGAAGCATTGCCGCTCTTTGGAGCATCGTCTCAACCCAGGCCTCGGCGCCGTTGAATATCGTGACTTCGTGGGAAGGCGTTAGTGGCTTTGCATTCATTGACCAGATTACATACGATTCGGCTCAATCTCGATAGCAAGTATGCAGAAAGAGGCTCGGAGAAGGTCCGGGCTGCTATGTCCCTTTCGGAGAAGGTCATACAGCGCAACTTGGAGGTGAATACGAACTTGCAGGAAGGCAAGGTGATATTATGGGTTGACGGGGAACTAGAAACGACCGTGGTCGTATCTCGTCCAAAGGTATTGCAGGAATGAACTTTCTTCTTCTTGTAGTTGTTCACACTATGCTACACTTGCCGAGCAATCTGCAGATGTGAGGATCGTATACCCTTCATTCCTTCCCCAATGACAAACTCCGTGTAACGAGCTCGCTCATCCATGTACACTATCATTGAAATGCCAGAAACAAAAACAGATACAAGTACATTAGGCGTGGGTACGTACTCTTCAGTACTTTTGAATCCCTCTTCTCCCCATCGCCTACCTCTCACGCCCACGGAGGTCCTCGTCAGCGAGCAATATTGGCGTCATACAGTTCTTCCAGCAAAGTATTATCCTTATCCGACAGAACGATGTCAAAGGCGCCTGATCTCACCCGTGATCAGGGCTGGGTCTCAAAGCAAGAAACACAGGCTGCGACATACCACATGCATCTACAAGATGCTGCATAGACGGGACGGGTATCACCAGTGCCGTGACGCCTGGTGTGAGAGTTATGGACATTTGCATTACAAGCTTTGGAGGCGGATTCTCACCGGGTCTGTTCAGTGTCCACGCGATGCACAGCTGGGCCATGCTCGTCCCCTTGAGTGCCGCGAGACCTTCCGCTCTAAGGGCCATGAACATCACCAATGACGCCACAAAACATAAACGTACCGCCTGATGAGATCAAGATGCCATGCCTTCCTCGGGGATCTGAACGCCCCGATGAATCGTGTCTCTGGATGCCAAGAGAATAAGTGAGAGATAGCTACTTGTCTTTTTGATTCATCTGCTCGTTGGCGGGATAGATCAAAGCGCCCCGGGCCAAGGTCGACCACGGCAAAGGCGCCACACCGTAATTCTACGCCGGCGGTAGGGATTAAACCTCAGTTGTAACTTTCGGGTGCCGCGCCATACCTTGAGCATGGGTAACATCTCGAGCTCGTCCCCTCGCTTGAGCAGATTGTAGTCGATCTGCATCGAAATAAACGGCGTCAGCATCTTGTGAGTTGCACAATCTATAGTTTTGTGAGGAGGAACAGAGAGGGCAAATCAAAGAGATCTATACTTTGCATGGCCTGAACTGAGCACAACGTCTGAGTAGTGAAGTAGGATAGGTATGCGACACACATTGCCAAGCCTTGCAGTTGGTCATTCCGATGTAGCGAGCATACCCAGCCTGAACTACGTCATGGAGAGCACGCATCTATCAGGCGTGGTGAGAAGCTGGGAAGCGGACAGTGAAGGAGTGACCGACGGTCTCCTCGATCGGTGTCTCGTCGTCGTAGCCGTGGCATTGGAGGACGTCGACGTGATCCATCTGCAGGCGTTTGAGACTGGCCCCAATGGAGTCGAAGATATGCTGCATAGACACGGTATCACGAGGTGGTAGTATATGCGAGTGGAGTTACAAGACCTTGCGACTGAGCCCATGTTGGTTGACGTACCCCATCGCGTCGGCCTGCGCCCGAGCCTCGTCATGTAAATGCACGTCCAAAGAGCGCGTTACAGGGTTTAGGACCTGTAAAAATTCTACGGGTTAGCGAGAGGAGACAGTCGGTGGTGAAGTTGATGAATGACCTTGGTCATGATGACAATAGACGCTCGAGGGATGTTGTGCATCTTGATAGCTTTGCCAAGGATGACTTCCGATTGCCCGTTGGAATAGACCTGTAAAGCTGTTGAGACACTGAGCGCAAAGGTGCAGGCAGGTGGCGCACATTGGCGGTATCAAATGCATTCACACCGAGGTCGTACCTGAGTACACGGTGGGGCCCACATCAGTGTGAGCAGACAGGTAGAAGTAAATGACAACTCACGCTTCCTTTATCTCCTGTATGGACTGCTCCTCGTCCTTGACCCAGTCATACCAGTCAGGCGAGCCGTACATCGCGCATCCTAAGATGATTCGGGAGACCTTCAATCCAGAGTTACCGAGCCTCGCTATAACACATCAGATGAAAAGATCAATCAGAGGCAAGTTTGAGGCACCATAGGTCATTTTCGTAGGTGGGCTGTCCATGATGAGAGTAGAAGGCAAGAGGGAAGAATCCCCACGATTGTTTCTTTATACGGCTGAAGGGCGTCCCATTGAGGACAGTGGGACAAGCATGGGCAAGAGAAGACAAACGCGTTGGGACAGGGCCTGATGGTGGAGGTGGTGGTAGTCGAGAGGCAAGAAGAATGGAGGGGATGGTCGCAGACAGTTTCTAAAAACTTCTTACTGACCGATTCACAACAGCCAAGACTTGAGCGTCATCTACAGGCGGCCAGCGACTTCAGCGCCACAACAAGGCCGACCACGGGTACATCATGACCATTGCTAGAGCGGTGTGGTCCGACTGGAAGCGTCCGCTTTCGCCCTTTCGCATAATTCCAGCACGGACCTAACACTCGCCGATCGTCCGCCCTTTGACAAAGTGTTTAGTCAGACTGGAGTCATTCTTCGGGACAAGCCTACACCACCACTGCGGTGCTGCACTGCAGACTCGGGCGAGCTCAACGCAGACCACGTCCTTTGGCCGCGTGCTGTTCTTCTCCTTTTTTCACGACAATAGCCTTGTACGGCCTGCCCGATGCTTGTCTGCGCACCCCTCCACCCCAAAGCACTTCAACAATCCGTCATCCAGTATTCCGAATATTGTTTGTGTTGTACGTTCCGCATTTATTATATTTCGATCAAGTAATCTGTAATATGCCGAGTCTTGATTAGGTCGTCGCGGCCTGAGCTCGTTGTCTTGCGTCATGCCAGTGACTTCCTTCACGGAGAATGACGAAGACCAGTCCACGAGCAAGTCGTGCTCCGCATTGCACGGCCGGGAGAATCATTGACACAGAATAGAGGTCATAACATCCCGGGAGCAGAGAGTCTTATCGACCTTCTATCCATAGAAAAGTGCGCGAAGGAATGTCGGCCGTAATGGAACCGACCGTACGCCACTTCCCTGTTGCGGCCTCGATGTGACGATCATCGCTGTGCATTTGTGCAGCTACTAGGAAGATCTGTACCCATGTCAGCTTCAGGAAGACATCGCGGCTGTTGTTGGGGTCGTTTGATTGGGACCGACCTTTGGCAGCGATCCTGTCAGTAGCATCCCGCTGGTAGTCCGGTTCTGGCTTGATGCTAACTGAGCCGTGGACCAACCTCTGACCAAGGCCAGGCCAGACCAGGCCGTGAGTACGGCTTCACAAAGCCCATGTTCTGGCTTGACGGATTCTTAAGCCCTGAGCTATGCCTCAAGCGCTCAAGCGCTGGCTTGGACGGTACAAATATATACGGTCCTGACGTCTCCTCTAGGTCAATGGTAAGTCTCTATGCGGTATGGGAGTCCCTTGCAGCTGATACCTTTCCAATGTGGCCACCAAGATTGCACAGTGCATCGACGTCCCGCCACGTCTCAACACGTCCCGCCGCGTCCCATCGCATCCCGCCGCAAGCCGAGGCTCAGGCCAAATCTGGACCAGGGCCAGCCAACATTTCGATAAGCCAAAGCCAGATCAAATCATGCCAAGCCAACAGCCTTGGGTCAAAGCCGGGCCAGACAGTCACTACCCGCCGGATGGAGATGCCAAAAAATGGCGGCGACGACCTTCCTCCGTTCACAGGCAGTCTCTTGGAATTGCACTCCACAGTCACCGCGACCGCGACCGGCGTCCTTAGGCCTTGGCTGTAAATTCCAGCCGTGGCCGTATGCAAGTAATTCAAGAAGGAAACTTTGGCAGAAAGCATCAGCTAATTTGACCGCAGGATTTCTCTCGGTCTAAGCGCCAAGGTGAGCAGTAGGAGGAACGAAAGAGATGACGAGTCACTTTGTCAGGAAAGCGTGCAGCCTAATCCGGACTCACACCACACACCAACCACACACACCATCACAAGCCAGCCCCGATGCAGTGAGTATATACATGTCCAATATGACTGTAGTCAACCCTCCTCCAGAGAACATATTTGGGTACAACAGTCATTTCGAGACGCCCGAGGACAACAGCCTGCATTTTGCGGCGGGTCCTGTACTGGCGGCGCCGTCCCCAAATGTGCCGGCCCTCGGTCCACTGGAAGCAAACGGGTGGTCTCTCACATCTGCGTACTTGACTAGGTTCATTTGATATAGCGGAAGGGCTCCCAGATATTCGAGCTGAACAGTCTGGACGCATCAAGTATGTCCCAGCCACCATCAGCCACAGCCGAGGGTGGATATAGCCCATAAGACGGTCTGGCGGCAAGTCCAAACTGCTCGTCGCGCTGAGGTCTTTCCAGTCATTCAGACAGCCTCTTTTGAGAGACCTTCCATCAATATCGGAAAACGTGACCGAGATTGTGACGCTATTTTATTTGTGTGAGAAAGAACGAGGTCCAGTGTGTCTTAGTTTTCAGTCTGTTGTTCATTGAGGACTGCGACATCAAGATTGACGCATGCATCAGTGTACAGGTCCCGCAGAGGTTTCTATCTTCCTCACATGTCTTGTGGAGCGCTATCCTCGTGCCGCGTATTGTGATCATTGGACGTTGAAGACGGTTCATCTGCATCTGGAACCGTGAGGCAATAATTCCCTTTCCTCTTAATCTAAGCTTTTCCTGCCAACCCCCCTTGGAAACCATGTCTAGATGTCTCTACACTTTCAGCAGCAGCAGCCGAGTCGCGTATCTCCTGTCTTTCGAGCTCTGAAAACTTATGCATGTCCTCATCGGACGTCTTCCTGATACTCTTACTTCTGTCGATGGTTGGTTTCATTCTGCCTCGTGGGGCTAATGTCATACCGCGTCCACTTTACAGGAAATCGCACTACTAGTAACACACATGAACCCTCGCTAAGAAAGTGATTCAACTCATGGCGGATAGGACACACTCGCTCTTGAGACGAAGAAACGGTATGACACAAGACGCCATGGCACCTGCTTACCGAGGCAGTGAACTCAACGATCCGACTCGGAGCCCACGCCTCTCTCTTTTGCCGGCTCTGGCAGAGTTTGGCAGAGAAATACTATGTTCTTGAGATGTGTAGCAATACAGGATCGCCCAGTGATCATACCAGTCAAAGCCATCAACTCAGAGGGCCACGCCTGCAAGCGGGCAACGGTCCACGGATGTGAATGTACTGGTCATTGAACGGACGCCCGTCGGCAATATGACCGTTGAGGCAAGTAATCTGTTGTGTCTCACTAAGTAGTTCCATGATTAAGGCGATCTGTTCTGAGCAGCATTGAGCATGGGTTTTGTCAAAAGGGCATCGATCGAGATGTGTAGGCTTGCAAGTACACTCAGCTCTGGGAGGGACTGTTTACCGCTCAGTCATGGTTACCAAAAAGGGCAGGGTTGCCAAATCTTCGTCACAAGGTATACAGGAAACTGCGATTCAACAGGCAAAATCACAACTCGAGGAAAGAGTCGGAGTCTCCCGTATCACTGGCAGAGTAGAAAGAACCTCAAAGAAGTGATGATCTCGAGGATCTGTGCGAGAATGTGTCAATGTATCATAAGATCGGGCTAATTCGTCGGCTGTGTTGGTTTGAGAAGCGCCAGCGACATTCAAAAATCCTACTATGAGTACGAAGTCCGCAGACAATGAAATGATTGGAACTATCGACTATGCGCACACTGGCAAGCCGCCACAGTGCCACTGCAGCACAGGCTCGGGTCCTTCCGCATCTTTCACGTGGCTTCGGTGCCTTTCCGACGAGCCGCTTCGGCATGACACCTCGGCTAAAATTATGCTGTACCCACGACTGACAGTCAAGCCGGGGCACTCACATCATCGATTATAGGCCTCATCGTCGACCATGAAGAACAAGTTCATCCGAAGATATACAGCATCCTGCTGACCAAAGTAATTGCTCACTATGTTGGGCCCTATCGTTTCTCCTTCGAGTCCTTCGTGTCCTTTCTAGGCCCGAAACGAGTCATCATTGTAGTGGTATGTATACTACTACCATTATTATCTGCATGGTGCTCCAGGCCGTTATTTACGGCGTAACATGTGTCCAAGCGTTCGTTTGAAGTTCACTCAACTGTGCTACGATTGATCCCTCATACCAGATTTCGATACTTTGCCTAGTCAGTCAGGATCTTTGAAAGCACTCTTACAGAGGCTGACAGGAGTACGCATGTGCACAGCTACCATAAGAACGATCACCTCATCGTGAAATTGCTTGTGAGTGCTCAAGTCGGTGTTTTGTTGGCACTCATCTCCTCATCATGCGCACTAGGTTCTTTTCCTATGGTTCTCTCCCCCGATCACCAGGGTGGTTTGGTTTCTTATTGCATTGTAGGGCGGTTGATACTACCAGTCTCGCCTTGACAGCAAATGGTGGTATGTGCCACTTGAATATTCCTGACCCAGTTCCCGCCTAATTTTACAAATGCACCTCCCCTCCTTAGTCTGGCTCATCCTGTCCACTCTCGCCTTTGATCGCGTCTCTTTGTACGTAGCCGTCAGATATTGTGTCTCACCGCGCCTGGAAGCCTGATGCATCAAGATTGTAGCTGGCTCTTGGTGCGGCAATCACGATTTCGAATGTTGTCAACAACAGCTGATGCCTGCGGCTCCTAGTGTTCATGCATTGCTGCTGTGAGTGATCATGGCAGCTTTGTGAAAATCATTGATCGTTGTATTGTTCCAGCCTGTAGCAGCAGCTGGTGCACAGCTATACTTCATCTGGCGCTTAATGAAATGTGCTTCAAGTCATTTTTTTGTTGAGCTTTGTACCTGCTGACCATGCCTGTGGCCCCAGTTGTTCAACGCTGGCAGCTACGTGTGATTATATCACTATTTGTGAGTTGTATATGCCGAATGGTCTAGACAGGGATTGATGCAGTCTCTACTCTTGTATTGAGGTCCCCGGTGTGTTGTCTTCCTTGGCTGGTTATTTGGGTATGGTTCCCTCAGTTGTCAAGTACTTCAACTGATCTTGACCCAGCTTTTGTGATCATCTTACGGTTTGCTTTCACTTGCAGGTAGTGCATGTTCTTGGCTGATTGAAGCCTTCTTAGATCACGGGACACAGCATCTCTGGTAGACTTCTTTGAACTCAGTGTGAGGCATGATCCCGGACTTTGATGTAAAATTGTAATACTCATATTTTGCTGTTCGGGATAGTATCTCTTGAAGGTGTCCTTGATCATTGGTGTAGTCATAGATGTGATGCTCTCTGGATTCTTGTTTGCTATGATCTGGCAAGGAAGGGGTAGTCTATTTTCGAGGTAAATCCATGCACTCCATCTGACCCGGATCTGACCACAAGGACACTCACTGTTATTGTACAGAACAACAGGTATACTGCTTGTCTATTCTCATCGTAAACACGGGCCTTTGGACGTCTTTGTTTTGCCTGTTGACTGTCATTTCTGTGAGATATTTCTTACATGATCACTCTCAAGCAAGTTAAAATGAATGCACAATTTAGATGGTTGCCTGGCCACAATTGGAATTGTTTGTTGGTTTAGCATTTCTGATTTGTCCACTGTACTGCAACACCCTTCTTGCTAACCTCAACGGACGTTCCTTCATTTGCGGTGACAACTGGGACTATGTTGACGGAGGCACTGCGAGTTCAGCAGTGGCAATGACTCGAATCTGGCTTGATCATACAACAAGCAGAGATGAAGTCGAGGTGAGTGCTCAAGAAACAGTGTCCATTCTTGAGGTTAATCTTGTGTGGAAAGGGTCGGAAATCTGCAACATCGAATGCTGCACAGCAGACTGCCCAAGGCAAAGAGGACAAGGGAGGAAAGACTACTGAGCAGGTAGTTTAATTCAATTAGTATGCTATAGGGTGAACAGGCTTGGAACGGACACATGTAGCGTTTTGATCACCAGTCTTCTAGTAGTATCCAACTAGTAGCACGAAGTCCACAGACATGCGCATTGCCGCCACACTCGCACCTTTCACGTTGCTTCGGTGTTTTGCCGGCGAGCCGCTTCGGCATGACGCATCTCAGATTCTCAGCTAATTGCGTCGCATGAAACTTCTTGCATGACATCGATGCTGAGAGTCAATCCGGGGCGCCCGCCTCATCGTCGAGTCTCGACCAGAAAGACAAGTTCATGCGAGGATTTACAGCGCCGTTCTTTGTGATGCTTACCAGCTCAGTATGGGGGGCCTATCGGTTCTCCTTCGTGTGCTTTTTAGACCCGAAACCAGTCCTTGTATAGTACGTGATACGTCCAACAGCTCATTCACTTGCCTGTTCAGTGTTTGCCGGGATGGCTATCACTGTCAGGACTCAGCGCAACATACTTCTCTTTTGGAACAATCATGGGGTGATCAAATGATTGATGTGTTACTCTGGGAGTCGAGTCCTGGTATGTTATAAACATCTTACATCTCTTTCTCGTACATCCAGTCTTCGCTATGTCTTCTCCCACTGTGATTCCCTGGACAGCCACCCGCGGTATCTATCTCGAATTCATCTGCATGTTAGTCGAGGCCGTTATCTACGGTGTCACTTGTGTCCAAGCGTTTGTTTGATGTTCAACTGACTGTGCTACATCGTACTGATTCCTCGTGCCAGATTCCGATACTTTGCCTAGTCAGTCGGGATCTCTGGATGTACTCCTACAGAGACTAACAGAAGTACGCATGTGCGCAGCTACCACAAGAACGATCACCTCATTGTGAAATTGCTTGTGAGTACTCAGGTCGGTGTCTTGCTGGCACTTATCTCCTCATCATGCACACTAGGTCCTTTTCCTATGGTTCTCTCCCCCGATCACTAGGGTAGTTTGATTTCTTATGCGTCGTAGGGCGGTTGATACTACCAGTCTTGCCTTGACGGCAAACGGCGGTATGTGGCACTTGGATATCCCTGACCTAGTTCCCGCCTAGTTCTGAGAGCGCACCTCCCCTCCTTAGTCTGGCTCATCCTGTCCACTCTCGCCTTTGATCGCGTCTCTTTGTACGTAGCCGTCAGATTGTCTCATCGCGCCTGGAAGCCTGATGCATCAAGATCCTAGCTGGCTCTTGGTGCGGCAATCACAGTTTCGAATGTCGTCAACAACAGCTGATGCCTGCGGCTCTTAGTATTCATGCATTGCTGCTGTGAGTGATCATGGCAGCTTTGTGAAAATCATTGATCCTTGTACTGTTCCAGCCCGTAGCAGCAGCTGGCGCACAGCTATACTTCACCTGGCGCTTATGGAAATGTGCTTCATGTCGCCTTTTGTGTAGCGCTGTACCCACTGACCGTGCCTGTCTCCCCAGTTGTTCGCCGCTGGCAGCTACGTGTGATCATATCACTATTTGTGAGTTGTATCTGCCGAATGGTTGAGACGCCGAGAACTGACTGAGTCTTTACGAATTGAGGTCCCCGGAGCGTTGTCTTCTCTTGCTAGTGTTCTGGGTATGAAACCCTCGGTCGTCAAGTACCCCAATTGACATCGATCTAGCCTTTGTTATCATCTTACGGTCCGCTTCTGCCTGCAGATAGTAAGTGTTGTTGGCTGAAAGGCGCCTCGTCAGATTGCGGCACACAGCATCTCTGGTGGACTTCTTCGAACTCAGTGTGAGGCATAACAACTTAAACCTCGGACTCTGATGTGGAAGTGTGATACTTATGTTTCGGATAGCACCTCCTGAAGGTCTCCTTGATCATCGGTGCAGTTCAGGACATATTGATATCTGGATTTTTGTTGGCTATGATATGGCAAGGACGAGGTAGTCTATTCTCGAAGTGAGTCCACGCGCTCCGTCTGACCACGGGAACAATCAATGTTATCCTACAGAACAACAGGTATACTTGTCCGCTTGTCTATCATCATCGTAAACACGGGCCTTTGGACCTCGCTGTTTGCTCTGTTGACCGTCATTGCTGTGAGACATGCCTCAATTCTTCTCCCTCGATCGAGTCTAACCGAACACATTTCTTAGATGGTCGTTTGGCCAGAACTGGACTTATTCGTCGGGTTAGGATTTCTGATATGCCCACTGTACTGCAACACCCTTCTTGCTAACCTCAACGGACGTTCCTTCATTCGCGGCGGCAACTGGGACTGCGTAGACGGAGGCAGTGCGGGCTCGGCAGTGGCAACGACTCGAATCCGGTTTGGTCATACGACAAGTGGAGACGAAGTCGAGGTAAGTATTCAAGAGACAGTGTTCATCATAGAGTTGACCTTGTGGAAAAAGAGTCGGATATTTGCCACATCGAATCATGCGCAGCAGACTGCTCGGGGCGAAGAGGACATAGGAGAAAAGACCACGGAGCAGGTGGTTTAGTTGAAGCCTTGTGTTGACAGTCCAGTGACGATGATTGCGATTACTGCCATTCGATGTCTCGCGGCTGTCATGTCTGGTAAAAAGTGACGCTTATTCGAGTGTATTTCGAACTACGACTTGCCTTTTGACGGCCCTCGGCTCACTTCTGCCAGAAGCCGATCTGTGTGCTCATGGGTGTTTTGTAGGCCATTGGGTGTTCAGGCCCAGGCTTGGAACGGACATATGTAGCGGTTTAATCACTACCTTCTAGTACTATCTACGAGCTACGGATGTGCTTGAACTACGAACTCGATTGCGATTTAGATCGAGCACAAACAAGGTCAGTTGTTCTATCAGAGAATCAGTCACAGGCGAGATGCGGAGCTCCAAGTGAGAGGTGCGCACCAAAGCAAAGACTGCGAGCTTAGCAGGAGAAGACAAGAGGTCGACGGTTATGATGGTGAAAAGACCGTTGAGGGCCTCTCTGGAAGAAGAGTTGGTCTCAAGGCGCCTACGCAACATTGGGATTAATCCAGGGCGTAAGTGGAGAGATCGACTTACAGATATCCAGTGGCGTCGACGTTCAATTGCCTGTCAATACTCATGAGCCTTGATCTGGCCACAAGACGTGTTCTTGTGTACCCACCCGGACGCATGCAGCTCAGCCCAAGCATAAGTCGAGTCGTCCGCCCACTGCAACACGAAACGAACATCGGGATAGAAGACCCCGTTGGAGCCCAAGAGGCCCATTTGTCCGCCAATGCCGGGAAGGATGTTCGCGACCAACTTTCCGCTGGTGGGGTCCGTGAGGTTCCCGCTGGACCAGATGAGCCGTAGCTCTCATGAACGCTCAGAGATCGAGTGTACATACCCGATGAACTTGTAGAGAGCGCGTGGGCCGAAAGGTCCTTCGGTAAAGTCAGCTGAAATGTCGACGTCCGCGCTACCGTCGTATATCTTTGCGAACGTCGGGACGCTGGCGGTCAGCGCCAAGGGAAGGAGGCAGAAGAAGTTGATGAGAGCAGTAGGACGCATGTTTGCTTTGTGAGTTGGTTCGCACCTCTGCGCGAACGTTTTATACCGTCAAAAAGCCACGTCAAGTACTGAGCACGTTTAAACAATGCGCGATGCTCGTCACGCGGATTGCAATGTGAATGGTAAACGCGTTCTACCGGCAGCAGCGTCTTTACCGACATCTGACCGCTACTGCCTCAAGACTGAATGACCACTTACTAAACGGTCAGCGATCCTATTGACACAGATGTAAGCAAAGATCAATCCGGCGGCCTACGGTAACGGAATGAGAAGATGGCCGCGTTTTCTCGGTAAGACGTATACAATCCAGCAGTCAGCACTAGAAGACTAGACTTGGGTGTCCGCGACAGGCGTACGCTGAGTGCTCCAGCATTCCGCAATGTCTAATCCTGTATGAACGTTAGGTATGTAATCGTCTTGCATGTCGGGGGAGGGAATCCAGGAACCGTGAATGGAGGAATAATCACCGGAGATGAAGCCCAGACGTGCGGACAGATGTGGAAGAAGGATTGAAACCAAAACGCCCGTTCAGCAACTTGAACACAGATCCGACAGAAGTGGCATTACAATTGTCAGTCCTACTGGGTAAGGAGCCCCTCATCACCTTAGTGTTAATTATAAACATATTGAGCATCCTCTCGGTATCTACTTGGCGTCAGCAACGATCCCACAAGCCTTACAAGTCCTGATTTCCTCCGTAGCCATCCACTTGTCAATGACCGGCTTCAGCTGCGTGCCAAGATCGGTGCAGTGGAATGACTCCTCATAGATGACTGTGGGTTCTGGATGCCCACCCTTCTCGCAGTACCAGCGTAGTCGATCTTTTTAAGGTGTGAGGCTTGTTTCAAGTAATCAGTATGCAGCTTACCGAGTGACCCGGCAGGTCGTTCGCGCTCAAGTACGATACCTATAGTGTTCGCAAATCGGACGGGATTATGAGGCGTATTTCCTGAGCTCAAGTTAATGAAGAGCGCCGCTGGAAACGGAACAAGTTACCTGGCAACAGAAACATTTCGCCTTCCTCGATCCGTATATCTCTGAATACGCCATCATCCACCGTTCGTAACAGCATTCCGCCCTTGTGCTGGTAGAACCACTCCTACGCGATTTGTGTCAAGCCCTATCTATCCAGTCAAGGACGATCGCGTACCTCTGTCTCATTGATATGATAGTCCTTGCGTTCGTTCGGGCCGCCCACAGCCATGACTATAAAGTCGCCACCCTTGTAGAGACAGAAGTTGTTCACAGGCGGCTGCAGGAGCTCCTTGTTCTTGTCCAGCCATGCCGGAAAGTTTATCGGAGGCAAGAGAGGCATGAGGAAGAGAAAGAGAGATATCTTATGTAGCAATCACATTGGTCTCGATGAGTCAAGGCACATACATCGGTCCGCTGCTCCGAGTCACGTGGGCACGCGTCTCTTCGACACGTGGTGCGGCGCATGTCGAGATCGTCCTCCAGAAGGCCATTCCTTCCCAGAACGACGACGACGACGGCGGCCAGATATCCCGCCTCCCCGCTTGCTATCCCGCCCTCTGCTCTACTGGTGCGCCATAGCAAGATTTAGGTGGAATGTTCGCTCATTGGGCCCATATAGACGCTTGTGTTATGGTCGCTACCGTTTCGTCGGCTATTGGCAGCGCACAAAATCACGATGAAAGGCAGCGGAGCCAGCCGGCTGAGCGTGCAAGAGCACTGCATGTACGAGGCTGCTTTTTTCCTGTCTTACTGTCCCGCTGAATGCCTTCGCAAAGCTGTCCCGGCAGCTGCAGATGCGCCTTCAGTACGCCAAGCTAAAAGTCGAGCATGGCTGGGTCCGTTGCCTTTGTTCCTCCCGATTACTTCTTTCCAACCCTGCAATCTTTTCAGACAAAACAAAGAATAAACGAAGTCGAAAACCTATATTTTCACATGACGCATGCCCGAGGAGTCAAGCCACACAAAACGCCTTCTCTGGCCTCGACTGTATTCCTCAATGATGCTCCTTCCTCCTCCTCATCGTCTACCGCCGCTACGCAGTCTTCATTGTCCTTCAAATCCAATCTCACCCGCCAGCCTACTCTCCCCGATATACCCACAGCCACTCCGCCCATCCGAATGATCACTACAACCCCAAGCTCTTTCACACCTCCGCCATCTACGTCCGTATCGCCTCTAGAGCCCTCCCCATTTCCACCAGATACCATCCCATTGCCACCTCCGCCGCCCACGAAAGTGCCAACAATCAGGATCACACCTCCTCCAGTGGCGGATCTGAGCAAAACCCAGACGGTAACAGGTTTCTCGAAATGTAAACGGTGTTGCTTATCATCTCATAGAAACCGTGGCCTTCCCCGTCCCTGACGCCGAAGAGAGGCTTTCCCGGTGCTGGACTCACGTACGACTCGTTCTGGTCAAGCCATAGCACTGCCAACAGAAGCTTTGGCAGCATCTCCTCGAGAGGAAGCGTCGCGACGGATGTAGGATAATAGGAGTGGTCTCTGCATGCCTGACATACCTTATGGCACGCGTTATTATTATTTGCTTTCGATGCTCGACGCTCGAGACCTGTTGATCCTTGCTTAGGCGGACACGAGCCTCTGGTCAAACTCCCCCATGAAGATACCAATACAACGCTTTCGGTATCATTGGCGTCATTGTCTTCTCTCTGTGCTTCGACACCTTTGCATTGGGCTATGCTATCTGATGCGTTGGCTGTGACCGGCACGACTGGCATATTCTATGTAGAATCTAGATGCCTGGCTGCTTGATCTGCAGAAGCCTGGCGTTTGTGCATGCCCACAACTCTACTCGGCATGGCATTGACATTCAAATCCAGTGGGAACAACGTCAATTCCGACAGTGAAACGTCCGCGAGACATCTTTTTAGGCATTGGCGGACAGCAGTGCGGTGTTGGCCCAAAATCAGACCTCTATCCTTATGCGCGTTCTGCATGACAAGTCCACGTCATGCATGGGCTGAGGTCTATGGCACTGTGTAGGCCATGGTTTCATTACCTTTGACTGGCTATGAGCTCTCAAACGAATTGCGATCAATTCAACCATCCAGCTACTTGATATTGGATACTATCTTTCTCACAAAGCTCTCGTATGAGGCTAATTTCCATCTCTCTCCAGTCTCTTGACCGTCGATCACACAATACGCATTTTTCTGCATCGCATAAACTTGTTGGCCCCCTTTACTCCCGTTCAGTCCCTTGCGTCTGACCGTCTGAGACCGCCAAACTCGGTCTTCGGTAACAGCTGACAAGGCGCAACATATACGGTAGCGTAAGCCTACCATCTTCTCGGGCGCATGGATGATGAACTCTGATACACCGCAGATGGCGCCATGCCCCGGTGTTTCTTTCTACTGTGCGCTTACAGTATAAAACCTGGCGCGCGTATGGACAGCGTTACTCTAACTTTGCTGAGCCATGCGTCCTTCAACTCTCATCAAGTCTTTGAGCGTACTTGTCTCCGTTCTTCCTGCAGTGTTGCATGCGGCGGCTGTCCCGACGTTCACAAAGCTGTACGACGGCCACATCTTCATAGACGTCTCAGCCGGCTTCATCTCAGGGCCCTTCGGCCAACGCGCTCTCTTCGCATTCACTGGGTAGGTGCATGTATCTCGCTCAAATCAAAGCTTACTTAGGAGCAGCGGAAACCTCACTGATCCCAATGACGGGCAGCTGGTTGCGAACTTTGTTCCCGGCATTGGAGGAGAGCTGGGCCTCATTTCGGAGTCCAATGGCGTCTTCTACACTGATGTTCGTTTCGTGTTGGAGTGGTCGGACGATTCGACGTACGCATGGGCTGAAGTCCATGGAATCGGGTGGGTCTATTTCCGTCAGCAGTGAATTGGGGCTCACGGCTTCCTGATAGAGAATTGAATGTTCAGGCAACAGGACATTTGTAGGGCTTCTCAGTTGTTCTCGGCGTTCACTGATCGCAGGTTAATGACTAGACGCTTCGAGACGAACTCCACCTCACGGCAGGACCTGAACGGTCGCTTCAACCTCTTGACCATCGATCTCACGTCGATTTCTCCCGCTAGTATCTCAATCTTTGCTCTAGTGAGCATCTGTTACACCTGCATCTCGCACGTTTACTGACCCGCTCGAAGGACAAATGAAGTCTCAATTGAATGGAGCATACCTCCTGACGGGCAATGGCATTGGTGTATATATACGGTCGTTTGTAGTGAACCACATGCTCAGGCATTTCTACTTGTACTACAGCGTGCTAAATGTCGTATGCAGGAGATCCTAAGTTCAATAGGTGGCCATGCTATTCATAAGTCACTGGATACAATTGGAATGCCGATGAGTATGGAGAAGAGCGACCCATGGTTCGAGCGCAAGATGGCGCAATTCGAGATCATTGCGATGCTAGATAGCGGAGCAACAGCGAGGAGGCGCAATGCTATTAGCTGGCTGCAATGAATACGGTGACACGAGATGTGACTTCGAAAGTGTGCAGAGGCGGGAAGAAGGTATGGTCACTTCAGCATCCCGATTGCTTGATTTTGATTCCTTGGGGTGACGGTGAGGCTTGAGGTCTAGGACAGCCAGACTCGGCCTTCGGGCTGTTGTTGTCAGCTCAGTGCCCGGACAACAAGTCACGACGTGCAGTAGACCGTAGCGTAAGTCCATCCTTTTCTCGGGCGCGTGCGTAAAGGCTTAGAAACACCCAGGTGTTTCACAACGCATTCAAAGTATAAAACCTGGAGCGCGTTAGGTGATCCTTAGTTCAAAAGTTTGGCTGAGCTATGCGTCCTGTCACCTTCCTCAAGTCTTGTAGCGTACTTGTCTCCATTCTGCCCGCAGTCATGTCTGCCAGTGCAGCGACCGTGCCGACGTTTACGAAGCTATACGACGGTCACACCTTCATAGACATCTCAGCCGACCTCGTACCAGGGCCCTTTGGACAGCGGGCTCTCTTCGGAATGAATGGGTAGGTGCACTCGTGCGTAGTCAACCAATACGGTCGACTAACAACTAAACAGAGGAAACCTCACTGATCCCAATAACGGACAATTAGTTGCGAACATTGTTCCCGGTATTGGGGGAGAACTGGGCCTCCTTTCGAACTCAAATGGAGTCTTCTACCAAGACGTTCATTTCGTGTTGCAGTGGGTGGACGACTTGAGCTATGCATGGGCTGAGGTTCATGGTTCCGGGTAAGTCCGACACTACAACTTCTCATTGCTGAACTTGTTCTCACGACTATTGGTCAGACAATTGAACGCCCAAGCAACTGGGCATTTGTGAATCTCTCTCTGCTTGGTCTTAGCTTATGTCACTGACTGTAGGTACTAGACGCTTTGAGACAAACTCCACCTCACGACAAGACTTGAACGGTCGGTTCACGCTCTTCACCATCGACTTCGGCGCGTCGAATTCATCGACTGCTCCCGCCACTTTTTCAATCTTTGCTCTAGTGCGTACCTGAGAGTGAGCTATGACTTTCACTCTGCTGACGGAATCTCTCCGAAGAACACATAAGTAGTAAAGAAATATCCATCCTTATCCGACCTGAACGTAAAGCAATAATGAACATCATTTTGTAATTCAAGCGCCAATGTACTATGTAGTACGCGTCAGCCTGTTCGTAAAGTTCCTTGGTCTTACACTTACCGGTTTACTCTTTGCCTATGCCCACCGGCGTATCCGTAGATGCCGAGAGAGACGCCGCCACGCTCAACTTGAAGCCCAGTTGCTTCCGACAGGCACGATGAACGAAGCAGCTGAGGAGAAGGCGTGATTGTATAAACTCATTGTCATTGATAATTCTCCTTTATCCTGATTAACATTTTATGAGTGACATACGGATTCTTATGCAGAATCGATTTACTTACTCCCGAGCATTTGCGTGTGCCATCCCATCTGCACCCAGGGAGCACTAAGTGGCTAGCCTAGGCGCCGTCCAAAGTGTCGCAGTGAACATTTAGACAACGAAGTTTATGAAGCAAAGAAAGCAGATAGAAAGTTTGGGCTGGGTATCGCGCTTGGCGCACTGCGGGCGCAAGTACTGATACGGAAGCTCTGAATACTCGGAGGAGAGCGAATTCATACCCGGGCCGAACTTGAAGCTTCGGGCCGCTCCTATACGGGTCTAGTCCGGATCAGCCCGTCCAGCTTTCTTGTTTTCATACGGTCAGGTTGCGGCTGGCCAGAGCACACTACCACTGTTGTAAGGCGTCGAATTTGTTCGCCTCCGTTGGCGTTTGCTCCCGCGCTCCAGTGTGCGCTCTTGCTGTATACACAGTGTGCTATTTGCAAAATTCTCGAAAGGGTTCGTCTCGCAGCCTTTCTTTCTAGCTTTGGCCCTTCGCAGATACTAACCGCCAATGTCTGTGCAAACACAGAAGTGTAGATACTCTTACGAGCTGGACGTACAATTCCGCTCTTGACCGGCTTCGTGAGCCTAAGCGGCGTTGCCAACTGTTCGCACATACAAACACCTTATGTTCCTCGATCCATCGCCTGAAATCTGTAAGCTGATGCGGCGTTGAGAGGCAGATTCAGGACTGGCGAACCGATCAACCGCCTCTGGCGTTTTCCGGTTGTATTGGCTCAAACCAGCTCGCCTCGACCGACAAAGAGACATTCAGTGGACCTTTCACGATGCGTCCCCACAGCGATCAAATGGTTGCTCGCATATTTGCCCCTCTTATCCTGTGATTGTCGTCCGATAGAGTTACATTGTCAAGGCATCTTGGACAATGGGCCTGTGGTCGTCTGCCATTGGGGAACACCCCTTTAGTTTCCTGTCCGAAGCCACAGGTATCTCAGCTGTATCCGATCCGCAAGTCATCTGGCTGTGGCGAGATCTTCCTTCACACACGGCTCCGTTCAGAGGTCAATCTATATCTATGTACTGCTGCCGAGTTCCCCGTATTAACTCGCTTTGGTCCCAGATCGCGAAATGGCATGGAGACAACAAGCGGTAAATCCAGAAAGCTTGACCACCAATCAAGTGATGCGAGGCGCAAGTGTAGACTATCGCAAGCAGCATCGGACATCTGTCTCACGAAACATTCAGAAGTGGTGATCTACACCGCTACCAGATCTAGTCCAATTACAACGGAGTCAGATTTACAGGCTGAAGTTGTTAGCTGTGTCTCGGCATCGCGGTCAATGAATGTTGGATGTACACAATCTCGTACGTGATATTCCGACACCCAAGCTGAAAGTCGTATCGCTCATGCCGCACCAGGCCCGCACAAGACTCCGTCTCCTTCGAACCGCACGCCGTCATTCAGACCACCATTTCTCGCGTCCGGTTCATGAGGACATGTCGCTCTCCAAGAAGAGTGTCCGTTTGGTGGCCCGGATCGCTCGGGTCCTGTAACTATTTAGGCGTTGGATCGAGGCGCCATAAGAAGATCGTTGCCGTCTACCGACCCAGGTGAATACAGTCCAGTCCGAGCACCTATGCCATGTCGAGATCACCAGGTTACTTGTTCCCAGGAGACCCCACGATTCCTTTGCACATTCGACGGAGCGGCTCATAGTTTTTGTGAATCAACCACCGCACCTGCAACTGAAGTTCAAACACCATAGCGCTGCATCGTTCGCCCTCGGCACACAGGCACGAAACAGCCTGTGCTGAATTTGATGCGTCGAGCTCCCGAGAAAGTGAATCTGGGGCTCGATGAAGTGCCCTGATCATCGGTAAGTGTGGAAAGTTTTTCAATGCCAATTCAATGTGCGGGGGTCATCGCAGAAATCCGGTCATCGATCATGATTTTTTTGTCTTTCCGTCAGGCCAGACTTCTAACTACGTAGTTCCCTTGACAGGTTACGCGTACAATCCCGCTCGATCTATCGAAAGTCAGGCCGGATCCGAGCTCGTAGTAGCATTCGTGTATTGCAAGGTAAACGTCTACCTGTTCATTGCCGTCCGATTCCGGTTCTTACTTGCAACAGGCTGGGGTATAAAGGAGGCCGACATGTATACACATCAAGCACTCATCTGCTACTTTCCCATCGACTCATTCTTCTTCACCATGAAGCTCCAACTCAACCAGTCGACTCGGACCGAAACTCTTCTCCCCATCACCAACGAGAAAAGACGCGACGCCGTGCCTGCCGCGCCGCGCCTCAAGTTCCCCCTCAGCGTTTCCCCCGCCTGCCTGCACCCGTACCAGGAACTCATTCGACTAGAGAAGGTAGTGTTTTGGTTTTCTCCAGTAGACTAGCACTCACCACATACTCTCTCTTAGCCTACGGGAACTAAACTTATGTTCTGGCCATATGGTACGCTTACATGCATGCAATAGCCTGCGACGATGTCTAACCGAGATCGCGTCCAGTTTGGGGCCTCACTATGGCATTATACCGAACAAACTCTACATTGCCGCCGTCGGAATATGCCTGGCAGGTGTTGCAGTGCCTCGTCGCTGCCTTCATCATGCGCAGTTCGGCGTGCACCATCAACGATATCTTCGATCGACATATGGACGCTGGTGTTGGTTCGTGGAACTCGCGCTGAATCCCATATGCATGCTAATCACCGCGGATCCTCTAGAACGCTGCAAAAACCGTCCTCTCGCCAGCGGACGTGTATCGGTCGTCGCCGCATCGATATACTTGGCTGTTCAATATTTGCTCGGAATTTCGTTCTTCTACATGACGCTCGAAGGCTTGGCGTAAGCTGTCCATACAAATGCTCCTGAAATTCGTATTGACCTTTCTTTCAGGCTCTACGTCGCTGTCTTCCAGCTCCTGCCTTTGTGAGTTCATCACTCGTGACGCAGTCCTGAATTGACATCTCAATTCCCTTCGTTCCTTCTAGATTTGCGATTTACCCACTATTGAAACGCGTCACGTACTGGCCACAGGCTTGGCTTGGATTCGCTATGAACTTCGGGTTCATCAGTGCATGGGTGTCCATCACGAACAGCTTTGATTACAAAATACTTGCCTGCGCTATCGTGGGCTGCTGGTGGTAAGTGCTTTGAACACAGTATTTTCTTCTTTCTCATACTATTGTACAGCTGGACCATGATCTACGACACCATCTACGCATGTCAAGACATCGTCGACGACATAAAAACTGGCGTTCTTTCCACTGCCATCCTCTTTGGCACTTGGATACGCCCTCTTCTCATCGGTTGTGCCGTCATTTTCGTCTCCGCCCTCGGTGCCATGGGGTACCTCAATGGCCAAGGAATAGGCTACTTCATCATCTCCGTCGGTGGCACCGCACTGCACTTCGTTTGGCAGTTCAATACCGTCCGCCTGGATGTTCCATCCAGTTGTTGGAGTACGTGGATCTGTTCGCAATCTGACTGTTTCGTTGACATGTGTTCCTAGCCAATTTCAACCGTAATGGCGAGCTCGGCTGGATTGTATGGGCCGGACTGATGGTCGACTACTTAGTCGCCTCAGGCGCATTCAATCACTTGCTCACCTCACTGCTATAAAGCCTATTTACGACAAGTCCACAGTCTATATACATACCCTAACTTACGCGTCAGACCTTATCATTGTTCAACTTGGCACGAGGCCTACTCGCAATGCATTCCCATACATCACATTCAAAGTCGTTCCCCAAAAACTCTAAGCTACACTGTACAGTAAGCTACCAGATCCACGAGACTCTTGAAAGTCTAATTCACGGGTACGAAGCGACCCCACACAATTGTGGGCGGTAGGTAGTCCTTCTACAATTGCTCGTCCGCGTCGATGGAAGGAGCTAATTGTCTTTGTAGAGGTGTACATCTCCGCCGCTGGAGATGCCTCCAAAGATGAGTTCCTTAATCTATTCGACTTCTATTCACCATTGATTAGTTCATTGCGCAGTGATCATCATAGTAGCAGTCGTACCAGTATCCGAAATAGTCCAGTTCTTCGATAACTTCTGTTCATTGAGCAAAATCAACATCTTCTCCTCGTCGCTTGGGGCCGCATCGTTTGAACGTTTTGCGGCAAGATAATGCCTCACTATCGCACTCAGACTCACGAGCGCCAGAACGAATAACCTGACAGATCCGTCAACGAGGCACACAGATAGAGCAAGAAGGACGACATACCCGCCTAGATGCCAATTGCTATACACAACCGCATACCAGGGCGCTCTCATGCTCCGACATGTTTTCCCCCTACACCTCGTCCTCGACCTCTTCTTCCCAGTTCCGATAGGCGTAGGCCCCAGCGGCCATCCACTCAAATCATCCGTTGAATCATGCCCCGCCGCGTTCCCGCTATACTTCATCCCCACCCTCGTACAGTACTCGTTCATCACACTGGGCAGTTTGCCCTTGGAGCGCTCCTGTGCGACAAGGGGCGCTTCGATGAGCTGTATCGCCAGCCCCACCTCGAGGTGCCACTCGATATGACCTAGGTGGTCTTGGTCAACGGAACGGTGGGGGAAGAGATAGACAAACAATGCATGAAGAAGCTTCCAGGGTTATCTGCGATGATACGCAACGTCGCGGAGCCGCCTGCGGAGATATCAATGGTGTCGCGGCGCATGGGGTTTGGGTGGTAATCCGAGGCGGGGGGATACGACGGGACGGAATCATAATCCGGCGAGCGGCTCACAATCATTGGGACGTGGCCGTGAAAGTGGCTGATCTGATTAGCCGGAAGCACGAGAATGCACGGAGATGGACGTACAAGGGATGCATGTTGTCATCGCCGTTCTTGATAACAAAGTCGACGACCTCGAGGTGTTCGAGGACGAAGCTGAGAGGGCCGTAAGCTTTCGCGACGGTTGCATTCTCTCCCAGGGTGAGCGCGCTGAATAGAGCAGGCACCAAGGGCGGAGTGTATGTGATTTCGTTGAACATTCCACGGTTCGTGCCATCGGTCATTTCGTCGAAGCGAACTTCGAGTTCAATGGTGCGCGTTGCCGAGGGAGCCGCGAAGGGCACTAGCGGGAGAAGAGCCGTATCATTGAGGACCTCATAATTGTCGATGAAACCATAGTCGATCGTTTTCGCGTTAGAAGAGTAGACGATGGTGGAGGTGGTATCTATTCATCGTTGGTACAAGAAGTGTAAGTGTTAGTGTAATGAACTCACTCGGATTGAGTTCATCTGGGACTTCATCGAACATGCTAGTGTCCATGTTTGCGTGTACAGCCCAGTTGGTATCAGTGTCGTTGCGGGCAGTGACAAGGACCGAGTATCGTTGTGCAACGCTGAGACTGATCAGAGCGATATCAGATTCTTCTACATCTATGCCGTCTACTTCTATCTATATAAGTGTCTGTCAGAGCACTTCTTTCGTATCGTTACATAGACTCACTAAGCGCATATCATGGCCGTCTATCCAGAACATAAACATAGCGAACGCGGAGGTGTTGATAATTCGAAGACGATACGTCTGTCCAGCTTCAAAGGGGAGCGTAGCATTCTCGTTGAATGCATCGAGATATTGGCCGCCGTGAGCGTAGTAAATCAATCCAGAGTCGGGAACAGGCTCGGCGCCGTCTGGGTTGTCCGTGCTGAGAAATTCGCGCATCAGAGTAGCGTGCTGATCGTGGTACCAGTCCCCAAGGACTACAGTAAATTCGTCGTCGTAGGTGTATGCTTCCTTGGGAGGGTGGATGACAAGGGGTGCTCGCAGACCGTCGACATAATGGCCCTAGAAAGAGATGAGAAGATACATTTGTGGGCACGATAGCCAGCGCACCTTGGAGTGACCGTGAACCCAGTATGTGCCCCACTGTCCCGACTCGTTGACGGGGATGAAATAGTCGAAGTCGGCGCCGGGCGGAATCCCGCTGTGGAAAGGGAATGAGGCGATGGCAGAGGCAGCGTGTGGACTACGCACCATTCTGACAACCCGAGGGCACCGTCCATCCACGCTGAGCCGTTAAAGAGCATGCCGTGGTGATGCAGCGTCGTGGGCTCGTTCAGCGAATTGTGCGCATGGACGAGCAGTGCGTCTGTCGATTTGACCTCGATGGGCGGGGGCCTGGATGCTGGTGAGCAGTAGGCCGGTATTTGGCAGCGTGATTACGCACGGCCATGTCCCGTTGACGCCCACGACGCGCCGCTCGTACAGACCGTCGGGATTGGCGCCCTCGACGTAGGTGATGTTCCACCAAATCTCATGCACACCAGCCAAAGTGGGCGCTGCTGCAAAAAGAGCTGCAACCGCCGCAGTGCCGAGCATCGTTTGCCGCCGTCGTGGACGTCGCTGGAAAAGATGTGGAGATAGAGCGCGTGGTAGTCAAAGGTGAAAGCAGTCGTAATGAGACCTCGGCAGTTCCGCCATCAGCGGTCTCGATGTACATGATGATGTCGGATGGCAGAATGGCGCGACAGGCAACAATTGATGTCTAAGCATTTTCGTAGCCCGCTTATCTGATTACTTAGATTGCGCCACACTCAAAAATATCATCTCGGTGAACTCGTGAGGCTATGAACACCTCAGTACCGTAAGACTCAGTACATAAATAGTAGATACTGAGCTGTTGATACTATAAACTCGTCCTTCTTACTACTACTACAGTCTACATTACCAAGACCAAAGCACTCCCGCAGTACGCTCGCTGATGGCATGTGAATGACACGGTTGTCCATTATCCCGTCAAACTTCCTCCAGTAGAGTTCAACAGTTTTTTGCCTCGAGGCTCTCTCAGGCTTACCGTCGCCAGTGTGTGACACGGAGGGCGTGGTGCGGGTAAATAGGAATGTCAACGTTGGGATCTATAGGGTATTGGCAGCCAGGAATGGTGTCAAATGTATATGAAGAAAGCTTTTAAAGGCTGATAGCGTCTGTGCAATTGATGGAATGGCGGAAGATGTTGGCGGTCTTCCAGAGCACTGGCAGACAGTCAGACTTTGTTGTGCTCGGTAGTTACCCAGCCTCAGGCAATCATTGTCGAGAGTTTGACTTAATCTCGACGCGTTTTACAAATGAACCAGCGCGTCTTTTGAAGAGGCTGGCTCCCAACAAGCGCAAGACGAAGCATGCATGCAATCAGGACGCGTTCAAAATTAAATGATTCATTGCCAACGGTCACGTGTACCCTGGACCGTCTAAACATGGCAAGTCGCGACCTGAGCGCGCTCGGTTGCTCACCACCATCATGTCGTCCATTCCCACCCCGTTCTCGCCCGCTCATTTACTTTGGGATGACGACTCCGGACTCCCTGGCTCGAAGCGCAGTTTCACCTCATTTGACGAAAGTAATGTGTATTGCCACTGCCCCAAAATGATTCTCTTACACATCTTAGGCAGTAATTCATCAGCGGACATCTCCTTCGCAGTTGACGACGACGAAGCTATGATTGATGAAAGACGTGATGCACGCATCACCGACTCGGATGAACATCTCGATTCAGATAATGGCCTGGACAACCCCGTCAAAACGTCGTCCTATATCGACATCAATCGTGAGTGCGAAGCATTTGTGTCTTTTGGCTCAAATTAAGCAGTTGGACAGCCGATGAGGACCAATATGATGATGAACTTCCCTGTACAAGACCTATCCGTCCAAACCCATTCATTCTACAGACACCCAGTGACGGTGCCAAGGCAAGCAAGCGCCATTTAGAACGGCTACAAGCACCTTCTGACGCGAAAGTACAGAAACTCCCATACTCCAAACCTCTGTATTACTGCACCCTCGACCAGGACCCTGTCGTGACTTGGGTGAACAAATTGCAATACATCTACGCACTATGCGGAGTTCGGACATACGACCAGCGTCTGCCCATGTTCCGGAAACCCATTGGATCCGGGAAAACGAGTCTTTTGGATATGATGAAATATGCACACGATGCGGTCACCTTCGAAGAATTTTCCTCCCTGTTTCTTACCAGGCCAACCATCCAATGCACGGCTCCTCTCGACCAACGACTTGTGTTCACCCTGGACTTGAAACGCATACCTACCGATGGGCGTTTGTTCTATCAGCGCCTCCACGCATACATGATTAGAGAGTTACAGCGCTTCCTGACCCTCCATCATGACCTCCTGCAGCTTTCGCTGCCTGACTTCGAGACATTTTTCTTTCCTCGCGATGGACTCTCTGCTGGGACTTCTCTCATGTCAATCGCAGTGAGTACAGAGCGTCATATGTCAGCCTGTGGTACTCACAACCCCCCTCAGAGGATGTTGCATCAGCGGGACTATCACATCGTCGTGCTCATCGACAATTTCAACGATCCCCTGATGCACGCCACGGAGGACACCATAGACGACATCCTGTTGGATCTGGAGTGCCTTCTTGTGCTACCATTGGCGGAAATGATCAGCCTCGGCCATATTGCCGGAGGAGCGCTGGCTGGCCTGCCGTGGTATGAGGAGCCAGAAGAGATGCGGGGACGCGCAGATTACCTCTGGTCGAAGATTACATGCTCCGAGCATGAGTTTGGATATCAGGGAGGTGCTTTTGGATTCTCGCTCGACGAAACAGCGGCCCTCGCGGGACAGTTTCTTTGTGAAAGCGAAGTGCAAAACTTCGTCCGCGTGGTTCGGGAAACTGTCCCGTCAATCAATCTTGAGGGCTACAACATGGCGGGGGTGTTGAACCTGCTGCGCTCTGCTATTGGACAAGACCATGTGGATCCGCACTGGTAGATTGTCGAGGAGCACTTTACACGCCACATTTCTCTAGCATCTACCATAATCTTCTCTCACGCATTCGTATTGTTCGTTCAAGTTGTTATGCTATCAAGTCGACTCTGCCTCGATGTAGTCCTCACGACTTCCTACATCTGTACATGCATATTATACGCACAACGTTTGGCTAACTGTCCTCTTGCGGAGTTGGTAAGGACTTTAGACTCTCGACAGAGACAGAGAGAAGTGGTGAATCGCTACCTTTTTGCAGACCGGGGATTTCCTTCTCAGTACCACTCGCACAATATGCATGTTTTTGGAGTACATGTTTTTGAAATTTGTTCGGCTTCAGCTTGGACGCCGTGAAGTCGGCATTTGTATTGGTGGCGCTATGGCCCTTGTGAAGATCGACGCGTCTTTGACGCGGCTACACAGTGGCAGGCTGTCACTATTCCCAAGGCTGACGTTTCAGCTCAGATGCCAATGCTCGAACAATACAACAAGGGGTCCAGAGGCTGGAGACGACTACTTAGTACTGAACTCTGCGCCGACTCCCGAGTATAGTAGCGTACGTATGGGCTTGGACAGCAATGTCAGCCGTCTTCGTATCAGACTGTATTGGCAATTGCCAGGGCACGCTCGACGGCTTGAATCGTTGAGTAGTACATTCTACTAGTAGCAAAGACACGCGAGTCGCGAATATGACTTTCGGTCCTTGGAGCGGGCAAACGGCATCTGCCGAGGCTGGGTAACATGCTGCGCCCTGGCGTGTTTGTACGTTGATCCTCCCCACCATCTCACAGCTCACCGTGCCCTGTGCTTTTCGCCTTCACTCCGAACCTGATACACATAATGCCCTCTTCTCTGGCCATCGGCTGGGCTACCGTGCTGTTCACCCTTAGTCTCTTGTCTCGGCTCGACTCAAGCTCAGATCGCAAGAGATCTCACAAGCGACATCAACAAGCACCTGTCAACTACACAGAATTATCCTTGTACCACGCCCATGCTTGCGATGTGCGTACTCGCAACTTACAGTCGCCTTCCACTCATGATCCGACTAAATAAAAGTTTGCAAGTCTGCGACATCCAACCAATCCCTACGTCGTACCTTACAGGGAGCTCAATGCCACGGAACCGGTGTCTTCAATTAAGTACAGCACCATCAATCCCCAGATGGCGGCCGTATATATATACCTCTTGTATCGGTTGGCATCTACACTTCTCCATCGCCTTGATTCGCCCAGCTGCCCTCCATCATGAAACTCACTTGGTCCTTCGTCATCTTTGCCTCGTTTACTGCTGCGAACGCTTTCCAACCCCCAAAAAAGGCTCCGCTAAGCAATATCAACGTGACGCAGGATGCAGTAACTCTTTTCGACGGGCTTTCGTTCGAGAAGAACGGCAAGGAGTACGCGAGCATTCCTGCCTTCGTGTACCAGGCCGACGTGAACACATCCGTCCTTGCACAAGTGATCATCGCTTTGTTCGCTGCCAACGGGGTGACCAGCGGTTTCGACATCGACGCTATCACGGAACGCGTAGGCTTGCTTGCTGCTGTTGGCCTCGCAGACAAGGTCCCTGTAGTCGACTTCCCGCAGCTGCATTCAGTGGGGGTTCTGCCCGCGACTGATTCCGTCAACTTGGGCATGTCGCTTGGAACGGTGGAGTTGGGAGGCTGTGCCGAGGGCGATACCACTGCCGTACTGTCTGTGAACGCGTCTGTCTCTGATGTCGTGTACTCGATTGCTTCGTCAGGGTTTGGTGTCCTTTCCGGTTAGCGTCCTGCTCCTTCTGTCGCGTAACACTCCCGCTAACATCCGCGTATAGACATTGACGATACGATCAGAATTACCAACGTCACCGAGACCTTGCAATTGGTGTTGAACACGCTCGTTCTCCCTGCGCGGCCTGTGGCCGGTATGCCAGAGCTCTACGCATCCTTGGCTCACTCGCTCGACGATCCCGACTTCGTGTATCTTACGGGCTCCGCGTGGCAATTCTATCCCTTCCTCCGTGGCTTCATTGATACTTCCTTCGCTGCTACTCCCGGCCCCATCATTCTCAACAACCTCACCATCACGGACACAACGAAGGTGCTCACGGACATACTGTCGTTAGACACCCACGCCTATAAGGTCGCGCAGATTACGCGTCTTCATGGAATGTACCCGAGGAAAAGGTGGCTGGCGCTCGGCGACTCGGGCCAGACCGACCCGGAAGTGTACGGTGACATGTAGGTTTCGTTGGCTACACCTCGACCTGTCGGTGTGGCTGATTCCAACTCCACAGCTACAGGACTTTCGGCAACTATCTTGCATGCATATGGATTCGACAGCTCGAGGGAACGAACACAACGGCTGAGCGTTATGCTGCGGCATTCGAGGGTGTACCTTCGAGCAAGTACAGATTGTATTGGGACAACGACATCGCTGATTTGGCAGATATTGACGTTGCTGGAGGATCCTGCTAACGTCGTGATAGCTACTACGTACATACCTCACAGCACCAAGAAAAGATCACAATGAATACTATCCTGAATTCACGACGTCTGTAGTTGCCTTTGAGAGAGACAACGTGAATGCGACCAAGTCGTAGACTGACCGAGATGGCTCTCGAGTGGTTAACGCTTAGCCTGCCAACATACACTCGAAGGAATCGCATATGAGAGCTTTATCCGAGTAGTTACGAATAGTAATATCTACGCTCGAAAGACTGCTGTTCTGGAAGATCGTAAGCACGTAGTGTATTGTCCAAAACAAATGAAAACGTTTATGAAAGGTAAGTGACGAAGAATCGTGATCAACAATGTCTAAAGTTCGGAGTGCAGACTGTCTAATTGAAAATTGAAGAAAGTTCATCACCAAATGTCCTCAATAATCGACTCAATTCTCATTCCGCTTCGCCTTATACTGTTTCAACAGCCCCCTAGCCTTCATGAACTCCGGCACCTTCGCCAGAGACAGTCTCTTTGCAATCCTCTTTGACATCCTCTCGTCATACGCGCGCTTCACGCTTCCCTCCCTTAGACCATTCCTTGTGCAGACATTTGTCTGCACGCTTTCGGCGGTCGTAGGGCACAAGCTATCGTTGGAATCCTCTGAGAGAGAACCATCCTACAAGCAGGATCTCGGCAAGGAGCTACGTTCAAGGGAAAATGCACGTACCTTGGTGCTGTACCGACAGAAGAAGCTCCCAGGATCCTGCTTGTGTTCCGCGGGGTACGAGCAGAACACTATATCGCCCTCATCAGAGACCTTGCCAAGCGGGAACCCGGTGTCATCTGTGGAAGGACATTTCCACGAGAAGCTGGGCGTGCACGGCGTAGCGCTTGCTGATGGTCTCGATGGTGGGGCGACAGACGGGGCGGAACGAGGGGGAGAAGCAGCGTGAGAGGACAAGACGACCCCAAACCAGACGAGAAACGTGGTGAAGGTGAAAGCGTACAACATGGCGATAAGCGGTTTAGTGAGAACGGAGTCATCTGAGCAGCTTTTAAATACCAGATCTCGAGACTGATTAGAAGAGCAGACACGATTGTTTTACCTCGGCATGGTCGAGTCTCAGTCTGGCTTGCCGCGTAGGGTCTGCAATATTGAAGCTCTGCAGCTCCGGTGCAATTAGTATTCTAACACGGAGGATGACAGCCCAGATCGCACATTGTCGGTCGCCGTGTGCCTGGAAAAGGGGAACGAAACCTACAAGTGCGAGGGGATGGAACCCCGGCGAAAAACACGAGGCTGCGAGAATCAATGAGAATGAATAGCTCACTACTATAATATACGGTGTCCACATACCGCTACTCCGAGAACATGTTCGTGGGTAGATTCAGCCACATACAACTTGGGCCAAGCCAAAGACACGACGGCCATGGTTCTCCGTCTGTTATTATACTGAAAGCAAGATGTAGGACCTACAAGTGGCTGGACCATTGATTATACAGACGAGCTCTCATCGGCTATCGGGCCGTCGAACTACCCATTGAAATCTATCTCAATGAGAAGTCGGATGAATAGAGCATGTCCGATGGAGCCGGGACTTCGTTAGCGAGATAATGGCTGTGTGAAGTCAAGTGAAGGTGGCAGACGGTAAGTTCGGACGCGTCTCACGCGACAGGGAGGGCTTCCCAATAAGGCAACCATGGGCGCCCAGGCAGCCAGGCTGCGAGCCACGCTTCTTGGTCATTGACCGTCATCATCTGCCATCCATCGACGTTTACACTGCGCAAGCGATAGGGCCGCTACCGTTGCGCATCTCAAGCTTCAATAATCTGCCTGACAGGCAACCTATACTACCTTCTTCTGCTGCGTCGCTGGGGCACGCTATAAATACGGGACCTGCGGCCTGCGTAAAAATGCTGCAAGTTGTACCGACTGCGGCTTTGCATGCCAAGTGCGGGAAGATCAAGGGTATGTTGACGCGGATTCGGTGCGATTTCCTGATGCTCAATGATGCAGACGTGTCAATTTGGCCCAAGTAACACAAGAAAAAAATAAGATGATCCTAATATACATGGTCATAAAGTAAGTGGGGGTATCGCGAAATGTTTGAAGCGTTAATAGTTGCCCATAGGCACCGTCGCAGCACGCTGGCGGACGATTTGAGGCCGTTCCGACTCACAGGGCTCACTAGCCTGACGCTGGCGTGCTTCTCTGCGTCGCTTCACCCAGCCCATACCGCTCCCATCATCGTCAGCGTCAGCTCCCACAATCCCTTCGTTGCTCTGCACCCTCCCCCACATCCGTCCTCCGACCTGCTGTTGGCTCTTGACAGAGCCCATACCACCATAACCCCACTCGACGAACGTGGGCTCGGAGATGGGTTCGTGTTCGGGCTTTCTGCCGTAGACTCGTCCGTTGAGCATACGGTGGCTTGGGGGGACTCGTGCAGTGTGTAGTGTCGCAAGCAGGCCATCTGCGGCGGCGGTTGGAGAGGGAGAACGTTTGGAGTTGTTTGATGAGGTGGATTCGATGATATCGCTGGAGCCAAGGGATGTTGTTCGGTACATGGTACCCCCCTGGAGACATGGTGTGAGCATTTCTGAGCCTCCATGTATGTAACATCGACGAACCTCCTTAGGGCGGAACACCTGGAGAAATTGGGTCTTTTTGTAGAATGTGTCCACGCCGCGATTCGAGATTATGGGGCGGAGCGGCGGCGACGGAGGTCTGCTTTGCGAGGGGCAGGTCATTCGCCGTTCCTTCGAGCGAATCTGAGCAACTGCTGGGCCGGTGCAGCAGTCACCGGAAAGTGCGTTACGATCAGGCAAAGGAGCAAAGCGTATTCTCGACATGGAGGTGGTGATTGGACAAATCAAAGCTACTAGGAGCAGGCTTTATACCGTCGCTGGCGCGTGATGATCCATGAGAAGCATGTCTCGATCAGCCTCCGAACTCATCATTGCATGCCAAATATACTCGGCTCCAGCCACGCTTGGACCGCACCAGACGCAGTTACACCGCAGCCGCCTTGGCTTCCATGGTCTTGGCCTGTATCGCCTCGCACCACCAGCTATGACTAAAGAGTGCTTGCTTCTTCCTGGTGGAGCTACAGAGGATCTACGCGAACACACACTCTCCAAGGTCACCAAGGGCGGAGTGGACTCGCAGTGCCAGCGGGATTGAATACAACTCGTCGCCTGCCAAGTGTCGAGAGCCAAAGTCTAATGTCTCACTATGTTTCGCCTTCATGTCTGTAGAATTCGGGCGTTCTGAAACCTCGATCAAGCTCTTCTTCTTCTCTTTGAGTGAGACCATTGTCTTATCTTGTCTCCCGCCCTCCTGCTTCGCTGTGGGCCATGTCCAAATTGACCTCAGGTCCCAGACCTCATGTGCCGCCCTCGGTTGTCAATGTTCTGGTTCGCCTGCCTGTTAGCTAGCCTCTGCGGTCTATGGATCCAGTTCCGAAATTCGGGTAAGGTATGGTTCGGACATGATCAAACGTGTCAGATGCTCTAATATCGTCCTAGGAGGTGCGTCGTCTTTACGAGAAGTCGTACTTTCCTCTGAGATGAGCGATTAATAGCTCAGAAGCATCCGAGAAGTACGCATGTCCTAGACATTCTCAGACAGCACTGTTGTGTAGTTAAGCGACACTCCGATACACTCCTGATTCCCCACATCTGCTCGCACTCCGAGGACTGGCAGAACCCTTTGCTCTCTGAATGGCGTGGCATGTTGATTTTGATTGACTACCCAGTGTCGGCGGTACTTGGTTGATTCAGATGCTCCGAGCACTGCCTACAGTGTCACTGTTCCGACTCGGCACCAGTCATCTGACCTTGTCTTGCAACGCTTCCATTGGCATCCGTACGATGTGTAACAATGAAATGATCTCGTCAATACTCATGCGGGGACCTGGATATAGACTCGGTAGACACGCACTACCGAATCACATTATACGACACCGATCGATTGCTCAGGTGTCCCGTACTCGTGATCATGACTTCGCAATCCTTCGTCAATTGTTTGATCCTTTCGAAATCACAGTACCAGCGAGAATGACTCCTTTTCCCGTGCGCCACGTCCTCCCCTGTCACTCATGTACCCACGAGTCTTCCTCCCGTCAAATTTATCTCCTCGGTCAAGAGATTCAGGTCTGACGGAAGGAGCATGAATGACTTCGAGAAGGATGGTGAGCTCTGATAGCAAGCTGATTGCAGGCGGAGAAGATGGCACTAGCAATAATTCTCTGCTAGGCTTGCTTGAGCGCGCCTCTAGTTGGTCGTATGTACGTCATCGGAAACACCAGTCCACTAGTCTCGAACTCATGCCGTGCTGTAGACCTTGTTACAGGTTCCCAGCAACGCGTCACCCCGGTAATCTGAGTTATTCTCCAACTGGAAATTCTCCCCGACATCATAAAGGACAGTGACTATAAGCGACGAGGCGCACTCCGCGCGATTGCCGAATTTGGTATATGCCGCCGATCATCCCGACTCGACTACAATCAACGAGCGAAGATTTCCTCCTCCGAAATCTAGGGTATTCGCACCACAACTCAAGATATCCATCCGTCTCAGCTGACTCACGGCTCGAAGTGCACTTGCTGAGCTGTCTCTGATGTAGGCTCCAAGCTTCCCTCAGTGACAGGTCCAATGATTCTGCCCAAGAACTCTAACTCAAGTTCAAGTTCGCCTATATGTGAAGTTAGTATGCCAACACGACGCGATAGAACGGATGCATACGACTCGGAGGTGGCATGGGAGGCAGGTTCAAGTATCTGGTCAGCTTGTTCCCGGTGTACCCGACTACTGCGTCCGAGTACTGAGTATCTGGTAACGCCCTTCATAAACTTTGTTGAGCCGAACTGAAAGGAGCAGAGTCGTGGAGGTCGCTCACGCGCCCAGAGTTTGGGGTATGGCAGGAGCAGCCGCGCAAATGGTAACGAAGAAAAGCACAGTCTTAATGAGTGGCATCGAGAAAGAGAGAGAGAGAGAGGAACGTAGTGATTACAATCGTTCCCATGGAAAATTGAGCGCTTGCATACCCTGGGAATTGAGCAGAACAAGGATGCAAAGGACGCCATGCGGAAGATGAGCTCACTATTGACATCATTACAGTAGAACCAGCAGCGAGAACTCGAGTAGAAAGCCGTTCTTCCTCGAGGAGGAAGGTGCCCCCCGAATAGGGACTGAGATGACCTGTTACAGGCTGAGAACTGATGGAAGAGTGAACGGGTAGAAGATTCGATGAGGCATAGTGAGATAGCTTTGCTGGAGGTACTGAATAGTCATTAATGCAGTAAAAGATTGACCTGAGCCAGACCTGAACGTTTAAATGTCGACTTGTCCGATCAGATACACATGTTGATGAACTCTGAAAGGGCCCCACCGAGAGATCACTAGCGGATCTCCCCCCTGGCAGCTGAGAGAACTTGACTCCTTGCAAATCAGCATTTGCTGTACCAGTTCAACCAGAGTTCAACGTTGAAGCCAGGATGAAGCACGCTGCGCAGGAAGGACGAGTCAGGGGAGTCCATCCGGTGGATGATTGCCGAACTCAGCCGTCGGTCCGAGCTCTGATGTTTTGACCGGTCGCCCACCGACTTCCATGACCGACGGCGGCGGCGTCGAGCTCAATGTCTAGCGCGATGCCCACTGTTCGTCCCAAAGCTTTGGTTTTGCACGGACTGATTGCCGAGTCGCAGCCGCCATGACGATGACCATTGAATACAGCAAAAATAGAAGGCTGCGCGCTGTCTCTCTCTCTCTCCTCACATGCCATGAACAGGCGAACTCGATATGCGCTCTCCGCCGTCTTCGTCGTTGTGCGCGCTCTGCTCGGCCATTCTTTTTGCTAGCTGATTGATGACGATAGGCCTTGATATATCTGATATACACCCAGGCCTCAGCAGTCGTCGCCTTGTTCGGCGATGTTGGCAGCCTCGAGCAACCGCTCCGTGTAACGGTAGATGGTGCTATAACGTTCACAACGACGGAAACGGCCACGGCGACAGTGACTGCTGCGGCGCCGTTGTTGACGACTCGAGCAAACGCGACGTTCGTCATGCTAGCGCGCAATTCGCACCTGGATGGCGCTCTGAGTGCTATACGCTCCATCGAGGACCGCTTCAATGCCAGGCATGGTTACCCATACGTCTTTCTCAATGATGAGCCCTTCTCGGACGACTTCAAAAAGTGCGTTACCATTTTAAACTTCTGCGCAATGTTGACACTTTGCAGGCGCATGTCCACCCTCACGGGAAACAACGCGCAGTTCGGTCTCATTCCACGCGAGCACTGGCAGCAGCCGGACTGGATCGATGAAGACAAGGCAGAACGCGGGCGCGCAAGACTGGTGGCACAGAATGTCAAGTACGGAGGTGCGTGGATAGTAGTCCAATCATCATCCACTTATATTGTTTTCAGACAGTGTCCCGTAAGCTTCACTCTGCACTGAGGAAACGCCCTTACATACGTCGCCAGGTACCGCAACATGTGTCGTTTCAATTCCGGAGTATGCTCACAGTCGGTCGTCGCGTTTGTATCTGACCGAGCTCGCAGTTCTTCTTCAAGCACGATTTGCTTCAACCATACCGCTATTACTGGCGCGTCGAGTAAGTCTCTCAGCCAAGTATAGTTTCACAAGCCAACGTTGTTCCAGGCCCGACGTGAAATTCCATTGCGACATTCATACGGATCCCTTCCTGTTCATGCAAACGAACAAGAAGGTTTATGGTATGCGGTTTGCGATGCAGATGCCGTGGTATCTTACGGTCGCCAGGCTTCACAATCGCCGTGCACGAAATCGCCGCGTCTATTCCGTCTCTTTGGAGCACCATCAGTCTATGGACAAAGGAGCATCCCGAATATATCGCGGACGGAAATGCAATGGACTTCATCTCCAGCGATAAAGGACGCACCTACAACAAGTGTCATTGTACGCCTCTTCCACTCCTCTCAATGTCTTCATGCGACTTACCCGCATTCAGTTTGGAGCAACTTCGAGATCGCGGACATGAACTTCTGGCGTGGAAAGGCCTATCAGGCGCTGTTCGAACATCTGGATAGAAAGGGCGGATTCTATTACGAGGTTGGCTCATCTAGACATGAGCGTGTATCCTCTTCTAATATCTCGCTACCAGCGCTGGGGTGACGCACCAGTACACAGCATCGCGGCCTCGCTTTTCCTCAACAAACATGAGATACATTTCTTTGACGACATAGGGTACCAGCATGACGATTGGAGTCACTGCCCTCTCAGCGAGGAGACGTGGTCAAAGGGGCGATGTCTGTGTACTCGCAGTTCGAGCTTTGGTATGTGCCTGCGTCTCCTTCCCTGACGTAGCGCTGATTCGCGAAGATTATCAAACTGGATCGTGTAAGGAGCACTGGGATCGGTTTGTGGCGAGGGGCTAGTGGTAAAATTTCCATCTGTGTGATCGGAGCCTACCAGAAGAAATACGATGGCTATGACTGTACAACAGGGACTACAGTACTGATAATTTATTCGTCGCGCCACAGTGTCGAACACGGCTCTCGTACATCAACAGCAACGTCGATACTCTCCTTGGTGTTCAAGGTTGCACAGGCTGTGGGGCCGAAGCTGGGTAGTACGATTATAGGAGTAGACGCAGGACGATCAACGATCATCTCGACAAGTCCTCGTTCGCTTACTTTGTGCTCTCGTCGGTCACGCCCACTTCGATTTTCTGCCCAGCTATCACCATGGAGGCTCTCAAATGTGCGTAAAACTCCTCAAGTCTTCACCGGCCTCAGCGACATGGCTTCGGATCGGACCACACCCCTCTATTCTGTCTGGTCAAGCAGGAAGGAGCCATGTCTGACGCGTTCATTGGGAGGCTCCTACTGATAAGCTATAAAGGCCCTCGGTATACTGTGATCAGTTCAACTTCACTAACGCCGACAACGCCTATCATCATGGCTGCCGTCGAAACCTTCACCAGCACCACACCTTCCCACCTCGCCCATGTTATGTGCATCCTCCATGCTTACGTTGCTCATTCTTTGGTGCGTGCTTGGATATTGCGATTTAATCGTCGACTTACCCCTTTCACAGAGCATCTGCACCTTGATTGTCGACTACTTCTGCCCTCCGAAGCCATCGTTGCCCATTACGCGCAGAAGATCTCGATCTCAACGCAAACTTTCGCTGTCTTCCATTGACATCGACACCGACTCGGCTGTGACCTCGGTCGATGACTTAGAACCGATATGTAGTAAGGCAGTTGCCTTCGACTCGGACCCAATGCCTTTCAAGGCGCCTCAAAGTAAAATTATCCCCACCCACGCCGTTGGCAATACGCTAATCATATTTCTGCAGCAATGGTGCAGCCTTTCATCAGAGTCGCCAGACTTACGCACCGTCTTTCCGACAATATTGTGCACGCGCTTCGTGATACGCCTTCACCTACTCCTCCCACTCAAACCGAAACTGCCAACACGCCTTCATTGCAGCGACCGAATAAAGTCACGAAATATGCGCGTCGCTTTTCGGGCGATTTGGGAGATTTGCTGCAAGCATGCCGTGATAAGTCTGCCACTGCCAAGAAAACCACTATCAAAGCGTTACAGGATCCTGCCTATCTGCTCGCCACGCCCCGACCAATTATAACTTCCAGTCTCACACGCCAGCTCTCAGACGAATCTGTGCCTGCGGCCAGCGATGCGCAGTCGCCTACCATTTCTGGCATGACCAGCGCTCCATCGAAAGTCACCTCCCCCGTCGCAATGGAGGTCAACCACACAAACGTCATGCACAGGTCCCTATCATGCAAGCCTGCAAGCAGCGTGCACCAAGTTCACCAGCGTCGCCCGCGAATGAGGAGTTGGAATACTGGTTACATGTGAGATGAAAGCGAGATTCTTTACACCAAATGTAGCATCAGAACATGAACCCTCAGTACGGTTGTACTCTGTATTATTTTCATCATTTTTGTAATATCCACAATGAACAATGTACAATAGCTCGTAACACGATGAGAGAAGATTATGATTCACATCGTTCGATATGCTCTCTACACGCGAGGAAATCTCCGGCAAAGATGCTCATTCACTCGATCATATCGAGCGCGCACAGACATCCAGCGGCAATAAAATCTTCGTATCGCAGTATCAACGTATCATGCGATTTGGTGTCTCACACGTAGTACACAGCAGCCAAGATCATATATCGTCTCACCTTTGACACATATCGTACTTTTCATACATTTTGCATTGCGTCTAAGTCGGAACATCAAGCTACAACATGCTGTGGGGTCCCCTTTTTGCGTCGTTCTTTACCAGGGCTGTGGCGCCACCGACACAAATGCGGCCATCAAGCTAGTGCCAGAGGTCGAGAGCACGAGGCGACCCGTATTCTTACTTCTTTCAACGACGTGCTGCAGATGCGAGGGCTGCAAAAAATAGGTAGGTATCTAGTTGTAGGTCACTCAGATGTCGTGCTTCCCCTGCCCGGCGTTCTGCGATTTTGAAGGTTTGTGCATCTCCACAGCAAGTGTGTACTGCTCGTGCGGATATAGTAATATATAATTTGAGATTATCTAGATCTACTTGAGAGCACAACGACAAACGACAACAATGCATGAGAGATGGATGCCAGAGAGGCTAATAAATATGTGGCGTGTAAAGTGTCCGACAAATTTACCAGTGCGGATCCACGTGGTCTTGTCCGATAGCAGAGCGCAGCATTTTCAGTACCCCTGCCATGTTATAGCCCTCGCGGTAGATCGACGGTACAGTGTCCTGGACCGTACGAACGAAGTTCTGAACCTCGCCTTCGGGAAGAAACTGTCCCGCAAAAGCCGCAGTCTCATCAATCGAGAAGCCAAAGGCACCTCCCTCGTATCCAGCTTCCCACTCAGAGCATGCGATCTTCGACCAGAGATGATTTGCATCGTCCCGGACACTCTCCGGTTCTTCATACAACGGCGATCCCGCCAAAGCTCCTCCAACGATTTGACCACGTCTAATGGCCTCCTCCAGTGGCAGCACGAGAAGGCACTCAAATGCCTGCAAGACGTCGTCGAGATCTTCCGTCAAGTGCGTAAGGGGGTCGTTGAAATTGTCGATGAGCACGGTCATGTAATAGCCGGAGTCATGCAACACTGTCTGTCTAATTGTGAGTACTGGACGTATATTACAACATGGCACGTACTGCAATTGACATGAGGGAAATTCCAGCAGACAGATCAGCGTCCGGATAGAAAAAACTCTCTCTCTCAGACGGTGAAAGATCAAGGAGATCATTATGACAGACCAAGAAGTAGCGCAACTCTGTGACCATGTGTTCGTGCAGGCGGGATTTGAAAGAGCGGCTATCGGAAGGTATGTACAGTAGAGTTCCTCATATGGAATAACCTCGGGACCCATCCGAAGTCAATTCCATATGACGGGTATTCCAGACGGTAAGTGTGGCGCATTTAATACTTGTACATAAATTTTGTAGTCTGTACTTTACTTTGCATTTTGACGCGGTTTCGGACCAGGTTTAGTGTGAGGATGTGTCAGAATTGGAGGGTTTTTGTCGTGTTCACGGACAAGACGGTGCTTTGGAGGTACGGGAGGCATTGAGCTATGAGAAAGCCCCGACACAGCACATGAATTTATATGAAAACAGCAATGGAATCGGGCACTTCAAAGGACAATAGAGGGTGCATCAACATATTTGGCAATGTGGGGACACACAAGGTACATACAAACACACTGAAACATAGTAAATTACCCTTTTTGTCTCCCTCGTGGCCCGTACAATGGAATATTTCGCGCATGAGGCCATTCCATATGCCAAACCACGGTGAGTGGAATATTACCGCCTCCCGATCCGGTGGACATGGAATCTCAATTCCACACAACGGATATTCCACATGGTATGATTCCATATGAGGAACTCTACTGTACTTCATGTCCATGTTTAACACGAGTCGGCGGTCCGGAGGGGCAATGCTTTTGATGGCTGGCCTGGTGAGGAACAAGGAAGAAAATTCTTTGTGGCTGACTGCATTGTGTGCATGTTGAATCATATCTAAAAGACTCATTTTCCCAGATCCGGTAGGTTTCCGAAACATAGGCAGACAATAGCCGCGTCTCTCAAGGTCACATAGTTCATATATGTGCTGCAGCTTGTTCACCCAGGTGACAGCAGGCTTCCTGAGTAGGAGGACGTAATAAAATGGTTGGCAGTATGGGAGGCTCTGTTGTTTCACGTTGATGTGCAAGTTCGGAATAGACCTCTGAAAAAGAAGCTATCGTCTAACCACACTATCAATCCTTATCACAACTAACACTCCTTGTAAGGGAGCTGGGGGTGCACAAAGGTTCGAGAGAACAAGGTGCTTTTGGGTAATGGAGAAATAGAGATGTATTCCGAATGCTGTAGTTAAACTACGAGTTGTTTTTGGGGGTGTAGGGATTCTGATTGAAATGATACAAGAAAACCTTGAAGTCGTAGGCCGAACCTCTTAACGTATGAAGACCTTAAACAGCGTGAGGCAATGTAGCTTCTACCTATCAAGTGCTCTGGTGTACAAGGACTTGTCTTGGAATCGTCAGGCCGCTACCGCAGGTTTTACGCCACTGGACTGCTAACGATAAGGACTCCTTCTTGCACTTAAACCAAACTTCTAGTGTCTTGCACCGGGACCAAAGGTTCCGAAAGGTGTCTCAGACGTTGACAACACTCGTTCAGGCTCAACTTATTCCTCAAAGGAAAGTACTTCACGAAAGAGCGTGAGTGCAGGGCAGAACCACTTGCAAACCGGCCTTCTTGCGAATACAAGGTTCTAACACCAAGTAGATTCGTTGGTATTCGACTTAGTACGTCGGGACAAGGTTCTTTTGAGTCTTTCAAGGAGCTTGGCAACACCTGATGTCTTTAAATCTTGGAAAGGTCTTTGGGGACTTTGGGGTACTTTGCAGAAATGAGTCGAAACTCGAGATAGATTCACTACAATGGCTGCGTATGACTAGCGGCTACTGGGGGGGGATCTAAGCTACCGAAATATGGGTCCTTTGGCCCCTTTTATACTACTGGTGGGCTCCTACTGAGTAAGCATCTATTCTAGGATCGGATACATCGGACATTCGAGTCATACAAGTACTGGTTTCTCATTGGCTATCCCTGGTCGAAACACCTGTGGGTGGACCGCTTGGTCCTTTAGCCATATACGCCACCTTGGCGGTATGGTACAATCCTTTCGGGTTCGGTACTCAAGGTCCGATAAGGACTTCATTCCTTGGGTATCTTTATGGTGCAAGGTCCTATGAACACCTGCTTTCTTGTGACTAGGTCGGATTGAGATCGTCAAGCGCGTCCTTTCGAGCGCAGACGCCACAGAGGAGCGCTTTCTTAAAGCGGGAATGCACCCTTTTTTCGGGGGTGGTCCTTGATCGTAGATCATGATCGATCGACATAGCGGAAGGCATCGGTTCGGAGTCCTTGGCAACTCTGAAGGTAATTCTGAAGGAGGGTATGACGTCCTTGAGCTATTTTGGGACCTTCCAGGTCTCAGGTTCCGACGCGCGCAGGTCCTGGGTCGCTCTGCCTGAACAGCTTAGAGTCCTTTGGAACCTCCTTGAGTGCGAATGGTGATAGCACAAAGTCTGTAGTACAAGGTACACACAAAGGTACAGAATCTTGAAAGAGATCCAACGCACGGATAAGGATATTCGGACAAAGGTGATCGAAGGTTTCGATCGCGCCTGTCCTAAAGAACTTATTAAGGCGCCAGAACCTTGTCCTGGAGGCTTGCCCGCTGATGTGCAGTGTGATAAAGCGGCGTGTAATCACCACTATCTAACCAACAACAAATCTACTGGTGCTTGTGGTACGGAACGGTTGTCCTAATCGTGTGATCGGGGAACGGCTGGTTAAGGTAGCAGTGGACTGATACGTCCGTTTTGGTGCACGAATGCGGGTTGTTTTGGGGGGGTTGTAAGCGAAGAGGATCTACGCGAAACACCTAATCGAATAAAGACTCAAAGCCGAACAGAGCTCGCCAGGAAGACGGGGACGCGAAGGCCGGGACCGCTCAAGGGTAGGTGTTCTACAGTACTGAGGCGACCGAACGGACAACAGTGCACTGACTTGTTATCTGCGTTGACGCTAGCCTCGTGTACCAAACTTACTTCTCTACTTGGGTGTGACAGATCGTTCTTTTGAGCGTCGGTCAGATACCGTGGCCACAAGACGTTCTTCGGCTGCTTAACGTCGCACCAGTTCAGGCTAACTAGGCTTCACTTTCACAAGGCGGTTGTCTCTGGGGAGACGATTGCTTGCTACTTGGATCCGTGCGGTATCTCTGGGGAGAAGTCCGGGCTCACAGAAGTTAACTGGGTACTTGACGTCAAGGGACTGCGCACGATTCTTGTCTGCGGTTCTTGAGTATCTCGCCACTTAGGCGTCTTAGGAGACTTTGCTTTGCTTAGGTTCTTGGCTGCTTAAGGGTTTGGATGGGCTTTCAAACGTGTTGAACTTCTTATTGGGCGCGAACCCGAGTCAGATTACTACAGAGGAATGCTTTGTGGGCTTTTCACTGCGGGGCACTAAACTACTGTACTCTACAGACGCGACGCTACTTATACACTCTACAGACTCACCCCGGTAAGCTACGTAACTACTCGACGGCTGGATACGGTCCGTACAAAACATGAGTCCCTACTCAGCCTGCACGGGCAAAGGTCACCAGACAGTTCCCGCCGGCGCATATGCCAGTTCCTCTACGTTCAGATGTTGCGTAGACCACCCATGGACTCCGAGAAGCAAGGCGCTGCGTGCTCAGATAGGCGTTCGCGTGTACTTTTACTTAACCGGGCGCTTACCGGCTTATCCAGCCTTTGCACCAGACTTGGGCGTGAGCCCATTCAATCGCGAGCTACCGCCAGTGCGCATGCACTGAGATGGTCCGTGAACTCGAATGGTGACGCGCTGAAGCGTTGGACAACTTATCTGGATGGCTGATACCTCATGTAGTACATGAGGCGGGTCTTCGAGTCATAATCCATATGGATCGCGCCTCGCTGCCAGTTTCACATCAATCAGACGCGTCGACCGATGAAGGTGATTCTCTTGAGATAACCGCGAATCATCCCCGTTCGGGGTTTTGACACTGGTTTATTGTTATACGACTTTTGTCACAATGAACAATGTACCGTCCGCTTTTGGTAATGAACTCCGGAGGTTGTGAACCCCGCTTCGACTCATTCAATGCTGAGGATCATGTTGCGGCTGGTAGAGCGTCGTCGGAAGCGACGGCTGTTCATCCTTGATTCGGATGTTGCTTGTGTGGCGCAGTTACGCGTACAAGGTGAAAGGACCTCCTCAGAGGGGACAACTGGGTTTATGATATTCAGCCCTGGCTACTGTCGTTCTTTGACTAATAGTTACATGCTTGGAGTTCTCTCCTTGCCCTAGAGAGCGTCTCCGTGATGACCTTTGTAGCGTATCCAGCCTTGCTTCCGCTTGGCTCTTAGTTGCATATGGCTGTCTAGAAATCGCAAAATTCTGGATTTCTGGCCATGTAATCTCAACATGCATATCATCTCCCCTTAACTTGAATGATGTCGTCCGCGACATTCCCGGATAACCCTAAGTCCATTCTGATCCATCGTGTTACTCAGCCTTTCGTGCCGTTTTCACGATACCGATCGGTACATGTCTTCTTCATGTTTCTTATGTGTGACATCCGGCGCCTCAAGGCCTCCTCCGTCTACGGTTTATAAGGCGTTGACGAAGTACGAGACAGTATCCTACTTTCATCGGATATTCGTCTCATGGCTCCTTCTAAGCACTTCACCGGTCTTCGTCCTCTTGTTCCCACCGCCTTGCCACAGGTCAACGCTCAGCTGTTGCAGAATCGTGCCGCCTTGGTCACGAAGCTCAAGCCCCTGGTCTTGGAATCCGAAGTTCCCTCGAACGGGGCGCCCAGCTTGGCGAAGCTTTGGCCCGACCTTCAACAAGCTACTTGGAGGTTGTTGGCGACATCGACACTTCCTCGTTCGCTTCCCAACATACAACTGTTGGCCGAGAAGTTCGATGGTGTCGCTGGCGTTATCGCGGTACGTGGACTTGTTGTTCTTATTTATTTCGGCTGGTTAAGCCCTACTTCAAGGCGGCGAACCCAACTCTCCAGAGCAAGGATCCAAACTTGGTTGTCCCCGATTGGATGCCAGCGGTCATCTGCGACCTTCGTTCGCTTCTTGGATACATCAGCGCTGAGTGTGGTGTCAGCCCTCACACTCCCGAGCTGAACCTTCCCAACCTCTTGAACCCGCTCCTACAGACTTGCACCAAGCGTGGCACGCTCGCCCCCGACTTGTATCTTGTCGAGGAGGGTCACCCCATGCATCCCAAGTTCAAGTACGCTGCTGTGGCTGCCAGCGCCCCCGCTACTGCACCTGTTACTCGTAGTAAGGGCAAGGGCAAGGCCAAGGTCGTCGTACGTGTTGTACTACTCAGCCGCCGAACTTTACTGACTGTTCTTATACTTTCTAGAAGAGCGCCGTGCTCATCGACGAGGTTCTGGAGGCCGTTGGTGATGGCACACTCCGTGCGGTGTCTTCAAACACCACCTTGCCCAAGGCTGTGGCGCCCGCGGAAGACATTGGTAACTTCTTCCAATTGACTCCTGGTTTTGACTGGGCTGAGGACGTCGAAGCTATGGACTCCGATTCCGGTGAGGATGAGTCCTCTGATGACGAGGTCGAAGTAAGCTTATGTCTACGCCCCAGTCAACTTTCTGATTCGCGAACTGCAGGAACTTTCGGTTGCTTCGGGCCCTTCCGCTAGTTCTGCGGCTCCGAAGGTATGTACTACTCAGCTGTTTTGCTTCTTCAGTCGGCTGACTTGTTCTTTTTAGGTGAAATACCTTCCGTTCGTTGAAGTGCCCGGCATGGACACTAACAACCGTCTTTTTATCAAGGCCATCCGTATCTTGGGGACAGCGAGTGGTTCTGGTTCTTCTGCTAGTACCTCCACCACGAGCACTGCGACCGAGGTCGAGCCGACTCCTGTCAAGCACAAGGCGGCCGTGAACCTGGAAGGTTCTCGTCGCATGGCCAAAGCCCTTCGCCCATCGGTCTTCAACATCGAGCCAATCCTCTTGGACCAACTCAGCAACTGTTAGTGCCTCCCACTTGTTGGTGGTTGTTTCTGACATGCCTAAACAGCGTTCCAGCACGTCAATGGTTACAGCACCGCCATTTCCGCCATCGTGAAGCGCATGCACATCCTTAACAATGCGCCCGAGGTGACTGCTGCTTCTGCTGGTGTCATCGCCGCCGAACACTCCTACCGTCACGAACTGTCTGTGACGCTCAACCGTATTCACGGGGAGATACAGACCTTCCTGCGTACTCGCGATCTGTATCTGGGCGCCACAGATGCCCTGCTCTTCCCTGACCCTCGGTAGTTGCGCTGTGCTGGCGTTTTATCTTCTTGTTCTTGTGCTCGCGTGTAGCTACTAGGTAGAAAAACTTGTCATTCGTCGGACTAGTAGCCGGAGGTTTTCGTTTTTGTACATTTTTGGACATTTCTTTCCGTACAAAACATCTGTAGTTTTACGACCGTCCCCAATGTGACATAGACTTATTGCCAAGGGTTTAGTGTGAAACAACAGAAGCCTCGCGCCTGAACGGAACCCTTCTAGCCTCGCGGCCAGTCGTCAGTGGTGTTCCGTTGCTTATCCAGCCATCACGAATCCCTAAGTTACTCCGTTTGCTTCAGGTCTCCGTGACGGTACTACCCGTCTTAGATGTTCCTTTCATCTTATAAAAGGCGTGCCTTCGCCTCGTCTTGCTTCAGTACATCATGCCCACTCAGTACATCATTCCTTTCGCCGATCTTCGCTTGAAGAGCGTTCGCAACCTCACGGTCCGTCAGTCCGCTGAACGGGTCTTCGCTATCGAGGGCGAGTTCGCGCTTGCCAGTGCGCTGGACATCTTCCATCGATCCTTGAGGTTCCCCATCGTCGAGCGTCAGAACAACGTTCTTGCGTTCGTCGATTGTTCGGTGGCGTTGGACCGCCCTGCCGTCGAGGATGGTCCTGATGCGATGAACGTCCCTCGTCTTCAACTCGGCTTCCTGGAGCGTCACGATGCTCCGACGGCTCGCTACATGGTACATGTCTTGGTGCGTGCCGATTACTTCTCATTCAGCCTTCATACTGATGGCTGGGTTATTATTTATCCAGCGCCGCTATGCTCGTCTTTGGCAGCATCCGGGACTGTTCCTTCCGGGATCCAAGGCGAATTTCTTCGTCATGTTTCTTACTTGTGTGGCGCAACTGCGCAAGTGGTTCACAGGTCCTCATCCCAAGAGCCTCGACGGTCAGAACGAGACCAATTTCCTGGCCCGTCCCTTCCTTGAGCCCTCGGTGTTCTTCCCCGATGTCCACAGGGAGATCTTGGACCATTTCTTGGTGAGTTCATCTTCGACGGTGTCCATGAATGGTCTAATGCTTGTTCAGCTCGAGTCTGTCTTGGGTTCTCACGAAGGCGTCTACGATTGTGTTCGTTGGCTGATTACGCCTCGTGAGGCTGACTGGCTGGCGACTATCGTTCCCGACCTGGGCGGCTTGCCTGGTCCGGTTCGCGAAGTCGTCACTTGGTGGCCTCTCTACCAAGCTTGTCACCCGGTTTTGTTCGTCAAACCGGACCCCGAAGTCTACCATCGCGACTTCAGCGTCCGGGAGAACATCCCATATCACATTCGTGAGTACGGCCCTCGGTGAGTCTTATCTGAGTTCCACCTTCTTGGCTGATTTGTCGTTTCTTATCAGCGCTGTTCCCGAGATTCCTGGTGTCTTTGAAGGCTTCTGGGAGATTCGTTGGGATCAGGCTGGCTTGTGGGAGTTCGAACAGCTCCAAGAAGTCATCGATGGGCTTGCGCCGGGTCTGGTGTCCGACTTCTTTACTCGTTTGTACGCGTTGGAGCATCCGCCTCGTTTTGACTTCTATACCAGCTTGAACTACGTCGCTTAGTGTATCTGTCCCCTTAACTTGCATTTGTACTAGGCCCTTAATCCATCTCTTTTCTTGTGTGCAGCGCTTACAATCTCACACTTAAAAGGGTTGAACTAAGATAAAATTTTATACAACGCCGACTAATAAGTCCCAGTAGATATCTATATGAGTATCTACTTTCGCTTCTTTGACTTCGATTCGTATTGTCGGCGTGGTTTCTTGGTTGGAGGTGGGGTGTCTTCCTCCTCCGTCTCCTCTGCTTCCTCTTCTTCGTCGTCGCTTTTGTCAGCCAGGTCCCGTACCTTGCGCGTCAGCTTCGCCACCTGCAGCTTCAACTCTTCGAGCTCCTTGTTCAAAGTCGTGGCTGCAGCCTCAGCTCGAGGGGCGCGTTTGCGCGACGGACCGCGCGCTTCCTCGAAAGGGACGACCAGTTGTCCATCCACGAATGCTAGCCTGCACTTGTGGTTTTGCTTGACGCACCGGTCGCACTTGAGGATCCCTTCGCTCGTTTTGCGGTTACGGGTGACGTTTCGTTCCCGCTTGCAGTCGTGGAGATACCAGAAACACTCTGCGCATTTGAGAGGTTCCTCCCTGGTATACGGCGGATTGCCGTGAGCGCGCGCGATGGTCTTCCCTGCTTTGACGCGTGGTACCTGACTCTCCTCGATGTGGAGAGTGCTTGACGAGGCGACTGGCCGATCGCGATCTTCTTCAGCCGCTGGACGAGGTCGCTTTTGACCAGCCACTGGGTTCGGCTGCTTAAGCGACTTGGGGGGTGCCCGCTTCTTCGTCTCTTTCTGCTTCTCCCCCTGCGTCTGCTTGGGCTTCTCCGGCGACGCTCGCGTACTCGCTGGCAGGACCATTCTTGGAGCCGGCGGTGGAGCTGGTGCAGGCACCTGAGTCGCGATTCGAGGGGACGCGGGTGGAGGGGTGAGAGGAGATGGACTCCTTGGTGGCGACGGGTGCGTGTCCATGTTCACATCGCCTTGCTCGTCGTAGTCGGGCGTCAACTCACGAGGGGTCAACGGTCGCCGAGGTTCTTCATCCTCGCCCTCGCTAGCGTATGGCGGAGGGGGCTCAGACTCTCCTCGTGTCGACATCGGCTTGGGACTTGCTAGCGGTGCGCTATCTTCGTGGACCACTGGCGGCGAAGGTATAGCTGGCGTCGCTTCCCGTGCCACTGGTGGCTCAACTGCTGCTGGTGGGGGTGGCTGAGTAACGGCCACAGCCTGCACGACTGCCGTTGCCGGTGTCTGGGCGACCATCTCGATGCCCGCGGATGTGCTGGCTGCTGGCGGTACTATCTTCGTCGACGCTTTTGACTGCTTTCGTCGACGCGCTGTAGTGGGCGATTCTGGGGTGGCAGCTTCGTTTTCTTGAAGAACGGCGTTTGTGGAGGAGGTGAGGGAGGGGGGCTGGACGTCCTTGCTGGCGACGATGACTCCACGACGACGAACCGGTTATCTTGGATAACGAATTTTCGGTTCGTCTGCTTGTAGCGCAGCGCCGTGGTTCGTCCCTTGTCGAACTTCAGTCCCCGTACACCCAACACCCGCTTATCTTCGTCGTCCAAAGATAACGCGCAACGCCACAGAGCGTCGTCGAGCGTCTGCTGTGCGGACACACGGAACGTCTCCCGGTCCACTACCACTCCAAACAGTTCGAAGATACGGTCCCAGATGGGATGTACCTTCTTAAACTGTTGACTGGCGCTCCACTTCGCGATGTCGATGGGGAGTTGTCCTGGTCGTCGCAGATAAAGCAGGGCCATCGCTTCGCTGTACTGGAACCTCATGGCTGGCGGGAAGCTGTCCCGCATCCAGAACCTCAACTCTGTCTGGTCCTGGGTGTAGATCAGCTTCTCCTTCGCTCGATCCATGCCCGGGAACTTCCTGAACACGAAGTGGACGAAGGTGTCGAAGCGGAACGGCTCCCAGAACACTCGCTCGATCATCCCCTGCTGGGGCATTCGCTGAAGGCTGACTAGGCGATTGCCCAACTCAGCCCACCACGAATACACCCTCGATGGTCGATCGGCGACGCGGTAGCTGTTGAGCAGTAGGACCAGGCTGAACGGCTTTTCCCATATTTGCTCGATGAGCCCCGTCGTCAGCGTGATCCTGTATTCCAGCTTGATATCGGTGCAGAAGACGAAGCCTCGCAGGTCGCGTCTTAGGTAGACCTGTGCGGCTCGGTCCCCATGCGACCACATATTGCCTGGCTCCGAATCGTCCTTCGATATCCAGTTTCGAAGTTCGAGCCGTTCGTATTCGATGCCGAAGTTCTCGCTGGGCATAGACGGTGCGGGGAGTTCTTCGGCGGCGGGTTGAACTTGCTGGTCCTGCTGTTTATCCTTAACTGGGTTCATCTTACCACCCATTTAAACGACATACCTTTCGCCTGCCAGCTGCTTTTGCTGGCCCTGATTGCCTGACCTGCATTTTGACTGGTCTCGCCTGTTTCTTCGTTAACAAGCTTGAACATCATCGGATGATTCTTGTCTGTACTGACCTTCCTCGGCTTCACCGCTTGTCTCGTCGTTACTTGCGCCTGTGGGTTGTCGATGTGCTGTTCATGACGCGTCACCTCAGGCCAAGTGTCCGCGGACTCTGGTGGCGGCGTAGGCGAGCCAGGGAGGAACAGCGGGTCGTGGACTTTGTAGTCCGGAGGCTCTGGTCCTTCCGTGTCCTCGTCCCACGGCACTTCGCGTAGCTTGCCCGGGAAGATGTTGTGACTGGTCTGTTTTGCTTATCTTAGTAACTGACTTGGCTGGTTTGCGCAGTCCACGTACCATGAAGTCCTTCGTCAACTGGAACGTTTCCCAGTACCATGGCTGCGGTACCCAGTTCTCATCGTACGCCTCCATCATTGCTTCATAGAAGGCGATATCCAGCTGCTTTAGCGTGTCGCCGGATGTCTTCTTGATTTCATGCCTGTGGCAGTAGGCCCAGGGCACGACTGTACCGAAGAATTCGTGGCGCGTGATGGCCAAGCAACCAAACCAGTTGTACAGCTTCTGCGGATAGTCGAGGAAGTGGTCCAGATAGTCAACGACCTCCTGGCTGGGCACATGCAACGCGATTGGTGGCATGTTGGGCGCGTATCTGCCCAGCCCGTCGTACGCGTCGGTTCGCTGCGTCGTGTTGTCTTTGGACGGTCCTGCGATGTTCGACATGTTTGACGGCGGGTACGTGTGCTTAGCAGTGGCGGGAAAGAAAGAGTTTGTTCAACTCGAAATCTCCGTACTTAACTTGCCCTGAACGTAAAATCCGCTTAAGACCGTCTTCTTGATCTTCGCCCACAGCCTCCGCGTAGCGGCCTGTGCTTCTTCTACCCAGTATTGTGGCATATCTGTACAACACTTGGTCCCTAGCCTCACTGTGTTTGCCTCATACAATGCTGCCGATCTGCATTTTTCATTTTCCAAATACCCTTTTTGTTCAGCTTTCGCATGGCTGAATAAGATTGATTCGAAAAATTCTCTGCTACATTATATGGTATTGGTACCCCATTCACTCTTTCTTTTCTTAGATGGTGTCCGCACCATCCTTGTGGTTACTGTGAATCAGTTTGAAGTGTAACGGACGCGATTTGTGTCCTGCAGACTCGTTCGTACCATTACGGTTGTTCGGCCCGGTTAGCTGAGTAGGCTGAGTAGTGGTTCGAACTTCGTCTGGGTGGTTCAAGACTTTTTCGCCAAGTCATTTACCACCTTTACCGCTCCCTCTTTGATTCTTTCTAGCCGTTCGAAGAACTTCTTTCCGAACGTACTCTTGTCTTTGCGCGAGTAGAAGGGGATTACTCTAAACTTCGCAACTTTGTCCCTTAGGACGGTTCCATCCAGCTCGCAGAGCACGTAGTTACCACGGGTCGTTCTAGCTATCACAGCGTACGGTCCCATAAAACGTTCCTTGAACTTAGCGTTTAGTTCTTTCTCGATGCGAGTGTTTCGAACGAGGACTAGGTCGCCCGTGTCGAAGGCATGTTCTGGCATGGAATTGATGTATTCATCTCTGTACTTTTCTGCAGCTCGTTTCTTCGCCACAGTGACCCTCTTTCGCATCTCCTTTACATCTTCCTTATGCTTGATGAGCTGTTTAGCACGGTACGCGATGAGGTCACTATGTGACACGATCTTATCTGGGGTGTCGATCAACCAGGTTACCTCCTCAATATCCAGCGGCAAAATAGGGTCACACCCAGTTACCGCATAGAATGGTGAGGCCCCAATCGACCTTTTAACGGTGATCCTTTCTGCCCATAACACTTCGTGCAAGTATGCTGGCCAGGTTTCGGGGTCGCCTCGACACACTTTGAACAGTGACTGGCGGATGTCCCAATGGCCTCTTTCGACCTTTCCGTTTGCTTGCTTGTTATATGGGGTGATCAGGATGCCTATGACACCGTACTTCTCTTCGATGTGCCTTATTGCTTTCTTGATTGCTGGCCCGTTGTCGGTCACAATCTCCTTCAAGCATCCCCACCGGCACAGGATGTCTTCGAAGATCCATTCTCCGAGTGTCTCTGCTGTTTCGTTGACCAATGCTCTCGCTTCAGGCCAGCCGGTGAGTCCACATCGTGCTACTGTTACAGCGTTGTAGTTCTTGTACTTCGCATTCTTATCTTTTGCACCTGAGTTAGGCATCTTAAATGTGTCAATGTATGCTCGCTCAAAGATGCCCGGCGTCGTTGTGATGACGGGCTCGATGTGAATGTTCTTCTTCTGTCGCTTTTGACAGAGTAGACATGTGCGTACATACCATTTCACGTCTGCCTCAAGTCCTGGCCACCAGAATCGCTTGCTAACCAGCCGTTGCACTGAGTACTGCCCTTTGTGGCCACTCTTGTCGTGTAACATTCTGACGACTCCCATTCTGTGGTGCTTCTGGAGAACTCTCTTATGTTCGCCGTCCTTATCCAGCCGATACAGTCGACCGTTGCGCATGAAGAATCCTGACTTCCACCGTTCTAATTGCGATTTTTCGAGGTTCGACAAGTGTTTTGACTGTGTTGTGCCGGTCTCAAGCAGCGTTGGTAACTCTGGTAGAAGTCGTTCCCATTGCTGCTCACGGTCCGATCGTCGACCGTCGGGGAAGGTGTCTGTTCCGACCCATTCCTCGACCTCTTCCATAGCCATAGCACATTGACGGAGGCCAGAGAGCTTAGTTCTCAAGTCGTCAGGCATTTCTAAACCTTCACTCGAAGTCACACTTTGCATGAATCCTGTTCGAGTGTCGATCTTGTCCTTAAAACTATCGAATTCCAGCGGCTCATCCTTCGCCGGAAGGTCCTCTGGCGCCTCGTATTCGAACGTTTGGAGTTCATCAGCTTCTTCATCTGCTGGTTTCGGCACTACTTCGTCTCGGTCGGTCGCAGGGCGCCTACTTAGGCCGTCCGGGCCATGTACCTTGCCTGGTACATGAACTAGTGTGAAGTGATACATCAGTATCTCTTCAGCCCATCTCTGCAAGTTGGCGTTGGCCAGCGAGTCGACGTTCGACAACATTCCTTTTATGTACTTTGCATCAACTTCAATCTTCAACTTTCGGCATCCCAACAGGTAATACTTGCAGTATGCTAGCGCTCTATGCAGTCCGTACAGCTCTCGCTTGGCTTGCGAGTATCTAGCTTCACGGTCATTGAGTGTAATTGACATGAATTTCGCGAAGTACTGCTTCTTGGGATCGCCAGGATCGAATTGTGACAAGTAGAAACCGACGGCTTGATAAGAGGTGTCCACGGATAGTATGATTGGTGTCGACCACTCGTACCGTAACGGTTTCAACATTGGACAAGTTCGTATGGCCTCCTTAAGTGAGTCCATGCTCGCTTGTTCAGCTTCTTCCCATTGAAACTTAACCAGCCCTTTGGTCAGCCTAGTTAAGGCATATGCCTTCTTTGAGTAATCTTTCACGAATGCCCTGAAGATCCCTGCTGTCCCCAGGAATGAACGGACCTCAGTGAGGGTCTGACACGGTGGCCAGTCCAAAATCACTTTGACTCGATCTTCAGCGGGTTTTCGACCTTCATATGTACAGACATGTCCAACTACTACGATTTCTTCAGCACAAATGATCGCTTTGGTGCCCGAGAAAGTTCCTCCAGCGTACTTCATTCGTTGTATGATGCGCATCATGTTTGTACAATGCTCCCATACGAACCGTCTGATGCCAGGATTCTCGGGCAACGTCTCAAATGTACCGTCTGGCTGAATATACCTGCTCACCGGTCCCTTCACTGGTACATCGTCGATGTAGGGCCTCGTGAATGCTGGTATTTCATCCCTTAAGATGTATGTGACATCGTCATGAAAGATGGGGACGGAATTCGTCCAGCCCATGGGCAGTGTCCGTAATCTGAGCGCTCCGTACGGTGTCGAGAAAGTTGTCATGTCCCTCGACGCCGTAGCTAGCATCCGCTCGTCGTACCCGACATACAGATCCAGCGTTCCCCCACATGAGAGGCCCGCGAATGCTTCTGCTAGTTCTTCTGTAGCAGGGGGCAGTCCGGAGTGCGCGATGGTGACCGCGTTTAACGGTTCTAAACTGTGCACTAGTCGCAGTTTCTTGCCATCCTTCTTGACCACACAAAACCATCGCGAGCGATACGAGGAGTTCGATGGCTCGTATACACCCGTGTCGATCTTGTGTTTGATGATCTTGCATACTTCTTCATAGATGCCTGGCGGTATGGGGATGTTTCTGAGCACCCAAGGTGTATGCGGGATGACCGGCATATCAACAGGTGGGAAATATTCCTCCTTGAAGCTCCCTTTCTCATCTTCCGACCAGGCAAATCCTTCATTCTGCAGGCACATTACTTGGTCTACCAAGTCGCGTTCCGCCTCCCACAAGAACTTGCCAGCGTGATCAGCTTGTAACTGGGTTCTTCGTTCGGCTGTATAACGGCCGGTAGGCTGGAACTTGAACGGTAACTTCGACAGTTGGGGCATGCCCTTAAGTGGGTCCCCATGAATGTGCCTTTGAATGCGAAACTCTTCTGGTAGAGTTCCTAGGTGCGACTTTACTTTGAGGTGCACCGGTTTGTACTTCTTGGTAGCAAACACCCCTCGACGCCTTGATAAGCGTTCGGCTTCGAAGAACTTTTCTCGCGCTTCTCCCATGTAGTCCCTGGGCATCGTGACCGTGTAGTCGTTGAACATTTGACTGAGTCCAATCGGCACACCGTGAAACAGATTCATAGTGACTCGGGAGACATGTTCGTCCTCTTGAACATCTTCGGCGATTTCCTTCAAGTTAAACAGCTTTCGAAACCCAAAGACGCGACTGTCTTGGTGTGTCTCGATGGGGTGCTTACTTTCAGGCATCGGGACGGTGTAGTTCGCGTCCACTGGCACCGTATACGCGTACTTGTTGCGTAATGGCTTAACCAGCCTTTGCACTTTCGCAGCCGATTTCTTCAGGTAAAGGCTGGATAGCACACCGCGGTCAAACGCTCCGTCCTCTTCTGCCGGGGTGTATGTTTCTTTGACGACGACATTGCCTTGGCTATCAGCTTCGAGAATGAGTACCACCTCTCCTTGTTCTTGCTTCAATTCCTTGAGCGGTTCTGAAAACCCGGCGGGGTATCGTGTGAACCTTGTGGTAGCAGATTCTTGGGCATTTGACCCCGTTTGTAGGTTGGGCAGGTCAATTTCTTGCCTGTCCCAGGGTCCTCTATCGTAGCGATCACATCACCATTCGCAGTTGAATGCAGACTGATCTCTGACACAACTTCGAATGGTCGTCCGAGCAGGACTTCGTACGCGGGATCCTTAAGAATGTGCAACTGGAGATAGTAGATGATCCCCTCGAAGTCGAACCGCACGTTCCTGGCCAGGCCAAGGGTCTGTGTTCGACTCTTATCCGCGCTCTCCATGGTTATGGTGAAACTTGGATCGTAGGAGATCCCCAACTCCAGTGCTGCCTTCAACGACATCGACGCGATCTGCGATCCCCCGTCGAGTAGACTCTCTTTTCGTCCGCTCTTGTTGACCAGGGGCCACATTGTTCGCAAATCAGCGTTTTCAGGCGCCACATTCGATCGTGGTACATGATATGGACCCGTATAACCAGTTTGGTTGTAGAATTGCTCTACTGGGTCTTCAACTACGATAGCGCCTTCCGGCATGTGCGCTGTCTTTTCTGCTGTGACTTTGAATACAGCGTACGTCGGTGAAGCATCCTGTTGGAGGTTCACCTTCACGTTTTTGGCCTTCAGCGTATCGAGCAAGTTCTTCTGCCACGCGGTGTTAGTAGCCAGTAACGACTCAGGTAACAACGCCTTCCACATCTCCTCCCATTGTGGGTTGAGACGGAGCAGTTCTTTGAGCTTCGATTCACGCTTGTAGGACTTGGTTTTCTCTTTAATTTTATCAGGCAGAGTTGAATCGGCCGCCTTCAGGTCGACTTTCTCCGGTTCAGGTTCTGGCTGGTTAAGGGCGTCTTTGAGTTCATCAAGTTCGTCCTCTTCCACTTCCGATTCTGATTCCGAAGCGTCTTCCGTCACTATCTTAGGTGGCTCCTCTGCAGGAGGTTGCGCTGGTTGAACAGGCGCGAACTTGACTCGTCGCGGAATCTCAACGACAACTCGGTCCTTCTTCCAGCTGGTACCAGGTCCTTTTTGAACTGGTACGTCCTTCGGCTGGTTAGGGACTTCTTGGGGACTGCTTCGTGTGCGTACAACGTTTTGGCTCTCCAGGTACTGGGATGTAGGTCCGAGTCCTCCTCTCATCGAGCCTAGTTGAAACCCTGTTGACCCCCGTTTCCCATCGCCGTCAAGAACACTACTTGACCGTCGTACGTGAAGTCATCCGGCGCGAAGTAGTCCTCTTCGTTACCCATCGCGTTCTGCGCGCGAATGTTCTTGAGCTGTTCTTCCTTGAATCGACGAACGAACTCACTGGGCTTCACACCAGAGATGGCTTTACGTGGTATCGATTTCCCATTCTTCAGGAAGAACCACCGCACGTTTTCTGGTTTGAATATCCAGCCTTCTTGTTCGTCCTTCTTACGCTGCTCACAGGTCTCGATGAAGTGGGCTGGGTCTTCACAATAGAAACACCCATCGTTCATGAAACCTCGAGTCCCCTGGTTGCCGTGACCCATCTGCATGCCTGGTCCCGGTCGAACCATGTCTGGTATACGGCTGCTTTGAATCGCCATGTTGTACATCGGTTGCGGATAGTAAGCAGCCGATGGTTCGGCTGTATAAGCCTGTTGGCGTGATTCTCGTTGGTTCTGCAGCACCAACTCAAGCAGTTTTTGGACCATGTTGGGCGTCTCGTTGAGCCGCTTCTCTTGTGCATTGATGGTGTCCCTAAAGCTAGACAACAAGTTGTTCATATCCTGTAGATCTTCGAGTTTGACTTTCGTCGTACCCGGTGGTAGCAAACTGCGTCCGAACTCGCTTTCCTCGATTTCGGTCTTCACTCCGGCATACTGAATACCAGAATTGAAGTAGGTGCTAGTAGCCACGACCACTTCATCAATCGTGAAGGTGATTTTCTCCGGAGGCGGTTGTGCTTGTAACGCCTTCGTGCGGAGGCCGGTGAAGACAGCGTCCCAGACGACTGGCTTCAAGCATCCTCGAATGTGTTCCACTGCCGCTTTCTCCGTGATGTCCTCATTCTTCACTAGGTACTTCAGGATATGGACGACTTCTCGCTGACATGCCATCCAGCGCGTCTTCGTACCAGCCTTTTCTTCCTTGTATTCAGATATAGCGTCTCGCAAATCATGAATAGAGTACTTGATATCGCCCGGACCCTTGCTATAGCTCGCGAGAACCGCCTTTCGGAACGCTTCCCACTCACCAGCGATGTACTCTGGCATCACGAACCATGCATCGCGATTATCTGCGCCGGCATACAGCGCAGCTAACTCGATTTTGGCCGCGTCATCCTCTATTTCATGGTTCGAGAACAACAACTCCATGTTTAAGAAGAAGTCGATGATACGACTCTTTTTGAAGACTGGCGCATTCTTGCTTTCTTGCTGGGGAATCCCCTTTTTCTTGATCAGGGTCTTCGTCTCGGGAGAGACGAACTTGTTCGGGTCTAACGTTCTCGGTGGCATGATGTCTGATAGTGTCACTGATCGTTCTTTGACTGGTGTTAATTGGGGTGAATCAGGTAGTGGTATACTCTCTGGTTCGGGTGAACTTGGCAGTGGTATTTCTCGCGGATCTTCGTTAAGGTCGGAGAAGAATTGACTGTCTGATTCGGGTTCTTCTTGCTTGATTTCAAAATCTAAGGTCGCGTTGTCTGAATCCGGAACTGGGGTCAAAGGACTTTCTGGTCGCTCTGATTCAGGTGGAGGAGACGGTGACTTCGGTTTCGCTTTCTTCTTGGGCTTTCTCTTGATTTCAACGTTCTTTCCAGCAAGTGCTTTGATGGCTCGCTCTTTGTCGGCTGGATAACCGTCTTTGAGTGATCCCGGAACGTGAGGTCTGGTTCTTAAAGTTCGCGCTGATGTACTTGGCGAACTTGGTGTAAACTGTTCGTCTTGAGAAGGTGTATATCGATCTGAATTTCGAGGCTTGGGTCTAGGTCTTCTAGCGTCCAGCCTGTGCTTTCAATTCGATGTCTTGTACTTGCGTTTGGAGATCGACAACAGCAACTGTACTGTGTTGTCAATGCTTAACCCCCCTCGCGGTGGGCTCCAAAATATGATGTGCAGTGTGATAAAGCGGCGTGTAATCACCACTATCTAACCAACAACAAATCTACTGGTGCTTGTGGTACGGAACGGTTGTCCTAATCGTGTGATCGGGGAACGGCTGGTTAAGGTAGCAGTGGACTGATACGTCCGTTTTGGTGCACGAATGCGGGTTGTTTTGGGGGGGTTGTAAGCGAAGAGGATCTACGCGAAACACCTAATCGAATAAAGACTCAAAGCCGAACAGAGCTCGCCAGGAAGACGGGGACGCGAAGGCCGGGACCGCTCAAGGGTAGGTGTTCTACAGTACTGAGGCGACCGAACGGACAACAGTGCACTGACTTGTTATCTGCGTTGACGCTAGCCTCGTGTACCAAACTTACTTCTCTACTTGGGTGTGACAGATCGTTCTTTTGAGCGTCGGTCAGATACCGTGGCCACAAGACGTTCTTCGGCTGCTTAACGTCGCACCAGTTCAGGCTAACTAGGCTTCACTTTCACAAGGCGGTTGTCTCTGGGGAGACGATTGCTTGCTACTTGGATCCGTGCGGTATCTCTGGGGAGAAGTCCGGGCTCACAGAAGTTAACTGGGTACTTGACGTCAAGGGACTGCGCACGATTCTTGTCTGCGGTTCTTGAGTATCTCGCCACTTAGGCGTCTTAGGAGACTTTGCTTTGCTTAGGTTCTTGGCTGCTTAAGGGTTTGGATGGGCTTTCAAACGTGTTGAACTTCTTATTGGGCGCGAACCCGAGTTAGATTACTACAGAGGAATGCTTTGTGGGCTTTTCACTGTGGGGCACTAAACTACTGTACTCTACAGACGCGACGCTACTTATACACTCTACAGACTCACCCCGGTAAGCTACGTAACTACTCGACGGCTGGATACGGTCCGTACAAAACATGAGTCCCTACTCAGCCTGCACGGGCAAAGGTCACCAGACAGTTCCCGCCGGCGCATATGCCAGTTCCTCTACGTTCAGATGTTGCGTAGACCACCCATGGACTCCGAGAAGCAAGGCGCTGCGTGCTCAGATAGGCATTCGCGTGTACTTTTACTTAACCGGGCGCTTACCGGCTTATCCAGCCTTTGCACCAGACTTGGGCGTGAGCCCATTCAATCGCGAGCTACCGCCAGTGCGCATGCACTGAGATGGTCCGTGAACTCGAATGGTGACGCGCTGAAGCGTTGGACAACTTATCTGGATGGCTGATACCTCATGTAGTACATGAGGCGGGTCTTCGAGTCATAATCCATATGGATCGCGCCTCGCTGCCAGTTTCACATCAATCAGACGCGTCGACCGATGAAGGTGATTCTCTTGAGATAACCGCGAATCATCCCCATTCGGGGTTTTGACACTGGTTTATTGTTATACGACTTTTGTCACAATGAACAATGTACCGTCCGCTTTTGGTAATGAACTCCGGAGGTTGTGAACCCCGCTTCGACTCATTCAATGCTGAGGATCATGTTGCGGCTGGTAGAGCGTCGTCGGAAGCGACGGCTGTTCATCCTTGATTCGGATGTTGCTTGTGTGGCGCAGTTACGCGTACAAGGTGAAAGGACCTCCTCAGAGGGGACAACTGGGTTTATGATATTCAGCCCTGGCTACTGTCGTTCTTTGACTAATAGTTACATGCTTGGAGTTCTCTCCTTGCCCTAGAGAGCGTCTCCGTGATGACCTTTGTAGCGTATCCAGCCTTGCTTCCGCTTGGCTCTTAGTTGCATATGGCTGTCTAGAAATCGCAAAATTCTGGATTTCTGGCCATGTAATCTCAACATGCATATCACCGCGTCAAGACAGTAACTCCTGCGTGCTCTATCCTAGGTACTTGACTGAAGGTTCCTAAGGTCTTTGGGCTACTTAGGAATCGCAAAATTCCCTGTTTCTAGTACTGGAATAGTACCCTGCGTATCATCTCCCCTTGACTTATGAAATGTCGTCCGCGACATAGTCCTGGGTAGTTCATAACCGTTATCCTGAATACCAGGTCGTCATGACGAAGTCCCCTTTCGGTTTCTACCGCCCGATGGACCCTCTTTTTGCCTGTCTTTATTCCACTATAAAAGGTTCTGGAACTTGTCCCCAGACCTCTCATTCCTGCCTCTTCTTCGTCTCATGGCTCCCAAAACTTGGACTCCCATTGCAAAACTGCTCCCCACAGCACCGCACGTCCCGTCCGCGAAGGATTTGATCACTACGCGCGACCTTGGCGCCGGTCTTGTCGCTTATGCGATTGACTACGACCCTCCCGACAACACGCCCGACTTCCTTATGTACCTCGGCATGCACCTTACGCTTCTTATTCCTAAAATCCATCGTCTGGACCTCAAGAAGGCGTGCGTGAACCCCGACCTGGCACAGGAGATTACAGTTTATGTTGACAAGATCATGGAGCGAGTCCTTGTGCGTCCTTTACTTTGCTATAATCCTTCCTGGACCTGACTTTATCTTTGTATTTGGTTCCTTAGTCCGTCGCGCATGACCTTCGGACCTTTCCTGCTGGTTCCAAGGTGTCGACGGACATGGCTACGTTCTTCTACAACCTTTGCCTCTATGTGGGGATGTTGGTACACCTTTTAGGGATTCACCCTCAGACGCCGACCCACCACATCGCCCATATCCTCCAACCTTTGGTGAGCAGCTGCAAGAAGGCCTCTAACGCCCATTTCCCTGCGCTGTCTCCGGGTCACCCTATGCATCCGGATAACACTTATGTCAAGCCGGATAAAGTAGAGAAAGGCAAGGTACGTTTTCTTTGTTCTTGACTTCCTTATGACCTTTTTAACTAGTCATCCTCTGTTCGTTATATTCCTTTCGCTGCCCTTCCAGGGATGGACGTTAACGCTCGTGTTTACCAGAAGGCCCTCCAAACCTTGGGCGCGATTAATGGTCAAGAGGCTCCTCCTAAACGTAAGTTCAACGACGAAACCACACGTCGCGTCGTTAAAACCGCCTGACCTTCAACCTTTGTGGTCGAACCCGTTGTTCTTAAACAACTCGAAGGCGGTAAGGTACTCCTTCTCCGCTCCTTGACTTGTCTTGCTAATTTTCCTTCATTTCTTGGCGAGCCAGTACATCAACGGACTGGCCGCCGTGTTGGCGCAGGTTCACAAGCGTATGTTGAGGTTGTCAGGTCTGGACGACTCCAACATTTCGCCCAACTTGGTGATCTTGGAGCGACAGTACCGACACGACATCATCTCGACCTTCAACGAGATCCGGGGCCGTATTCAAGTACTTCAGTCTACTCGTGATCTTTATATTTCGGCTTTAGATGCTATGGAACATCCTCACTAGACTACCAGGTAGCCCCTTCAGCTTTTTCCTTACCAAGTCTTAACCAGTACCAAACTCTCAACTGTTCCTTTTCGTCTTTATACTGGTTTCGGATTTAGTTACCACCTTGTAGGAGCGGTAGTCCTTTTATTTCCTTAGACTACTTTAGGCGCAGTTGGTGCATAATCCAACACTTTTCGATTTGAACCCTAAGTTTGCCTGCCACCCCTTTGTGGGTCTAAGATTGAACTTAGTGCGACCGGCTATCGCCGATCGCGACCACTTGTAGAATAGTAGTGCCTAAGTTTTCGCATTTGTCGGCTTGTTCGGACCTTCTTGACTGGCGGAGGTCCTTTTAAGTCGGTCCTGGAGAAAGGAGTCTTATCCTGATCATGCCCGCACCTGTCCTGCCTTCATTCGCGGATACGCGCATTCAAGGCGTTCGCCTTCGTTCGCCTTTGACCACCTTTCAACATGACTTAGTCACAGCGGACCTTGCGCTGAGCTGCGCCATGGAGATGTATAACTATACCCGCTATTTTGTTGTGGTAGTCCGTCTTCCCGATGGGACGCTGGCTACGGAGGACGATACTCGACTCATCCCTCAGCTCCAGCCTCCCGTTCATGCCTTTGGTCGCCACGAGCCTCTAGACATCCCGACCTTGCGCTACCTTCTGCACACTCTGGTAAGCCTGTTGGATAGTTTCGACGCTTTCTTTATTGATCAACGGATGGTCCCAGTCCCGCTTTCGTTATATCTGGGAACCGGTCTTTCACTCCCAGAATGAGTCCATTCCTCACAGTTTCAAGGCGCACTTCTTTCCTTTGTACTACGCCGCCGTTGAACTCTGCAAGGCCTGGTTCGCCAACGGTAACACCTTGGATGGCGAAGGCGCCCGCTTTCACCTGGGTGACCTTAACCTGGACATCCTTGCGAGTCATCCTTGGTTTACCCAAGAGTTTGTGGGTCCCTTCATGGTGAGTTAATCCTGATCTTTCCTTGTATCTACTGTGCTCGGTTTAACCTTAGCCATAGGTCGAGGCCCACTTCGGTGGTTACTGTGGTTTTTCCACACTCCTTCGCTCGCTTTATATCGGGTCTGACGACCTGAAGGTCCTCCCCGTTCAGTATGGGGACCTTCCTATCGACATAGTCGCGGTGATGAAGTGGTGGCCAGAGTTCCAACGTCAGAACTCTGCTCTTTATGGCTGGGACGACGTGTACGCGTTGGATAGACCTCCCAATATGCGTCGGTTGATCCCTGAGATTGACCTTCCTGCCAATCGGGTCCGTGACCAACTTCGTAGTTTGAGGTCCGTTTGTAATTTCTGTGTTTCCAGCGCCCCAACCAGTCATTGTCTATCATCGATCCACTGCTCTGGCTTATCGACTGGTCGGAAGCCATCGAAGTAGACTACGAACTCCTTGCCGCTAGTATGTTAGCAGTCGACCTTCGCAATGCAGGACCTTTCTATGCGCACCTTGCGAGCCTTCCGGTCCCTCCTGATTGGAGTCGTTTTGCCTAATTCCTTAGTTGACTTTCTTGCGACCTAAAGGTCACCTTTTTATTTCTTACGGCTTGTCCTTATAGTCACATTGCTTTTGCCTGTATTACTTATCTTGCAACGCAGCTCCTTGTACTCCCTTTCTGGACGGTCAAGGTTCCCTGCCTTCAACCTTTGCAACCTTTAGTATACCAGGGAGAGTCCTGGACTCTCCCCTTGACTTTAAGGTCTCAACTAAGGTGCCTTGTTCTGGTTCCCTTAGTGTTTTCACACAGTTCTTTTGTGTACAAGAAGTTGTGATTTTAGATAAAATACAAGGGGGGGGGGCGATGCGTGTATGGAAAGTGTCCTTTTGGCACTGTGACTGATATGCATGTATATAAAATGTCCTTTTTCTGAGATAACGGCAGGACTTCTACTAACGTCCCACCGCTATCTCCGCGATCTTCCTGAACTTCCTCCGGCTCTTCTCGCTGAGGGCAAAGTACAGGGAGAGGACCTGGTCCACGTCCTCGGCGGGGTCGACGCGGCTGGCGGAGGCGGAGGCGGAGGCCAACGCACCTTGCCGGCTGGATCCTTCGCCCTTGTCCTCGCGTTTGACTGCACTAACTGAGGTGGCAGCCCCCTTCGAGGACTTGGTGGAGGCGGGAGGCGGCGCGGCGCTGACCTTTCCCTTCTGGAAGCGGGTGCGGGGCGCTTGGCTCTCCTCGACGTCGGAGTCACCGGTATCTTCTTCCTCCGACGTCTCCTCCTTCTTTGCCTTGCCCTTCTTTCCTGCAGCGCTCTCGACGCGACGGCGCTTTGCGACGGGCTCGTCCTTCCTTGCCTTCTTCTTCTCCTTCTCCTCCTTCCACAGCCTGTCCGCCTCTGCTGCAATCGCGCGCGCCGCGTCCGAGTAGTCTTGACTCGTGCGAGCGCGGATCTGGGCTTCGGTCTTGCGTTTCGCCGCTGCCTGTAGCTGGGCGCGGATCTTTGGCGCGACCTCCTTCCACGGGGCGGGGACTTGGCTCCTCCTCCACGCGACCCAACATGGTCCATGCTGCCCATCCTTCACCTTGCACTGGTCGCAGGTGAAACTGTTGTTCTTCTCTACGGGCGTGGCGTTGATATGCATGTTGAGATTACATGGCCAGAATCCAGAATTTTGCGATTTCTAGACAGCCATATGCAACTAAGAGCCAAGCGGAAGCAAGGCTGGATACGCTACAAAGGTCATCACGGAGACGCTCTCTAGGGCAAGGAGAGAACTCCAAGCATGTAACTATTAGTCAAAGAACGACAGTAGCCAGGGCTGAATATCATAAACCCAGTTGTCCCCTCTGAGGAGGTCCTTTCACCTTGTACGCGTAACTGCGCCACACAAGCAACATCCGAATCAAGGATGAACAGCCGTCGCTTCCAACGACGCTCTACCAGCCGCAACATGATCCTCAGCATTGAATGAGTCGAAGCGGGGTTCACAACCTCCGGAGTTCATTACCAAAAGCGGACGGTACATTGTTCATTGTGACAAAAGTCGTATAACAATAAACCAGTGTCAAAACCCCGAACGGGGATGATTCGCGGTTATCTCAAGAGAATCACCTTCATCGGTCGACGCGTCTGATTGATGTGAAACTGGCAGCGAGGCGCTGATATGCATGTTGAGATTACATGGCCAGGAATCCAGAATTTTGCGATTTCTAGACAGCCATATGCAACTAAGAGCCAAGCGGAAGCAAGGCTGGATACGCTACAAAGGTCATCACGGAGACGCTCTCTAGGGCAAGGAGAGAACTCCAAGCATGTAACTATTAGTCAAAGAACGACAGTAGCCAGGGCTGAATATCATAAACCCAGTTGTCCCCTCTGAGGAGGTCCTTTTCACCTTGTACGCGTAACTGCGCCACACAAGCAACATCCGAATCAGGGATGAACAGCCGTCGCTTCCGACGGCGCTCTACCAGCAGCAACATGATCCTCAGCATTGAATGAGTCGAAGCGGGGTTCACAACCTCCGGAGTTCATTACCAAAAGCGGACGGTACATTGTTCATTGTGACAAAAGTCGGACAACAATAAACCAGTGTCAAAACCCCGAACGGGGATGATTCGCGGTTATCTCAAGAGAATCACCTTCATCGGTCGACGCGTCTGATTGATGTGAAACTGGCAGCGAGGCGCGATCCATATGGATTATGACTCGAAGACCCGCCTCATGTACTACATGTGGTATCAGCCATCCAGATAAGTTGCCCAACGCTTCAGCGCGTCACCATTCGAGTTCACGGACCATCTCAGTGCATGCGCACTGGCGGTAGCTCGCGATTGAATGGGCTCACGCCCAAGTTTGGTGCAAAGGCTGGATAAGCCGGTAAGCGCCCGGTTAAGTAAAAGTACACGCGAACGCCTATCTGAGTACGCAGCGCCTTGCTTCTCGGAGTCCATGGGTGGTCTACGCAACATCTGAACGTAGAGAAACTGGCATATGCGCCGGCGGGAACTGTCTGGTGACCTTTGCCCGTGCAGGCTGAGTAGGGACTCATGTTTTGTACGGACCGTATCCAGCCGTCGAGTAGTTACGTAGCTTACCGGGGTGAGTCTGTAGAGTGTATAAGTAGCGTCGCGTCTGTAGAGTAGCAGTAGTTTAGTGCCCCGCAGTGAAAAGCCCACAAAGCATTCCTCTGTAGTAATCTGACTCGGGTTCGCGCCCAATAAGAAGTTCAACACGTTTGAAAGCCCACCCAAACCCTTAAGCAGCCAAGAACCTAAGCAAAGCAAAGTCTCCTAAGACGCCTAAGTGGCGAGATACTCAAGAACCGCAGACAAGAATCGTGCGCAGTCCCTTGACGTCAAGTACCCAGTTAACTTCTGTGAGCCCGGACTTCTCCCCAGAGATACCGCACGGATCCAAGTAGCAAGCAATCGTCTCCCCAGAGACAACCGCCTTGTGAAAGTGAAGCCTAGTTAGCCTGAACTGGTGCGACGTTAAGCAGCCGAAGAACGTCTTGTGGCCACGGTATCTGACCGACGCTCAAAAGAACGATCTGTCACACCCAAGTAGAGAAGTAAGTTTGGTACACGAGGCTAGCATCAACGCAGATAACAAGTCAGTGCACTGTTGTCCGTTCGGTCGCCCCAGTACTGTAGAACATCTACCCTTGAGCGGTCCCGGCCTTCGCGTCCCCGTCTTCCTGGCGAGCTCTGTTCGGCTTTGAGTCTTTATTCGATTAGGTGTTTCGCGTAGATCCTCTTCGCTTACAACCCCCCCAAAACAACCCGCATTCGTGCACCAAAACGGACGTATCAGTCCACTGCTACCTTAACCAGCCGTTCCCCGATCACACGATTAGGACAACCGTTCCGTACCACAAGCACCAGTAGATTTGTTGTTGGTTAGATAGTGGTGATTACACGCCGCTTTATCACACTGCACATCATATTTTGGAGCCCACCGCGAGGGGGGTTAAGCATTGACAACACAGTACAGTTGCTGTTGTCGATCTCCAAACGCAAGTACAAGACATCGAATTGAAAGCACAGGCTGGACGCTAGAAGACCTAGACCCAAGCCTCGAAATTCAGATCGATATACACCTTCTCAAGACGAACAGTTCACACCAAGTTCGCCAAGTACATCAGCGCGAACTTTAAGAACCAGACCTCACGTTCCGGGATCACTCAAAGACGGTTATCCAGCCGACAAAGAGCGAGCCATCAAAGCACTTGCTGGAAAGAACGTTGAAATCAAGAGAAAGTCCAAGAAGAAAGCGAAACCAAAGTCACCGTCTCCTCCACCTGAATCAGAGCGCCCAGAAAGTCCTTTGACCCCAGTACCGGATTCAGACAACGCGACTTTAGATTTCGAAATCAAGCAAGAAGAACCCGAATCAGACAGTCAATTCTTCTCCGACCTTAACGAAGATCCGCGAGAAATACCACTGCCAAGTTCACCCGAACCAGAGAGTATACCACTACCTGATTCACCCCAGTTAACACCAGTCAAAGAACGTTCAGTGACACTATCAGACATCATGCCACCGAGAACGTTAGACCCGAACAAGTTCGTCTCTCCCGAGACGAAGACTCTGATCAAGAAAAAGGGGATTCCCCAGCAAGAAAGCAAGAATGCGCCAGTCTTCAAAAAGAGTCGTATCATCGACTTCTTCTTAAACATGGAGTTGTTGTTCTCGAACCATGAAATAGAGGATGACGCGGCCAAAATCGAGTTAGCTGCGCTGTATGCCGGCGCAGATAATCGCGATGCATGGTTCGTGATGCCTGAGTACATCGCTGGTGAGTGGGAAGCGTTCCGAAAGGCGGTTCTCGCGAGCTATAGCAAGGGTCCAGGCGACATCAAGTACTCTATTCATGATTTGCGAGACGCTATATCCGAATACAAGGAAGAAAAGGCTGGTACGAAGACGCGCTGGATGGCATGTCAGCGAGAAGTCGTCCATATCCTGAAGTACCTAGTGAAGAATGAGGACATCACGGAGAAAGCGGCAGTGGAACACATTCGAGGATGCTTGAAGCCAGTCGTCTGGGACGCTGTCTTCACCGGCCTCCGCACGAAGGCGTTGCAAGCACAACCGCCTCCGGAGAAAATCACCTTCACGATCGATGAGGTGGTCGTGGCTACTAGCACCTACTTCAATTCTGGTATTCAGTACGCTGGAGTGAAGACCGAAATCGAGGAAAGCGAGTTCGGACGCAGTTTGCTACCTCCGGGGACGACGAAAGTCAAACTCGAAGATCTACAGGATATGAACAACTTGTTGGCTAGCTTCAGGGACACCATCAATGCACAAGAGAAGCGGCTCAACGAGACGCCCAACATGGTCCAGAAACTGCTTGAGTTGGTGCTGCAGAACCAACGAGAATCACGCCAACAGGCTTATACAGCCGAACCATCGGCTGCTTACTATCCGCAACCGATGTACAACATGGCGATTCAAAGCAGCCGTATACCAGACATGGTTCGACCGGGACCAGGCATGCAGATGGGTCACGGCAACCAGGGGACTCGAGGTTTCATGAACGATGGGTGTTTCTATTGTGAAGACCCAGCCCACTTCATCGAGACCTGTGAGCAGCGTAAGAAGGACGAACAAGAAGGCTGGATATTCAAACCAGAAAACGTGCGGTGGTTCTTCCTGAAGAATGGGAAATCGATACCACGCAAAGCAATCTCTGGTGTGAAGCCCAGTGAGTTCGTTCGTCGATTCAAGGAAGAACAGCTCAAGAACATTCGCGCGCAGAACACGATGGGCAACGAAGAGGACTACTTCGCGCCGGATGACTTCACGTACGACGGTCAAGTAGTGTTCTTGACGGCGATGGGAAACGGAGGTCAACAGGGTTTCAACTAGGCTCGATGAGAGGAGGACTCGGACCTACATCCCAGTACCTGGAGAGCCAAAACGTTGTACGCACACGAAGCAGTCCCCAAGAAGTCCCTAACCAGCCGAAGGACGTACCAGTTCAAAAAGGACCTGGTACCGGCTGGAAGAAGGACCGAGTTGTCGTCGAGATTCCGCGACGAGTCAAGTTCGCGCCTGTTCAACCAGCGCAACCTCCTGCAGAGGAGCCACCTAAGATAGTGACGGAAGACGCTTCGGAATCAGAATCGGAAGTGGAAGAGGACGAACTTGAGGAACTCAAAGACGTCCTTAACCAGCCAGAACCTGAACCGGAGAAAGTCGACCTGAAGGCGGCCGATTCAACTCTGCCTGATAAAATTAAAGAGAAAACCAAGTCCTACAAGCGTGAATCGAAGCTCAAAGAACTGCTCCGTCTCAACCCACAATGGGAGGAGATGTGGAAGGCGTTGTTACCTGAGTCATTACTGGCTACTAACACCGCGTGGCAGAAGAACTTGCTCGATACGCTGAAGGCCAAAAACGTGAAGGTGAACCTCCAACAGGATGCTTCACCGACGTACGCTGTATTCAAAGTCACAGCAGAAAAGACAGCGCACATGCCGGAAGGCGCTATCGTAGTTGAAGACCCAGTAGAGCAATTCTACAACCAAACTGGTTATACGGGTCCATATCATGTACCACGATCGAATGTGGCGCCTGAAAACGCTGATTTGCGAACAATGTGGCCCCTGGTCAACAAGAGCGGACGAAAAGAGAGTCTACTCGACGGGGGATCGCAGATCGCGTCGATGTCGTTGAAGGCAGCACTGGAGTTGGGGATCTCCTACGATCCAAGTTTCACCATAACCATGGAGAGCGCGGATAAGAGTCGAACACAGACCCTTGGCCTGGCCAGGAACGTGCGGTTCGACTTCGAGGGGATCATCTACTATCTCCAGTTGCACATTCTTAAGGATCCCGCGTACGAAGTCCTGCTCGGACGACCATTCGAAGTTGTGTCAGAGATCAGTCTGCATTCAACTGCGAATGGTGATGTGATCGCTACGATAGAGGACCCTGGGACAGGCAAGAAATTGACCTGCCCAACCTACAAACGGGGTCAAATGCCCAAGAATCTGCTACCACAAGGTTCACACGATACCCCGCCGGGTTTTCAGAACCGCTCAAGGAATTGAAGCAAGAACAAGGAGAGGTGGTACTCATTCTCGAAGCTGATAGCCAAGGCAATGTCGTCGTCAAAGAAACATACACCCCGGCAGAAGAGGACGGAGCGTTTGACCGCGGTGTGCTATCCAGCCTTTACCTGAAGAAATCGGCTGCGAAAGTGCAAAGGCTGGTTAAGCCATTACGCAACAAGTACGCGTATACGGTGCCAGTGGACGCGAACTACACCGTCCCGATGCCTGAAAGTAAGCACCCCATCGAGACACACCAAGACAGTCGCGTCTTTGGGTTTCGAAAGCTGTTTAACTTGAAGGAAATCGCCGAAGATGTTCAAGAGGACGAACATGTCTCCCGAGTCACTATGAATCTGTTTCACGGTGTGCCGATTGGGCTCAGTCAAATGTTCAACGACTACACGGTCACGATGCCAAGGGACTACATGGGAGAAGCGCGAGAAAAGTTCTTCGAAGCCGAACGCTTATCAAGGCGTCGAGGGGTGTTTGCTACCAAGAAGTACAAACCGGTGCACCTCAAAGTAAAGTCGCACCTAGGAACTCTACCAGAAGAGTTTCGCATTCAAAGGCACATTCATGGGGACCCACTTAAGGGCATGCCCCAACTGTCGAAGTTACCGTTCAAGTTCCAGCCCACCGGCCGTTATACAGCCGAACGAAGAACCCAGTTACAAGCTGATCACGCTGGCAAGTTCTTGTGGGAGGCGGAACGCGACTTGGTAGACCAAGTAATGTGTCTGCAGAATGAAGGATTTGCCTGGTCGGAAGATGAGAAAGGGAGCTTCAAGGAGGAATATTTCCCACCTGTTGATATGCCGGTCATCCCGCATACACCTTGGGTGCTCAGAAACATCCCCATACCGCCAGGCATCTATGAAGAAGTATGCAAGATCATCAAACACAAGATCGACACGGGTGTGTACGAGCCATCGAACTCCTCGTATCGCTCGCGATGGTTTTGTGTGGTCAAGAAGGATGGCAAGAAACTGCGACTAGTGCACAGTTTAGAACCGTTAAACGCGGTCACCATCGCGCACTCCGGACTGCCCCCTGCTACAGAAGAACTAGCAGAAGCATTCGCGGGCCTCTCATGTGGGGGAACGCTGGATCTGTATGTCGGGTACGACGAGCGGATGCTAGCTACGGCGTCGAGGGACATGACAACTTTCTCGACACCGTACGGAGCGCTCAGATTACGGACACTGCCCATGGGCTGGACGAATTCCGTCCCCATCTTTCATGACGATGTCACATACATCTTAAGGGATGAAATACCAGCATTCACGAGGCCCTACATCGACGATGTACCAGTGAAGGGACCGGTGAGCAGGTATATTCAGCCAGACGGTACATTTGAGACGTTGCCCGAGAATCCTGGCATCAGACGGTTCGTATGGGAGCATTGTACAAACATGATGCGCATCATACAACGAATGAAGTACGCTGGAGGAACTTTCTCGGGCACCAAGGCGATCATTTGTGCTGAAGAAATCGTAGTAGTTGGACATGTCTGTACATATGAAGGTCGAAAACCCGCTGAAGATCGAGTCAAAGTGATTTCGGACTGGCCACCGTGTCAGACCCTCACTGAGGTCCGTTCATTCCTGGGGACAGCAGGGATCTTCAGGGCATTCGTGAAAGATTACTCGAAGAAGGCATATGCCTTAACTAGGCTGACCAAAGGGCTGGTTAAGTTTCAATGGGAAGAAGCTGAACAAGCGAGCATGGACTCACTTAAGGAGGCCATACGAACTTGTCCAATGTTGAAACCGTTACGGTACGAGTGGTCGACACCAATCATACTATCCGTGGACACCTCTTATCAAGCCGTCGGTTTCTACTTGTCACAATTCGATCCTGGCGATCCCAAGAAGCAGTACTTCGCGAAATTCATGTCAATTACACTCAATGACCGTGAAGCTAGATACTCGCAAGCCAAGCGAGAGCTGTACGGACTGCATAGAGCGCTAGCATACTGCAAGTATTACCTGTTGGGATGCCGAAAGTTGAAGATTGAAGTTGATGCAAAGTACATAAAAGGAATGTTGTCGAACGTCGACTCGCTGGCCAACGCCAACTTGCAGAGATGGGCTGAAGAGATACTGATGTATCACTTCACACTAGTTCATGTACCAGGCAAGGTACATGGCCCGGACGGCCTAAGTAGGCGCCCTGCGACCGATCGAGACGAAGTAGTGCCGAAACCAGCAGATGAAGAAGCTGATGAACTCCAAACGTTCGAATACGAGGCGCCAGAGGACCTTCCGGCGAAGGATGAGCCGCTGGAATTCGATAGTTTTAAGGACAAGATCGACACTCGAACAGGATTCATGCAAAGTGTGACTTCGAGTGAAGGTTTAGAAATGCCTGACGACTTGAGAACTAAGCTCTCTGGCCTCCGTCAATGTGCTATGGCTATGGAAGAGGTCGAGGAATGGGTCGGAACAGACACCTTCCCCGACGGTCGACGATCGGATCGTGAGCAGCAATGGGAACGACTTATACCAGAGTTACCAACGCTGCTCGAGACCGGCACAACGCAGTCAAAACACTTGTCGAACCTCGAAAAGTCGCAACTAGAGCGGTGGAAGTCAGGATTCTTCATGCGCAACGGTCGACTGTATCGGCTGGATAAGGACGGCGAACATAAGAGAGTCCTCCAGAAGCACCACAGAATGGGAGTCGTCAGAATGTTACACGACAAGAGTGGCCACAAAGGGCAGTACTCAGTGCAACGGCTGGTTAGCAAGCGATTCTGGTGGCCAGGACTTGAGGCAGACGTGAAATGGTATGTACGCACATGTCTACTCTGTCAAAAGAGACAGAAGAAGAACATTCACATCGAGCCCGTCATCACAACGACGCCGGGCATCTTTGAGCGAGCATACATTGACACGTTTAAGATGCCTAACTCAGGTGCAAAAGATAAGAATGCGAAGTACAAGAACTACAACGCTGTAACAGTAGCACGATGTGGACTCACCGGCTGGCCTGAAGCGAGAGCATTGGTCAACGAAACAGCAGAGACACTCGGAGAATGGATCTTCGAGGACATCCTGTGTCGGTGGGGATGCTTGAAGGAGATTGTGACCGACAACGGGCCAGCAATCAAGAAAGCAATAAGACACATCGAAGAAAAGTACGGTGTCATAGGCATCCTGATCACCCCATATAACAAGCAAGCAAACGGAAAGGTCGAAAGAGGCCATTGGGACATCCGCCAGTCACTGTTCAAAGTGTGTCGAGGCGACCCCGAAACCTGGCCAGCCTACTTGCACGAAGTGTTGTGGGCAGAAAGGATCACCGTTAAAAGGTCGATTGGGACCTCACCATTCTATGCGGTAACTGGGTGTGACCCTATTTTGCCGCTGGACATTGAGGAGGTAACCTGGTTGATCGACACCCCAGATAAGATCGTGTCACATAGTGACCTCATCGCGTACCGTGCTAAACAGCTCATCAAGCATAAGGAAGATGTAAAGGAAATGCGAAAGAGGATCACTGTGGCGAAGAAACGAGCTGCAGAAAAGTACAGAGATGAATACATCAATTCCATGCCAGAACATGCCTTCGACACGGGCGACCTAGTCCTCGTTCGAAACACTCGCATCGAGAAAGAACTAAACGCTAAGTTCAAGGAACGTTTTATGGGACCGTACGCTGTGATAGCTAGAACGACCCGTGGTAACTACGTGCTCTGCGAGCTGGATGGAACTGTCCTAAGGGACAAAGTCGCGAAGTTTAGAGTAATCCCCTTCTACTCGCGCAAAGACAAGAGTACGTTCGGAAAGAAGTTCTTCGAACGGCTAGAAAGAATCAAAGAGGGAGCTGTAAAGGTGGTAAATGACTTGGCGAAAAAGTCTTGAACCACCCAGACGAAGTTTGAACCACTATTCAGCCTACTCAGCTAACCGGGCCGAACAACCGTAATGGTACGAACGAGTCTGCAGGACACAAAACGCGTCCGTTACACTTCAAACTGATTCACAGTAACCACAAGGATGGTGCGGACACCATCTAAGAAAAGAAAGAGTGAATGGGGTACCAATACCATATAATGTAGCAGAGAATTTTTCGAATCAATCTTATTCAGCCATGCGAAAGCTGAACAAAAAGGGTATTTGGAAAATGAAAAATGCAGACCGGCAGCATTGTATGAGGCAAACACAGTGAGGCTAGGGACCAAGTGTTGTACAGATATGCCACAATACTGGGTAGAAGAAGCACAGGCCGCTACGCGGAGGCTGTGGGCGAAGATCAAGAAGACGGTCTTAAGCGGATTTTACGTTCAGGGCAAGTTAAGTACGGAGATTTCGAGTTGAACAAACTCTTTCTTTCCCGCCACTGCTAAGCACACGTACCCGCCGTCAAACATGTCGAACATCGCAGGACCGTCCAAAGACACCACGACGGAGCGAACCGACACGTACGACGGGCTGGGCAGATACGCGCCCAACATGCCACCAATCGCGCTGCATGTGCCCAGCCAGGAGGTCGTTGACTATCTGGACCACTTCCTCGACTATCCGCAGAAGCTGTACAACTGGTTTGGTCGCTTGGCCATCACGCGCCACGAATTCTTCGGTACAGTCGTGCCCTGGGCCTACTGCCACAGGCATGAAATCAAGAAGACATCCGGCGACACGCTAAAGCAGCTGGATATCGCCTTCTATGAAGCAATGATGGAGGCGTACGATGAGAACTGGGTACCGCAGCCATGGTACTGGGAAACGTTCCAGTTGACGAAGGACTTCATGGTACGTGGACTGCGCAAACCAGCCAAGTCAGTTACTAAGATAAGCAAAACAGACCAGTCACAACATCTTCCCGGGCAAGCTACGCGAAGTGCCGTGGGACGAGGACACGGAAGGACCAGAGCCTCCGGACTACAAAGTCCACGACCCGCTGTTCCTCCCTGGCTCGCCTACGCCGCCACCAGAGTCCGCAGACACTTGGCCTGAAGTGACGCGTCATGAACAGCACATCGACAACCCACAGGCGCAAGTAACGACGAGACAAGCGGTGAAGCCGAGGAAGGTCAGTACAGACAAGAATCAGGCAATGAGGTTCAAGCTTGTTAACGAAGAAACAGGCGAGAACAGTCAAGATGCAGGTCAGGCAATCAGGGCCAGCAAAAGCAGCGGGCAGGCGAAAGGTATGTCATTAAATGGGTGGTAAGATGAACCCAGTTAATGATAAACAGCAGTATCAGCAAGCACAACCCACCGTAGACGAGCTCCCCGCACCGTCCACGTCCAGTGAGAACTTCGGCGCCGAATACGAGCAGCTTGAACTTCGAAACTGGATATCGAAGGACGATTCGGAGCCAGGCAACAGGTGGTCGCATGGAGACCGAGCCGCGCAGGTCTACTTGAGACGCGACCTGCGAGGCTTCGTCTTCTGCACCGACGTCAAACTGGAGTACAGGATCACGCTGACGACTGGGCTCATCGAGCGAATATGGGAGAAGCCATTCAGCCTGGTCCTGCTGCTCAACAGCTATCGCGTTGCCGATCGACCATCGAGGGTGTATTCGTGGTGGGCTGAGTTGGGCAACCGCCTGGTCAGTCTGCAGCGAATGCCCCAGCAGGGGATGATCGAGCGAGTGTTCTGGGAGCCATTTCGCTTCGACACCTTCGTGCACTTCGTGTTCAAGAAGTTCCCGGACATGGATCGCGCGAAGGAAAAGCTGGTTTACACTCAGGACCAGACGGAGCTAAGGTTCTGGATGCGGGACAGCTTCCCGCCAGCAATGAGGTTCCAGTACAGTGAAGCGATGGCCCTGCTTTATCTGCGACGACCAGGACAACTCCCCATCGACATCGCGAAGTGGAGCGCCAGTCAACAGTTTAAGAAGGTACATCCCATCTGGGACCGTATCTTCGAACTGTTTGGTGTGGTGGTGGACAGGGAAACGTTCCGGGTGTCCGCACAGCAGACGCTCGATGACGCTTTGTGGCGTTGCGCGCTATCCTTGGACAACGAAGATAAGCGAGTTTTGGGAGTACAGGGGCTGAAGTTCGACAAAGGACGAACCACGGCGCTACGCTACGAGCAGACGAACCGGAAGTTCGTTATTCAAGATAACCGGTTCGTCGTCGTGGAGTCATCGTCGCCAGCCAGGACGTCCAGCCCCCCTCCCTCACCTCCTCCACAAACGCCATTCTTCAAGAAGACGAAGCTGCCACCTCCAGAGTCGCCCACTACAGCGCGTCGACGAAAGCAGTCAAAAGCGTCGACGAAGATAGTACCGCCAGCAGCCAGTACATCCGCAGGCATCGAGGTGGTTGCCCAGACACCGGTAACGGCAGCCGTGCAGGCTGCTGCCGTTACTCAGCCAACCCCGCCAGCAGCAGTTGAGCCACCAGTGGCACGGGAAGCGACGCCAGCTATACCTTCGCCGCCAGTGGTCCACGAAGATAACGCACCGCTAGCCAGTCCTAAGCCGATGTCGACACGAGGAGATTCTGAGCCCCTTCCGCCGTACGCTAGCGAGGGCGAGGATGAAGAACCTCGGCGACCGTTGACCCCTCGTGAGTTGACGCCCGACTACGACGAGCAAGGCGACGCGAACATGGAACCACACCCGTCGCCACCAAGAAGCCCCTCCCCTCTCACACCTCCACCCGCGTCCCCTCGAATCGCGACCCAGGTGCCTGCACTAGCTCCACCGCCGGCTCCGAGAATGGTTCTGCCAGCGAGTACGCGAGCGTCGCCGGAGAAGCCCAAGCAGACACAGGGGGAGAAGCAGAAGGAGACGAAGAAGCGGGCACCCCCCAAGTCGCTTAAACAGCCGAAACCAGTGGCTGGTCAAAAGCGACCTCGACCAACGGCAGAAGAAGATCGCGAGCAGCCAGTCGCTTCGTCAAGCACTCTCCACATCGAGGAGAGTCAGGTACCACGCGTCAAAGCGGGGAAGACCATCGCGCGCGCCCACGGCAACCCGCCGTATACCAAGGAGGAACCTCTCAAATGCGCAGAGTGTTTCTGGTATCTCCACGACTGCAAGCGAGAACGGAACGTCACCCGCAATCGCAAAACAAGCGAAGGGATCCTCAAGTGCGACCGGTGCGTCAAACAGAACCACAAGTGCAGGCTAGCATTCGTGGATGGGCAACTGGCCGTTCCCTTCGAGGAAGCACGCGGTCCGTCGCGCAAACGCGCCCCTCGAGCTGAGGCTGCAGCCACGACTTCGAACAAGGAGCTCGAAGAGTTGAAGCTGCAGGTGGCGAAGCTGACGCGCAAGGTACAGGACCTGGCTGACAAGAGCGACGAAGAAGAGGAAGCAGAGGAGACGGAGGAGGAAGATACTCCACCGCCAGCCAAGAAACCGCGCCGACAATACGAATCGAAGTCAAAGAAGCGAAAGTAGATAGTCATATAGATATCTACTTGGACTTAGTAGTCGGCGTTGTACAAAATATTTTAAGTTAGTTCAACCTGTTTTAAAAGCGTGACCTCAATGTCGTATGCAAGAAAAGATCAATTGAGGGCATAGTACAAATGCAAGTTAAGGGGACAGATACACTAAGCGACGTAGTTCAAGCTGGTGTAGAAGTCAAAACGAGGCGGATGTTCCAACGCGTACAAACGAGTAAAGAAGTCGGACACCAGACCCGGCGCAAGCCCATCGATGACTTCTTGGAGCTGTTCGAACTCCCACAAGCCAGCCTGATCCCAACGAATCTCCCAGAAGCCTTCAAAGACACCAGGAATCTCGGGAACAGCGCTGATAAGAAACGACAAATCAGCCAAGAAGGTGGAACTCAGATAAGACTCACCGAGGGCCGTACTCACGAATGTGATATGGGATGTTCTCCCGGACGCTGAAGTCGCGATGGTAGACTTCGGGGTCCGGTTTGACGAACAAAACCGGGTGACAAGCTTGGTAGAGAGGCCACCAAGTGACGACTTCGCGAACCGGACCAGGCAAGCCGCCCAGGTCGGGAACGATAGTCGCCAGCCAGTCAGCCTCATGAGGCGTAATCAGCCAACGAACACAATCGTAGACGCCTTCGTGAGAACCCAAGACAGACTCGAGCTGAACAAGCATTAGACCATTCATGGACACCGTCGAAGATGAACTCACCAAGAAATGGTCCAAGATCTCCCTGTGGACATCGGGGAAAAACACCGAGGGCTCAAGGAAGGGACGGGCCAGGAAATTGGTCTCGTTCTGACCGTCGAGGCTTTTGGGATGAGGACCCGTGAACCACTTGCGCAGTTGCGCCACACAAGTAAGAAACATGACGAAGAAATTCGCCTTGGATCCCGGAAGGAACAGTCCCGGATGCTGCCAAAGACGAGCATAGCGGCGCTAGACAAACAATAACCCAGCCATCAGTATGAAGGCTGAATGAGAAGTAGTCGGCACGCACCAAGACATGTACCATGTAGCGAGCCGTCGGAGCATCGTGACGCTCCAGGAAGCCGAGTTGAAGACGAGGGACGTTCATCGCATCAGGACCATCCTCGACGGCAGGGCGGTCCAACGCCACCGAGCAATCGACGAACGCAAGAACGTTGTTCTGACGTTCGACGATGGGGAACCTCAAGGATCGATGGAAGATGTCCAGCGCACTGGCAAGCGCGAACTCGCCCTCGATAGCGAAGACCCGTTCAGCGGACTGACGGACCGTGAGGTTGCGAACGCTCTTCAAGCGAAGATCGGCGAAAGGAATGATGTACTGAGTGGGCATGATGTACTGAAGCAAGACGAGGCGAAGGCACGCCTTTTATAAGATGAAAGGAACATCTAAGACGGGTAGTACCGTCACGGAGACCTGAAGCAAACGGAGTAACTTAGGGATTCGTGATGGCTGGATAAGCAACGGAACACCACTGACGACTGGCCGCGAGGCTAGAAGGGTTCCGTTCAGGCGCGAGGCTTCTGTTGTTTCACACTAAACCCTTGGCAATAAGTCTATGTCACATTGGGGACGGTCGTAAAACTACAGATGTTTTGTACGGAAAGAAATGTCCAAAAATGTACAAAAACGAAAACCTCCGGCTACTAGTCCGACGAATGACAAGTTTTTCTACCTAGTAGCTACACGCGAGCACAAGAACAAGAAGATAAAACGCCAGCACAGCGCAACTACCGAGGGTCAGGGAAGAGCAGGGCATCTGTGGCGCCCAGATACAGATCGCGAGTACGCAGGAAGGTCTGTATCTCCCCGTGAATACGGTTGAGCGTCACAGACAGTTCGTGACGGTAGGAGTGTTCGGCGGCGATGACACCAGCAGAAGTAGCAGTCACCTCGGGCGCATTGTTAAGGATGTGCATGCGCTTCACGATGGCGGAAATGGCGGTGCTGTAACCATTGACGTGCTGGAACGCTGTTAGGCACGTCAGAAACAACCACCGACAAGTGGGGAGCACCAACAGTTGCTGAGTTGGTCCAAGAGGATTGGCTCAATGTTGAAGACCGAAGGGCGAAGCGCTTTGGCCATGCGACGAGAACCTTCCAGGTTCACGGCCGCCTTGCGCTTGACAGGAGTCGGTTCGACCTCGGTCGCAGCGCTCGCGGTGGAGGTACTGGCAGAAGAACCAGAACCACTCGCTGTCCCCAAGATACGGATGGCCTTGATAAAAAGACGGTTGTTAGTGTCCATGCCGGGCACTTCAACGAACGGAAGGTATTTCACCTAAAAGGAACAAGTCAGCCGGCTGAAGAAGCAAGACAGCTGAGTAGTACATACCTTCGGAGCCGCAGAACTAGCAGAAGGGCCCGAAGCAACCGAAAGTTCCTGCAGTTCGCGAATCAGAAAGTTGACTGGGGCGTAGACATAAGCTTACTTCGACCTCGTCATCAGAGGACTCATCCTCACCGGAATCGGAGTCCATAGCTTCGACGTCCTCAGCCCAGTCAAAACCAGGAGTCAATTGGAAGAAGTTACCAATGTCTTCCGCGGGCGTCACAGCCTTGGGCGAGGTGGTGTTTGAAGACACCGCACGGAGTGTGCCATCACCAACGGCCTCCAGAACCTCGTCGATGAGCACGGCGCTCTTCTAGAAAGTATAAGAACAGTCAGTAAAGGTCGGCGGCTGAGTAGTACAACACTTACGACGACCTTGGCCTTGCCTTTGCCCTTACTACGAGTAACAGGTGCAGTAGCGGGGGCGCTGGCAGCCACAGCAGCGTACTTGAACTTGGGATGCATGGGGTGACCCTCCTCGACAAGATACAGGTCGGGGGCGAGCGTGCCACGCTTGGTGCAAGTCTGTAGGAGCGGGTTCAAGAGGTTGGGAAGGTTCAGCTCGGGAGTGTGAGGGCTGACACCACACTCAGCGCTGATGTATCCAAGAAGCGAACGAAGGTCGCAGATGACCGCTGGCATCCAGTCGGGGACAACCAAGTTTGGATCCTTGCTCTGGAGAGTTGGGTTCGCCGCCTTGAAGTAGAGCTTAACCAGCCGAATGAAATAAGAACGACAAGTCCACGTACCGCGATAACGCCAGCGACACCATCGAACTTCTCGGCCAACAGTTGTATATTGGGAAGCGAACGGGGAAGTGTCGAAGTTGCCAACAACCTCCAAGTAGCCTGTTGGAGGTCGGGCCAAAGCTTCGCCAAGCTGGGCGCTCCGTTCGAGGGAACCTCGGAGTCCAAGACCAAGGGCTTGAGCTTCGTGACCAAGGCGGCACGATTCTGCAACAGCTGAGCGCTGACCTGTGGCAAGGCGGTGGGAACAAGAGGACGAAGACCGGTGAAGTGCTTAGAAGGAGCCATGAGACGAATATCCGATGAAAGTAGGATGCTGTCTCGTACTTCGTCAACGCCTTATAAACCGTAGACGGAGGAGGCCTTGAGGCGCCGGATGTCACACATAAGAAACAGGAAGAAGACATGTACCGATCGGTATCGTGAAAACGGCACGAAAGGCTGAGTAACACGATGGATCAGAATGGACTTAGGGTTATCCGGGAATGTCGCGGACGACATCATTCAAGTTAAGGGGAGATGATATGCATGTTGAGATTACATGGCCAGGAATCCAGAATTTTGCGATTTCTAGACAGCCATATGCAACTAAGAGCCAAGCGGAAGCAAGGCTGGATACGCTACAAAGGTCATCACGGAGACGCTCTCTAGGGCAAGGAGAGAACTCCAAGCATGTAACTATTAGTCAAAGAACGACAGTAGCCAGGGCTGAATATCATAAACCCAGTTGTCCCCTCTGAGGAGGTCCTTTTCACCTTGTACGCGTAACTGCGCCACACAAGCAACATCCGAATCAGGGATGAACAGCCGTCGCTTCCGACGGCGCTCTACCAGCAGCAACATGATCCTCAGCATTGAATGAGTCGAAGCGGGGTTCACAACCTCCGGAGTTCATTACCAAAAGCGGACGGTACATTGTTCATTGTGACAAAAGTCGGACAACAATAAACCAGTGTCAAAACCCCGAACGGGGATGATTCGCGGTTATCTCAAGAGAATCACCTTCATCGGTCGACGCATCTGATTGATGTGAAACTGGCAGCGAGGCGCGATCCATATGGATTATGACTCGAAGACCCGCCTCATGTACTACATGTGGTATCAGCCATCCAGATAAGTTGCCCAACGCTTCAGCGCGTCACCATTCGAGTTCACGGACCATCTCAGTGCATGCGCACTGGCGGTAGCTCGCGATTGAATGGGCTCACGCCCAAGTTTGGTGCAAAGGCTGGATAAGCCGGTAAGCGCCCGGTTAAGTAAAAGTACACGCGAACGCCTATCTGAGTACGCAGCGCCTTGCTTCTCGGAGTCCATGGGTGGTCTACGCAACATCTGAACGTAGAGAAACTGGCATATGCGCCGGCGGGAACTGTCTGGTGACCTTTGCCCGTGCAGGCTGAGTAGGGACTCATGTTTTGTACGGACCGTATCCAGCCGTCGAGTAGTTACGTAGCTTACCGGGGTGAGTCTGTAGAGTGTATAAGTAGCGTCGCGTCTGTAGAGTAGCAGTAGTTTAGTGCCCCGCAGTGAAAAGCCCACAAAGCATTCCTCTGTAGTAATCTGACTCGGGTTCGCGCCCAATAAGAAGTTCAACACGTTTGAAAGCCCACCCAAACCCTTAAGCAGCCAAGAACCTAAGCAAAGCAAAGTCTCCTAAGACGCCTAAGTGGCGAGATACTCAAGAACCGCAGACAAGAATCGTGCGCAGTCCCTTGACGTCAAGTACCCAGTTAACTTCTGTGAGCCCGGACTTCTCCCCAGAGATACCGCACGGATCCAAGTAGCAAGCAATCGTCTCCCCAGAGACAACCGCCTTGTGAAAGTGAAGCCTAGTTAGCCTGAACTGGTGCGACGTTAAGCAGCCGAAGAACGTCTTGTGGCCACGGTATCTGACCGACGCTCAAAAGAACGATCTGTCACACCCAAGTAGAGAAGTAAGTTTGGTACACGAGGCTAGCATCAACGCAGATAACAAGTCAGTGCACTGTTGTCCGTTCGGTCGCCCCAGTACTGTAGAACATCTACCCTTGAGCGGTCCCGGCCTTCGCGTCCCCGTCTTCCTGGCGAGCTCTGTTCGGCTTTGAGTCTTTATTCGATTAGGTGTTTCGCGTAGATCCTCTTCGCTTACAACCCCCCCAAAACAACCCGCATTCGTGCACCAAAACGGACGTATCAGTCCACTGCTACCTTAACCAGCCGTTCCCCGATCACACGATTAGGACAACCGTTCCGTACCACAAGCACCAGTAGATTTGTTGTTGGTTAGATAGTGGTGATTACACGCCGCTTTATCACACTGCACATCAGCGCGATCCATATGGATTATGACTCGAAGACCCGCCTCATGTACTACATGTGGTATCAGCCATCCAGATAAGTTGCCCAACGCTTCAGCGCGTCACCATTCGAGTTCACGAACCATCTCAGTGCATGCGCACTAGCGGTAGCTCGCGATTGAATGGGCTCACGCCCAAGTTTGGTGCAAAGGCTGGATAAGCCGGTAAGCACCCGGTTAAGTAAAAGTACACGCGAACGCCTATCTGAGCACGCAGCGCCTTGCTTCTCGGAGTCCATAGGTGGTCTACGCAACATCTGAACGTAGAGGAACTGGCATATGCGCCGGCGGGAACTGTCTGGTGACCTTTGCCCGTGCAGGCTGAGTAGGGACTCATGTTTTGTACGGACCGTATCCAGCCGTCGAGTAGTTACGTAGCTTACCGGGGTGAGTCTGTAGAGTGTATAAGTAGCGTCGCGTCTGTAGAGTACAGTAGTTTAGTGCCCCGCAGTGAAAAGCCCACAAAGCATTCCTCTGTAGTAATCTGACTCGGGTTCGCGCCCAATAAGAAGTTCAACACGTTTGAAAGCCCACCCAAACCCTTAAGCAGCCAAGAACCTAAGCAAAGCAAAGTCTCCTAAGACGCCTAAGTGGCGAGATACTCAAGAACCGCAGACAAGAATCGTGCGCAGCCCCTTGCCGTCAAGTACCCAGTTAACTTCTGTGAGCCCGGACTTCTCCCCAGAGATACCGCACGGATCCAAGTAACAAGCAATTGTCTCCCCAGAGACAACCGCCTTGTGAAAGTGAAGCTTAGTTAGCCTGAACTGGTGCGACGTTAAGCAGCCGAAGAACGTCTTGCGGCCACGGTATCTGACCGACGCTCAAAAGAACGATCTGTCACACCCAAGTAGAGAAGTAAGTTTGGTACACGAGGCTAGCATCAACGCAGATAACAAGTCAGTGCACTGTTGTCCGTTCGGTCGCCCCAGTACTGTAGAACATCTACCCTTGAGCGGTCCCGGCCTTCGCGTCCCCGTCTTCCTGGCGAGCTCTGTTCGGCTTTGAGTCTTTATTCGATTAGGTGTTTCGCGTAGATCCTCTTCGCTTACAACCCCCCAAAAACAACCCGCATTCGTGCACCAAAACGGACGTATCAGTCCACCGCTACCTTAACCAGCCGTTCCCCGATCACACGATTAGGACAACCGTTCCGTACCACAAGCACCAGTAGATTTGTTGTTGGTTAGATAGTGGTGATTACACGCCGCTTTATCACACTGCACATCATATTTTGGAGCCCACCGCGAGGGGGGTTAAGCATTGACAACACAGTACAGTTGCTGTTGTCGATCTCCAAACGCAAGTACAAGACATCGAATTGAAAGCACAGGCTGGACGCTAGAAGACCTAGACCCAAGCCTCGAAATTCAGATCGATATACACCTTCTCAAGACGAACAGTTTACACCAAGTTCGCCAAGTACATCAGCGCGAACTTTAAGAACCAGACCTCACGTTCCGGGATCACTCAAAGACGGTTATCCAGCCGACAAAGAGCGAGCCATCAAAGCACTTGCTGGAAAGAACGTTGAAATCAAGAGAAAGCCCAAGAAGAAAGCGAAACCAAAGTCACCGTCTCCTCCACCTGAATCAGAGCGACCAGAAAGTCCTTTGACCCCAGTTCCGGATTCAGACAACGCGACCTTAGATTTTGAAATCAAGCAAGAAGAACCCGAATCAGACAGTCAATTCTTCTCCGACCTTAACGAAGATCCGCGAGAAATACCACTGCCAAGTTCACCCGAACCAGAGAGTATACCACTACCTGATTCACCCCAATTAACACCAGTCAAAGAACGATCAGTGACACTATCAGACATCATGCCACCGAGAACGTTAGACCCGAACAAGTTCGTCTCTCCCGAGACGAAGACCCTGATCAAGAAAAAGGGGATTCCCCAGCAAGAAAGCAAGAATGCGCCAGTCTTCAAAAAGAGTCGTATCATCGACTTCTTCTTAAACATGGAATTGTTGTTCTCGAACCATGAAATAGAGGATGACGCGGCCAAAATCGAGTTAGCTGCGCTGTATGCCGGCGCAGATAATCGCGATGCATGGTTCGTGATGCCAGAGTACATCGCTGGTGAGTGGGAAGCGTTCCGAAAGGCGGTTCTCGCGAGCTATAGCAAGGGTCCGGGCGATATCAAGTACTCTATTCATGATTTGCGAGACGCTATATCTGAATACAAGGAAGAAAAAGCTGGTACGAAGACGCGCTGGATGGCATGTCAGCGAGAAGTCGTCCATATCCTGAAGTACCTAGTGAAGAATGAGGACATCACGGAGAAAGCGGCAGTGGAACACATTCGAGGATGCTTGAAGCCAGTCGTCTGGGACGCTGTCTTCACTGGCCTCCGCACGAAGGCGTTGCAAGCACAACCGCCTCCGGAGAAAATCACCTTCACGATTGATGAAGTGGTCGTGGCTACTAGCACCTACTTCAATTCTGGTATTCAGTACGCCGGAGTGAAGACCGAAATCGAGGAAAGCGAGTTCGGGCGCAGTTTGCTACCCCCGGGGACGACGAAAGTCAAACTCGAAGATCTACAGGATATGAACAACTTGTTGGCTAGCTTCAGGGACACCATCAATGCACAAGAGAAGCGGCTCAACGAGACGCCCAACATGGTCCAGAAACTGCTTGAGTTGGTGCTGCAGAACCAACGAGAATCACGCCAACAGGCTTATACAGCCGAACCATCGGCTGCTTACTATCCGCAACCGATGTACAACATGGCGATTCAAAGCAGCCGTATACCGGACATGGTTCGACCGGGACCAGGCATGCAGATGGGTCACGGCAACCAGGGGACTCGAGGTTTCATGAACGATGGGTGTTTCTATTGTGAAGACCCAGCCCACTTCATCGAGACCTGTGAGCAGCGTAAGAAGGACGAACAAGAAGGCTGGATATTCAAACCAGAAAACGTGCGGTGGTTCTTCCTGAAGAATGGGAAATCGATACCACGCAAAGCCATCTCTGGTGTGAAGCCCAGTGAGTTCGTTCGTCGATTCAAGGAAGAACAGCTCAAGAACATTCGCGCGCAGAACGCGATGGGCAACGAAGAGGACTACTTCGCGCCGGATGACTTCACGTACGACGGTCAAGTAGTGTTCTTGACGGCGATGGGAAACGGAGGTCAACAGGGTTTCAACTAGGCTCGATGAGAGGAGGACTCGGACCTACATCCCAGTACCTGGAGAGCCAAAACGTTGTACGCACACGAAGCAGTCCCCAAGAAGTCCCTAACCAGCCGAAGGACGTACCAGTTCAAAAAGGACCTGGTACCAGCTGGAAGAAGGACCGAGTTGTCGTTGAGATTCCGCGACGAGTCAAGTTCGCGCCTGTTCAACCAGCGCAACCTCCTGCAGAGGAGCCACCTAAGATAGTGACGGAAGACGCTTCGGAATCAGAATCGGAAGTGGAAGAGGACGAACTTGATGAACTCAAAGACGCCCTTAACCAGCCAGAACCTGAACCGGAGAAAGTCGACCTGAAGGCGGCCGATTCAACTCTGCCTGATAAAATTAAAGAGAAAACCAAGTCCTACAAGCGTGAATCGAAGCTCAAAGAACTGCTCCGTCTCAACCCACAATGGGAGGAGATGTGGAAGGCGTTGTTACCTGAGTCGTTACTGGCTACTAACACCGCGTGGCAGAAGAACTTGCTCGATACGCTGAAGGCCAAAAACGTGAAGGTGAACCTCCAACAGGATGCTTCACCGACGTACGCTGTATTCAAAGTCACAGCAGAAAAGACAGCGCACATGCCGGAAGGCGCTATCGTAGTTGAAGACCCAGTAGAGCAATTCTACAACCAAACTGGTTATACGGGTCCATATCATGTACCACGATCGAATGTGGCGCCTGAAAACGCTGATTTGCGAACAATGTGGCCCCTGGTCAACAAGAGCGGACGAAAAGAGAGTCTACTCGACGGGGGATCGCAGATCGCGTCGATGTCGTTGAAGGCAGCACTGGAGTTGGGGATCTCCTACGATCCAAGTTTCACCATAACCATGGAGAGCGCGGATAAGAGTCGAACACAGACCCTTGGCCTGGCCAGGAACGTGCGGTTCGACTTCGAGGGGATCATCTACTATCTCCAGTTGCACATTCTTAAGGATCCCGCGTACGAAGTCCTGCTCGGACGACCATTCGAAGTTGTGTCAGAGATCAGTCTGCATTCAACTGCGAATGGTGATGTGATCGCTACGATAGAGGACCCTGGGACAGGCAAGAAATTGACCTGCCCAACCTACAAACGGGGTCAAATGCCCAAGAATCTGCTACCACAAGGTTCACACGATACCCCGCCGGGTTTTCAGAACCGCTCAAGGAATTGAAGCAAGAACAAGGAGAGGTGGTACTCATTCTCGAAGCTGATAGCCAAGGCAATGTCGTCGTCAAAGAAACATACACCCCGGCAGAAGAGGACGGAGCGTTTGACCGCGGTGTGCTATCCAGCCTTTACCTGAAGAAATCGGCTGCGAAAGTGCAAAGGCTGGTTAAGCCATTACGCAACAAGTACGCGTATACGGTGCCAGTGGACGCGAACTACACCGTCCCGATGCCTGAAAGTAAGCACCCCATCGAGACACACCAAGACAGTCGCGTCTTTGGGTTTCGAAAGCTGTTTAACTTGAAGGAAATCGCCGAAGATGTTCAAGAGGACGAACATGTCTCCCGAGTCACTATGAATCTGTTTCACGGTGTGCCAATTGGACTCAGTCAAATGTTCAACGACTACACGGTCACGATGCCCAGGGACTACATGGGAGAAGCGCGAGAAAAGTTCTTCGAAGCCGAACGCTTATCAAGGCGTCGAGGGGTGTTTGCTACCAAGAAGTACAAACCGGTGCACCTCAAAGTAAAGTCGCACCTAGGAACTCTACCAGAAGAGTTTCGCATTCAAAGGCACATTCATGGGGACCCACTTAAGGGCATGCCCCAACTGTCGAAGTTACCGTTCAAGTTCCAGCCTACCGGCCGTTATACAGCCGAACGAAGAACCCAGTTACAAGCTGATCACGCTGGCAAGTTCTTGTGGGAGGCGGAACGCGACTTGGTAGACCAAGTAATGTGCCTGCAGAATGAAGGATTTGCCTGGTCGGAAGATGAGAAAGGGAGCTTCAAGGAGGAATATTTCCCACCTGTTGATATGCCGGTCATCCCGCATACACCTTGGGTGCTCAGAAACATCCCCATACCGCCAGGCATCTATGAAGAAGTATGCAAGATCATCAAACACAAGATCGACACGGGTGTGTACGAGCCATCGAACTCCTCGTATCGCTCGCGATGGTTTTGTGTGGTCAAGAAGGATGGCAAGAAACTGCGACTAGTGCACAGTTTAGAACCGTTAAACGCGGTCACCATCGCGCACTCCGGACTGCCCCCTGCTACAGAAGAACTAGCAGAAGCATTCGCGGGCCTCTCATGTGGGGGAACGCTGGATCTGTATGTCGGGTACGACGAGCGGATGCTAGCTACGGCGTCGAGGGACATGACAACTTTCTCGACACCGTACGGAGCGCTCAGATTACGGACACTGCCCATGGGCTGGACGAATTCCGTCCCCATCTTTCATGACGATGTCACATACATCTTAAGGGATGAAATACCAGCATTCACGAGGCCCTACATCGACGATGTACCAGTGAAGGGACCGGTGAGCAGGTATATTCAGCCAGACGGTACATTTGAGACGTTGCCCGAGAATCCTGGCATCAGACGGTTCGTATGGGAGCATTGTACAAACATGATGCGCATCATACAACGAATGAAGTACGCTGGAGGAACTTTCTCGGGCACCAAAGCGATCATTTGTGCTGAAGAAATCGTAGTAGTTGGACATGTCTGTACATATGAAGGTCGAAAACCCGCTGAAGATCGAGTCAAAGTGATTTTGGACTGGCCACCGTGTCAGACCCTCACTGAGGTCCGTTCATTCCTGGGGACAGCAGGGATCTTCAGGGCATTCGTGAAAGATTACTCAAAGAAGGCATATGCCTTAACTAGGCTGACCAAAGGGCTGGTTAAGTTTCAATGGGAAGAAGCTGAACAAGCGAGCATGGACTCACTTAAGGAGGCCATACGAACTTGTCCAATGTTGAAACCGTTACGGTACGAGTGGTCGACACCAATCATACTATCCGTGGACACCTCTTATCAAGCCGTCGGTTTCTACTTGTCACAATTCGATCCTGGCGATCCCAAGAAGCAGTACTTCGCGAAATTCATGTCAATTACACTCAATGACCGTGAAGCTAGATACTCGCAAGCCAAGCGAGAGCTGTACGGACTGCATAGAGCGCTAGCATACTGCAAGTATTACCTGTTGGGATGCCGAAAGTTGAAGATTGAAGTTGATGCAAAGTACATAAAAGGAATGTTGTCGAACGTCGACTCGCTGGCCAACGCCAACTTGCAGAGATGGGCTGAAGAGATACTGATGTATCACTTCACACTAGTTCATGTACCAGGCAAGGTACATGGCCCGGACGGCCTAAGTAGGCGCCCTGCGACCGACCGAGACGAAGTAGTGCCGAAACCAGCAGATGAAGAAGCTGATGAACTCCAAACGTTCGAATACGAGGCGCCAGAGGACCTTCCGGCGAAGGATGAGCCGCTGGAATTCGATAGTTTTAAGGACAAGATCGACACTCGAACAGGATTCATGCAAAGTGTGACTTCGAGTGAAGGTTTAGAAATGCCTGACGACTTGAGAACTAAGCTCTCTGGCCTCCGTCAATGTGCTATGGCTATGGAAGAGGTCGAGGAATGGGTCGGAACAGACACCTTCCCCGACGGTCGACGATCGGATCGCGAGCAGCAATGGGAACGACTTCTACCAGAATTACCAACGCTGCTCGAGACCGGCACAACGCAGTCAAAACACTTGTCGAACCTCGAAAAGTCGCAACTAGAGCGGTGGAAGTCAGGATTCTTCATGCGCAACGGTCGACTGTATCGGCTGGATAAGGACGGCGAACATAAGAGAGTCCTCCAGAAGCACCACAGGATGGGAGTCGTCAGAATGTTACACGACAAGAGTGGCCACAAAGGGCAGTACTCAGTGCAACGGCTGGTTAGCAAGCGATTCTGGTGGCCAGGACTTGAGGCAGACGTGAAATGGTATGTACGCACATGTCTACTCTGTCAAAAGAGACAGAAGAAGAACATTCACATCGAGCCCGTCATCACAACGACGCCGGGCATCTTTGAGCGAGCATACATTGACACGTTTAAGATGCCTAACTCAGGTGCAAAAGATAAGAATGCGAAGTACAAGAACTACAACGCTGTAACAGTAGCACGATGTGGACTCACCGGCTGGCCTGAAGCGAGAGCATTGGTCAACGAAACAGCAGAGACACTCGGAGAATGGATCTTCGAGGACATCCTGTGTCGGTGGGGATGCTTGAAGGAGATTGTGACCGACAACGGGCCAGCAATCAAGAAAGCAATAAGACACATCGAAGAAAAGTACGGTGTCATAGGCATCCTGATCACCCCATATAACAAGCAAGCAAACGGAAAGGTCGAAAGAGGCCATTGGGACATCCGCCAGTCACTGTTCAAAGTGTGTCGAGGCGACCCCGAAACCTGGCCAGCCTACTTGCACGAAGTGTTGTGGGCAGAAAGGATCACCGTTAAAAGGTCGATTGGGACCTCACCATTCTATGCGGTAACTGGGTGCGATCCTATCTTACCGCTGGATATTGAGGAGGTAACCTGGTTGATCGACACCCCAGATAAGATCGTGTCACATAGTGACCTCATCGCGTACCGTGCTAAACAGCTCATCAAGCATAAGGAAGATGTAAAGGAGATGCGAAAGAGGGTCACTATGGCGAAGAAACGAGCTGCAGAAAAGTACAGAGATGAATACATCAATTCCATGCCAGAACATGCCTTCGACACGGGCGACCTAGTCCTCGTTCGAAACACTCGCATCGAGAAAGAACTAAACGCTAAGTTCAAGGAACGTTTTATGGGACCGTACGCTGTGATAGCTAGAACGACCCGTGGTAACTACGTGCTCTGCGAGCTGGATGGAACTGTCCTAAGGGACAAAGTCGCGAAGTTTAGAGTAATCCCTTTCTACTCGCGCAAAGACAAGAGTACGTTCGGAAAGAAGTTCTTCGAACGGCTAGAAAGAATCAAAGAGGGAGCTGTAAAGGTGGTAAATGACTTGGCGAAAAAGTCTTGAACCACCCAGACGAAGTTCGAACCACTACTCAGCCTACCCAGCTAACCGGGCCGAACAACCGTAATGGTACGAACGAGTCTGTAGGACACAAAACGCGTCCGTTACACTTCAAACTGATTCACAGTAACCACAAGGATGGTGCGGACACCATCTAAGAAAAGAAAGAGTGAATGGGGTACCAATACCATATAATGTAGCAGAGAATTTTTCGAATCAATCTTATTCAGCCATGCGAAAGCTGAACAAAAAGGGTATTCGGAAAATGAAAAATGCAGATCGGCAGCATTGTATGAGGCAAACACAGTGAGGCTAGGGACCAAGTGTTGTACAGATATGCCACAATACTGGGTAGAAGAAGCACAGGCCGCTACGCGGAGGCTGTGGGCGAAGATCAAGAAGACGGTTTTAAGCGGATTTTACGTTCAGGGCAAGTTAAGTACGGAGATTTCGAGTTGAACAAACTCTTTCTTTCCCGCCACTGCTACGCACACGTACCCGCCGTCAAACATGTCGAACATCGCAGGACCGTCCAAAGACACCACGACGGAGCGAACCGACACGTACGACGGGCTGGGCAGATACGCGCCCAACATGCCACCAATCGCGCTGCATGTGCCCAGCCAGGAGGTCGTTGACTATCTGGACCACTTCCTCGACTATCCGCAGAAGCTGTACAACTGGTTTGGTCGCTTGGCCATCACGCGCCACGAATTCTTCGGTACAGTCGTGCCCTGGGCCTACTGCCACAGGCATGAAATCAAGAAGACATCCGGCGACACGCTAAAGCAGCTGGATATCGCCTTCTATGAAGCAATGATGGAGGCGTACGATGAGAACTGGGTACCGCAGCCATGGTACTGGGAAACGTTCCAGTTGACGAAGGACTTCATGGTACGTGGACTGCGCAAACCAGCCAAGTCAGTTACTAAGATAAGCAAAACAGACCAGTCACAACATCTTCCCGGGCAAGCTACGCGAAGTGCCGTGGGACGAGGACACGGAAGGACCAGAGCCTCCGGACTACAAAGTCCACGACCCGCTGTTCCTTCCTGGCTCGCCTACGCCGCCACCAGAGTCCGCAGACACTTGGCCTGAAGTGACGCGTCATGAACAGCACATCGACAACCCACAGGCGCAAGTAACGACGAGACAAGCGGTGAAGCCGAGGAAGGTCAGTACAGGCAAGAATCAGGCAATGAGGTTCAAGCTTGTTAACGAAGAAACAGGCGAGAACAGTCAAGATGCAGGTCAGGCAATCAGGGCCAGCAAAAGCAGTGGGCAGGCGAAAGGTATGTCATTAAATGGGTGGTAAGATGAACCCAGTTAATGATAAACAGCAGTATCAGCAAGCACAACCCACCGTAAACGAGCTCCCCGCACCGTCCACGTCCAGTGAGAACTTCGGCGCCGAATACGAGCAGCTTGAACTTCGAAACTGGATAGCGAAGGACGATTCGGAGCCAGGCAACAGGTGGTCGCATGGAGACCGAGCCGCGCAGGTCTACTTGAGACGCGACCTGCGAGGCTTCGTCTTCTGCACCGACGTCAAACTGGAGTACAGGATCACGCTGACGACTGGGCTCATCGAGCGAATATGGGAGAAGCCATTCAGCCTGGTCCTGCTGCTCAACAGCTATCGCGTTGCCGATCGACCATCGAGGGTGTATTCGTGGTGGGCTGAGTTGGGCAACCGCCTGGTCAGTCTGCAGCGAATGCCCCAGTAGGGGATGATCGAGCGAGTGTTCTGGGAGCCATTTCGCTTCGACACCTTCGTGCACTTCGTGTTCAAGAAGTTCCCGGACATGGATCGCGCGAAGGAAAAGCTGGTTTACACTCAGGACCAGACGGAGCTAAGGTTCTGGATGCGGGACAGCTTCCCGCCAGCAATGAGGTTCCAGTACAGTGAAGCGATGGCCCTGCTTTATCTGCGACGACCAGGACAACTCCCCATCGACATCGCGAAGTGGAGCGCCAGTCAACAGTTTAAGAAGGTACATCCCATCTGGGACCGTATCTTCGAACTGTTTGGTGTGGTGGTGGACAGGGAAACGTTCCGGGTGTCCGCACAGCAGACGCTCGATGACGCTTTGTGGCGTTGCGCGCTATCCTTGGACAACGAAGATAAGCGAGTTTTGGGAGTACAGGGGCTGAAGTTCGACAAAGGACGAACCACGGCGCTACGCTACGAGCAGACGAACCGGAAGTTCGTTATTCAAGATAACCGGTTCGTCGTCGTGGAGTCATCGTCGCCAGCCAGGACGTCCAGCCCCCCTCCCTCACCTCCTCCACAAACGCCATTCTTCAAGAAGACGAAGCTGCCACCCCCAGAGTCGCCCACTACAGCGCGTCGACGAAAGCAGTCAAAAGCGTCGACGAAGATAGTACCGCCAGCAGCCAGTACATCCGCGGGCATCGAGGTGGTTGCCCAGACACCGGTAACGGCAGCCGTGCAGGCTGCTGCCGTTACTCAGCCAACCCCGCCAGCAGCAGTTGAGCCACCAGTGGCACGGGAAGCGACGCCAGCTATACCTTCGCCGCCAGTGGTCCACGAAGATAACGCACCGCTAGCCAGTCCTAAGCCGATGTCGACACGAGGAGATTCTGAGCCCCTTCCGCCGTACGCTAGCGAGGGCGAGGATGAAGAACCTCGGCGACCGTTGACCCCTCGTGAGTTGACGCCCGACTACGACGAGCAAGGCGACGCGAACATGGAACCACACCCGTCGCCACCAAGAAGCCCCTCCCCTCTCACACCTCCACCCGCGTCCCCTCGAATCGCGACCCAGGTGCCTGCACCAGCTCCACCGCCGGCTCCGAGAATGGTTCTGCCAGCGAGTACGCGAGCGTCGCCGGAGAAGCCCAAGCAGACGCAGGGGGAGAAGCAGAAGGAGACGAAGAAGCGGGCACCCCCCAAGTCGCTTAAGCAGCCGAACCCAGTGGCTGGCCAAAAGCGACCTCGTCCAGCGGCTGAAGAAGATCGCGAGCAGCCTGTCGCCTCATCGAGTACTCTCCACATCGAGGAGAGTCAGGTACCACGCGTCAAAGCAGGAAAGACCATCGCGCGCGCTCACGGCAACCCGCCGTATACCAAGGAGGAACCTCTCAAATGCGCAGAGTGTTTCTGGTATCTCCACGACTGCAAGCGGGAACGGAACGTCACCCGCAATCGCAAAACGAGCGAAGGGATCCTCAAGTGCGACCGGTGCGTCAAACAAAACCACAAGTGCAGGCTAGCATTCGTGGATGGACAACTGGTCGTTCCCTTCGAGGAAGCACGCGGTCCGTCGCGCAAACGCGCCCCTCGAGCTGAGGCTGCAGCCACGACTTCGAACAAGGAGCTCGAAGAGTTGAAGCTGCAGGTGGCGAAGTTGACGCGTAAGGTATGGGATTTGGCTGACAAGAGCGATGACGAAGAAGAGGAAGCAGAGGAGACGGAGGAGGAAGACACTCCACCTCCAACCAAGAAACCACGCCGACAATACGGATCGAAGTCAAAGAAGCGAAAGTAGACAGTCATATAGATAATCTACTGGGACTTATTAGTCGGCGTTGTACAAAAATTTTATCTTAGTTCAACCCTCTTAAGTGTGAGATTGTAAGCGCTGCACACAAGCAAAGAGATGGATTAAGGGCATAGTACAAATGCAAGTTAAGGGGACAGATACACTAAGCGACGTAGTTCAAGCTGGTGTAGAAGTCAAAACGAGGCGGATGTTCCAACGCGTACAAACGAGTAAAGAAGTCGGACACCAGACCCGGCGCAAGCCCATCGATGACTTCTTGGAGCTGTTCGAACTCCCACAAGCCAGCCTGATCCCAACGAATCTCCCAGAAGCCTTCAAAGACACCAGGAATCTCGGGAACAGCGCTGATAAGAAACGACAAATCAGCCAAGAAGGTGGAACTCAGATAAGACTCACCGAGGGCCGTACTCACGAATGTGATATGGGATGTTCTCCCGGACGCTGAAGTCGCGATGGTAGACTTCGGGGTCCGGTTTGACGAACAAAACCGGGTGACAAGCTTGGTAGAGAGGCCACCAAGTGACGACTTCGCGAACCGGACCAGGCAAGCCGCCCAGGTCGGGAACGATAGTCGCCAGCCAGTCAGCCTCACGAGGCGTAATCAGCCAACGAACACAATCGTAGACGCCTTCGTGAGAACCCAAGACAGACTCGAGCTGAACAAGCATCAGACCATTCATGGACACCGTCGAAGATGAACTCACCAAGAAATGGTCCAAGATCTCCCTGTGGACATCGGGGAAGAACACCGAGGGCTCAAGGAAGGGACGGGCCAGGAAATTGGTCTCGTTCTGACCGTCGAGGCTTTTGGGATGAGGACCCGTGAACCACTTGCGCAGTTGCGCCACACAAGTAAGAAACATGACGAAGAAATTCGCCTTGGATCCCGGAAGGAACAGTCCCGGATGCTGCCAAAGACGAGCATAGCGGCGCTGGACAAATGATAACCCAGCCATCAGTATGAAGGCTGAATGAGAAGTAATCGGCACGCACCAAGACATGTACCATGTAGCGAGCCGTCGGAGCATCGTGACGCTCCAGGAAGCCGAGTTGAAGACGAGGGACGTTCATCGCATCAGGACCATCCTCGACGGCAGGGCGGTCCAACGCCACCGAGCAATCGACGAACGCAAGAACGTTGTTCTGACGCTCGACGATGGGGAACCTCAAGGATCGATGGAAGATGTCCAGCGCACTGGCAAGCGCGAACTCGCCCTCGATAGCGAAGACCCGTTCAGCGGATTGACGGACCGTGAGGTTGCGAACGCTCTTCAAGCGAAGATCGGCGAAAGGGATGATGTACTGAGTGGGCATGATGTACTGAAGCAAGACGAGGCGAAGGCACGCCTTTTATAAGATGAAAGGAACATCTAAGACGGGTAGTACCGTCACGGAGACCTGAAGCAAACGGAGTAACTTAGGGATTCGTGATGGCTGGATAAGCAACGGAACACCACTGACGACTGGCCGCGAGGCTAGAAGGGTTCCGTTCAGGCGCGAGGCTTCTGTTGTTTCACACTAAACCCTTGGCAATAAGTCTATGTCACATTGGGGACGGTCGTAAAACTACAGATGTTTTGTACGGAAAGAAATGTCCAAAAATGTACAAAAACGAAAACCTCCGGCTACTAGTCCGATGAATGACAAGTTTTCTACCTAGTAGCTACACGCGAGCACAAGAACAAGAAGATAAAACGCCAGCACAGCGCAACTACCGAGGGTCAGGGAAGAGCAAGGCATCTGTGGCGCCCAGATACAGATCGCGAGTACGCAGGAAGGTCTGTATCTCCCCGTGAATACGGTTGAGCGTCACAGACAGCTCGTGACGGTAGGAGTGTTCGGCGGCGATGACACCAGCAGAAGCAGCAGTCACCTCGGGCGCATTATTAAGGATGTGCATGCGCTTCACGATGGCGGAAATGGCAGTGCTGTAACCATTGACGTGCTGGAACGCTGTTAAGCATGTCAGAAACAACCACCGACAAGTGGGAAGCACCAACAGTTGCTGAGTTGGTCCAAGAGGATTGGCTCGATGTTGAAGACCGATGGGCGAAGGGCTTTGGCCATGCGACGAGAACCTTCCAGGTTCACGGCCGCCTTGCGCTTGACAGGAGTCGGCTCGACCTCGGTCGCAGTGCTCGTGGTGGAGGTACTAGCAGAAGAACCAGAACCACTTGCTGTCCCCAAGATACGGATGGCCTTGATAAAAAGACGGTTGTTAGTGTCCATGCCGGGCACTTCAACGAACGGAAGGTATTTCACCTAAAAAGAACAAGTCAGCCGACTGAAGAAGCAAGACAGCTGAGTAGTACATACCTTCGGAGCCGCAGAACTAGCGGAAGGGCCCGAAGCAACCGAAAGTTCCTGCAGTTCGCGAATCAGAAAGTTGACTGGGGCGTAGACATAAGCTTACTTCGACCTCATCATCAGAGGACTCATCCTCACCGGAATCGGAGTCCATAGCTTCGACGTCCTCAGCCCAGTCAAAACCAGGAGTCAATTGGAAGAAGTTACCAATGTCTTCCGCGGGCGCCACGGCCTTGGGCAAGGTGGTGTTTGAAGACACCGCACGGAGTGTGCCATCACCAACGGCCTCCAGAACCTCGTCGATGAGCACGGCGCTCTTCTAGAAAGTATAAGAACAGTCAGTAAAGTTCGGCGGCTGAGTAGTACAACACGTACGACGACCTTGGCCTTGCCCTTGCCCTTACTACGAGTAACAGGTGCAGTAGCGGGGGCGCTGGCAGCCACAGCAGCGTACTTGAACTTGGGATGCATGGGGTGACCCTCCTCGACAAGATACAAGTCGGGGGCAAGCGTGCCACGCTTGGTGCAAGTCTGTAGGAGCGGGTTCAAGAGGTTGGGAAGGTTCAGCTCGGGAGTGTGAGGGCTGACACCACACTCAGCGCTGATGTATCCAAGAAGCGAACGAAGGTCGCAGATGACCGCTGGCATCCAATCGGGGACAACCAAGTTTGGATCCTTGCTCTGGAGAGTTGGGTTCGCCGCCTTGAAGTAGGGCTTAACCAGCCGAAATAAATAAGAACAACAAGTCCACGTACCGCGATAACGCCAGCGACACCATCGAACTTCTCGGCCAACAGTTGTATGTTGGGAAGCGAACGAGGAAGTGTCGATGTCGCCAACAACCTCCAAGTAGCTTGTTGAAGGTCGGGCCAAAGCTTCGCCAAGCTGGGCGCCCCGTTCGAGGGAACTTCGGATTCCAAGACCAGGGGCTTGAGCTTCGTGACCAAGGCGGCACGATTCTGCAACAGCTGAGCGTTGACCTGTGGCAAGGCGGTGGGAACAAGAGGACGAAGACCGGTGAAGTGCTTAGAAGGAGCCATGAGACGAATATCCGATGAAAGTAGGATGCTGTCTCGTACTTCGTCAACGCCTTATAAACCGTAGACGGAGGAGGCCTTGAGGCGCCGGATGTCACACATAAGAAACATGAAGAAGACATGTACCGATCGGTATCGTGAAAACGGCACGAAAGGCTGAGTAACACGATGGATCAGGATGGACTTAGGGTTATCCGGGAATGTCGCGGACGACATCATTCAAGTTAAGGGGAGATGATATGCATGTTGAGATTACATGGCCAGAATCCAGAATTTTGCGATTTCTAGACAGCCATATGCAACTAAGAGCCAAGCGGAAGCAAGGCTGGATACGCTACAAAGGTCATCACGGAGACGCTCTCTAGGGCAAGGAGAGAACTCCAAGCATGTAACTATTAGTCAAAGAACGACAGTAGCCAGGGCTGAATATCATAAACCCAGTTGTCCCCTCTGAGGAGGTCCTTTCACCTTGTACGCGTAACTGCGCCACACAAGCAACATCCGAATCAAGGATGAACAGCCGTCGCTTCCAACGACGCTCTACCAGCCGCAACATGATCCTCAGCATTGAATGAGTCGAAGCGGGGTTCACAACCTCCGGAGTTCATTACCAAAAGCGGACGGTACATTGTTCATTGTGACAAAAGTCGTATAACAATAAACCAGTGTCAAAACCCCGAACGGGGATGATTCGCGGTTATCTCAAGAGAATCACCTTCATCGGTCGACGCGTCTGATTGATGTGAAACTGGCAGCGAGGCGCGATCCATATGGATTATGACTCGAAGACCCGCCTCATGTACTACATGTGGTATCAGCCATCCAGATAAGTTGCCCAACGCTTCAGCGCGTCACCATTCGAGTTCACGAACCATCTCAGTGCATGCGCACTAGCGGTAGCTCGCGATTGAATGGGCTCACGCCCAAGTTTGGTGCAAAGGCTGGATAAGCCGGTAAGCGCCCGGTTAAGTAAAAGTACACGCGAACGCCTATCTGAGCACGCAGCGCCTTGCTTCTCGGAGTCCATAGGTGGTCTACGCAACATCTGAACGTAGAGGAACTGGCATATGCGCCGGCGGGAACTGTCTGGTGACCTTTGCCCGTGCAGGCTGAGTAGGGACTCATGTTTTGTACGGACCGTATCCAGCCGTCGAGTAGTTACGTAGCTTACCGGGGTGAGTCTGTAGAGTGTATAAGTAGCGTCGCGTCTGTAGAGTACAGTAGTTTAGTGCCCCGCAGTGAAAAGCCCACAAAGCATTCCTCTGTAGTAATCTGACTCGGGTTCGCGCCCAATAAGAAGTTCAACACGTTTGAAAGCCCACCCAAACCCTTAAGCAGCCAAGAACCTAAGCAAAGCAAAGTCTCCTAAGACGCCTAAGTGGCGAGATACTCAAGAACCGCAGACAAGAATCGTGCGCAGCCCCTTGCCGTCAAGTACCCAGTTAACTTCTGTGAGCCCGGACTTCTCCCCAGAGATACCGCACGGATCCAAGTAACAAGCAATCGTCTCCCCAGAGACAACCGCCTTGTGAAAGTGAAGCTTAGTTAGCCTGAACTGGTGCGACGTTAAGCAGCCGAAGAACGTCTTGCGGCCACGGTATCTGACCGACGCTCAAAAGAACGATCTGTCACACCCAAGTAGAGAAGTAAGTTTGGTACACGAGGCTAGCATCAACGCAGATAACAAGTCAGTGCACTGTTGTCCGTTCGGTCGCCCCAGTACTGTAGAACATCTACCCTTGAGCGGTCCCGGCCTTCGCGTCCCCGTCTTCCTGGCGAGCTCTGTTCGGCTTTGAGTCTTTATTCGATTAGGTGTTTCGCGTAGATCCTCTTCGCTTACAACCCCCCAAAAACAACCCGCATTCGTGCACCAAAACGGACGTATCAGTCCACCGCTACCTTAACCAGCCGTTCCCCGATCACACGATTAGGACAACCGTTCCGTACCACAAGCACCAGTAGATTTGTTGTTGGTTAGATAGTGGTGATTACACGCCGCTTTATCACACTGCACATCAGCGTGAATCCGGAAGTAGGTGCACGACAACCTCTGCTTGATGCAGGGGCCACAGAAACCGTCGTCGCGATGGAGGGGGATGCGCGGGTTGCTTTTGTTGCGCTCGTCCAGGACGAAGTCATCTTCTTCTTCGTCGCTGGCTTCGGCGTCCTCGGAGTCGTGTTCGTCGAACTTGCGCTTATGGGCGCCACCGGTAGTGGCACGCGCGACCGAAGTCCTCCTGGCAGGTTCGACGTCTTTGTCCTTTGGCTCCATCTTCACGGCAACGGCCTTCGGCCTTGTTAGGGCGTCAGCAAACGTTAGAGGTGCAATGGTGCGGCGGACGTACTTGGTGGTCGATTTGGGACCGCCCTTGTTCACCGCGACGTACGGTTTGCGCTTGGGCGGTTCCATCTCGGGCTGGGGCATGGGTTCATGGTGCGAAGAGGGTGCCGGAGACGGGGCTCGCGAGTCGCGGGGACTGGGCGACGCCTCCTGCACGAGCTGCTGCATCGTGGGGTGCGGAGTTCCCTCGTCATCGACCTTGCTGTCAAGACTCGTCGTCCCCTCACGCTGGTAGTCGCTAATCCCGAGCTCGGTTATCGAGCTCTCGATTAGGTCGTCCATGGCCTTGTAAAATGACCCCTCGATGGGTGTGTCGTTGCGACGCTTGCGCATTTCCACAAGCAGTGCCCCCCAGAACGCATTGGCGCGGTCCTGGTCGTGTACAAAGTTCCAGAGGTGATCCAACTCCAGAAAACAACACTGGGCGTCGTCTTCCGAGAGCCGGATCGCAAGCTCGGGGGCGATGCGATCGTTGCCTAAGAAGGTGGTCTCGTATGGGGGTTTGACTTGTCTCTTGTAGGCCCTGGTGGTACTCCACGTGGTGCTAAGCGCCATTTCGACGCGTTCCAATGCTGTGTTCTTTCCGGCAGGAACCGCTTTGAGCGCGTCCTGGAAGGTCAACCAGAATACTCTGTTTCAAAGGTATCCCTTGTAACCGGCTTCTTGTAGGATATCGCGCGTCGCTGCCGGTTTGTTGTTCAGCGACTCAGCCAGGCGTAGACTGATGCCTGCATCCAGCTCCTGGGGTACAGTCCTGTTTGTGATGAAGCCACTGTAGTCAAAAAGAGGGCACGTCATCTTGACGTGGTCCGGTCTGGCTTCGCAGGGAATGTATGGGAGCTAGCGCAAGGAGTGGTAGTGGTGAGTTTCTTGGTTTTTCAACGCGTCTTTCATCCATACTCACCTGCTCCTGTCCTTGCAACTCCATTTCCTTTTCCTCCTGGGAGGCGGGAGGCTCCTGATGTTCTTGCGACGACGTTGGCGGCGGCGGCGGCGACTGCTCCTTTTGGTAAGTAAGTTCGTTTGCCGCCCTGACTGTGGTCGCGTTGGTTGCTTACCTTCGCGTCCTCCTGGTGGTCGGTGTCTTGGGGCGAACTTGTAGGCATTGTCATGGTGGTGGTACGGTGCGTGGTGCTTCCTTTTTGCGCTTACCACATCGCCTTACGGCTTCATTACCTTTAAGCCTTCTTGGTTCGCACCCCGCCACTTCCCTGATGCCTCGTGCCTCGTCTTGCTTCCTTATTCTGTCCTTAGTTCAGAGCTACCTTAGCTATCATTGTAGCCAGCTAGGCATAGAATAAGTCTTAAATAAAATTTTTATAGTCTTTGAATAAATGGACCGATGTCCCTCTATTCCCTCTTTACTTTTCTAATGACGTCCCCGTCATCTGGTATGGATGCCTTAGCTTCTTTTGAACCTTTTGTTCATTCCTGGGCGCTCAAGGTCACGTAGTTCTTGCAAGGACGTCTAAGGTCTTTGTGATCGACTTACTTATGAAGTGTAGTCGATCAAAGAACCGTTTTCCCAGGTCTATAGGATCTCTTCGCGATACGAAAGGAATTACACGGAATTGAGCTATCTTGTCTTTGTAGATCGTTCCGTCCAACTCGCAGACAACATAGTTTCCTGCAGAGGTCCTTGTTACTACCGCGTAAGGTCCCATAAACCTTTCCTTGAACTTCGCATTCATTTCTGACTCGATCCTAGTGTTCCTCACTAGTACCAGTTCACCAGTTTTGAATTTGTAGCAAGGGATACTGTTCTGGAAGTCCTCCAGAAACTTCGCAGCAGCTTTCTGTTTATTTAGGAGGACCTTTGACCTTAGTTTAACAGTGTCTTCCTTGTGCTTGATGAGCTGCCTAGCTCGGAAGGCAACAAGGTCCGAATGGGAGACTAGCTGGTTTGGCGCTTCAACTAACCAAGTCAATTCCTCCAGGTCCATTGGCATGATTGGTTCACAACCGGTTACTGCCTGGAATGCTGAAGTACCTAGACTTCTCTTTATGGTAATGCGCTCTGCCCAAAGGACCTCATGTAGGAACTCTGGCCATTGCTCGGGTTTTCCCCTGCATACCTTGAAGAGAGATTGACGGATATCCCAGTGTCCTCGCTCAACCTTTCCATTGGCCTGCTTATTGTACGCCATGATCAAGATACCTGTAATACCATATTTTTGTTCAATGTGTACTAAAGCTTTCTTGATTGCTGGCCCATTATCGGTTACAATTTCCTTGATACAACCCCATCTGCACAGAATGTCTTCAAAGATCCATTCTCCCAGCGACTCGGCGGTCTCTTCCTTGAGAGTCCTTGCCTCTAGCCAACTTGTTAAACCACACCTTGCTACAGTCACAGCGTTGAAGCCGGCCCATTTTGAAGGTCGTTTCTTTCGAATGGATTCCTCCCCTGCCTTAGGCATCCTGAAGGTGTCTATATAAGCCCTTTCGTAGATACCTGGAGTAGAGGTAATTGTTGGTGCAACCTTTATGTTTCGTTTCTGGTGTTTTTGACATAGTACACAGGTCCTTACATACCATCGTATGTCGACCTCCATACCTGGCCACCAGAACCGTTTCATGATGAGTTGTAACACGGAATACTGTCCTTTGTGTCCTGCTCGGTCGTGTAGAGCCTTACAAACCGGGATTCGTTCGCTTGGAAGTAACACTCGACGGGGGTGGGAGTCCAAATGTGTTCGGTATAATCTTTCATGCTGGACAAAGAAGTCTTTGCTCCATTTTTCCAAGTCCTGGTCCTCAAGTACATTTTCTGATTGTAAGTAAGGTTGAAGTTTGGGCAAGTAGGTCTCCCACAACCGCTCCCGTTTGCTCTTATTGAGCTCCGGGAACTCCGTGATATGCATCCATCCTTCGATATCCTTAACATTGACCAGTCCTGAAGTCCTTACCACTTTGGTAACCTTTATATGGTCTGGTAAAGGACTCCGTACTATTTCTTGGAAGAAGCCTCCCCTACTGTCGATGTCATTCCTGAAGGTGTCAAAGTCCAAAGGTTGCTTTTCTATAGGCAGACCTTTGGGCTCCTGGTACTCAAAGGTATTGACTTCGTCATCCTCTATGTCTCCGTGAGGTCGGGGTACTACCACATCATGTTCTGAAGCTGGGCGGCGACTTAAACCATCCGGGCCATGAACCTTTCCTGGTACGTGTACAAGCGTGAAGTGGTACATCAAGATCTCCTCAGCCCACCTTTGTAGGTTTGCGTTCGCTAAGGAGTTCACGTTGGATAACATACCCTTGATGTATTTGGCATCTACTTCAATTTCTAGTTTTCTACAGCCTAGAAGGTAGTACTTGCACGCGGCCAGAGCTCTGAAGAGCCCGAATAGCTCTCGCTTGGCCTGCGAGTACCTTGCCTCTCTGTCGTTTAGTGTCAGAGACATAAACTTTGCAAAGTACCGTTTCTTGGGGTCATTAGGATCTACTTGTGATAGGTAGAACCCTACTGCTTGGTAAGACGTGTCTACCGACAGCGTGATTGGCGTAGACCATTCATAGTTTAGTGGTTTCAGCATTGGGCAAGTCCATATGGCTTCCTTTAAGGTATCCATACTTTCTTGTTCCTCGTCTGTCCATCTGAACTTGGTAATGTCTTTGGTTAACCTGGTCAAAGGTAATGCCTTCTTAGAGTAGTCCTTTACAAATGCTCTGAAGATTCCAGCTGTTCCCAGGAACGACCGGACTTCCGTGAGCGCTTTACAAGGGGGCCAATCCGAGATCACTTTAACGCGATCTTCGGCTGGCTTTCTACCTTCATAGGTACAGACATGTCCCACTACCACAATCTCTTCTGCACAGATAATAGCTTTGTGGCCTGAAAAGGTCCCTCCGGCATGTTTCATTTGTTGTATGATTTGATTCATGTTTACAAGGTGTTCCCAGACAAAACGCCTCACTTCCGGGTGTCCTGGAAGTGTTTCGTAGGTACCATCCGCTTATTCGTATCGCGTGGCGGGTCCGCGGACGGGCACATCGTCGATATAAGGTCTGGTAAAGGCTGGTATTTCATCCTTGAGAATCGTTGTAACGTCGTCATGAAAGATAGGTACTGAATTGGTCCAGCCCATCGGTAAGGTCTTTAATCTTAACGTCCCGTAAGGTGTTGAGAAGGTGGTCATATCGCGAGATGCAGTGGCAAGGAGCCGTTCGTCATACCCGACAAACAGGTCCAAGGTTCCTCCACAACTTCGCCCTGCAAAGGACTCCGCCAGTTCCTCCGTGGCTGGAGGTAACCCTGAATGCGCAATGGTCACCGCATTAAGTGGTTCCAGACTATGCACTAGGCGAAGTTTCTTGCCATCCTTCTTAACCACACAGAACCACCTGGAGCGGTATGAGGAGTTCGAAGGCTCATACACGCCCGAGTCTAGTTTGTGCTTGATAATCTTACAGACTTCCTCGTAGATTCCTGGTGGAATTGGTATATTCCTTAACACCCAAGGTGTGTGTGGTATTACCGGGATATCCACTGGTGGAAAGAACTCTGGCTTGAAGTGTCCTTTCTCAGATTCCTCCCAGGCAAAGCCTTCATTCTGGTTACTGATCAGGGAGTCCACAATCCGTCTTTCTGCTTCCGTCAGGAAGTTTCCTACATGGTCGGCTTGTATCTGTTCCCTTCTTTCCGCGGTATATCTACCTGTGGGTACGAAGGGTGGTGGATCAGGTACTAATTCAGGCATCCCAGCTAGTGGGTCTCCATGAATGTGGCGCTTGATCCTAAATTCTTCAGGTAAGGTTCCCAGATGAGCTTTGGTCTTCAAGGCCACTGGTTTGTACTTCTTCCCTACGAATACACCCCTCTTAGGAATCCGACTTTCTAACCTTAGGAACTCCTGTTGCGCCTCCGCCATGTAATCCTTTGGTAAGGTTACCGACAAGCCCTTAAAAACTTGTTCTAGTCCCTTTGGTACCCCGTAAAAGAGATTCAAAGTGGCCGTGGCGTAGGACTTAAATTCTTCTTGATCTTCCGCAATATGGTTGATATTGAATACCTTGCGAAAGCCCTGTGTCTTGGTTGGGACCTTCAACAGTCCCGAAGGTCTCACCATGTGGCCTGGGACTGTCATAGGTGTTGACGCTTGATGCATGGATGCCTGCATAAAAGCGTGTTGTTTCCTTAGTATTTTGGCTGCCTGATGAACCTTACTGAGTGATTTCTTCAGGTATAAGGACGTTAAGTCCCCTTCGCTGAAGGTCTCCCTGTCATCTCCAGGTATCCAAGATTGCTTTACTTCGATGTTTCCTTCTGGTGACCTTTCGAGGATCAACACTGCTTCTCCGTAGGAATCCCCTACGTCCTTGGGTTCCCGTAAAAACCCGTTTCTCCACCGGGGATCATATGCCTTGGGATTTGACCTCTACGGTAGGAAGGTAAAGATAACTTCTTTCCGTTCGTATTATCCGTCAGGGTACCTATTGCATTTCCATTGGGAAGGTTGGTGATGACTAGGTTGGACATGATCTCGAAAGGTCGTCCCAGTAGCACCTCATAGGCTGGATCCTGCAACACATGCAATTGGAGGTAGTAGACAATTCCTTCGAAGTCGAAGGGTATGTTGCGAGCCAACCCTAAGGTACTGGTTCGTCCCTTGTCCGCACTTTCCATGGTAATGGTGAAAGTGGGATCGTAGGCTATTCCTAGTTCTAATGCTGCCTTGAGTGAAATGGAGGCGATCTGAGACCCACCATCCACTAAACTCTCCTTTTTACCATTCTTGTTGATCAAAGGCCAAAAGGTTCGTAGGTCTGCGTTTTCCGGTGCCATGTTACCACTTATCATTTGAAAGGGACCAGTATAGTGACCTCCTGAAAGGTTTACAAACTGTTCTACCGCATCGTGGACTACAATGCCACCAATAGGTAAATCACCCTTCTCCTGAAAGTTGACTGAATATAGCTCTGGTTGGAAGTGATCTTGTACCGTATTGGCCACTACTTCCGTCCGGAATACAGACACAGGTGTATTGCGCTTCCTGATGAAGTCCGAAATACTCTGCTGCCACGGGGGGTTGGTGGCTAGTAGTGCTTCGGGTAACAAGAATTTCCAAGCTTCGCGCCAACTGGGGTTCTTGTGTAAGAGCTCCTCTGCCAGACTTCGGCGTTGGAAACTCTTTACCTTAGGTTCCTTAGGGTTTGTCTTAGGTTGGTTCTTTTCTGGCAGAGTTGAATCTGCTTTTGGTTGCGGTACCGGGTCTGGTTCTTCCATCGCAAGGACTTCCTCAAGGAGTTCCTGGTCAACAGGTTCTACTTCTTGAGTGACCTCCGGGTTGGAGAATGATACCTTAGGCGGCGCTGCTTTTGGAATGACCACGGACACCCGGTCCTTGGGCCATGAGGCTAACCTCTTTTGTGGAGTTGAATCCAAAGGTGCACTAGGTGCTTTTGTGCTCTGACGAGTTTGACGAGTTTCTACAGTGAACTGGCTCTCCGGAGGAGTATGTGCTAACTGCACTCCTTCCTTCATCGAGCCCTGCCGAAACCCTGATAGGCGTCGGGGGCAAACTCTTCGTCTTGGGCGGGAGCTTGCACATACATTGAGACTTCAGGTGCAAACTCGTCTTCCTGCGATTGAAACGCAGACACCTTAGGTGCATTCTCTTGTTGGAACTTCTGAACCTGTTCCCAGGGACTTAGAGGTTACTTCGGGCTGACCCTTTGAATAGGTTGACTGGTGGTTCCATTGGTTACATGATATATGTTGGTACCGCCAGGCTTGTAAATATGACCATTACTTTCGCACATCTCCTTGGTGGGACAATTTGCTACAATATGTCCTAGTTCACGACAGAAGTAGCACCTTCCATCGTTAACTACAAACTTGTTTCCTGGGAACGCGCCGGGAGGAGCCTTGTATACTCCGTTCGGTAGGTTGGTCGGGACTGAGACACCTTGAGCAGGTGTTTGCAGATAAACCGGCGAGGCCTCTTGTACAAAACCTTGAGTGCGAAGCCCTTGCGGACCACCACGTTGTAAGGTATGGAGAAGTTCTGCCATCATCTTTTGATCAGCCTTGCGGGCCTCTTCACGTTCCTTTTCTCCCTTTTGGATAATATCCTGGAGGCTAGCTACCCGGTTAAGGTATTCGTCCAATTCTTCCGTTTTGATTCGGGTGGTAGAGGCAGGAATCAGGTCCCTGTTATAGGGACTCTCCTTAGCGCTTTTACTCATCCACTTATCCGTCAAGAAGTAATTGGAGATTGCCGCCTCCACCTCTGCTAAAGTGAAGTCATAAGTGGGGGTAGTCCCGGCCGCAGCGTTAGCTTTAGCGTCGCGTCTGAGATCCCCAAGGACATTATGCCAAACTCCCTCTGTAATAGAGGACTTGATATCTTCTATGGCTCCCTTATTGGTAAGTTCACCTGACGTGATAAGATGTCCCATGATATGGAGCACTTCGCGCTGAAAGCTTTCCCATTTTTGCTTATTGGCTATTGGCCTAGCTAGGTACGGTTCTAAGGCATCCTTTAGGTCGGCTGGAACATACGTGGGATCGTTCTTTCCTTTTGAATATGAGGAGAGAACTGATTCTTGGAAGTCCGCCCAGACACCTTTTAAGTAGTCTGGGTTTTTATGCCACCTAAGGCATTGTTCGTGACCGGCATATAGCGCAGCTACTTCCAACTTGGTACCTTGTTCGGCGATACCTGTCTGGTCAAAGATCCAGTTGCACATTGTGAAGAACTCCCTCACATCATCGCCGGAGTGTCCCTTGAATTTGGGGGCATCCCTTGAGAATGGTATCGGAATCATCTTGCTTTGGATCTCCTTTTTAGCCTCAGCACTAAGCTCCTCGGAAGGTACAATTGCTCGTACTGCCATTACTGGAACTGGTATCGTGTTTTGGGTAGACGTATTGAAATTTATGAAGGGAGTAATAGGTTCTGGACTTTCGGGGTCTTCAAGGTCAGTCAAAGGACTTCCGAAAGGTGTGACAAATGCGGGACTAGGTGAGGTTCTAGAATCAGAATGCCTTCGGGTACTGGTTGGAGTTCTCGAAGGTGATCCCGGATTCGATGAAGATCTTATCCTAGAGGCAGTAGGTGTTGAAGGCGGTACTTGTGTACGTTTCTTCTTCTTTTGGTTCTTTGGAGTAGTCGGGTCTGCAAAGCGTCGCTGTGCTTGAGCTACTTCACTGGGTAAACCGTTGTAAAGTGACCCGGCGATTGGACGATTGCTTCTTAGGCGACTAGCAACACCAGAGGTTGATGGATTTGAAGATCCGGCAATAACTGGGTCTCCTTTTGGTGGTGGTGGATTTGCACGGTTCTGGCTGTTGGTGTAACGACCAGAGTTCCTTGCAGCCAGTGTCTTTTGTTTATGGAGATTTCTGATTTCAAGGTCGACTTAGAAGTCTCTTTCAAAATCAAAATTTACACCCCCTCGCGGTGGGCTCCAAAATATGATGTGCAAGTTCGGAATAGACCTCTGAAAAAGAAGCTATCGTCTAACCACACTATCAATCCTTATCACAACTAACACTCCTTGTAAAGGAGCTGGGGGTGCACAAAGGTTCGAGAGAACAAGGTGCTTTTGGGTAATGGAGAAATAGAGATGTATTCCGAATGCTGTAGTTAAACTATGAGTTGTTTTTGGGGGTGTAGGGATTCTGATTGAAATGATACAAGAAAACCTTGAAGTCGTAGGCCGAACCTCTTAACGTATGAAGACCTTAAACAGCGTGAGGCAATGTAGCTTCTACCTATCAAGTGCTCTGGTGTACAAGGACTTGTCTTGGAATCGTCAGGCCGCTACCGCAGGTTTTACGCCACTGGACTGCTAACGATAAGGACTCCTTCTTGCACTTAAACCAAACTTCTAGTGTCTTGCACCGGGACCAAAGGTTCCGAAAGGTGTCTCAGACGTTGACAACACTCGTTCAGGCTCAACTTATTCCTCAAAGGAAAGTACTTCACGAAAGAGCGTGAGTGCAGGGCAGAACCACTTGCAAACCGGCCTTCTTGCAAATACAAGGTTCTAACACCAAGTAGATTCGTTGGTATTCGACTTAGTACGTCGGGACAAGGTTCTTTTGAGTCTTTCAAGGAGCTTGGCAACACCTGATGTCTTTAAATCTTGGAAAGGTCTTTGGGGACTTTGGGGTACTTTGCAGAAATGAGTCGAAACTCGAGATAGATTCACTACAATGGCTGCGTATGACTAGCGGCTACTGGGGGGGGATCTAAGCTACCGAAATATGGGTCCTTTGGCCCCTTTTATACTACTGGTGGGCTCCTACTGAGTAAGCATCTATTCTAGGATCGGATACATCGGACATTCGAGTCATACAAGTACTGGTTTCTCATTGGCTATCCCTGGTCGAAACACCTGCGGGTGGACCGCTTGGTCCTTTAGCCATATACGCCACCTTGGCGGTATAGTACAATCCTTTCGGGTTCGGTACTCAAGGTCCAATAAGGACTTCATTCCTTGGGTATCTTTATGGTGCAAGGTCCTATGAACACCTGCTTTCTTGTGACTAGGTCGGATTGAGATCGTCAAGCGCGTCCTTTCGAGCGCAGACGCCACAGAGGAGCGCTTTCTTAAAGCGGGAATGCACCCTTCTTTCGGGGGTGGTCCTTGATCGTAGATCATGATCGATCGGCATAGCGGAAGGCGTCAGTTCGGAGTCCTTGGCAACTCCGAAGGTAATTCTGAAGGAGGGTATGACGTCCTTGAGCTATTTTGGGACCTTCCAGGTCTCAGGTTCCGACGCGCGCAGGTCCTGGGTCGCTCTGCCTGAACAGCTTAGAGTCCTTTGGAACCTCCTTGAGTGCGAATGGTGATAGCACAAAGTCTGTAGTACAAGGTACACACAAAGATACAGAATCTTGAAAGAGATCCAACGCGCGGATAAGGATATTCGGACAAAGGTGATCGAAGGTTTCGATCGCGCCTGTCCTAAAGGACTTATTAAGGCGCCAGAACCTTGTCCTGGAGGCTTGCCCGCGTCAAGGCAGTAACTCCTGCGTGCTCTATCCTAGGTACTTGACTGGAGGTTCCTAAGGTCTTTGGGCTACTTAGGAATCGCAAAATTCCCTGTTTCTAGTACTGGAATAGTACCCTGCGTATCAGCGTCAAGAGTGCTAAGCAGCTGTTTGAGGTGGGGTTTACCTTGCTACCGTCGCTGGGCATCTGTAGAATGAAAGGACTCGGACGACTGGGTCTGGAACATGGAAGTTCGTCTTCGGGTTGGCCGTCGTCGGCTACCCATACAATTAGATGGCACCGGACTATGCCCGCGTTTAGACTCACCATCAATGCTGAGATAAGACAACGCCTCGACGATCTTGTCTTTGTGATGTTCCAGATCGACGAACTCATTGGTCGCAGCGCTGTACGCGTCCATTTTCTGATCAAATACACTATCTTCATCGGCGTCGGTTGCAAAAGAGGTATTCGCTGTCGAGTTGCTGTCTGAAGACGTGTCAATAAGTCATTATAGTGGCCCGTGACGCTGGCTTACTTTCGTCGAACGGAGACAAAATGCGGCTTGACTTGGAGGAGTTGGAGCTGTCATCTCGTAGTTCAGTGGGCAAAGGGGGAGTGAAGGAGGACGACATGGTGTTGGTTGGTGCGAAAGCAAAGAGGTCCTCATTTTGTCCTACTTATAATTGTACCAATGCATGTGATTGTTGGCACAGCCGTTTCGGATCAGTGATCAACGTGCCACTTTGGTGGCGAGGTAGCTGAGGCTGTGCACTCATTTCAACGCATGGCGAGGCAGCCGAGGCTGTGTAGTCATTTGAACGTGTTTAGGGTTTGAAGGTCCGGTCCTTAGGACCGGTAAAGACCGGTGGACTGGACCGGACTGGACCGGTCACATGACCAGTCCAAAAAGGACCGGTCCATGATTTGGACCGGTCCTGGTCCTAGGTCCTATGCTCATCCTGAAACTTTGAGGACCGGTAAAGACTGGTCTAGGACCAGTTTGGACCGGTCTACTCAGGGTCCAGTCAGGAGCACTTAAATGTTTGTCAAAATTGTCATTTTTCAAGTTTTTATGGTAAACTTACCTCACCTTACATGGTCTCATGGTAAACTTACCTTAACTTATATACTTATATACTATATTTAGCTGTATGTACTGTCTTACAATTCAGAATCTTATCTCATTATGACTATAATACATTCCAAAGTCCCAAATAGTCATAACTTCAATTATTATATACTGTCTGCCATATATGGTAAACTTATATTATGGTAAACTTACCAAAAATATTGCAAAAATAGAAATTTGAGCTGACAACAGTTTGGACCGGTCCTGGACCGGTTCAGGACCGCAGACCGGACTGGTTAGGACCGGTTTTTGCGGTCCTAACCAGTCCGGTCCTCAGTCCAGCCAAATTTGGCAATTTGTTGGACCGGTCCGGTCCCGGTCCATGATCTCAAAGATCAAAAGACCGGACCGGACCGGACCTTCAAACCCTAAACGTGTTGGTTTATAAAGGCTTGCACCTGGGGCACACACACACACACACACACACACACACACACACACACACATTTCCCTTATCATGTCTCAGCCTATTATACTCCGCCTTGTACTTGTCGGCCATAAGCCTCTGTTCCCTGCCAGTGGCAGTTGGTTAAGCTGGAACACATCCCGTGATAATGTCAGACCATCGACCATGCTTGCCTGGATGAACGATGAGCATAGTAAAGCTTGCGGGTGCCCGTGGAAGACCGTCACCATCATCCCATCCCCCATCAAGCTAGCTTCCGACGCCCTTCTTCGAAAGCTATCTTCGTGTACATCCGACACCATTCCTGGTGAACACTATCCCATAGACCCCCATTTCGACATTCCCATCAATCCACATCTTCTGGACATTGTGCAGAAGCAGAATCAACATGTCCATTTTGTCATTGGTGGCGACCATATTCATTTTGTATCTGGTCCCGCCAAAGGCATAAAGCGCAGCCGAGAACCCAAAGTTCCCTCCACGTTGCGTTTGGACGGCGATGAAAGACAGCTCAAGCGTAGGGATGTTGAACCTGAGGTTGCAGTAGCCGCAACAATCAATGGGTTTAAGACCCTACGTATTGGACAAGACAGTGAGCCAAATTATACTGTAAGCTCCTTCTCATGAGTGATGGAGGCTACTGAGTTTTTCACCAGTACGCGCGAGATTTCATCTCCCTGTTCTCGCAGCCTGGTGCTATCATCGATGATCAATCCTTTGCCCTCAGTTCCTGTCTCATCAAAGCTTCCCATAACTTAATCTGGGGTTTTTTCACACCATTCGACATATCGGAAGATATCTCATACTTCAACACAATGCTAGTAGCCTTCTTTGACATCTCAAGAAGAGCTCAGTTTCGGCGGTACTTTGAACATCTAGATGTCTTTCAAAGGCTGTCTGACAATCCACAACTGGCGGCTTTAAGCTCTCGAAGCTACATTCTTGAAGTCAATCTTCAGGCTCTGAAATCATCAAGTGGCCCTAGAGCATTTGCAAAACTGGTTCAAACCATTTTGCTAAATGTTGTGAAACTATTTCTCATTAAGTATGCTGACTACTTCCCAACTGGCCTCCTGAATGGAGCTGTCAATGGAGTTCAAGCTCTCGAGAGAGTTCTGGTAAGTTCCCTCGTAGCTTTCTGGTAGCATCTGACCCAGCTTACATCATTCCTGTAGACTGCATTCCGACAAGAGCAAGTTGCAAGAGTGCCAGAAAGTGGTATTGTTGTCATCATTCATGGCTATGACACTGCTGCACGAGAGTCCGCTACACGGAGTCATTAACAAGTGCATCTAAATACGCTATGAATGATCTTACAATTGAGGTTCTTGTGACAATATTCAGGCAGTGTCTATATGACCCTATCCTTACCCATTGCCATGATGGAAACAGGCCATCTCCTGTTTAATGAATCATCCTGTTTGGGACCTCATGCTGGTTCTATGAGCATCTTTTCAAGAGAGATGCGATAGAAGTCCGTGACATGTCTGGAGCCTTTGGCATTCTTGGAATAAACTCTTCTCAAATCATAAGCACCACCTGTGCAATGCTTGGATTGCCTGAGTCTAGCCAAGACAACCCTGACATCCGGAAGGCCCTTGAGCACATTGAAACCCTCTGTCCCAAGCACACCTACAATAGGACGGAGGCCGGCAGCTTGGATCTCTTCATTCCACGCATCTACATTACTTTGTTTTTTCAATCTCTTGTCCACAAGGACAATGATATCAAGAACAGACCTATCATCAAAAAGCTTCTGCCACCCTCCATTTCTAGACTCAACTTGGAACCCAGCATGCTCCGTACCGTCCGTGCACTGTACCTACGCATGAGAGACGGCTGGGAGGCATTCAACAATGAAAATTTCCTCTTGGATAGGGTGGACTTGAAGATCGGGACCGCTTACGACTCTCAGATCAATTGGATATCACCTCAGACGAATTCATTGCATATTCTACTTTGAAGAAGGTCACTATTCCACGCACCATCTCGTTTTGCAGATTCTTGCAGGAGGAGGGTATCATGTCTTTGCGTCTGAAACAGCCTGAGTCACAGGGCAACAGAACATACTGCTTCAAATTTGTCAGTCCTCAGATCATGGCAGCTGTAAGTAATGCTCATCATTGTCACAAGGGTACACAGTTCCACTCATAGTGATTTCAACCAGTTCAATCAAGACGTTGTGACTTTTTCGCAAGCAACGCTGACCCTGGAGCCTTTCAATTTCAGTGCCGAATGGATCTGAAAGCACATGATAGATTATCTTGCGGATCGCCCATTCTATTCGATCAAGCACATGACGGAGAACGTTGGTCAAACAATCTTCAACCTACTGCTTCGACAAGCGGCCGGTCGGAGTAACGGCTGTCGGGCGCTCTTGCTCATCAAGGTCGAAACACACCAGGACAGGCAAGCTGACAATTTGTACATCGAAGACTCGGATAAGCCCTGTGAAACTCCCAAGGTCGCAATACTGTAGTATTTCGACCGTATCTTTTAGTCACAGATCACAGACCTCTTTGAAATAAAGATCTGAGCACTTTGTCCCAGGTCACAGACAAAAAATTGAGGTACACAAGGCTTAAAAAGGAAATTTTTCTCCGCTCACCTGATGGCGGGCATCCAAATAAGGCAATTGCCGCTTGATTTGTAAGAAATGAAGATGTGTCCCAGTAAAGATGAGAGGTCACAGGTCACACCCCATGAAGATACAGTCAAAATACTACAGTATATGAATGGAAGAACATTGCAATGGAGGATCTCTACGAAGCTACAATGTGCAGAAAGCTCCCCAGACAAACCAACGGAAGCCTCGCGTTAGCTGCAAATGCCCCTCTCCAGGAGTTCCTCAAATGGCTCGGCGAGTTTAAAGAATCCGAATGGACAGGAGACTTTCCAGTGCAAACTCGTGATTTCCCCAAAGTACCAGATACGCGCCCCGCAAACTTCAGGCCCCGTTGCCTGGCCGATTTGTTTTATAGAGGCTATGACTTCAGATCCAACCGAAAGACATATAGCATTTACCACATGTGGATGATTGCGAGCAACCAGGTCAAAAAATATGGAAACAATGTGATAGGGAATGATTTGCAGGATACACGCCTTGTGGCAGCCAAACATAATCCTGCCATGAAGCAGAATATCGACCTATTTGCTGGGATAGTTATAGCTGGGGAATTCGTTATAGCAAGCAGAACACAGAGCTTGACCAACAACCGTGTCATCAGTATTCCATCGTGAAGCGGACTGTAGGGGCACGGTGTGATCTGCATGTTGCATTGAAAGTAGTCATATTTACATAAATATTTAGACTGTCAAAATTGCTTGCTTTGAAAATGTATAACAGATGATATAGTGCAAGACTTTGTGGTATGTAGATATGAACTGTCATACAACACTCTGACAATGCATATTTATGTGGTCTTGTCCTATACTCGGGCCACAGCGCAGCAGGTTCAACATCCCAGCCATTTTGTACTAGCCCTCAAGATTGATCCATGGAACAGTGGCTCAAGCCCTGCGGAAGAAGTTCTGGACCTCGCTTTCAGAAAGAAATGTCCCTCAAAGGCCACAATCTCGTCGAGCAAGAATCCAAAAGCGCCTCCCTTGTATCTAAACTCATGCTTAAAGCATGCAATCTTTGACCAGAGATAATCTGTGTGTCCCCGCACCATGATAGCATCTCCGAACTTCGCATAAGGCATAGTAGACGTGTTGTAGTTTATTCACCCAAGTCACGTCAATATCTCTATATGAGAAACAATGATAGAATGGTTGCGAGTATGGGACACTCTATGGCATCACATCAGAAGTGCTTTTGCTTTTTAAGGTGCTGTTTACCTTGGCAATTTCGCTTGTTTGTAAAATGAAGGGACTCGGACGGGCAGGTCTTACACACAGAATTTTGTCCTTGAATTGGTCCTCGTCAACTGCACAGCATCTTGAGCTCATACAGAAACAATCACGGAATCTTTGCACTCACCATCGATGATGAAGTAAGACAACGTCTCGACGGCGTGGTCTAAGTCATGCACTGAATTGACAAATTCTTTGTCTTCTTTCTCGTACGCGTCGCTTTTTTAGTGAAGGATGGTTTCATCGTTGTCGGTCGCAAAGAGATGTTTGGTGATTATTTACCACCTAAAGACTAGAGTCCCCAACGAGTACAGAGAAAATGGGTATACTCAGATGTGATACTCGTACTCAGGTAGACCCTTACTCAGATATGCTATACCCGGGTATCATGTATTACCCGGGTAAAGGGTAAGGATCGGGCCAGGTGCTCAGCTCACTAGATACCCACTAATACTTGCTCATATATAGACAAGAGGGATATATGGGTGGGATGAAGGAGTTGGAAATAGACTTGAGAAGAATATCTAAATCTTTTGATAGAACTCAGAACACTCAAATGAGCAAGCTGCATACTTATGACAAGATGAGGATGGTAGGGGTCCAATGGGTACAGGATAATAGAGAAAAACTTGAAGGGATGATGCGAGAATGATGAACAATGAGTGCAGAATGAGAGAGACATGTCATCCATACTATTTGCAAGATGCAAAGATGACAACAGCATCCAAATCATCTAAATTCTAATATCAATGTATGCAGAGAGTGCATGAATGGAATTTAGTGGCTAAATAGCAGCTGGTCATTGAGCTGCCATCATGGTAAGTGACAAGAAGCAACATTGAACCTCATCTAATTACATTCCAGTATTTATCTATTTATATTTGAAATAATCTCAATGTTAATCACCACTATGTTTACCACTCTACTATTGATTGTGAATACCACCAAGGATACCCGTGCCATACCCATACCCATACCCGCTCCAGCAATACTCAGATAATGAGTATGGATTGGGCCAGCTTCTTGATGCATTAATATCTGGTGGGTAAAGTATCATGATACCCGGGTATATACTCGTTGGGGACTCTACTAAAGACGCATAAGAAAAATATCTATGGCCCAGTGGCTATACACTTGACTTTCATAGAACGGACATAAATTGTGCCTCGAGCTGGAGAGACATCAACCTGGAGATCTTCAGCGGGTGAAGCTCGATCAAAACTGGAGCAGGATGGCGGCATAGTGGTGGTGTGAGAGCAAAGGGAACGGTCGATCGTGAGTACTCGCATTGTGACATCCCCCTTGTCACATGACTGCGCTGCTCACTGCGGCGAAGCCCTGACTTGGTCGCAAGAGGTACAATCTTCAGCAGAATCGTGTTGAGAAAGACTGGTGAGAGCATGTAATATGTTATTGCTACAATAGCATTGCTTTGCAGTTTAATTTTTGTTACATAGGATACTTGAGCAGAATCTTTGACACCGTCTTGATAGCGTCCGATCGGAAGTCATCCAGCGTAACATTCAAGGGCACGTCCCCGTCGTTCAGCTGCAGCAACTGCAGCCCATCTTTAGTCCACCTCGGCCACTCAATCCCCGTGTCACCATTGGGGTTCAACGTAGCGACGAAGCGGATGAGGTAGTCAAGTAGGTCTCCGCCGGCCCACGTGTCGTACACAACATCCGTGGTGTGGAAGGCGCCGAGAACGGGGACGGACTTCAGGCGTTTATATACTAGGTCAAGTGGTCAGCTAAAAGAGACAGCAAATTACAAATTCAGAAACTCGTATGGAAGTAATATTTGTCGGTGTGCTCAGACATTGATGAGAGCAACTGTCGACGTGGTCTATGGAAGCCAACGTCGCCTTGCAAAGCCGAGATGCGCTTGAATTGGGGAGTGAGAGCATTAGCGCTACCGGTACCGAAGGGCGAGCCCGCAGATGGGCTCGACGGATACAGGCCCAACAATGTGTCAATATCCGTTTCTGGCATGTTCATAAACATCGCTGTTTGAAGCCAAGTCTTGACTTCTGCATCCGTCCTACGAGTGTCCTGTAAGATGAGTGCAAGGGACAGAACCGAGCAACCCTCACGTTAGGTTCTGTTGTCCGAGTGAGAAGAGAGTACCTTCGTCATCGGTGTCACCTTCCAAAAGTCATGAGTGTGAACAAAGGCAATGGAATCGAAATCGACCGACCAATGACAAAAGTGAGATTCGCAACCTTCCCCTGCTCCACAAGGCGCTGAACATTGTCAGGGAATAGATCACCATCGGCGCGCGGCAACCAGGCAATATTGAGACTCTGACACACAATTTTGGGTATGGGGCTCTCATATTAGAGAGACCGACTCACGGTATAGTCAAAGATTTCCCTAGACTCGTCCACTGTGGCCTTCAATGTAGCATATGGGACCGTCCTCAGGCATGAGAGAGTATCGTTTGAGGTGGAACACCCAGTTTTTTCAACGAGGGCGTCATAGTTTGTTGCAAGTTCAACGGACAACAGGCTTGCAGATCATGGGTCCATACCTGCTTGCCCGTCCTTGATACGACCAGAGGGAAGTACTGCTCCAGACTGCATGAAGCCGCCGCGGAACAGTCCTTCGGTGTTGCCGCCGTTCATGACCATCTGGTAAGCAATCGACATGGAGCCCGCAGAGCCACCCCAGCTGGTGATAGAGTCGTTGTTAAGTAGACGAGCCAGAAAGACGAAAATAAGACAGACAGTGTAACCTTGTCAGGATCGCTGCCAAATTCCGAGATATACTTGTGTACCCATTTCAACGCAAGATGTTCTGGGGAAGTTGAGCTCCTCTTTGTTGAGTCAAGGAGAGGGATAGGACTGACGATCTCGCAAGCCAAGGTTCCCAACCCCTGCTCCTTTCACTTCTTTGCCAGCCAGAAATCCGAATGCTGAGCGTATTGTGATGTGTATGATTTCTCAAAGTCAGAATCGAACAATCAACACTTACCTGAAACCCGATAGTTTAAGGATACGTAGATGATAGGCATTTCGAGCTCAATAGAGCGTCGGATGATTGGAGTGGCGTCGTAGCTAGAATAACATACAGTAGAGTTCCTCATATGGAATCATACCATGTGGAATATCCGTCGTGTGGAATTGAGATTCCATGTCCACCGGATCGGGAGGCGGTAATATTCCACTCACCGTGGTTTGGCATATGGAATGGCCTCATGCGCGAAATATTCCATTGTACGGGCCACAAGGGAGACAAAAAGGGTAATTTACTATGTTTCAGTGTGTTTGTATGTACCTCGTGTGTCCCCACATTGCCAAATATGTCGATGCACCCTCCATTGTCCTTTGAAGTGCCCAGTTCCATTGCTGTTTTCATATAAATTCATGTGCTGTGTCGGGGCTTTCTCATAGCTCAATGCCTCCCGTACCTCCAAAGCACCGTCTTGTCCGTGAACACGACAAAAACCCTCCAATTCCGACACATCCTCACACTAAACCTGGTCCGAAACCGCGTCAAAATGCAAAGTAAAGTACAGACTACAAAATTTATGTACAAGTATTAAATGCGCCACACTTACCGTCTGGAATACCCGTCATATGGAATTGACTTCGGATGGGTCCCGAGGTTATTCCATATGAGGAACTCTACTGTAGTGAGAACTACAAGACAAATGGGACAAGGAAAAGGTACCCTGATGATCCACCGACGTAGAAACCACCTTGAAGTGGAGTGAATAAATGATTTCTCGATGTACAGTGGTGAGACCATCTACACACCAGGATACAGCCACTGTAGGTGTCTAAGCTGCCGAACGTAGATGAAGTTGTAAGAAGAAAGAGCACACCACTACGACCGGAAGTTTGTCGCCCTTCATAGTTGTGTTTGATCTCACAACGTTGATAGTCAGACCTTGCTGGAGATGAGCGAAGGGCCTCCGAACCGTAACATGGAGACTTCACAATCCTCAGCATCTGTGTAATCTGCGCTTAGGCTCCCTAAGTACTGCAAAGTTTTGGCCGGCAGACCCGTAACATTGGGCGCGGTGCCCAATTGTTGAGGACACAAGGGACCGAAGGCGGTCGCATTGACTAGGCCAGTGTACGCGTCCGCTGGCTCGGGGACAGCAAAACGCAGGTCACCGACACTGACATTGATTTCAAAGACTAATAGTAATATAGCAAAACTGGTGGAAATACGCACGGTGGCTTTGCGAATGGTATGCCGTAGAACTGATGGACGAAGTCAGAGTCGTTCCCAGTGACGGTGGCCGTGTCCAGCCTGACAGTCGGGAGTGCATTTGCCGCTGCGAATGCCGCCTGGGCGAAGACAGTAAGGCCGAAGAGCATCTCCGGGTACGATAACTTGGCAAGTGCGGGGATGTGTCTTAGAGGTCTTTGCAGACCCCTCTCAAACCCCTCTGAGTCCCTTCACCGAGCAGACGCGTATATCCTTGCGTATGTCAGGTCCCGTAGCACTAAGCAGGTGACGTTGTCGGTCCCATTTCCGTGTCGGTCCCACTTCCGAGCGGTCCCTGACAGTACACAAACATTCGGGAATTGGGGAACGCGGCTACTATGCGGGTTCCGTCGTTGATAGTGAAGCAAGAGTGACATCTGAGACCGATGGTTGAGACACGGGCAGGAGAGAAACTTCGGCGTTCAGACCGCGATCAAGGTAGAAAGCCAGTCGCAATTTCGCAAACGTCGGCAAAAATTCCCACGATGTCGTCGGGACTCGGGACATCCCAAATAAGCAAAAGCGCGTGCGCCGCCGTGCGGCGCTAACACTTTCTGATTCATATGGGAAAGTTTGGACGCTGGGACTTTGCGCACAGCAGCTTAAACAAAGCGGTGTTTATTCTGAAGAGCGACCCGGCGGCCATGAAGAGGATATGGCTCATGAGGCAGCAGCGGCACTCTCATTGACAGGCTCAACCATCACCGTGATCGAACGCGCGTATAGTACACTATTGCTAGCACGATGTTCCGTGAATCGGCCGTCTACAGAACGAGTGAGGTACTTGTTGAGTTGACGTACCAAATGTCTTGATTGGCAGCGTAAGTATTACGCCGTCGGATTCAGTCGTCCCCGTTGAACGTTGATGAACATTTATGGACCGTCATTATGTATGTACTACTACTGATATCAATTCCAAACACTGATTCCAGGACACACTTTTACACTACTACTAGCACATACATATTTTGTTCTACAGCCTTGGCTTAAGTCTCCCAAGAGCCTCATATTGAGGCGCCCTCTTCTCTTTAGCAGCCCGCTGGATCTCGGGTACGTCCTGTCGGCGTCCTCATTAGACGCAGCTGGAGAGTACGTTACAATTTGACTCACATTCGTCTGTAGAGCAAAAGAGTTCCATATGGCGGTGTATTTCAAGTTGTCGTCAATACTGTGGGAACGATTGAGTTCAGTTATAAGACGAGTGCTATGTTCTCTGACCTGTTGTCGACAGCGTGGTTGATGAGGTGCTTCGTTCCAGACACAGCCATTGGGCTCTTGCTGGCAATGGCTTCAGCGAGTTGCAGGGCAGCTTTGACCACCTCATCTCGTCCACCATTGACCACCTTCGAGACCAGGCCCATCTTTTCGGCGGTGCTGGCGTCAAAGGTCGCGGCACTGTACGCGTACTCTCGAAAGAGCGACATGTTACCAGTAATCTTTGGCGTATAAACGAGGGAGCCGATGTCTGCCGCTAATCCCATGTCTATCTCCTGATCAAGGATCAATACGCTGTCATGATCAGGAAGTCATACCATGGCAGGATCTGCCACAAACCTTGATCGCGAACCTTGCGTTGGATGCGGCGTAGCGGATATCACATGCACCTACTAAATCGACGCCCAAGCCAATTATAGGGCCATGGATCGCCGCGATGACGGGAAATGGGCTCTTCATTGGGGCAGCCATACATTGCTGCAATTGCTGGCATGTTTCCTGCAGAAATAGCGCTGTCCTCGCTCCATCGGACATCTTAGTGCCGATTGTGGTACCCAGAACGGAGACTAGACAGGCAGTGGATTGAAGACGCGGTGCATTACCAGCATGAGAGACTCGGACTCACTGTCTATCCCAGCGCTGAACAGCTTGAGAAGTTTCGATGACAAGACGACAACTCGGACGTCGGCGCTTTCCTTCAATTTATCAAACAAAGCTCCGTATGCTGTCCATGCGCTTCGGAGACGTGAGAAGAGGCCATATCTGAGAGTCTCTCACACTCACTCGCGCGTGAAAGCATTCAGAGGTCCACTGTAAGTGACAGTCAAGACGGGCTCGTCAGTTCGGATGCTGAAACAGCACCTGGCAGAACGCACATTCTCAGTTCGACGTGATAGACGTGCGGGTGAGGCTCAGATACACTGAACCATTGTGTCGAAAACTTGCTGGCCATGGTCCAAGTTTTGGGGTTGACGAAACTTGGTCGAACTCGTAACTACTCGTGACCGCCTTTCATGGCCGGCGTCGTTTGTGTTCGGGCCGAGCCTACGGCTATGATTAGGTTGCCGTTGAGTTGCTGCTTCCGGAGACCAGCGTTCAGCATTCTCGGTGCATTATTACAATCAGTCGCCATGAGTTTCTCATGAACAGAAGGAGACGACGAAAATCCAGTGCTCATCGATGCACTCCCGACGAATAGACGCTGAGACTGCCTCTGCCCTTGAACCCACATGTCTCCACACCATACATTCGAGCGTTGATAAGGCAATCAGAAGATAGACATAGTAGCTAATGTTATGAGCGTTGATAAGGCAATCAGAAGATAGACATAGTAGCTAATGTTCAGATGATTATGTATGTGCAAATGTAGAAGATTGTAGGAACTATGTGAATACAAAATGTTGACTTGAGAGCATGACGACAAACGAAAACAGTGCGCGAGAGAGAACTATACTATGAATGCTAAAGAATCTGTGGCGTGTAGAGTGTCCCTCGACAATCTACCAGTGCGGATCCACGTGTTCTTGTCCGATAGCAGAGCGCAGCAAATTCAACACCCCCGCCATGTTGTAGCCCTCACGGTTGATCGACGGGACAGTGTCCTGGATCATGCGAATAACGTTCCGAACCTCGCCTTCAGGAAGAAACTGTCTCGCGAGAGCCGAAGTTTCGTCGAGCGAAAAGCCAAAAGCGCCTCCCTTGTATCCAAACTCCGTCTCGGAGCATGCGATCCTTGACCAGAGATGATCTGCGCGACCCCGCACCCATTCTGGCTCCTCGTACCAAGGTGATCCGGCCAAAACACCTCCAGCAATGTGGCCACGGTCGATGACCCCTTGCAATGGGGACACAAGCAGGAGTTCCAAAGCTTCCAAAATGTCGTCTATGGTATCTTCCGTCGCGCGCATAATCGGGTCATTGAAGTTATCGATGAGCACAACGGTGCGATAGTCGAGGAGGTAAGCCATATCCTGGACGGGTGTCAGTAAGCCGAGCAGATACGTCATATTGAGTACACACTGTAATTGACGCGAGAGAGATTCCAGCGGAAAGTTCATTACCGGGAACGAAATGTCTCTCGGTATCATAGCGCGAGAGGTGCAGGAGGTCGTAGTGGAAGGTTAGGAAGTCACGCAGCTCTGAGACTATGTAGTCATGCAGGCGATGATAGTATGAGCGGCCATTGATGGGTATGCACTTCATGTCCATGGTGAACACGAGTCGCCGGTCAAGAGGAGCAGTGGTTTGCATGGATGGCCTGGTGAGGAACAGAGACGAGAATTCTTCGAGGGCGGCCGCATCATGTGCATACTTCATCGTATCTAGAAGACTCGTTTTGCCAGATCCGGCGGGTTTCCTGAACATAGGCAGACGGTGATCGCATCTCCGAACTTCGCATAAGGCATAGACGTGTTGCAGTTTGTTCACCCAAGTCACGTCAACGTCTCTGTATAAGAAGCAATGATAGAATGGTTGCGAGTATGGGAAGCTCTATGATAGCACGTCAGGAGGGCTTTCGCTTTTGAAGGTGATGTTTACCTTGGCAATTTCGCTCGTTTGCAAAATGAAGGGACTCGGCCGAATGGGTCTCGCACAGGGCAGTTCGTCCTCGAACTGGTCCTCGTCGGCTGTTGACATACTTAATTCACGGCAAAACACGTCCAGGCATTGCACTCACCATTCATGCTGTAATAGGACAATTTCTCGATGGTGTTGTCCAGGCCATAGTCAAGATCAACAAATTCATCGACGTCGGCGATGTACGTGTCACATTTCTCGCCAAGCCTAGCTTCATCGGCGTCGGTCGCGAGCGACGTGTTTGCTGATGAGTTACAGCCTGCATGCGTGTAAGCGAGTGGATTATGGGCAGTGGCAATAGACTTCACTATCGTCAAACGAAGAGAAACTGCTCCTCGAGCCAGATGAGTTGGAGTCGTCATCCTGAAGTAGTTCAGCGGGCGAGAACGAGGTGGGCATGAAGGACATGATGGTGGTGAAAGAGCAAGCTGGAGGCGCGCTCTGTTTGGACCTCGCCATATTTGGACGATGGCACGTGACTGTTGACATTGAATCATCGTGCCGGCTTGCCGACTCCCGAGGTTCATTGCACACCGTTTTCGGTCGCGTCCAGTGAACAATGGCCAGTGGCTTTGAATACATTCTAAATGCAGGCATGCTTCGTGCTTCTCTCTTGCTTCCATCATGTCTCCGCCCATAACACTTTCCATTGCGCTCGCCGGGCATGCGCCTCTGTCCAAGGATACTTATTGGCTGGTCTGGGACACGTTCCGGGATCATGTCAAACCATCGACGATGCTTGTCTGGGTGAACAGCGAGCACAACAAAGTCTGCGACTGCCCATGGAGAGCCGTCAGCATCTTCCCCAGCTCTATAAAACACACAGACTTCGCCATCCTCCGAAAACTACCTTCATGTACTTCCGACACCGTGCCCGGGAGCCGCTACCCCATTGATCCCGAACTCGACATTCCTGTGAACCCGTACCACCTGGATATCATGCAAGAGCAGACTAGACAGGTCCACTTTGTTCTTGGTGGAGAGTCTGGAGACCGCAGGGAGACGAAACAGTCGGCAGGCCGTAAAAACTTGAAACGCGGCCGGGACTCAGAGACACCTTCCGTGTCACACAGAGGCGACGGTAAAAGAGCCTCAAAGCGAAGAGATGTTGAACTTGAGGTCGTTGTTGCCTCAACGGTCAATGGATACAACACCCTACGTGTTGGGAAAGAAAGCAAGCCGAATTACACTGTAAGCGTCTCTTTCCTCGCACGGTATAGAGGAGCTTCGCTGAAATACTTTGCTATATGTCCAGTACCGGCGAGATTTCATCGCCCTGTACAAGCAACCTGGCGCCATTATTGATGACCAATCCTATGCTCTCGAGTACTGTCTCGTGAAAGCCTCACACAAGTTGATATGGGGTTTCTTCACTCCTATCGACACATCGGAGGATACACTCTACTTCACAACGATGTTGTCTGCTTTCTTTGACATCTCGAAGAAAGCTGACTTCAGGCGGCACTTCGAGTTCCTTCATGTCTATGGTTGGGTCTCGAGTAACCAGGGAGCAAGTGTTCACTCTTGCAGCTTTGTGCTTGAGGTAGACTTCCAAGATCTTCCCTTGTCTGATGGGGCTTGGGTATTGTCGAGACAGGTCCAATCTATCGTGTTCGTCGCGGTGACAAGGTTTCTGAAATACTATGCCGGGTACTTTTCATCAGACCTCCTGACGGGGCTCGAAGCTACCAACGGAATCCAAGCTCTTGAGAGAGTTTTGGTAAGCACTCCGAGTCAACAGGAATGAAAGCCAAGCTCACCCTATACCCTTAGGATGTGTTCCGACAGCCTGAGCACTTCTCGATGGAAAACCATAACGTCGTTGTTATCGTTCGTGGCTATGACACTGCTGCCCGAAAACTCTACGCGCAGTCGTTGTTAAGCAACTCTAAGGACTTCTCGAAATCTGTCTCGATCGCAGAGCTCGTCACGGCATTCAAGCGTTGTTTCTATGACTCCATTTTACGTTGTTCCGTCAACGATTCGTCTCCCGTTAAACGGATTGTTATCTTGGGGACTTCATGTTGGTTCTATCAGCATCTTCTGGAGACTAATGCGCCAGACCTGGCCGACATGTCTGAAGCTTCTGGCGTCCCGGGCATGCGATCTTCTCAAATCACAGGGTCTATTTGTGCCATGCTCGGAGTTACTGAGCCTGGCAGTAAGGTCGCTTCGATCCAGTCGGCCGTGAACCAGCTCAGGGAACTATGTCCGATACGCTCCTATGACAGCCTACTTGAAGGAAAACCGACCTATTTCATTCCACGAGCTTACCTTTCTCCGTACTTCCAATCCATCGCTGGCCGGAATACCAACATCACGAATAGAGGTTCTATCAAGCAGCTTCTTCCGCGCTCTCACGCCGTACTCACCTCGGACCCCATCATGCTAAGGGCCATCCGTGCACTTTACCTACGCATGAGAGACGGCTGGGATGAAATTGACCTCGACGATTTCCTCCAAAATGGCGTGGATTTGAGAGAAGGGGACCGATTTCGGCTTTCGGATGTGTTGGATATCCGCCCAGACGAATTCATCAAAGGCGCTGTTTCGAAGATGGTCTCCAGTCCGGACGCTGTCTCTTTCTCGAGATATCTGCAAGAAGAAGGTATCATGTCATTGCGCCGACGAAACGATGGTACAACAAACTACCTTTTCTTTGTTAGCCAAGTCATCAAGTCTGCGGTGCGTTCATTCCATAGTCAGACAGTCAGCCTCATCTAAGTTCATTTCCACCAGTTCGTTCATGAGTTCGTGGAATACTCTTTGAAGAACATGTTCATACGCGAGCCCTTCGACTTTTCCCCCCAATGGATTCACACCCACATGACCGAATATCTGTTAGAGCGCCCGCTCTTTTCCATCAGGTACATGACGGAGAACGTCGGTCAAACAATTTTTGACTTGCTGCTGCGACGGACGATTGGTCGGAGTGATGGCTGTCAGGCGCTTTCGCTCATCGAAGTGGAACTAGAAGATGAAAAGCGGATGGACAACTTGTACCTCCAATACTTCGGAGGCAACACCAATGGTATTCCCAGGGTTGCCATTTTCGAATGGAAGAATGCCCCGTTGGAGGACGTCTACGAGCCGACAATGTGCAAGACGCTTCCTAAGGGAAGGGACCAGCGCACCAGGCAGGACGCAGTGGCACAACTTCTGGAGTTTCTCAGTGACCTTGACAATATCAAGAAATCTGAATGGACACAAACTGGTCTGCCAGTGCCGTCACCCCGGCACGGGGCACCACCTGCGTTTCCTGAGCCACCGAAAACGCGACCTGCGAACTTCAAGCCCCGAAAACTCAGTGATATATTCTACCGAGGGTACGACGACTACGGTAACCGGCAGGTTTACAGCATATTCCAGCTCTGGAAAAAGGGAGAAACACAGGTCAGAAAGTATGGGGGGCTTATGACTACAGGTGCAATCCAGGATGCGCGCCTCAAGACGGCTGATTATGATCTAGCCACAAAGCAGACCATCGAGCTCTTCGTCGCGGTGGTCGTTGCTGGGAGGGTGGTTATTGCGAGGAGGGTGCAAAATAAGACCAACAACCGTGTCATTCGTATGCGGTGAGAGAGCGTACCCGTTAGTTGTGAAAGAGGTTGTATAATGGCTCTTATGTATCTAATAGTAGTATCACAGTTATATCGTTTCATGTATTACTTAGTCCCACGGCTCGAGTGTGGTGCCATCTAGACGCATCGTTTCATGCATCGGCCTGCTAAGTTAATCTCGAGACCAGCGTTCAACGTTCTTGGTGCACTACTGTTACACTCAATTGCCAGGAGATGACCTGGATGTTGGGGCTGCATCGGCTGCTCCAGTGGGGCTCGAAGAGCCTTCACTTGACATTACAACTATCGACCACTTCAGCGGTCTACCCATTGGCAAGAGATGCGACTCAGTCGCCGCAGAACTGTTTCCCGTCTACAATACATGAGAACAATGTATTCTTTCATATCGAGATTCCTAGTTCCCACCTGTCCCTTTTTCCTATCTATGTATATCTTGATGCCTGGCACGTACAGTACCAAGTCCATGGGTACAGGCTACATATTACTCGGAGATGGTTCACTGTCTTTTCCAGGGACCAGGGTACTTGGAATACGCAGTACTCAAGTAGCAAAGACTGCAAGAATAGCCCCAGCGACAGCTAGCCCAAACAACCCAAACATCCCCCACAGCATCCTTCTCTTCCCATCCAACACATCCTCCCATCTCCCCCCGCGCTCCCCACTCCATTTCCACTCATCCCACCGCACCTTGCGCATCACCCACCACACGTACGACCCCGCATACGGCGACGCGCCCACCAGTCGGCCATCGATACGCCCGCCGCGGCGCAGCCACGTCGCACTCTCATTGAATGTCACGCGACGCAGGTCTACTTGCAATTGCGCGTTGAAGGCGTCTGTGGCGGTATGCTTGGGCTCAAGGGATGAGAGGTCCCCGGCAAGGATGGGGGCGAGGAGTTGTGTTATGTAGTTCACCTGGAAACTCGTTAGACTCGGAATGGAACGAACAAAAACAGCTCGGAAACTCACGTGGACTTCAATCAAGAACACCATGTCCGTGGAGTGGTTGACGATATTGTGGCCTGAGGTTTCATGGTCAACAGGAGTGGAGGCTAGATTGGTTGTGGGAGAACTACCAGTGATCATGAAGAAATTGGGAAAACCCGGGATGGCGATGCTTCTGAAGGTGTATGGCCCGTCGTGTGTGTCGTAGAACTCCTTCACGCTCTGCCCGGAGGGTCCGCGGACGTCGATGAAGATGTCGTCCTGTTGGTATTTGTATCAGCCCTGGGAGCAAGAGGAGGGACTTGATCGTACGGCAATACATCCAGTAGCAAAGACGATTACGTCGAATGGGAATTTCTGGCCTGAATCCAAAGTGCCATGAGATCGACAAATTGAGACGAGAGAGGTGCAGCTGAGCGTACCTGTTCTGGTGACAACACCATCCCGCTCCACGCGTTCGATACCGTCCCAGTTGGGTGTGAGGTTTGGCCGATGCAGCGCAGCAAGGTAGCCGGTGTCGTGGATGAGGCGTTTCGCTCCCAGGGCTTGGAAATGTCTTTGTGAGCGCAAAGTTTGTTGAGAGACAGACAATACCACGTACTGTAATTTGGTACCATACGGGCAGCATACTCCGCAGGTGCGGTTTGTAGAATGTAGTTCGTAGACGACTGTTCGTAAGCTCGGGTCAGAGGTGCAAGCTTCCGCTCCGAGAGAATCAGACCTTGGTCAAAATGGGATGGAAGACCCTCGTGGCTATGATAGGCCAGAACACGAAGAACTCCCACTATGAAGGGTTAGCGGTGAGAAGAGATGCATGCAGACAATAAGCGTACCTTGAACCAGACGCCGATCCGAGCTAGCCGAGAGCAAAGTGGTACGTAGCGATAAAGGAGGCGTCTTAGGGGACCGAACTTCTCCCAGGTCTAGCACATCGTGGTGAGTGAGTGGCTGATGACATAAAAGACAGTGTAGCTTACAGAGGGAACGTACCAGTTCGCTGAGCGAATGAACTGGACGACGTCCACGCTGGGATCTTCCGAGATGTGTGTAAGGAGCTGAGTACTGGACGTGACTGAGTGGGGGGAAACATCACGAATGAGAGGCGTGGTACATACGCTGAAGGTCCCGAGCCAACGACGGCTACGCGTTTACCGCTCAGGTCACATTCGTTATTCCACCGCGAGCTATGAAAAGAGGCCCCCTGGAAGGTATCCAGACCAGGAAAGGCGGGGATGATGAGCTTGTCGGACAGGGTACCTGTCGCTGTAATGACGACCTTCGCCCGCAATTGCCCTTGTTGACCAGTCGATTCCTGAACCTGGGCCTCTGTGGTGACGAGGTAATTCTCCGTCTCCCGATCCCAATGCGCAGCCACAACGCGAGTGTTGTACACAATGTGCTTCTCGAGGTCGTACTTGCGGGCGATGCCCCGCCAGTAATTTTGTATCTCCGCACGCGAACCGTGAGAGTACTTCCAGTCATACTTCAGTTCGGAGGAGTGGGAGTATTTGTTGATGCCTGTGTCCGAAAGGCTGCCCTGCGACCGTGGATGGGTAATGGTCGAAGAGATGGAAGAGGGAAGAAGGTACCGGAAACATATCGCTCTGTTCTTTGGTTAGATATCGATAGGACGGAGTTGTACGGAGAAGTACTCACTCTCCATGTGCCACCTAGTTCAAAAGATGCTTCGTATATCTAGTATTTTAACGATAAGAATTTGCGAGTGATATATAGAGGAACTTCATGCACCATGAAGTCGTCAAAACCCGGAAAGGTTTTTCGAAGTGCCATGCCCATAGAGATGCCAGCCATCCTGGTAGCAAGAAGAGCATGAGCCACAGTATGCAGACCAAGTTCGTAGACAGACCCAGCGCCAACAATCACGATCCTTTGCGTTTGGTGCTCGGCCATGATAGAGACTCAACCTGAACTCAACCTAGCAGAAGCCATTCGGTCGGCTCCTTAAGTCCCAGCGTTCGACCTTGTTTGGAAGCAAGTCCTCAATCCGCCGCTGACCTCGGCGAACATCGAAAGAATAGAAGGCATCAGCAAAGCAGTTGGTGGTCGGAGGACAAGGGTCCGTGCGTGTATCTTTGAATTGTTTGAACAAGCCGGAGATAGCTGATCCGTCTTGCCTCTTGCCGTCATGGACGCCCCGATATCTCGAGCCTCTCAAGCCGAAAATTCTCTCATAACAATGTCCTAAAAGCCTCCAGACCCAGGCGTTGCACTGGAAGCCAAACTGCTACAATATGGTCCGAGGACGTATCGCGGCGCCAGAAGCCTTGTGCCAGTACGGTGCGCAACAACCATTCTGGAAACCCCTTAGACTCAACGACTTCAGCATTAGGACAGCTTAGCCCAGATCCAGTCGGACACGTCGAAATTCCCTCTTGCTACCCTCAGCGTGGAATTTCTCTCCGATAAAGATGGCGCGCGTAGGCGAAGCCGGCACCATTTCAGCTCTCCAGACGCATTAGAGCTTTGCCGTTGCGTTGAGGCATTTTGAATCCTACTATTCCAGTCATGGCGAGGGTCAAGCCCAAGCACGCGGCCAGCTTTCGCTCTGGAACGTCGATACGCCGAGCAAGCAAGAATCTCGCTAGGAATGCCCTAGACTGGAAGTATCGCCGACTTTGGACGAACAGCAGCTTCTCGAACGACTCGCGCGCCTTTGCGTTAGTACCATTTCGTTTCTTAGCGTCCCAGCTCACGCGGATGCACCACAGATAAGACGCTGTTGTGTCTCTCATATACTTTGACCATGCGTACTCCCTCCACCTTAGTCTCAAGGCACCATGCTGCTCAAGATCGTGCTCTTGATGTTCACAGCCTTGTCGGTCCAAATATGCTTGACGTCGCCAAACAGGCCTCCACCCTCGAACGAGCAATTCGTTCCCAAGCAGGACGGATTCTTGAGGCTGAGCGAGATCGTGGCCAGGTGGTACTTTAAGGCGGACGGCGGTGTCAGATACCTCAAGGTATCCTTTCCTTTGCACGATATTGACAAGACTCGATCTAGTTCCTCTTCTGGCTGACAGCTGCTTTGGAATCCTTACATGTCCTATATCAACCAACCTTCCTCCCATCCGCTCCTACGTCCCTCACCTCCATGGAAATATGCGCTGCGGGAGTCGCAATGGCCGCCGGCGCGTTGCGAGTGCATTGCTATACCGCCCTCGGACGGCTGTTCACGTTCCAAATCTCGAAGCAGGCACAGCACAAGCTTGTCACGACCGGCGCGTATGCGTACGTCCGACATCCATCGTACCTCGGGACGATTCTTGTCTTCACCGGCGCCTTGCCGCTCTATTTCGAGTGGTTGGTGTCGATGGTTGGGTGGTGGCAGGTGGGATGGGCCGGGTGGATGATGCTAGCGGTGTGGTATGGCGGGGTGTTGTTGATGCTGGGTACACTCCTGGCGCGATTGGTCAGCGAGGATGCGTTCATGGAGCGGGAGTTTGGGGAGGAGTGGAAGAGGTGGAGAGAAAGAGTGCCATGGAGGCTAATTCCGGGGGTGTTTTGATTGTTCTGGGGTATGCTCTGACGATACGCGCAAGACTGTATAATCGTCGCAGTCTGATCCTTGCTAATTCACGCTCACGTATCAGCATACCGACGTCCCCGGTTGCTTTCTAGTAATCACCAGCCAGTACTGGACAAGTGAGAATAGTGGAGAAGGTTTCCGTTGATATTGGCGACTATTCAAGACAAGATGCAGATTCACTATTGATAAGTACAATTCAGAGGTGATCCGATCTTTGTATCCGGATGATGGACTGGGAAGCATGGACCCAAGTAGGAATAGTATGGGTTTCTCGGTGTGGCGCAATCAAATTCTAATCATTCAATTAGCAATTAGTGGCGTTAGCCGCAAAGCCCAACACCGCACCATTGTAAGTCGCATGGGGTTCAAACGTTCAAGTGTGAGGACAAACTCAAAGGCCAATGAAGCAGTAAGTTAGGTGATTGGCGGCGGAGCGGGAACAGTAGATTACCGGCACCGGAGATAGCCGGACCGTCTTGCCTCTTACCGTCATCTTTTCAATATCAACAAGCGCCGCTATCCTAGCTCATACGCTCAGATAGACTACCAGCAATAGGCGCACTAGCAAAACAAGTTATATTACTGTCTGCCGGCATTTTCTGCGAGGAATGAATGGTCCCAAATCAAGGTCGCTAGCAGTTTTCGAGGTACGCGACAGTCAAATTCTGGATCATCCTCAGTTGACAGTCATGATATGGATAGGCTCGCCGTGACTGGATTTATTCTTCATGGCGTCGCGTAACCTGGAACATTGCCTTTCACCGCCTTCCTAATGCCCTTCCGAATGCACCAATTTGACCCTCGAATTCACGTCAGTATGCCAGCTTCAGGTGGACTTTGCAAGTGACATTGACACGTCTTGACTCTCAGACCTCAGCTTAATGATGTTGATCATCGAGTCCGCAATGGCTACCTGCTGTCTCAGTCTGTCTAAACTCAAAGTGAACGCAACGTTAAGTCTATCAGGTTTGCTCCAATGTACAGCAAAGAACTCTCGCCTCAGCTCAAGACGCGCCACTGGGTGCTTTCGGGGCACGTCACCAAAGCAGAATACCACTACCTTAGACTGCCCAAAAGAAGCGATCGTGGTGCGCACACCGGAGTGGCCAGAGAGCCAACGACCTCATTTGGTTTTATTTTCTCAATTACGATGCGTTGCTGTCCGCATGCTATGCCCTGGCGCGCTGCCGACCTGTATGACGGCTGAATGCTCTCTTCGGCTCCTACTACTACCCGCTGGTCACTTTACGTTGGTCTATAAAGGCACAGGTTCTGCCGTCCATGTGAACCGCTCCCACTCTTCTTTCACGATGTTTGACACGTACGATATTATCTTTGCTGGCGGTGAGCAAATCTCTTCCTCTGTTCCATTCAGTCTAAAATTGTCGAATAGGCGGTACCACGGCATGCGTGGTCGCTGGGCGGCTAGCTGAAATGTCTCCGTCTCTCAGAATCCTTGTGAGACTTATCTCAGCTTGCGATCTTTACGCTCAAGGTATCCAGATAATCGAATCAGGTCCCCACATCGAGAATCTCGACGCTCACGTGCAACCAGCTCGGTTCTTAGCGAATCTTGCATCGTCGAAAACGACGTTCCATCGGTACGAGGCCCAGCCCAGTGATGCAGTTGCCGGACGTCGCATTGTTGTACCCACCGGGAAGTGTATCGGGGGTGGATCTGCAGTGAACTGTTCGTACTTGTTCCTTCGCCCATCGAAGGCGGATCATGTTAATCTCGGTATGCAGTCATGATGTACACGCGCGCGTCTGCGTCGGATTATGATGATTGGGAGAAGCTCGGCAATTCTGGTTGGGGCTTCAACGACCTGTTGCCGCTAGCGCGCAAGGTTCGTTGATGCTCCCGGTCGATATACCACTTCCCATTGACTGACCATGTTCTGATATTCAGCTGGAGTCGTATGAGCCATTCGGCGACGAAGACATGTCGACCCACGGCCTGTCTGGACCTATCCATGTTTCGCCAGGTGGTCACAAGACCGACGTCGGAGAGGACTTTCTCGAAATGGCGGCCAAGTATGACAAAACTCGCAAGTTCGCCAAGGACGTCAACGATTTTCGGACTTGTGATTCGTATGGGGTGAGTCTTCCATTGCGCGTCTCAAGGGACTCGAGCTGAGAATCTGAATCTCTAGCGTTGGGCCAAGTGAGGAGCATGATTTCGATAAAGCATTCTCTGATCGATTCCTTTCCAGATACATTGGACATGGTGATGGCAGACGATCAGACACGGGTCATCGATACATATACGACCGGGACAAGGCTGAGAACTTGACTATCCTAACGGGTAAACGTGTTCTGCGTGTCTTGTTCTCCGGGGATGTCGCGTGCGGGGTTGAGTGTGTTGACGAGGCCTCTTCGTCGGAGATGATACCCTCCGAGTCGACCTCATTGGAGAGCTTCAAGGCTTCGCGCCTGGTTGTCCTGTCCGCCGGGTCCTTCGGATCTCCTGCTATTCTTGAAAGGCATGAGGGGCTGTTACTGGTCCGCAGACATTGATGACTGAATTGAATGGAATAGGTCCGGCATCGGTGCAAAGGCGATACTGGGCAAGTGCGAGATCCCTCAGCTTGTTGACCTGCCCGGGGTCGGCGAGAACTACAACGGTAAGAGGGTCTTCCTCCGTTGAGCATCACAAGGTGTTGATGACCAAGTACTGCAGACCACAACCTCTACAACCCTGCTTTCTACGTCGACGAAAGCTCGGACTCGTTAAACGACCTTTTCCAGAACACTGATCAGGATGCTGTTACTAGTCAGTTTGAAATGCTCCTCCTCTTCGCAAGTTAAAGGGTTTTGCGATAGAACACGAATCCCTTTGGAAAGACGGTGGTAGAGGTCTAATGGCGCACAAGTACGTCCACTCTATCGGGAGTCTACATATTCTTCCTGGGTCTGACCAATTATCAGTGGCCTCGACGCGGGCATCAAGATCAGGCCCACTGCAGAGGAAGTCCTCAGTCTTGGGCCGAACTTCCAGGAAGTGTGGAAGGCATTCTACGAACCTTCGCCGGATAAGCCGCTCTATTGGATTGGGCCTTGCGCTGGGTGAGGTCTTGACTTGATGAATGATGGCATAACTGAACGATCAAGTAGATACATCGGGGGGAATCTACCTGCTCGAAAAGCGATTGTTCTTATCTATTATGCGGTGCGCATGCGCGAAAGGTTTCACTACGCTAGCTGATGTGAGTACTGCCAGGAATACCTCGAGTCTCGTGGTCGAGTACATATCTCCTCGAAGGACCCACATGCTCCTCTGGACTTCGACTGTGCCTATCTCACTCAGTTCGTTACTCGCTGATATATTCACACAGACCATCTGACACGTATGCTCAACAGTGAATTTGATGTCCTCGCAGCCCGATACGCGTACAAACGCTCCAGGGAATACGTCCGTAGGATGGCTTGCTACCGCGGCGATCACGCCATCGACCAGCCTCAGTTTTTGCCAAACAGTCCAGCAGCTACTGTGGAGTTTGCGTCGCCAGTGGACGCGGATGCGCCGGATATAGTTTATTCAGCGGAGGACGATAAGGCTATTGATGAGTGGCACCGGAAGACTGGTATGTTCAGAGTTGTCAGAATTCGTCGTCGAGGTCGAATGCTGATCTGATTGTAGTTGGGACGACTTGGCATTCGGCGAGTGAACACCTTCATTCTCGTGATCTTTCATCTCATGTGGCTTCAATAGTTGGGCACCTGTGCGATGAAGCCTCGAGCGGATGCAGGTGTGGTGGATTCGCTTTTGAACGTGTATGGCGTTCGTAATCTGAAAGTTGCCGGTACGTGCATATCGTTCTGTCATCTTGGAGAGTACAAGTGGGAACTGACGTGCCATTATAGATCTCAGTATCGCCCCATTGAACGTATCAGCAAATACGTATCATACAACGCTACTGATTGGTGAAAAGGCAGCAATCCTCATAGCTCAGGACTTGGGCCTTGGTATTGGGAAAGCGATCACCTAACACACCTCAGCCGTGTCATGCATCTGCGACGCAAAGACCCAGAGTGTTTGTGGGTACTTTTTCAACCATGATTTCGGTAGATTTGTCGGACCTGCACACGGAAGTCACTGGGAAGAATCTCTTCTTTCATCGATGAAATGTCGAACACCATACAATTCACAATAATCCGCTTTGAGTCGCGGGAAGTTATCATGATTGGCATTTGGATTGGAAGCTCTCGAGTTTGTCCCCATTCGAGGCAGTTGGGCCTCATGCTGTCTTAGCTCGCGAATGTCAAGGATCAGGTCGAAGCACACATATCAGTGTCCTCGCTCAACGGGAAGTCTGGCAGTTGGAGGTAAAGAAGAAACGATATTAACTGACAGGGTGATCTCTCTTGTGTTCCGTGTTAAACTGTGGTCGGGTTCCCGTTGTGCCATAGTGGCCGAAGAGATGTCGGGCTTTGCGATGCACGCTGTCGTCTTGCTTTCAACGGCGGTCAGTATCTTTGTGAAGGTTGGCTGTGAGCGAGTAAACAAGTGGCGAGGAGGGATAGGGATCATGTCTTCGACACACAACGGGAGAAGCAGCAGCGCACGTTTCGACGAGGAGAACCTCCTTGACTGATAACATCGCTCTTCTCTGTCTCTCGCCATTCCCGTCCTTGATCAAGTGATGATGCAGAACCTTTGTGGACTGAATATTTTCTCGTAAGTGTATTTGGGCTTTCAGCACCCGAAGCTGATCATCTGTCGATTCATCATGGGGAGACCATATGCCTGCGATGATTACCGTCAGGACAAGTCCGATTGCGAGGTACCAGGATCTTATCATGAACGGTCCTCTCCTCGGATCCTTCCCTCTCAGGTCGCCATCTTCGTCTGACAATCTTACAGGCCCTGTGGCACCGTTCCTCATTTGCTTGGCAAGGTACAAGGAGGTATAAAAGAGGGCTCTTTTGCGTCGAACGTCTTCAGCAGTACTCAGCATTGCAGCAGCATTCAACAGTCAAGATGTACTTCACTCTCACCAAAGCCATCTACGCGATTCTTACTGTCTGTGTCATCTTGACCGGCGCCGCGCCTACCGAGCCCAAAGAAGGCAAGTACTCAACGTGCCAATGTTACAAGAAGTTCTTAACTTTTGCCGTAGATGGGGATTTCTGTCCAGTCGGTCGTGACACTGAAGGACGGGCGATTGCTTGCCCTTGAAGCTTCGAGCACATGAATATAGTCAGTGATGCGTCTTATCAGTGCTGTACACATCACTTACTTGATATTATCATGTCAGACTACGGCGTACAAGGATGTCGTGTATAAATTTTGAATGTGAATTGTATGCGATCCCGATCATATTGGCAAACAGATAGAGCGCGTCAAACGCGCGTCGGTCCTTTGAATACGTTGAGAGACGCGACTGATCTATGTGCTGCGACAGTTTCACCTGTCACCGGTGCAATCTACGAGAAGGTCTTTTAGCGGCGTACTTGGGCCCGAGGTCACTTTGAAGGAAAAGCTCAATGTCAGCGACTGCTCAATGGAAACTCGCGCTTCCGACGCGTCGCTGCTAGTAGTGCTACTGTGTGCCATTCGGGGTAGGATATGCTGCTCCTGTGAAGATACGAATCCATGGCATTGAGTACCTTCTGGCACACACGCTGTTTCCTGGGTTGCAGGACTTGGTCAGAGTCAACGCCCCGGTATTGTAATCTTATACAGTCTTCTACATAGTAAGTACTTAGAGCTTCCAGGGCCAGCGGAAGCAATAAGAGTGATCACGTTGAATCCTGGTTGAATCCCGAACTGGTGGTTCTCACTTAATTCTGACCATCATCAACGCTCGCTTCGCCGACTTTGTCCGTACTGACTGAAATCTGTGCATTGCAGTCGACTCTTGTTGATCAGAAACTACCCGATCATGGCATCGAGCGTTGCAATCCCGAGCTCCGTGATGCCAGGCTACAAGCGCGTCTTCAAAGTCAATACTTATACAGGAAAGCTGCTCTTCTCCGAGAACGGTATTCAGGGCTGCGTGTACTGCCTGAAGCCACGCCTTCCGGGATTTCCACCTTTCCAGCTCTGTGGTGGTTGCAAGACCTCGCGCTATTGCGTGCGTTCGCTTCGCGTCGATGTTGCGCCCTTCTCATAACTGTTGCAGAGCAAAGAGCATCAGAAAGCACACTGGCGAGAACACAAGCCTTTGTGCCGGGCTCAGCAGCTCTATCATCAGCAGGCTAACATCGACTGTATCAATCCCCGCCCTGTCTTGCCACCAACCCAGGCAAGGAGGTATCTTGTGGAGGACTGGATAGAATTGCACATGTCTACGATTGCCGACGCTGTCACATGGGCCATCAAAGACTATTCTCCTCCCTTTGATCTTCGAAAGCAGTGCATCCATGTCCGGCTGCAGTATCGACCTGAATCGGAGGGGAACCCAGCGTCGGCCTTCAATCTTCAGGCAATGTATGTCGACCGTCAAGCGCCAGGGGGAACGCAAGCTGCTATTGCTTTTTCCGCCTTCAATACACAGCTCGCAGCACAGCACGAGGAGGCCAAGTCCACTGACCCGATGTACCTGAGTATCGTTCCTTGCCTATGTGAGTACTTCTTCACTTAGGTCTCTCTAAAGTGACCTAAATACATAATTCCTAGACATGGTTGACAACGAGGTCCCATATCTCACGGCGACGGTTGCATCCAAAATGACCACTGCTCCACAACCCCAGGGCAATTTGCCATTTTCCTACCACTTGCAAGAGTGTGCACGTGTTGGTCTTGTTTTCCGCCTCCGAGAGAACACCGCCGTCCCAACGTGGGCGCCGGGTCTTATGGAGAAGAACACGAGTGGAACCAAGTGGGTTTGGAAGGAGCAGACACCAGAGAAGCTAGAAGCTTCATTCAGAGGTCTTTCTTTTGGAAGGCACCGCTCTTGAGGCTCATGATTTATACACATAGAGATGGTCGGTAGCACCGCTGAATACCGCCCTAGGCACAGAGCTGCTGGAGCACATCAACTGCACTCGATATTGTGAAAAGTACTATGATTAAAGGAGTACTAAATGAAAGCAATAGCCTGGAAACCCGGCTCTAGTAGCGAAGACAGTCGTTCGCTGTATATGAAAGCAACAGAAGTCAACTTCTACCAACGCATTGAGCCATGAGAAAAGAAAGAAGAAAGTCCAATGAACAGGTAGTTATGGAAGTCCACGCAAATCCCTCCTCGTTACGCAACCAGCCATGGCTTTCTCGGCAATGTGCGCTCTGCCAAGCTCAGCAGTACGCATACCCCAAATACTGCGGTGTGATTGAGCACGAATTCAAGCAGACCATTAATGAAGTCACACTCACCCCAGCGCATTGGACACAAGAGACGTCAGTGCCGTTGACGACCGGGATGTTGCTCGTGTAGGCGTTTGTGCCTTTGCTATCGATAAGCTGAAATTTGACCTCCTTGCCACCGGCGGCATCCACATCCCAGGTCACGCTTGTCCTGATTGAGACTCAGAGTCAGATGGAAGGCGTCCGAGTATATCGCCGAACATACTCAGAAGTGACACGCTCCAGGTAGAGACCACCGTCGCTCTTGTAGACACCAACAGTGTAGGGCGCAGCGCCCCCTTCCCACTAAGCGGAACGCGTGAGCCTATGACGCATGATCGTGAAGATCGCGGAGAGAGGCGCACCGTAAAAGTATAGTTGGTGCACGTCGTGAAAGAGTCGGGTGCAGGGGCCTGCCAGAGCATATTGTCAGGCGATGAAAATATTGGTCGAAACAACGCGAACCAATGTGATGGAGGAGTCAGAGGCGTCCCTCACAGAGACAGGCGTCGCGACCGCCAGAGACAGGAATGGCAAAAGAATGGCAGCAGAGAAGTGCATTGTGTTGATGAGGCTTGAGAAGATGTGACTAGAAGGAGTGGTGAAAGTAGAATGATTAGCTCGTCGTTCGCCTGGTCTTTTATACTCGAGTACACTCTGTGACGTTTCAGTGGAGATCAGACCGTGGAGCGTCTCAGTTGGACGACAACTAGACAACACCTTGAAACTTACGAAGATAGTTCTTACAACTCGGCAGTTCCGTCGGGACCCAGCTGTATCATACACTTCGGAAGTTCCTTCCTTGCTTCCTTCCTGGCGCCTACATACATAATTCGCCCGGCCCAACCGGGCCGAAGATTGAGATCGAACTTACTTAGTATCGATCTGTCTGCGGCACTTCTTGAGAGATGTTCTTCAGTATGTCTCCTCTGGCCTTTTGCCACCATTCGCTGTCGTCAATTGTCGACGGATGCTACAGTACATATCAAGCGGCTTCACGCCTGCCTCATCGCACTGGTACATGCATCATGTAAGGAACCCTCTTCAAGAGGTAAGGACAACTGTCCTTCTGTCACAAAATCGATTTTGATCCTATCTGCTAGAATGAATTGGCGGTTGTTGGCTCTGAGTCTCAGCCTGCGATCTCGTCGCTGTCGCGCACATGTTGATCGATGCGTACAGATGCGCAAAGCCAGGCTTTGTACAAGACACTTTTGCCACCAAGACAGCGGGTTCTGCCGTTCAAGTGGTGTCGGAATCCGGATTTCTTGTTCGTACTCGTTCCTTGCGGAACGATGTGGCAACTCCCCGGGCACGGCTCTAGATTCGCGGTCATTGAACTCCGGGGTGCGGTCAGCCTCAATAGAGCCTCAACACTTCAAGCGCGACCCAGGTGCGACCTCACCAAGACACAAAAAGATTAGAAGCATACCAAACCCTGTCGTGTTCGTGTTCGTCGGGATGAAGCATTACTTGTGTGACTAGATGGTACAGGGTATGGGCTACAGTAGCTAATGGTACAGTATGTAAAGTAATTTTGTAGTACCAACCAATTAATGATATTGAGTCCAGTTCCCGCCCTCGTCTAATCCTCGTTGCTCTTGTGCAGAATTCTCCGTCTATACCACTGGAAGGTCGGTAGCGTGATCGCCGACACACACGCCCACGCGATGAGGATACCAAAGTGGAGTCCCATCTCATTCTTGGTCGAGAATAGTATAGTGCGAATGGCGAGGGAGACGTTGTAGAAGGGCATGGCGTATCCATAGCGGTATATGTGTGGCAGGACGTCTATGGGCATAGAGCAAACAGCAACGTTGCTGATGACCCAGAGGATCATGAAGAACGGCACGAAGCGGACGGTGAGGAGGGTGATCATCGCTTCTAGCGCGAGTCCGACGCTGAGCATCCCGAGGAAGTTGACCATCCAGAAGATGAGGAAGCCAGCGTTTCCAAACCTGTGAAGGTAGAAGTCAGTCAAGAGCACGTTGAGCGGGAAGAGGTGGTATGACTTACTTGTGGGAAAAGTCGACTTGAAAGGCTTTGCTCAGTGAGGAGTAGAATAGACTGATGATGAAGTATGCGACGACCACGCTTGTTAGGCGTACACGGATGAGGCTGGCGGTGGTGAGCTTCTGCTCTAGGCCTGAGGCTTCGCGAGCGGCTAGGCCAACCATGACAATGAAGAACGTGAGGATGAGGAGGTAGATGAGGCCGACGAACGTGATCGCTGAGGCGACGGGGATGTTGAAAGGCGCGAGGTTGTGTTCGCTGTAGAAGAAGGGAAGGGAGACGGCCTGGGGAGATGCGGCGGCGAGCGAAGAGAGCGCTTCGGATGGCATGTTGGCGATGCGTTGTCTCGCAAACGAATGTGCTATTGCGAGGAGGGCCGACTCAACGGCGGGGCGAATCAAGGTCCTGTACCCGTTTTCGTTCCGGGCTTCTACAGCGTAGAATATCACTGCAGAGGTCGGGTCATAGTCCGAGCCTGCATTGTCGAGATTGCTTGTGGCATTAGAGTGAACTACAAGTGATACCTTCGTCGGTAACAGATTCAGAACATGACCGAAACGTACTCACTGACAACAGCAACCCAAGCTTTCTGTTCCAAAATCAGATGGCCAACCTCGCTTTCTTGCACACCGGTCTTTTCTTGCCAGTGGATAACGCTCGATGCCGATGACGCGAGTAAACCTTGTGTAACCGCCGATCCCACCTCGCCAGAGTCGAAGTTGACGACCCATCCAGAGAGTTGGTGATCAGGCACTTTCCACAACGCGCCCCAGTATATACTAAAGACGCCAAACATAACGACGACCATGAGGAAGCATCCTCCGATGAGGATCTTGAGAAAGGCAGCGCGTTGGGATGCGAGTGAGGCGTCTGTGAATTGGGAGGAGAAGAGCTGTTCCTCAGGTTGTTTCGTTTGTTGTTTCTCAGACGGGAGGGAAACCGTGCGAATGGAACTGGCGTCGCTCATCGTGAGATGTGGGGAGATGAGACGGTGAGGACGTCGAATAGGGAATATATAGTATCAAGACGCGTGGCTGAACCGAGATAGGCAGTAAGCATCGTCGTATATATGACCAAGCCGTCTAAGTGTTCGTCTTCGGAAGTCTTCCGCGGGTAAATGCAGGGTGAATTCGAATAGTTTGAACAAGGCACTCGGAAAAATGGCAAGGAGGAGGCCGGTTAGAGTGGCCGATGGCCGAGGCTGTCATGCGATATGACTACTCATCTTGCCGACGTGGACCGTTGTGGGTCCCAGATACAACAAAATCTGTCGAACTCGGATAATTTCTCAATAGATAGAGAGTAATCATACTGTAACTGTTCGGCGCGGATGCAGGTATGCCCGACCACACAAGCGATCTCTTGGCTGGATGCGAGTTAGATGGACCAAACATGTTTGGTCGCTCTCCTTTTTCGTCTTCCCGCTCATCATCCCGACGGCCAACAGGCAATCAGTGTCGTTCTTCGCAGCCACAACGAGCAGAGCAGACGAACAGATCGGTATAGCGTAGATTTTGAGTATACACTTTAGCTGGTGCGTTACACCACCTCTTGAAACTATTGGCCCTCTCTGACGCTAGCCTGCAACGCAGTAAATCATTCGAATGTCGAATCCAAAATTTACTTTCACACTGCTTGGAGAGACGTTTCGACCTACGCGGGCCTCCCGCATGAGAGTCAATTCAGTCGGAGAACCACTGCACAACGAGGGTCAGCTTAGAGCTCCCCGTTAGCTGCTCGCATTCCTCGAGCGATATTTCAGCCCAAGTCAGCCCAAGTCAGCCCATCAAGCGAACAAGCCCTTCGTTGCGCAGCGGCGCAGGTCTTCTCGGCCAGCGTCAATACACAAATTGGGCGCAACGAACTGTTCCCTGACAACGACAGCTCATACGCATCGTAGGACACCTCATTTCAGGCCAGTCATTGCTACAGTACAAAGGATATCCCGCTGGCTGCCCGTTTATGACTGCCCCGTGAGGTCCCTGGCCTAGTCTTTCTCGGTGGTCCTGCCTCAATACTGTATCTTTCGCTGGACCACATCACGATAGATTCTGAACTCTCGCAAGCAAGTATCCTACAAACTGAAACAGGCTCCAGCCAGGCTTACAAAGGCCATGCACACCTCAGGCGACGACCTCGAAGGCGAGGCTCGAAACATCTGGGCTCGTTCGGTCCATACAGCTCGGGGCCAGCGACGTTATTGAGCTTCGCACTTTCCGTCCCTCACTTTCCCCCAGTCAACTCAGATTGGCATGGTCCGTCCGATGAGTGTAATGAGACATACAAGGTAAGTAGCGACATTGGTCTCATGCTTCTTCTTTGAAGTAGGTGCGCTCACTCGCTCTGCAGATGACCTCGACATGGCCCACAAGCGCCAAGGAACAATCCGCTACGCACATAGCTACATCTCCATCTGCAAGCCACCCCAAGGCCAACTGTGTACACCGGGCCGAAACGTATGAGGTCACCCGTTCATTTACTCCAGCCGCGAAGGCTATCAGGTGGCGCAGAATGGAGACGGCCTCGCATCTGAAAAAGGCTAGTACGCAGCATCCAAGCCGAAGCTGTGCGCGTGGAGTACACTCGACGTCAACCGTGATAACAATTTCTACCTCATCCCATTCCACTCTGAAAATCATATGCAGCTGCTAGTTCATGATGCTCCTCAGATGACGCATCCGCTCCTCGCTTGAGTAACCTATAAAACCGCTGTGTTCTCTCTCTGTAGAACAAAGAATCTCATAACACAATCAACACACCACCTCTCAAACCCACACAAACCACACTATCACCATGTCCGGCGCCAACACTCAATTCACCAACGGTTCTTCTGAGCCCAAGTTCGTCTTTATTTCTCTCATTCTCTCTCCTCGTCTCTGACCGCCATATCCTATGCAGCAAGACCACCGGTCAATACCACTCTGTGAAGGGTACCGCCGTAGAGATGATCGGCAACCTCACCGGAGCAACGTCCTGGACACAATCCGGTCGGGAGGAGCACACGGCAGGCGAGGCTGAGGTGAACGCTGCCCAGGCCAAGGGATACGCCGAGGGCACGAAAGATCGCGTAGGCGGGAAGAAGGATTCTGTTCTGGGTGCGGTGACTGGGGACAAGACCCAGCAGATGCAAGGTACGGGGAAATTCTGCCAAAAGTGTGAAGACGGAACTAACATGATATTTGAAGGCAATGCGAAGCAAGAGAAAGGTAGTGCCCAGCAGGACATGAACCACTTGTCGTAAATCCGGGAACGTTACTTTCGGTGGAAGACGTATAATCATAATACTTGTACCAATATAATTGTCCAGTTCAACACTACTTCGTTCGATGCTCCTTCCAGGTCTGCAAAGATGATGAACTGCTAGGTAAAATTGGTATCCTTGCAAACCGGCTCTATAGATACATTACAAGAAGATTGGGATAGATTATCGAAAGACTGCTGCAACCCAGCCATTGACGCTGTAGTACCCGCACACCCGTCCAGGCTCAACCCTCATCGACTGGCTTCCCCATCGATTACGGCCACTCTTTCCCTCCAACAGCCGGGCACCACACCTCTTGAGAATGTCTGCGTCGCCTTTCGCTTCATCCTCATTGTATGCCTGCACTCGGATCAGCGCCACGTCCAGCCTTATCTGACTAGTTTACCGTACCGTGAACACTGACGGGGTCTTCCTGTCGACAAGCATCCGAATTGTGGCCGGCCAGGTGTCGGTGCTTTCTTCGGAGAGGCCAGAGTTGAAGGCGATTGCGAGGTCGGGCATTCCGAGGTTCGCAAAGTCGTGATAGAGCCTGAGGAGAGGACGATTAGTCGGTATGATGGATCCAACTCATGACAGACCCTTTGTGCACTTCGACGATGAGCTGGCGATTGCGTTCTTTACAGCAGCTGCTCATGGTCGTCAGAGGTTGCGGTTTTGGCTCAGACGAGATCCGGCTTACGGGCAAGTAGGGACTGCATCGGTATTGACAAGCTTCACATATTCCTCGACTTCCGCAGCTCGCTTGGGGAAATTGACTTGGGGAAGTTCGGGCCCAAAAAGAACCAACTGGCATTGGTTTTTCGAGACGAAGATGGAAAAACGGACGAGGACGACGTACCTTCAGGTTCTTGATCTTGGGAACCTGATGCATGATCTCCTCGAACGCGTTGCCTGCGCGGACTTCCGTGTCAGTAGCGCCGATGACCTATTGAGTGCTCAGTCACGACTGGCGCCTGAAGATAGACCAAATGCATACATGAATGGTCAACGTATCTTTCCTGGTCCAAGAGTCGTCGTCGTTCAATGTCTCGAGCCCCGCAAGAATTGTCAAAGGAAAGGAGAGCTCTTCAGACGCCGCACGCAGCCAGGTATCCATAGGCACCGGCAACATTCCATACCCATCGTTCTCCAATAGCTTCATGTATTCTGACTCCCAAGACGCGTCCGAGAGAGGGTTACACGCGCTTTTGACGCGCTCGGGGCGAAAGGAGAATGGGCGATGGAAGATGCGCAGCGTCTTTTGGCCGATAAGGAAGTCCTCCGTGATCTGTCTGTTCATTGCGCACTGTGAGAGCCCGCGGTCGTCGAGTGCAAGTGTGTGTGTGTCGTGGATGGCAGCGTGCATGTGCTCGATGCTGCAGAAGAACGATAGCCGGCAGTTGCAGCATGCCTTGAGAGATGGGAAGCGATCTGGAGATGGGTCCAGACGAAGCATTCGGTCTGTACGTGCACTAAAGAGATGCTGAGCATAGAATCTGCGTCACGAAGGAAAGTGAGATGCATACCAAGCAAGGCAGCGCGGCTGGAAGGCTATGAGGTTCTCTTCATCCTGCTGGGTCTCGCGACCCAGCACCTTTTTGACGGCCAGCAGCTCGAGTTTCATGGCCTCAGATGCCGTCTGGTTGAGAGAGATGACATCTTTGGAAGGTTCGTTGTCAAATATATCACGGAGTTTTGTCATGACATCGTCTGTCGCGGTAAAAGCGTCGCATATGACTCGATGCCTCGTAGAGTCCTTGTCTCTGCAGTCTGCATATTGTCAGCCAAGTTGGGCCTTGAACTGAGCAAGCAAGAAGGCCTACGCGAGTCGTCGCAGTAAGATACCAATCCACATCGTGGGCATCTCGACAGGGTGTCACTGTCTTGGACTTCGAAACACCCTTTGCAGGCGAGATGCGTATTGACCTGGATGGGAAACGAGAGCATTTCAGCGAAAGGACCGTCGAGAAACAAATTTAGACGCGGACCGTCTTATAAGCATCCAAATCGCCGTCGCGTGGAATGATCAGCTCCGTATTCGGTGATGGTAGTGCAAAGCAAGAGGTGGCGGCAGTTTGCGAATACGTGCAACGGTCCCAGACTTTTGGATCAGGCCGCTGATTGAGTCAAGATTGTATTCACTATACATCGCATGGTACACGCCGCGAGGTTCTTATACAATCGTTCCGGAAATCCATCCATTCACACTGTCGAAGCCTGAGACGCTGCGCGCTTGCGGTGTCATCAACAAGGACCCCCAGGGATTTTGGACTGGAGAGTCGATGCATTCTATACCGCACTTTTTCAGGACTCCAGCGTCGGCTTTGGCTTCGGTCTCGTTAGATGCCTGCCAAAGTTACTTAGGCGCGTAGGCGACCGTCGTGATGATGGTATACCGTAAACATCGAAGGAATCTTCTTAGTTGCGAGGCTTCTGATGGTGGCTGGCCACGTAGTTATGCTTTCCTCGGAGAGATGGCCGTTGAACACAATCGCCAAGTCTGGAGATTCGGAGAAGGACAAGGCCTGGTAGACACTAGTGCAAGCGGATCGTCAGTCTGTGCAAAGTAGCGACCAGAAGCAATTTACTCGTAATGGAATTCCTGAACGTGTCTGCGTCCTGACTCTTCGCATGCCCTGTGACGACAGTGAGTACGGCAGGTGAGTGAGCATCCTGGTTCTCCACGTACGAACATACGGGAAAGATCTTGGATCTCACAGAGCGAGGAACGAGCTTGCCCAAATCCGGGGCACACATCACCACCTAGGAAGTATCTGTCGCGGCTAACTATAGATTGGGACAACGTTTGCACCTTGAGGGTGGCGACCTTTGGAAGTCGATGGAGAATCTCTTCAAAGGCTCGACCGGCCATAACCTCAGCTTCGTGCGCGCCAATGACCTAGATGAATGTAACTGGGTAGAATTATCATGCGTAGAAATAAAACTTTCTCACATGAATAACGAGCGTCTCGCGCTCAGTCCACTCTTGATTTGTCCCATATAGGTCCTCTAAACCCTCCAGAATTGTTAACGGAAACGTCAGATATCCGGTCAATGCGCGCAAGGAGGCAGCAGAAGGTATCCCGAATTCAATGGCCCTGGATTGTGCTATGTCCTCGTATTCTTCCGCCCAGGTCGCTACCCCTATCGGACCAGGGGTGACCTTCAATCGATGCGGCAAACAGGCGAGTGGCCCAAAGCCACTGTTCAAAATTATCTGCTTGTGGTAGACAAATGCGTCCTCGAAGATCTCGCGATTCGTCGTGCAATGATGACCGGGTCCTGGTCGATGTGATTCGCAGCAATAAAACGCCATTCTACATTGCGCGCAACAGGAGAGAACAGGGAAGCGTTCGGTGTTCTGCTCCATGCGGAGAACGCGGTTGGTACGCGCGCTGTACTTTTGCAATAAATACAGGAGGGGAATGTGGAAAACAAGGCGTACCATGACAAGCATCGAGGTTGATACTTGATGAGATTCATCTCTACAGTTGTCAAATCTCGGCGTGCGACTCGGTATTTGAGGTCCTCTGCTTCCAGAAGACCCATCTGGTTGGCGATGTAGTTCAGGACTAGAAGATCTGCGCTTCTACCCTCGCGACCCAGCCGGCTCAACTGTACTGCGAGACGTGTCTTGGTCATGAAATCATTGTCGAGCGCACGAAGAACCTTGCAGGTCGACTTGTGTTTGATCCAATTGGCCTGTTGTAAGATTGAGCCAGAAGAGTTCATGAATCACAAGAAGGACTGACGACTTGGCAATCTAGAGACAAGCATTTATAAGTATGACAAGAGACAGGCGAACTCTGAGCGGCCTACCTCGACCGCAGTACGAAACGCTCTTACACTTGGAGCACTTCGAGAGTTTGTCGTGTGGCCGAAAACATCTCATACAAGCGAGGTGCAGATAGGCTAGAACAGGTGGAGGGCTGTCAACTAGCATGGTCGTGTTGGGAAAGTCGTGCGATTTGTGTGTGTTTTTCTTATGAGAATTCCCGACGAGACAAAAAGGGCACATCATAACTCAAGGCAGAGCAATCGAATGTTGTTCGCCCAATGGAGTTGGGTTCATACGACCAAAGCCTTTCCGGTGGCTTCTCTGGAGGATTCGCACTAGTATATTTGGAGTTATACAAAAAAAAGGGAGGATGCTTGATGCCGATGAGTATTCAATTTGGAGCACCGAGAGAAAGGGGATGGAAACGTACTCTACTTGAAAGCTCCAGCGATCCACATGTTGACGCTGTAAAATCCATATATCTTCGATGGCTCGGGCTTCAACAATAGACTACCCCAAGTGTTGCGAGTCTCGGCGCCCATATCCTCTTGCGACAGAAGCTTTGCGCCGTACTGCTGGAGTATTTGCGCCTCGGCGGAGGCTTCCTCTCGGTTGTAAGACTTGTAGGCATGAATATAGAGGGACTCGATCCAGATCATTTGCAACTTACAGTGAACACGGATGGTATCTTTTTGTTGACAAGGGTCTTGATCGTCTCGGGCCATGTCCTAACGCTTTCTTGAGATAGGCCGCTGTTGAAGGCAATAGCGAGATCCGGCCTCTCGAGGGACTTGAGCTCATGGTAGTTTCTGCGTCGTCGATGCTTTAGTTCCCTTGAGCATGTTCAATCGGACACCACTTACTCGCGTCGGAATGAATAAACTCGTGTGCGTCCAGCCTTCTTGCATCCACTAGAAGCTATGTTAGCGGAATCAGACCGCTGTACGATGGGACGTACGGGCACGTCTCCATTGGCATAGGCTCCGTCGAGAACGGTGTCATGATTTTGGCAAGATCAGGACCAATCATGACGAGCTATGTTCGCAAATTCAGTGTCACCATGACGAGGATTAGAGCGAACAATACCCTCAAATTCTTGATGCCAGGTGCACGGTGCAAGATCTCCTCGAAGACGCTACCAGCCTGCACTTCCGCGTGGGCAGCACCGATGATCTGAATAGTTTCGGTCAGTCAGAGTCGAGAGGAAGACGAAAGACATTGTACATGTATAGTCAAGGTATTCTTCCTGGACCACGTATCGTCCTCATAGAGTACATCCAATCCCCTCAAGATCGTCATCGGAAACGAGAGATTCTCAGATACAACGCGTACAGAAGGTGCGAGCATTTCAATTGGCATCGCTCCGCCCGCTTCCGCGTTCAAAAGAGCCGCGTACTCTGACTTCCATGAGGCTCCCTTCAGCGATCTCCATGTGTCTTTGACGCGTTCTGGGCAGTAAACTGGGGGTGCAGAGGTGGCCCCACCGAACCGCATGTCCTCGATGATTTCAGAGTTGATCTGACACTGTGTGAGCCCATCGTGTCCGTCTGAACATGGCTTCTCTGTATGTTGATGGCGCATGGCATTCCAGTGGTCATCGCAGCAGTAGAAAGATAACTTGCAGGTTGGGCATGAGGACAACGACGAAAAGCGGAGTGGAGAGGGAGACATGCGCAGGATGCGATCTGTTCTAGAGCTATAGTGGGCAAGTATGAGCAAGAGCTAGGCGGCATCAAGCACGACGAAGATCTCACCAAGCAATACAGCGTGGCTGGAAGCCAACCAGGTTCCTTTCGGTGATGGTCAGATCGCGCCCCAGAGAGTGTTTGATGTATGCGAGCTCATTGTCGGTGTTCGCTTCACCGACGTTATGCAGATACTCGATATAAGTGCTCGCCTCGTCATTCAGCGAAACATTGAGAAGCCTTTTCAATGACGAGTCTTTTTCGGTTGCGATCAGGGCTTTGCAGATTTCCTTGTGTTGGCGCCAGTCCGCCTAAATGCTGTCAGTAAAGCAAAAGAGATGGAATTTGACGAAAAAGCACGTTTTGACACGCTGCGTGAAGTCGTTACGAAAGGGAAGACAAACACAAAAAAGGGATTACCAGTTCCACAGTAGGAAACGCGTTTACACCCCGAGCATTTCGATAGTTTGGTGTCTTTCTGTTCCTCTTTGGAGCATTTCATACACAGCAGATGTTGATTCGCAGCGATATGAGGTATTTGCCTGTCCATCGTGGTGAGAGAGTAAGACCGAACTCTGACAGTGACAATGAGATAAATTTACACAAAGCGTGGCACGTGTCATTACGTCAGCGCCTGGCCTCAAGTTCAATGACAACTTCCAGGCAACACGATTGGATTCAAACAGCTGAATCCGACTATCACACGTCTGGATAAGCCTTAGCTAGGACAAGGAATCACCAAAGACGTGATTTTGGGTGAACGGCCGTAAGAGGACTCCGACTTTGACGTCCCGCTTCCGCCTTCATGTTTGCGCTACTAGACAGCCTTACGACATGAAGTTCATATGGATATTCAATCATGATACCATGGCAGGCTGTGAGAATACCGCGCCGCAGTGGTGAAATTAGGCCAGCCACCGCACCTTGCACGACCGACAGGTCTTGTGGACCACTGTCGCGTAAACAGATGCGCGAAATGTGCTCGTTTGACTGCGCGCAAGGAGACTGCGCCTTGGTAACACGGATGATGCACAGACGCGTTCATTCAATTTGAACGTAGGTAACTTTCAAGAACCTCATGGTGCCATCACTTCCGGTACCGAAATTGGAGATGCCGATATGACTGCGCCTTACTCTGACTTGGTCGGCGGAACACTCGCCTGGCTTTGAGACCCAAGGAGAGCTGCGTCTATGCTGCCAGAGCGAGAGCGATCTTGACCTCATGCCGGTATCTCAATTTTGCCTGGTGGAGAATTATCAATTGCAAAAGACCTGACTCGACAAGGAACGTGCACGTCCCGACTCCGCAGAGGTACCGTACAATGGACGTGTCTTCGTATAAAGCCATTTTGTGCAGCGAGAAAACTATCAGAGATGTCCGCAGATCCACAGCCAAACCCCGAGGCAGCTGCCTCAGCCTCCTCGCTGTTTTCCTCGAACACAGTCGCGTCCACGACGCCCTTGACCACGCCGCGAAAGGACTTTGCCGCTGCCTTTGGCGAGCTTCAGTCCAGATATGGCACCAGTGGTGCTACGCCCATCACCAAGGCGAAGAAGGATCGCAAAGTCCCTTCCACGAGCACAGCCGCAGGCGAGGGTGCCTCCACCTTCGCCACCGATGATTTTGCATCCAAGGCCACTGCTGCTCAAGAGTCCCCCGTTGCGGAGTCATCCAATGCCACTGCCGCTCAGGAGTCGCCCGTCGCGGAGTCTTCTACCAAAGACAACAAGACGAAGAAAAAAAAGTCCGTGTTATCTTTTTTTCAAAGTGAGTCGCACTGCAAATCTTGGTATGATCGCGACACTGACAATGGACCACATAGAGAAACATAGAGGAGATTGATGGTTCGGGGAGTGTTTAACTGTTGGATCCTTCGTCATGAGCACAAAGTTATGACTGTAAAGAACAAGGGGATCCATACACCCAATCGATATTGAATCTTTGCGACTGTCAAACGAGGGTCCACAGGATCCGCCGTCTGCTTTTGGCGCTCGTACTGGGCCGTCGAGATTTTGCTGCAGAATAGATGACTGTCTGAGAACCAACGTCGAACAAGAGTCATACCAGAAGAGTCGGTGCGAGCGTGTCGACGCAAATTTGAATAGAAATATGACGAGAACCGGAGTTGTACGTCGAAAGAAAGAACCTGCCCATGGGCGGGACGGAGCCACCTTCGAGATCAGAGTCAGACGTTGCAAGCAAGCGAAGCTTGAATCTCCTCTCTCGGCATACTAATGCCAAGTCGCAGATATGAGACGATGGTCTTCATTGCTCGGTCACGGTGTGGTCCGGGACTTGAGCTCGGGCGATTGCAATGGGTCCGAGTGCGACACTGGTGCATTGAATGCACAAAGGTAATCCAGTCTTGTAAGTGCCGTGATTATCTGTGCTCACTGCTCTACGTGGAATGGGCCTTCGCGCCTTTCATTTGAGAGAGAACCAATACCTCCATACTCATATGGATTCAAGTTTGCTGATCCTAATCGAGATCTCTTCGTGCCAGTTGTGGGCCTGTGGTGAAGCCGTTGCCCAGGGATTGATGTCAACTTGAGCCCAATCCGCGCCAAACCTGAGCGTCTGAGTAGCATCCACCTGTTGTGGGCACGTCCGAGAACAAACAGATATCCCAGGCATGATGTTGCAGTGATGTTGATGTTAATCATGCAGGAGCGAAGCGCCCTGAGATCAACAATAAGCCGATCAGGTCGGATCAGCCATGCGTCAGCCGCTATTACTAGTTCGTCCTTCGTCTTTCACTATCCGACCATGTAAAGCCCTGTAACGGTGTAACCGATGCCTTTGGAAGAACCCAGACGTACTTTCGTTGTTGTGAAAACACCTCGTTTTATCTAGTCCACTCAGCACCAAAACGACATGGAGAATCTTCGAGGACGTGAAGAAATATTCACGGCATCTTTACCGTGACCTCCTGCTGCCCTTCCTCGCACCTCAGGCCTCATGGGCCCAACATGGGCTGACCAGGGGCTGACTATGATTTAATATTGATGCATCTGACCGTTGCGTCCAGTTGTGTCCCTTCTTTCTTGCCAGTGAGCTCAAGCCTGGGGGAGGTACTATGGGGCTCCCTCTTCTCTTCCCTCTGATCCTTGGTGTCGTCGCGTTAGCCCAAATCAATCGCACCATCGACGACACCTACGGAGACGATGTGTCGAAGCTCGTGCCTGTCTACGAGCCTGCAAGCGCCTGGCATGAATACAACTGTCCGGAAGGATGTGGCATCCTTGATCCTTCATCGGGGTCGGCGGTACACAATGGAACGTGGACCTACACTACCTACAATGAATCTGTAGGCTCTACTAATATCACTTTCTACTTTGAAGGTGAGCACTTCTCTTCGCCTTGCTGCTCACTTGCTCACTCAGAGACTCTGTTATTTGCTAGGCACGGCGCTCTATATTTATTTCATTCTTGCCAACGAGGACGGACACGACCTCACGACCCGCACCGAATGCAACTTTACTCTCGATGGCACCCTGTCGGGTTTTTACGAGCATACACCGGCTAATAGTACGATTATAGTATATAACGCGTTGGTGTACTCCATTACTGGACTCGAACAGACGAACCACAGTATGCTCATCGACACTTCCGGCGTCTCATATGATGTTCTCCTCAATTTTGACTATGCTATCTACACGTGGGTGACTTTTCTAGGGACCCTATATTAATTTGCCACTGACGCTTTGGCTTAGATACGACACCAGCGCTACTGCTTCTTCCAGGTCCAATTTTAGCAAGGCAAATATCGGCAAAATCATTGGCGGCGTCATGGCAGGAGTCTCTGTTCTCATCTTGATTGGTGTACTCTTGTGTCTACGCCGCCGCCACCGTAATCGCGCTGCTGCACTGGCTCCCCCGATGTCACATGCCACAGATGCCGCCCTCGCGCCGTCCCCTGGAGGCGCAGGCTTTTATGCTCATGACCCCGTCAAAGATGGCCCCGCCTCAGATACCTTGGCAGCCGACAGACCCTATCAGTACCTGCCGAGCAACTTCATTACCTCCAAACCTAAAGGTAGTGTCGTGATGTCTGCCGCCCTGCCTAGCAATCGCCAAAGCCCTCCTATGGCGATCTCATACACCTCACCGACGTCAGCTTCGTCTGTGCCCGGCTCCTCACGCGATTCCGCGGAAGTACGCCACTCCAGGCAGAGGGTCCTCGAGGGGCAGATGCAACACATTCAAGCCGAAGTGAATGTGTGTTCTGAAGCTACGAGTGTTGCTTCTGGGTCGAGACAGACTAGGAGATACGAAGAGCTGGAGCAGATGAGAGAACAATTGGCGGCGGTGAAAGAGGAGATGCGGCTCTTACAGGCTCAGCAGCAGTCACCGTGGGCACAGCGGCTGTCGGATGAGCCCCCGGGTTACACTCCGGAGGCGGAAGTAACTGAGCGCCACGGCACCGCGCGCAACTTCGGTAAGATAGAGTAGCGAGGGAAGGTCTAATGTTCTCTGTAAGGTTTCAGATCGTCTGATCAAAGAGAGATTATGACTGTAAACGACTCAAGATCCATATCGAATGTTACGACTGTACTCCAGCATCGGCCGTCTGCTTTTGGTGCTCGTCCGGGCTCCCAAGGGATGTGGAGGAAGGATGAGTGTTCGACTCGTTCGAAGCCCGTCATTCAGCGAAGATCAAACTCGAGGCGAACGCGAATCCAGGAATCTGCCTGTTGACGAAGCCGCCACAGACGTACAGACACAGTCGCAGGCGTGCTCTGCAAGTCTGAAGCTCCCAGGCAATATAGTTTGCCGAGTTGCAGATACTAGACGAAGGTTCTCGCTCTCAAATGGATCCAAAGTGGTTTACTTATCTTGAGCGACTCAGGGTGCACCAGTGCCAGAAACCCCGTCGTCCATCGTGTAAGTGCTGTGATAAGTTGCCCCTAGAAAATGTTGGTCTCCAGCAATAGGACTACAGCTTTTGTCCGAGGCCAGTTCTTGCTGTCCGAGTCGTTAAACCAATTCTCTGTGGCGGGCCGCCGAGGACCCATTGTCCGATGATAGATGCCAATAAGATGTGAGCGTCCGAGGAGTAGCATCCACCTGTGAGTGTGGCCCACGAGCACGTCAAAATATCAGATCCGTAATGACGGAGTTCATGCAAGTCACCAACGTGACCCAACAACTCCCCGACGCCGCCGCGAAACCCAGAAAAACGATCGGGCGGATGGGCTCCGTCAGGGATATTTGATCAAACTTGCTATTTTTGTTCTTGACTCCACCATCCTCCAACGGACTTGAGACAAGACGATAGACCATGTACTGCAGATGCACTACTCTGCCTGAGTTTGCTCAGCAAACGCGCCACAACCATATCCTCAAATACCCTCAAAGACGCTAAAAAGGTGACAATTTCGAATCCTACGTCGACAGTGTACAGTAGTTCACGGAGGGTGTCCGTGATACGCATCTCCAGACGCAAATCTATCATCCGCGTCACCAATCTCAAGTAATGGATTTTGCAGGGATTTTGCGATGAAACCACTCGCTGACCCTTCATGTGTACTAGATTTGAGACCTGTCCTGAGCCTAACACCTGTTCTCTTTCTTTCCCTCTCAGCCTTCAGGTAGTGAGCAGGTATCATGGGGCTCTCTCTTCTCCTCCCTCTGGTCTTGGGCGTCGTCGCTCGAGCCCAAGTCAATCGCACCATTGACGACACGAACGGTGACAGCGTCTCGAAGGTCGTACCCCTCTACGAGCCTTCCAACGCTTGGGATGGACCCAGCTGTACGAGATGTGACATCCAACCGTCGAAAAGCGAAGCCTACGATGGAACCTGGAGCGCCGCTACCTCCAATGCATCTTCAGGCCCTGTCAACATCACTTTCAACTTCGAGGGTGAGTACACCTCTTTGCCCTCTCACCCACTGGCTTACTGGTCTTCGTCTCTAGGCACAGCCCTATACGTATATTTCATCCTTGCCAACGACCAATTCACGACAACGACACGCACCGAATGCAACTTCACTGTTGACGGCACCCCGGCTGGCTATTTCTACCAGACACCGACTACCAGTACAGACCTGGAGTACAACGCGTTGGTTTTCTCCGTGACTGGACTGGAACAGAGAAATCACAGCATGTTCATCGACACTTACGGCGTGTCGCGCGATGTCTTCATCAACTTCGACTATGCAGTCTACACGTGGGTCGACTCTTCCGTGAATGCTCTAAGAATATGCCACTGACACCTCAGCCTAGATATGACGAGAACGCTACTTCCTCTACCTCAGCGTCTGCGTCGTCAAACGCGTTTGCCTTGATTAGCCAGCGCGATTCATCCGACTCCGATTCAAGCAAGTCGAATACCAAAAAAATTATCGGCGGCGTTATTGCAGGAGTGGTCGTTCTCCTCTTGATCGGTGGCGCGTTCATGGGCCGCCGCCGCCGCAACAAAGCCGCCACATCGAGCCCCAAGATGGAACCATTCAACGCTTCCGCCCTGCCACCACCGTCTGGAGGGGAGGGCTACCCTCTGAACCCTGTCGTCAATGGTCCGGCCTCTAGTACCTACCTTCCAAACAACACCATCACTCCTCTCCCGAAAGGTAGTGTCATGATGTCTGCCGCGGCAACCTCATACACCTCCCCGACATCTTCGTCTATGTCCGGCCCGTCATCGTGGGCGCAGGACCAGTCGGACGAGCCACCACCGGGATATACTCCTGAGGCAGCTCCAAATGCGCCGCGGCAACCCACAACTCCTCGGAAACAGCAACCAGGGCAGTATTAGTGTAGTATGGGCACCCTGTAAGGTTTCAGTGCTACGCACTACTCTGATGTCACCAGTAAATAACGTACCAGGTTCTGCCAGTCTCACTTTGCCAGTATATATCCGTCCCATGATACACGTAAATCTCCAGCACGCATTATCACGTCTATGAAGCACTACAAGTCTTTGTACTTATAATTCTGTGCAATCATTGAGTCCCGTTGACGAGCTGTTTCGCTTGTGGTCCGGCAGACCATCGGAATGATAACTGTCGTCGCCGGAACACGAAGAGACCTTACAATAATGACAGTCATCGGTGTGGTGCAGTAGTAGAATTAGTAAAAGGCCAGAAGACCGACATTCACATCCAACCCATTCTCGCTCATCACGAAAAGTATCAAGGGGGTTGACGTACTCTCAGTGTCCAGAACAAGCACTGCAGAATAAGCGTGACATGCCACCATCTACCTCTGAGTCTAAGCTCTATTTCCGAGGTCGGCCACGATCCGGATGACAACCCTCCAAATTCTCCCATTCGCACATTCATCAGCGCTATGTCCACCCAGAGAACCATCATCGTTCTTGCACCCGAAGCAAGCTGCGACCCCATCTCACCCCCCGCGGAAAGACAGGTCCTCATCAGGATACCGACGGGGGGTCACAATCTATACGACCACGCATGGACTTCCTCAGACACGTCAAAGACCACCTCTGTGTCTACCTTAGTTCATCAGCGCCAGAGAAGTCGTCGACCGTAACGAAGGACCAACCAACGACGAGCTTTCCAAACTCATTATCCCGACCGTAGACGTCGTATTCATGGTTCCATGTTTCGGAGGCATATGACTGCCTCGTAAACTATGGAAAGTCATGCATCGCCAGTCCGCCGGCCCACTTGACAGGTGAAGATAATGATTTTTTCGTGCGACACTGGGATCAATCGCCGAAACCGACGTGACTAAGGTCTCCGTCACCAAAGTTCTCTAGGCAGACGCCCTTTGGACGTTCGGTGATCAAGACTGCCGCCTGATGATGCAGAAGAGCCTCGTCGTTGCGAGTGCCTCCGTCACCGGGATGACCGGCGACGTGGAAAGGGTTTCGCGGCCCAATGCCTAGAGGTGTTGCCGAACGGCCTGACGAACGTATCTGAGGCGCTGAGAAAGTAGGGGAAAGCAAGGCCGGCAGTGCCAGGATTGTTGTACACCTCTATGACGAGTAACAGAGCGAGAAGTTGGGAAGTTGACCGTTTGAGAAATGATTTCGAGATGGACGTGAGGTTCTGGTTACAATCGCAGGAACGGGCTCCTGTCGATTCACTGACTGAACATTCTGCGATCATGCTTGTCAGTAAAGCAAAGTAACAACCGTGCACAATACCAACGTACCTATGCTACAATCGCTGCATTGCCGTCAAGTCTTCTTAACGGTCACCGGTAGGGGCTTTACAGCAGCCGTCACGGCAAGAGTAGAAATTTTTTTCTTTGCTATCGTCCTGCACCATTCCGGGTCTAATATCAACGGTCAAGCACTACTTGTGATTCCAGTCAGTATCAGGCCAGACGTAGAAAGGCGAACATACAATGCATGTCCCAAATCGGTCGCGTCACAATCGAGATACGTAGAACTTTTCAATCCAACTTTGAACAGAAAAAGCCGATGGTGGACGTCCTTGGTTCAGATGGTGTGTCCCATAGGCCAAGTGTGAAGACGGCGCTGCGTTCGATGATGGGTATGAGCCGGTCTGACAACGCGCAATGGAACAAGGAACAGGAAGTCGGCAAGTTGAGCTTCTCGAGCCCACTGTGAGGATAGCTGAGTGACAATATTCACACAAGGCTGAATTGATGGGTAACCTCAGCAAAGAGGGTTTTATACGAGCTGACAGCCTCGATGAGTCGCTGCCTGGCCTTATGCTGATGGAGCTTGCGCACTACATCAATTCTGTGACGTCGTCAAGATAGCCTGGCGCTTGCTCCTGTAGGGTGCGGGTGCATTCGTTGTGCAGTAGTCGCCGAAGGAAAATAGGCGCATGTGGTAGCGCATGTAACCGATGACGATGGACAGTGTACACCAACATACAGGCGCAAAAGACAAAAGCACGCGGTGAGCGCTGTGAGCCCTAGAGCTGTAGCGTGGAGCAGTGATTGTAATTGACCCAGTAGGTCTCACTAAAGTATTGTTAGGAATGTGCTGCGTGCGCATGGGATCCGACGCACCTTTCTCGCTGGCGTCAGAGCCATCACTGTCAAAATAGCCCCTTCCCAAAAAAAATATCGCGCCGCGCTCGGCGCTGTTGGCGGGAATGGCGGTGTGTTGACCATGATAGTCGGAAGCAAAGGACAGCGAGGCGGAAGTTTCGGGCCGGTCATTTGTTTGCTCGGCAGCGAAATGCAGATCTCACACTCAGACTGCCAGCATCAACTTTCTGATGCCGCCAAACAAACTCTCTGCTCACAGAAAAACCCGAAAAACCTACGCCACGTCGTATTCAAAGGACGTCTTTGCGGAACTTTACTGCATTCCATGACTCTCACGCATACCGCATGCCGCTGCAGTTGATCACGCCGAAAAGGGTACAAGGTCTCTCTCTTGTAATATTCTGCTGGGCGGCCGTTGTGAAGGTGGGTATTTCCATTGTACTCTGTAGATGTGTATCCTTATACTTTCCAAGCAGGGAAGCGATGCTAGACGATGGATCCAGATAAAGCGATGCCGTGAACGTGAATCTGATGTTTCCCACTCGGTCCCTTCATACTGCTCCTTACACCATGCCCTTGCCCACGGACGCGTCTGCGCCGCAACGGGCACCAAATCTTTCCCCCATCATCACAAACTCACCCCAGTCTCCGCCAGATGGACCGATCCCCACTGGCACCGCAGATGGCTTCCAAGGTGTTGGGCCGCTACCTCCGGCGGAACCCCAGCGCGAATGCATGCATTTTGACAACGACGAGCAGATCCCGTCTCCCGCGACGCTCGTTGCCTGTCCAGACCATCTTGGCAGTTATCGGCGCACAATTTTTGGCGCGAAGAAGCTCTTTGTTGGCTCTCAAAGAGGTAAGCGTCCCGATGCAGTGCTTCGGATTAGTGCTGTTTTCTAAATGACGCCACTGCTCAGCTGCTGACCCATACGATTACGAGAACAAGCATCCACCCGATGAGCCATTCCATGAGACTGGGCCCAATGCGAGAGTCTGGAAGACGGCGTACGACGAAGGATCGATTGTTGATGCTGACAAAGTCGCTACCTGGACTGATGCCTTGGATGTCTTGCTTGTTTTTGTAGGCCGCTCTCAACATGCATAGAAGTAATCACTCAATGCGTTCTAGGCCGGGCTATTCTCTGCTGTTGTATCCTCCTTCTTGACCCAGACATTCCAATCCCTTCAGGTGGACTATGGCCAGATGATCGCTTCTTTCATCTACGAGTCTATCGAGGTTGACCGTGCCATTGACGAAGGCCGGTCCTCCCGGACCGTCCCACGCTCCCCTTACACTCCCAATGGCGTTTTCGTCCCGACTCGCTCTTCAACCTGGGTCAATGGCCTGTGGTTTGTGAGCCTGTCGTTGAGTCTCACTACGGCGCTCATCGCCGTCCTCACGAAGCAATGGATTCATCAGTATCGTTATTCGGTTGACTCTGCTGGCACACCAAGAGATCGCTGCCGGATGCGTGAACTCAGATCGAGAAACTTTGAACTCTGGCATGTGCCTGGGATCATCGGTATTCTCCCCGTCCTGATGCACATTTCCCTCGGCCTCTTTTTTGCAGGCATGGTCGTCTTTATTCGCGTCCTCAGCTCAGGGATCAGCTTCGTCGTTGGGTTCATTGCCGTGCTTGCCATGGTGGCGTACTTTGCGAGCAATGTTCTCCCTATCTTCAGACCGTCCTGTCCGTATATAACGCCTCTGACCAGATCCGCCTATGTCATATTCTATCGCGCTCGTCGCTCTCGTCCACAAGAGAAGCTCCGTCGCTTGCTGGCCCTGCTGCTTCGGCTAACGGTTGGCTCTCCAGCAGTAGCTCCGCCAATGTCGACCACTTCTTGCGCACCCAAGGCCCAAGATGTATTGTCGTTCCAAAATATAGAGGCGAACAGAATCAAGCGGGAGGGCTTCCTACTAGATGCCCGCACTTTGGCATCACTCTATCGGAACTCTTCAAATGCGTCTGTCCAAAAGATCGCTTTGCAGGCTGTCAGCAACGTGCCATTGCATGTGATTCAAGTAATCAAAGACGGACTGTCTGAGACGGACGGGGAACTTGAAGACACTATGCTCGCGTACCTGCGATCTAATTCTACACCAGAAAAAGAAGCGACATATCACCTATACTTGCGCAGTTTCATTCGTCTTCTTCCAGAAGCCTGTCCCCCACCACTTCCCAAATTTCTGAGAGACGATGACAATCTCGCCGGTTTAGTCAGTGCTCTTGACCCTCAACGAGCGGCTACATTCGTACGCTCGCAGATTGTGTGTCCCACGGCTGAGTTTGACGTAGCCATCTGGGCTCAGATTCTTCGTAACGCGCTTCGCAGTGGCACCTCTTGGCTCGAAAAGGATGTCGACGGGTCTGCTATCTGGAAGACTTTCATTGGCTGGCTGATCTCTGCGCCGCATCAATGTGTCGATTGTAGTAGATCTCCCCAGCCGATTGGCGAGGTTCATGACATCGTTCCAGTCTGCTGTGATAGCCAGCGAGACTTGTTCCGCAATCGTCGATTGAGCGTGTTAGTCTGCGGGAACGAAGAAAAAACCACGGAGCTGATACCACTACGTATGGCTGTTACCCGCTACTTGTTCCCTTCGCTTTCTGGCCTTCTCCTAGCAGCAGAGTACCCGAGGGCCTGCACCGGAGCCATCTACCGTGATGTTCCAAACGACATTCGCCTGCTTCTTGTCCTTGTCCAGTCCCCTGCTATCATTGCGACCAGCTCCTTGAGAACTGGTGGTATTAGCCTCATGACTCAAGTGCTCGATGCTCTGTGCTGGATCTTCGGAATAGATGTCGTATCCAGAGCACAAGTTCAACACTCTTGCGTCCCGAAAGCCACTTTCTATGCGTTGAAGACAATTATGGCGGATTCGTGCAGTCTGCGGATGCTGTCTGCGCATGATCGCAGAAATGCTCTGCACCTATTGTTTCGCTGCCAGCTTCTCGATCCCTCTCTGCGCTTTGATTGGATGGCATGGATTACGACCAATTCGTCCATCACAGATATCACTGTCAAAGCATTGTTCGAGGAGCCAATTCAATTCTCTGAGGTAGGACTCTTGCTAGCAGAAGTCCTCACAGTCAGTGTTCGCCAAATCCCGACGCTTCTCCCGTTGCTTTACGAGAGACTGGTCCAACACGACTGCTTGAAATTCATAGAGCGCGTGATTATCGATAGAGAGCTCCACCGCTCGCTGGATCCTGCTCCGTTCCATTTCCTTGCCTCAGCATTTGTGCTTGGTTTACAAACATTGAGGACTATGTCTCAGCCGAATTACAATGTAGTTTTCTCGTACATGCTCGAGCCCTCTCATATACTGGCCATCTGCAGAATCCTTCTCTTGTCCGACGTGGACACGCTTCACTCTCTATCAACATTGGTTGCGATGATTCCTCCCGCAAACCGGGACGTTCTTCAGGCCGACCTCAGGGACTTTCTTGGCTCGGATCTCGCACGGGAGATATATGCACGCCAGGTCAAGAATTGTTCTATACATCCTTTTGAGGCGCAGTCCAGTCTGTGTTATCTTACATATGACGGTCTTTCTGGCTGCTTGCAGCTCTCACCTGAATCGGCTGAGAATGATCATGATTCGAGGCCGACTTTTTCACGCGATGACTCGGTTCGTGTTGTCTCAAATGCTTGTCATACTCGCTGCTGACCAGCTCTCAGATGTTGGCGTCCCTCTACAAACGAATCATGAGTCCCTTTTTTCGTGATGGCCATTCAGCCTCATCGGGGAGACCGGCTGCAGTCAATGATCGTCTTGTGTAGCGTACACCCCGAATGGAGGCACTGTTCAGGAACTCCTGGGCCCGAGGACTAGAGTCAGTACAGTCCATCCCTCCTCACTCCCACTATACAGCTTGTACGATGACAACTCGGTGATGCCTAGTCACGATTCCTCTTGTTCCGTCTCTGCGCACATTGTATCGTTGATTGCTTCTCTGATCACTTTCCAATGACCTCTTGTCAATGTCATGATGCCACAACTATTGAGGCTGCTCAATTCTTAAATGCGATAGACGATCTCATGGTACGGTGGTTCACTAAGGGTAGTCGTAACCCTGGATGTCACCCAAAGCGGTAGGGAGCGCATGGCTACTTTACTTTTGTCGCCACTGTAGACGCGTTCCTACCGTCGAAAAATTAGATTTGTCTTGTCTACTGGGGAATACAACGCGACTATCAACAACGGGAAGTTCGGGCACTGACTTCTGGGACGAGGACATGGAGGTGAGGTGGCGGGCTTGCTATTTCGGGCTGTCAATTCAGGGCTTCACTGACCCTATAGCTAGTGAACCACCGTACCATGAGATCGTCTATCGCATTTAAGAATTGAGCAGCCTCATTTTGGAGACCCTACTGGAATCACGCATTGTAGTCCGGCTCAGGTCCGTCTTGTCTCGCCTAATGCTTTTGTTTGTTCCGACCCAGCGCTGCGGCACCAGTCTCTAGAACTCTAATCCCTGATTCCTTATTGTTCACATTATCAGAGTTGACGCGTCAATTTCATATACACTGAACAGACGCGTTTCCTCTTATTGTGTTCGCCACATGCAGGTCAGTAAACAAAGTAGTCTGTCTCAGATGGTGTGCCTCTTCTTGAGCTTATAAAAATCGTCGAAAGTACGGTGAGAGAGACCAGTCATCTCCAGTCCACCGAGTCTTTCGCGTCTTACCAATCCTCACAGACAAACATCGCAATGGACTCCTTCGAATACACCCCTACCGTCGCCGTTCAGGCTGAGGACGAGACCATGGACTCAGTCCCCGTCGACGCCGCCGATGGCAACAGCTCTGGCTGCGTCATTGCCTAAATGCGCCACAATGCCTTTCACGTCAGTTCGCTTCTTCAAAACTTTCCTTTTGGGAAGCTGACTTGACTCACAACGTAGATCATTATGCGCCCTCAGAGGCACATCACTATCATTATATCATTCGATTACGCGTGGAGTTTGGGTTAGGCCGGATAGGTCGTTGTAGAGTAGAGACGCCACACCTTTCGATCTTCTTCGGTGTTGGCTGAGTTGGAGCTATGATTGCGGAATAAATGTCACATTGCCCCGGTACCTGCTCTATTGGTCCAATGAGTTACGCCCACAACTTCTGCCGCAAGTTCCGACCAATTGAGTGAATCAGATTGATACAGAGAAGAAAGCAGCTGATGTACGAGTCTAGCTCCTACATACCTGGAGCATGCGAACGACATCAGTCTCAAATACAATCCTCGATGTATTTACCGTGTCGTCGTTCTCTGTTGGCGTGATCTTTGCAACGACGTCGAGCAAGCAACGCGCAACGCTGCCATGCGGAATCATACGACCACAAGGCCACAAGGCCATACACCCATCAAGTTTTCAGACGCTGCGAAGAAAGAGCCGCACGATTGGGGAGATTTGAATGCACCTATATGAGTCGGGGACAAGGTATACAAATCATACAGATCCCATCTATCTCAGATGACATCCTTGACTGCATTGTACGTAGATCATCACAGCGGAGGGAAGAGTCGTGACTTTGTCATGACCACTACTCCAAAGCCCCGACGGTGATCACAGTAGATGTGATATGCTGAAGACTCCAGAGGAGGTCAAGAATCCTTACAATGAACAGTAAGAGGATCTCCTCTACCCGCCAGGCGGCACAGCTGGGGCACAGCACCCAGAACCGAAGTTCTACAGAAATCGGACACCGGCCCGAGTCGTTGCGAACAAACAGCTAGCACAGCCACTCACCGGTATCTCCTGTGCTCTCATGTCGTCGAACTCAAACTACAGCTGCACCACGAAATAACGACTATCATCCTCAAACTTTCCATTTATTTCATGTCATTCTTGTAATCTTATTTGCTGTCTTGCTTTCCTCGTTTCTCTGGATACCGTAGTGAGCCGGAATCCCTTATTCGAAAAAATACAGCTGATCTAGTCATGGATGACAGGTCATACTCGTCCTCGACGCGTAAAATTTGCATGGAACCTTATCAATCTCGCCCATTTCCCGATCCCGATGCTGAGAAGCCGCTCCGATCTATTCTCAGGACATCCGGCGCGCGTTCCGCGCCATCGCCGTCGCGATCACCTCGTCAAAGTGCTGCATCCTCATCCAGTCGTATACGCATCATTGAGTCGGCTAGACCCTCTCAACCTCTCCAGGATATTAGCGAGCTTCCTCGCAGCGGACCTATACCCGCACTGTACTTGCCCGCGACAGAAAATGTAGAACAGCTCGAGGAACTTGCGTTCCGTCTTGCGGCGCAGCTCAGAAACCGTCGCTTATGGGAGGAGGAACAGCGCGAGAGGGATTTTGCTGCTCGGCCTTCTCGCACGACCGACGAGTTTCCAGAATTTAAACAGGTTCTCATGGGTAGATGGGTACCTGGCCCGAATTGTACGTCTTTCGTCCTTACAGCAGGAAATATTACTGATATCAGTACAGTGGGGCCTGTCCTTCCACCCGAGATTGCCTTGAACCATGACATCGCGGTCAACCCCATTCTCGCCTCTCCTTATTCCGAGCAGCGTCGCTTGCGATGGGACGTCAGGTTCTCTTATGATAAAACAAAGTACATCAACGCGGATCGAGAAATTCCCATAAGCTTGCCGAATGTTCGTCTACAGCCAGCGACTGCACCCAAGATTCCAAGGCTAGCCATAATATCCAGTCTTTTTCCTTGGACGGTCATCGTGGATGCTACTCATGCGTCTGCTGGGGTGACGATCGACGACGTTCTCAGTCATCTGGCCATATTCTTTCCTATGGGTGTCCCAGAGCACGACTTCCGCGAGGCCTCACCTTCACATCGCGCAGCGGTCAACGAACTGAGTCGCAGTCGTGTCACCCAGTCCATTGGACCTCCTGGTGTTCGTATATTCGACTGGCTCCTCGGGAAAACCGTATTTGGCGGTTTGGTGTACCAACCTGGTTACGTTGCGGCAGACGTTGATGAGCGCCAGGAGGCTCATTTTTTGCTCTCACTCGAAAATCGCAAGTAGACTCATTCAGCCTCTATTCTTATGGAGAGCGCTACATATCGTCATCACCTACAGTTGTGGAATAATCAATGTCGTTTTCAACGGTTGTAGTAGGAGGGAAAGTTATGTCGAGATAGTCGTAAGCTCTTCGAGCATTCTGGTTGTACCTAAACTGAGCGAAGTCCGCCGCCCAAAGATCCAAGAATTTTCGGAAGCGAGTGACTGTTTGGACGCTGTTGACAGTCTTCAGACAAGCACCTAACTCCATAAAAAGCTTCAAGTCCGCAAAGCCCAGTATTACAGATCTATCGCCTGTCAGGCTGTGTCCTAGACCAGCTACCAATGCATCGCACAGCTTGCTCGAGATGCTTCGGTCTTTTGGTATCCGCAACCAGGTCTGATAGAAAAGCAAGATGCCAGGAACAACCGCGGCTCGTTTATCCGACCAAGTCATGCAGAGCATCTCCTGTGTGATCTTGATCATTTTCCTCTTGCTGCTGTCAGAGACACCGGCTTTGGCGACTACGCCAGAGAAGAACTGGACCACCCAGATTGGCTGATACAGCCAGTCTTCGTACTGTCCTTTTGGCCCTCCGGCCCTGATAAACTGCACGACAGAGTCGGCGCAGATTCCAGACAAGTTCAAAAGTGGAGTCTCGACCAGCCGATCCACCTTGTTGACAGCGTAACTGAATCTGTACAGGGAGCGAGCAGTCTCGTTCAATAGTACGTCATTTTGTGTCTCCGAATGACGACAAAGGGCGAACAGTCTTCCGACGCTGTTCACGAGCTGTAGATAGCCATCTTCTGCGTTAAACTGAAGACTTTTCTCCGGCCTTCGGTTGAAATTCCGTACGAGAGCTGCCTTCTTTTCTTCTGGGTCCCCAACAAACATCATGATGCAAGCATGCAGTGGTAAGAACACCACAAAGTCATCGGGGCGCAAAATTCGCACCAATTGTTGTAGTGCGTCAAGCATGGACACGCAGTTTTGCCGCAGAGCATGACTATCATAACGGAAGAGAGTATGTGCGAGGGAATCGAGAAGCACAACCAGGGTGTTCTGGTCGAGATACATTTGATTCTTACCATCGGCATCGCTCATAGACTTGAGATGCCAATGTAAGATGAGCTCGATATCCCTGACAGGGCAGCCAGGAGCGTTCAAGGGCATCACATTCGAAGAGACGGTGTGGGCGGGATGAAGGGCGAAATATATCGCCTCTGTCACCAGAACAACGACGAAATTATCCATCTGCCAGCCGCGATTGTGCATATCCGCGAACGAATCGCATTTGAGCTTCAGAGCATCCCAAATCTCCATAACGTCTGGGTATAGCCGCTCGTAGTTACGAGACGTCCGCCCCGTGATCATTGAAAGGTGGGAATGGGAGGTGATGTTGTCGAGCGAGACGCATTTCCATAGCGAAAGGAAGCTCAGCATGAAGTCGAACTTCTGGGTGAATGATTCCTCGAGAAGCGCGGGCATCTCAAGCTTGTTCCAAAACTGATCCATCGGTGGGGGAGCATCCAAAGATAGCTTTGAGTATAGCAATAATGGGACTTTGGTGGGCAAAACGCTGTACATCTTTGACTCGATGTACTGGAGATGGGACATGGATCGAAGGCAGGTGTCAACTGTGATTGCGTTTCGAGACGAGCTGAGCATCCAGACGACAGCATCCCAGGTGAGAGATGCTTTGTCCTGCTGTATGATCTTTTGCTCGCGCGTTTCGATTGTGTGACTGCGGAAAGGCTTGACGGAAAAGATGGGCAGCATGGGAGTAGGGGTCAATGTATGCTTCGACACGAAGCTCAACATGCGGATCATATAGCCGTACGCGGATATACAAACGCGCTTGATTGAATTGAAAGACGACCAATAGACTTTGATGAAGAGTACAAGCGCGGTGTTGTGATACGGGCATGTCGGGAAGAAAAGAGGCAAGAGAGTCATGCTGGCATACGCGATGAGCATGAAAGCGCATAGGCTCAGCACAATGAAAGCAGGTGTTGGATGAAATTGCCACAGTTTCATAACCCATCCGCCAAGGAAGAGCGCGAGCGCTCCATGAATAGAGAGAGGGAGAAGGGAGATGATATTTGGTACGTTCCACGAATTGAGAGCGCCGAAGCGCAATTGCCGACGTTGGGCGCAATCGAACGTGCTGCCATTGTTCAGATCTCTGTCGTATTCTGATAGCCAATGACGAACGAAGGTCGAGAAGAGAAGTACACCGAGACATATGGCGCACGAGAGTGACCATGCGCTGACTATCAGAATATTGGCGGTCGTGGGAGGCTTTGAGAGCGGCGACATCAACTGTTTCGTTATCTTTTCAGGTGAGGGCGGAGACGACGTTGATGACATGTCTGTGTGGAGAATGAACGCCTGTACAAGTACGAGTGCAAGTGTTTCCGATGGATCATTATCGAGCTGGTCAACAATGAAAGCGCCGATGATGCCTGCAAAGAGTCCAGTCTTTTCTTTTGTCAGAAGATGGACGAAACTACTGAGTACGACAAGGCTTACAATGATGCAAAGATTGTCCAGACCGTCTCTCCAACCCTCGAAAAGCTCTCGATCAGATTGTTTAGCCTCGCGGTTGAAGTGCTCCCACATCGTGGCTTTTGGATCAACTCCGAGGCGGATTCCTCGAGGCCTCGAGGTCCGCTGACCTGTTGAGGACGCCTGAGATGATACCACAGACGACGCGCGAGTTGCTATTTTTGACACTAGCGTAGGATTAGGTCGATAATGCCAAGTGATAGCACAATGCGCGTACGAGTTGGGACTTTCTGGGGAAGTTTAGGTACACGGCCCTCGGGAGATGCGTGTATATTTTTCAGACTCGTCTCAGCAGGGTGCGGAATTATCCTTTCTGAATCGTCGGTGAGCTTCCGGAATTGCGGTTGCCCAGCACCAATTGGAGGATCATGCTCTACGCGTCGGAAGGACGAAGTATCATCGGGATGGGGGAAGGTGGGCTCGTGTAAATCTGTAGGAGAAATCGGCTCTGGCTCCTCGTACAGTACGTCGCCACCAAATTCAGTATTGCTCTGCTGGTGTGTCCCGTATCCATATAGGGGGTCGAATGGGAATGGGTCCGCGTTTCCACTGCCTTCAGCGTTGAAGTGTTCCATATCCGGAGCGATGGAAGGATTTGCGTATTGGTCGGTAAGTGTGGATACTGAGATCTGATATGTGTGGAAGACAGAGATCGATTGTGGGTGCCATCAGGCGGAATGAGGCGCAGGAACTGCCAACCCGTTTCAGAAAGAATCCGAGTCTTGTGCTCCTTCTGGCACCATCAGTCGCGACCCTTGTAAGGTAAAGCACGTCAGAGAAAGGATGCGAAGTCGCGTGAACGAGTACATCTTGGTGTAGACTTGAGTCCCCAGTACCAGTGCTGACCACCCCAGACGACATCCGGGTCGCACTGCGGACACCATGATTGCCAAGCCCTAGTACACCGACTCAAGAGCTCGTAGGAGGGACTCTAGTACAATGGCTGAGTCGCAGTACGCGGTGAAGCGGCTCTTGCGAGATGCTGGCGAGATCTCATGAAGCAGACAGGAGGACCATGATGGGAGGAAGAGAGAAAGGAAATTGATGGAGCAGCTGTCGACGAGGCGTTGAAATGATCGCCGGTGTCCCTCGTGATCGTTCTTGGGATCACCGCCCCGAGCTTCAGGCCTCAGGCCTTAGCGCCCACCCCCTACACTCATTCGCTTATCTGAAGGCGAGTAATATGAACATGAGCTTGTGAGTGGATACGGTGACTTTTGTAGCACTCCTTTCGTGGCGCATCATAGTTCAATTCATTTCCGACGATGTTTTGGATCTACGCCCAGACTCACAGATGCAGCAGCGCGCTGTCTAGACTGTCGTCGAGAACAAGAGAAAAGAGCATCTTTCTGACAGCTCGTTCTTTGCGTTGGACTACATGGCTTATTCTGCAGACTGTACGCCGTTGTTACGAACGAGTCTCACGAATCATCAGTGGGGCATGGGGTGGCGCATAGTGTCGTTGGTTAGACTTCCCATTGCCCAAGTTCGAGGCTAGATTGGTACGACAAGTCTGGTACCAGCTCTGTGCGGATCCTCTCACTAAAACAGACTATGACTATGTATGTACCTCAGAAGTTAGAACAAAGGACGTTGATCTAACCCGTGTGGGGGCCCCACTTCGCTAGAGCAAAGATGGACTGGCTCCGTCTATTCAGCAGTATATACAACCAGATGGAAAGAAAAACCATTGCCATCCGACGCGTCAATCCTCTTTTGCGGTCCGCCTGACCTCAATCCGTCTCAATAACTCATCCCCATTCCATAACATCACTTCACCCTTTTCCATATCAATGTTGTCGTGTAGATTGCCGCGAAGAACCGACTTCGCTATCGTAACGGCGTATTGTACCATCTCTGGGCTGTCCGACCGGTTCATCTGGTCCAGTTGTATGGTATGCAGACGCTTAAGCTGACTCAGGAGGGGTAGTAGTGTGTCCTTGATATCCTGCGTTGAGTTGAAGCCTATGCGTGGCGTGAAGCAAAGCCCTGGAAAGAAACCGACGAGCACTACAACCGAAATGTTCAATGATCAGACCATCGAGAGGTTGCAAAAGGCGTACGATGAAATCGGTCTGATTCACACACATGGACCATGTGTAGCGACTGAATGGTGGGAGGAAGTTTACACAGTCTGCGTAAGTTCTTACGGGGTCCACGAATGCCGACATGCTTTAGATTTGGAAATATCGAGCGAGAATCGATCTGGACGATTAGCTCGGTTGGAAGCGTTAAGGTAGTGATACCGGGTAATTGGACACCGCTGAAGGCCTGTTTCAAGGCCACAAAACACTTCGTGCCTACCGCGTAACTAGGTCTCCGGCCCGGATGTTCGGTTTCCTGAGTGGGAAAGTATACTATTTGGAGTGTATGAAGATTGGGGAGGGAGGTGAGGCAGCGGACGAATTCTTCATATACAGTGGGTGCGGAGAATGTGGATAGCGCGACATTGAAGACTCTGCCACTCATTGTTTAAGAAAGAACCAACGGGCAGACTATGTAGAGAGACTCACTGCACACGTTGAGCAAAGTAAGGCGCTCGGATGGTCACAACCTCTGCCTGATGAACCAGCTCCGTGGCTATCGCCTTGTCGGGGTTCCTCGGGAGAGTTGGCGTGATTGTACACGCTTCTATACTGTGCCAGAGTAGTTGGTGATAGGCATGGCGCAAGGCACGGCAAGTATGAGATAGTGCACATAGGGCGTCAGACCTGTCGCGGTAAGAAGTCGGGAGAAATCCCCTGTGTATGAGAGGCTCCAGGCAGGGTACTGGCACAGAAGGAAAGTGTAATAGGATTTCCATGTGCATTTCGTAGGGCAGGGCGGGCAAGCCCTTCGAGTTCGCGAAAACCGAGACCTCATCCACACCTTCGCAAGTAGGGGCATGCGAGAGCTTTGTGCTGCGGAGGTTTCTAGGTAAGACTGCCGCCTTCGACCTGTCGGACTGTGACCGGGTCGACAGTCTCTTAGGCGGCATCAAGGTCTGATACTAACACCGTTACTGCCAGTGATGGACACAGTTGACAGTGATGGTATGGTCTTGAGGAGAAAAACACGAGCACGTGGCAACTATGGGCGGGCCATATCGTCACGGTTGTCAAATAGTTCAGGCCCGTGAACACAGTTGCTTTTTGAAGCCCATTGTACACAGAAAGTATCTCCTCAAAATTGCACAAGAGCCCTACAGGTAGTCTAACCACGACGCGCCGCCATCTTCGGGCCGGGCGGACTGTTGGTAGATAGTCTCCCACTTTACGACCTGCACACTGACATGGCGCACCGTTCTGCACGCACTCAGCTCCTTCTGGGGGTTCTCCTCTGTGCCAGTTTGGATTCCGGCGTCACATACGAAAGTCACAGAGATAGTCTCCAATTCACAAAAGCATGGCGATGATAAAACGACAGCCAGCGGACGCCAGGCATCACTAGCAGCGTCAACCGGCTCTTCCGGACCGAAAGTCAAATTTGTGGCAATGAGGATCCCAAGCCTCCGGAGGCGAAAGGTCTGGCACTCTGACTCGAGCGCCTGCTCAAACCACGCTATGTCAGAAATAGTGTCGAAAGTGAGAAGAACAGATGGTGTATCGACGATCGCAGACATGAAAGGGGCTTAGTCGAGCGTCAGCGGGGTGTGTGACCTGACATGAAAGAAGGATCTCACAATCTCTTTCGATTGGGATCAACGAATAGAGCTCTGTCAAGGCAGGAAACGGAATATTGTTGATGATGGTCAGGTCCTCTATGAGAGCATCGCTGACGACAAGACGCTGCAACTTGTCCACCCCGACTGGACCAATTGCGCGTTTGGTTTCCGAATAGCGAGAGAAAAAGTCTAGTGGAGACCTTACCAGAAGCGACGTAGGAGAAACCGATATCGCTTCCGAAACGGTCTGATGAACGTCGTGTGAGGCTGCAAGTTGAACCTCATCGAGTTGCAGAGTTTGTAAAGAGGGGTCTAGCGTGAGCAACAAGGCCAAAGCAGCAAGGTCGAAGCAGGAATTGTAACAGTGGATGGAAAGCCAGCCAACGCGATGTGGCTTTAATCGGCCGATTATGAATCGTTCAATAAAGGAGGCCGTTATTTTTTGACGCCCGTCAAGGTCCCAAAACGCAAACTCGACCCGCATGCTTTCCAGATGTTGCAACTGGCCGACGATGTCTATGACAGGATCGATATGGGTTTCTCTCCAGGGCACGTTGACAGCACTTGCCCAATCGGTAAACACATCGTTGAGATCAAGATGCAAATGCTTGATCGATGAGGAGATTTGGGAGCGCCAAGGGCTAGAAAGCAGAATAGTGCGGAGCCAGCAGCTTTCCTCAAACTGGGCATCGCAGTCTCGAGAGTTGACGCTGTCAGTGCAGATATAGACGCGATTGTAGATTCTGGACCGCGTCCGAGGGCCAAAGCAGCTGTGGGACCCGAGGAGTGCGAGGAGGGATGCTTTCTCGGAGACATGGTCCACTATGTCATCCAAAAGTTCTTGGGGGAGGGAGGAGGGCATCGCAGACCCCGCTATATAGATCCCTACAAGCAAAAAAATGTATGAGTATACACACAGTATAGGGATGCACCACCAACAGCGAAACTAATGAAGCATGATGAGGAGGACGAAGAAAGGCGCGATCGATTACCCCGTTCCGTCGACTCGCGCTCAAATGACGAACAAGAAGTTCCGGGGCACTGCTAAGTGATTCCGGTTGTATACCCTCGCGTATTCCGTTTTCTGCAGGAACGATCAAATCTTATCCCAGTTTAGATAAAATATGGGCTTGTTCTGTCCCCATATAGGCAAAATCTGGGCTTTATCTCCTTTCACTTGACAGGTGACAGTTCTTCCTAGCTTCTATTTCTGACTTTTCCTTATGTCTGGCAGTAATAGTGACCTGTATATGCTCCTCATACCCACAATGCTGCCAAGCATGAAGTCTGGTGCATTCAGACTGGGAAGAACTGACAGCACTCTGGCCAATATATATGGGAGTGGGCAGCACAGATGTTGTCATGTGCCATGTCTACCCAACTTCAAAGCGGAAAGCAGCATGTGAGAAGTCAAGACAGGTGTTATTGATACATTGGAAGGCTCTAGGGCTTTCAGATCAGTACAGCAATGCATATCACTGACAGAATACTTACAACTTCTGATCAAGTACACTCACAAACAAGAGCAGTCAAGGTGCTCTCTGTGGCATTCTGCCCTTGCCTAGGTGAAATTGCCGGCTGAGCTCGTCACCCATGCACAAGGATACATGTAATGAAGAAGTAGGGGAACTCTTACACCTCACTCTCAAGATGTACAAGACGTCTACAGCATCATCTCTCTTCCTCAACCATTGCAGCCCCAAGTCCCTCAGCCCCTGAGGAAGGGTGCTGTTCAGCATTGTTGGGTTGAGGATCCTGAGCCAAGGAGAAAAGGGGAGGAAGCAAGTAGTGGAAGATGAAGAGAAGTGGGGTTAAAAGGTCTTGGGTAGACTGTTCCATAGGCAATTGTCTTGTCAGATACTAGTTTGGGGAGAAAATGAGAGCGAGCCGCGGGGGCGAAGCCCCTGCGGGTCGGCGAGCTTTTTCGACCAATTATTCTGTTTCAGATCAATCTAAGTCATGCTTTCCATTGTATGACATGCCCCGGGTTTGCCACGCTTGCGGTGGCCCATCCTGTTTATTTGAACGATAGCTGATGAAGTGGTGTATCAGTTGCTTGACTTTCCACTGACTACAGTACGCAATCTGTCAAGATTTCTCGCGGCAGTAAAATCACACAGTACCGCCTTGCTAGAGAGGATCGTCCGCGAGACAGGTAGTACGGTATTTCCAGTATTATTCAATAGACATAATTCTCCTTCTTCAGATTCAGCAACGCACTCTCCATCAGCACCCTATCATACTGCATATGCAGCCACAGAATCAGCCCGTCCATAGGCGCCCTCTCAGCCTTGCCCTGGTCCTGCCAGAACACGCTCCTTGGATGAAACTCTACGACGCCCTTCTCCGGCTTTACGTACGCAGCCACTGTTTCGAACACGCCCTCTGAAATACGCACTTCCCTCACGCGCGACGCATCCCCGCAACGCACGACGATGCTCTCCGGCGTCTTCTCGACGAAAACTCGGAATTTCTCCACTTCTCGGGCACGGAAACGTCGACAACTTGCGTGGGGACGATGACTACAGCCTCATGTCCATAATATAAGCCTAAGAAGTACTAGGCTCAAAATTCTTGACTACTACCTTCCAGCAAGCCTCTGAATCGATGACATTGGCATCTGTAGCATCGCGCACAACTCTTCCCAATTTGAATGTCTCCACTATGTATTGGACAAGGCGAAGAGTGAGGTTTGTTACGGGGACAAGGACGACCTCTTCAAGTTGACAAAGGAGCAGGATGGGGCTACGGCGAACGTCGTACATGTAGCACTTGTCCTTCAACAGGGGGTCCAAAATGAGATTTGTATCGGAGTTCCCATCTCTGAGATTCGTGACAGGGCTATTCCCTGGTCAATGTCAGTCCCGACTCCCAATGCAAGGTAGTCTGCGTGTCACTCACCTGGTGGTACCTCCATCAAGATCATCCGCTGCAAGCTTTCCAGCACTGGAATGACAAGCTCAAGCTCGGCAAGCATAATTGCCAATCTGTTTCGAGTCATTGCCTGGTCAAACGCTGTCGACAGCAGCTTTGCGACGGAATCTGGGGACAGAGTATTCCCAATGTGCCACAAGAGAAGCATCATGACTTGTGCACGATCGGCGCAGTCTTCCCCCAATGCGTCCATATCGAGCAAACGGTTCTCTTGCTCTGTCATGTTCAATAACGGAATTGAATTCCACCACAGCACTCACCAAGAGGTCGTCGAAGCTTATGGAACCAGCTACTAGCACGCCTCGCAGAAGACCGACTGATACTCCTCTCAGTACTCACCCCAGTGTCTCTCGCAGGTTTCAACCGTCCAAGAATTTCTTTCATGGTGGTTTTCTGATTCTGATTACGATCTTTCGGGCGCATGTAATCGAGCACCGGATGACAGGAGAGCGCACAATAGACGAGCTGATGTGCATATGTTTCTTTGTACTCAGTGAGGACGTCTTTGCTCTCCAGCTTCCCGAGGAGGGCGGGGAGATCGACATCGGAGAGCTTCTTGGGGGCCACAGAGACAGACACAGTGTGGCCAGCAGAAGTTTCGGTGGGGTTAGGCATGGTAGTTGGAGGTACCATCTACGGATACGTATCAGTGAGATAAGTGGCGAGAACCCGGACCGAGGTGAGAGACGTCGACGAAGGGCTCAGTGTGGCGTGGCTTCATCAGCAAACCTACCCGATCGGTTGTGACCTTTTCGGGTTTTTGAGGTTGTCAGTGATTCTTCTACCTCTTCGTTTGCCTTCGTCACCCACTGAAGACTGCTGTGAATTAAATTTTGGGCCCCTGGGATGCATCTCTCGACTATGACCCGTGGAAAATGGGAACGGACACGGGGCAGACTCTGTGAGGTGAGTCTACCCGAGGTGAGGTTGTTGCGAATTCGGACATAGGTTGTCAGGTTGTCGCTTGCCAGGTTGTCGGCCAAATTTTGGCAGGGACAACCTCTGACAACCTCCGACAACCGATCGGGACGAGTTGCTGATGTTCACGGCGGAACACAAGGAGAGCTTATCCCATTGAGAGATTATGTTGTCCATTTTGGGAGATTACTTTATCCATTTTGGGAGACTCATACATACAGAGCAAGCAATAGAGTCTGCCGACTTCTTGACACGGGGGTCCCCGAGACATGCGCTCCTCCGTTGCTGAGAGTACGGGTGCCACCGCCGATCTGGCCGATATGGTCTCTCGCTCCAACGGCGCTGTCAATGATGCTGTTATTACTATGGAGTCACTTATCGACCAGAGTGCCCACTATATAAAAAGAAGTGATGTTACCGTGTTTACGGTAGAAACACTCCTTGCTGCCAGAAGTCCACCTGACCAGCGTGAAAAGTAACGGCGGGATGAGGTCAACTGCCTCGGGGGCTTGATCAGGAAAAATTCCCAGTTTCTGGAGAAGCACACTCGCCACACTCTCGCACAGTGTGCACACTTGTCCGTGATGTTCATTGTCCAGTCAAACACCGATTACAGTACATCTCATGATCATCAATTCGAGACACATTGTAGCTATGTACTAATATGACTTGCGAGCGAACTCAACTCCAACTGCTTGAAAGGCTAGTGACACATGAATGACCATGTATACGAGTGACAATGAATTTGCATACCTGTTTCGTGAGCGTCATTTAGGCTAGGCGAGCTGCATACCAAGCAGCGAGACTAAGACCGGTCCAATCAATGTTCTCAAAGTCGTCCTCAGTAACTATCTTTCCCAGCATCAAGTGGGTCGTCACCCATTCAGTCAGCAGGCTAGTGCGCCGTGTCTTGGGTACTATAACTCTGTGTTCATCGCTAGTAACAGTGGAGAAAAGGATGACAGGACGACTGCCCACGTCCAAGGCAAATTTGCGCTCGTCCGACAGTGTCTGAGGCCAGACATTGTTGTCTAGCGGAAGTTCCCTGTCCATCGCAGAATTGATATTGGGGAACGGATGCCTATCTACTTCGTGTCACTTCATTTCGCAAAGGTATGAGTGAAAAGTCGCCATTATTCACCTGGATCCAATAGAGATAGGCATGAGCTATTAACGGATTAGATCCTTGATTTTTTGAGAGAGTATCCTCACCATAAATTAATGATTCATGATCCTTATATTGATTCGAATCATTAGAATGATTTGATTCACGGATCGAATCATTTGACGGATCAAATCATTAATGATCCTATATTTTTGATATATTCATACTAATACATAGTATAATACTAGTATATTCACTTATATTTAGGTAGTATGAGGCATAATAATGATCACACTATCTAATTTGAAGTGAGATATTCATGATTACTGTGATATACAAGAAATCAGTAATGATCCTTTAATGATTCATTCACAAATTTAATGATTCGTGATCCTTTCAATGATCTGAACGGATCGAATCTTTGATTGATTAGGGATTTGATTCACGAATCAATATAGCGGATCGAATCTAGGATGATTCTAAGTTGGAATAGCTCGTGCCTATCTCTAGGATCCAAAGGCAGATCTCTCTTGATCATCCGCCGCAAGCTCCTCTGAACGGGCTGCAAAGAGTCGAGATTGAGAAAGTTCTCATCAATTGATGGATCATCTCTCTTCAGAGCATCCTCGAGTACTCTCGAAAGTAGCATTCCGACGCGATCTGGGGGCAGGCGATGCCCGATGACACACAAAAGCAGTAGCACAACCCTTGCGCGAGTGCCTGTGCTTCCGAAGTACGCCAGCTTCTGGAAATGGTTGTCTTGGTCGTGGTAGTGTACTGATAGTGTTCTGTCAGCAACGATATCAGTCTCAAATGATGGCAACATACCGAATTCCAATAGACGCGCCAATATCGTAGAAGGGGGCTCCATGTAGAGATCAACTTCATCGTAGAAGCCAGGTAGCGATAGCTGCATCTTGTCTAGCACCGGATGTCTAGCGAGTGCCTTATAGACAAGCTCTTGTGCCTTTTTGGCTGCTGCTTCCTTCTTGTGGTTCTCGTCTCGCAGCGCTTGGACGAGGAGCGCAATTTGATCCACCAGTCTGTTGGCATCAAAATTGATTTGTGCGGTGGCCATGAAGATGAAAGACTGCGACAGGAAGAAGATGTAGTGAAGTGCTGTCATTGTCATTACTTATATCATATCATCGGAAGACACAAAGTCATACATTCATGACCCGGACCTGACTTCGAAATGTATGTCGGCACATCCAGAGCTTCGCAAAAGATAGTGCACTAAGTAAAGGGGAACCATTTTGATCAGCGGCGCATGCGCACATCGGCATAGCTGTTCTTACCCTCCAATTGGACACATGAGTACCTGGTTTCGTACAAATGGAGACTTGAGCTGCGAAGGCTTTCCTCTGGCAGCCAATGATGTCCACGCCACCCACCTGACATTCATCAGGCAGAGGGGGCAAGGCTAGTAGCCTGGCTAGGTTGCAGAGTAGAAAGTCGACACACTGACCACGCTTGTGAGTACGGTAAATCAAATCGGCTGGAACGAAATCCACAAAACGTACTACTCACACCGCGGAGGTGAGTGTTTCCTACAGACGTATAACCTCTGGAACAATAGAATGCGGGGTTACTCTAAGTTGGACTCGTCGTTTTCTGGAAATTATCCACCTGCGGGCAATACTCACCTCGACAATGTGACTCTCCAGACACTCCCATGCACGATTGACCTTCACAGACGTTTTTACGGCAACGGCTGTCAAGACTCTGAATAGCACATGGAAAGGGAGGGCAGGGAAGGCATCGCATGTCGATGTTATTCATGCTGCGGCTCGGCACAGACCACCAGTGGCGTTCAGAATTGGGCACATGCCGCTTTCCTATTCCACATCATTAACGTTCAAGTGATTCCGGATCAACAGGATCACTTACTCTGCATCCCGACGACTCTTTGAGCGCTCCATTTTGGCTTCACCCTAGGACAGTATCCTGAGAACACGAGAGCTCTACAAATAGTCTGACCACGACGCCCTGTCATCGCCTCCCGACCGGACATATTGGCGGTAGACATGACTCATGCTATGGCTCCGAGTCGCACACTGACAAGGCGCACCGTCTTACACGCTCTCAACTCCCTCCGAGGCTTCTCCTCTGTCCCATTGGAATCCGGCGTCACGTACGAACGTCACCGAGACCATCTTCAGCTCACGAAGGCGTGGGGGAGATGACACGGCAGCCAGCTAGCGCCAGGCATCACTGGAAGCGTCCAAGGGGTCTGCTACACCGATATACGGTGCTGGTATGATTAGAATTCCAAGTTTCTGAGGACGAAAGCTCTGACACTCTGACTCGAGCGCCTGCTCGAACCAGACTATGTCAGGAATGGTGGAAAGTGAGACGAACGGATGGCGTGTTGACGATTGCAGGCAAAAAGGGTGCTTCGTCGGGCGTTAGCGTTACAAACTTTGACATGATTTGAGACAGGATCTCACAAGTTTCTCAATTCTGACCGACGAATAGAACTCCTGTAAGGCTGGGAGCGAGACTCGTTGGAGATTGATCAAGTCCTCCATGATAGCGTCGCAGACGACGAGCCGCTGCAATTTGTCCACCCCGATTGGACCGGATGCCAGGTTGGTCTCCGAGGAGCGAGCGAAGAGTTCTGATGGTAGCTTCACTAGAAGCGACGTAGGAGATACTGATGGAGCTTCCGAACCGGTCTGAGGAACGTTGTATGAGCCTGCCAATTGCACGCCATTGAGATGCAGAGTTTGTAACGAGGGGTCCAGCGTGAGTAACAAGGCCAAGGCAGCCATGTCAAAGCTGGAGTTGTAACAGTCTAGGGAAAGCCTGCTGATGCGATGTGGTGCCACTCGACCGATTATGAAGCGTTCAATGAGAGAGGGCGTGAGTTTGTGATGCCCATCCCAGTAAGCAAGCCCGAGTCGCATGCTCTCTAGATGTTGCAACTCGCCGACGATGTCCATGAGAGCATCGAAGTGAGCTTCTCTTGAGGGCACGGTAGCAACATCTGTCGAATCGGCAAACATGTCATTGAGATCAATCTCCAAATGTTTGACCGATGAGGAGATTTGAGAGGTCCAGGGACTACAAAGCAGAATGATGCGGAGCCAGCAGCTTTTCTCGAACTGGGCATCGCAGTCTCGAGAATTGACGCTGTCAGTGCAGATATAGACGCGATTGTAGATTCTGGACCGCGTCCGAGGGCCAAAACAGCTGTGGGACCCGAGGAGTGCGAGAAGGGATGCTTTCTCGGAGACATGGTCCACTATGTCATCCAAAAGTTCTTGGGGGAGAGAGGAAGACATCGCAGACGCCGCTTAATAGATCCCTACAAGCAGAAAAATGTATGAGTATACACACAGTATAGAGATGCACCACCAACAGCGAAGCTAATGAAGCATGATGAGGGGAGACGAAGAACGGCGCGATCGATTACCCCGTTCCGTCGACGCCTCGCCTCGCGCTCAAATCACGAACAAGAAGTTTGAACGATAGCAGATGAAGTTATGTTGCTTGACTTTCCTGACTACAGCAAGAGATCTGTCAAGCTTCCCCGCCGCAGTCAAATCACACAGTACCGGCTTCATAGAGAGGATCGTCCGCGAGACAGGTAGTATTGTTTCTACTTCTTCACATTCAGCAACGCGCTCTCCATCAGCACCTTATCATACTGCATATGCAGCCACAGAATCAGCCCGTCCATAGGCGGCTTCTCCGCCTTTCCCTGGCCCTGCCAGAACACGCTCCTCAGATGAAACTCTACGACGCCCTGCTCTGGCTTTACGTCCGCAGCCATCTCGAACACGCCCTCTGACATGCGCACGTCCCTCACGCGCGGCGTATCCCCGCACCGCACGACGATCCTCTCCGGCGTCTGCTCGACGACCTCAAAGTGGTCTGTGATCTGCGTCCCGACGTCGTACGACGACGCCTTAAGCTCTTCCGGCGACCACAGCTGCGCCTTGGTGTCCGGCCCGTAGTATTTACGCTCAAGATAGCGCCGCTGGATCTCATAACCTTGAACACATCCAAAGTCAGCAAATCTGTAAGGCGCAGAATGTAATTTGGCGATACCGACCCGGTCCGCCCCACAACCCCGCACAGAACGCCTTCACCAGTTCTCCCTTGTTCTCCAGCAACTCGGGCCTGATCTTGCTTATGGGGACAGCCCGCACACAGTCGTCGTGGGTCGTTATGTTCTTGTTGGGATTGAACGACACAACCTGTTTAGAGGAGAAAAGGGGCAGAGTGGTGGGATCCATGGGCACGAAACCACATTCACGCGTCGCAATGAAGAATGAGCCGACGCCAGCAGTGGTACCGACAACGGCGGTCTTGAGGACCTTGCGCACGATGCCCATGGTCGGGGTTGGTTAAGGAATTGAACAAACTGAGATGGAGGAAGGGGAGCAACGGAGATATCATTTATAAGATAAAAAGGACCAATGGCTTACGCCGGGCCGCCCCAGACCGCTGATAAAGCTCAGCGCTCGTAGTATACGCTAGAAGTCGAAGAGATGCTCAAAGCATAGGGTAAACGTTATCCTGGGTTTGACAAAACTACTAGGTTACATTGAAAGAGCGAGATCATAACGTCATATAGTACAAAGATTGTGGCCAATAGATATGTGTATGCAAACAGTCCATGGACCTCTACCAATCTATGCAGTTGTCGCGTTGTTGAAGATCAACAAGTTGGGAGACGCGGAGTCAAGATCGTTGAGAGCACCCTTGGTGGCAAGACCAAGCAGAGCTGCCTTCAATTGCGAGGTCGTGAGGGTCTTGGGATGTTCAGGGATGGGGGCGAACAGCTCAGTTGCAGGAAGGAACGATGTGATCCAGCGAGGAAGAACGGCCTGTGCAAGCTCGTAAATCGACAACGCCTTCTGGTTCTGGAGAGCGAGGGGGACAAAGTCCTTGGAGATGGTAGGGTCGAAGGTGGCATGGGGGTAGATGGACAGGAGGTACGCCAAGAGACCGGCAACGTGGGGAGAGGCCATTGAGGTACCGGACAAGACGGCAACGGCCTCGGGGGAACCCTTGTAGGTGGACTGGATGTTCAAGCCGGGGCCGAAAACGTCAACACATTTGCCGATGTTGGAGAAGTAGGCACGGTCGTCGGAGAGGGTAGAGGCACCGACGGTGACCGCCTTCTCAGCGGAAGCGGGGGAGTAGTTGCAGGCGTCCTTGTTGTCATTGCCTGGATGAGCGTTAGCAAAAGTAGCATCAAGAAGAAGCCAGAACTGACCAGCAGCAACGGCGAAGTGTAGACCAGAGTCGACCGCACGGTTGACGGCAAGGTCGAGAGAAGGAGACTTGCCACCACCAAGAGACATGTTCGCGACGGAACCCTTGTGCTTTGTCTTTCCAGTTGCCCTGAACTCTGCCTCTGCTGCGGCAGCCTTCTCAGCGGCAGCGGAGGCCGCGTAGGAGACACCACCAACGACGTCGGACATGGAACCGCTTCCATTGGAGCCGAGAACTTTCACAGCGATGAGGTTGGCACCCTTAGCAACACCGAACCGGGCACCAGCGATAGTACCGGCGCAGTGAGAGCCGTGACCGTTGCCGTCCTCATCGACGTCGTTCGGGATGGTCTTGCCCCAGGTGGCACGACCCTGGAAGTCGACGTGCTCGATATTGATGCCGGTATCAACGACGTACACGTCGACACCCTCGCCTCCCTCAGCCGCGTAGAGATACTTGGTGAATGTGCCGAAGGAGAGTTTAGCGCGGTGAGCGACACGAGCGAGACCCTGCACAAGAGCGGTCAGAAAGACACGTCACGAACGACTGGGGAATGACTCACCCAAGGAGCGCCCTTCTGCTGGGAAATGTCCGAGATCTCGTGGACAGCAAATTCGGTGGTCTTCACCACCTGGTCGACCTCAATGTACTCCACCTCGGGTTGCGCGCGGAGACGCTCGACGGTGCCCTCTGATAGCCGGGCGTGATATCCGTTGATGTGCGAGTAAATCTGCTGTAGCCCAGACGCCGCTTCCGCGATAAGAGGCTCCTCCGAATGCGCCATTTGGAGGAAGTTGAAGTGGTTCTCCATGAGCGAAGACGAAATGCCGTCCTTGAGCATCACGATGTAGGAGTTGTTGATGCTGCCATGGATATGGTCCTCCTGGATGAGGGGAGCCAAGCTGAACGGCGACCGCAATGGCGGCGGGGAGTGAGGGAACGTCGAGAGCGGCGTCGCGGCCGCTGCCGCCGACAGCGACAAAGCAACAAAAGTGGTAAAGGTCGACATGGTGGTCAGGATGGAGACAGCAGCTGGCCGAATTCGTCTGATAACGCGGCATGTTATGACGTGTTTGCCATCGGCGTCCGCAGCACGTTTACCCCACATTCCAAGATGCGTAACGCTCTACAATGAGGTTATCGCCTTTCGGAAGATGTAAACGCTACATTCAGTATGCCAGCGGATGATGGAGCCCAGATGTAGCCGAACAGCACCGAGGCAACGGGGGTAACCCACGGGTACCACCCAAACCCCACAACGTTCAAGGGTTTAGAAATTATTAGTAGAGAAATAAGGATGACTGAGCAGCGAGAGAAGCCCCAGAATGATGCCTTGCAAGATACAAGGCTGAAGTACATGTCGGCTAGAACAACGCCCATACCAACCACGCTGAGCCAGCTCTGTAGATAAGGAACTTACGCGTCCTTAGTTGCGGAACCTCACAGTCTGGAAATCGAAGGTACTATATGGCGTACGCTGCCTGCCAATCGCGCCATACCACGCGATACTTTGTTACCCAGAAGTCGCGCGATCTTGTCAAGTAATTGCCCAACGAAAACCTTGTCGAACTCAATAGATACACGTAGCGCTTCACCAGTCAATATGGTCTATGTCAAATGACAGGACAGCCGGCTCCCGATATTACAGGCAATGAAGACTGAATATGTGTGATAGACTCTGGGCAAGTAGGTAGGTAAGTAAAGATCGTGGTTCAAGCACCGTGTAGGAAATGGCAAGTAGTGTGCTACTACAATTTCGTCTTCTGGGACGATCCCAAGCCGCCCAGCCACGCACTCGCAGAGGCTGTGACCCCAACCGACAGTAGCGGAGCAAACAACGAGGAGAGAACTATGCCCTTGTCAAGCAAAGCCCAGACAGAATACGACACCGTAGTCCACACGACATCGTACCCAATGGACGACTGTGCTGGGTGGGAATGCAGTGTCGACCAAGCGTCAGCGAGAAAGTCGCTGGACTCCTCCCAAGCGCTTAGTGTGGTCTTGACGCGCATGCCAACCGGCAGCAGCGTGTATGCGGAGTACAGGTACGTGAGGGGGATCGCGGCGGTGTTGTTCTGGGAGTAAATGAAGAGGAGCGGAACGACGATGATGCTATGCATGGCCAAAAGGTTGGGCAAGAACGCCTCCACGGAGGTGGCTGGGCTGCGGTAGACGCAAACGAGTCCGATGAAAGTTGAAGCCCAAAGGACCGGAGGAGCACGAATAGAGGACGCGGCTTTGGTGGTCCGTGGTCGAGGGGACAGCACAATAGCGAGGTAAAACAAATTACTCGCGACCGAGATGGCCACAAGTTGACCAATGATCATGTACGCCCAGACGTGTTTAACGTCGTACCGCCTGCCTATGCAAAGAAATGATGTCAAACACACAAAGAGAAGATTGAGAGGTTGATGATGTACCTTCAAAAAAGAGGAACGCAGTCCAGAACCCAGCGGTATACAGACAGAGCTGTTCGCTCCACCACCAGTTCATCTTGCCGAATGAGACCGCTGCCCACGCCTGTTCGAAGAGCGTAGTGTTGAGTAGCCAGTCGGTGAGCCTAGCAATGGGGGCGTCCGCGATCGTCTGGGCTCCCAATTCATAGTCGACGAAGCTCCACTAAAACTGCGTTACGACCGCGTCTGACCAACTGATACGGCTCGGAGACTTGCATGCATGAATTTGAACATGTCTAAAAAAACAATCAGATAGGACGCAGAATGACCGGGTTGACTCACAAAACCATGTGTGTGCGAAAGACGTGACGGTAAGGCCGGAGAAGAGGTAGGCTTTGGTCTCGTTCGCGGGACTGATCCGACCTCGAAGACTCCTCAAGACGAGAACCAAGAGTCCAATGATGGCAAGAAAATAAGACACGAATATTGCCAGGGCACTCAAGTGCGCGACGTCCATGACGAAGGCTATGGCAATTTTCTTGGTTTGGGACAGGGTTGGGAGCAAGAGCAAGAGGCAAGCCGTACCAGGGTCGGGGTAAACGATCGCGCTCTGATGGCCCTGATCCTGACCCGACGGCTCTCAGCGGCTGAGAGCCGCTCTCTGAGTCTCCATGCGCGCACAGTACGCGAAGACTGTGGCTCGGAACAATTGGTGATAGCATGAAGGCAAGATAATTCCAATTTCTCACTGGATGCTATTTCAATGTCAAGCTCCGGGAGTGAAATGTCCCAAAGTCATAGCTTAACTTCTTCTTCAAACCATGTCTTCGCGCTTGCACCATGAGATGTACGGCTACGACGGTGAAAGACAGTACGCAATCAAGGAGAAAATACAAGTAGGTATGAGAGTTATGTAGCTTCAAAGCCGCGAAACTCCTCTAGTGTCGGGGAGGAAGCCAACACTTCTCCAATGATTGAGCCACATCTGTACGTCTACCCGAGCCAGCTCCTTTACATTCACCTCTCTCAGGCTCTGGCAAAGACGCTTAGCCTCCTTGCATTCCATCGTCAGTCTGTCGTAGACACTATCCGCGAAGTCTTCTACAAAGAAGGTCAAAATCTTCAGAGCGGGGATTTTCTTCATGTCAGCGGTGCCTCTTTGCTCGAGCAACAGCTTCATCCAGCATTCATATGAGGTCACAGGTAAGCCAAGCTCCTCCGAAAACAGCTCGAAGAGGACTCTCGCTGGCTGAGACTTCGGATGAATCAGATGGACGACTTGCACAGGTAAATCAGGCTCCAATTCGACACTTGTGAGGTCGACGACCGCGCAGCTAGCCATGTCTAGAGGTATCCACTTCGCAGTCTGATTCAGTCCAATGATTGACATAGGTCTCTTGAAGGTCATAGGCGATACACGTACTCCGTGATACGAAGGCAAACATCCCATCTCCATGCCAGACCGTAGAATGGTCGGAACCCAGTCGGTGGTACTCCAGACGCCGTTTGCCGCTCCAGTAACTGATGTTACTCGGGCAATTATTGGCCGGAGGGAGGACTCCTTGGACGCCCTATGGAGCATCTGCTCCGCGATCCATTTACTCTCGGCGTAGCCCTGACCTGCCGCACAAGAACCATCCTCTATCAGTTCCTCTGGGACCGGAACACGCGCTGAGTCTATCGTAGCCGCGCCAACATAAGCAACTCGGTACTATGTAAGAGAGAAGACGCACAACGAATAGCACCTTCAGATGAGATGAAGATGACACGAGGGCGGCGAGGAGAAGACAACGCTAGAGTGATCAAAGTTCTCAACCCGATTAGGTTCTCTTCAAAGGCAGCAAGCGGTGCGACGAAGTGAATGCGCCAGGCGTTGTGGATGATGTGTGTAGTGCGCTGCATTATCTATAGGAGCAGAAAAGGTTGTTCCATTCGCACTTGAAACTCATTACATGCGGACTCACCTCCCGATTCAAAGTCTCTTCAACTTCCAATCCTTCCTTTGTGATGATCCCTTCGACAAATACAACCTTAGGCGAGTCCAGCATGGCCGCGTCGTACCCATTAGTCTCAAAGGTGCGCCTCTGCCTGTCGAGCAACCTTTCCCCTCTCTTCGACGGTCGATTGACTGCGTACACCTTTTCGACACTGTCATCCGCGGCCAGCCTTGCAAGAATGCCCGACCCGAGAAAGCCAGTGGTACCCGTGAGAAGGACAACCTTCCCAGAGCGCGACACAGGGCTGGTCGCGTCGTGTAGCTGCGGCACGGCATCGAAGAATCCCAAGGGCGCCAGGCGATCCAGCATGGCGTTCATGTTGCGCACAATCTCGGCCGTTTGTGCGGGCGAACGCAGTTTGCTCGGTGCTGACATCGTAGCCCTTCAATGTACAGCTCTTGCCTCGAGTGTTGCTTTGCCCTGCTTCGGCTTTATAGGACGGACAGTGGCAGCCTGGCGTGGATCAGCTCTAAGCCTGTTACTTTATGAGTCGCACATCCTACGCAGATATCCGGGAAGGGCGGAAACGAGAAGCCTGTCGATAGCTCACCCGTCTTTACATGAAGGTACACTTCGAAGATAAGTCCGAGTAACAAATCAGTCAGGTTCCCGCTGCGGCTGTCATACATCAGCTAGTCTCCGCCAGTTAGTATATTTGGCACTACTGATTCTCCGTATATCGGGGTCCACTCACGAGAAGCACACTATCCACCTGTGAGTACCAACTTGTATACGCTGGTCTGCAGCAGAAGCCTGGAAGGCATAGTTGAGCGGTAGAATACATTCTGTACACACGTACGTACGTTTCGTTTGTGCCTATGTCGATATCGACAGGGAACATCAATCATGCTATGGTCTGCTCGCGACATATTTCAGATCTTGAGCATATCGCTGTTCGAAACATGATCCTCAACAATTTTGATAACAGTAGGTACATCGATCATGTTACATCGACCTGAAGTGATCTCCTTCGAAAGCAATAACACGCGTCGTATTGGCAGATATGCTGAACACTTGATCAGCATCTTCTATAGCCAACATGACTGATAGAGAAAGACATACGTATCATCTCAAGTTCGCATGATGGGTCATGCTCGGCGCTCTGGTCGTCCATTGATTATCGTGTGTAACCGCCCCAAGGTTGAACACAGCCGAGTACTTCGTCGGAGGTCATCAACAGTAGGTGGTTCAAGGCCATTGTCGTAGACCCGACCAGCAGAGCAATACTCGCGATCATCTGCAACTGCTGCTCCCTTTGTCGAGTGCTTAGGGTTCATATGGTCGAAGCCCATTCGTTGCTCTTGGTCAGATCCCGGAACGCGCTGACAAGCTCTTCATGATGTGTCGCGATGGGTCTGAGGTACCTCGAACCAGGGTTCTGTCGATCCAGATAGGTGAACACTATCTTCTCCTGTTCCACCGGACCGTCCCGCTCTGCCGCAACTCTAGCGAGACGTGACGACCTCGCGCGTAGTGGCTCCCACCATGCTCCCACTCGTCAATCATTGGAAGACTCTGGTCGCGCATGTACTGTCCCGACTCAGACGCCATCCGGCTCGTACGGCCGCTACACAGAGGGCCGCGAGACGCAGCACTACGCTCCGTGAGCATGAGAGTAACAGTGCCCCACATGGTCCGACGACCTAAGACCCGTCCAGATACTGATAGCGTCGGTCACGCTGGTCGTCCGGACTCTCAAAGGCATTTCCGGAACAGCATGCAGATGATAGGTAGCGCAATTGACAGAGTCACGCTAACATACACGCAGAGATGATAAGCGCGAGAGGTGGAGGACTGGGGTCATTGAAGGACGTCGACGCGGAGCGTGTGGGTTGCGGGCATGGAGAACGCGCCATGCCAAAATGCTTGAATGACAGAAAATTGTTCGGCAACACAGAGGTCGTATGGTTCAGGAGATGAGCGGGCTCGTGGATGAGGACCTGCTGATTGTCAATAGAAGAATTGACAAACCAACATGCAGACATACAGTATTTCCCTCGGTAGATAGGAAGATCACTCCCTGCCTTTCCCTGGCGTTCTTCCGTTACCGCCATGGTACCAAATGTCAGGTCCATATCCATAGGTTCCCGTGCTGCTGACTTATGTTATCCAGCTATTGTGATCATCATCCTCAGCTCTGGATACATTAGGCGATGGTCGGTCGGCCATGTATACATCGTGGAAGGTGGTCCAGCCTGGGGCGGTGGAGAATTGGGGTCTGCAGAGGAACACACGAGGAAGGCTCGTAATCTGCTGCATGCTGGTCTTGGAAGTTTCTGCGCCGGTGAGTAGGGTGTGTGCTTGGGGTGAGGGAGGTGGTAATTTGGATCATGCCGGGACAATCGCTGACGGTAGGAGACTGAGAGTGCGAAAATGATGCGCCCCAGCTTGTCGTGGCTCTCTGTTGCTCTCTTCATCAGCCGTGATAACGCAAAGGGCGACGTCGACGCACTGACTCGCCTAGACCAAAAGTTGTGGGCACCTGCCTCGCAGCCTCACAACGATGGTCCTCCTGATTTCCGAGCAGATTGGAGACGAGAATTGGGGGAGCAGCTAGTCCAAAAAACGCGCTGTGCCTACTGTTCCAGGTCGCCGCCTTTGAGACGAAATTTGTGCATCGATATGGAAGAGCGGAAACGAGCGGGAGGCTTGAAGCGGCCGCGAAGCGCAGTCCAAATTTGGAAATCGACTTCCACTTCGTCGTCGTTCAAACGTTCGAGGCTGTTGCCGGTGACGCGTTCTTCTCTACTTACGACCCAACAATTCCCAACTAAAATATCACTGACTTCCAGGAAGCGATACACATAAAGTTACCATTGAAGCAGTGACAACGGTCAACAGTGAGCGCTTACATTCGAGGAGCACGATGATTATCACTTCGAACTAGGTACATCAACTGAATGACCAGGTACCATCGACCGTCTGGCTTTCGCCACTTTATGGATTGACAAGGCCCACTCCGCCATCCACTGAGACAAGCGCTCCGTTCGTATAGTTCGAAGCGGCCAGGTACACCGCCGTCATCGCCAATTCCGCGTCACTATGTCGTTCGTGGTCAGCGCTGCGACACCCAGCTAAGAATTGGCACTCACGTTCCGGCTCTTTCAGTCGGCGTAGGGGCAATGAAACCCGGTAGGGGTGTTACCAACGGTTCGTCAAAACGGAGATTCTCGTTACTAAAGCTGCCGGGTTGTATAGCGTTCACCCGAACGGGTATCTTTCTGTGCGCAAAGTCAGTAGCGAGACTGACGGTGAGCTTGTCCAGTGCAGCTTTGGAGATGCTGTATGAGAGCTAGACGGTCAATGTAAGCCACTGATCACCTTTTGTAGGTGGGTAGACTCACGCTGAGAATTGATAGCCACAGGTTGATGTTTGAAACGACAGACGAGGTATTGATGACAGATGATGTCGCATTGCGCGACTCGGCACCCTTAACAAGGAGGTCTAGGAATGCACGCGTCATGAAGAAGGCTGCGGAGATGTTGATGTCGAAGATTTCTCCCCAAATCTCGGGCGTCTCATGCTCCAGAGGGTCGCCTTTCTCAGTATAATTCTTCAACTTCTTCTTGGCAAACTCTCGATCAGACGGAAGGGCTATACCAGCACTGATGATGTGAGTCAGATCGACGCGAGCAGAACGACAGTGCAGTACTGACTTGTTGACCAGAATGTCAAGTTTTCCATCCGTAGTCTGAATCAGCTGCACCGCCGCCTTGATACTGGTGTCGCTCGTAACGTCCAAGGTTAAGCTGCACCCGACGTGAGCATACTGTCATGCGATTCGCGGACTACTCACGGAATCAATTGTCCTTCAGTGAACGAATCAGCAGCTGCTTGCAACGTTGATTCGCGTCTTCCTCCAATGTAGACTTTGGCGCCATTGGAAGCGAGACCTTTAGCAATACTAAGGCCACTGGTGCAATCCTGTCAGAGGTTCACGGGACGAGAAGCTAGAAAACTTACACGCCTGTGCCTCCGCCACTGACAAGGGCTACCTGGCCGTGCAGAGACATCGCAGCTGCCATATTCAGGCTCGCCATCACTGTAAGAGTCGATAGAGATGACCCCCAGAAAATTCTACTTTTATACACAAATGCAGGACCACTACAGCATGCGAATACTTCTTAATAACCCAATGCTGACACACACGACTTGCCGAGCAGATGACAGAAGTTCAGCGCGCCAGCGCTATGCTGTTCAGCTAGCTTGGCCGTGACTATCCACTCATGAGTCATTGTTCCTCCGAATCTTCGGTCATAAGATCAAGGGTCGCAGGGAGACGGGGTTAGTCGGGGCCAAGTCGGGGCCGTCATGTTATGCGTAAGGCTGTCGGAATGACTGACTCGGCGTGCAGGTTTTGGCCTTCATTAGCGCTGGCTTGGTGATGACTGTCGGGTCTTTTCTCACCGCGAAAAGGACTCAATTGAGACCAAGGCTCCCAAAGGACTCTGAATGTAGTCTACAGAGAAGAGCTCGGTGCACGCCACGCTTGAGCGAACGTGGCAGTCCTTTGAAGACAAGCCGTAACCAAATGGGATTGATAGGTCTCGCACTGTCTAGTCAATCACTGGTACCATGAGCCAAGCACGCCAGGGAATCAACGTTAATATCGGGCCCTGCTGCAATCTATAAGAGCAAGATACTCATACAACAGCTTGAGAAACAGCTACTATTCCACCATTTGAGCTTTGTCACGTCACGGCTTCACGGATTGACGAGGCCCACTCCGCCATCAACTGAGACGATCGCTCCGTTCGTATAGTTTGAAGCAGCCAAGTACACTGCCGTCATTGCCAGTTCTGCGTCACTACACGGTCGTTCGTGATCAGGACTGCAGTACACATCCTACTATCATGGCACTCACGTTCCTGCTCTCTCGATTGGCGTAGGAGCAATGAGACCCGGGATGGGTGTCACCAATGGTTTGTCGAACAGGTTCTTCTCGTTACTGAAGGTGCCAGGTTGTATAGCGTTCACCCGTATTGGGATCTTCCTGTGCGCAAAGTCAGTGGCGAGGCTGACGGTGAGCTTGTCGAGTGCAGCCTTGGAAATGCTGTACGAAAGCTAAACGGTCAATATGAGTCGCTGAATACCATCTGTAGATGCGAGGACAGGTGTAGACCTACACTCAGAACGGTTATCCACATGTTAACTTCCGCAGCAATGGATGAGGTGTTGATGACAGACGACGTCGCATTGCGCAACTCAGCACCCTTGACAAGGAGGTCAAGGAATGCACGCGTCACGAAGAAGGCGGCTGAGATGTTGATATTGAAGATTTCTCCCCAAATCTCGGGTGTCTCATGCTCCAGAGGGTCGCCTTTCTCGGTGTAATTCTTGAATTTCTTCTGCGCAAACTCTGGGTCAGAGGGAGTGCCTGTGCCAGCACTGATTGACGTGAAAGATTAGACTCCACGCAAGCAAAGGACATTGATACTGACTTGTTAACCAGAATGTCAAGTTTCCCATCCGTAGCCTGGATCCGCTGCACCGCCGCCTTGATACTGGTGTCGCTTGTAACGTCCAAGGTCAAGCTGCACTTAACATGAGCAATTGCCATGCGATACGCGTACCACTCACGGAATCAATTGTCCTTCAGTAAACGAATCAGCAGCTGCTTTCAGCGTTGATTCGCGTCTTCCTCCAATGTAGACTTTGGCGCCATTGGAGGCGAGACCTTTTGCGATGATAAAGCCACTGGTACAATTCTGTCAGAGGTTCTCGGGACAAAACGCTAGGGAACTTACACGCCTGTGCCTCCGCCAGTGACAAGAGCTACCTGGCCGTCCAGAGACATTGCAGTTCCCATATTCAGGCTCGCCATAGTTGTAAGAGTCGATAACAATAACCGCTCTGGAAGATTCAGTTTTATACACAAATGCCGGAACACTCAATTCTGCGGTCTTGATAAGATCATAAGAGACTGACTAACCCAATGCCAACAAACCGGAAGATACACAGATTTCCTCGGTAGCTGACAGTTCGGCGCTGTGTTATTGTACCTTTCAATAGACTTGGGAGCTCGGCGATGACGAAATAGGTGAACGCAAGCCGCTTGGGCTCATCATGCTTGGTTCATAAGAGTGGCGGAGTCGGGGCTGTCCCAAACCATCATGCAAGACATGATGTGTTCTGAGGTTTCGCTGAGAATCTGAGGGAACACGCGCTGTAGTAAGAAATCGGAATGGGTGAGCAGTCGAGTTGCGCGTACCATCACAATGACTGAGTGTACTACATAGATGATCTTTCTTATTTCTGCTGGCGTCATGAGAACTGACGGATTGTTTCTCACCGCAGGGGAATTTCATCCGAGGCCTCATAGATACTGGGTGTGCGCCGCTCATGGGCGAACGTGGCAGTCGTCCGGCAAGCCATATTCGAATCGATCATCGTGGTAATCGGGTGTGCACTGTCAAGTTGACCATTGATTCTACAAGCCCAGTACGCCTACAGTGAGCGGTCCCACATCTGAGAAGCAACATACAACAACTGAGAAATGATATCTGCCATTTCATCTTCGCACGATCTCACGCTTCACGGGTTGACAAGGGCCAATCCGCCATCCAGTGAAACGAGTGCTCCGTTTGTATAATTCGAAGCAGCCAAGTACACCGCCGTCATCGCCAATTCCGCGTCACTACGTCGTTCTTGATCAGCGTTGCCGGAGTGACCCTACTATAATGGCACTCACGTTCCTGCTCTCTCGGTCGGTGTAGGAGCAATGTAGCCCGGGAAGGCTGTCACCAACGGTTTGTCAAATGAATTCTGCTCATTACGAAAGCTGCCAGGTTGTAGAGCGTTCACCCGGACCGGGATCTTTCTGTGCGCGAAGTCAGCAGCGAGACTGACGGTGAGTTTGTCCAGTGCAGCCTTGGAAATGCTGTATGAGAGCTAGACGGGTGAAGTGAATCGTGAGTCAGCATTTACGTTCTGTAGCTGGGTGGACAGGTATACTCACGGTGAGAGCTGTTATCCACAGATTGATGTTTGCGACAGTGGACGAGGTGTTGATGACAGATGAAGTCGCATTGCGCGACTCAGCACCCTTGACAAGAAGGTCCAGGAATGCACGCGTCATGAAAAAGGTGGCTGAGATGTTGATATTGAAGACTTCGCCCCAAATTTCGGGCGTCTCATGCTCTAGAGGGTCCCTATTCTCCATGCAATTCTTGAACTTCTTCTGGGCAAACTCTGGGTTAGAGGGATTGACTATGCCAGCACTGATTGTCGCGAGAATCCGAGTCAACGCAAGCAAAAGAGTCAGGACATTGGTACCAACTTGTTGACCAGAATGTCGAGTTTTCCATCCGTAGCCTGAATCAGCTGCACCGCCGCCTTGATACTGGTGTCGCTCGTAACGTCCAAGGTTAAGCTGCACCCGACGTGAGCATACTGTCATGCGATTTGCGGACCACTCACGGAATCAATTGTCCAAGTTCAGTGAATGAATCAGCAGCTGTTTGCAGCGTTGCTTCGCGTCTTCCTCCAATGTAGACTTTGGCGCCATTGGAGGCGAGTCCTTGAGCAATAGTGAGACCACTAGTGCAATTCTGTCAGAGGTTCACGGGACGAGAAGCTATAAATTTACTTACACGCCTGTGCCTCCGCCACTGACAAGAGCTACCTGGCCATTCAAAGACATTGCAGTTCCCATATTGAGGCTCGCCATCACTGAAAGAGTTGATACGAATGACAGCACCAGACTTATGCAGGAATTCCATGGAATTGGGAAGAGATAGTCTCTTATAAAGAGACGCCAATGCTGACGACGGCAAGCGTGTAGATTTAGGTAAATAAGAGGCTGACTACACCATTTCAACCAATGCCGACAAACCGGAAATGCATGACTTGCCAAGGAGGGGAGCTCAGCGCCATGGATTTGGATATTGGAATGATATATTCGGCGAGCGCAAGCTGCTCGTGACTCGTCATCCGCGATTCCGCGGTTTTAAGATTGGCGGGAACGGGCCGTCCCGACTCCCGAGCACTAAACCATCATTTCGAGGTACGAAAACAATAAAAGAAGCCGGGACATGGGCACGCTGAGCTCAACCGCGTCCCCATGAAGCCTCCGTCCTCTGCGGCCGCGCGTCTGAATCACGGAACATGACACATAGTTCCACGCAAGTTACTGATGTGCTTCCTCGGCGAAACGTTCACTTTCTCTACTGTAGACTTAATTGACTGATAAGCACTACTGATAGCCGTGTGCCTTTCTCTCCATAGGTAAATTTCGGATCAGCAGGTCAGTACATTTGTGGTCAAAGGTTGAAGACTGACAGGTCGTTTTCGAGTCTCACCGCAGAAGAAGCTCGCACACGGCCCGGGGCGCCAGAGATACCGAGGATATCGACTTCAGGAATGAACGAAGACCTGAGTGTGCGCCAGACACGGGCGAATGTGGCAGTCGTTCGGAGGCAGGGCCATATTCAGATCGATCATCAGAATGACTACTCGTAAGTATTATGAACCTAGTACGCCAGGAGTTGACATTGAGCGCTGCTACATCTGAGAAGCGTGATAAACGGAAGTTACAGCAACCAAAGACACAGGTACTGACCGCCTACCCACACAGCTGCCCACCATTTGAACTTCGTCATCTCGCATCTTCACGGATTGACAAGGGCCACTCCGCCATCCACTGAAACAATCGCTCCGTTGGTGTAATTCGAAGCAGCCAGATACACTGCGGTCATTGCCAGTTCCGCGTCACTACGTTCGTTCGTGATCAGCATTGCAGCGGTCCACCCTAAAAATGGCATCACTCACGTTCCCGCTCTCCCAATTGGCGTAGGTGCAATGAGGCCCGGAAGGGGTGTCTCCAATGGTCCGTCAAATTGAATCCTCTCATTGCTAAAGACTCCGGGTCGTATAGAGTTCACACGAACTGGGATCTTCCTGTGCGCAAAGTCAGTAGCGAGACTGACGGTGAGCTTCTCCAGTGCAGCTTTGGAGATGCCGTATGAGAGCTAGACGGTCAATGTAAGTCACTGAACACCTTCTGTAGCTGGGTAGACTCACGCTGAGGACCGTTATCCACATGTTGGTGTCTGCGGCACTAGACGAGGTGTTGATGACAGAGGAGGTCGCATTGCGCGACTCGGCACCCTTGACAAGAAGGTCCAGGAATGCACGCGTCATGAAGAAGGCTGCGGAGATGTTGATATTGCAGATTTCTCCCCAAATCTCGGGCGTCTCATGCTCCAGAGGGTCGCCTTTCTCGGTGTAATTTTTAAACTTCTTCTGGGCAAATTCCGGATCTGAGGGAAAGGCTATACCAGCACTGATAGAGTGAGTCGACACCACCTGAGTAAAGCGACAGTGCAGGACTGACTTGTTGACAAGTATGTCGAGTTTACCGTCCGTTTCTTCGATATGCCGCACCGCCGCCTTGATGCTGGATTCGCTCGTAACATCTAGCAATAAGCTGTATTCTGTGTAAGCATCTTTCCAGGCGTCACCGCTATTATGCTGAATATTACTCACGGCACTAACAGTCCTTCGGTGAACGAAGCAGCAGCCGCTTGCAGAGTTGCGTCGCGTCTTGCCCCAATGTAGACTTTGGCACCATTGGAGGCGAGACCTCTAGCAATCGTGAGGCCGCTAACGTGAGGTTGTCAAGGCTGCCAGAGCAACACGAGCTGAGGTACTTACACGCCTGTCCCTCCGCCACTGACAAGAGCTATCTGGCCGTCCAAGGACATTGCAGTTCCCATATGCAAGCTCGCCATTGTAGTATGATGAGAGCTCCAGATACAGCTTTACACTGAGTGAAAATGGCCCCGCGTCGACACAGCTAGCATCGCATTTACCCACGGGCCGCTAATTGTGAGGACTGGAAGAGCAGACTGACTAGCCTATGCTGACAGACCGAAGAACACACGCCTCGCCACGAGTCAACACTACTGTATGTCGTCGTGCTTCCATCGGGGCCATTCCCGGAACTGGCAATGCGCTCAGAATGCGCCGAGAGTCAAGACTGACATGCAAGTGGTTTCCAGAGCATAAGACATAGATTCCAAAGCTCCGAAAGGGACGATAAACCCGTCGTTGTCTGACTGACTGACTTCAACCTCTCGAGGGGCGAGATCTGTAATCGCGTGGTAGTGCCTCAAGCGAAAAGGAGGAAATGCGTGGGAATAAAACAAAAGCCAACTCCAGCGTGCCGGAATTGCCGGATATTGCCGAATGCTCTTGACTCTCCTACCGTCATGTACATGGGAACGCCGCGCCAGCAAAGCTTCAAGCGGCATGCCAATCTCATATCATTCTGCACAGCACTCGTATTCCGCTAAATATTTTACTGAGAAAAGACGTTGGACGGCTGGCATCGGTGCGTTCTCAACTCGACAAAGCTTCTACGCGTTAGCAGGACTCACATTCGTGTCAGGATGCGCCACATCGACGCATGACACCCGTGAACCCTCTTGATACAGTCCTTAATGTCGTGGACTTGTCCGCAGCCTTTGACGCCCTCAAGATAGTCGGATCCAGAAGAGATGCCCGTAAAGGACCACGCAACATCGATTTCCTGACCTTCGACCACCCAGCATCATTCTTTCCCAAGGCCACAGGCCACGCAATGTACTCCAATCAAATCCTCGTTGCCTTTTATGGCTCACTTGACCTCGCGGCTTGCTTCGAGTGCCACGTCCCCCACAATCGCTGTACTACAGTCGAACTGAGCAAAGATCACCATCGCAGAAGTCGTGTCTGAGCTACTCGTGTAGGAGAATGCCTTGCGCAGACAGCGCGATCGTGCTCGATGGCACGATTGTCAACGTCTAGCGCCCCCGTCGTTGCATTGGGTCATCTGAAGTCATCAACACACCGAGAAGGTGAGCCGCGTGCGAGTCTCACTATATCTCTTTGGACAGTCTGAATCAAACTCCTCTAGTTGTCAACTTCATGAGCTCATTCAAACGTCCGCTATCGAGGATGGTCAGCGGCATGTTGCTTTGAATTGCTATGCAGGACGAAGTAAAGGCGCTTCAAGAGACCCAGCGTGTTGCAGCCGGCGGACCCTTACTCGAACACTTGTCGCCCTACTCGTGCGGTCCCTGGTTCCCACGTTTTGGCACTCAAAACAAGGACTTCTATCACGGGAACGCGACAGGTATGGCCGGCAGTGATTACGTCCACACTGGTCTCATGCTTTCAAGGTCTAGAGGCGTCGTGGACATTACGGTCTTCAAGATAGGGATCCTGGAGGCTACAAGCACTCGAGTCTTGACGACAATTGTCGAGAACAATCGAGTTTGGGTGCAGGCAACGAACGCTTGTCTAGAACCGTCTCGAAGAGTGCCTTCGTCCGTGCGTCCAGACACCTGACTGATGGCGATGTCGCGTTGATCAGTGACGGAGTGGGCGGTAGGGGCGGTGATGGATGGGGTTCCGTCGAGAGCGAGCGTGTTGGAAAGATATCATGTCGGACGTTGGGGAGATGGGGCCTGCGTTCGATTGTCCAACGCGCGGGACAGATCTGCGATGCGCACGTCGCGTGAGCTCGAAAGAATACCGCACATCGTTGATCCTTAGAAGGACTGCATTGGGCTGTTGGCCTGAGACATCTCAGGTGAGCTGGTTCTGTCTCTCCTCTGAAATCACGTCCTAAGCGAAGTCAAGATGTACCCGAGATTCTTGCAGTATTACTCTTGATGTGGCGGCCGACAACGAGGAAGTTGGGATGCCCATGATCACAAAGTACATACAATTACCATACATATTACAGGCCGCGGGCCCTCGCCGCCAGGACGTGTCAGATGACGAAGACAGCGAGAGTCGTAGCTTTGACAACAAGTAATGGAAATATGCGTTCAGTCGAGGCGATTGATGTTAGACTTGCGCGAAGGTGCTAACGATGAGAATGGTGACAAGGTGAACTCGAATTGACGATGAGCACAACTTAAAAGACAATGAAATTGCGCAGTACTTCGCACGCAAGGATGGAGACAGGAATATAAATTGCGCCACAGGAGTACATTCACTAGACAAGATTATCCAAAGGATAGGATTCTCAAAAATTGCTAAAGGCCGAAGCCAGTAGACGTGTTCGGATGTGTAATTTGCAATCAGCAAAAGACTATGCCTCAGTCGTGACTTCACTGGCGATAGTGCTAACCCGTGCACAAGAGATAAGGTTTGACATCGGAAAAGAGGTGGATTATATAGTGGGCAGTCGTGCACGGACCATACCAAGTACGTGGCCTGAGGCGCACGGTCCATGCCGGAAATAGATAAGATTACATTGATATCGATCGCGTCGAACAAGCTTGGGCCTTGGCTCTTACCAGCACAACGCAATCGACTGCAATCAAGACCATACGCATTCATCGAAGCTTAAATATCCCAGACTAGTGTTTAGCGGACTCTCTGTCTCTATCTTAGCACCTGGATATACAAAGAACTTCATCCATCCATTCCCAGAGCTCGAATTATCCCCAGACCCTCTGTACGCCAAGCCAAGCGCTGGCTCCGTCAACAATTTACACGCTTGAAACCATTCATGGCTCACAATTTGTACGCTGCTACCATCCTGTGTTCTACGATTTTGACTTCTTCTCAGAACCGTGATGCAATCCGACGACTCCTCTGTCGCTATCAACCTCCCCTTTGAAACCCTCCAGTATATTTTTGCTCTTGAAGAGCACATTCCAACATTCATACTTGCTCCTGAGTCCCGGCTCCCCCAGCTCCATCTTGCGCATGTCTGCAGATCATGGCGCTCCGCTGCTCTCCGTACTCGTTTGCTCTGGTCCCGGCTAGCGATCACCTTGTGTGCTCCAGCACACGACAGACGCACGCAGCGTGCATGCGGACATGCTACGTCAGGCTGGAGCTGGCGTACCTCCCTCGACATGTTTCTTTCGCTCGCTCAGGATGGTCCGCTGGACGTGTCCATTTTGTGGCATATCTCTCCTAACACTGATGACGAGACTCGCGCAATCACGGCTGCTTTGTTTCAGACCTCTCCACGATGGAGGTCTGTCGATATAAAATGTAACAATGCTGAGTGGGCGCTGGCCTTGAATCCGCTCACAGGCCGCTTGGACATGCTCGAGAAGCTGAGACTGGCGACTGCCAATCGGAATGTGGTCCCGGTGATATCTGCCGTGGAGACATTTGGTGACTTGCAGCTTCATAACGTGGACCTGAGCACGCAGCGTAGCCGTGTTCTGGTTACACTTCCATGGTCTCGACTTGTCGACTTGAAAGTCACATTCGCTGAAGGACCTGTTGCTGATGAACCTTCCTCAGTCGCAAAGCATCTCCTCGAAGGACTTGCTATGGCTACCGAGGTAAGGTTTCTACAAGTTCGACAGGTGTATGATTACCCCGAAGGGCGATTGCCGCTCATCACCAATGCTTCTGTCGAGAAGATCACCTTTAGCTCGGAATGCACAGTCGTCAGCACCTTGATTCTTCCCAAGCTCACTGAACTGTCTCTCTGTGAAACGCCGCGCGCTCTTGCTACCATGATCCCTCGTGGAACTCCGCACACTTCTTCGTGTCTTCCATTGGCCACATCCCTCATTGTGCGCTCGAAATGTACAATCACAGCATTGTTCATCGGAGGTTTCGAGTCGCATATTAGCGAGGGCCACTTCTTGAAGATGTTGCTTCATCTCAACGCGCTCACCTGGCTCCAGATCCGGATGGATACTCAGCAAGAATCTATGGATGACGTCCTGGTTACGCTCTGCTCGGCGTTGACGCCTTGGAATGGCGCCGAGCTTCCCCAGCTGGCATACTTTGAGCTTGCGTCCACCGCATCCAATCCCCCCAGGGCCAGCTCATCCCACCCGCTGAGGGCCAGCTTGAATGGTCCTCTGAAGCACGACACGCTCATTTGTCTCGCTAAGATGCTGGAGTCCAGATACGCAAACTCTACGGGCTCTCGATTTGTGCATGCGAGGTTCAGCCGCCAATCACCTCATGTTCGCGTAACCGTCCCATCATCTGAGAGTTTCATGGCAGGCGAGGGATGGAAGCTGGTTGAAGCCGCCTATCACGGCCAAATGGACATCTTGATTCATAACGAGAGTGAGTACCTTCTTACTTTTCTGGTAGAGTTTTCCATGTGGCTCATTCCCATCTATCAAGATCCATACAGGAGTGAGATCTGGCTTGGACGAACAAAGGGCCTTCCGCCGGAATGATAATATTGAATTATGTTAGTTGAAGTGTTCTCGATACAAATTGTCTGTGCCCCAGGAAATGATATCGACGCATTGAAAGTTGATTTTTATGATTCCATCACTGCCATCAGCCAGCTGGGGACACGCGAGTCTCGTGGCGTGCGCTTATTCTGACAAGGCTGAGTATGACCCGAAGGTCCCGAACATTGACTCGTTGTGCCCTTTACCCTCACCTGACCCGCATGACTCCTCTGATGATCAGCGCTTTTGTGCCGCCTATATAGTGTCATGACCGCCATCCACTTTCATCGCATCCTCCACCATGACTCTTTCTGCACTTGACCTTCCTACCGATGTATGGGACGATATCTTTGCCCAAGTTCAGAGGCACGTCTGCTCAAGCTGCGAGGAACAGTTTCGATTCGAATTCAGGCCTGAGTGCGAGTCGATATGCAAAGATGTACGCCACACCCTGGTGAACCTATCGCTCACTTGCAAACACTTCCTTCCTTACACTCGTCGAATCATGCTCGCTCGAATCTGGCTTCAGCGCAAGAAGGAGACACAGTACATCTTCAGGACACTATCTCCGGAGGCACTTGCCACCGTGTCGCAACTCTACTTAGACTTCTTTCTAGAAGACCAAACACAGGAAGTCATCAGTGCAACGCGCGCCTTTCCGAGGGAATGCGCCCCGCTCACACTTCGCACTCGCAATTACCTTCCGGACGGCGATGACCTCAGGCATTTTCCGAACATGCAGGACCTTATGATTATGAATGTGGCGTGGCATGACTACAACCACGGGCTACTACGGGAGCTCATAAGCCCTACCATGGCATACTCCTTCACTACTCTCTCGTTTCACACTGTCATCATGCCACACATTTCCGACATATGCTCAATTGTGTGCGCGCTTCCCAACGTGAAGCACCTCTCTCTCATGAGTGTCTTTGTGCATGGCGATGACGAACTCTGTGGCGCACATGAGCATGATTGGGGCAGGATCGAGACTCTGAAGGTGACTGTGCGTCCTCGATTCATGGTCCCGAATGAATGGAGTTACATGCGACCTCTCACTTCCCGTATCACCCCCCACTCGATGTATGTTTTGAGTGCACTATCTTACACTGTCCTAACCATGGAGGACTTGGAGCACCTCCATGCGCTTATGGCTACCGTCAAAGCCTCATTGGAGACTTTGAAGCTCTTCATTGGCTATCGAGGTTCGTGGCACCCACCTCATGCTTTGTCACATTGCTGATGACAAGCTTTCAGACACCGCTCTCAAGGACACGATTCTCAACCTTGCATCGGCACCTCTAATACGTAACCTCTCACTCGTTTTGACATCGCTTCGCGAAGAAAACGATCATGGCGATTGGGACACGCCGCGAGACGTGCCTCCTGCGTTCCACCTTGTTCAATGGCTATCCCGGAGCTTCACATCCGGTGGACAGCTCCCCCGACTGTCCTCCCTCAGTTTGCGATTCTGTCGCAGCTGTCTTGTAGACAGGACCTGGGATTTTATGCACCGCCTCAACTGGGCCAGCTCAGTCAATCCCCTGCTATTTCCCGTTTGGGCTGACCTTCTCAGCAACATTTCCGCGCTGGGCAGAATTCTTACAGTCACACTGAGTTACTCGAGCAGATACGACCTGGAGACGCTGGGTGACCCGAGCATAGCAAAGGTACTGACTGAGAGAGGAGCGGCCGTTTCCTCCGAGTACGAGTATGAACCCAACGATGACCGGTATACGATCTGGAATGATTGGTATGATCAACACGGGCACGAGGATGTTGATGAAATGACGGCGGCCAACTTGGATGATAAGATCTGGTATAGAGGAGACTGGGACATGGAGTCAGACATTGACGGTATCAGCATGATGGATTGGAGTCCTCGAGAAGTGAAGAAGGCGAAACGTGCCAAGCGTACTGGGCACTTGAAGCGGCATCGCCGGTATCAAGTTGTTGACGTTCGATAAGGTGGGTGCATACATACATGCGTCGAGCACCTGTAATAAGTACATAGCTTTGTGTGGTTAGCTAAAATGGATAACCAGTGCCCGATGTTGAAGGGGGTCGTGGCGCAGGGGAGAGAGCATTGACACGGGTTTACCGGATTTTACGCCTGACGTAGCAGTTTAGCGCATCATAGGTTAGGGTTACATCGAGACCATCACGCACGTCCTGCATCACTGTAGAGCGCCAGAATGCATCGCAGGTAGTCGGCATCGGTACCCTTTGTGCGAGTCAGGAACGCAAAGCCAACTTGACAACGAGATTACCCACCGTGATCTGCGACGACGTCCGAGAAATGACACTGTGCGCCCTTTGATGCTCTACAAAAGAGACGACACTAAGCCAGCCCCGAACGAGGTTGATGGTAGAACTGTCGTGGAGACGCGCCCAGTAGTCATGACGTCCTAGCAGCGATGGAAACTGAGCATACGACGCGATACAATACGCTTTCCGCTCAGATGCGACCGCTATATTCGACACACGAGGTCTGGCATGGTAAGTGCACGTCCCAACGTCCGAGAGTAAAAGCCGGCGCAGCATTGCGTCCCAATCATTGCGTCGAAGGAGGGCTTGCAGTCCTGTCGAGTTGAAAGAAAGTTCATGGAACGTAAGTGCAACGTCGACCTTTCCAATTCTTGAAGCGTTCTGTTACCTGTGAATGGTGTACCCCCGTCGCCGACTTGGTGGGTATGCATTCCGATCGAGGTACCTTCCCTGGCGTTCTTGTGAGGATCTCTCGGAGTGGTAGACATCCTCTGGGAAGTTTGTCGTAGAGTGGAAGGCGTTCCTTGTGAGTCCTTGAACATATCTTGGGTGTCATTGGTGTCTCCTTGGGTATCGGCATGGGCGTAACCTTTACTGGTGTCATGGGCATCGCCAGCGTCTTTCGGGGCTGTTGTCCTCGAAGGTGTAGAAGGTCCAGACACGGTGTTGGTAGAGGAACATGCCCATTGTGGGAGGCTTCTTCATGTGTACGAGGACTACCAGACATGTAAGCGAAGGAAGATCAGCTCAGGAATCCATGTCTTCGAAATCGCGCGCCTGGAGAACAGCGTCGTTTATGTGTCGAATAGAGCAGTTACAGTGAGACTCAAGAGAACTCACCTGTATCCTGTTCGGTAAGTGTCCCATGAGTTCTCCTTCACAGTGAGCCCGCCCAAGTGTAACGCGAACGCCCATCGTCAGATGGATTATAAGTGCAATGATTTTCGTGAATCGCCCGCCCAAGTCGAAAAGCGCCTGACTGATTATTAGCACTCTGGAATGCGAGGTGTATCCAATATCAGGCTGAGTGTGTTCGTCGCCATGAGAGTCGCGGTTGGGTGTAGCACGCAGGCGGCATATTTTTGTGTTTGTGTCAAGTTTATGTCGATGGAAAAGAAACAAGGAGCGGAGTTGGAATTGACTGGACAAATTGGGCGTTGCGATGTCCGTTAAGTCCGTCACCCACAATCTCATGGCCTTCATTCATTCAATCAATAGATACATACGGCACTGAAGCAAGACTTCTTAACGACTTTGAGACGCTGCGTAAACGCATCTGCTAATTTTGAGACCCAACATGCTATTTTGTGCCCAACTGCCAATGCGGAGCGTGCTGTTGTCGATTGGAGGCGTCAGAGGACGTGTGGCTCAGAAGCCGATGGCCACTGCGAATGTCAGTTGCTGCCCAGGAATGACACACTTTTGCCTCTATTATTTCCAGCACTTGCCTGCACAATTATTTAATTACTACGAGGTGGCGACCCGGACCTCGGTAAAAGGACCTCTTTCGCTCCTACCCCCATTGTCTCTTCGATCGCTTGTTCCTCCAGTGGCCTGCCAGTGGCCCACTGGCACTCACAGAGTTCTCATCGAAAGCACAAGGTCTGAACGATCTGAATCTTGAAGGAAAAGCTCGCCGAACACGCGACATAGACCTTGTAAGTTCAAATCAGCTTGAAATTTGAACATGTTCGCGATCACTGATTAGAGTCTCAGGCTGCCTCCAAATGACCGCACTACTTTGTGCCTCCTGCGGAGATGCCTATTGCCTCCCACAAACTGAGTCCATTCCCGGTTTCTCCTCTGATTTGTACGACGTCCTATCGACCTCGAATGAGCCCATATCCGAGTCCCAAGCTCAAGTCGTCAAAGAAAACATACTGCCCAGTGCGCTTGGTGGCATCCCTCCTATCGAGAGCCAGCTCGAGCACGTAAACGCTGCAATATCACTGCTATGTGCAGAGAGGGAGCGTCTAGAGGCAGAGAAGCTTAGACTCGAGAAGATGGTGTCAATTTCTACTGGCCTTGTGTCCGCTCTTCGACATTTTCCCTCCGAAATTCTCATCGAGATATTTCATTGGGTGTGCACGGATATACACACCGCTCACAGCTTCAACACGTTGGCGGGTCCGTGGCTCGTCAGTCAAATTTGCCGCCGTTGGCGTAACACTGCGCTCTGTACACCTTCGCTTTGGTCTTCTCTCCGAATTCTTGCAGAAAAGCCCTACCGGCGTCCTTCAAACTGGTCCGAACTTTCCAGGGAGTTGATGCGCCGCTCCCAGTCGCATCCGTTGTCGATTTCACTCCAGTGTCCACAGGACGGAACCAACTTCACCAGGCCCGATCAGGATTACTTTTCTACTTTGCTGAAGAGAGTGTTGCCTTTCTCCGAAAGGTGGAAAAACGTGGAATTTGCGATGGATGGACACCTCGCTCTACACAGTCTCAATACTGTCAGGGAACGACTTCCCTTGCTTTCCTCGCTTACATTGATGACTTCGTCATTGTCACGCTCAGACCTGCTTTCTCTTGATAAAAGCGGAAACATGTGCAGAGACGCCCTCCTTCACGCGCCACAACTTCGGACGGTCCGCTTCGGCGGGTATGGTCTCGGCGCCACGTTGGACCTCAATTTTCCCTATGGCCAATTGACGAACGTACAATTATCACCCATCTTTTTGGGGAAGCGATTCGTGAACCTAGGTCACACCTTCCTCTCTCGCTGCACGCAGCTGCGGTCCTTCACCGTGAATCTTCATCGCGGAGGCCAGCTGCGTTCCATCCCATCCACTGACGAGCTGCCACCCCCCATCTCCTCCCCAATCCACTATCTCACGCTCGATTTGGTGGACGTTCGCTCGCAGCTCAATCTTGTCACACCGTCTCTTGAAGAACTCCATTTGCGGAATCTCGACAATCTCGCGCCTGTGGTCGAGTTTTTGGAGCGGTCGCGGTGTCCTCTAGAAATCTTGCAGGTACAGGTACAGCCCGGGATAGAGGTGACGGCGGACCAGATCCTGGAAATCTTTGGCACTACACCGGGCTTGCGTAAGGTCCACATCAAGATAGGCGACGATGACGGTGGTAAAGGAGAGGAGGTGTTCCAGGCTGTTTTACTAGGCTTGAATCGCGAAACGGTTCTTCGCGTTCTGCCAACTCTCACTTCTTGTGTGATTAAATCAGGAAGAGGTTATCAATCTAGTCGGATCGTTTAGCCCACTTGTTACTGTATTCTACCTAGTCTCAGAATCTCCGTATCACATGTATCCCGGAACGCGTCTGTGTTCAACCTTGTAGTACTACGGGACGGAAGAATCGAGCTGATCCTGACGTCGCGAAAAAAGACAACGTCGATTCCGAGCTCATTGTGCTACGTGTAACATACAACTGGGTTGTTGTGAGCTATCACGTCGCCCAGGATCATAACTTCGACGCCACGTTGGTAACCGTAGCATCCATTCGTCTCTTCCATGCCGCCACTGCAGCAGCCTTCAATGGTGCCTTCAATAGTTTTCCAGACGCTGTCCGCTCTGCAGGAAACGGGTGTCAGATCTCCGGCGGATCCTATGGCATGCGTCGATGACATACCGAATGACTGCTGTCCTTGCACGATGATCATTGCAGGCACCGCAAATTTTGGGAGGCTGGAAGTAACAAGATGAGCTTTGCGGCGTACGAGGTCACAAGAAGAGCAAACTTACTGCTTGGAAACTACTTTCAGCAGACCCGCTTCTGTGATTTTGCCTTCGAAGCCGTGCCTCAGAGACACCACAGCTGCAACCTGTTCGCCCAGTCGTAGATCTGGAACCCCAACAGCAGCGGCCTCCATCACACCTGGTTCTTCATACAGAGCATTCTCCACCATGACCGAATCCTAGACGAAACATTATTCAAGCCACGGTCCACAACGTGATAGTGTCATACCACATTCTCTCCTCCACGAATGATGATATCCTTGACTCGGTCCTTGATGTACACAAACCGGTCCTCGTCGACTATACCCAAATCGCCGGTCTTGAACCAGCCATCCTTTGTGAGTACCTTCTCTGTCGCCTCTGGAACTACTATGTCAGTGTCGCTCATGAACAACAGGACGAGTTTGATACCTGGGTCACGCCAGTAACCTTTCATGATGTTGGGACCACGGATCCATATCTCCCCGGGCACACCGGCCGCTACTTCCAGACCATCCTTCACAACCATGACATCGTTGATCGGTAAAGGTGGACCACTTCGGACACGAGCAGACACGTTACTCGAGTATCGAGGGATATAAAGATCAATACTTACGTGCTTTCCGGTTTGGCATAAAAGTCGGGACCAGCTACGTTGTTTCAGACTTGTCTGACGGTTTAGCAACATAGGGATCGTACCAACACCAAACGTAATTCCGCTGGTCTCTGTCAGTCCATATCCCTGCGCGCTGGAGAGAAAAATTGGTCCCGATGAGCTACGAAGTGAACACCAGACGACTCAGGCAGTGCTCACAGAGTTGCCGCAGAAAAGACCTTCCGAGTTCTTTCTATCAATGCCGGTGAGAGAGATGCGCCACCGTAGGTACACCGCTCGACCTCGGCTCCCATGTTCGCATATTCAGAATCCAAAAGATCGGCTACCATGGTCGGAACTCTATCATCACCTTCGATTCAAATGGCAAACAAGGAGAAACATGCAAGACTAACGCGCCGAGCCCTCCAACTTTTTCCTCTCTGAATTCCCTGTAGTACTGTCTCAGCTTGCAATGGACTTCACAAGTGCGCTTGTTCGCACCTTGCGACTGTACAGTATAGAGTCAGCGCAAACGAGTTCTGTAACCACTCTTGGACGCACCCTCGTTGACATTCCACTTGGTGGCAAGGACTAACTTCAGGCCCTCTAGCATACAAACGAGCTGGATCAAACGTTAAAATCCAGGTATGACCTAGCAATAAGTGATGTGTTACCAAGATCGTCGTGCCCGTTACATGGAAGAGAGGGACTGGACACGCAAAGACCTTCTGTGGTGCGCCAGGGATAGGTGCGCGAGGAAATGCCTCTCCCCTACGTATGAAGTCTCTTCCAGCAGATGCAGCCGTCTGATACCACAGTCAATCCGTCAGCCGTATGACACAAAGGTTAGCATCAAACCACTGACATTGAACATGCAGCACATGAACATGCGCTGCGAGCCAAGAACACCCTCTTCAATCATACTGATTAGGCGACAAGAGGCGTTCAACACGACCACTTACTGGGCTTTCCTGTCGTCCCCGACGTGAACAGAATGGTCGCATCATCTTCGGGTGCTATATGTGGATCCTCTTTTGCAATTATACTAGGATCCCCTTTGAAGCCCGAGAGAGCGTCGAGTACGGTCTGTGCGGACTTCCATCGCGATGGAACATCCTCTAAAACAAGGAACGAGCATCCTTCGAACTCCGAAGCGATGGGATCAAGCATGTCTGCGCGCTTGGCATCGACGAAGACCACGGTGCACTCGGTCAAATGAAGACAATGTCTGAGAGGTATCACGGGCAACATTCTACAAAACATGACCTTCATTGTTTAGGACAAGACGGCCAGAATGCAGAGACGTACGCATTGAACAGAACGGATACGGCACCCAGAAGATCTGAAATCCAGTTTAGACAGTTAGATGACCAATGGGCACCACGACTTACGACATGCCATGAAGGATGCAACATACATAGCGCTGTTGGCCGAACATATTGCGACCCGGTCTCCTGGTGCAACAGTGAGTAGCGAACGTTCTTGAACATGCAAGCATTCAGACCCTTCTTTACGCCATAGACCGACTTCATCAGCGCGGCATATTTCAGTGATAATCCCAAGGTTTCTCGATAGGTGTAGTGTTTGCCACCACAGGCGATAAACGTCTTATCGCCATGTAAAGAGGTCGTCGCTAACCAAAACATGCGAACGGATGGCGGAAGATTCTTATAGACGCGTTGCACCCTGTCATCGATAGTCTTTTCATACGGTAAGGTCTCGCCCAGGCCACGGTAAAGCACGTACTCGAGTTTCCAGCTCCAATGGACTCCCCGGCCCACATAACTTTTTGTCGGCTGTAAGAAATTGTCAGTTGTTTTCAGTGGTCTTGGACTCGTCGAGCAGAGCCGTGCTTACTATCTGCCATCGAGCATGTCGGAACGGACGAGGAAGACATCATCGTGTAATGCAAAAGACGACTTGAGCAGTGGCTGACTATATCAGTGACACAGAGACTCGAAAGAAGTCTGCCATGGGAATTGATGGATGATTGATGCACACGCAGTGCGGATCTCCAACCCAGAAAGAAAACGTACGATGTGCCAGGCGTGGTTCAGATGCGCGCGAAGCCGAACATACTGACAGCCACACAGCCCTGATAAGTACGAGATCCGAGTGGCGTCGCAGCTCGCTACTTGATATAAGCCGTGCGTTCGGTTGACCAGCTGTACAATGTAGCCCCACGAGTCGGGCGGCGTTGCTGACGCAACAGGTTGGTCTTCCCCTGAGTTCGGTGGTCCTGAGAAAGCGGACACGGAAACAAATCTGCGCCGACAGGGTGCTACCTAAGCACAATAGTGGCACAATGGAAGGGTGATGCGTTGTTGGACGGAGATGGGACTCGGGCAATAACTGACCCCGTAGCAGAGTCCCTACATGGTTCTGGTTCAAGGTATAAAGACTAACAGACTGTTTGAATTGACAAAACCGGTTCGGGAAATACTGTATGAGACCATTCCGTCTCGGATACCAGCTATAGAACTAAGCGAATCTTTACGAGAATTTATCAAGGATGACGATTTCGACAATGGAAACCTATGTTCATGTGCGAATGAATTGATCCGGTCAGTCTTCCGGGTTGAAAGTCGGGTTGTACGATGTTTGTTGAGTGCATCAAGGTGTGTATAACTATCAAGGAAGAGATTATTAATATCCTCAGGCTGAACATCATCTAGCAGAACCCATGGTCGAACATAGTATCCTCGCCGCCGTCGACCTCTGCAGCTCTGCTCCATCGATGCCTGCAACCTTTCTTCAAAAGAGAGAACGTCTTACAGTTTATGAACCTGAATCGATACAAAGCTGGCGCCTGATTTCTTACATACATAGCCGAAGTATGTGCAGCGTCAGATGAAGAATGACCGATGACAACGTTCTCTAATGTCGCAATCTCGCTTGACTCGGCATGTGAATTTCCAGCAAGCTGCAGACGGGATTCCAACATATCACCCAGTGCATCGTCGACAGACATGTCCCGGAAGAAGAAGTTCACGCAGCGCAGAAACGGTAAGGAAGGCTCCGTTAGCGTTTTCCCGGAAACGGTCGTCAGCTGTGCTAAGACAGCCAGGGCCACAGCCTCATCGGCGAAAGCAAGTGAGAGCTCTACCAGCATGGGAGTCAGCTCGAGGCATGGTGGTATAACGTCCAGGTGTTCTGACAGGTCAACACCGTGCACAGCAAGAACCCTGATTCCCTGGAATGCCTTGAGAAAGGTGGTAGCACTCTCGGCGACCCCGCGGCGTGTCGCCGAGTCTATGGTCCTATTCTGGCCTAGCAGGAAGTCCTCCAGGCGAGGTAACGCAAAACATTTAGCGAGGAGTTTGAGGGCGTACGCCCTCCCGTCATCGCACACCGAGAACGTGATGCGCTTGAGAGGCAACACAATTTTTTGGCCACCAGCGTTCAAGCGGAAGTCCTCGTAGTCAAAATCGTCGTGGTCCTCGCAGGACCGGCCTTGCCAGAACGAGAGATTGGTCAGGTTTCGGGCCTCTGCGAACTTCGAGAGGGATGCGTGGAGGGCTTTGGTGCATCTGAAGTGGCTGAGGTGGAGAGAGTTCGCCCAAAGAGACGCCGTGGAGATGACGATGTCTCTCCATTTGCAGCATACAGCGGACAGCTTCATTATGGGAAGCGTGGACGGATCGTTCAGGTAGCCTCGATGGCCTACGGGCTCCTGAAGCATACTCTCCTGAGACGCGACGCAGTGCGAGAAGATCTCCATCAAGATTTCCTTCGGTACGCGTCGTATTGGCGCTATAAGCGAGCGGAAGTGGGATGACCTTTCCCGTAGCTCGACACGGGCTTTCTGATGGGTCATGAGGAGCTTCCGTAAGATGACAATCTCCTCGTCACATTTACGAGCCGCAATGTTGACACTGGCGAGGTCACGGGTGAATCGAGCGTATTCGGAGGGGGAGGGCGTGAATGTAGAGTGAAGCAGCTCTGGGAGGGGAAGGGGAGCGCTGTCCTCGGATGACGGGCGCTTGCATAGGAAGCAGGGAGTACTAACAAGCGCCTGTTCAGTGGAAGACATAGTTTCTTGGTCGACAGTGGAAGATGATGCGCAATTCATAGTTTCCTGATCTGAATCGACAGCTGAGAATAGGTGGGGATGAAAAGTAGCTGTATAGCAAATACAAGGCTTACTGTGTCTAATTGTGGTGGCGAAAGTCAAGCTGTGTCAAACACGCGTTCGAGATCGACAGGTGATGCGATCAACTGTGACCTGGCCCAGTGGCCATAGCGCGGCTCGGTTCCCGTTTTCGCTGAGACCGACTGCACGTACGACGACAGTGCTGACAGCTGATTCGTTTCCAACAGAAGCTGGGCCGCGACGACCAACATGCTTGGAATCTAAAACGTTCACGCTAATCACCATACTCGCCCATCGCCACCTCTTCATCGTGGTGACTGATCTCGAATTTTCAGAGCATGCTGGACTGATCTCTTCAACCATGTTGGTGTACAACGTATAGACACTGTTACAGAACTCTGACAGTGACATGGATCTACGCACTTCTATGATTCACTGGTCCTCACGCACATCCACCAAGACTATTATGTTCTTGACGAATTCCCGATGTAAAAGTTGCAAACCGAGTTCCGAGAGCTAGGCATTGGCAACACGAGAACAGTCCTCTGGAGAGTTTTGAAAAGCAATGAATTTTCCCTTTACAGCGCAAAAGTACAAAGAATGGTTCAAACGAGGGCGTAATGTAAGCGGACACGGATACCTAATAAGATTGGGAACATAGATGATGGTATTGGGGATGAGCGGTGCGATCAGTGCTGCTTGGACTAGTGGACGGAATCACTGCTGTTTGCATTCGTCGGGGTTGACCTTGTCCCCACCGCCACGGCCTTTTGCGGCGCGACGCTTGGGTGCAGGCGCGTCCGAGTCGGAGTCCTACTGGATTATGAGTAAGCTTAATAGAGCAGAAGAGAGGGCCGCGCACATCATCGAAATCCTCCTCGTCTTCATCGTCAAGGTCCTCGAAATCGTCATCATCCTCTTCCATGAGGTCGTATGCGAGCGCCTTGCCGGTGAAGTAGTCGATAGCATGGGGGATGATCTGGATGCGATTAGACGCGTGGGTGACAGGGAATGAACGGACACACCTTTTCCTTGAGATCCTCGCCTATCTGGTAGTCCATCTCCACCTTTTCTTCAAGCTCCTCGAGCTCTTCGTCATCTATGTCACCGTTGGCAATGGCTTCTTCGCCTGGCGGTGTAGGAGGAGAGAAGAAGTTGAAGAATGATTCTGTGGGCCGCGATTTGCGGACGACACGGGTGCGGTTGGTGGCTGCAGGAGGATGAGTTTTGTAAGATGAAGAAACAAAGTGGCGCACTCTTGTTTCGCTGCTTCTTGATCTCGAACTCTTTGGTGAGATCCTTGTCCTCCTTCCACTTGATCTCGGTGCCCACTGCGTGGTCGTAGGCCATATCGCCAAAGTAGCCTGCCTCCTCCTGGTAGTAATACGTCTTTTCGAGCGTCGTGTTCTCAAAGAACTCGTTGGGAGAGAAGATGAAGGTAATCTTGAAGCCGGGTTTGGCATCGAGCTGAGAGAGATTGTCGAGGTAGGAGAGGCGGATGTCGAGGAGGTGCTTGAGAGCGCCGGCATCGCGGTCGGTGATGAGCTCGGAGAGGCCGATATGGTTCCTGAGCGCGGTGAGCCAGAATTCGGGAATGGCGGCGGTGTCAGTAGAGTCGCTGGGGAGAGGGGTGTGGTCCTCGTCGTCCTTGGCCGACTGCTTCTCGCCGGCCTCGATCTCCTCGGCCGTCGGCTTGTCGACACCAGAGATGATGGCGTTGCGCCTCTCGTAGAGCGGGGCCTGCAGATCGTTGTACTGCGATAACAATGAGCTCGTCATCGGCAGTCAATCGCAAGCGGGCGGGCCGACCTTTTTCTCCAGCTCGAGAGCCTCGCGCTTGTACTTGTTCTGCAGCTCGTTCTGCTTGAGCTGGAGGCCCTTGAGGCCCTCGACGCTGCGCTTGACGTCGTCGGGCAGGCTTTCTACATAGCCAGAACTCCGCCCGATGAGCTGCGACAGTTTCCCCTGCACCATCCCGAGCATCGCCTCCGAGTGCAGCCCCAGACCCTCGCCGTCCTCATCGTCCTCCTCATCGTCGTCCTCCCGGTCCTCAGTGATATCGGGCACGGTAGGGCGCGACAGTCCACTGGAGATCGGGGCGTGCTGCAAAGGGGTGTTCTGCGGCGTCGGCGCCGTCTTCCCGTTAGCACCGATGGGCACGCTGGTCGACATTTTCGCGGGTTGATGAGACGAGTTCGCTGTCGGCGGCGATGGGGAAAATTCAAAGAAAAATCGAAAATCAAAAGAAAAGATGGGCGGACCGGGAATGGCATTGCAAATGCTCACGTGATGCGTCGGAGTTTCGGCTCCAGCCGGCATCTTTTGTGGCGCACCATCATGAAGATCAATGAGTTCGTTGTCTTGGTCGGCGTCAAGGTTGTTCTTGTGCCGTATGACAGTGCACATGTCCCAGTCAGTCCCTCTGAAGCTCTGTTTGACTATCTGATCATGATGTGTAGACTTATCACAACTGGATGCAAAATGAGGAATTGCGGGAACTGACAGCGAGTGAAGCGCTCACCCTGGAAGAAGAGTATGAAATGCAACGTCAGTATACTTTGAAGCTACTGGTCGTGTGCTCTGATCTAACAATAGGCAAATGGCGATTGGACGATGACAAATTGACTTTCATCATCCTTGCGCGCAAGGAGCACGGTACAAACCTAGTTGTGTATGGTGGGAAAGACACTCAACTCCCCACAGACGAGCTGCAAGCTGGAGAATCTGATGTCTCTCCTGTAGATCCGCGGATCCCAGCGCTCACCATGCTAGGAGACGTGAACATCTTCCTGAACGGCTCCATTCCTACGCCCGATACTTCCTCTGAAGACACCGACGATTTCACAGCCGAGCTTGAGATCATGATTGCAGGCAAGTGACTAAATGAGTATCCAAGCACGCACTAACACCACCCAGAGCCTCTCTATCGACGTGGCGGTTATGCCACGGAGTCTTTGCAGCTCATGGTGCGTTACGCCACGGCGAACGTCTTTCCCTCGGAGAGTATACAGCTACTACACACTCTGCCCACTCCTGTCCCTGTCTCGTCTCTCGTCGTCCGGATAGGAGACAAAAACACACCCAGCATCAAACTGTTCGAAAAGCTCGGCTTTACCCTTGTCAAGCACGTAGAAGTGTTCGAAGAAGTAGAGATGAGAGTCAAACAATAGCCTGAGAGTTTAGTATGTGTTCTGCGCTAGTCTTTTTGACAGGATCGTTGCTGAATTTCCGATTGGCGAGTTGAAGTCCCTTCGTCGCGATGCACGTTGAAACTGCGGACATCGCCCTTAGACTGGTGCTCCGGCTTTGCTAGGTGGACGGGCGCCGCAGACGCCACCGTGATTGATAATTGCTATCCGAACGTAGGTATTAATGATCGTGTCCTTCCCTGCTGTTCCCATTGTGTAGAAGAAGCAAGCTCGAGCACAATGTCCTATGCGTTGAATAGACTAAACACGCGCTCGAAGAGAGCATGAGGATATTATCTATACCTTCTGTCTGTCTTGCACAACCACCGCAATATTTCTTAGATCGTCAGAGTCTGCCAGTGAGAGCTTCGGTAATCTGGGCGCACTCTGGATCTGACAATTCGCATGTTTTGGAAGTTCACCACTTAAGGTCCACCTTACCGAGGCAAGCACTACAGCAACGACCATTCTGGCGATCAAATCCCAAAGACCCTGTATGACATCTCGATCCAGAGGTCGCCTCTTGCAAGATTATGGTCGTCTCGGTCAAGTTATCGACTCGGAGTCTACCGTCAGCCAACTCTGAACGAGAGAGAGAGTCTGAGAGGAGAAGGGCGCATACACGGATCCGGGGACTAGACTTGGATGAGTACATCGAGGGAAATTGAATACACAGCTGTGAAGCAGTTCGCTGTCGAGCACCGAGAAAGTCAAGTGAAAGATGACACGGAAGTGATGGCCGATATATCCGAACCCACCTTTCCCTCTCACCACCACGATCAACTGTCCACAGAAACACGCTGTCGACGCTGCCCTCGCCATGCAGTCAGCAACAATGCTCACACAAACGTCAAGGAAACACGGCGACGCCCAACTGCCTTCTCCGCCACGCGATGATGCAGACGGATTCCGCCAACGTCGTTGTGGATCCTTCGCGGCGTTACACAGAGGCTGCGCAGCCTGGCAGCAATAAATACGCGTAGAATCTGAGCGTTCATCATCAAGCCCGGCGCTTCTTCATCCACTCGTACTCATCGCTCTACTGGCCGGTCCAGTATTCGCACTTCCACGATCCACAATGCGTTCTATCTCGCCCCAAGTTGTGCTGCTCGCCATGGCGCTCGCGTCGCAGGCGGCCCCAACGGAGTTTCATCCGTGTTTGTTGACTCCCGCCGAGATGCGGCCAGCCGATTGTGGCCTGGAGGTACATATTCATCGCCCTGGGCACTCATGTGCTGCTAAAGTGTTGTATCAGAACGGCAATGGCCAGGCTGAAGGCTGGGAGTCAAGATTACCGTGGACATGGTTTCAACCTCCTCCTCCCAAAACAACTGCTGCCATCCCTACCACCATGTCCAGTCCTGCCTTCCCCACTCATGTCGGAACTATCGGGCCTGATGACGGTGTCCATCCACCATACCCTCGCGAACTGGGTAGTTGGCTGGAACGCCTTGCCGGAGGCCAAACGGTGGAACACGTTTGGGATGGCGTGAAATGGGTAGCCCACATCATAGTCAGCGCCCATTTTCAGCTACTCGTGACCTCGCTCACCGTGCGCAGGATAACGACTTTGGAGACGACGCTGCCCAGCCATCTGTGCGTTGCCGTTGGATGACTTTACTGTTGACTGATTTCTCTCCTCTGTCACTGACTCGTAGGCCTCAGACGCTCCTCAGGCCGAAAGGAGATTCGCCGATATCGATTGGCATTCTAACGATACCTCTGATCTCACTGTCAGTGCTTCCTTCGCCCAGGCGATAACACAGCTCACTTCGAGTCGTAGGCACCTATGCCTTTCAACGCCTCAGGCCCATTCGTGGTGCGTTTTACTAATACTGGAAACGTTCATCATCACCCATCGAAAGCTAGACCTCAGGGAATTTTTCTCTACCCGACGATGTTGTCGGAATCTGGCATAATGTTTGTGATTATCTTGCGCTTTCGTTGCATCGTTCTCACAACAAGGACTTTCAGGAGAAGGCGCCAGCTGCAGCTGAATACTCTGGCGAGCAGCCATCTGCGGATGTATGTTCGACCTTCAGTCTGACCGGCGGCTTCCAATTGAACTCCCATGTAGCCCTCGGCGACCCATGAACGACGTTATATTGAGGGACCCGGGGGTTTATGGTCACCTCATTTTGCTGTGAGATGCATCTTCTCGACATCAATGAGGTCTCATTGACAACGCTTCGGATTTAGGGTAACACGCCCCCAAATGCATACAGCTCGTATCCAGCGGCGAGTCTTCTTCTGTTTACTTGGACTACCTGACAACTTATTGTATGTGCTAGCCTCCGGAGGCCTCGCAAGCGAGTGACAACGCCACCGGCATGAGCACTGGGCCGAATGTGAGTCATTTCTCAGTCTCATCGACATCCTCTTTCTCTGGGGTGGCTCACTCGAGGTCGCTTGCAGATACCGCCTGACGGGATCAATGGCCCTGAGACCAGCGGTGACGATACAATGTCAACGCATAGTTCAAATCCCACTGTGAGTATCATCGTTCTAGCACTTGCGTTGAGGTCAAGCTGATCTGAACTGAAGTATACGTCCCTCCCAAAGTTTACACTTCCGTCTGGAATCCATATGGGGCCTGGAATTGGGCTCGGACCTGAAATTCCTTGGTGGCAGAGAACCGCATCCGTGACTCACACGATCCAAAGTTTGAGACCTACGGTACGCATAGAATATACCTGCGGTGCTGCCTCGGCTCACGACGGCTACAACAACAGCCAACACCTTACCACCCGCCTCTCAATAACGTGAGTCGTGATGTGTTGTTGCATGTCCGCCAGTTGTCAAGAGTCTTGCTATACAGTGGCAGCCATTAGAGTTGAAAAATCGTGATACTAGCTTGTCCGCTCGTTTTAACCTCCTCAACTTCATCCCTGGCGTTGACGATTACGTATGGATGTGGGATGGTCTTCGTTGGGTTGCCCAGGCTGTAGTGCGTCTAGCAGTGAACGGTCATTGCGTACAGGCTGATTGATCATCATTTCAGAACAAGGCAGTTGGCAGTAACTCGGGCAACGGAGATGGTGGTCAGAGTGCGAGTGCACAGCCGAGTGCTGCTCCGTCGCAGTAGATGTTCGCTTCTGTATCTAACTCTATTACTGACGCCCCAGACTTTCTGTACGCCACAATCTACTACGTGACGTCACAATCGTCTCCATTTGTTTTTCCGCTTCCCGGCCCGCTTGACATTTCATTCCGCCTCAATCATGTCCCTCCAGAATTCCAAATCTTCTCCTCACTCCTTCCCTCACGTCAAATTAGCTTCCTGCGTGCATGACATGGACAAGAGTCTTCGCTCATATCGATTCTCGCTATCATTCACAACATCAGCAACCGACTTCGTACAACTAACCAATCATTCACGATGGTCTCTGCCGGGACGTTGATATGGGTGTCTTTACGACCACTGTTACGATTGTATGTCTCCTTTCGCTTGCTTTGCTGGCACTGAAGGATCGCGCAGTGCTATGTGTGTCGGGGGCGGCTTCGCCATCACGAAGGCGGACATCTTCCCCCCTGTGGCCGCCCGGGGCGCTGGTCAGATAGCATTAGTACGTGACCCTGTCTCCTTGTTAAACGTTAGAGGGCTTGGCAAGGAGTTGCGGCCAGTGCTAATGGGATCTACTCATTGCCAGAACATCACCATTCCCAGCCTCATGTTCTCAAAGATCGTCCCCGCATTCACATCGGACAATATTGGCGCGCTAGGTGTGTGTATAAGCGATGCACTCAGGAAACGCCATGATTCTCATGAATGCTAGGCCCGCTCATCTTGGTTTCTGCGATCTATCAAGTGCTCGGAATCCTTATCGCGTGGTTAACGAGACTGGTGTTCTGGGTTCCGCATCGCTTTCGATATGGAATTCTCGTTGCTGGCGGATGGTCGAATTCCGGGGACATTCGTGCGTTGTGTTCAGCTTTGTCTTGTTGATTGTTGATTGAGTCGGACTCGTTCATAGCTATCGCGGTCGTCATGAGTATCATGGGCTCCGAGCCCTTCAATGGAACTCAAGACCAGAATCTGTCCGTTGCATACATCTCTGCGTTCATCCTGTTTTACATGGTACCTTATCTTGCATCCGAAATTCATCTCTTGACACAATAACTTTACGCTTTGTAGGTCACATTCTTTCCCATGGGTGGCAGCAAATGGATCGCTTGGGACTTTGAGGGCCCTGATGTGGAACCCGACGAAGTTCGAGAAGCCACTCGTCAGCGACGGCGATTTCTCCTCCGCGGATGGCCGAAGGCACTTGCTCGCAGATTAGTTGGTCCACGTATTGTAGAAAACACAGCGTTCGATGAAGAGAAGCAACTCAAGGACAGCAAAGCGGACATAGGTGTCGCTCTCGATTCGGCCGATGCTATCCGCCACAGACCACGAGCCGGCCGTCATGTCTCCTTTTCCGAGGATGTTTCTACGGCTGTACCGACTGACGGACCAAGTCCGCCACCTACAGAGAAGATGACCTCTCCTGAACCGACGAGTATGTCATCATTGCGAACCGCAGCAAACCCTGACCAAGAGGTTCCGCAATCACGACCACTGACGCCAATCAACGAAATCGCGAATGAACGGCCACCCTCTGCTATTATCCCAGCACGACATCCATGGAACCGGTTCATTGCCCTATCGAAGACTACACTCAAAGCGTTGTGTACTCCTGCTTCGATCACTATCATCGTCTCCTTCCCCGTTGCACTTGTCACTCCTCTCAAGGCTCTGTTTGTCACAGTCGACGGGTACTACATGCCTTCTGCACCGGACGGTCAGCCGCCGTTAGCATTCGTGTATGACTTTGCGGAGTTCATGGGCGCAGCATCTGTGCCGATAGGCCTGATCTGTCTTGGGTCGGCCTTGGCTCGCCTGAACGTCCCACGAAGCGAACTGCCCAACCTACCCTTGGGTGCGATTGTCTCGCTGGCTATTGGGAGGATGATTGTGATGCCAGTGTTGGGGGTGCTGATTTGTCAGGCGCTGGTGAGAGCGAACGTGATATACAAGGACGATAAGGTGCTCCAGTTCGTTTGCATGTGAGTAAATTACTGTGTCAGATACTGTCTCGGCCGGGCGATTATTCTGACTAACGCAATAGATTCTTTTCGTGCCTCCCCACAGCTACGACACAGGTGGGAACTTCCAGTACCACATGTTCATTGTAGCTCATGCAACCTCCACAGGTTTTCGTTACCCAAGTCTACAGCGGAACAGGAAGTGCTGAGCACTTATCGGCGTTCCTCATTCCTCAGTACATCCTCATGTTTCTCTCGATGACTGCTCTTTCGGCATATACGCTACAGATGCTTTTCTAGATCGCGATTGCGCCGAAGTGCCCTACATAGCAAGAACTAAGTATATCTATACGGCATTTACTGGGTATCAATTGATCATGTATTCGCATCATGCTCTCGTTATCTGAGTCTGTAGACAGTGCATTGTTTTTGCGTCATAATGCGCCATCCCTTTGTTATTCGATGTGATCTTTCAGTCAGATGAGACTCGTACGCAACTGGAGTTGCCAGTGGGATGGCGTGTTATTGCATGCTCGAGCTCGTTCATGGTGTTACTTCATCACCCGACCTGGAAGAAGTCATCTTAAAGAGCTAGCCGAAGTGAACTGAATACACATCATCCTCGCAAATGGCCCCATCTGTCTCTGAGTTAGTTTCGCAAGTACCTGCCGAGTCTCATGTCGAGAATCTCAAGAACGCTTTGAAGTCACAGACAGTGTGTTCCTCTTTGCAATTCGAAGTACGCGATCTGATCGAGTGAGTCTCTTCAGGAAGCGAACGGACCTCTGTATCCTTTCTATCTTCCATATTTCGATGTCAACGAGAAGTTCCCGCCTACGGAGCTCTTCGGTACGTGTCACCTTTTTACTATCCTCAGCCACTTACTGGAATTGATCAGAGCACAACGATCCCGGCGCCCTCGCCGATCCCAAGAAGCCGAACCTGCTCAACGCTAACACCACAGTCAAGAACATCAGTCCATACATCGGGACCGAGGTCACAGGCGTACAAATCTCGCAGCTTAGCAAGGAGGGACTGAACGAGTTGGCACTGTACGCCGCGGAAAGAAAACTGTTGATCTTTCGGGATCAGGATTTCAAGGACTTGCCTCCAGAGAGGCAGATTGAGATAGCGAGGTGAGTAGCTCAACAACGCATTTGTCTGGTGAAGTGCAAGAGGCCGACACGCATGTACCAGATACTTTGGTCCTATTCAGAGGCATCCGACGTCTGGCAATGTCAAAGGGTTCCCCGAGTTTCACGTTGGTGCGTTTTGTATCGAACGATCTTCGTGCTGAGTATCGTGACACGATGTACAGTCTATCGCGACGCGGAGAACGACAGGTTCCAAGAGTACCTCGGCGAGGACAAGATCAATCATACGAGCTGGCATTCGGATATCGTAAGCTTCTATGGTCCATCTTGAATCGTAGGCAAGATCCTACTCACCATGCACCAACAGTCATACGAAAAGCAGCCACCCAGCACGACGTTCTTCTTCTCTTTGGAGCAGGTAACAACTTATTCCACACTCAAGCGTCATCCCACCGACGAATCCTCTAGCCTGCAGTTGGAGGCGGCGATACGCTGTTCCTTTCGCAAGTCGAAGCGTACCGACGCTTATCTCCTGAATTCCAGAAACGCCTGGAAGGTCTGAAAGCAGTCCATTCCGCAGTCAGACAAGCGGAGTTTTCGCAAAAGCGAGGTGGGCCCGTCAGAAGGGAGCCCGTCGAATCTGTGGTATGCATTCTCTCCAAGCCTCCCATTCGCCATAAATCATGGTTTGATAGCACCCCGTGGTCCGGCGCCACCCAGTGACTGGCGAGAAGGCACTCTACGTCAATCAGGGGTTCACGAGACGCATTGTGGGATACAAACAAGAGGAATCCGAGTACCTTCTCAAATTCCTCTACGACCACATCGCGAAAGGTGCAGACTTCCAGGTCCGGGCAACCTATGCGCCTGGTACTGTGGTCGTTTGGGTGCGTCCTAGTCCGGTCTCCGATGCAACAAAACATTGACGGCCATACATAGGATAACCGTTTAACCGCACATTCTGCGGTACCCGACTTTGAGAACGTTCACAGGAGGCACGCTGTGAGGCTCACGCCGCAAGCGGAGGTTCCAATCCCGGCTTGAGGATATCAAAAGAAGGAAGAAGCACTTATCACAATCAAATGTAATCATTGTAATGCGATGATATTCGATACGAACATTACATCGCGTGTCATCGTCGGAACTGATCAGTCAGGTGAGGGTATTTTGACCACCACGCAAGCAGAGATCATCCTAGAAATCTTGAAGAGAGCTCCTCATTCTCTGCGGCCCACTAGACAAGGGCGGCAGATAAGCCCCTTCCTCGATCTACACACAAAACATCACTTGCCGTCTGGATGTTGGGCTCACTGGCAGATGCACGCTTCGTCACCTCCGGGAAGAATACGGCTTGCGTGTCGGTGTTTGGTTCTACGATATTGGGCGGGTCGTCTGGACTGGTAGTAGTCCCAGTCTCATCCGGGCCACTCGAAGTCCCGTCATTATTCGTACCACTAGTCGTCCCCTCGCCACTCTCCTCACAAGGTGCCTTGACCAATAGGGCTTGGAGCTGTCGTGCCTCCAGTGGCGCGATGGTTTCCTTCCCGTTGACGTTGACTTCAGGAGGATGGACGACCTAGTTTTTCGTGAGCACCATGGCGGAGACGCTATATACGTCGGTTTGAACTTACTAGACCTGTCTGGCCGACATCATCGTCTTGATCGCTTCTGGTATTCGACTGACAAGAGCGCTCTTCAAGATCGTGAAGCCCGGAGTTGCGCTGCGACGAATCTGACTCTTCTGACATCGGGCTTCTGATTTCTCGGTTCTGTGCGGGACGTCTAGTTCCACGATATGATATCAATCAATAATGAATTACTCACTGTGGCGGACGAAACGGTGTTCGTGCCATTCGCGTTGGTGACGGGACCTTGTCCAACCTGGTTGGGGTTGGTAACATTATTGGGACTGAATGTGGTACCATCATTGTCGGAGCTAGTGCCAGGACCGTCCTGCCCGATGACATTAGCATTGTGGCCGTAGGTCGCAGCGAGATCCGAGGTGTCATGAATGCCGTCGTTACTCGGTCTGAAACCATTCGGGCCCGACCCACTTTCGTCCTCGTCGGGCGCAGCTTCTATCGGTGCTTGCGTTCGAGGTTGCTCGACGCCAGGAACAGGCGCGACGGAGTTTTTCCAATAATCATACCGGAGAAAGCTGCCGTTCGGCGCGTCCTGCAGAGGATTCGCTATACGCTTGTCATTGTCGGAAAGGGTTGTAGTCTGAGCGGGCTGCTGTTGGATTAGGTCCGGCAGATCGTACTTTGGGGACGCTGGACTCACTGACTTGTATGAAGAAACAGTGTTGGAATGATCGTCCGTGTTTTCGCTGATACCGTCAGTGTCCACGGTCATCGCGCGTCGTTTATCTCCTGCCTGTTCACGTGGTTCGCCAATGGTGTTGCCGTCGTCTTCGTCGTCATAGGCATTGAATCTAGTAGGCCACAACAAGTGCAGCGTCTGTATGGGCATGCCCTGTGTCCATGGATCGTATGTCGCATTGGCAGCGAGGCTGGGAGTGACGGGTAGCAAGCTGAAGCTATAGTTGGTGGCGGAGCCGCTGATCGTCCATCGATTTTCGCGCTGATTCGCCATGAACAAAGTCGTGATGACCTCTAGCAGAACACAAACACACCTCGGGATGGTCCTCTTTGGCGTCAAATAGAACGGAGAGTTGTGGATTTGACCCTGGCTCCAAGGGCGCAGCGAGCGACACGAGTGCCACACCGAGGAGGACGACTTCGTAGCTGATGCCGATGGAGCGCATGTTGCGGGGACTGGACCAGCCAGTATGAAACGGTGTGACAGGCAAAAAAGCACCTGGCATAATAAAGGACACGCCCTTCTGATTCTGCCTCTTCGATAGCGCGCCATAGAGACAGACATGAACGGAGTCCGTTCACGACTACACCAGACGACTGTTTCCAACGGGTAGCTGCTATTCCTGTCGCCGTTGCGTCGTCATCGTCGCAAAGGACAGAAAGCTCGTTGTCGTCCACAGCGACGCCAAAGCATAATTGGGGCAACGGACTTGAGAACATGGCGGTAAGAGCAGAATGCGGCGGAGTGAGTAACCGGATGACCGATTATCATCATGGTACTCCGGGTACATAACATCCTTACACGTTCTGCGCTGTTTGATTTACTTCTGACGGTGCGTCTCCCTGTGAACCAGTCAGACTCTGGGCTTTGCTCTAGACAGCTTCAACCTATCACGCTGCTCTGAGTTGCCGTGGACTCCTTGTATTCCAAGTTCTCTGCACACTTGAAAGTACGTTGCGTGGACACATGTTTTACTACGGAGATTATTGACAGTCAAACCTGTAGATGGCCATACCAACCTCAATATCCTGCTCTTCATGCGGAACTCCGCTTTTATTGTTGCGTTCAGGTCTCCACCCCGCACCGCCTCTGTATACCAGCCTTGCAGCCTCAAATGACCCGGTTTCAGATGTGGATGCCGAGATTTTTCGCGAAGAGATCATCCCCAACGCGCTGGCCGACCTCTCTGTAGTCGAAGAGCAGCTGCGACAACTTGACACTGTCATCGCAGAAATGCTTGCAGCTCGCAATGAACTCCAAGAGGAACAGCGCAGGTTGAAAACGATGGTTTCGCGCTCGCGCTCTGTGCTCTCCACATTCCGCAGTCTTCCCGTCGAGTGCTTGACAGAGATATTTCAATGGTACTGTGCCTCCGCGACCACACCCAATGTGTTCGATACTTCCAAAGGGCCATGGCTTCTGACCCACATCTGTCGCCTCTGGCGTGACATCGCGCTTGCCCACCCGCCTCTTTGGGCCACATTTCAAATCAAGGGCTCATGGTACCCATATAGGTGGAGGGACTTACTTGCCACCCGAATTGCTCTAACACAGAGTCACCCCCTCTCCTTCAACTTCTGGGCCATCATCGGGTTCGATGCGTCTGGCTCAGCCCTTGTCGATCAGAAGCAAAAAGACTGCCTCAGCCTTTTGATGCAGCACTCCGAGCGTTGGACAGACATCACTCTCGGCGTAGGTTACGACCTCCTCGAGATGCTGTACTCCGTCTCCGGGAAGCTCCCTCTTCTCCAATCCTTGGACATCGCCGTCAGCGACAACGAACTCATCAGTCACACCATTACCAGCACTGTGTTCGAGACTGCACCGTCCTTGCGCGCAGTCGCATTGCTGGGCTACAACAGCCAGGTCGACATTCATCTCCCTCTAGCGCAGTTGACTCAGGTGAAAGTCACGACTTATGCAGAGAATATCGCTATTCGGGATACCATTCGGTTCATCTCTGAATGTCCGTCCCTACGTTCATTCAGCACAGAACCATTCTACTGGCAGAGAACGGAAATCGGCGCTGATGACGACAAAACGCCCCCAGAAATACTCACATCGTCTTTACGTTATCTCAAAGTCAATTGCTTGGATTGGGCGCTGTGGAAACACGTCCGTAATCCCTTGCTGGAGGATCTACACGTCGCGATAGTCGATGTCAGGCGGCAGCCGTCAGGATACATGGGACGCCTGTTTGAATTTCTGCGTTGCTCTCAATCTTTCCAGTTGAAGCGTTTGATGGTGCAGCCTTGGGCCCCCACGGCCACCGCGGAAGAGTTCCTCGACCTCTTGGACTTGGTACCTTCTCTCAAGGAACTGCACATCCACGGAGATCTCACATCCTGGTCAAGCAGTGCTCCTCCAGGCATGGATTCTACGCCTACGTACTTTGCCAAGCTGGTGGATGGGATGAGCCAGTCGGTGCTTAGATCAAAGTCGAAGAATCTCTTGTTGGTTAGCATTGACCTTGGGTTTGATTGGTGGCAGCGTAAGATTGTCCTCAATTAGGATAGTATGTCTCCCTTTTGTCTTGTCTGATGCATAGTGGCAGAGAGAGCATTTCTTCCTGGTCCTTTTACTTTGCTTGTTTTTAGGTAGAGCTGCTAGAGCAATTCGACAATTACACACTCATGCTCGCCGAGCCGTCATTGAGGTTTAGATCGTGTTAGTCAGTACGTACATCACTCAGTGTAGGGGTGGCCATGCTATTGCCATGCTGAGCCTCGGTCTTACCGCAGCACCTGGGAGATTCGTCTAAAATCGAGTAATGTGTGGCACAACGATACTTTGCAGCAGTAGCCATGGCGCTTATTGCTGTTTTGCAATTGGGATGCGTCGGCAATACGACAAGACGCTCCTCAATACACAAATCATTTCCCTTTCAGTGATCACAAATGATAGTTATTGTCTTGATGACTCTGTTTATAGATTGCAGCGCCGTACATTACCACTCTTATCAAGAATTCATGCCAATGCCATTTCCTCAGTTTGTGTATTGCCTCTTTGGGAACCATCAGCTAGTGCATCGAAGGCTCGACTTGGCGTGGCCCGGCTCGGCTGTCATCGGCTCCAGCTCCGAAATGGCTCAGCTGCCCATAAATGGAAGTCGGCTTGGCTTAATGTCGCGGCTTGGACGGCTAATACTGTATTAGATCATGTGTACGTTACAAATTGCTCCTGGTCCTGTAAACTAGCTATATACGCCGCCACGTCCTTCGGAACAACATGACGATCATGCGTAAGGGTTTCCAGGTACTGTAGTTGTTCGTCCTGCGACAGTGATGCCGTGAAATTAGGGCTCCCTTTGACTTGATTGCGAACTTCAAAATCTGGAGGGCCTCCATCATTTCCGGGCTAAGGCATGACCGACGGTCCGTAATTGTCTCTTTCGCAGACGAGAAGATGCGTTCACATGGAACAGATGTGCCTTGGATGGGCAGAACATCCATGGCTAGTCGATAGATATGTGGATAACGAAGCCGATTTTCCTAATTCATCAGTCATCAGTACAACAAACACGGTCGCACGGGTTTACACACCTGCCAATATATGATACTGCTCGACGTCACTGAAGGCTCGGCCAGATAGAGTTTCACTTCGTCTTCGACTGTAGAAGGTAGTGGTGTCACCATTACGGACCCAGTTCCAGCACGAAGTATACGCTCTGCCAAAGATTGTGTAGTCGTAGTCGCAACCTCCGGGGCAGCAGCGCTTTGACCAGTGACCGTACGTGCACGAACCTGAACACAGTCTGATGTGAAGTTGATGATCGTGAAGAAGTTACTCACAGCACTAACAAATGTATGTTTTGCATTTCGAAGCTCGTGAGGTCGATATTCAGTATACTCGTTGCTGGCAAAAGTGAGTGGACACGCACAGCCACAACTCCGCCAAATCACAGAGGAGTGTGGCTGTGCCTGTCCACTCACTTTTGCCAGCAACAAGTAATAGGCAAGCTTCATCATAGGATTGACAGCTTGCAGTCGTGAGTATGACTATCGATCTGAGAAAGAGTAGGACATACCCATGGCGAGTGTATAAGCCGGGACATCACGTATGAGTGAGATGTATTCTTGAAGCTTTTCGAGTCCGGCGTCGATGGCCGGACACATCGTGGGATGAGTAACCTTCTGTTCTGTCCAGCATACAACCATAGCCTCAAAGGCGGGCAGCGCATCACAGAGTGTTGGTGTCTTCTCTGCTGACAGACGCTGCTGAAAGAGATGAGGAACCTGATTGTCATGAAGAACAATTGTTATCTAAAAATGAAGGAAGGACATGCCTCGAGTATCTTGCATATCTGCTCCAGAAGAGCCCAATCACTAGCAGATATATTATGACGAATCATCAGAGACCGATATTCGTCAAAGGTGAAGAAGCGAGATATGGCCTGGAACTAGATCAGAATGGAACCAAGCTAACAATCGAGGAAATGTACGAGACGCAAGAAAACTGCTCGATCAATCATTAAATAAGTCGATGACCAACGAATGTCAGAGTCAAGAATGAGCTGTAAAACTTTCTGAATGGCTTGTCGTGAGCAAGTTTCGAAGTCATTGCGACGACGACTCGAAGAGCGAATCTGAAGTACAGGTGATATCAACAAGCGTGTTTGTATATGAAGAAAAGCTTACTGCAGTGATAAGGTTCCGAAGTCTAGAAACCATACCCCCACCCATCACTTCGAGCTCGGCTAACGCAGCCTTACACGCAAGATTGACGATATGAGCAAAGCAACGGATACGACGTTCTTGGGGCTCCCATACGGCCATCCCAGTACGAGCCTGGATGATATCGAAAAGTGCCGTAGTAAAAGTATCGTTGTTACTTGCGTTATCGGACGTAATCCAGCCGACCTGTAGTGATCGTCAGCGACAAGAGATGGTGCATGACTGAACAACCAGCCTTCTCGATCAATCCAAGACGATCAATAGCAGCGATAAAAGCATGTGCAATATGCTCGCCCGTGTGCTCGCCTGGTATGCGGTAGAAACCAATCAAAGCGGAGCAGGATTCTAGTTGTGTCCGAGCACCGGTTGTTGCCTGCACGATTTTTGCCTGCATCCAATGAGCGGTGATGGCCAAAAATGATCGTTGCCTCTGGTCTGTCCATAGATCGTCGGTGAAGGAGACGTCACCTTCAGCATTCTACAATCCGAGTCAGATGTTAAGAATTGTCTGCAACGAAGATCTATACCTGTAGTTCGCCTGACAGCTGATCCCAGTATTCATCAACAGACTCTAATATACGTGCACGAAGAGAGTCAACATGAGGGATATCAGAATCCTCAAGGTCGTGACGGAGCATCAGGATGAGATTTCGGAAATATGGGCTCTCGATGACTTGAAGAGACTGACATGTTGTTAGCAGCAGTCACTAAGACCAGATATTGGCGCAAACCTGATCATCGGCAACCACAAAAGTCATGATCGCATCGGCTAATGTGTCCTTGGTTAGCGTGACCCTAGGGGTGCTTGACGTTGCGAAGCGATTCCCATCTGTCGGGCCTGAACCATATGTTCCCGCATATGTCTGCACTGCGTTCTTTGCAGCTTGAGATGCTAGAGGGATCTGCAGCGCTACACAGTCTTCGACCCACTCCTTGAGATGATTCTTGATAAGATGCTGGCGCCGAACATCTGTTCCGGTAGAAGTGCCGTACTCGTGTTCAGGCACTGCCTGACCAGCGTCCATTGCTTTACTGTGTAAATGTCAGGGTGAAGTTGGCACATACAGAGAAAGACACGAACGTGCAGTAATGGCAGCAAGACTTCCCTCCGACATCCTTGAAGAAGGTCCAGACATCTTTAGCACGACGTCCACCTCGAGATCCAGCGCGCAAAGTATGCCCTGCGGTCGCTCGGGTACTTGAAAAGGCGGGCCGATGAATTGTTGATGGGCGATGAAGTGGCGAGCGTCGTGCAGAGTTTCTTGATGGCGTCGAAGTGATGGTGATGCGCCTAGGAGTGCGAGGGGTACGTGGTAGATGGGGGGTTCCAGTAGGCTGAGGATTGAGACGAGTATTTGATTCACCAGGGGCGGCTTGGCGGTTGAAATCATCAGATGGAGAAGGACTGTCTGGTGGAAAATTGAAGTGCTCTCCCGGCGATTCGAAATGGACAGTGAGATTACGTCGCTGACGAGGGGTCTCGGGTCCACCTGCAGGCAGCGATTGGGGTTCGGCATCACCTGAGGCGGTAGCAGAGGTTTCGAGACTATCGTTGCTCTGAATCACGTCTATATACAACATAAGTGATGGTTCATATTTACACAACAGATAATACACGTACCAGCCTCAGTCCCATGTGCAGTAGTCCGAGTCTGTCCTCTTCCACGACGTCCGCGACTGTTACCGCAATTCAAAGCAGCAGCGGGGCGAGATCGAGAAGGAGTGCCTGTAGCTACTGGGCGACGACGGGTGGGCGCAGATGGGAGGGGCGAGGTTTCTACAGGCTGGGATTGTGTCCGCCTGGAACGACGAGGCGCTGCGTCAGCCACTTCTGTAGAAGGTTGAGTGAAATAATATGAAGCAAGGAGCACTCGTACGCTGGACAGCAAAACGGGTCGTTGCAGCGCCTCCAGGAAGTTCAGTATAGAGATCAATAGTGCGACGGGCCATGGTTGCATATACGGAGACGTCAGGGAGACCAGTCACAAAGACCAAGAGGACCAGAGGAAATGTGTAGGCGAACAGACGTCCTTGTATATGGTTTTGAGTCAGGATTCAGAGCTACATCGGGTGAGGAACATACCAAAAGATCTTCCGTGCAGCAAACATTCCACCATAGGATTGTTTGACGGGAGTTGAACCACGCGCCACTATCACATTACGAATCGGGTCCTAGGCGCAAGAAAAAACATGAACGAAGCCTGATAAAACATTAAATCACGAAGTGCACCTACAAGGAAAACTTATCTCCTGTTTGGAGAAAGAAAACTGCGACACGGGCCAAGGACATTTGCTTCTGGTGCTGCTTGAGAGGAGGAAGTACGGATGGTGCAGAAATTTTCCATGCAAGTCCTGTTGAAGCACTTGACGGCCTTGGTCATGAAAGGAGGTGATAAGAGGAATGCATTGCAGTGGGTCCGATATGGCCTGTCGAGTGTGAATGCTGCATGAACGGATGCGAGGACGTCGTTTCACTCCAAGTCCTATTTTGGACACGAAGCTCCGACCTGAGCCGCGTGCCAGCCATGCGGAGCCATTACCCGAGTTGAAGCCGATTTACGGCTCGGCCTGGCTTTTCTTGGGCTCGGCTGCGGCTAGCCGTCACCGAAAGCCGAGCCTTCGATGCACTACCATCAGCCTGCCAGGGGACCGGGGTCAACGCATCCTTGAACATTGACCACGACCAAGGACGCGTCTCTGAACACCCGCTGCGAGGCGTCGTCCTAGCTCAAGCGGAAGCTTTCAAACAGCGCTCTGATTTGGCTGGGGCCGCGCATTACGAAAGTATCATCCAAGTTGCAACGGTGCGTTTCTTGCTTCTTGCATTCGGCTTTTGTGGCGCTTAACCGTCGCGACATTACAGGGCGTAACCGCTTCGTGATCCGTTACATTTGCATCTCTCCCATACCTGTATCAATATCCACTACCTTACCCAGTGTGTGCAGCATCGTCGTGAGATAGCAAGATTCGCGATCATCGACAGCCTCTGAAACAGATGGCGACACCCACATCCCTCTCATGCCACTCATGCGGCACTCCGTATCGCTTGCTCCATCTACCCTTACGCCCCACCTCTAATCTTTACACGACTTTGATAGCCTCAAACGAGCCACTTTCGGATGTCAATGCGAGCTGTGTTAGCAAAGACATCATCCCAAATGCACTCGCCGACCTCTCTGCGGTGGAACAGCAGCTGTCACAACTCAAAAATGTCATTGCAGAAATGCTCACGGCTCGTGACACACTCGAAGCGGAACAGCGCCGTCTGGATACGATGGTCTCGCGCTCGCGCTCGTTGCTCTCCCCGCTTCGCCAGCTTCCCATCGAGTGTATGGCAGAGATTTTTGAGTGGTACTGCACCTCTCAAGCCATACCATATGTATTCAATACCTCAGAGGGGCCATGGCTCTTGACCCACGTCTCTCGCCTGTGGCGTAACATCGCACTCGCGCACCCACCTCTCTGGTCCACCCTCGATTTCAAAAGATATCCATACAAGCGGAAGCCGTACCCATTCAATTGGAAGGACACCGTAACTACTCGAATCGCCCTAACTAAAAGTCACCCCCTTGTCATTGACATCACCATTGGGGACGTGGATGAACTGACCGTGCAGAGAGACTGTCTTAGCCTTCTTGTGCCGCATTCCGAGCGTTGGAAGCACGTTACCCTCTTCTTTCGACACAACTCGCTTGAGATTCTATCAGCCGTCTCAGGCAAACTCCCTCTCCTGCAATACCTCAGCGTTACAACTCAATTCGATGAACTTAATGACACAGCTCCCATCACTGTATTCCAGGACGCACCCTCCTTGCGCACAGTCGATTTGGAAACTCTCGACCGTATCGACCTCTGCCTTCCCTTCTCACAATTGACCGAGGCCAAGATCTTCGCTATGCAGGCAGGTTCTTCGATGCGAGACATCATCCAATACATCTCCAGTTGTCCTTTTTTGCATTCACTCACTGCCGACGTCTCCGTTCAGGACGACATTGACGACGAAGACGTGCCAGTGATACAACACGATGTCCTCACGTCATCTCTACGTTACCTCAATGTCCATTGCTTGCACTGGGCGCTCTGGGACCACGTCCGTAACCCGCTATTAGAGGAATTGCACGTCCTCGCAACAGGGGATATCAATCATGTTCTCAAATTTCTGCGGCAATCCCGCTCCCCAGGGCTGAAGCGGTTGACTCTGGGTTCACTGCGTTGTTCGATGACTATAGAAGATGTCTTGACGCTACTCGATTTGGCGCCCGTACTTGAGGAGCTCTCCCTTCACTGTCTTGGCCCAGGCAGTGATTCCAGCAGCGAGATAATTGCCGTATATACTAACTTCGCCGGGATGTTCAGAGGATTGAGCGGGCGTGCGTTTCGGGAGAGGTCCCGGAGGCTTCGATGGGTTAGCGTCGAGTTCAACCGGGGCCGCCGGTGGAAACGTACAGTAAATTTCTCTTGAATTGACAACCAAGCTGCTCTTACAGTATATTGGACCTGCCATAGATCTTAGACCCTGTCGTGTCGAGTACATCGAACAATGTATCGATTAGGTGTTATTCCCCAGGCAGGCTCGATTAAAACATGATAACTTGGATCACAATCTTGAAACTCGGTATTTCAAGGAGACGCGCTCGTTGCCTTTTTTGAGAACGCTGCGTCGGCCTTCGAGGCCATGCACGTTTTTTGACTCTATCGACTCTGACGACGCTTCTTCTACCATTCTGCTCGCTGACACATTGTTATCGTCCTCACGTACTTTTCTGAACCAGACAACCACTATTACCAGGGGCCGTTTTGCGCATCACTCGAAGCAGCCTACTTGAGTCGCCTGCCAGTCTGGTGTGAATTCGGTGTCTGTTTCAGACTGAGACGATACCTTGAAGTTAACACCGGCTCAATCAAGGGTCACTCCCGTCAGACTTTTCTCTTTCCTTTCACACACGACCAAGGTTCGCCCTCTGCGAGTCTCCTGCCCACAGACAAATCCATTCCAATCTGAGCAAGTTGCCGCGCTCTAAAGGCGTCCCAATCGCAAGGGTGACGCATCTCGACTGCTCGTGAGTGTTAGAAGGTGGATTTCGATATCGCGTCGGTTTGCTGAGTGCGGCAAATCGCGCCCGCCCATTGCCATTTTGGGCACAACAATTGAGTTATCGTCGATCGATCAAATTGCAACTTGCCAAAGACCACCATTAGGACGTACTCCTACGAGCTTTTGTCTGCCAGCACATCTGTTACAACTTGACCCAGGCGCAGCCTTCAAAGCGCGTATTATTCTCCTGAACTCGGGAAGCCAAGCTGCTGAACAAGGGTGCGTCTTTCGCTCGGGGGTTGAGTCGGCATTCACGTCAGCCAAAGGCCCGCACTCTTAGACTCGGAAAACTCTCCGCCATCATATTACTTTCATTCCTCGAGGCAAGCGCCAACACAGATATTTCTATGTACAGCATTTGACAAGAGTTCGTAGATGGCTGCGTCTCTCTCCTGCCACTCGTGTGGTGCTTCGTATCGCTTGTTCCTTTCACCCTCACGCCCCACTCCCAACCTATACACGACCCTCATATCCTCAAACGACCCAGTCTCGGAGGCGGATGCGGAACGTGTTCGTGAAGAGATCATCCCGAATGCCCTGGCCGACCTCTCTACGGTAGAGAAGCAGCTGGGTCACTTTGAAACCGTCATCGCAGAAATAGTTGCAGCCCGTGATGCACTCGAAGCAGAACAGCGCCGGCTGGAGACCATGGTTTCGCGCTCGCGCTCGTTGCTCTCCCCGCTCCGCCAGCTTCCCATCGAGTGTATGACGGAGATCTTCGAGTGGTACTGTGCATTGCATGTCAGACTGACTGTATATGATACATCAGGAGGACCATGGCTCTTGACCCACGTCTCTCGCCTTTGGCGCAACATCGCACTATCTCACCCACCTCTCTGGTCCACTCTCGACTTCAACAGACACGTAAACACTCCGTATCCATCGAATTGGAAGGACGCCGTCACTACTCGAATCGCCTTGACCAAGAGTCACCCTCTTTCCATTTATATGACCCTGGGGATTGCGGCTGAAACTTTCGCTCAGGATAAAGACTGTCTTAGCCTTGTGATGTTGCACTCAGAGCGTTGGAAGCGCGTTCATCTCTCGCTCAGCCACGATCATTTTGAGAAAGATCTACCAGCTGTGACAGGCAGACTACCTATTCTTCAATACCTCAGCATTGCAACTCGGTTTGATGGTCCAGACAACTTAACTCCAATCACGGTGTTCCAGAACGCGCCTTCCTTGCGCACAGTCGTGTTGCAAAAATGCGACCGAGTCAAATTCTGCCTCCCTCTGTCCCAATTAACCGAGGCTAGCATTATCTCATGGGTAGAAGCCGTTCCGAGGCGAGACATCATCCAATTCATTTCCGATTGTCCTTCCCTTCAGTCCCTCACTATTGCCATTGGTGACAAGTCCGGACCGAACCACGTCGACGTTGAAGGCATGACTCCACCCGATGTTCTCACAACATCTCTACATTTCCTGAGTGTTCATCTCAAGTTGCAATGGGCACTGTGGGACTACGTCCGTAACCCGTTGTTGGAGGAGCTGCACGTCCCAGGGAATATCAAGAAAGTTTTTCGATTTCTGCGACAATCTCGCTCCCCAGGGCTGAAGCGGCTGACTTTGACGACTTTCATTGGCCCTCCTCGCCCTCTGACAGCAGAAAATGTCCTGACACTGCTCGATTTGGCGCCTGCGCTCGAGGAGCTCTCCATCGAAGCTCGGCGCCCAGGCGCTGGCGATCTCGAATCAATCGGAGAAAGTCTCTTCGGTGAATTGCTTGGCGAACTCACTGGACTTCACTTTCGGCAGAAGTCACGAAATCTCAAATGGGTCAGCGTTGACCTCGGCCGGGGCCGGTGGGAGCGTAGGGTACAGTACTCTTGAACAAAATACTCAATGAAGCTGCTTTGCGGCATATCTTTGACCTGTCCGAGTTCCATGTTTGACCTGTCGCGTCGAGTACCCAAATTTCTTCGAGATGATGTTGACTATGGCTCCTCAAGGCCTCAATATTAGTACTAGTAGCGACAAGCCATATGTCATGCGTGATGTGTGCGTGATCTTGACGATGTTGCAAGCTGAAGCGGACCGTCGGCAAGCGCCCGCCAATCCCGATCAGGATATCCAGGTTGTCTCTATCCCTCATGCCACGACCTGGCCACGACCATCGTCCGTCAACAGACTTTCCACGGCCATCCTTTTCTCTCACCACCGCTAGTGTAATCACACTGTCAACCTGATTTGAGTTGGGGGACAATCACACGGCTATATTACGGTTCAAGACATCAACATGAATTTCTGCTCCTTCGAATATCCTACAACAACGATTGGTACGGACTCTCGTTCAACGTGCGCGGCATCGCTTGGCGTGATGTTGGCGGATTAGTGCTTGCAGTCGTTGCAGTTGCACTGTCCGGCGGCGCAAGAGCACCTACGACGACGACGACGATATCAACACGTGAATACTGGGAACGACGGCGGGAGACTCACGAGCTGCAGCTGCAGGAGGCGTCAGAGCAGGTCTGAGAGACGGGGACTGCGGCGGTCTGGAGGACAAGGAGCGGTCAGCGCGACCCGCAAGCGAACGGCCACCGGTGAGTACGCACGGTGAACATGGTTGCTTGGGGCTGATATGAGTGTATTGGTTGGTAGCTTCGTTTGTTAACTGGCTGGAGGAGACACGCCCGTTCTAAAAGACTTATATACGCGCAAAGACCTTTGACGTCAGTGGTCTCCCTTTAATCGCGCATCGAGCCAAGCAACCCCTGCATCCACGAAAAGACTCATTTGCTCCATCCGATAGGATTAACTCAGTGCATCCGCATGCCATCCAGTTAATGCCTCACCCCAATTCTGTCAGCGAAGTCCCTGGACCGATATCAATGAGTTCTTTACGAGAACAAACACGCTCTTGGTATATCCTAACTTCATCTCCTGACTTTTCTGGGGCTCATGAAAAGGCTGTCTGGCATCTTGGGGCGGCACCGACATTCATACGAGTCTTGTGAACCAGTTGAGAGGCACTTTGGCCGCCCAAGCTTGTTGGAACGACAGTAGGAGCTGTGAACGGCGTCCTCTCGCCATCCCCCGCGCGTACTTCTTTGTACCCGTCTTCATCTGACTCTATTGTACCCTTGTTCTCTTCGCCTTCATTCGTCGAGGTCAGGATGTTCTTTCTCTCACCGTGGCACCCGCTCACCCGCGCTTCTCTGAAACAGACCCCAGATCGTTGATATTCGGCCATGTTATAGCCCTTTAGATCCCACCACTCTACACATCTACGGACTTTCATTCCCTAGAGGCTCGTGCTATCTTTGCTGATGATGGAGATGTCATCACTCTATGATATCGCCCCTTCCGCTAGATGCCATGTAACCTTTGGGTCGTGCTGGTCTAGCACCGCCTGATTGATCCCCAGGACTTCGGGTAAGCTCGCAGGCACTCCATGACTTTTCTGACGAGTTGAGCCCAGACAACGCCACATCGCTATCCCTTCGCCCATGGCCATCCAGAAGTTCCGCCGCATTTATATCGTTTGAGCATCTCATCTCTTATAGATCGTCTCTACGGGGTTCGTCTCCTCAGTCACAAGGTCACAGAGATCCCAGCGAAGTCCAACACGAACTCGAGGTCGGCGGCAAAACTCTTCACATCATTTCAACGACTGCGATATCCAGCAAGCCATTGATTGTGCTGTTCACTCGGCTACCTCCTCTCCTGTTGAGCTGGCGTCATGGTCTAGCATGCTGCACCGGCTCTCGTCACGTCGTTCAGACCGATATGTACGATGACACGACTTCATTGAATCTACTGTAGTACGCAAGGTCAATGTTCAGATTCATTTGATTGTGGTATCATAAATTTGACCAAATACGCGTCAATCGTTGAGATCAGTTCGCACAGATCGGTACAGCACTCGTTCCGACAAATCTATGCGCCCCTCTGCCCTCATCCAAGGCTGATATTGACTGCCCACGTCGGCTTAGGAGCCGGGCCGTCTGGCGTAATCGTGTAGCCATTCGGGAATGCTGCGTGCTAGTAGGGCATGGTCACCATTAGTTCGTCATGCACACATAACAAGCCTATGGACTGACGAGTTCATTAAGGATAGACTGCGCGCCTGCTCTGAATTGGGAAGGCGATATAGTTCGTCGGGGGAGTTCGGGCTAAGCGCACATGTATGAGGATTCTGGCCGCGTAAACGGTAGGGATACAGAGGACGCACAGCAGGGGTCACAGGGTTTGCCTGAGAGACCGTCATGAGAGTGAGGATGGCGAAGAAGATGGTGTTCGAGATTGATGAGACGCGCATGATACAGACTAGACCGGCTAGTACTGTTAGATTGAAGGGGATGTGAGAGGCGCTTGATTCGGTGATTGCCAGGAGCGAATCGTTCGCCCTTATGAGCTTGAGCTAGCCGAAGGCGCTGCGAATTGAGTCGACGGAGTCCGGCGTAGTTTGGTGACATGAGCGGGTTTCCAAACGCACTGAGACGACGGAATCGGAATCACGAGTCCAACAATGCTGCAATAGATAATCGCATTGGGAATGGGCTGTCGCCACAGAACATTTCAACTTACCACACCAGTATAGCTGAAGAGTCTCGATGAATTACTAATGTTAACTAGTCACATCATCTGAATACAACAAAGTCCCGTACTGTAATAAGTCCAGTGTCAAGAATAGTATAGCAATGACCGACGAAACGAATGAACAGGTCATAACCAAAGGCTGTATCCAGATACAGCTCGTGATAGAAAAAGCAGACGTTATCGGACTGTCACGGTTCAAGGAGCACTGGCGTAAAGATTCTCAGCAGCTGTACGTCGGAGAGCGTAAGAGGTAGACATACCTTGATGCCTTCACAGTGCCATTGATTACAGGCTGCGGTTTCTTGATACCGCTTGGCAGACAAGACAAACCACGTCGCTCAAGACTGTCGCTGGGCGCATGCAGCAGTGAACGTCTCTGATTGGCTTGATTCCCGAAACATTTCTAGATCACTCATTTCAGCGTGTACCCCAGCTTCATGACGCAGAAATACCAACCTTGAACAACTCAAAGTCCCGGCCGAAAAGCGGAATGGTGAAGTCGTCCGAAAAAGGCCCGGCGCTGGCTTCAGCACCGGCAGTAGCGTTGAGCCCAACGGAGATGTCAAAGCAACCCCCGAAAGAAACATCGAGCTCATCCCTCCTAGTGTGTTGATGAGCAACCTCTTGAGCACGTGCAAAGTGTACAAGAGATGCCACTGAAGAGCGGTAGCTACCGCGACCGTAGTGATTGTCAGCGTGCAAAGTCCTCCCAGCAGCACCTCCCATGCCTCTTCCCGCTGGCGCCGGTGCAAAGTAGTCGGAAAACACGCTCGACGGAAAAGGCGTTCCAGTCGGTGTCGCTGTGCTGGCAGCCTGTATAGTGGCAGAGCCTGCAGTCTCAAGGGCGGACAGCTCAGACTGGAGAGTGTCGACTCCAGAGTTGACCGGCAACAGACTGTCAATGGGTGTCGCGCCTGCCGATGAGCTCGGGAACGTAGGGTTGAGAGTGGCTTCTAGATCTAGCTCCATCGCAGCTTTGGCATCAAGTTCTATGAAGAGGTCGGTCTCCAGTAGGCCATCAAGGGCACTGATTCCAAACGTTATCCTCGGAATGATGTGAGCTTCGAGTGTTCCCGTTGCTCGAACGGATGGGGAAGCAGAAAGTTGGAGGGCTGCGAGCACGTTGTATGAATGCACTGTGCACACGACGAAAAGTCACACTCACGAGTATCAACAAGTGACAACTGGCCGCCGTTCTCACTGTTGTCGGTCGAGTGAAGAGAGTATGCGAACGTGGCATCTTGGATACTGAATAACACCCCGACGTTGAGATCGACATCTAGCTCGAATTTGGCCACTGCTTCGGCGTCAATCTGGAAGGTCGGCCCAATAGAGAAAACCCTGAAGGGCGTCAGGAAACAATCATGAGGATGAGGACACTTCGCATACCCAGGGAAGTCCAGTCCAGGTATTCCTACGGCGGGAACAATCGGACTCTTTCCAGAATCCAGGACGCCCTGATTATTGTGGGTCAGATGAGGGTCTACATAGTTTATTGAGTTACGCACAGAAACATCAGCCGACAGATCAACATTTCCGCTCAGATCAGCGTCCAGGTCTGGGGAATAAGTGTTGAGCCAGGACAATGTGAAGAGGGTGAGAATACCTACTAGCAACGAAGTCTAGTTGGTCTAGGTGAGGCGGGGCTATGGCACCAGCAAGCACGACGCTGACAACCACGGATCCAGTAAGGTTTGCTTGTACGTTCACATCCACGTCGGCGGACAGAGGCGGACAGTCAACGTGTTCGTGAAGAATGTGAAAGCTCTCGTTCTCGAAGTCAAGAGGTATAGTGGTGCTGTTCGTCTTGTTGAACGTGCCAAGATCTTACGAGACAACATCAGAGATATGGCTTTCAAGAACCGGCTGTGAACCTTACCAGGGATCAAGCCTCTCTCCAATACATGGTTGAGATCGCGCCTCAGAGATTGACCGACACGATTGAATGTCTGAAGAGTGACACTAGACAGATCTGCTGCCACGCCTGGGACATTGGCGCCCACAAGAACGAAATGAACGCTCCCAGTCTTCGAGGTGTCTACGGCGGAGAAGTTGGTGTCCAGCGTGAGCGCACGAACCGGTCGAGAATCTGCGCGCCATGCAAGACGAGAGGGGACCGACTGATCTTGAGGAGTCCACGCTCTCGCGACTCGAGCAAACGCACCACTTCCGCACTAATCAAGACGGTCGTCAGCTTGAGCAAACAGGCACAGATGATTATCATACGCTTTCCGGTAAGCGCACAATCTTGTGCTCGGCGCCAAAGGCTCCGAAGAGATGGTCGCAGCCCGCGTCTTCTCCGGTGCAGACAAGACGGATATCCTGTGCGCTTGCATTGGGATCGCAATCAATAATGTCCCATCCCGCCGAAGGCGTGATGTCAGAGATCGACTGGGAGGACCCGAGCTGACAAGGATCAACTTCACGACGCGCCGGAAACATGGACTGGGACCCACAATCTTTATCGACCCAGAGCTGGTACTAGACGCGGAGTCTCCTGCTGGTAGAGAGTATTCGCAAGTACCACTGAAACAAGGTTGAGACCAGTCGTTGACTGCGTGGACTGGCCAGACGCAGAACATCGACAAAAGGGAGAGGAGAATGACAACAACAAACATCGCCAGCAAAGAAAAGATAGTATGAAGAGGATCTAGTTCGAAGAGAAGGAAGGAGTTTGTCAGAAGGAAAGGAGATGGAGAAAAAGACGCAAAAAGTTGCTCGTCTTATATACCGTCTGCCACGAACAATGCCCGTCCCATTACAGACCTAAAATTAGACCGAAAGTGATGCCACAGACGAGCGCCACGGCATTGTTTCCACAATCTGTTGACGACGAGCCCAAAAGCACAATGAACGTGCTCGCACCCAAATGGATGAGCTGGCACCGGGTTCGAACATTAAAGGAGTCTAAATAAAGCGTCAATGGACAACAGAGACACCTGCAATGAACGGTCCAAAAGCACAGAAGAACAACCTAGCCGGAGTAAGGACGTCAAAACTAACGTTCAAGGAGGCGAGACTGTGTCAAGCGCACACAACAACGGCAATCATCAATCGCAGAGTCCCACTCACGCAGCTCAGTTCGGGCATGGTCGACCGAGGTTAAGCACAATGCGGCGAAAGAAAAAACATAGCTATCCTCGTGGCTCGCCGATACACCGCCACCTTGTCGTACGATGATGGGTTTCCTTTGCAGGTTCCGACCAGTTAGTCTCGGAACTGTTTCGGAACTCACGTGCCAAATTGACGTATGCTGCGGCAAAGAGGAGCTGGTGAGCCGGGAGGAGTCCTGAGGAGGAAGAGGAGGAGGAGGGAGTAACAGCAAGGAAGAAGCGCCGGATACTAGATAGTGCATACGAGGATCAAGCAATGACGACAGCTGAAGCGGTGCCGCAAAGATCACCAACACCCGCACGCACATACCTGAGATTGGAAAGATATTGACAGACTGTGTCTGTCACTACGTATATCAGTATGATCGTTGAGGAGGATGAGCACGCAGTACATACCACCCGACGTCGTCAACCACCGAAACATGAGTTTGGACCCACAACCACAGCCCAACAGCACGGAAAGTGCTGGGAACATTGATAAATTCGAGCGGCGAAACGTAGAATAGACGAGAGCACATGGCGTACTCACATATGGCTGTATTCTAACGTTTCTGAACCTTGGGTTTTGGGCAGTGTTTGCGCTTTTTGAGGTTGGCATGTCCGCGGTTCAACGACTGCCCATCAGAAGAAAGTGCTGCCATTACAGGCGGAAGCATACTTATATGCCTCGAGATCGTCTCAATACCGTTTCTGTAGAAGACAGCCTCACAGCCGAGCTCGGGTTGGGGCCACGAAGGTGCCCGAGGACACGGTGATTTATCTGAAAACCATTGATTGACTGGACTGTGCAACATGCTGTGATTCCTTCGTCGGTGTGCAGCTGCTCACGAGAATCCACTTCAAACGATGGACGAGGTGAGTAGGGCTGTGTCAAAAACCCAGGGGTTATTAACGTGACAGATTCTCACGTGTTAATAACATGTTATAAACGTATCTCACCTCAGAGGTCCCAGAATGTATGTGATAAACCTGTGAGAAACTGCCAAATTGCAGCACCTCTTCCTAGAGCTTGCTGGTGATTTCAAGATTGACGAAGAGTATTGACGAAGAGTGCAAAAATGGCTCGAGCGCTTGCAGATGGGGTATGCCGAGAATTGTGACGGCTATTGTGTCATAGCCCGAAACGCGAAGCATGATCGAGCTTTTTCTTGCTTGCCCTCGGTCGCAAAGATGCTAACTACTGAGCAGAGCCAGACCCTGCTAGATGCTCATCAGAGGTTTATCCAGACGGACACATTCGGTCTCAATGAGTTGCAAGATCTGATCGAGAAAACCATCCCGGATGCAGCAGTCCCAGAGAGGGAGGTGTGGACTAAGCATGCAAGTGCCCTCAGTGACGCATACTTTTCTATCGTGAAGGAGAATATGAATATGACATGGCCCACAGTGAGCAAGATCACTTCATTTGCCCTGGAATTGCTGACAGCTGCGTTCTTGTAGCCCCCTGGAGCAGAGACCACTCTTACGGCACCATCCTTCCAAATGCAGCTTGACGGACTACAAAGGCGTGACCGCATACGCGCAGAGCGCAAACTGGAAGAGCAGAAGAGAAAGGAAGAGAAAGATGCCGTGGGCCCAGTACGTACTCAACCGTCTACCAAGAAAGCACGTTTGGGTACTGCTCCTGGTGGTCGACCTCGTCTGAACTTGATCGACCGTCTCACCATCGAAGAGAAGAAGACAATCAAGGGACAGGATGGTGCCGAAAAGAATGGTGTCACCATCTACTGTATTGGATGCGATGCGAGCAGGTCTGGGCGCGATCCAAAGCGAATTAAGACTCATGCCTCACGTTGTAGTGTAAGTCCGGATGCTTCTCTTCGTCATCTTTACCTGATTTGTATAGGATGTGATCAAAACATGGCCTGAAATATGGAGCGATCTGAACATCGACCTCGGTGGTGCATCTACTTCTGATGCTCTTGCCTCAGGAAACACGCAAAACCTCCCCCGAGTTCGAACCAAGCCCAAGCAGGGCTCCGGTGCGCCATTTCCCACAGACTCGTCTAGGCCGGCTACAGGCGTGTCATCGGAATCCTCATCGTCCAACTCGCAACCCAATCTGACCAACTACTATCCACCACTGATTATCACTCCCGAACGCCAGGCTACCATCGACATGCTTCTCTTTCGGTTCATAATCTGCTGTGCCCTGCCTTTCTCCCTTCTCGGAAATCCATTCTTCATCGAATTCGTCCTTGGGCTCGCCTCAAACTATATCATGCCCGATCGCTCTTCCTTCTTCATGATGCACATTGTGACCGAGATTGCATCGATTGGTATAAAGCTGGTCGCATTCTTGGAGGACAAGTTTCATCTGACACTTACATTCGATGGCTGGAGCTCTCGGGCAAAGGACGAGATATATACATTTCATACAACAACACCTAGTCGAAGATCAATTCTGACAGACGGACATGTCTTCAAAGGGATATCCGTTACAGGCGAAACTCTAGCTGATGTCGCATCAAGTGTGAGAACATTCCAATTACTGCACGCGTGTAAAGGCTGACAACCAATGTAAGATACTTAAACGGTTTAATGCGAAGAAGTACAGCGCTGTAAGCGGTGATGGTGGTCCGAACGTTCGTGTCGCGAAGCGGATAATCACTTCGAAGTTCACTTGGATTTTGAACATCTACGATCCCTGCCATAATCTGAATTTGTTTATGAAGGATCTTGGAAAGCTATTCAAAGAGGTGCGTGCTAGTTTCTTGCTTGATTGTCAATAGATCACAGTGCTCACAACGGCATACAGGATCTTGTAGTCGTCTCGGGTCTGTCAAACTATTTTGGCAAGTCAAACTACGGAACCTTTCAGCTTGCCGAGGAACGGAAGAAGATGAGTATCAGCGAAGGGATGAAGTCGAGCTCTGAGACTCGCTTTTCCTCTACGTATATCCAAGCACTTGCAGTTCAACAATGCATGCCCGCAATCAACGCATGCTACCGTGCTGGAACCTTAACATTTGCCACTGCCGCGGTATGTCCATTGCCTTGATCGAATGATCATCGCTAACGTGACGGTGCTACAGACAAAAAAGCTCAGAGCATACCTTGGTGATACACCAGCACACTATGCATTCATGGCCAATCTCGCAAGCTTTGTGCAGTTGTTGTCCTCTGGAGCAAATGCCATCCTCACCCTTGAGGGACAGAACACAACATGCGCAGACGTCTTCTATGTCTGGGTATGTATCGCCTGGCATCTCGAGAAAGTCCTCGCAGATCCTCACTCGGGCGTTGGTGCCTATCGTTCACGGGTTATCGAGATCTACAACGATCGTTTCAACATGATGATGACGGAGTCTTCCTTCAATATATTCCTGTTCGGATACTTCTTGCATCCAGGTACGGTCATCATTTTGCATGTATCAGCCATCGCTGACAACGTTCTAGTCTACCGCCACCGCGGTGGTCTCCAGCTCACCATGCCAATTCTAGCCAATGGCGAGAAACTTGAGCCAACTCAGTACCCAGCTCTATTCAGACTCATGCTTTCATCCGCCATGAATATCTTGAAGGGCGAGCAGCAGCGTGCGGAAGCTGGTGGCAAGGAGGAGGTCGTGCAACTGGTCAGCCAGCTCATTCGCTATGCATACAACCAAGCACCGTTCAGCGACCACTACATGGATGAGAAGACGACGCCGTTGGAGTACTGGAAGGGACTTGCGAAGGACTCGAATGCGAATCAGATTGGGGTACGTGCTCATCCAGCCAATTATCTCATTGTGCTCATTGTTTGTCTACTCAGAGAGTTGCTGTCAAGGTCTTCTCGGTGTCCCCATCCGAGATCTGCGACGAACGAACAGCATCGCGCCTTGGTTGGTTCAATGCCGCCCGCCGGTCATCCATACTCCCGGAAAACCTTGTTGACTGTGCGCGCCTCTATGACTATTATGTCAACGGCTTCACCGAGGGCGACTACAAACATACAGCACACGTTAAGCTAGCCGAGGTGAAGGTTCCCACTAGCAAGGCCGGCGAGGATTCTCAGCCAATGCGATTCTCTGCCCCGTCGCTGATGGATCTTCTCAACACGGACAATGTTGCACCTGCTGAGGCGGACAAGGCTGCCCTTGAGGAAGTCCTTTTCAACCACCCGGACCCATATGATCTGGCAGAGACAGATCGTGTTGATAGCACCATCGACAGCCCTCGAGTCGTTCGGTCCCAGGATCGATTTGACATCGCGGACCACATCAAACTCGACAGTCCTATGTTAGCGGGACTGTTGCAACCCGGGACGTCAACCTTGGCTCCAACAGTCAATGGCTCAGCTGCATCAAGCACTCCCGTTGGCCGCCCCGATGACTGGGACGTCTCCGAATTCCTATAGTACATCTCTCACAGTTTCTCACATGTAATTAACTAGTTTCTCACATGTTATTAACGTGATTTACTTGAAAATTTTCGGGCGCTGCGCGCGCACGTGCAATGTGAGAAACATGTTATTAACATGCCAATAGTATCTAACGGCGGCGTCCCGCCGCCCTCGCGATTGTGAGATACGTGATCACGTTTTTGACACAGCCCTAGAGGTGAGAAATTAAGCGAGAATACCGTCCCAATTTGGAAGACAGACCGCCGATCATCGTCGGCCCAGGTCGGCAACGCCTTTATGGTCATCTCACGTCGGGCCGAGAAGAACAATTACAGGACAGCTCTTGTGAGTAAACATCACCGACTCAATGCCTGAGCGAGCATATCAAGCGTCAAGGATCAATAAATTCTTTTCACACATGTTAAATTGTTCATGCAGGACACAAGGGGAGAGGAAGTCGGCCGTTGATACTATACTATATGTACACCGTGGCCCAGCCACCAACATACGGTTCCTACCTACCCACCCACCCTTACATATTGAGCCCTCCAGCGGCAAGAGCCTTCCACATATCGCCCCACCAACCTCGTGCCTCCACGCTGGCATTACCTGGACCAGCGTCGTCGCCATTGGAGGGGGTCTGAACATCGTTCAATCAGAATGTCTACATTCGATCCTGTGCTATGAAAAAAACATACGTTGTTTCTGCCATTGCCAGGCATGACGAACGGGCCCGACATCCCAGGCCAGCGGTTCTGCTCCTGGGCCCTCCGCAGATGCATCAGATTATCCCACATCGCTTTGTCCTCAATTCGTCGACTCGAACTCGGGATCTGGGTCTAATCAACAATCGGTTCACAGACCAAGAACACAGCTCACCCTCCCGGGCCTCTCTGCGCCGCAGAGTCTTGGGTGAAGCGCGGGCTGAAGCACGGATTGTGAGGGAGGGGATGCCAAGGCGAAGGCCGTCGACGCGAGGAATACGAGCGCCCAGCTTGTCGTGTGCATTGGTGTTGTTGTCGTTGAAACGTGGACAGAGGTTTGTGAGGTTCGGGAGGTCTGGGAGGGCGAACTTGGGCTGGCAATGAGGAGAGCGTGGAGATGGTTGGTAGGGGTTGAAGGTCGTGAGGTTCGTCAAGGTCGTCAAGGTCGTGAAAGTCGTCGCGTTTGTCAAACTCGTGAGGGCAGGCGCACTGGACCAGCCAATACGGAGCGCAATTGTGGATGCGTGGCTTGGGACTTTGAGAAGCGTTCGTGGTTTTAACGTGTGGAAGATCCTGTGCGGGCTGAGGTTCTATGCATATTGGCGTGGATACTGCTGTTCCGTATTCCGTGTTCGATGGCAATGGATCAGACGGGGTTGTGGAGCCAAGAGAATGGACGTGCTTGGGAGGTCTCCTTGTGCTTGCCGCGGTCCACGTCAGGATAGCGGAGTACGTCGATATCGCAGTGGGAGAAGGGAGGAAACCTGCGCCCGAACAACGATATTGTCATCGCGGTGGTGCTTTTCAGCCGTGCGCGTGAGAGACGGGCCAGAAAATAGCTTGGCAACAAAGCCTCGGGTGCTGGTGTCGGGTCCGCGTCCTGGCATCTAGCTGGTTCCATTGCTAAGAGACGAGGCGGAGTCCGTCCATGTAGAAGCCCGTTGGCCTTGTAGTGGAGTGTCCATGGGCGGGCGGGCAGTGCGGTGTGTGGGCTCGGGGGCTTGATAGTGATGGTCAAGGAGAAGAAATAGAGTTAACGTACTCGATCTCCGTGCATTGAGCGAGTCGAGTTGGGACTTGGAGGAAAGGAAAGCCCGTCCCAAAATGGAACTGCCTGTTTGGTCGGAGTTGACATCGCTCGTTGTCTCTTCACCATCATGCCTGTCGAATACGCACATGAACGCGCCGCCTCTGCCACGCTTAGCCTGATATCTGCTATGATGCTAATCCCGACGTTGTATGTGTAAACATGCATCGCGACCAGGCGTTCGTACACCACCTGGCCGGTCCCCTTCTACAAACCTCACCAGAATGCGCACAACCTTCTCTTATCTGTTTCTGTCCTGGCTACGTATGTTAGCGGTGTACCTATACGAAGGAAGCATTGGACTGGAGAGAGGTGAGTACTCCGCTTTAGCTTTGTTTGACATCTCTGAGCAACGTTGAAACAGAGCTTGAGGCGGCGCATGATCCCGAAGCCGCAGAATGTTGTCCCAATATACTGCTCTACATGAAGGTCCCTGTTCAAACTCCTGCAATTTGTTTGGAACGAAAGGTCGCCTCCTACGCTGGTATCCTCCTACGCACGAGTTTCCTGCCCCACCTTGGAAGGACCGCGCGTTCTACGACGCCAGCCAAGCAATTGTCTCGTCCGCGATCCCAATCACTGTGTAACCTGACCTTGACGATCACTTCGTCCGATTGTGCCACGCCGTCTTCCACGTCCAGTTTCGCAAACTGCCCGTGTCCTGATGTGATCTGGACAGTCATTCGCGCTTTCCTACCTTGGAAGAGAGGGATATGTGTTGGCCAGCAGGTGACTCGCCGAATGCTAGCGCTGGTCCAGCCGTCGCAGTACGAGGTGTATGTTCCAGTCTTTCTTCAGCTCGTTCTGCGTTGCTCAGCCTCAAGATAGACGCCGATGATGAGCTCGCAAAGCAATACGCTCCATCGTCGCCGTGACTCAAAGTACACCCAAGCCAAACTCCGTTTGCCCTGAATGCGCCGCACGTTACATCTGGCATCCTTTGCCCAAGCTGGCTGAGAAGCGATGTGGGTTCGTCAAAAGACTCGCTCGGAATGATAATATTGAACCGATGGTATGCAGGACATGTTCTCAAGAAACCGTCCACTCTTTCATCGCCCATTCCTCGAGCTTGGGTGATGCGCACTTGGGAAGCGAATGCGGCTGTCTCCTGATATCTGTGTCGACAGGTGGCTTGACGCCGGTTTCTAGTCTCGCACGACGTAGTGGTTTGCATCGCAAACGCCCTCGAATGGAATAATCACACGACCGCCCAGGGCACTTGCAACTTATCCATCGGACCCATCTACATGAGATACGGATCGTGATGCGCATCGCAAAATGACACCTTGGGAATCTGCAGGTAGGTTTACGACTTTAAACACCGGATTTCTGGTTGAACTGACAGTCGATGTCAAGGTGATATGTCCAGGACGGTCACGATGCCATCTCTGTGCCGTGCCACGCTGCGAGTGTGGCCAGAGCGTAATGATGCTGTGGCCCAGTCACGGACTACAAGAGAAGGTGTGCTGGAGGAGAGCCCCGATGGGAAATCGTCGCCGATCCTGCGTCTGAGCCTTGGACTCTCGCGGAATAGTTTCCAGAAAACTCCCGCGACCCATTACTGGCGTACAGGACTGAGCTGCGTAAGTGAGTTTACGAGTGATACAACCATTGAGACTGACGTCCGTAGTTCTTTCCCGCACTCAGGAACGGCCAGAAAAACATAGCAGAGGCCTTCACAAGGAAAAGGTCAACACAGGCAGCCAATTGTTGTTATTCTGTTGCCTTGTTACTCTTCTGATCGCCGCCGCTCCGGCATTCACTGGCTTGTCGCACTTTGTTTTCTGGACTTGTTATGGGCCTTCACGGACTCGGAATTGTGGCTGGTAGAACAATAACAATCAACGCCGATCCTGAAATAGATTTGCATATAAGAGCGGTCGAGTCTGCTCTTCGCTACTATCAGCACCAACCATGTCCCCATCCTCCTCCGAGCTCGTCTACCGCTTACCTTGGTCAAAGATTATCAACGACTATGTCGGGCCAATGCATCCCGACCACCTAGATTATCTGGACATCCTGAAAAGTCTCTCCATGACATCGAAGTACTTCTCGTTCGCTCGTTCTTACGCCATCACTCTCGCACGCGAGAGAGAGACGCAGCACATATCCGACGTGCTATCGAAAGACGCGCTGAACGCCGTCATGTTTCTGGACTTGGACTTCTTCGAGGAGAGCGAGACCCAGGACGTCATCTGCAAGCTCCGCCCTTTCCCGCAAGCATGCGCGAAGCCAGATCGCCTCCCCAGACACTGCCTCCCAGACGGAGAAGACCTAAAATCCTTTGGTCGCCTTGGCACGCTCGCCGTCAAGAATGTGGCTTGGGTCACTTATAACCACAGCCTCTTTCGAGAGCTTCTGTATCCCAGCACGACGTACAAATTGAAGATGCTTGTGCTCGACACCGTCATCATCCCATTCCCAGCCGACATATGTACCATCGTGCACGCCTTGCCGCAGCTAGAGGCCCTGAGTTTGTCCAACGTGTTCGTTCCCAAGGCTCATCTTGACGAGGAGGACGCATGCGAACATTCCGGGGATCTACTTGCAAATTCTTCCTCCGATCAGGTTCACTCTTGGGGTAAGCTTGACGAGCTGACGGTCACTGTACGCCCGAGGTACATGTATCCTGAGCATTGGGGGGAGATGCTTCCCTTGACTTCGTGCCTAGTGCCCCATCGTATGCCCAACTTGACCATGCTGCGCTACACGGTTCTGACCGTGAAGGACATGGTCAACCTCAACGTGCTTCTTCGGCGCTCTGCAAACTCCTTGCACGATCTGGTCCTCTACGTTGGCTACAAAGGTTTGGCATCCGCTCTATTCTGTGGCGTTCTCTCACGTCATATACCTCACAGAGTCCCGACTCAAAGACACCGTCCTGGAACTCGAATCTGTGAAACAGCTGGACTCTTTCTCCGTTGTTGCAACGATGCTGGACCCTTACGATGACAAAACTCGAACAGCCCCGCGGGCCTTGCAATTCGTGCAGTGGCTAACCCGTAATCTCGACTCTGCTGCGTCCAAAAGCTGGCCATCCAACCCACTCGATGTGTTCCATCTGCGATTCCGCAACGGCATACTCCACGAACCGTCTATCTTCGAAAAGTATGATAAGCCCGATATGTCGGACCACTGGCTCGCATACAACGCCTCAATGAAACCATGTTGGGATGCCCTGTTTCGTGCTGTCGCCGCCTCTGGTCTGACGCGTCTGGTTGAACTGAGCTTCTGTAGAAGGTATGACTTTGATCATATGGAGGTGGATGGCTTTCCTCTGGGCGACGCGGCGACGTCCACGATCTTCTATGAGCACGAGCCGAGCGATGACAGGTATACGTTCGATAACGACTGGTACGACCAGCACGGGGGCGAGGATCAGCCGACGGACTGGGAGTGTCATGAATGGCGCGTGGAGGATAGGATCAGACGGAGGCAGCAGGGTCTGTTGAGCGCGGACTTTTGGTTTGGGAATGAGATGGATCGGGCGGGCCGGAAGCCAAGGAAGCAGGGGAAGAATCGTCGGATGAAGGATCTTCTGGCTGAGGTGCAGAGATGGTACAATGAGGCTGATCAAACAGCTGATATCGATGGTGACGAGGACGATGGACGGGTCGGATATGACGAAAGTGACGAGGAGTAGTATATGCCAATTGGTCTAGCTATGATGTCTTCCTCAAAGGGCTTTGGTCGATAGATGTAATCAGATGCACATATACTAGTAAGAGGGGTTTCCGTATAATCAGCATGAAATTTTGCCTACTGACCGACGGAAGTCTAATCATCGACCTGATGCATTTCACGTCTTCCGCTAGATCTCCAAGAACGTGCTTTGTTCTTTAGGGCTGAATGTACATCGAAATTTATCTATCGAAACAATCTCTTCACAAGGTTGCCAGTGCATAACGCATACTAATTATATAGACCGAGTCATAACGACTTTACTACCTTCGATTGCACTACCGCTTTATATTTTCTAGACTATAGCTAGACCGATTCCTCGTCACTGGCACCCTCGGGCCGGCGTATCTCAACGTCGAGAGGATCATCAGCCTCATTGTACCATCTCTGAACCTTCGCTAAGATATCCTTCATACGTCGGTTCTTGCCCTGCTTATTTGGCCTACGGTTCGACCGATCGACCTCATCACCGAACCAAAAGTCCGCGCTCAACAGACCCTTCTGCTCCTTCTTGATTGCATTCTCGAGGCGCCATTCATAGCGTTCCCAGTCTGTGGGCTGGTCTTCGGCCCCGTGTTGGTCGTACCAGTCGTTGAAGAAGGTATACCTGAAATCGCTTGGCTCGTCCTCATAGAAGGTTGCACACGTCGCGCCGCCCAATGTAGATACATCCACTTCGAAGTTGGCCTCATCGAACTCCTCACAGAAACTCAGCTCAACAAGACGCGTTATACCGGAGGAAGCAACAGCACGGGACAAGGCATTCCAGCATGGTTTCATCGAGGCGTTATATGCGAGCCAGTGGTCTGTCAGATCGGGCCCTCGGTAGTTATCAAGAAAGGACGGTTTGTGCAATATGCAGTGGCGGAATCGGAGATGAAACACATTAAGTGGAGTGGATGGCCAAGACTTTTCCGCGGCGGCTCCGAAACTGCGTGTTAACCACTGCATGAAGGGTAAGGCCGCAGGGAACGTGCGCTGGTCATCACATTCCAGAAGCGAGTCATCATCCAGCGTCGTCACAATCATGATGAAACGGCTCAGTTGCTTCGCCGATTTGAGATCGAGTATTGTGTCCTTGAGTAAAAGGTCTGCAACACAAATGATGTGAGAGGATGGAGGAGAATAACTAGTAGAGCAGAGATCGAACCTTTGTAGCCAACAGTCAGAACCAAAGTTTTCAAGGAGCTTAGGGAACGCATGAATGCGTTGAGATTGTCCATGTCCTCAACCGACAGAACCGTATAGCGCAGAGTAGTCAGATTGGGCAAAGTATGGGGCACTATGCAGGCGGTCAATGGACGCATCTCCCCCCACTCCTCGGAATACATGTACCTCGGGTGTACAGTAATCGTTAGTTCTTCAAGATTGCCCCAAGATTGAGCCTGGTCAGACAAAAAGAGGGACTCCTCACAGTGCTCGCATGCACCCCTTGCCTCAACATGAGCCTTGGGAATGAACACATTGCGTAGAACGAGTGTTTTCAGCTGAGGCAAAGCGTGTAGCATGGTACAGATATCGGCTGGGAATGGGACGATGACAGTGTCGAGCTCAAGCGTAGTGAAGTTGTACTGTCTGCTGGGACACAGGAGCTCCCGAAAGAGGTTGTGCTGGTAGGTTACCCACGCCACATTCTTGATGCCGAGTGTGCAAAGGCCACCAAAAGCTTCTAGATCCGGTCCACCTGGAAGACAGTGACCCAGGCGGCGGTTAGGCTTTGCGCAAGCCTGGGGAAAGGGACGGAGCTTGTAGATGACCTCCTGGGTTTCGCTTTCCTCGAAAAAGTCCAGGTTTAGCACCCTGACGGCGTTGAGTGCATGTACTGAGAGCACCTCGCATATGTGTTGAGTCTCCTTCTCACGTCTGAGGGAGATGGAGTAACAGCGGGCGAATAGGAAGAGCTTCGAGGTCAGGGAGAGATTCCGCATGGTGTCCAAATATTCTTCATCGTTAACGAGGAGTGGCGCCAAATATTCGTGGACGATCTTTTCCCAAGGTAGGCGGTGGATGAGATTGGAGGACAAGGACATAGCCAGTGTTGCTTGATAGTAGCGGAGAGAAGCTGTCGGAAGCTCTTATATGCTGTTCGGGTGGAGATCAGCGATCAAATGTCATTGTTCGAACAGCCACAATCACGGGTTCAGGAATGTTCACCTACAGCAGTACTTATGCATCGACAAGTCATTCTCTTGTACATAGTCACTCCCGCATCTGTAAAACAATGCTGTTCAGATCAGTGTGTGAAGCAAGGTAACATGCAAGACAGTATCAATGGATAGCTTGTCAGCTTATACTCGCTAAATGAGTGGGGTGCTACATCGTCAATGCATGAAGGTCGAACAAACGAGAGGACCGTGTGAACGTCCGTAGGATAGACTTCATTTGAAACAACGCGATATATAACGCCACATGCAAAATGAAATATGGCCGGTTAGCTCAGTTGGTTAGAGCGTGGTGCTAATACAGCTGTATCTGCACGCCAAGGTCATGGGTTCGACCCCCATACGGGCCAACTTTTTGCCCTTGTGATCTTCTACTGCATTTTTTGCTGCTTTTGAGACTGTCAGCTTGAGCAAACGACCAGCGGCTGGCGTTGCAATACCTTGACATACTGATATTTCACCACAGGATGTCTTGCTCAACTTGACGCAATGAAGAGCATTACGATACCCGAGGTCGGATTTGAACTCCGAATCTTGCCTTTCAACTTCCAGGTCGATTTGTCAGGCAAGAACCCTGGCATTCTCTACAGACTCAAAAAACTCCCTTCGAAATGTCCTATCTATCTCATATGACTGTAGGCATGGGAAGCCCATCTTGGCTGCTTCCGCTAATGGCATACTCAGATCGGGTGCACCCGTGCCAGCGCGATAGGACGCGTCTCGCGTGTTCAATCCCTTTCGAAAATGGCTCTCTACGCGACACGGCGCACGTATGCGTCGCCAGCAGAAAGCGTCAAGCCCATCGAGTCGTTCAAGCAGTTTCAAGACATCGTTAGTCCAAATTTTCGGCTTTTCTGACTGCTGCTACCCTTACATCGCGGTGTACTCAGATTAGCAACTCGTCAAATCCTGTTGTGATCGACTTCTGGGCGACGTGGTGTGGCCCTTGCCGCGCCATTTCGCCTATATTCTCACAACTCTCGACGGCACCCGATTTCGCGGGGAAGGTGGACTTTTATAAGGTGGATGTCGACGAGCAAGGGCAAATTGCTCAGGAGGTGCAGGTTAGGGCGGTATGTCTCTTCATTCTACGTCGCTGTTTCTTGAGGTGACCTTCGTAATGTAGATGCCGACGTTCATGGCGTTTAAAAACGGGAACAAGGTGAATGAGCTGGTTGGCGCGAATCCTGCTGGTCTTCAGGTGGGGTTATTTCTGTAGTGCGCCGCATTCAATTTTGACCCAATCTCTCCAGGCACTGATCAAGTCTGTACTGTGAATCTGCTCGTACGGACTGGTAAAATGCCTGTAGATAGGAAATTGTCATACTTTTGCTTCGCGGCCAGCCAAGGGTCGAGGCATACCCGATGACCCACCAGGTATGTGCCGCAATCGTTCAATCAGGACGCCGTTTCCGACGAGGGTGGTGCCATTGAAAAGGCCGACAATGCGGACCCATTGCGGGCAGCGATTGTTCTTCCTGGGTTCCGAAGGCAATGGGGTGATGAACCCCTACCTCGACATTCAGTGTATGTGTGTACTTTGCGATGCTGCCTTGCACCTAGATATCGTTGAGGGTTGGAAGTCCAAACTAGGACAGCGCTGGGCGGAGGAAGAAGTGGCGCATGTCGGCTTCCCAAATGGAGATGGGTACACACGTGTGCATACGCGATAATTCGAAATTTTGCATCATGATTCATTCCCGCTCTTGACATCCATCCTGCAGCGATCTGTGCTTAGATATCGACGTTCACTGCTCGCCAACCTGCCCAGCATGTCAGAAAAGGGTGCAGCGTACATGGATGATCTTTGATTTGCGTCTAACATCCGTCTAGTCCTCATCGGTGTCATTGGCGGGAGTGGGTTGTACCACTTGGATAACCTGACATTCGTGTACGTTTGCTTGAGACCTTTCATGAATTTGCAGTCTGACGATGTCCAAACATAGGAAACACGTCAACCCGGAGACAGTACGTCTCACAGGACAAAGACGCGAAGTTGACAGCTAATCAAGGACGCGCTAGCCCTGGGGATACCCTTCTTCACCCATCTCGATCTGCTCCCTTCCGTCTGGCACTCAGGTTGCCTTCCTTGCTCGGCACGGAACAGGCCACTCTATAGCTCCATCTGCCGTACCTGCACGCGCGAACATAGCAGCTCTCAAATCCCTCGGCGTACGCGCTATCGTCGCCTTCTCTGCTGTCGGATCGCTCCGCGAGGAAATAGCTCCTGGATCATTCGCATTGCCCACCCAGATCATTGATCGCACCAAGGGCGTCCGTCCCGCATCCTTCTTCGAGGGTACCTCCATTGTGGCGCACGCCAGCTTTGGTGATCCGTTCAGCAACAAGCTCGTTGCCTGGCTGGAGGAGCGGGTGAAAAAAGCTCTCGAGCAGGAGGGCCGCGGAGTCAAGCTGTTCACCGACAAGTGCATCATCTGCATGGAGGGTCCGCAGTTCTCCACTCGTGCGGAGAGTATAATGTACAGACAGTGGGGCGGCGACCTTATCAACATGAGTGTACTGCCCGAGGCCAAGTTAGCAAGAGAGGCCGAGCTCAGGTCAGTACTTTCTCTTCTAGACTATGTCGTTCTTGCGCTAATTCTGCCGGCAGTTACGCCTTAATTGCGACTGCTACTGATTACGATGCGTGGCGTCCCCACTCGGAGACGGTCACCGCGGCGGAAGTCTTCAAAACTCTCAAGGCTAACGCCGACACGTCTCGGCTGGTCGCAGCGACTGTTCTCGATGAACTGCACGCTGCCATCAGTACGTCAGGTGAAGCCTTACTCCTCGAGCAAGTCGGTTCGATGAGCTTTTCCATCATGCCTCGTGGCGAGCAACAGAACCCGGCTGATCTCAAGAAGCTTGCTTATGTCCTACCGGAATACTTCGCCGAGAAGTAATAGAATCATGTACCTATCTATCATTGCAACCGATTAACATGCACGACGTTTATAGACTTGATGAACACGCGATATCGAACTGGTAGATCAGCGCCCATAGTTGATCTCGGAGTTGTGCTCAAAAATGTGGTTGCCATTGTTTCCAAGACTATGACTATTAGGTATAAGTATCTGATTGTTGCATGGTCCGAAAGCAGTGGAATATGTTACTTTGATAAATATGACAGACAACACAAACACATCACGTCTCGGCCTGAACAGCAGGAGCTTTTGTCGCCGCCGCCTGCATCTCCTCCATCGCTGTACGAATGCTCTTGCTTCTCCGGATTGTATCCAACAGTCCCTGCTCGTGATCCGGGGCCCATCCCTCCGGAAGCCTCTCGTATCTCAACCAATTGATCAGCCAGGGCAGCGGGATGCCCCTCGACTTTGACACCTCCGACGACGTCCACCTCCTCTCCCAGACACCCAGGATGATGCCCATCTCCCCTCGTGCAATCTCAGCGTGCGCACCGTCCAACGGGCGCGAGAGCTTCTGCCTTCGTACACGCATGCGGGCGACGTCAGTCGCATCAACAAGGATGCCCTCGTCTTCGACAAGCTCAGAAGGCACGGGCGGTCTCACATCCGCGACGATCTCGCGAACGTATTCTGGATGAATGCGGGGCGGGGCGAAATTCTCGCCGACGTATGTGTCCTCGTGGACGAGCGAAGCGTCGTGTTCTATTCGGTTGTGCTTGCCGACATCGAACAGATCGACGGTAAAGCGCTGGAGGATGAGGTAGCCGACGACGGTGAGGAACGTCGCGAGCACGGTGGTGAGGCCGTAGCATGCTTTGAGGCCAGAGATCATCGTTGGGATGGATATGTTCCTGCCATCACGAGGACTGCATACTAGGTCAGAGCGCGTAAATCTCGACAATGTGGTGTACGTACATGTACCCATGGTTGGCCATGGTGTTGAGTGCAGGGCAGACGCCACGACTGTCGCCGAGGCGGGCAGGACAGAAGGCATGAGCCTTTTCGTCACGACCGTGTTCGTAAGGCATATCGTTATAGTGTTCACTGCGGGGGTGTCAAGGTAAGGGTAGGTGTTAATGAGATACGGAAAGCTAGCATCCAAGGGCCTTATATATCTCTGCAGGTAGAAACTGTTTGGAATGGTAGCTCCATTTGGTTGACGGGTTGACGGCGCGTGCTTTACAGCGATGCAGTCAATGCGGACTCGTGATTTCCGAACACTTCCATGAGTCAGAAGCTACACTAAGAGTCAGCAGCTAGAACCGAAGCCCGTTTCACAGCGACTGTAAACTGCCGATTGACAAGACTCGAGAGACGCTTTGAGAGAGGCCTACAGAAAGCTGTTCGAGAGCAGTGTACAGCATAATGGAATGATGATCAGTCAGGGTCTAGATTATCGCTGCAGAGATGAGAATGATACAAGGGAAGATGAGACCGACTTGAAACGCGGCATTCCGCATTGCGTCTTGATGTTCAAGTTGAGAACGATGATCGTGCGCCAGGTACACTTATTGACTCGGTCCGAGTTTCCGGCCAAAGATACCTGCCGCGCACCGACCGTATCAGCCACCGCCGAGCGAGTGCTTCCCAGCACAACCCTGGTGCATCCACGGTCGTGAAATATTCCCGTTATCTACGAGTTTCGGAATGAGATTTACTGGGGTCGAATGAATTCTTGCAGCCCGTGTGCACACGTCACTCGAGGAACAGAGATGAATGTCATCGTTGCTAAGTATCAGTCTTTCGCCAAATGTCCAATTGCTGCAGTGTACATCTGCTAAATCCCGTATGATGAAGGCTGTCGGACGGAATACCCCGAAGAGCCCTGGAAGCTGTTCCTCTCTCGACGATAGCACATGAATCGTCCCTTCAGACGCGTATTTAACGTGCCCAAATGAGGTCCTGTGCACTGCAGTGAAGTCAGGACTCGAACGCCACCGAATACTGAGTCATTGACACTCCCGAGTGACATGCGCTGTGCTCACCACTTGCGGGAGATGTGCGCACCTTGATTCTTACTGCTATCCGAGTCAGTGCACCTCCCGCTGTAATCGGGGTGGAATTGGTGGATCCAGCACACAGTCTCTGGGGAGCCTGATTCATCGGCACGCTGTTGCAGATTAATTCGTCGAAAGATCAGCATCGGTATATTCTTTTTTGCGAGGAATGATGTCGCCGTCTTTTTTTTGTTCTTGAACTTCTTTTGTCTTTAAGAGCCGCGGAGGAGACCCTGTGAGTGATTATGTGCGAGCCAGTGACGAGTATTTCCGTGAGTCGAGGTCCTGGTCCGACGGAGAGGGTGAGTCACTGTCATCGTTACAACGGAAGGTCAGTTGAATCCAACCGGGGTTTCAATGAAGGAAAGAGCATTTAGAGAGTTTTTTACCCACTGTAATAGAAAGCGGGTTTCAGGAGTTTTACAAAGAGTCAGAATAGAACGCCGATGAATTCAAGTACGGTTTCATCACTCCACGCACCGCTGTCGGCGTCTGTGCCAGTGCTGACCGAGTCGGATGGCTTCAGACGGCACAGGAAGACGACCTGACAAACAGCTCGGAGACGACCTGACGATAGCTCGGCGTGTTAGTAAGTGCACGTCTATTCTGACGGACGCGAACGGAGTTGCTGTTTTTAGCGTTGATCTGCGCGAAGGAGAAGTTCATCAAGATGGACGGCCGTATCAGAGCGAGGGTGGCGCGGCAATCAGGTTCTTGGTGGGAAGATTGAGGCATGCCGCGGTCTCAAGAGGCAACGGGAGGGAGGGAGAGGTAAGTAAAGCCGCAAGTGCCAGCACGACGGTCTGTCTTTCGCTGTCTTTCGAAACTCTGGTCCCATCGGCACATCACCCTGTGGCTGTGTTTGCTCAGTGTGGCGTCTTCTTGACCACAGATGAATCTGTTGAACAATGAATCTGCAACTGATGGTAGCTACAAGAGTAAAAAAACAGCGCGCAAAGATCATCCATTTTTTTTGTTCGTGTAGAGATGGTTGGCTGATCGAGCAGACAACACAGAGATATACCTCCTTGATGATGTGGACTGCAACAGAGCAAGAACGACGAGTCTACCAGCTCTCCGACTTGTGCCAGCCCTCTTCCTGTGCCTGGCATAAGTAGATGGCTGTGTGGCGCTCTCTCAAAAATTTGCTGATCACAAAGTTTGGGTTCGAAGCATGCCTGAAGGTACACGCAATCAAAGCCTGTCGTTGCAAGTCACGACAATCATATCACTGTTGAACACAGCCGATCCGTTGATCCTCCTCGTTGCTTGATATACACTAACAAAGATGGTTCCCTCTTCGAGGCTATGTGCATATACCTAGTAAATCATTGTTCTGTGATGAGGAACAGAAGCCGCAGACCTACCATACCGCCTCGGCTCTCGAGACCAAACTCAACGATGGATCACCACCGCCCATTCAACGAACGAGAAAAGTCCATCGCATCACATCGCAGATTACATGTAAAATACACACATGCCATCTACACTCTATGTCACATATCTATCATGAGTGCACATCTAGCGTCAGCACGCTCCCCTGCTCCCCGATCTCCCTCACATACACCTCCACGTCCCCTTGAATAGAAATCTGCACCAGCGCCTCCACAGTAGTGAACCACTTGCCCTTATCCGGCCCCGTCCCCTTGGTCTTTATCCCAAGCTTCGCCTCCCCAGTCTTCGCACCCAACAGCGTAACGCGCTTTGTCTCCCGGTGCTTCTCCTCTATCTCCTCCTCCTCCTCCTCGTCCTGCTCGTCACCCTCATCGTCAGAGTACACAACCTTAGGCGGCTTGACCTTCTCGATCCGGATGGTCTCCTCGATCTCCCACAGCTCGAACCCATACAGCTTCGAGCTCTCAGAAAGCTCCACGTCGAGCGTGTTGACGAGCCGGCGTGCAGGGAGGAGCGTCTCCTTGAGCAGGACAGGCACGATCGTGCCCTCGCCGCCCTCCTGCGGGAAGTACAGCGCCAACGAGCGCGCGAGGACCGGCGCGTCGATATCCACCGCCCGCGAGAACGCCTTGCGGATCTCGGCAAAGTCCTCGTCGTGCGGGAGCTGCGCGATCATCGCCGCCTGGATGGCGCATCCGCGCGCGAGGAGCGTGGTGGGGTCGCCGATGCCGCCGCCGACGACCGTGCCCATGGAGAACGGCGTGGTGACCGCCTCGTCGAAGCCGCCGGTGTTGATGAGGTCGTCGTCGAGCCCGGGGAGACACGACGTCCCGCCGACGTACACGATCTCGTTGATCTCGTACGCGTCCATGCTTAGAGAGGAGAGGAGGGCGGACACGGCGTTGGTGACGGCGGTGTAGACGGGCTTGGCAATCATGTCGAAGCGCATGCGGTTGATCGAGCCGGTGTAGTCGTACCCGTCCTTGAGCGACTCGATAGAGCAGGTGGCAGCACCGGGAGAGGCACTGAGCGTGCGCTTGGTGTGCTCGATGGCAAGGCGCAGCTTGGCCTCTGCGCGCTTGTCCACGGTCTCGGTCGACGGCGCGACTTTGAGGGCGATCTTGGTCTTTTTGGTAAAGTCGGCGGCGAAGAACGAGATGAGCTTGTCGTCGATCTGGTCTGCGCCGACCTCGGTGGTGGATGATGAGCCGAGGACGTGGCCCATGCCCTCGCGCATGGACACGACGGCGAGGGATAGCGACGACGAGCCGAGGTCGACGATCAGCTGCGTGCGGTCGGCTTCGAGGGTGGCGTTCCACTGCTCTCCAGAGGTGGTGGCGACGACGGCGCCGGCTTCCTCAAGGAACTGGTACACCTTGACGCCTGCATCCGTCGCGGCCTGCTCGAGCGCATCGATCTGCGCATCGGAGAACGTGGGCGGGACGGTGATAACGGCGCCCTGTATTTTTTTGCCGAGGAAGTCTTCCGCGGACTGGATGAGGGATTTGAGGAAGATGGTGGTGACCTCGGAGACGGACAGGATGCGCTCTGTGGGTATGGGCTCCGAGCGGGGCGTGGCGGCGGCGGATGCGGCGGGCGTGTTGGACGCCGTCTTGGGTAATGGCGCTGGCGACGCCGCGAGTACTTCGACCTTGTACGCGGGCACATCCGGCAGGTCGGGGTGCTGTATCACAGGTGCTGAGGCAGACGATGACTGTGATATTTCGGAGAATCTGTGCAAGTCGCGTCAACATCAATTGCTGCTAGCCAGTGCTCGTCGCCGTACTTTTTGCCGATGAGATTGCGGAAGCCAGTGATCGTGTTTTTTGCGTTCTTCACGAGCTGCTGCTTCGCTTGGTTGCCGATGTACTGAATGATTGCACGATGAGCGCGATGATAATCAGAGAGATGATGGACGCACCATTTCCTCGCCCTGGAAAGCGATGGCGCACGCAATCTGGCGCTCGCCATCCTCGTTCGCTATTGATTCAGCAAGGCCCTCCTGTCATTGCACGTCAATCGTCCGTTGTGCACTGGCAAGCAACGCCGACGCCGACCTTGGTGAACACAGCGATGGAGGCATACGAGTTGCCAAAGTTGATGCCGACGACCGGCGGGATATTCGATCCGACGTCGGCGATGCCGTTCGGTGTCGAGCTGGCCATTTCGCTCGTCGTCGTGATGGTGGAGGATGAAAAAAATAAAAACACGTGGGTCCGCGAATGGTTAGGGTTAGGTACGATCGCGCCTCATTCCGTGGCCAAATCATCTCCAAGTCTTGCGGTACGTGCATAACGCATCTACACTATGATGACTATCCATTCAATAAACAGTGCCGGTAACCACCAAAAAAACAGCAGCTGTGAGGTTATTGGTCTTGCTACTTACAACCGGCAATCTCCGCAGACCCGGGTACATCAATGTCTAATGACTGCTAAGCTATACCGCCTCCTTCTCATTTACTACCATGACCTGCCCCCATGCCGCACAACTAAGCGCGCTGCAGCCGCCGCGACTCTCGCAGTCAGTGCACAGAGAGGAATGCACGCAATGCTTCGACAATCAGGTCAGATCACCGCCGCTCCGACGTCCAGCATACACTCATACGCGTTTGATCAGGACAGCCCACTCGGGATCGAGGTCTGCCTGACGTGCTTCAACGGCGCCTGCATCGGCGACAGGCAGCACGCGCAACTGCACGTCACCAAGACCGGCCACGCCTTCACGCTCAACGTCAAGCGTAAGCCCAAGCCGTCTACTCAGCGTGTGCGTAATCGCGTCCGCCCGCCGGACCGGAGCTCATTGCAGGATGTTGACAGGCCGAGGATGAGGAGCCGCCTGCGAAGATGGCCAAGCTGGCGATCTTGGAGGAACGCGAGGAGGACAAGTACGAGCACACCACGGTCGTCAAATGCTGGGAGTGCGATGCCACCAAAGGGCGAGAGCTGCCCGAGGCGGAAGTGCGTCCTTGGTCTCGTTCTTTAACGTGCGCTAATGCAGAACAGGCTGCCAATCTCGTTCGCGGAGTGATGGAGTCCTTGTCGTCGGCACGCCAATCCGAAGTGAAAGCCTGGGAGGAAGAGATTCTCGCGTGCGAGCATACCCTCACTCTCGAACAGTTCACCTCTGGGCCCCTCGGAACGGCCTGCTCATCCTGTACCCTCAATGAGAATTTGTGGCTCTGTCTCACTTGTGGCTCTCTTGGATGCGGCCGGCAGCAATTTGGTGGCGTTGGAGGTAACGGGCATGGCTTGGCACACTTCGAATCCACGGGCCATCCAGTCAGCGTCAAGCTTGGGACCATCACGCCAGAGGGCAACGCGGACATCTACTGCTACAAGTGCAACGACGCGAAGCTCGATCCGGACATGGCTGCCCATCTCGCCACGTTCGGCATAAACGTGCAAACACAGACCAAAACGGAGAAGAGCATGACCGAGCTGCAGATAGAGCAGAACCTCAACTACGACTTCTCGCTCACTGGCGATGACGGGAAGGCTCTGCAGCCCGTCTTTGGCCCAGGGCTCACCGGATTATCCAACCTCGGAAACAGCTGTTACATGGCCTCCGTCCTCCAAACCCTCTTCTCCCTCCCCGCGTTCCAAGAACGCTACAACACCTTGGCTCAACACCATGCCATGGCCTGCCCCGAACGCCTCCCCGCCGACTGCGTCGAATGTCAGATGCACAAAGTCGCCGACGGGCTCCTCAGCGGGCGCTATTCGCACCCCGCCAACTACGTGCGGAAGCCGGAGAACGACGACACGCCCGTCTTCCAGGCGGGGATCAAGCCGAGCGGGTTCAAGGCGCTCATCGGGAAGGGACACGAGGAGTTCTCGACGATGCGGCAGCAGGACTCGGAGGAGTTCTTCACGCATCTCATCACTGTGCTGAGGCGGGACGCGCATAAGCACAAGGAGCGCGCGGAGCCGGACGCGACGGCGGTGTTCGCGTATGGGATGGAGCAGAAGCTGCAGTGTGGGGAGTGCAAGAAGGTGAGGTACCGCGTGGATGGGATGGATGTTGTGAGCGTCGCGGTGCCGGCGGAGGAGAGCGGGAAGGACGCGGATGGGAAGACTTTGTATAAGGAGGTGCAGCTTTGGCGGTGCCTTGAGTCGCTGCTCGGCGTTGACGCGATCGAGTATGCTTGTCCGTCGTGTGCGAAGTCTGTCCATGCGCTGAGGTACGTACTTCGTCGCCTGCTCTCTGGTATGCAGCTATATGATCTGTTTTATGTCAGGCAAAGCAAGTTCGCCTCACTTCCCCAGGTTCTTGTCGTGCACGCCAAAAAGTTTCAGCTCGTGAACTGGGTTCCTACCAAACTTGGTACTTCCATCGTATCTCCTCCATCGCAGTACTTTCGCTAAAGACTGGTCCAGAAATCCCTGTGATCCTACCCGAAGGAGACGAGCTCACGTTCACTGACAACCATATCGGCCATGGACTGCAGCCCAATGAGACTGCTCTGCCGGAAGAGTCTTCAGGTATTTTTTGTTCCATTTGACTCATTTGCGTTCCGTGTTCTCATAGTTCCGTAGCACCTTCCGCGCCCGAGTTCAACGAAGCAGCCATGGCGCAACTGGAGGGGATGGGCTTCCCGACCGTCCGCTGCCAAAAGGCGCTTCTGGCCACCGGCAACAGCGACGCAGAAGCTGCCATGAACTGGTTATTCGAGCATATGGATGATCCAGGTTCGTTGCTCTCTTTTCTCAGGACGGCCTCCAATTGAAGATACATATTCGTGTAGATATCGACGCACCTATACAAGCCTCTGGGCCTTCCGCTGCGGCGGAGCCATCTGCAGAGCAGATCAGCATGCTCACCGATATGGGCTTCACGCCCGCGCAGGGCCGGAAAGCCTTGAAAGAGACGGGCGGGAATGCGGAGCGGGCTGTGGAGTGGTTGTTCAACCATCCCGATGATACCGGGGAGGAGGCGACTGTCGGTGGGAGTGGGAGTGATACCACTGCGCCGGCATCGTACGGGGGCAGCAAGGACGTCCCGGCGCGCTACCGCTTGAAGGCGTTCATCTCGCACAAGGGACCGTCGGTGCACTCGGGGCATTATGTGGCGCATGTTAGGAAGGAGGAGGGGTGGGTGCTGTTCAATGATGAGAAGGTGGTTAAGGCGGATGAGGAGAGCGTGAAGGATCTGAAAAGGCTGGCGTATCTGTATGTCTTTGAGAGGATATGAGAAGGAAGAACGTGAAAATGCAATGTATCATTTATTAGGCGGATTCTTTCCGCGGCACTTTTCTGTCATAGTTCGTGTCTCGCGGACACGAAGTACGGTACGGGGTATGGATTTGTGCAGTGCCGTACTGTGGCGGGTCCCATACCTCCGATCCTGTGATTTTGATCTGATCACCGTGACGTTCAGCAGAACAACAACGTCTTGTTTCGTTGTTCCTTATCGTCTTTGTCTCATCGAATTACGAGATGGCCACAAAATCCAAAGCCACAACGCCTTGTTCTGTTGTTCCTTGGTGCCTTATAAGCATCGATTGACGAGATGGCCACAAAAGCTCTTCCTGTCAAGACTTAATGGCCCCCATTCGCGATAACTCACGTAGACATCGACGGCCTCTGGATACGGATGCTCCTACTCTTCTGAAGCATATTAAGGAGCTTAGTGCGTTTATCTCTTGCTGTGACACTGCTCATTGACACCCGCGGAAGGACAAGGCGAAGAAGGCACTGTCGCGTTGGTTCGTGCCGAAGCTGAGGGCGTGCGAAAGCGTTACTTTGCAAAGAAAGTTGTCCAAGACACACGGGACCAGCAAGATGTGACCGCGTCTGCTATTTATTAATACACTCTACTGACACCCCATTCAGACAAGACGTGTGTTCGGAGACATTCTCGACCGTCTGCCTTGGAATCCATTTATAGCCGGATTGTTCAGATCTTGGGAGGACAACAATGGAGACTACACGAGCTTGATGGAATACATCCCCTCCCTCACGCTTCGCGCTGTATACCACAAGGCGATCTACCGAAAACAGATGCGCCACAATCCTAATATTGCACGGTTCTACTTCTGCTGTGTTGTATCGGGGGTGAATTTTCTGCATCAGCATGGTATTGCGCATCAGTGAGTGCTACTCGTTTATGTTGATTCAGGCGCTCAAGGTATGTATTGTAGTGATATCAAGTCCAGCAACATCCTCGTAGGCGCCAGTGGGTACCCCGTGATTACAGACTTTGGTTCCTCTGGGCGCATGGGTAGATGGGACGTGAAGGGCGGGACGTGGATATACATGGCCCCCGAACGACTGACTCCAGCGAGAACCAAATTGATACCTAACACCCCGAAAATGGACTGGTGGTCAGTGGGGTGTTTGCTCTTTGAGCTTGTTGCCTTCCAATACGTGCGTGTTGAAACCTGTCTCGGAGATCCTCTCAACCCCCGTCTCTACAGGCATTCGAACCAAACCAGCCTATGGAAGACGTTAGGGAGGCGGCGAATCTGCGCCGCACGACCATCCCAATTGAGCACTTGAAAGATTGTAGCTCCAGGTGCAGGGATCTGATTCGGAAACTGCTCGTGCCGCATGTGGAGAACCGATATGGATATAGAGAGATTATGGACCATCCTTATGTGAAGAATGTTGACTGGGAAAAGATACAAAGTATGCAATATGTGGTATGTGTCCCATTTCACGATTGGGATGCTCGTATTGAAAGGTGATTCTCAGGCCCCCATGACGTTCCCTGTAGGCAATTAGATTGAGAGTAGCTGGTAGACATAGGATAGACAGTCAACTGGTCAGAACGATACCCGATGTGAGCTAGATTCATGACATCAGATGCAGATAATCTTCTATGCCATGGTCACCAACCGAGGCACGAGAATCGACAATGAGGAGATTCGGTCTATGGATACCATGAAGAGAAGCTCGAGAGTTGGCAGCTGACGACCAATGTGACATGCTCAATGCATCATTGAATTCAGTGGAACACAGATACACGACTACGCCAAAGTTTCCCTTCAGTGTAAGTTCTCTCTGTCGTTCAGAATGAAGTTCTCGAGCAGGAAGTAAAGAACCTTGTACGTTGAGGTCTATGTTCCAAGGACCTCCGGAAGACCTTGAGCTGACGCACTCGGGACCGGTGCGGCAGTTGAGCTCTCAGACAGCTCCTGCTGAATCATAGACCAAAATGGAGCCTGGCAGGTTGAGGTTGGTACCCAGTAGACTGAGAATTGAGACCGCGACGTACTGCATTGGCAACACCGTCGGGGTCCACCGTTGTGTCAACTGGATGGCCCCAGTTCCTGAATATCCTGGCGTACACATGTTCCGACTGGTGCGACAAACCATCACCATTGTCAGCAAACTGGATTTCGCGATGGAAGTCAAGAACGTACATCGAGGTGCCGCCGAGAAGGAGTCTGACTGATTGTTGCATAGACTTGAGACGGCATTGAGACTTCATATGATTGTGTCGCGGTCGCATTCGATGGTGAGGATGATGACGAGGCAGCGGCCATCTGCTGCTCGATTTGCTGGAATGTGGCCTGTGGATTGTCGTCAGGAAAGGCACTGGAAAATGGGACGACGGGAACATACGATGTCGACCATGACTCCTGTCAGTTGGTTGACGTATCCAACGATGTTACCAGCTGCATCAATCTTGGCCATGTAACCAGTACCGTTGGCACCACCTTGTCCGCTCGATTCGTGGGGTCCTCCGCTGGTGGATGCTCCTCCTCCTGACTGTTGATTTCCTTCATTTGTACCTTCGCTGCCAGGTTGCCCGTTGGCTGCTTGTTGTCCGCCCGGGCCAGACTGCGTATTGGAACCGCCGTTGGTAGTTGTTGAACCCCCTGATTGACTTGTGCCAGAACCGGTTCCACCAGGCGACGTCGTGGACTCAGTGCCCGTACCTCCCGCTGTTTGTCCGCTTCCACCCTCGGTACCTTCGCTGCCAGATTGCCCGTTGGCTGCTTGTGGCCCGCCCGAGCCAGACTGCGTATTGGAACCACCGTTGGTAGTGGTTGAACCTCCTGATTGACTTGTGCCAGGACTGGTTCCACCAGGCGACGTCGTGGACTCAGTGCCCGTACTTCCTCCCGATTGCCCGGTTCCACCCTCGGTACCTTCGCTGCCAGATTGCCCGTTGCCTACAGTGGTACCTGAACCTCCCCCTGGTTGCCCGCTTGCTCCCGAGCTAGAACTGGTTTCGCCAGGCGGCGTGACGGAACCAGTCTTTGGCACGGTCGAGCCTTGCGATTCACCATTCGTTTTGGGTGGGCCTGTACTCGTTTCAACACCATTTGTAGGTGGTTTTGTTTCGCTTGCCCCTCCATGAGTGGGGGGAGGCTCATTGACATGACCACCGCTCTCCTCCTCCGGCTCTGTTGGCCTTCTTATAGGTCTATATCGGGGGAGAACATTGAATTCATGGCGAGCGTCTAACGGCGCCTGAAAGTCGCGATCGTCAGCCTCAACTGTATAGATAGGAGGACGAAAGACTTGCCCTCCGCGCAACTTCAGCACTGGATTCAGAAATAGCAGGAGCGGCATGGGCGGCGAGCGCCATACCGAACAGGATGAACGTGGGATTTACGGAGCGCATGGTGACTCGAAGAAGACGGGGGATAAGGAAGTATGTCTTTTGAGGGGGACACTGGACCAGCCAACGCAGGAGGTAAAGAGTTGGGTGAAGAAGCACCGGGCTTGATGAAAGAAAAGCTAGTGTCTGCCCGTAGCCTTTTATACACCATGACATGGACGCCGCAATTGAAACCACATTTGCGACAATGGTTGCTCGACGGAATCGGAGTTTGGAGCCAAGCGATGGCAGCCATCGTGCGCAGACTCAACGGTAGCTCGTCACAAGGCGGAAGGCGGCGTAATCCCCGTCGTAACCGTCGCGGTGACGGACTCCCTTTATGCATCACGGACAGCACTCAGTCCGTGGGGAAACCTTGCGACTGCCATTCGGCCGAGCTTCAAACCAGGCAAAGACTGGATCGAGGTCATTAGGTCAGAGTTACACTCTGATGGAAAAAGTTCAAGTTCACCTATCGTCGGCGTCGCCGATGGTGCTTTCCCGTGTCATAGATGCAAGCTCGTTGCCCGATTCGCTACCGTACCATCCTTCCGCCCACGGCTTCTCCAGTCGCAGCAGAAACTTCAACGGAAAGTCGTTTCCAAGACATCATCCGAACTAACCTCATTCAAACATGATGAACCCTGGAACATCATGTCCGAGCCTCCAATACGTACGTCTCCACCATGACCTCTTCACCAAGTACACCGAGCCCTTCGCAGGGCGCCGTAAGGAGGAGCCCAGAGACGAATAGAATGCAGACTCGCTAGCAATATGCAGACATGCAAACCTCACACAGAGGAGAAGAGAGAGCATATGGTGCTCGGTAGACGTGCGTGCGGTATTTTTCTCCCAAGGTCAAGGCCTCGGCCATTGACTCCGGCGGTTGGTAAAGACAGACCGTAGGCAAGGAGTCTCATCCCTGCCAGGACAGCCCTCGCTGCTAGTTGACACAAACGTAATCTCAACGAGGCCGCCACCTGAGCGTGCTAGTCAACAATGAACAGACTCTGTGATGACTCTGGCGACATACCATGCTGTACCTGTCCAAACTCTTCAGCCCCAATCGGCAAGATCCCGCCAGATGTTCAGTCATCTCCAAATGCCCCAGCTCCGCGCCTGCGCGTCCGTTCTTCGAAATTTTCGGCGAAGCAGCCTGCGACTGGACCTGGTGTTGTATACCATTGGTCTCACGCTAGGTTGGGGGGATAGTCCGTGTATGTTTGCGTCCATAGCGTCGGGGGGTTTATTCCGATGACGATCTCCGACGCCGAGTTGGCTGCTGCAGGCGGTTAGAAAGAAACCGAAACGAAAGAAGATGATGTACGGACAAAGCAGAAACATCAAAAGTGTGCGTTGTGTGTGGGACAGAGTTCCTTTCAGATCTGCTAAGCTTGAGAGGTTTTGAGTTCGAACGCCGTGGGCCATGTCGCCTGTGAATGATGGCGGTAAAGGAAAGAGATGCGAATGGCGCGAGTTGCCTTTTGCGGGTACTTGTGCGGCGTGCCGTGCCCCCTGCCAAGTTTTGTGCCGTGTCTGCCGGTGAATGAAATTCAATCTTGGTCATGTGACGGCAAACCGCCGGCGTGAGGCTCTTTTAGCCTGGTTTCAGGGGAGGGGGTCATATCGACGTCTCCAGTTCGGCAACATTTTCGTGATCCGAAGCACAAGCCGACCGAAGCCTTGCACAATCACAGCCCAAAGGTTCAATGGCGTCTTGCTCATTGTCTTTGCCGCCGTTAACGGTCGCTGTCTCAAAATTGAGCTTCAACGGATCCGTATGTGGGAGGACTAAGTGCGTGTTGGATGGTCCAGCTGTTTTACCAGATATGGTACCCGTGGAGTAAATCATACATGGGGCGTGCACGGGAGAGAAAAGGATTGTGTGCTTGGGTCTCTACATCTTAATGTCTTGAATTTTATTTGAGTGCACTCAGTTATTCATTGGGTGTAGGAGGACTTGTAACGAGTCAAGAAAGGATTTTGCACATTGCATTCTGTGTCACTGATTATTACTCATGAGCCGCACACGGCATTCGGCCGGGATGTCAAAAATCTGATGAACGGGGGACGTCGATGTGGACCCCTCCCCTGGATCCAGGCTCTATACGAGGGAACGACTGTCTTCTCTCGTACTAGAGTCGGGTTAACCAGGCTAAGGCTCTTTCTTTCCTCCCGCCACGTAGCGATGTGTCCTGAATCCGTCGTAGCTTTGAATGCTCCCCGGAGACTGGGACCCTTGGCTACTCCTTGCATGTCTTTTCGCTTACACCAACAAGATCTAGAGCAGAATCTCGCAGGCTACCATGTGGACAACTCGGCCATGTCACCCGCACTGAGCAGGACTACTGTTTACGCCAGCATATGGTATCCTTGAAGCCAAATAGTGTCTATCTACTGGTTCTCTGCTGTTTTTCTTCTTGTCCTGAGCGCGATGAACAGCTCTTGCCTGAATAGCCACTCAATCGACGGTCCGGCGAGCAAGAGCGGACGATACGACCGTACAGCTTGCCCTCGAACCACTGGTCGACAGTTTTTGCCCATGTTTTTGAGAAACCGCACACTTACGCTTACTGTGCCTGCAGCCACGGATGATCTGGTTCGAGTGTCCTTGGTCTTGTCGCCATGAACACGAACAATTCTTGCCATGTCACTCATTCTGCGTAGCAGGACCATCCTTCACGTACATGCTGCCCCATAATTTTCTAGCTCTATTGCGAACTGTCTCCTCTAACTCGCTTGCCTTTCAACGGAGACTTTCTTCCTGCTCCATTCGCCCTGCACTCCTCTCCGGGGCACTTTAATGCATCTTTATCTCGGCATGGTACTCTGCTGGAATCTGGTCAGCTGCTACTAATTATGTTTCTTCGAAAGCATCTCGTTAAAGTTGTAAGTGACGTCGAGTAGCACGTCCTGTGACTCTGCTTGATGCACTTTCTAATGAGGTTGCTTTAGAAACCGGTTCCATGGCAGGAAGCATGTAGTAATTTGACAGAGCAATTCACGATAGTTCGTGAGACTTCGGTTCATAGCTCTCCGGTCTCTGTGACTACTCGGACGTCGCAGTACGCTGTGGTGACTATGAAAGTGTCAGCGGCGAGCGCTCATCCAGGGCGTTGGCCATCGGTATGTTTCTTGCCGAACCAACGCGTACTTCGTATTAACTTGATGTATTCAGTAGGATCGAAGCTGTGTTGCCGCTTTCACATACACGAGTAGGCGATTACTCATGTGGAGGAGGCGAACGTGAGGATGAACGTACAAGTGTTTCTTCCGCGGATGAAGAGCGCTAGCAGCCCGCTGGAAGCACAGCCTAGCGGTCTCTACAGTGGCGAGGATGCACTCTCAACCTCACCAGCGAGGTCAACCCGACGCTTTGGTATACATATTGAGGTCCATCAGCCAATCGTTGGGGCCTGGTCGTGGCTGTGTCATTGAATGGTTGCATGTAACTCTCAAGGACGGTCAGATCTTCGCTGACAACTGCTTTTCGGAAGCCTTCGAGCACCGACAGAGCATAGCCCATGTATCATCGACGTGAATGGGACTTGCGCATTGATACCGTCCTCGGCTAATGTTCACGCCAAGTAAGCCAAGAGACGCCTGTCCTGGTCGCAATAACTTGTCTAACAGGTCAGCATCGTGGGACGTGGCTAAATCGGACCCGGATGCGACAGGCTCTGGGCACCTGCACCCGGCAAGCTCGAAGCTGTACTCGTCGCTGCCAGCTATGACGGCTTGGTCGTCAGCTCCGGACTTTCCGGGGACCCATCGAATTGCTCATTTTGAAATTTCCTTTTTTTCGAGATGCTGGCTGAACCGGAGGTTAGGCGACTGGATACGCTGCTCAAACTGCACGCTCAGTGAACGTTTTGATAACACCATGGGTTCGTCTCCGTGCTATCCATCAGGACGATCGCCGAAACTCAAGGGTTGCCTGATCTACAGAAGAAGGTCACGCGGTTTTCATTAGTGATCTCAAGCTCAGGAGCCCCACAAATCCTTCTGACTCGCGTTATCCGGTGAGGAACGGCGGAGTGACTACAAGGGAAGAAGTTCTCATTACACTCCTTTGCGTACACAGTACAGCTCGGCGAAGAGTGCTGACCCGTCTATCATAGGTATCCGTTCGGCCTCACACAGGCTAACATACAAGACAGGGTTCGACAACACGCCAAAAAAGAGATAGCGGACAGTGGACTTCCGGCGGACTTAGCGCGTCATGATAGTCTATTCTGGTGAGGTTTGATTGTTTACACTTACGAAGAGGCCACTCATGATTCTGTCGTCTGAGGCGTATTTACCCCTTGTCACTGCTCAGTCATCTCAAGGTCTAATCGGCTTAGGATCTCCATGGCGTACTCTGTAACACAACTTGACTTTCAGTCCGTACGTATCTACATCTCCTCCGAGCTTGTATCTGGAAATGCCGTAGATCGGAATCCGAGCTTCTGCTGAAACTTGGAGGTAGGTATGACTCACTAGCAAACGGACGACGGCGACTGGCAATCACCTCATGTGTGCGAGAGGTGACGGGGCGAAATCAGTCGTATGCCATATCGGCGTCGAGCGCGTCACCCACTCTCAACGCTTGACGGTTGGCGTCGCTATCCAAGAATAGCATGCACCGGATTGACCTCAGGTTTAGCCTTTTTTTTCTGCGCCGGTTCGGATACATCATACATCTTGTCGGTGATGATATGATAAACATCTCCTTTAGATTTGATCTTGCTTTGGATCTCTTTACAGGCTCTCCACCCTGAAATCGACGAAGATCTGTGGTGGAGCTTACAATTGTTTTCTTTGTTCAGTTTTTGGCGACGCTTTGTGCGACGCGTGCTCAATCAATTGACGGCTACTATGGCCGAAAACTATCAGGGATCAGGGATCATATTTCCCCTTGATGTTGCTGTGCAGTCTATGGGATTTGCCGTTCTCGTTCATCGACTAATGCGTCGTACGTTCTATCCTGCGGAGGCGCTCATTCAGAACTCAATTCCCATGGCAACACTGCCATGAGCAGAACAGCGTATATATATGTGCCCTCGTCGTTTCATTTCGAATACTTTCGACACGTCGGATGTTCTCTTCCTTCTCTATTCGCAACACCCAAGCCGGGCAGTCTTCTACTCCTGCGCATCTCTACAAACGTCAACAGCGCGCTCCGATCGCATGCACCAATTGTCGTAGTCGAAAAATACGAGTACGCCGTCATGTCTCATTGTATGAATTGACTGACAACAATGACTTCGGTAGTGCATACCTGCACCTGTCAACGCAAACTCTCCCGATGACAAGACTCGGGAAAAACCCTGCAAACGATGCGAGAAGCGCAGACTGGTCTGCGAATACCTCCCAGTCACTCCGGACCCGTCGGCTGAGACTTCGTTCAGAGCGTCGCCCTCTCCTGGCCATGGAGGAAGCCCTACGCCTCCCATCCCTGATCATAACCCTTCATCGTCGCACCTCACGACATATAGTTGTCCTTCTCCACCGCGTGGGCAAGGCGCCAGGAACGCTGGTTGGCAAGATCAGAACGTATCCTACGATACAAGAATGGGCCCAGACACGACTTGGCTGCCGGCACAGCATCCTAACCCGCACCAGAGTGCAATCTACGGCCCCTCCTCTTCACAACATCCATACCTAGGCCAATATCCAGTGCACACAGGTCATATGAGCGCTCCTCAGGGAAGCGGGTGGCCAAATTATCCGAACGTGAACGACATGTACGGAGATTCACGCTTCTATGGGGATCACATACAACCTTCGCAGTGAGTCCCAGATGGACCCACAGATGGCCTCAAATCTTACTTTGTTCTAGCCAAGGTGTCGGTCCTTCGTGGCCGCCGATGGCCAGTAACAATTGGGACGGGTCTGTCCAGCCTCCGGGGACCAGCGTGGCCGATACGCGACACGGATCTGACGAGGTGATTACGAGTAGGATCGACGCTCAAGATGGGACTTATGAAAGCCAGCCGTCTTGGCCAGTCTGAAACAGAGACTGAGGGTAGATATATATCATTGCATGCATAATACGCGCTAAGCGCCTAGACATCGTACAAGTACACGCTACGCGCATCGGTTGATCCGGTATAACAGTAGACATAATTGTTTCGTCCTAATCAGTATACAATCCTACAGTACTATTATCTTATATACGAAACGAGATCGAATTTCTTGGCCAGACGGGAATCATTTCGCGCGCGTAGCGAAGATGGGCATAGGCGATGGAAGGTAGACAATTGATAGATTCACGACATCTCGACATATGTGGACCGCCTAACAGGTACTGCTGATCAATATTCGTCAAAGTGAAAATGTCGTACAGACGGTTCCTTGAGACGTTTCGCACGGCGGTTTCCAAAAGAATGTGGTGCGTCATCGATCAACCTAGTCCATGAGTACTGTTGATGGAACTCGGTTGGAACATTGCGAGTCGGACGCCTGGGTGAGGCAACAACATAAATGCGGAAGTCAGGAACCCGAATTTATAATGGATCTGTATCCGTACAAGCTGAAGATCCGCAGCGGCATTATGACCTGCAGAGATCTTTGACACTCGGCGCGATGAGTTCCTGATACCCGGTCGAGTGGACCGATAGTTCAACCACTGCTGGGCTGGCATAGTACGTTTGGTCTGGTACGTGGGGCCTTCAAAGCATGCCAGCGAGAGAGAAAACCATTACCAGAGGTCCCTACTAGTAGTAGGCTACCCACTGACACGGTGGCGTTTAAAACCCTGTCTTCTGGTCGCTGTCCAGTCCTCACCGAATCGCTTTGGTCAGCGTATCATTGGACAATGCGAACAATTTCGGGATTGATGAGTATCAAAAGGCAAGAAATGGAATGACGTGGGGTGTCTTTCGAACGGGTCGAGACTGAGAGCACCGCAACATCCAACCCTTGACTTGGGATAGCTACAGAAATAATTATCATTGGGGTGGCCACATGATTCTTGAAATCCGAGATTGAAAACAAGATGATGATCAAGATTCAAGCTGTGGTCCAGAGGACTTCTCGGCCAGAAAGAGTCAGAGAAATCTACCATTCAACGGCACAACGGCGTATCCTTATGAGCGACTCGCAATACGTGTAGCTATGCAGGACTATGTAATGGATGATGTCAAGTCAAACGATAAAACGAGATGGGCAGTCCATCAATATACGACGGCGCAGCGGACCTCAATACTGCTCCTCAAAACATCATGAAGGGGCCTCGTGTGGTCAATGACTATGGTGAAAAAGTCAGTGGCCAGTTCGTCGGGACCTGAAGACCTCACAGGCAGAATGTGCAACGGCTCCCAGGATGCGCTCTACATTCGTCATTCAGACAATTAGTGCGACCAAATTGGACCCAAACTTTGTCCATTACGAACCGCTATCGAACTGACAAAAGACCAAGACTTCATGGGGCATCTGGTCGCGCAGGTATGCCCATCGCATGTTAGCTGATTGAGCAATGATATGAGCGATTTCAGGTTCTCCATAACAGCTCCGAGAGACAGACCGTTGTACTGGATGTAGTATCCTCCTCCAGGATGCAAACGTGTCTGTATCAACATCAAACAAAGGCTTTGAAAGCTCACCATATCAATAGTGCGAATTGAATCTGTCGGATCCATCGTGCGTACATCAGGGTGAAATATCGTACCTTAGCCCAGTGTACATAGATACTTTCCGAGCCGTCATGTTCCTTTATCGGGACCACCAGACGGAATATACTTCCTTCCTTCCTTCATAGAGCGAGAGGCGCGTCGATCACAGGCCCTTTGAGCGGACGCCATACATTTCTAAGCGATACGAGTATGCGCTCTCGTTGTGAATGTACGATCAAGTGAGAGCTTACATCATGGCCAGTCTATCAGATTCAGAGTACGGCGATTCGGAGCCCAAAGCTTTGAGGATCTCATTTACCGCCCGTTCTCTGTTGACGTCCATGTGGACAGCAGAAGCGGGCTGCTTCGCAAGAACATCAAATGCCTTGTCTTCGGCGTTCAATTCATCAAGAGCGCTTGATAAAGTCCTTTGCCTGACTAGGGTATGAGTCGATTGTTAGCAAAATGATAGACACCATGAGCGATACCGCATGTTCCAGTTCATCGGTGCACACGCTTTGGCGCCGACATATGCCTTGAGCCAACTAGATTGTCAGATGTATGTGTCAATCCCGAATCCGCTCTTGCAGACTCGAGGTATGTTATGAGCGCCGAGAGCTGTACTCACTCGCAGATGTCTTTCGAGTATCGATCCTGCCAATCAGACGCGTTTTCCGGGATCTGGATTGGAATACGACTCCAAGAGTATCCCTGAATGTTCACAGATGGCGGGGATTCCTCGTCGCGGATATTGTGAATGGTGACCTGGTGTCGTCGTAGATAAAGAGAATCGCCGCTGTGAAACCGCTTGACAAACGGAAGTTCAAAGCGCCTGGCGCCGCACAATCCGCAGCAAACTGCAATTCAGCGGACACTGTCCAAGGAAGCGACATAACGCCCGTGGCCAGGTGAGGTGATGGGAGGACGCAAGGCGGTCGAACCGGGCAGTACTGCCCTGTTGCCAGTGGACCCAGAGTATCGATGCCGTTCATGAGCAAAACAGTGAGAGTCGGTCTTCAGGCACGCTTACGGTACTTCAGGGCGTTTTGCACTGATTGATTGCGCGAGAAATGCAAAGCAAACGTCTCTGGCGCAAGCTTTCACTGCCTTTCAGAATGACATGTAGGAAAGTACGACCGGCGATCTTCAGGTATGGGTTGGGTATGGGTGGGCGTTATAATGAAGGTGACGTATGTAACGCGTGTTTGCAGGTACCTTGAGTCTTGACCGATCTTGACCCCTTTCGAAGAATCGAAGAGGCCCCTTCACACTCAAGTCGTCGTGAAAGGAGTCGGGAGGGGCTTAGAACACTTCTTACCCATAAACCACCATCACCACAGCGAACATAACACTCTATTCTCCCACACCATGTCCAGCTCATCGCGCGTACTCTACTACGATGGAGCAGAATCGTACTGTGCTCTCTGCGATGAATATTTCCCCAGCCGCAGACAAAGAGCCGAACATATCATGAACTCGCCCGACCATCCAGAGTGCTGTCGTTGTGGGCGTCGTTTCCTGAATAATCAGACATTGAAAGAGGTATTCTCTTCGTCTTCCTATGGGAGTTATGAGACTGATTTTCGTCAGCATTATACACTCTCTCCCCATCACTATCACTGCGACATCTGCAATAAGAACCTCCAGACCGCTGGTGGACTCAGGGTGCATGACGAACACTACCATCCCACTTCAGGTGGCTATGACAGTGACGATGAAACCGACACCGAAAGCGACGACGTCCTGTACGATGGCTGGGAGGACGTCGAGGGAGTTGGCCAGAATTTCGACGGGGAATCACTGCTCGAGGACCCTCTTGGCAGCGAGCCTTGGGAGGGAGACGATTCCTGCGACTTTGAGGATCTGGCATATTTGGCCTCGCCACCGACATCCGTGAGTTTTTCTCTTGTCACCTTGGATGTCAGTACTCATGACTCGGAATCTGTAGACATTTATCACTGGCGTTGGTCACAAGAGTGACTCGAGACTCCTAATGGCAGAGGACAACGAGGAGTCAGGAAAGGTTCAATGTCCTCTTTGCGAGCGTGGGCCTGAAGGGAACACATTTTGTGCAAGCGCATGCGGACATGTCTTTTGCCGTCGATGTATCACCGCCGCCGTCAAGTACATTGGCGTTTGCCCAGTCTGCAACGAGGCGGCTTCCGAGGACCAGCTTAGAAGAGTGTATATATCATGAATACAATCGCTTTAAACATACCGAAACATGGCAAATCGACATCGAATTTTCGATGCAGACCGTTTTGGTGCCAGTGTTGTTTCGGCAACCCCCGCCGCCTCTTCTTTACGTACCACAACCACATCATCGAGCTGCCAGGCAGCGATCCGTCCTCAACGATGCTCTTGCTCTCGAACGCTAGCTGGGATTTCCATGGACTCACGGAAGCACATTGGACTGAAGGGGCCCACGACCCCTGCGATCAATTTAGGAGCCATTTGCTCGTGCAATGAAGGCATGTGTGGTGGCACCTTGCGTTCTGTAATACGCGCATACGGGCACTTGACTAGTCTGCAATGTCCGAGGATATATAAGCTGGTCTTTCCGCTGAACACGTCGGTTGGAATCTTCTCGTTCGCTTCTCGGCATCTTTTTCACGACGTAACCCCGCACGACACCGAACGGCGCTGGTTACATAGGCACGGAAAATTCGAGGACTCTTTTCCTTGCCCATGGCCCCTGGGCGGATGTTCGTCTACCTTCTAGCTCTCGTGGCGTTCGGAATTGGTCACGGGAAAAAGAACTTCCTGTATGATTTCCTTTCGCAGGTCTGGGGGATTCATCGGCGACCACCAGTTCTTCCTACCCCCACCATGGTTTCCCGCCACGACGAGCCCGTCATGATCTGTGCCGACCCCACTGCCATTGTGCAGGCACACGAATTTGAAGCTGAACCGATCAACCTGAAGGACATCATCATCGAGAGCGGATGCAAAGTCCTCGCTGACCTAGCGGACGCCGCTGAGTCGAGTAGCGATGTATGTAATATCCTCCCGTTGCCTTGCTGGCATTAGACTGACGCCTTGAATGCAGGAGAATCTCCCCATAGCCTCTGATTTGATTGAGAGGCGCCGCACCATGATGTTCACCGGTTCGACAAAGGCTTTTCAAAACGGATTCTGGTTGCGGAAAACCAAAAAGGTCATGAAGGAGCTTAACGCGGAGGTGCAGTGCATCCCGTCGACAGCGAAAGGGTCCTTTCGTTTTCTTGATTTAGGGTGATTGAGTTCCCACCAGTTCGAGCTTGTTTGCCAGACGTTGACGATATCGACCTCTAGGTGCTGCCCCGGCGGCTTTAGCGCTTATATTCTCGAAAAGAACAAGCTGGCTCGTAGTCTCGGAATCTCACTCCCCACCGAAGCTGGCGGTTATTCCTACTGTCTTGACCGAAAGCAACGCCGGGAGACCTTCCTACCTGTCGACCTCACTCAATTCGACCTTGGGCCCAATGAGGCAGCCGATCATGTCTCACCTGCAGCATCTCTATACAAACCCGTTCCTCGGGAGATCAAGAACCGGTCCTTCGACCTCGCTATTTTGGGCGCATCGCCTCTTTCCTGGGCTACCACGGCCATCAGTCACCGCCTCCTCGTCTCTCAGATAATTCTGGGTCTCGAAGGGACGAAGGACGGCGGTACCATCATCGTTTTACTTCACGATCCCGAATCACCGATCACGGCCCGCGTGCTGTACTTCTTGGACAGGATCTCCCGCAAGGTGACCACGCACAAATCGCCTGTCATTCACCAAACACGAAGCACCTTCTACGCTGTGGCCATGGGCGTCGGCGAGGGGAAGGAGGGCGAGCTGCGAGATGCATACCTCGCCTCGTTCAGAGCCTTGTGGGCGGAATTGACCTCGAGCGGTGAGAGGGAGATGCTGAATGCAGATTTGGACTTCATCGTGACCATGGAGGAGTTTGCGCAGACGTGCATCGCCTGGTTGGTGGAGCTTTGTGCGAAGATCTGGGAGATACAATTGCGCGCTTTGGAGGCCGCAGACGGCAAAGACTCTTCTTTCGTGTCCCTTCGTGACTTGTCATTCTCCTCTTCCGCCTACGATACTTCGTTTTCTTCTTTCTGATCGTTATAGTATGTATGTACATATCGCTTCTCTTTGGGTCCCCTATATGTATATGTATTTGCTCAGGTTCTGTACAGTGTGCATGCGAGCAATATGCCAATAATGATACGTGAGTGTCAGATGATAAGAATGGTGAGGAGTAGTACAATGCTGGATGTTAAATACGCGAGATGTATGTTGACGGTGAACCCACATGACGGCTCGACTCCTTCACTCTTCCCCTACGGTGTCTGGTATCCGTCTGAATCCATCCAAAGGCTCTCCCAGCTGCCAAGGCTTCTCCACCTCGGGATCCAAATCTTCACTGAGCAATCTTCCAGGGTGTCCAAAATTCAACGTCCACATCGCGAGCAAAAGCATCTCGCCATCGAACACCGCTTCATCAAAAGTGTCAGTCTTTGCCCATAGAAAGGCCTTTTCGATGGGACGCACTGAAGAATGTCTGTGTATGTATGATAGTTCCCTCAAAACCTTGCGCTAGTTCCGCTACGCGATACACCGACCTGGGGGCTACCATGAGTAGAGTGCTTTGGGGAAAATGGACAGGAGACCTACCGAACGTATAAGCACGCAACGTTGAACATCAATGCAATGACCATGCATAGTCGTTTGTCGCTCATGGCACCGCGTATGTACATCTCTGAGTTGTTGCGAGCAGGCGTCTGTTTCCGGAAGGGACGATCGCGACTGTAGGACACCAAGAACTCGAGCGCCAAGTAGAGGTAAGCGTTGAGCGCAACTACAGACATAGCGTTACTTTTGCTTGGAGAATCAAATGACACCACGAACCGAATTGGAAGACGACTCCATAAAGCGCTATGTTGGCACCCTACGTTATACCGTGGGTTTAGCTGTGAGGCAGGAGCAATACACTTGAACTAACCAGCTTGAGCTTTGTCTCGTCGTGGACTGCCGATGAGCCAATAGTGCCGCCAACGGACTGCACAATGAGTGCTACGACATCCTATATGAGGTCTTTCTCAACACGAAATCGCCTCCCACAGAGCAGCACTCACGCAGGTGAGAAAGACCATCGAATCTACACCAATTTCCTCGTTATCATGCAGTTTCTAGACAATCCAACGAGCGACGCACAAAGTCTCGGACTCAGCCGACTGTATTTTGGGCCAAGGACCTCGACCACTTTTCCCAATATGATGAAGTCCGCGGCAAGAAGCGGTGTAGGCCCGACGAGCGTTCCAACTGCTCTGCTCACGAGTGACTCGTACATGAGATTGCTCAACTCCCGGGTGGTAGAACAACGCACTGGATAGTGAACGGCATCTGTACGTGCGGCTCAAAGCTCGAGAAGAGCCGTCCTCCCCATCCGATGATCTCTAGAAGGCCACAAAGGGCTATTGTTGGGAACGCGTACCACATTCTATATCGCCCAGCCTGAGTTGCGTGTAGCACTGAATGAAATGGAATGCGAATTCAATGGAATCCCACGCGAAACAGGCATGGACGCACCGGTTGAGAGCATGAACAGCGTTATGAAAGCCACGCATAGCGACCTGTTCGGGACATACCCATAGAAGTCTATCTCGGGGGCGGGCGTGCTGGTACTTGTGGTGTTATCTCGCGCCTTCAAGTCGAAGTCCAGATTGATGGGAGCCAGCAGCGAGGCCATCGTGTCGAAGAGTCCGAGTCGTAGGGGGGTCGGGAAGGGAAAGAACATCACAACGTCGTTGCCGCGTACGTACGTATATATATGGGCAATGAAACGGTTTTCCCAGCATCAATGAGAAGTCGTCCTTCGGTGGCTATGCATCCGTCTAGAAGATCAGCAACAAGCGCTCAACAATGGGACAATGGGACACCGTCTCCAACATCCAACATGCTACAGGAAAGCAAGATTGCTTGTACTCAACGAATTGGCAGTGTTTGGATTAGATCGAGAATGTTTTAGGACATATGATGTCTATCGTTCCGACTTGCACGCTATTCGTCACGAAGACGTCTGTACAGGCGTGGGGGGAGGAGACGGTGAGACCACTCGAAGATAAATTCGCGACCAAAAATGCAGCTATGGCTTCATTCTGTCCATCGCAATCAGTCCAACGTCGTCGGATAGACGCTTCGTCAGGGAACATCAATGCCGACATCTGAATCGAGTTCTGCTCGTTTCGCTTGACCAAGTTGTTGCGCAGGGCGGTCTGGGCGATGAACGTTCCCATCAACAAGTCGTGCTGCAATTGTGAGCATCTACAGAATTTGCACAGCACTTGGCTGCACGCTATGCAGTGTTGTTCGGGATTGTGGCTGTCGCAACTTCCTTCCTGACTTGGGTTGTATAGATCAACAGGCGATGCATTGATGGTAAACGCCGTACACTGGCCACTAGTGGGACTGGGCCTCCCATTGTGGCGCCTTGGACTCGAACTGTTGCAACTGGCGTCTTTAAACTTGTATACTTATACTGACTTGAACATTACAATCGCTAAGCTAGACGGACAGCGAACACTCACCTCGTTGAAACCACACGGCGACTTCATTCCGTCGCAAGGAGGACCCACAAAAGATGGGCGAAACTCGGGGTGACCAGCACGACAACGGGATTGGACAATGGACCGAAATGGACCGGCGCTAATCATTGGACCATCATGGTGCCTCATTCAAGGTAAGACTGTGACGACCGAGAACGCCATGTGTTCCCCGGGATCAAGCAAGTGTGCCGAGAAAGAAGCAGGGATGGCTTGGGGATGCAGCTCGTTTCGATGACTTCTGGATTCCGAACAACCAGACTAGGCCACAACGATGTTGATATACATAGCTAACTTGTAGTCCCTGTTGTAGTCCCCGTATCATCTGTCAAACGGTCATCACCTGGGTATAGATGCGATGCAGAATCGAGTTCTACTCACCCCCTTCTTGGAGCCGGGAGAGGAACATCTGTAGAAGGCGCACGGCCCACAGCATGCCCCCTCTCATCAAGCAACCAATACTTCCCCAGCCCGGACCTGAACGCACTCGCACAGCGACAGTCCCAAAGCTAAATCGCCCGGACCCAGGGGGTCTATGCCTTGTACAAGACCAAGATGAGGAGGTATTGGCATTGTTCAGTCTGGGATTCCAACGGTCATGTTCGTGTATCGGACCCACCAGAAGGAATATGCTTCCTTCCTTCCGATGCTTCTTACAGTGCTATATCGCCGGTGACGAGACGACGAAGGGCTGTGGATCGCGAGTCAATAGAGGACCGAAAGTAAGACCAGAATCATTTCCTCACAACAGATTCGAACATGACAGGATAGCCCTCGTCTCTGGAAGGACTGCAGTGTTGGTTTCAGCGGTCCTTGGCCACAGAAGACAGGCGCCGACCTCAAAGTGCGGGCTGGACACAGAGGGTCGGATGAGGTTTAATTTGCGTATACGACGACACGTACCTGCTCCGAGGAGAAGAGAGATGTCGTACTAGGCGGTAGCATCTTGTACGACTGTTCGCCACTTGACACACCTTGTACTCTCGGAACTTGTCGCATGATAGACTACAATGCTGCTCAACGTGAGCATTTCGACTGACTGACAGAGAACGCACCGAGATAGAGCTCAAACACCCTCGGGCCACAATGTCTGGTCTCATATCAGCGCTTCGCACTCAAAGAAAAGATCGACGAAAGAACTTACAATGCTATGCCAAAATGCCTCTAGACCCACGCATTTTTTGACACGGGGAGCCGACAAGGATGGTCATATTGCAGTGTGGGTTATAGTGCGCGGGATCCTCATTGGGAACGCTTTCGCCGCGTATGATACTGATGTCTTCTCATGTGGTGTTGGTGCTGGGCTCGAGGTAGGGCGAGGGTGCCGGATCCGCTGTGGTCTCAGGCTGCATGCGAAAGCTTGATGAGTCGTAGAAGAACGTCGGAGAGTCAAAGCATACCAGAGGGCTCCGCATGTGAGAAATTCCTGTCGGCTTCGATGTACAGAGAAAAGAACAGAAACACAATCCAGATCCGCTCGCCTGGCAGATGGCTTGATGGGCCCTTTTTGAATCTACATACTGCGGCGTGGAACGTACGTTGTGGCGCTGGCGCATTGCTGTGATTCTCGGCCACACCCTCGGCGGGCAGAATGAAACCATTGGGTCCATTGAACATGATGATTATACATCTCAATCTTGCTTGGGCTACCTGCTGCACCTAGTCGGCCATCGCACAATCGTTACTCCGCAATCTGGTACACATCCATTCGTTGTCATCAGGAAGGTCATGGAGTGCCTGCGTAAGAGCTGAGCCAAGGTCCGAGGAATCAATCAGGCGGGCGCTAGACCAGACGGCTGTGTATGCCACAACCAAAGGTTACATGGCATCAAGCAGCAGTGGGCGGTACTTATAGTGATGGCATCCCATACATCGGCCAAGATGGCACCAGCCTCCGAAGAACGACAGCCCGTGAATGAGTAGAGGGGTTGGGACTTGAACGGCTATAACAAGACCGGGTGTCAGCGGGTTGGGGTCTGATTGAGAGAGCGCGTGTTAGTGTGTGTCAGAGTGAGAGAAAGAACATCCTGACCTCGACGAATACAGGCGAAGAGAACAAGGTTACAATAGAGTCAGATGAAGACAGGTACAAAGAAGTACGCGCGGGAGATGGATAGAGGACGCTCTTTACAGCTCCTACTGTCGTTCCAACAAGCTTCGGCGGCCAAAGTGCCTCTCAACTTGTTCACAAGACTCGTATGAATGTCGGTGCCGCCCCAAGATGCCAGACAGCCTTTTCATGAGCCCCAGAAAAGTCAGGAGATGGAATTAGGACATACCAAGAGCGTGTTTGTTCTCGTAATAAACTCATTGATATCGGCCAAGGGACTTCGCTGACAGTATTGGGGGTGAGGGATTAAATGGATGGCATGCGGACGCACTGAGTCAATCAGATCGGATGGAGCAAATGAGTCTTTTCGTGGATGCAGGGGTTGCTTGGCTCGTTGCGCGAATAAAGGGAGACCACTGACGTCAAGGGTCCGTGCGCGTATATAAGTCTTTGGGAACGGGCGTGTCTCCTCCAGCCAGTTAACAAACGAAGCTACCAACCAATACACTCATATCAGCCCCAAGCAACCATGTTCACCGTGCGTACTCACTGGTGGCCGTTCGCTTGCGGGTCGCGCTGACCGCTCCTTGTCCTCCAGACCGCCGCAGTCCCCGTCTCTCAGACCTGCTCTGACGCCTCCTGCAGCTGCAGCTCGTGAGTCTCCTGCCGTCGTTCCCAGTATTCACGCGTTAATGTCGTCGTTGTCGTCGTAGGTGCTCTTGCGCGGCCGGACAGTGCAACTGCAACGACTGCAAGCACTGATTCGCCAACATCAGCCAAGCGATGCCGCGCACGTTGAACGAGAGTCCGTACCAGCCGTCGTTGTAGGATATTCGAAGGAGCAGAAATTCATTTTGATGTTTTGAACCGTAATATAGCCGTGTGATTGTGACCCCCAACTCGAATCAGGCTGACAGTGTGATTACACTGGCGGTGGTGAGAGAGAAGGATGGCCGTGGAAAGACTGTTGACGGACGATGGTCGTGGCATGAGGGACAGAGAATGCTGATCAACCAGGATCCAGGGGATTGCCAGGTCCAAACAGGGACATCCTCTGATCGTCTCTTGTTCCCGCCGTCATCACCTGCGGCCGACTGCAGCGCGCTTGGCGCGCTGCTCTGTCCCTCGTCTCAGATCCCTGTCTTGTCCACGCCCGAGTCCTCACATCGTCCTCGTCTCGTATATCAATCGTTCTCGTCTTTCTCAATCGTTTCTTCAATCTTCCTACTCCGGTCCGGCGCTTCGATGCCACCGGCGCGTCCATTCGCGCGTCCTGCTTTTCGTGGGACCTGGTCTCCGCCCACCGATGGACGCATCCTCCTCCCAGCTGGTACCCCCATTCGCTCGCAAGTTTGTTGGGGCCACAACCGTCAAGGTGGTTGTTGGGACGGTCGTCGCCGCTGCAAACGGCGCCATACCTGCTCGCGCTGCGAAGACCCGACCCATACCGCCCTGTACTGTCCATCAGCATCTCCCCCGGATGTAGCCCAAGTGCAGCCACTGGAAAGGCCCACCAGATGGTTCAGCAAGCTGGGCAAGCGAGGGGGAGAGGTAGTCCAAACTCCCTCTCCCGTCTCGCCACTTAGGCGGGAAGTACCACTGCCACCTTCTTTATCACAAAGTTCTGACTCGTGTGTGGTGACTCATACAGCATCTTCCGCTTCCCTACATCCCTTGCGCCCAAACACGGAACTCTTGTTCCCATTGACGGTCCGGCACTCGACTCCGATGCCCAACATCAAGCTGATACCTCACGCATGGGAGGCTGCGCTTGAGGCGTACCCCGACCGAGTCTTTGCCAATGCTCTGGTGGATTCTATCCGCTATGGTGTCTTGTTAGGCATTGATCCCGAGCTGGCGCCGCCCTCATCCACTTCACTCCCACCAAACCTCCCATCTGCGCTTCAGTTCCCAGAAACTGTAGAAGCTGACTTGGCTGCGGAGGTCTCACTGGGCCGCATCATGGCCCTTGGTGACAACCCAAGGGCACACTCTGTCGTTCTGTCGCCTCTGGGATCTGTGCCGAAAAAGTATAGTACAAAGCGGCGCAGAATCCACCATCTGTCATCACCCCTTGGTCACTCCATCAACGACGCCATTCCCGTGGAATACGGTCATCTTGTGTATGAAGCTATCTTGGCTGCCATTGACCGCATTCGCCAAGCTGGTCCTGGTTGCTTTCTGTACAAAGCAGATCTCACTGCCGCTTTTTGTCATATCGCGGTACATCCCACGCAGTGGCGCTACCTTGGCTTTGTATGGCGCGGCCGCATCTATCTGGACATTTTCCTTCCTTTTGGCTTGCGTACATCCCCCCGCATCTACAACTATTTTGCGGAGGCCCACCATTGGATCCTTCTCAATCGCAATGAGGTGTTTGCTCTTCTGCAGCACTACCTGGATGACTGGCTTAATGTGACCTCTGCGGCGCAAGGCCGAGAGTTTGCTGAGCATGGTCGATCTCTTTTCCGAGATGTGGCGGCAGAGCTTGGCTTTACTCTCTCGGAGGACAAGGAAGTGGGGCCTGTGCACCAACTCGAGTTTCTAGGGATTGAACTGGATTCAATGGCTATGGAGGCGCGTCTGCCTCTTGAGAAGGTCGAACGGCTTCTCATGCTGGTTTCGGCTTGCTTGATGCGGGGCTCAGCTCACCATGGTGATTTAGAGGAGCTCTGTGGCCATATGGTGTTTGCTCAAACCATTGTTCCTATTGGTCGCTTTTTCACCAGGCGCCTTCTTGACTTCAAGCGTTCCTTGTTTCCCCAACCTCACTGGCTTCGCCGTCGCATATCTCTCTCGGCTCGGGAGGAACTTCAGTGGTGGTCAGATTTCCTTCCTACATTCAATGGCACATTTACCATCGGCCCTTCCTTGCCCTGCTTTGAGGTGTGGACAGATGCCAGTGGTGTTCGTGGCTTAGGTGGTTATTACGAGGATGCCTTCTTTGCAGAGCCTCTTCCTTCCCGCTTCATGGCTCTCCCAATCCATTGGAAAGAGATGAGGGCTATTCTTCGGGCAGCGCAGTTGTGGGGACACTTGTGGTATGGGCTTCAGGTCATCTTTCGTGTTGACAATGAGGCTATTGCCACCTGTCTTGCATCCGGTCACATTGATCACCCTCCTACACAGTCTCTTTTTAGGCAGTTTGCTCTCCTTGCTGCTTGTCATGGGTTCTCTTTCACCACTTTGTGGATCCCAACTAAAGAGAACTCAGTAGCGGATGCCCTATCTCGCTTTCAGTGGCGTACCTTGTCAACACTTTGCCCACATTGGGTTCTTCCTCACCAATCTGGTACTCGTTCCTCATCCATCTCTACTATCCCGACTTCTCCTCCAACTGTGGTTTCTGGGGAGCCTGCGCTGTCCTCACAAAATCTTCCCCCACCTCTGGCTGGTCAATTGTGAGGCTTAGGTTGGGCTGCTTTGGCTCTCCCCCGTCGTTCATGTAGGCGGAGTATAGCGGGCTTCCCAGAAGCCTCATCCCAAATATCACACCTTTTCCACTCACTGATATCATCCCACAACGGCGACCAAGGCAATCCATGCTGATCAACCAGGATCCAGGGGATTGCCAGGTCCAAACAGGGACATCCTCTGATCGTCTCTTGTTCCCGCCGTCATCACCTGCGGCCGACTGCAGCGCGCTTGGCGCGCTGCTCTGTCCCTCGTCTCAGATCCCTGTCTTGTCCACGCCCGAGTCCTCACATCGTCCTCGTCTCGTATATCAATCGTTTCCCCACCCACCATCCCTTTTCTTTTGTTTCCTAGTTGTGTAGATTGTTTGTTGCATACTTACGTATATACGTAGGGTTGGGCTGCTTTGGCTCTCCCCCGTCGTTCATGTAGGCGGAGTATAGCGGGCTTCCCAGAAGCCTCATCCCAAATATCACACCTTTTCCACTCACTGATATCATCCCACAACGGCGACCAAGGCAATCCCAACCTAGATATCCTGATCGGGATTGGCGTATGCTTGCCGACGGTCCACTTCAGCTTCTATACGAGGGAACGACTGTCTTCTCTCGTACTAGAGTCGGGTTAACCAGGCTAGCTTCAGCTTGCAATATCGTCAAGATCACGCATGACATACATATCCTTACGGCGGGCAACAGGCCAGACACGTTCAAACTTCAAGACATCCCACTGATAGACCAGTCATACATACAATTGATTCACTTGATGCGTCAGCCTACTATACATTGCGATAGATTCATAAAATATATTCCTATCCAGATCACTTTTTTGCTTCTCCACCCCCATCCTACATCCTACATCCGGTGCCCAAGGTTAACGTGTACGGCCTTGGTGTTCGTGTAGCTAGTAACAACAGTCAGTACCAGAAGAGGAGGAAGAGAATAGGAAGCAGACTACGTACTTGTGCAAAGCATACTCGCCGAGCTCGCGTCCGATACCGCTCTGCTTGAAGCCGCCGAAGGGAACGTTCGCATGGAGCTGGTTGGCGCAGTTCACCCAGGCGGTGCCGGCTTTGAGTTTGTGTGCCGTCTCCAGAGCACGGTTGATGTTCTGAGAGAAGACCGCGGCAGCGAGACCATACACTGCACATACCAAGTCAAGTCAATCCAAAATCTAGAGGAGGAAGGGGGAAATACGAACCGGTATCGTTCGCCTGCCGGATAACGTCCTCCTCGTCCTCGAACTTGATCACGACACCCACGGGTCCGAAGATCTCCTCCTGGACGATCTTCATATCGGGGGTCGTGTTGGTGAAGATGGTGGGGGAGATGAAGTAGCCCTCCTCGCCATGGCGCTCGCCGCCGTGGTGCACCGTCGCGCCCTGCTCCTTGCCCGACTCGATGTAGGACATGATGCGGTCGTATTGCTGTTGGGAGACCTGGGGTCCCTGGTCGATGCCCTCGGCGAATGGGTCGCCGACCTTGATCTCCTTGGTCTTCTGGGTGAAGCGCTTGAGGAATTCGTCGTAGATGCCGGCTTGGACGAAGATACGGGAGCCGGCGCAGCATGCTTGACCGTGGTTCCAGCTACGAGAAGGTTAGAGTGACGGATGAATGATGGTTGAGCGACATACAAGATACCGTGAGCGGCCCAGTTGACGGCCTGCTCGAGATCACAGTCGTTGAAGATGATGTTCGGGCTCTTGCCGCCGAGTTCGAGAGTGACGTTCTTCAGATTGGACTTGGCAGCGGCCTCCATGACCTTACGACCGACGAGGGTGGATCCTGTGAAGGCGACCTGTCGGAGATAAGACCACGAAACAAAGCTGAAGCGAACAGAATGCGGCGCACCTTCTCGATAGCCATGTGCGAAGAGATGGCATTGCCAACAGTGTGGCCGTAGCCAGTCAAGATGTTGACGACACCCTTGGGGAAGCCAGCCTCGCTGATGAGAGAACACATGCGGATGGCGGTCAAGGGCGTGAACTCGGAGGGCTTCAGGATGACACAGTTGCCCGCTGCCAATGCGGGGCCGATCTTCCAGGAGAACATGAGGAGGGGGAAGTTCCATGGGATGATTTGGCCAACGACACCGATGGGCTCATGGCGGGTATAGCAGAGCTTGTTCTCGTCGGTCTCGATGACCTGCCCGGAGATCTTGTCCGCCCAGCCGGCGTAGTACTTGATGGTAGCGATGGCGAAGGCGGTATCGGTGCCCTTGGCCCAGCCAAAGGTTTTGCCTGGAAAGCACAATCAGACGCGGTCATGGATGGAAGGAGATAAGACGCGTCAGCGTACCGTTGTCCAGTGCCTCGAGGGCGGCGAGCTCGTCGTGGTACTTGTCCATCAGCAGCGCAAGCTTGTTGAGCAGCTCCGCCCTCCGTGCGCCGCTGGCGTTGAGACCCCACTCCGAGTCGAATGCCTTTTGCGCGACCTGGACAGCCCTGTCGACGTCGGCCTCGGTGGCCTCGTCGACCTTGGTGATGAGTTTGCCGTTGGTGGGATTGATAACACTGTGGGAGACGCTCGTCAGACATGGCTGACCGCCGTACAAGACATGCGCGCATACTCGATTGTGCTGCCGGTCGAGCCTGCGGAGAACTCGCCGCCGATGAAGACACCAGTGGGGAAGGACACCTTGCCCTTGAAGACAGGCGTGTTGAATTCGGTAGAGAAAGACGTCGGCATGGTGGTGGACGATGGGAAAGAAACGCAAGCGAAAGCTCGCGCCTTATATAGCGCCTGCAATCGATCGCATCACCTGGTCCTTCCCGGAGACACTTCCGCATCTTCGTATTGCCGCCCATATCACGTCTTGGCTCGCGCAGTTTTGTCATCTTTCACGCTGCACTGACTATCGCGGGCCGCTGCTGCAGATAGCATCACTGAGAACCATATCAGCAACGCAGCAAACCAAAGAGGCGAGAGCAGACCAGAACATATCATGGACAGCAGGTACACACACGTGAACAGCCATTACGTGCCACGGTGCAGCCACCCCCGCATCCCCGTGCGGGGAGCCGAATCTCTCCACGCACACGCCGGGGTCAGGACTACAAGAACATGTCATCGTCAACCCTTCGGAATGAAGGGTCTATTCTATAAGATACCCATCCGTTGGGGACAAATTGTGCCCATACACGTACACAAGCGGAGAACCGTCTCGCCATTGTGAGCATGGCCCACCCGGATTCGTCCTATGCAATGTGGTCACCAGACGCCACCAAGGGAGCCCGCGGAGCGTGTCTTTGGCTTTCAGCGCGAATTCTAGTCGGACTCGTTGCGCCACCCTTGCAGGCTGTCAGCCCAAGGTCCACTAGCACGTTAGTGCGCTGTGAAGTGTCGTTGCTCAAGGAGGTCGTAGTGCGGACGAGACATCCGCTCATAGATGATTGATCACAAGATCTCTGATTGCTATTCTCCCACCCATGCTGACTGGTCGTAGCTCGGTCATCGACAGACCATCGCGTCAGGGAAACGCGCCAACTAGAAAGTATACTTTGTTCTAGACCAAATCCTTGAGGAGATCGTACTAAGCACGACACACGCGTCCGAAGAGATTAGAGCAGGCAAGCCTTTCCAGATCCACCTTAGCGAACAGTCGGTTATTCGCCTTGTCAAGACTGAGCGAGGACAGGAGCCAGAAACTGATATAGAGCGGTCATGGTTTCAGCGTCTGTCACCTGTCGACATAGCGCCCATCGGTCACCAAACTCATGGGTCAGCCCAAGACAGGCTCAAAGTGTCGTGGGATGGAGGACAGAGAGAGAGTCTCAATCAAACATCGCACATTGATTGCCTTTGACGTTGAATACCGAGTCTTGATACCCACTGTCATTCCGAACAGATTTAGACTTTTGGTTCTTTCTCCATGGGACGCAGGATTTGATCCTTCGTAGCCTTCTGAACCGCAAGCTACTTCGACGACTTGAATGAACGCTGATGAGCGTCTTGCACTTCTACAAAATGAATTTATCAATGCCGTTCGACAGTGGCCGCCATTTTTGCGAAGGAAATGAGCAAGTAGTACGAGGCGCGCGCGCTCCACTTGGGCTCGTATCTGATACTGCATGCATGAACGATGGTGTGGCCAGCGAAACTTCGAAATCACATGTACTACAGTACGTACGCCAATCTCGACAATCCTTCTTCTTTCTTCTAAGTATCGGTCAACACGCTGTGCCGTAGTTCGAGTCAAAGCACCATATAAAGTAGTACATGATAATCTAGTCCGGCGTCATCCCAACACAATCAACGACTTGGTTGGTTGGAATATTGTATGGACGGGTGCCCAAAGCACGAAACATGCCAGGACATCATCTGCGAGACGTTATACCAAATCATAAGCTAATAGCAGTGGCCGAGCAGCCATATATCCCAGCTAAGCAACATCCTTCAAACGATGGGCCCCCTCCGGATCCCAGAACGCCGGATCCAAAGCCTGCGGTCCCAGCCACGTACTATGATCCACCAACCCACGCAGCTGCGTAAAGAACCGCACCGCCACCGTCCCCAAAGACGCCTTCCACCGGTCCTCCCGCCACCATTCCAGCGGGTGCCACTCGTACGGATCTCCCCGCGGGAGTAGCTGACTCTGCAGGTATCGCTCCTCCCGGAGCGTTTCGTCCATCATAGTGTAAATGGCCACACACTGCGACACGGTGAGCGCCGGGCCTTTCAGCTCCTTTCGAATCTCGGCTAGACGTGTTATATCGTCGTTAGACTCGCTGAGAGCTGCGCACACGAGAGTGAGCGTCTCCGTCTGGGAGAGATACACGATGTGCTCATCAGTGGGTATATCCGCGGGCCATCTGATGTGTCGGTGGATGTTGACGATGTAAGAGCGAATCGTCGACAGCACGGGCTCGTAGGCGTGGTAGTTCTGGAAACGCGCGATGAAGTTACACTGCCGGAATTCGTCGTAGACAGATGGGATGTCGTATGCGAGTCCATATTGTATGCACTGACATGCTAGGTTGAGCGCTGCTTTAGAGCAGTCTTGGGACGGATGCGTGGTGATCATCCGAGAGAGGTTCTTCAGGAAGCTCCTCGAGAGCCAGTCGTCGGTTCGGGTTTGGCCTCGCGGTGGCGGTAAGAGTCCAAACGGACCCGGTGCCGAAACAAGCCCGATTCCCAGCTCAGCGCAGAGCGCCATGGTGAGACCCCGAATATGGCCCAACGATTCCACCTCGGGATATTTGAGCGAATCCGTCAAGACTTGCCCACCCATAACACGACGCGCAACGAAGAATATCGCTATACGCTCCGTGACGGAGTATTTCTGTCCTGACATCCCATGAAGGCCCTGCCAGAGACACTCCAAAGACCTGACAATGAGGAGCGTGTTCGTGCGCGAGTATATGACGGAGCCTGATGTATGGCGCTTTGACAGGAGGGTATGGAAGGTGGTGTGGTTCAAGATGAAGAGAAGGAAGCGCAACCACGGCGAAAGGTTATGGGTCAGGATTTCCGCGCAGTCAGGCATACCACAGCATGCCCCCAGTGATTCCACGAGATGTTCGAATGCATCATTGACGGCTATTCGACAGAGACCTATCGCCTCCGTGAACGGAACGACCAGAACAGTTTCCGAGGGAACATCGACCCGAGGCTTGTACAACGGCGGCGGTTGGAAGTGGGGTATGAAGTTATTCCACCAATCGAGGTCGACGGAGTGTTGGTTCATGAACGCAGGGAACGCGTTGGGCAGGCGCAGAACATGTTCCCAGACGACCGGATGAAGCGAGATGGACCGCGTGCTGAATACTTCCGATGGATGAAGACCACCCTCAGGAAACGAAGAGCCATGTGCGCTCAACACCGCGCGGAGTTCGACGCTCGTCGAACGGTCTAGGAGTATCCTTGGGACTCCTCGACGTCCACCGATGATCAGCGTGGAACGAAGCACGCGCTCGAGGCGATGCTCATTTCCTTGCTTGAGCTTGAGGACTTTCCCTAAAGGTGCCGTCTCGACCATCTCCGAGATGAGTTGGGGGAAATGCTCCGCAAGGTCCTTGTCATAGTTGAAGACACGCTTCAAGGCCGCCACACCGCTATAGGGCATGCCGCCCAAGGATTGCAAGATGATACTGCGAACGGACGGGTTGACGGAGGCGGAGTAGAGCCAGTGAAGCGATCGGGCGGCAAGGTCAAAAGTTGAGGTATTCAGCTTGGAGAAGGACGGGCGTTTCGAGACGGAGGGGACGTATACTTTCGGTAGAGTATGTTGCAGAAGTATTCGGAGAAGTTTGGAGAGTGGGGTCTCGTATGGGCAATCTGGGTGATAGACTGGAAGCACGATGGAAATGACATAGCCGATATACGCCAAGCATGTCATCCCGGCGAGCATGCCGGCAACGGAAACCGACAATGAGTAGACCAGGAGGATGAGGCCAAGGAAGAATATGGCGAGCGAGAGTAGCATGAAGAACGGAAGTGTGCCCACTATGAAAGGAACGTGCCATTTCTTGAATCCGTCATAGCGGTACTGGCGCGTTAACGCTCGGTCTCGAGGAGTCCCTGATGGAATGGAGATGTAATGGTGCAACCATTGCTTGACCAAGACGCATATCAAGGCCGTTATCAGGCTGAGAGCAAGACTGGCAAACCACAGCCCGTTTATCCATACGTTGATAAGTGGAGCAGTGAATTGTGTCGGCGATGGCGGGGGCGCGAGGTTATGGGTGTCAAGAGTGCCACTGAAATACGCGCTCTGCATGTTGTACATGTCGTAGAGGATGAACGCTGAGACCTGCCCCATATCAATCTGGAGCGAACCAAGGGTTTCCATGATGAACGCAGTGACGACTGCCGAAAACAGACCAGCCTGTAGAAGTTAAGCCGCCAAGTTCGCTGCACGTTGACAAGAAAAACTTACGAAGACCAACAAGACGTCTACAGTATCACGCGCATCATCTACCATTTCGGCGTCGAAACTCTGACTTTCATCGAGGTATGTCCGCCAGACACGCGCATTAGAGCCAACCTCCTTGTAGATAAGATCCTCCTTGTACTTCTCCTCATAATCCATGGGGTCATTCCCTTCGAGCGTGAATATGGTTAGCACCGGATGTTGATGACGAAGGCTGTGCATACCTCGAGCTCGATACGAGTCCCTGCTGGTCCTTGCTCGGTCGTTGGAGCGCAACGCCGCCAGCGTGCCATGCTTTCTCTTGGCGAATGTGCGTCGTTTACTGGCCATGCTGCTGCGAAGACTGGGCGTGGCGGGAGACTCGTCATCAGTACATGTCGTATATCCGTCTGACGCATTGGTCGAAGATCGGACCGAAACTGAAGACTTCTTCAGCAGCCGTCGTACAGGCGTTGAGCTCCTGCGCTTTGAGGTGACGGATGGCGGCCGCAGATATGGCGAAGACATCCTTGAGGGGCGGATGGACATGGAGGGAAACTGGAAACAGACTGGCTTTTCATGCCCGGCAGATTGAATGCAAGTGCTGTAGAGAACTCAATCAGGTCAGCTTTGATGAGAGTCTGCATCACTTACGAGGCAGGTACCCGAGACCCATTCTGATGAGAGACTGCGGTGGCTCTCTGGTGAGCCGAGGGCGATGCGTGTCATAGACACAGTAACGGCAAGGGTCAGTTGATTCTGCCCTGCGACCTGATCTTGTGCGTCTTGATTTGTGGTCCAATGGTTCTGAGTGACATGAGATTTTGGACATGCGAATGAAGGAAAACAACATACTAGGCTCTGACCAGCCACGGCTTGCCAAAACAATGACTCATCTACAGTCACCAGGGAAGACATTATCAGGGCATCGAAGGCCTGTCAGATGAGACTACTGGTACTGATGAGGACTAAATCGGCGCAATTTCCGTGAGATAGACTTGCGAATCCGAGTAGAGCGGCCACTTGGAGTGGTAGTCCGGGAAGTGACAATGTAGGTTCGACATCAGGAAGTCGGAGAGTACAGTAATGATTGCCTTTCTCTGTACGTCTGTCCTAGAGGTTTAGCTGGAGGTTTGGGCCTTCGCAGAAGAGGATTTGCAGGGAGCGATGCATCGCTATGTCCCGCAAGCTGTGAGCACGTTTCCCGCCTCCTGGTGCAGTTTCCGCGTGTGTGCCGATGCTGCAATTGAAATAAGAGGCTGACAGGAGCAAAGTAGGGGGGATTGGAAACACACAGCTCTTTCTCGATGATCTCTGCGTTGTCGTCGTTTCTGTCCCGAGCGTCTGCGAGGCACAGTCAGGCGGGACATTGATCCTCTGTGTCACCAGTATGCAAAGTCCAAAGCGAATGTCAAAGTCCAATCTGAAGCGTAGCGACTACCAGGCAACTACTGTCGAGCGACGGGCGTATAGGCCGAGGTTGTGGTCATGGTCGTGGTTCGAGGGCAAAGAGCGTCATGCCCGGCAGGCACGCCGGTCCGATGCGACCGGCCAAAGCTCGATCGTGTTTTGACGGCCGCCGCCATGTTCTCTCTCTCTTTGAGCGCTTAGTACCGCGCCAATCCGAGCAATCTGCTCTCGTCCGCAATTCGCTCCTGTATGATCACTTTTTCCCGAAAGAACCGCTCGTATGTACCTTGCATGAACCTCATTTTGATTTTGTGTGCAAGCCAAGTCAGTAGAAGCTGCACAGCATAGATGTCAAGCTCAAATAATGACCAGCTGCTGCATTCACTTTTGAGCGACTATGCCATACACAAGGCGGTGGGTACTTGAACCACCAATTTTGGGCGAGGTTGATTCCCTGAATGTCCTGCTCCTCTTCAATCTTCCTGCGGGCCCTCTACGACCCCACCTTCTTTTATCACACGCGCCAGGTACCTAAGGCTACTACCCATCACCTCCCAAGTCTCCCCCTCCGCCATCGACGTTGCCCTCACCACCTCTCACCACGAACATATATCTCAGCACAAAGGGTTCTCAGCAGCGGCACCTGAACGCGAAGCGCCTGCATGTCGAACTTGCGACTAAACTCGTCATGAATCTGGTCGACATTTGCCTGGACATTACGTCCCCTGCTCCAATAAGTAGCGTGGACGGTGAACTCCTCAAGTGAGGGTACAAGCCTAAGTAACTCTGCCAGACAGTCACTCTTGCAAATGTCGAAGCAATTTGCAAGTTCGAGATGCAGCCGCTTTAGCTGCATACACGGCGATTCTCGGAGAAACCTCAAGACGTATGTCATGTTAAAGACATTGGAGAGGTGCAGACTCTCCAACGTAGGGATGCGGAGCCGATCCAGGAGCGACAGAAGATGATCGGGCAGGGAACTTGAAAGAGCGCAAAGTGCCGTGGATAACGGCCAATGAGGTTCCCTTACCCTTCCGCCACCGGTAGAAGGACTATGAAAGTGCATACCACCTTCAACAGCGATTGAGCGCAGACGCGGGGATGTGGTAATGAACCTGATGGTTTCCTCGATAAGATCCTCCTGGTACATGTCATGAAGACGGACAGTCTCTAACTGCTTGAGGGGTAAATTGATCATCATGCCACTGTTTCCGATGATTTCGACTGCCCGTAGCCGTGGACATAGCAGGAAGGCATTGAAAATTGGTTTCGAACCATCGACGGGACTCGCACGTGTGTCGCCATAACATGACTCGATGCAAAGGGATTCCAAACGCGGCAGCTTCCCCTCGATCTCTGACCATTCTTCTAGAAAAGACCACCAAGTCTTGAAATGAACACGCTTCCACCGTTCCGAGAGCTTCATCAAGTAGCGCAAACAATTTCTATAAGTCTGCCCTTTGTCGTAGATTGTCCCTCCGAGTCTGGGCCCTTCGTACGAAAATCCGTTGTCGGGGAGCACAGGGTTGAAGTAGAGAGATATGGGAGAAGTTCTGCTCCGCGCAATACGCAGAGCAAGAAGCTTATGGCAGCCTCTTCCCAGGTGAACGCCTGCCGTTTGGTCAATGTTGAAATGTGTCCAGAAGTGAGGATCGCCAAGCACAATGTCGCGCCAACGATGGCAAACGTAGCTGAGGGCCCACGGACCCCTCTGAAGGTCATGGACAAAGTCGGTCTCGTCGCAATACCAGTCAAAGATTGCGGTGAGGCATTCGACAGGAAAGTGCCGCAAAGGGGAAAGCAGCCAGCGCAAGTGCGACACCTTCGTTTCGAGACGCGACTTTTCCGCGTCGAGGCGGTATCGCTTGGTGACCGTCAATGATTTCGCAACATCAAGGCGGTCCAGCTCGGTTTGTACGAGCGACAACTCCTGCTCGGCCTTGGGGAGTATCTCATCGCGGACAGTCTTTGCTTGAGCCTCTGACGCAGGTGCATCGAGGGCTTCCAAAGAGTGACCTGGAGATGCGGCTCTGTGAAAACGACTGGGGTTTCCGGAGTTCGCAGGCTTGGCACGAAAAAGGCGTCGAACAAGCCATCTGGCACAGCACGTTATCATCCGGTACGGAGGAAAGAGACAGTGCTGTATCCACCACGTACCTCAGTGACCGGCGCATGATAACGACGGCTTCGAACTCGAAGTTGCAGATGCCAAGAACTGCTTGCTTGGTGAGTTCGAGTCCACATGTGTCAAGGAGTTATGCTATCACCAAAGAGAAAGATTTGGATCTGCCTGTTGTGAATGCAGGTAGTGAGAGGTAGATCAGCGATGTTGTGATTCTTGTCCAAGGAAATCGGGTCAGATTCACACGAGTGCTTCGGTGTGTTCCCCGTGAGAGCCTCAGCACGAGACTGGTAGTGATTGTCATCAACGTGAGGACCTCAAGCGCTCAAGCGCTCAAGCTTGGGTAGCCGCTAGTCCAAGTTGCATAATCTCTTGGAATCGACAACTGCGAATATTCGCCAGATGCCCAAAGTCAGGTACGTACATACCTGCATCAAGTCAAGTCCGATATCAGGTCAAATTGCAATATTGACGCAACACTCACTCAGCCCGAGAGTAGTGGTCCAAAATAATGATATTGTTGTGAATCAATGCGGTCCATGTACCATAACATGATCGTACACCATTCTAAATCTCGGCACCCTCCCCAGCCGTTTCACGATCACCTCCGCCTCCTCCAGCGTGTGATCCCCACTCTCCTCGAACCCTCTAAATGTGACCGCCTTCAGCCCCCTTGGCGGGTCATCGTCGTCCTCCGCCGTGACATCCACCACCTCTACCGGGGCGCGGGACTCCACCATGCGCATGATATTCAACTTCTTCAAGGGCTTCGATTTGCGCGCCCAATTGAACAGTATGCTCTTGAGGTGCGGCACCAGCGGCTCCTCACCGTCCGGGTCCGTCCCATCCCTATCGATAGTGAGCCGTCGGATGAGCGCGTCCGTGATGAACGGCGATGACAGTGGCTGCTGGTGGATGTACAGCTCTGTCAGGAGCGGCGTCGCCTCCAGGAGCTTGATCAACGACAGGTCGTTGACGCGTACATGCGCAATCTCCAGCCGCTTCAGCGACGCGCTGGACCTGTTGACGAAATCGATTATCCCCGCCAGCCCGAACGTGCCCAGGCCCTGCTTCTGCGGATCGCTGGGCGCGAGCTTGAGGCTGAACATCGCGGGCGCGGTGATGTGCGGCAGCACGTATTGAATTCGCGCGGGTTCGGTACGTCCGATGCGGAAGGAGACGAAGGGCGCTTTGGTGATGACGTCGGGGAGGGTGGAGTCATCGTCGGACTCTATGAAGGTATCGCTGACCGAGATGTGGTACGCGGAGGTGCAGAGTGCTATTGCGCGTAGGATGCCGAGGGGCTCTGACATCCAGGAGAGGACGAGGGAGGAGATGCGCGAGAAGGGAAGCGGGTGCTTGCCAATGTCGGACACCGGCCCACCAAGACAGAGCATGTGGAGTTTTGGGGTGTTCTGAAAGAGCGTAGGAGAGGTGTCGTCCGTTAGTCCTGTCTGGTCGGTAAGGTCCACAAAGGTCAAACTCGTCAAGTGTGGCATGGGCTGGGAATTCGTGGCCAAAGCCTTGTACATCGTCCCTAAACAAGGCGTGGTGATGTTGAATAACACGTCCGTCCACCGCTCAGCCGCGCCTGAGAGCAAGGTCACCAGGTCGACGCTCTGGGTGGCTACGTCTATGTTGATGGGCATCATTTTGGATCGCTGAAGGTACAGCGGTATCGACCGGTCCCATTTAGTCTTGTCCTCCAGTGTCGGCTTCTGCTTCGGTGCAGCGTATATGAAAGTCCATATATGAGGGGTATCGATAGCCACATCTCTCCATCGCGCACACACGCTAGCCAGGATCATTGGAGCCGTCCTCGTTTCCGGCTGAGGGTCGGCGCACACCTCTTGAAATATGAGACAGAGAATCTCGTTGGGTAGGAGGCGAATGGGGGAGAGGACCGTGCGAGTCTGATAGGCGTAGCTCTCGAGGTCGTCGATGATGGAATGGAGGACCTTGATGTCTTCTAGGACATCATGGAGTTTCTGCTTGTACTCCTGCATTCGATGGGGAGGGAGGTAGGTGGTGTAGCGATGCATGTCGCGAAGTTTCTCCGGTTCCATCAGCGCGCGGGATGGTCCTACGATGCTCGTCCCACAATTCCGACAGAGTGTTAGTGTAGACATGGCCATGTTTATTTTGAGGCGTCAGCAGATTCTGCGAAATTTGGTCAGGAATGAGAGACACGAAGAGACGACTGGAACGCACTGGAGTGCCGAATTACGGGCTCAGTGTGGCGATAGACGAGCCGAGATGGAGCGCGACCGTTGGGAATGGAGCGGTTGGGGCCGCAGATAAAATCTGCAGACCAGATCAGATTCGGCTGGCATTGTCGATGAGAAAGAAAAGCTGACGCGTCACCGATGCGAGATGTCGAAATACGTTTGCGGTGGATGGACCAAAACGGAGCGTGCTGTAGCAGAGTCAGCGCGTCGTGGAGCGTGTCAAGTGCACAGACTGTACCTGCAGAGCAAACAAAACTATGCAGCCCAGCGTAAGAGCAAGGAAAGGCCACGGTCCTGCGAACCTCGAAGAGAAACCGAAAGAGGAGAAGACCAGAGGACGTGGTGGTCGCGTGAAAAGAAAACGGTGTCACGTGTGTGACCGCCTGTTTTCTTGTGCCCGCCATCGGCCAGCCTCGGCTTTGACTCTACCAGACCTCTTACAATGTTACATGCAGCCCAGAGAACACGCGGACATGTCGACGAGGACATCGCCAGATGAAGTCAGACTTCGATTGCCTGATTTCTGACACTGGATGCTCTGAATCAAAGCAGTACACCACTTCTCGAATTCGTCTTCTTCGCTTGCTGCAATCTCAGGCCTCACTGCCGCCTCAGTCAGCCGTCGTGTACGCCTCGCTCATGTTCTGGCGATCCTGTCAGGCCTCAGAACATCAGCGATCATTACTGGGTTGGCGCCAGGTTGGCGCGGACGTCGTTGTTGCTCACTACACCGCCTTACAATTTCTGGTTTTCTCGCACCAGCCGACGAAGGTCTTGGCCTAGATGATTGTCCTTGCTGGCACCTGGCGGGCACGATGATTGGTCCCTGTTTCTTTGGATACCGTTCGCGTTTCGTGCCCTGACACTCATATGGACGCGCCTTGATGTCCCGTAACAGCTGCAGTGATGTGCGTTGCGACCGTCTCTGCGTGTCATTGATCTACCTCGCATATCTATCATATATATAATGCACGCGTACTTCCCTGGCACCAACTCATCTTCGTTCTTCTTCGTTCGTTTTCGTCGCTTGGTCGACAGGATTGATTTCCTCCTTCGTTCTATTTTTCAACCATGGTCCCAGCCACCACTCCTTTATTTATCCTTCTAGCCTCTTTTTTCCACACCATCCATGCCACGAACGACTGGTCCCAACCATGTCTAAGCGGGGTATGCGAATACTCTCTCCCAACAACCAACGGCTCCAGTTCTGGGTCCTTGAAGATTGTACGCATCATTGATTGCCGCGCGTGCACATAGCTGATCTACTGCCTATCTCAGTGGGGATCTTCGAACGCCATATCAGATGTCACGCCTGCCGCCGGCTGGGACATCATCGACTGTCAGCCAAACGCGACGGCCCAAGACATTCGCCTCGTGTGTACGGGCAATGAGTCGGATTGTAATCATCTTTATCAGTCGAACGGGGCCGTGGACAAGATCGTTCGTCTGCCCGAGAGCGTATGTCTACATCTTCCCTCCTGTTCTGTTTCTCATCTCTTTCGTATGTAGTGTGGCGCAAACGCCTTTGCCCGAGTCGCCAAAGCATGGACACCCTCTGATCAATCCGTGCCTGCGCGCCTAGCAAAACGTGCTGATCCCAAGCCCGTGCGTGCCCTTGCGCTGGACACGAACTTCGGTGCTGTGGATAGCTCGAAAACCGGCACTGTTAACTTCATCCTGCAAGGCGCCAACGTCCCCGGGGCTGATGCGGATCTCTCCGGTGTCTCCACGACTGCCAGCGCCAAGCGCATGCACAGAACTACCAGGCGTAACGCCGTTACTGATTTCCTGAAGGGCGCCGTTGACAGTATGTTTTCCCTTCCATCATTTATCTGATACTCACTGTTGTCAGCCGTGACTGACGTGCTGGACAACAAATTCAACGTCGACAAGGCCTTCAAACTCCCAGCTGACGTCGACAAGACGTTCAATCTGCTCAAGCAGAGCGTAAACTGTCCGCCTGCTTCAGCGAGTCTGAACGTCGACGTCTCGGCCAAGGCGCATGTCGTGGCAACCATTGGGGTGGTGGCGTCCGGGACCATCGTTCCGCCAAAGATGAACGACTTTGCTATCGTCGCTGGTATGTCGAGAATCTTGTTATTGGCAGGCAAACTTGGATTCGGTGTGCTGACTTCATGACAGATCTGAATGCTGATTTGGATGGGGCGATTGATATGAAAGCTGACGTTGCTGTAAGTCTTCAACAGCCTGTTACACATCCATCTCATACGCTCCACCCAGGGCTCCTTGGACTCTGGAAAGGTCACTCTCTTTTCCGTCGGAATTCCCGGACTGGACTTCCCTGGGTGAGTGTCATCGAAACTTTTTGCATCTTGATCAACTAAGACACACTTCTCAGCGTCCTCACAATCGGCCCTACATTTGACATCGACGCGCAAGCCACCGCTAAGCTCGACGTCGATGTAGACCTCAACGTTGGGATCGTATACACCATAACCGACGCGACCTTCGTCTTTCCTCCTGGCAAGAACGACGACAAAGACGGAGGGCAGTTCAACATTGGTGATACGCGTGAGTACCCTTCCGTGTCCTCAACTTTCATCATGCTTACATTGCCTCGGATCCAACAGCGCTCCAACTATCCGTCTCCCCATCGGCCAAAGCTACCGGAACCGTCGAGGCGCACCTCATCCCGAGCATCAACCTCGGCATCTCCGCCATCGGGGACACAGTCTCCGCAAAAGTGTTCTTGGAACTGGACGCCAAGGCGGCGCTGGAGTTGCAGTTGGAGGCGAGTGCTCAGGCGAATGCTACGGTCGCGAGCTCGAGCTCCAGTGCGAGTGCGAGTTCGGCAGCCACCTCAGCCTCGAGTTTCAGTGCCTCAGCCAGTGCCAGTGCCAGTGCCAGTGCATTCAGTGCCAGTGCCAGTGCCAGCGACAGCCTGAGTGCCAGCGACAGCAGTAGTGCCATCAACAGCATTAGTGCCAGCGACAGCATCAGCGCCAGTGCTCTCAGTGCCAGCGCCAGCGATAGCATCAGTGCCAGCGTCTTCAGTGCCAGTGCCAGCGCGAGTGGGTTCAATGATGTGAGCGCCTTCCCATCGGCCACCGCGACTGCTTCATTCCCCGACGACTCTGGCATCTCAGACGGGGTGAGTGCCTCGGACGTCGACGCCAGTGCGAGTTCCAGCGCCTTCGACGAATTTGGTGCGGCAACTGCAACGGCGACTGCTTCTTTCCTCGATGATTCTGAGGCTAGCGCCAGCGCCAGTGCTCTCGACGACTTCAGTGTGGCGTCGGCGTCGGCGACAGCGACTGCCTCTTTCCCCGATGATTCGGACGCCTTTCCATCAGAGAGTGCGACGGCAGATAATTCCTTTGCCACTGGTTCCGCGACCGCTGCGGCCGACGCAGCGGAGGAGAGTGGGAGTGTTGATGATACTGGGGTGGATGATGGAACAGATGAGTCGGACGATGCGGACGCTACCTCGGACGACGCAGACAGTACAGACAATGCCTCCGATACCGATGCCGAGGATGATACTGCTACGGATGGTGCTGATACTGACGACACCTCAGCTGCAGATGGCGCCACGTCCGAGCCCGACGATTCCACCTCAGCGGATGACCAAACTCCAGCCACAGACGATTCCTCACCCGATGCTCCTGAGGATGATGACACGGAGGACGCGTCCGACGATGATGATGCTTCAGACGATGATTCGGAAGACGATGATTCAGAAGACGATGATTCGGAGGATGCCGATTCTGAGGACGATTCTTCCTTCGACGACGACGAGGATGACTCTTCCGACGATGACTCCTCATTCGACGACAACGACGATTCCGACGATTCATTCTTCTTCCGCCGCTCCTCCGTGCCAGCCTTGATCTACGCCGCTCGCATGGGCGAGGACCTCTCCAAGCGGAAAATCACCACGAACTCCAGTGCCTCCTTTGACGGCTGTGTCACTGTCTCTGCTGCTTTCGACGTCAACATAGGTGCTTCTGGCAACTTCTTCGGCCTCTTCGATGATAGCACCTCCAAGACCCTCTTCAGCAAAGATTTCCAAATCTTCAAGGTTCGTAAACAATCTTCGCCCTCCAGACACACGTGCTGAATCGATATGTAGAAATGCTTTGGAGATGGTGCCGCTCGCAGGCGGTCACTTGGTACCCCGTGGCAGGCGACAAACCTCGCTACGAGGAATGCTCTCGATCTGGTATGCCCGGCGCAAGGTGTGGAGGCAGCAAAGGCAGTTGCGGATGAAACCGTCAGTGCTTCCAGGTATGTACTGTAAGTCTTGTTGCATTCCTTCGTGCCTCACTCTCGCTTCAGCATTCAGTGATAACGGTGCAGCTATGATAGGGAGGACATCACTATTACTTATCATACCTGAAAGTCGAAGATCACTATGGATGGATCTGGTGCTACTTATATCAATTTTCCTTCCCGATGCTTATCCTTTCCACTCGTGCACCTGAGTGTTGTACAAAAGTACAGGACTGAACACTAAGATCGTACAGTTGTAGCGTCTTGACACCTGAATGGTTTTATTTCAGGCAGGATGGCTGGATGGCAGTGCTCAGTCCGGCCAGCAGCAGCGCCTTGAACTTGGGCACACGACTGATTAGTGTTGGACGAGGCCCCGTTCGGGCATCGGGCAACCCACTATCCGCAGCGCGGACTAGGGCAATTCATTCGCCTTCTCATTCGTTCGCGTATATTCTAAATCATTCCGTAGCAGTCCGCAGTACACAGCCTCTTAGCTAGTATATAAGGCACCATGTTCGGTAGATACAGCATAAAATACAACTTAACTTGCTACCCCAACATCCTGTGTGACCAGTTTCGGACCTCACCCGTCCGTCTAAGCTACCTACATCGACCTGCGTCAACAGGTTATGGGCCCCGGCTCTTACTGATTACACTCAAGCATAACTTAGTGCTTAACAACTCGAACAAGCTACACGCTGTTCTCATCTTTTACGTCTGGAATATATATCATTGACCTCGGCACTACTGCATCATCATGACCGATACATCCTCTTCCTACCGCATAGAGCACCTCAACGACGGGAATTACATCCCGTGGAAGCGCCGCATCATCGCCATCCTCCGCGACAAAGAACTCCTTGAGTATGTCGACGGAACCACGGCTAAGCCCGTACCCGCGGATGTGAACGCTCCAACGACTGCTGAGACAACTGCCATTGCAGCCTGGGTAAAGAAGGATGGTAAGGCTAGGAGCCAGATCGAACTTGCACTCGGAGATGAACAGATGGTGCACATCTCGGGCACCTCGACAGCTGCTGAAATGTGGAGTCAGCTTCGGACAGTGAAAGAATCGAGAGGATACTTGGGTATAATGTCGTATCGACGACGCTTGTACCGGACCATCGCAGACGACGCGACGGACATCCCAACTCATATCACGGATTTGCAAAGCGTTAAGGACGAACTTGCCGTCATGGGATATACGATCACCGACATTGAGTTCCTCACTGTCTTGATCACTTCGCTGCCGGAATCCTGGGACAATTGGACAAGTACCCACATGGGGAATCTGAATGCGCTCACGACAGCGCTCAGTACATCGACACAAACATCCCCGTCCACGGTACCAGTCATCACATCATTCGAACTCATTGCTTTGATTCTTGATGAAGACCGACGGAGGAAGGAGAAATCTGGTGAGACCGCAGGAGGTTCATCAGCGATGTTTGCAAAGACCAGCAAACACACTCACATCCACGGAAAGGACGAATCGGACCCGACCTGCTACAACTGCGGGAAGCGTGGTCATATGGCAAAAGACTGCTGGAGCAAGGGCGGAGGATCAGAAGGAAAAGGGCCTAGGAACAGGAAGGGCAAAGGAAAGGGTAAGAAAGACGGTAAACATTCAGCTAATCTTGGCACTCACCAGTCTTCTAGCGACCACAGTCAGCATTCCGCCTTCACAGCCTCTGTCATGCCCCACTTTGACTCACGTCTATCTCGAGACGCTTGGATAGCCGACTCCGGCACTACGACACATATCTGCAACAATCACGACTCTTTCAAGGTGTTCACGCCCATCAGCAGCGAAACAATTATGGGACTTGGAGACAATAAGATTGAGGCTATTGGGCGCGGAACAGTTGTTCTTGAAGACTATATTGATGGTCAGAAAGTTACTTCGGAACTACGGGAAACATTGTACGCACCTGAGGCAATCAACAATTTGTTATCCATCTCTCGGGTCGACGATGCAGGCGGAGCAGTTGCTTTTGAACATGGAAAGGTCCAGGTCAAGTCACGACTAGGCCACACCATGATTCAAGGCCAGAAGAAATATCGTCTCTACTGGCTCAATGCTCACGCTCAGAAAGTCGAGCATCAGGCTCACATCGCCGCTGTTCCGCTAGCCGAGAACACATGGGAAGCATGGCACCGCAAGTATGGTCACATCTCTAAATCGACATTAGAACTTCTTGTAAAGGATGGCGCCGTTGATGGACTTACCATTGATCCAAATAGCACCCCGGTCGACACCTGCGAAGCCTGCATCCAAGCGAAGATGCACCGAGCTTCATTTCCACACGAATCACCTCGCAAATCCAATAGCCCCGGCGAGGGCACCCTCAGCGACCTCTGGGGACCAGCGCATGTCCGATCTACAGAAGGTAATCATTATTATATCTCCTTTACGGACGACGCTAGCCGTCGCATGACCATTCTGTTCTTGAAGTCCAAGGATCAGGCCAAGACACGTGTTATTGAGCACATCGAATGGCTGCACCGGCAGCACGATTTCCGCCTGAAATGGATCAGAGTTGATGAGGGTAAGGAATATCTGAACAAGGCACTGAAGGATGAGTTAGCGTCACGAGGTATAGAGCTTCATATGACAGCACCATACTCACAATCACAGAACGGCGTCTCCGAACGCATAAATCGAAGCTTACTCGAACTCGCTAGAGCCATGTTGCTCGCAAAAGGCCTCCCCGGAAGTCTGTGGGAGCATGCCGTTATTCACGCTGCCTACATTCGCAACCGATCTCCCACCAAGGCCCTATCCAAGGGCATTACCCCACATGAAGCTTTCAGTGGCGAGAAACCCAATGTCTCACACTTTCAGGAATTCGGAGCCGAAGTATGGATATTCCGGGAGGATGTGAAGAAGCTATCAAAGTTAGAAGCACGGGCACAGAAACACATATTCGTTGGATACGAGGACGGACCAAAGGCAGTCAAATATTACGACACTCGCACCAGACGTGTCAAGATCTCACGAAATTATCGATTTGCTGATCCGAAAAAGGTACAAGTATCTGAGGAATCGACCGACGAACTGGCTGAGGGGGAGTCAGATGATTCTACCCAGTCGTCGTCCTCTTCATCCCGATCCTTGACCCCATCATCACCTGAATCGGAAACAGAATCAGCATCAAAATCAGATATCAAGTCGGAATGCTCACCTTCATCAATCGAGCACACGTCAAGTCCAGAACCTTCACATTCATATCCACCAAAAGCCCCAGCTACACCAAAGCTCAAATCATCCCCATCCAAGCTCAACACGAGCTATAGTCCAAAGCCAAACCAACTCAACGCAATCCCGCTCCGGATCCTGACGCGCAATGTCAAGGATACAAATTATGCAAAGCTAGGCAACCCGGACTCACGCTCAGGCCAATCGTCACGTCCCAATCGCAAGAGCGATCATCAGGCATCCGAAGCCGTCGAGGACAAAAGTCCCAATATGGCACACTATGCATTCCGTGCATCAGTTGGAGACCTCTCAGCAGGAGACCGACACATACCTCAGAGTATTGAAGAGGCACGCGCCTCACCCGCATGGCCAGAATGGGAACAAGCCATCAACACTGAGCTTGAGACACTCGGGAAGATGGGAACCTGGGAGCTCCAGGATTGTCCGAAGGATCGAAAGCCCATAGGCTGCAGATGGGTATTCGACCTGAAAACGGATCAACAAGGTCAGATCACAAAGTACAAGGCAAGATTAGTGGCGAAAGGGTACTCACAAATACCCGGGATGGATTACTCCGAAACATTCTCGCCAGTTGTTTGACTCGAATCATTATGCGCTCTACTAGCTATTGCCGCCGTTGAGGATCTAGAGATGAGACAGCTTGATGTCAAAGGCGCATACTTGAACGGAGACCTCGAAGAAGAAGTCTTCATGGCCCAGCCACCAGGTTTCGATGACGGTAGTGGTCGCGTCTGCCATCTGCGCAAGACACTTTACGGCCTGAAACAGTCAGGACGTGAATGGAACAGAAAGTTGCATCAAATACTTACCGGTATTGGATTCCAGCGCATTGAGGTAGACCACGGTGTCTACATACGCCGAATCAAGGATCAATTTGTCATTATAACGGTCTGGGTTGACGACTTACTATTGTTCAGCAACAACCCTACAATGATCACGGCCACGGAGCTCACACTGAAGCGAGAAGTTCAAATAAACAACATCGGAGAGCCGAAAAAGATTATCGGCATCGAAATTTATCGTGACCGGGAGAGACGCCAGATCCAGATTTCACAGGAGCACTATATCGACGGTGTCCTGAAGCGTTTCGGATACGAGAATATGTCGCCGGTTACGACGCCCATGGATCCCAACGTGGTACTGCAGAAGTCCGAACAGGAAGTCGGAGAAGTCACGGATGAGCGAGGCCATAGCTATGCCGAGCTCGTTGGATCACTAATCTGGGCGTCCACAGTCAGTCGTCCAGACATCGCGTATGCTGTATCGCGAGTGGGAGCGTATGCCGCGAAACCAGATGACAGTCATTGGACAGCCGTGAAACGCGTGTTCAGGTACCTAAAGGGTACACGTGGTCATCGGATCACTTACGGCCGAATTAAACCGGAACAGAATGATCAACCCATCTCTGTCTTCAACTCTTACGGTGCGTACAGCGACGCCGACTTCGCTGCCAACCCCGACGATCGCAAGTCAGTATCTGGACATATCTATTTACTCGGCCACAGACCGATCGCATGGCATTCAAAGCGACAACCAACAGTCGCACTCAGCACCGCGGAAGCAGAGTACTCAGCGCTAACTAGTACTTCACGCCAGGCTATCTGGTACCAATATCTATTCGAGGCCCTAGGATTTGGAAGTCCCGAGGAGCCAACTCTTGTCTATTCAGACAATCAATCAGCCATCGCCATTGCACACGATCCACAGTATCACGCACGCTCGAAGCATTTCGACATCGAGAATCATTGGATCCGCGAGAAAATCGAACATGGAATTATCTGTGTCAACTACTGTCCTACTCACGAGATGGTAGCTGACATACTCACTAAGGCACTGCCACGCGTCAAGCACGAACAATTCACGAAGGAAATGGGCTTGATAGCGGCTTGAGGGGGAGTGTTGGACAAGGCCCCGTTCGGGCATCGGGCAACCCACTATCCGCAGCGCGGACTAGGGCAATTCATTCGCCTTCTCATTCGTTCGCGTATATTCTAAATCATTCCGTAGCAGTCCGCAGTACACAGCCTCTTAGCTAGTATATAAGGCACCATGTTCGGTAGATACAGCATAAAATACAACTTAACTTGCTACCCCAACATCCCGTGTGATCAGTTTCGGACCTCACCCGTCCGTCTAAGCTACCTACATCGACCTGCGTCAACAATTAGTTCGACCTCCGGGGCCTGGCCAGTTCAGTGCACAGCGCTCACTGCTCAGAGACGGCAGACTAATCCAATAGCTGAAGTCAGAAAATACTTTCCCGAGCGTTAAGTGTTCAGCAATAATTACAAAACTGAGTCAGATTCCTTCGCGGACCTTAGACCTTGGGATCTTGGAGAATCGAAGTGGTTCACTGCAGTGACGGTGTGGCACTCCACATTTCAGACTTTAAACTTGCAAGTCAAACCCCAATTGCCACTGGCCACCAGCTCAGAGGGATGCGCCGATGCGGAACTCCAGCTCGTGAGTCGCCAGTGGTCGCTGTGCAAAATAAAAAGCGACAAGAAAAAAAGTATGCAAAGTCAATTTGAAGGCACTACCAGGGGTCGAACCTGGGTTATGGGAAGTCGATCTCTTACAATCAGAATCCCATGTGATGCCACTACACTATAGCGCCGTTATTCTTGTTGCTTCGGTTACTAACACAAACGTGGCAAGGCTCAAAACAGTCATAGAAACAACATGATGTCAGACAACAAACCAGTCCGCCTCATCAACAATGGAAAGTGCCCCCTCCCCGCTGAGTGCAAAGTCCTTCCCCTCACCTCCACCACCCATCCCCTCTCTCGCAGCGCATCCCCGGTAGCACCGGTACCTTCGGGATTTTGCATAGCGCAATCTGTTCATACGTGTGCTTCCTGGACCATCAGCGTACGCCATCACCGGGCGCGAATATGTAAGATTCATGATGTATCCCCGGAGAGTCCCCATTGCCATCCGTTGAAAATGCATCGTCCCTCGTCGCTCCGCCCCCGGGCCGGGTGCAGCCTCCACCTCCCGTCCCCATGCTCGGCGCTGGGGCTCGCATCAGACTGTTGGTTGTCCACTACGAGATGCGGTCATTGCGGTGATTTACGCGGCCGGTGAGGGCGTAATGCGAACGCGGAAGCGTATGTGCCACCGTGGCATTCGGGATATACTTGCTCAAGTACGTTATTGTAACATCCGAACCGAGCAGTGATGCAAATTTGTCTACGTACGGGCGTCCTGGCCGCGAAGCTACACGCGCTCAAACAAATGGCGAGACCTATTCATTGTCTACCAAGAAAACGAGGATGACATGAGACTTGGGAAGAAGATCGGTAGCACAAATGATGAGGACGCGAAGACCCCTGATACACAAGACGTGGAAGTGTGTACATGGTCTCACCTCCAGGCAGCGCGAAGGTTCTCACCGCGATGCGATGCCACTGGTCTTATTCTCCGAGTCCATACACGCCGCGAGCTAGGGGTGACAAGGTGAGACACGCGCTAGAATAGGATGTCCGACAATGGAAAGATTCATTCTGTACGACATCACAAAATGAGTATGGGCGCAAGCTAGAGGGACGCGTCCAAACGGATACGCCACCATTCTGTGCGCTCAGGGTATTGAGGCCCCGTCGCCTCCGACTCCGAGACAAGTCGCACATGGCCACCCTGGACTATTGTCGGATATCTCATCGTAATGTTACGAGCGTCACCGATATGGGTGTCCACTTCAGTTGAGATCTGGTTAGAGCAGCTTCCCACAGGCAATCGGAGAAAGTTGTGTCACGTTCGACAGAGAGGGGGGCCCGGTTGTGTCTTTTGTCTGGGGAAAGAGTGCCAAGGAGCGCCCCACGGGGAGCCGTTGGGATTTTTGGCATTCGAGAGCGAGAGGCTGGCCCAACGACTGAATTATCAGAAAAGGGATGTAAGGTGGGTGAGAGAGACAGAGTACGAGCGGTGATATTGCGGTCAGGTCGCAGACGGCCGCCTGATGCGAGTATGAAATTTGATTAGCGTGATTCAGACTGCGTGATGATGGATCTGAGTGCACCTCGGGTCAGTTGTAGATGATGGGTGCGTCTCGCTTTGGCCATAAGCTACTGAGAACACAGTAGTATTGCTGCCTGGCTCGCGCCAAGCGACAACGCGCCCACTGGGCGCGACGGTGCGACGTGCGTCTGTGTCGGATACCCCACATCATGTGGGGAGGCTCGCAGCGCGTGACGCGGGGCATTCGACCAAATGCGGAAACGGATCTCCAAAAAAAACATATTCTGAGACAAATCAAGATCCCATCACGATAGGTCAAGATCTATTGAACAGGGATCATTATTACGTAGGCAGCTTCAGAAAAAGCTGGGTGTGTCTGACACAACCTTCGAGTTCCTCACCCCCACCACCCAGCTCAATCGTCTTCACTGCCGCTAAGGTTCGTTGGTGCTTGCCACTGGATGAGCTCTCTGACGCCGCCTTGCAGCTCACACTATGTCGGTCGAAGACAAAGGACACTCGAACACTCTACAGGCCAATGCTCCGCCTACCATGAACCACCACAACACCGACCATCATGGCCTCGGGCACTACACGGACCAGACTCTTTATACCCCTCGCCCGACCAGGATCGCAAACCCAGGCGCTCTCGGCCTCTTCAGTTTCGCGTCGACCACGTATGCCTCGTTCGCCTAGTTACACGTCCCGATGCTGACGCGAATGCAGATTTATCCTATCCATGTACAACGTCCAGGTCCGCCACATTCACACGCCCAACGTAGTTGTCGGCATGGCTGTTTTCTGTGGCGGCCTCGCGCAGCTCCTTGCCGGCATGTGGGAGTTCCCTCGCGGAAATGCATTCGGTGGAACTGGTGAGTGCGCCCGCTGTGCTTATCGTCATCACCCCACACGGTGATGATCATCGTGCCTGGTCCGGACGTCAAATTCGCGTCGCGGTCCAGGCCGTTTTGTGTGCACTGCGCCCCGCGTCCGATCATCGCTCATCGCTGTCCGTGTAGCTTTCACATCGTATGGCGCCTTCTGGATGTCGTACGCGACCATCCTCATCCCCAACTCTGGTATCCTCGCTGCGTACGACGACCCCACTGAGATTAGTAACGCCCTCGGTATCTTCCTGTTCGCCTGGATGATTGTCACTGCTCTCTTCTTGTTCGTCCCCTTCCCTGACGTTCATCGCCTTGCTCTGACATGTCATACAGCATCACCTCCCTCCGCAAATCGGGCGCGTTCATGGCTCTGTTCGGCTGCCTCACTATCACCTTCCTGCTCCTCGCTGTCGGCGAAATGGGCGGACATGTCAAGGCCACGAAAGGTGGAGGAGGGTTCGGTATCGTCACCGCGTTTATCGCGTACTACATTGGCCTTTCGGAGTTATTGGCTTCTGAACAGAAGGCTATCGTGGCTCTGCCGCTTCTGCCTTTGTGAGCGTATGCTTGGTGTTCAGCCTCATTGGGTTAGGAACAGCTAACGTGCGCATGGAGCTGGAGATGGATGGGGATGTGGTGGCCTTGTATAATATCTCGCGTTCTCCCTGCATTTGTCAGACTACTCTAGGTGTCGTTTTCAATGGGTCGATTAGCCATCTATTTGCGAATGTGTTATGCGTATCTCAACCAAATCTAACACATGCCTCCACACTAATCTCGCTGGCGTGATGGTCTCTCTTACTGGCAGGAGTGCTGACTATGTAGGCGCGAAGTTCGCACCCCCAAACTTCACTTCGGTGGATTCAGTGGGACACGCTCCACATTGGTGACCTATCAACGTGATTCCCCGGACCGTTCGTGTCACCGACGGCGTTGACGACATTTACGCGATCCTGGACACTTCCCTGAACCATTATACATACCAGTGACGAGGTCTCTGCAAGCAACTTGCGCGGGTTAGCGAGACTCGCAAACATTACTCTACTTGGGTCATCTATGCGGTTCAGGCGTTCATGCGGCCATAGATACACTCTGAGCTACATATAACTTGGGTGGGTTTCCCCGAGAATACTGATTGATGGTGTATCTGTAATTGAGTGCTGACCGGATCACAGATGGATTCTGTGAAGTTCGAGGGGTGGCGTTGACTGTACTAAGGGACGGGAACGAGGCCACGCGTGGGCCCACTTCTTCATTTATGTATGGTTTCAATGACTGCGTGCGCGCACATTTTGGGTGTCAGGACAAACTCAGGGACCAGGGCGGTTGGGCAGAGGCTATGGGAACCTGAAGTACTCTAGTAATAGCTCTGTTGTGAGAGCAAGATACCGAAGTTGCAAGTCACCTCAAAATAGAGGGAGCGCGTCTGCGTACGTATGAGATTGTTCTCAACTTTGGATATGACCGAAAGCAACGGACCACGGTGGACTTCTTGGCACGTTCACGCTCCATTTCTCTACTTCTAGCTAGGAGCGCCGGTTCACTGGGCGTTCTTACTGGTGAGTTTTCACGCAGGACACAAGTGCTCCACAAGCGGAGTTTCAATGCCGCTCACCTCCCACCATCGAGCTTCGAATGTAACATGACCGCTTCAAGTAAGCGTTGCTGACTTCGCGGCCGCCCTCACCTACACTTGGGGAGAGGACTTGAGCGTCTTTACCTGTAGCCTTGGCAATCTTCATTCGTCGCTCGTCGTTGTGCCAGTGACTCGGATCATGAACACTCAAACTCATCGCCGCCAGCCTCTGGAAGGCAGTTTGAACTTCATGCTGAACAACCCTCGCAGCTCGCTCAATAGTGATTGCATCTTTCCGCATCGTTTCTCTCTATGCGAATTCGGATCGAACCGTTCAGGCAAGAAGCTCTGGCAGACAGGAGGCTGACTACACGGACGAGTGTAATTAGATTGAGGTTCTTGAGACCGTGACTTCTTGCCCGCCCGAATCTTTAACATGACCACTCATGCGCGAGAAGTCCGTCATTGTCAGGTCATGGAACCGTGCACCTGGGCCGCTTTGAGCGCATGTAAGTGATTATGTGGCGGAACACTGCAACGTGTTACGTGATTGACTGTTCAAACGGTCGCGTCTTGAGCGCTCACTGTCGAATGCTCACGTTAGTGTAAGTATCCTGATTTACTGCTCAATTGTGTGTCATTCTCGACATGTTCACATCGATTGTTCTCTACATAAGCTTTGAATGTACAAGAGCTTCTGTCAGCCAGCCACTTGACGCATGTCTTAAGAGTATCCATATTATGCGCTGCGCTGAACAGGTGACTCGTAGTCTGGGTCGAAGTACTGTGACTGTAGAGTAGCCACTGTTCTGCCTGGCAGGCATTTAGTCCAACGTGTGAGAGATGTCTCAGTCGGCTCGTGAATTTCTAGCACTGTTACTGAACATTGTCACGGTAGCCAGCAACCACGAGGGGACTCAGAGCAGCAGGGCTGACTGTCGACATCGAAGCTCGTCTGATCTCGATTCTCGACGTGAGAAAGAAGATCATAACATACATTTTGTCCGAGGCTCTACAACGATAGCAATGTTACGACCACTTGTACTCTGATCAAACAGATTCACCAACCCAATGTCTACTCCCTCAGCCTGCAGGTTCTCCTCCAACCACAAATACCGATCGAGGATCAACAGACTCTCGCAAGCCGGTCCAAGTATGCACCTCAGCGCATGGAGCGCCTCTATCCGCCTCGCATCTGGCGTTGAGTCGAGTTTGATCACTTCCTCTCTCGCACAGTCGTTTAACCTTGCCAAAACGTCGACGCCAAGCTTCTGGCTGGCCGCCTCCAGAAACGTCTCGAAGCTCTCGTAGAACTTGTTGTTAAGCTTTCCGATGCGATGCGCAGGTGGGAGGCCGGCGTTCTTTGTCTTGACATTGAGCGAGTCGAGGACAGGAGCAAGCAACGCTCGGTAGAGAACCTTCTTGACTGAGATTTCGGCTTCTCTCCTCGACTTTTCGGTTCTCATCCACTCGGATGGGGTTTGGACAGCGACGTGTTTGTGGTGGTTACTGAGGGAGAACTCGGGATGTTTCTGCAGTTGAGACTGCACAAATTGGGACATGGGGAAGTCTGTGTACAGATGAGGATCCTCGTCGATTGCTGAAGTCAGTATCACTGACCGTCTTTGCGTAGTAGAAGATTATAGCAGCAGCCTACGATTAGAGCACCAGCGACATGCCAACGTCGATCGGTGGATGGCTGAAACTCCGAGACTTTCCTCAGTATCTCCGGTGTCAACGAGCCACAGGCATGCAGCGCAACGAATACAACAGGCAGCGAGGAACCGTCGGGGATGCTACCGAAGGCATCCATTCTCTCAAGCCATTCTTCGAGGACGTGCTCGATCTGGAGCGAATCGCTTCTACTGGAGCTCGCCCCGCGACTTCCAGGATGGCTCTCGAACGAAGGTCCTTCCCCTAGCCAGAACGCGCGCGAGGTTAAGTTGGAAAGGGTCTGAGCTCGAGGTGCACGTCGCTCCGAGCCTTCGAGCTGGTGTTCAGAGGAGTCGAGCGCTAGAACGTGCACGTTTTCTCGGTCGCCTGTTTTATGATCAGTCTTCTTGCAGCGCCTGCGTACAAATCGTATCGACTTACAAAGTGCACGAGAGAGATATCCCTATGGGCGGTGAGCATTCGACGAAAGTTACTGAACACAGGAAGGGGTCTCACCTGGCCGGAGCCAATGTCAACGATGTGCTTGACCTCAATGTCGGCTTTGTCTCTCATTCTGTCCAACATCTGAAAGACGTACGACGCCATCCGCGTCACCTCGTGATGTTTTTTCTGGGACATTCGAGCAGAATCGAATCGAGGCGCTACATGCAACGCAAAGTCTAAAGTTGACTCTCTTGTGAGAGAGGCATGGTGTACGTTCGAGACAAGGTCTCTCAATGACGCAGGAATGTCAGAGACAAAGTCCGAATTTAGGTGGTCGGGAGGATAACGCAGATTTTGAGAGAGGTCCACAAGCGAGGTACACGGCGTCTCTTTCGTAGCAGCCCAGTCCCACCAGTCTCTCCAGAATTCCGGAACGTTGAAGGCCGGGGAAATAACCCCCGTGGTAGAAAAGTGAGAGGAGAGGGGAGATATGAGTTTGCCGCCTAGATCGTTCGTGTGGCAGTCAATGAGGCTGCTAGCCAGAGGCGAAGATAAGAGATCCAACAGCCGCTCTGCTCTTTCTTCGCCTTGGGATTTACTCAGGAGCATGATCGCGACATGGAGGTTCGAGAGCAAGATGTAATCTATTGTCTGTTTGCGCAGATCGGCATTGCCGATGTACAATGCCGATCTTCCAAATGGCAACTTTTCTGAGGGTATTAGAAGTAAAGGAAAGGATACGTCGGACGAGTCTACATCCCCAAATGCAAGTAATGTTTTCGTCTGCGACTGTCGACAGATCAATGGCGTAGACTGAAATTGTAGCAGAGTAGTACATCTATACGTGTCATGAAAACCATCATCATCATGTTCAACAGGGTCTTCCAAGTACATGTTATATGGGGGATAACGGGAACAAAATGCCAAAGAAAACGGTGCAGAAGCACAATATCGTTACGATGCTACTGCAGCCCGACCAATCAAAGCCTATCACCCACAGAAGCCAAAATAGACATGGAAAGCTGAATTGCGGACTCCACTGTTACTGAACATTGTCACGGTAGCCAGCAACCACGAGGGGACTCAGAGCAGCAGGGCTGACTGTCGACATCGAAGCTCGTCTGATCTCGATTCTCGACGTGAGAAAGAAGATCATAACATACATTTTGTCCGAGGCTCTACAACGATAGCAATGTTACGACCACTTGTACTCTGATCAAACAGATTCACCAACCCAATGTCTACTCCCTCAGCCTGCAGGTTCTCCTCCAACCACAAATACCGATCGAGGATCAACAGACTCTCGCAAGCCGGTCCAAGTATGCACCTCAGCGCATGGAGCGCCTCTATCCGCCTCGCATCTGGCGTTGAGTCGAGTTTGATCACTTCCTCTCTCGCACAGTCGTTTAACCTTGCCAAAACGTCGACGCCAAGCTTCTGGCTGGCCGCCTCCAGAAACGTCTCGAAGCTCTCGTAGAACTTGTTGTTAAGCTTTCCGATGCGATGCGCAGGTGGGAGGCCGGCGTTCTTTGTCTTGACATTGAGCGAGTCGAGGACAGGAGCAAGCAACGCTCGGTAGAGAACCTTCTTGACTGAGATTTCGGCTTCTCTCCTCGACTTTTCGGTTCTCATCCACTCGGATGGGGTTTGGACAGCGACGTGTTTGTGGTGGTTACTGAGGGAGAACTCGGGATGTTTCTGCAGTTGAGACTGCACAAATTGGGACATGGGGAAGTCTGTGTACAGATGAGGATCCTCGTCGATTGCTGAAGTCAGTATCACTGACCGTCTTTGCGTAGTAGAAGATTATAGCAGCAGCCTACGATTAGAGCACCAGCGACATGCCAACGTCGATCGGTGGATGGCTGAAACTCCGAGACTTTCCTCAGTATCTCCGGTGTCAACGAGCCACAGGCATGCAGCGCAACGAATACAACAGGCAGCGAGGAACCGTCGGGGATGCTACCGAAGGCATCCATTCTCTCAAGCCATTCTTCGAGGACGTGCTCGATCTGGAGCGAATCGCTTCTACTGGAGCTCGCCCCGCGACTTCCAGGATGGCTCTCGAACGAAGGTCCTTCCCCTAGCCAGAACGCGCGCGAGGTTAAGTTGGAAAGGGTCTGAGCTCGAGGTGCACGTCGCTCCGAGCCTTCGAGCTGGTGTTCAGAGGAGTCGAGCGCTAGAACGTGCACGTTTTCTCGGTCGCCTGTTTTATGATCAGTCTTCTTGCAGCGCCTGCGTACAAATCGTATCGACTTACAAAGTGCACGAGAGAGATATCCCTATGGGCGGTGAGCATTCGACGAAAGTTACTGAACACAGGAAGGGGTCTCACCTGGCCGGAGCCAATGTCAACGATGTGCTTGACCTCAATGTCGGCTTTGTCTCTCATTCTGTCCAACATCTGAAAGACGTACGACGCCATCCGCGTCACCTCGTGATGTTTTTTCTGGGACATTCGAGCAGAATCGAATCGAGGCGCTACATGCAACGCAAAGTCTAAAGTTGACTCTCTTGTGAGAGAGGCATGGTGTACGTTCGAGACAAGGTCTCTCAATGACGCAGGAATGTCAGAGACAAAGTCCGAATTTAGGTGGTCGGGAGGATAACGCAGATTTTGAGAGAGGTCCACAAGCGAGGTACACGGCGTCTCTTTCGTAGCAGCCCAGTCCCACCAGTCTCTCCAGAATTCCGGAACGTTGAAGGCCGGGGAAATAACCCCCGTGGTAGAAAAGTGAGAGGAGAGGGGAGATATGAGTTTGCCGCCTAGATCGTTCGTGTGGCAGTCAATGAGGCTGCTAGCCAGAGGCGAAGATAAGAGATCCAATAGCCGCTCTGCTCTTTCTTCGCCTTGGGATTTACTCAGGAGCATGATCGCGACATGGAGGTTCGAGAGCAAGATGTAATCTATTGTCTGTTTGCGCAGATCGGCATTGCCGATGTACAATGCCGATCTTCCAAATGGCAACTTTTCTGAGGGTATTAGAAGTAAAGGAAAGGATACGTCGGACGAGTCTACATCCCCAAATGCAAGTAATGTTTTCGTCTGCGACTGTCGACAGATCAATGGCGTAGACTGAAATTGTAGCAGAGTAGTACATCTATACGTGTCATGAAAACCATCATCATCATGTTCAACAGGGTCTTCCAAGTACATGTTATATGGGGGATAACGGGAACAAAATGCCAAAGAAAACGGTGCAGAAGCACAATATCGTTACGATGCTACTGCAGCCCGACCAATCAAAGCCTATCACCCACAGAAGCCAAAATAGACATGGAAAGCTGAATTGCGGACTCGGAAGGACGCGGGTCTCCAGGCCATTCCTGAGCTTCTCATTGAGTTCTCTCAGATTGTCGTTGCTCCTCTTCGCATCGATTCGAGTGCTCCGCTCCCATGACCACTCGTCCTTCACTTTGGCGAATGACTTTGTCTGCGCTGCATACTTTTCCTCGAGCTGAGTCAAAGCCTTCTGCGCCTCGGCCGCCTTCGTCTCCAACACCCCAATCGCCATCGCGTGTTCGCCTTTCTGCTTCTCTATCGCATGCAACAAGGCTGCCTCCCTGGTGCTAAGCCTCAGCTCCGCCCTCTTCAAATCCCGCTCATTCAACGACTCGATGACGACTTGCTGGTTTCGGAGCCTGTCGGCTAGAGCGCCTAGCAAGGTCAAGTTCTCTTCCACATGCCTGGCGTTCGCGCTCGCCAGAGTCTCCAAGGTGGATAGAATGTGTGTCGCCGATTCCTTCGTGGACCGCACGTCCTTTGTAATGGCCACAAGCGCGGACGCTTCAATCGGAGGATGTGTAGAAGCGGCCCGACGTTCGAGCTCCTTGACAGCGTATAGCGTGAATCGACATCGACCTAGTTGCTGAGCTCTGAGCTCTGCCACGTCGGAGGACCAGCCAAGTCGGTCCTCTAGTGACTGGATGCGCCGATTGGCCTCGTTGAGACATGTAGAACTCTCTTCGAGACGGGCGGACTTCTCGCTGAGATCTTTGGCCATCCATTGTAGTCCATCTATGACACTGGGTACGTCGTAGGCCGTCTCTTCGAGGGGGAAAGGGCCTATGCGAGTATGATAATCAATGGACATCCAGTTAACGGCAGTTGGAGCAGACGTACCTCTCGTAGACGGGGGTGGTCCATTCTCTGCGACCGTCGCAATGGTGCTCTCGTATGCCACAGGAGTCGAGGAGGAAACATCCCCGGGTTCAGTCTCAATGGGTAGACACTCCTTGAAAGTAGGCTCGGCCAGCATATCTTTGATAGTCGAAATTAGAGACTGATGAGACGCGTCAAAGGATTGTAGTATGGCGCACTGTGGAAGACGATGTTTGGTATCAGGTCTGGCCATGGCCGGAAATCAGGTACTCTAAATACTCGCAGACATCTTTGTTATCCGAGGCGCCGATCGAGTTTCGTGTTTGAAAGCGCTTTGTGGTGGGTCCAGTGGCTTTTGATGGCTTTCAGAAGCAGAATGGGTGGTCGAGTCTTTGTTTGTTGCCCACGGGACATCGCGGAAAGATTGAAGGTGCGTGAAAGGCAGCGCTGGAGGGGACCATGACGGTTTGGGTCAAAGGGCTTTCAGCCGGCAACTGCCGCGGTCTCTTTCTTTTCGTCGTCACGGACACAAACAGACAAGCTTGTTACAAGACGACACACACCACGCTTGGGACGTCGAGACAAACATGCTGCGACTTGGGCTATTGCGTTACCGGAACGACTCGGATTCTCTGCCTGCCCAACAACTCTACCTCCAAAGACCAGTCATGTGCATAATGGTCCACCTAGACAGAATTCTTCGCGACGCGACGCGACCGTAGCATGAAAGGTGACCTAGAAAACTCAAGTTTCTGTATTGTTTACTTCACGCTTGCCACTCGCACATCTACCATGGTATACTCGAACTACATCACGTTCCCCGTGTCCGACATGCGTACTCGCATGCCAGACTCGGACGAGGAAGAAGAGCCAAAGGAACAGCCTTCTGAGCCTCGGTGGGGTTATACCACTGTAGCTGGGGAGACTTTGGATCTGCCACAGACGTCCACTTCTGTGGTTACGTACGATAGTCGGTTTGAAGCATTCGAAGAGCCTGAGCTCCCAGAAACGCTGTCACCGGCTCAATCACCGTCTTCCCATGCCCAACACACCCGCTCTTTGGACGGCATACGCTCCAAGCACGAGGACGAGTGCGAGACAAGCGTCTCAAGGTGAGTCGCTGTAAAGCACCAGGTCGAGAATGCTTGTCGTACTCATATATTTATAACCAGTGTCAGATCTCGCGCCTTGTCCATGCTATCGCCCAACCGCCACGATCATCTGGAAGAGCCGCGTAAGCGGGTTGTCTCCGACACTGCTGTCCCTCGTGTCAAGTTCTTCGAGTCTTTCTCGACGCACGCTAGGAACGTCTCGGAAAACCGTCCTCCAGGACCTTCATCCCCGGTGTCAAAGCTTTCTGCGACTCGGACCAGCTCCTTTCGTTCTTCTGACACGAAAACCTTCCCTACCAAGGTCCCCAGCACTACGTCGACCTTCGGACTGAACCCTACTCCCTCCACGAAACGTCGTCGGAGCTCTTTCTCTCCCCAACCCCAACCTAAGCGCTATGAGAACCGTCCCTACGCCGCTGTCAATGTCGAGTCGGACTTCGAGACCGACTCTGCCTCCGAGTCTGTGCATGTTGGGAGCGAGGATCGTCTCTCGGGCTTCTCACAGTCCGTTTCCACCAGGAAACCTTCCGATCATGCTGGCGACTTGAAGGTCATCAACACAACCACTGGCAAGAAACGTCGTCGGAGCTCTTCCACAGCCAAAGTTTCCTCCCGATACATACACATGGGGTACGATAATCGTCTGCACGCAAAGGAATTCTACGCCTCCCTGGCAGAGCATGATCGTGCACCGCCAGAGAGCGATCCTTGGGTCGCCAAAGGCATCAGCAAATCTGGGAAAAGATGTTGAGTGGTTATAGGTATTATGAGGTACCGATCGTCTGGTATCGTCGAGATATCAAATTATAATACACTATAATGTTGCTGTAGACCTTATCATTCGACGACAATATGCTAGAAGGCTTATTGTCGATTACAAGATCTGTCTAGTACCTGCAGCATCTCACTGGCGAGCAGCACCCACGTCGCCCATGGCAACAAAAATTCAACCAGATGGTAGCACCTCAGATTCTTGATATTGGGGATGACCGACGTGCGCTTGCCTGATCATTATTGGGTCAAGTAAATTGTCTCGTTCAGCCAGCAGTGCGGAAGAACGCAGCAGAATCGTTCGAGACTGTAAAGTCCATTTCGAGCTCCGATCGGTCCGAGTGCTTACCGGTTGCCGGCAATAGAAAAACCACGCCCAAAAAACAGGGACCACACATTGCTGCTCTTCCCTCGACCACCATTTTGCCACACCGCAAACGACAGTCAATGGCACCTGCAACCGAGTGCGACCACCTCCGAGAGCCTAGGATCATCCGACTGCAACACTCCAGCCTCCCCTCGTTTCCCACAAAAATTCCGCCCACGTCGTACACAACACGTATGTGCCAGGGCGTATGCAGACTGTTTACTCGGCGACCCCTCTTGACGAATGTCGAATGCCCCTGGACAGGGCGGGGACGAACGACGACGACGACGACGACCATCACCTCCCTGAACCGCGCCTCGCAATTGAAAGTCTCCGGCGTCAGCTGCACGATACACTCCGTCTCGCCGCCGCCACCGCCTTACAATTATCGCACCCCGACGCTCGAGCTTATACTGGACGAACACGCTGAATTGCCCCTGGAAGACGGACCACCTCAACGTCTGACGACGACGACCAAAACGCCTGACGACGACGACACAAATGTCTGACGAGACCACCCAAATGCCTGACGACGACGACTTAACCGCTCGACAACGTCCAACTGGACGCCTAACGACGACATATCTACTAGATTGCGAGGCCGCTCGACGTCCTGTTTACTGTCCCGCACTTCGACGACGACGACCAGTGTCTGATGAACGAAAATCTTCGCGATTATGGCTGGATCATCAAGTCACTCACAGCAGGTTGTCTTCTCGTGTACGTCCGCTTTCATTTTGTTTTTGTATTCATTCTGAGCATTGTTTTTAAGTTCTAGCACTGTCTGTCCGCAATATGTGGATGCCTGCCTGCGCGGATTGTCAGCAAGAGCCGCCGTGGCTGCAGTTGCGGCAGATTAGGCACCATTGATGTCGATGACGGGTCAACAGGCTGCTGAGCGGGAGATTGAACGGAAGGCTCGATGGCTTAGTGCCGCTGCGCGAGGAGTCCTGTCATCTGTACGCGCTAGCCGCTTGTGGCTCTGTAATTAGAATCTAATCTGTACCGTACTACTTTTATACAAACATTTGCCCGCTCTTTTGTTCACTGTTCATCGTTGTGTTCTGGTTCCAATTCGTACCCGATTTGATACATGGAACGTTGGGTGTGATATGATGTTGTAGTCAGGTTGTAGTTGGTTATCGTCACTGAAAATCCCTATGAGTATGGGTGAGATATGTAATACATATGCCAAACTATAGATGCTTATACTTCTCGAAGGTCCACTATAGTAAGATCATAATCTGTGTCATAAAGGTGATACGAAATTATAAGGATTATATGACACGACAGTGAATTATGACGCCTTACCGACTTTTCCCAGATTTGCTGATGGGCTTTGTTAGACCGGATAGTGTCAAGTACGTCTTTTGCACTTCACGCTGGTCTGGATGTGAGCTGATGCCGATTTCCAGGTGTAGAGGCTGCTCGAAGTTTGTACAGCTGGGATGTGGCGCGTGGGTGAAGCACAAGACGAGGTGTGGGAAGGTGTATGCGAAGTGGTGTGTGGAGAGTGGGAGGGGCGGAGGTGGATTTTGAGTGCATGAATGGTGTGTTGACTATTGCGTAGTATGGACGGTTTTCTGTATGCGTATTTTGAACTTGAATTATCTATTGTTCGCTGCAGGACAGTCAAGGTTGGACGTTGTTGAGGGTAGGATTCCCTTCTATGTCACTAAAGAACGTGCGCGTCCATCTACTATCAAAACAAGATTATTCTGTTGATCTCTTGTGCCCGAATACGTGCGGCACAGAGAGCTTTCCTTCTGCATCAATGCTGACTGTAGATGTTTCTGGTAGTGCAGATTGGCTGTAGCTCAACGGCACCATGCAAAAACTTATTTCAGTACCTATTACGCTGAATGTCGCTCATTCAACTCATTGCCGTTTTGGGAACGCTGCATGCCTTCGCATCCAGGGTCACGTACTCTTTCGACTTCTGTGACGACGACCATCCATCAACGACAAGAGGTGCGGTTCTACGACTTGGGTCTCCCCGCGGTACTGAGCTTTATGCAGGCCTACCAGGACACACACTCCTCGCTTAGCAATACTGCTATTCTTTGATATACTTCTACCTAGTAGGTCTAGCGACGCTAAAGTGCTCATTTTTCGGGCGCCTGACCTGATGGACAGGTGCTGTATGGCCACACCCGCCTCCATTTCCTGCCACTCATGTGGCGCTCTGTATCACTTTCCTCTTGCACCCTTACGCCCCACCTCCGACCTTTACACGACTCTCATATCCTCGAACGGGCCAGTCTCGGACGTGGATGCGGAACGTGTCCGCGAAGAGATCATCCCAGATACACTGGCCAACCTCTCTGCCGTGGAACAGCAGCTGGGTCAAGTCAATACTGTCATTGCGGACATGTTCACGGCTCGTGATACACTCGAGGCAGAGAAGCGCCGGCTGGAGACGATGGTTTCGCGTTCTCGTTCGTTGCTCTCCCCGATCTGCCAGCTTCCCATCGAGTGTATGACACAGATCTTCGAGTGCTACTGTGAATTGCATGACAAATTAGTTGTATTCCATACCTCAGAAGGACCATGGCTCTTGGCCCACGTCTCTCGCCTTTGGCGCAACATTGCACTCGCTCACCCCCCTCTCTGGGCTACCCTCGATTTCAGACCGCACCCATTGGAGCCGCCATACCCATCCAACTGGAGGGACGTTGTCACCACTCGACTCGCGCTGACCAAGAGTCACCCCCTTTCAATCGATATCCGCGTCAATGATGTGTATGACGATGTGGATTATATCGCACAGCGGACAGACTGTCTGAGACTTCTGATGCTGCACTCAGAGCGCTGGAGACACGTCATTCTGCTGCTCGACAGCAGCATCTTTGAAATACTATCAGCTGTGTCAGGCAGACTCCCCATCCTCCAATATCTCAGCCTCACAGTTTCCCTCGACTCGGATGATTTTGACGACACAGCTCCCATTACCGTATTCCAAAATGCCTCATCCTTGCGACGGGTTGAGCTAAACTCAGACGGTGTCATCATTTGCCTGCCATTCACTCAGTTGACCGAGGTTAACATCTACGCACCGCGGGAGGATCTTGGGATGCAAGAGACCATCCGGTTCATTTCTGAGTGTCCCTCGCTTGATTCCCTAACTGTCAACATCACCACGGAGAACAATGTCGACGTTAAGCCACCCGAGGTCCTCACATCGTCATTACGTCATCTCAATGTTTATCGTGTGCAATGGGCGCTGTGGGGCTACATCCGTAACCCGCGACTGGAGGAGCTGTATGTCCTCAAAACGGGCCATTTCGACAATCCGCTTCACTTTCTGCGGCAATCTCGCTCACCAGGGCTGAAGCGGCTGGTTCTGTGCGCTCTTAATTGCCCCCCAACTATAGAGAATGTCCTGGCACTATTAGATCTGGCGCCTGCACTCCAGGAGCTCTGCCTTCAAGGCTTGAGCTTGGACCTTGATAGCGAGGTATTTGCAGGAGACTTTGGTAGACTGGTCAGCGAGTTGAACGGACTTTCGGCTCGTGGGAAGTTGCGGAATCTTCGATGGGTCGTTGTTGACATTGACTGGGGCCAGTGGACACATGAGGTACATTACTCTTGAACAGATAACAAAGCTGCTTCTGCGGTATGTCAAGGGTTTCAAACTCTCATTCGAGCTCTCAGCTTCATTGATCATTAATCAGTCTTGCTCCTGTAGGCTCGGCGGCATCGGAAGTAGGAAGTCCGTAATCGACACCTTGGCCTGACGCGTCAAGTCGACGAAGTCTGAGAACAACTCGGGTCGGAAGGTCGAACTCTGTCAACGGTGACCATGAATATGATCAGATACATTACAGTACTGTAAGTTGTGACTTGTAGCATAAGAATGGTCGTGAAGAACATAGTGATAGTTGTATAATTGGATGTGAGTAAGAATGTCCCGGCCACGGGGACTTCGTCCACCTACAAAGCGTCATCTTCTTTCACCGTCAATTTATACTTCCATTTGTCTTCTCCGAGATCAATGTTGACCCAGCGAAGACTCCGCGACCTCGATAAAACCTCTGTTTCACTTAGGTCACTCACGAGTGAGTTGAAGTACCACTGCACCTCGAACATTCTCCAATTGTTGTCATAGAAGTAGCAATAATTTCCAGTGATTGAGAACTCCTCAAGCGATGGCAGGCAGGCCAGTAGCGCGAAATAGGTCTCAACCCGTGGCTGACCATCCCCGATGTCTACAGCCAGCCGTTTGAGCTCCGAACATCCGGAGTTATGCAGGAATGTGAAGATGGGATGCATGTCGTACGATGGATGTGGGACGTGCAGCTCTTGTAGTGAGGGAGCACAGACGCGGTTCCACAAAGGCCAGTCAGCGCAATCCACGTTCAAGTAACGCAGGGAGGACACTGTGCGGATGTCTGATGGAATCTGGTCTTCGAAATCGTGAAGCCGGCCTTTTTGGCGCACAGTCAACGAGCTAATCAGGGGACACTCTGAGAAGCACCACAGTGAGTCTACAGCGGAGGCGGCTTTTCTCAAGGCCGTGAACGCCACGGTGGTTAACTGTGCGAGAGGGATGCGAATGTAATCTAGATCACACAAACACAACTGTACCACACGCAACGAGGGCGCGTTCTCAAAGACGGTGAAAGGAGCTGTGCCATCAGGAGCATCCTCCAACATGGAGATTTCAAGGGAGTGGACAAAGTGAACTTTTCCGGAGATTCGGGAGAGCATTTCGAGGAAATGGTAATTGACGCGGAAGCGCACGTGCTTCCAACGCTCTGAAAGCTGCATAAGAAGTTCCAGACACTCCTGATGCATCTGCGTGAGTTGCTCTGTCGTCCACGAGAGGGGCCTTGCATAAGAGTTGAAACATCCGACCTCGGCCCAGAAATGAAAAGAGATGGGATGGTCCTTCGTCAAGGCTAGTCGCTCAGAGAGAAGGGCTCGCCAGTTCGACGGATACGGTATTCTAAAATGATCAAGCTGAATAGAGCTCCAGAGGGGTGCGTGATTGAGGGCAATGTGGCGCCAACGACGACAGACGTGGGTGAGGAGCCATGGTCCCTGCGATGTGTCGAAGACAAAGAGTTGGTCGTCAAGCTTGCAATACCATTGGAAGATCTCTGCCATGCATTGAGTATTGATCGGGAGCGAGAGACCACCTCCTTGAGACGACACCGCTCCGCCTCGAGTAGACGGCAAGCGTCATTCAGCTGCACTAGCTGCTTCTCTACAACGGAGAGGTTTAACAATGCACGCGGGAGAATCTCTTCTCGCACGACGTTCGCATCCAGGTCGGAAACTGGGTCGTTGGAGGCCGTGAGGGTGGTGTATAGATGATGATGAGGAGTTCCTGGTAATGAAGACAGAGTACGGTAAGGACAGCCACAGGAGTGGCACGATAGTGAAGCGTGTGCGGTCGACATCTTTGTATGAATAGGTCTGGAATAGGTCAAGCTTAGCGGGGGCTTGTCTGAAATTGACGCACCAAGTTGGCAGGCTAAAACCAAAAATATGACAGAATAGAAGAGGCTTCTACAAGACTGATAGCGCTTTTTCTAGGTGCAGAGATTTAGTAGTTGCTCGCAGTCGTGAAGTACGATCAGAACGCACTTTACAAGAATACCAACGCAATTCAAGCACAATCAAGATGACTGAAAACTTGCTCCGGTGGTCGTGGTTTCTGGTCAAGCCACGCCCTTGAGTCAACACAGGGTCCGAATCTTCCCACCAATCGCCCCAAAAGGGCAATGCGCGTCTTGTCTCTTGCCATTATGGCGCCGGCCAATTGCTACTCGAAACAAACTCTGCGGCAGTAACCTATCACGCCGTCGCTGAGCATTCATTCCGCACAAGAAAATCGCCTGGTATACGTGCCCCCTTCCGATGCTACTGAGAGGTTGAAGATGCGATTGTTTTCAAACCACATGTACGTCTGCTGAGTATTAGGGATGTGCGGGCCAGAGCTCAGGCCCTCGGCCCTGCCCTGCCCTGCCCTGCCCTGCCCTCGTAGGCCCTGCCCTGGTGAGGGCTCACGAGGGCTGAGGGCCGGGGCTGAGATTCTGCAGGCCTTGAGCCCGGGGCTGAGCCCTAGGGCCTGAGGGCCCATGAGGGTAGGTAGAGAGCTCCGAGACGCTGGTATACATAAGATAGTATAGCAGCAAATGCCTCTAGAAGAGCTTTAAACAACTAAGATGGGAATATGTATATTTTCAAACTGGCACCGGATCAGCGCCACACATGAATCGAACAGGCGACCTGGCGGTGATGTTCTGATTGGGTCATCAATGCATCATCTCTACTGCCCGCAAACGCGTAAACAGCGACGCGTCTCGAATATGGTCTCTGAGACGGAATCCACCAGAAAACTAGCAAAAGCAGGCAATTTGAAATCTTGTGCCAGACACTCTCATGTTCGCAAGTTGACTTAATGCTTACTATGACAACACTATTCATTGCAGGCTGGCAGCCGAATTACCACCATATTTTCTCACATTGGAATCAGAAGAAAATGTTACAAAAGAGCTGAACATGACATAAGACTCTCGAGGAATCCTATGAGTAGTAAAATCCAGCATCTTTGAAGATGTATCTCGTACTAAGTGTGGCGTACTTGGGCCCTGGGGCTGAGCCCTGGCCCTGCCCTGCCCTCCAAGGCTCAAGGCTCAAGGCAGGGCTTGGACTTTACCAGGCCCTGGCCCTCTCAGGCCCTGCCCTGCCCGGGCTCAGAGCCCTGCCCTGGCCCGCACATCCCTACTGAGTATAGTCGCTCACTGCTTGTATCAAATCGTTCCGTGAAGCCGTGCTAGCTAATACAACAATATACCTTTCGCTCGCTCTAAGACTGAGGGAATTCTAGCACGCTAGGACACAGCGCTATCCTGCACTGGAGCGGTCGAGCGGACGTGTGTGTCGCCCATAGTGCCAAGCAGAAAGATTGTGGTCGGAGGACGCCATCGGCATACGTTTGCTGAAGACTTCTGGGCGACGCCTCGATGACATCGGCCACCAGCCGCTCTCCTTTCCCATCACCACTGCGACTTTGCACGTCTCCCTCGTTGCGGAAGACTCGCAAGGGACATTCTGGGAATCGATGGAGCCGTATCACCCCAGCGAGAGGAGGAGACACGAACGTCATCGCTTTGCGGTCTGGCGGGAGGTACTCCCAAATCACAGGCGCGTCAGTGCCCAACTAGTACCAAGTTCGCTAAGCTCATTCCATTCTCAGATTGACATTTCTCAAAACTCACTGACCACGTACAGTCCCATCCTCCTTCTGGTTCTACTTCCGATACTTTACCAAGTGTCGAGCGTACAGGAGTCGTCAAGGTGGGCACGTCGTCCACGTGCATCAACCTGCAGCGTGCGGTGGGGACTGGCCACTGCATCAGCAAGGCAATGCTGTGGGCATGACAGGCGAGCGATACTCTGCTTTGCGACCTATTCATATCACCCATAGCGTTGAAGACTCAAGACGATAGTCCGAGTCGTCGACTGTTCCCTTTCTGGTCCATGACTCTCACCCTAGACCGTATCTTTTTTTATGGTGGGGATTCTGTATGAGCGTCACGCCATACTGTCGATTGGTGTGTCGTGTCAGGTCTATTTGCTAGTCATCACGGGTAGCGATGCAGTACCACCGCGGTGCTTGGGCCCTTCTGGATGTGGAGAAACAGGCTGCTCGAGGAGGAAGTCGGACGTCCCGTGGGCGATAAGGTAAGGCCCCAGGTATGTGATTGTAGTTAACATTGAGGAGACGGTCTGCGAGTTGGTCGGGAGGGGTTTTTCGTACAAACAGATTGTCAGATTTCACAAGTTGTCGCGTCGTGGTAATACTACGGCTGTACTAGTGAGGCTACGGTGCATTGATCTGAGCGAGAGATGAATGCTCGTTATCATATACCACAGGCAAGCGGAAGTGGTTCCTAAAGAAAAGTCGATAGTATGGTGACATCGCATCGAGAGGCTGGAGTTCTGACCTCACAGTGCACCTGACGAACAAGCATGCCAGGGCGCAGTGAGATGTCTAGGATCTGAGATGCCCAGTTGTAATAATCCACGGTGCAAAGTCCGTAGCCCTAGTCGCAGCGGCTTTGAAACCCAAGCTCAAAAGAGGATTGGTATGTAACACGGCGGCCGAGGTCCAGGACCGAGGTTTACTACGCCACCAAAGTTTGCAGCCGTTAGTGTGTACGACAAAAAAGACAAAGAGTGGATTGTAACAATGGGGACACCCAGGATTGAACTGGGGACCTCCAGAAAGCAGACTGACTGTGTGCCACTACTTCAGTCTGTTGCTCTCCCAACTGAGCTATGTCCCCGGTGCATAGGTGTTTAGCGGACCCAACAGAGCCAGGGGGCTGTGGCGTGCACAATCCAGGTCGGCAATTAATAGGTACTGTTATGCACACTGCACACTGACAGGTGTCATCCTCCCCCCTGCTCCCACACCAAACCCGAGTAAACCATGATCACCGCGTCGTTCCCGTGGAAGATGTTCTGAAGTAGGGCGTCAGCATGTTTAAACTGGAAGAGAGGGTATGACGGGAGAACACTCACCCAGATCTGCAACACTACCTCTTCCTCCCTTCCCCTTCCTACAATCGCACGCTCTTGAAACGAGGTCCGCGCAGATCGTCGCGCGGTACGCGGTGGAGAAGGGAATGTGTCGAAAAGAACAAAGTCGAACGTAGAAAGTGGAAAAAGCGCGGATGGCTTGTAGATGATAATCTACCCGCGTCGCACGCAAATCGTAATGTACGTCCGACCGAAGGATGTATGTAGCCAGGGGGAGGAGGATGTCACGAAATGGACTTGGAGCTGAGAAGGAACAACAACCAATCAGAGTTGGAGGATGCACGCGACGAAGACGAAGAACACCAACGAACGAAACCAAACGAAAAAGCCAAAGCTCGCACAACGGATCGAACACCAACGTACCCGACTCGTCGACTTGCCCACGCCCGACGCCTCGATGAGCAACACCACCTTGACCAGGCACAGTCCTCTCCTCCATTTCTGTTTCTCATCTTCGACGGGTTATGTCGGCCTGATGTTACCCGTCTCGTCGGCGGTCCTGTTCTGTGCCCGTCTCGAATGTTCCTTACTATCCCTAGTAAGTTTGGCGCTAGTCTGTTCCCCCAGCTGACGTTCGGGGAGTGTGCGTGTGTCGTCCGCGCCGAGCCGTAGCCGTGATAGTGGCAGATGGCATAGAGACGAGCAAAGGAGCCGTAGTGGTGCTCCTGGTGATGGTGGGTGGTACCAAACGGCTGGATGGATGGAATGGAGACGGTGTTGAACCCTGCCCTGCCCTGCCGGCCCGAGTCCCGCCCATCACTCTTTCTCTCCTTCTCCTCCGCGTCCGAGATCCAGCGTCAACTCGGGACCTCAAAGCCAACGCCACAGCGTATATCCCAGATCATAACGATGACGCTGACACCATCAAGCCTACCATCTCCCATGCGCGCGCGCATCTTCCGATAATCTCTTCCTCCTGATCTGGGTCTCCAGCCAAGCAGTATTTGCTCGTAAGATCCTTTGACTGCAGGATCATCATTCGACCGGGCTGGGCATAAGAGACGTAAAGGAGCGGACGCACGCCCAGCCCGTGCACGTCTACAGCCAACGAGCCAAAGCTGTCTGAAAGTAGGGCAGCGGAGGGGTGAGATATGCATTGCGAATCGAAGCTTGTCGATGAGTGGAGGGTCCAGCGCGTCAGTCCTCGCCACGAGAGGGGCCATATAAGCAAAGGAGATCAGATGGCGAGGCAAAGTGGCGTTTGAGAAGTCCACCCATCGACAGCGAGTGGGCTTGTTGCTCTGATACGACGCCTCTGCTCGTCCTCCATAATGAGCGTCCGAGCGGAGGGACCAACGCATTTGCCGGAAAGGCACCCATGACGATGGCCTTGTAACCGTGCTGCTTGTAGCAGTTGGAGATTTTCTCAACGGAGACGACACCGGGTCCTCGTTCTCCTCGTATTTCTTGCCGGTCGAGTTTTGTACTAGTCGAGGATCTGGGAGAGCAGTGAGCATGGCAGGCGGCTGGGCGGATATTTTGTGGACTTACGCGTCCGACGAAGTGAGAGATATGATGGTAACACTGGCCTCGGCGCAGGCAACGTCTGGCCAATACCAAACATCAGCCAGAGGGTCAGATTGCAGTAGATGCTGTCGTCGCGCTCGAGCTCGCGGGCGGCTTGGATGCCGTCCCAGGTCGAGGCGATCTTGATGAGCATTCGCTCCTTCTCGATGCCGACGCTGTCGTAGAGAACGATGAGGTCCTTGGGTCCTGGTCAAGAAAGAGACGGGCGTCGACCTCAATGCAGACGCGTCCAGGGATGATGGTGTGGATCTCCTTGCCGAATTCGAGGAGCTTTCGCGGTGATCAATGGGACGTGAGATATGGCGGCCGACGACGTACGAGACAATCCATGGCAGCCTCTGCCTGACGTCGACGTCGCCGCTTTTGAACTTGGCGTGAGCGACGGCGGCGTCAATGAAGCGGGCAGATCCGGATTTTTTGGCAGCAGCGAGAATCAGCGATTGGTTGTGGTAGCATCTTGCGGGTGGTAGACGTCGATGGTCGCAAAGTCCCCGGAGTTGCTGACGACGACGGTGCCGGTTGCTTTGCGGTAGTCGAGAGCGGGTGGACATGGTCATGATTGTTGTGAGTAAGAATCATATGCGGTCCGATCTCGTCATGCGCCCAACATGTGCAGTGCTGACAGGCGACTTGTTCACACGCATTGCCTTCCTCTTCCCACCACGTCGTCCGCTCACCACTGCTGCCAAAATGCCCAAATTTTTCAAAAAACTTCGCAACAAATTACGTCCATCGACCCCGACGCCGTCTCAGCCAGCCGCGGGCCCGATCGTTGTGCCAGAGCCGATCAAGGTCGTATGGTCCGGTATAGAGATGTTGTTGAAGCGAGTCGAGAAAGGACTGGATGGAACGCCAGCCAAAACGCCTGTCACTGTCATCAATACTTTCATTGAACTGGTGCATGTATGTGGACTGTTAACACTTGGTCCTCAGTTTTTCCTGATAAAATTGTATTTTAGCAAATTCGAGATGTCGGGGAGGATATATCCGACATGGTGTCGAGCACGAAGGAGCTTCTGGAGGTCGTGAATACGGCACTATTGGACTCAACGTATCAAGTCTCGGATGGACAGATGGACTCATTTGCCAAGTATGTCTAAATTATTGCAATTGTCAAACACAACTTCATCTCAAATTCAGACTGCTTATTACCCAAGTTACCAAACTCCAGGAAATGCAGTCAAGGGGCTTTCTCAACCGTGCCGCACATAGCGACAAGGACATTGGGGAAATCAAGAAGATTCTCCAGACTCTGGATACAGGCACAAAGCAATTCCATGTATGTTGTCTGTGTCTCTTCCTATTGTTCCACCACTTACCTGTCAAAAATCAGCTTGCTATTTCTCTGAGTATTGAGCGCAACACCACCAATATTCTCTCCGCTGTTGTGCTTGGTCAACTGCCTCAATCTCGGCAGGCCCGTTATGATGCTGAGGTTGACTATGAAGCAGTCAATGTTGTACGCCGAGAGTGCACTCCTGGGACGCGGGTTAAGATCATCCAGCGTCTGGTTGACTGGGCAAGGAAACCACTGTCGGAGAGTGCAGCGTCCATTTACTGGCTAAATGGTTCAGCTGGAACAGGAAAGTCCACAATTGCATACTCAGTGTGCAAGGCCCTTGACAATAATTTGGATAGAGAGCCCAACATCCTTGGTGCTTCCTTCTTTTGCTCCAGACAGCTTGGAAAGCTGCGAGAGCAAAAGTACATCATTCCCTCCATTGTCTATCAACTTGCTCGTCACTCTCGCTCCTTTGCTCTTGCTCTTCTGGATGCCAATCTGGATTCTGCTGATTCTCTCTCCAAACAGATGGAGGATCTCCTTGTCAAACCATGGCAGCAATTGGCCAGCTCCCGCTTATCCAATTTCCCTCCTTGTGTCATTGTTGTTGATGCTTTGGATGAGAACCAGGGTGGCTGGAAGTTCTTGGATGATCTGATCTCCACTGTGGAATCAGGTTGTCTCAAGGGACTGAAATTCCTCATAACAAGCCGACGAGAGCCAAAGCTGGTTGACAGATGCACTGTGCTCATTCCAGACTTGGTCTGTCATCTGGAGGAGGTGACCAGGGATGATGTTCAGCATGACATTCTTACATATCTGGAAGCTGAGCTTCCTAATCTTTGTCAAATGCCTGAGCTTCAGGCTTTGGCTGTGCAAGCAGATGGTCTCTTTATCTATGTAGCCACTGCAGTTCGGTTCATCTCACAAGGTTACCCAGAAGATCACCTGGAGCAGCTGAAGGCTCTTTTACAGAGCTGGCCTCTACATTCTGAAAGTATTGATACACTTCCAGTGGATCAACTCTATAGTCAAGTACTACAAGAGATCATCATGTCTGTTGGAAAGACACTTAGGCTTGACCGTCTGAAAATCCTTCACACTATTCTTTGCACAGAAGAGCCTGTATCTATCCATGTGCTCACTGGTCTTACTGGCAATATCCTGGATCGTGTTCAACATGTTATTGCTGATCTTCATGCTGTGTTATATGTGTCAAAGCATGATGGCCACATATACTGGTACCACAAATCATTCTATGACTTCATGTGTAATTCTGAGAGGGCTCAGAATTATGCATGCAACATGGTCACCCAACATCTTCTGCTTATGCAACAATGCTTTACCATCATGGATCGTGATCTACACTTCAACATGTGCAACTTACCCTCCTCATTCCTTTGTGATGCTGAGGTCCCAGGTCTTGCCAAACATATCCAGGAATCAATCTCACCTCTTCTTCAATATGTCTGTTGTCACTGGGCAGCACACTTCCGTGATGCATGTATTGCTTCACTTGGGACTGAACAAGTAAAGAAAGTGACTACACAATTACAGTTATTTTGTGATAACCAACTTCTTTTCTGGATTGAGACTATGAATCTCATCCATCAGAGTGGCAGTTGCTCTTCAGTGCTTAGGACTGCATATAAGGCTCTGGAAACTGTGGTGAGTTTTCTAACTATTATCTGAATCTCTCATATTGAACAAATATAGACTTTAGAGTCAGTGCAACAAGCAGTGGCTGATTTGTCTGAAGATCTGAAACATGTACAAAACTTAGCAACAGCATTCATCTCCAACCCTGTGTCCAAATCAACACCACATCTATACATCTCCATTCTTGCTACTTATGATGGCTCTTCTGATCTTATAAACAGATGGAAGAATCAATTTGATGGACTTTCAAGATTAGCTGGTAAAAGGAGAAGAGAGCAGTTATTAACTGTACTCATAGGACATACTGCTGAAGTTCAGTCTGCTTCCTTTTCACATGATGGAAGACATATTGTGTCTGGCTCACTTGACGGGACAGTACGGGTGTGGGATGCAGACACAGGCCAGGAGGAGATGATCCTGAAGGGACACACTGATTGGATCAGATCTGTCTCCTGTTCTGATGATGGGAAGCATATTGTGTCTGCCTCGAAAGACCAGACAGTGCGGGTGTGGAATGCAGAGACAGGCAAGAAGGAGATGATGCTGGAGGGACACACCAATTGGGTCAATTCTGCCTCTTTTTCACATGATGGGAGGCACATTGTGTCTGCCTCAGGTGACCAGACAGTGCGGGTGTGGGATGCAGACACAGGCAAGGAGGAGATGAAGCTGGAGGGACACACTGCTGAAGTCTACTCTGCCTCCTTTTCACATGATGGAAGACATATTGTGTCTTCCTCATTTGACCAAACAGTGCGGATGTGGAATGCAGAGACAGGCAAGGAGGAGGTGAAGCTGGAGGGACACACTAATTGGGTCATGTCTGCCTCTTTTTCACATGATGGAAGACACATTGTATCTGCCTCACATGACCAGACAGTGCGAGTATGGAATGCAGAGACAGGTAAGGAGAGGATGAAGCTAGAGGGACACTATAGTTATGTCTATTCTGCCTCCTTTTCACATGATGGAGAACATATTGTGTCTGCCTCAGCTGATCAGACAGTGCGGATATGGGATGCAGAGACAGGCAGGGAGGAGGTGACACTGGAGGGACACACTGCTGAAGTCCTTTCTGCCTACTTTTCACATGATGGGAGACACATTGTGTCTGCCTCAACTGATCAGACAGTGCGGGTGTGGAATGCAGAGACAGGCAAGGAGGAGATGATGCTGGAGGGACACACTGATTGGGTCAATTTCGCCTCCTTTTCACATGATGGAAGACACATTGTATCTGCCTCAGATAATCAGACAGTGCGGGTGTGGAATGCAGAGACAGGGAAGGAGAAGGTGATGCTGGAGGGACACACTGACAGGGTCTCTTCTGCCTCCTTTTTACATGATGGGAGACATATTGTGTCTGCCTCAGATGATCAGACAGTGCGGGTGTGGAATGCAGAGACAGGCAAGGAGGAGATGAAGCTGGAGGGACACACTAACTGGGTCAATTCTGCCTCTTTTTTACATGATGGAAGGCAAATTGTTTCTGCCTCAAATGATCAGACAGTGCGGGTGTGGAATGCAGAGACAGGCAAGGAGGAGATGAAGCTGGAGGGACACACTCATTGGGTCAATTCTGCCTCCTTTTCACATGATGGAAGACACATTGTATCTGCCTCAGATGACCAAACAGTGAGAGTGTGGAATGCAGAGACAGGCAAGGAGGAGATGAAGATGGAGAGACACACTGCTGAAGTCCTTTTTGCCTCCTTTTCATATGACGGGAGACATATTGTGTCTGCCTCAGCTGATCAGACAGTGAGGGTGTGGGATGCAGAGACAGGCAAGGAGGAGATGAAGCTAGAGGGACACACTCATTGGGTCAACTCTGCCTCCTTTTCACATGATGGGAGGCACATTGTGTCTGCCTCAGCTGATCAGACAGTGCGGGTGTGGGATGCAGAGACAAGTAAGGAGGCGGTGAAGCTGGAGGGACACAGTGCTGATGTCAATTCTGCCTCCTTTTCACATGATGGAAAACACATTGTATCTGCCTCAGATGACCAGACGGTGAGGGTGTGGGATGGAGAGATTGATTCAACTCTATTTCAACAGAATGGCAAGTATTCTCATCTTTACCTGCAATCATCATATCTTTCTAATCTCCAGTTAGAATCTTCAACATCAAATAATTGGTATATCCAGGAAGGCTGGATTACCTCTCTGAAGGGATACAAACTCCTTTGGCTCTCACCTGATATACTTCGCGCTCTTCGCACTCCTCACTGTCAGCTGGTTATCTCAAGGCATGGTGATCTGACTCTAAGCTTTGTGGATGCATACTTAGGTGAACAGTGGCAAAAGATTTATTCCAAGTCATATTAGATTACTCCTTCATTGATTACTGTTGCATATAGCTAGTAGTTGAGACTCAATATACTTACTTCTCAGACAATTTTGCATATAGCTAGTAGTTGAGACTCAATATACTTACTTCTCAGACAATTTCATTTTCACAGCTCAATATGCACAAAACACAATGGTCCACTGCCAGTGCTATTGATCTGTAAGTATGCATGTCTCAAGAACCAAAGCATTGATCAGAGCCTAGATGCATACATGGTTGTGCAGCCAGCCAGAGTCTATTTCTACTAGTCAATAAAGGTCATACATATCATGCACCGGTAAGTAATAGTTTATGAGATGTCACGAGGCAGTGTGATAGCTCAAGCAGATCCAAATAGTGAAAGTCCAGTGGCAATAGCACAAATGAGCAAACAATTATCATGTGTATCACATGCAGTTCAAATGCCAACCCATTGATTATCATATACATCTCTCTCTTTCCATTTTGCAATTAAGATGACCAAATACTAGAGTCCCCAACGAGTACAGAGAAAATGGGTATACTCAGATGTGATACTCGTACTCAGGTAGACCCTTACTCAGATATGCTATACCCGGGTATCATGTATTACCCGGGTAAAGGGTAAGGATCGGGCCAGGTGCTCAGCTCACTAGATACCCACTGATACTTGCTCATATATAGGCAGGAGGGATATATGGGTGGGATGAAGGAGTTGGAAATAGACTTGAGAAGAATATCTAAATCTTTTGATAGAACTCAGAACACTCAAATGAGCAAGCTGCATACTTATAACAAGATGAGGATGGTAGGGGTGCAATGGGTACAGGATAATAGAGAAAAAATTGAAGGGATGATGCGAGAATGATGAACAATGAGTGCAGAATGAGAGAGACATGTCATCCATACTATTTGCAAGATGCAAAGATGACAACAGCATCCAAATCATCTAAATTCTAATATCAATGTATGCAGAGAGTGCATGAATGGAATTTAGTGGCTAAATAGCAGCTGGTCATTGAGCTGCCATCATGGTAAGTGACAAGAAGCAACATTGAACCTCATCTAATTACATTCCAGTATTTATCTATTTATATTTGAAATAATCTCAATGTTAATCATCACTATGTTTACCACTCTACTATTGATTGTGAATACCACCGAGGATACCCGTGCCATACCCATACCTATACCCGCTCCAGCAATACTCAGATAATGGGTATGGATTGGGCCAGCTTCTTGATGCATTAATATCTGGTGAGTAAAGTATCATGATACCCGGGTATATACTCGTTGGGGACTCTACCAAATACCCAAGTCAACGACTAGCAGAATATGCTGCAGCCCATGGTTGTATACCAAGTTCATGGATCACACTGCAAACACCTTGGATGTGCATAATAATGCTTATGGTGGATACAGCAAGAAAAACCACACAGCTACAAGAAGAACAACAACTATATGAACAAGGTAAGAGAACGACAGCTACAAGATATGATAGCACGACACAAGACTCGGACAAGAAGGATACCAGAGGAAAGTACAATACGCTTGAGTGTTTCTTAAGCTCCTGCCGTACCGCAGGAGGAGCACGACAACAGAACGGCACAAACATCTAAACAGGCTCATCACCGCACCTCTGGAACGTCGTCGTCAAGCTATCCGAAGACCCCGACTGCTTCCTCTCCGCACAGTCCGTCTCGTGCATGGTGTCGATCTTGATGCTGATGTTTGTCGGGTGCTTTTGAACCGTCAGTGTCTGCCTACACCCAAAAGAAACCAGACTCACCTTGTTATGGCTCCTAACCGTCCCCATGCTGTTTGTCCCCCCGATGCTGAGCTCAACAAGCGATCCCCCAATCGTCTGTGTCTGAAACCCACAATGGCTCGTCTTGAGCTTGATCGAACTTGGACTTCCGCCCTGCACACTCCCATGCCCATTCCCATCTCCTTGCTTGTTGTATGCACCACCCCTTCCCCGCCTGCCTTGAACTGCCTCCTTGCAGTAGCAGCAAATTCAAATACAACTACTCCAGGCAGAATAACCATGCAATGTTGTCGGGGCCACCTAGATTCTGATGAGGGATGTGACAGCGCCTGTGTTGATGGTGGAGATGATGAAGGTCCTGATCATGTGCCGTCTATTGCAAAGCCAGCGCAAAATGGGAGAGCCGGAGGAGGTGCACAAGGGAGAGTAGTCGCCGGCAGCGGTACAGTCATTGACTGTAATGCTAAGGGACTAAGGAAGAGGAAAATTAGTGAAGCAGCCAAGGTCTCGGAAGGTCTTCATGCGGACGAGGACATATATGCAAAAATCCATCTCACTGCCAAATTCAGGGGAGACAAAGGTGTACTATGGGAGCATTGGCGAGGGTACAAACATGATGCGATGATGCAACTCACGCAAAGAGCGGTGATCGAGATATTTTGTTGGAGAGGCGCCAGATGTGCAGCGTCAAGAACCTGTTCGTCAATGCATCAGAATTGCATCTAAACATGCAGAGAACAAACTTACCCTTGCACTAGCAATGCCTCCAAGCCACTGAAGATAACTTCCAGGAGGAGACTCCAAACAGTTTCACCAAGGCTGGACGGGTCATCGTAATTGGTAATTGTGTAGGTGTATACTGTTTATCGAGTGTCAGCGAGTACACCCCTATCGCATGGCGCACTCACTGGTATGGCTAATCAATCTCTGATGAACCATATCGAAAAATGCCACGGCAATGATGAGCACCTTGAGGTGCGGGCCGTCCGAGTGCCAGTGGAACGTCAGGTAGGAGACCGTTTAGAGGAGGGTCAGGCCAAGGAGCCTGGCCGAGCGTTAGCAAGGAGTGACTAGCGCAAAAAGGCAAAGACACTCACACCACGGCGACAAACACCGCACCGATGCTGCTATGACCACAAAAACATCAGTCGAAATACCTTGATATCATGACACGGCGGCTCAGATACTATCAAGCTGACAACAAACGAAAGAGGTCAGTCGATCATGGTGGAAGGTAAAGAATGACCGACCGCACAATCTGATGCTGTACAGAACTGGGATGTGAGAATCTCCTTCGATATAACAATGCCGCCTCCGATGGTGCAGCACTTGTGTTCATTCCATGCAACATGCCTGCTGGTGATGTGGTGAGCGTCAGATCGCTAGTCCGAGAAAAAGAACTGCTTACCAGTGTCTACGTCCAGCCGCACAATGCTTGATTGACATACAGGCAACAAAGCGTGCAGCACAGACCAGGAGTGCAGGTGGGACAATCAAAAAACCTACCGTGAAGAAGAACTCGGGAGGTATAGAGGCCGCGCCCGTACCGTGACAAGACTCTAGACAAGATAGTCAGTGTGTGGCCAGACGTGAAGGCAACGCCGAGACTGGCAAAAGACACATAACAAGAACAATCAGTTCCCCCAGTCAGCCACATCGGTCGCCTCAATGCGAGGCGCGGCGGCGGATAATCTGTCCACACTGTTGAATCACCACCGCTGCACGAATGCTTGGTTGACGTATAAGCAACGGTGCCGGGTGGGGTAAAAGAATCAAAATCACCGTGAGAAGCCAAGAAATGAAAGAATTGCCGCACAGACGAGGCGGGGCAAGCAGAAAGAAGGAACCACCGTGACAGAGATAAGTAGGCACGCACTGGAACCACGACAAGATGGAGAAGAAGGACATGTATGGCAAAAAAACGTGTTGCAGGAACAACTACTATAGGCGAGAAATGCACGGGGAACGGTGCACGATATCCCTGCCGCATAAACCTACCAAATGCAAATGTGAACGCGAGAGCTGAGACTCCACCGCTTTCCCACAAGAGCCGACAACATCGCGAAAAAAATAAAACCTTGCCGGGCACATGTATTAGCCTACCGTCACTCCAGTCAACGGCAGCTTCTACCTTCACAGCAGCGTCAGCTCGATCTGACAAGGTGATCCCAGTTTGATGGTAAGATGATCGCAGGGATATCACAGTCAGGTTGCAGTACTCGGTAGTCTTTACCAGTCTGGGAGACTCTACCGTAATTGTAGACCTTACCTGAGAATGCCATATCACTGCCGCATGCTGGTAGTCAGTAGATGTGTCGACAGTACACTTGCAACTTCAGATCTTTCGAACAGAGATGCAGCACATAAATAATAATAATGATTGCGGATATCGGTATACACAGTGAATTATGCGGCGGTTGTGGCTACAGGCTGCTCGGAGGGTTGCACACCTTGCGAGCAGCTTTCCTCTGCTTCTTGGCTTCCTTGTCTGCTTTCCGAGCAGCTTCCTTCTCTGCTGCTTTACGCTTCTTCTCCTCTGCCTCGCGCTCCTTCTCCTTCTCGGCAGCCGCCAGAATTTAGTCCGCCATGGTCATCTTGCCAGTATGCTGCTTCGAGTTCTTGGATTTGGCCGAGTCGTCATCGTCGGCAGCGTTCTTTAACACGCGCCTGATGGGACAGCGTCAGGACGAGGTCAACTGAGAAATGTCAACTCACGCAGCCCACATGTCTAACAGCTTCTTCTGTCGGCTTGATGGGAGGGCAGCGGCAGTTCGAAGAACAAGACGATAGAACTTTCGGTATCCCCAAGAGGTTGAGGTTTCCGGGTTGAATGTGACCTGGTCAGAGATTATGAAGCGGAGCTGTGGGAGTGAGTGAGAAAGTCGCTCAGAGGCGTCGGTCGGAGACTCATGAGACAGGCCATATATGTGATTATTGCGAAATTGATTTATTTGATACCAGCAAGTGCCGCGAGGCCCTTGCACTGCATGAAACATAAGATATTTACGCCGAAAATATGCTAAAAAAATGTAAAATTTTTTTAGCATTTTTTCACTTCAAAATTGATGAAAACATCATAAAATTGAGTAAAATTATGCTGAATATATGCTATACTTTAGTATATTCAAGTATATTTAGTATATTTTCATCTCCTTTTATGATATTTTTATTATTTTGCAGGTGAAAAAATGCTAAATAAATTTTACATTTTTTTATCATATTTTCGGCGTAAATATTGTATGTTTCATGCAGTGTTGCACTTCGACTTGTTCCCATTTGGAGCAGAGGGCCCTACAATGAGGCCCTCGGTGCACTGAAACTCATGAGTGATTATCGAGCTACAGAAAAAGTTACATACAACAAGAAGCTCCTAATTTTTGAGATAGTTGGCAAGCACTTTCTTAGGATCATAGCCATCGAGAGGCCAGAGGAAAGCTGGTAGATGCTCGGGTCCAGAGGGAATTTCTCCGGTACGCAAGCTAAGACGCGTCCTGTGAACCATTAGTGTGATACCAAGCATTGAATGACAACATACTCTTCATCACTCCAATCGTCATCGACAGGACAGAGACACCGGCCGCACTCGAAGTCATGGAATCCAAAGTGCTGCTTTCCTGTCCAACCACTTGGGAGGCGAACGACACCTGGCCAGTTGTGGAAATATTTCTTGAATGTCTGTATGTCCTCACTTCTGGCCTTGCTGCGCCCTTTCTCAAGCTGATGGTAAAAGGGGATGAGCAATTGAATGGAAGCAGAGCAGATAACATACCATAGCAGCAACAAGTGGGATGTCCTCGACGTGTTTGATGTACTTGAGGACAATGGGATCCTGACCGTGTTTGATGTTGATGGGCGCCTCAAACGCATTGAGTTGCCGCTTTTGTCTATCGCATGTGAGCTCAGAACAGTTAGTCATTAAACCATGTACCTCTCAGTGAGTTTGTTTGCGTTACCGTCGTCCATTGTCATACCCGTTGTGAGAATGTCTTCGCATGATTCGAAGGTCTCAATGAAGCGAGCCAAAATGCGACCAACGTCTATGAGAGCAGTTTCATCCTCATTGTTGAGACCATTTCGCATCTTTTTAGTCCTAGAGAAAGATCTATTAGATGACGAATCAAAAGGTTGCAGTGCCTACCGTCGCTTCTTTAGTTTATTCGAGTCCTGATCTTCATCTTCAGATGGGTCATCATCCTCGTCGCTCTCTGATAGCGTTTGACGGGAGAGTTGGGTGGAGAGGAGCTTCCGGATGGTGGTAGTGACGAATCACGGTCAGGCATTGAGGCACGGTGACGGTTATGGGAAGAGGTGTTTGTTCTATCAGCAAGGCCGGTGCATGAGGACATGATATATGAGGAAAGAGAGGTCCAAGGAAGTGGTACTGGAAGAACATGTGGAAGCCCCGAGTTGATTGTTATAAGAGAGTATGTCAATCAAGACCAAATTTTAAACAGACTGAGACCATGTGACCGTTGCGTACATGCGTATCGCGAGACTCATCATGATCATAGCTCATGACAGCCATACATTCAACTTAAGAGAAATATACGATGGAATCACGTTCATCGTTACTAAATAGAAGTGTATTTTTCCTGAAAGGTAATCATATGACAGTACTAGTACTACGCCACACAGCTAAAAGTTGTACTCTATGTCGGATTCGTCGTCGTCATCAGATTTGGACCCAGAGTCCGAATCACTTGCAGATAATCTGTCACTATCTTCCTCCGAATTCTCCTCCTTCTCCGAGTTCTCTTCCGACTCCTCAGGTGCACCCAAATCAGACCATGGATTGACGCTATTATCCTGCAGGACGTCCCGCTTGAGCTGCCCTTTCTCTACAGGAAAGTTGTCCGGGTTCTGATGTCCAATGCCTAGACCAAAGTACCGCATCATCAAATCACAGTCTGTGAATCTAATAGTGTGTCAGTCTTGATCATCTTAGGCATACTAGAGTGCAACTAATCTCATAACATAATAGGAAGTCCAATCGCCCTCTGCTGAATCACGATAATTTGAACGCCTGTCCAATAAGTCTGAAGTTTTCCCATCCGCAAATACAGGAACGATGTGACAGGCTCGAAGTACCTGTGATGGATCAAGGAAGCCGAATGCCCCAGATTCATTGCCAAGTGGTACGAAACCTATCTTGTCAAGACAAAGCGCATGAGGTCCACCTTCCCAGTCTGCATCCCGACCAAACCAGCGAACAAAAAGGAAGTCAACCCAACGTGTCTTCTGTTCTCGGCTGTACCAAACGTTACAGTGGTAGATCCCCTCGACACGCGTGTACCAGTACGGATGTACACCACCTTCTCCAGTCTCTCCGGGGTCTATTAGTTTCTGGGAGCAAATCATGACTTTGCGACGTTGTGAATTCACGTTGATGATGTCCTGGTCACGACGAACATCATAGGTAGTATAATTGAAGGATGCTGTAGCGTGGGCGTAAATGATGTTCTTGTCAATTGAGACTTTGGAGAGCTGACGGGACATATACTCAGTCTCATCGCCAATGTCAATGAGACCTTTGAGACGGGTGAGAATGTGGCTCTTGAGACGATGTTCAAAGTTCTACCAAGTTTCGTTAGGAAAGGCAAGGATTACAGTATGTATATATGACCCATACCTCAAGAGCAGGATCACTGTTATGCTGTAGCCATCCGTGCAGATGAACAGCCGTCTTGGTGCCCTGCTCCTTGGCAATATGATAGTGCATCGACATGTCTTGTGATTCGGGATTGGTAGACTGCTCCTTCTCGGTGTCGGATTCGTAGTGGATCACATCGTCAATCTCCTGCTCAATCCGTTTGGAGGCATGTTCCAAAGAATCCATCTTAATGAGTTATGCCTCAAATTTTCGCTTGTTGGTACGGGCGTACCGGTTCTTGACGGAGCGATGCTCAGTCTCACCCTGGGCTGCAGTTAGAAAATGCCTTAGATTTCAGAGCGGTATACATACAATAACAGTGCTATAGCTGTCCGTTGGCCCAAACCAACGAATCTGCTGTACATAGTCACCCAGTGCATGCAGCTTGTAAGTTGACAGATTGAACGTCCGAGGTCGACGACCGCCAGAAGTGCCCACTGCACCACCGGATTTCTTCTTCTGAGCCACTTCGCGACGCTGTCGGGTGCCCAACTCCTTGTCAGTCTTGTAGGTTTTGTAGTGCAAGCAGACCACATCCGAGAAATGTCGCAAGCAATTCCCAAGCGCTTTCGTTACGTCCTCAAGCTCGGCCAGTGTTGAATCTGTGTGCATTCGCAGCTTTGCCAAGCCATGCCAGTATGTGAGGATGTAGAGAAGATCAAGTATGAAAGCTTCATCCTCCTGATTCGGCAAGAGTCCTTCGAAGCATGGAATGATGCACTTCAAAGAATATTGAGGGCATTGTTCGCATTGATAATAAGTGCAACATACCTGGAGGATATCTTCATAGTCACGAGCGGCTAGCTTTTTCTGTTCGGACACGTTGTGCGTGAACCGCCGAATAGTATCACGCCCGAAAGGAGAGACTCGAGAAAATCTAGCGCGACTGAGTGAGCTAGAATCAAATCGATGTCATTCTCATACCGTTCATCAAAAATCTGTATTTCGTTATCCTTTAAGGACGATAGAATGCGGATTAGGTGGGTTAAAACGGCTTTCCAGACGCCAAGCTCAAACTCGTGCATGAGATCAACAACGAGGAGCATAAAGAAGTTCACAAAGTCGCCAAGGCGTTCCGAGAAGGTGTTCTAGATGGAAACAGTATGAGCCGCATTTGATGCACCAGGAGCACGATCTTACCTTTGTCGGAACAAGAGATTCATCCTTTAATAGATCTTCGACACATTCGCTGTTGACGGCATAGCCATGGTCATAAATCACCTCGCGAGCATCTTCAACCTTCTTCTGCCGAGTGGTATCATCTGTACGAGCGTCAACCTTGCGCGTCTTCATATCAGCCGGAGAGCTCATTTTCCCGATGTCGCTCTTGTGAACTTTGCACCAAGGACACGGGCAGTTTCCCATGTCGCGGATTGTCGCAATGAGTACTCTGAGATCTTGATGAGGAATAGCTCGAAATTGTCAAGGAACACTTACTTCTCCGGGTAGTCAGCCGAATATGTTAAAAACCGCGGATATATACATCGGCGAATACCATCTGCACAGGTGATGACGATTCCGTGCTCGTAGATCTCGAGAAACTCATCGTCCAAAAGTAGAAGCCATACTTCGTGAAAGAGCTCTCGCCGGCAATGTGCTTTGAGCTGCGAGGTGATCTTGATCTTCATCCGAGTTAGAAACTGTACAAACTTCGCGCCAAGCTAGATAACGATTGAAGTCAACGCACAGTAGAAGAAACACAAACTTACTGAAGGTGCAAATGCGCCATGGACAGCGGAATGGGTGCTTGGTTGGCAGCGCGTGTACTTCGAAAGATTCCCAGGCATGAAGTAGAATGGCCAGAGGTTTGCGTCGCCAAATTGCGCAAGATGTGTCGAGTCTGACCAGCCCATCAATGCGAGCACTACGCGCGGGAGGTCACAGTTTGGCTCAGGCGGCAGTGCCTGTACTTTTGCTTCTGCGTCGCGAAAGGCCGGAGAGTTTGGGATATCGGTCAGCACTTGTTCCACAGGCCGATCGCCAGGAGGCTTCCAAAATTCCTCGTACCCATGCCAGTGAAAATCCTTTGCCGAAGAACTGGTTGCCATCTCCTGGACGACGTGGGAGAGGGATCGTGTCCAGACGTCGTCAACTGTGAACTTTGTCCATGCAAAGTCCGTGTCGTCGTAAATGTCGTCCTCATCGCTTCCTTCCAACTGCTGTTGGCGGGCGTGTTTCTTCTGCTTCTGCCGAATCTGTTTCTTGACCTTCTTTGTCTTCTTCTGCCCAGTCGGTACATTGATTGACACCGATTGGCTCCGCCAGCCATTTCCTGCCCACGGAAGTGAGGATTCGCCGCTAGGATCACTGGCCAGCGTGTTGTCAATGGCCCCGAAATCGACGTTCGCGACGTCCTCTGCATGAAACAGTGGACTCTTGAATATCTCCTGCAATCGCTGAGTTTCGACCTCACTCTTTTGGTTGCTACCAGTGCGCCGCCAGTGACCGAAGAGAAATGCGGAGACGTTTGGATAGGGCCAAATGATGTCGAGAAGCTTTCGAGGCTTTTTAGGCGGACGTTTGGGATTATTGAGTTCATCGGGGCGAAGGTGCATGTCTGGTACTGCAGTCGGTCGACGAGGATAGGTCCGGAAGAGGCCAAACTTGTTGGCAGCAGTCTTCACGCGCAGAGGAATGCGGAAGGACAAACCAGACGGTTGCCCAGAATCCATCTGCGCCGCGTCTGACTCCGACTCTGCGCCTGGTTCGCCTGTGCTGCTGTCGTCAATAAGGCCAGCAGGTCCTTCCGGCAGGTCGTCAACACTGGCACCGGCTGACCGAGGACCCAGCCTCAAGAGAATGCGCCTCCACGGCGCGTCACGGTGTTGGGGTGATGGACCTCGATGACCAGAGTTGGATGAGGCGCCGGAATTACTCAGACCTCCAAGGAGATCATTGTCGAATGACATCGGCGAGGATGTTCGAGGTGGTGCATCGGATAACATATCCTATACACACAGGTTGTGTCAGTACTCGTCTCAAAACAGAACTATTGAAAGCTCTTACTGTGTCAAAGTCTTGCGGAAACGTATCCTGGGTAGCTTGGGCTGCCCCCGCTGCAGGAATATCATGAGTTCTCTCACTCTCCAGAGAGGACTCGTCGGAGGATGTCAAGTGGTTACTGTCGGATGAGCTTTCCTGTTTCCTGCGCCTCTTTTTGAAGGTTTTGAGGATGTCGCCTGTAGGCCTGCCAAAAAATGTCGTCTTAGTTTGGAAATATTGTGCATAGCGCTGGCAAGACTGCTGATGAGTATTCAGCTCTCGCCGTGTTGTGTACGGGCCACGGTTGCATCCGCGACATCGGAGGTTGTTGCTGTTGTCTTCGTCGTCGTCGTTGGAGGCGGGCATGGATGGAGGTGGGAGATGGGATAGATTGGAAATTGATACGATATGGCTGGAGTATTGACATTGGAAATATAATCATATCTGAGTCTAAACATAGTCGCGGTGAGCTCAAAACACACGAGGAGACGTGGTGGCGACGTACAATAAGACCTTTCTCCTCTATACCTAGGCCCAGCACAACAACGGGACTCAGAGTACGCATCGTTAGGCCCTTCAGCAGCGGCGGCAACCAATGGAAAACATATGTCGTCCAAGTCGCAGAATCGGACTCAGCGACCCCATGTGGCGGCGAATCTTGCACGCTCAGTCAGTCGACAATCGTCGGAAATGTGGTCATGGTTAGAGGAGAGCTTGAGGACCGGGGCTAAGTATGAGTCCCGTTGCGGATGCTGATGTGTGCCTGATGGCCGAACGATTACCGTTTAACGACATTATGAATGCCACCACAAGGTAGGCTCTACCTGACATGTATTGAACTGTCAGGTTGTGGCATTAAACTGCAACACCGGGGGCATTTGCCAACTCGTTCCGAAAGGAACGAGTTAGACTCGTCCTGCACTCACCTGGACGCAACCTGACGTTTCAGCCGGACTCCGGAACTTCAACAGTAAGCTTGGCAGCGTCATGAGGGATGTTACGGGCCGTATGATACACAAACGAACCAGCTCGTAGATAGATATGAATGATAATTGATTTTGTAATTGATATATATTGAAATTTTAATGGCCAGCCGGCTATAGACGCCGCCATCGATGTGCCGCCCCACCGACGCGCCGCCCGTCCATCCCGTCGATCCTGCACTCGACAACATTGAGAACGATGTCGTACGCTGTCTGCCGCCGGGAAGGCCACAACTGTGGCTGCGACGCGTGTTTGTACACGTTGACCAAGCGGCCACTCCTTGCCAAATCACCACTTCCCATCATATTCGTCCAACATCGTCGACCGTGGCCACCCTTACATAGGGACGACCATAAGGACGCCCATACGAACGACCGTCTGCGCTCTGCGCACCCGTGGTCGCTCCTACAGGCACGCAAGACCGCCCATCGCCCCAGGCGCCCCGAATCTTGCCCGCCAATTCGACGCATCGACCATACAGAGGGAGGTGCGTGCCGATTTGATTCTCGAGGTCGTCTGCTCAGCAAGCCTCATCACGCAGCGCACCCTATCACATCTGCATTGCCGAAGACGCCCTCACGTTCCATTTCCTCCCCACCGAGCCTAGCTCTAAACCCTTCCCGCCTCCCAGTTGCCCTTCACGGCCGTCGTTCCCTGGCGCGTTCTACGCGTGTATCCCATCGGCTCATCCTACGTACGCCGTCGAGACCTGAGCGCACATTTTATTCTTGCCTAGCCTGGAAGCTTTACTCCCGTCATCGTGTCAGTGCTTTCAGCCTAGTCGAGATGATAACACTGACCGTTTGTTCATAGACCTGTTGCTTAGCTAGTGTTAGACCTGGGTGCGCCCTATGTCCCTCTGCCTTCTCGTTTAGTTGATATTCGGGTTCGAAGTTCACGGTTACAGTCTTTATTTACGCCGCAGCGTGCCGACGTTTTCTCATCTGGAATCCAGTCAGTGCATTTCAACCTTTCTCATCCAGTCTTGTACCCACAGTGCTGTAGAATCAACTTCGTTTATCTTCCCGTTGATCGCAGTCCTTTGAAGACAATGTCTGCCCCCATTGACATCCCGGGTGCCCATCGAGTACCACAAGCAGCAGCTAACAACCAAGGTTGTGTCATCCTGTCGTGTTACGGTGAGCCGAACGGACGTACTATCGCGGAAGCACGGCGGCGTGCTGTGTACGCCATACAACTTCTCACCACCGTGGGCCATTGGGGACGCGCACTTCGACAAGTAGTTCGTAGCAATGACGAAGGAGATCGCCGAGCGCTGCTTGTCTTTTAGTCAGTGATGTTTCTTTCCTTCCTCGTACCAGCCGTTGAATATTGAATGTTACCAGCCGGTTTTCCCCCGAACACCGTCTACCTGCCCACGCTGCGATCTATGAACCAAACAGCATGGCGTACCTTGGTGAAATGTTATGGGACGATGTCGACGGAGTGTTCCGATATCCTCAGCATCCCATCAACGTCTCAAGTTTTGAACTTCCGACCTTCCTGGGATCGTAGTATGTGAGATTCTTGGCCCTGTTAATTCGACTCAATTTTTTTAGTACACTCGACTGACCTGACCACTCACAATCCTTGTAATCGCATCCTTTTCTTGGTCTTTCGTTCTTCTTCGCTTTGTTTGTTGCATTTTCCCTGTATCTAGTCAACCCACGTCATGAATGTAACAACTGTACACACCTGGTGATTCTTGCCTACTTATATTATCGATTACCGTATCTTGTGTACCCACCAATTGTATTGGGCTTTCTTGAGAATTGAAACATCAGTAGAGGTGAAATGATTACAAGATCGATTTCCGTACCAGGTTACCCCAATGCTACACAGCTGCCTTGACTTTTGCCCGAGACGTTATTCTTGCCGTTCCCGCGGGGGCTACAACGAATAAGATACCATTGCTCGTCTCGATACAATATGAAGTGCGGTATTAATGGTCCGTGCTGAGTAGTATGGTACACTGACATACACAATGATCTATTCTACTTCGCTCTACTGTCCTCGTTTGGTTCGTACAAGTTCCCAATCTACATTCGCCGAGATCTCTTCCCTTGTATCCTTCACGAGGACCGAGTCTTCGTCGCGGAAGGAAATGGAGATGTGAACGTCCTGCTCGTCATCCTGCTGGTACTCCTTGTGGGCAAGGTCGCGTCCACCCGCGACAGCTCTGATCCATACACCAACGTGATGATGTGTACCATCGGGAAGTTGTAGGTGGTCGTAGGGACGCATGAACTGTCCTTTGTTGGGACCCCGGAACGCGTATATCCGGTAATTACGGCCGTACCGCCCACCGGGGTGTATGGGCTCACAGAGCTCGGGGGTAAGAGCACCATTATTCTGAGGATTGAGGGTTCGAACGGCACAACGTAAGAGTGCGAGAGGAAGGTGTGAACCGCCGGGATTATCTGTGAGCACGGCAAAGAGTCGAACACCGTCTTTCTCATCTTCTGTCTTCCTTTTCTTGAAACCGCCTGCTTTCTGCCTTGTATCCTTTTCAAGAGCTTTATACAAGACCTCGAAGCGGAAATTCCGCAGATTGGGATCTTTTAGCCAGTGATCTTTGTCAAAGACTGCCCTCACGAGGGGTACAGGAGGAGGCGGAAAGCGGGGACGTCGGGAGAGGAGGGTGGGATCGTTGTCTCGCAGTTTCTGTGCGAATGCGGCGGGGCCTTGGAGAGCATCTTTCTTGCTATACCACGGAGAACGTAACGCGATGTCTTCAGGCTCCCAAGTCCAATCGTGATTCCATTCCTTCACTCGTTCTTCCAAAGGACCCGCAAAAGCGTTCTGACTCGGGAGAAGAGGGCATGCGATTCGAAGTGGCCACAGAGTACTAGATGAAAGGAGGTTGTTCAGTATTCAGATCAAGACAGCTGAGATGGTATACGTACTCCCAATCTCGAATGTCTTCATAATGATACACCTCGATGGGGGGGAACTGAGGCCGAATCCTGGTAAACTGGACCTGGATCCGTATACCGTTCGTGTATCTACGTTCAATGACGTGTTGCGTATCCTGGTTGAAACGACGCAAAAGGAGTCCATGGCCCGGCTTATCCAACAGTACATCCTTGACGACGGCTTGTTCTTTGTTGTGAGGATCACCTTCCAGATTGACCATGACTTTGCGGCCTAGCCACGGCGTCGTACCAGTGAACCCCAAGAAGACGGGTTGGCGACGGTTCTCGGCGGGCTCGGAACCACCGTACCAATCCTTATCCACAACGCGAAGAGAGTTGACGTGAACAGTGAGAGACTGAAAGATGTGAGATATCTTGTCGAGTAGAGAAGCGAGTGGTACTGACCTGGACTTCTATTCGATTATCATTGTGCAAATGGAGAACCACCGTAGCGTGACGCTGTCCGCCCTTCTCCGAGATATCAACCACAAACCCAGGACCAGCTTCTGTCCCGTTCGGCATCCGACATCTGACCAAGTCACCGACTGTTACGACCTTCATGAGACGATGTTTGGGAACACAGATGCAATCACCATTGTCAGTGAAAAGCTCTACGCCTGCAAGGAAAGAACGACTTGACAAGGTGTGGCGTCCCGTTTGCTTCGTCTCCGTGTCTTTGAAGAGATCTCCAAATCCCATGATCCAATTGGAGGGACGGGGAAGGGACGCGTCAGGATGTGCGCGCAGAGAGCACAAAGTGGGATGTTGCGAAGTGAGGAAGAGATTAAGAAGGGAGGGATCGATGCAGTTCGTGAGGTGGTGTTGAGTGACGGAGAAACGAAGATGAACCAACTCTAGATCGTGGTCGAAGATGCGATGTGAGATACCTTCGTACTGGCGGCGTTCCCCTATTTGTTGTATGACGGCTCGAGGAATACTACCCGGAGGGGTGAGGCGAGGTGATGGACGATGGACGAGACCCTTCCTCTTCCTCTTGTTTCTCTTCTCTATCTGTGTGGGCTGGATGTGCCCAACAGCTTCTCCGACTCCCTGCTCGGGCATATCATCGACATTTGACATGGGAGGGCGCGGAACGACGAGGATGGTGCATATGGGATTGTCCGTTTCGGCCTGGTTACGCATGGCATCACAATTGCTTTCGATCTGGCGGAGCTGGGCTTGTTCCTCTTCCAACCTGCGAGCCGCCTTCGCTTCTAGTGCATCATACGCATCCCCTAAGTTTTTCACCTCTGCATCCAAGACCGCCTTCTTCGCAACCCAAGCACGCCGCGCATCCGCTCTTTGAGGTACCATGCCCGCTTCTTTCTTCTTCGCGTCCACCTCCCATGAGGTTCTCTCCCGTGCAGCCGCCAGCTCCGTTTCCTGCTGCCGTCTCAGCTCGGCGATCTCCTCTCTCTTCTCGACCGCCAAGTGGTTCGCTCTATCGAGCTTCTTCTTCAGGCCCTCTGTCTTCGCCACATCCTGGTCGGGGATGGACTGTTCAGCTATCAGACCGACATCTCCCTTGTACAATCCAGATGGAATTGTAACCCAGTAATTTATGAGGGAAGGGATGGAGGGAAGTTGTATGGTCTTGACGAAGCAGGGGTGATTGAGGACTTGGGAAATGTAGACATTGAAGCGTCTCCAAGGAGTAGGGTTGATAGGGGGTTTGCCAATGGAATGCCAGACGTGGGGAAAGAAGTTCGATCTGAGACAGGCAGGAATCGTCTGGAGCGCGTAACCAATCTGGGGGTTGAAGTCGCGTTCCACTAGGAGAAAGATACCATCCATTCGAGGATGAGGCACGACAGCAAGGATGTTCAAGTTGGGTCGGGAAGACCGCACTTCGAGCAACCGGGAGAGGACAGCGGGTTTGCAACCAGTCTAGCCTTGCTATCAGGATGACTATGCAACGAATAGAAAGACGCGCCAACCTTGCAATATAGAAGGACAATAGAAAGAAAAGGATCTGTATACACCCGCTGGAGGATGAGGGGATCGAGGAGAGAATGCTCGGGCAGAGCTTGTGCAGCAGCATCCCCGTGCTGCGAGCTGGGGCCCTGTCCAGACGAATAACGCGATGCCAACTGGTCTACCCAGCTGTGTCTGTCATGGGCGGCGTCCAAGTCTTCGGATAAAGGAGGGAAACTTGGCTTTCCAGTGACGTCGAGGACTGTGGACGGTACGTCGGATGAGGATGAGGATGGTACGCGTGCGGTTACTAAATGCTCTGTCTCGTTGGCGTCGTCAATGAAGTCTGGCAACAGGTGAGCCGATATGCTACGTGGACTGCAATATACGCACCTCTCAGCTCGCCGGGAACCTCTTCTTCCTCATCCCATTCCTCATCTATGGCTTCTTCTGCTTCGATATCGAAGAGCCCGCTAATAAGGTCCATCTAGAAATTGGCATAAGCGACCTGGACTCTCCCTACAAATTTTAAGCTGCCATGCAGCGCGAGACTCTCAATTGTTCTCAACAATTACTTTCATTCATTGGGCAGAGAATCTACTGTACGTAGGGCGGGACGGCGCTTACCTGTGCATCCCAGTCTGCCCTTAGCTTCGTCGAAGTCGGAATCTAAGTGGAAAAGGATCACGTGCACGCCGAGCAGCTGCCTAAACAGAGCCCAGAAGACGAAATCCGACAAACCCGATTTTCGGATTTCGTCTTTCGGGCTGCATTTGGTGATGCCTCCGGCATGCACGTGGCTTTTTTCCCTCTTGTCGTCGCACCACCAACTTCAATGTGAGGGACGTCTCAACAGCGTCTGAAATGACATCTTTTGGCGGACAATAAGTTATCGAATGATTACATAGGTATGTTCGCTAGTAAGTACAGAAGTTTAAGCCACCGGAACTAAAGATTTTAGGGAGAGTCCATGTCGGTATATGTAATCATTCAACGGGGCAACGCCGCATGCCCACAGACACGATTTAAAGGCGTGTCTCCTTCACACACCTTCTTTCATCTTTCGACTCCCATCGTCAACGCAGGCAATGTCTGATTCCCACCCTAAAGTCGACCTGCGCCAGCTTCACGAAACCACGGAAAGGCTTCGCGATCGTAAACGTTCCCTTCCAGGAGGGGAAGGCGCTGGGCGCCCCGAGAAGAAGCACAAATCGGATACCACTCCAATGGTGACTCGTCGGCGCGCTGCGGAGTTATTGGTGCGTTCTGCTCACACGAATCTTCCCCACTGTCATTTATTCAATTCTTTGCAGAGTTCTCCATCCATTCAGAGGTCTCCTCTACCTCTGCCTGGTCCATCCAGTGCTGTGAGTGAGACTCAACCTCTCGATTGTTACACCATTGATCAGCCCCCTTCACACACAGAGCTTTTCTTTCACCCCATCCCCCGCGCAGACTTATCGCCCTCAAGTTGACCGCGAATCTCCTGCCCCCTCCCAAGAGCTTGCTCGCTCTCCGTCGGAGGACCGCCAATCGACTACCCCCACGATGGGGACCGCTGCCTTGCCAGCTGGACTTAGGGACGACTCCCCTTCCGCCGATGAGGCTCTTTCTTCTCACAGCGTTGAACCCGCCGCTGCTCATATGAACGACACTAATGATGCCGCGAACCAGTCCGCTCCTCAGTCCCCAGCCGCCTCTGGCAACGATGCAGGCGCGGCCGGAGCTTCTGGGGATGGCGAGGGTCCCGATTCAGGGGATCTTGATGCTCCTTCTCCTGGCGAGCCAGGCAATTCTGGGGGCACGGATGCGGAGGCTTCTGAACATGCGGTGAGTGTTGCACCTTTGCTGCACTATCTTGCTGATAGTAAATAGAGAGGAATCGAGCCGAACGAAGTCCCACACGTTGGTTCCCTTCCTCCCTTAGCGCCCGAAGGTGACGATGCGGAGCAAGTTAGTCCGTTCTTCCCTGCGTGCCTTCGATTTTTGACCATACCTCTTAGCGCATGATGGAACGGCGTCGAGTGGTAAGCATCTTCTCAAGTAAACTGCCTGCTGACTGACCAATATGCAGCTGTCTGTAAATCGAGCGTTGACGGCGGCGCACGAGGGTTTGTTCAGGCTGGTGGAGACTATAGAGAATCCGGAAGTTCATTCGGAGGATGAGGAGGTGCAAGAAACGCCGCAAGGCACACTGGAAGTCAAGGCTAAGAAGGGACGGAATCCGCTCCTAGGGAGCGTCCTTCATCACCTCGACCGTCGCGCTCTGGCCTATCATGAACGGTACGTCTTGCGCGGATTGTCACTCGTCATCCCTGACGATGATACCTTCCAGCGGCGGTGAAGTAGAGCCTTCGTTGGGTCGATTCTATCCCAAATTTCTTAGACCCCCGACATTGACGACCATGCCTACGAATGTCGCACCAGATGTGTTGGATCCCGACTATTTCAACAACCGGCTGACCTTGAGTGAACAGGTGTCTTTCCGACACCAAAGTGTCATGATGCCCCACCGCTATCATGCCGACATCGTTGATAACCTCGAAAACCTCTGGCAAGTCTTGAGAATGGACGACGAGAGTTTTCTAGAGAAGTACGGCAATGATACTCGTTCTCTCTACAATCTCCCCGATGACAGGCAAATTGCCGCCCTCATTGCACGTGGACTCATCGCACCGGATGCCCCAGCTGGAGAAGGTGGCGAAGCTGGAGAGGTAGTCAACGAGGCCCCGGCTCAAGCTCGAGCCGCGGGTGACGTCGACATGGATGAGGTCGCTCAGTAGATTCATATGAAGATTCACATATATCGTTCACGTACTCCATTCCATGTCCTGTATGCATCCTTATCTACCTACGTATGCTATGATCTATGCTCTAGCGCAGTATGTACTATGTTACTCGATGACAAGGTCCTGAAACTAAGTAAAGACCCGTGCCGCCAACTCTCGCCTCTATTTCCACCAATTGGTGCTCTCTCGTGAGTCATCGTACCTTCCATCAACTACAAACTGACGACACAATTGGCCAGTGAAACGAGGACCTGAACCGCCTGCCAGACTAATAGGTTTGATTGCGTAGCAAACGGCTCGTCTTTTCAGGTATACTCCTGCGGAATTCAAGTCACTCAGCACTGACGGAGTTATCGTATCTTCAGCACATGGCAAACGTCCGCGTTATTTAAACCCGTGGTTTCTTTCATCGTTCTTTCATCGAACCTCCATCTCCCACCAGCTGCTTCCCGTCCTATGTCGGATACTGTCAACTCATCTCAAGCCGCCCAACCACCCCAAGACGTGCGCATGTCGTCCGAGGAAGAACCGTCCCCCTCCGAGCTACGTCGGGCTGCCAAGAGACTGGAAAGGAAGAAGGAGAAAGAAAAGGCGCAGCGGAAAGAGGAGAACCGAAGGGCTGCTATGGGGCGCAACACGACGCGGCGCAAGGGTAAAGGCAAGAGGCCACCGTCTACATCTGACGAAGAGGAGGAAGAGGAGGAAGTTAAAGAGCAAGAACCGACGGTATTGAAACAGTTCAAGGTGTGTAACCCATTGCTCTCTTTTCATCACTGACACGAATATTTGTCTTTAGTTTTACTTTCGCCTCAATATCCGCTTGCTGTGGGGTCTGTTCGGTGCCCTTGAACTGCCCGATCCCGTCCCTGCCGAAGAAATAACTGCCTGGTCCAAGAAACATCTGACCGTCGCAGACCCTCGCAAGAAGAAAGCCAACGCCAAAGCGATGTAGGACCTCATCAAAGAGCAGATGGACGCACACACGTCTGCGAGCGAGGACACTCTTCAAGCCGTCGCGGAGATCAAGGCGCGAGCTATGCTAGGCCACAGTCCTATCGAAAAAGCCATTGCTCGGATCGATGACAATGCCTTCGCTTGCCTTCTCGAAAGCATCGGTCGCCTTGGCCTTACCAAGTTTGCTCCGAATTTCGCTTCCAACGACCGCAACTCTGATTACAACATGGTTCATGAGCGCATCGCCCTCGCCACCTTCAATACCATGGCTTATTCAAATGCGTACCCGCCTGACCAAGTTCGCTACCAGTCTTACTTCCAGGACAAGAAACTACTACAAAGGCTCTATCGCGAGTACGTTTTCGAGTACATTGGCCCTAAGGCTAGTGCTCAGGCGAGGGGGGAGGCGGAGTCTCACGAGGAAAGCGCAGCGATTGCAAAAGCTCGTACCAATCGCAAAAAGGTGAGTTCGAGCTTTCTCCGTGTACAACAAACTCCCTCAGTGCAATTTAGCTGACCGACAACCGAGTCTCCATGGCCTCTATGTTAGGTTTCAGATCCCGCGTCGTTGACGCCCTCAGAGCCGTGGAAGTGCACTCTGATGATGAGGTAGTCGTCACCGGGACCAAGACCAAGGATACAAAAGTTCGGTCAAAGCCTTTTAGATCAGACGACTTTACAGTCCTTGTCCGTCTTCTCGACAAGGAGCGCTCCGACATGCTAAAACGTGGAGGTGTCAAGGTGTACGTGGCCAAGCTTTGCCTATATACATGTAGCATTCACTCATCATCTCGTAGACCCAAAAACGCACCCAAGCGAGACACGGCCCCGTCTGCGAATGAATCTCGCTTCCCCCGCATTCCAGACCCAGAGGAAACCAGTCTCGACTTTTTCAAGGCTGAATTCTTCAACGATACCCTCACGCCAGCTGAGCGTGCTCTCTATTTGAAGCGGCCCGTTGCTTTGCCTATCATCGTGACCGTGGTCAACACTCCACCCGCCGCTGGCGGAAGCAACGTCCCCGTCCCTCCGCCCACCACTGTCACTATCATCTTGCCTGATACCGAAATCAAGAGGATCTGCAAGCTCTCCGATGATGAGTTCGAGCGATTCTATGGCAAGGCCTCTAGGATGCGATACAGTGATCTGACCTCGGATGAACAGGCGGCTATGGCGGAAAATGATGCGTCCGAGGAGGAAAGTGACGAGACTGAGGACGATGACTACATCAGTGATTTGGAATCGAGCGACGATGGGTCGTCCAGCTCATCTGACGATGACATGTTTGACAATGAGCTGACTTTGGAGGATGAAGTTGCAGCTCTACACGCGGAGATGTATTCACCACCCCCGTGGAACTGGGCAGGTGGTCAGCCTCAGAATCCTCGCAAGCGCCGACGGTTGGAAGATCCTGGCGATGAAGAGGACCGCCTCTCTCAGGCCAACGGGGAAACAGGCGGTGCCGGAGGAGTGGGCGGTAGCACACTGGCCGCAGGGGGTGGCACGGGGGTCGTCGGGAGCACTGGTGGTGGTGGTGGCGTCACGGCTCAGAGTAGTGGCACGGCTGCTGGGGATGACGGCGCCGATGGGGAGGCAAATATGGAAACTGATGAGTAGGTCCTGTGCTTTCATATGCTTTTTCGTTGTGGCGCATCTATTATCTTGCAATTAGTGACCTACTTCCTTCTGTTTATGCCTATGTCTTGCTTACCTATGCTCTGTTTCTCTTACATGATGTATATGTCCATGTACCAAATACTATGCCATATGTTGTATGAATCACACTAGAAAACACAGAATTATGTTGTATGAATCACACTGGAAAACACAGAATAAATATATATTAGCACTCAGGCTAAATACTGTACAATGGTCAGAGTAAGTACCAGGAATGTCATTGTGTTGAACATTGTCATTTTTGTGTGTTGTGCAATATTTTATCTGCGCCCTCTATTCAATGCCCAACAAATCACTAGAGTCTTGAAAGGAAGGTGAAAGGTACCAGGAGGACGCATATATGTAGAAAGATGTGTGATGATATGCTTTGGCTCGATGACAAATCGCTGAATCGATGGTTGAGCGTCAACTACAGTAGCTTGTAAACGTGGAAAATGTGGATATGGTGTTCTGTCCAACTCATCAGGTGCCAATGGCAAGTGAGGAGCCATTATCAAGAAGGTGCGTAGAACATTTTTCAATGGAACTTGTAGTATACTGATAATGAACCCTGTTTTTTCCACATTTGAATCAGGACTATAGAATTGGATAGCACTGTTGCCGTAATATGAAGCTTTACAGCTGTAAGTACATCCATGCTCTTCAATGGATGATGGACGCTTTGCAGCTGGTGGCAAAACAAGTGTATCTTGTGAGAATGGAAGGTTTTCACAGTGCTGATATTGACCTTCATGTACGCGCAGGTATTCTAGAAGAAGATCATATTCCGCAGTCTCCATGTCTGGTACAGATGACAAGAAAAGTCCTTCAGATGCTGAATTGAACTCTTGTGAAGACAGATCCATCTCATGAGGCTCTAGGAGCTTAGATAGCTGACTTGGAAGACTAGTGTCCTTGTCATCATATTGAAACAGCACCTTTAGCCGTTGTCGACGTGTTATTTGTTGTAACATTGTGAGCTCCAACTCACCTATCAAGAGAGTCAGTCAAGCTCAAAATATAAAATATAAGATACTTACTATTCTTCTGATTTGTCTTAAGCCGCTGCAGCATGCCATTCATACGCTCGCCAGGAAACTCATTCAATCGAGCTGGAGGACCCCAATACTTCATTTGCTCTCCTAGATGCATTGCATAGTGATGATAGGGAACAGAGTGAAAGTCTTCATATAACACTGGCAGACTAGCACGGTATTTTTGATAGAACAATGTGAATTCATCGGCCTCGTCATCTGACGTTTTATAGGAGCTGACAATATTTGTTGCTGCAACTAGATTATAAAAACTTTTCAGAAGTGCATCATGAGTGAGATCTCCATCAGACCAGATTTCTGGAATGATGAGTGGGAAAATGAAACTGAATAGAACTAAGTAGTCCATTGCTGTCAGCTTGCCATGACTAGCATCGCCTAAGTTAGTTGGCGGTCGACTACACCAAGTAGGCAGTGAAATTTCGGCTATACAATAATGAATTTTAGCCATTTCTTCAGTGCTGAAGGCTCTTTGATCCACTAACTCTGTTCCTCCTTGATAATCAATGTCCTCTTCATCGTCATCTTCAGCAGTGTGTGGTAAATGTGAATTATCTGCAGCTTGTGAAGTTTCTGGTTGTAGAGTTGTACTTTCATCAGGGTTCACAGCTTGTGAAGTTCCTGGTTGTGGAGTTGTACTATCATCAGATTCCGACTCATCATTCTCGTAATCCTCATCATTCTCATCAGCCTCATCATTCTCATCAGTCTTGTTATTCTCGTCTGTCTTATCATCCTCATTCATCTCACTTGCTTCATCTGTCTTTCTTGCCTCTTCCTCTGTCTTTCTTGCCTCTTCAGCCTCTTTTTTCTCCTCTGCTAATTCTTTCAATTCACGTTCAGACTCTGTAGTATCAGCATCAGTGAATGCTTCATCTTTACGTCTTTCAGCTAGCTCCTTCTCTTTTGCTTGTACTCTTCCAATGCCCCAACATCCACGAAGCTGAATATCCAATATACTTTCAAGCCAAGCATGCATAAATCCAAGTATGATATCTCTTACAGCATTCCAATGTCCAGGCCGCAGACTATGTAATTCGGTAAATCGAATGCCGTACGTTTTTGTATATGCTTCTCTTTCTTTTCGTGTATGAGTCTTATCCCGCCAGTGTAGTGCATGGTGACGCACAGTACTCCCATCTCGGTTGTGCCAGTCAGAAAAGTCATAACTCTCAATCTGATCACGTGGCAAGTCACAAAAAGCACAAAAGTTGGTAGAACTATGACTTGTATGACCTATAAGCTTGTATAATGCTAAGAGATCTGCAATAACTGGAATAGCTATACGTATCTTAACTTGAGCACCTTCCGGCTCTCGATAAGTAGGTACACGATTGCCAAAATTCTGATAGTCTGCAACTGAAGTTATAAATGAATGCAGAACATTATTGACAGTCTCGACTTTTGGCTCTTTTGGTCCAGGAGTCAAACCAACAAAGAAACAATTCTCGGGAAGAAAGCAAATTTCAGTAGGCAAATTCATACAATATAGAATAATGGCTCCAGTTGAGTGCTTTCGACCTGCTTGTTTATTTGAAAAAGGATTGAAACCGTCCATATATATACCAAATATGAGATGATAGCGGGATTGTAAAAAATCGTGTAAATTTGCCCATGCACGACTCTCATGAAGATTATGTACATTATCATAAGTTCCTGTCATAGGATAATTAACAGTCTTCTCCAGAGCTGTTATAATATCTGAACGGGATAGAAAAAATTGCAACCAGGAATCAAAGGACTGTGTTACATAGAAACGATGTGGTACTTTTTTTCTAATACCTGTTTGACTCTTCTTTACTCGCCAAAGTAAAGCTCCACAAGGATCTGAGTCAGAGTACTGTTTCCAGGTACATCTCCTTTCAGACTCCTTAGCAGGATAAAAACACTCTGGACAAACTGGAGTTTTAATAAGATCCGCATCAAGATGTAATTGAGAATAGAGTGTGCGAAGATCTTTGGGAAGAGTGCTGCCTGTGAAAGACAGTATAAGATCATTGTGTGACTTGACTGCTGAGGAAATACAGCATAAGAGTGCAGTAATGATGAGATCAAGAGCTTTCAAAGATTTCTGAGCTGCATCTCGGCTATTTCCAGCCTTCAATACAAGCCAAATAACCAATCTTGAAATAAGCATCATATAAAGAGTGAGATCCACTGTCAATTCTGTCAATAATTAAATTAGCTTGTATATCAATGTGTCAACAAAATTTTCATACCATTAACAACTGGCATCTCTGGAGCTGGAATATTTATCAGAGGTGGTTCTGGTGGTTTTGGCATAGCTGCCAATGTCTCTCGCTCTAAGTCTGCTTCTTCATGCCTCCGCCGTGTCATGACTGATACCTGCTGTCCCTGCGCGCCATATGTATGAATACATTGGGTACATGTACACCAGACTGACATGACTAGAGTAGCAGACAAGGAGTAGAAGTATGTGATAGAGAAGAGGAGTCAAGATATAACTGTAACAATGAAGAATGAAGCAGAAATTCAAGCAAAGATAATTGTTGAGCTAGAGAATCAATCAAGCCTAGTTAGTCAAGAAGACAAATTGAATTGCAACAACATACAAGAATAACAGCACAATCAGACTCAAAACAGAGCAGAAATCAGGAAATGGCAAGCGATTTTCCAAGATATAGCTTTGTAACAATCTAAGTTCAGGTTAAGACATCAACCAATAATAAGGGCATACCACAATGCAAGGCTACAAGCACACGGAATCCAAAATGTTGAGACAACTGTTACAAGCCAAGCACACCACAGAAAAATATGGATCTAACATCTTAGTTGGTATAGATCAAAGTACAGATCCATGATACAGGCGCACCAAAAAACAATGTCAAGACGTTGACAAGTCAAGTCAATCACGGATGAAAACAGATCTAGTTATTCCAGTCAGTATAGATGAAATCTGAGATCAGTGATATGGGTGCACCAGAACACAAGCACACTGGACTCAAGATGTTGGCAAGCCAGGCCGGCCACGGATAGATGCAGATCCAACACTCTCGGAACAGATTGGGGTGTGGATTGATGATAAGGGCACGGCACGACACAAGCACACTAGAGTCAAGACTTTAAGGCAACTAGTGCAAGCAGAGCAGACTACGGACGGAATCAGATCGGGGCCATGGTGCAGTGATAGGCAAAGTGGTTGTGGTAAGAGGGAAAGATTAGCTCAAGATCGGTCGTCACAATCACCTTCTCCGGAAGTTAAATCCGCCAACTTGATTGTGCCTTAATTAAGCGAGTGCAAGGAAAGATCGTGAGTTAGATGTATTCCACGCCTACAGGTAGGTACGCTACGCCGAGACCCAATCATTGTCCTTCAAGAAAACCATGTCTTCTAGTTTTAATCCACGCCTACAGGCACGCCTACAGGTAGGTACGCTACGCCGAGACCCAATCGTTTTTCTTCAAGAAGACCACGTCTTCGGGGGTTAATTGCTTGCCCTTCTGTAAGGTCTCCACCTCTCCCGCAGTAAGACGCGTATATCGCGTCTTGACATCGTTGCCATACTGCTCCATGAACTCGTCTAGGGAGAGTGAGGCCCACTTCGTGATGTCTTCCCATGTCTGGCAGTGCTCGATGCTAGGGAGTGCGATACCCACCTTCATGGATCGTGCGCGTTCAACAGGACTAAGCTCGTTGTTGAAGTATTCGGGAATGTAATAATCTGCGGGCATATTCGCAAGCTTGGGTCCGCTGAGAACTGCTTCTCGTGGCATCTCCGGCCTTCTGCGTACTCTCTTCTCGCTGTCAAAGCCAAGGCTCAACGAATGAAGGGCAATAGAGTGGCTCACACACCGTGTTCCGGGACGTTTAGGCTTAGAGGCAAGTTGGGTGTCCGCACGCTTAAATATCTCGGTTACCGCTACGGCCCGGCCGAGCCTGGCGTTCACGATGTATGCATCTGTCTCGAGTTCGTCATCGGAATGGGCTCCCTCGTCCTTGAAGAGTGCATCTCTTGGAGCGTGACCTCTGGGAAACACTGATCTGCGGTCCTTACAGAGCTGGCCGTCGGTTGTTAGCATCTGTAAGGTGACGATGACGAGTACAATATCTTACCTGTGCACGTCGTTTGCGCGTTGCATCCAAGGATGCCCCTTCCTCGGCTGCCCCTGGAGTGTTGATTTCTCTCGTGATTATCCTCTTCATGTACTCGAAGACGAAACCCCGATATAACTGCTGGAGTAGAGGGTAGTCTGCGCAGTGAGTCTTGTCAACGTTCAAGAAACGGTACGCGTAACCGAGCGATAACTGCTGGAAAGTCAAAATGGCGATCTGTTCGTGGAGAAGATTATACGATGTCCTGGGATCTTCATGGACATCAGGCGCCCAGCGGGCGAGGCCAAAGTTGCCCACAATCATGAATACAGTGACCAGGTAGACATCTCTGACGCGACACATGTCAAGCCCGATCGTACTCTTTGCAGCTGTGGCTTCCTTCTTCAGGGCGGCGACTCGTTTGGCAGCGGGCGACTCTTGGTCGACGCTGGGCTGGCCGAGAGACGTTCTCTCCAAGAAACCCCGGACGCGTATCTCCATCCTAGTTCGATCTTCTGAGGGCCGACCATGCAGAACGCTTTTGTCGAGTTGAGTGGTAGGCAAGGGAATGGCAGTCTTCTTGACTAAACCCCAAAGCGTTCGGAGGTGCAGCTCGAAGGCTCTCTGTTCGACGTTTCAACACAAGAAGTTGGTGAGGCGAATGTACGTACTTTAGTACCTTTATGCTGGACAGCGATCTCTCTTTTCGGAGCGTCGAATATGTTTGACTTCCCTCGCTTCGAGCTAGAGGGACGCTACATATCTGGATTCAGATGTTACAGTTTCGCCGTCAATCGTTGAATGCACACTTTACTTGGCCCAGCGTTTGTCTCGGGTTGATTGTCTTGCCCAGCGCCACTCTGCAGTACGGGATGTCACTATGACCGTACAACCGTGCTGCGAGTAATATGGAGACCCACATCATCAAAGGTAGGGGATTGAGCAGACGGGAGGATGTCCACGTCCATAGTACTCAGCCCAGCATTCTCCTGACAAAAAATGTGATTACGACCGTGTTGTGAATACAATGGAGACGAACTTGGGCTGCAGCAGGTTGAGCGCCCTCGAGAAGGGGTGAGTTCATCGTTCGCGTTGTGAGGGTCTGTCGGCAAGTCGAATTAGCATTTCTTGCGAAGCAGGACGCGAAGACCCAGTGACTTACCGGATTGAGATTGGTATCCCCTCGCGAAGGCTCACTCGCCGGTTGATCTAGTTCCATTGCAACAAGACTTTGGCTCAGCGTGTTGATCTGGGGGCTACTGGCACCGTCCTGATGCTCCAACGAGTCTTTCGTGGGTGGATGATAACGCAAGGTAGTCAATACTGGTTCCTCCTCTTCGCCAGCAAGGGAGTTGGAGCAAGTAGACTGGAGAATAGATTGGCAATCTTCTCAAAGGATTAGAGATGACTAACCGCTGCCTCAACGTGAGCAGACGAGTCTTCCTCAACGATAGTTCATAACACCCTGCGAGCACTGGGTCCTGCAGAAGACTGTAAAACATGAGCAAATTAGTGCCATGCCCAGGAATATGTTGGGCGTCACTGACACGTAGTCGAACCGTCTGGTCGTCTGCGGTGGTGGCGTTACTCGTCGGGAAGTTGACCATGAATGGAAAGTGACTGGACGATGAAGCTACTGATTGGATGGGAAGAATTTCTCTGGCCTTGCCTTTGCCCTTATTCCGACTCTGCTTTTCGATAATTAGTGGTTTGTGATAGAAAACAAAATGAACAGACCGGTGCAGGTACTTCGGGAGCTTGTGTAACTTCCGGCGCCGGGGAGCGCTGTGCCCGTGAACGTGAACGTGTCTAAGAGAAATGCGTAAGAAACGAGTTCGAAAGGTTCCAACAGCACGTACCACTCTTCCAGCGGGTGCTACATCGTTTGAAGAGCTATTAGAGGGCTCGATGGCTAGCTGTAGTAGTGGCATGGAACATCAAAAGGAAGGATAGGACCACGGAACTGCAATAGTTACATTCTTCTTGACCTTCTTCCCACGAGATCGACTGGCAGGAGGTCGAGTATGAGTAATAATGGAGGCACTAGACGCAGGTCTCGTTGTGCCGGAGACGTCGTTTTCGAGGTCGTGATTGTCATCGTCTTTGCCGGCCTCATCGTCTTTGCGCCGTTTGCGTTTGCCAATGTGCGATGCAGGCACAGGAGGATTGTTGTCGTTTTCAGACATTGCGACGTCGGACGCAAGACTGCTCTCGAATGCGGACATGGTGTCGGGTACGATGAGAATGGTGCGGGATGAAAGGAATGAAAGAAAGCTGAGGGTCGAACACGCCTTGAGGTGTAGGCACGCATCGAAAGTCCGGTAAGACCGCAGGGCGCGTCGCACAAGGCCGCTCAGCCGAGGAGTCATTGCCCAGAACCCGCCACCTGAGCAATGCCCGTTGCGGCGTTGCTAGCACTCGATCGAAACAACCGACATGGACTCTTCCTGTAATTTTATCAGTTTTTCAGAGAATTTCTTCCCGTGTAAGTTACAGTCGAGGCTTACGGGAGTCAGAATACATCAGGACCATAATGCCATTTCTCTAGTCTCAGTCTGCCGAATCTTTCTTACTGACACCACCGAGGCGCTATACTACAGTGGTCCCACACGCAAGTTGGTGGTGCGAAGACAAGAGGGAAAAAGCCACGTGCATGCCGGAGGCATAACCAAATGCAGCCCGAAAGACGAAATCCGAAAATCGGGCTTGTCGGATTTCGTCGTCTGCGCTCTGCTTAGGCAGGTGCTCGGGGTACACGTGATCTTTTCCCCCTTAGCTTCCGACTTCGACGAAGCTAAGGGCAGACTGGGATGCCCAGGTAAGCGGCCTCTCCCCTACGTACAGTAGAATTTTCGTACAAAAATGCTACGTACAAAAATGCTATATGACGATGAGGAAAATTTGAGAGATGCCCTGCATGGCAGCTACAAATATGTAGGGAGAGTCCAGGTCGCTTATACCAATTTCTAGACGAATCACATACGGGGGCCTTCGAATATTGCTTTCATTATTAGACGAGGAAACGGGATGAGGAAATCTGTAGCCTGTTTATTGGATGGGTGCGTAGATTGCGTCCTACTCAACAATTATGCGGCTTATCATTGTGTAGCGCAGTTACATGCATGTTCACTCTCCTCGATTCGCAATGCTCGCTACGTCTCGGGCTTTTCAAGACTCGTCTCAACCTTCACGAGCGCATCGCCTACAGGATTCAACGCATCTTCTTTCCCCCAAGTCACCATACATACCTCTCACCCTCCCTACCTAATCCCCATTTTCATCATCACCCACGCTCTCCATCCCCACGCCTACTTCCTCGTCCTCGCCCTGGCCTCTCTGTCTTACCAATACTGTGCATCATGCACACCGTCTATCCCAACCTTTCCCAGCGTTCTCACACGCCCACCGTCTATTCCATTTCCCAGCGTTCTCACTTTCGTCTTGGTAGTTCCCCGCACCCACCCTCATCGCCCCACGCCAATACCTCCCTACGCCCTGCTGTCATACACGCGCGCGCACACACGCACGCACCTCCCTCTACTTTCCTACGACACTTTCTCGCTCCTGCTCCCACCGTCCTCACCCCCACCCATCGTTCGTGTTTGCATCCCCACTCCATCGCTCACGTACTCCCCCGGGCTGTCCCCGCGCCCTGCACCAATCCCTTCTTCGTCTTTGTCCCCCCCCCACTTTTCTCCCAGCTAGCCTTTGTCCCTCCTACCATTCCCGTCGTCTTTCCTTATGCTTTTGAAACCCCCTGCTCTCACTTCCTCCTACGACTTCACTTTCCATCCTCTCCTTTCTTCGATTTCGCGCCAACGTCCAGCGTACCCGGGGACTGAACAAGCAGACTGGACATTCGCACTGGGCGTTCCCTAATGTGCAGGAACGCGCCCCAGCTTCATGATAATCGCATCGTCAGCTACGGTCGCAATTATTTCAATCGATCATTGTGAAGGCGTACATCTTCTCCAGGACCGTACTGCAGCTCTCCCAATGACACGATGTTTGATTGAAAGGCGCGGTGGGAGCGCGTACATGACTCGGAGGTGGTGCTGCTGAAGGAGAACATGAGGCGCTGGCCGTTCCTGCGTGGCGGGCCCGACAGACGGCTTTAAACATAGCGATGTGATGAAGGTCCTGAAATGTGTGGGAGCGCGGGCGGGGTGCGTGGGCGGGGTGAGCTCGTTGTTGCGGATCGCTGTGTCAGCGATGGCAATGGTGTAAGCGATCTCATTCTTGTCTTTCACCTCTTACCAGCAACATCTCCCACCAGTACACCAATTCACCAGCAACACCTCTCATCAGCCACTTTCAAATACAATGTTCTTGAGGTGTGTTACCTTCTATTCTTTCTCTCTGATGTACCTCTGATATATTCTTAGGCTTCTCACCAGGTTTCTTCAGGCTCTGTGCATGCCAAGGTGAGTCTATTCTCCAATCTCCCACCGTCCTAATTCCGTCGCGCTCGCGCGCCCAGAGCTACGCGTCGTCAACGCCGCCGAGACGCCAATTCCAATTCCGTTATCGAACTCGACACCGATTCCATCGTCCTCGAGGTGTGTCGTTCGCGCGTTGTGTTCTTCCCGCGTTGATCGTGCGCCCAATCTTAGGGCATGTTTGACACCGATAGTCAGAGCCAGAACGCCGAGAATGAGCGCGCCATTGAGCTAGATAACGACGGTGTTGTTCTCCAGGTGCGTCATGCTTTTCTCTTAGATTTTCCGGCTAATCATTACTTCTGGTGTAGGGCATGTTCGGCGACGACTAACGCACTCGAGCAACAGTTTCTTATTAGTTCTACTCCTACGTCTTGATCTCTCCACACTGCTCGATTACGCCTATCTACTTCGCCCTTACATATGTACTTGCACGAATTGAACCTCATGCTCTGCCGAAACGGCAGCCTCGAACTGGTTCACTGCTCCATCTTCAGGGTCTTCGGTCCGTCAAGACCGACGAAACGCCAAAATTCATCCAGGTTACGTCCAGGTGCCGGTGGGACGAGTCTAACTCGTTCCTTCTGGAACGAGGCGGCGAATGCCCCCGGTGCAAGGTAATACAGGACAGGTAGTTATTGCAAATAGGCGGGAGTACTATTGCCAATGATGACCGGTCCGGTACATCCTGACCTACCGTCTTGGCGAGTTTTTCCTGATGGACTGTACGGGGACCGGTGCACGATATCCCTGCCGCATGAGTCTACCGAATGCAGATGTGAACGCTGGAGGGGAACTGACCGTGTATCCCAGAAGACTCGGAGCCGATGACTATCGTGGGATACAAGCGACGAGCAGGACGTCCAGACCAGTGTCAACACCGCACGAGCCACGAGGTGAAGACTCGGCGACCAACGTCGACGGGCACCATGCCAGTGATATACACCGCCGTTCAGGAAGCAGACATCGGCCCACTGGCAATTGGGTGGGCGCCAATCGAAAAACGCGATCGCGCGGCTACAACTGACGATGCACAAGTTACTCGTGAAAAGCAACGTTGCGACCTAGAACGCACGCGTCCAACCGTTCCTGCGAAGGTCGCGACCCGGGAGTCTCGAGATGAGCCGATGCGACATGGGGTAATATAAAGTCTTGTGAACCGATAGACTTGGAGTGTCCGGCTGTTTTGGCCGTCGCGGCGGTGAGATACCGACGGAGAAGGTCATGTCAAACATGGGAGTGAGGTAAGGTGATGAGCGCGGGAGTCGGACCGACACAGCCGGTCGTTCGGCGCCCGTCACCATCGCTTGTCCATTCTCTCTTCTCTTACTATCATCATCACCTTTGTTGACGCGGGAGGAACACAATACGCGCCCGGCATACGGACCTTCAATAGCAGGAAGGGCACACGACGCGAAACTGGCACCAGGCAGGCTGACACCAGGACCACACAACGAAATCGATCCTGCGTCCCAAACAAGCACGGAAGTTGGGAACAAATCATCAGCGAGGAGGAAATGCCGCGGACGGTCAATGTGGTACTGATTGGGGCGTCGGGTGTCGAACGTGGGCAAGACGAGCTTGCAGAGTCGGGTGCGTTGCTAGCCATACGTTCTCTTCCTAATTGCGACTTCATTTCGTCGCGTACATTGTTCGTTCATTGTGCCTACATCAGCGACAGTACATTCCCATTCGTCGCTCGACCTTGCGAGCGATTTCTGCGTGCGAGGTCCCGACGCGTCTGCACGTTTCATCGTCCAACTCCGTTCATTTATTTATTCTCACTCTCACCCTTTCCGCTCGCAACGCAACCCTTCTGTCCACACCCATCCTCTAACCCACACTTTGTCTAGTTCATAACATTGCGGTTCTCCACCGGGTACCGCGCGACTATCGGAGTGGACTTTATATCCAAGAGCGTGCGATTGGATGAGGAGGGGGAGGAGGGGGAAGAGGTGGTGCTGCAGATCTGGGTGAGTGATTCCTCTCTTCTCCCTCCCTCTTCTCCCTCCCTCCCTCCTCTGGCTTTCTCCCTCCCCCCCTCCTCTCGCTATCTCGTCCCCCTCCTGTCCTTCTCTCTCCTCCTTCTTACGCTCACTTCTCCCTCTTCCTCTCCTTCTCACTCCCCCCCTATCCTCTTCTCCCCCCCTCTCGCGCTTGCTAACGCCCCCTCGCAGGACACAGCCGGGTAAGGACGCTTCTTCTCCCTTTCCTCCGCCTTCTTCCGCGGAGCCGACGCGGTGATCATGGTGTATGACCTCAACAACCGCGAGACGCTCGAGGGGGGGGGGGGTGACGATTGTAGTAGCCGGGGAGGAGGGGAGGGGGGAGGACGGTGCGCGATCGTTTTCGGAAACAAGCTCGACTTTGGGGAGGAGGAGGTGGGAGAGGAAGAGGGGGACCTGTTCGTCAGAGAGCTGTTGAGCATCCCCACGCCCTCGCCGACGCCGCCGCTTACAATCGCCCCCGATCTAGAACCACCGCCCACGCGCACGTCGCTCGGGACGATGGTGTCGGTATATCATACCCCGCGTTCCAGGTCTGGGATTGAGTTTGACGACGTTCCGGACGAGAGCGAGGACGAGAGCGCAAGCGCGTACAGCGCCAGGGAGTATCGAAGAGTATACTACACACTACACAATATGAACGACTTACCGTGCGAGTCCATCCTGAAGATCTGGAGAATACGCGTATCGGTCTTGCTGGACAGAATAGCATAGATGCCGACCGCAGTCACTGGCAGGGACTTGGAGGGGTTCGTGATTGGGGAAACTAGTTAGGAGTATTGAATCGCTGTTAGACTGACTTGCACCTTCTTGCCAGAGGCGTCGACCGGTGACTCGGAGGCAAGCTTCCTCGGATGGATGGGAGTGAGCAGGGGCCCCCGGTGAGGGTGGTAGTCAGCAACGACCAACTCTCTGCGCCTAGCATCATGACCGGCCGAGTCAGGTCGGTGCTGGGAGAGATCCGTTGCCCCGGCCGTTCAGAATGGGTGCGTACAACACAAATTGCAGGCTCGTGAATTGTGTCGTCTTACCCGGACTGATGTTGAACGAAAGGGCGCGTAGATTTGGGCAAATGATCTCTTGCAAAAAAAGCAAATGCGTCAAGGTTTCCTGGAGGTACGAAAGCTCGCAGACAGTGGACACTGGAAGCGCGACAAGACGGCCGTGTAGCTAAGCTCGGCCCGCGAGGGTACCATCAACATCATCACCCAGCACGCGCTTTTCCTGCTACCAGTACCACCTCAGCTTTCATTCGTTGATTCGCTCCATACCACCACCACCGCATAGTTCAGAATACAGGACGGACGGGCGATACGACAAGACCGCAGACGAACTGTTTTGGGGTACACGGATAGCAACAGGGGACAACGAGAAAGGAACTCGAAGGGAGGTAGAGGAGAGGGATGCGCACCCGCACGGTGGGGCAAATGAGTGTGAGGATTCGGGTGCGTCGTTTTTTTTCTGCTTCCAATCGTTGAATGTTGCGCGCTTGCGTTGCTTTCTCTTGGTTTCTCGTTCACTCCCTTCTCGCACCACCAACTTCCTCGCGCGGACGTACATCAATCGCGACCAGTATCACTGTGCGACGCGCATGATTCGTTCTCATTTGCACCTCCCGTCCTGCCTTCCCGCTCCCACCTCAACCCAATCTCACCATACCCTTCTCATGTGGACCAACACCAAACTAACCCCTCAATCTCCTCATTATAGTACATAACATCCGCCTCTCCACCGGATTACGCAAACTGAGCGGACTTGATATCCAGGGCTGTGCGATTGGATGAGGAGGGGGGTGAGGTGGTGCTGCGAATTTGGGTGTGTAACATCGATTTTCGTTCATTCACCTCCTTCCTATTCCCACCCTCCTCGCGCTCGCTGAACTCCCTTCGCCCTCCCCCCCAGAACACAGTGGAGAAAGAACGCTTCTTGTCCCCCTGTTTCGTATTCTTCCGCGGGGCCGACGCGGTGATTATGGCGAACGACGTCAAACACCCGCGAGACGCTTGAGGGGTCCGTTTTGGATGGGGGTGAGGAGGAGGGTAGGGGGACGAAGGAAGAGTAGGGCAGCGCCCCTGGCGGTGCGCGACTCGACCTCGGAAAGGGAGAGGTGAGTGAGGAAGAGGGGGGAGTTGTTGGGTGGCATCCCCTCCTCCTCCTCATTCTCGCCGCTTACGATCATCCCTTACGCCCACACCGACAGCCACGGATAGCACGTTCGGGACGATGACGACCATGTATCATACGCCGTGCTCCAGCCTCCGGTACGCTGCTTCGGACCGGGATAGCGAGGACGAGAGCGTCAGTGCGTACACCTCACTCATCCCGCACACCATTCCGCTCCCGCTCCTTTCCCCGTTCCCCCGCGTCATCCTTATGCGACCATTTGAACCAGCTCCACACCCACCCGATGCATTCACGAGGTCGCGGAGTTGGTCTCCCAGTCGTCCTCGGTACTGCTAGCAGTTCTGCTGACTACGCATCTTGGGCTGTTCCTGTACGGAAAGTGCTAGCAATGTCGGCGTGTTGCCACTCTAAGTCTTGGTGGAGGCATTCGATGATCGCCCATCAGAGCAAGTACGGTGGCAACACCGTGACTACACACCTTCAAAGTTCGCCTTCATATTGACGGTGTATTACTATGTAGTACCTTCCGTCCTTCTACTTAGTGTTCATCCTCGTGATTACCAGACCCCGGGCCAGAGTCGACTCCCGCTCGCAATCGCTGGCGTTCGAAGAATGCTATGCAGCGAACGTACGTGAAGGTGTCCGAACACAAAGGTACGCTCATCTCCTCACCAGGGTCCAGCAGCCCAACCCGATACACACGCCCGCCTGTCGCATAGAGCACTTGCACCAGAAACAGTGCTGATACTATTGGGGCAGTTAGCGTCAATCAGGTTAGACGAAAGAGTGACGGGGCGTCACCGATCAGCATTTGAGCCTGCGCCCATTTGACCGAGGAAATCCTCCGAGCCGGTTTGCTGCAGCCTCAAAGTGGCGTCGGCGAGACGCTCGACGCCGATAGTGACGAGACGCATGCTGCGTGGGTTCCGACTGGCTACTGGGGTAGAGCAGGTAAGGTAACAGCAGAGTGACGGCGCTGTTCTTGATCAGAGGGAAGCGAACGGGCAGGGAGCAGAGTATATCCGTGCTGGACTGGGGGAGAGCAATGGAGTAGACGGTGCACCGATGGGGGCAAAACCGTCGCGCGACACGATGATGATGGGAAGAGACGAGGAGTGGGCCATCCGAAGGATCGGCTTAGTGTACGTAGACACGTCTTTGATTCGCGCAGACGCGAATCCGGCAGAACACATGAGCTCAGCTCGCCGCTGGCCTGCGCCGTGCCGTATCTGAGAAAAGACGGGTGCCGTTAGCCGTCTGTCGAGTTCGTCGACGTGCATGGTATTGCCGGTCATCGCACGCGGCGTTCGTCGCCGCTGCGGTGATGATGATGGAGGTGCTGTGTGCATGCCAGAGACGCACATGCAAGTAGCGCGTCATGGCCTCTTAGTATTCCGCATGCCGCACCGAGGTCAAAACGTCGCTGCGCGTTCGACGTCGTAAGTGAAAGAGCTGCGTCGAGCACGTGGATCAGCTCGTTCGAGCAGTTGCGCAATGGGCATCTCGGCTCACATATCCAGACTGTGGGAGCGTTGGGGTAGCTGTCATGGTGCCAATCTCGTCATGCGCCCAAATTATGCAGTGCTGACAGGCGACTCGTTCACACGCATTGCTTTCCTCCTCCCACCACGTTGTCCGCTCACCACACACTATGGACCCAAACCCCGGTTAAAGCCACCCTGTTGCCGGGTCGGCTTCACCTTTCACCAGGGAAGCCGGTTACGACCTGGTAGCAGTGAAACAAGTGAAATTAATCATAGTACACCAGATTAAAAAAGAGAACCAGATTGTCTAGTTGCTTTCACTTTCTGCTAGTTACTCAAGCCTTTTCTGTATATCACCGGGTGCCCAGGTCATTTTAACCAGGTGAAAAAACACACACACGTGATGGTTCAAATCCTAAAATGGCAGTCTGCCTGTCGGAGTTTCAATTGCACTTGTCTTTCTTTCCCTCATCGCGGACTCCCACCAGCTGACTGACGTCGACCACATTGAACCAAGGACGTCGACCACACCGAGGATGATTGACTTCACCAAGACAATGACCCATCGCTTCAAGACAACTATGGGACGACCGCATCGAGGAGACAACCGACCGAGGAGACAACCGATTGAAAACTGCGTAGAGACGACGACGAGGACGATGAGATGATTAATCAAGGACTGCATCGGGACGATAAGACGGCCGACTGCATTGACGAGACGGACGACCACATCGACGAGACGACCGACCGCATCGACGAGACGACCGACCGCATCGATGAGACGATCAACCATAGGAGACGACTGACTGAGCAGGAGACGACCGACCGAGCAGACGACCGACTGACTGCATCAACGAGGCAACCGACTGTAGGGACGAGACGACCGACTGTGCACAGGGGACCACCAACCAGACGGAGGATATGCGGACATGTGGGAGACAACCGACTGCTGGTAAGACTGCATTTGACATCTTCACGCTTCTATTGCTACTGTAGACCATATGTAAACTGTATTGTGCAACAATATTATCTACATTCATTTGCCTTTCACCTGAGAAATGTGTTAAATAAATCGGAATTACAGCTTATTATTACTGGTAAAGCTAGTGAATTGTAACTAGGCCTCGAGGTGAGATTGACGTGAAAACCGGGTTACGAACGGCCTGTGGCCACCTAGTGAAACGAGCATATAAAGGGTTATTGCCACCTGTTTCGCATAACCTGATTTCCGGGTTATACTGGATTATCATAGCTGGTTCTACAGCTTAATGAAACTTGTTCTCCGAGTCATTTTTTGGGTGATCTTAACCTGGCCTGCAACCCACAGTGACAGCTGCTAAAATGCCCAAATTTCTCAATAAATTTCGCAAGAAAACACGTTTATCGACCCCGACACCGTCTCAGCCAGCCGCGGGCCCGATCGTTGTTCCAGAGCCGGTCAAGGTCGTATGGTCCGGTATAGAGATGCTGTTGAAGCGAGTCGAGAAAGGACTGGATGGAACGCCGGCCAAAACACCTGTCACTGTGATCAATACTTTCATTGACCTTGTGCATGTATGTGAACTGTTAGGATCTGGTTCTCAGTTTTTCCTAATATGATTGGATTTTAGCAAATACAGGATGTTGGGGAGGATCTATCCGACATGGTGTCACGCACTAAGGAGCTTCTGGAGGTTGTCAATACGGCACTATTGGACTCAACATATCAAGTCTCGGATGGACGGATGGACTCATTTGCCAGGTGTGTCTAAATTACTGCAATTGTCAAACACAAGTTCATCTGAAATTCAGACTGCTCATTTCCCAAGTCACCAAACTCCAGGAAATGCAGTCAAGGGGCTTTCTCACCCGTGCCGCATATAGCGACAAGGACATTGGGGAAATCAAGAAGATTCTCCAGACTCTGGATGCAGGCACAAAGCAATTTCATGTATGTTTTCTGTGTCTCTCCCCATTGTTCCACAACTTACCTGCCAAAAATCAGCTTGCTGTTTTCCTGAGTGTTGAGCGCAACACCACCAATATTCTCTTCGCTGTTGTGCTTGGTCAACTGCCTCAATCTCGGCAGGCCCGTTATGATGCTGAGGTTGACTCTGAGGCAGTCAATGTTGTACGCCAAGAGTGCACTCCTGGAACACGGGTCGAGATCATCCAGCGCCTGGTTGACTGGGCAAGGAAACCACTATTGGAGAGTTCAGCATCCATTTACTGGCTGAATGGTTCAGCTGGGACAGGAAAGTCCACAATCGCATACTCGGTGTGCAAGGCTCTTGACAATAATTTGGATGGAGAGCCTAACATTCTTGGTGCTTCCTTCTTCTGCTCCAGACAGCTTGGAAAGCTAAGAGAGCAAAAGTACATCATTCCATCCATTATCTATCAACTTGCCCGTCACTCTCGTTCTTTTGCTCTTGCTCTTCTGGATGCCAATCTGGATTCTGCCAATTCTCTCTCCAAACAGATGGAGGATCTCCTTGTCAAACCATGGCAGCAATCAGCCAGCTCCCGTTCACCCAATTTCCCTCCTTGTGTCATTGTTGTTGATGCCTTGGATGAGAACCAGGGTGGCTGGAGGTTCTTGAATGATTTGATCTCCACTGTGGAATCAGGCCATCTCAAGGGACTGAAATTTCTCATAACAAGCCGACGAGAGCCAAAGCTGGTTGACAGATGCACTGTACTCATTCCAGACTTGGTCTGCCATCTGGAGGAGGTGAGCAGGGATGATGTCCAGCATGACATCCTCACTTATCTGGAGGCTGAGCTTCCTAATCTTTGTCAGATGCCTGAGCTTCAGGCTTTGGCTGGGCAAGCAGATGGTCTCTTTATCTATGCAGCTACTGCAGTCCGGTTCATCTCACAAGGTTACCCAGAAGATCACCTGGAGCAGCTGAAGGCTCTTTTACAGAGCTGGCCTCCACATTCTGAAAGTGTTGATACACTTCCAGTGGATCAACTCTATAGTCAAGTACTACAGGAGATCATTATGTCTGTTGGAAAGACGCTTTGGCTTGACCGTCTCAAAATTCTTCACACTATTCTTTGCACAGAGGAGCCTGTATCTATTCATGTGGTCACCGGTCTTACTGGCAATATTCTGGATCGTGTCCAACATGTTATTGCTGATCTTCATGCTGTGTTATATGTGTCAAAGCATGATGGCCACATATACTGGTACCACAAATCATTCTATGACTTCATGTGTAATTCTGATAGGGCTCAGAATTATGCATGCAACATGGTCACCCAACATTTTCTGCTTACGCAACAATGCTTTACTATCATGGATCATGATCTACACTTCAACATGTGCAACTTACCCTCCTCATTCCTTTGTGATGCTGAGGTCCCAGGTCTTGCCAAACATATCCAGGAATCAATCTCACCTCTTCTTCAATATGTCTGTTGTCACTGGGCAGCACATCTCCATAATGCATATATTGCTTCACTTGGGACTGAACAAGTGAAGAAAGTAACTATACAATTGCGCTTATTTTGTGATAATCAACTTCTTTTCTGGATTGAGACTATGAATCTCATTCATCAGAGTGGCAGTTGCTCTTCAGTGCTCAGGACTGCATATAAAGCTCTGGAAACTGTGGTAAGTCTTCCAACTATTATCTAGATCTCTCATATTGAGCATACATAGACTTTAGAATCAGTGCAACAAGCAGTAGCTGATTTATCTAATGACCTGAAGCATGTGCAAAACTTTGCAACAGCATTCATCTCCAACCCTGTGTCCAAGTCAATACCACATTTATATATTTCCATTCTTGCCACTTATAATAGCTCATCTTCTCTTATAAATAAATGGAAGAATCAATTCACTGGCTTTCCTGAATTAATTGGTGCAAGGAGAAGGGAGCAGTTATTGACTGTACTGAGAGGACATACTGCTGAAGTCAATTCTGCTATTTTTTCACATGATGGAAAGCACATTGTGTCTGCCTCATATGACAAGACAGTGCGGGTGTGGAATGCAGAGACGGGCAAGGAGGAGATGAAGCTGGATGGACACACTGCTGAAGTCTATTCTGCCTTCTTTTCACATGATGGAAGACACATTGTATCTGCCTCATATGATCAGACAGTGCGGGTATGGAATGCAGAGACAGGCAAGGAGGAGATGATGCTGGAGGGACACACTGATTGGATCAATTCTGCCTCTTTTTCACCTGATGGGAGGCACATTGTATCTGCCTCATATAATCAGACAGTGCGGGTGTGGAATGCAGAGACGGGCAAGGAGGAGATGATGCTGGAGGGACACACTGATTGGATCAATTCTGCCTCTTTTTCACCTGATGGGAGGCACATTGTATCTGCTTCGAGTGACCAGACAGTAAGGGTGTGGGATGCACAGACTGGCAAGGAGGAGATGAAGCTGAAGGGACACACTAACATAGTCTATTCTGCCTCCTTTTCACATGATGGAAGACACATTGTATCTGCCTCAAATGATCAGACAGTGCGGGTATGGAATGCAGAGACGGGCAAGGAGGAGGTGATGCTGGAGGGACATACTCATTGGATCAGATCTGCCTCTTTTTCACATGACGGAAGACACATTGTGTCTGCCTCATATGATCAGACAGTGCGGGTGTGGAATGCAGAGACGGGCAAGGAGGAGATGAAGCTGGAGGGACACACTGACAGGGTCTCTTCTGCCTCCTTTTCACATGATGGGAGACATATTGTATCTGCCTCAGCTGATCAGACAGTGCGGGTGTGGAATGCAGAGACAGGCAAGGAGGAGATGAAGCTGGAGGGACACACTTTCTGGGTCTATTCTGCCTTCTTTTCACCTAATGGGAGGCACATTGTATCTGCCTCAGCTGACCAGACAATGCGAGTGTGGAATGGAGAGATGGGCAAGGAGGAGATGAAGCTGGAGGGACACACTGCTGGAGTCAATTTTGCCTCCTTTTCACATGATGGAAGACACATTGTATCTGCTTCGAGTGACCAGACAGTAAGGGTGTGGGATGCACAGACTGGCAAGGAGGAGATGAAGCTGGAGGGACACACTAACATGGTCTATTCTGCCTCCTTTTCACATGATGGAAGACACATTGTATCTGCCTCAGATGATCAGACAGTGCGGGTGTGGAATGCAGAGACGGGCAAGGAGGAGATGAAGCTGGAGGGCCACACTAGCTTGGTCAATTTTGCCTCCTTTTCACATGATGGGAGATACATTGTGTCTGCCTCAGCTGATCACACAGTGCGGGTGTGGAATGCAGAGACAGGCAAGGAGGAGGTGATGCTGGAGGGACACACTTACTGGGTCTCTTCTGCCTCTTTTTCACCTGATGGAAGGCACATTGTGTCTGCCTCAGCTGATCATACAGTGCGGGTGTGGAATGCAGAGACGGGCAAGGATGAGATGAAGCTGGAGGGACACACTGACAGGGTCTCTTCTGCCTCCTTTTCACATGATGGGAGACATATTGTATCTGCCTCAGCTGATCAGACAGTGCGGGTGTGGAATGCAGAGACAGGCAAGGAGGAGATGAAGCTGGAGGGACACACTCATCAGGTCAATTCTGCCTCTTTTTTATATGACGGGAGACACATTGTATCTGCCTCAGATGATCAGACGGTGAGGGTGTGGGATACAGAGATTGATTCAACTCTATTTCAACAGAATGGCAAGTACTCTCATCTTTTCCCACAAGCCTTATATATTTCTAATCTCAAGTCAGAATCTTTAACATCAAATAATTGGTATATCCAGGAAGGCTGAATTACCTCCCAGGAGGGATACAAACTCCTTTGGCTCTCACTTGATATACTTCGTGTCCTTCGCACTCCTCACTGTCAGCTGGTTATCTCAGGGCATGGTGATCTTACTCTAAGCTTGAAGGAGGCATATTTAGGTGAACAGTGGCAAAAGATTTATTCTAAGCCATATTAGATTAGTTGATTACCGTTGTGTAGGTAGTAGTTCAGACAAAATATATCTCCTTTTCAGATCATTTCATCTCTACAGCTCAACATGTGCAAAACACAATGGCACTACCAGTGCTATTGATCTGTAAGTGTGCATGCCTCAAGAACCAAAGCATTGTTGAGAACCCATGTTTATATATGGTTGCACAGCCAGCCAGAGTCTATTTTGACTGGTGAATGAAGGTCAGGCATATCATGCACCAGTGAGTAATTATTTATGTGGTGCTACAAGGCAGTGTGATAGCTCAAACAGATGCAAGTAGTGAATGTCCAGTGGCAATAGCTAGGGTTTGAAGGTCCGGTCCTTAGGACCGGTAAAGACCGGTGGACTGGACCGGACTGGACCAGTCACATGACCAGTCCAAAAAGGACCGGTCCATGATTTGTACCGGTCCCGGTCCTAGGTCATATGCTGATCCTAAAACTTTTAGGACCGGTAAAGATTGGTCCAGGACCGGTTTGAACCGGTCTACTCAGGGTCTAATCAGAACCAGTTAAATGTTCTCTAAAATAGTCATTATTCAAGTTTTTATGGCAAACTTACCTCTGCTTATGCAGTTTCATGATAAACTTACCTTGGCTTATATACTTATATATCAAACTTAGCTCTATTTCTTCTCTCATAATCAAAGATCTCATCTTATAATGACTAGAATACATTATGAAGTCCTAAGTAATCATAAACTTAACTGTTATATACTGTCTGACATACATGGCAAACTTGTAATATGGTAAACTTACCAAAAAATTTGCGAAAATATAATTTTGAGCTGGTGATGGTTTGGACCGGTTCTGGACCGGTTCAGGACCGTGGACCGGACTGGTTAGGACCAGTTTTTGCGGTCCTAACCAGTCCGGTCCTCAGTCCAGCCAAATTTGGTAATTTGCTGGACCGGTCCGGTCCCGGTCCATGACCTCAGAGGTCAAAAGACTGGACTGGACCGGACCTTCAAACCCTAGCAATAGCACAAATGAGCAAATAATTATTATGGAGGTTACCTCGGTTGTTACTCAATAGCAGAGATATATAAATCTAATAAAAAGACATGGATTATCATACACATCTCTTTCTTTTCATTTTGCAACCAGGATGACCATATACTCAACGGCTAGCACAGTATGCAGTGACACATTGCTGCATACACAGCTCATGAATCACACTGCAAACACCTTGGAGGTGCATAATGATGCTTCTGGTAGATACAGCAAGAAAAACCACACAGCTACAAGAAGAATGACAACTATATGGCTAAGGTAAGACAATGGCAGCTACAAGATATGATAGCATGACACAAGACTTGGACAAGAAGGATACAAGAGAGAAGTACAACACACTTGGGTGTTTTTCAAGCTCCTACCACACCGCAGGAGGAGCATGACAAGAGAGCGGCACAACCATCTAGACAGGCTCATCGCCGCACCTCTGGAACATTGTCGTCAAGCTATCCGAAGACCCCGACTGCTTCCTTCCCGCACAGTCTGTCTCGTGCGTGGTATCGATCTTGATGCTGATGTTCGTCGGGTGCTTTTGAACCATCAGTGCCTGCCTACACCCAGAAGAAACCAGACTGACCTTGTTATGGCTTCTAACCGTCGAGTAAAGACAACTTGGAACACATCCACAGCAGCTCACAGCGCGCACACCCATACTCGGGGATGCACACTCACACTCGGGGATGCGGGAGTGCACTTGACATGCAAAATTGTACTTTGAACTTGCAATCTACCACACGGCCCGTAGGGCCGTTAGAACTTAGACGACCGCCGTACGGCGTACTTATGGCGGCACTCTGCACAAGACACCCGGGCGTATGCTGCAGAGTTTTCATGCATATCGAATGTTACGACGCGACACATTAAGCGGTCCAAACATGTTGTGCAGGGGGCGGGGCACAAAGATTAGGAAGAGGAGTACCATGCATTACATTGCGAATCTAGTAGATAAAACTTACAGGTGCCAACACTTTTCCCAGTCTACCGAATGCCATCCAGAGTCTTGGAACTATTGTGAAATAGAGCCAGGAGCGAAATTAACGTCGACGTCGATTGCTACAAAGCATTGGTCAGTCCGCATCAACAGAATTTATGACTTAGTGACGATTGCTGGCCGCGATTGAAGTGAGATTTGCTGCCCTTGTGCTCGATTGGTGGCAAAGCGAACACATTAACGGCTGCCCTAACAATGGGTCAGTCCGCATCGAGCAAACCCCAATTTACGGCCCATCCAAAGAACCACAGCCGCGCGAATCCGTCTCATGGTTATCAGTGACTTGAGGGCATGGCACAGTTGTCCAGTACATTGCCGCGCGGACGTCGCTGTTGAGATGAGCTGCTAAATTGAACCGGTTAGACTGCGTGAACCTAGCCATAATCGACAACTCACCGGCAACCCGCTCTCCAGCACTGGAACTCTGACGCAATTTCCACTGGGGGCTCCGTAAATTGACAAACGTGGGGCGGCGAGGCGGGATGGTCCTGCGTCCAGCGGGGGTCAACGGTGAGGGCATCAATGGTGGTGGTACGGAAGAAAGCAGCATGGATCCTGATCACATGCTGATCACCGGCTCATACGGCCACGCGCCTTCTCGTACGACGCGAGTGTGAGTGTGCATGCCCGAGTGTGGGTGTGCGCGCTGTGAGCTGCTGTGGATGTGTTCCAAGTTGTATATACTCCTAACCGTCCCCATGCTGTTTGTCCCCCCGACACCGAGCTCAACAAGCGATCCCCCAATCGTCTGTGTCTGGAACCCACAATGGCTTGCCTTCAACTTAATCAAATTTGGACTGCTGCCCTGCCCGCTATACGACACCCCCATGCCCATGCCCATCTCCTCGCTCGTCGTATGCACCACCCCTTCCCCGCCCGCCTTGAACCGCCTCCTCGCATTGAGCGTCGCAAGCAGCGAGTTCGAATACAGCCGCCCAAGACAGAAGAACCACGCGATGTACGCGAACGTCGTCGGGGCCGCTAGGATGCTGATGAGGGACGCGACGGCGCAGAGGGCGGTGACGGCGCCGGTGTTGATGGTGAAGACTATGAGGGTCCCGATCATGCGCCGGCTGTGCGCGAAGCCGGCGTGCATGGGGTAGAGGTGGAGGAGGTGCACAAGGGAGAGCACAATGGAGAGGTCGCCAGCCGCGGCGAGGGTGTTGACTGTGATGCTGAGGGACTGAGGGGGAGGGGGTTAGCGGGGGAGGGGGAGAAGGGGAGGAGGAGGGGGGAGGGGGGGGGACACACCTTGAGGTGGGCGAGGTCTTGGAAGGTCTTGACGCGGACGAGGGCGTACACACCAAAGACCATCACGCAGCCGAATTCGGCAATGATGAACGTGGACTGTGAGGCTGTTAGCAAGGGTACGAACAAGACACAATCATGAGACTCACGCAAAGAGCGGTGATCCAGATATTTTTGTTGGAGAGCTGCCAGACGCGAAGCATCAGGAACCTGCGCTCCGTCTATCAGAGCTGCTCCGCAACTCGGTCAGTGCGAGCTCACCCTAGGTACACCCAGCGCCATTCAAGCACGCGCGCTCCCACCGCCCCAGGAGCTCGTCGAGCGTCTCGCGCTTGTTGACGTCGTACACCATGATGACCACGTCGGCCCCGCGGAAAAAAACGGACGAGAAGGACGAGAAGTGTTCTGCCGGAGGGCGAAGAGAGTGGGTGTTAGCAAGTGAAACGTGAGTGGAGGGGAGGGTACGATGGGAGAACACTCACCCATATCTGCAATGCCACCACTTCCCCCTTCCCCTTCCTCCCCATCCTCAATCGCGGGTATGAAGTCCGTGCCGATCGTTGCGCGGTACCCGGTGGAGAAGCGGGATGTTATGTACTAAAGGATGAGGCGTTAGCTTGGTGTTAGTGAAGAGGAAAAGGGTGAAGAAATTTTGGGTTGAGGTGAGAGTGGGAAGGAGGGACGAGAGTTGTAATTGAAGACAGATTATGCGCGTCGCATATGATGTACGGGGAGACCGGGCGCGATGATGGGATGTACGCCCGCGCGAGGAATCCAGAAGGGAGTTGGATCGTGACGCGGGAACAACATCCAACAAGGCAGAAACGAAGCAACGCACCCCGTGCCGACTCCGCAAACTCATCATCCCCATAATCTTCACCGTGCGCGCCATTCCTCTTTTGTGTTCCTTTTCCTGGCCCGCTCCTGTTATACTGATAGTGTGCAGCGCCCTGCCATCCGCACAGTGAGTAGCCCACTGCCGCCCTGGTATGGTATGGCCTTGAATCGTCTGTCCTGCCCTGGTGCGTTACAAAGTAAGTTGACAGAAATTGACTCTGGACATGCAAGGGCTGCGTGCTTAAAGAATCGTAGGCGCGGGATCGCATTCTCCGCTTGGTGACTACCCAACTGGACCGGTGCCTTCTTTCTGGACCGCAGTGGAGGCTGGAAGACGAGAATCCACTTCAATTTGGATACCGCAACGTCGCCAGCAGCAGCGGTACGACGCCCTCATCTCAAAGCAAATTCGGGCGGTACGAATCCATTATCCGAGGGCCTGGTGGGATGAGCTGCTATGTTACATAGGTCCCGAGGTGACGTTGGACTCGGAGTTCGGACGCGGAGGAGAAGCAGTGAAAGAGTGATGAGCGCAAGGCAAGGCAGGGTTGCTCGGCGCCCGTCACCCATCTATCCAGTCATTCAACCACTACGGCGATTTTGTTTGCCACGGCTCACGGGAGAGGAACGGAACCGTCGCGACCCAGCGCGTACGCGTTGGCGCGGGCCTAGCAGTAGCGATGTGAAGAGTGTACGCAGGTGCCAAGGTCGCGATCCGGTGATCTCGAGATGAGCCGGTGGAACAGGAACCTGTACATTTCCGTGGCGTGATAGTCGCGCGCGCCGAGAAGGACTGGAAGTGCGTCAGATGATACTTGGGAAGAAAGGATGGCAGTGGCAGGCAGTGATGAGCGCGGGACTCGGACCGACACAGCCGGTTGTTCGGCGCCCGACACCATCGCTCGTTCATTCTCTTGACTATCATCGTCACCTTCGTACACGCCGGCGGAACGCAATACGCGTCAGGCATACGGACGACCAACAGCAGGAAGGACACACGACACGATACTGGCACCAGGCAGGCCGACACCAGGACCACACAACGAAAACGATCCAGCGTCCCAAACAAGCACGGAAATTGGGATGCCGCGGACGGTTAAGTTGGTGCTGATCGGGGCGTCGGGCGTGGGCATGACGAGTCTGCGGAGTCGGGTGCGTCGCTGTTGACTTTTCGTGTGTTCTCCTCCCACTCGGCGACTCGGGTGGTTCACAATTTCACTTGGACAATTCCACTTGCCCAGCCAAAAGTTCACTTTCCTAACTTGGACGCACTTTAAGTCACTTTAAGTCCCAAAGTGAACAAAGTGACTTCCAAGTGACTTGATCGGACTTAATACGCACTTTCACTTGACGCTCACTTGGGCGAACTTTTGCAACGTACACAGTGCTAGAGCGTCAACCTAGAGCCCCAGGTTATTTCAATGCTCAATAGGATGCCCCATTGTGAGACGGGCGTGATTTAGAGCATTTTAGCGCGAGGGATACCATTAACATGACCGATCACTGACCGATCGCGACCATGCACAGGCAAGTGATTCACTTGCGTGCACTTGTCTGACTTCCGGGGCGTACAGTCGCGCTGGAACCAGGTCCTGATGACTCTCAGCACTCAGGCTGGAGCACGTCGCGTCCATTTTGACGTAAAATCACGGTTGACAGCGTGTGATTGCTTCTGATGTAGTGGGACTCCGACGAGCGGTTCTCACGCTGTTCTTGCCTTCTACCGTCGCTTCAATGGCGTGTACACCTGCTTGTCTGTCCGCCTCTCTGGTTTTTCGACACTACACCTTGTGAACTAATACACGATCCCTTGCCACTAACGGTGCTTCCATACTTGGCCATACCACCCGTGGACCGATGTCTATTACTTCCTTGTCATTCGTATCCACTCGCAGCCGTGTACTGCTCTCGACAACAATTCATATGCTCTGTCTTCACCCAATGCCTGACTTCCCATTTGAATGCAATGTGTGATCGAGTGGTCGGCCTGTATGTAAACTACGCCACTCTCTAACCTCTACAGTCTTCAGCTGCACACTGAGCTTGTGGCACCACGACATATGACTCTCGCTTGGTGAGCTATATTTCCCAGCACTAATTCAACCTCCTCTAACGCACGGACGGAAGCATTTTTGTAGCTGACTTGCACGTGATGACGCTCGACCGCCTTGCTTTTCCAGCTTTCTTTTGACGTCGACATCACACTTATCGCCAACATACTGCTGAGTCTAAGCATACAGAATTGGTTACCCGCACATGCTGGACCAATTACGCCAGCTTCTCGGTGTCGGCCAACAGCGCCGTGACGCTGCACCTCCTCCAACCATACAATATGTACCGGTTCCCGCCTTGCCTGGATATCAGCAATTCTCGGGCCTTCAAGCGCAGGTACCTCACAGTCACTGGACCGCACAGCCAACAATGTATCAGCCTCCGCCGCTCCCGAATCAAAATGCCGTAGCACCGTCACAAGCAATGTACTATGGGGGCCAGCATGCATTCTACCCAGCACAGGCGATGCCGTGGCAGATTGCGGGACCTCTCCCAGCATCCGGTAAGTGCTAACTGTGAGCTATAACCTTTTGTAGCATCTCACTGAGCGAGTGTTACAGGTCTAGTCAATTCTGCCGTTGCATACGGCCATCCCACACAGATGTTCTCTACACCCACACCCTTTCCTGGACTGGATCATACTGTGTTCGCCTCCAATCGCTTAGGAACGTCTCCTATAGATCAGAACCATGGACTCGATGTCAAGCCTCTCATGGCCGATAGCAATCATGAGAAGACTGAACCCGAACCATTGCCCAACTCGACGGCCGAGGATAAGAATGATGATCCTGGTGCGTATAATCCCTTGTCTACCTCTAGCAAACTAAGAGCAAGCTCAGAATATCCATTGACAAGTATTCGGCGCCAATACCCGAAAGGCGAGGAGCCCGCCAAGTGGAATTACACCAAGTGGGCTTGGCATTCAAACGGAAGGTGCACTCATGCAGGACATTCGGCAGAGTATCGTGCTTGTCTAGGAGCTCTGAAATGTGCCAGATGTCAACGCGTTACACGACCAAAGACGCACCGTGCCGCCCGCGAAAAGCAACTCGAGACACCATGTACTTTCTGCCATGGTTCGATTCGTCACCATACATGCACAGTACGGTCGTATTTCTACACCACCTCCATTGCCGACACCCTATGGAGTGTCTGGGAGCAAGACGGCGACCACAGCTCTCACGACAAGCCTCCAGGAGGTAAGCTTACAACGAAGCAAGAAGATGCTGTGGATCAACAAGTCATGCGGCATCATGATGCGACTACTCACCAGCTACGGACAGGCGACCTTGGTCCTGGCTCGGTCCCGCTACCCGACATTGCTCCAACTCTGGCCAATCCGAGAAATGCTCGTTACGAAGTAGGGAAGAGTCAGGAACGACTCGGAATCGCGTCGACATCCGTGAAAGGCGGGTTTGCCATCCTGCAGGCGTTCAAATCCATCAGTGAGGAGAGCCCAACCTTCATCCAGGAATCGTGTCTCCACGGCCCCATCTACTTTGTGTTTCAGACGCCAGGCATGAAGAAGATGCTTATTGAGGGCGTACAGAGGTGGATTGAAGATTCCGGTCCCGACGATCCAGATGCAGGACGGCATGGCTTTGTGACCGACGGAGATCATTCATTCTTTCGAATTGGACAGCTCCTGGTTTCCTGCTCATTCAGCCATGTTTTGAAGGCATGGGTACCTGTGCTCTATACGTACATCTATGGCATGGATATTCCCCATCATCGTCCTCACTTTCGGCGCATCTTTCGTGATGTTCTAGAGGCTGCAGGTGATCAACTCGAGGTCAAGCATCTACTTCACGTATGTGGTTCTCTTGCGGTAGCGCATGACTCTCATTCAGTCTCAGGTCATGGACTTCTCGGCCTCCCAGCAGAGTGCACACATCGAAGAATATGTGGAGCTTGTTGTCTCGCTTCACCCCATGTTTGCATCACTGTCACCGAGAGCACAAAAGGAGCAGCGCGCCAGTCTCGCTCAGGAGGCTCGAGAAGCTCAGCAGGGCTGTGAAATCCACTTTTGGCGCTCTGCTACTCGATTAAAGGCAAATACTGCACTCATCCCTCCCAAATATGCTAATACATTTGATCGCCATTTGCGCATAATGGTAGCGGCAAACACAACAATATCCCAATTTGATGCAGCGATTCATGCTCTTCGGGAGGACCAAAAAGATGACACTCAAAACTTAAGAAATCTCGGTGATCACCGGGATGAGCATGAGTCTCCACTCATGCTCATGTTTGGGCTCTGCGAATGATATACTATTACTTGAGTTGAGTAACTTAAGTCCGAGACTCAAGTTAGGCTCAAACATTGCAAATGATATAAATTACTACTAGTACAGCTATACTTGGGTTGAGTGACTTAAGCCCAAGACTCAATCCGAGACTCAAGTCAGGCTCAGTATCTACAGTAGACCTACATGCTACTGAGCTCACCTCAAACTCAAGTCCGAACTCAAGTCCGGGCTCAAGTCCAGCTCAAGTCCAGCTCAAGTCCGAGCGCAAGTCCGAGCTCAAGTCAGAGCTCAAGTCGAATTGAGCCAATCTTGAGTCTCGGACTTGAGCTCGGTCTTGAGTTCGGACTTGAGCCGAGCTTGGGTTCGCGACTCGCCTGGAAAATATGACCTCGGACGGGAAGACTCCGGACCAGCGAAAGATGGAAGGGGTGTCGCTGTATCAGCACTGAATAACACCGTTCGCAAGTACTGGCGACGCAAAGCTGGACAATGTGAAACATACCATTCATCGTCGCCTTCCCATCCTCCCGCCGTCAATCCTCGCAGCTATTCCGTGTACGCCGGTCCAAGCCTCTGCCAGAAACAAATTACGCTACTGGTCTGATTCGGAGAGCCCATGAAGATTCCTCGAGGTTGGCGCCGATGGCAAGGCCACTGTCAAGCCGCACACCCGCCGTCGTTGGTGCCGTCGTGAGGACGCTGCGGTGTTGTTGTCGCGGGCAGCGGTCGTCATCGCCGTGCATGTCATCGTCGTGGGCAGGGCTCGTCGTCGCCGTGCGTGTCGTCGTCGTGGGCAGTGGTCGTCGTCGTGGACAGGGCTCGTCGTCGCCGTGATGGTAAGAAGAAAAGAGGAAAATGATTAGTCAGCGGGTAGCCGGGCAACATATGCAAGCCGTGTTGATGTGCAAAGTGCACAAGGCACCAGGGCCTACATACGGAGATAAGAACGGCATCTGCGTAGGGTCCGTGTCTGTCTACAGCGGGCACTAATATTACGAGTAATAGCACGGCGAGGCTAGAGTATATGATACACCAAAAGCAATGATACAAACGGAACGGCGCACACCGCGACCGAGCATACAACATACAAAAGCGCTACAATGCAAGACTAAAAACGATATACACTGCGCCACACATCCCTCGACTTCGCGACTAATTCAACTGCGAATCGATGAGCGTACGAGTGCGCAGAGACAGCGCTCGCATACCTCGATATGTCCCTCCCTCCTGAAATACCACTCCCGTGGTCGTTCCTCCACTGGTAGACCTCCAAATTCGGTTTCCGCGTCGTATATCCTCCAGCGCTCGTTCCTCCAATAATTGAAGCACTTTGATGCACCAGGCCGCTTCCCCGCCCACTCTACAGTCCCTACGCTCCAATTGTCGTTTCCGTGGACGCGCACAGTGAGATGCCGCTCCTTGAGGCTGTCTTGATTCTCCGGTGGAGAATGATGGTAGCCAGACGGCCTAAGGGAGTGGCGCGCGCAATGGAGACGTCAGAGAATCAAGACAGAGACGAAAAAAACACTCACATGAGAACGAATCGCGCCCCGTACGCGCCAAATTCTCCAGCGTACTTCTGGACAGAGTCCCAGAGCGCCATTTCCGCCAGGCAGAATTCGCTTTTTGCGTAGGGCTCGAATAGCTCCGGCGGCGTGGGACTGCCGAGCAGCAGGTACTGGGGTGTGCTAGTGGTCATGCCGTAGTATCCGACGTTGATCTAATTGGCGAATGGCGGAGGTTGCGAGGCGGGATCGATTCTTTGATTCATTCCCCATCGGAAGCCCTAACCCTGGTACGTGAGTCGTGACTAGGCGCTGGGCACCTTGCAGCCTACTTCACTACGGACGAGTTAATCAGCCAGACTAGATCAACTGTGTGCATTGCCGTCCGAGTCCATAGTTCGAAGACGATCTGAATTGTGAGGCGATTTACATTGTCAATGTCGCGAAACGACACGGACTGACCGTGTCTCCGAGAGCATTGACGAGTTCCAATTCCTTTTTGAGGCGTTCATTCCGCAGTGTCGATGATCGTCGCTCGGAGGGGCTTGTCCTCTTTATCGTCTTCGTATAATCGACTATGGGTTGTGAACATAACACAGCGCTCTTCATTTGACGATACAAAGCTATCCTATACTCCGTCTTCTGCGTCCTCGAGTGCCATCTGCGGGTGATCCAAGTCGAATCTACATGCACGTATGAGACACAGTTCTGCTCAAGTCAAACTAAGCACTTACACAGACTCTCCGTCGTCTGCTATGAACAACGGAGCTTTACCCGACCGGACCCGTTCACAATGCTTGTAGAAAAGCTCGTCCTTTGGTAGATCGAGAATATGACCATATCCACAAGCATGTACACGCATGCGAGCTCGTTCCACCATGCGAGCGAACATCACTGCATGCTCCCGGGCATATGCAGCGTAACCGGTTCTAGGCTGTTTGTCATGGGTAATTGCGTCTGCACACTTGTTCCAGGTATCGCGCTCTCGTTCGAACATTCGAATAACGTTCAGGAACTCTGCTTGCATGCGTTCGTGCTGCTCCCTCCACCTACGCATTTCAGCTTCTGTCCGGAAGTATCGTACACGTTCACCTGCAAAGAGTCTTCACCTAGTCATTTTGGGTACAGTCAACGTACCGTCTGTCTCCCAAGCGTCCACATCCACATCGTGGAGTGTACCACGTTCCATCATCTTGTAAGGCCAACCGTTTCCTCTCGCAGGCTTCTTCTCTTGGCAATCATCAGTAATTGGCGAAGTGTACGCCTTTGAGACTCACTTTTGGGATTTGCAGCACTACCTTTGGCTCTTTTGACGGGTGAGGAAGGGCCTGCTCTCAGTCAGTAGCTTATCGCAGACGCGTATACACTCAATGCGCACCAGGAACTTGCCCTTCAAGTGCTCGTTTGTTGGACCGCTCCGTGAATCCTTCGCCCATCATCGTCGTCTGGTGCTGATGACCGTACAGGTGAGCCTGAGCATCTTGTCGTTTAGAGTCTCCTGGCTGACGCAAGCCATCCATCGACTTGGCCACGTAGGTATCCTCGATCGTCATTTCCTGTGCTACGCCCTCTAACTGCGAACCCTCTATTCCGCGGAGATTTCGCAATGCTACGAAATGATCATTGAATGTGATGATGGCCTCGTCCCGTCGGAACTTCGCACGAGAGATGCGCGCCCGGGCTTTGGTAATGGGACCTTGATATTTCAGCCCCCTCTTGTTGTATCCCAGAGCAAGCAGCTCACGCGCCACGAGGATGACCAGTCGAATGGCTTGGAAAGCTAATGCAATGTGCATGGCCTTCTCCTGGTCTGTGGCAGCTTGCAAAGATTCCTGAACCTCGGGCGCCAGCTGGGAAGGCAAACACAGTGTCCACTCCTCGACGTTGCCTGTCTGCAAGTACCGCCGTTCCTGATTCATGGGAGTGCGCGTGCCCTGCTCTGCGTACGGTTCCAACTCTCCGAAGAATTTCTTGCGTAGGATTAGCCACGGCTCAAGCTCTTCGTGGAGAGTCAGCCGTTCCCGCTTGACTCGTTCAGCGTCTGTACCAGACTCGTACTTCGTGAGACGCAGACAAAGAGCGCAAACATGGCGTCTTGAGATATCAAATCAGTAAGACTTACACCAGAACGGGGACAACGCTCACTGTCTAGTTTCAATCGTAAGACCGTCGTGCATCCACTTGGCCAAAATGTCGGAAGAAGTGTTTCCGACACACGCCAGGCTGTGTGGATTCTCCAGCAGTGTCTCGAGAACCGAGTCCATACACGGAACTGTAAGTCAGGTGAACATTCTTGGTTTTGAATTGGTGAGAAAAGGATACCTTTCATCTCGCGCTCCTTGTACGGGCTTAAGATCACCTTGCTCTTGCCATGACCCGAGAGCTCGAAATGTTGCCCACGTATGTGTCGATTCGGGTATGCCTGATTCCACTCGGCGATCCATGCCGTGTTCTGTAGCGTGACCAGTTTGAATTCGTGTTTGTAGCGTACATACATCTGGCGGGCGTATATCGTATTCTTGTAGACCTCATTTACTAGCCAAAGATCGTGAGTTGGCATCTTCGGAAGTCGATGCCAAGGACTCACCAGCATTCATTGTCTTCTTCCAGTTCCAATCCATAGCCACTCCGAAATAGACTTCGTGTCCATAGTGCCGGTTCATATGGAAGATCATCGGCGCGTAGGCGTTGGACTTGGGCCAAAAGTGTTCGCAGGTCTCGCCATGGAAGTGACATTGACACTCGACGTAGAAGGACCCGAACATGTATATGCACCTGTTCGCATGTGTGTAGACGTGAGCGGCATTGATCAATCGTGTAGCATTCTCGATGTGAGGGGCCATGGATTTGAGATAATCGTGCCCAAAACGATGGAGGATATGAACGCCGTATTGACAGTTGGAATCATAACAGAGGGAGCTGGGCTGCTTCAGGTCGTGTGGGTTTGGATTCTCGGGAAAGCCTGATCGCATGTAGAGGAGCTTCGTCACCAGGTCCATGGTTATTTGGCTATCGAGAGAATGGTCAGCCTTCATCAGCGAGGGAAGAGTTGAGCTTCGACATACTCCTCTCCCTTGGGAAAATCGGCCGTGGACTTAACAAAGACATGAGAACACTGCCCCTGTCCGATGCCGTTGTAGATACAATCCGCGTTGCGGACGTGCTGTTGCGTCGACTTCAAGTTGTTGCAGGGGATTTTCTGGATGAGCTTGGTCAGTCGATGTTGTGGATAGTCACAATGAACGGTTAGTTCACCTCGCGTCGATTTGTCGGTGATGCAATGGCCGTACGTCGGTAACTCTCGAATTCATCGAGACGTGGCTGAAGTCCACGACCCATGAGGATGTCGATATCACTCAGCCTCCAGTTCATACTGCCTTGACAGATCTTGAAGTTTCCATCAAGCGTACCAAAGAACACAATCAGATGACTGTGATGTGCGTGGCGTGGGATCCAGAAGATATCATTGCGACGAGTACTCACTGGTATTGTTCTGGAGTCAACCACCATTCCTTTTCCATGTTCGCGCCGCTTTCCGGACATAGAGGACAATATACGAGTAGCGAATCGGGCGGGCGATTAGGAAAGCCCACTTGATGTTTGTTGAAAATGGAACCGCTCCGACGCTCGGCAAGGAGAACTTTCCAAATGCGCATTACTCTTCGAAGCTGCTTGCTGAGTTGCTTGCATTCGCGTTAGCAAGCTCGTACATGAAGATCACAAAGACTTACAGCAATGGACCAAGGGTATTGGTTGTCTGTCAGCCTCTGCAAGTAGGCAGTGAGGTCGTAGATGTTCGCCGTACACTCTAGATGTAGGAGTTCAAGCCGTCGAAGAAGACGAAAGCTGAACACAACTTCAGGCCGAGTGACAGTGGCCGGGAACATGCGCGCCCGCATGAGCTGAGAAAGCCGGTCGACGCCGCCGGGTTGGCAGCCACAGAATCGCAGTGTTGTGTCGTGTATGCCGTTTTCATCTACGACGATGAACTGTACGGGTGGATGCGGGGAAGGGCAATCTTGGCCGGCATGACCAAGCTGAGGGAAGAAACCCAGTGTGCTAATGTCACGGGGAGCGAAGCATCCCTCCGCCTGCCATACCTCCGCCCAGTGTGTCCACATGTTGCGGTGTCCTTGGACGAAGCACTGCAAGCACCTGACACCGTACTCGATGCAATCCATACATCGAACAGATCGACGAGTATTGCTTCCGCAGGGGCAAATATCGTCGGTACCCTTTTCGACCTCTGTTTCCATCATGAGGTTGTGTAATTGAGGCTTGATGTCGATGAAGGCTTCCAGCATCTTGCGTGTCTGTAAGAAGTGCGATCACAATCAGGCCCGCATACGACAAAGCAACATACCAACCTGCGTCGTACCCTGTGTCTTGATCTCTTCCAATTCGTCATCCTCCTCGTCGGGGTCAACCTCTTGGGGAGGAACTTCACCGCATGCTTTCGGGGGAGGGCGAGGAAGGATGACTGGGATCGCTTGCGGTTGATTGATTAACTCCTCGACGGAGTCGATGCCGTGCTTGTTCATCCGCCGTAGTCGATTAACGACGGGCTGTGGTTTGGCCGACCGTATTGTCCGAAGGGAGCCCGAATCCATACGACGAGTGATTTCCGCATCTTCGTCGTCTTGCTTTTGCTGCCAGGTTCGAGTATCAATCTTCGTCATGACGGGGAGGAACTGGCGAGACTGACCTTGCGGAGGCTATCATTTATGATCCCTGCCACAAAGCAAGGGCATAAAGCAAGGTCATTTCCTCATGGGGGCACACGGGCCTGCGGCAAATGCAACATCTCATTCAGGGAACGATGAACTGACGCAGGTAGTACAATACATATTCGTTACTCCTGCACGAAGAGTCTCTGCCTAAGCCGGTAGAGTCTCTCCGTCACAGCAACTACCTGAGCACTTGTTCGGACTATGCCAGCGCGCCTCAACTGTACCGCTTCTGCCTCCCTATGACACCCACACAGCTTGAGATCTATTTGGTGAACCCCACTCTCGGCAACTATGCTCAACGGTAGTGGAGAAAGAGGAACTGGGCACTCGCCACCACCGTGACCGAGTTGAGGTTGAAACCCGAAGGCGCTGATGGCCCGTCTTTCGAAATAATCCTGCCCGTTCCCGACTTCCGCCCAATGAAGCCACAGCCCGTCGCGGTGTTCGGCGATGAAACAATCTGTGCAACGGAGGCCGAACTCGGAGCACTCAGCACACCTAACGAGGCGAGGCAAGTTGCTGCCGCAAGCGCAGATGGAGTCTGTGCTGCGTGCGCTGACGACCATCTATAACTTCCACTGAGCTCGACTGCGATTGCTTCAAGACGGACTACTCATACCATGTCGCCTGTCCAGAATCTCTCCGCCGATTCACCGCGATGTGTTACGAGGTTGTTATCTTGTTGAGACTTGGAGAGGCATGCGTTCGAGTGTGCTAGACTGTTGAATGTGTTCGCTGTTTCACCCAGGTAGACGCTATGGAGAATGAATCGCGGTTCTAACAGCAACGAGATCACGAACCCTTTGTCGGTGAGAGGCGCTTGGTTGCAAGACTGAAGTGGCAACCGCGTCAGAAGACAAAGCAAGTGAGAGGCATGACACTCACCGATGGCATGCTAGCGTCAATGAACTAGAAAAGGGGAGATAGAAAGCGCCCCTGTCGAGTCCGCAAGCGCCTTTTTAGTCACTTTGACACAAAGCAAGACGCTTTCCGCCTTGGGCACACGGGCCTGAAGCAAAACATATGATTATTCAGTATGAATTCAGGGCAACATCAGTGAATATATGGAAGTGAGGGCGTAAGGTTCTCTATTTCCGATGAGAGTAGATCTCTTGAAGATGCTCGTCCCAGCCTTTCAACCGGTCAACCCCAACAGCCTTGAGAGCTAAACAGTCGCCTGGGTTCACGATGACAGCTGTGTCTTTCCACGGTGGACGCCAGATAGCCTTGCGCGCGTCAAAGTAAGAGAGTGCTTGCTCCGTGAACCCCACCTCTCGGAGCAAAACGAGGTTGGACGGCGAATTCAGTTCAACGTCTGTCCCATTTGAGATATTCAAGGAGATGGACATCGGAAGTTGGTTATCCTGTGAGGAGTGCGTGAGAAGATGATAAAGCTCCCAGTCAAAGACCCACTATCAGCCAGATAAGCACCTCGATGGTCGCGTCAGCCGTTCGTTTCCGCTTGGATAATGAAGCAGATTTGATTCGCTCCTCCTTGGCGTGATCCCTGGCCTGTTGACGAAGCCGAAGACCATCTACAAGGCTGCTCGAGGTGCACAGTATCTCCTTGGCAAGACGTGGCGTAAGCCAATGCAGCTCCTCGTCGTGACGGAGACACTGCAGTCAGGTTCAGCTGGGGTCTAAAGGCTAGCTGATACAAACACCTACGACTTGATAATAACGCCCTATGTCTGCAGCGCCTACATCATCCAGACTCAAAGGTGCATGATATCCCTTGCCTCCGTAGTAGACTTTGATTACAACGCCTGTGCAAGGTTTGGTCTTTCCGCTGCAAGGCTCAGGCTCGGGTTTGCGTCCAGCGATGAAAGTGGCTCCTGCGCGAACGAGAAGTTCGATGTCCTCCTTGGGGATGTCGCAGTCTCCGAGGAGCGAGTTGGCTGTAGACATGGGGAAAAACCGAATGAATGCATGGCACCAGTTTTAAAGCACAGAAGCGAACCTGGTGACACAATGAAGTAGTTGTGAACATCTTCTAGTTTCAAAAAGACGGAAGGAAATACGCACAAAGAGTATTGTTTCCTATCGGCCACGCTGTCGATGTGAGCGATGGTCGGTGGACAAAGAGATTCAACGGACGATACCAAGAAACTGCTCCTGCAGGGAGGACAGTTCTCGTAGTGTACAGTCCGGGTCGGGTCCGGGTGCCAAAGAAGTGACCCGACCCGGACCCGGCAAAACCCGGCACCCGAGGTCCCGGGTCCGGGTCTGAACCGGGTCAGTGGCCGGGTTTTGACTGTTTGTGCTCTAGCACGGTCCCACATGCTGAGATCAACTTGAACCCAGGTATCAATCTGTTTGTCTTGATGAGGACTACAATATTGCCTCTTAGACCATGTAAAACGGTGCACATATGCCCGAGATATCAATAAATTACGCATTTTCGGAGATTTTATTAGCATTGTTTGGGATACAATGTGGTACCCTGAACTCTGGAGGCATCGGACCCATAAACCGAAATGTTCGTCTCATTAAACACTACAGTTTCGGTTTCTTGATCATGTAATATAGTGCTGATCTGATTGAGATATGAATATATTACAGCAAAACAGACCAGTAAAAATACAAACTATATTCATATCTTGCTCAAATTAGCACCATTTCTCATGATCCAAAAACCAAAACTGTACTACTCAATGAGACGTTTTGAATGGTATATGGGTTGATGGGGTCACGGGTCTTGTATGCCTCAGAATCTCAGTGCATGCACCTAAAATCAATTAAATCCGGGTCTATCCGGGTTCCCGGGTTGACCTCGGGTCCTGAGATCATGACCCGTACCCGGCCCGAGTCACACCCGGACCCGAGACCCGGCCAAACCCGGCTGACCCGGGCTATTCACTAAGTTCTCGATCGAAGAGAGTGTATCTGACAGCAAGAAAGCAAGGAAGTGTAGATAAGTAGTATGTGAAATGAAAATCAATCGAGTATTCAACCAACAGCAAAAAGAAAGTTGTAAATAGTGTGAGAAGGGTTGATAGGTAAGGTAACATCGATAACAAGATTCGACAGCTTTGGGACGGTAACTACAGAGCTCTTATTCATCACAGAGTTCGCCTAAGCGCGCTTGGATGCCGATCAAACTCTTAAGACCCTCTAACTTCAAACCCAAAGTGACCTTCGGATTGACCGTGAAAGGCGCGTCGAACGTCGTCGGCTCCCATGTCATCCCAGCCGGGTAGAAGCGACACAGCTTCCCTCCGTCGTAGCCAGCCTTGCCCAGCAGAATGCGGTTATCCTGCAGAACGAGCTCATGGCGAGCATTTACGTCGAATACGAGCAGAGCCGGCTCATCTGTTGACTATATGGTTGGGTAATCAGCGATAACATCAAACGACGAAGGACTGGGAGCACGTACGTTCAGCCATAGCAGCACTTCGACGGACTTGAAGTGGTCTTTGTTCAACTTCCGCCTGACTTGAGCAGGCTCGACGGGCGCTGGGGCAACGCGCTGAGCCGGTGTCGGCGACGATCTAACAGAAGGAGTAGGGGAGGAGGAGGGAGGTAAACAATATGACCCCTTGCGCGTCGATTGGCGGGCGGGCGTTGTGGTCCGGGGCGTAACTCCGCGCCGCTTCGTTGTGATCCGCAAGAAGTCCCTTGTTTTGAACCCATCCATGATGTTTTTGTTGCCTCGCAGGGCTTCATGGGTTCGCTCCTTAGATGCGAAAGCGTGCCAATGATGGTTGACACACTGCTCACAGTATAAGTAGGGTCTTGAACAGAATGAGAAAGTAACTTACTTGGAGCTGATGGCGGCCTATGTCGGTGACACGGTCGGCGTGGTTATTGAACGTCACGTCGTCCATGTAGCCGACCACACCATAGAATATACTCAATGTGACGCGACAGCGTTGGCCGTGTGGGCAAGGCTGTCGCTTGATGAAACCCTTGTCGGCAATCTGGCCAGCGCCAAGTTTCACAAGTGCTTCACAGTCGGCTCTGAGCATAGCTCGAGTTTTGGATGGGGTAGAAGGTCGTTTTGTTTGCTTCTTCCTAGGCGTAGGGGGAGGTGAAGGTAGCGATGATGAGCGAGACGGTGAGGCGACTCTAGTTCTGCGGGTGTATTGCCTCATGGCGTTTTGAGAGACATGTAGCAGGATTCGAGGGCTTTTAAGTCGGGGAGATTCCTGCGCGCCATTGTTCGACCGATGCGGTAAATCTAGTCGCGAATGCCGCTCGCTGCGGGAAGAGGAACCACTACCGATGTGCAAGAATCAGTAAAATATTGGAAGATTTGACGAAAGGGGAACGTACAGATGCGCAAATTTCGCGCCCATTGTCCTATGTGAGTCCATGCGGCGGTATCTGGGCCGTTGCAGAGCGCTGCAGGGATGTACTGCATCGTGGACGCGGAAATGTCCGTCTTCTGCCTGAGAGTGGCGGCAGATGCGATTGTGAAGATATTCGATGGTGGAGAATCATTACACGGGCCTAAATGAAGATTGTACCCGTAGGTAGCAACCAGGGCTGCCGTTCTGGTGCCATACTGTTTCGAGATGAATGCCGAAAGACAAAGCAAGGATTTCAAACGTACCTGACATGCGCCACAGTGACGTGACAACCACCACCATGCCGCTCGGGTCCCTGGACACAAGCAGGGTCTCTAGAGAGGAATGTTAGTCGCTGAGCGAGCGGTCGCATGGGAGACCCACCAAGCCGGCCGTCCGGGTTTCTCGACAAGAATGGAGGATCCCGACATGGACTCCCCTACAATTCACTATCGCCGGAGGTACGCATTCACCAAAAAATATTGTACTTGGTACTGGAGCATTTCGAGCATTGTGAGGAATAACGTTATTACGAGTAGGTAGACTGTAATCGCTTATTGTCTATTGTAAATAATTGCACGAGAATGAATATTCCAATCGGACTGCAGGATTGAACTAATATGCTCGCCACAAAGAGCAAGGTGACGATTCGGGTTGACGGGAAAGGGGACGACGAATGGGCAGGGCATCCAGGTTTGAGAAGCCACCTCATATCGCATGAGTGCACAACTAATGCTCATAGGTAGTGCTCGGAGACGGTCGATGTTGTTGTACAGGCTAAGACGACCTGTTCCGTCCGGCAAAAGGTGGGCGAGCAGGATCACAACGCTGGGATGTTCACCCCACTGGAGAGGAGAAAATTAGTTAGGATTGCGTGTCAAGTGAAAACACAAACTTGATACCAGACAACGGCCGTGATCTTGATTATATCCACACTGCCATGGATGGAGAGATAGCATTCGCAAGGAGTGTCATCCTCATCCAGCTCATCGATTTCTTCATCGGAGCGCGAGTCAGAAGAGGGAGAGGAGTGCATGGAAGTGACGTCTGGATCCGATTGGGGCATCATGGATCGCGAGGTGACCATCGGTTCAGCGGCGTATATGAGCATGAGACGGACTCAAAGCGGCATTGGACACAGAGACGGGAGCCCGGGAGGGAGGCCTGCAGCGATTCCGGAGTTAGATGCAGTAAGACAAAGGAATATATCGGCCGTACCTAGTGTGCGCCACAGCGACACGATGACCACGCCCCTCCACGTCCCTGTTCGTAGCACGTTGGTATCAAAGGGCTGTGACGGGAAAATAAGTAGCTGTTCTATATTCCATGAAATACCCGCCAAGGCGGAGCACGTACCTTTCGACAGCATCACGTCGTCCCGACATGGACTCTCCCTGCATTTTTTCTTATCAGGGGGGGCACTTGCATATTTCCCGCTGGAACTTACGGACGACGACTTATTATAATGTTTGCTAATACTGGGTGCGCCCCAGTCGGCATGACTGGCGCGCTGCTCCGCCCCTCGCCATTACTACGTTGTGGTGCGCTGGCAAGATGGGAAAAGTTACCTAAGCGCAAAGCTCGGCAGGATACAGACTGCCGATTGATGTGCAAAGTGCATGGGCTGTGCTCTGCCTCTCGCAAATGCCCGGTGCACTTTGCACATCAATCGGCAGTCTGTATCCTGCCGAGCTTTTCGATTAGGTAAGCTTTCCACTTTGCTTTTGCCCAACAAGAAGGTCCCGGCGCAGGCGCTGCTGGTCCCGGTCCTTCCCCATGTAAGTGCGTTAGAATACTTGGTAGATTACAGTACAGTACACGATAGTTGCTCTCCTGCATCTCTTGGCAGATTAAACACAATAATTTCTCATGAAATCTATAAGACACGACGCGCTAATCAGTAAATTAGTAGGATAGGTCATGCCCGACGCAGCAGCGATAGAGCAATTCCTGTCTCTGGAAGCCCAGGACGCAGACGACGACGAGATCTTTGACGAGGATGAGGAAGACCCAACCCTCGAAGGTGCGTAGCAATTACCGACTCAGACCGCTCATAATCCAAGCCTACTTGCTGCTTAGACCATGAAATACACAGCGACTCTCCCAGCTCTCACAGGCTTACTCCAAAGGAAATCTCCGCCTATGAACGGACGTCGGGAACTGCTTTCCAGGCCTGGCTGGAATCTCTGCTGCCGGATTCTGATATACGCGACGACGACAATGTACATAACGAATCTGCACGCTCTACCGCTGGCCTGGTGCATGAGGATGACGACGACGATGAGGAGGACGAAGATGTCTTCCCTCGACATTCTCGTGTCCAGGATGCGGCCGACGAGGACATAACGATTTGGCGGATTAAATGTCGGGTATGTCACAATTACTTTTCCGCCCAAGGTCAGCAGCATTGAATACATTAACAGTATCGAACCTCCGTCAAGGTGTCCAAGCTAATCAAGGACAACCTGGATTTAAAACGCCATCCCCCACCTTCCCGACGACGAGATCGTGATTGGCTGCATGCGGCTCGTTTGGCCTACCAACACGAAGAGGATAGTACTGAACCGGCGGAAGATTCGACAGATGGGCAAGAGAATCATGACTCGCTTTCACGGACCATCGCCGCTCGCCTTCATCACGATTCTCGTCCCGAAGACGACATAATCGACATATGGCCCAGCCCGAAAACCCCCTCCCAGCCATCCATCTACATTGCCACCCGGGGACCGATGAACTCATTGATTGAACTCCTCGTCGACGACCTTGGTCATGCCAAATACGGCCTTTCTCTCCGAACCATGCATCCCCTTCGATCTCCCGCTGAGCGTTTACGCGCATGGCGCAGCAGCCGGGGTGTACGAGAGATATTCACCAGATGCTGGGTCACTATACGAGGAGGAAAGTACAATGGAGATATCGGTTGGATTCAGAAGGACTCGAAGAACGTTTGGTGCGCGGTCAAGGTCGTACCGCGAATCACTTTCCGCTGGCAGCGTGCATATGTGGGCAAGGGCGACCCTTCTGAGGAAGAGGAACAGCAAGCTCAGTTTGGTAAACGCCCCACCGACCCAAACTGGACATCTTTGCCTCGCCCAATACGACCTGCACCCGGTACTCGACATCCTCCCCGCCTTCTCCAGCCAGATATTCGCTTCAAGCTGACCGTGAGCGAGGAAAAGCACGGTTTCGCTCGTTACGAGGAGACGGGCGGCACAGTTTTCGTCAACGATCTCGCCTCGATTCAGGTCCGGCGTACGCACATCTCGATTGCCATCTCCTCACCTCCACACATCCATGATCAACTCATACGCTGCGAAGATCCCCAAGTCAGATCTGCCCTTGCCTTGCTACCTCCGGCAGAAAACGGAAACTTCGAAGCTGGAGAAATAGTAGAGGATGTCCGAAATGGCTTCAGAGGAGAGGTCTTGTCCTTTCAACACGCGTTGCACGAAGTAGAGGCGAAGACCATCCTGTCGCACACCGTCACAGTACAGCCCCTCGAAGAGGGGATGAACGCCGTGGAGATCAAGAGACGGCATTTGGTCCGTGTGTTTGAGGTGGGGCAGGAGGTTGGCATCTGGAACGGCAGTACGAAGATGTTGCATGGGTGGGTGATACCAGGCGATTCTACGCCTCAAGGAGAACATTCGGCCAGGCGACGTCGCCAGGAACGACACATCACGGTCCTCATCTATTGGACTGGCGATAATTCCAAGGAAATCTCACCGCAAGTAAGCGCTCAATGCTCGTCGGTTCTCAAATTGATCTCATATTATAGGTGGTTAGAGTTCACAAGAACAATTGCGTTCACATTACTAGCAACACTCAACCGCCCGAGCGTCTGACAGGGCGCCCCGTGTACACTCTCGCCCCACCGCCCCTCCCCCCGCCGCCCAGTCATCCCTACAATCGTCTCCATGACAAGCTAGAGTACGACGCGGAGAAGGGTCTATTTACTAGCAAAGTCACCTTTCGGCCAGAAATGTTGTACAGTGGCACCGTGCCTTGGTATCGCCGCCCCGTCGTCGTAATCAAGGGTGAGTACAAAGGACGAGAAGGGGCAGAGGAAGATGTCATACGAGACGACAAGACCGCCAGCGGGTTGAAGATACTCGTTCGCTTCGATATTCTGCGAGCTCAGGAAGGACTTTTGGAGAAGTGGTTTTGTTATAGTCTTGTACGAGATCCCGAGTGAGCAACACTTCTCCATTCACCAGACCACTCGAACTGACAGAGGTACTAGGACACTCTGGCCGCTCCGAATCGTTTATCCTCTCACTACTCTCCACCACAAAAGTGGATTCCGCGGCAAGCAAGTCTATTACGATGCAGAGCTTGGGCTGTCGTACTCTGTGGATATCAGGGCACCCAGCCAGCTGAAAGATCGGGACAACCATTTCGTGCACGATCCAGCTTCCCAGAAGGCGCGCTTACAGTCGAGCGAAGGAGGTCCCTGGACTATCGATGATCAAGATTGCCACGAGCTAGGCATCGGCTCCCATCCCGTCGTTCTCTACAACGATAAAGTGGCGTGGTGCCTGCAACCTTTCCTGCAGGAGCTGAAGATTGTCGTCTACCTGACAGGAGTCAAAGTAAAGCAGAACCTTTCTTCTTCCTCGAAGAAAGCGCGGTCGGCAGAGCATCTGGCTACGATCCAGCAAATACGTCTTAACAGCGGTGCAGTCGGCGTATATCGAATAATTGGGGGCAAACGGCAAGCCCAAGCTCTCGTTCCCAGTCAAGTCCAACCGAAACATCCCGGACGAAAGCCCGCCGACGGCCATTGTTGGCTCATTTTTCGGGGTATTCATATCGGGAAGTATGTCCGCCCCATTCGCTGGGTTGATATGATTGTGTCTGGGGTGAAGACGCCAGCTTGGATGGTTGTTGTGGTTCGACGTGAAGGACGTGGAAAGCCTGACACAATCACTGACGAGCGTATCACCGTACCCGACGAGTATCTTCTCATCCTGGAACGCGCCCAGGATTGGCATGAGACTGATCAGGCTGTCATTGCATTACGGGAAAAGAGTCGACAGGGCAGCGCCAAGAAGAGTGTTAACAATTTGTAGACATACCGCCCGCCTACTTTAGCATAATACTATCATGTTGTACAATTATCACCTATACACCGTTTTCCACCATTCGCCCCACTTTGTGCCGGCAACTGAACGCCTGGAGCATCGGAAATTCCCAGGTGAGTTCCCCGTCGTGCAAATTGGAGTCGGACTCATCATTCCAGGGAACTTAGCCAAAGATGCGAGCCTTGTGCTCCCAGTCTTGCCGCGAAAGGAGGACAATGGGAAGACAAAGCAAGCAGATTTCCGTTGTTCTGGCTGCTGGTGCCTAATAACGAGGAAGCCTGACCGATGGTTTCGCCTTGGTTTCCCGTGTCCTTTCTCTCTTCGTTCACGATGCTTCGGGTGAGTGAACCTTCCGGAATTATTCGCACTCGCTGACACCCCATAGACCGAGCGCTTCCAGAGCAAGATACCTCAGTACTTCCATCTGCATCGCAAACGATTGATCAAGCGCCGGAAAAGGGGAAGGCGCACCGCGATATTCATCTTCTATCGTCCTGTATGTCAACGGTACAGCTCTTCGTCGTGTGTTCTCACCGGGATTGTCAGGGGGGCCGGAAAGTAGGAACTATCGTGGAGCTTTACAGCACTTGCACACGACTTGCAGATCATGCTAACGCCTTGGAGGCGATAGGCGTCGTCAAACAACCATACTTCAAGCGTCTGGTGGTGGATGGCAGCTCGTACGAATGGGTCACAATCGGGTGGAGGACGTTCTTCGACATCAAAGATCCAATGACGCCAAACTTCTTCAAAGCGACAGAGGAACCCCTCCCAGCGGACTGGGCTCTCGATGTCGGTGATTTCCTGCCGGCCTTGTAATCGTAAGCTAATCTCGTGGCGCGTAAGCTGCATATTACTGACGTTGCTGAACAAAGGAGGCGTGCTATCACTCAGGGCGTCAGTGGGACTGTAATTTGATATGAATATATCGAGACTTAAACCGGTGTGATCGGCCCAAAAAGTATCGTGGCGTCAGGATCGACGTGCTTCGCGGCATCTGCGCATGCAGGATCGATGTGCATCGTGGCTCGCGCGAGGCGTCAGGCCTCAATGGTACGTCCGGCAGACAATGGTAACTAGGAAACCATTGACACGGACAATAGACTGTACGCACAAGGGAACTCCAAGTATTGCGGGAACTCGGAACGAATCGCTGCACGACCAGGTCAGGTACTAGGCATCAACTCTCGGATTGTCCTTCCGCTGACTCTTACCCCTCACCACCATGAAGCCGTACGATATGGCAGCGGACGATCCATGGCTCGCCAGCGGGTACGACCCCAGGAAGCTCCCGAAGGACAAGCTCAAGAAACCTTACAAGAGCACTACCAAGGACCAGATGACGGCCGAGCAACTTACTGTTGTGTGGCAGTTCGCCCCGGAATGGGCGGAACTGTGCAATAAGACCCGCGGCAAGACGCTCAATAATGGGACTAAACGAGCCAACTGGATGAAGCAGGCGGTGGCTACCGCGCTCAAGCATCCTGTGTTTCAGACTGGCGACCAAGTCAAGTTGGAGAAGGTGAGCTGACTAGTGTCAGGATGTCTGGCGTCGCTGGTCTTTGAACTGTTCGCAGAAGATCCAGAAATAGTTCCGTAACAAGAAGACTCACTACATCAATCAAGGAAAGGAGTTCAAGAACGCACCTGCATTTGGGAAGGACGATGAGGATGACGACGGCAAAGAAGAAGAGGACGACGATGAAGAGGAGGAGGAGGAGGAGGGAGACGAGAATGCGATTCATAGGCGAGGACTCCTTCGTTTCTCCAACGTCTTGAGCGGGCAGCAATTGTTCCAAGAAGTGCAGGTCGCCACTGTTCGAGAGCGCGCTCGAGAGCTCAAGGACACAGTCAAGGATGGCAACAACGGCGCCGCCTTCAGTAAGGCCGCATCCGAGCTATGGCAGAAATTGACGGAATCAGAGCAAAAGGACTGGGAAGGCAAGGCGAAGAAGATGGGTTAGCACAAGAGGTGGGTAATAAGGTTGGCCTGTTCGAAAACTTGCTGACGGGGTCTTCAAGCACTGTTTTTCGACTGCCTGCAGCCGTACAACAGTTGGCAGACAAACTGGTCAAGGAAATCGAGACCATCGGCGGGCCTGCAGCGGTCAGTCTCATGTATGTTTATCGCGATCGAGTCGATGGGTGTCTGGATGGATCTGTGTATGTTGATGGTCCTGCTACCGTTACCTGATCCTCATATTTTCATAGCATCGATGCATCAGCCTGCGGGAAAGAGGCATGCAACATGTCGGAGACGTTGGGTCCCAATCTTTTGCAAACGTTTTCGGCCTGGTTCAACACGAAGTGTCCCGGTAAGCCTCAAATTCGTTGCAAACTCAGACGAATGCTCTTCTGACCGGAGTATCAGTGCCGGTGAAACGCTCGTTGGATTTCCCCACGGATGATGGCGGCTTGCCCCGCTTTCCAGTCATTGATCTCGATGCTCAAACCGGGGCGGAACAAGAGGTCTTCATCGAGGAGTACATCGCCGCCATGTGGTGTGAGTTCAGTCCGTTAAGGTTCCGTTTCTCATCAAGCTGATACCTCTGAAGCATCGATACACGGTGCGGTGGCCTTGAATCGCGTCGAGCTAGCGGTGAAGCCAGGCCACTTTTTCCACACGTCGGACTGGCCCGAGCTGGAGGCTTACCTCACTTCTACAAAAGGAGCCGCCACACATGCCCAAGCTCGGCTCTCAGCGATAACTGCTCTGATGTCCCGATCCAACGAAAGCTCGACTACTCCATTCTGTTTGTTGTCGGCCGAAGAGCAGACACGAAGCAAGTCGGCCTCGCCAACAACAGAGCGGTTCGTCTCGCTGTCAGCCGATGAGCAGACACGAAGCATGTCAGCCTCGCCAACAACGGAGCCGTTCGTCTCGCTGCCCAAGAACCTGGACATCCCAGCGCCGGAAAGTCCTTCTCCTTCTCGTCCAGAGCAACCAAACAACACGGTGCCAGTGGCGGGCGCAGAGAGTCACGCCAAACCGACATCGCCGAAGGTCGGACCCAACTCACCAGCCAAGAAATCGGAGCGTGGGGGCAGGGGTGGGCGCAACACCTCAGTAGCTGATGGGGGGGACGACACAACGATGACGGACTATCGGTCAGTGGTGCCAGTGTACACGCTGAGCGCCGCGCTTATATAGATAGCAGCCTTTCGACGGAAACGGCTCAGGTTGCAGAAATCCCAGACATTGAATCAATTGACACCTTGAAGGACTCGCCGCAGGCAACGGAAGCTGGGTACGTGTCCCGAGAACTCGACAAGCTGTTTGCTGACATCAGGAAGTCGCAAGAAGCAGAAACGGCAGACAAGGCGAACAAAGTGACGCTCCATGCTGGTTCCACAATCCGTCAATTGACTATTCCTCAGACGAAAGGCGGCGAATGACGACGAGGACTCCCAGATTCCCGTAGCAAAGTGAGCTTTGCGCCAATGTCACTGCGAGTATCGTCATCAGCTGACCATCGCCCAGAACAAAAGCGACAGATGACGCAGTGCTCAAGAAGTCCAAAAAGACATCAGCAAAGTATATTCGTCCACGCCATACCCATCTCATGAACATGCGCTGAACTAAGTAGTAGGAAGAGACCAATCGAGGAACCACAGTCGTCAGTGCAGAACACGTTCCCGGCTGCCGAAGGCGCTAATGCGCCTTCTGAGAATGCGGAAATACGCCCTAATAAAAGGTATAGATGTTTGAAGCTCGTCATACTTTGTCTGTCTGATATGCGTCGACTTACAGGCAGAAGCGCGGGGGGTATGCGTATGTGCATCCCGCGGACATTCCAGTACCCTTATTGGACGCCGGTATCGACACTACCCTTGGCCGTGGTGCGCGTCGCGCCAGGAAATGATATAAATATTAGTGATCTGTTTAGCTAATCCACTTTGTGCCTGCGCAGCGACTTAAGTCAACAGCTCAGACTTGAGCAAGGACTCAGGCTGTGACTTGAGCTCGACTTGTCTCAAGACTCATGTTTCAACTTAAGTTGTGACTTAAGCTGTTCTGACTTGAGTGTCGGACTTAAGTTACTTAACTCAAGTAATAGTATAGCTGTAGTATATCATTCGCAGAGCCCAAACATGAGCATGAGTCGAGACTCATGCTCATCCCGGTGGTCACCGAGAATTCTTAAGTTTTGAAGCTCTCCTTTCATGGAGGACTTTGGCCAGGTCAAGAACTGGCTTTCGTGGTGGCTTAGGCCGCGAGTCGCGTCAATGATCTTTCCTGTCAAGAGCGCCGTAGATCGCGAGACGGCTAAAGAGATACCAAGTCAATCCAACGCGGTTGAGCATCAGCATGGCCTTCTGCATCACGCCACTGGTCTGGATCAAGATCTCGTGCCGGGTATCAAGAATCTGTATCTTCATGTCTGCGAGGTAGAGAAGCAGTACGATGCGATCACAGGTTCGCCATAATTTGTCAATACATTGAACTTGTTAATCTGAACACTCTCACCGCAGCCGGTCATTTTGATCCACCCAAGCCTCGTGCCCCAAGACGCCCGGGTTCTAGGATCTTTGACATCAATGATGGACGCGCCCCGGATACCGATGCTCTGTTACGTGCAGTGTCCAAGTCGCCATTGAAGTTGTCACCTATGAAATCATCAACGTCACCGAGCAAACGTCCGAGCACCAGTCAAGACGTACAGCTTCTGTCGTTACAGTCGTATCAATGGCAGTCCCCAAACTCCTGCTTCTGGGATCACACCCTGGAGGTGCTTTTTTGCTACTTCTGCCAGTGGTCTACAGATGAGCAATCGGAGTTCTTCAAGACGCTCTCAGGAATGCAATACCACGCATCTATGCTTGCCAAAATCTTCCATCACTTCAAACAATGTCTGAAAGATCTGGCAAACACCAAGTTAGGCTCTACGCAAGATCTGAAGATCACTCAAATATTGGAACTTGCCCAATCCCAGGTTCGACAGGCTATATTCAAGAAGTGGGAGCTATATCCCAAGTCCGGGGACTTCGGCGATGCATTCAGTTGGGTGCCCTTTGCAATCAAGGCAAGTCTACTTTGGCATAAGATCACCCGTCACTGAAGTCTTTCTCAGGACGCTGATAGTCCTCGGGAGACGCAGAAGTACTTTGGTATCAGTCATCAAATCTGGTGGCATTGCGACGCCTCTCAGCATCGTCAGTGCACAATCCCGGAGAACTCACGCAATCTCCACTTCATCTTACGGTTATCGCTCATTGACATCATTGCGACGGTCAAACTCTCCTCACAGTATCGCATAGCATCGACCAAGGTCTCGATTGGGGACTACTTTCAGTCATTTCTTCCTCGTTTACGTGCAGGAGATTCCCCAGGGGCAAATGGTACCCAACCTGCTCACGAGCCGGCCACACAAGTACGGTGCAATATGCCGGAATGTCTCTCTGCATGTTGTATCGACTCCATCATCACAGAGTGGCCAAAGATACTCCATATCTCAGCATTCCACAGTACCGGAACACCCAATGCACCGCTCTCTACAGGCGGAATACCCTCCGATAAGCCATTCTATATGGAGCGAAAGCTCACTATCCCGACCGAACAGCACAGTCCCACTCTCCAGCCTGTCCAATATGATCTTATTGGTCAGATCCTGCATTTAGCACCCCGCGACCACTACTCAGTTCACCTGTTTATCGGAGATGAAGTTTTTTACTATGATGACATGGAGAACAATGGGCTACTTCAGCAGATACAGGATCCTATCTTTGAGAATCTTCTCGCTGATCGAAAGGCAATGTACTACGTATTTCACCGTGTTGGTGTCACAAACAAGGTATAGCACTTAGTTCACAACACACTTTCATGGCATGGCTCATACTCAATTTCCCAGACTATACAATCTTGTCACAGCCTTACAGAAGAATATGCACGACGTTTGGCTATCTGGGAGAAACTGGGATCATCTCCCCCTGTCACAGACCTTATAACGCCACCAAGACCCGTTGTGCATCCGTTTGGCGACAACAAGACTGTACATTGGCTAGAATCGACCCCAAATGTTACAGCTGCTGCTCAGCCACCACTGAAACCAGCCGAAAAGCATGGTCTCGGCATATTTTCTCAGCATGTCGCTGATGCTGTCAGTCCGATCCATCCACCAACGACACAGCCTCTCTTTGAGGACCAATTCTTCTATCCTCCCCATCAGACTGCTGGACCCGTGACGCCAAAGAATCGGACTACCCGCTCAGAGCCTCTTGCAGCTCCTACCATGACCCGTCGCTTGGGTAGTCCAGCGAAGCCCGTATCACCTATTTCCCCCACAAAAGACGGGTCTCTTTTGCCTGCATTCTGCTATCACTCACCACGGAGGGATGCTCCTTTACCGAAGCACCCTCCCAAAACCTCAAAGTCTCGCTCTCATACTCGTACTGCAGCCGAAGTTAGCAAGGTGCAGCTCGAGGAGGAGCTGCTGGATCTTTCGGGAAGCAAATTTGATACTCGCGATCGGTCGCCATTCGACATTGATTGCGAAGGATGTGGGGTCAAGAACACCACCGGCTATGACATTTCAGCCGATGACTTTATACAATGCGAAGTCTGTTCAAAGTGGTCGCACCAGTTCTGCCTCACAGACTTCATTGATCGTCCAATAGCCGATGTCAACAAGCCAGATTTTACGTGGATATGCTTGCCGTGCAGATGGAACGACGATCTTATGTATGTTCCACGGCTCACATATTCACTCAGTTAACTCGGGCCCATAGGATTGGTCAATTTGTCCTTGCCTTGACAGATCCTGAACAAATTGTCGACTCTCGATGGTGCGCAGCTCAAGTGACCTCAGTTGACGAGAAGTCAGACATGGTCACGTTGACTTGGTATTCCGGCACCTTCTACCGAAAGAACGAACGTCCGGAACAACCAACATTCCAGATCTCAAAGACCGAGACGATGAAGCTCAAGATACAGGAACCGAGCACGTTTGACAAATGCTGTCCGATTTTCTGGCCTCTGCGTCTTGTTACGGGAGCAGATGAGACATATGGCTATTTTGACCCAGACCTGGACAAGATTCTCGCCGATGCCGAGGATACTGTTGGCGGTATTCTCACTGCGTCACATCTAGATCATCCTATCATGCACCTCTTCCAGCGGTGGATGTCTGTGTCAGGGCAGGCGCGCACGAAGAGGACTCGCAGTGATCAGCTCCATGCAACTGCCTTTCCACAGTGCTTCAATCTTCCCTTACTCGCAGGCGATGAACCACTCGTCGAGAATCATGCTAGATCAACCATAACTAGACTCAAGACGGATGCGATTCGAGGATCAGGCGTCGAACAGAGAGAGTGGATCTCGGACCCTGTCGATCAGTTCCTCAGTGTTGCGCTGGTCTTGTTCCGTGTTATTGCTCTGCGTACGTATCTGGGACAGACGGAAAATCATGATGTCGAGATCATGTACCTTGCATTGACCTGGCAGGACGGTCTACAGATGGAGTGTTCAAGCCAATACATACGAGCCCGAGACGGTCAAATACGGCGCCATCTGACTATTCCAGAACAGGTCCTTGCTGCAGGCGAAGGATCGGAAGATACCCGATACCCACCAGTACCAACTTATACGGTCCTGGGATCAACAATGATGTGTCTATCAAACATCAGTGTCAAGATCGACCCAGATTATCAACTGGACGTACCCACGGTGCTCGCTAGCGCTTATTGTCACGACGGGACAGAATATGCATGGTTGCCGACCACTCAACCTGGCGGCTCCAAGCGTAAACGGACCGAGTTGTCGTCAGGGAAGGAAAGGCCGCGCGAAAAGAAGAGCAAGGGAATAGGGAGATCGGACGTACCACTGCGACGAAGTACAAGAAAGCCTGTGGATGTGAAACGTTAGACATAGACTACTACCAAGTTCAAAGTTCGAGTACTCACTTGAGGTCACTGTTATGAACTTGAGATAAACTTGAAGTGTACTTGACACGAACTTGAAGTGTACTTGATGCACTTGACACGAACTTGAAGTGTACTTGATGCACTTGACACGAACTTAAAGTGAGCTTGATGCACTTGGACCAAACTTGAAGTAAACTTGACGCACTTGGCACAGACTTGCTGCACTTGGGCACGAGCTTGCTGTACTTAAACACCAGCTTGTTCAGTTCACTTGGTAGTGATGTCAGAAAAGGTGACGACTCACTGCGTGTTCTTTCGATCCTTGCCTTGAGGTTTCCCGCCACAAGCGATGCTCGAGGTACCTGCACAACATCATCTTGATGGTGCAAGACACTATCCGTCTCGCTTGCTTGCATGATTGCCCTTGAGTGAGACGACTTCGACATCACACTCCGGTTTGGTAAGTTGAACATGAACGGCCTGATGGATGACTGAGCGTGCATTCCATGCATGAGGTCAACTGAATGATTAAGCACGCGGTCGCGTCCTCCAGCAGTGAGCATGAGATGTACAATTACCGGCGGTTGATGCCATGATTATGACTTCGCGGGCGTTGAGACGGTTGACGATGCTGTTGCTTGGACGGTCGACGATGATGGTGACAGCATGGGCTTCACCGGCGGTAGATGCCAGATCGTTGACTTCGTGGGCCATGAAACGGTCGAAACTGGTGGTGCTGAGACGGTCGACGATGATGTTGACAACCGGTCAAGTGTTAAGTGAGCACGTAAGTAAGCCCACCCAAGTACGTCAAGTGAACTGGCCGGACTTGGCAGGAGATCAAGTGCGGCAAGTTCGGCAAGTTAACTGAAGTGCGGCCGAAAAAGTCACTTTATCAACTCTCGGCGACTCGGTGTCGTCCCTCATCCCGTCGCGTGCATTGCCGTTGTTCGCCCCACCCTACTCTTGTTATCGGCGACGGTACATCTTCCATTCGTCGCTCGACGTTGCGAGCGGTCTCCCCGTGCGCGGTCCCGATGTTTGCACGACGCGTCTGCATGTTTCATCGTCCACCCACGTCCACATACACCTTCGTTTACCTACCTATCTCACCCTCGCCCTTTCCCGCAACCCTTCTCACCGTTTCTACCCTGCCACCAACCCCAGACTCACCCTTGCCCATAGTACATAACATCGCGCTTCTCCACCGGGTACCGCACGACGATCGGCGCAAACTTCATATCGAAGAGCGTACGGTTAGATGGGGAAGGGGACGAGGTGGTGCTGCAGATCTGGGTGAGTGATTCCTCTCCCCTCTCTCCCTCTTCTCCACCTCTTCTCCCTCCCTCCCTCCTCTGGCTTTCTCCCTCCCCCTCCTCTCCTTCTCACTCCCTCCCCCATCTTCTCCTCCCTCCCCCTCTCGCGCTTGCTGATGCGCTCGCTCGCAGGACACAGCCGGCCAGGAACGCTTCGCCTAGCTCTCGTCCGCCTTCTTCCGTGAAGCCGACGCAGTCGTCATGGAGTACGACGACAGCAAGCGCAAGATGCTCGGACGTGGAGGGGCTCGTTTCTGGATGGGGCTGGGTGGGAGGACGATTCGAGCAGCTGGGGAGGAGGGGAGAGGGACGAAGGAGGAGTATGGCAGCGCCCCGCGGGAACAAGCTCGACCTCGGCGAGGGGGAGGTGAGTGCGGAAGAAGGGGGGGGGGGGGGGGGGCGACTTCGTCAGGGAGTTGTTGGGCGACTCCTTCTCCTCCTCGTCCTCGCCGCTTACAATCACCCCTACGCCCACGCCGACAGCCACGGATAGCACGTTCGACGACGGTGTCTGATACGCTGCGCTCCACGCCATCCGCTCCCCCGCCTTATCCATATTCGGCCGTTCATGGTCCCTGCTCGGATTTGGCGTGGGTGGGAGCAGTCTCGCGACTATCAAGCCTACGCAACGTCCTCATACCCAAACCCAAACAGCCACGCGCCCGCGCCCGCGCCCGCCCCCAATACTCCGCGCACTTCAGCGAAATCCGGGGAGGGCATAGATGCATACGGCGAGCGCCTTTCCACCGCGGCAGTGGCAGTCGACGATCTTCCCACACCGCACAATACGCGAGTACTTGGACTTTCACTTAAGTATGCGAGCCCGTAAAGTCCTTGCGGCCGCCCGTGGGATGCGGTCCGAAATATTCACTGGCACAGGATACCGTCGCACACACGCCTTGCCCCCGCTCGCATTAAGATTATCTACAGACATCTGGCAATGTTCGTGGCCCTTGTGCGGATCTCAAAGACTACACGACACGACACAGCAACTACAAGATACGAGAACAGGCACCGCGCCACCCTTCGGAAGGGTCACACTACAATCGGTTCGTACCAACGAACGACTGGCGGAAACTCTAACGAGGGCGGCGCAGCCGCCTAAATATGCGAGTCGGCGTAACTCAGGTCAGTGTGCCAACATTCTGATTGTAGATTCGTGCTTACCGTTTGAGTAGCATCATTCATACTCGTCTGGTATGGAGCTCCCGCCCATGACGAGTTTGGAGACAAAGGCTGGAACTTTCGTCAAGGTTATAGGTGCGACCTTGTACGGATTCGGTGGTGAGGGCGGGGCAGCGGCCCGACTATGCAGGTCAGCGTAACTCGCTTGGTTCGCCATGCAGACGCCCCACCGGCCGCAGAACCAAACCTATCATCAAAGTCATCTGCACGCTGGAAACCGACGATTGGCGGGTATGCTCACGCGGGCGACGCCTGAGCATTGTAGGTGAGCATTTCAAACTTCTAACTGTAGATGGCACTGACCGTTCAAGTAGTTTCAATGTGACTCGTCGCTTGGTACCCCGCCGGCACGGCTGCAAGACCGAATCCATCGTGAAGGTCTTGAGCACGCTGGAACCTGCAGATGAGCAAGTCCGTTGACAACTTCTGCGCGCCCTCCATGATGCGCGTCCGATTGGAGAAGCCGACGCATCTACAGCCGACGCGTCTGTGCCCGCCAACATGTTCGTGTATGGCTCCAAAACGTGTTCGCATGTACTGGTACGCCGCTGCCGGTGCTGGGGAGCGAGGAGAGTTCATGTGTGCTGGAATACAGTGGAGCGATGGCGTGAACAGTGCACCGATGAGGGCCCGTCGCGTGAGACGAGGGTTGGGGCATCTAAAGAGTTGGCTTAGGGTATGTAGATACGTCTTTGATTAATTCGTGCAGATGCGGAAATTGACGGAACATGTCGATCAGCTCCTTCAAACGGTTGCGCAATGGCATCTCGGCTCCAATCATATGCTCAGACGGTGGGAGCTTTGCGGTGACTGTCACGGTGTCAATTGCGTCAAGCGCCCACATGCAGTGCTGACAGGCAACTTGTTCACACGCATTGCTTTCCACCTCCCACCACATCGTCCGCCCACCACAGCTGCCAAAATGCCCAACTTTTTCAAAAAACTTCGCAAGAAAGCACGTACATCGACCCCGACACCGTCTCAGCCAGCCGCGGGCCCGATCGTTGTGCCAGAGCCGATCAAGGTCGTATGGTCCGGTATAGAGATGCTGTTGAAGCGAGTCGAGAAAGGACTGGACGGAACGCCAGCCAAAACACCTGTTGCTGTGATCAATACTTTCATTGACCTTGTGCATGTATGTGAACTCCCAGGACTTGGTTCTCCGTTTTTAACCTGATACAATTGTATCTTAGCAAATTCAAGATGTTGGGGAGGATCTATCCGACATGGTGTCACGCACTAAGGACCTTCTGGAGGTGGTCAATACGGCACTATTGGACTCAACGTATCAAGTCTCGGATGAACGGATGGACTCATTTGCCAAGTATGTCTGTATTATTGCAATTGTCAAACACAACTTCATCTCAAATTTAGACTGCTTATTACCCAAGTCACCAAACTCCAGGAAATGCAGTCAAGGGGATTTTTGACTCGTGCCGCACGTAGTGACAAGGACATTGGGGAAATCAAGAAGATTCTCCAGACTCTGGATGCAGGCACAAAGCAATTTCATGTATGTATTCTGTATCTCTTCCCATTGGTCCACAACTTATCTGTCATCAGCTTGCTGTTTCCCTGAGTATTGAGCACAATACCATCAATATCCTCTCCAAAACCAACAAAATCCTCCTTGGTCAACTGCCTCGATCTCGGCAGGCCCGTTATGATGCTGAGGTTGACTCTGAAGCAGTCAATGTTGTACGCCGAGAGTGCACACCCGGGACACGTGTTGAGATCATCCAGCGCCTGGTTGACTGGGCACGGAAACCACTATTGGAGAGTTCAGCATCCATTTACTGGCTGAATGGTTCAGCTGGAACAGGAAAGTCAACAATTGCATACTCAGTATGCAAGGCTCTTGACAATAATTTGAATGGAGAGCTCAACATTCTTGGTGCTTCTTTCTTCTGCTCCAGACAGCTTGGAAAGCTAAGAGAGCAAAAGTACATCATTCCATCCATTGTCTATCAACTTGCTCGTCACTCTCGCTCCTTTGCTCTTGCTCTTCTGGATGCCAATCTGGATTCTGCTGATTCTCTCTCCAAACAGATGGAGGATCTCCTTGTCAAACCATGGCAGCAATCAGCCAGCTCCCGTTCACCTAATTTCCCTCCTTGTGTCATTGTTGTTGATGCTTTGGATGAGAATCAAGGTGGCTGGAAGTTCTTGGATGATCTGATCTCCACTGTCCAATCAGGCCATCTCAAGGGACTGAAATTCCTCATAACAAGCCGACGAGAGCCAAAGTTGGTTGACAGATGTACTGTACTCATTCCAGACTTGGTCTGCCATCTGGAGGAGATGTCCAGGGATGATGTCCAGCATGACATTCTTACATATCTGGAAGCTGAGCTTCCTAATCTTTGTCAAATGTCTGAGCTTCAGACTTTGGCTGTGCAAGCAGATGGTCTCTTTATCTATGCAGCCACTGCAGTCCGGTTCATCTCACGCGGTTGCCCAGAAGATCACCTGGAGCAGCTGAAGGCTCTTTTACAGAGCTGGCCTCCACATTCTGAAAGTGTTGATACACTTCCAGTGGATCAACTCTATAGTCAAGTACTACATGAGATCATCATATCTGTTGGAAAGACACTTAGGCTTGACCGTCTGAAAATTCTTCACACTATTCTTTGCACAGAGGAGCCTGTATCTATCCATGTGCTCACTGGTCTCACTGGCAATATCCTGGATCGTGTTCAACATGTTATTGCTGATCTTCATGCTGTGTTATATGTGTCAAAGCATGATGGCCACATATACTGGTATCACAAATCATTCTATGACTTCATGTGTAATTCTGAGAGGGCTCAGAATTATGCATGCAATATGGTCACCCAACATCTTCTGCTTATGCAACAATGCTTTACCATCATGGATCATAATCTACACTTCAACATGTGCAACTTACCCTCATCATTCTTTTGTGATGCTGAGGTCCCAGGTCTTGCCAAATATATCCAGGAATCAATCTTATCTCTTCTTCAATATGTCTGTTGTCACTGGGCAGCACATGTCCGTAACGCATATATTGCTTCGCTTGGGACTGAACAAGTGAAGAAAGTGACTACACAATTACACTCATTTTGTGATAATCGACTTCTTTTCTGGATTGAGACTATGAATCTCATCCATCAGAGTGGCAGTTGCTCTCCTATGCTCAAGACTGCATATAAAGTTCTGGAAACTGTGGTAAGTCTTCCAACTATTATCCAGATCTCTCATATTGAATATACATAGATCAGTGTAGAATCAGTGCAACAAGCAGTGGCTGATTTATCTGATGACCTGAAGCATATACAAAACTTTGCAACAGCATTCATCTCCAACCCTGTATCTAAATCAACACCACATTTATACATCTCTATTCTTGTTACTTATAATGGTCCATCTGCTCTTATAAATAAATGGAAGAATCAATTTAGTGGACTTTCAAGATTAGCTGGTAAAAGGAGAAAAGAGCAGTTATTGACTGTACTGAGAGGACATGCTGCTGAAGTCAATTCTGCTTTTTTTTCACATGATGGAAAGCACATTGTGTCTGCCTCAAGTGACGAGACAGTGAGGGTGTGGAATGCAGAGACAGGGAAGGAGGAGATGAAGCTGGAGGGACACACCTCTTGGATCACCTCTGCTTTTTTTTCCCATGACGGGAAGCATATTGTATCTGCCTCATATGACCGGATAGTGCGGATATGGAATGCAGAGACAGGCAAGGAGGAGATGAAGCTGGAGGGACACACCTCTTGGATCACCTCTGCTTTTTTTTCCCATGACGGGAAGCATATTGTATCTGCCTCATATGACCGGATAGTGCGGATATGGAATGCAGAGACAGGCAAGGAAGAGATGAAGCTGGAGGGACACACTGATTCGGTTAATTCTGCCTCTTTTTCACCTGATGGGAGGCACATTGTGTCTGCCTCAGCTGATCAGACAGTGCGGGTGTGGAATGCAGAGACAGACAAGGAGGAGATGATGCTGGAGGGACACACTGACAGGGTCTCTTCTGCCTTCTTTTCACATGACAGGAGGCACATTGTGTCTGCCTCAGATGATCAAACAGTGCGGGTATGGAATGCAGACACAGGTAAGGAGGAGATGATGCTGGAGGGACACACTTCTCGGGTCTCTTCTGCCTCTTTTTCACATGACGGGAGGCATATTGTATCTGCCTCATATGACCGGACAGTGCGGATATGGGATGCAGAGACGGGCAAGGAAGAGATGAAGCTGGAGGGACACACTTCTTATGTCCATTCTGTCTTCTTTTCACCTGATGGGAGACACATTGTGTCTGCCTCATCTGATCATACAGTGCGGGTGTGGAATGCAGAGACAGGCAAGGTGGAGATGATGCTGGAGGGACACACTGATTGGGTCAATTCTGCCTCCTTTTCACATGATGGGAGACACATTGTGTCTGCCTCAAGTGACGAGACAGTGCAGGTGTGGAATGCAGAGACAGGCAAGGAGGAGATGAAGCTGGAGGGCCACACTAACTTGGTCAATTCTGCCTCCTTTTCACATGATGGGAGACACATTGTATCTGCCTCAGCTGATCAGACAGTGCGGGTGTGGAATGCAGAGACAGGCAAGAAGGAGATGAAGCTGGAGGGACACACTTATTGGGTTCTTTCTGCCTCTTTTTCACCTAATGGGAGACACATTGTGTCTGCCTCGGCTGATCAGACAGTGTGGGTGTGGAATGCAGAGACAGGCAAGAAGGAGATGATGCTGGAGGGACACACTTATTGGGTCTCTTCTGCCTCTTTTTCACCTGATGGGAGGCACATTGTATCTGCCTCATATGATCAGACAGTGCGGGTGTGGAATGCAGAGACAGGCAAGAAGGAGATGATGCTGGAGGGACACACTGACAGGGTCTATTCTGCCTCCTTTTCACATGATGGGAGACACATTGTATCTGCCTCAGCTGATCAGACAGTACGGGTGTGGAATGCAGAGACAGGCAAGGAGGAGATGAAGCTGGAGGGACACACTCATCGGGTCTATTCTGCCTCTTTTTTATATGACGGGAGACACATTGTATCTGCCTCAGATGACCAAACGGTGAGGGTGTGGGATGCAGAGATTGATTCAACTCTATTTCAACAGAATGGCAAGTATTCTTATCTTTTTCCACACTCATTATATCTTTCTAATCTCAAGTTAGAATCTTCAACGTCAACCAGTTGGTATGTCCAGGAAGGCTGGATAACCTCTCCAAAGGGATACAAATTCATTTGGCTCTCACCTGATATTCTTCGTGTCCTTCGTACTCCTCACTGTCAGCTGGTTATCTCGAGGTTTGGTGATCTGACTCTAAGCTTGCAGGAAGCATATTTAGGTGAACAGTGGCAAAAGATTTATTGTAAGCCATATTAGATTATTTCCTTGGTGATTACTGTTGTGTCGGTAGTAGTTAAGACAACATATATCTGCTTATCAGATCATTTCATCTCCACAGCTCAACATGCACAAAACACAATGGTCCACTGTCATTACTATTGATCTGTAAGTGTGCATGTCAAAACTTCAAGAAGCAAAGCATTATTCAGGGCACAGGCATATATATGGCTGCACAGCTAGCCAGAGTTCATTTTGACTGATCAATGAAGGTCAGGCATATCATGCACCAGTGAGTAATTGTTTATGTGGTGCTACAAGGCAGTGTGATAGCTCACACAGATGCAAGCAGTGAAATTCGAGTGGCAATAGCACAAATGAGCAAACAATTATCATGGAGGTTACCTCGGTTGTTACTCAATAGCAGAGATATATAAACTCAATAAAAGGACATGGATTATCATACACATCTCTGTCTTTTCATGTTACAACCAGGGTGACCAGATACTCAACAGCTAGCATAGTATGCAGTGGCACATTACTGTATACACAGCTCATGAATCACACTGCAAACACCTCAGATGCACATAATGATGAAAGGTGACCTAGAAAACTCGAGTTTCTCTGGTCGTGACCAGGGTGAGTTGAGTTTTGACTCGAGCTTGAAAATATTTCATTGACACGCAGTATGCTCATGCATCACCTGAAGCACGAACAACTCAGCTTGAATTGAAGGTCGAGCAGCAACACAAATGCTAACTGAGACTGGACTTGAATTGAACTCAAACTCAAACCTGAACTCAACTCAACTCAACTCGGATAATCACAAGTCGAGTCGTGACTCAAGGAAATTTGACTTTGACTTGAAGTTGCAAACTTATGCACAGATTTCAACCCATGCAAGTTTCGGTTGTGTGAAAGTGTCTGTCATTGTAGGGACAAGGGAGGAAATGTACGTATTAGGCTGGGAAGGGGGTGCATTGACACAGTATGTGTGGTGATGAATTGAGAGCAGATACGACGGCTCCGGACTATGCACGGTAGATAAAAAGAGAACAGACACGACTGACTCACTGAAGAAGGTAGGCGGAACAAGCTTGCATCTCTGCCATGCCGTGCTGACATTGTCGACATTTGGAGCAAGCCACTCAGCAAAGGGTATGCGGATGCAAAATGCATGGGCCGTGCACTGTGAACCTTGTTGTCGTGATGGCTGTAGTCGTCATTGAGCTTGATACCTGTCCATCGCGAGACGACTACAGCCACAAATAGCATTGTTATAGGATGTCACCCGTGGTCGCTGTCGCGAGGACCGCGGACACCAGTAAGACAAATAGAACCAAACACCGAAGCGAAGCACAAGCACAAGCACAGGCACAGGCACAAAGCACAAGATAGAGAGTAAGCAGTCTCAACAACTGTATAACGGCACAGAGGGCCAGTCGTCACACAGAAGGAATCTAGTCCCCAATGATCAAGAGGTTGAGATGGGGAACTAGGATCTAACTACTGGTCCTTATATACTGTGCTACAGCTATCCTAATGAGTCGTAATGATCTAACTATGAGCAACGATGAGTCAATAATGGTGCGATAGGATGAGTAAGGTAATGAGTCAGGGGATGAGTCAGGCAATGAGCAAGAATGAGCAATAATGAACAATAACAATGCAATCCAAGTACGATGAGTGAGCGATGAGTAAATCTGAGCATGTAATCGGTGCATGTGATACGGAATGCGGTCCGGAACCCAAGTGAAGACATGTGATATGCCTAGGACTTCACGACATTACCCCCCTCCTTAAAGTCGTTGTCCTCGATGACTGTGACAATGGCACGACGTCCAGTCGTCCACGTGAAGTCCAAGGGTGCAGCATCAGTGAAGTTTTCAATAGGCTTCCAAGGGAGATTTGCAAAGATAGAGGCTGAGATTTTTCGAGGTGCATTTGGGTTTGCTCGATGGAACTCATCAACCAACTCTGGACAGTCAAGGTTTCCAACCGGCTCCCATGAATTATGACCGTCATGATATCCAACCCATTTGACGAGGTATTTGAGTTTTTTCCTTTCAATTTTACTATCCAGGATTTTCTCAACTTCATAGTGCTCTTCTCCATCTATCTGCTCCGGCTCCGGTGGTGGCGGGGTAATACCATTGATGTCATTGCCCTTCCATGGTGACAGCCGATCAACGTGAATGTTGTCATGAATCTTCATCCAATAAGGCAAATCAAGCCGATATGTATGCGCTCCTGTCTTTTCAAGGACCTCAAAGGGTCCAAAACGTTTGCTTCCCAGTTTGGCACTCTTCTGGCGAATCTTTAGCTTTTTCGCACTTAGCCATACAGGCTGTCCCACTTTGAAGACATTCTCCTTGGCTGCTGCATCTACTCCTGTACTTTCTTCAATGCGGTGTTTGCTCATGCGTAGCGCGGCTTCAGCATCAGTTCGGGCATGTTGCAGGGCTTCGAGTCGTTGAGTGATAGATGGGAATCGCTTTTCAACGCCAACCGGGATGTTGAATTCAGGAACATAGCCATACATGACTTCAAAGGGAGCTCGACGATGGGTGGTGTTAACACGGGAGTTGATCACAAATTCAGCTGTTGGGAGGAATTTATCCCAGTCGTCTTGACGGCGGCTAACATACATGCGGATATAGCGGATTACTTCTTGGTTAGCACGCTCTGTCTGACCGTTGGTCTCAGGGTGGTAGGCAGTGGTCAAGGATGACTGAATTTCCAGACGCTTAAGTAGCGCTTTCATGACTTGTGCCGCAAATTGTGGACCTCGATCAGAGATGAAGCGGCGAGGAAGGCCATGGAGACGGAAGATTTCTCGGTAGTAGAAGTTAGTGTACAGTCCGGGTCGGGTCCGGGTGCCAAAGAAGTGACCCGACCCGGACCCGGCAAAACCCGGCACCCGAGGTCCCGGGTCCGGGTCTGAACCGGGTCAGTGGCCGGGTTTTGACCGTTTGTGCTCTAGCACAGTCCCACATGCTGAGATCAACTTGAACCCAGGTATCAATCTGTTTGTCTTGATGAGGACTACAATATTGCCTCTTAGACCATGTAAAACGGTGCACATATGCCCGAGATATCAATAAATTACGCATTTTCGGAGATTTTATTAGCATTGTTTGGGATATAACGTGGTACCCTGAACTCTGGAGGCATCGGACCCATATACCGAAATGTTCGTCTCATTAAACACTACAGTTTCGGTTTCTTGATCATGTAATACAGTGCTGATCTGATTGAGATATGAATATATTACAGCAAAACAGACCAGTAAAAATACAAACTATATTCATATCTTGCTCAAATTAACACCATTTCTCATGATCAAAAAACCAAAACTGTACTACTCAATGAGATGTTTTGAATGGTATATGGGTTGATGGGGTCACGGGTCTTGTATGCCTCAGAATTTCAGTGCGTGCACCTAAAATCAATTAAATCCGGGTCTATCCGGGTTCCCGGGTTGACCTCGGGTCCTGAGATCATGACCCGTACCCGGCCCGAGTCACACCCGGACCCGAGACCCGGCCAAACCCGGCTGACCCGGGCTATTCACTAGTAGAAGTCTGCAACCCCTTCTGCCGTGATCTCGGTAGTTGTGGGGAAGCAGTGAACCGCTTTGGTATAATGATCCATGAATGTAATGACTGCATTGTGTCCATCCTGAGTTTCGGACAGTTCGCCTATGAGATCTACTCCTATATCCTGCCAGGGACCTTGGGGTACCGGGAGAGGTTCTAACGTAGCACGTTGATGTGCACGTTATTCTGTGGGCTTAGAAATACCACAAAACAAACACAAAATCTTATAAAACTCCTTGATAGAAGTTTGTTATCTGCTTGTAAAAGGTTTGATTTGAATAGAAAACCGAGATCGATTTACTGCTTTCTTAAACTCTTGTTGTCAAATAAAGTGAAACAGATAATAAGTGCACAAGCGTGCGAGTTTGAAGGGGGGTGATAGGGATTTCGACCGATTGACAAATGTCTGGTCTCAGTTAACAAAACACAAGTCTTTGGTTGAACTCCGTGTCCTACACAGTAGTCCTTATACCAACTTGGAATGTTTCTTCAACCTCGGTGAGAGATTGTTATTATAGTTGTAATTGGGTTTTAGACAAATCGTGCTCGGAATGCACTTGAACTCTCAAGAGCCTGCGGGATGACGCTTTTCGTGACTGAACGGTCCTCTCTAGGGAAAGGCTGGCCCAGACTACGACGTTCCTGTAATATCTCTAGGGAGATATTAGACTCAGAAACACCTTGCTCTAGTACTTTGAATTCAAGGAGCTTTGCTTCACAAGTATTCACTTTTCAATCTAAACCCTTGCTCTTTGTGCTTAGGTTTGGTTCTTGGGTTTTGGGTTCTTAAGTTTTCAAACTTTTGGAGGCGATAAAACCGAAGTCGATTTTATAAGAGATAGATCACTACAGTAAAGCTTTGTGGGCTTCTTGGCTGCGGGTCACTAAACTAAAAACTACTCTACTGTTACAACTGTGCTTATATACTGCTCAAGCTATATCTGTACACTAATTTCTACTTACTAACTAGCAGCCTTTTGGGGTTTTGTTTCCGCATCGGAGACACCGGTCTAGATGCTTCTACATTGAATTATGCCATTTCGCTCTCGACATACTCTCCAGAACTGATCCATGTATGACGAATCTCAGACTCGATTTGTTAAATCTTTGTCATAAAACCCGCCTCGGATTGCTCTTTGGAGTTTGTCCATATGATTCTTGATTCCTGCGAATCGGGGTATTACAATACAACTGTATTGATTCTTCATGGATGACTGATGCAGAACTCCGAGTCGGACTTCCGCAATGCATCCACTTGTTGTTCCGCTAGTAAATCTTATTGATTTGTTACTCTGCACCTAGTATGGCGCCATCCTTGACCAAATCGGATCAGATTTGCCTGACTCTGGACTCAGTCTAGATGCTCTTGGTGCTGCGGAATATATCTTTTTGGGTCTCTTGGTTTCATGTGATAACGTGATTCTACCAGGCTAGCCGGATTGGTCTAAGTCCTCGGACGAAGGATTCCAGATTTCTGAGGTGGCTCTGCGGTTCTGATGTCATGGTCTCATCTTAGTCATCCAGGTCTAGATCCTGTATGTCACTTGAACACATGCACTTGTCTTGGGTTCGTAGCCTAGGCCTTTGCTTTATCATAGTACGTTTAAACAACAAATTCGAGCTCGAATTACTCAAGTGTCGAATTGAAGTCTTGGTTGTGAAGTTACAAGAGAGTATTGTGTGATGTTTGACTTGCTAGACGCAAGTGGGCACTTTTGATGATGATATTCGAGGAGGATCTTCCTCTGGAGTCTAATCCTTGCCCTGAATAGAGTCTCCTTAGGGTCACTAACATCTCTTCTATGATTGCCAACCACAAGTAACCGTCTACTATGTGCTTCGGACTTATCCAGAAATCGCAAAATTCCCGGTTTCTAGGCGTAGACGCACATAAAGCGTGTCATCTCCCTTTAACTTTGTGATATGTTGTCCGCAACATACTAAAATTTACCCGGAACCCGCTATTCATCTCGCCTAGTGCAAGCGGCGGGCGATGAATGACCGAATACAATCCTCGGTTATTCACCTCGGTTATCTCTTTTAGAACCATATTTGGCAGATTCGCCGTTCTCTTAAATAGTGTGCAGTTCCTGGATGATTTTCCCAGTTTCCACTTTACCATTTCGACCTCGAAATTCGTCTTCTCTTCATCATGCCAGCTAACGTATCCGCCAAGAAGTCCTGGACTGGAATCGTCAATCTTATTCCTGACGAATCTCCCAAGACCGTTCCCGAATTAGTGGAACGTCGCGTCGCCGATGGCAAAACTCTCGTTATTCACATTAACAACTGGGACGCGCCGGCCACCGGTTTGGTTCCCGCAGTTCTTACTCTTTACAACAATATCTGCCCTTTGGTGCTCAAGTCCGTCGAATACATGGATCGTGCCAAGGCTTCTGCTAAGGACAAAGCGGGCTCTATTGACTTGATCATTGTAAAGTTTCTTGTGAGTGTCTTGATTCTTATTTTCGAAATTCGAACTCGAATTTCTAACTTCTTTCAATAGGGTGCCAATCTTCCTAAAGATAACATTTCGGGCTGCATTTACCCCGAAAAACTCGCGGCATTTGCTTGCAACCTCCGATCTTTCTTAGGACTTGCTATCTCCGAGCTTGGAGTTAGCCCCCACATGCATCACGTCAATCTTGCCAACGTATTGAACGCTTTCGTCATGACTTGCACCAAGAAGGGAACCATCCAACCCGAGTCTTTTAGTCTTCCTTCTATTCATCCTCTTCATCCACGATGGAAGAAGTTACTGGAGGCTTCAGGCAGTAAAGGCAAGGAGAAGGCTAAATCTCCCGAGCCCAAGGTTAAGGGTAAAATGAAGATCCTGGTATGTTATTTTATTCTTTGGAAAATCGACATCGATTTTCTAACTTCGATTTTCTTATAGAAGTCTACCACCGCCCTCAAAGTCATCGACGATCCTGTTCGTGTTTCGGAGGATATTCGTAAATCTTCCCGTGTTAGCAATTTCTGCTGGGCTGACGATCTCTCAGACATGGGTGAAGTGGATTCTTCTGATTCTGAAGTAAGCTTCTGAACTCTTGTAATAGATTATGAAGCTGACTTAGCTAATTTTCTTAAACAGCTTTCGATGGGTTCTTCCGACAATGAAGACGAAGAGGAGGAAGTAATCATCGAGGATGCTACTCCTCCTGCTTCTACTGCTTCTGAATCGGTGAGAGGCTTATTCTTGAAAATCGATCTCGGATTAATGATTTTCTAGTCTTCTCGTTCGGTAAAATATCTTTACTATTGTGAAGTACCCGGCATGGATACTAATTCTTCCTTGTATCACAAGGCTGTGGTTACGTCTGGAGCTGCACCTGCTGCTCAAATCGAGGCCGCTCCCAAGCGCAAGGCTGTTACCGCTCTTCCCGAGTCCAAGCGCATGACCAAGGCTTTGAAACCTGCTGGTTTCAATGTTGAGCCAGTTCTTATTGATCAGCTTTCTTCTAGTAAGTTAACACTTGACTCTCTTTTAAAATTCGAAAATCTGACTCGATTTTCTCCTTATTGTTAGTCACTCAGTTGGTCAACGCATACCAAAGTGCTTCTTCTGCGATCATTCGCCGCATGCAGATCTTGGGTGCGCTTCCCGAGGACTTAGCTCTTTCGGCCTCAATGGTGGCCGCGGAACACGGGTACCGTTACGAGTTATCGCTTACGATGAATCGGATCCACGGCGAGATCCAGACCTTTTTGAGGACCCGGGATCTTTATCTCGCGGCAACTGATTCTTTGGTTCCTTAGATCACCGAATGTCAGGTGTCATGTCTACTTCTTTGCATAAGTAGAGTGATGGCTTGTTTCTTTCTCAAAGTAGCTAGTCGGAAATTTTGTTTGAACTGTGACTAGTATACCGGAGGCTTGTCGGATACACGTGGACTTTATCATTCTTTGTCTTTACGTGTTGTATTATTATCTTTACGTCTATGTTAGACATTTTGCAAACTTGACTTTTTCGATTGAATTCAGACCCGAGCAATCCGACTAAGAATTTCGTGCTTCGGTTTTTAATGACACCTGGTCAATCAAAACTTTAAAACTTATTTCGAGTATGAAATCTTAATCTTTACATATTTAAGAACAATCTTCTCTTGACGAATTCTGCATCTCCTTCTTCGATGGCGCAGCTCTTCTTCCCGTTCTGCAGCGAGTTACGCTTCCGCAATCTTCACTCTAGCTTTTCAGTCTTTCCAACTCCCGTAGCCACTTTGATGGAGGCAGAGCTTGCAATGGCTTCCGCTCTAGATCTTTATAACGTGCACAGAGATTTCGTTATGGTGGCTCGAGAACTCGATGGTCAATTGTCTGAGATTGATGAACGCGAGACTGCTTTCCATACTAACAGTCACATCCATTTCGGTGGAAATGAAGGGAACCTCGAAGTTCCAACTCTTCGCTACATGGTTTTCGTCTTAGTGAGTAAATCGACTTTTCCTCATTTCGAACTCGATTTACTCCTTATTTTTCTATTAGCGTCGTTATAGTAAACTGTGGGATCAGGTTCCGACTATGGCTGCTATCGGTATCGAACGGAGTTTCTGTTCAATGTACATCCTTTGTTGGTACTTTGTTACCACCTTCTTCAAGGAGGAACCCGATCGCTCTATCGATGGTGTTACTATCGATCACATTTTACCACTTCCCATACGCTATTTGAGCACTGGAGTTTATCGAGACATCTTTCTCGATATTTCCATGCAGGCTTTGGTGAGTTCTTAAAATTAGAAACCCGCCTTCGAATTTCTGAAATTTTCTTTTACAGGAGTCTGCTTTCTTTTCTTCCTCTCAATCCTTCAATCGTTATCTTCGAACCATCATGTCCCCCGAAGACATTGAATGGCTAAGGAACATTCCTCCATCCACTCAGGCTATTCCCGACGACATTCGCGAAATAATTACTTGGATTCCGCGCTTCTATGAAGATCGCGTGCTGGACCCGATGCTAGGTAGCCAAGGTTTAAACCGTGATCGAGTCTTCAATTTGTCGGTCTTTCGACAAGGCCTCAACGCTATTGGCGCTTTATACCCTGTGTAAGTCTTGACTTATTTTTCGAAAATCGTCTTCGAGTTTCTTACTTCGACTTTTAGCTTGATTGACCAAACTTTTCCAAATGTCCCAGATCAGTTCTGGGATATCAATTGGTCTAGAGCAACCGTCGAGGACTTTAGGCTTTTGCAACGAATTGTTGGCGCACTATTGCCTGATCAGCAATATGCTTTTTACTCTCGCTTATACAACAATCGCAACCCTCCTCAGTTCAAACACTTTTGTCTTATTCCTGAGCAGTTGGTTTAGCCTTGTAGTCATCGTGGTCTCCCTTTAACTTTTGAAAGTCTTACTTGTACCTTGTCTACAGAATTACATTTTTCTTGTTAAAATGTTTTTCCATAAATTCAGTCTCGAATTGTGTTCTTTAAGTGAACGAACTATACTCTTGTCCCATTGTAAAGTAAATCATACAAAATCGGTTCGATTTACTTTCTTGTTTATTTCTTGCGTTCCTCCAACTCTCTTTTCAGCTGTTCTATCTCTTCTTGCGCCTTCTGTAACTCGGCCTCGGCTCTCGACAAGTCTCCCTCCTTCTTCGGTTTATGATGGAAAAATCCTCCACCACGCCTAGGAGGTGAGCACATGTACTTCATATCACGACATCGGTCGCATGAAATACATTTCTTGCCTTTAACCGTTCCCACTGTGTCTCGTTGACTTGTCATATATGACCAATAACAACTATGACCACCCTTCTCGCATCTGATGCATTTTCGTTTTTCATCGATTTTCTCTTGAATCTCTTTAGATTCAACCGTTCGTCCATGTTCACTGACTTTGGCTGAACGACTCGAATAGGATTTCGATTTCGATTTCTTTGCTTTTGGATGGGTGTCGTCACTGTCATCGTCACCAGAGTCTCGAGTTCGTTTCGAAGTAGTGTTCCTCGAAGACGAAGCCACTGGGGCAGGCGACTTGGACTTGGGCTTAGGTTCAAATATCGAGCTCGGATTGCTCTCCATTCTAGCCTTCGCTTGCTTGATTAGAACTTCTTCTTCACTTTCGTCAACTTCGGTTGTTACATCCGGAGTCATCGTACTGTGGGGTGCAGCAATTGTCGTTTCTGTTTGTTGATTCTGTCCTAGTTCCATTCGAGCTTTCGCTTCCACAGAGGACAACAATCGAGGTTGGGGTCGAGATTTAGATGGCAAGGTGGGAGTAGAAGATTTCGAACTCGATTTTCGAATTTCGAATCCTTGGTAAGGAATCCCGTTGAATCGTAACTCTTTCCTTGTCAACCTATAACCTCTCTCCTGCTCTTGCAAAACAAAGGGATAAAGATCGGTTGGTGGATAAGGTTCCAAGTCAAACCACCTTGCTAAAAGGCTTAGACTCGGTTCCTTCGAAAAGACCTTTGGTAGAGCCCTGGAGACTGCTTTGTCCAGTACATACGTCCAATCAAATTCGAGTTCGATATTCTCGAATTCGATGACGCTGTCCAGAGTCGTCCAAAAGGTTATGTCCAGCTCTTCTCCACGCTCCTCCATCTGTTTCCTTGCATAGTCAAACAATGTCATCTGCTTCATGACAAGTTTGTACGCATAGTTGAAGGCTACCCATAAACAATATTTGGGAGGTATCCTTTCTTGGTTCAAGAACTTGTACGCGGGAATGGGATTGAGTCTAGAATCGAGGGGTAGGACTTGTGATGGATGTTTATAGACGAAGGAATTGGAAGCCCTGGCCAATTCGATATCGAATTGGTAAGAGATCAACTCTTCCTCGTGCAAGTTCTCGTTCCTGAAAGATGGATCCCCAAGAATCCAGTTGACTAGGAAGACCCAGTAACAGCCAACTAGAAGATTTCTAGTCAAAATTCCTTGTCGTAGTAGAGTCTCTTCGATTTTCTTGAGATCCCTATCCACGATGGCCTTTCTGTCTGATACAGAGAGTACCAGTTTCCAGCGATAATCGATGTCCTCTGAAAAAGTGTACGCCGTTTGCAAGATATTGCGTTTCTTCAAATTCGGCGCGTATTTCTTTAGATTGATCAATTCAACCGCAGGGACCGTATCCCGTTCTTGAGTTTGTAACGTCTTTTGTTTTAAGGATTAGCACGAAAGAAATTCGGTTTCGAATTTTCCTTACTTCTTCCATTCGAAATCCTTCTTGCATATATGAATCTTCTTGTTGCATGAGTTGAGTTGCTTCCTATATAAGTTAGGATAGAAGTAAAATCCGATATCGAATTTCTTACTTCTCTCAACGTTTCTTCCATCTGAGTTTCCTCTCTCAACGTTTGACTTATGTCTTCCATGGTAGGAAACTCTTCTTCTTCATTGATTTCATCTTTGAAAAAGACCTATAATTTTCTTTTATAAACCAAGTATTCATGAATGAACACTTTTGCTTACTTCTTCATTGAATGGTCCAATTTCTATTGTATCCCATCCTTTCTTCTTCGATCGCCTTATCATCGCCTTGATACTTTTCTCAGGCTTCATGAAAATGTCAAATTCGTCCCATATTTGAACGACTTCAATCATACCTCATACAAAAGGCTTTCCTTTTCTTTAATAAAGCTCCTTATATTAAACCCTTCTTCTAAGGTTTTCTCTTTTTCTTCTCTAGAGATCCGTTTCCACATCGTGTATGCTTCAAAAAGGAGTGAATCGAGATTTTCGACCTCGAATTCCTTTTGAAAGTCTTCGGTATCAACCGTCGCAGCATACAAGGCAACAAAACGAAAGAATTTGTTGTCCTCCGCTAAGTTAAGAAATGACTCTGGATAGTACCAGGCCTTTGCTACAGTAGCTTGATTTTGGAAGATGGGAAGTCGATTTTCTGGAGTGATGTATTTTCGTCCCATGAACAAGAACTGATAGTCGGCAGAGACATTAGTAGTCCCCAAGCGCAGCTGTGCTTTTTCTTGTGTCTGTGTCGCAAGCGTGATTTGAGACATGGCCAGAGAGATATTCGATATCGAAATGTTTGTCGATCAACGGGTTTTCTGGGTAGAGCAAGATGGGGAAAAAGAGGAATCCATTCTCGAAGTCCAACTTATATACCCATCGGAACACTAAATCCGAATTCCCGATGATGACACCTCATCCCTGCCTATTACTCATATTGTCACCTGACATTCAAGAATTCCTCCCTGAATGACTCTAGGCCTTTTCTAACAGTTCTTTTCATGATACCGTTTTGTTTCTAACGCCAGAACTGTTTCTAGTCCTGCATTATTCTTCCTTATCTTTCTTTTTAGAGAATTTCGTGCTCGAAATTTGTTTGAAATTCGAAAATTTTTCCAAGTTTCATCATTGCACACTACTTCTTCCTTTCATTTCTTTTAATGGTGTCCGCACCATTTATTTACTCTTACACTCTTAAGTTTTTACAAAATCGAACTCGATTTTCAGTGTTCGTTCTGTTATTTGCCAAGTAACCAGTCTTACTTGTTACCTTTCTTTCTTTCTTATTCTTGAGTTCACTCTTGTTTATATGTCAAGATGATTTTCTGTGTATTGTACAGTGGTTGTGATTATTAGAAGTCAAGTAGAAAAGGTTTTAAAGAAGGTAAAAGTCCAGTAAGTAATACTAAGCGAATGATTATTTTAATCATTTCGAACTCGGTTTACTCCTTTGCTTTCTTCGTCTTCTTTTTCTTCACCCTTTTCAACTCTTCCTCTACTCCGTCCTTTTCTTCCAGCACCCTTTCCAACTCGGCTTCCAAGAAGGCTATGTGGTTCATAGCGTCGTCCAGCTCGTTATTCGTTATTTCGAACTCGGACATCTTCTTGGACTTGTGATGGAAGTAGCCGCCCTTCTTGTTTGGCGGCTCGCATAACACCTTCTTGTCGACACAGTAGTCGCAAGAAATCCGATACCGGGTTTTGGCGCTGTCCCGATTGTTCTTCTGCTCCTTCACTATACTCCACGAACACCTTTGACCTCTTTTGATGCATTTCAAGCACTTGCTGTTCGTCGCGATGTTTCGTTGTACCCTTTTGTAAGAGTATTTGACACCGTGATCGTCGTACTTGCATGCTTTGTCTTGGACCAACACCTTTTTCGGTTTCGATTTTCTGGTGGTCTTCGACTTCTTGGCGGTTCTATCAAGGTCAGAGTCAAGTCTTGATTCTGGTTCCTTGCGGTTCGGGAGTTTCGTTTTGGAAGATGAAGCGACCGGGGTTGGAGTTGGAATATGAGGAGGCGGGGTTGGCGTTGGAATGTGCGGAGGCGGGGTTGGCGAATGTATGCGAACCCTTTTCGAGACCGATTTTGTGGGTACCAGTCCACGATCCTCTGTTTCTTCCTCCAAAGTCCTAGGCTCAGTTGGTATTTCCAACTGTTCAAGTGCCTATTGGTTTGGATTAGCATCGATTTAGTCTTAACATAATCGAGCTCGATTTGCTTACCCGCTTCCTCTTCTTTTCCACTGACTTGTTTGCCTCAGTGGTCTTGCTAATCTTTAAGAGTATAAGTCAAATCAAATTCGAAAGAAATTCGAACTTGATTTGCTTACCTGTTTCTCGATATTCTTGGTTGAGGGCAAGTCAACCTTCGCCTGATCCTTTTTCAAGGTTTTGGGCACCGGTCGACTTACTTTTGGACTTGTTGAGTCCAACACCTCTTTCATCTTCAGCGAAACCTTCCACTGCGTCAAATCTTCTGTATCTCTGATCTTGTTTTTGACAAGTTGCCAATGCTTGTCGGACGGATGTCTGGTGAAGGGGGCTAAGTCGTAGGCGGGGTAATCTGTGAAGTCCAGGAATGCTCGAAGACCAGAAAGTGAAGGTTCCCTCCTAAACACTTTCTGAAGGCCAAGTATAATCCCTCGGTCGACAACGTATCGATATCCAAATTCGATGTCGATTTTCTCGAAATGGACCGCTTTGCCAAGTGCCGTCCAAAAGTGAATATCGAAGACGATTTCCACCTCGGCCAAGTTCTGCTGCCAGTAGGACATCGCCACGTCGTACAAGTTCTTCTTGCCACAGACCAATTCCATAGCGGTACGATTATCGATATCGATTTTATGTCGCCGTGGAATGGTGATGTTGTCCAAGTACTTCAATTTTGGCACAAACTGAGGAACTGGATTGTCAGTTGGCAGATTCCATGGTTTGCCCTTCTCAGCCACCAAATTGGCCATCCTAGCAAGACACAAGTCAAAGGCCGCCAAGCAAGCTACCTTATCGTTGGCCTTGATCTTTTGAAATTCGTCATCGAATTTCAACATTCCCAGCGTCCAGCACCAATATTTGCCTATGGCCACGGATCGTTCCATGATTCGGTGCTTGATGAAAATCGACTTGATTTTGTCGATGTCGCCGGTTACAAACTCTTGGCGCTCCTCCAAAGACAAGGTAAGCTTCCATCGATAGTCGACCTTGTAATCGAAGGTATACGCCTTCTGCGCACAGTTTCCATTGATGAGGACTGTCAAGTCCCGCGACTGGATAGCTTTCAACTTTGGAAGCTTGTATTATTTAGTATCGGATAGAAAATCGAATATGATTTTCTTACCGTTGCTCCTTCTTCTACCCAAGACTCCCTCATAATGGAGTCTTGCTCCTCTTGCTCTTCAACCTGTAATTCAATTCAGATTGCTTTTCTTAAATGCAAATCGGGTTCGGTTTTCTTACCGTTGCCCTGCCCTTGCCTTTCTCTTGAGCCGTGTACATTCCAGCCCTCTGATTCTGTTTATTTGTTTATCTTTCATCCACTAATATTGTAAGTTAAAACTTACTTCTTCCACAGACAAGGATTCAATCCTTTCTGTTACATCCTGCACCTGTGCAGTGGTGTTGTCTTGTGTGGTCTTGGAAGTGGAAGACATTGGTTGCGACTTTGGAGTAAATCGAGTTCGGTTTTTGAGTGTCGAGCGGACTCCGGTAATAGTGGGGAATGGGGGAGGAAAAGAGAAATTCGATCCCGGATGCCCATATTATATATCACTCAAAACACTAAATCCGAGTCTCCGACGAGCACAACTTCTTTCTGACTCATTTCGATGTCGGATTGTGAATTTTGTACGTCATATCTACACGTTCCTGATGGCAAATCAGGATCGATATTCTTCACGTGATTTCTGACATATTTCGATTATTCTATCCATCTGTGTCATTGTGTCTGCCACTTTCAAACTTATAGTCTTATCAATTGGGTCTTTTAGCGCTTCAAAGTCAAAATTCGAATTCGATTTTTCGAAAATTTTTGGTTTCGATTTTGAACCAGCTATGTTTCTTTATCCCCTCTCTTTTCTTTATGATGGTGTCCTCACCATCTTTTACAATATTTCAACTTTTCTAACAATTCCTTCTTAGTATCAAACTTTTCAATTTCAAGTTCGATATTCTTTTTGACTTTGTTAGACTTCAGTAGTTGTCTTTATTAGCTATCTTTGCGTATTGAAATTCGAGATCGAATATCTTCCTTGTCTCGATTTCTTGTTGTTACAGTTTTTCTGAACTTATCTTTATGGTTTTCTTATTGCTTGCTACAGCCATATAGTGTAATGGTAACACTTTCCCAAACAATCGGGTGGTACCACACAATCGTTTACTGGGAGGAGTCCAGGTTCGAATCCTGGTATGGCTATAGTCAGCAAATTTTACATGTCTTTTTCTTATTGTCTTTTCTTTTTCAAACTTGGTTGGTTCAATTTACTTTACAGGTCCTTCAAGGCCATTTGGTGTAGTGGTTAGCACACTTGACTGTGGTTACAATATCACCGCAAGCTTGTCAAGAAGCCCTGGTTCAATTCCAGTTGTGGCCTTTGATTGAGGGCCAGTGAATTTTTCGATCTTTTTCTTTTATAAGAGTCTTATAATTCGATGTCGAATTGCATGACTAGTCCTTGTTGCCTAATTTCGCCATGTCTTCGACTATTTTCTTAGCTCCATCTTTGATTCTGTTGAGTGCTTCAAAGAATTTCTTTCCTAAGAAAATGGGATCTTTTCTAGAGTGGAATGGAATAACTCTGAACTGAGCTATCTTGTCTTTTAGAATAGTACCATCCAATTCACATAAGATATAATTGTTAGCTGTAGTACGAGTGACTACTGCATACGGTCCCATAAATCTTTCTTTGAATTTGGCATTCATTTCTTTTTCAATTCTTGTATTTCTTACCAATACCAACTCTCCAGTATTAAACTGGTAACGGGGTATTTTATTGATAAAATCTTCCAAGAATTTCGCTGCCGTTTTTCTTTTATTAAGGGTGACTCTTTTCTTCATTTCTTTTACATCTTCTCGATGCTTAACCAACTGTTTTGCTCGATAAGCTATCAAATCGGAAGTCGAGACGATTTTGTCTGGTGCGTCGACTAGCCATGTTACTTCTTCTAGGTCTAAAGGTAAAATTGGATCACAACCTGTTACCGCATAAAAAGGTGAGGTTCCTATTGATCTTTTGACAGTGATTCTTTCTGCCCACAGAATTTCATATAAGAATTGTGGCCATCTCTCAGGATTTCCTTTGCAGATCTTAAACAAAGATTGTCTTATATCCCAATGACCTCTCTCTACCTTTCCGTTTGCTGTCTTATTATATGGTGTAATAGCAATTCCCTTTATACCATATTTTTCTTCAATATAACGCACTGCCTTTCTTATAGCTGGACCATTATCGGTCACGATTTCTTTAAGACATCCCCATCGACATAGTATGTCTTCGAATATCCAGTCTCCTAGCGTTTCAGCATTTTCGACTTTCAATGCTCGAGCTTCTGGCCAGCCAGTCAAACCACATCTAGCAACAGTGACTGCGTTATAGTCTTTATATTTTTCTCCCTTCAAGGAATTCGAGCCCGATTTTGGCATACGGAATGTATCAATGTATGCTCTTTCAAACACTCCAGGTGTTGAAGTAATAACAGGTTCAGTCCTTATGAGAGTCTTTTGTCTTTTCTGGCACAAGATGCAAGTCTTAATGTACCATTTAATATCAGTTTCCATACCTGGCCACCAAAATCGTTTCTTGACTAGCTGAAGCACTGAGTACTGGCCTTTATGACCATTAGAATCGTGTAGACTTTTTACTATAGCAAATCGTCTCGATTTTTGTAATACTCTTTTATGTGCTCCATCCTTATCTTTCTTATATAGCTTTTCATGTCTGACGAAGAAATCTTTACTCCAGTCTTGCAATTGAGTGATTTCTGTTTCTGTCAACGACACAAGTTCCTTATCTGGATCTTCTATATAGTCTTGCAAATAAGGCAAAAGAAGTTCCCAAGCGGTTTCTCGCTTTGTTCGAGGCAATACTGGGAATTCATCCATTGCTAGCCAGTCTTCTAATTCTCCAATCGATACAGCTCAACTAAGGGCTAGTGTTCGATGTTCTTTATATTGTGCTGGCCAAGTAATCGAATCCAAATTTACTATAGTTTGAGCAAATCCTTTTCGATTATCTATTTCATCTTTGAAAGATGAGAACTCCTTAGTTCGTTCTGAGTTATCTAAGTTTTCAGGTTCCTCATATTCAAACATATGAAGTGTGTCATCTTCTTCGTCTATTTCTGGTCTTGGGACTATTATATCCAATTCTGAGCTAGGTCTTCTACTCAATCCATCCGGACCATGTACCTTTCCAGGAACATGAACTAAAGTAAAGTGATACATTAAAATTTCTTCTGCCCATCGTTGAAGATTAGCATTGGCTAATGAATCCACGTTGGATAGCATTCCTTTAATGTATTTGGCATCCACTTCAATCTTTAGTTTACGACACCCAAGTAAATAATATTTACAATGCATCAAGGCTCGATATAAGCCAAAAAGTTCTCTTTTCGCCTGCGAATATCTAGATTCGCGGTCATTCAAAGTAATTGACATGAACTTTGCAAAGTATTGTTTCTTAGGCTCTTCGGGATCGAATTGTGATAAATAGAATCCTACTGCTTGATAGGAAGTGTCTACCGATAGAATGATCGGTGTGTCCCATTCATATTTTAAAGGTTTCAACATAGGACAAGTTCGAATTGCCAACTTCAACTCATCCATGCTTGCTTGTTCTTCAGTACCCCATTGAAATGGTATAACTTTCTTTGTTAAATAAGTCAAAGGTCTAGCTTTCTTAGAGTAGTCCTTGATGAATGCTCTAAAGATTCCAGCCGTTCCTAAAAACGATCTGACTTCAGTTAGTGATTGACACGGTGGCCAATCCATTATGACCTTTACTCTTTCTTCAGAGGGTTTTCTTCCTTGGTAAGTACAAACATGACCTACCACCGTTATTTCTTCAGCACAAATAACAGCTTTCAATCCTGAAAAGGTGCCACCCGCATATTTCATGCGTTGAACAATCCTGTTCATGTTACAAAAGTGTTCCCAAACGAACCTTCGGATATTCGGGTTCGATTTAAGGGTTTCATAAGTGCCATCTTCTTGTTGATATCTAGTACTAGGTCCTTTTACTGGTACATCATCAATATAAGGTCTAGTAAATGCAGGTATCTCTTCCCTTAGAATATATGCAACATCATCATGGAAAATCGGAACCGAATTTGTCCATCCCATGGGTAATGTTCTTAATCTTAATGCTCCATAAGGCGTAGAGAAAGTAGTCATATCCCGACTTCGGATAGCTAACATTCTTTCATCATACCCTACATACAGATCTAAAGTTCCTCCACAAGATAATCCTGCAAAGGCTTCCGCTAACTCTTCAGTTGCCGGCGGTAGTCCTGAATGAGCAATTGTAACTGCATTTAAGGGTTCTAAACTATGAACTAGTCTTAGTTTCTTTCCATCTTTCTTTACGACACAAAACCAACGACTTCTATATGATGAATTTGAAGGTTCATATACTCCGGAGTCGATTTTGTGCTTGATTATTTTACATACTTCTTCATAAATTCCTGGCGGAATGGGTATGTTTTTCAGTACCCAAGGAGTATGAGGTATTACTGGCATTTCGACTGGCGGGAAGAAATCCTCTCGAAATTTTCCTTTCTCAGTCTCATCCCAAGCAAATCCTTCATTCTGTAGACACATAAAATGATCTAACAGTTTTCTTTCTTCCGGCCATAAAAATTCCCCTGGATGATCCTTTTGGATCTGTTCTCTTCTTTCTGCTGTGTATCTTCCCGTCGGTACAAATTCTGGCGGGTTTTCAGATAATTGAGGCATTCCTTCTAAAGGATCTCCTTCAATATTTCTTAAAATCCTAAACTCTTCAGGTAAAGTACCTAAATGAGCTTTAGTCTTCAAATGAACCGGTTTATATTTCTTAGTAGCAAATACTCCTCGGTTTCCTCTTTCTTCCTTGATGTTTTGTAAGAAAGTTTTTCTTACTTCTCCAATGTAGTCAACAGGCATAGCTACTGTTATATTAGCAAACAGTCCTTCTAATCCTGCTGGTACATCATAAAAGATATTCATCGTCGAGATTGCTCTGATTCCTGTGTTATCTAAGTCAATCTTTTCTTTTCTTATATCAAATAACTTCTTGAATCCGAAGATTTGTTTTGTCTCTATAATCGAGTCCGATCTTCTAGGTGCATTCACTAGAAAATTTTCAGATGTCGGTTCTAGAAATCGGTATTGATTTCTTAAAGGTTTCACTAGTTGATTTACTCTTTCCGAAGATTTTCGAAGATACAAACTAGTTATTGCTTCTTGGTCAAACGTTTCTTTTCCTTGAGCAGGTAGATATGTTTGCTTGATCTTTATTTCATTGTTCCAACCTTGTTCAATTACTAATGCTAACTCTCCTTGATATTCATTCAAGTCCTTGAGTTCAGGTGAAAACCCCTAGCCTCATTCTTTAATTGTTGACTGGGAATTTGACCTCTAGCATAAGTTGGTAGAGTTAACCTTTGGCCATTTCCTGGGTCCACTATAGTTACAGTGGTCAAACCTTCTGCTGTAGTTTGAAGGCTTGCCTGAGACACAGTCTCAAACGGTCTTCCCAGTAAAATGTCATAGGCTGGGTCTTTAAGAACATGAAACTGAAGGTAATAAGTAATTCCTTCACAATTTACCGGTACATTTCGAGCTAAGCCTAATGTTACCGTTCTTCCTTTATCCGCACTTTCCATTGTAATGACAAAGTTCGGGTCAAAGGCTAATCCGAGTTCGAATGCTGTCTTTAAGGACATCGACGCGATTTGTGAACCTCCATCTAATAAACACTCTTTCTTAGATCCATTATTGATTTTTAACCAAAGTGTTCTTAGATCAACACTCTCAGGAGCCACATACAGTTTTGATAACTGATATGGTCCTTTATATTGAGTTGTATTGAAAAACTGTTCAATTGGATCTTGAACAACTATAGCACCTTTTGGTACCTTTTCGGTCTCGATTTGTGAAATCGAATAGACTTGCATGGTTGTTTTAACATTCTTAGTCTTTAACAATTTTTCTAGGTTCTTTCGCCATTCAATATTAGTTGCTAAAAGCTTTTCTGGTAAGAGTTCTTTCCAAGCTTCCTTCCATTGAGGATGTTTTTCTAATAGCAAATCTATTTCGGCTTTTCTCTTATAAGACTTTATCCTTTCTTTATTATTAGGTAGAGTTGAATCTACCTTGGAGGACTTTGGAATATCGGATTCGATTTTTGGTTCGGGTTGTTTAACAGCTTCTTCTATCTGTGTTTCAACTTCACCTTCTGACTCTTCATCAGTGAATTCGAATTCTTCATCCTGTTCCTCAAAGCTAACTCGCTTAGGTTGAACTGTTGTTGAAGGTCTTTTAGGTATTTCTACCACAAACTTTTGTTTTGGCCAAACAGTCTTTGTAGGCACTACTGTTTTGACAATTCCGGCTTCGGTTTGAATGCCATTCTTGTTTTTAGTACTTCGAGTATTCACAGCGTACGAGCTTTCCGGCGAAGATACTGCATCTTCTTCCTTCATCAAGCTCAATTGAAACCCCCTTGTTGAGGTAGGCCAGAATTAACATACGATGTATCTAACCGCATGTCTTCTGGTGCAAATCCCTCATCTGGATTCAAGGTTACTTGTGATTTTACTTCTCGGAGACTATCTTCTTTATACTTAATTACCTGCTGTAGGGGAGTCTTTCCACCAGCTCTATCTTTTCTTAATACAGGTTTACCATTGTTAAAGAAGTCCCAATTGGTTTCAGTTATGACAAGCCATCCTTCTTTCTGAAGATTAAACCTGTGTTGACACTGATCACGCATATGACCAGGTTCTTCACAGAAAAAGCATAAACCCGGTGGCGAATAGCTTGTAGACGGTCCTGCTGGTACCAAACGATTCGGATTTTGCAAAATTCGAGTCGGATTAAATGGTGGATTGCCAGTATAAGGTGTCACATTTGACCTGTTTGGAGCTATTGGCATTGTGGGGTTTTGAACAGTAATCGGCGTTTGCTGTGCGAAATTCGAGATCGGATTACTTTCTTGAAAATTCATGGTCCTCGACGCCAGCAAAGTGGCATTGATTGAATCCATAAATCTTTGATGAGTTTTCTGATTCTCTTCTCTTTCACGAGCTGCAGCTTGCCTATCTTGTTCCCTCGCCTTTTCTGTTTGTACCATCATGTCCCTTAGGGCATTAAAAGTACTATTAAGGTCTGTCAAATCTTCCGTTTTGACTCTAGGCTCTTCTTTGACCTTTTTCTTAGAATTATACACTGATGTGGATTCTAAAACTAAAGACAAGTTTGTTATAACCCTCTCTAGATTATTGAAGTAGGTAGTCGCATCATCAGAGGCCTTCTTCTTCGAATTCAAAAGTTCAACCATAGCATTCCATATAGAATTGGTGACACAATTTTGAATCTTTGCGACTGCATTCTTTTCTGTGATTTCTCCTGCTTTGACTAAGTACTTCAAAATATGAACGCACTCTCTTTGAAAATTATTCCATCGATTTTTATGATCGATTTCCCGTTTTTCAAATGGTGCCAAAGCATCTTCTAAATCAACAGTGGTATACTTATAACTGTCTTTTCCTTTGTTGTAGCTAGTCAACAAAGCTGACTTGAATCCTGCCCATTCACCTTTAGCAAAGGCTGTCATGTTCAGCCATTGGTCTCTAATGGTTTCAGACACATAATTGCAAGCCAATTCGATCATAGTACCTTCATCAGTTAATCCTGATTCTCCAATGAATTGATCTATGACTCGAAGAAAATCAGCTAGATTTTCTGCTCTGCCATCGAAACTTGGCGCATTGCTAGTTCCATACTTAGGCAGTTTCTTATTCACAATATCTGATTTCCACTTGGTTGATGGAAATTCTTCAGGTTTCAAGGTTCTAACAGTAGTCATCGCTGATACAACTGGTTGAACTATTGTTGGTTGGTATTCAAGTAAGTCTTCGTAGTCAACTAAGGATTGACTAAGAAATAGAAATTCTCGCTCGAAAAGCGAATTGTCTGTCTGTCTTGGTGGGGTATTAAGACGTTGTTGTCTTTTCAATCTTGCTTTTTCGAGAACGTTTTTCCTAACTTTATCAGGTTGATCGTTAAGAAGTCCTCCTGCCGGGGTTCTTTTCTTTCGTAATAACCTAGATCCTACTATAACACTGTCGGTTTCAGTGTTTTCTGGAGATCTTGGTAAACGTGATCCACTTGCTGTCGGTGGAGTATTTGGGTTCGCGTCAAGTTGACTCGATGTATATTTAGCAGATTGACTGCCTTTCTTAGACGTTTTTGAATGCAAAGACCAACTGTTTGTTGATCAAAATGTAAAACCCCCCTCGCGGTGGGCTCCAAAAAGTTGATGTGCACGTTATTCTGTGGGCTTAGAAATACCACAAAACAAACACAAAATCTTATAAAACTCCTTGATAGAAGTTTGTTATCTGCTTGTAAAAGGTTTGATTTGAATAGAAAACCGAGATCGATTTACTGCTTTCTTAAACTCTTGTTGTCAAATAAAGTGAAACAGATAATAAGTGCACAAGCGTGCGAGTTTGAAGGGGGGTGATAGGGATTTCGACCGATTGACAAATGTCTGGTCTCAGTTAACAAAACACAAGTCTTTGGTTGAACTCCGTGTCCTACACAGTAGTCCTTATACCAACTTGGAATGTTTCTTCAACCTCGGTGAGAGATTGTTATTATAGTTGTAATTGGGTTTTAGACAAATCGTGCTCGGAATGCACTTGAACTCTCAAGAGCCTGCGGGATGACGCTTTTCGTGACTGAACGGTCCTCTCTAGGGAAAGGCTGGCCCAGACTACGACGTTCCTGTAATATCTCTAGGGAGATATTAGACTCAGAAACACCTTGCTCTAGTACTTTGAATTCAAGGAGCTTTGCTTCACAAGTATTCACTTTTCAATCTAAACCCTTGCTCTTTGTGCTTAGGTTTGGTTCTTGGGTTTTGGGTTCTTAAGTTTTCAAACTTTTGGAGGCGATAAAACCGAAGTCGATTTTATAAGAGATAGATCACTACAGTAAAGCTTTGTGGGCTTCTTGGCTGCGGGTCACTAAACTAAAAACTACTCTACTGTTACAACTGTGCTTATATACTGCTCAAGCTATATCTGTACACTAATTTCTACTTACTAACTAGCAGCCTTTTGGGGTTTTGTTTCCGCATCGGAGACACCGGTCTAGATGCTTCTACATTGAATTATGCCATTTCGCTCTCGACATACTCTCCAGAACTGATCCATGTATGACGAATCTCAGACTCGATTTGTTAAATCTTTGTCATAAAACCCGCCTCGGATTGCTCTTTGGAGTTTGTCCATATGATTCTTGATTCCTGCGAATCGGGGTATTACAATACAACTGTATTGATTCTTCATGGATGACTGATGCAGAACTCCGAGTCGGACTTCCGCAATGCATCCACTTGTTGTTCCGCTAGTAAATCTTATTGATTTGTTACTCTGCACCTAGTATGGCGCCATCCTTGACCAAATCGGATCAGATTTGCCTGACTCTGGACTCAGTCTAGATGCTCTTGGTGCTGCGGAATATATCTTTTTGGGTCTCTTGGTTTCATGTGATAACGTGATTCTACCAGGCTAGCCGGATTGGTCTAAGTCCTCGGACGAAGGATTCCAGATTTCTGAGGTGGCTCTGCGGTTCTGATGTCATGGTCTCATCTTAGTCATCCAGGTCTAGATCCTGTATGTCACTTGAACACATGCACTTGTCTTGGGTTCGTAGCCTAGGCCTTTGCTTTATCATAGTACGTTTAAACAACAAATTCGAGCTCGAATTACTCAAGTGTCGAATTGAAGTCTTGGTTGTGAAGTTACAAGAGAGTATTGTGTGATGTTTGACTTGCTAGACGCAAGTGGGCACTTTTGATGATGATATTCGAGGAGGATCTTCCTCTGGAGTCTAATCCTTGCCCTGAATAGAGTCTCCTTAGGGTCACTAACATCTCTTCTATGATTGCCAACCACAAGTAACCGTCTACTATGTGCTTCGGACTTATCCAGAAATCGCAAAATTCCCGGTTTCTAGGCGTAGACGCACATAAAGCGTGTCAACGTGGTTGCGATGGAAGCTTTCGTCGTTGACAAGCGTCACACCCTTCAACATAGCGTTCAACATAAGAGCACATAGTGGGCCACCAGAATTGACGACTTAGGAGTTCCAAAGTACTGTGCACTCCTGGGTGTCCAGCGGTCTGAGCATCATGGCATTGTTTGATGACATCCTTGCGAAGTTTCTTATCTGGAGGTACGTAAACTCGGCCTTTATAGTAGACCAGACCATTGTCTTCCTTCCATTCCACCAGACCGTTGATCAGTTTCCGAGGGCCATGCTTTTTGAGCTTTTGAAGTCCTTCTAGCACCTCAGCTTCTCGTGCACTAGCTTGACGAATGCGCTCTTCAAGGGGGTTCTGAAATAGCACCATCTTTGCAGCCCGTAGGAAATGCTCTGGTCATAGGACGGTCTGTTGTTTGTTGTCTTCAGCATTGGAAACTGCCAGATTAGGCATGCGTGAAAGTGCGTCAGCTTGAGTATTGGTTTTGCCGGGCCGGTGAGTCAAGACAAAATGGAAGCGTGAGAGCCAAAGAGACCACCGTGCCTGCCGCTGACTAAGATCTTGTGCCGAACGCCAGTATTCCAAATTACGATGATCTGTGACAATTTCAAATGGCTGGAGTAGTCCTTCAAGGAAATTGCGCCAATCTTTGAGTGCTTCAATGATACCCAGCATCTCGCGGTCATAGATCTTGTAATTACGCTCCGCAGGGTCCATAGATGCTGATCGGAAAGCTACCGGGTGCCAGAGTGTGTCATCATGCTGCTGAAGTAGGACTCCTCCGGTAGCAAAGCCGGATGCATCAACTTCAACTCGGGTAGGCTTAGTCGGATCCCAGAGTCTAAGTATCGGTGCCGTGATGAATGCTTGTTTGAGGGCATCAAAGGCTTCCTGCTGCTCAGCGCTCCAAGTCCAAGGAATGTTCTTCTTTGTGAGGTCATTCAGGGGACGTGCCATTTTGGCAAAGTCCTTGATGAAACGTCGGTAAAAGTTCGCAAATCCGAGAAAACCTCGAACGTCCCGGAGACAGGTAGGGGTAGGCCAGTCCTTCACAGCAAGTACTTTGACTGGGTCCATGCAGACCTTGCCTTCACTGATAATCAGCCCCAGATACTCAATGCTTTCTTGTTCAAACTCGCACTTCTCAGGACACAGATAAAGGTCGTTGTCGGCTAGTCGTTTAAGAACTTCATTGACTATTTGACGGTGTTCTTCTAGAGTCTTGGTAAAAATGAGGATGTCGTCTAGATACACAGCGACCTTTCCTGCAGCGATCAGGTCTGAGAAAATGGCATTCATCAGTGCCTGGAATGTAGCCGGTGAGTTGGTGAGTCCAAAGAACATGACCATTGGCTCAAAGAGCCCCCGATTTGTTGCAAAGGCACCTTTCCACTCGTGTCCCCTTTTTATATGTATGTTGTTGTAGCCCCATCGCACATCGAGTTTGGTGAAATACTTGGCATTGCGCAATCCATTAATAATGTCGGCTACTAGAGGGAGTGGGTAACAATTTTTGACAGTGTACTCATTTAAGCGGCGGTAGTCCTGAACGAAGCGCAGCTTTCCATCCTTTTTCTTGACAAAGAAGACCGGTGACGCAATAGGTGATTTAGAGGGCCAAATATACCCTTTGCGCAAGTTGTCACTCAGTAATCGGTCAAGCTCCTCCTGTTTGTTAGCGGACATGGGGTAGATCTTAGTTCGCATAGTTGGGGGAGCGTTTGGTGTCAGATCAATGGCATGGTCCCATGGCTTGTGTTCCGGTAAACGCTCTGACTCCTTTTCTGAAAATACTCCGGCATGCTGATGGTAGTGCTTGGGCACCATTTTGTCAAAGGTTCTCTGAGGCTTGGACTTGTTGGCTTCCTCAGCTAGTTGCTGGGAGTACGTATAGCCTGCAGCGCACCAGAGTTCCTCACCAACATCCTGAATTACTCCTGCTCTAAGCCATGCTCGTCGTGTCTTTCGGTTGGCATTAACACGATAGACGGGTGGTTTTTTCGGTTCAACAGGTTCATCAAAGATTGACTCTGTGTCGTCCTCGGATTCGTCATCGGATTCAGGCTCTTCAGGGAGTACAGATTCAAGTAAGGAGTGGAGTTTGCCGTCTGCATCTCGGAGTGGAAGTGTTCCGCCGGGATCAGGTTCCTGTGGTTCTTCGACATCTTCAATATTATGCCTTGTACCTTCTGGTCGATATTGTAGACGTCCAATTGACCAGTCGATGTTAGGGTTAACTTTTTGTAACCAAGGCAGTCCAAGGATGACGTCTTCCGAACCAATATTTGTAATCAGGAACTCAGTCCATTCCTCTCGACCACTGACAACAAGACGGAGGCGGGCTCGATGGGTGATGTATCCAGCAGAGTTGTTGCTTCCGTCTATGTTGAAGAGTTCGATGGGGTGACGCAAAGGATGAGTATACACCTTGTGTTTATCAACAAAGCTTTGAGACAAGAACAGTCCCGTTGCTCCAGAGTCAATCATAGCTGCACTTTTTGTACTTCTGAACCGTCCCTTAAGTTCAATCGGTACGCGAAAATGAGAAGGGTCATCATATTTCAATGCGCTAATAGTACATTTCGAGACAGAATCATAGGTAGAAGAAATTTCAGAGTGCAATTTAGGAGGCACCGCAGCAGCTGTGGTGTGCCCCCTATCTAAAAATGCAATTGGAGACTGGAGATCTGGTCTGCCAGAGCTTTCTGGTCAGCCATAAGCTTGGTTAACATTGCGGCAACACTGTCCGGAGCAGTGGGAGTATCAGAAGTAGCGGCAACGGTTGTGGCAGCAACGCGTCTTGCTTGAGCGGGTCGTCCTAGGTACTTGCTGCGGCACACCTGACCTTGATGTCCGGCAAGCCCACAGTGAGAACAGATGTCTCGCTCGTGATGGCCATCAGCTTTGCGATGTTCCTTGGATCCACAGTCATAGCAGCGCCCTACCATAGCCCGGCAATAGTCTTCTGCCGAGCGGGTGGCATCAATGTCCATGGCCATAGGGTCTTTGGCTGGAGGCGCAAATGGGGTAGCAGTTGGGCCGGAAGATCGGGCCGTGGCTGGGGTGAACGGGATACGGGACTTGTGCTTCTCCTGCTCTCGCTGAATCTGCCGATTGTCAATGTCGATGGAGACCTTGATCAGATCTTCAAGGGTGGCAGTGGGTTTGTCAGTGAAAACCAGGTTATCCTTGATGCGGTCTGCCAGATGATCGTAAAAACGGTCTCGCAAATCCTCCGGAGAGTAGCTGGTGCGGGTGCTATACTGCTTGAACGTGGCAGCATATTGACCCACAGTGCTCTTGCCCTGGTAAAGGTGACGCAACATCTCTTTGGCATCGGTAATAGCATTGGTGGTCTCGAAGCGATTTTTGAAGGCTGTTTCAAAGTCTGCCCAAGAGGAGAATGGATAGCTGATGGTGGAGTTCTGCGGCAGCGAGGCATGAATAGCTTTGGAGAAAGGGGTAGCCCAGATAGCGGCATCCCCTTCAAGGAACAATATAGCCGATGTGATGCGTTTCTTGTAGTCGGAAAGGCCCGAAATATTGTCGGCATAGAGGTTGAAGGCGGCTAAGAAGCGGCGGGCATCATCTCCGCGTTTTCCATCATAATTGGAGGGTTTAGCGATGCCTTTAGCATTGCTGCTTTGGTTCAGGAGAGAGGTGACGGCATTCTGCAGACCTGTCTGGTTCTGCGCAAGGGCCTGAAGTGCTTGTACAAGTTCAGCAGACATAATGGGCTCTGATTCTGGTTCTGAATCACGAATGGGGGTAGGCTCGATGTGCTGGGTAGCAGGCTCGTGGTCAGAGTCTTTGCTATCATCGTCTTCGGACGATGAATTGGGTGCGGTAACGGTGTGCGGAGGTTCGGGAGTCACAGAACGAAGCTCTGGCTCAGGTGCAGGTTCGGGGGTGATAGGAACGTTGATGTATCGATTGTCGGTGAAGCTAAGCTCGGTGGAGCTGCTATGACGGTTGGAACAGGGTTGTATGGTACACTGGTCCCACTTGTTATCGTCCGGATCAAGATGGTAATGGACGTGTCTCTCGGTGTCCCAACAATGGACGAATTGGTTGCAGTTAATACTGCTAGCACTATAGGAAGGCGTAGTGGTGGATGGTGGGTGTGGAATTCAAAAGAGGTCGGCTCCCTGTTCAGGAACTATATCGACAAATGCGCACCGAAGGCTGTCTGCTCAGGCTCCTTGCCCTATTGCTGCCTCTTGACCAGTTAAGCCAAAGCTCAAGGGTCACTGCTCCAACTTGAGTACCTCTTAACCTTGCCTGCTCAACACTCTAAGAGTGCGCTGTGTCACAGTCAATGCCCTGATTTACACTCCGGTTTGCAGGAGTCAGGCACACGTTGTACAGTTTGGGAAAACTGCAAGCACGAGTTGGATCGTACCACGGATCAACAGTTGACAAGGGAGCGAGTAAACAAGAGAGAACAGCCAGTCAAAGCGCGTCGAACGGACAAGTCACAGGTTCCTCGTGGGATCAGCTGAGCTGACGGCACGAGTAGGGGATCTCAACCTAATGTTGCGAGGACCGCGGACACCAGTAAGACAAATAGAACCAAACACCGAAGCGAAGCACAAGCACAAGCACAGGCACAGGCACAAAGCACAAGATAGAGAGTAAGCAGTCTCAACAACTGTACAACGGCACAGAGGGCTAGTCGTCACACAGAAGGAATCTAGTCCCCAATGATCGAGAGGTTGAGATGGGGAACTAGGATCTAACTACTGGTCCTTATATACTGTGCTACAGCTATCCTAATGAGTCGTAATGATCTAACTATGAGCAACGATGAGTCAATAATGGTGCGATAGGATGAGTAAGGTAATGAGTCAGGGGATGAGTCAGGCAATGAGCAAGAATGAGCAATAATGAACAATAACAATGCAATCCAAGTACGATGAGTGAGCGATGAGTAAATCTGAGCATGTAATCGGTGCATGTGATACGGAATGCGGTCCGGAAACCGAGTGAAGACATGTGATATGCCTAGGACTTCACGACAGTCGCTCCTCGCTGATGGTGGTGGTTGAATGAGAAGATGAGATGCTGAGTCAGCTGTCAACCATGACAACAAGTCCAGGCCTTGTTGATGTGCAAAATGCATGGCCCTATACTTATGACATCTCCGTGCACTTTGCACATCAAACGGGCCTGGACGTCTTGCGGTCGTTGCCATATGCCCAATCATTTGTCTCTTTTCCCTCGAGCACCAGCACAGTGCCGCCAGCAACACCTACCGTATCTTTGTCTTATCTTAATCATCACGCAGTGTACATCCTGGTGCGCTGCCAGTGCGAGCTGTAGTGTATATTGATTCGTCCCTCTGATGACGCACTGTGCCTGGTGCCTATGCACTTTGCACATCAACTGAGCATGCATACGTTGCCATGACCGGCCACTGACTAAGCTTTTCCTCTTTCCTTCTGATCACTGACACAGGACCAGCGCCGACCAACGACCAACACCGACTAACGATGACAATGACAACGGGTCGCATCTCACGATGTCGCAGTGCACAATGTCACTGTATATGACCGCAGGCAGTTGTGCTCAATGGATAGATGCGTCAGCGGCGAGCACGACCACCACCACGACAGCCACCATGACGACCATGGACCACGGCTCACGGCTCGCAACGGCTCTTTGCATCGGGATGTTTAACTGCAAGCACGACGATGACCACGCCTCAGGACTGCGGCCACTTGCATCGGCATTTGCCCACAGAATGCGGAGTTGCTTCTCGACGACGTTGGCGCGCCATGCCCAAGTGGGGCCCTCTATGTTATTTTGTGAGTCAGTCGTAATCTGTTCTCATAGTTCATACTGATTCTCTCGCAGTGCTTTCTCATTCCCATGACACCGGCTCCTTCCCAAACTACAATTATCCAACCTATGACTTGCAGGTGCGGTCCGTGCATTGAGTTTGCGACTTGTCCGAATCTACTGAATCCGAGTCAAGCTCGAGTTCAATGCGGAGTTCAAGTAGGTATGTCGAACTCAAGTTGAGTTCAATTTTGTGTTCCGACGGACTTCCAGTGGAGTTTGCGACTTGTTGAACTTGAGTCGAGTCGGGTCGGAGTTCGAGTGGGTATGTTGAACTCAAGTGGGAGGAGCTGGAGCCGGAGCTAGTACTCGAGTTGGAGTCGGAGTTGTGTTTGATTCTCCAACTTGAGTTGCTGTCTAAGTCCGCTTCATGTTCAAGTTGCTGACACAATTTGTACACTGTTTCAATAGAGCACAATATAATGATTTCTACTACTACTATCACAGTATTGTAATTTTGAGTTTGAGTCAAAACTCGACTCACCCTGGTCACGACCGGGGAAACTCGAGTTTTAAGTGTCATCTTTTTGCATAATGATGCTTCTGGTAGATACATCAACAGATAACCACACAACTACAAGAAGAATGACAACTATATGACCAAGATACAAGAATGCCAGCTACAAGATATGATAGCACGGCACAAGACTCAGACAAGAAGAATACAAGAGGGAAGTACAACACACTTGGGTGTGTTTTTAAGCTCCTACCGCACCGCAGGAGGAGCACAACAAGAGAGCGGCACAAACATCTAGACAGGCTCATCACCGCACCTCTGGAACGTTGTCGTCAAGCTATCCAAAGACCCTGACTGCTTCTTTCCCGCACAGTCCGTCTCGTGCGTGGTGTCGATCTTGATGCTGATGTTTGTAGGGTGCTTTTGGACCGTCAGTGCCTGCCTACACACAAAAGAAAAGAAACTAGACTCACCTTGTTATGGCTCCTAACTGTTCCCATGCTGTTTGTCCCCCGACGCCGAGCTCAACAAGCGATCCCCCGATTGTCTGCATCTGGAACCCACAATGGCTTGCCTTCAACTTAATCAAACTCGGACTCCCGCCCTGACCGCTATACGACACCCCCATGCCCATGCCCATCTCCTTGCTCGTCGTATGCACCACCCCTTTCCCGCCCGCCTTGAACCGCCTCCTTGCAGTAGCAGCAAATTCAAATACAACTACTCCAGGCAGAATAACCATGCAATGTTGTCGGGGCCACCTAGATTCTGATGAGTGATGTGACAGTGTCTGTGTTGATGGTGGAGATGATGAAGGTCCCGATCATGCACCGTCTATTACAAAGCCAGTGCAAAATAGGAGAGCCGGAGGAGGTGCACAAGGGAGAGTAGTCGCCGGCAGCGGTACAGACATTGACTGTAATGCTGAGGGACTCAGGAAGAGGAAAATTAGTGAGGCAGGGAAGGAGAGGGTAGAGAGGGAGGTGGGGAATATACCCTGAAGCGGCCAAGGTCTCGGAAGATCTTCATGCGGACTAGGGCATATATGCAAAAAACCATCTCACAGCCAAATTCGGCGGAGACAAACACCAGGGGCACGCACTGGGTGAGGCCAGCCTGCGTCACCGTAGGTGACGCAGCCTAGCTTTTGGTCAACTTTGTCCTTTGTGCTCGGATGTTCCAGTCCGGCCTGCCAGGCACTTGCTAGGCAAGCCAGTTCATTTATGCCGAATGGCACTCGAACTGCACAGCCTTCAACCACGACCAAGTCGTGCTGTTTTAACTCTTCTGCCGCTGCTGTTGCATGCTCAACACAGCATTTACAACAATGCAGCACCACAGAGTATGCTTCCAAGGCAAGTTGTTTGCGTAAGCCCAACCAATGTGGGAAGCAAGCAGCACAAGCAAGTCCTGCACATGCTCGATAACAAGAATGACATGGATGATTCCTTTGTCTGACACGGATAGCAACGGTGTGATTCTTTGCCCTGTGCCACATCACCGTCCACACATGTCAACAGTGCTCTTGGACATTTGCCTGTGTGTGAACCATCTCCATCTTGCAGACTCTGGGGTCAATCAGAGAGAAATTCTTAGACACCGACAAAAACTATGAAGGCACTGCTTAGTATTCTTGTTCTTTATTTGATTGTCCTTTCAAGTATGGATGGACAAAGCCTTAGAAACAAAGCAGACATGTCTATGTCTGTAACTCTGCGGAGACATATATTTTACATGGGTGCTAGAACCACTAAGTTCTGCCAAACAATCAGCTACAATCTTTCTTAGCCCACATGAGTTACATGTCTCTGTGTTATCTATACTGAAAAATCAGGCAGCTGCCAGCATGATGCTCCTCAAACCTCTCTTTATGCAACTTTCCAGTCTCTCCAAGCTTGACAGTGATGACCAGTCCAATGACACCCCTGTCAAGCCACAAACACCATCAAGGAAAGAGCCAGTCAGAGTTTGGCAGCTCAGCTCAAAGTCCTTATGGTGTCCAGCCCGCTGCCATCCAGCGCACTTTGCACTCATTCAAACATTCCTGCATATGCTGTCTTTAGCAAGAATGTGCATGGCTCTTAGGATCATTGAACTGCTGCTTCACCTGTTTCTCATCTCATTGTGTGAGCCCTTTTCAGCTTGATTGCACTGCCCTACTGTGCTAAAACCTGTCTTCAGATAGTATTGGGTTATTTATAAACTAGGTGTAACATCTTTATACATCTTCTCTGCTCAAACACCATGTTGCTCGATTGCTCAACCTACACCTCATCAGTGCATGTCATAGGATTAATAAACTTACTCTATTACTTGGTGGTATTGCTGCTCAGTTGCCCCCCTATATGTTTGGCCCCTGAATGCCTCTTTCATCAAATTATGAAGCATGTTTTGCAGGATGGGATCAAGGTTCAGGATGTGGTCAGAGGCATTATCTCTTGCCAGAACAACATAGACTTGAGGCAAGTGTTTGGGAGCCAGAAAGTGTGCCTCAATGTGGCCTACTTGCACTTAAAGTATCAGACAGGGTACAAAGAGCATACATGTCTTATGTCAGTATCAGTAGCCACTGACAGCGTGTTGGATTCAGTGGAATAGAAAGGCCACCGACACGCATTGGACTGTCATATGTCTGGTCTTGCTCACCGCTGATGCTTTGCCAGGTTGTGGCTGCCTGTCATCACTGGTTGAGTGGAGATCAATGAGAAAGGCCTGCTGCCTGTCTGTCTTTGATGAGGGCACCTCCAAGACCTTTTGCCACCTACCTACCTCATGGGTCCTTGGACCTTCTCGAGGGCGGCACGGATTGAGTGCCGTTTGGCACAAATGAACTGGCTCGCTTAGCAAGTGCCTGGTGGGCCGGACCGCGATATCCGAACACAAAAGGAAAATTCGACCAAAAGCTGAACTGCGTCACCGTAAGTGACGCAGGCTGACCGCACCTGGTGCGTGCCCCCAGTGAAAGGTGTACTATGGGAGCGTTGGCGACGGTATGAACATGATGCAATGATGCAACTCACACAAAGAGCGGTGATCGAGATATTCTGTTGGAGAGGCGCCAGATGTGCAGCGTCAAGAACCTGTTTGTCAATGCATCAGAATTGCGTCTACTAAACTCAAAGAAAACAAACTCACACTTGCACCAGTAACGCTGTCAAGCCATTAAAGATGACTTCCAGGAGGAATTGATGAGCGGGTTGTCATAATTGGTGATCATGTAGGTGTATACGGTTCATCAAGCGTCAGCGAGTGCACCCCTACCGCATGGTGCACTCACTGGTATGGCTAATCAATCCCTGATGGACCATGTTGAAAAATGTTACGGCGACGTGTTTGCGTATATCGTGCGCTGTGCGCTGCGATTCCCGCCTGCGGGCGACGATGGTCAGAATGAGGGTTGGTTGGATTTGAGGAGTGATGACGATGGAGGTGGGGGCGGTACACGGGGGCGGGGGCGGGAAGCTCGGTGTTGCTAGCGATCAGGGGAGGGATGACGAGGAGAGGTCGGGAGGAGAAGTGCTGATTTATACCCACTACCCAGAGCAAGTCAAATTTGACTACGGGGTGCATCGGCTCGTCGATTACGCATCCATCGTGGACGCACGTCCCATCGACAAGGTCATCGCGATGGCCAACTCCCGAGGCGCGTCCGAGCCGGTACACTTCAAATGTGGGTTGGGACGGTTGCATTCACGTTCCAGGGCAGCCAGCGCCTCTATCCTGTGGAACCCCTTCACATTCTGATTGAAAGTACCCACCAATTGATCTCTCCTTTCGGTCCTTGCTCTCCTCTCTTCCAGTCCTTGCTCTAATCCGGCATCTACTTCGCAAACCCTATACACCGGGGACATAAAGAGGGCCGCGCAGCCGCGAGTCGGCGTCACTCAGGTCAGTGTGCCAACTTTCTGGCTGTGGATCCGTAGCATCACTCATACTCATCTGGCATGAAGCTCCGGCCCATGACAAGTTTGAGACGAAGGCTGGAACCTTTCATCAAGGTTATGAGTGCGACTTTGAACGGATTCGGTGATGAGGGCGGGGCAGCGGCCCGATTATACAGGTCAGTGTATTGAATTTCTGACTTGAGATGCGTACTGACCATGCAAGTAGCTTACATGCAACTCACTTGGTTCGCCGTGCAGACAGCCTACCGGGCGCAGAACCAAACCTATCATCAATGACATCTGCACCCTTGAAACCGACAATTGGCGACTGTGCTGACGCAGGCGGCGCCTGAGCATTGTAGGTGAGCGTTCCAAACTTCTGGCTGTAGATCGCACTGACCGTTCAAGTAGGTTCAATGTGACTTGTCACTTGGTTCCCTGCAGGTACGGCTGTAAGACCGAATCCATTGTCAAGGTCTTGAGCACGCTGGAACCTGCAGATGAGCAAGTCCGTTGACGACATTTGCGCGTCCGAGTGGAGAAGCCAACGCGCCTGCAGCCAACGTGTTTGTGCCAGCCAATGTGTCTGTGCCAGCCAACGAGTTCGTGTATGGCTCCACAACGTGTTCGCATGTACTGGTACGCCGCTGCCGGTGCTGGGGAGCGAGAAGAGTTCATGTGTGCTGGAATACAGTGGAGCGATGGCATAGACAATGCACCGATGGAGGCTCATCGCGCGAGAAGAGGACTGGGGCACCTAAAGAGTTGGCTTAGGGTACGTAGATACGTCTTTGATTTGTTCAGATGCGGAATCTGACGGAACACGTGGATCAGCTCCTTCAAACGGTTGCGCAATGGCATCTCGGCTCACATATCCAGACTGTGGGAGCGTTGGGGTGGCTGTCATGGTGCCAATCTCGTCAAGTGCCCACATGCAGTGCTGACAGGCGACCTGTTCTCACGCATTGCTTCCCTCCTCCCACCACGTTGACCGCTCACCACTCCTGCCAAAATGCCCAATTTTTTCAAAAAACTTCGCAACAAATTACGTCCATCGAATCCGAGGTCGTCTCAGCCAGCCGCGGGCCCAATTGTTGTGCCAGAGCCGATCAAGGTCGTATGGTCTGGTATAGAGATGCTGTTGAAGCGAGTCAAGAAAGGACTGGATGGAACGCTGGCCAAGACACCTGTTGCTGTGATCAATACTTTCATCGAACTGGTGCATGTATGTGGACTGTAAACACTTGGTCCTCAGTTTTTCCTGATACAATTGTATTTTAGCAAATTCGAGATGTTGAGGAGGATCTATCCGACATGGTGTCACGCACTAAGGAGCTTCTGGAGGTTGTGAATACGGCACTATTGGACTCAACGTATCAAGTCTCGGATGGATGGATGGACTCATTTGCTAAGTGTGTCTAAATTACTGTGATTGTTGAACACAACTTCATCTGAAATTCAGACTGCTCATTTCCCAAGTTACCAAGCTCCAGGAAATGCAGTCAAGGGGCTTTCTCACCCGTGCTGCATGTAGCAACAAGGACATTGGGGAAATCAAAAAGATTCTTCAGACTCTGGATGCAGGCACAAAGCAATTTCATGTACGTCGTCTGTGCCTCTTCCCATTGTTCCACAACTTACCTGTCAAAAATCAGCTTGCCGTTTCCCTGAGTGTTGAGCGCAACACCACCAATATTCTTTCCGCTGTTGTACTTGGTCAACTGCCTCGATCTCAGCAGGCCCGCTATGATGCTGAGGTTGACTCCGAAGCAGTCAATGCTGTACGCCGAGAGTGCACTCCTGGGACGCAGGCCAAGATCATCCAGCGCCTGGTTGACTGGGTACGGAAACCACTATTAGAGAGTTCAGCATCCATTTACTGGCTGAATGGTTCAGCTGGGACAGGAAAGTCAACAATTGCATACTCGGTGTGCAAGGCTCTTGACAATAATTTGGATGGAGAGCCCAACATTCTTAGTGCTTCCTTCTTTTGCTCCAGACAGCTTGGAAAGCTGAGAGAGCAAAAGTACATCATTCCATTCATTGTCTATCAACTTGCCCGTCACTCTCGCTCCTTTGCTTTTGCTCTTCTGGATGCCAATCTGGATTCTGCCCATTCTCTCTCCAAACAGATGGAGGATCTCCTTGTCAAACCATGGCAACAGTCGGCCAGCTCCCGCTTACCCAATTTACCTCCTTGTGTCATTGTTGTTGATGCTTTGAATGAGAACCAGGGTGGCTGGAAGTTCTTGGATGATCTGATCTCCACTGTGGAATCAGGTTGTCTCAAGAGACTGAAATTCCTCATAACAAGCCGACGAGAGCCAAAGCTGGTTGACAGATGCACTGTGCTCATTCCAGACTTGGTCTGTCATCTGGAGGAGGTGACCAGGGATGATGTCCAGCATGACATTCTAACTTATCTGGAGGCTGAGCTTCCTAATCTTTGTCAAATGCCTGAGCTTCAGACTTTGGCTGTGCAAGCAGATGGTCTCTTTATCTATACAGCTACAGCAGTTCGGTTCATTTCACGGGGTTATCCAGAAGATCACCTGGAGCAGCTGAGGGCTCTTTTACAGAGCTAGCCTCCACATTCTGAAAGTGTTGATACACTTCCAGTAGACGAACTGTACACTCAAGTACTACAGGAGATCATCATGTCTGTTGGAAAGACACTTAGGCTTGATCGTCTCAAAATTCTTCATACTATTCTTTGCACAGAGGAGCCTGTATCTATTCATGTACTCACTGGTCTTACTGGCAATATTCTAGATTGTGTTCAACATGTTATTGCTGATCTTCATGCTGTGTTATATGTGTCAAAGCATGATGGCCACATATACTGGTACCACAAATCATTCCATGACTTCATGTGCACTTCTGAGAGAGCTCAGACTTATGCATGCAATATGGTCACCCAACATCTTCTGCTTATACAACAATGCTTTACCATCATGGATCGTGATCTGCACTTCAACATGTGCAACTTACCCTCATCATTCCTTTGTGATGCTGAGGTCCCAGGTCTTGCCAAACATATCCAGGAATCAATCTCACCTCTTCTTCAATATGTCTGTTGTCACTGGGCAGCACATCTCCGTAATGCATGTATTGCTTCACTTGGGACTGAGCAAATGGAGAAAGTGACTACACAATTGTGCTTATTTTGTAATAACCGACTTCTTTTCTGGATTGAGACTATGAATCTCATCCATCAGAGTGGCAGTTGCTCTTCAGTGCTCAGGACTGCATATAAAGCTCTGGAAACTGTGGTAAGTCTTCCAACTATTATCTAGATCTCTCATATTGAACAAATATAGACTTTAGAGTCAGTGCAACAAGCAGTGGCTGATTTGTCTAAAAATCTGACATATGTACAAAACTTTGCAACAGCATTTATCTCCAACTCTGTATCCAAATCAACACCACATCTATACATCTCCATTCTTGCTACTTATAATGGCTCTTCTGATCTTATAAACAGATGGAAGAATCGATTTAGTGGACTTTCAAGATTAGCTGGTAAAAGGAGAAGAAAGCAGTTATTAACTGTACTGACAGGACATGCTGGTAGAGTCAATTCTGCCTCTTTTTTACATGACGGGAGGCACATTGTGTCTGTCTCGAATGACCAAACAGTGCGAGTATGGAATGCAGAGATAGGCAAGGAGGAGGTAAAGCTGGAGGGACACACTACTAGGGTCAATTCTGCCTCTTTTTCACATGATGGAAGGCACATTGTGTCTGCCTCGGATGACCAGACAGTGCAGGTATGGAATGCAGACACAGATAAGGAGGAGATGTATTGAGCTATTGAGCTCTGAGGACAGTTCACAAGCAGGTGAGAGGATCCAATTCCTTCTTGGTTCTATTGCATTGGTATCCTACTCCTTATATACTACTGAGAGGTATTCTAACTGAGTCATGATGAGTACATATGTGAGTCATGGTAAGTCATAGTAAGTCATAGTAAGTCAAGGTGAATCATAGGTGAATCATAGTGAGTACATACTGAGTCAATGAATGAATTAGAGTGACTGAGCACTCGATGAGTCGGAGTGACTCCAGATGAGTCACAGTATCTCAACACTCCCCCTCGACTCAAGGGTGCGAGAGTAACCGTGAGCGAAGAGCCTCGAACTGCTGTCGAGGCAGAGCCTTGGTTAGGTTGTCTGCCAGGTTGTCCTCAGAGGCGCAGTGGCTGAGTTCTACCTTGTGGGAGGCGACTCGTTCTCGAACAAAGTGATACCGGATATCTATGTACTTTGATCGTGCATGGAGGTTAGCATTCTCAGCAAAACAGATAGCGGATTGATTATCAACTTGTATCCGGGTGGGCGCATGGTTCTGAATACCGAGCTCTTGGCTAAGTTGGCGAAGCCAAAGAACTTCACAGGTTGTGCGTGCAAGGGCCATGAATTCAGCTTCCATGGTGGATAGCGCAACTGTTGGCTGTTTCCGGGAGCTCCATGTGACGGGTGAGCTAGCATAGAGTGAGATGTAACCGGAAATAGAACGGCGGTCAATAGTGCTGTTGCCCCAGTCCGCATCCGAGTAAGTTGCAAGGTCACCGGTTGGACAGAAGTGAAGTCCAAGTTTGAGTGTGCCCTGTAAGTAACGGAAGACACGCTTCAGAGCGGACATGTGTTCATTACCAGGTCGTTGTGAGAACTGTGACAGGTGTTGCACAGCATAAGCAAGGTCCGGACGGGTATCAATGGCCAGGTACATGAGTTTTCCAAGACCAGAAAGATAACCTTGGCAGAGTGAGTCATTTCCGATACGTGAGTCACCATCTTCAAGTAGTGCTAGCTTGACATTTGAGTCCAAAGGTGTAGCGACAGGCTTGGAGTTCTGCATGCCTACAGAATCGAGCACACGTTGTGCATAAATAGTTTGTGATAGCCAGATGGAGTGATCAGCATCGTGCTTGATCTCCATTCCTAGAATATGTGAAAGTTCACCTAGATCAGTAATGGTGAATTGTGAAGCAAGCTCCCCCTTAAGTTGTGTAAGCTCAGTGATGGTGTGAGCAAGGAGGGTCATGTCATCAACATGAACAGCAACAATCACAGGTAATGATGTGGGTGATTGACGGCGGATATAGACACATTGATCTGCAAGGAGACGTGCAAAGCCGAGTTTCTTGAATGCAGCATCCAGTGTCTTGTTCCAGTTATGGCCTGATTGACGTAAGCCATAGAGTGAAAGTCGGAGATGTCCGACACGGCCAGTACCGTCACTGAAGCCGGGTGGTTGATCCATGTAAACATCCTCATTGAGTTTACCATTGAGATAGGCAGCGACAATATCCATGCCGTGGATCTTGAGGTTGTGGCAAGCTGCCAATGCAATGAGAAAGCGAAAGGTCTCGAGACGGATAGTTGGAGCATAGGTCTCCATAAAGTCAATACCAGGGATCTGAGAATATCCCTTGGCAACTAAGCATGCCTTGTACTTGACGATTTGTCCAGTCTCATTGCGTTTGAGTCGATATACCCATTTACAAGCAACGGGCTTGCGACCAATGGGTAATTCCGTGAGTGTCCAGGTCCTCATTCTTTCATGTTGGTCTAGCTCCTTCTGCATGGCTTCCTGCCATTGTAGCCAATCGGAGCGAGTACGTGCATCGTCAACTGACTTGGGATCACCATCCAAAGAAGTGGCATCAATAGAAGCAAAGGCAAAGTCACGAAAGAACAATGCTGTATGTTGCGTTCTACGACGAGGTCCATCAATAATGTTAGCCTCGGAGATATTGCCATTGATGTCCCATGGTGCAAGAGGCTTTGGAGGCCTTGGAGGTCTGGGAGGACGTAATACCGGAGATGGTGAGCGTGACGACAATGATGTAAGAGATGACATATCAGAGTCATCATCAGAATTGGGTGTGGCAGAGCTCAAATCATGAGATGCTGTGTCAGGCTGTGTTTTGGACGACGGAGCGGTAGCATCTGGCTGTTGATGCTGTAGTGCTTTCTCCCCCTCAGCCAGAGGCGGGAGTGGAGTCGGGACAGGATAGTCATCTGTCGGCTCTTGGAAAGTCACATTCCGTGAATGCTGAACACCTCGAGTGTTTGGATTATAATATCAAAAAGCGCGTGCGTGCTCGGATAGTCCTACGAAGCGATAGGGTTTGGCTTTGGGCATGAGTTTGTGTACCTTTGTACTTTGTTGTAAGACCCAGATTGTTGCTCCAAATTGTCTGATATTGGAGATGTCAGGTTTATGATGCCAAAATGCTTCGTAAGGGGTGATGTCGTCTGAAAGAGCATTCGTCGGTGACATGTTCTTCAGGTAGAAGGCGTAATTGACGGCTTCAGGCCAAAGTGACCAGGGTAGGTTTGAGTCTATGAGCATTGCGCGGGCGCGTTCCACGGTGGTTCGATTGAGGCGCTCAGAAACTCCATTCTGAGCAGATGAGTATGGAGCTGTGAGCTCATATTCTATTCCTTGACTCTCTAGCCAGTCAAGTACTTCCTGATTGACGTACTCCTTCCCATTGTCAAAGCGGAAACAACGGGGTTTACGGCCGGTTTGTGTTTTCATGAAGGTGCAATAATTCTGTATTGCCTTTAACACTGATGATCCGGTCTTGTCCTTTAGAAATTTGACACGACTGCATACAGATTTTGCATCTGTGAATGAGATGAAGTACCATTCACCTCCAATTCCGCGTCGGCTAGCTTTGCCCCATAAATCAGAGTAGGTCATGTCGCTAATGTCCTTGTATTCACGATCAGAGCCTTTGGGGTATGGTTGGATGTGTGCCTTGCCTTGAATGCAAGCAGTGCATTGATGAGGAGGCTTGCTGGTGTCAACGTCCATACCTAAGACCATATTCTTGGTCTTGAGCTTTTTGACTGCACCGTGGTGGAGATGTCCCAAGGCACGGTGCCAGTCATCCCAGGAGCGCGCTAACAGCGCATGCTCTGTTACAAGTCGGAGTTTATAGACGCGAGTAATCTTGTCGCCGATAGCAAGTAGACTTCCAGTCTTGGATCGGATCTCGACAATGTTGTTCTTGAAGATGGCCTTATAGCCGGCGTCTGTGAGGCGAGAGACGGAGACGAGGTTGCATGGTGCTGTGGGGCAGTGGAGAATGTTCCTCATGATGCATGTCTTAGACTTCTGACCTAATGCAAAAGATAACGGAACATTGCCTTGTCCGAGGATAGGTGCTTCACCTAATCCTTGAATAGTTTGACCGGGTGTAGCAGTATAATCAGTAAAGGCCGCCCTGTTGCGGACTATCGATGTGCTACATGTCGAGTCAAGTAGCCAGTCATTCTGAGAAAGGCTAGATGTCAGATTGGGATTCCGAGTGAGGAATCCTACATCCTCCAACTCGTTGACCTCGCCAATCACAATATGGGCTCGTGGTTTCCCTTTCCTAGGGGTAAAGCGGTGTCGTTGACCTCTCGAGCTAGAGGTGCCGGAACTAAATGTGCGCGTTGAGTCTTGTCTCTGTTGGTCGTTACGCGGCTTGATGCTTCCATTGCGGTGGTCACTAGCAAAGTGGCCTGCTCCTCCACACTCAAAACATTTGGTGCTGGAGGTAACGGCAAGAGCAGTTGCTACATCGGCGGTAGTGGTGGTGTTCCGGAATTTACGGCGCGAGTCTTCTGAGAGAATACGTGCAATTAGCTTGGCTGAGTCTTTGGCAATGTCTTCACCAATTGCAGACACAAAGGTGTCCCATGACTCAGGCAGCGATTCAAGCAATGTGTACGCAAATTCTTCGTCCTGTACGGTATGACCTAGGCGAGAGAGCTCGACTAGCATAGAGCGCATAATCCGTATGTGCTCCTCGATGTCGGCATCCTCGGCACAGATGGCACGGTGAAACTTCCGGCGGGTCAGAGTGATGCCAATGGCACCCTTAGCTTCATACATGCTGGACAGTGATGCCCAGGCTATCTTGGCATGAGTGGCATTGGCTACGTACACCAGTACGTTGTCGGAAACTCGAAGAACGATGGTAGAGAGGGCCTTCCGGTCCTTGGTATTCCAGGCGGCTACAAGCGCGGGGTCGGCTGGCACGGCAGCCGAGTCCTTGATATGGTCATCATATCCAAGGTCAGTAAGTATATGTTGCATGCGCACCTTCCAAACAGAATAGTTCTCAGCCCCTCGCAAGGGCTCGATCTTATAGATCGACGCGGCGGCGGTATCAGCCATGAGTACGGCGGCGGCGGAGTAGTGGTGCAGATATACGAGTGCAAATGTGAAAGCAGAGACCAGTCAAGACGCAGTTACAGATCAGCACAGTAGCGAGCAGCGCTCCAGCTAGGTGATACGATGTAAGACTAAAGCAGTAGTTGGCGTTCGAGATCTAGTGTGCGGGCTCGGGGCCCATAACCTATTGAGCTATTGAGCTCTGAGGACAGTTTACAAGCAGGTGAGAGGATCCAATTCCTTCTTGGTTCTATTACATTGGTATCCTACTCCTTATATACTACTGAGAGGTATTCTAACTGAGTCATGATGAGTACATATGTGAGTCATGGTAAGTCATAGTAAGTCATAGTAAGTCAAGGTGAATCATAGGTGAATCATAGTGAGTACATACTGAGTCAATGAATGAATTAGAGTGACTGAGCACTCGATGAGTCGGAGTGACTCCAGATGAGTCACAGTATCTCAACAAGATGAAGCTAGAGGGACACACCAATTATGTCGGATCTGCCTCCTTTTCACATGATGGGAGACACATTGTATCTGCCTCAGCTGATCAGACAGTGTGGGTGTGGAATGCAGAGACAGGCAAGGAGAAGATGATACTGGAGGGACACACTGACAGGGTCTATTCTGCCTCTTTTTCATATCGGGTGATGAGATAGTGCGAGTATGGGATGCAGAGACGGGCAAGGAGGAGATAAAGCTGGAGGGCCACAGTAATTGGGTCTTTTCTGCCTTTTTTTCACATGATGGGAGGCACATTGTGTCTGCCTCGTTTGACCAGACAGTGAGAGTATGGGATGCAGAGACAGGCAAAAAGGAGATGAAGCTGGAGGGACACACTAACTTGGTCAATTCTGCCTCTTTTTCACATGATGGGAGACACATTGTGTCTGCCTCAGATGATCAGACAGTGCGGGTATGGAATGCAGAGACGGGCAAGGAGAAGATGAAGCTGAAGGGACACAGTGAAAGGGTCAATTCTGCCTCCTTTTCACATGATGGAAAACATATTGTATCTGCCTCACATGACAGAACAGTACAGGTGTGGGATGCAGAGACAGGCAAGGAGGAGATGACCCTGACGGGACACACTAATTCTGTCTATTCTGCCTCTTTTTCACATGATGAAAGGCACATTGTCTCTGTCTCAGCTGATGAGACAGTGAGGGTGTGGGATGCACAGCCTGGCAAAGAGAAGATGAAGCTAAAGGGACACACTAATTTTGTCTATTCTGCCTCCTTTTCACATGATGGAAGACATATTGTATCTGCCTCAAATGACCAAACAGTGCGGATGTGGAATGTAGAGATAGGCAAGGAGGAGGTGAAGCCGGAGGGACACACTGCTGGAATCAATTCCGCTGTCTTTTCATATGATGGTAGGCACATTGTGTCTTCCTCCCATGATCAGACAATGCAGGAATGGAACATAAAGACTAATTCTACTTTATTTTCACAGAATGGCAAGTATTCTCATTTTTCTCTACAATTATTATATCTTTCTAATATCAAGTCAGAACCTCCAACATCAAATAATTGGTATATCCAGAAAGGCTGGATAACTTCTCAGCAGGGGTACAGACTCCTTTGGCTCTCATCTGATATTCCTTGTTCTCTTTGCATGCCTCATTTAGGGTTTGAAGGTCCGGTCCGGTCCGGTCTTTTGACCTCTGAAGTCATGGACCGGGACCGGACCGGTCCAGCAAATTACTAAATTTGGCTGGACTGAGGACCGGACTGGTTAGGACCGCAAAAACCGGTCCTAACCAGTCCGGTCCGCGGTCCTGAACCGGTCCAGGACCGGTCCAAACCATCACCAGGTCAAAATTATATTTTTGCAAATTTTTTGATAAGTTTACCATATTACAAGTTTGCCATGTATGGCAAACAGTATATAACAGTAGAGTTTATGATTACTTAGGACTTCATAAGATATTCTAGTCATTATAAGATGAGATCTTTGATTATGAGAAAAGAAATAGAGCTAAGTTCACTATATAAGTATATAAGCCAAGGTAAGTTTACCATGAAACTACATAAGCGGAGGTAAGTTTGCCATAAAAACTTGAATAATGACCATTTTAGAGGATATTTAACTGGTCCTGATTAGACCCTGAGTAGACCGGTCCAAACCGGTCCTGGACCAGTCTTTACTGGTCCTAAAAATTTCAGGATTAGTATGGGACCTAGGACCAGGACCGGTCCAAATCATGGACCGGTCCTTTTTGGACTGGTCAAGTGACCGGTCCAGTCCGGTCCAGTCCACCGGTCTTTACCGGTCCTAAGGACCGGACCTTCAAACCCTAATTGACTGAGGGGAGGGGGTTAGTGTTGGGGAGAGGGGGAACGGGCCTTGAGGTGGACGAGGGCGCACACGCCAAAGACCATCACGCAGGCGAATTCGGCCATGCTAAAAATGGACTGTGGGAGCGTTAACGAGGGTACGAACAAGACGTGATTATGCGACTCACGCAAAGAACGGTATCCATATGTTTTTATTTGAAAGGCGCCAGACGCGCAGCGTAGATGGACGAAGATTCAAGAAGGAGGGCAGTGTGCCGCACATGGTCAAAAGAGTCAAAAAGCGCAATGGCAAGGCTGCGCGATAAGCTCAAATCGCGGTGCAACTGCCTACGACCAACAAGGATGACACATTACCCGGGCCAAGAAGGCAAGTGGTGTACTGTGAACGGTGAACGACTTTCCCTGTGTGCCAGTGAGCGCGTGAGCCCACCGAAGCTGTGGCCCGGGATGTGATGACTGGGAGCTGAGACTCCACCGCTATCCCAAAAGAGCCGACGACTGGGGTGAGATACGAGCAAGGGGCAGGACGAAGGCAGAAAAATGCCTGCGCGCGCCAACACCGCACGCCGGCGAGGGGACAAGTCTCGGAGACGGCTTGGGTCTTCCTGCCATACGACCGTACCACATTGGGATCCTGCCTTGGCTGAAGTTACTTGTGAAACGCAACGTCACAACCATTGATACGCGCCTAGTACCGATGAGAAGAGTGTATGCGGTACCCAGGCGAAATCCCGGATATGGGCTGCAAGAAGATGGGTGAGGAGTAGTGATGCGGTAAGATCAGATTCACGATATCTTAAGATGACTCCCATCAATCTGAAGCCGTCTTCAGATGGCCCCATCGTCAGACCATCTGTCACGAATCGCCTCTATTTTGCTCCCTCCATCACGTATTCCCCACTCCCGACATCGACACATTCTCCCATCTCTTCATTCACCTCGGCCTGGGCCTAGCCCACACTCCCCTGTCATCCATCGTCTTGGCATTGCCTAGACCTGTCCATCAGTGGTCTGATGACCACCTGGGTCCACTCCGGACCGGCTATTGTTCTCACTTCGGCCCGCCTATTGTCTCGCCACATTGGGCCTTTCTATTGTTCTATTGTTCTCCTTTTGGATACACAGCCACGGACTTTGTATATATATAGTAGCTCCCTCTCCCCTAGTTTCCTCAGTTTGTCAACTTCGTCTACACACTGTTCGGTCGCTCCTGGCACTGTAGTAGCTTAGGCTTACTCATCTCTATCATCTATCATCTATCTCATCCTCATCGTCTTTCTCTCTGGTCCCTGTCTTGTGTGACCTGGGTGGTTGTCTTAGTATTCGGACACCGCTCTTGACACTTTGACAAACTCCTCTTACACCCACCTCACACCCTCGCTCGTCGCATGCCCGCCGACCGTACAACCTCTGAACCTCCATCGAATTCCCATCCTCGTCCCACACGCCTGGTATTCAAGAAGACTTCGGTTACTACACCCCGTACGTTGAATCATAAGGAAGTCCTCTTTCACACGCTACCAGCCGCTATCAGGGCCCGTCACCGCGGAGATTATCGTAGCTTCTGGCGTGACACCGACACCGGTCCACGTACCCATACCCTCCCACCATCACTCGCTTCTCAGCAGACGAAGCGCCGCCCACACCACCTCCCGGCGCCTACCTTCATCAGGGCAAGTACTTCCAGCTCGACGAAGACTATCACCCCCAAGAAATCTTCTACGAGCCAGCAGACGAAGAATTTCCCGAATCTTGGCACTACCTCGAATCAAACGGAGACAAGTACTATCTTGACCCAGAAGAGCACCAGGAGGCTGAAAGGCGTTTAGAAGAGCGCACTCGAGCTGAGTTACAATCATCTACACAGGCCCCAAACTCACCTGTACCTTGTACTCCAGTTCCCTCTGCACCACCGTCTCCCACCACCTCAGAACCAGCCTTCGACCCTGCTCCTGTCTCCCCAGTTCCACCTGCAGCTCAGAACAATTCCCCACCTGAATTCCAACCTCTTGCTCTAGACCCTGAACCCTCGGAACCATCGACACCCCCGTCCTCGTCTTCATCCTCTTCTTCTTCTAATCCCTCTCGATCTTCATCTCCATCTATCCCAGTTCCTCCTGTTCTTCCTATCATGTCTACTATCCCCAGTGAACGTGGAGCCAAGCTTGACGACTTTGTCGGCGATCGCGCCACATCCACCACATGGCTGGCCCAATACCGCAACCACATGCGACTTAACACCGCCCGTTATTCCACTGAGACCGAGAAGGTCTCGGTCTTCCTTTCCTATTTCAAGGGGCCTCTTGCTGGTAAATGGGCGGAGCGACGCATGAAGGAGTACGATGCCGATCAAGACGACACTACCATTTCCGCTGCCAACAAACGCTGGACCACAGAAGCATCCATTGTCCAGAAGTTTAAAACTGACTACGCGGCCATTGACCCTACCACTGCCGCTCGCACCGCTATCGAAAACATCCGCCAAGAGAAAGATTTGGCCAGCATTGATAAGTTCATCACGACCTTTGATGGATACGCTGACGACTCCGAGTTTGACGACAGTTCGCTCCTCTACTTCTTCAAGCGAGGCTTGAACCCTAGTCTTTTGGATCGTATCTCCATGTCCTACCCCATCCCCGACACTCTTGCCACCTTCAAGACTCGCGCTGTTGAAATGCAGCATGCCTTCGAAGCCCGCAAAGCTGAAAAAGCTAATTGGACGCAACGCACGCATTCTTCGCCCAGCAACTACGCTCCCCGGGCTCAACCTCAGCGTACTTCCGCGCCTGCTCAGGATATGGGAGTTCCCATGGATGTTGACGCATCCCACGGCTCAGGTGCATCGTCGAACTACCCGCCTTTGACCAGACTGACACCTATTGAGCGCGAGATCCTTCGCAAGAAGGGTGCTTGCTTCAGATGTCGCGGTCCAGGACATATATCTGCAAACTGCCCCAACCGGTCTGGTCCAAGTGCTCCAGTCCCAAGCCGCACCATCCGTGCCGCCGATACCTCTGCCGCACCTGCGGCTGTTCCCACTTCCTCCTCCGACACTGCTCCTGCATCGTCTGCCGATGCCATTCAACAAATCAGTAATGCGGCTAACTTGCTCCGTGGTCTCCAGGGAGATGAGAAAGCACAGGCTTTGGCCTTCTTGAAGGATGTTGCCGGTCTGGATTTTTAGAGCGCTCCCCTACCCCGACGTTAGGAGGAGTTGTACAACAATCTGTCACAAATTTTACCAATCGATTCTCTGTGTTATCAACCCTTTGTGAGCGTATTCATCCCAAAGAACTTCGAATGTCGGCAGTCACCCAGAACCGACAGACACCCTCGATCACACTGGAACTTGAATTCATTGGCAAAATCACTGGCAGAAAAATCGTCGCACAAGCTCTAATTGATAGCGGCGCTGAAGGTATCATTATCAACGCCCGCTATGCAAATCAACATCATTTCACCCTCACTCCCCTTTCCTCCCCTTTTCCTGTTCGCAACGTTGACGGTACCGAAAACGTCATGGGCTGGGTTCGACACTATACCACTCAGCGCGTTCGGATCTACAGCCGAGATGGTCATTCCTATCACGAAGAGCTAATCGAGCTTTACGTCACAGACATCGGTGATCACGATGTCATTCTTGGCACCGACTGGCTTGATGAGCACAATCCTGAAATAGATTGGGCTGGTGTTCAAGTGGATTTCACTCGATGCCCCGACTCCTGTATCCTCAAGAGCCCGCCAGTGACTGACGTACGTGCTCACGCTAAACGTATTCCCATCCCCACTAAACGCTCTCCCCACGACCCTCGTCTTCATCATCGAGACTACCAAGTTCAATGGAAGGATCGCGAAGGCAACCTCCGGCCTGTTCCAGTCCAGCGTACAGCCGGACAACGTCGAAGCATCCGACCCCGAGTTTACAATCGGGTTCAAATCCCTGTTGTCCTGTTCACCGAGGACGACGATGAAGAAGAAGAGGTCCCAAGAGAATGGGAAGAGCAGATGTATACTCAAGTGTTCCGGGATGATTACCCCCGTCCGGTGCGAGATCCACAACCTCCTGACGGTCCCTCTATTCAAATTCGCGCTGGATTTAGCAAGGCGCAGGAACTCGCTGAAGCTAGTCAAAAGCCCAAGGACACTCGTCCTCTCGCTGAGCGTATTCCCTCTCAGTATCATGCATACCTCACTGTCTTTGATAAGCACACATCGGACCGACTTCCCCAACATAGCCCTTGGGATCACGCTATCGATCTCAAACCCGGTTTTCAACCCAAACCATGCAAAACCTACCCATTGTCCCCAACCGAACAAGCGGAACTCGACGCATTTCTTGATGAAAACTTGGCCAAAGGGTACATACGTCCCTCCAAGTCGCCCATGGCGAGTCCCTTCTTCTTTGTTAAAAAGAAAGACGGAAAACTACGCCCTGTCCAGGATTACCGTGAACTCAACAAAGGCACTATCAAGAACGAGTATCCACTACCACTCATTGGAGAGTTGATCGATAAACTCAAGGGCGCTCGCTACTTTTCAAAGGTAGATCTCCGTCAGGGCTACAACAACTGCCGACTCAAGGACGGAGACGAGTGGAAAGGCGCGTTCAAAACCAACCGCGGCCTGTTTGAACCATTGGTGATGTTCTTTGGTCTTATGAATTCCCCTGCCACGTTTCAAGCAATGATGAATACCATTCTCAAGGACCTCATCGACTCTGGCAAAGTCGTTGTATATATGGACGACATCTTAATCTTCACTGAGACCTTAGAGGAACACCGCAAGGTTGTCCTGCAGGTTCTTCAGCGCCTGAAGGAGCATGATCTCTATGCTAAGCCTGAGAAATGCACCTTTGAAGCTGAGTCAATCGAATTCCTTGGACTCATCATCTCTCACAATGAACTTCGCATGGACCCAGTCAAGGTAGACGGCGTCGCCAAGTGGCCGTTACCTCGGAATGTCAAGGACGTGCAGTCATTCCTCGGCTTTGGGAACTTCTATCGCCGCTTCATTGAAGGGTTCTCCAGAATTGCACGCCCTCTGTTCGATTTGACTAAGAAAGATGAGCCATGGGTCTGGAAACCGGAGTGTCAAGAGGCCTTTGAGGCACTTAAAGATGCGTTCACATCGTCACCTGTTCTCATCATGCCCAACCCTGATAAGCCCTATCGGGTGGAAGTAGATGCCTCCGACTATGCCACAGGCGGAATCCTGTCCCAGATGGGCGACGATGACCAATGGCATCCTGTTGCCTACATCTCTAAGTCTCTCTCTGAACCTCAACGCAATTATGACATTCATGATAAGGAACTTCTCGCTATTATCCGCGCTCTGGAAGCCTGGCGCCAATACCTCGAAGGTTCGGCACACCCGGTTGACGTTCTCACCGATCACAAGAACCTTGAATACTTTGCCAACTCGCAAAAGCTTAGCCGACGACAGGCTCGTTGGGCATTATTCCTCACTCGCTTCGATTTCACTCTCACTCATAAACCTGGTACTCAGAACCGTAGCGACCCACTCTCTCGCCGTGCGGATCACAAAGAGGGGGTCGATGACGACAACACTGATAGGGTGCTCCTTGATCCGAAGTTCTTCCGGATCCGCGCCACTCGGCCTGGAGAAGTTGCAGCCGTTGGAGATGCCAACCTGCGACGACGCATTCGGGAATGTCCAAATAGGGATGCCGAAGTCCGTGGTGCGTTAGAAGTCATCCTTCGCAATGGTCCCCGTTCGCTGGTCAAGAATCTACAGGAATGGAATTACGAAGATGGGCTTGTCCTTTTCCGAGGCAAGGTCTATGTTCCCGACGACCTGCAGTTACGTCGAGATATTGTCAAGATGCACCATGATTCCCTTGGCCCTGGACACCCTGGACGTTTCAAGACTTATGAACTTCTCAGCCGAGAGTTCTGGTGGCCAGGCATGTCTGTCTTTGTCCGCGACTACGTTGATGGCTGTGCTACTTGTCAGATGACTAAGCCCAGGAATCATCCAGCACATGTCCCTCTCATACCAAATGAGGTTCCCGAACGTCCCTTTGGGACCATCACCACCGACTTCATCACAGATCTACCCGAGTGCGATGGGTACAATGCTATTCATTGTGTTGTTGACCGTTTCACCAAGACGGTAATTGTATCCCCGTGTCACAAGACTATTGATGCAGATGGCACCGTTGACATTCTGGTAAACGGTGTTTATCGACGCTATGGTCTCTGGGATAAGATGATTTCCGACCGCGGTCCCCAGTTTGCAAGCAAGGTTATGCAAGCTGTCCACACTAAGCTAGGAATCACCTCCGCACTTAGTACAGCTTACCATCCCCAGACAGATGGTGAAACCGAACGCTACAATCAGGAACTTGAACAGTATCTTCGCGTTTTTTGCAATTACCGACAGGACGACTGGGTCAAGTACCTTCCCTTCGCGGAATTCTCCCATAACAGTCGTATTCACTCTGCTACGGGCAAGTCTCCCTTCGAACTCCTTCATGGTTTCCAGCCCCGCTTATACCCTTCTCTCAATCCCACGTCCAATATCCCTATTGTTGAAGAACGCCTAACCAATCTAGAACGGCTTCGCGAGGAAGTTAAGGCTAGCCTTACTACCGCTGCAGAGATCATGAAACGGAACAACGGAGATGTCACCAAGAAGGGCATTACGTTCAAAGTTGGCGACAAGGTGTTGCTTGATGGAAAGAACCTCAAGACAACGCGGCCCAAAGCTAAGCTCTCAGACAAGCATCATGGACCTTTCGAAGTCACTGACGTACTTGGACCAGTCAACTACCGTCTCAAGCTCCCTCCCACTTGGCGTATACACCCTGTCTTCCACGCCGCCCTCCTCCTTCCCTTTGTGGAAACCGAGGCTCATGGACCCAATTTCCCATCCAATCCGCCAGACCTCATTGACGACAAGGAGGAGTTTGATGTTGAAGCCATACTCGACTCCCGCGCAACACGAAACAAACGCGGAATTCAGTATCTGGTGAAATGGTTGGACTATCCTTCATCGGAGAACACATGGGAGCCCAGTTCAAGCCTCACAAAGGCCCTCCCATTGATCGAGGAATTCCATCGTACGCATCCCACAGCTTACTCCAAACCTCGTCCCCATCTTCGCACTCTCGGTGTCAGCGTTAATGACATCTGGGTTGGGACTTCCGCGCTCCAGGCGCAAGCGCGTCCTAAAGAGGGGGTATTGTCACGAATCGCCTCTATTTTGCTCCCTCCATCACGTATTCCCCACTCCCGACATCGACACATTCTCCCATCTCTTCATTCACCTCGGCCTGGGCCTAGCCCACACTCCCCTGTCATCCATCGTCTTGGCATTGCCTAGACCTGTCCATCAGTGGTCTGATGACCACCTGGGTCCACTCCGGACCGGCTATTGTTCTCACTTCGGCCCGCCTATTGTCTCGCCACATTGGGCCTTTCTATTGTTCTATTGTTCTCCTTTTGGATACACAGCCACGGACTTTGTATATATATAGTAGCTCCCTCTCCCCTAGTTTCCTCAGTTTGTCAACTTCGTCTACACACTGTTCGGTCGCTCCTGGCACTGTAGTAGCTTAGGCTTACTCATCTCTATCATCTATCATCTATCTCATCCTCATCGTCTTTCTCTCTGGTCCCTGTCTTGTGTGACCTGGGTGGTTGTCTTAGTATTCGGACACCGCTCTTGACACCATCTGATGATGGTCACCCAATTTGGCGGAAGCGAAGAGCGACTCTAGATGGTCGACCGACTCATAGGCGGATATTATCTACTCACCAGTCGTCGAGTGCAAACGGCAACGAAATGATACATATGAACAACTATTGTACACCGTCGTACTTCTAAGTAATTTTTTGTATGACTACTCTATCGAAATCATTCAAGTCATGTTGCGCGGCGGCGGCGATCCAGTTGAAGCGATGGAGGGAAATCTGTGTATGCAGAATATCCGGGAGGAGATCGCGGCACTCAGTCCGCTGGGACTGCATGTTGAACGCCGGTGGTTGCTGGTGGTTGTGCTAACTGTCAATGGTGTGACACTTCCCAGAGGCGGTAGCTCTCCTCATTTCGGATCAGGAAGGCGGCAAGTACGAAAAGTTGAGGTGGAGTTCCGGACATGAGCTCAATGACCAGTGCAATTAGCACTTGCATGCAGGGAGAAAATGTGTACGCACCTGGTCTCGTGCGCGCCTTGTATGGCGCTCAAAAGTGGTTTCTGCAGCTCCACCCGACCGTAGGTGCAACTGACATCATAATATTTCCGTAGCATGGCGTGCCCCGAAGACCAGGAATAAAAGGTTAGATCAAAGAGAGATACAGGACGACGATGGTACGCGTGCCAATTGCAAAGTGTAAGGATGAGACGTGTGCCAATGGCCATAATGGGTAATCGTCGTCAGACGGTCTTCAGAAGGCACCATCGTACGATGCCTTCAGATTTGATGGGATCATCGTCAGACCGTCTTATCGGTCCGACGTCGTGGTCTTGCAGCAACACTAGTGAGGAGGAAGAGGGAATGATGAGCGTCCTAATAGCGATAGCGATAGAATGAAGCCGGATTGGTAGTGTCAGGACGTTTTGGCCGACGCGGGCGATGAGATACCGACGGAGAAGGCCATGTCAAACTTCGGACTCGGAGCAGTGCGTGAGACTGGCGTGAGATGAGAGATAGTGACTGAAAGTGGCAGTGGCAGTGATGAGCGCGGGACTCGGACCGACGCAGCCGGTTGGCCGGCAACCGCTGGTTCATTCTCTCTTCTCTTACTATCATCACCTTCGTTTACGCGGGAGGAACACAACACGCGTCAGGCATACGGACGTTCAACAGCAGGAAGGACACACCGCACGGAATTGGCACCAGGCAGGCCGACACCAGGACCACACAACGAAAACGATCATGCGTTCTAAACAAACACGGAAATTGGGATGCCGCGGACGGTCAAGGTGGTGCTGCTCAGGGCGTCGGGCGTGGGCAAGACGAGTATAAGGAGTCGGGTGCGTTGCTGTTTTCGTGCGTTCTTTTCTTACTCGGCGACTTGGTGTCTGTCGTCCCTCATTCCGTCGCGTGCATTGCCCGTTGTTCTTCCCACCCCGTTCCTATCATCAGCGACGGTACATCTTCCACTCGTCGCTCGATGTTGCGACCGGTCTCACTATGCGCGGTCTCGATGTTTGCACGGCGCGTTTGCACTGTTCATCGTCTTCACCCTTTCCATTCTCAACACAATACAATCGCCCACTAACGCTCCCTCTCTCCAGTACATAACATCCCGTTTCTCCACCGGGTACCGCGCGACGATCAAAGCAGACTTTATATCCAAGAGCGTGCGATTAGTTGGGGAAGAAGGGGAAGAGGTGATGCTGCAGATTTGGGTGAGTGTTCGTTCTTCCCGACATCCCCACTTCCACTTCCCTCTCCCCTCGCTCTCTCCTCTCGCCTTCTCCCTCCCCTCTCGTTATCTCGTCCCCCTCCTCCCCATCTCACTCCCCCCTCCCCCCCTCCATCCCCCCTCCTCTTCTCCCTTCCCCCCTCGCGCTCGCTTACGCTCGCTCGCAGGGCACAGCCAGCCAGGAACGCTTCTCCTCACCTCTCTTTGCATTCTTACACGGGGCCGACGTCATCATGGAGTACGACGTCAACAAGCGCAAGATGCTCGGACGTGGCGGGGCTTGTTTCTGGATGGGGCTGGGTGGGAGGACGATTCGAGCAGCTGGGGAGGAGGGGAGGGGTTCGAAGGAGGAGTATGGCAGCGCCCCGGGCGGTGCGCGGAAACAAGCTCGACCTCGGCGAGGGGGAGGTGAGTGCGGAAGAGGGGGGGGGGGCGACTTCGTCAGGGAGTTGCTGGGCATCCCCTCCTCCTCCTCGTTCTCGCCGCTTGAGATCACCCCCGCTCCAGAATCACCGCCCACGCACACGCCGTTCGGGACGATGACGATGGTGTAAGATACGCCGTGCTCCACACCATCCGCTCCCCCCTCCTTTCGCGCCCCCGCGTCATCCCTATTCGTTCGTTCATGGTCTCCTCTTGGCTTCTCTTGGCTTTTCTTGGCTTTGGCGTACGTTCGTGGTCTCCGCTCGGCTTTGGCGTGGGCGGGGGAGATGGGAGGCGGGAGGCGGGAGGCGGACCCCCTCAACGAGCAGTCTGGCGACTATCAGGCATCCGCAACCTCAACACACCCAAACCTCAAACAGCCACGCGCCCCCGGCCGTCCCGCCCCCGCCGCCAATACTTCAGCTTCCGCACTTTCGCACCTCAGCGAAATCTGGGGAGGGCGTAGATGACGTCTTTGCGTATATCGTGCGCTGTGCGCTGTGCGCTGCGATTCTCGCCTGCGGGCGACGATGGTGAGGATGAGGGTTGGTTGGATTTGAGGAGTGATGGCGATGGAGGTGGGGGCGGTACGCGGGGGCGAGGGCGGGAAGGTCGCTGTTGCTAGCGATCAGGGGAGGGATGACGAGGAGAGGTCAGGAGGAGAAGTGCTGATTTATACCCACTACCCAGAGCAAGTCAAATTTGACTACGGATGCGCACGCCGTTCGGGACGATGACGACGAAGTATCATACGCCGCGCTCTGGCTTCGGCTTTGGCTTCGGGGACGCTTCGGAGGATAGCGAGGACGAGAGCCTAAGCGCGTGCAGCGCCAGGGATTTCTCGTCAACACGCTCTACCTCTCTGTCCTCCCTCACCACCCGTTCACCCCCCGCCTCATCTCTATTCGACCGTTGTTGGTTCCCGCTTGGGTTTGGTGTAGAATGAGGGGGGCGGACACCCTCCACGAGCAGTCTAGCGCCCATCAGGCCTGCGCACCAGCTTCACACCCAGAGGTCGCGGAAATCGTCTCCCACTCGTCTTCGGTACTGCTAGCAGTTCTGCCGACTGCGCATCTTGTTACTTTGAGGGAAACGCTAGCAATGTCGGTGTGTCGCCACCCTGAGTCTGGGCGAAGGCGTCACGTATCGCCCTTCATAGCAAAAGCGGTAGCAACGCCGTGAATTCGACACACGAGTCCAACGCGGGACCAACGTCCGTCCCCCTTTCACGCTGACGTCGCTGGAGGCTGGCGTGCGTTACGTTCTTCCACGCTCCGCGGCAACAATTAGGACTGGTGGTATGAAAGGCCGAACGATTGCCTCCCATCCACTTGTCGCAGACGTCTTCCCTCCCGCCCAACATGCCCCACTTTGCTCTTCTCCGAGGTGCAATGCCAGTGCGACACTGTGCCCTCTGGCAAGGTCAAGTTTTCGGTGCGTGGCCCTCCGTCGATTCCTTCCAACCTGACTGTTTGTGCTCGTGCTCGCCAGAAGACCCAGACTCGACTCCCGCTCGCGATGGCTGGCCTTTTCAGGACGCAGACGAACGTTATGCACTGATCGTACGCCTGATTCGATTCCATTGAATTCCTTTGCTGGGGAGATTCGGGCTGGCACCGTGTTCGTCGACAGGCTGAAGGACGTCCAGGAGAAACTTCGACGCGCAGGAGGCGTCTGTGACGCTTTGGATGATGCCAAGCACGAACCGGAAGGGAACGACAGCGATGGCGGATGTGTCAGAGACGACGACGCGGACTCGAAGGACAATCTGGTGTACATCAACGTCGAACGAGGATGTACTGACGCCACGCACGGCGGCGCAACAATCCAGGAGCGGGTCGCGAATAGACACGATGCATGAGAATATGGACGGGTTGTCGAGTCGGACGAACACAATCCTGGCGCAGACTCCACAGATCAGCGATATGGAGACGTGGTTCAAGGGAAGGATAGGGTTGTGGACAATGGAGCGCGAGCAGGCGCATGTCCCGGGGCCGCGGGTGATGAGGTGCTTCCTTGTGGTTGCTGGGGAGATGGTGTGCGTGGCGGTCAGGATGCGGAGGTGGAGGTGGAGGAAGGTTTGTTTATTTTGATACAAGACGATATTGTGTAGGGCTTGCATCGTAAATATCAAAATATGCTGCAGCCTCAGCTTTCATATTCGGATGTCACGGACAGTATTTCTTGTCAAGATAAACAAGAATCCATGTTGAGTCAGCTCATGGAGCAACTTTGCCCAGATGCTCAACGATCCCACAAGACGCTACAAACGGAAACAGCAAATTGACGATCGAACACGAACACACGCGCAAATCACAAATCCTAAATTCTCGGAGCCACACCGGTGAAATCGATCTTCTCGCCTTATTTTCGAGCTCCGTAGGCGCCTGGCAGCACTTTACGATGACGCATTCCACGACAATGCGCCTCCCATCGACGATCTCGTCTTGTTCTCGGACGACCTGCCGTGCCGTGGTGCGGCAATTTTGCCACTGCTCTTCCTTAATGTGCACCTCCCCAAGATGTTTCTGCAAGAGACTGAGACGACCCCACCAGTTTGTTGTATCCGGGAGGGAACAAGGTGTTCATGACGCGCGGCAGCAAGTCCATTGATTCCTACCGCGCCTTGTACACGTCTCTCGGTGTAGACCCCGCGAACATTGGACAAGAAAATGAACACCGGGGCGCGCGGCGCTATCTAGAGGACATGACAGAGATCATTCGGTGTGGTCGTGGAGGTGGCGGTGAGAGTAGGCTTGCCACCGGGTCGTGCTCGTCGTGGATGGCGGCGCTCGTCACGACGAGGGGCACACAAGCGAAGCAGATCAGCGGGCGATGAACCGTGGCGTTTGGGAGGTCCGCGGAGGAGCCGATACGTCTGCGCCTGTCGATACGGCACCAGGACATGTTCGCATGCACTGGTACTATGCCGTTGCCTGTCACGGGGGGCGGGAGGGAATAGGCGTGTTGGAATGGGAGAGAGTGATGGCATAGACGACGCGCCGATGGGAAAAAACGTTGCGGAGACGTGGACTGGGGCAACGGGAGGATCGGGTTAGTGTATAAAGATACATCTGTGATTTGCGCAGACGCGGATCCGGCGGAATACATGAGCTCAGCTCGCCGCTGGCCTGCGCCGTGCCGTATCTCACTTCGGAGGGTCGAAGGAAAGACGGGTGCTGTTAGCCGTCTGTCGTAATCGTCGACGTGCATTTGGTTATAACGGGTCGTCGTACACTGCACTCGTCGCCGCTGCGGTGATGATGATGGAGGTGCTGGGTGCATGCCAGAGACGCACATATAGTGCGTCATGGCCTCCTAGTATTCCGCATGCCGCACCGAGGTCAAAACGTCGCGGCGCGTTCGTCGTCGTAAGTAAAAGAGTGCGTCGAGCACGTAGATCAGCCCGTTCAAACGGTTGCGCAATGGCATCTCGGCTCCAATCATATGCTCAGACGGTGGGAGCTTTAAGGTGACTGTCACGGTGTCAATTGCGTCAAGTGCCCACATGCAGTGCTGACAGGCAACTTGTTCACACGCATTGCTTTCCTCCTCCCACCACGTCGTCCGCTCATCACAACTGCTAAAATGCCCAAATTCCTCGCTAAACTTCGCAAGAAAGCACGTTCATCAACCCCGACGCCGTCTCAACCAGCCGCGGGCCCGATTGTTGTGCCAGAGCCAATCAAGGTTGTATGGTCCGGTATAGAGATGCTGTTGAAGCGAGTCGAGAAAGGACTGGATGGAACACCAGCCAAAACACCTGTCGCTGTGATCAATACTTTCATTGACCTTGTGCATGTATGTGAACTGTTAGGATCTGGTTCTCAGTTTTTCCTGATATGATTGGATTTTAGCAAATACAGGATGTCGGGGAGGATCTATCCGACATGGTGTCATGCACTAAGGAGCTTCTGGAGGTTGTCAATACGGCGATATTGGACTCAACGTGTCAAGTCTCGGATGAACGGATGGACTCATTTGCCAAGTATGTCTGTATTATTGCAATTGTCAAACACAACTTCATCTCAAATTCAGACTGCTTATTACCCAAGTCACCAAACTTCAGGAAATGCAGTCAAGGGGATTTTTCACCCGTGCTGCACGCAGTAACGAGGACATCAGGGAGATCAAGAAAGTTCTCCAGACTTTGGATGCAGGCACAAAGCAATTTCATGTATGTATTCTGTATCTCTTCCTATTGGTCCACAACTTACCTGTCATCAGCTTGCTGTTTCCCTGAGTATTGAGCACAATACCATCAATATCCTCTCCAAAACCAATAAAATCCTCCTTGGTCAACTGCCTCAATCTCGGCAGGCCCGCTATGATGCTGAGGTTGACTCTGAAGCAGTCAATGCTGTACGCCGAGAGTGCACACCCGGGACACGTGTTGAGATCATTCAGCGCCTGGTTGACTGGGCACGGAAACCATTGTTGGAGAGTTCAGCATCCATTTACTGGCTGAATGGTTCAGCTGGGACAGGAAAGTCAACAATTGCATACTCAGTATGTAAGGCTCTTGACAATAATATGAATGGAGAGCCCAACATTCTTGCTGCTTCCTTCTTCTGCTCCAGACAGCTTGGAAAGCTAAGAGAGCAAAAGTACATCATTCCATCCATTGTCTATCAACTTGCCCGTCATTCTCGTTCCTTTGCTTTTGCTCTTCTGGATGCCAATCTGGATTCTGCCGATTCTCTCTCCAAACAGATGGAGGATCTCCTTGTCAAACCATGGCAGCAATCAGCCAGCTCCCGTTCACCCAATTTCCCTCCTTGTGTCATTGTTGTTGATGCTTTGGATGAGAATCAAGGTGGCTGGAAGTTCTTGGATGATCTGATCTCCACTGTCCAATCAGGCCATCTCAAGGAACTGAAATTCCTCATAACAAGCCGACGAGAGCCAAAGTTGGTTGACAGATGTACTGTACTCATTCCAGACTTGGTCTGCCATCTGGAGGAGGTGACCAGGGATGATGTCCAGCATGACATCCTCACTTATCTGGAGGCTGAGCTTTCTAATCTTTGTCAAATGCCTGAGCTTCAGGCTTTAGCTGTGCAAGCAGATGGTCTTTTTATCTATGCAGCCACTGCAGTCCGGTTCATCTCACGAGGTTACCCAGAAGATCACCTGGAGCAGCTGAAGGCTCTTTTACAGAGCTGGCCTCCACATTCTGAAAGTGTTGATACACTTCCAGTAGATCAACTCTATAGTCAAGTATTACAGGAAATCATCATGTCTGTTGGAAAGGCGCTTAGGCTTGACCGTCTCAAAATCCTTCACACTATTCTTTGTACAGAGGAGCCTGTATCTATTCATGTGCTCACTGGTCTTACTGGCAATATTCTGGATCGTGTCCAACATGTTATTGCTGATCTCCATGCTGTATTGTATGTGTCAAAGCATGATGACTGTATATACTGGTACCACAAATCATTCTATGACTTCATGTGCAATTCTGAGAGAGCTCAGAATTATGCATGCAACATGGTCACCCAACATTTTCTGCTTACACAACAATGCTTTACCATCATGGATCGTGATCTGCACTTCAATATGTGCAACTTACCCTCTTCCTTTCTTTGTGATGCTGAGATACCAGATCTTGCCAACCTTGTTCGGGAATCAGTCTCATCTCTTCTTCAATATGTCTGTTGTCACTGGGCAGCACATCTCCATAATGCATGTATTGCTTCACTTGAGACTGAGCAAGTCACGAAAGTAACCACATACTTGCGCTTATTTTGTGATAACCAACTTCTTTTCTGGATTGAGACTATGAACTTCATTCATTGGAGTGGCACTTGCTTCTCAACGCTCAGAACTGCATATAAAGCTCTGGAAACTGTGGTAAGTTTTCCAACTATTATCTGAATATCTCATATTGAACATACATAGACTTTAGAGTCAGAGCAAGAAGTAGTGGTTAATTTGTCTGATGACCTGAAGCATGTACAAAACTTTGCAACAGCATTCATCTCTAATCCTGTCTCCAAATCAACACCACATCTATACATCTCCATTCTGGCTACTTATAATGGCTCCTCTGATCTTATAAACAGATGGAAGAATCAATTTAGGGGACTTTCAAGATTAGCTGGTAAAAGAAGAAGAGAGCAGTCATTAACTGTACTAAGAGGACATACTGCTGCAGTTCAGTCTGTTTCCTTTTCACATGATGGAAAACATATTGTATCTGCCTCACATGACAGAACAGTACAGGTGTGGGATGCAGAAACAGGCAAGGAGGAGATGACCCTGAAGGGACACACCTATTGGGTTAATTCTGCCTCTTTTTCACTTGATGGAAGGTACATTGTGTCTGCCTCAAATGACAAGACAGTGCGGGTGTGGAATGTAGAGACGGGCAAGGAGGAGATGATGCTGGAGGGACACACTGATTGGGTCTCTTCTGCCTCTTTTTCATCCAATGGAAGGCACATTGTATCTGCCTCATATGATCAGACAGTGCGGGTGTGGAATGCAGAGACAGGCAAGGAGGAGATGATGCTGGAGGGACACACTAACTTGGTCAATTCTGCCTCCTTTTCACATGATGGGAGACACATTGTGTCTGCCTCAGATGATCAGCCAGTGCGGGTGTGGAATGCAGAGACGGGCAAGGAGGAGATGAAGCTGGAGGGACACACTTCTCGGGTCTCTTCTGCCTCTTTTTCACATGACGGGAGGCACATTGTATCTGCCTCAGATGATCAGACAGTGCGGGTATGGAATGCAGAGACGGGCAAGGAGAAGATGAAGCTGAAGGGACACAGTGAAAGGGTCAATTCTGCCTCCTTTTCACATGATGGAAGACACATTGTATCTGCCTCAAATGATCAAACAGTGCGAGTGTGGAATGCAGAGACAGGCAAGGAGGAGATGATGCTGGAGGGACACACTTATTGGGTCTCTTCTGCCTCCTTTTCACATGATGAGAGACATATTGTATCGTCCTCAGCTGATCAAACAGTGCGGATATGGAATACGGAGACAGGCAAGGAGGAGATGAAGCTGGAGGGACATACTTATTGGGTCTATTCTGCCTCTTTTTCACATGATGGGAGACATATTGTATCGTCCTCAGCTGATCGAACAGTGCGGGTATGGAATACAGAGACAGGCAAGGAGGAGATGAAGCTGGAGGGACATACTTCTTGGGTCTATTCTGCCTCTTTTTCACATGATGGGAGGCACATTGTATCTGCCTCAGATGACAAGACAGTGCGGGTGTGGAATGCGGAGACGGGCAAGGAGGAGATGAAGCTGAAGGGACATACTTCTTGGGTCTATTCTGCCTCTTTTTCACATGATGGAAGGCACATTGTATCTGCCTCAGATGACAAGACAGTGCGGGTGTGGAATGCGGAGACGGGCAAGGAGGAGAGGAAGCTGGAGGGCCACAGTAATTGGGTCTCTTCTGCCTCTTTTTCACATGATGGAAGACACATTGTGTCTGCCTCAGCTGATCAGACAGTGCGGGTGTGGAATGCAGAGACAGGCAAGGAGGGGATGATGCTGGAGGGACACACTGACAGGGTCAATTCTGCCTTCTTTTCACATGACGGAAGACACATTGTATCTGCCTCAAATGATCAGACAGTGAGGGTGTGGAATGCAGAGACGGGCAAGGAGGAGATGAAGCTGAAGGGATACACTGACAGGGTCAATTCTGCCTTCTTTTCACATGATGGGAGGCACATTGTGTCTGCCTCACGGGATCAGACAGTACGAGTATGGGATGCAGCGACGGGCAAGGAGAAGATGAAGCTGGATGGACACACTGCTGAAGTCAATTTTGCCTCCTTTTCACATGACGGGAGACACATTGTGTCTGCCTCAGATGACCAGATGGTGAGGGTGTGGGATGGAGAGATTGATTCAACTCTATTTCAACAAAATGGCAAGTATTCTCATCTTTACCTGCAATCATTGTATCTTTCTAATCTCAAGTCAGAATCTCCAACATCAACCAGTTGGTATATCCAGGAAGGCTGGATTACCTCCCAGGAGGGATACAAACTCCTTTGGCTCTCACTTGATATACTTCGTGTCCTTCGCACTCCTCACTGTCAGCTGGTTATCTCGAGGTTTGATGATCTGACTCTAAGCTTTGAAGAAGCATATTTAGGTGAACAATGGCAAAAGATTTATTCTAAGCCATATTAGATTATTTCTTTACTGATTACTGTTGTGTAGGTAGTAGTTGAGATAAAATATATCTAGTGTACAGTCCGGGTCGGGTCCGGGTGCCAAAGAAGTGACCCGACCCGGACCCGGCAAAACCCGGCACCCGAGGTCCCGGGTCCGGGTCTGAACCGGGTCAGTGGCCGGGTTTTGACCGTTTGTGCTCTAGCACGGTCCCACATGCTGAGATCAACTTGAACCCAGGTATCAATCTGTTTGTCTTGATGATGACTACAATATTGCCTCTTAGACCATGTAAAACGGCGCACATATGCCCGAGATATCAATAAATTACGCATTTTCGGAGATTTTATTAGCATTGTTTGGGATATAATGGGGTACCCTGAACTCTGGAGGCATCGGACCCATATACCGAAATGTTCGTCTCATTAAACACTATAGTTTCGGTTTCTTGATCATGTAATATAGTGCTGATCTGATTGAGATATGAATATATTACAGCAAGACAGACCAGTAAAAATACAAACTATATTCATATCTTGCTCAAATTAGCACCATTTCTCATGATCAAAAAACCAAAACTGTACTACTCAATGAGACGTTTTGAATGGTATATGGGTTGATGGGGTCACGGGTCTTGTATGCCTCAGAATCGCAGTGCGTGCACCTAAAATCAATTAAATCCGGGTCTATCCGGGTTCCCGGGTTGACCTCGGGTCCTGAGATCATGACCCGTACCCGGCCCGAGTCACACCCGGACCCGAGACCCGGCCAAACCCGGCTGACCCGGGCTATTCACTAAATATATCTGCTTTTCAGATCATTTCATCTCTACAGCTCAATATGCGCAAAACACAATGGTCCACTGCCAGTGCTATTGATCTGTAAGTGTGCATGCCTCAAGAACCAAAGCATTGATCAGAGCCTAGATACATACATGGTTGCACAGCCAGCCAGAGTCTATTTCTACTAGTCAATAAAGGTCATACATATCATGCACCGGTAAGTAATGGTTTATGAGGTGCCACGAGGCAGTGTGATAGCTCAAGCAGATCCAAGTAGTGAAAGTCCAGTGGCAATAGAACAAATGAGCAAACAATTATCATGTGTATCACATGCAGTTCAAATGCCAACCCTTAATTAAGATACACATCTCTCTCTTTCCATTTTGCAATTAAGATGATCAAATACCCAAGTTGTTGGCTAGCACAATATGCTGCAGCCCATGGCTGTATACAAAGTTTATGGATCACACTGCGAACACCTCAGATGTGCATCAAAATACTTCTGGTAGATAGAGCAAGAGACAACCACATGACTACAAGTAGAATGACAACTATGTGACCAAGGTACAAGAACAACAGCTACAAGATATGGTAGAACCACACATAACAAGAAGAACACATAAAAAGAACACATAAAAAGAGTACAACACACTTGGGTGTATTTTGAGTTCCTACCACACCGCAGGAGGAGCACGACAAGAGAGCAGCACAACCATCTAGACAGGCTCATCACCGCACCTCTGGAACGTCGTCGTCAAGCTATCCGAAGACCCCGACTGCTTCCTCTCCGCACAGTCCGTCTCGTGCGTGGTGTCGATCTTGATGCTGATGTTCGTCGGGTGCTTTTGAACCGTCAATGCCTGCCTACACCCAGAAGAAACCAGACTGACCTTGTTATGGCTTCTAACCGTCCCCATGCTGTTCGTCCCCCCGACACCGAGCTCAACAAGCGACCCCCCAATCGTTTGCGTCTGGAACCCACAATGGCTTGCCTTGAGCTTGATCGAACTCGGACTGCCGCCCTGACCGCTATACGACACCCCCATGCCCATGCCCATCTCCTCGCTCGTCGTATGCACCACCCCTTCCCCGCCCGCCTTGAACCGCCTCCTCGCATTAAGCGTCGCAAGCAGCGAGTTTGAATACAGCCGCCCAAGACAGAAGAACCACGCGATGTACGCGAACGTTGTCGGGGCCGCCAGGATGCTGATGAGGGACGCGACGGCGCAGAGGGCGGTGACGGCGCCGGTGTTGATGGTGAAGACGATGAGGGTCCCGATCATGCGCCGGCTGTGCGCGAAGCCGGCGCGCGCGCGGGAGAGGCGGAGGAGGTGCACGAGGGAGAGCGCGATGGAGAGGTCGCCGGCTGCGGCGAGGGCGTTGACTGTGATGCTGAGGGACTGGGGGAGGGGGTTAGCGGGGGAGGGGGAGAAGGGGAGGAGGAGGAGGGAGGAGGGGGGGGAGGGACACACCTTGAGGTGGGCGAGGTCTTGGAAGGTCTTGACGCGGACGAGGGCGTACACGCCAAAGACCATAACACAGCCGAATTCAGCAATGACAAAGGTGGACTGTGAAAATGTCAGCATGGATACGAACAAGACGCGATTATGAGACTCACGCAAAGAGCGGTGATCCAGATATTTTTGTTGGAGAGGCGCCAGACGCGCATCGTCAGGAACCTGCGCTCCGTCTATCAGGATTGCCTCGCGACTTCAAGAGTGCGAGCTCACCCTTGCACCAGCAACGCCGTCAAGCCGTTGAAGATGACCTCCAAGAGGAGACTCCAAACAGTCTTTCCAAGAATCGGCGGGTTGTCGTAATTGGTAATCGCGTAGGTGTACACTGTTCATCGAGCGTCAGCCTCGAGCGCAAACCTATCGCATGGCGCACTAACCGGTATGGCTAATCAAACCCTGATGCACCGTGTCGAAAACTGTTACGGCGATGACGAGCGCCTTGAGGCACGGGCCGTCCGAGTGCCAGTGGTGCATCAGGTAGGAGACTGTCTGGAGGAGGGTCACGCCGAGGAGCCTGGCGCGAGCGTCAGCGGGAGCAGCACACGAATGAGAAAGACACTCACACCCCAGCGACGACCATGCCGACGAACGCCGCGCCGATGCTGGACGACCACCAAAACATCAGTCACCCGCTCAACCAAGTCAAGAGGTGAAACCAGACGTACGTCGAATCAAGCGAGATGCCGATCCCTGTAGGCATCGTGGAGGCGAGTTGGAAAAATGTCTTGAAACGAAGGAGGCGAGCTTTGAAACGAGAGAGATGGGAGTGCGAGTGCAAGTCGAAACGAAAGGGAGAACAAGAGCAAGAGCACTTCACGTCAAGGCTGGCATTTAATACACCGCGCGAGAAGCTCAGAAGCGTGGCTCTGGAATCGGGCGTCGGAACCTTATTGCAAGATCTTCGCACTAAGTAAGGTGACAAGGACGTTCCTGCGCGGAGCGTCCGTCCGCCGGTGCGAATCAATACAAATCTTGGAAAACACGCACACGCACACGCACACTGGCATCGACCATCCTTCAACCGGCCAGTCGATCCAGGAACACCTTGACCAAGACCTTCGACCTTGGATCTTGCAGGGACCCGAATTGCATTTACATTCGAGGGAGCGCACATCATCTCCGTCGCGACACGATCCGCCACCAGAACCAAGAACCAAGAACCACCAAATCCGGGGTGGCTTCGAGTTTAGCGCCCGCGCCCGCGACGCCGCGGAATGTGGGCAAAGAGATATGGGTGGATGTTCAAGGTGATTTGTGTGCGAATGCAAGGAGATTGAATGTGTGTGTGTGTGAGAGGAGATTCGGGCAAGAGTACGAGTGCAAGGAGAGAGAAGAGAAATTGACCTCGTACGTAATGCGTTTGGTGCCTAGAGACCAGGAAGGGTCGATCTGGATCTTAGTACGCGACTAATTATACTTGACGACTTGTGCCTACCTAAGGCTAGCCAGGTAACCTGACCTACTGTATGAGCAAGCGTCGATACAGTAGGCCAGGTAAATCGGAGCTTAAATTTGGCGTGAACATGTCGTTGGAAATTCGAGGGCATCGGTCCGAGTTCCTATATGCCATATATGGAAATAAAGAATGAGCAGGGATTTCGTTCAACGACGTTCATACTCTCAGAGCCGCAAACACGGGTTGCACGCACTATAGGTACAATTAAGAGTTGCAATCAATACAATTTCACAAGAAATAAGCCGATTAAACACGACTCTTGATCTTGGGTACTCTGTCCGCCTCAACCGTCTTTGCAGGAAGCATGTGGTTGGACAGAGCTCGGGTGTGCATTCTATTATTGAGATATGCAATAAATACGGCCTTTGGAGCTCTGAAAGTGCTCTATGCGACTCATTTCGAACTCGTTGGAAAGGATGTCGAAATTTAATTTCCATATATGGCATATAGGAACTCGGACCGATGTCCTCGAATTTCCAACGACATGTTCACGCCAAATTTAAGCTCCGATTTACCTGGCCTACTGTATCGACGCTTGCTCATACAGTAGGTCAGGTTACCTGGCTAACCTAAGGCTATCATCGGTGGTCGGCAATGATAGTATCGTGAACTTGAACTTGAACATAGCGCAACGTGTCGCGGCCACCGTACGTTTGCACCAAGTGGTCTTGACTCCTCGCGGGCGCTCTCAAGTCTTTCCAGGTGGTGGAAGATCGTCGACGCGGGGGTAAGGCGCGCAACGTGTCGCGGTCTCCGTATGTTCTTGCTCGGACTTCAATGTGAATGTTGGTGTCCGCATCGGGTTATGACTTCGAAAGGACTTTGGGGCTTTTGCAAGGAGTTTACAGACGCTCGCAGGAATTTTACGGGTGCTTGCAAGGAGTTTCCGGATGCTTGCACGCACTTTCCGGATGCTCGAAGAGACTTTCTGGATGCTCGCAAATACTTTTGGTCCTCGCAAGGACTTCAAAGACGCTCGCGAGGACCTCACGGGATACTTAGCTCAAGGTCTTTGAGATCCGCATATGGGCCACGAGCATCGCCAGGTGTCTGAATATGATCTTAACGCGAGCGGGGGTAAGGTGTGCAAGTGCGAGACGGAATCCTGTGACAGTGCCAGTGGATATTCCGGACCGCATCTCGCGAGCGCTCACAAGAACTTTACGGGTTAGGTGGAGGTCCAAAGTCCTTGAGATCCACCTCGCGGTTTTGCGGTGTCGACCACCGCGAGCGCGGGTAAGGCGCCCACGCGCGCGGTCTCCCTACCATATGTTCTCTCTGTACTTACCTTTGGAGTATCACGATTCCTCACGGGCGCTCGCACTGACTTCACTGATAGGTATTTGGGATCCACCTTCCAAGGTGTAACGTGTCGGAAGATCGTCGACGCGAGGGTAAGGCGCGCGAGCCGTCTCCCTATGCTGTGCGTGGTCCTCGCTGACACCTAAGTTCTTTCTTCGCAAGTCCTGGACCTTAGAACACGGTCAGGTCGGGAGATCTTCGTGCGGGGGTGTGTATGACCATGATGCGTGCGTCACCTGGCCGGGGAGGATGCTGTGTTAGTGTTCAGTATTGCGGTTCGATAAACAAACATTGAAGCGAATTTATGACAATTCTGTTATTCCAAGGATCAAGGAGTAAGGACCGCACGGCGCAAGGTCTAGTAACTGTGCCGCCCTTAGCCCTACAAAAAGCTTTTGCAACAAAACAAATGGGGACACCCAGGATTGAACTGGGGACCTCCAGAATGCGGAGAACTCCGCTTCAGTCTGTTGCTCTCCCAACTGAGCTATGTCCCCAATATTGTTTGTCTGAGCGTGGCCACTAGATGGGGGTGGTGGCGTACTGCTGTTGCGGAGCACGAATGTACTGCTCTTGCGAGCACGAATCCTACCGCCACCAGTGTATTCTCCCAATGCCATAGCGTAGTTGAGAAAACCCAGGCTCGCAGACCAACAGGTTTTCCCCCGGTAATCAACCAGCCATAGCATGAAACGGCAAGATGTTCCCTCAGTACATTGCCTTAGATTATAGGAATCGGATGTCAGGGGAATATACTGGACACGGAATGCCACATTGTAGTGACATCCTAGCAATTGCAAATGTTGAGGTACTTGGATCACGAACTCTAAGCTTTGAACGGGACACCGTATGCGAGTACTACACGCAAGTCAGAGAGGTGGCACGTCATGTGCGTCACCACCCATCACGTCGCTTCCGGGATGGCCTGCTTGCTTCTGGTCTCGACTCTCTGCACACACTGTTCTCTATTGCGACTGGCTCCGACTCTGGTGCCTGGTTACTCGACGGACCTGGATGCGATAGTAGTCTGAACCTGGTCTCAACGAGCCTGAGAGGCAGTGTACTTCGTACTGAGTCTACCTCCCCCGCAGGCCACGGCCCTACTGAGGCTTTCCCACTAGGGTCGTGGGGGAAACCTATGTTTCCCCCCGAAAATGGTTTGACTCAGTAACTAACCGGTTTGGAACCGGTTCCAAACCTCGGAGGGCTGGGAGGGTAGGTTTGGAACCCATCACATGACATCTTCACGTGATGCGCCAGTGAGAGGCAGAACTGAGAAGAATCAGATGTGGCGCAAAATATGTTGCAGAGGACCTATGAACAATACAAATAGATATAAGACCATTGTGATAGCCTCCAGAAGCAATGTCTGAGCATATAAATATAAGAACAATCATTTTGAGAACAGATTGGGGCCGCTAGCCCATGGCGGGACAGGCAGCCGGAGGCGCGCGGCGGCAGCAAATGAGTTTGTCACGTGCCGGTTCCATACAGGTTCGAAACCGGTTGAAGTTCCATACCTGGCGGGGCGGCGGGGTCGGTACCTTACTGGTTTGGTACCATCTCGGGAGGTTTACCCTAGGATGGCGAAGTAAACGGTAGGTATCGGTACCGGTCCGGTTTGTAACAGTTACTTACCGGTAAGTTACCGGTAAGATACCTCGACGGTCTGGAGGGTAGGTAACTTACCTCCACGTGACCGTTTCACGTGATAGGCGCACGGCGCGGCGGGAAGGAGCAGGATAGCTTGAAGAGGTGTGGCAGAGCCTCAATAATCCAAATAGAATGATTTCTCAATGCTATTACACATCAGCAGCCATAGAATGCATAATTCAGACAGTTTTTGTACGGTAGGAGCAAGGATATTTTGTTTTTGTGACCTTAGCGGAAATTGCGCCACGGTCATCACGTGAAATGATCATGTGACTATGGGACAGTAAGATACCGTATCGATACCTGGGGGGTCCGGAGGGGTCAGTAAGAAACTAGTAAGAAACCTATAGGGAGGTATACTTCGCCACCCTAAGTCGAGACTGAGGGGTAGTGGAGAAGAACCCCTCTGCATCAAAAACAAATGGGGACACCCAGGATTGAACTGGGGACCTCCAGAACGCAGATGGCTGCTTCAGTCTGTTGCTCTCCCAACTGAGCTATGTCCCCGATGTACGCTCTGGTGTGTGGGCAACATAGTCGCAGGTGAGGAGTAGCAAGCATGATGTGTGGAATACACAGGAGACCGGATGCATGGCATGCTTCCACTACGGGAGGCTCTGCAGCGTGAGTACATATGATTGAGGCTAGTGAGGATGGGAGTGAAGGACCATGCGAACATCGCGATATCCTCGACGTGGCCTTGCCCGGCGACACAATGGATGTGCACTCGCCTAGTTGAACTCAGATCCCCGCACTCAAACAAACACGTGTCCGTAGAAAGACCTGTGGGTATCGACGTCAAAACTAGAAACAAGATAATCAATAAGTTAAGTCATAAATCAGCACTCCCCCTCCCGACCTCTCCCCAAATCGCTAGCAACATCCCCGCCCCCGTGTACCGCCCCCACCTCCATCGCCCTCACTCCTCAAATCCAACCAACCCTCATCCTCACCATCGTCACCCGCAGGCGAGGGTCGCAGCGCACAGCGCACGATATAGGCAAAGACGTCATCTACGCCCTCCCCGGATTTCGCTGAGGTGCGGAAGTGCGGAAGCGGAAGCAGTGGCGGCGGGGGCGGGACGTGTTCCGGAGCGTGACCGTTTGAAGCTTGGGGGTGATGAGGATGTGTAGGCCTGATAGTCGCGAGACTGCTCGTCGACGGTGTCCGCCTCCCTCCGCCTACACCAAAGCCGAGCGGAGACCACGAACGGCCGAATAGAGATGAGGCGGGGGAGCGTGAGCGGGTGGTGAGGGAGGACGGGGATGCAGTGCGGGATGTGGAGCGTGATGACGCGTACTCCCTGGCGGTGTACGCGCTCGCGCTTTCGTCCTCGCTGTCCTCCGAAACGTCCCCGAAGCCAAAGCCAAAGCTCGAGCGCGGCGTATGGTACACCGACGTCATCGTCCCGAACGGCGTGCGTGTGGGCGGCGATTCTGGAGCGGGGGTGATCGTAAGCGGCGGCGTCGGCGTCGGCGCGGGGATGCTCAAAAGCTCCCTGACGAAGCAATCCCCCTCTGCCTCCCCCACCTCCACCTCCCCGAAGTCGAGCTTGTTCCCGACGACGACCGCGCACCGCCCTTCCCCGACTCCCTCGTCATCCCACCCCGCGCCATCCAAGAACGCGCGCCACCACCGCCCCCGGAGCTCGTCGAGCGTCTCGCGCTTGTTGACGTCGTACACCATGACGACTGCGTCGGCCCCGCGGAAGAAGGCCGACGAGAGCGAGGCGAAGCGTTCTTGCCCGGCTGTGTCCTGCGAGCGAGCGTTAGCAAGCGCGAGAGGGGGAGGGAGGAGAAGATGGGGGAGGGAGTGAGAAGGGGAGGAGGAGAAGGGGGGAGAGAGGGATAGGGGGGAGGGAAGGGAAGACGGGGAGGAGAGGAGAGGCTCAGGATATGCCGGGGAGAAGAAACACTCACCCAGATCTGCAACACCACCTCTTCCCCATTCTCTCCATCCAATCGCACGCTCTTGGATATAAAGTCCGCCCCGATCGTCGCGCGGTACCCGGTGGAGAAGCGCGATGTTATGTACTAGAGGGCGGGAGTGTCAGTGAACAGGTGTGAAGGGAAGAGCTGTGTTGAGAGCGGGAAGAGCCGGACGATGAGACGTACAGACGCGTCGAGAAAACATCGGGACCGCGCACGGGGAGACCGGATGCACGTCCGACCGACGAATGGGAATGTGATGTAGGCAGAAGGAGGGAACAGCGACGAGATGAGGAACGACGCCAAGTCTCGTTCGAGTAGAAAGAGAACGCACAAAAAACAACAACGCACCCGACTCCTCAGACTCGTCTTGCCCACGCCCGACGCCCCGATCAGCACCACCTTCACCGTCCGCGGCATAGTAATTGATTCTCAACTTTGCGTCGTCTGTGTTTCGTTGTGTGTCGGGCAGTGTTTTGTGTCGTGTGCCCTGCCCTGGGACGTCCTAATGCGTATTGAGTTCCTCGCGCAGCGTAATGGAGGCCGTAGTATTACTATTAGCAAACGATAGTAGTGGGGAAAGAGAGAGCGAGCGAGCTGGTGATGGTCGCCGAGCAACCCTGCCCACCCCCGGCCTGCTCGGGCCGAGTTTCAACATGACCTTCTAGTCTCAAGTCGGTTTCTCACCGCCCGCGACAGCCAAAACGTTCGGGCGTCCTGGCACTATCAACATGGTACGATACTGCCTACTATTGTATCCCTATCTACGTGAACGCTTCTCTCACAGCCGTGCACGATCTTTCCTCTCACAAAACCAATGATTCTGGAGGCGCGGGATCGCGTTTTGCGCTTGGCGCCCACCCACCTGGGACGATGTCTGCTTCCTGAACGGCGGTGGAGATCACTAGGACGGAGCCCGTCGACGTTGGTCACCGCGTCTTCACCTCGTGGCTCGTGCGGTTTTGACACTGGTCTGGACGTCCTGCTCGTCCTGCTCGTCGCTCGTATCCCACCCCAGTCGTCGGCTCCGAGTATTTTGGGATACACGGTGGCGAGCGTCACCTCCCAGCGTTCGGTAGGTTCGCGCGGCAGGGAAATCGTGCACCGTTCCCCGCATTCTTCTCGCCTGGTAGTCGTTCCTGCAACGCGTCTTTTGTCAGCCATGTCCTTTATTTCAAAAATCTTGTCACGGTTCCAGTGCGTGCCTCCTTACCTCTGTCACGGTGGTTCTTTCTTTCTGCTTGCCCCGCCTCGTCTGTGCGGCATTTCTTGGCTCGTCACGGCGATTTCGATTCTTTTACCCCACCCGACACCGCTGCTTGTACGCCAACCAAGCATTCGTGCGGCGGTGGTGATTCAACAGTGCGGACAGATTATCCGCCGCCGCGCCTCGCATCGAGGAGACCGGTGTAGCTGACTGGGGGAACTGATCGTTCATGTTATGCGTCTTGTGCCAGGCTCGGCATCGCCTTCACGTCTGGCCACACTGCCCTTCTTGTCTAGAGTCCTGTCGCGGTACAGGTACGGCCTTCATACCTCTCGAGTTCTTCTTCACGGTGAGTTTTCGGATTGTCCCACCTGCACTCCTGACCTGTGCGGCGCTGGTGAAAAAGAACTTATTTGTGATAGCTCGTTTCTCGCTTGTCACGGTGATTTCTTGCTTGTCCCACCCGGCACCGCTGCTTGTACGTCAATCAAGCATCGTGCGGCTGGGTGCAGACACTGGTAAGCACTTCTTTTGCTTGGGCTTGTGATACGAAGCTCATTTCTCATTTCTTGCCTCAGGCGGCTCGTTCTGCACGGTGGGTTTCTGCTTGTCCCACCTAGCATTGTGCGGCTGGGCACAGACACTGGTAAGCATCTCTTCTCCTTGGACTCGCAATCTGACGCTCATCACCACATCACCGGGAGGCTTGTCGCGTGGTAAGAATACGGTTGCTGCACCATCGGAGGCGGCATTGTGATATCGAAGGGGATTCTCACATCCCAGTACTGTGCAGCATCGGATCGTGCGGTCGGTCATTCTTTACCTTTCGCCGTGATCGACTGACCTCCTGCGTTTGTTGTCAGCTTGATGATATGTGAGGCGCTGTGTCTTGACATCAAGGTATTTCGACTGATGTTTTTGTGGTCGTAGCAGCATCGGCGCGGCGTTCGTCGGTGTGGTCGTCGCTGGGGTGTGAGTGTATTTCTCTTTCTGTGCTGCTATTTGCTGACACTCGCGTCAGGCTCCTCGGCTCGACCCTTCTCCAGACAGTCTCCTACCTGATGCACCACTGGCCCGCGCCTCCTCAGGGCTCTCGTCATCGCCGTGACAATTGTCGAGACGGTCCACCAGGGGTGGATAAGCCATACCGGTTAGTGTGTCATGCGATGGGCTTGCGCTGGAGGCTGACGCTAGACTAACAGTGTACACCTATGCAATTACCAATTATGACAATCCGCCGATTCTTGGTAAAACTGTTTGGAGTCTGCTCCTGGAGGTCATCTTCAACGGCTTGACGCCGTTGCTGGTGCAAGGGTGGGCTCTCACTCTTTAAGTCGCGAGGCAATCCTGATAGACGGACCACAGGTTCCTGACGCTGCGCGTCTGGCGCCTCTCCAACAAAAATATCTGGATTACCGCTCTTTGCGTGAGTCTCACCACCGCGTCCCATTCGCACCTTTGGTAATATTTTCACAATCCATGTTTGTCATCACCGAATTTCGCTGTGTGATGGTCTTTGGCGTGTACGCTCTTGTCCGCGTCAAGACCTTCCAAGACCTCGCCCACCTCAAGGTTTGTTCTCTCTTCTTCTCTTCTCTTACTAACCCCCCTCCCCCTCAGTCCCTCAGCATCACAGTCAACGCCCCCAGCGCGGCTGGTGACCTCTCCATTGCGCTCTCCCTTCTCCGCCTCTCCCGTGCGTGCCGGCTTCACGCACAGCTGGTGCATGATTGGGACCCTCATTGTCTTCACCATCAACACCGGCTCCCTCATCAGCATCCTGGCGGCCCCGACGATGTTCGCATACATTGCGTGGTTCTTCTGTCTTGGGCGGCTGTATTCGAACTCACTGCTTGCAACGCTTAATGCGAGGAAGCGGTTCAAGGCGGGCGGAGAAGGGGTGGTGCATACAACGAGCGAGGAGATGGGCATGGGCATGGGAGTGTGCAGGGTGGGAGTCCGAGTTCGATCAAGCTCAAGGCGAGCCATTGTGGGTTCCAGACACAGACAATTGGGGGGTTGCTTGTTGAGCTCGGCATCAGGGGGACGAACAGCATGGGGACGGTTAGGGTGAGTCCTTTTTTTGGGGTGTAGGGTAGGCACTGACGGTTCAAAAGCACCCGACGAACATCAGCATCAAGATCGACACCACGCACGAGACGGACTGTGCGGGAAGGAAGCAGTCGGGGTCTTCGGATAGCTTGACGATGACGTTTCAGAGGTGCAGTGATGAGCCTGTCTAGATGGTTGCGCTGCTCTGTTGTTGTGCTCCTTCTGTGGCACGGTAGGAACTCAAAAAATGCATCTGAATGTGCTGTACCACCTAGGGCGACGGAAAAAAGGCCTTATTCTTTACAGAAACCTTTTTTACATGTAATTTACACATCATATGATGTACATCACCATATAAATTACCGACCCAAATTAGAGATCCGTAAATTACCGAAATAGGTCACATGTCAATCCCACCGTGGCATGTCGGAGCGGCAATGATGACATCCTTACCTCTGAGTCTGTAATGTGTATAGCTATGATTCCTGAACTCACAACATGAATTGTCTGCACTCACGTTGTGGCTGATCAATGATCAATAGGCTACTCTAACTTGTTGCCCTATTGTTGCATGTCATCAGGTGCATCACCAATGGTAGCAACAGCAGGAGTTCTTCAAGAGGCTTCCTCCAAGTCCTGTATTGCAACTTGCAACCAACTTACAACCAGTGTCATTATGTCAGTTATTCTCAGTGTGAATGCTGTAGAATCTTAAGTTTGACAAAATGCATGCAAATCTACTTCATCACTGCAGTGGCTACACCACCCAGAGGGTAGCAAAAAAATTGGTATTTTTGACAGGCGGGCGCAAATCACATGACAGTCATGTGTCCTAATTTACATGTAATACTAGGGCGATTGGGCCATTCTCGGGGCTGACATATGGGTAGTGTATACTGTTGAGTACTTACCACAGATAATCAATTCTCACACTCTGATAATACATGTATAACTAAAATTTTCTGCTGCAAACTTGAGTATCAAGAAAGGGTTCAAAGTGCATGGCAAATTTGGAATTTGCAATAAATCTCAACCCATTTCCGGAGAACAGGAAATGACTGCAGTATTGAACATACCGAACACACTTGCCGATTTTGAGTATGCTCTTGTAATTTTGAATACTGAATCACTTCTGAATATTTTTCTGATGTGCTAAAACTGTCTGTCTATCTTATATTCATCTGCCGTTCTACCCATCCAAAAATGGAAAGTATACTCAACATACATGTCTCATAATTAGTTGTGGAGTATGTGTGAGAGATTCTTCCTATTCTTGTATTTTTCATTCCTTTCCAATAGAATACAACACTTTTAGATATGTCTGGAATATTTGAGATTCCGGGAGATTTCCCAACAGCTGTAAATGATCCGTGAAGTTTTAATTCTAGATCATCAGAAATCAAAAATCCCACCGAGTCTTGTAATTATGTTATGGACCATCAGACAATTGGAGCTGAATTGCCTTTGAATTTAGAATTCAGCACCCAAAACCTATGCATTCTCGGATCAAGAAAATTGGTTGGGTTTTGGTACTGGCCGGACATGCTGATGTCCGCATGCTGAGGCGTCCCAACATCTTGAGATATGCAGATATTTGCATACCGAGAGATCCCGACATGCACTGGCATTGACAAACATGGGGAACCAATGGTCTTTTGGGCCTTAGAGCAGCGACCATTGAGTTTCTTTTGGCTTGCGCCACCGTCTGGGATCTGAAGACTAGTGCCGCAGTGCGTCTAGTATTCTGATTTTGGCATTCATGTTGAAGCTGAGACCACACAATTACAGGTCTCTGTTATGAGTGCATCAAGCACTAACTATCGTCCTCGTTCTGTTGCTCAAGTCAATCTGGCTGGGGAACTCAAATCAAGCAAGTGACTGCGGACTCGAGCGTTAGATTGAGGCACACTTGGCTATTGGCTGGCGCTCCCGTGCGTTGATTTGCGCTCTCACTGCATGAAACATACGATATTTACGCTAAAAATATGAGTAAAAAATGTAAAATTTATTTAGCATTTTTTCATCTAAAAATGATAAAAATATCATAAAATGAGATGAAAATATGTTAGATATATTTGAATATAGTAAAGTATAGTATATATTTAGCATATTTTTACTAAGTTTTATCATATTTTTATCAATTTTGAAGTGAAAAAATGCTAAATGAATTTTACATTTTTTTATCATATTTCCGGCGTAAATATTGTATGTTTCATGCAGTGTCTGCAGTCATAGTCTCAGCCGCAGGCAGGCGACCACTCATCTACCACTTCATGACTGTACATCCTATGTACTGGCTTGATCTGGACTTGGACTGACTCATCCGGCGTGCTGCTTAGTATGACAAGCAACAAGTGTATTTGTGTTCCCGGACCTTTTTTGACGGTTTGACTGACACCACTTGTAGGCTTGATAGTGTAGCCATCACTCGTCATCAACTGTTGCTGCCTTCCAGCCATTCAGCTCAGTGCCATTTGGATCTTGAACCCGCCAGCATTGTGGAACTGGTTACGCAACTGGAAATCTTGCGTGACGATGAAGAGATGAGATGGGCAAGGCTGGGTAGTATTGCAGTTGAGCACTTATTGTATGAATGATGACAAAGAAGTTCAATCTGTAGCATGGCACAGAGTCTCCTGCTATGCAAGCGGAATTCACAATTTCATCAATGGAGGACCAGTTGATTGGAATGTTGCTTAGCATGAAGCACGTTCAGCCCACCTCGGTGACCGTCACCTACCGATGCCACATTGGTTGACACTAATGTTGGCGTGGCGAGCCTGAACATTCGAAGTTGACCTGCCCATTGAGCATGTGCAGAATAAGCTGGAGAGCTGTCTGCAGTCCATTGCCAACTTTTCACCGGGAGCGGAAGATCTCAAAGTGAATCTTGCGAAAAGAAGGAGTGGATTTATTAGCACTGGAGTGACTGAGGTAGGTAGATAGGTAGACCGTGATGGCGCCAGGTCCCAATGAGGAACGGCCATTTGTGGAAGCTCTTTGATCGGGCAAGCTTGAGGCTCCCACCTCAGCAACTGAATTTGCAAGGAGATATCTACACATTTCAGAAGGTCTGCAAGCATCTCTCGCTGCCAAGTCAAGGGCGCAAGGCCTCAATACCAACCTAAAGTTGGTCGCCCTTATATGTAGTCTACGTGAGATTGTTGTTTTGTAAGATGGATGAAAGTAATATTGGATTCAAGGTACATAGTCCGAGTCCAAGTCCGAATCACTATCTATGTATCACCGTGTTGCGAGCCTGCTCCATCAATCCAGGTATCTTCCGTTTCCATACTGTGTGGGACGGTCAAGCTCGAAAGACTTGTAGAGCTTGAAAACATCATACACGAGTTTGGTAACAAGCGGTAGGCACACAGTCTGAAAGAGGAGGACTTTGAGGAGATTGCTAGGAGCAGTGGCCTCTGACATCTGAGTAACATTGAGGTTCAGGTGGGGAAGGTAGGGTGCAATGAGGTTCAGGGCAGCTGTTCGCAATGTCCCTAGGTCTGCATCTGCGGTGCACTTGAGGATGGCGTGCTCCGGCGATTCGACGTGATCGCTGCACAGGCGGCAGAGTCTCTCGGAGAGTTGGAGCATGGTACAAAGGGGTGGTTATGATCCGCACGCCGTAGCTGCTTGAGGGCCAGCGAGTAATTCATGGCAAGGATGCAACTTAGTGATAGAAGGCATCCGGATGTCGGCATCCCTAGGCATGCGAACATCTGCATGTCTCAGAATGTCAGGACGCCTTGGCATGCGGACATCAGCATGTCTGGCCAGTACCAAAACCCAACTAATTTTCTTGATCCGAGAATGCATAGGTTTTGGGTGCTGAATTCTAAATTTAAAGGCAATTCAGCTCCAATTGTCTGATAGTCCGTAACATAATTACAAGACTCGGTTGGATTTTTGATTTCTGATGATCTAGAATTAAAACTTCACGGATCAGTTGCAGCTGTTGGGAAATTTCCCAGAATCTCAAATATTCCAGACATATTTGGAAGTGCTGTATTCTATTGAAAAGAGATGAAAAGTAAAAGAACAGGAAGAATCTCTCACCCATACTCCACAAGTAATTATGAGATGTGTATATTGAGCACACTTTCTATTTTCAGATGGGTAGAACAGCAGATAAATATAAGATAGACAGACAGTTCTAGCACATCAGAAAAATTTTCAGAAGTAAATCAGTATTCAAAATTACAAGAGTATGCTCAGAATCGACAAGCGTGTTTGATATGTTCAATACTGCAATTATTCCCTGTTCTCCGGAAATGGGTTAAAATTTATTGCAAATTCCAAATTTGCCATGCACTTTGAACCCTTTCTTGATACTCAAGTTTGCAGCGGAAAATTTTGATTAAACATGCATTATTGGAGTGTAAGAATTGATTATGTGTGATAAGTACTCAACAGTATACACTACACATTCATCAGCCTCGAGAACGGCCTAATCGCCCTAGTGTAAGGAACTGGGCCCTGTGGGCAGTCCATATGAATTACAGTAAAAAAAGTTATCGATGTCCTTTTTTCGCCAGCCTAGTATCATCTTCTTTTGTATCTTTCTTGCCTGTATGATGCTATTATATCTTGCAGCTGTCGTTTCCATACCTTGGTCATATAGTTGTCATTCTTCTTGTAGTTGTATAGGTATCTCTTGCTATATCTACCAGAAGCATCATTATGTGTATCTGAGGTGTTCACAGTGTGATTCATGAGCTGTGTATGCAACAATGTGCCATTACATACTGTGCTAGCTGTCGACTTGGCAGCTTGAGTATCTGGTCACCCTGGTTGTAAAATGAGAAGAGAGAGATATGCATGATAATTCATGGATTGGCATTTGGACTGCACATGGTGCCCATGATAATTAGTTGCTTATTTCTACTATTGCCACTTGACTTTCACTACTTAAATCTGCTTGAGCTATCACACTGCCTCATAGATCCTCATAAACAATTACTTACCAGTGCATGATTTACCTAACCTTCATTGATCAGTCAAAATAGGCTCTGAGTGACTGTGCAACCATGTATGTATCTGGCCCAAATAATGCTATACTTCTTGAAGCTTTGGTGAGTGTGCTTCTGGACCAATAGCACTGACAGTGGAATATTGTGTTTTGAGTGTATTGAGCTGTGAAAATGAAATTATCCAGGAAGTAGATATATTGAGTCTCAACTACTAGCTACATGACAGAAATCAGTAAAGAAGCAATCTAATATGGCTTATAATAAATCTTTTGCCACTGTTCACCTAAATATGCTTCCTCAAAGCTTAGAGTCAGATCACCAAACCTCGAGATAACTAGTTGACAGTGAGGAGTGCGAAGAGCACGAAGGATATCAGATGAAAGCCAAAGGAGTTTGTATCCCTTCTGGGAGGTAATCCAGCCTTCCTGGATATACCAACTGGTTGATGTTGGAGATTCTAGTTTGAGATTAGAAAGGTACAATGATTACAGATAAAGATGAGAATACTTGCCATTCTGTGAAAATGAGATAGAATGAATTTCTGTATTCCTTTCTCGCACTGTCTGGTCATTTGAGGCAGACACAATATGTCCCTCGTCATGTGAAAAGGAGGCAGAATGGAACCAAGCAGAGTTTTTCTCCAGCTTCATCTTCTTTTTGCCCATGTCTAGATTCCACACTCGCACTGTTTGATCAGCTGAGGCAGACACAATGTGCCTTTTATTATGTGAAAAAAAAGCAGAGAGGACTTCAGCAGTGTGTCCCTTCAGTATTGCCTCCTCCTTGCCCATCTCTACATTCCACACCCGCACTGTCTGATCACTTGAGGCAGACACAATGTATCTTCCATCATGTGAAAAGGAGACAGAATGGATCCAATCAGTGTGTCCCTCCAGCTTCACCTTCACCTTGTCCATCTCTGCCTCCCATATCTGCATTATGTTGTCACTCGAGGCAGACACAATGTACATCCTGTCATGTAAACAGAAGGCAGAGAGAACTTCAGCAGTAAATCCCTTCAGTATTGTCTCCTCATTGCCTGTCTCTGCATTCCACATCCGCACTGTCTCGTCATTTGAGACAGATACAATGTGCCTCCCATCATGTGAAAAAAAAGCAGACCGAACCCTATCAGTGTGTCCCTCCAGCTTCATCTCCTCCTTGCCTGTCTCTACATTCCACACTCGTACTGTCTGATCACTTGAGGCAGTCACAATATACCTTCCATCATGTGAAAAGAAGGCAGAATTGACAAAATAAGTGTATCCCTTCAGCTTCACCTCCTCATTGCCTGTTTCTGTATTCCATACCCTTACCGTATGGTCATTCGAGGCAGACACAATGTATCTCCCATTAGGTGAAAAAGAAGCAGAATTGACCTCAGAAGTATGTCCCTTCAGCTTCACCTCCTCCTTGCCTGTCTCTGCATCCCACATCCTCACTGTCTGGTCATTTGAGGCAGACACAATGCATCTTCCATTGTGTGAAAAAGAAGCAGAATTGACCTCAGAAGTGTGTCCCTCCAGCTTCACCTCTTCCTTGCCTGTCTCTGCATTCCACACCCTCACTGTCTGGTCATTTGAGGCAGACACAATACATCTCCCATCATGTGAAAAGGAGGCAAAATTGACCCAATTAGTGTGTCCCTCCAGCTTCATCTCCTCCTTTCCTGTCCCTGCATCCCATACCCGCACAGTCTGATCTCTCAAGGCTAACACAATGTGCTTTCCATCATATGAAAAGAAGGCAGAATTAACCCACTGAGTGTGTCCCTCCAGCTTCATCTCCTCCTTGCCTGTCTCTGTATTCCATATCCGCACTGTCTTGTCATCTGAGACAGATACAATGTGCCTCCCATCATATGAAAAGGAAGCAGACCGGACCCTACCAGTGTGTCCCTCCAGCGTCATCTCCTCTATGCCCGTCTCTGCATTCCACACTTGTACTTGCCAGTTACTTGAGGCAGTCACAATATGTCTTCCATCATATGAAAAGAAGCCAAAATCGGCGTGAAGAGTATATCCCTTATACTTCAGTTTCATCTTTTCCTTGCCTGTCTCTGTATTCCACACCCTCACTGTTTGGTCATTTGAGACAGACACAAAGCACCTCCCATCATGTGAAAAGGAGGCAGAATTGACAAAATTATATCCCTTCAGCTTCATCTTCTCCTTGCCTGTCTCTGCATCCCATATTCGCACTGTCTGGTCATGTGAGGCAGAGATAATATATCTTCCGTCATGTGAAAAGAAAGCAGAATTGACCCAATCACTGTGTCCCTCCAGCTTCATCTCCTCCTTGCCAGTTTCTGCATTCCACACTCGCACTGTTTCGTCAGCTGAAGCCGATATAATGTGCCTTCCATCATGTGAAAAACAAGCAGAATTAACCTTATCAGTATGTCCTATCAGTACAGTTAACAACTGTTCCTTCCTTCTTTTACCAAGTAATTTTGGAAGTCCATTAAACTGATTCTTCCATCTGGTTATAAGAACAGAGGAGCCATTATAAATGGCAAGAATGGAGATGTATAAATGTGGTGTTGATTTGGACACAGGATTAGAGATGAATGCTCTTGTAAAGTTTTGCACATGCTTCAGGTCATCAGATAAATTAACTACTGCTTCTTGCACTGACTCTAAAGTCTATGTATGTTCAATATGAGAGATCTAAATAATAGTTGGAAAACTCACCACAGTTTCCAGAGTGTTATATGCAGTTCTGAGTACTGAAGAGCAATTGTCACTCTGATGAATGAGATTCATAGTCTCAATCCAAAAAAGAAGTCGGTTATCACAAAATAAGTGCAATTGCATGATCAATTTCTCTACTTGCTCAGTTCCAAGTGAAGCAATACATGCATCACGGAGATGTGCTGCCCAGTGACAACAGGCATATTGAAGAAGAGGTGAGACTGATTCCTGAATATGTTTATCAAGATCTGGCACCTCAATATCATAAAGGAAGGAAGAGGGTAAGTTGCAAATATTGAAACATAGATCATGATTCATAATGATGAAGCATTGTTGCATAAGCAGAAGATGTTGTGTGACAGTATTGCAAGCATAAGTCTGAGCCCTATCAGAATTGCACATGAAGTCATAAAATGACTTGTGATACCAATAGATATGATTATCAAGCTTTGATACATATAACACAGCATGAAGATTGGCAACAATACATTGAACACGATCTAGGATATTACCAGTAAGACTTGCAAGCACACGAAGGGAGATGGGCTCCTCTGAGCAGAGAATAGTGTGGATGATTTCAAGACGTTCATGCCCAAGTGTCTCACCAACTGATATGATCTCCTGCAGTATTTGAGTGTACAGCTGATCCACTGGAAGTGTGTCAACACTTTCAGCATGTGATGGCCAGCTCTGTAATAGAGTCTTCAGCTGCCTCAGATATTCTTCTGGGTAACCCTGTGAAATGAACCGAACTGCAGTGGCTGCATAGATGAAGAGACCATCTGCTTGCACAGCTAAAGTCTGAAGCTCAGGCATTTGACAAAGATTAGGAAGCTCAGCCTCTAGATATGTAAGAATGTCATGCTGGACATCATCCCTAGTCACCTCCTCCAGATGGCAGACCAAGTCTGGAATGAGCACAGTACATTTGTCAACCAACTTTGGCTCTCGTCGGCTTGTTATGAGGAATTTCAGTCCCTTGAGACAGCCTGATTGGACAGTGGAGATTAAATCATCCAGGAACTTCCAGCCACCCTGATTCTCATCCAAGGCATCAACAACAATGACACAAGGAGGGAAATTGGGTAAGCGGGAGCTGGCTGATTGCTGCCATGGTTTGACAAGAAGATCCTTCATCTGTTTAGAGAGGGAATCGGCAGAATCCAGATTAGCATCCAGAAGAGCAATGGCAAAGGAGCGAGAATAGCGAGCAAGTTGATAGACAATGGATGGAATGATGTTCTTTTGCTCCCTCAACTCTCTGAGCTGTCTGGAGCAAAAGAAGGAAGCACCAAGAATGTTGGACTCTCCATCCAAATTATTGTCAAGAGCCTTGCACACTGAGTATGCGATTGTGGACTTTCCTGTCCCAGCTGAACCATTCAGCCAGTAAATGGATGCTGAACTCTCTGATAGTGGTTTCCGTGCCCAGTCAACCAGGCACTGAATGATCTCAACCCGCGTCCCAGGAGTGCACTCTCGGCGTACAACATTGACTGCCTCAGAGTCAACCTCAGCATCATAACGGGCCTGCCGAGATCGAGGCAGTTGACCAAGCACAACAGCAGAGAGAATATTGGTGGTGTTGCGCTCAATACTCAGAGAAATGGCAAGCTGATTTTTGACAGGTAAGTGGTGGAACAATGGGAAGAAACACAGACAACATACATGAAATTGCTTTGTGCCTGCATCCAGAGTCTGGAGAACCTTCTTGATTTCCCCAATGTCCTTGTCGCTATGTGCGGCACGGGTGAGAAAGCCCCTTGACTGCATTTCCTGGAGTTTGGTGACTTGGGTTATAAGCAGTCTTAATTTGAGATGAAGTTGTGTTCAACAGCAGCAATAATTAAGACATACTTGGCAAATGAGTCCATCCGTTCATCCGAGACTTGATATGTTGAGTCCAATAGTGCTGTATTCACGACCTCCAAAAGCTCCTTAGTGCGTGACACCATGTCGGATAGGTCCTCCCCGACATCCTGTATTTGCTAAAATCCAATTGTATGAGGAAAAACTGAGGACCAAGTCCTGACAGTTCACATACATGCACAAGGTCAATGAAAGTATTGATCACAGCAACAGGTGTTTTGGCTGGCGTTCCGTCCAGTCCTTTCTCGACTCGCTTCAACAGCATCTCTATACCGGACCATACGACCTTGATCGGCTCTGGAACAACGATCGGTCCCGCGGCTGGCTGAGACGGTGTCGAGGTCGATAAACGTGTTTTCTTGCGAAATTTATTGAGCAATTTGGGCATTTTAGCAGCTGTGGTGAGCGGACGACGTGGTGGGAGGAGGAAAGCAATGCGTGTGAACAAGTTGCCTGTCAGCACTGATTGCGGGCGCTTGACGAGATTGGCACCATGACAGCTACCCCAACGCTCCCACAGTCTGAATATGTGAGCCGAGATGCCCATTGCGCGACTGCTCGAACGAGCTGATCCACGTGTTTGACTCAGCTCCTTCACTTACGACGTCGAACGCGCCACGACGTTTTGACAGTGTGCGTTTCTGACATGCACGCAGCACCTCCATCATAATCACCGCAGCGGCGACGAGTGCAGCGTGCGACGACCCGTTATAACCAAATGCACGTCGACGATTACGACAGACGGCTAACAGCACCCGTCTTTTCTTCGACCTTCTGAAGTGCCAAGATACAGCACGGCGCTGGCCAGCGGCGAGCTGAGCTCATGTGTTCCGCCGGATCCGCGTCTGCGCAAATCAAAAACGTGTCTACATACACTAAGCCGTCCTTCCAGTTGCCCCAGTCCACGTCTCGGGCGACGGTTCTGCCCCCATCGGCGCGCCGTCGACGCCAATCACTCTCCCCTATTCCAGCATGCCTATACTTCCCTCGCTCCCCGTCACCGGGCATAGTACCAGTGCATGCGAACACGTCCTGGCGCCATACACAGAGCGCGTCTACAGACGCAGACGCGCCAGCTGACGCTCATCGTGGAGGATGCGCATATGCAACATATCACAGCAACAGGCCCACTCGCTGTCGATGACAGACCTCACGAACGCCGCGGTTCGTCGCCCGCTGATCTGTTTCGCTTATGTGCTCCTCGTCGTGACGAGCGCCGCCATCCACGACGAGCGGGACCCGGTGGCAAGCCCACTCTCACCGCCATGCCTACGACCACACTGATAATCTCTGTCATGTCCTCCAAATTGCGCCGCGCGCCCTAGTGTCCAATCTTCTTGTCCAGTGTTCGCGGGGTCTACACCGAGAGACGCGAACGAGGCGCGGTAGGAATCAAAGGACTTGCCGCCACTGACACGCGTCATGAGCCCCTTGTTCACTCCCGGATACAAGCTGGTGGGGTCGCCCCAGCCAATGGTAGGAGGACATCGAGGAACAGCAGTGGCGGAATTGCCGCGCCACGGCACGGCAGGTCGTCCAGAGAAAGACGTGATCGTCGATGTGTGGCACATCGTGGTAAAATGCGTTCCATGCGGCGTCGGTACGCGCTGCCCTGGCATTCGGGAGTCCATTGGTAAGGCAAAGAAGATCGCAGGTATGAGAATCTTCAATCTTGCATTCCGAATTGTGATTTCCGCGTGATCTTGATCGCGAATCATGGATTGTAGCGTCTCGTCGGATCGCTGGACATGTACACTTGAAGGTGCTCCAGAATCTACTCGTTGTGGCTTGTATGTAGTTCATCTGTTGTCAATCAATTCATTTGTGGTACTGTGATGACAATGAGAGATGTCAAGAAACAAGAAATACAAAAGCTGAGCCTATAGCTAGTACGCCGCGTAGTAGTATCCAGAGAATACTATACCGTCTCGAAGTTGTAACAATAAGTCAAACCTTCACCTCCACCTTCAACTCCGCATCCCGACCGCCACGCACACCACTTCTTCGACAACTACAAAGAATCGTCTTATCGCCCGCGGGACATGCGTCTGCTCGCGCTCCATCGTCCACAACCTATACTTCCCTCCAACCGCGTCTCCATAACGCTGATCTGCGAATCTGCGCCAGGATTGCGTCTATCCGACTCGACAGCCCGTCCATATTCTCCTGCGTCTTGTCACTCTGATTGCGATTCGCTCCTGGATTGTTGCGCCGCTGTGCGTAGCGTCAGTACATCCTCGTTGATGACTCCAGTTCGTCCTTCGAGTCCGCGTCGTCGTCTCAAAACATCCGCCATCAATGTCGTTCCCTTCCGGTTCGTGGTCGGCACCTGCCAGAGCATCGGCGGGGGTCACAGACGCCTCCTGCGCGTCAAAGTCCCTCCTGGACGTCTTTCAGCCGGTGCTAGCCCGAATCTGCCCAGCAAAGGAATTCGATTGGATGGAAAACGTGCCCTACGTATATTCACTTGCATGACATTCTTCGAACGCCAGCGATCGCGAGCGCCGGGAGTCGAGTCTGGGTCTGATAGGCAAGTCAGGCTGGAAAGACCTGGACGGAGAGCAACTTGACCTTGCCAGTGGGCACAGTGTCGCACTGGTATGGCACCTCGGAGAAGAGCAAAGTGTGGCATGCTGAGCGGGAAGGAAGACGTCTACGAGAAGCGGATGGGAGGCGAATCGTTCGGTTTTTATACAGCACCAGTTCTTCGTTGACGTGGAGCGTGAATCACTAATGTACGAAAGACGGCAGGGACGTGTATTGTACTTATTGAAGACGCGATGGACGCCACGTCAGCGTGAAAGAGGGACGGACGTCGATCCCGCGTCGAAATCGTGTGTTGTAGTGACGGCATTGCCGCTGTTCTTGCTCTGAAAGGTCGATCAGTGACGCCTTCGCCCCGACTCAGAGTGGCGACACACCGACATTGCTAGCGTTTCCCTCAAAGTAACAAGATGCGCAGTCGGCAGAACTGCTAGCAGTACCGAAGACGACTAGGAGACGAGTTCCGCGACTTCTGGGTGTGAAGCTGGTGCGCAGGCCTGATGGGCGCTAGACTGCTCGTGGAGGGTGACCGCCTCCCTCATTCTACACCAAACACAAGCGAGAACCAACAACGGTCGAATGGAGATGAGGCGGGGCGTGAACGGGTGGTGAGGGAGGACAGAGAGGTAGAGCGTGTTGACGAGAAATCCCTGGCGCTGCACGCGCTTAGGCTCTCGTCCTCGCTGTCCTCCGAAGCGGCCCCGAATCCAAAGCCGAAGCTAGTGGGCGGCGTATCATACACGTTCGTCATCGCCCCAAAAGTGCTATCCGTGGCTGTCGGCGTGGGCGTGAGGGGCGATCTTAAGCGGCGAGGAGGAGGAGGAGGGGATGCCCAGCAACTCCCTGACGAAGTCGCCCCCCCTCTTCCGCACTCACCTCCCCCGCGCACCTCCCGGGGTGCTGCCATACTCCGCCTTCACCCCCCTCCCCTCCCGGCACCTCCTCCCCTCCTCCCCGGCTGCTCGAATCGTCCTCCCACCCAGCCCCATCCAGAAACAAGCACCGCCACGTCCGAGCATCTCGCGCTTGTTGACGTCGTACTCCGTGACGACCGCGTCGGCTTCACGGAAGAATGCGGACGAGAGCTAGGCGAAGCGTTCCTGCTCGGCTGTGTCCTGCGAGGGGGCGTTAGCAAGCGCGAGGGGGGGAGGGAGGATAGGGGGGAGGGGGGAGGGGGGAGGGGAGGGGGAGTCAGAAGGAGAGGAGGGGGGAGTGAGAGGGGAGGAGGGGGACGAGATAACGAGAGGGGGGGAGAAGGCGAGAGGAGAGAGCGAGGGGAGAGAGAAGTGGAGGAGGGCATGTCGGGGAGAAGGAACACTCACCCAAATCTGAGGCACCACCTCTTCCCCTTCCCCATCTAACCGTACGCTCTTGGATACAAAGGCCGCGCCGATCGTCGCGCGATACCCGATGGAGAAGCGCGATGTGACGTACTAGACGAAGTATGGGTTAGAGGATGGGTGTGGACAGAAGGGTTGCGTTGCGAGCGGAAAGTGTGAGAGTGAGAACAGATAGATGAACGGAGTTGGACGATGAAACGTGCAGACGCGTCGGGACCTCGCACAGGACACGGGAAGACTGGTCGCGACGTCGAGCGACTAATGTAGCTGATCGGGTAATGTACCGTCGCTGAAGATAGGAACGGGGTGGGAAGAACAACGGGGCATGCACGCGACGAAATGAGAGACGAGACCAAGTCGCAATAGATGGGGAACGTAGTAAAGCTCGCAACGCACCCGACTCGTCTTGCCCACGCCCGACGCCCCGATCAGTACCACATTGACCGTCCGCGGCATCGAAACTTCCGTGGTTGTTTAGGACGCAGGATTGTTTGACGTTGCGTTGGCCCTGTTGTAATAACGTGCCGGCTTGCCTGGTGCCAGTTTCATGTCGTGTGTCCTTCCTGCTGTTGAACGTCCGTATGCCTGACGCGTATTGCGTTCCTCCCGCGTATACGAAGGTGATGATGATAGTAAGAGGGAATGAACGAGCGATGGTGACGGGCGCCGAACAACCGGCTACGTCGGTCCGAGTCCCGCGCTCATCACTGCCACTCCCACTCTTTCCCTCCAAGTATCATCTCACGCACTGCTCCGAGTCCGAAGTTTGACATCGCCTTCTCCGTCGGTATCTCACCGCCCGCGTCGGCCAAAACGTCCTGACACTATCAATCCGGCTTCATTCTATCGCTATTAGGACGCTCATCATTCCCTCCAGTCCTCCTCACCCATCTTCTTGCAGCCCAAATTTGGGTTTTCGCCTAGGTACCGCGTACACTCTTCTCATCGGTACTAGGCCCGTGCCAATGGTCGCGACGTTGCGTTTCACAAGTAACTTCAGCCAAGGCAGGATCCCAACGCGGTACGGTCGAATGGCAGGAAGACCCAACCCGTCTCCGAGACTTGTCCCCTCGCCGGCGTGCGGTGTTGGCCGATGCAGACACTTCTTCTGCATTGGTCCTGCTCGTTGCTCGTATCCCACCCCAGTCGCCGGCTCTTTTGGGATAGCGGTGGAGTCTCAGCTCCCAGTCATCACATCCCGGGCCACAGCTTCGCACTGTGCGAAGGATCTGCATTGACCGTCAATACGAATTGTCTTGACAGTCAAATTTCAAGACATAATATACTGATAACATACTGACTGGATCAATACAACATTCAATACGATAATTGACCGGGAAGATATGTATTGAACATTCCGATAGTGTATTGACTGTCAATGTCATAGTCAATCAACCTGCATGCGGGGGTTGCTCGGTCGGTTACAGCGTTCGGGATCGCCCCGTGCCTCCAATACTCGGTCGCATCCTATCCTCTCTAAGAAGACATACTCTCCTCGGTCCAGGATGCGGCCCACAGATGCAATGAGACCGTCAATATCCATGACCTTCAACGCGGTAAAGGTATCCGGCTTTGTGTGTGCCATACCGCTTCGCTGATTGTGCCGCGCAATCTTGCTTGGAGCCACGACTGCTAGCACATGGTACGATTCGGGTTCTGCTTCGATTTCCGGCAAGGTGATCCTCAGAATGAGTCGCAGTTGACCATAGTGCTCTGCCGGGGCTGTGCTGCGATTGTTGACACGATCTTGAGAATACTGTACATGTGTGAGAGAGGTGAAAATGCAGCCTACACCGAATGAGAGTGCAACTCACCTTGACATACGACATGTCGCGTGAATCTGTGGTCATCTCGCTTGCATGCATCATATCACCACCACCGAGCCACTGGACCTTTCCCCAACACTCTGTCTCCACCGGCAAACGTGAGAGAACATCCTCGATGGTAACATTGAGCTTTTGCGCAAGAACCTGGGATACTTGACGACGAAGGGTTGATGGCAAGCGCCGTTGTTGATGGGGATGAACAAGGACAGAGTTGTTGTCTATGATGATTGAGGGCCTGGCACGGGTAGTAGAGGCTATAGCAAGTGGTACTCACATCCGGGTACGTGCAGACCTGTGTCTCCAATGTTGCGACGACGACGTGACAGATCCAGATCCTCGTGAAGATCATAGATGTTTTTGATCTGTGATAGCTGTGCGATGCCTAGAATTCGGCGGTCGATACTTGCACATGGAAACCGACGGCTTTTGATTGCAGGTAAAAGCGAGCCGCAAAAGCGCTCCATTGGATATGCCCAGTAACACCAGCTTGGCCCCATCGCACGGATGCTGCCAGCTATGTGAAGTAGTCCGTGGATTGGCAATGTACACACTGCGAGTCGCTCCTGGTCATATTGATAGTACAACCTGAAACAGACAACTCAGTATCGAGTTGAAGGTGAAGCCTGTATGTACAAATGTCAACGCACCGTTCAAACTCCGTCACCCAGTCGGCCAGCCCAGTCTCAATCTCGTCAACATCATCGGAGAAGATCTCGTAGCTCAGACAGAGATTCAAGAGGCGAACAAGCGAGACAAAGTGCGTGTAGTACACCTTGTCTCTGAAGCGCTGGCGGAGGAGAACTGGCGCAATAGAAAGCGTCCAGAGTGACCACGTATCTGCAATGAATTTCCACCGCTCGTTAACAACACTAGGCATCCGCGGCCCAAAGACAGAAGGTGTGGTACTGCCGCTACTCTTGCATGCATCCGAGATAGCATCGAGAACACTTGCTTCGAGTTTGTAGCAGCCGGTGCCCTCATCGAGGCCTTTGTAGTCGGCGCACCAGAGTAATGTCAGTGTTTTGACCACATTCTCCCAGATGAGGTGCATGAAGTCATACGGAAACGACGTTGGGAAGGTGAGGGACGGCAGGGTTGAAAGTAACGGAATACCCTTCATGCCAAACTTCCGAATCCATCTCTTTTCTTCTGCATCGTCGGAGGAGGCAGTCACAATCCGACCTTGCTCCATCATCGTAGCATGGCTTCGCAGTGGTAGGTTGAGCGGATCGTAGCTCTCACCATCACGATGCAGGGGCGTATATAGATGCTTGTCTAGAATCAATGAGAAAGAGTTTCTATTGACGTCTGAGAAGAGCGACTCACTCGGTGCAGAGAGCCCTTTGATTTCGCACATACGACAAGGAACATGACTGTTCAGACCACTCATCAAAAAGATGACAGACTAAACTCAAGTTTTCCCGGTCGTGACCGGAATGAGTCGAGTTTTCACTCGAACTCGAAAAAATCCTTCCGCTTTTGTGTAGTGAAAAGATTGAATTATACTACACCTACCCTTGACGAGAGAGTCAAAATACAATATAAATGTATTTAGCATGTGGTATAGTCCGAACTCGAGTTGCAACTCGAGTTTGCATGTTGCAACTCGAGTTCGGACTCAAACCCGCACTTGGAACACCCGCAACTCAAACTCCATCCGACTCGACTCCACCCGACTCGAACTCAACTCAAGTCCATCCAACAATCCAGTCATGAGTCCCGACTACGGCCACCAGAATCCGAGGTTGAGATGACAATCGTCGTTGTCCGATCCGAGTGGCAAAGACTGGGGACGTGAATCAGCACTGAGTTTTGGGTGGATCAAATGAGAACACAAACGACTGACTCACCTCAGAAAAGAGTCAGGCCGTAAACTCAACGCGCCTGCCGGCTGAAATTGCCGTCTGGTCGTCGCCCGTTGTCCGTGGTCGCCGTTGCCTTCGTCGTCGTCGTCGTGGTGGTTGCTGCTAACGCGTGTGCTGATGCAAATGACCGCATTGTCATCAGCCGTGACTGCTGTCCTCGTCGTCCTCGCCGCCGCCGCAGTAGCCGTCCTCGCCGTGACTCTCGCGCATCGTCGTCACCGTTACTCCGGCCATCGTCGTCGCGCAGCAGCCGTCGTTGTCGTCGCCGTGACCGCCGCCATTGTCGTCGTGCTTGTCGTTGTCGCGTCTGCAAACGCAACAGGCCGGATTGTCGTGGTCCATGGTCCGTGACGCCATCATGGCTACCGCCGCCGTACGCATCCGTCCATTGAGCAATAACTGCCTGTGGCCACGTCGTCGTTGCTGTGATGGTGGTGGTTGCGAAGAGAGGCCAAATGCTGAGTCAGCTGTCGACTTCGGCAACCAGTCCAGGCCTTGTTGATGTGCAAAGTGCATCGGCCCCTACCGGCCCGAGCGGCCTGCTACCATGCACTTTGGACATCAAACGGGCCTGGATACGGTGGAATGGTCCACAGCTGACTCAGCATTTGCTCTTTCTCTGCAACAACAGCCACCATCCAGCAGCGACGACGACCGACATCAGCAGCGACGAAGACCGGCGACGACGTGGTGCACGATGACACCATACGTGGCCGCAGGTAGTCGCTGTTTAACGGACGGACGCATACGACGGCGGCAGCCACGACGGCAACAAACACCACGGACCACGACAATGCGGCCTCCCTGACAGACGCACCGACGACAAGCACGACGACGAGGCTGGCAGCTTGCGACAACGAGGACGGCAGCATGACAACGATGGGGACGGTAGCAGGGCGACAACGAGGACGGCAGTTGGGCGAGGACAGCAGTTATGGCAGCGACAAGGACGGCAGCCACGGTTGATTGCAATGCAGTCATTTGAATTGGCACGCGCGTCAGCGGCAAGCACGACGCCAACTACCACGGACGACGGCTGACAGCAATACGGCCAGTTTTTCTGGCAGGCGTGTTGGATTTGTGCTGATTCATGTTCACCAGTTCTTGCCCTTTGGACTGGTTGACGGCGTAGTCAGGACTCGCGGTTCAGATTTGTGCTTCCCTCAAGTTGCAATGGTTCCAGCTGGATCGATTGGAAGCTGAGTTTGTGTGAAGTCGGGTAGAGCATTTTGAGTCGAACTCGAGTTTGACTCGAGTTCCAGTTTGAGTCGAGTTCGAGTCGGGTGGCATTGCAGCTGTCGGGTTTGAGTCCGAACTCAATTTACTTATAACTAGAGTTCAGACTCAAGCATACATTCAGGTTGAATTCCGAGCCCACTTTGAGTCAGACTCTGTGTCATTTAGAGTAGTACAATACATTGGTTCTATTCCTATGTAGCAAGCATGAGGTTTTCGAGTTCGAGTCAAAACTCGACTCATTCCGGTCACGACCGGGAAAACTCAAGTTTTGTTGGTCTCCTTTCATCACTCATGGTCATGAGCTTGGCAACAGCGGGCATGTCACCGAAAGCAACAATGAGATAGACGTGCAGATCAAAGAAGCGTTCGGTAGCAGCATCAAACGCCCGGACCCCAGCAGCTCCCTTCCAAAGCTCTTGGACGAGAGGGTACAGGAAAGAGTCCATATCCTTCGGTGTGTTGGGACCTGGAACGGCTCCGACACAAAGCATATTAGCCAGGTGGAAGCGCTCCTCGGGAGGAAGGTTGTAATTGAAAAGAAGGATTGGCCATGAGGAGAACGTTCCACGTTTGAAAGGGGAGAATCCGTCAATTGATAAACCTAAGGCTATGTCGCGCATGTCCGAGAAGAACTTGTGATCCATGAATCTCCCATCGACCGACACATATTTCTGAAGTAGACCACGGTAATGCGAACCATCGAAGATGTCAGTGAAGGACGTGCCGTTATTGAAGACAAACTGGGATCGGTACTTCATCTTCGAGGAGCGAGCAAGGTTTTGAAAGTCGGCCTTGAGACGGGGAAGAATGGGGATATAATTGAAGGTGCGACGAGCTTCGCCTTTATGGTTGTAACGCGCTTCGCCACAGTATGTGCATGATTTGAGCTCCCGGTGGATTGTGTAGGCCATACATGAGTTGATGCAGCAGTGGTACTTGATTGGGCTGACACCAGATAGACGTGCGATGCGTTTCTGAATCAAGTATATGGATGATAAATTCTGCAGTGTCGGGAATGCATATGGAAGCTTGGTGAATGCGTCGTCGGTACAGAGTGTATCTGTATGATAGTTGAAGGCACGAATGTAGTCGAAATCCGGGCCGCCCAGCGTCTCACGAACTGAATTCAAGGTCAAGGCTTACTGACTGTGATAGGATGCGACGGAACGTACCTGCTCGGACAGCGTCGGCCTCAACCTCCTCCTCGAATGACGGAAGCTCTCGTGCTGCCTCATCCCATAGATCCTCTATCTCTGCCACCCTGTCCCATTCATCCTCAGGATCAGACTCCCATCCCAGTACAGGATCCGTCTCCCAATCAGAATCGTCTTCCGCGGGAGTCCACTCCCGACCATCTTCATACCGATACCCAGCTCCAAACTCGGGTACAGGCCCAGGAGACGCTGGAATGACCTGATCGACAACCGACATCTCAACATCTCCATCGACACCGCTCTGGCCCTCGCTCACATCGTGCAACGATTCAGCGACCCCTGCGTCATCAGAGTCTCCTTGCGGCTTTGCATAGATGAATAGCTGGCGTCCCTTCCCACGCAGGTGACGCTGCTCAGTTTGCTTTGTTCGAATAGTCTGTTTGCAGCCACAGGAGCATACAAAAGATTGGCGTGGCATAAGTGCGAACTTGGATGCTGATTGAAGACCGTGCGCGTGGCTGTGGCGATTTGGAATATATAGAGTTGAAGTAGTCGTGAAGAGCGAGATGAGAATTACGATGCAGCCATACAGCTTTATCGAACACATCCGTGAAGGAATGTATAGTTTGGAGTTAAGGGATGAACTAGAATACAGTCATCGGTGGTTGCGGAGCAAGACGCGCGGTGATGACATCACTATCAGCGACTTGGATCTCACGGGTCCTTCCTAACTGACTTGTCGTCTTACCACCATCTCGGATCACTGCTTCCTCTTACAGAATGGCCAAATCATCTGGAGCTGCTACTACATCCGAACGGACCGAGCCTCGGCGACAACCTGAACGCCATCACAAGACTTCTGCTCAGCAGAGTGCGGACGAGAATCGACAGGACAAAATTGCCAAATCCCGAGCGCGGACTGAACAACAGCGCACTGCAGCAGAGAAGAAGCGGAAGAAGAAGCAGAATCTGGACGATGCGGATGTGCTTGGAGATAGCACTGTTCGTAATGTCAATGCACAGAATAAGCGCATTGCCGACCTTGAAGGTGCGCTACCCATCTTCCCGTGACTGTCAACTCAATGATTCACAGCGGAGGTCGAGGAGGCGCGACAAGCCGCACGGCAGGAGAAGAAGAAGGTCAAGCAACTGAAACACCATCTTGCCAAGAAAGACAGTCCCGATACACCATCAACTGGTATTGACACAATTCCTCGCCCGCGCGGTAGATTCAACATCCAGAATGCGATGGGACTAGCAGGCAAATCCTCTGAGTATCGCGACATTCAGGTGAGTCGTCATGTTGCACTACAGCTGTTTACTGATTTCCTTCAGGCAGCCGTTCACGATATCGCCAACCGGCACCTTGATCTGAGGCAATCCTGGAAGAATCAAAACCCCATTGCTCTCGTCAAAATATCTAGTCAAGTATGTAGATTTCTGTCTGTCCCTTTCCCGACCACATTCATTGTGTCCTAGGTATCGAAGAGCGTCTCTTATATGTCGCCGGAACGCTTCCCCCACCATTGGGCTACCTCGTCCCTGGTTCAGCAATACCTCAACAACCGACGCGGCTACAAGAACAACAAGGACAGGCCTACGGGATGCTTCGCGCGTCGTCGTCAAGCTCGCCGTCGTCGCCAAGATCAGATGCCGGAACAGTCAGATCGTGGTTCCTCAATGGAAGGTGCGCAAATTGCATCAAGCTCTTGGTTGTGATCAGTAACCACATTTAGCTGGAGGTTCTGGTACTCGACATGACTCCGACGACGAGTCAGATGCACGCAATGCACCAGGCGGTACGCACTCTGTCTTGCTGTGTGACTAGGTACTAATGTCGGCCTTGCAGCTGCAGACTTATTCTCGGCGTCAGACTCTGAGCAGCGTGCACCGCGCCTTTGCTCCAAACGTCTTCGTGAGGATGATGCCAATGATGAGGGCGGCGCCATAGCAGGTGCCAAGAGACCGCGGATGGACGACGCCGATGACACTGATCTTGTCTCGGAAGACAGCGACTGTGGTTCCGCCAATGGAGATGAGAATGCATAGATACACTGTCCCTCGATATACATAATGTTATTACATCGTTCTAGCCTGTCAGACAGCTTCGTAGGCTCGAAAGCTAGCGGGTATGAAATAGCAACCCCTCCCCCACCCCTCCCCCGAGAAATCATGCTGAATTCACTCTGAATGTCAATACATTTCTGGTTCACTTATCGATGCTGAATTTTGTCAATATGATTCGTACTGAAAGCAGCCAAAACACCTTGAAATTCAGTATGTTTCACGTTGACTATCAATATTCTACGTGCTGACGGATGTACTGACGGTCAATATGTTGCATGCGCATAGTGTCGGTGGGCTCACGCACTCACCTGGCACACAGGAGGAATAATTGTTCACAATTCCCCGTACACTTCTTGCCTCCATGGTCTGGGTAAAGTGTCGTCCTTGTTGGTCGTAGGCAGTTGCACCGCGATCTTGGGCTTATTGCGCAGCCTTGCCGTTGCGTTTTTTGACTCTTTTGACCATGTGCGGCGCACTGCCCTCCTTCTGGAATCTTCCTCAACTACGCTGCGCGTCTGGCGCCTTTCAAACAAAAACATCTGGATCACCCTTCATTGCGTGAGTCTCATAATCGCGTCTTGTTCGTACCCTCGTTAACGCTCCCACAGTCCATTTTTAGCATGGCCGAATTCGCCTGCGTGATGGTCTTTGGCGTGTGCGCCCTCGTCCACCTCAAGGCCCGTTCCCCCTCTCCCCCACACTAACCCCCTCCCCTCAGTCAATATCCTCGCCGCAGGCGGCGACCTCTCCGCCGCGCTCTCCCTCGTGCACCTCCTCCAGGTCTCCCGCGATAGTCGGCGCATGATCGGGACCCTCATCGTCTTGACCATCAACACCGGCGCCGTCGCGTCTCTCATCAGCATCCTTGCGGCCCCGACGACATTGCGTAGGTCTTCGGTCATGGGCAGCTGTACTCGAATTCGCTGCTCGCGAGGAGGCGGTCCAAGGTGGGCGTGAAAGGGTGGTGCATACGTCGAGCGAGGAGATGGGCATGGGGATGGGGGTATGCAAGGTGGGAGTCCGAGCGCGATCAAGCTCAAGGCAAGCCAATGTGGGTGCCAGAAGCAGACGATTGGAGGGTCGCTTGTTGAGCTCGGTGTCGGGGGGACGAACAGCATGGGGACAGTTAGGAGCCATAACAAGGTGAGTCTGGTTTATTTTCTTTTGGGTGTAGGCAGACACTGACGGTTCAAAAGCACCCGACGAACATCAGCATCAAGATTGACACCACGCACAAGACGGACTGTGCGGAGAGGAAGCAGTCGGGGTCGTCGGATAGCTTGACAACGACGTTCCAGATGTGCGGCGATGAGCCTGTTTAGGTGTTTGTGCCGCTCTGTTGTCGTGCTCCTCCTGCAGTGCGGTAGGAGCTTGAAAAACACCCAAGCGTGTTGTACTTCTCTCTTGTATCCTTCTTGTCCGAGTCTTGTGCCGTGCTATCAGATCTTGTAGCTGTCATTCTTATACCTTGGTCATGTAATTCTCATTCATCTTGTAGTTATAGGGTCATCTCTTGCTGTGTCTATCCGAAGCCTCATTATGTGCATCTGAGGTGTTTGCAGTGTGATTCATGAGCTGTGTATGCAGCAATGTGCGACTGCATACTGTGCTAGCTGTTGAGTATCTGGTTGTCCTGCTTGCAAAATGAAAAGACAGATATGTGTATGATAATCCATGTCCTTTTATTGCGTTTATATATCTCTGCTATTGAGTAACAACTAAGATAACCTCCATAATAATTGTGTGCTCATTTGTGCTATTGCTACTGGACTTTCACTGCTTGCATCTGTTTGAGCTATCACACTGTCTTGTAGCACCACATAAACAATTACTCACTGGTGCATGATATGCCTGACCTTTATTCACCAGTCAAAATAGACTCTGGCTGGCTGTGCAACCATACATGAACATAGGTTCTGAACAATGCCTTGGTTCTTGAGACATGTACACTTACAGATCAATAGCACTGTCAGTGGACCATTGCAATTGTTTTTGTGCATATTGAGCTATAGAGATGAAATGATCTGAAAAGCAGATATATTTTATCTCAACTACTACCTACACGACAGTAATCAGCAAAGAAATAATCTAATATGGCTTAGAATATATCTTTTGCCACTGTTCACCTAAATATGCCTCCTTAAGGCTTAGAGTCAGATCACCAAACCTTGAAATAACCAGCTGACAGTGAGGAGTGCGAAGAGCACGAAGTATATCAGATGAAAGCCAGAGGAGTTTGTATCCATTCTGGGAGATTATCCAGCCTTCTTGGATATGCCAACTGGTTGATGTTGGAGATTCTGACTTGAGATTAGAAAGATACAATGATTGCAGGTAAAGATAAGAATACTTGCCATTCTGTTGAAATAAAGTTGAACCAATCTCTGCATCCCACACCCTCACTGTCTGGTCATCTGAGGCAGACACAATGTGTCTCCCATTATATGAAAAAGAGGCAGAATTGACTCCAGCAGTGTGTCCCTCCAGCTTCACCTCCTCCTTGCCTGTCTCTGCATCCCAAACCCGCACTGTTCGATCAGATGAGGATGATACAATATGTCTCCCATCATGTGAAAAAGAGGCAGAAGAGACCCGAGAAGTGTGTCCCTCCAGCATCATCTCCTCCTTGCCTGTGTCTGCATTCCATACCCGCACTGTCTGGTCATCCGAGGCAGACACAATGTGCTTTCCATCTTGTGAAAAGAAGGCAGAATTGACCCCAGAAGTGTGACCCTCCAGCTTCATCTCCTTCTTACCTGTCTCTGCATCCCACACCTGCACTGTCTGTTCACCTGAGGCAGATACAATGTGCCTTTTGTCATATGAAAAGGAGGCAGAGGTGACCCAAGAAGTGTGTCCCTTCAGCACCATCTCCTCCTTACCCATCTCTGCATCCCATACTCGCATTGTCTGGTCAGCTGAGGCAGACACAATATGCTTTCCATCATGCGAAAAGATAGCAAAACAGACCCAATCAGTGTGTCCCTCCAGCTTCATCTCCTCCTTGCCTGTCTCTGCATTCCACACCCGCACTGTCTGATCAGCTGAGGCAGACACAATATACCTTTTATCAGGTGAAAAGATAGCAGAACGGACCCAATTGGTGTGTCCCTCCAGCCGCATCTCCTCCTTGCCCATCTCTGCATTCCACACCCGCACTGTCTGATCATCTGAGACAGACACAATGTGCCTTTTATTGTGTGAAAAGATAGCAGAACAGACCTCATTACTATATTCTCCCAGCTTCATTTCCTCCTTGCTTGTCTCTGCATCCCATACCTGCACTGTGTAGTCACCCGAGGCAGACACAATGTATCTCCCATCATGTGAAAAGGAGGCAGAATAGACCCAGGAAGTGTGTCCCTCCAGCTTCATCTCCTTCTTGCCTGTTTCTACATTCCATACCCGCACTGTCTGGTCATTTGAGGCAGACACAATATGCCTTCCATCATATGAAAAAGAGGCAGAAAAGACCCAAAAAGTATGTCCTTCCAGCTTCATCTCCTCTTTGCCAGTTTCTGCATTCCATACTCGTACTGTTTCATCATTTGAGGCAGATACAATATGTCTCCCGTCATGTGAAAAGGAGGCAGATATGACTCTCTGAGTGTGTCCCTCCAGCTTCATCTTTTCCTTGCCCGTCTCTGCATCCCATATCCGCACTGTCCGGTCATATGAGGCAGATACAATATGTCTCCCATCATGTGAAAAAGAGGCAGAAGAGACCGGAGAAGTGTGTCCCTCCAGCATCATCTCCTCCTTGCCTGTGTCTGCATTCCATACCCGCACTGTTTGGTCATCCGAGGCAGATACAATGTGCCTTCCATCATGTGAAAAAGAGGCAGAATTGACCGAAGAAGTGTGTCCCTCCAGCTTCATCTCTTCCTTACCCGTCTCTGCATTCCACATCCGCACTGTTTCATCAATTGAGGCAGATACAATATGCTTCTTGTTATGGGAAAAAGAAGCAGAGTTGACATAAGAAGTGTGTCCCCTCAGCACCATCTCCTCCTTGCCAGTCTCTGAATCCCATACCCGCACTGTCTGGTCATTTGAGGCAGACACAATGTATCTCCCGTCATGTGAAAAGAAGACAGAATTGACCCAATCAGTGTGTCCCTCCAGCTTCATCTCCTCCTTACCTGTCTCTGCATCCCACACCCGCACTGTCTGGTCAGTTGAGGTAGACACAATATGCTTTCCGTCATGGGAAAAAGAAGCATCTCTGACTCCACTAATATGTCCTCTCAGTACAGTCAATAACTGCTTACTTCTCCTTGGACCAATTAATTCAGGAAGGCCAGTGAATTGATTCTTCCATCTGTTCAGAAGAAGAGAGGAGCCATCATAAGTGGCAAGAATAGAGATGTATAAATGTGGTGTTGATTTGGATACAGGGTTAGAAATGAATGCTCTTGCAAAGTTTTGCACATACTTCAGGTCATCAGACAAATTAACCACTGCTTCTTGCATTGACTCTAAAGTCTACATATCTTCAATATAAGAGATTCAGATAATAGTTGGAAGACTTACCACAGTTTCCAGAGCTTTATATGCAGTCCTGAGTACTGAAGAGGAACTGCCACTCTGATGAATGAGATTCATAGTCTCAATCCAGAAAAGAAGTCGGTTATCACAAAATAAGTGCAATTGCATGATCAATTTCTCTACTTGCTCAGTCCCAAGTGAAGCAATACATGCATCATGCAGATGTGCTGCCCAATGACAACAGGCATATTGAAGAAGAGGTGAGATTGATTCCTGAATATATTTTGCAAGATCTGGTACCTCAGTATCACACAGAAAGGAAGAGGGTAAGTTGCACATGTTGAAGTGCAGATCACGATCCATAATAGTAAAGCATTGTTGCATAAGCAGAAGATGTTGGGTAACCATGTTGCATACATAATTCTGAGCCCTCTCAGAATTACACATAAAGTCATAGAATGATTTGTGGTACCAGTATATGTGACCATTATGCTTTGACACATATAACACAGCATGGAGATCAGCAATAACATGTTGGACACGATCCAGAATATTGCCAGTAAGACCAGTGAGCACATGGATAGATACAGGCTCCTCTGTGCAAAGAACAGTGTAAAGGATTCTGAGACGGTCAAGCCTAAGTGTCTCTCCAACGGACATGATGATGTCCTGTAGTACTTGGGTGTACAGTTGATCTACTGGAAGTGTATCAACACTTTCAGAATGTGGGGGCCAGCTCTGTAACAGAGCTTTCAGCTGCTCCAGGTGATCTTCTGGGTAACCTTGTGAAATGAACCGGACTGCAGTAGCTGCATAGATAAAGAGACCATCTGCTTGCCGAGCTAAAGCCTGAAGCTCAGGCATTTGACGAAGATTAGGAAGCTCAGCTTTCAGATAAGTGAGGATGTCATGCTGGACATCATGCCTGGTCACCTCCTCCAGATGGCAGACCAAGTCTGGGATGAGTACAGTACATCTGTCAACCAACTTTGACTCTCGTCGGCTTGTTATGAGAAATTTCAGTCCCTTGAGATGGCCTGATTGAACAGTGGAGATCAGATCATCCAAGAATCTCCAGCCACCTTGATTCTCATCCAAGGCATCAATGACAATGACACAAGGAGGAAAATTAGGCAAGCGGGAGCTGGCTGATTGCTGCCATGGTTTGACAAGGAGATTCTCCATCTGCTTGGATAGGGAATCAGCAGAATCCAGATTGGCATCTAGAAGAGCAAGAGCAAAGGAGCAAGAGTGATGGGCAAGTTGATAGACAATTGATGGAATGATGTACTTTTGCTCCCTCAACTCTCTAAGCTGTCTGGAGCAAAAGAAGGAAGCACCAAGAATGTTGGGCTCTCCATTCAAGTTATTGTCAAGAGCCTTGCACACCGAGTATGCAATTGTTGACTTTCCTGTCCCAGCTGAACCATTCAGCCAGTAAATGGATGCTGAACTCTGCAACAATGGTTTCCGTGCCCAGTCAACCAGGCGCTGGATGATCTCAACACGCGTCCCGGGTGTGCACTCTCGGCGTACAGAATTGACTGCTTCAGAGTCAACCTCAGCATCATAGCAGGCCTGCCAAGATTGAGGCAGTTTATCAAGGAGGATTTTGTTGATTTTGAAGAGGATATTGATGGTATTGCGCTCAATACTCAGAGAAACAGCAAGCTGATGACAGGTAAGTTGTGGACCAATGGGAAGAAATACAGAATACATACATGAAATTGCTTTGTGCCTGCATCCAGAGTCTGGAGAATCTTCTTGATTTCCCCGATATCCTTGTCACTATGTGCGGCACGGGTGAGAAAGCCCCTTAACTGCATTTCCTGGAGTTTGGTAACTTGGGTAATAAGCAGTCTGAAGTCAAGATAAAGTTGTGTTCAACAGCAGCAATAATTAAGACATACTTGGCAAATGAGTCCATCCGTTCATCTGACACTTGATACATTGAGTCCAATAGTGCCGTATTCACTACCTCCAGAAGCTCCTTAGTGCGTGACATCATGTCGGATAGATCCTCCCCGACATCTCGAATTTGCTAAAATACAATTGTATCAGGAAAAACTGAGGACCAAGTGTTAACAGTTCACATACATGCACAAGGTCAATGAAAGTATTGATGACAGCGACAGGTGTTTTGGCTGGCGTTCCGTCCAGTCCTTTCTCGACTCGCTTCAACAGCATCTCTATACCGGACCATACGACCTTGATCGGCTCTGGCACAACGATCGGGCCCGCGGCTGGCTGAGATGGTGTCGGGGTCGATGGACGTGCTTTCTTGCGAAGTTTAGCGAGGAATTTGGGCATTTTAGCAGCAGTGGTGAGCGGACGAGGTGGTGGGAGGAGGGAAGCAATGCGTGAGAACACGTCGCCTGTGAGCACTGCATAAGTTGGGCACATGACGAGATTAGCACCGAATATCGTGACAGCCACCCCAACGCTCCCACAGTCTGAGCATTTGTGCCGAGGTGCCCATTGCGCGACTGCTCGAACGAGCTGAGCCACGTGCCCGACGCAGCTCTTTTACTTACGACGACGAACGCGCCGCGACGTTTTGACATCGGTGCGGGAAGCGGAAGACTAGGAGGCCATGACGCGCTACTTGTGCATCTCTGGCACGTACGCAGCACCCCCATCACCATCACCGCAGCAGCGACGACGAATGCAGCGTGCAATGACCGGCTATGACCATGCACGACGCACGTCAACAATTTTGACGATACTCTAATATCGCCGGTGCAAGGCGCAGGCTAGCGCCGAGCTCAACTCATGTGTTCCGCCGAATCCGTTAAGCCGATCCTCCAGTTGCCCCAGTCTTTGTCCTGCGCCACAGTTCTGCCCACCGGCGCGCCGTCCACGCCATCGCTCTCCTCCATTCCAGCACGCCTATAGTCCCCTCGCTCCCCGTCACCGGCAGCGGCAGCGGCGTACCTGTGCATGCGAACACGTCCTGGCGCCATACACAGAGCGCGTCTACAGACGCAGACGCGCTAGCTGACGCTCATCGTGGAGGACGCACATATACGACATATCACAACAACAGGCCCACTCGCTGTCGATGACGGACTTCCCAAACGCCACGGTTCGTCGCCCGCTGATCTCCTTCGCTCACATGGCCCCTTTCGTGGCGAGGACTGCCCTCCACGACGAGCGGTGCCCGGTGACAAGCCCACTCTCACCGCCATGCCTACGACCACACTGATAATCTCTGTCATGTCCTCCAAATTGCGCCGCGCGCCCTAGTGTCCAATCTTCTTGTCCAGTGTTCGCGGGGTCTACACCGAGAGACGCGAACGAGGCGCGGTAGGAATCAAAGGACTTGCCGCCACTAACACGCGTCATGAGCCCCTCGTTCTCTCCCGGATACAAGCTGGCGGGGTCGCCTCAGCCAATGACAGGAGCACATCGAGGAACAGCAGTGGCGGAATTGCCGCGCCACAGCACGGCAGGTCGTCCAGAAAAAGACGTGATCGTTGAGGTGAGGCACATCATGGTAAAATGTGTTCCATGCGGCGTCCGTACGCGCTGCCTTGGCATTCAAGAGTCCATGGGTGAGGCAAAGAAGATCGCAGGTATGAGAATCTTCAATCTTGCATTCCGAATTACGATGTCCGCGTGATCTTGATCGCGAATCATGGATTGTAGCGTCTCGTCGGATCGCTGGACATGTACACTTGAAGGTGCTCCAGAATCTACTCGTCGTGGCTTGTATGTAGTTCATCTCTTGGCAATCAAATTCGTTTGTGGTACTGTGATGACAATGGGAGATGTCAAGAAACAAGAAATACAAAAGCTGAGCCTATAGCTAGTACACCGCATAGTAATCGGAGAATACTATACCGTATCGTCCACCATCTCCCCAACAACCACAAAGCAGCGCCTCATCCCCCGCGACCCGGGGACATGAGTCTGCTCGCGTTCCATCGTCCCCATTCTATCCTCCAATTGCGTCTCAAGATCACCTACATGCAGCGTGAGGGTACCAATCTGTGGCGGGATCGGGATACCCCTCAGTTGCGCCAACAGAGCGTACATACTCCCCAGCATCGTGTCCTGGATTGTTGCGCCTGCGCCAGCCGCTGCGCAACGGACAACAGGTCCTCCTTGGTGTAATCCAATCCGTCCGACTCTGATTCGTCACGGATTCGGCATCGTTCTCGCTCTGCTTAGCATCGGCGCCTCCTGCGCGTCGAAGTCCATTCCAGACGTCTTTCAGCCGGTGCCAGCCCGAGTCTGCTAAGCAAAAGAATTCGATTGAATGGAAGCCGTACAATTGCTGCATAACGTTCGTCTGCGTCATGAGAAGGCCAGCGTTCGCGAGCGGGAGTCGACTCTGGGTATTTTGGCGAGCACGAGGACAAACAGTCAGATTAGAAAGATCCGGACGGAGAGCAACGCACCAAAACATGACCTTGTGCAGAGTGTCGCACTGGCGTGGCACCTCGGAGAAGAGGAAAGTGGGGCATGCTGGGCGGGAAGGAAGATGTCTGCAACCAGTGGATGTGAGGCGAATCGTTCGTTCTTTCATATCACCAGTCCTTTGTTGACGCGGAGCGTGAATCACTGATGTACGATGGACGGCAGGGACGTGGCATCGTATGGAAAAACGCGATAGACGCCACGTCAGCGTGAGAGAGAGACGAACCGTCGGTCCTACGTCGGACTCGTGTGGTTGGAGGCATGGTATTGCCACCGCACTTGCTCTGAAGGGTGATCAGTGACGCCTCCGCGCAGACGCAGAGTGGCAACACACCAACATTCCTAGCGTTTCCCTCAAGTAACAAAATGCGTAGTCGGCAGAACTACTAGCAGTACCAAAAACGACTGGGAGACGGTTTCCGCGACCTCTGAGTGTGGAGCTGGTGTGCAGGCCTGATGATCGCCAGACTGCTCGTTGAGCGTGTCCGCCTCCCTCATTCTGCACCAAACCCAAGCGGAAACCAACAACGGCCGAATAGAGATGAGGCGGGGGAGCGTGAACGGGTGGTGAGGGAGGACGGAGAGGTAGAGCGTGTTGACGAGAACTCCCTGGCGGTGTACGCGCTTACGCTCTCGTCCTCGCTGTCCTCCGAGGCGTCCCCGAAGCCAAAGCCGAAGCCAGAGCGCGGCGTATCCCGAACTGCGTGCACGTGGGCGCGGGCGGTGGTTCTGGCGCGGAAGTGATCGTAAGCGGTGGTGTCGGCGAGGGGGAGGGGATGCCCAAGAGCTCCCGAACGAACCGGTCCCCCTCTTCCTCCCCGGAGTCGAGCTTGTTCCCGACGACGATCGCGCACCGCCCCCCTCCCCTCCTCCCCAGCTGCTCGGATCGTCGCCCCACCCAGCCCCATCCGAAACGAGACCTGCCAGGTCCGAGCATCTCGCGCATGCTGTCCTGCGTCGGCCCCGCGGAGCAATGCGGACGAGAGTGAGGAGAAGCGTTCTTGTCTAGCTGTGTCCTACGAGCGAGCGTTAGCGAGCGCGAGGGGGGGGGAGTGAATAGGGGGAAGTGAATAGTGGGGAGGGAGGGGGGAGGGGGAGAGGGGAGGGGGAGTCAGAACGAGAGGAGGGGGACGAGATAGCGAGAGGAGGGGGAGGGAGAAAGAGCAAGGGGAGGGGGGAGTGAAAGCGGGGATGTCGGGGAGAAAGGACGCTCACCCAGATCTGCAACACCACCTCTTCCCCATTCTCCATCTAATCGCACGCTCTTGGATATCAAGTCCGCGCCGATCGTCGCGCGGTACCCGGTGGAGAAGCGCGATGTTATGTACTACGACCAAGGGTGAGTCTGGTGTTGGTGGGAGGGTGAGAGTGGAATGGCAGGAAGGGTAAGAGAGAACAAAGTCAAAGGTGTGATGTGATGTGGTACGCGCGGATGGCCTGTGTACGAAGATCTATCCGCGTCGCACAAATTTCGCAATGTACGTCCGACCGAGGAATGCGCCCAATGTTGGTAGAGCAACGAAATGGGGTTGGGAACAAGTCGGAGAATGCACGCGACGAATCAACGAACGAAACGGAATAACCGGGGCTCGCACAAAGAGACATGGAAACAGCAACGCACCCGACTCCTCGGACTCGTCTTGCCCACGTCCGACGCCCCGATCAGCACCACCTTCACCGTCCGCGGCATCCAAATTTCCGTGGTTGTTTAGAACGCAGGATCGATTTTGTTGTGTGGTCCTGGTGTCGGCCTGCCTGGTGCCAATTTCGTGTCGTGTGTCCTTCCTGCTGTTGAACGTCCGTATGCCTGACGCGTATTGTGTTCCTCCCGCGTAAACGAAGGTGATGATGATAGTAAAGAGAATGAACGAGCGATGTTGACAGGCGCCGAACAACCGGCTGCGTCGGTCCGAGTCCCGCGCTCATCACTGCCACTCTCAGTCTTTCTCTCCAAGTATCATCTCACGCACTGCTCCGAGTCCGAAGTTCGACATGACCTTCTCCGTCGGTATCTCACCGCCCGCGTCAGCCAAAACGGCCTGACACCATCAATCCGGCTTCATATCATGGCTATTACTATTAGGACGCCCATCATTCCCTCCAGTCCTCAGCCATCTTCTTGCAGCCCATATCTGGGATTTCGCCTGGGTCCCTCTCGCGTACACTCTTCTCATCGGTACTAGGCGCGTATCAATGGTTGCGACGTTGCGTTGCACAAGTAGCTTCAGCCAAGGCAGGATCCCAACGCGGTACGGTCGAATGGCAGGAAGACCCGACCCATCTCCGAGACTTGTCTCCTCGCTGGCGGGCGCAGGCACTTTTTTTGGCTTTCGTCCTGCTCGTCGCTCGTGTCCCAACCCAGTCGTCGGCTCTTTTTGGATAGCGGTTGAGTCTCAGTTCCCATTCATCACACCCGCGTTCACAGCTTCGGCGGGCTCACGCGCTCATTGGCACACAGGAATAGTTGTTCAATCTTCCCCGTACACTTCCTTCTTGCAGTTGCGACTCGTTCTGGGCTTATCGCGCAGCCTTGGCATTGCGTTTTCAAGCTCTAAACAGTGATAATTGACCATGTGCGGCGCACTGCCCTCCTTCTCGAATCTGCCTCCGTCTGGTGCCTCTGGAACAAGAACATCTGGATACCGCTCCTTGTGTGAGTGTCATAATCGTGTCTTGATCGTACCCTTGCTAACGCTCCCACAGTCCACCTTTGGCATCGCCAAATTCTGCTGCATGATGGTTTTCGGCGTATACGCCCTTGTCCGCGCCAAGACCACGCCCACCTCAAGGTTCGTTCCCCCCTCCCCTCACTAACCCCTTCCCTTCAGTCCCTCAACATCACAGTCAACGCCCTCGCCGCCGCCAGCGACCTCTCCATCGCGCTATCCCTCGTGCACCTCCTTCAGCTCTCCCGTGTAGCTGGCGTAGGTCGGAACCCCCCATCGTCTTCACCGTCAACACCGGCACCGCCGCGTCCCTCATCAGCATCCTTACGGCCTTCGCGTACCTCGCGTGGTTCTTCTATCCTGGGGCGGCTGTAGGAGGCGATTCAAGGCGGGCAGGGAAGGGGTGGTGCATATGACGAGCGAGGAGATGGCGATGGATATGGGGATGGGGGTGTGCAGGGTGGGAGTCCAAGCTCGATCAAGCTCATGGCGAGCCATCGTGGGTTCCAGACGCAGACCATTGGAGGGTCGCTTGTTGAGTTCGGCGTCGGGGGGACGATTAGGAGCCATAGTAAGGTGTGTACTTTGCATGAGCTGCTTCATTGGTTGTGAGCTCGAACTTGTAGAGCACCCAACGAACAACGATAGGTTCAATGTACTATCTACTGCACCTAGCCCCTAAATCTTTCCAAAAAAAAAAGGGGGTTCTGAGGGTCTCGATGGGGACACCCAGGATTGAACTGGGGACCTCCAGAAAGTAAAGCGGGAGACAGGGTCTTTACTTCAGTCTGTTGCTCTCCCAACTGAGCTATGTCCCCGACACCTGGAGTTGACAGCGTACATTGAAAGAGAATTCGACAGCTTTGGGAGCAGAGCATGAACATCATCCCACATGGCAGTGAAGACTGGACCAAATCGGTGACTGCACTGTACGAAGTGCATCAAAGAGCGTAGCCAGAGAGATGCAATAGATATCTAATCGAAAACAGAATGAGCATGTCGACCATGACATGGTCGGGCACAGACGCGTTTGTGATATGATTATCACTGCCGACGGACCGCAAAGCGGTCGTGCTCGTGTCTCCTCCCAGTCCTCCTCTCGCTGGGGTGTTATGACTTCATTGGTATATAGAAAGACCCTTCGATCAACACGAGGGTAACTTGCAAAGTTGCGGTGGTGAAGGGAAAAAGAAAGCGGCTGGTAGCTGAGGTCCTTGAGGCGTTGACCAAACTATCACTGTGATCTACTTCTTCCATCCATGACTCAAAGTCATACTTTACAGAACAGTGATGTATCTGGTTGATCCCAAACACTATTATTATATGGGCAAGTGACATCTACTTTGAAATTTGACCTTACGACCCATGTCGTTCCAGAAGCATGCCTCCAGATTGTTCATTCGACTTTCCGGGACATCTGAGCTTATACGGCGGGCAGGGGTGAGTTACGGAAGATGCCTGTTGCATGCAAGTTGTAGATTGCCAAGGAAGAACATTCAAGGCCCGCCGACACAGCGAAGTTTCCATGAAAATGCTGGTGCAATTGTACACACGAAAACGATGTGTTTTCTGTGGTTCTGAAAGAAAGGAAACCGATCAACTCCTGTGCTAGTTACTTCCAGAAGACTTGAACCCGTATGGTGAACATCGAACCTCCTCAGATATTCCGCACGTCGCGTTGGGAGCAGCGGCAGCTATGATCGACTCCATGCGGGTACGGTCGTCATGATCGGCTTCTTTCTCGATGACCTCCATGCAGACTGATACTTACGGCGACATGACTTGGCTTGGTTGCAGCACTCACGATCTTGGGCTAATCATCTCCTGCCCTCGACAATGGGCGCGGACCATGACACTGCGTTGCTATCGATCTTTTGTGGACAGTTGAGGCGCAAAATAGTTCCGAAGGATCATCTGGCGATCAGGTCCCCTCTACCCGTCGTCCTTATCATCGACCGGGCCTGGATCAAGTCATATCCGGTGAATCGTTGCCCTGTCGTCTTCCTTATAAAGAGCGTCGCGTCCGCTCCGGTCCCTCCTCCTCCAAAATGCCACTGCTCCGCGCCACATTCGTTTCGCTATGCGCTTTTCTCCCCTCCGTCTTCGCGGTTGGGACGCCATTTGGCATGGCCACGGTGCGTAGTTGACCTTTCGAACCTCAAATCTCAGTCGTCTGACCGTTGTTGGAAGGGAACCACTGGCGGCGGCAGTGCTACAGCCGCGACGCCCACATCCCTTGCGCAATTGACGACGTGGCTGAGCGACAGCACTGCGCGTACTATAGTCCTCACGTCGATGTTCGACTATACCTCGGCTGAGGGTACCACCACCGGAACGGTCTGCGCTCCCTGGACGTGCTCCAGCGGCAAGGCGCAGTTGGCCATTGACGCGAACTCATGTGAGTCAGCGCCCTCTCGTTTATGTGCCGATTTGTAATGCAAATCAGGGTGCGAGAATTACGAGTCTTCCGCTCCGAAGAGCACCGCCACCTACTACAAGGCGGGTCTCACCCCCCTCTCAGTCGGTAGCAACAAGACCCTTCTTGGGAAGGGCTCCAGCGCTGGAATGTATGTATAACATGGCCCATTTGTGTCGCGCACGGGCTTACGACTACAATTCAGCAAGGGCAAGGGTTTGAAGATCACTGGGCAAAAGAACATCATCATTCAGAACCTGAGCATTCGTCAGCCAAGTTTCTCTCGCCCTCCGTGGGCATACTAATGCGATTTGTTCCTTGGCAGGTGATATCAACGAGGAATACGTCTGGGGTGGAGATGCCCTCCAGATCGATGGTGGAAGTTACATCTGGGTACGCAACTGTACCCTCCTTCACCATTTCTCGACGCTGACGAACCCGTGGACAGGTCGACCACAATAACGTACGCGCTGAACCTCCCTGTCTCTGCACCCATGTCATCTGATTACGTTTGGCATATATGTAGTTCCAAAACGTAGGACGTCAATTTGTCGTTACTGTAAGTCTCTCTGTTCATCGTGCTAAGGAATGGAACCGAATGGCATCAGGGCTACGGCGCTGTCACCCACACCACGTTCTCGAACAACGTATTCAACGTGCGTGCCATACCGCTCATCATATCGACTTGAAGAAACCAAACTGGCCGAATTTTCACAGGGCCAGAGCACATACTCTGCAAGCTGCAACGGTACGTCGATCTAATTCGGCCGTTATCTGAGATCCTCTGACAGGCGTTTACTAAATAGGTTGCCATTACTGGACGGCCTACTTCACCGGTGCCGGAGATCAGATTACCTTCGCTCTCAACTAGTAAGTGCCGAATCCAAGTCTACCCACTTCTGTATGACTGACGAGGCTTTGTAGCCTTTACATGACCTCTGGCCGTGGCCCCAAGGTCCGTTTCTACTTCCTCATTCTCAGATCAGTATTCTGATGTTTCGCAGATTGGCGTGAGTTGACAAGCCTCATCGAATGCGGGTCGTGGTGTCATTGACTGACTCGGTGACAGGGAATGAGCGGCGACTACCAAGATGTCCACATCTACAACAACTATTGGGTCAAGACCCTTGGGCACGCCATTGACGCCTCGGAAGGATCAAAGGTCCTCGTTGAGGGCAACTACTTCAACACGGTGTGTCTCCCTCACTGTTTGATTCAAGAAATTTGAACAAAGACATACAGGTCACTACCCCCGTTCTCGGTGGCGATAGCGGAGAGTTCTTCTTCCCAACCTCCTCTTCCGACGGTGCCTCGTGCACAGGCACTGTTGGTCGTGCGTGCGTTGCCAACACCCTGCTTTCCTCCGGCTCGGTGAGCGGCTCGTCCACCAATGCTATCAGTGGATTTGGGAATGTATGTGCCATGTTTCCGTGTTCCGTTTCCTGGTCTGACATGAATCCAAATGAAACTTCAGTCTCCCACTAAGGATGTGACCGTGCTGACTGCCAGTGATGCTGCGACCTATGTTCAGGCTCACGCTGGTGTTGGGATAGTCAACTAGGGTGTACAACTTGAGTGACTTCATACTTCAATGCTATACCCACGTACGCGTAACGCGTCCGAACGCGCAATTTTTTTGAGGTCTTAGAAGAAACTTTGGTCTTGCTCTAGCTTAGTCTCACGTACTTTATCTCCGGTCCGAGCGCGTACAAGAAACTTGTATCGATGCCCACAACAAAGAACTAGTACAATGGCCGACCGACTATATACGCGGACCGTATCGATACTAGCCTCTTGTAGGTCCAACACGTACAGCAATAATGGACATCAAGACAGGGAAGCGCCGTTGGTATGTAATAAAATTGTACCGAGTCATGCGCACCCAGTGGGTGTCATACAGCAATCTCACGACTCCGCCCTGGGTGGTTCAACACCCCAACCTCTATCCTCAATGTCCGGAGTTTTTGGACCTTCCCAGCGTTGCGAAGGTCCGCGACAGCATCAGTCGTGACCCCAACCAGCTCATGAAGCCTCTGCTCGTACGTCGGGTCATCCACTCCCTCCTCGCCGTCCGGAATCGCGAATTGCGGTAGATACCTCGCGTTCACCGAGAACTCTTCCAAACACGGAAGCATCTCCAGAACGGTCTCAACATGCGCAGCAACAATGAAGCAGGCGCGGAAGTGGAGTTGTAGACGCTTTAAGGATGAAGAAGAGTCGGTGTGCTTGAGGAAGGCTATCATGGACTCTGAGTTACTAATGTCGCGGAGGTGCAGCTCCTCCAATAGCGGGTTCCGAAGGCATTGAAAAAGAGGGCAAGAGAACGGCTGTAAAGGCATAGAGAGAGTTCGAAGGGACGTGCGCGGTGCTTTAGGTAAGATCACGTCGGAGGAAAACGGACAGAGACCGCCGTAGTAGTCGTCATATTCCACTGAAAGCGAGGAGAGGAGAGGGCAAGTAGCAAGGTATTGTACAGCCTCGTCGAACGCGGATTGTGCGGAATCGGCGCGGAATCGGATTGCGGTCAACTGTGTCAAGGGGAAGGGAACGAGCACATCGAGGTGCGCTAGATAGAGATCTTCGAGTCGAAGTGAGCGAAGCATGGGTGCCGATTCAAATACAGGATGGGGTGGAGGGAAAAAGTCGATGTTTCCAGACTTGACGTGAAGCGACCGCAGAACTGGGAACTCCCCTGTTACAAGCGATAGAAGCGCCACGCTAATTGGCCCAAGGGGTATACGGAGATGCTCCCACTGCTCGGAATGCCTCGCCAGAATTCTCAGACATTTCATCTTCCCATTAGACTTGTCTAAGTCAGCCTGTAGTTCATGCTTGCTCATGGTGGAATGAATATACACGCGTATGGGCCGCCTTTGAGCACGTTTCAGCTGATAGAGGAGGAGGTTGGGCCACTTATCGGAGTGGTACCCCCACTCAAACGTGTCAGTGAAGTTCAAGGATACCCAGAAGACGGGATTGGAGAGGACGATGGAGCGCCAGCGCTGACAGACGTGGCTCAGAGCCCACGGGCCTTTCAATGTGTCAAAGATGAAGCGGCGGCCCTGTCGACCGCTACTGCCAGCGTCATCGGCGCAATACCAGCGAAAAACGTCGGTCAGGCACTCCACGGGGAATCGACGCAGTGAGGAGAGTAGACTGCGGGTACGCGAGATCATCCTGGAGAATTGATCCTCCTCATCTTCGAGACGCCTCCGCTCCTTGTCCATGGCTGCGAAGAGGACACGAAGCCGGTCAACTTCAGCCCTGACTGTAAGGATTTCTCTCTCGGCGGCGGGTAGGACTTCCTCGCGGAAGGTACGCGCATCCGCGTCTGTGACCTGAAACTCGTTCGACATGGGATCGGGAAGGCTTTCGTATAAGGTGGAGGTGTAGCTGGAAGTCGGGCTCGCAAAGCGATATGGCTCCTGGCAGGCATGACATGATGCACACGCAGGCTTGTTCATCTAGAGTGCGTCAAGCTTGATGACCGGTCTTAATACTGACGAAACGAACCTCTTGCGCGCAAGTGGCGACTACTGTCAGAGCAGAGAATTCGGAAAGAGGATATATGCACAGATAAGACAGACGAAAAAGACAGGCCCGGGGAACATACCTCTATTGGGAGTGGATGCACTATCACTTCTACCGCAACAGACTGGACCACCGCGGCGCACGATGTGATCTTGCGTGGGAAAAGGAGACGGGCTTTTGGAATTTCTATGAAGAGCGAAATTTTACACTGCGCCCGACGTGGTTTGGATACAGGAAGTCTCGATTGAATTCGAGAAGGATTCGCGATGCCGGTCAATGCCGAAAGCGACGCTAACTCGGAAAGGGAATGTGCGCATGCCGCCGCGCGGCGAGTCACCCCATGAATGACTACAATGGATTCATATGGTGAACTAGACAGCAAGTTTTCGTATCAAAGTTACTGGATGTATCGATCTGAAGATAATTGGCTGTTATGGAAACATCGAGTGAGCAGACTGCTTCAAGTTATTGGTTGTACAGATGCTCATCGTTTAGCATTCAGAAAAGTTTGAATCAACTGGAATCAACCTCATCATCTGAGCCATCCGAGTCAGAGCTATCAGAGTCGAGAATTTCGCAACAAACAAGAAGAAGTTCGGGGAGCTTGTCGGCACGAAGGGAAGAGACATCCAACGTCCTTTTCAATTCTCGGAACTGCTGGCCGCAAAGCTCGCTGTGGCACCTTGCCGTTATCATCAACTTTTCTAGCGCCGGCGTGAGTTCAAGTGCCGCGTGAAGCGACTCGATTATGTCCGAGTGGAGTGCCATTTGTCCATCTTCCTCCTCGAAGTAGATAGACAAGCGTCTCAGCGCTCGGGACCGAGCATTCTCGAGGAATCTGAGGACAAGGTGCATATCCTTCACCTCCAGATCCAGATGCTCCAAGAAAGGATGTCGAATGTTGTTCAAGAAAAGGGACCGAGGATAAAGTAAGAGTCCGAGACGGCGAAGCGATGATGTATCTGGAGGTGAGAGATCGTCGTCTGGGGATGAATCTTCGAGCTCCTCGACATGGGTCACTGTAAGCTTATTCAACTTTGGGGAACCTGCGATAAAGCGGACTGCAACTCTGAATGCGATTTGTGCATCACGCGTGCAAAGCGTCACTTTCGTCAAGGCCATCAAGGGGATGTCGAAATCAATGACTTCACAATAGAGGGAGACAGTGTGGAGAAGTGGCGCCGTTTGAAATGCGTCAATGGTCGGGGATCCCGGCGGACGTTTGGTGTTTGAGGTGCCTATAGAAAGCGATTGCAATAGCGGCAGCTTCCCTCGTATGTGGGAAAGATTCTCAAGTGTGAAGGTATCGACAATCAGTGTCACATCTTTCCATTGCTCCGAACGTTCCATCAAGAAGTGAATGCATCTGCTATTGGCCTCCTTCAGAGATTCTATATTTGCGCGTGGAGTAATGCGCGCTCTATGAAGCGAAGTGAGATCCACAGCTCCCTCTTCGAGCAGCTCGATGGTTAGAGGGTACGATCCTGTACGCTCGAGTCGGAGAGAGAGAAGTTCTGCCCAGCCGCTAGGAAAGAAAGCACGGAGTAGATGTTGATGGGATTGGAAATTTAATGTGGCCCAAAAGGATGTATCAGACAGCGCTATTTCGCGCCAACGTTTACAGACGTGACTGATTGGCCATGGACCTTTCGAGGTGTCCAGTGCGTGCGGCTGTAGATGTTTTTGCCTAGAGAATTGGCAGGACAGGTGGAAAATCCTCGTCATGCACTCCACTGGGAGTCGCCATTGTGCAGATAGGAGCCGACGACTACGCGATATCATCGTCTGCAGGCGAACTTCTTCGGCGTGAAGCTGGTCACGGTGTGCATGAAGGTGGTCGATAGCCACATTCAACAGCTTCTGTTCGCCTTTGAGTAGTTTGAGCTCATGCTCGGCAGTGGGAACAATCTCTTCGCGTATGATTCGCTCATTGGAAGCGGAGACAACACCGTTGAGGAACGCCAGGCTGTCATAAACGCTGGAGGTGAATCTCGAAGAGGCGTCAGGACAGCGGTATGGCTCCCCACACGGATGACAAGACAGGAGTACGGTATCAGTCATCTGATAATTGTTGTTGGCCACAGTGTTAATATCGTGCCAAATGAAGAAACTTACTGAAGAATTGAAAGCAGTTCGAGGTCAAGACGGCACCGGGCCAGCGTCCGATAATTGAAATGGACATGTTCAAACCCCGACGTGGGCCCGAACCGTGACATGTTGACACCTTGCACTCTCACCACCATAACGTTCTGTCGACTGCAATCTGCTCGAGCCATTTGCCGCACCCGTATCAGCTGCCCATTCTCGTCGCCCAACAAACACGCGTAATCCCCGTTCAAGAACTATACAGCGGCAGTACATACCCTCGAGCGGAGCAATCACCTATGCGAGCCGACTATGGACCAGGACAACTATGAGTGCTCTCTCAGCGCTGACAGTGCAACATTCGTAGAGATCTACAGCAATGGCATATATAGGAGATGATCTGCTATCCGTGCAGGTGTGTTGCTTGTTCCTCGTCGCTTGCCCTCATACAATTTTGTTTCTAGCGCAGTGTTCCAAAGGTCTCTCGCGAAACAGAGCTCGCCGGATCACGCCGCACCTTCCATGGCGTCCGATTCTCATCATCTCCTGAGCAGGGCGCCATGCAAATTGCCTTTTCCATACAGGCGGTGGTGCGCCTCTTTTTTGCGCCATGGCATGCTTTCCCATAGCTGGCCACTGCTCAGCGCACAACGTGCAGACCAGGACGGATCGTCGCTTTCCGTTGGTCTTGCCCTCCCCACCATGGTTCTCACATCCCATTTCGCCATTATTGCCGTGCATGGTCTCTTGGCAGCCCTTGTTATACGTCCCCACTGATCAGTGATCGCTCGATGGATCCGCTTTCCCTCATCCTTTAAAATGCGCATGAGAAGTGTCGCGGGGTCTCCCAATTACCTCCCAGGAAAGCCACGACGCTTTCTCCTCCTGTTCACCTGTAATTCCAGTAATCGCCAATAATGGAACTCGACTCTCTTCTGGCAGCGCCGGCGCTGTGCATCGCTTTGTGGTCCCTTATGACGGTCAAGCAGCGCGTCTTGCTTCTCGATTTCGCCGATCGATTGTCCAATTTCTGGAGTTCTCCGTCGAAAGTAGGCTGTTCGCTGATGCCCTTAACTAATGCTGACGGCCTTGCGTCTTAGGCTAATTATGCGAAACAAATATCACTGGATTTGGAGACAAGTCTGGCCCCGACACCAGAGCCTGCGACCACCCTCGGTCCAACGCCACGTACCGTTGTGTACACGAACTTTGAGTCCTCACTGGTGAGACTCCCATCGAACTCGACCTGTGGTACTGACTCTGTACGTGCTTCTGCTCCTTTTCCTTGTACCCTTTTCAATTTTTACCGACAGTGCGAAGCCAGGGCGTCCAGACTCGCATCAACCATACATTCCCAATCCACAGTGATTACCTCCCTCAACTCGACAATCTCTTCTCTCCAATATGACATCAAGCACCTCCGTGGGACCATTCACGATAAAGAGATTCTTATCTCAAATTCGCCGTACAAGGATCGTGCACTCAGGGCGGAGGCCAAGCTGGCGAAGTTGGATGAGATGAGGGGGATGGTGGAGAGGTTGAGGGAGCGAGTGAAGGAGGGGGACATTGAGAAGCAGGGGCTGGTTAGAAGGATCAATGAGTTGGGAGGCGGCGGCGAGTCCGCTACCTCCAATGTCAAGTCCACCGCCATCACGACGCCCAGGATCTCACTCGTGCCCTCGACAACGCCTTCCAACATCTTGAAGCGCATCCTGTCAGTGATGAAGGCACACACGGCTGTGATGACTGACGTCAAGGGCCTTGATGAGAAGGCGGTGGAGGACATGCTGCAGCCGCTCAAGGAGCGCGTGGAGAACATCTTAGAGGAGTTCAATGGCAGTGTGGCGCAGGAGGCAGTTCCGATTTCGTCCGCAGATCGAAAGTCGGCTTCGAATCTGCCAGCAGTAACAACACCGAAGACGACGGCGAGCGAAACGGCGACGTCTACGCCTGAACACAAGACCACGACGTCGACCCCAGCGTCCACGACGCCGACATCGACATCAACGATCGCACTGCGTGCCCCATTGTTCAATCCTCCAGCGTCGTCGTTGACCTGCACCCAGTCTTCATCTTCGGTGTCACCCACGTCCTCCTCGACACAGATGGCTGAAGTCTTCCCACATACGGCAGTAACGCCCCAGGTCGAAGTCGTGGCTACCCCTTCATCCTCTACTCCGTCTTTGGGAACGTCGCCGCCTCTGGCAGGAGGAGGAGAGGTGTCAGGAATGTCGACAATTGGTTCTACGATCCCGGTCTCAGATATACAGCCTCCACCTTTGGTTGCTCAGGCTCCTCCGCCTCCGCCGCCTCCGCCTCCGCCTCCGATGAATCTAGCTCTTTCGACGGTTCTGCCTTCTGCACCGCCACCGGTCTTTCCATCATCGTTGCCATCGTATGACTTCATGGACACTGATGCTGGAGCGGACTTCCCTATGCAGAACGCGGATGCGGAGGAGGGTATTTTGGAGGTGGAAATGGTGGATGTAGCGTCGACGTCAGCTGCGTTTGCCCAGCCGGTGTTCACTCCGCAAGTCTATGGGCAGTTGGCAGCGCCGGTATGCAATACAACGCCTGTGTATGGTCAGTTGGCGACACCAGCATTCATCCAACAGCCAACGCCGGTGTTGAACCAACAGTCAATGCCTGGGTTTAATCCCCAGGCGACGCCAGGGTATAATCAGCAGCCTGCGGCGGCTTGCAACCCACAGCCGACGCCAGCGTTGACTCAACAGGCGACCCCTGGTCTCGGTCTCAATGCCTTGGCGACACCTGCTTTCAGTTTGCAAGCCTCTCCTTCAGTGCAGAATACGCCGTACGCCTCCCCGGCGCCTCCAGTCTCTTCCTACTGCACTGCCCTATCCAATCGCACCAACCTCCCATCTACCTCTATCTTCACACCGGCAGCCAAACGTCGACCAAAGAAAGAGCATACGCGGATGCCTCAGCAACCATTGTACACACCTCAACCCTTTCAAAAGCATCCGCTGTGTAGGGTCAACATATTCCTGATGGACCCATATGCAACGGTACCGAGCGATACGCCGCCGTCGTTTGAGGAGCTGAAGGAGATGGGTGTGCCGCTGAATAGGTGCGGTGGGCATCCGATGGTGGTGATGACTCTCGTGGACGGGCACTGGAGGTATCGCTGGAAGGAACGGACGCCGCCGACGTGGAAGGAGCTCGTGTATGCATGTCTTTCGGCGTAGAGAGGCTTGATTATGGTCTTGATATATTATCCACATCTTCTAATCTGCACGTACGGTACTGTATCTCAGGCAACGGTCTTCCATGGTCTCACGGCGTGCGAAGTAATACATTAGCATATGGTCTGGGTAGTCACTGCAGCGTCCAGGGATTCTATACTTGCTGTCCAGAGCAGCAACTCCTCGAAGTGCGTGGATCAGATTTTCCTCGCGGAATTTCTGCGCTTTGCAGTCGCGTTGTTGAAGAGAGACTCGAAAAAGTAGCCAGGAGACTGATCCAAGCGATATGGCTCGCGACAGTGCACCTTACAATGGGCATGATCGGGCCGGCCACCCGGTTGCCTCTTTTCCACAACCACTGAACCAGCGTGATATCCTCCCAGCCATTCCAGCCCAAATTGCTGGCAAGCCCATCGTTGTTTCTTTCCATAGCTTTTGGGGCCATGCTCTTGTATATCCTCTTGTCATACGACCTCGCTGGCCGCTTTGTACCGCCATGCAGAGATCTCCAAGCGCACACAAAAAAGTACGATGCTGGCCAATATCTTGTTTGCGAAACACCTCGGTAACAACGACGAGACTCTGTTCCGCAAGGCATTTGGTCCCGGTAACCAAGGTGAGTCCGCTGGTCTTGCGCGCACCCTCTCTATTTTACTCAGAGAGTCCCAGTCTCTGTTTCGTTCGTCTCCATGTCCTAGTCTACCGTAAGCAGACGCCGAAGACAACCCTGGCCCCACATCGCACCATCATACGACGAGCTGGAGCTAGCAGAGGTGGATATCAACGTCGTCGGTACGCATTCGACCTCGCTGACTATCGTGAATCTTTGCTAGTACGACCAAGCGCATTGACGTCCCGCAGGAGCACATACCCTACCCCGGATCCGCGACCTAATGGCCTTCAATCACCCTGTCACCGATCTAGGCGCATCTGCGCCGTCATATTGACGAATGGTGTCAACATCGCGTTCTTGATCAGGGACGCTTTGTAGTGCGTACGTTTTGCTTTGATCTTTCTCCCTGTAGACTTAATAGTTCTTCAGCGCAATGAATCGAACAGAACTGTTCCCGGCGCTTATGTTATTCCCACCACTTGACAGGAGATGCAGATGTACCTTCGGACGTTCTCATTGCCCAACAGTATGTCGGTGTACATAGAATCCTCCAGTCATCAGTCTGCACATTCAGATCATGTACATCCGGATCTCCGCCTTGTTTGGCGTCCCGTCGTACCATCTCAAGCTTGCTTCAAATTGTGCTGTGCGCATTTGGGTGAAAAAGAGACAGATGGTGGCGCAGATGGTCTCCGCCTCATGACCGGATGCTTTAATGCGCTGTTGGCGTGAACCGAGAGGGCCAATCGTGCGAACATTGAAGGATTCACGAGAAAGACACCGGTTCCGTAACTTTTGGGTGAAGTGGGTACGAGTTGTTCTGTGTTTTTCGCGTACAAGGGTAACTCGTTGACACTGGAAAACTAGGCTCAAGGGACAGACCTCGTTATCTCTCGCTTTACGAGAGCGGAACTCTTGTGTGCGAAATTCTGGAAGGCACGGCGTCGTGTCCTTACTTCCCTCGACTTTCTCAGGTGACTTCTCGGCGCGTTTCCACAAATACGACAGGCGCACCTGACGTATATACGAACGTCTCTCGTTCGCGCATACTGATCGGTGTCTACACAACATCACAGCGACTGGCATGCACACCCTACCTCGCGGATATCACAAGGCCTCTCGTCGGTGTGTTCAGATGACAACCGTTGGATTCTGCGTCTGCCTTGTGAAGTGATTCAGGTCGCACTGGGCGTTTGTGGAACGGGAATGAATCTGCTCATTCACATCCGCATCACTATCTCTCATCGGCGCTTTCACCCATTCGGGGTATAGGACTCGGGCAGGTATGCCCCAGTCTCCTCTGGGGCTACACCACTGTATGTCCCATCGCATGACTTTCTTCTCACCGTCTGAACCAAAGAATGTTAGGCAGTCCGACGAAAAGCTCTGTCAGGCAGTCCGACGAAAAGCTCCGAATAGATAGCGGTACTTCGTGAGCGCCTTAGACTCTTCCGCACGGGGGACGGGACCTCCAAGGCAGCGAGATCCGCATGGATGCAGTCTACTCAGATTAACCCCCTTGGGTCGAAGGAAAGAAGTTGTGACGTATGCTCGTTCTTCCATCGAGCTTTTCTTCAATTGATGAATTGGCGGTGTAGATTTCGACCGTACAATTTGATCTATACACTCTGAAGCTATCCTCCTTCCATCTGGCCATTTGTGTCCTCGGAGTCAATTGAAGTGCAACCTTCCAGACGGAAATAGCTCCTGTCTTGTCATGTCGCAATTGTCTTGTCATGTCGCAATCGTATCATCAGCTTTGTCACGACCGACGTCGACATCTGGGCTTCAAGGTCATCCAGGGTCTCCGAGGGAAGAGTCCGTGTGCACTCAAGTTGCGAAAGGGCGCGTGACCATCTCCTTGGGTCGAAGGAACGTAAGTCTGGGTCAACAATCGGGGGATTCTGGCTCAGATTTCGACCAGTCCTAACCGCCTCCTTCCGATTCGCCGGTGGACAGTTGAGACCGACCGACGAAACGGATGTGTCAAGTGCTTTTGGATCCCGATGAAGATAACGTGGCTGCCCGTTGGAAGGAAGACTGGTGACTGTCGTTGCTCACTTGTGTGCGCCTATTCCCACATCATATCATTCTAGAGACACCAGACAGTGGTTTCGTGATGTTATCAGCCAACTTTCGAGAACATTGTACGTTCATCCCCATATGCGTCCAATCTTCCTTCAGCCTCTGAAAAGAGCTATACAAAGAGCCTCGATCACATGCATGGAGTCCAGACCTGGCATCCGCTTGGAGACAGGAGGGCGCGAACGACACACTTTACTGGGATCTTTGGATGAGTACAGACGCAGTGGCTGTCAGGTAGCGCTCGAATTTTGATGGTCGAACGGCGTCTCATGGGCGCATCAGATGTAATTAGGCAGTTGGTCTCGCTCGATGTTGAAGTTACCTCTTCCACCACGCCTCTGGGACTTTCGTCGCCCGGTCAGTCATCGCCTTCCCCAGCACACAGACTCTGTGGACCTCGGCACGGGCTTTCTGGGCGTACGCCCTACGCACATCCTCTCATGCCGCCTACGCCGATAGCATATCGCTGTATCATCGTTCAGCCAGAGTCGATATCAAACTCGTTGGCCACACGATGAGCCCTCTCCTCTTCGTCATGGGAGTCATTCTCTATATCGTTGGCTCGACTAAGGCATTCCGAGATACGCACGAAGTCGCTTTCTGGACAATGCTCTCGATATGCTCTGACATTCGGCCCCTGGTATTCATTGTGCATGCTCCCATCGATGTCCGACCCGGGGTTGAAAATAGGAAGCCAGACGCCACCAGATCAAAGGGTGCTCGCGTATCACTGTTCCTCGGTTTACAATTTCGCCCCGAACTTAGAACACCCCATCCTCGCCTCGATGGCAAAGGCGAATGGAACTCGGATGACAGAGTTGGGGCGCTGTATCAGTGACTTGTCACTTTCTCTCGCGATGCAAGTTAGCCCCGAACGCTATTCATTTCGCAAGACGAAAATAGAACTCATCGGACCACTATGATTCATTGTTTCTCGCTCCTTCTCCAAGACTCGACATCGTCCGAGCCCACGATCACCCACCTTCCACCGGTGGATTCGGTGGTATCACGGGTGACATGTATGCCTTGTTCAGCGTACACTTTGGCACATTGCTATCACGGGTCGCCGGGTCCTGTCCGTCTGGTGCCTCATCTCTCACGTCACTGTCTTGGTTCCTTCTTTCTTTAGAGAAACGATGCATAGCCTACGATATGGGTATTGAGTAAGCCTGTCCTCAATACATATAAGCTCCGCTCAAGCTCTTCCAAGCGACAGATTTCCCTCTCTACACCATCACTACCATGTCCTCACTACACACGCTTAAGCGTGGCTACTATGGAAAAGGCTCCGTCGAGGTCGCTCCGCCAGCGCGCGATGGCGAAGGCGGTATCCGTCGTATGGCCATAACCGCCGACAAACTGGTGACCCAACCACTCGAGGGTATCGACGTGATTCCTGACGTTGTCGACTATTCCGCACGCAGCTTCGGTTCCAGAAACGCTGTTGGATGGCGGGATGTCGTTGATGTCGTCACCGAAGACAAGGAGGTTAAAAAGATCATCGGCGGCAAGGAAGTGACGGAGAAAAAGAAGTGGAAATACTTCCAGCTCAGCCACTACCAATTCCACTCATTCGTCGAGTTCAAGGAGAGGGTGTCGCAACTAGGCCGTGGGCTTATCGAGTTGGGCGTCAAGTCTGGCGACATCTTCAACATCTTCTCACAGACCAAGTACGTCGTGGTGCTCTCCCGCTCAGTCACCATGAATTTAACTTTGCTTTAGTGTCAATTGGTCACTCATGTCACATGCGTGCGGTCTCATCGACACGACCATAGCCACGGCGTACGACAGCCTAGGGCCAGCAGGTCTCACCCATTCCCTCAATGAACCGGAATGTGTCGGTCTTTTCACCAACGCCGACCTTCTACCCACCCTCTATAACGTTCTCAAACAAACCCCCACCGTCAAATTCATCATTTACGATGGAAAATCCAGCGCCAAACTCTCTGACGACCTGCATGCGGTCCGTGACACCATTCGAGTCCTTCACATTAACGACCTTGCCGAACTTGGCAAGAATGTTTCCCCAGACGTTCTCACCAATCGCCGCCCTAAGCCGGAATCCGTCGCATGCATCATGTACACCAGCGGTTCTACGGGATCCCCAAAAGGCGTCGTTCTCACACACAGCAATTTGGTTGCATCTATCGGAGCTATTGATGTCCTTCTGAGGCACCATATCACCGAGGACGATACATACTTGGCCTATCTCCCGCTCGCCCACGTGTTGGAGTACATCGTCGAGTTATATATGCTCTTTGCTGGCGTTCCGTCTGGATACGGTCAGCCAAAGACGCTGCTCGACTCGTCGGTCCGGAACAGCAAGGGCGACATTGCCGAGCTGCGCCCTAGCATCATGGTTGGGGTTCCGGCTGTGTGGGAAATGATTCGCAAGGGCGTTCTCGCCAAGATTGCCGCCGGAGGTACGATCCGGAAGAGCGTGTTCTCCTGGTCGATGACCTTCAAGAGGTACAACATCCCAATCCTTGCTCAGGTCGTGGACACCGTCGTGCTTAGCCAAGTTCGCGCCGTCACCGGCGGTCGTCTTCGCTTTGGTATATCAGGTGGTGCTGCCATCAGCCGCGAAACACAAGAGTTCCTGAATGTGGCGTTGTTCAACCTTCTGCAGGGTGCGTGTAGCCGACTCCACATGGCATACTTATACTGAATGGGGCCACCGTTAGGTTACGGAATGACAGAGTCCTGCGGGATGTGCACCGTAATGCCCCCAGAAGTGTTCCGATATGAGTCAGTTGGACTTCCAGTTCCCTCGACTGAGATCAAGCTTCTGGACGTACCCGATGCCGGCTACACCTCCAAGAAATCCCCACCCCAGGGCGAGGTCTGCATTCGTGGTCCATCCGTGACGAAAGGGTACTTCAAACGTCCAGACCTGAACGAAGATCCCAACATCTTCACAGAGGATGGATGGATTCGCACCGGAGATGTGGGTCAGTGGAACTCGGACGGCACACTCACCTTGATCGACCGGTACGCTATCTTACCGCTTTGAAAACAGTTGTATTGACGGGATTACGACAGCATCAAGAATCTCGTCAAGTTAGCTGGTGGAGAGGTGTGTGATCAGACGTTCTTAGCTCGGACATAACAACTGACGAACTGACAGTACATTGCCCTCGAGCGCTTGGAGTCGATCTACAAGTCCTGTAACTTGATTGGTAACATGTGTGTTTACGCTACGGCGGACGCAAAGCAGCCGATTGCGATCATCATACCTCACGAAGCACATCTGAGACACTATCTCGAATCCGTTTCCGGTACGTCCAATGATGGTCTTTCAGAGCATCAGATTGCTCATGCCGTTGTGTGCTTTTAGGCGTCGACGCGAAATTGGGCCTGGCGGCGCTATGTCACAATGACAAGGTGGCGGAAATCCTGTTGAAAGAGTGTAACGCCCTCGGGAAGAAGAATAGCTTCAAAGGGATGGAGCTGCTCCAGGCTGTAATTCTTACCCCAGAACCCTGGACGCCCGAGAATGGACTCGTCACTGCGGCGCACAAAATCCAAAGACATGCAATCGCCAAGAAGTTTGACGCCCAGATCAAGGTGTGTTCTGCGTAGCCTACAATGACACGGCTTACTCATTCGATGTTCCAGGACATCTACAGGAACCAATGATCGATTTTGTTCGTGGCTTGGGGAGACTATTGGGCTAGGAAGGTTGACTTTGCTTCTCATCATGTTTTTTGACTTCAGCACTACATCGCGACACGCATCTGTACAATAGTTATATGACCGAATAAGCAAAGCGTTCGGCTCATGTTGCATACTTCGTTTGTGATTGATCAAGGGTGAAAATGCGGAGGCTTTACATCACTGGGATCATTTGACCCTAACCTGAGCTCGGCACTGGCAGACTCTTACCCTCATGTTGCCGATCGCCACCATACTCCAGCGGACAGTCACCTATTCATTGGTCGGACTCACTGGTTGGACGGTAGTTACCGCTGTTCAGGTTCATCGCCATACCATTCGTGCCGGTCAAGGTATCCTTTTCTCCCTACGTCGTGTAGCGAAAACTGATTATTCTCCATGACAGAGGTCAGTCGAACAGCATGAGGACCGGAAGAAAAATCTCATTGCAGTAGCTAATGGATCGAATGGAAGAAGAAGCCAGGCAGAAGGTGTGTCCGCGAGCTATCATCCCAGTAAGGAGAGTATATTAATCGTAACGAGCAGGCGTCGACAGACGCGCACGGTCACTGATAATTTGTCGCGTTGACACGCCTCCTCTCTTAGAACTACTGGTAAGGTGTCATCAGGAATGTGGCGTAAACTCATGAACGAGTCCAGGGTATCACGTAGAATGGAATGACGTTCCAATAACGATGCTCTTTCCTTACTTAAAGCCTTATTCTGCGACGCCGTGACCTGACGATCAGGCGTATTTCTTTCTGCTTAAAAACTGCATCGGCCTGCGAGGCTGCGACGGTCAATTTTTCTGCGGCCATTGTCTCGTGTCTCATTGAACGGCGAGGGCCTGATTTGTCTCGACACTATCTGAGAGTATCCAGAGTCATGAAGATATGTGGATCGAAGGTATGAGAACTTACAAGTCGAGAGTATCTCGAACATCATCAGAAATGAATCAGGCGGATGCACCCGTTGCTGCTGATGAGCGGGGATTAGTCTGCCCTCGGATAAGAGTCAAGTACGAGAGGCGTGGCTCTCGCGGATGTACTGGGGTCAACTTTTCTCCCTTCGATACAGTCACTTGTGTGAACGGCTAGCTAAGAGTCCCCTCAGTACATCGTCGTAACGAAATACTGTAAACTGTGCACTCGAGATGGAATCTGATTTGGAGAGAAGATACAGAAGGTAGGTCTCATTGAGTTGTGCCCAGAGTCTGTCAAGCATGCTTTCTTATAGAGCCAGCGCACTACGTCCCATTGAATCTTGGACATCTCGTCATATGGGCGGTCGTGCTTCCAGTATATAGCGGAGCTCGTATGCCGCGATCATGCCGACCTGGTGGTTGTTTTCACGCACATCTCCGCTGCGGCATACTCTTCAGAATCTCGGTGAACCTGCCAGGAAGGCCTAATATAAACAGGGCATGCGCGCTGGTCTTGCATTCTTGCCTTGCCTCTTCACCGCCGAAAGAACTTCGACGTCAGTCAGGGCCGAGACCACACCGGCCATGTGATCGGAAGTCGATATTGATTCGGCAGTCATCTGGACCGTCATGAGGATGCATTCAGTTTTTAGACTTGGCTCTCCCCACGACAACAGGGAAGGGACCAGTAGACATCTCGCACCCTTACCACCGTAGAGGCTGCCCATCCAATCTCTAGACTTGCCGCCCTAGACGCAACGGAGTCACCAGAGCGGACTGATCCTTACGACTTGTCGAATGTTGCCCCAGATCTAACGACTCCGTGAGTGCCGACTTGAAACCAAATCAACCCACCTCTGACATTCAAGCGAAGAGAATTTTGGAGACTACAGAGGACTCTACTACCTGCGTACTACAAGCCGTTGATCACGACACCTTGCTTGATTCATTGCGTACTTTGTTTGCGCCTTGTACGTGCAGTGCCTATGCAATCTTACTGCGCTGACCTCCTGTCTTTGAATTGAAGGATTACTCCATAATATAGCAGCGCCGTTTCACCTCCCTTTCCAGTACTTCTACACCCACCTACTTCGATATGTCTCAGCGTAACGAATTTGGTGGCCGACTTGCCCGCCAGTCTTCTCAGACAGACAATGATTCCAATGCTCAATCTTCTTTCCTCATTACTCCAAATCGAGATCGCTCAGCCTCGCAGCCCCCTCGCCCGTATATCTCAACGTCTATCTCCAGTCACTCGCAACCATTCGGACCTTCCAGCTATGGCTCTAGCAGCTCTTGGATGCAGCCCTCATCCTATGGAGCTCGGAACCCACCTTCCTATGCGAACCGCAGTCCTTCGTATAGCCCATCCTTCTCCTATCCTAGATTCCCCACTACACCCGAAGACGAAGAAGCACATGACATGTTCTCGCAGGGCGATGAATACGACTACGAGTTCGACAGAACCAACTCATACCGGATGTCCACGGGGCTCTCGTCATCTCTGTCGCGCGCTCAGGGAAGGGGTTACACGCCTCAAAGTTCGGCCTCACAGAGCTTCGATGAATCGTACCTCTCGCAGCGCCGCAATCCCATGGACCTGCATTCGTACGGGGACATCACCCCGAAACAGACGTCCACAAATATGAGCCCCTTTGCCCGCGACATCGGCAAGGTCCTTTTGGATGAACGCTCCTCTCTCTGGCAGAACATGGGGTATGGTGTTGATGATACTGGTGGCACGACAAGTCGGCGACATAGCGTCAGCGTCGTTCGTGCCGTTGGGTTCAATGCCCCGCGCGCGGATGACGTCGACACCAGGCCTTCGCGTGGCGGACTTATGCTATCCGACGAAGATCTTCTTGGTAGTCTTAGCCTTGATGACGTTAGACCAACCAGATATTCGGCGCAGCGAGGTGACAGTGGCCATGGTCGACAAACTCAGCCACCATCTTCGCCTACTGCGCGCTATGTTCCAGGGCAAGGCATTCAATTCTTTGAGACAGAAACCCACTTGTCACCCCAGCGCGTCCCCGCTGCAGCTACCTCCACTCTCAACACTCCAGTCCTGCCGCCCTCACCCAATGCCCACCGCGCCCGTGCCAACTCGTCCTGGCCGGCTGTTCTTGTAGCATTCAAACGGGGCCGTACCGATACCTTCTACGCTCCACCGGACTGGCGTTATGACGATCTTCACCCCGGAGACGCTGTTATCGTCGAAGGTGATCGAGGGAAAGATCTGGGAACGGTGGTTCGAACAGGGATTGACCCAGACGAATTGCTGCAGGAAGGTGGGGATCAGCATCAGGGTCAGAATCACGGTCCCAAGATGATCTACGCGAAGGCGTCCCCGAAGGATGTCCAATCCCTCTCGGCTAAGTCCATCGACGAAGGCAAGGCCCTGGCGCTCTGCCGTACCAAGGTTCATGCAAAGGGTCTTCCCATGGAGGTTCGGGACGCGGAGTATCAATGGGATCGCAGGAAGTTGACCTTCTACTACGTAGCGGAGACAAAAGGGAGGATTGATTTCAGGGAACTTGTGAAGGAGTTGTTCCGACTGTACAAAACGAGGATCTGGATGGAAAGCGTTTCTGAGGATGGCGACGGTGACGAATGAGAATTATAACATGGCAATACAATGTCGAGGACTCGAGGGCGAAGAAGAAGCTATTTTTTCTTTGTATTTGTATCAGATTCTTGTGCTACCTATGCTATCCGCTGTGCAATATGTATTTCCTTTTGTATGTTCTCAACGTAACGATGGCTGATCGTGCTCGGAAGTCAATAAGACTAGGTTGCGCCATTCTGCGACGACACGAGACTTCCTCCATCATCTCGAGACAAGCCTGGACGTCGACACATCGCTCAATCACTGACACGCACGGAATCTATGTTTCCTTCCGACGTTGAGAGGAAATCTAATAGATCCTTCACCGAGCAGCTGCAAAAGTCTCAGGGAGCCGTCTGACAAAACCAGTGTCGTCGACGTTTGCTCGTTCGACGCGTGTGAAAGAACGTGTCCTGTATTTAGAGCTGTACCCCCACTCAACCGGGATGCTCAGGCGGATAGATTTCTCAGAATTCTCAAATGGTGGGCTTTCGAATCAGGCTGGCTCTCGTGGACTGCATGGCATTGGCATAGGGCATACGGTAACATAGGAAGAAGAATGAAAGAACTTGAACGCAGTAATCATCCCGAGATCATCTCAAGTAAGAGGCATCCTTCAACATAGATTTGTGTTTTCCCGAGATACGATTCGGTCTTTCTGCGGCTCCGAGAGGCCTCGTGAACTCGTGGACGGCTGAGTTTGATCTACGTGGGACATCAGCATTCCAGGGCTTCATCAGACACCGGAGATGCTGCGAACCTTTCCCACTGATTCTCGGTCTATGGCAAGCGTCGTTCTACAGTCTTTGACAGCATCGCCTTTCAAACTAGATTCAGATTTGGTTGAGTCAAGTACGGTACCAGGCTGAGGTTTGGTGTCCGCATGGTTTCTGATTTCCTGAGTTGGTGTGGAGATGTGAAGGCGAGCAAGTTTGAGCTCGAGTTGCGCTATCTCTAAATCTTGAGGGCTCAAGACATTTCTGATAGTCTTGGGACTCGGCCTGGTGTCCGCTGTTGAGATTGTTGGCCTGGTCACAGGAACATGACGTTGATCTTCAGCAAGCCCGGCCACGGCGGGTTGCGCCTGCCGAGCAATGTTGTTCAACTCGTCGTGAATCTGCCTCAAGGAAAGCACATCATCGGAGCGCGAGCGCTTTTTCTTGATGGCATGAGCGTAAGGCTGAGGTACAAGTTTCTAAATCATCGTGAGCGATAAGATGACAAGTCAAGCAGCCTTATTTACCGCCCAAGGTCGCGTCTCGATCACACGAGGTTTCCATGGGGAGTATTCGACGACGTTGATGCTGACCGAGATAATGGTTGACATGATTCAGAACCACTTTCGCTGCATGGACCATCGGTCAGAACGGCAACAGAGAAGTGTACACTGCTTTCTCACCTTTCGAGCTGCAGTCAGCGCTGGGTCATTGCAAAGGTCTCAACACGTCCTTTATAGATACGAGACAATGGTAGGAGCGTTACAACAAAGACCAGGCAGGGTCAAAGGGTACATTGTCTGGTCAATGCGTAGTCTGGTCAATGCGCGGTTTGGTCATTGTGCGCGAATCCTAACCTGATCCTAACTCATGAGTCATGCTCGATCGATAATACGGCATCCCGGCATTTCGCGTCAGTGGCTCGGCTCGGCCGGCAGTAGCTCGGCTCGCGACTTTTGGGTAGTGTTGCTACGAGCCGAGGTCACCTCGAGGTCGAGGTACATCGAGGTACCGAATAAGGAAATTGCAGTCACCTCGAGTGACATCGAGGTTGGCCGGCTCCTCGGCACAGAGCCACAACTGAAGGGAGGATGAATTCTCGCTATCTACAAGACTCGCTGGGCAGTATGGTTGCCTAGAAAGCACTGTAATTACTGCTGTGTACAGTCCTGGCTATGAAAGGGGTATTGAAAACAGGCTTCAATACTTTCTGTAGAGCAATATTGACAAGTTTGAAGATGCCCATTGCCCATTCTTCCGGGCTTTATGCATGCTTCAAACATAGCTTGGAGTGAGGTCATATACTTCAAAAATGTATTATATGGAATAAAATGACTATGTGAAGACTTGCTACAGGTTTTCGTCAGTGCCCAGAGGTGTGAGGGCGTTCTGTCTAGTCAGTGGGGAGCGGGCACTGATGGCATTTCCTAATCGAGCACATCGACGTGCATCGAGGTATTGATGGCGTGACCTCGATGTCCCTCGACCTCGGCTCGTGGCAACACTACTTTTGGGCCAATTTGCAAGTTGCAACCTTGGCTGAATTGATGCAAGTGTCTGTAGACCGTAGTCAGATGGGGCTGTTTGCGCGCTTACTAGCTTGACGCCTTTTTTGGTCTGACACGAAACGGGCTTAGAGGCTTGGACGCGATGTGAGACAACGCACGGTCAAGGGTAAATTGTGAAGCCCAGTGAGAAGTCCATGCATCGAAGTACATTCACGTCGTTTGTTTGTCAGTGAATGGACCTCAATGGCCCAAATTTCCCAGTCCAATGTAATTATTCCAATTGAGATACATTGTGAGTCATTGTAGTACATTAGCAATGCAATATGATCCATTCAGATTCATTTCGAACGGTGCCAATATTGATTCCATTCAGATACATCGAGAGACTATTACTGCAGACCTTTGAGAACCTCCGCCCAACACTAGCATATAGAGGCGCTCAAGCACCCACACCCAGCTTCCCCACCGCGTTGGCATTTTGTCCGTCATGGCTCTCGAAGGTAGTCGAACTCTGACTCATTTGTTTCCTGTTGCCGGTGCCGACTATTGTACGCTGGAATGCTGGTAGGCTAGCGCTAGCCTACCACCATTCCAGAGACGACTCCCAGCTCGCACACCAGCATCATACTGTCCATTGCGTGTCCGCATCATTGTTGTTGGCTGTGTGTTACGGAGTGAGTACACTGATTTGGAGACAAGCCACGATGGCAGATGCGCAACTCACTTATGTGCCATTTGCGCGGCCTAGTGGTGTTTGGACAACGGCCGAGTTGGTCTGCTCGATGCATTGATGAGTGGCTCTCAGTCGCGCAGGCGGCAGGCTGTCACTGCACGAGCAATATGAGAGAATTGCCTGTGCCAAAGCCAGACTTGCAGCTCACCTGGTCTAGCCGCTGTCGGACTGCTCATGGTAGAAGAGAAAGTCCTAGTTGAGAAGCTTCAGTGATGATGCGCAGCGCGCCACAGAACGACGCACGTCTCGCACGCAACTGGGGCTCCAGCGCCGGCCCTCCGTAAGGCGGTACATGCCCAGCCCAGCGATGTCGGTGCTCGGGCTCCGCTCCTCCGTGCACATTGCTCGTTCGCCGTGTCATGCTCATTGCACCGTGTCGTGATTGTCGTCTCATGTCATGCTCGTCGTGCTGTGGTGTCATACTTGTCATGCTCGTTGTGTGTCGTGTTGTGCTTGCTGGTTTGTCCCGTGCTTGTTCAAGTTGTGTTGTGTCGTGCTGTGCTCGGTGTGTCGTGCTCGAATAGCTGGTCGTACTCCAGAAGCCGAGTTTGTGGCCCCAATGTTGCAAAAAGGCCCCTAGTAGTTGACAACATAAGGACTAGGCAACTATGTTGAAGTGTTCTCGAGCCGGCGGATGCAGTGAGACATGGTAAGAGACAAGACGCGGACTTCGAATTTGTCTTGGACACACTGAGAAATCAAAGGCACATGATTGAGCATTTTAATCATTGGCGAGTGACGCCGACGGACCCTTGCTGGCACTTGAAAAGAGAAATGGCAGTCCCAAAATTACAATAACGACAATGTAAATCACATAATTGAGAAGAAAGACAAGAAGAATGCCTATGGATTGTTGTGAATGGATCAGATTGTATTCAATGGTCATTGATCTGTCCGAATGGTTCTCAATGCACGGACTTCTCACTGGGTGTGAAGCTTGGAGAGTGGACGCTCGTGAATTTTGGCCTCAAGCCCGATATACGTATTCGATCCTACAAGAAACTCGGAAGCCACATACTGGAACGAGCGCAAATTGGCAGCCGAGTTGGCTCTGATCGCTGGTGATGCTCTGTCATGCATACACATATCATAGTGTTAATTTCCTCTACGCATAGTGAGAGTATCACACTGAACGTTTACGCAACTCTCCAACAGAATTCGGTCCGCAGAATGGTGGCGCTGACTGTTGTTCTAGTCATGTTCTAAATCTTCTACCTACGTCACTTGGGCTTGCTGCAGTCAAAAAGTCGCATCCACAGGGACCTCTCTCAAAAACCCGTCGCCAGATGCTAACTAGCAGTAAAGGTTGACGATGCATACTTTATCTGCCGGTCGTGTACGCGTAGATAAGCAGGAAACTGTAAGCTATAGGTATCCTCAGCCATTTCATATCTGCCATCGAATACAGTTACACCAGGACTAGACCGTGACGAGGCACCGAAGGGAATTTTTTGCGCTTTCTCAGGTCCGTACGGTTCTTGGATGAAAACATTGACACTGACAGGCGCCTGTCCATGTAGACCCTCTCTGGCTAGAACAGACCATTGCAATTTGGTTCCTGAGCAATCTCTGATCTCGACACTGTTGCGTGCAGCCAACGCATTTCGACAACAGTGAGTTGTTGGCATTGCTTGTCTCGGAGGCCAGATTGTTGAGTTTCCGCGCTCAGGCGAAGATTAACCTCCGGGATTGCGAGTTGGTTGTGAGGTGGACGGTGAGAGTAATATGATGATCCGGTTTGATTCCGTGCCTGCCAGTGCCGGCAGGTTCGTTAGATTCGTTGCAGGTTCGCGTGGCTAATGTCCTGCAGCGTATCCGCTACCGGGCCGGCAAGTGTGACTTTGTGAATGCCGCGCGAAGTTTTCAGAGCCAAACCAGTCGTTCGGGAGCCCACCATCCAGTTTGACTTGTCCAACATCATCCTACAGATCCCTCAGATATCTCGGGATTTTCCCACTCGAAGGACCGGCCAGGCAACGTCTTCGTAGTAAGGGGTCAGTCAGCACATGGCTCCGTCGAACATTCTAATCAATTATACACGGCACGGAGCTGCGGAACGCTTTGCATAGCTGATAGCACGCCTAAGACTGCACACTAAGCAACCAACCGCCAATCTCGCCTATCCATGAACAAACCTCGTCCTTCAACATGAGGCTGAGGTGAAGACCACAAGCATGGGAGTAGTCCACCATCGCTGACGAGCTCCGGCGTGAGAGATAAACCGTATTATCGCATCTTGGTTGCTTCTTGGGATCTTCCACCAGAACTCTCATGTTACAACCCTGGTGCCTTGATATGATCGCACTTACAGGGTCACCTCTCTGTTAAAAGCCATAAAGCCACGACATTCTTACTTCGATACCCAACTGCACGCACTAGCATGTCGTGCTTTTTCACTCTTTCCATCGCCCTCCTTCTTTTCTCCTCGTCTACTCGGGCAGCTACTCCCCTCTGGCCGATCTCAAAGTCAGAATCCCTTGAATCTCGTGCTACCAGTACCCTTTCCTCGAAATTGGGCCCAGTTGTCAATTTAGGGTGCGTCTCTGGGCTCATTTCTTCTGACTGCTCTAAATCATGTTCAGTTACGCTGCTTATGCTGGCGCCGCGTCATCCGACGTTGTCTTCTACGGCGGTATCCCTTACATCCAACCACCCGTCGGTTCCTTGCGTTTTGCCGCCCCTAAACAACTCGATGAAACCAAGAAATCGCTGACCAATGCCGATGTCGTTGACGCCCGGTCCTGGGGCAACATTTGCATCCAGCAACCAGCGTCTTCCACTGTCGGCGTGGAAGGTACGCGATGGCAACTTGTTCTCGTATTTCTTCTGACAATACCGCCAGATTGCGTGACTCTGAACATCTGGACTCCTCCCGGCGCCACTTCGAAGAGCAAGCTCCCTGTCTACGTCTACATTGTGCGTCCCTGTTTCTTGACTCTTCTTCCTGCATATCGATATCGGGTATGTAGCATGGCGGAGGCTACTACTACAACTCGTACGTCCCTAACGCGTTTTACTCAATCGCTTTTGGCTAATGTCCATCCAGAGCTCAAGGTAACAGTGGTCGATATGTAACGGTGCTCAAATCTCATCGTCGCGTGTCTCAGGTTTCCCCATGGGCGATTGGGTCTCTAAGTCCAAGGGTGGTATGGTCACGGTGGCCATCCAATACCGGGTGCGTGCGCTCAACTACGTACATTTTTGGATGGGCTAATTCGACTATGCTTAGCTCGGTCTTCTTGGTTTCCTTGCCGGCTCAGCTGTCACTGGAGATGAGAATAGCAGCGTCAACAATGGCTTGCTCGATCAGCGAGCTGCTCTTGAGTGGATTCAACGTCACATTGCGGCCTTTGGAGGTGATCCTACCAAGGTGACCATTGGTGGAGAGAGTGCTGTAAGTTTGCCATCATACAGTAGCACCGTTTGATACTCAGCGTTCGTTCAGGGTGGTGGAGCCGTCGCTCTTCATTTGACTGCCTATGGCGGGGAGAAACACCCACCTTTCCGCGCAGCCATCATCGAGTCTTCCGGTAACGACCCCTTCCGAACGGATGCTGACCTCGAAACCTGCTTCCAAGCAGTGACCGACTGGGTCGGTTGCAACGCTGACAACGGAGGCCGCTTGCAGCCGGGTTTCACCGCCAGCGATGTCATGGACTGCTGGAGGGCGACCGATAGTATGTGTATCTTTAGTGTCTCGAATGGCGCGCCTGACCCTTCGTTCAGTCAACGATGTTATCAGTGCTGTGAACAACAAACCCTCTAGCTGCAAATATGAGCCCGTCATCGATGGCGATTACGTCCCCGACATCACCTCCCAGATGCTGCTGGACGGGAAATTCTCTAAGGTTCCTATTCTCGCTGGCCACACTGCTCAGGACGGTTCCATCTTCATTGGTTCACCCACTGCTGTCACCACCGATGCAGCGATCACAGCGGCCATTGCAAAGCGCTACGCTTACATCGTATGTCAACATTTCGTCATCACTATGCATTGAATCTCACATTCGAGTCAGACGAACGCCACCTTGACGGAGATGTTGGAGGTCTACCCTCCGGCCTCTTCTACGACTGTCTGGACCACTGAATGGGAGCGAGCCATGTATGCGTACATGGAGAGCGAGGTGTGTACTGTGTCTAACATCTACATATCGTTCGTGAGCTCATTGCGGGACAGTTGGGCAACTGGGACTACCTCATTGGAAGCAAGTCAGGCAAGGCCGTCTACAACTATGTTTGGGGCGCACCCGACCCCAATCTCATTGCTTCCCGGGGCGCCTACGTTGGCGCATGTCACACGTAAGTTGTCTCGAAGAGTTCGTGCTTCGTGTCTAATATACGTTCTAGCGCCGAGCTTTTCTACTTGTACAACGGTACCAACTCTGGCCCCTCTCCCACCCAGACGTCGGCCGTCTTCACGCCCTTCAACGCGACTGAGAAAGTTGCCGCGACCAAGGCGGTCGCCTGGTGGTCGAGCTTCGTTCGTACCCTGGACCCCAACACTTACGCCGCATCTGGCTCACCGAAGTGGTCCAAAGGAGGGTCGTCGTACATGTACACTGACCTGAGCGGCAGTTCGATGACAACCCGCGACAAGGCCAGTATCAAGCGTATGGCATGGTGGAACAGCCTCGGTGATGAACTCAGGCTTTGATTAAGGGATGATGTGGCGCGATTGTATTGTTGTGTCTGTGACTTCAACTGCAAGTACGGTCTTCGACGCATCATACTTACCTGCAACTACTGTAGTCCGTCCCAATCCACATCAGGCTACTGTTCGTCCTACAAAGGTCCTACACAGTCATCACAGACCGAAGAACGGTTAAGTACTATGTATCATAGTACTTTTGAACCCGAACACCTTTTCGTGAGATGCACTTCGTGTTCTCTTCCACTCGATTCATTCTTGTATGTATGCTCACCGCCGCTCCTTGTGATATAAGCCCGTCGGACGAACGACAAGAACAAACTCTACTGTGCGGTCACTTCACCCAAATGCTGTTTACGGTCTCATTTCGCGCCGACTATGATTGTAACAAAAGGTATGGGTGGGGCTCATCTTACGGCAACGCACATGAGCCTCATCTCCTGGCCGCTCTTTACAATGGCGAAGAACTTGAATTCCGAATTCCCCATGACGAGCCTCCGTGATGCAGTGCCATGATCAGCATACGATGATATGTTGCTACATAGCCTGTCGTTGTCATTGGTCCATGCTATTCACGGCGAACGGCCATAGCGGTTTCGTGGATTCCATGCATGCGATTTACCCGCGCCTCTGTTGGGTGGGTTTACCGTCTCGCTCATTGATGCGTCGCTGCGCCCATAGTAGTGACCTAGTCACCATCTCCGCCCCTCCGTTGACGGCCTTTAAGACCGGCACAGACCCATCAAAGACGGAAACGCGATGTTGTCTCACATTGACAGCGAGTATAAATTCAATGCCATGAGATGTAATTGTGTATTGGCCGGTCCAATACCACCTGCTCCTCATGCTCCGCAACGTCTATCATTTGGTCATCTCTCTATCTCTGACTCTGGCAGTCAGAACACTGGCAGCACCTTTCGAAGTCTACACAGGGTCGCCACTTTGCTTCCCGGTACGCATTAGCAAAACGGGAATGATTCCGATTCAAATGCCTTTTGCGATAGCCCACCAATCCGAATTGGAACCCAGACACGGATCCTATCGGGCCTGTGAGTTGATTCCAGAGTGTGCTCTAGGACGTACGTCGACGAAGGAGTCAACATGCAGGTTATAGCAATTCCATGCTCAGACGTTGTGACTCCTTCTACGACGTCCCCTTCTCCGACTCCATCAGTAACTATGCCACCTGCGGGGGTGTGAGGTTTGGAGCAGCATCAGCTTCTCCGCTGGAAGCCGAACAGAAAGGATTGTACTACGTTCATCAATGAGTCGACTGGATAAGCATCTGACGACGAGTCCACACCAGCAGTTATATGATCAAGCAAAAAGTATAGGGAAGTGGGCCGATGATGGGTTGAGTAAGACTGCGATGTTATTGTATCAATCTCCGAGGCGTGCTCGCTATACCTACTTTGCATTATCTCTTGGAGAGCACCACGTCCGCTACGACGGGCAATTATGTGGCTAGGAATCATCGACGGAGAGACTCCGTTTAGAAAAGTCTGCACCGTGAGCTGTACGCTGTGTCCCAGTTACCCGTGAGGTCAGAGAGCAAGGTGATCGGGAGCCGAATTGATGGGCGGCCGCGGCCAAGACCATTGTTCTCTGCCTCATGCCGTGTTGTGGAATGGAGTGCGTTATGCGCGACGGGGGCATCGAGCGTGCGTCTGTTTCATGGCGGATCGGTAGTGGGGGTAGCAGGTAGATTAAGGATGACCGCACATATCTGTACTCTACTCTGCGTCCGGCGATCCTGGAGGGTCCGTGCCGTGTATATATTGATTGATTGATTGATTGTTCGCTTTGCTTTTGACCGGTGACTAGTACTACGATGTCAATCGGGTCGCTGTCTACCTCCTCATCGCTTTTGCTTGCCGAGTGCAACAAACAACAAGAGGTCATCGCGATGCGGTGGCAATCACGAGCAGAGCATGCCAGTAAAGAGGGAATTACATCCTTGTGGTGTGCGCACTGCGCAGGATGCAGATTTGTCGCTAGTGCGTGCGCCAATCTGGCTCGAAATCTATCTGAAAGTCCACAGGGCAGCCCGCGCTATGAAGCTATGCCAAGACACCTATTCGAGGGGAGTCGCCCAGTCGACCAAACGACGTCGACGTCGAAAATTCTCTGGCCCACTGCACGCGTTGTGTATCACCTCTTAAGCAAGACTCCGATTCCAAGCGCAAACGAGCAGACATACATCCTCTTCCACTGTCATGGTCGCCTCCAAGCCTCGCCCCGCATTGGCCTCGCGCCGCATCGTTCCTCATAACTGCCTCTACGGCATGCCATTGCGTTCCAATCATGCAATTATGACACGGCCAACTCGCATGCCTCTTGACTTGGGACTGCTGCAAGGGCTAGAAGGACGCCATAGATCTGGCTGGGCAGGAACGCGAAATGCTTGTGCTGTTCGTGGTTTTCTTGTGGCACTTCCTCCTCCTTCCATGCTCATACGCGAGGCAGAAACGCGCACATTCATACTTTCCTTCCTCGCCTGGCTCACCGTCGGTCGCCGTTTCGGTGGAACGAAGACCAGGACTTCTTCATAGAAAGGCTGTCTGTTTCCCAGGTTATGACATGAAGACGATATATCTTGCCCCACACCAAGCAGCGTCCCGCGCAGTTTGCTTTTCGATCGCGCACAAATTGACAGCAATTTGCATGTACATTTCTGGGTACAATCGACAAACAACACCGTTTGCTACGAGACACACCGCGTATGCAGTTGCAGTTGCATCATGCTCATACTGGTCATTCGACTCAGCACCTGTTCTGTGCGCCTATCCGCATTCCTCTTCATTGGCCTCCAGTGCTCTTTTGACGTCAGAGGGAAGAGTCTCCATGCGTACGCGTCCATCTCACTTCGTTTCTTCCCCTTATGTTGATATGGCATCAGACATCAGGAGATACACGATCGTCTTAGAATGGACTCATGAGCTGTGCGGGAGACGGGCGTCCACAGGTAAGTGTTCGTTCCTGTCAACTATCCCTCCCTATGCTGAGAGGAGTCGGGACAGGATCAAGGGAAAGATAGTGAAGACATTGATTCGACTTCGTGGTGTGGCCGCTGGTCGACTATATGCAAGAGTTACGGCAGGCGAAGAGTACCAACTACGAAGGAGTCTCCCGAATCGTTCCATATCTTGTTCACCGTTGCAGGGTGATCGTCTATCGCCTGCAAGCCTACGATGGGGACTTCGAACTTGCGCTTAGGCCACGTCAGGTCTCCTGAGAGCTTTCTGCTTCATCGTGGGGATGTGCCACCCTCGTTCGTAGGCTGCTGACATTCAAGAGTTTGAGGGTATGCGTCTAGTCGTCTCCTGGTTGCGTACGCTGACATATCGCTTAGGTTTGAGGCGTGGCTTGTAGTGTCTCTTCCAGCGATTCCCTGCACCAGGACCAGGGACGAAGGGCGAGGACCGTGCTGCAGTAGAGGGTGTTGTTTCCCAAGAACACCTTTGCCTAACGCCAGTCTTTCTATCCATGTCAATCACCGCAGGTTGATAGCAACGTTGCCTTCGGCTTTTCCACCGCCCGCGTACCATGGTGGTAGGTGCCAATTGAAGATCGAGGAGGGTGGTATACATTCGAAATGACGCGCCTGCGCCTGGGTACGTTTCCGAGATCTTTGCTTCGTGAATTGACAAACGGATCGTAGATGAGTCGCACGCAGTGTCATGCCGATATGGACAGTCCTTTCGCCTACCTCGTCCTGCGCGGGATGTCGCCATATCACACGTTAGGACTCGAGCGGACGAGAGCTGTGAAACGGTCCCTTGGGAGATGACAGCAGCCTTAAATGACGATGCTTGGGCTCATCGAAGGTCTGCATCCGAACAGAAACGACGGTTCACACACACTCCTCTTCGACTCGGATACTCGGATCGTATGATAAAGGAGAAGTCAACTGTCAGGAGAAACGGGCCGGGGAGTCGTACGGATGCCTTGAACATACTCTGCATGATGGTCGAGGTCGGTCGTTGAACGGTTTGGTCAATGGCCGGGCACAGGATTTGGTAGGCGTTCGTGTTGCCGATTCCAGAGGGTCACTCATCAAAGGACCAGCTTCATGGGATGACGGAAGCAGCTCCCCAATCATTGTTGACGGCATAACTAGAAGAGGTCTTTTTCGCAGACAAGCAAGAACGAGTCGACTCCGATAGCACAGGAGAGCTCTGGTGGAGATGTTAGGGTGTTGGCGTCTCATTTGAGCATGCACTAGTTCAAGATTATCGTGCTCCAGGTAAATGCTCTTGTTCCCATCCTCTTCTTTGCTGATAGATCCGCGAAAGGCAATCAGATGTACTCCTCGAGCCAGGAGTCGAAGAGCAAAGACCACTGACGAGCGTACGTCTGAGCCTTGTCTCATCCTATCGTCCCTTACGGTCGACGGTAGACAGAATGAATCTGCCCAATACTCCGCTCCCGCCAGGATCGGTTTGACACGAGATGGTGGACGAAAGCCGACAATGCACGGACTTTACAAAGGACACCCATGTATACCTTCGCAACATCACTGGCTTTGGGGTTGTGCTGCTTGTCATGGACCAGCTCGTTGGAGGGATGACGGCGGGCGTCATGAGAGAGATTTTCACGGGGTACGCGTCTGCCTGCCTTCAGTTTTGTTTGCTGACTGGCGGATCAGACTCTGGATACAATGTGTACTGTACACACACCTCTCATGTATCCGCTACATCCCGTTGGCATATGCCCACTTGAAGATTTGGGAAACGAAGTCGAAAGGGAAAAATGATAGGTAAGTCGAGTGTATCTTTCGTGACCATGGGCTGATAGAGTCGATCAGCTCCCTGCTGACTGTGAGGCCGGTGGATTGTGCCGATTTCGATGGAGTACCGAAGGCAGAGTCTTACGAAAGGCACTCTAACCCCATCCTCCTTGGTTTCTTCCCATGTCAATCGCCGCAAGAAACGGTTCATCCCTGTCTTTCCACCGCCCGCGGACCATCTCGACGCGACTGCTTCTGCTAAGGAGCGTGATGAATGGTCCAAGAAGCAGGGCGGAGACTTGAATGACGCACCACCTGGGTAAGCGTTTGGGTTTCCCCGGATCCCCTTTGCTTCCTGGGCTTACAGACGGATCAGATTCGAGTCGGAGGACGACTCGCACGTACACCCACTCACGGATATGGCTTATTCGTCGGCTGTTCGGAAGAACTGCCTTTTGCCTCATCGTGCCAGACTTGAGGCGATAGCACGCTATGGCTATGTGAGTTATTGTAGGGTGAGTTGCTCGCACCACGGAGCCGTGAAACAAAGGATCTGACGAAGGTGTGGCGGTAGTGGATATCTGCAATGATGTACTCTGGGATATGAGCTATCTGTGGCTTTCGAATGAGTGCTCATTAGGAAGTCATACCTGGTATGTTCCAATCTAGATATCTGTTTCGTATACTGATAGGCGTGAAAAGACGCGAACATTGCGAAGGTGTACGTTGACGCCCAGATGCTTCTTCCTTGTCACACCCCCTGCTGAAAGAAGAGTCGAAGTCTATCATTCGTACGACAGAGCCTCGACCAACTAGGATCCAAAGTCGATTAGATATGATCCATGCGAAGCAATGTGAACTCTTTCTTCGGAGACTTGACAGTTCAGACCCACCAGTTCGGCATGTCTTGGCATCCACGCGGAACTCGTCTTCCTGTTCATCTGAAGTGTATCCAGCATGGTCTTTCCAGCTCGGAATTCCAGGCTGTGGATCTCATTCTTCCACATCGGTGAAGGATGATACTCGAATGATCATCCTTGTAGTCGTATCCGAGTTCTCTCACGTCAACCATCCTCCGACGCATGCAGAAACTCACATGACATCCTGCTCGATGGGTTTTTCATTCTCCCTCCAGCTTGAATCTCTTGCCAGTCCGAATCGAGGATCAGGTCCGACAGACGGGAAGCGCAGTGAGGAGTTGCGCACCCGCCATCAGTGCTGTTCAGACGACATCGGGCTTGATTTGGGGATGTTATTCGGTATGTGTATGGTTCGTCCTTGAACGTAATTGTCTGCTCATCTGGCGCAGACATATCATGGGTGCAATGAAGGAAAGACGTCAAATTTACGCAAGATCTGTGAGCGCTGGATCAGTATCTCAAGCCTTGACTTCACCTCAATAAACGCGAACGTATGAGCCGCTGACATCCACCGCCCATTCACCCTCTTAATCCGAGTCGCGCCAGCCGTCAACTTTATCAGGCGCCTTCCGACACTGGGAAGCGCATGACCCCCCCTGCTTCGCCTGCACCCACGCTCTGTCTATTTTTGTACCCGCCACTGTCACGGTGACGGGATCGGATGAACCACTACTCAGTACCAGGTGGGAACCTGTCTTGAACTGCCGCTACTGGATACTCGAGTCATATCATTGTTGTACGGGAGGGACGAGGCTGGGGACGGGTTGAAAAAGCATCAATGGCGTTGTCTCGGTATACACAGTTTGCACGAGATATTCAACCGGGAAGATTCAGAACTCGTCAACCGATACTTGGCCCATACCCTACTTCCGAAATACGCAGGAAGGCGATGTCCTATTTCGCATGTCGTGTCTCCCTGTAAGACTCCCTGAGTTCGTGTCACCTACAACCTACGCAGTCCGTATCGGACGACCATATCTGGATCATATCGACAACCGTCACCGGATAAGTCGCTCAAACCGCTTTTCGGATAGCTCCGCAACTCTATGCCTTTTCAGGGAAAGCCAAGTCTCTATTGTACCTGGGGTGACGTCGAGTACCGCCGCATCCGGGGATGCAGGAAAAGTGGTCGCTTGCCAGCGCCATTCTAGACGTGGAGACGTACAGGATTAGAAGTGGCGTAGGCAAGGTCCTCTTCTGTGTGGGCCTACCTCGGTGGGGTCGTTCACAACACTGCGTGACGAGATAAAGCTCTGTATCCATGGTCGGGGTTGTAATCGCCTCTCGTGCGAATTGCGGTACGTATTCCATTCTGACAGACGATGAATTGACCCGAACGCATCTCGATAGAAGTGGATTTGACTGGATCACTTCCAGTGTTCCGCCATTCATTGAGCCGCTCCATATACTTCTTAAGCCTGCCTAAACTCCACACGCCAACCTGGCCATATGCATAATTTTGGTAGAACGGAGCGCGAGCCCTTCTCGTTCAGATCTCCGAAGAACATGACTGATTCTTCTCTGTCGCTTCCCGTCATCGCACTACCTTTCCAGATCTTTTTACTGCCTGGAAGTATCATTACAGGGAGTGAGTGTGTCGGGCCGTTACGTTCACTGCGTGGCTGGTTTCTCACGTCACCGGGGACCATCTGTCTTCGCTTCCTAGAATCGGCACTGCTTTACGAAACATGTCAAGCCCATTCAATCTGACTGCCTAAGTCTGTATAAGACTCGCCCACTCTCACTCGTTATCTCAAACACAAACACATACTCTCCTCTCTCTCTCAACATCGAATGTCATCGCTACAGACCTTGAAACCGGGACACTTCGGGAAGGGATCTGTCGAGGTGTCTCCTCCATTGCGCGATGGCGAAGGCGGTATTCGCCGTCTCGCTATCAGGGCCGACAAGCTCGTCACTCAGCCCATGGAAGGGATAGACGTCATCCCCGATGTCGTCGACTACGCTGCCCGAGTATATGGCTCTAAGCATGCAGCGGGTACACGGGAGGTTGTGGACATAGTCACCGAGGAAAAGGAGGTGAAAAAGGTCGTCGATGGGAAGGAGGTGTTGGAAAAGAAGAAGTGGAAGTACTTCCAGCTCGGTCCCTACCACTACCTCTCCTTCATCGACTTCAAAGAAAGGGTCTCACAGATTGCTCGAGGACTGATTGATCTCGGCGTACAGTCCGGCGAAGTCTTCAATATCTACGCCCAAACGAGGTGCGTCTACTGATCCTTTGTCGTGTTTCGTACTAAACTCCGCACAGCTCCAACTGGCAGCTAATGTCGCATGCCTGCGGTCTTATCAACACCTCAATAGCAACGGCCTACGACACCCTTGGCGAGGAGGGTCTAACCCACTCTCTCAATGAGCCACACTGCGTCGGTCTCTTTACCAACGCCGCGCTCCTCCCCACCCTCTACAAAGTCCTCAAGCATACTCCATCAGTCAAATACATTATCTACGACGGCAAGCCCAATCACAAACTTGCCGATGATCTTCATGCCGTTCGCGAAACCATCCGTGTCCTTCACATCAACGAACTCGTCGCTCATGGGAAGATGATATCTACCGATACCCTTGCTGGACGACGTCCGAATCCAGATTCCGTCGCCCTCATCATGTATACCAGTGGCAGCACTGGAAAGCCCAAAGGTGTCGTTTCCTTCTAAACCAACGTTTGACCTGACTGACCATACTTTACAAGGTGTCGTCCTCACACACAGAAATCTGGTCGCTTCTCTTGGTGGTCTGAACACACTCTTTGGCCACCACTTCTTACCCGATGACACCTACCTTGCCTATCTCCCCCTCGCTCACGTCTTCGAGTACATTCTCGATCTTTTCTTCCTCTTCAAAGGCGCCACCGCCGGCTACGGGCAGCCGAAGACCCTCCTCGACAGTTCGCTGCGCAACTGCAAGGGGGACATTGCGGAGTTTCGCCCTAGTATCATGAACGGCGTTCCCGCTATCTGGGAAATGATTCGTAAAGACGCGCTCGCTAGGATCTCCGCTGCTGGGTCAGTCCAGAAGAACCTCGTTGACTGGTCGATGACTTTCAAGAAGTACAACGTCCCCCTCATTTCGCAGGTCTCGGACAGTGTTGTGCTCAGTAGCGTCCGCGCCACCACTGGTGGTCGCTTACGCTGGGGAATCTCGGGTGGCGCCGCCCTCAGCCGTGAGACCATGGAGTTCTTGAACGTAACGGTGTTCAACCTCGTTCAGGGTGAGTTTACATTGTCGCTTTTTCAAGTTCACCGTAACTCAGATGTCCTTAAGGTTACGGGATGACCGAGACATGTGCAATGTGTACGATATTGCCACCTGACTACTTCCGTTATGGCTCGGTTGGACTTCCTGTGCCCAGCACCGAGATCAAGCTCTTGGACGTGCCAGACGCCGGCTATTTCTCCAAGAACGATCCGCCGCAAGGAGAGGTATGCATCCGTGGACCATCAGTAACGCAGGGTTACTATAAGCGTCCTGATCTCAACGAAGACCCGAGCATCTTTACCGAGGATGGTTGGCTACGCACAGGGGATGTCGGTCAGTGGAACCCGGATGGCACGCTCACCTTGATAGATCGGTAAGTCATTATATCCTGCCGGGGGCATATGATTGACAGAATCACACGACAGTATCAAGAATCTGATTAAGCTGGCTGGCGGCGAGGTATGTGAATGTCACCCTTTGTCGAGATCAAAGCAGTAATGGCAGAATATTATTATCACAGTACATTGCCCTCGAGCGTCTCGAGTCAACCTACAAATCGTGCAACCTTATCTCGAACATATGTGTAACGGCTACCGCGGAGGCCAAACAACCTATTGCTATTGTGATTCCCCACGAGACGCATTTGCAGCATCATCTTGAGGCTGATCCTGGTATGTTGCTGGTCAAACTGATGCTGAAACGAGTACTGACACTGATGCGTAGAGCTCCGCAATGAAGCACACTCAAATCTGCGCTCTCTATGCTCTAATGAAAAAGTTGCGGAATTGGTACTGAAGGAGTGTAACACGGCCGGAAGAAAGAACGGCTTCAAGGGCATGGAATTGCTCCAGGCAGTCATACTGACCTCTGATCTTTGGACGCCGGAGAATGGTCTTCTCACTGCTGCTCAAAAGATTCAGAGACATGCAGTTGCGAAGACATTTGAAAGCGAAATTACTGTGAGTCTTACCTGACATCCCTCATTGAGAATTTCCCTCTAATTAATCGTTACAGGCAATATATGAGTGCCAGTCATGATGCTCAGATACAGTCTTCTTGATTTGTGCAACTCCATGCTTTGTGTATTCCGTAGAATTCCTACATCTGTTACCTGTATATTAGGCCATATCACAAATGGAGAACAATGTCTTGTCCTCAGTTTGCGTCATGTGTGATCCACTGACCGTGGGCCATGGCAGGTCATCCATTGATGCACCTCACATGAGCTGCACTGCTGAGGTCCGTGAGGTCCGACCGAGGCACAACAACTTTGGTTGGATTAGCGATTCAGCAATCACTGAATTTGGTCCCAAAGTTAGTGATTTACTTCCAGGGTCCACATAGTCGCTGGAAATCGTAAGGCACGCGAGTGCGGGATGGTGCCCGCTGTGCACATCTTCCTGCCCTTGAGATCCCAAGGCATTGGTTAAAGGTGAGGGTTTGGTTAGAGGTCTGGGTGGTGAGGGCTAGGTACAATATCTTTTGTTCAACTACCAAATCCGTACAGACTGGTATAGGTGGTATGATCATCTACATCTCGCAATCGGTTCACCATCAGGCTGAAGGCATATGTGCATAGTTTTGCACATGCAGTAGAGGATATAAATAGTAAGACCATACAATCATATTTTCGTAGATAGCCTGGTTGGATAACACGACTGACAGCGCTCATGGGGAACACGAGCAAAGACTGATCATTATCAGAACTCAATCAACTACAAGGGCAATTTTACTAGGTATTATCCCATGGTGAGATGGACACTCACTCGAAGTCTAGTAGACTTGGCCCACTGTGCCTTTCGGTCCAATAGAGATTTAGATTGCCGCCGACGCCATGCAGCTCAGCGCGATGTTCTATGAGAGCATTTTGTACCGAAGTGGCGAGATCAAACACGTTTACAACCATGCTCAAGACGGCTGGACTCCCTTTCAGACGTGAAACGTGCTCAGGATGGTTGAGAGTCGGGACCAATTGGCTAACACCGTGCTCAAGAGCCCTCGCGCAGTCCAATGTATGCTGCACTTGGCCGTGAAGGGTCTGCACAGTAGAGGGAAGGTCATCTCTGATTTTGAGGCGGGCGGCAGAACTGCGATGAAATCGCTGACATAGCCACAAGACCGTCTCCACCCCGTATCCGCCACACATCTCATCGAGAAGATCATCGCAGGAGTGGTCGAGAGCCCTCTGTAGTTTGATTCCTGCTTCGTAGACATGATGAAACTGTTCATGCATGGACTCGACGAGGAGAGTATGGCGGCCGCCGACCGGTCGATGGTGCACGCCTCCCTCGACGGCAAACATAACAATCTGAAGAATCTGTGTGAAAATCGAAATCGCCTCAACGAGACCATCTATCAGCATGTGAGATAGGTCCCTGAGATGCGATAGTATAGGAAAGGTGGTGTCATGTCGAAATGGTGCCGCATCGCGAACCCTTGCAATCAAGAGTTGGATATCGTAATGATATCTCTGTTCGCAGTTGTGAAGAGAGACTATGAGACGGGGAAGGTTCACTGCTGCCTACTGGGAGTCAGGACCGTAGCCAACCAACACAGCGCTACGTACACGTTCTGGGGGGGTCATGACAATGTGGTAGCTCCCCCGCAACTGTCACACCAAGAATATGGGATTCAAATGGTCTAGAATGGAAGATTTTTGCCTGTTTCGCTCTCGCTTGTTCCTCGTCGCCTTGAGTGAGTCAGAGTGTGGTTGAAACGTTTATGTGCCCGTATGACGTCTGATCAGCAGAAGTTTGATTTCAAACTCCGATGCAGCATGTCACAGTGCAACTTGTGTCCTCGCGCAGACCACGATGTCCTGCAACGAAGTACTTAGTACAATGGCCCGCATCGCTAATGTCAACACCTATCATGGTCTCTGCTGTTGCAGCCCCAATCTCCTCCACGGATGTACCAGCCTCTGATCAATCGGCCTGTGAGGCAGGGCCGCACATCGACGTCGCTTCCACTCCGCCATTCTATGCAACTCCCATCCCATTGGAGGTCGGATCCGGCGACTCGATCAAGGTGGTTGAGTATCTTCATGGTATCCTACACGACCAGGAGGTTATACCTCACGATTCGTATGCTCGTTTGACCGCGTGTTTCCAGAAAGTGTTTGTGCAGTATCAGACTTCTCAACAGAGTAACCTTGCAAAGTGATTCTTCGTTCCTCTCGATCTGACCAGCAATTGTGTTCATATGATTCTCAGACTCAACGGGGCTCCCCAACATCTTCGACAGCTTTTGAGCACATTATTCATCATTACCGACACCGGCAAGCGCCTGACGGCCAGTGGAAGAGCTATTTTCGAAAGGATTAACGACTGCATGATGTCGACGACTCAAGGAGACTTGTTCACAGTTGACGACATGACTGCGGGATTGTGCAGGGCATACACGGCGAAGATTAGTACGGAGATGTCTGAGTTACGTGCTCATGCTCTTGCAGTACACAGAGACTTCAATCGTCGCGACACCTGTGCCGGTATTGCCAGCGACACCCTCGACATAGGCTGCACTGTCACTGTTGCGGCAGCCTCCGTTTTCTCCATATTTTCCGCTACAAATAGCCATCTTACGGGCACTGTCATGGGAGTCACTGGACTTATCTTTTCGTCGTCCACCTCTTCCACCGGTAAGAATATCTTTTCAGGCTGGCCGTCGTCTTGACCTCGGATCTTGTTTTAGCGCGAGAGTTTTCCAATTGGCTCAGTGCGACGCGCGCCGCTGTGCACGCTCTCTATATTGAGATCTACTTCTATCTGAATGCCTGGCTTGATATGTCGAATTTCATCATGAGATTCACTCGACCAACGGCTATTGCATTCGACAGCCTCGGTGGTGATGCTCACGCCAAAGAATTCATCCAGAGATTCTGCAGATGTGTAAGTTCATGTATCACATTCTCCTCCGTGTTTTACCTGCTGACTGTGACCGCCAGTTTCTCGAAAATACACACAGCCTTCGCACTTACGAGTTAGAAATATCTACGTGGGAAGACTGCAATGCAATGAAGCAGGCGGGGAAGAAACCAACGACGGCTGGAATGGTCCCTGCACAGGACCCAACTGGCTGCATTTCGACAGGACCCTCCACCTCATCTGCCTCGATTTCCTTGAGTACCTTTGACACTGATCACGGTACGACAATGCGCGGGTCGTCTCTTTTTATTCCTGCGGATAGCATTGGTCCTTCAAGGCCTATGACTTTCTCTGACCCTGCCCAGTCCCACCCGATGTTGATGTTTATCCCGCGGCCGCTCATTGAGGACTCCCTGGCTACTCGGGGAAGCAGCTCGGCCAGTGGCGTTTTAAACACGAACCGAGATACGCTCGTCAGCCGGAGGCAGTCCGGCGGGCAAACAATAGCTGCCACGAATCTTGCTGCGCCTGTTAGTGATCGTCAGGAAACTCTATGGCTGGCCAGCGAAAGCGATCAAGCTTTGGAATTTACCCAATCAATTCCTTTGTCTTCTTTCACGGAGTCACCGGTCCCAATCAGTGCTGGTATTCGCGATACTAGCACCATCGTCCGCCCTTCGCATGGCCGTAATCGTCGGTCCGACTTGTCCAGTCTAATCTCGACTCACGCTGCCGCCGGGTCTCCGAGTCGCACCTCGTCATTGCCGCAGGTCTTGAAACCATCATTGCAACGCATTGTGGACTCTCCCGAGTCAGTCACTCCTCCACCTTTCTCCTATCAAAGCACAGCTCTAGATACACTTGCGGGCGTCCCCTCGGCTTCTATGCCTCTCCTGCAGTCCGGGTCAGAGGCTGAGACGGCCATCTCCCGAGCGCCATCGCATTCTTCAGCTGGTCGTTTGATAGCATCAGACTCGGGGTCACCCAGTCCAGCGGAAAAGACAAGGGCGTTCTCGTCCTCGGCCACTAGCTCCTTGGGGTCTGGGTCGAAGGCCCGGAGAAAGAGTAAGAAGGAGGCCCCGCCGCGCAGGATAATCAAAACCAGTACGGGAACGATGGAGATCATCAAGAGCTCATCTGATGGGCGTTTGTAGACGTAGACACATGCTGCAACCGCTTTCTTTTGGGGTTTCGTTCTTTGGGTGCTGGCACACTCGGCACGATTTCGTATTTCAGGCCCTCGATATATTTACAGCATTGTGCATGTATCTACATTCATAATCATACTCTCTGTCATGATAAGAATTGTTGTTTTCTGTCTGGGTTACATTTGAGCATTGAGATTACTTTATTGCATTTGGGATGCTCGTCATGGTGGGGACAGTATTCGGTCGATGTATAAGAAGGATCTACTGACTCTGTTCAGAACATAGTCATACAGGGACTGTTTAGTACTGTACGGGTGACCGGGTCAAATGCACCATCGAAGGGCTGTTGAGAGATTGCGCAGATCATGGACCGCACCGTTAGCAAATTGGAAATAGACGTGATGGTCCCTCAGTAGTGGCAGTGCCGTGACTAAGCATCAATGACTGTCGTGGCGTGACGCGTTCTGACGTGTTTAGGCGCGAACTCATGGTGCGGTTCATTCTGTATGAGCGTCCTGATCGTGTTGAAATTTGACTGGTCTTTGAAACGACTCACCACAACTCATCTCAAGCATATAATGGGTGGAGGCGATGTCCGGCTAGCTGCGTCGGCTTAATAAGCTGCATCGCCACCGAATTCGTGAAGCCGATCGCATCCTCGATCGCGTTGTTTAAATCCTGCTTGTGCAGCTCTGTTAGCACACCTAGAAGTAATCACATTGATGTATGGTGTATGGATTGTCATTATGTGAGATTATATGGTGAAATAAGCCCAGTATAGTAAGCTCAAGACTCCTCATCATCCGAGCCATCATCCACAAGTGTTTCCTCCGGGTTTTCCACGCGTGTTCGTCCTGGGATTGGCGGATACTTCCTAGGATGATCTAAACCTGCACTCTTGAGACGTCTGATCGCTTCCAGAAGCGCGTCCACCCGCTCCCGCTGTCCCTGCGGCCCAGAGTTGTTAAGCTTTCCCACTCTCGGCACCTCTGTGTCATACTCGCGGAAAACGGCGAGCTGTTCCTTGATTGTCTTCACGTTCATGGCGCGCACTTGATTCTCTTCCAAGAGCAGCACAACGGCGTTCAGCTTCTCCACCCTTTCGCAGTTCTTCCTCCGTGCATCCTCCACCTTCTGTTTCTTCTGTGCAGCAGCAGCTTCATCGGCCTGGACCATATCTTACCTGTCGCTTTGGCCAGTAGGAACCCAGTTTGCATGTCTGCATAGATGTCACCTTCGCCCACGCACCGGCCAACAGTCCTCTCGTTCATGACGCGTTTGCCGGTATCAACACCCATCAACTGCCCAAGTTGCTTCATGACACGTCCAACCTTTTTTTGACTGCTCCCGGACTGCACCAAGATACGGGCCATCTTCCGAGCGCGTGCAGTATAATGGCCGCGCTCGTAGAAGGCAAAGCCACGGTGAGTCTTCTTGCGTGTTTCGCATTCAGTACGGGCAATGGCGCGTGCAAGGACTCCGGTTGCACGTCGACATCTATTGGCAAGCTTCCACTTCTCCTTCTGTGCCACCACAAGTCGTTCCCTGACATCAGCTACCTTTCCATCTGCACGCCGCAGTGCCGCATCCAGTTTCTTTGCATCACGGACAGCTTTTGCTGCCTTGGCTTCCACGAGCAAGAGATCTGCCTTGAGAGCGGGTACAGCGACACGCTTGAAGTGGTCCAGCTCCCTTTCTAGCTCCTGGACCTTTCGCAAGCGTCGGCGAGTGGTTTGTTGGAGGTGCTTGACCTTTTTACGCAGCTTGTCATTTTCGGCCTGCAGAACAAGGACCTGGGGTGGCGGCCGTGCAGGTCTTGGTGGAGATGGATGGGGTATGGAAGGAGGGTTGTTCTCCTTATTTGAGAACGAACGACGAGCTGCCTGTGCCTTGGCTAAGCTGGATTTGCGGCCTGGAGTGTTCCATGTGGCCTTCCGAGCATATGTCCGGCCCATTGCCTTGTCAGACTACCCAGAAGCAATAAAGACTGTGTGATAGCAGAAATTTGCGTCAAATCTGAGTGAATACGGAGTCAGGAAAGGGTACAAACAACGAGATGGAGAAAGTGCGACGCGTCTGTCACGCGTGATGTCACGCGTTTCCGCCTCATCGACGCGATCAGATTTGCGTGCAACATTCAACACGATCTACGCACTCTCTCCGCGCAATTTCAACCACGCCCACAATCCGATTTCGATGCTCTAGGGTCTGTGCAATTTGTTTTCTCTGATATCTTCCCACTGCGCAATGTAGCATCAAGAACTGTATGTCACACTCATAATACTCAAAATCTCAATTGGACAGATCCCGCGCAATAGTCTAAAAGGACGTTCCCCGCTTGACAATTCACCGTATATGGTCTGCGCGTGCTGCTAAGAACCGACTTCATCTATAGGCCCTTTACTCCGGGTTGTAAACAAGTACAAAGGGAGGCCCGTATGAGACAATCGCCTCCACCCACATATAATGATGGGCGCTTAACTTTCGACAGGTCTCACGTAAGTTGAGAAGCGGATCTCTGCTTCTCTCCATCATCATGAGGACCACGGCTGCCCTTCTGCTCTTCATCACAGCTTTCATAGCTCTTTCTGCTCTCCCCGTACAATCCAAGAAAGCCGCCGTCGATCCCAAAGCGCCTGCTGATGGTCCCAAGCCATGGGACGACGTCTGGCACAAAGTTCATTCTGCAGCGCTCGATGCGGAAGACTTTGTCCACTCTGCCGCCGCCGATGTCAAAGACTTTGCCCACTCTGCCGCCGCCAATGTCGACAAGTTCATACACTCCTCCGCCCCGCCCGCCGTTGACGGCATCGTCGCTAAGGTCAAGGCGGATTTGACCCGGGCCGCCCTTGTTGAGCACACCGAGCGTCTGGTGGCAGTTATCAAGGAGCGTGACATTTCCGTCGCACACCTCGCGATGGATCTCGAGAGCTTGTTTCAGGATATCGCGAGCACATTTCCGCAGGCACGGGAAGGACAGGAGGAGAAGGAAAAGAAGGTGACGAGGGAACAACGTATCGCGAATGTGGACGCGACGCTTGGTCAAGCCGTCTCCAGCTTTTCACCGACAGGCTGCAGCTACCCGAAGCAGAGGTCCAGACGTTCTGGGACCCCATCCACGAAGCGCTTCGTACTGTTGTTGTGTCAATTGGCGACCTAGCGGAGAACCACCCCGTTTTGTTCGGCATGGTGATGTCTCTGGTCACGACGCTCCTCTGGGATATCTTTATCCTTCGTCCGTTTTTGACCCTCTTTGGGTTTGGGAGCTTGGGGCCGATCAAGGGTACGTTCTTCATTATCGGCATCCTGAGGGTCAGTCGCTCATACTGAGCAGGTAGCGCCGCGGCCTGGGCACAGAGTCAATTTTTTGGCGCCATCGTCAGTGAGGGAAGCTGGTTTGCTGCACTGCAGAAAGTCGGCATGACGGGGACGGGGGGAACAGGGCTTGCGGCCGCCATTGGGGCGGGCTTCGGGACACTGAGCGCTGCGATTGCTAGCGGTTTGGACCAGAAGGCTGATGCCGTGTAACATATCACTTTGCAGGTTTCCCTCTGTTATGTACTTTCTCTGCACATGATGGAGATACTGATTGTAAGATTGTAGAACTACTCGTGTACTGTGTCCGCAGATTGTAGCAAGACTAACAAGAAAAATTGGGAATCGTTGTCGTGCATATGTTGAAGTGCCAAATGTAACAGAGACCTGTCCAGCTTAGGTGGACTCCTTGCATACGCAGTAGGCACTGTGGATATGTGTCCATTGCAATGGGCCTTTGGATATCTTTCAACACCACAAATATTGCCTCCGCGAGACCATCTATAAGTATGTGTGATAGGTCTCTGAGGCGCGAGAGCACTGAAACAAGAATTTCTTGATATCAGTCAACAACAAGGGCAACATCATTAAGCGGTATCATACAATGAGGTGATTTACTGTAGTTGAACGATCGACATCATTCAAAGTCTAGATGACATGGCCCGCTGTGCCTCTCCGTCCAATATAGATTGAGATTACCGCCGACGCCGTGTAGCTCAGCCCGGTGCTAGATGAGGGCAAAATGCACCATCGTCGCGAGGTCAAGCACGTTTACGACCATATCTGACACGGTTGGACTCCCTCTCACGCCTGAGATAGTAGTTTCAGGCCGGTCGAGAATGGGGAGTATTTGGTGAACACCATCCTGTAGAAGAGCTGCGCACTCTAACACGAGCTGTGTGTGACTGTAGATGGTGCGCATAGTGAGTGGAAGATCTTTGAGGCGGGCGGCAGAGATGTGGTGGATTCGCTGACATAGGCGCAAGACTGTCTCCACCCCGTATCCGCCACGCATCTCTCCGAGCAGATATGCGCAAGAGTTTGGGAGGGATCTTTGCAGCTCGACCCCCGCTGTGCGGGCATGCTGGCAGTGCTCTTGCACGGACAACACAAGGGGGGTATGTCGGCCCTCGACTGGCTGATGGCGCACGTCCACCTGGATGGCAGAGATCAGGATGAGGAGGATCTGCTTGAGTAAGGAGATCGCCTCAATGAGACTGTATATGAGTGTGTGTGACAGGTCTCTGAGGCGCGAGAGGATGGGGAAGGTCGTGTCGTGTCGGAAGGGGACCCTCGCAATTCAGAGTTGGATGTCGTAATGGAATGTCTGTTCACACCGGGGGCATGGTCCGTGGCAACACGGTCGTGGTGCCTTTATGGCACCACCCATGCAACTGATGTAACTTCAAGGTTCCGGGCGAAAGGTTCGGGCCGGGAGGGATGCGAACCGGTTCAGATTTGATAGGGTCATTTCATATTCATAGTTCTTGGCTGCTCGGTGAGGTGTTCGTATTGTTGCCCTAATTGTTGCTATCTGCTTCAAGTGGCTTATCATCGACAAGTACATGGCAGGCACATACAGTTTGTGAGCAGTTTTCTTCCCAGCCGACGTGAGCTGTAGTCAATTCTTTATCTCAGCTGGTCGATGTACTACTTGCATTGGTGGATAGTCAACCAGAGTCTCCGTACTGCTGGGCGTGGAGTCTTGGCAATAATCCCAGGGGTGGGGAAGCTCTATTATCGCCTGCTCGGAGCATCAAATAGCAAGAACGTTACTGTATTCAAGAAGGCCAAGCCCACAGAACACGATCTCATTTGTCTGGAGAATGGCTGCATGGTAGACAATGCACTTGTCCGTGAATTCTGTGTGAGAAGCAATGGGTTTTTCTGCCTAGATGACATTGTCATTGCTCAAAATGCGGTTGTCAACACCTATACCCAGCTATTTCCTGGCTCATACAACCCAGAGGGTGCCGTCTATGGACCTCAGTCTTCCCTTTGCGAAGTCCCTCACCACCGGAAATTGCCCACTACAACTGCAACTCAATTCTTCAGCCTCACTTCCTCCGGAAGTTGTTCATTACCTGGCCTGTTAGATTCCACATTGAGCTGTTCTCCTGTAGGTGTGTCCATCACTTTTCATTGTGTCAACCTTGTAAGTACTCATCGGCAGATGTTCCCTGGTTTGGTGCTGACTAGCTCATGATGGACCAAAGCAACTTTGTTGCACCGGATTTTGATGCCCTCGTCCCCGTCATCTACTGGTTCGTGCTTCCTGAGCAAGTTCTCTACCATATGATTCTTCAACAAAGGATCAAGGGACCCTGATCCTGCAGTGACACCACAACACCGTTCAGCCCTGTTCAGCCGTGCCCATTACAAGCCCCAAGCAAATTTCTTTGTCAACCTGTACTCAATCATATAATCACTGCTCATCAATATCTTCATCGCACACCTAGCCTGGAAACCTGGCTCTAGTTGCGAAGACAGTTGTTCGCTGTATAGAGCCTGGACTTGGAGGAGGGGTCTGACAAGTCCCCTTATCAATGAAATTTGATGGCCGGTGCTGGAGCCGATACCCGGCTCTGAGTAGCTGTGATATTGTTCGTGGTCTCCTCGCAGTATACAGCACGGACTACATCAAGTCAAGATGTCAGAGGGTGAAGATAATCTTTCAGTTCACATAATATATCACCCAAGTATGTCTTTATCCTCCCCATCCGCTGTTCCGTGTGCATCTTGTACATTTGCAGCACTTACCCTTCCATGTCAGTGAATGTCCCCGTTCCCCCAGTCAACATACTGGACAATACATTTTCCGAGACCAGTCCGAGCCCATACGTGGCCGGTGCTGCTCAGCAATGGCACGGACTCTGGGACGTCGACTCAAGGACGACGCCGAACGTTCGGCGTACGCGTCGGAGATCGAAATATTTTGATAGTGGGACGTAGCTATAGCGGTTACAACCCCTCCCCTGAAACCAGTCTATCGCACGCCTCTCTAAGTACCAGTGTCACCTGATTACGTACCCATCACGAACCAGTTCGAATGGCTGAAGCCCGGCCCGAAGATCTCCGACAATTGACGAGTTGCATGGGTGGTGCCATAAAGGCACCACGTCCGTGCTGCCACGGACCATGCCCCCGGTGTCAGCGTTGTAGAGAGAGGCTAGCAGGCGGGGTAGGTTCGATGCTGCCTACGGTCGAGTGTGAGGACTGTACTACATCGATAGGGCGCAACTCACAGCTTCTGGAGAACTCATGCGCTTTCCTGTTTCTGCCACGGTCAGGGTAAGAGTTGTAAGTGGTCAAAAGTTAAGTAAGACTTGCCTTGAACGCAAAACCTTTTCGCCGTCTCGAGCGTACGTGAATGAACGTGGTTGGAACGTTGTTGATAGCCAGGTGCATGCCGATGAATTTGAAGTCCGCTTCGCTCGACGAGCTTGTCTCTGCTACCTTTCCAGTGCTGCGTGGACGCGAAAACGGCCCTCACGAGTCACATGTGTGCATTTACTACTCGGACTCGCCCTTGAGAGCCATTTTGACATGTGGATTCGTAGCCTAGCAGCAAGAGTCTTCATGTACGAGTTGACCACAAAATTCTTCGCCAGGCATGCCCGCGAGGTGTGCAATTCGATGCGACCACGGAGTCCCATGTGTCTACGTGTCTACACAGTCTTTTTTTTTTTTGCCATGCAGAGCGCAACGTTCCCGAGTACACACTGTGCTGTCCCTTCAATCGGCGCGGCACGATCCGAGTTCGTCTTGACAAAATTTAATTGGTAGTGGGGAGGCGTAGCTAAACAGCAACGACGACGAACCGCTATATGCGATGCATGCAACTCGATATTCCAGTTTCTGTACCAGCTAACTTGCGGCACAATGATATCCTGATTCATGGACGGCTTTAATGTGTACGCACTCGGATCCAGACGCCTATTACCCTGCGCCACACAATTCGGCGACTTGAAAGTTGACTGACGCGTTCACGGATGTGATATGTACTCGGAGCAGAGTGGGGAACGCCACAGCATACACACACACACCTGGGCCCTACACACACAAAGGAAGAGAAGAGTCGTGCTGATATCGTCCATATACACATGAAGAGAAGTAACAAAAAAAGGTAAAGGGTGAGGGACTATGTAAAACACAACAGCAGAAAGAAGAAAAAAAGGGGGGCGGAGTGGGGAAGGGGAAAAACGGTGGAACATAAACCCAAAAACCCAAGATACGACAACGACTTTTGGAGGACTGGTCAGTCTAGTTGATCTTGAGGAGCTCGACCTCGAACTTGAGGGTGGCGTTTGGCGGTATCACGGGCGGGAAGCCGCGCGAGCCGTATGCCTGTGAGGGGGTGTGTTGTCAGCGATGAGGAATGGAGGAAATGGAGATATGAACGCGATCGATCGCGATCTGATGGCGATGCGATAGCGGAGGGGACGCGCGCCAATCGATGGGAGAGAGATGGGCACGCACGTAGTCCGGCGTCGCCGTCAAGATCGCCTTCTCGCCCAGAGATAACTGTGGGACGCCTGGCGGCATCGGGTCAGATCAGCCAGATCGATGCGTGGATGGAAAGACGCACCCTCGTCCCAGCCCTTGATCACCTTGCCCACTCCGATTTCGGTGACGAACGGTTCACCTCTGTGGAGGATGTCAGTAGCTGTGGATGGCGCGGATGGATGGATGGCGGAGAGCGATGGATGGAGACACGGACAGGGGATGGATGATAGGCCGATGGATGGAGGCGATGCGATGGGTCGATGAGATTGCGCGATGGATGGACGAGATGGAGACGCGATGGGCGCGATGGGGCGATGGCTCCGCTGTGCAAACGCTACTCACCGATCCCGACTCGAGTCAAACTTGCTCCCGTTCAACAGCGTGCCCACGTAGTGAATCCTCACTTTGTCGCCCTTCTTGGGGAACGTCACGCCATCGCCAGCCTTCAGGGATTCGACGGTGACACCCTGCCTTGCGCGTCAGCCCACGGCACAGCACACACGACGACAACGATGACACGCACCATTGTACAAGTAAATGAGAGACAAAGAACAGGCGGGGGCGTGTGGGTGGTGGGTGGATGGATGGGGGAGAGAGAGAATGAGAGGGGAAGGCGATGGGGCCGAGATTAAACTCCTATTATACTCGCGGAGACCGATCTTGATCCGGAGCCGGGGTTCGCCGTGTGTGTGTGGGTCCCATCGTCCGTCCGTCCATCCATCCATCCGTCTTCTTCGTCCACACTCCGTGCGATGGTGGGAGGCGAGGAGAGGAGCGGGGCATTGCAGCCCTTGAGGATCCCCCACCTCCCGGCACCGGTCGCATCCCGAATCCCGATAAGATCCTAATTCCAATTGGGCACGCATTCAGTCCTGCGCCCAAGCCTTGCTGTGTACGTGGGGGGCGCGTACACTTACGTACGCACGCCACATCGATCCAATCGATAACGCCAAAATTAGCGCGACATTCAATGACTGTACCGTCACTTAGTGCGTGGCTCTGTGTGGACGCTTCCGAGGACCGACCCGATCTTCTGGCGAGTGATAAGGACGAGGCTGTGACAGCCGTCCGCAGTGGCACTGGCAGGCGTCTCTTTTCGTTATCTGTCCAATGATCGCAGCTGTGTCGTGCTACATCGAGCCTTATAACGCGGCATACTCAAAATTACAAGAGTACAAGATGACTCACGAGCGCTAACGTCAACGGGACGAAGACGCCGAGGGAAATAACAGCAACAGAGCGTGTCGCTATATAGTCCCGAGGTGAAAAAAAACCTGTTGAAGACAAGCTGTACATGTCGAGACTTGATTACAAGGTATGCCATGAGTCGACGGAAGTAGTTTCCGTGACAAACAATGATCCAGATTAGCGGAGCGTCACCGACTCGGGAAACACAGCGTGCCGCAAGATACAGATGATAAAGGTCTGAATCGTATGAGGTGTTCACAGCTTGTAACAAATGTATAAAATCCCAAGGTAAAACGTTGAAGCCAAGCTGTACATGCCGAGACTCGACGATACCGCAAGGGATGCCCTTGTCACGATGACACAGCGTGTTGCCGAATACAGATGCTATAGCTGTTAGCAAGAGTAAGTCGTATGAGGTGCGCACGGCTTTGTAACGGTTTTACATGAAACCCAAACCAAGACGTTGGAGACAAGCTGTACATGCCGAGACTCGATGACAGCTATGCCATGAGTCGACGGGAGGACGTACACCGATACCGTTCAACTACAAGCGTACGGAAGGGTGATATGCGCCAGAATCATCAATCGAATGGAGTCAGACTACGTCGTTCGGGCGTACTCCTTTCAGGCCACCAAGACAGCTGCAAGCACAGTACGAAAAAACCCGCCACAGGAACAGAGAGACAAGCAACAGGCAGAGAGCACTGAGCAGACAGAGCGAGGCAAGAGAGGAAGTTGCGTCCAGGCTTGTATACACGTGAAGGTGCTTGACAGGAGTGTTTCTGGTCTTTCGTAGCGGGTTCGAGATGTACAAAGCACAGAACAGAGATGGTCTCCAGTCAAGGTGGTGCGGAAAGACCAAGCCCGTGGCGGCCCGAAGGAAGCCGGGGCGCCCCGCCCTGAGCATGTTTGGCTTTATTGGCTTTCGGGTTCGGTTTTCTTTCGCGCGCATTTGGTGCAGCCTCGACTACGCGTAGCTTCATTGATTGAGCAGCCTGAGACTCACACCAAGAATAGTATGGTCAGACGGCGATGCTAAGCTTGGTGGGGAGTATGGGAGACGTCAATGAACTCATTACTCGGAGACCGATCTTCGTACCTCTCCGCCTGGCTGTGGCATTATTGCGTAAACCTTCGCTATACGCAAGGCACGATGATTCAAAAACCGACATTGCTTGCAGACTGTCTCACTCAACCCTCTTGTCGGGATAACCTTGGCACTACATAGAAAACCTTATTTCGCCACACATTTGATCTCTTTATTGTTCAACAATGTTCGAACGACGCGTCGATTTCAAATAGAATGTGTGTGTAGTGCCATTCGCAATCATTCTTATTGTTGACACGACACGGACCAACAGATCCTCTTGCATTCATGTCGATAGACAAGGGCGTCTGTCTTGGACAGCGTGCCTTCTTGTAGGTGTATAAAAAAGGTTCATAGCAGCGAATGCACACCAGCTCACCGAGTCCTCCGCGTCTTACCCATCCTCGCTACCAATCTCGAAATGGACTCTTTCGAATACACCAACGCGGCATCCGCTTCCCAGGCTGAGGATGAGACCATGATCTCTGTCCCCGTCGACGCTGCCGACGGCAACAGCTCTGGTTGCGTCATTGTCTGAACGCCTTCGAATTCGTTCATGTCAGTTCTTCATTTGGCTTGCTACTATCTGTCCGAGGGCTGACCTGGGTGCAGATTATCATTATATTGTCATCAATACGGCGCCATTATTGAGAGGCTCGGGCCGTTGTACTTGCAGAGTGTAGAAGCCACACCTTTCGACCTTCTTTGGTGCTGGCAGAATCGGGGAGTTTATCATTGCGGAATAAATGTTACATTGTCATTGCTCTGGTCTCGATTTGGACCGTGACTAATTGCGCATCAACGTACCATCAAGATTATCGGGCACTCAAGCACAGCGACGCCAAATGTTCCCTCTTACTTGGTAACGAAGACACAAGCGAGGCCTCCTAGTCGAGATCATGGTACATAGCAACACAATCCATCACATAAATACTATATACATAAGTAGCTCGCACCACTACTCACTGTTAGCCGCTGTATACCCCGGCAGTGTTTCGTCCGTGAACCCTTGTGCCCGTGCACTTTCTACCTGTGCCCGCAGCGCTTCCATCTGACAGTCCATCACGGCGATCTGCGCTTTGAGCTTGGAGATCTCTTGATCTCGAGCGTTGATTGTGATGGTCTCCCCGCCTTGGTCGGCCAAAAATGTGATATACAAGGCTGGAGCGATGTTGAGCACTCCAAGTAGTACGAGTAGTACTGTCATAACCACAACAAATGTTGTGTTGGGTTCAGAGCTGTCTGGATTATGGGGGCTGTTGGATGCGCCAGAAGATTGGATGCCGGAGCTAGCTAAAGAGGACAAAGCAGTGGTGGGATCAGAGCTTGCTGAACTGTTGTCATTCCAGGCGTCAAGCGGAAAATAGAGTGGAAGCGAACCTGTCACCAAGTCCCCAAAGGTGTCGTCAATTGTACAACTCGTCGGCTGGGCTAAAACCAGAGAAAGAAATATGACCAGCAGAGCTATGTGGTGCATTGAGTGGGATGATGGGCTGGCCGCGTGAAGGTTTGAGAGCAAGATGCGAGAGCATCAGGTTTTATCAGCACCGTAGGATATCATAGCAAACAAACTACAACACTTAGAAACGGGTGATATCGATCCTCAGAAACAAGTGGTATCGATCAAGGTACCACGTCCAGAGTTATTCCGTGCCAAGTATAAATGAATGAAGTGCGGAATGCAGTGCACGATGAGTATGAGTGCATCAATGGTTGCAAAAGATGACATTCCTTGACCACAATGGCGACACGATGAAATCTCCTTCTCCAGTGCTCACCTGGTCTCTTCTGACCGATGACGATGTACGATTCGAAGGACCTCACTAAGCCGACATCGGTGATGCTAGAGCTAGAGGTGACAGGAGGACGAAAACCTGCCTTGATTGGAGGCATGTTGCCAATGACGGAAAATATGTTCAATCCCATGGACCCACGGCACAAAAACAGTCGAAGACAAGCTATATATTGTCGACACGCAAACAGGTATGTCACGAGCGGACGGAAGGAACAGTAAACTTGTCCCAATCATCAAAGGCGTCCGAAATCCGAAGGCAGACAGGCTGAACTCTTGGAGCGAGACCAAAACCCAACATGTAAGGAACAAGGTAAGAACGTTGGAGGTAAGAACATTGAAGACAAGTTTGACATGCCGAGACTCGATGACAGGTATGTCATGAGTTGACGCAAGAGATGCCCTTGTCACGATGACACAGTGTGTTGCCAGTTACAGATGATGAGAAATCTGGAGCCAGAGTAAGTGCGCACAGCTTGTAACGATTATATATATTACTCAAGGTCAAAACGTTGAGGACAAGCTGTATATGCCGAGACTCAACGATGACAGGTATGCCACTAGTCAACAGGAGGACGTACTAAATGCCGCCCATGATGGAGAAGTTTGACTCCGACCTCTATGCTGTTTCCGTGAGGAGGTGGTGACAAAGCACGATGGATCAGGAAGGGCAAGAAGATTGACAATGATACCGTTGTACTACAAGCGGAAGGAAGGGTGATGTGCGCCAGAACCATCAATTAGATTGTGTCAGACTAGATGGGTCGATCATCCTCGTTGTATGCCACCAGAGCGGTGGAAAGCACAGTACAAGGGGGCCTTCCAGGGGCTGAGAGCGTCAAGCAGCCAGCAGAGAGCAGAGTGCGAGTGGAGGGAGAAAGTAGCGTCCAGGCTTGGGTACAAGTGCAAAGCACTGTGACGGCTTGACAGGAGTGTTCCTAGTCTTTCTGTAGCGAGTTTCGAATATACAAAGCTGCTAGGACACAGGACTGATCATGACTGAGAAGGCCCAAAGTCAAGGTGGTGCCCTTGATCGAGGAAGACGAAGCCCGTGGCGGCCCGACGGAAGCCGGGGCGCCCCACCCCGACCATGTTTGGCTTTGTTGGCATTCAGGTATGTTCTTTCTCGAAGCCTCATCTGGGGACTGGCTCCGACCTCAGACTGGAGAATTTTGTGGTAAAACATTGATTCTCATGTCAGAGGGAAAGCTCTCGAAAGACAGGACACGTCAAGGAAAGCAGTACTCGATGACATAGCTCTACATCCTTCCTTCCTTCCTGGATGACATAGCTCTAAGTTTGAACACGCCTTCGCTGTGGCTTTGTCACCTGAACCTTCGCTATACGCAAGGCACGTTGATTCACTGACCGACATCGCTTGCAGACTGTCTCACTCAATGCTGTTGTTGGACTAACTTAAGCACTGCATGGAAAACCTTATTTCGCCACACATTTGATTTCGTTATTGTTCAACAATGTTCAAACGACGCGTCAATTTCAAATAGAATCTGCACGACTGGCTATTCGCAATCATTCTTATTGTTTGTCTATCACAGACGCGGCACACATCTATACTAATCCAAGAACAAGGGCGTCTGTCTTAGACTGCTTGCCTTCTTGTGAGTGTATAAAGGTTCATAGCAGCGAATGCACGCCAACTCACCGAGTCCTCCGCGTTTTACCCATCCTCGCCACCACTTTTGCAATGGACTCTTTCGAATACACCACCGCGGCCGCCGCTTCTCAGGCTGAGGACCAGACCATGAACTCCGTTCCCGTCGACGCCGCCGACGGCAACAGCTCTGGTTGTGTTATTGCCTAAACGTCAGTTCCCCGTCCTCCTGCTACTACTCGTCCGAGGGCTGACCTGGGTGCAGATTATCATTATATTGCCATCAATACGGCGTCATTGGGAGACTCGGGCCGTTGTACTTGCAGAGAGTAGAAGCCACACCTTTCGACCTTCTTTGGTGCTGGCGGAATCGCAATTGGGGGATTTATCGTTCCGGAATATATGTTGCTTGATATTGCCATCAGTATCTGTTTGAATCGTGACCGAATGTGCAACCTCCCAGTAAAGATTATAGTACATGGCAACACATTCTATCACATAGATAATAGATACACGAGTAGCTCGCACCACTACTCATGGCCAGATGCCGTGTACCCCGGCGGCGGGTCGTCCGACAACCCTTGTGCCCATGCACTCGCCACTTGTGCTCGCAGAGCCTCCATCTGACCACGCAAAATAGCGATCTGCGCTGCGACCTCGGAGATCTCACGATCACGAGCAGGTGGTTCCTCGCCGCTAGCATCGCCAGCCAGTGAAGTTATCTCCTCCTCAATGGAGCGTATCCTGAGGGACAATGTCCTCTGGCGCGACTGTTGGAGGTATGCAGGATTGCGCGTTGCCGAGGGATTGGGACCTGAGCCTCCGCGAGTCGTCGCGCGGGTATTCGATGCATAGATGAACAATCTGTCGAAGGCTGTGCGACTTGCCGATGAGGTTTTGTACCTGCGCGTCTGTGACGTGGAAGTGGCTGGCGCAGGTCGATATGGAGGCACCTGAGGTGAATCGTTGCCGTCGATCAGGATGGAAGAGGTAGTAAGCTCCCTTTGGCGGCGGCGCCAGCGGCGTACCACCCAAAATCCAGCCAGCACAGCTATCAGAAGTGCAACTCCTACTGCCGTGGCACCCGCAATGATAGCTGTCTTATGACCGGAGTTCCTTGACGTGGGAGTATCCGTGATATGAGAAACCTGGGTGTTGGAGGTAGCTGAATAAGACGCGGAGCTGGAAGGAGTCATCCGGTAAGACGAGGATGATGTTTCTGGATCAAATCTGGGAACAGGCGTGAATGAGGGTACGCACGCACAGATGAAGATCGTCCGTACGTGTATATGACATAATCAAAGTTGAGGAAAATGTTATAGCTGAGGCCAGATGTGCTGATCACCATGCTATGTTCCTTCTGATCAAGCCCGGTCTTTGAGTATGCAAGGGCGTTGTATTGCAAAAGGGTGCTAGTTGTGGGGATGTGGTCGAAAGAACCGTCGGGCTGACCGTCCAATGTGAAGTTGCATTGTGTTCGAGTGGTAACCCCGACACCCTGATAGTTCGCGAGGATGAAGAAAACATAGAGAGCGACACCTTCGCACAAGAAAATTAGCGGTGCTGGCATATATTGGGGAAGGAGACAAACCCTCAAACGAAAAAGACACACTTGAGCTGTTGAGGGAGGGATTATAGGTCACTGCCATCCATGTCCCGTCAAAAGCCACATCTCTGTCGGGTTGAATAGAGCATCCAGTACAAGTGTTGCCGCCCCAGGCATCCCGCGGAATATAGACCGGAAGCTGACCTGTCACCGAGTCTCCGAAGCTGTCGTCGATTGTACGATTCGTCGGCTGAGCTATAACCCAGGAGACACTTATGACCAGCAGAGCTATGTGATCAAGCATTAGAGAGTCATGTATGCGCTGGTCAGGTCGGAGAGTAAGATGCCAGTGCATCAGGTTTCCACAGCACCGTAGGTCATCATAGCGAACAGCCAACTACAAGACCTATAGAAACGAGTGATATCAATTCAGGTCGTTCCGTTTGTGCGAAACTAGACAAAGTGCCAATGCTGTGTATCGATAATTTACATGCGTCGATGGTCCTTGGCGCCAGAGGGGATTTTTGCAGACAGAACGCTATGAAGTGCCCAGAGGCAAGAGTGGCATGGCGTGGACTCCATCACCGTCGTCGTCACGATGACCGTTCTTCTCCAGGTGCCCATTTCAGGGAGCCAGATCCCATATACCGTACATGTTGAATTTTGGACACCCGTTGTAGCTTCGAGGGACGGAATGCATGTTATGGCGGAAAAAAGATGACGGTCGATCGAGGAAGAAAACATTTTTGCGCACGTGACACTTCACCTTTTGAAAACGAACCGTCATTGCCGGGCGTCAACGACGTGCTTGGGTAACAATGGTGAGCGATGTACATGGTCGTTCCATGAGGAAAATTGACTGGATCACAAGACGACTGAACCCACAGCTCTGCAGGGCGAAGTTAGTGACATTGGTAGAAACATAGCCCAAGCAACGGTACGCGACACGAACTTACGCTCATTGTGTCGCTAAGAAGCATACTTTAGGATGAGACGGAGAGCACATTCCCAGCCAGTATGGACAACGAGGTCAGTGCCTGCGCTCCTCATCGCGCTCTGACGCGTAACCTCGCAATCAAGTTCTCGTCAAATCTGACGGACATGAAACCCATCCAACCACACATTGCTAGCCCAACACCCTCTAATAGCAGCTCCGATGATGTTCCAGAGATTCTGAAAGGACTCGAAGACGAAGGAAACTCGGCGCTCCCTCTTGAGATTCATCGAGAAGACGCATCGACCGCAGTAAGCTCTGTCGCATAGAAAGTGTGACTCAATTCTGAAGTATCTCTTGTAGCCTTTCTGCGCAAAAAAACAGGCAGAGGCTACGAACGCCTTGTCTCGCGAATCGAGCGGCATGCCGTCTTTTTCCACCTTCGCATTCAAGTTCACTCCACCGCTTGGTCGTGACGCCGAGACACCAGTAAGCATCTTACTCATCAGCGATTGCAAAGGGCTGAGGTACGATACATAGATTGCTTCGCTTAATGGTCTTTCTCGCTCCCCACTGACTGCCGCACATCTCTCTCCGCGCTCTCTTCAAACGGCCTCCTCCTCACCCGAAGGAGACGACAAGGTCTTTGATGCTACTCCGTCCACATTCTCTGCTCTCGTAGACACTTTCCGAGGGGCCCTTGCTGAACTCGAGACGATGTCCGAGTACAGATCCCTCAGCGATGAGCACGACAAACTTCGCCGAGAGAGCGTCTTTCTTCGGGCAGAGATTGGGGTTGTCAAGAGCGCGCATGCTCAACTGCTTGTCGAGCGGGATTGGGCGCGGACAAGCTCCAGGTCCAAGGACGACGAAATACGGGCTCTCAATGGTCAGCTGCAGGCGTCAAAATCGCGCTTTTTGGCCGTGAATCTGGAACTGGAAGAACGGACCACGAGCGAGGCCAAGGCCATCTTGGAAAGGGAGAGCACGGCCATCACTTTGGAGAAGCTGCAGGAGGCTCTGCACCAAGAGACGGTCGCGCGGGATAATCTGAGGCGCCAAAATATTGTCCTTGCCGACCAGCTACAACAGGCGAACGTGAAAAGTCGCGCGAACGCAGACGCCAAATCGAAACTCGATCAGCTCACCGCTGAATTCGAGGAGCTGAAGGCAGGATACAACGCTACTTTGGAAGAGTTTCGCCAAGCGAGAGACACCTTGAAGGCCGAGAGGGAGGAGTTCACGACCATGAAGGTCAAACTGGCTGATGCGACGATCATGAAGGACGTTCTGTATCGGCAGGCGTCTGTTGCGTTTCAGGAGGTGGACGAGCTTCGGAAGGAGATAGCGGACAACAAACGCGAGGTTGAGATGGCGAACTGTAGATCTCGGATCCTCGACGGCGATCTCTACCAGCCGTTTTGGGAGCAAGTGAGGGTGAAGCGGGAGGAATGGGAGAAGGAGACTTCGAGGAATCGACTTGCCGAGATTGCAGTGACGCGGAAAAAACTCGAACAGCTTCTGGCTGAAGAGAAAGAGCAACGAGCTCGTGCAGAGGCGGAGGAAAAGCTCCGACGTGAGGAGCAGCTGAACACAGCCGCTCGTGTTGCTGCAGCGGCAAAGGAAGAGAGGCGATGCCAGCAGCGCGATAAGCGTTGGCCGTGGCCTGCCAGCACTTACACAACCCACATCATCTTCGACCGGTATAAGGACGTTCTGGACGAGTTTTCTACAATCAAGTTCAGCGAGGAGCAGCCAATCACGTTCCTCAGCGTTCCTTGGCCGATAATGGACAATCCCCAGCTTATCTCCTTCGACGATATTACTTCCTTCGCCATAGAGACGTTCTTCCGAAGATTGCATGCCATTGTGCCGGAGGACTACAAACGGCTTCTGCTCAAGTCCCAGCAATCGTTCCATCCTGATAGGTGGCGTTCGAGAAATTTGTTCAAAACGGTGTACGGGAAGGTTGCGAGGGAATCTTTCGAAAAGACGGTGAACATTGTATCCCAAGTTATCAACGGTATAGTCAGTGCTAGTGCATAGTTTCCATCATGGATTCGACATGATAATATGAATACATAAAAATTGATTAATCAGAGACTGCAGGCCGTGAGAAGACTGGAAGGGTCTCAATTTGCGCCCAAGTACTTAGAGTAAGCGCTTTTCCAGGCCTCGTTGGCCTTTTCCTCGATGACGTTCTATGCAACATTCAATATGACAGTGCGTCTGCTATTGTACGATGCTGCAACTCACTCCGTGACACATGATGATCCTCTGGATGTCCCACCCCGCCACTGTCTTGGCGTCGCGTCGCATTGCTCTGCCAACATGTGAGCCCGGCAAAGCAGTATACAAAGAATGAATAACATACTGTTTATCCTTTCCTAGAGACCACAGAATGTTCTTCTGCGTCCAACTTGTCGGATTGATATTTCCAAACAAGGGTACCTTCGACGATTCCTTGGACTTCGAGTACTGGCTCACAGCAGAGTCAACGAGTCTATCGCCAAAAGACATGTGTCAGTCGACTACGGACCTGTTCAGTTGCTGGTAGATTGAACAGAAGATCCGCGACAATCAAAGTTTTGGATGCGATGTGGTAGAACGCAACATCCTGGTTAGCGAATCCGGAGAAATATCTGTGACCAGTGAGACTACATGACTGAGGCCCGTCAGAAGGAGTCAAAAGCATACAATGCCTTGATCTGACACCCATCGTCAGCATAGTAATGCGAATCACCAGGACTCTTACCTCATTCTCGAAGCCATATTCAGTGCCCTCGGGGTCAACACCATATGCTTGAAGATGATCAGGACATCCTCGCAACCATAAACGCGTCGCAAGACCTACCACCGGCAACCTCGAGGCCTTCCGCCTTCTTCGTTTTGTACAATTTGGGCACAACAACAACCTTTGCCTCTGGGTAGGCTCGCTTGTACTCAGCTATACTGATTTGGCTCTCGTTCGAGTTTGAACAAACCTCGGACTTACCTAGGAAAAGGTGGTGTTCAGCATCGCCAGCCATGATCCACCTATGAGACGACATTGAATTGAGCGGAATCAAAAGTATCGTTGCCGTTCTGTGCGCACTTGACGGGCCCGAGCTTATTGATAGTTGCTGCGGTAACCTCTGTCAGCGAGGTCGAGGCGAGAACCCATACATCCCCCGTCGACAACTTGATTGCAGTCGAGCGTCCGCCCCATGGTAGAAACCCAAGGCGCTTGAATGGCCTACCAAGTTCAGCGGGGAGGCGAGTGATCCAGCTGACAGGACTCACCGAGAGAAGATCCAAATTTCCGGTGTGATCTGTATGGCAGAGGTATTCACACAACATGTTCAGCAAGCGACGTAAAAGGCGAACTCACCTCGCGAATGACGAGGTCGTCGACGTTAGCTGTGGGCATTGTGATGGTCAAGAACAAAGAAGTTGGATGCCAGACACATGACGCCATTCCTCTTATATGAATGTCCCCACGGCCTTATGAGCACATGCCCGATGTGTACTGGTGAGATCGGACATGGGCGGGCAGCCAGCCACGACAGCTGCTGACTGTCGTGTTTTGAGTGGCCGGCATAATCCGCAAAGCGTTCAGGGTTGTGTAGAATCTGAAGGGCGACTCGGTATAGTGAGAGAGGCTGCGAGACTTTTAGGAAAGGAGCCAATGGCACGGGGACGCGCAGGTGCCTACCATTCAAAAGGAGACTGTATGCTCTGACGATGACGCCAAAATAGATCCTCGCCAGCGGGCAAAGGCGTGCCACATTACGTGAAGGGTTTCTGTGTAAGAAACACCAGCGCACAGTTCATAGAGCAAGAAAGCAGGGCAGGTTGGGATTAGGTGCTGAGCGCTGAGCGTTGATCGAGGTGTACCTGGAACACTGAGTCAGTCAGATCGTGGACAAGTACGCCGCGCTTGGCGACCTACAAAAGTCCTTGCCGTCTCTCTTTCTGCTAACTAGGCAAGCACATAATAAGTAAGTAAGACAGCAAAGAACTTGGAAAGCATCGTAGAAAGCAACACGCAGATCGTGAATGTATGAAAGATGTCCAACGCAATAATACTCGAAATAGTGTTGAAAACGTACTCAATGCGAGCTCGCAAGGAGTGCATTGATGGCCTGCGAAACCATATTCACGGTATCCTCTAATGTTTTGCGGACCTTCTCGTCGATTACCAGCAGCTTCTTGGCCGACCACCTGTCCGGATGAAACACCCGCTGCGCCTTCGAGAGCAAGTCCTTGTACTCCTTTGGCAGCATCGTCTTTCTGGCTGCCATGAAGAAACGCTCCGTCGCGGTCCAATCCACCTGCGCCGGTGTGACGTTCTTCGGACTCATCAATGTCGGCCATGGGACGCTGGCGAAAGTCACTGGACGAGCATCGGAAAACTTGATGGTCGGGAACTCTTCAAGTAGCTCCTTGAACCGCGAGATGGCCTTTCCATCGTGCCAGTACGATCCAGAAGGATGCCATCGTGCATTATCCCGAGTCTGACACCTCGACGTCTCCTCCGCAGCCGCCTTCTTCCACTTGCCGTACCGCTCCTTCTCCTCGAGACGTTTCTTCTCGGCTGCTTTGCGCTCCAATGCTTCAGCCTCCCTTCGCCTCTTTGCCTCTTTCTCTTCAGCTTCTTGTTTCCGCACCCTTTCTTCCCGCTCACGCTGACGCTGCGCCTCCGCTCGCTTCGTCTCCTCCAGGATTTCCTCCGCCCTCATCTGCTCCATCTTTCTCCTCGCAGCAGCGATATCCTCAGCGCGCTTCCGATGGGTATCCTGTCCAATGTCTTCGCCATCCTGTCCCTCCTCCTCCTCGCCGTCCCAGAAGAACGACTCGTCGGCATCGAGTCCAAAGCTCTTCACCCTCGCCTGTGCAAGCTGCAGCTCCCGCTCAAGAGCAACAATACGGGCATTGGCGTCTGAGAGATCCCTTCGTATTCGTGCCTCGTCGTTCAGCTGACGCTCTAGTACCGCGTTCCGAGTCGTCAAGTCCGACAATCTGCTTCGAGCGCGTTTTAGCGTCTCCTTGCCCTTTGTAATGCTATCTTCCTTCGCCACGAGACGAGCTTCCAGCTCCTCTATATCTTCCTTCATCCTCCCGATTTCGGTCTGCGAGTCTGCTATTTCCTCGCGAGCGTCGTTCAACTCTTTAACGACGGCATCTCGGTCCTTCACGGCCGCGTCGCGCGCATGCGCCATCGAGTCCCGCTCCTTGACTATCGCGTCCCGTTCCTTGACCACAGCATTACGCTGCTTGGCGATCGTATCCTTCATGATCGTCATCTCGTCCAAGGCCTTCTTCACCTCCGCATTCCCGTCACGAAGAAAGTCCAGTCGTTGGAGCAGCACGGTCTGCTCATGCGCATGCGCATCCTTGGTCTGTGTGTGTGCTTTGCGTTCCGCCTCGAGGGTTTGGCGCTCGGTGCTGACCGAGGCGGTTAGGGAGCGAATCATGTCCTCGCACATGGACCGCGCGTGCTGCAGGGATCGAAGGGAGGCGGCCTGTCGCTCGATGGTCTCATTTAGCAATGCGATACTAGCGAGTGCTTCGTCGGCAATGGCGGACTTTGGCTCATGAGGTTGTCGTAGATTGGAGAGACGGTCTTCCAGAGGCGAGGATGGGGTGTCAAGATATGGAGATGTCGGGAATGTGGGCTGAGACGAAGAATGAGGCGATTCGCTGCTAGCCTTCACGGGAGCAGGTTCCTGTGTAAGAGGTACATGATCGTGATTGTGAAGGTGTGTATCTTCTAGCGTCGGGTGGCCAGGAGTCAACGAGTGGCTCTCATGTTCCGACAGAGTAGGACGTCGTGACGCTAGAGAGGCATCGGACAGAGAGAGATGGCGAGTGCGCTCGTGAAGATCTTGCACGTCCGGTATGGCATGTTCTTGACCAGTCTATAGGGGTGTTCAACAATGAGAGGGAAGTTATGACGTTGAGGCGGACATGTAGCGAACCTCGTCGACACGTTCTTTTGAGGAGAGATCCTGTACGGTGGGAAGCGGTGGTATTTGAAAGTCGAATGGCTGTTTGCGGAACTCAGATTTGAGTAACAGCCTCACAAAAAACCACGCACAAATTTCGCGCTCTCGCTCGTCATAGACGCCCTCTGACCTTTGCTTCCAGATTCTGCCCCAAGAAAAAAGTGGTGTCAGTCCAGAACATGACGTTCGGCGAAGAAACGGATAGAGGCGGTGTCGCACGGCGCAGGCTCTTTGTCGGTCGAGATCCTGGAGTAGATGCCTTCCACGCATTCATATTGGAAGATCGACGGGAAATTTGGTAGCTGTTTGGTAGTGAGGGTTGGCCGCAAACATGAACCAGGGCCACGCGCAACACGCGATCGAGGTACCGGATCAATACACCGATGCCGTGCGTTGGCAGCCTTGGCAAGCGCGTCTCGTAACTAGCTTGAGAGAACATGGCAGATAAGGTTCAGCCTCCCTCGAGCGGACATGGTGTGTGAGATCGGTGAGTTGAATTCCAAACCCGAAGCTCCACAGTGATTAGTTTGTGGTCCTCCTTTGCGAGAGCAAGACAACCAACTACGTAGTCATCAGGAAAGGCGAGCATTACGATCCCAAAGGTAACTCTGACAATCCGCGGCAAGATAAGACACTGCTCTATGATAGCGAAAGATAGCAAACACCCGAGAAACATAGGGTCAAACAAACAGAGACAAAACAATGAAAGTAACACAGTTTACCATACTTGAATGTTCAAGAGTCAAAACGTATCATACAGTATTCCTAATGTTCTTGGGCAGTAGCGTGTGAAAGGACTCACAGTGCAAATAGGCCAATCGAAAATGGAATCCATCCCCACCACCCACGTCTACCAACCATCCCCGCCCTCTGCAGCCATGCAAACCAGCTGCCAGCCTCAACGGTCCCGCCCCAGAAGTATCTCTGCGCAGCCGCAGCCAGCGAGCCTACACACAATGGTGTAAGCAAGAACAGAGCTTGAAAGTACAGAGCACGCCACCTTTGACAGGCCCGCACGGTCCAAATCCAAAGAGAGACAACAAACCCCGTAGGATGGCTTCCTCGGGAATGATCAATCCGACGATAACAAAGAGGATAATCTCTAACAGCATCGGATGCTGCTCTGCAAGATCGCCCGTGAGGACCAGGACCTTGTGTGCAAGTGGGAACAGCACGTCCCAGTGCTTCTGTACATCCTCGAGAGGCATGTTGAGTTTCTCGACGCACACGTGGACAAAGGCGACTCCGGCCTTGGTGAGAGTGCCGTTGATGGACGCCTCGCGGGTGCCATGGTTGGGCGCTTCGCTGGGAGGAGGGAAAGCGCTCGCAATCTTCTCTAGCTCAAATGAGAAAGCGTCGGAGAATTCATGGAGAGGGACGTCTAGACGAGAGAAAGTCTGTCGTAAGTCTTTGGCATGATCAACGAGCGTCTGGACATCATTGCGAAGGGCGATGACCGCGGTGGGGTCTATCTTGGTCTTCAGCTCGTCGATGTTTTGCTGGGTGTAGTTGGACACCTTGGATGCAATGGCCTGGGCATCGCGCCAGAAATCGCAATAATTGGGAAAGAGAAAGGCTGTTCATTGGGTCATCAGGCATGGAACACGAGGATGAGGGCAGGCTTGCGCAAAGACGTACCAGTCAAGCCGGATGTTGGACAGGAGAACCACCACCCAGCACGGGCTGGGAGCACCGCGAACGCAAGCAGAGAGATGAGTAAGAGAATGGGCGACTTCATGATCGTCCAGTAAAGAGCTGTAGGGACTGAGCAAGCAACCACTCAATCAAGTATACACGGCACGGACTCAAAGGGGCACGTTCTTGTTCTCATTTCAATGTGCAGTACAATTGCTTCGACGCACATCACGTACATCCTGTCAGACTAACTCTTACGGGCGCTTAGTAAAGCTCGATAAGCGCTGTAGACGGCTGCTTACTTTGGTGGCAAACCAGGCAAGTTCAACTCCTACAATTCCAAAGAGGGTATTATTGTTCTCAGATAGGTAAGTAATATAAGTCTATATATCGTGGGGTTTTTTTCTATCGGATCTTGTCAGCCAACGCATTCACAGTCTGCGAGACAACCGTAATCGACTGCTCAAACTCCCCTCTCTTTACAGGATCATGTATAGTCGTGAAGAGATTTCTCGCCCGCCATCGATCAGGATGGAAGGCGTGCTGTGTCTTTGTAAGCGCACTCTTGTAGTCTCCGGGCGTTGATGCCCTTTGCAACCGCCAGAAGAATGATTCTACCTCCTTCGAGGTGATGGTCTCGGTGGAATGCGTCGACAAACGGGTCGGCATCGGCCAGGGGATGCTATGTAGCGTGATAGGTTGCTCGGTGGAGAATCTGATTGTCGAGAACTCTTCGAGGATAAACATGAAACGCTCCGAGGTCTTCTGCCATGACGAGTCGGATGCCGGCCATCGTTTGTCGCGCTCTTCGCATCGTTTTGCCTCCCTTTCTCTGGCGGCAATCTTGGCCTCCTTCTCGCGCCGTGCATCCTCCTCGACCTTGCGCAATCTCTTGTCCTTTTCCTCTTCCTCCCTTAGAGCAGCTAATTTCTCCTCCAACCCCTTGATCTCGGCAGCACGCTCACTCGACGCTGTCTTGAGACGTTTGTCGTGCTTCACAAGAGCCGGGCCGTCAAGTATGGATTCCAATAGCCCCGCCCTCGCTTTAGCCACCTCGAACTCCCGCTCGGTTGCGGTCATCTGGACGCGCAAGGCATCCCCCTCTCGCAGAGATACTTCGGCCTGCCGTTGAGCAACGTCTCTCATGAGAAGGGCGTCCGCGAGTCGAACCTTCGTCACGGTGAACTCGTCTCGCTCCGCCTTCACGGTGGTCTTGTACGTCTCAAACGTCGACTGTAGCTCCGTAAGCAACCTGACGCGAAGGGCGAGTTCATCCTGAGACTCGTTCAGGGATTCACGTAAAAGCTTCCTCGCATTGTCGGTGGCTCGAAAATTCGTTTCAAGATGCGAAGCCTCCGCCTTCGAGGCGGCAAGGGCTTTCGTCAATCTCTTGACTTCTGCGCGCGACTCCTCCAGCTCCTTCTGGAGCTGTGCGTTCCCTTTTACGAGAATCTGCGGATCTGGGAGACCTTGGAAAGTCGCAACAGCGACTTGTAGGCCGGTCATGGCGGCCGCCCAGTCGCTGCCATTGCGCGCATCCAGAGAGCTCTCAATGGAGGTAGATGGCTTAGCCTCGGAGACAAGCGTTGCATCCTTCGACAGAGGCTGAGAGGCAGAAGGGGAGAAAGGAGATTGTTCTTTGGTATGAGTCGCGGACGAGGCCGCTCCTGAAGTAGTAGTAGCAGAGGGGTTCGGGGTGGAAGAAAAGGACGGCGGGGAGGAAGATTTGCTAGACGGTGGAGTTTTCCCAAACTCGGATGTGCCGAAAGGAGGGAATGCAGTTGACTGTCCAGAGGAAGAGAATGTGGAGGTGGTGGGCTTGGGAGTACCGAATGGGGATGAGGCGGCGAAGCTCTCAGATGTCGAAGCGGTAGGTCCAAATGGGGACGATGATCCGAAAGTCGTCGTTGAGGAAGGGCCGAAGGTATGGGTAGTATTAGCAAAAGGCGACTTGGAAAAAGATGATGTTTGTTGGCCCAATGTCGTAGAGCCGAATTTGAAGGTCGATTCTTTGCTAGGTCCAGTGCTGCTAGCAGCTGCGGAACGAGACGCATCGGAAGTCTGTGAAAGTGGCGTTGAAAAGATGCCCTTTGTGGGGCCTCTGAAGATGCCTTGAGCACCAGAATCTGGCGCGCCAGTAGTGGACTGGGACGCGCTCGTGTCGGAGGACGCCGAAGCATTGAATGCACCGTACGGGGGCTTCGTTGCTGTGAAATCGGGTAGATCCTTCGGAGACTCAAAGTCAGTACCAGCTTCGAACTGAGCATCGCATTTGGAAGAGGTTTCGCCCGACCTAGAATGATCATCAGTGCGGGCCGTGGGCATTTGCAGACGACGCTTACATGGTCAAATTTGATCCACGACTTGCGTGTCAATCGGCAACGTTCGAGGTGCGCGTACAGAGAAAGCCCGCAGAGGAATTTTGGAGTGGCTTTGTGAGTGGTTATAGTCTGAGATAGCTCCGCGCCACTGGCAGATATTTGAGTCGAGTTGAAAGGCATTGATGCACGTGGGCATAAGAGGAGTGCCGAGACAGCCGGCATCTCACATGCTGACCGCTCTGCACTAGGGCTTAGTTTATAAATATTTTGGTGATTATAAACGGTTTGCAACTTTTCCAGCCAGATTTGGTGTTTAAAAACCGGTTTATAAACCTTCGGGCTTCTCGGCCACAATGCCGGCATTTCGGCTTGTACCTTCCGAAATTTTGGCCCGCCATGCTACCAATGTCATCAACACCTTCACCTCTCTTCCTCCTGCTTCTGTGGCTTATGTTTTTGTGTCTGAAGCTTCAATAAGGTGTTCCTACATCTATGACTGCCAAATATTCTCTTTTGTGCATGTCATTACGGCCCAGAGCATCTATTATAGTTATGTAATATAAACAATAAAAACATGGGGTCTGGGCACCGACCTGTTTCTAACGTTTATAAAGGCTCTGTTTATAAACCTGTTTACAAATACTCAGTTCTAAACTAAGCCCTACTCTGCACAATGGGTCCTTCGACTCCCTTTGTTTTTCATTGGTCTTTACCGTCATACTTGTTGTTAAGCGGACGCTGGAATGAACAGTGTCATTGTCTCCTATGTTTGGCGTTTCGACTCTCTTTTCCATTTCTCTAATTGCGGATGACAGAGATCGCTTCGACACTTCTCAGACAACTCTCTTCTCACAACTAGCCAGGGACTTCTTTGTCAATGAACGCACGCGCTCATAGCAGTCTCCACGCAATATACATTGTTTCTCCAACTTCGTATACCCTCTATATTTGTGTTCCTAGACTTGATTACACTGTTGTCTTCAAGTATTACCGAGAATAACCAAATGTACGCCTCGAGTCAGATCTTGCACGCGCTGAGGTTCTCAAACGAGCTTCCGTATGGCCTCACAGGCTAGAGCAAAGTTGTACCTCCCACTGTAGATCCTTCGAATGACTCCTTTCCATCCTGTCTCCATTTCTACGCCACACCTCTACACCGAATCACAGTGCTCGAAAAGTTATGTCGTAGCCGACTAGTTTGCTTAGTGCCTCACTAAAATTTTGCTCACAAGACGCGGTGCGCATCGTGCAACCCCGCGCAACGCACTGTTAGCGAGGCAGTTCCGCAATTCTTTTGCTCCCTGCTTCAGCGCAGATATGGTCGTCGTTGCAAAACGTTTAGTTGGTCTGCGTCCAGTCCGAAAGCACTAGCAAGAAGCTCACTTGTCGCATTATGGTAGATGTGCTGTCGCGCCATGATCACTTCGTCACGGCGGTCGTCATCATTTACTATACAAGCTCTCATTACGATATGACGGTACGCCTTTGAAATGCTAGGTGTTGGAAATGAACCCGTGCGATAATCACCACTACGAGTCCATCGAGTTGGACCATGGAGAATGATACCAATTGCTGCAGACTCTCCAATCTTTGAATGATCTCGACGAATCGCAATTTGAGTGCTCAAAAAGGGTCTTTATTTAGAGCTAGCGAACCTTGAGGCATCTAGCTACCAATAAAGTCGCGCACGACAGCCGCAACTACCTTTCGTACCTGATCCAACATATCCCGTTGGTGGCCGTCGTGTACGGTGTCCAAAAAACCTCTTCGAAGCCACGTCTCATCCCCAAATGCTTCCTGCAATATCGGTAAAAATTTCTTGTGCGTGACATCTGAACACAAGAACCAGTAGAGAAACTGCCCCGTGCTATCCCCGGTGACATCTTCGATCCGAAAACACGACGGATGAACCATTGTGGGCCAAGGAATGTCCAGTATCGTCATCGGTGCAGTATCGGAAAAGTCCGACGTGAGGAAGTCATCTAGAACCGCCACAAAGCGAGAAATCACGTTGTAAGATGGTGTCCCGGACTCCCAGGTCCACTTCTTGTCCCGTGCCAAGCACCGCTCTAGTCCTCGTTCGATGGCCGCTTGATTATCTCCTTGGTCGACTAGGCTTCGGACGCGAGGTCGTTTGACTCGCGCGGCCTCAGCGTCATCCAGTTGCCTGAGGCTTCGTTTTCGAGGCACGGAGAGGTTTTGCTGTGAACATGACGAAGAGACGGGTGTTTTGGAGGGGGAAGAGATCCTATCACGTAGACTGTTTGGCCGCTGGGAGGTCGATGATCGTTCAGGAGATGAGCTCGAAGTTCTCGCCGCAGGCTCAGGGGATCCTAATGGAGACAACAGTAGAGGACTGACTGGAGTGAGTTGAGACGTCGAGGAATGATGATTGAAATTAATGGTCTGCGCAGTCATGCCTAGGGAAAAAGATTCTCGGCGTTGACGGTGACGTGTGCCAACCATGCATTCGAACCTATCATTGTCCGACCGCCCGAAAGCAGGGTTTGTGGATGCTGGTGTGTACGACGAGGTTTCAGTCCCAGATGACAAATGACCGTCCACCGACAATGAAGCCGAAGGGCGGTGTCCTCCCACACTGTCTCGCCTTCCAGTGGAACGGAGAGTATCAGCGACACCCAAAGAGAGCATGTTGACATCGCCTCTGGCCTCTGATGCATCGATCCTATCGAGTTGGTGTTCGTCCAGCAAATTGTCGTCGCCCCGTGCTTTCAGCCTTGCTTCGGCAACCTCCAGACTTCTTTCCGCTCGCCCAAGCTTTCCGTTCACGCCATCCAACTCTGCATATGCTTGATCGGCCTGACGTCGCAGCGCATCCCTTGCTGCGACGGCGTCGGCGAGCTTCCGCGACGCAGCTCCTCGTTCGACCTGGAGTGACGCTTCAGAGTGGTCTGCGCGCTCCGACACAGCCTTCAATTGGCTTACTGCATCGTTCCTCGCCTTGATCGCCTTGTCCCTCACCTCCAGCGCACGTTGTTCTGCCTTCTTCGCGTTATCGGATTCTTTCACGGCCTCATCCCTCTCCTTCCTCATCTTATCCCTCTCTTTTGCCACTTCATCTCTCGCTCGCACTGCTTCTTCTCTCGCCCTCGCGGCTTCATCCGCGGCTTCATCCTTTGCCTTCACGACCAATGCATGCTCCTGGACCAGTCGCTCCGTCCTGTTCGTGGCTTGGATGCTTGCCTCCACCGCCAGATCCCTTTCCTTCGATGCAGCATCTCTCTCTACCCTCAACCTGGACTTTTCCGACTCTATTTCCGCGTTCATGGCCCGGAGCCGCGTGGCGTCATTCTCGTGGCGAAGAATTTCCTGCCGGTAGTCTCGGCGAAGGGTTTCGATGGAAAATATGATGGAATCGAATCGATCAGAGGCAGAGCTCGAGAATGAGGTGGTTTGAGCATGAGCGACGGGAGATTCCGAAGCAGATGATGGCTGGTAAAAATTTCGAACAATGGTAGTGACTCGGAAAATATGGTATGGCTGGACTTACCGTCGTGCTGTCTTCCTGTTTATACCGTACCGGTTGGGGAGACAATTGATGAGGAACTGTCGTGACCTCCGGCGCACGTACGGTTTCAGGCGTAGAAGATGCCGTCTGACTTCCATCGTGTGCGGTATGATGCCCTTCGAGCTTCGACTGAGAGACTTGATCAATATACACACCAGACACGAGGAGGTAAACGTGCAGATGAGCAATTTGGGGATCGCATCTACCAAAGCAACAGAGTCATTAGGCCATCACGAGGCAGGATGTCATTGGTGCTTACTGGAGCAGGAGTGGACATGATTTCTCAGTCGAAGAGGCTATTGCATGGGTTGAGCGTTCGCCAGTCGTGGTGAGGAAAAAGGGGAATTGAAGGCCAGGTTTTTGCGTGTCGCCGTCGTACAAGCGTCGTGGGCAGGTCGTGGGGTGTCGTGGGTCTTATCAAGTGCTGCTCACGTGGATTTGCTTGAATTTGAAAATAGCGGGCCCGGTACTATCTACCCCTGATCTACTTACCCGATCCTCTGAAAGCAGGACAGGCGATTCTGCTGAAGTACCGAACCAAGGATTGCTCGTCTTACTGGACGTATGCGTAGCGAGAGACAGATATTGAATGGTGCAGAAAGCTACGTCTCCTGTCACGAGATCGTGCTGGCATTGACATCGGGCTTCGTCAACAAGGCTACTGCTGTCTTGACTACGAGTCGAAACGCCGACCCACGGTTCAAGCCATGTGGCGGGGACGCTAACTGGTACAGCATTGTACGTAGATGTCTTCCTGGTACTCGCTACGACTAGGAGAGCTTGTGCACTGCGAGAAGCTAGGTCGCCTCGTTCCCATTCTGTCAACGAAACTCGTGTGTGCTTCGGAGACAAAATCATGGAGTTGGGATCGGCCATATCGGGAGAACACTTGCGGTCTCCTGCGACGTGCGTAGCCTCCGTAAGCCCAGTCATTCAATAGGAAGAGCTCATTCTGGTCTGACCTAACTTTCGACTTGCCAAGTCGAAAGTAGGTCAGTGACTCCCTGCCTAAGCCGTTCGTGCGCGTATGCGCGCCGAAGGACAAGGGCGAAACAAGAAAACAGACATGAAGAACAATCAGAGTCATGGCGTCCATAGTGTCGACGTACAAGATGGATAAAAGATATATGGAAGGGAAGGAGTAATGTAAATTGAAGATGCAAACGACTTGCGGAGCAAAGATTCTTGTTGAAGATCGCATTACTCGTCGAGACAAGAACCAAGTACATATTGAAACAGGTCAAAGTGCTTCCCAACCACCGGGCATCGTTTTGTCACCCATCTGAGGTGATCGTGAGAAGTTGCCTGACGGAGGACTGGGCCGTGACGTCTCACCTTAGAAACCTTTTGCAAACGCCACAGTTCCCGCCTTGCTTTTATCGTCCGTGTGTTCGTCCAATTTAGCCTTCTGAGAGTCGTCTTGGAGTCAGCTTCAAGCTGCAGGGTAGGGTGGTCAGGTGGAGGGCAAGATTGCGACGCGCGTTCGAGGTGATTGATAGACAAAGGATGACCGCCAGCGGTCGGAAAAAATTTGCCGTCGTAGCCAGCGTTGCCATGCTGGGATATGGCTCCAGGTTTGGCGTCAATTTCTGAGCAAGATTTTGAGTCAATGGGAGCGGGAATGTTTTTCGTGGCAAAGCGCGCCAGCTCGGGCTCGGGAGAGGGTGCGCGACATCGATGTAAATGACGACGAGCAATCGAGGTCGTCCTTTTGAGGGCGTGGCAGACCTGTTTGTGGACCTTCTTGCGCGTTGCGGAGGCTACTGGGGCAGAGGGACGAGTAGAGGTAGAAGCACACATAGCTACGTAGGGAAGCGCGATGAGATGGGAGCTATGAAGACATAGAGAGAGAGACACACCAGATTGGGGAGATGGGAATGAGGCAGTATATGATGTGGGTCTTGTAGATCTCTGCTGGCTTTTCGCCATTTATATGGACATGATGGCCTTGTTAATCGTGGCCTCTTGTTCTGGTCCTCGCCGGATCGTCGCTAGTTTCCATGCCAGTCAGCCCATGGCTCTGCAGCTGGCCCTTTCATCCCTGCGTTAAGCGTCGGCATTGACGTTGAGAAGAGCGACCTGAAATGCGAATGGATAAGAAGGAAGGAGAAGAAGGAGAGGAGGGCAAAATGCGTGACACGCCGTTCGACTAAGTTGTGACGCGGCATATGCCGTCCTCGGTTGTCTTCGGCCGCAGTCAGGCGAGGACTCAGACCTGTCTCCAGTCGACCATTTACAAGCACGCGACGAGGGTCAGGCTTCGAAACCGTGCTCTCGGGCTTTCGGCCACCTCAAGAATACGGTATGGCCTTCAACAATATACACATCTCCATTTTATGACTGATACATGGATTAAAGAGTGTCTCAGAGCCGCCGGTTGTCAAGGTACTAGGACTCTCGAGTATATGTGAATGTGGTCGGGCTCACAGTATGGCGCCACACGAACATGTAGACCCCCGTCGGCCCTCCATCGGCACGTCAAACGACAACAGAGCCGCTATTTTGACTGAAACATCTATGTTTGCGGGCCTATTGACACTATCGTTCATCTCTTGTCTGCTAACCTGCTCCCAACATCATCAGACAACCTCGGACTCGACATGAATGACAACGTAGGAGTCGGGACTTACCACTCCTCACATCATCATGGCCCTATTGTTAGCGTTGATTAGACAGGCGGGCGCTGACACAAGTAACGACGTCGCGTTGTTCGTACAATAGATTCTCAATTGGTCTGGTATGAAAGCGCCACCAGGAACATCCGGAATGCTCGCAGTATCCCTCGGTATCTTTGCTGCTACCCAATGCATGTCTACGGTTAGCAAGATCGCGAAAGATACCATAGACAAGCTCCGAAAGCTTAGCGCGATTACACTCCTCTATATGACAATTGTCGTCGCTGCTTAGCCGAGCCGTGAGTCTTTGCTTTCTCTTCTCCATCGACCAACGTTTCATGTAAGACTTGCAGAGCAAGTCGTTCACTGCGTAAAATTCGGCAGGATCACAGCATCGTCAGGCCATCCTCGGTGTCACGACGACGTCGACTGAAATAATATTCAGCGAGCACTCACTTCCCCTCACATCCTCTGGTCCCCTTCCATCACATTTGGAACCTACGTACAACTGCATGCCGACGTCGTCTCTCCGCCGGAGGCTCATCCTAGCTGGAATTTCTGCCCTTGGTCGCGAGGTTTTCAACATCGCGATCATCGACGATCTTTCGAAGCAGGAAGCAGACGAACGAACATCCCTGGTATCCGTTTCTTGCCGTGCCGGAGCTCATGTGGCAAATTTACTTAGTTCGTTTCTGCTCGATTGTGTACCCTGCACTCAGGAAGTACGGGTTCAAAAACGCACTTTCGGCTCCTTGCACTCGACAGGTGCCGATGCGCAGAACCTCTCGACAATGCCACGGGTGCACCCGCCGAGCACTTGGAAGCGGAAGCTTCCTATCGCCCCGGGCCCCCGAGATATTCTTTCCTCACAAAGCACAGAAGAGGTCCAAGTAATGTCTTGTGATCTACGTCGTATCATCAAAGGCGAATGACATCGTGGGGCAGCGCTGTCCGGAAGTCGTATCAGCGGTCTGTGGCCACTTTCATGATGCCATAACCATCTTACACGCTGCCTCGATACCACAGGATATCTCCCGGTATACCAGATGCTGATTTTCGTCAGCACTTTCCCCAAACATATTGCTGTCACTTCCACCAAGGCGATTTGACGCCGAGATCGTAACTACATTCACAAAACGTTGATTTGTGGCGTACAATGCTCGCTTCAAGCGAGATATATTTGGTGTCGAAAAGGCGGTCTATTTGGAACATACTGAGCGTGACCCTTACTGGTGTACAGTGATCATGTACCGTACCTGCTAAAGTTTGCTCCCTATTCAATGGATTAGTGGTGCCCATGCGCACAGCAAACTAAACTAAACGCAAAGACAGGTTTCACGAGTCCCGTAATCAGCGACAATGACGGACGGAGGCTAGACTGGTGTTGTTCACAGTACGGTGCCCATGCTTGCTGCCACACTTTGAAGCTATGCCCTTTTTGGACGCGAATAAAGACATCAATGCGCTGGCCGTCGACGTATTGATGACATTAGCGTGGGATACTAACGCGCGTGGCTGGCACAACGGAAGATGAAGCGAGTCTTATTACCGTCATGCAGTCAAGTAAATGAAGATGGTGGAATCTCAGAGCTCTGTTGGGAACCTATCACCAGCCTATCACCCCCGATGAACACTGTTGCGGACGCCGAGTTGACCGAGTATGGCAGGCAAAGTCCCGACTTACATATCACAATCACATTCGAGAGTGGCCCGAACTAGATTGCAGCTTGTTACGGGGATCAGAATGCGGCAAGAGAGAAGTGCACTGCAAGCGACACCGTCAAGATCCAGCTAGGCACCGGAGCTTCATGCATGGCTTGATGTAGGAGTCGTCAAAGTGGCGGTCGTAGCGCCTGTGATCGGCAGAAATAGGCCCGAAACTCCGATTGATTCAAGCCCACGTGGCACATTGACCGCTTCGCTTTTCGCCGCCATGATCGCGACCACACGCCCTCCTCTACGCGACATTGTCATCACACATTCTCCGTGGAGGGCCATGTCGGTGTTACACTGAATCGGCGTTCTTTCACATGTGGTTGATACATTGACTGGTGATTAATTTTGATCTCCACACCAAGCGGAGTCTTCTCGTAACCCCAGTACTCGGGCCACGCATCTGGGCTTATTCAACCTGAAGACTCGACGGCCTACACCTGCCTCACCGGTTAAACTTATGAATTGCTCCTCACATGACTCTCTTGAATATAGCTATTTCTCGCCTCAGCTCGGGCAATCCATGCACATCTCTTTCCGTGACCGGTATTGTACATTGTGCGAATTTGCGTGGACAGGTGTGTGTTCTCTCTGACTCAGGAGCTCTCATTCTCACCGCAGTTTTCCCCGGGAATAATGAGTGCGACAGAAAACTGATTAGAGTGATATTGTCCTGGGTTCACTTAGAAGTTCGATTGTGTAACTACGAAAGGGTAGACTGAGCCTAGTCGCGCCGATGGACCATTCCCACTTGGTGCCATCGCTCACGTGTCTCGAGTACTGTTCCCGGCTCGAGGTAAAGGCACCGGAACGCGTTTCAGGGTGCTTGGATGACGCAGACTTCGGGATTCGCTTTCGCAGATCAGGCCGCTTGCGTGCGCTTTGCTACTGAGGACAAGTGATGAGCGGTTTAGGTTTACAGACTCCACAGAAAAAAGCAGGAGTTTTTCGCTCCATGTTCTAGCCCCGTTGCAGCTACCCGTTCGCCGATCGGAGTCATGGGGTTGGCCACGATGTAGGCCACATCGGATTGTACTGAGAAGTTTGGAGGAAGAGACTGGTGGTATGTATTTGACGCGGGACGTTTAATGTGCCTAGCATGATGTGGCTCGATTACGTTGTTCACCTTGAATGATTTTGCCGTGTCAGGGAGTCGATCGGAGATGTGAAGAGATGTGATCAGAGACAAGGGTCGCGTGTTACTTTTCTCCTCGCGCCCCAAGAAACGCACACCCGGGGCTTTATAAGGTGAGACACTGTGCCCAGTTTCATCCTTACCACGACCATGCACGCTGCTTGGGTATCGCTACTCTCCAAGGCGGAATATCTGGCCGGGCTGCTTGTCGTGCATCATGGTCTCAAAGCTGTGGGAAGCAAGTACCCACTTGTAGTGATGGTCACAGAAACTCTGAGACAAGACGCGCGAACTGTGCTCCGTAACCGAGGCATAACAATGGTCGATGTCGGGAGCATACGGCCAGGGAGCGGTCGCGAATCCTTCGACAAAACCGACGCGCGTTTCTCCGATACATGGTCAAAGATCCGGTTAGTGATCGTCAATTCTTTCGAACACGTATATTGACGTGTTTATCACCCCTCTTAGAGTGTTCGAACTGGAGGCTTACGACGTGAGTGATCCTTCTTGGCCGGTACGCGAATCTGAATAGGTTTCTACGTAGCGCGTAGTGCTCCTGGACGCAGACATGGTCATACGACGCAACATGGACGAGTTGATGGAGATGGAACTCGGGCGGAACGAAATTGCAGCATCCCATGTATGCGCTTGCAATCCACGTAAACGTCCTCACTACCCTCCTGACTGGTGAACATTTCGCCCCTTTCATTGCCCAAGACAGTATCACTCACTCGCTTCACCAACAGGATACCCGAAAATTGCCCACACACGGCCGTGCCATCGCCGCTCTCTCCGCCGCCCATGTGGGGCCCGGGCAAACCCCGCCCGTACGCAGAACTCAACTCAGGTCTTGTCGTGCTCACACCCTCCCGCGAACTTGCCCGCGCGATCATGTCTCGCCTGGCCGGGTGCCATGTGGACAAGTACTATTTTCCCGATCAAGACCTCTTGAGCGAGCACTTCCGTGGCGCGTGGCACCCGCTACCGTGGTATTACAATGCTCTTCGGACGCTACGTGTGATACACCCCAACCTTTGGAGTGACGAGGAAGTGCGGTGCGTACATTACATACTGGCGGACAAGCCGTGGATGGAGCGGGTGCCTGAGGGAGGGACAGGGAGCGCATTTGATGAAGTAAATCGCTGGTGGTGGGAGGATTACAAAAAGCTGGGGCAGGAGATGGGGCGGGCCGATCCTTCGGGTTGGCGCGTGGTGTCTGCGAGTGTTGCGCCTGAGTAAACCACATGATTTTGTACTTGCAATTCCACGTCGTCGATGTTCTATGGGAAACGGCCATCAGGAATCTGTTCGGAAGGTGATCTGCAGTGATTTCTTGTTCAACTGAGACGCACATGCATGAACCTAAGAACACTTCGTGGTACCGGTGATAGCCGCGCCACCGAGACTTAGTAAGTAGAATTTTGACGATTGAGTTCTCGCGAACTCTCCACGCCTCTGGCTCCATAATGTAAAATGAAGCGAGATCAACATCGCGGCACATGACAAGGTAGCGCTCTGGCAAATAACGCGCATTGTTCGGGACTGTTCCGGGCCCTGCGCGAGGCAAAAGTTTACATAGGCTCGTACCAACATGGATATGTCATGTCAGAGTTATCACATTTTTAGAAACGAAACGTGAGAGGGTGCTCCGTATCGATTGTTGTCGACATATTAGGTCGTTCTTTGTCTCTTCATTGACGGAAATGAAAATTGAGTAATAAGGAGAGAGTCACTCAATGTGTTCAAGTACGTTTCTAATGTTGATCAACTGATCTTACCGGAGGACTGCCACCCGTCTTGGTATCATTCTTTCGTCGCATATTCGCTAAACAATGAACGCATAGTTCTGGAAGAAAGATTGAAGACATTACAGAATGTACTTAGCACCGACGGAGATGAAACTACCTCGAACCGCCCAATCTCTCAAACAGGTCCGGAATGGTCACTTCGCACGGCCCATGGAAAACGAAGTCCGCCATCTCATCTCCTTTCGATTGACATAGGTTGAAAACGGCGACGTGACCTCCATTCTTCTTGACCGTTGCCGCGTACCCCGCTGCGGGGAACACCTAAGCGCAAGCGTTCATTACTATCAAACAGTATATGGTTACGCGGACACACCAAGGAGGACGTCCCCACCACAATCAGCACGTCCACCTTCGTCAAGATCCTGACGATCTCGCCCTGTCCCTCGGGGACCTCCCCGAACCAAACGACCCCAGGGCGTAGGAGGCCACCACACTGTCCATATCGATTAGATCCGTTCCAGTGTGGGCCACCACATCGCGGAAGATTGGCTAGCGGGAGTGGTTCGGCCTCCGTGCCATATTCGGGGAGTAGTGGCCCGCTGGTGAGTTTGACAGCCTTGCATTGAGTGCAGACTGTGCGACGGCAGGTTCCGTGCATCTCGATGACACGCTCGTGTGCTTCCTCGCGAGAGACTTCGGAATCCGAGCAGGAGGTGAGGGCGTCATCGAGTGCTCGGCGACAGAGTCCGTCAAAATTCTGTGTCACGCACAGGGGAGGCTTGGATGGGTCGGAAAGTTTAGGCAGGAGACGCGCGCGGATAGAGGGAATCGATAGGGACGCGATAGCTCTGTGCGCGGCGTTGGGAGAGGCTTTGAGACATCTTGTATTTGACGTTAGTATTACGTGGTAGCAATCAAGTGCAAAAGACGTGCTCATCGCGCTTGGGAAGGTAGTACCGCCAGACGCGACTGGGATCTTCCTGCCACGCTTTCGGCGAGACCACTTTCATGGGATCCTTGTCACAAGCTATATCAGGGCCAGAGACTGTACTGTTCCACTTACAACTGTATTCCATTGACCATTGACCCCGCGATACGTTTGTATGCCTAGTCGCAAGTTCAGTTCCTTCATGGGCACAGTCGACAGCGAGTCCAACCAGAGGCAGCAGAGAGTCCAGCACCAGATAGAATGGCAAGACACTTTGCGGAGGAAAGAATTTCGCAGAAGGCATTCAAGTCGGGTGACGGCATGATTGTACTACACCAACAGCGCAACAGCAGGGAGCAACGAACAAGGGTCGGCTGATTCCCGATCGCGGCACACAACTTTGTGCTTGTTGTGCGACGGACTCTAGTTCTTGTGTGGTTCTTTTCCGCCGCCTGCACCGCCCCCTTGAATTTGGATGTCGCCCTCATCCACACACTCTCACGAGAAGCGTCTAGAACACGATCTGTTTCTGACAAATGCCCCTCATTGGAACTTGACAGTAATCTTCCTACCTTCCTGCTTCTTTTCTCACTCGGTTTTGAACGCTACCGTGACTGAATGGTGGCGTGAGCTTGATGCCTTACAGAGCAATGTCATGAGGCATGGCTCACGACAGTGGTCAATATGATATGTCGACGAAGACAGATAGATGAGTCACCACCGCTCAATACATCTCTACCTCTTTTCACGATGATGTTCGACGGGGTGTCTATCGATGAGCTCCCTGACTGCATAGCGCAGTTAGCGTCTATTCCTCCCCCTCTTCTCTATCGTGTTGTCGATAGTGGCAACAGGACATGCGACGCGCTGGGACGCTTTCTCTGTCCACAATCCAAATCAAATGGTGGGAAACCGCCTACGTTCAAGCTGAAAGACATCGAACGGCACGTAGAAAATTGGCACTGCAACTACTCTCCGTTCCTTTCCACCACGATGAACCCACTATGGGCGATTTGGAGGGCGAAGTGGCTCGTGCGGCAGAATTCTGCCGAGCTGCACGAAATCCGCATCCTTGTTCTCAATCTGCCAGTGGTCACAACGACAGATTCTGCGCGCTTGGTGCTCAAACTCTATGAGCCTGGATGCCAAAGACTACTCGAGAGACCCTTATCGAACTTTGCTCGCACAGCCAGCGAGGTGCTCATCCCCGGCGCCATCTCTTGAAGGGTGACGTACAGTCCGTTGTGACCTACGATGACATACTGGCATTCCAGCCCTCATTCTTCTCCATTCCTGCAGAGAAGGGAGTCACCGCTGAGGGGTGGATGTATTCGGTGGGCCAAAGGGGGTTGAAAGAAGAGCCGGACTTTGTTCGGGTGCTTGCAGTCTTCATTGTCAAAATCTTCTTCCGTGGATTGCCTGCGGACTCCTCCTCTCATCACGGTGATTTACTGCTGGAGGAGCATTTGGTGGAGTTTGGGATGGGAGTACTCAGGGGCCTGGGCTCAACCTGCAAAAATGAGGTAGTGGAGTTCAAGTCGCAACTTCGCTCGCTTGCACAGACATATGGCCATACTGTGACAGTTGTAAGTCATACTATGATACTTCATTGCAGTTCATGTTCACTGACCCAGTATAAGGAGCCTTCTGATGCAGAGGAACAGGACTTGTCAGCAATGATGGGTGGGCTTGCTTTATCCTAAGTTTCTTCCATTTTTCTTTCTGCAAAACAGCTGCCAGCTTGCCACATGCATTCCATATTCTTAAAGATAAATTCTTGTACTTTTTTTATATCTATCTGCACTTGTCATGCTTCTTGACAGATGGTGGTCAAGCTTGCAAAGCATCATCAGCAAAGGATCCTGGACAGTGCATTGAAAAAATTGCTGAATTTTGAGTCTTGAAACTTGAGAATACTGTAGTATTTTGACCATATCTTCATGGGGTGTGACTTGTGACCTCTCATCTTCACCGGGACACATCTTCATTTCTTACAAATCAAGCGGTAATTGCCTTATTTGGATGCCCGCCATCAGGTGGGCGGAGAAAAATTTCCTTTTTAAGCCTTGTGTACCTCAATTTTTTGTCTGTGACCTGGGACAAAGTGCTCAGATCTTTATTTCAAAGAGGTCTGTGACCTGGGACTAAAAGATACGGTCGAAATACTACAGTAGGGTGGCAAAGTAAACCCTAGGTATTAGTACCAGTCCAGTTCGTGATGGTAAGTTACTGGTAAGTTACCGCAACCGCTGGAGAGTAGGTGACTTACCTGTACATGACCATTTTACATGATGGGCACACAACAAGATAGGAAGGGACGGAATAGTTTGAGGAGGTGCAGTGGGGCCTTGGAGATCTGAGTAGCACAGTCTCATAATGAACTATACAGCAGCAGCTACAGAGTACAATTTCAGGCATTCTGTATGTAGCAGATGGAAAAAAATTGGTGTCTTTGTGACCTTGGCGGTAATTGCGCCACAAGCATCACGTGAAATGCTCATGTGACTATCAGACGGTAAGATACCGTATCGATACCTGGGGAGTCCGGAAGGGTCGGTAAGAAACCGGTAACATACCGGGGGGAGGTACACTTTGCCACCCTAATTTCCAAAGATGAAGGTTCATTAACTGTGCTCTAGGGTGGCGAAGTAAACTATAGGTATCGGTACCGGACCGGTTTGTGACAGTTTCTTACCGGTTTCTTACCGGTAAGATACCTCAACGGTCTGGAGGTAGGTAACTTACCTCCACGTGACCTATTCACGTGATGGGCGCGCAGTGCAGCGGGAAGAGGCAGGATAGCCTGGGGAGGTGCAGTGGGGCCTCAGAGATCTCAATAAGACAGTCTCACACTGAATTATGAAGCAGCTATCACAGGATACAAGAATCAGGCATTTTGTGTGCGGCAGAAAGAAAAGAAATTGGTGTCTTTGTGACCTTGGCGGAAATTGCGCCACGGACATCACGTGAGTCAATCATGTGACTATCGGACAGTAACTTACCGTATCGATACCTGGGGGGTCCGGAGGGGTCGGTAAAATACTGGTAAGAAACCGAGGGGGAGGTATACTTCGCCACCCTACTGTGCTCTAATGCAAAAAAGGCAGGTGCAAAGCAAATGGGGACACCCAGGATTGAACTGGGGACCTCCAGAATGCAGACATAATTCTGCTTCAGTCTGTTGCTCTCCCAACTGAGCTATGTCCCCGGTGAACATGACCTCACCCAGTCAAATGTAACCCTGGGCAGTGTATCGAGCTACATAGTCTGAGTCTGCCATCAAGTTGTCGCAGTTCTGCACAAACCCGAACTATTATGCTGTGGAGTGCCAGCAATATTGGATGTAAACATGTTTAGGGTCTGGGCGGGATCACATGAAAAGGACACATGCATAGATTTGAAACCCATAAAAAACCAAGACAAAACAGCGAGGTAGGTAAGATACATGTAAAATACCACACCTGGAGGTTTATTCCACCACCCTACCCTAGTATACTTCGCCACCCTAATGATGGCAAAAAGGTCAAGTGTCAAAAAACATTGTGATTTCACAATTATGGCCCGTATGGGGGTCGAACCCATGACCTTGGCGTGCAGATACAGCTGTATTAGCACCACGCTCTAACCAACTGAGCTAACCGGCCCGCGGGCAAAAGTTTTGTGCCACACATACCGGGTTGAGCTGACGAAAGGAAGTGTTACCCGTCGAGTCGAGATTTGACCAGGTGTGCAACGAATCTTGATTGCACGTATCCTGGTGTGCAGTGTGCGCGATCTTGCAGATGTTTGGCTCTAGATAAATCGGATTCAGTGGAAGGTGGAGCCCGAGGCCAGAGTAGAGATCATCACGGCTTGTTGATTGTACGCGTCTTGCCTCACGACCATTGTACGGTATGCGCAGAGTCAGGCAGAGGAGAAAGAGGAGAAGAGTCTGAGGAACTCTCTATCCTCGGAGTTGCAATTGTGCAGTGTGCCAGGACCTCCAGAAATCTTGTGTGCTGTTAGTCCACATGATGGCAAAGGAACGGTGGAAGGGAGCAGAGACTCTAGGGTTCTTCGTGTTTTGCAGCCCGAGGCCGAGTTGGAAGGAGAAAGAGAAGGAATGATAGACTGCATCATCAGTGTGTGATTGCGCAAATCCTGTTTCCTGGGACCTGCAGAGAAAGTCTTGGTGTCTTTGTTTTTATCAGCCCCAGGCCGAATAAAGGAGGAAAACGAAAGAGACTATCAAGTACATCATCGCCTGATTGCGCAAATCCTGTTTCTTGGGACCTGCAATGTGCAGAAACAGTCCAAGTCTTGTGGGGGTTCGTACACATGATGGCAGAAGGATGAAAGAAAGGTCTTGGTGTCAGCCCGTGGCGCCCGAATCTGAACACTTTTCTCGCAAAAGCTGTAGCAGGTCGAATCGATTTGGTCAAGAACTTGAGTAGGTAGCCATATCCGGCATCGCGCATGACGATTGCTCGGAACCGTCATTGACCCACCCAAAGTCCTCGTCTCGGGAGGGCGTCTATGTGGAAGCTATAAATGAACAGTAAGCTATCATCCCGAACCGCGACCGCGTGCGACCAATCAATGGATGTGAAGCATCCTCCCGGCTACAGGACGTCCCGCGTGCTTCTCCCTATCTCTCAGCATGATGAATGCTGGGCTACGTGCATCGGCAATGCAGGTCTCTTGATGTGCATCAGTAATGCACTGGCAGGACGCGAGGTGCATCGGCAAGGCATTAGAAGCATCACGTTGGCACGCGAATCCGATCTTCTCATCCAGGCTCGCGGCATGCGTCACCACTGCAGCGCTCTTATCTCCTTCCTCGCATCAGCATCAGAATACTCATGACCGTGTGCCAAGCAAGCGGCTTATAAGCCTGCGAGCTGTCTGCGTTGCGCACCAGCACCAGCACCATGGTCCGACTTGCATTGCCAATGCTCGCCCTGTCCCTCGCCACCGGCGCCCTTGCGATCCCCGGCCACATGCCAGTGCGCCGCGCGATGAAGGTGCACGGCCAGCGCACGAGCGTCCCCGCGGGCTTCGCCACCGCCAAGTCGGCCCCCGTCGACGACCAGACGATGACGTTCCGCATTGGGCTCGCATCCGCTGACATCGCGGGCCTGGAGGAGAAGCTCTTATCGGTCAGCACGCCGGGAAGCGCGAGCTATGGCCAGTGGCTCTCCAAAGACGAGGTTAGTTTAGTACACACGCTAGGTGCATACAATTTGGCTTATCGCCGCCAGGTCAAAGCGCACACCGCGCCCAGCGCGGAGAGCATCAGCGCCGTGACCGCGTGGCTGACGTCGTCCGGCGTGCCCGCGTCGTCCATCGCGCTCTCGAACGACTGGCTCACGATCTCCGCCCTCCCGCTCTCCACCGCCTCCTCCCTCCTCGACGCGCACTTTGCGACGTTCATCCACGCCGCGTCGGGCGAGAAGCTCGTCCGCACGCTCGAGTACTCCATCCCCGCGGACCTCTTCGCACACATCGACGTCGTGCACCCCACGACGAGCTTTGCGCGTGTTTCGGGCGTGCCGAGCGCTGTGGCGGCTGTGCCCATGGTAGCGACGCGGGCGAACACGGCGCCCGCGTCCTGCGCGACGGTCGTCACGCCCGCGTGCCTGCAGGCGCTCTACGACATCCCCACGACCCCGGCGACGACCGACACGCAGCTCGGCGTTCTCGGGTTCATTGACCAGTTTGCTAATGTAGGTGTTCTGGAAGCTGTCTTGACGATTTCTGACGTCTTTGTAGGAAGCGGATCTCGCGAAGCTCCTGACCCTGCTCCGCCCGGACATGAGCAACGCTACGACCTTCAGCCTGGAGACGCTTGATGGCGGGGAGAACCCCCAGGGCGCCTCGGAGGGCGGTATCGAAGCAGTGCGTATCCGCGCATGTTCCTCTGCCAGAGTCTCATCGTGATGCAGAACCTCGACATCCAATACACCGTCGGTGTCGCCACGGACGTCCCCATTGTCTTCATTTCCGTCGGCGACAACAGCACAGACGGCGTCAGCGGGTTCATCGACGTGTTTGACTTCTTGATTAATCAGGATTCGCCTCCTTCTGTGAGTACGCAGGGTCTTGCGTGATTGGTTGTTGACGTGAGCTTGCAGGTCCTCTCGACGAGCTACGGCTTCAACGAGCCTGATCTCGGCTCAGACCTCGCTACGTGAGTCTTGTCTGTGTATTCGCAACGTCGAGAAGTTGACCCCCGGTGTGTCTAACAGTCAGATGTGCAACCAATACATGGCCCTCGGCGCGCGGGGCGTCTCTATCCTCTTCGCCTCAGGCGACGGCGGTGTGTCCGGTGTGCAGAGTGCGTTTACCCCCCTTGTCCCCCTCCCCCCTTTCCCCCCTCCCCTCCCAACCCCCCACTAACCCCCACCCCCAGGCCAATCCTGCACGACCTTCGTCCCCGAATTCCCCGCCTCCTGCCCCTACGTCACCGGCGTCGGCGCAACCACCGGCGTCGCCCCCGAGGTCGTCGCCACCTTCACCGGCGGCGGCTTCTCCGACGTCTTCCCTCGCCCGTCCTACCAGGACTCTGTCGTATCCTCCTACGTCACCTCATTAGGCACGACGTATGCGGGGAAGTACAACACGACGGGTAGGGGCTTCCCGGACGTGGCGGCGCAGGGGCAGAGGCTGGAGATCGTGCTGCATGGGAGCGCGGGGACGGTGTCGGGGACGAGCGCGAGCACGCCGGTCACGGCGAGTGTGGTGAGTTTGGTGAATGATAGGTTGGTCGCAGAGGGGAAGCCGGTGCTTGGGTTTTTGAATCCTTTGTGAGTGTTCCTGTTGTGGGGATGAGAAGAAGTCTGATGAGGGGAACAGCATCTACGCGAACCCGCAGGCGTTCTTTGATATCACGAGTGGGTCTAACCCGGGCTGTGCGTGCTCCTTCTCCTTCCTGCGCCTTCCTTCCTTCCTTCCTAACTTTTCTGTGAATTGTAGGCAGCACGACTGGGTTCAACGCCTCGGCTGGCTGGGATCCTGTGAGTCCCTTTCTCCCCCTCATCCCGCGATTGGTGACTGACTGGCCTGGACGTAGACGACCGGAATGGGAACGCCCAACTTTGATGCGTTGTTGACTGCTGTGGGGTTGTAAGGAAGTGAAGAATGATTGGGAGACGTTGTGATTGGGAGAGGGAAGAGATGAATGGATGAATGGATGATGTGTATACCTCGGACTCGGATTCGGTTTGGATGTAGATTTGGATGATTACTTACCAACAATGATATGAAGGACGGTTTTGTGCAGTGCGATGTATCGTGTGGTTGAAGATGGACAGCGTCCCGGGGATGCTCACCACCCGCGGGCATGCCCACTGTCCTTTTTACTTGTACGTCGATCTCTGCACTCTCTCTTGGCTGAGATATGTATGTGTTTTGGCCTTACACAACCCACATACAGCCTTCACGTACACAAAGACAGTTGGCCAATTGCTTGACAGACCCATCTCTTCTCCCTTCATTATCCTTCGTGAGTAGTGTAATTCATACAAACATACACGCCAAAACCTACTACTACGATTCACCGGCGTATTCGGCACGCCAGTCCTGATGAACGCCTCGAGGTTCTGGAGGACCTCCGTCTGCTGGTCGGCCTTGATCGTATCGTTTATGACGGCGCAATGGGGTTGGAGTATCTGGCGGGAGTCAGCCGTACAGCAATCGAAGGCAGGATGAGAACTGACCGTCCGATCCCGCATCTCGATCAAGCGGGGATGCACCGCCGGCTCAAACTCGAACACATCGAGGGCGACGTGTCCGGACTCGAGGGCATCGACGAGTGCTTGTTCGTGTACGACTGGTTCACGCGAAGTGTTGACGATTAGGACACCGGGTTTCGTGAGGGCAAGGGCTGTATGTGTGGGATGATATCGAGGAAACACAGGTGGTGACTCACCGTCCTTATTGAGCAAGTGCCGTGTTTCCTTCGTCAACGGACAGTGCAGCGAGATGACATCTGCCCGCCTGAGGACTTCTCCCAGGGAGGCGAACTCGGCGCCTGTCTCTTCCTCAGGCGTGAGGCGTGTACGGTTGTAGTATATCGTATTTATGTGCTGTACAGGCAAGACGGCCTCACCAAAATGCTGCATATGGTCCTTGACCAGACGCCCGATCGACCCCATCCCGATGATGCCCAGTGTGCTCTTCCTCGCATCTCGTGCTTTCAGCATGACATCCTGCCACTTCCCCTCCCGGACGTCGTTCTCCCGTTGGGAGCTCGAACGGAGGACCTACGGGGTGTTCAATGTCCATCGGTATCATGAGGAAGGCACAGCACGAACTTGGAGAATCATCATCGCAGCCGAGTCCGCTGTGCGCACCGACGCGGAGCGGACGGTGTTTGCGTAGAAGACGCGGTGCGCTGATAGGTAAGAGATGTCCACGAAGTCGTACCCAGATCCTCCGCTGGTGAACATCCGACACCCGCTCTCCACCAATGGACCCACGAGGGTTCTGTCGAGCGGCCAAGGCCAGGTTTCGTGCCAAGTCAGGAATACGATGCATGCTACGGGAGGAAGTGGTTGTCACACAGGAATAACACGGACGTATGGACATGGACTACGTACCGACAAAGTGCGCCCCCCCGCTGTCATTCCTCAATCTCTCCACCGCATCCTTGATTGAAACAGCGAGAATGTCGTGCGGGGCCTGATCGACGTACATGAAATCCACCAACGCGTTCATTTCGTACACATAGCTGCGCGGGGCCTCTGGGCAGTGATTGATCGCGAGGACCTTGGGTTTTGGGTGTGGGGTATCCATTCGCAGCGAGCGAGCGAAAAGTGAACAGTCCCGGATAATATAGGGATGGCTCGACCGTCCTAAGTACACAGCGAAGGCGGCTGTGATTCTGAGGCCGCGCGATCCTTGGCCTTCAGCTACACGTCCTTGGCCCATAGCTACACGTCCTTGGCATCCAGCTAGTCTTCAGCACACGACACTGGCATGCGCTTAGCGTCGGTATTGGTAGTCCTCCGTGCCATGTCGTCGAAAGATGAAGACTCAGAAGAGTAATTTGTTCGGCATCACGGCAAACGCTTGTCCGCTACCCTGGATGCCATTCCGTTGATCCTTCTCATGTACTCTGGTCAAAATTAGCCTTGGTACTGGTTATTATGAACTAGAACGTTCGACGCTTGACCCAATGAAGTGGGGATACAACCAGCTCAATCTGGTCGGGGACATTTAGTACAGTTGGTTCCTGGATCTTAGCTTCGACATGCACAGTCTGCTGACATTGGTGTGCGAGCTGGAGCAACAGGACATCATAACACCCATTTAAAGGTGAGAGTGCATACTCCATCACACCGCATGACTGACTTAAGGATGTTCTCCATGGTGTGACAATTTGGTGATGCTATTCTGGTGCTACCTGGGTGCTACCATCGTGCTACCTCAACTTTGAGTTAGGCTACTATTCAAGTTCATTCATTTCATTCTTTCTTTCTTCCAATTACAATCCCACAGCCGTCAACAAAGCGTCAAAGTTGGGCGTTCCGAGACCAGTCGTCTGCGCCACGCAAGTCAGACACGAGGATTGAGGGAGCAGGAGACTTACAGGATCCCAGCCAATCGACGCGTTGAACCCGGTCGTGCCGCCTGGGCCGTGTAAGAAAGTTAGGATGAAAATCAAGATGGGTACGCACATCCCGGGTTCGACCCACTCGTGACATCGAAGAACGCCTGCGGGTTCGCGTAGATGCTAAGTAGCGTGGATCAATACCATCCCATCCCATCCCACCCACCCAACCAGAACAAGCTTACAAGGGATTCAAAAACCCAAGCACCGGCTTCCCCGCTGCGACCAGCCGGTCATTCAGGAGACTCACAACACTCGCGAAGATGGGCGTGCTCGCGCTCGTCCCCGAGACGTTAAACGTCTTTCCCTGCAGCACGATCTCGACCGTTTGCGCCTGCGCGGCAACATCCGGGGACCCGCGCCCCGTGGTGTTGTACAGCCCCGCATACGTCGTTCCCAGTGCCGCGATGTAGGATGACACCACAGCGTCCTGGTAGGGGGGCCGGGGGAAGACGTCGGAGAAGCCGCCGGAGCTGAAGGGCGCGACGACTTCGGGGGAGAGGGAGGTTGTGCCGCCGACGGAGGTTATGTAGGGGCAGGAGGAGGGGAATTCGGGGACGAAGGTGGTGCATTGTTGGGCTGTGGGGTCGATGGGTGGTGTTAGTGTTGTTGGGAGGAGGAGGGAGGGAGGGAGGGGGAGGGAGAGGGAAGACGCACGTTGAACGCCGGAGACGCCCCCGTCGCCTGAGCCCCAGAGGACGGAGACGCCGCGGGCAGTGAGGGCCAGGTATCCATTGCACATCCGACTACAAAAATGGCCTTTGTTGGCGACATCGCCCGGATGATGTGGGATAGAAGACTCACGTAGCCAGTTCGGTGCTGATAGAAGGCTCGTTGAGGCCGTAGCTTACCGAGATGACCTTCAATGATGTCAACAATCAGCACCCCACTGTAACGTAGTTAGTCAGTCACTCACAGGAGGAGGCGAATCCGCATTGGCGAGAAAGTCAAACACGTCAATGAACCCGCTGACGCCGTCTGTGCTGTTGTCGCCGACGGAGATGAAGACGACGGGGACGCCCGTAGCGATGCCGACGGTGTACTGGATGTCCAAGTCGGCTTCGATACCAGCCTGAGAAAGGACCTGGGAGTTCTGCCCCCCATCGAGCGTTTCGAGGATGAACGTAGTAGCGTTGCTCATATCCGGGCGGAGGAGGGTGAGGAACTGCGTTAGGTCGGCTTCCTACAACCCCCAAAAAAGTGGGAAATCATGAAAAAAGCAAACGGCTTAGAATAGCGTACGTTGGCGAACTCGTCTCCGAACCCGAGGACGCCCAGCTGCGTGGGGGTCGTCGCGGGGGTGGTGGGGATGTCGTACAGCGCCTGGACGCACGCGGGCGTGACGACGGACGCGCAGGATGCGGGCGCCGTGTTCTTCGTCACAGCAACCGAACCCGTACCCGCGCGGGAGACCCGCGCAAAGCTCGTCGTAGGGTGCACGACCTCAACGTGCTCAAACAAGTCATCGGGGATGGAGTACTCGAGCGTGCGGATCAATTCGTCCCTCGACGCGGTGTGTATGAATGTGGCGAACTTGGCATCGAGGAGGGAAGAAGCGGCGGAGAGCGGGAGGTCGGCGATGTGGAGCCAGTCGTTGGAGGGGCTGAGGGAGATGGAGGAGGCGGGGACGCCAGAGGAGGTCAGCCAGGCGGAGACGGCGCGCACGGACTCGGCGCGGGGGGCGGTGTGCGCTTTGACCTGCACATTCGGCGTCAGGAGGTGGAATGAAACGGAACTACGTGTTACCTACCTCGTCCTTGGAGAGCCAATTCCCGTAGCTCGCGCTCCCGGGCGTGCTAGCCGCGTACAGCTTCCCCTCCAAACCGTTGATGTCAGAGGGAGTGAGCCCGATGCGGAATGTCATCGTTTGGGTGTCGTTGAGGGGCGTGTTGGTGGTGGTGAAGCCCGCGGGGACGCTTGTGCGCTTGCTGTGCACCTTCATCGCAACAGCGAAGGCTCCGGTGGAGAGCGACAGGGTGAGCGCGAGAGATGCGAGGCGGACCATGATGGGGTTGATGCTCACCGAACCACGGAAACCTCAAAGGCTTATAAAGTCTTCATCCTGTAGCGGGCAGGATTCCGATGCAGAGTACCATGCTGAGAGATAAGCAGAAGCATGGGGGATGTGGGAGGGATGCTTCACAGCCATTGATTCGGGCCGGGGGATGATAGCTTCTTGTTCCTTCTTGGCGACAAATTGTAAGCAGTGGAGGCCATTCGTCTCACAATGCCCGCTGTCAGACTCGAGAAGTCATATAGAGTGAATGCGTGTGTAGGGTCCCTGGAGCAGTCAAGATGCGAGAATTGTGAGTTGGGCAATCAGTTGTGCGTTGTGCGACTTGTTGGACGGGTGATCGTCGGAGACAGCCAACCTAAGGCCTGACTGGTGGTGTGGCGCAAAGCCCCTGCGCATCGGCCGGTTAGCTCAGTTGGTTAGAGCGCGGTTGTTGAGGATGTCTCAATGTAGCGTGCTTGATCGGCGCTCGAGACGAATGTAGATAGCGTAGTATTAGTCGGGACGCGAAGTTGCGTCGGAGTTTCTTGGGTTTACCGTGAAGAATTCGGGGCTAGCGCGTGGCTTAGCGGGTCCGATCTTTATTTGAGGCTCAAAGTGGCACACAAAAGTATTGGTAAGGCAAGAATTGGTTGCAAGTACCTATGATGAATACATGTATTTGTAGTGTAGCTAAAGAGTCCGTATTTGAAAGGTATCGCAGGCTGTGTAAGGCGGTACCACCATCAGGCTACAATGAGGCGATTCGAGACTATTCGAGTTGATGTGAGTCGCAGTCCGCGATCACCGAACTCGAGGCGAATCACCGATCGCCGAATTGCAGAGTTGATCGTGCGGATGTTGTGTTATCCGTAACATAGCCCCCCGAGCGTGCGTATACCTTGAGAATGCGTGTAAGATAACAGAAAATGACAGACAAAGAAAAGCATACAGTCAATTGAAACTCATCTAGAAACGCACCGGAACGATCTCGTGATCGTCTTCCGCATCGGCATCTGAATCCCACTCATGCGCGTCTGAGTCTATTTCAGACTCGTCGGTGTCGGAAGTGATGTCTGAGTCAGTATCATAGTCATCTGAATAATCCTCCATCGATGAATCCAACTCGTCGCAGTCGTCGGAAGGTTCACCATCGAGGGTCTCAGTGGACCATGATGGTTGATGAGCAACGAATTGAGTACCGGCGGCTGCGTATTGGCAAGTGTCACGACGACAACCGAGCAAGTGACAGTAACCGCAGAACTTCCATATGTTCAATACGGGATAGGTGGGATCAAGAGGAAACGGGAATGGCGAAGTCATCGGGCCTTTGAAGATATCTGGTTTGATGGCCGGAACGTGGACAGCGGGTTGCTCGGTACTCTCGCTGCTGAATTCCTCGTTGAGCAGAAGGCGAATAGAGGTTCGACGAACATGTGCCTCTCGCAAGAGGATGTCAGGCGCGACATGAAGCAGAAATTCGGTAAGGGAGATCCGCCACGGAGATCCGGGATTGACAGGCGAACCGAGTCCCCTCTCGATGCACCTGATGATAAGGTCATATAATCCTAGGATCATAGACACTATGAGCTCTAAATTATCTTGTCAGAAGATGCCGCGGCCTCAAACAAGCCTGCTTGCCTTGAAAATAGTCGTGCATGTCTTGCAGATGCACCACTGACTCGAATCGCATACCCGAGAGATGATGCTTTTCGGAATAGACAAAGGGGACCGGGATAGCGTCGCCCGGATACAACGACGGCCAGTACTTGACATCGAGGAGTGCGAGTGCGAAGCGAGGGATGAGGTTCGGGACACGCTGGGGTCCAAAAGTCTCGGGATTCAAAGGATACATTTCCGAATTGTTTAGCATGTTCATAGTGACGACATGAAGAATGTGGGCGGTACCAACGATGAACATTCCGTATTCCTTTCTAACGGCAAAGCTACCCGGCCCAAATGCGATGATGTGATCGAGATCGAGGGGCCGAACGGACTGGCGAAGAATGTGCCGGAATCGATTTGCGTTAGGAGTGCGCGGGAGGACAGAGCACAACTTCTGAACCGCCTCCAAGTGTTCGTCGGGCTGTGGGCGCAGAACGCGCTCTGGGTTGGCAGGTCGTTCAACACCAGCAATGACAGCGATGGAAGACATGATCTGCGTGAATCTGAGAATATCTTCTCAACCATGAAAGAAACGCGTACGAGTCCTTTGATGTAATTGAAATATGGATGCAAGAGAGTGTTGTATGCGTGAAAGTACGCGTAGACGATGCGTTTTGGATGAGAGGATGAACGATGAAGATAGAGAGCATAGATGGATGCGGGCAGCCTTTAAATACGGATACCGCTGGAGTGCATCGGTCCAAAGGCGTCAGAGTGGCGAGTTGGTGACGCCTGAAGCGAGTCATAGATGGAGAAGATGGAGACGAGAGGATATGAGGATGGAGAGAAGGATTAAAATGATTCCTTCTTAGGTGACGGAGTTGCTTGTCCTAGACACGCTGCAATCCCTGAGTCTCGGAGTCTTTATCTGCTCCAAATCCAGATCGCTGGTTTTGCCATTCCTGAAGGATCTCTTGTGCGTTGCGAAGTTGTTTTGCAGTTTTCCACAGATCGTGACTTGCGGGAAATCCTTTGAAATGAACCTTGTATTTTAAAATTCGTCGCTGTTTGCCTGAGCCGCGATAGTACCGTTGAGCAACTATCTTTTCAACTTCCTCTTCTTCCTCAATGCGTTGGAAGTCGGCAGGCCTCATATGAGTTGTCGATCGCGGACCAAGCTCAGGCGTGGATGCTCGGTATTTTTCCAAATGAGCGATGTTGATGATCGGATGTATTTGGTACGTGTCGGGTAGCCGCAATTGGTAAGTGATCGGGCTAAGTTTCCGCACGACCTCGAATGGGCCGTCGTACCGCATTAACAGTTTGATGCCCTTGCCTTTGAAACTACGAAGCATTTCCAAAGAGTGCGGATTGAGAAGGACATGATCTCCTTCTTCAAACTCAATTCCCAGCTTATTTTTATTGTAGTTTTTCTCCTGAAAAGCCCTACTCAGACTCAAAGCATCTTTAGCGGATTGTCGCATGGCTTCGAATTGCTCGACCATGTCCACGGCCTGTTCGTTCTCATGATTGAGGTGAATCTGATCTGGTTTCCCACCTTGAGAAACTGAATCTCCGAGTGGTCTCGAGATGAACTCAGGTTGCGCCATTAATGTAGATTCTGTGATCGGTAAAAAACCATACAACAGGAACGATGGCGCGTAACCCGTTGCTGAATGCGGTGTCGAATTGTAAGCTAAAGCAAATCCGTTGAGAAGTGTATCCCAATTGTCAAGATTTGGATGCACATATGTGCGCAATGCAGTTTCTAAGGTTTGATTCAAGACCTCTGTCTGACCATCTGCTTGTGGATGGTAAGACGTTGTGAGTGCTCTCTTCATGCCCATGAGCTCGCATACCTCCTTCCAGAAGGCACCCTTCCACCGTGTATCTCTGTCGGAGATGATCTGCCGCGGAATACCAAACTTAGATATGATATGTTCAAAGAATAATACCGCTGTCTCATCCTGTGTAATTGTAGTTTTACAAGGGATGAAGATACCATACTTTGTTAACTTGTCAACAATAACAAGAACGTTATCAAACCCGTGAGCTGTTGGAAGCTCCGGGATGAAGTCCATGGTGAGTACCTCGAATGGTTGTGATGGAATTGGAATAGGTTGAAGCAGTCCCGATGGTGCTGAACGGCTATATTTTGCTTTCTGGCAAAGATCACATGTCTGAACATATCGTTTGAGATCCCTAGACATTCCTGGCCAATAATGTGTCGCAGCAAGACGATTGTAACATCGGTGGTATCCTGCATGTGCCGACTCTGTGAGCGAATCATGCACTAGCTTCATGACTTCAACTCGAATCGATCGAGGAACGCATAGACGGTTATTACCATTAGCATCCTCGAAAAACACAAGTCCGTCACTATTGTAGATATACTGAGGGTACTTGGGGTTGACATGAGCCCGCGGATGTTGGAGAGACTCCAAGAAATCACTGAAATGTGGATCCTCTCGATAAGCATGTATCCATCTTTCCAGCTCCGGCGTCTCAAAGCTCATCACTACACTATAATTTCGTGCAGAGACAAAATGAGTCGAAGCAGATGCTGAAATTTCAATGTCCGTACCCAGTGTAGTCTCCCCCGAAAAAGCTTCGACTTCATTCTTGAGATGTTTTCTACTCAATGTGAGCAGTTTCTCCTCGAATTTAGAGCCGAATTTCTCGTACAGTGCACGCATGGGATCCGAATCATCCGTCTTTCCCAGATTGATGGACTGCATAGTGTCGGAAATAGGTCCAATTTCAGGTGGAACCCGACGTCGCAGTCTAGAGATCGGATCGACGTTAGAGTGCACTCTACCAGCACGATGAACTATGTGCATGTTCGGAAATGCTGAATAAACCATTCCCCAGGTGAGAAGTCGACGGTTCACATTCTGATAAGTCCGAGCCCAAGTCAAGGCTGCATGATCTGTGACAGCAAGTATCTTTTCACCCTCAATATAGGGCTGAAACTTGATTAATGCCTCTTTGAGGGCGAGCGCCTCCCTTTCCGTCGGAGAATAGTTCCGTTCTGGTGACTTTAGCACTCTGGACCAGTAGCACACTACGCGCTCGACATGAACGATTGTGTCCTCAAACTCAGACGCCCACACTCCCACCGGAGGTACATCGTCGTGCTCCTTCGAAATGGAACTCACCAGTCTTGGAATTACATCACCACGTTGATGAGCATCGTGAAGTTTTTCGTAAGTCTTGGTTCCCCGTAGGTCACGAATCTTGATTGGCTGTACCTGCTGCAAGATCCCAGCAAGTCCGTAGTCACAGGCGTCCGTATATACACGGTATGGTTTACCTAACATGGCATACCCTCGAACGGGCGCTTCAGAGAGAACCTGTTTGCACAGATTGAACGCCTCGTCATGAAGCTCAATCCACTCCCACGGTGTACCCTTTTTCAGTAGTCTGAAAAGTGGGTTAGCAATCCATGCATAGAACGGGACGTATGCCGAAAAGTAGACCATCATACCTAAGAACACCTGTAATTCCGAGACATTGCTCGGTGTATCCAGAGATAAGATCGCATCGACCTTCTCCTTGTGAGTCGACATGCCGAGACGCGATACTTTCTGTCCAAGAAGTAACAGAGATTGGTACACAAAATGACACTTACTTGGTGACAAGGTAATGCCTGCTTCTGCGATAGCCTTGAGAACTCGATCTATGTGATTGACATGGTCCTGGAAAGTTAGTGAAAATACCACTATGTCATCGATATAAACGAGCGCAAAAAGCCATAAAAAAGGAGCGAGTACCTTTTGCATAACACGCTGGAAGACACTCGGTCCGTTTCTATAGCCGAACGGCATTCGTACAAACTGCCATAGCCCACGATGCGTGCGAAAGGAAAGCGGTTCTCTAGAGTTCGAGGCCATGGTGAGTTGAGTGAAGCCAGAGAGCGCGTCGAGAGTAGTAAGCCATTGCGCGCCCGAAAGTGCTTGCGTGATGTCGTCCTGCTTCGGTAAAGGGAATTCATCAGGTATAACCATGGCATTTAATCGCCGAAAATCGACGACCATACGCGGCTTACCATTTCGATAGACTATGAATGCAGGTGCGCCCCAAGGACTCGTTGATGGCTCGATGACGCCCAAAGAGATCCATGAATCCATCTGTCGATCAATGACTTCGCGGTTCATAGGCGACGTCGAAAAGGGTGGCAACGACACTGGCGTCGCATCCGGTTTGAGTCGTATTTCAACCTGTGTATTATGGTTGCCGAGTCGACCGTCAAGTCCGAACGCGTCCTGATTGTCCAGAAGGACGCGTTCGAGTTGAACGCGCTGTTCGTCCGTGAGATGGCCAGAAATATCGACGGTACTCAAGAACTTATCCGTCGGGGTCGGCTCTGCAGGCAGCTCAGCGGTCTTGGGTCCACCTTCCACAGGTTCGGTGGCCGCAGGGTCGTCAGGCTCAGACGCGTTTCTATGCGCCTTGGAAGAGATCTCAGAAGTCGAAGTAATAGCCCTGGCGTGACTCGCCGGAATTGTTGCGTCATTCGCTGATCCGTCCTTCGAGTCCGGATTCTGGCCGAATTTGGCAGTTGCCGGCTCATTGCATCGATCAGTGACTAAGTTCTTGATGAACGACGCGTACGCACGATACCCCGGAAGCTTGGCTTCATTCTTTCGACGGTCATCAAGCCAATTGCGCGGATTATGCGCTTGCCCCACTACCTCACCCTTGGAGATGACGATTGGACTCTTGGAAAAGTTGGATATCGGCAGCATTGCTCTGTCTCGTGTGATCAAAACGTCAGGTGAGCCATATATGTCGTCGGGATTATTTCCTTGTCTGATATTTCGTTCCACAAACAGTGTATCTGTTCCGAATGGGAATGCGACATCTATGGGAACCCGTCGACACGTCTCAGGGCCGATAACGACGCGCCCAGATGCGCGCACCTGTCCGTTCCGTTGATCGGCACGAGCGCGTTTCTTCTGCTTTTGAGATCGTCGGTGAGCTTGTACCCTACTCAAGTTTGCTCTGGTCGTGCTGACCACTTGAACCTTGAAGGTATTCCCTTCGTCGTCTAGGGTCGCCGGATTTACGGAACTTCTGACAAGCAGTTCCCGACCTGTATCCCCAAACTGAAGGTAAGTCTCTTCCCCCCTTCTGAGAATTGATATTGCATACTGATCTGCAAAATCATTTCCCAAGATGAATGGTGTCGACATTCCCTTTACGATGTAGGCGTCCACATTCAGTTGCACAGGTCCGTCAGGTGTTTCGAAAATCAGATCTATATTGACAAAACCCGATATACTCGACTTCCCGGTGACTTGGAGTAGGTTAATCTGCTGTCCCATGCGAATACGCGGTGAACAGGTGAGTTTTCGCAAAGTTTCTTGTGAAATCAAGGTAATGTCCGAGCCCGAGTCCACAATCACTTTGATCTCATCCACGCCATTTATTTGCGCCACAGTTTCCGTAGCACGACTGCCAAGAAAGGTGCAGCCTGAAGGACGCGCGTTCAGCTGTTTGAGCTGAATCATTGGTTTATCTGGGTCTTCCCCAGGTACGTTTCGTACAACATGACTTACACGCGCGATCTCCTTTGCTAACTTTCTCCTAGTTCTCCGATTGAGCGGAGGCTTTTCGTAGAAGGCGCGGCACGCAGTCGCTTTCACAGACGATTGCTCCGAAGTTAAGTCGGATAGTTTCCGCTCTTCACTGTGAAAGGTATGTGACTTCTTCTCTTCACATTCGGTCTCCACAGATTTGATATCATCGCCCTCCAGGTCCTTCGATACGCTGTTGGACTCCGCCAACAACGTGATCGACTGGGTAGTCTGAAGGGCAGGATCAAAATCCTGCTCCAGTGAGACGTCCTGCTCGTCAGCAATGGCGTAGTATAGATTCTCGTATGCATCCAATGCGTCGAGGTACTCAGTGTCAGCTTGTGCTAGACGGGTACGAGCATTTCGCATTCCCTGAACACGATACTTACATTCATTATCCCAGTGCATTTCGCTTCCACAATGCCGACACGGACGAGCGCCTTTCGATTTCGGGGTTCGTCCGTTCTTCGAGACGGTCGAGTCATCCTTCGGATACTGAGGAGGTGGTAACGTACTACTCGCGCCAACGAGATGAACACGAACGTTCTGTGGTGCTCGACTTTCAGTCCTTTCGGATTCAAAATCGTACTCAGCGCTTGCTTGATAGGTTGCGAATCGGCGCGGTACGGTCAACGCAAGCAGGGTTTCTTCGTGATATCGGATACTCTCCTGTAAGTCCATCGCCGTCTCAAACAACTCCGTGTTGAGGATCGTTTCCCATGAATCAGGAACGCCGTTCATTACCTCGCTAATGATTTCGGTTTCCTCTAGCTCGTATGCTGTTCTCAACAGCTCCGTCTTTCGAACGAAGTACTCACTGGGAGTCTCACGGGTGTGTCCTTGATCACGGTAAGCAGCGTTGCGTGCACGCTTCTTCTGACGCTCCCACCATTTACGGTTCATCCAGTAGGTGGTGATAGCTTCGCGAAGCGTGCCCCAGTTCTTTTCGTGACGACGTCGAATTTCAGCAGGTAAGGAGAAATACCAATTGTCTGCAGAACCTGAAAATCGCTTAGGTACCCATTTCCCGAGTTGTATAAAGACTCGTTCACCAAGATCAGCAAAGTCATCCACCTTCAGAAGCCAATGAACGATGGCATCTGTATCGCCATCCCATCCCGGGATGTCGGATACTTTGATCTTGGTGTCAAAATGAGCTTCAGGTAACGCAGGTCCCTGCGACTGACCGTTCCCAGAACCACCATTTCCGCCAGGACCACTACCTCCGCCGCCGCCGCCTCCATTGTTACCGCCGCCACCGCCATTCCCACCTCCACCTGATCCATCAGGTTTCCGTGCTTGCGGTCGGCGCCAGTCCCAAATGTCGTCGTCGTCGGATGGATCGTTGTCGGGACCAGGATTGAATCTAACCTCCCGTGGGTCCCTTTGGTCCTTGTGGGACGCATTGCGACCGCGAAATTCTGGACGTCCCGGATTGCCAAACCAAGAGCTCCCAAAGGCGCCAGCACCTGTACTGGTTCGTGATCGTTTTCTTTGTCCGCTTGTGCTGATACTATCCCCGACTCCCCAATGACGGGTCGAAGATTGACGACGCAAGTCAGACCAAGAACTTAGGACTGAAGGTTGATCAGGCAAGTCGTCCAGTGCTTGAACTTCTGGTCCCTTGGGTAAGGCGGTCTCCCAGTCATGATAGTAATCCAACTGACTCAGAAATTGCTCGACATCAGCTATGAAAGCTATACCGTATAGTTCAAAGTCATTCTGATTGTACCATTCGTTGACAGTTCCGTTTCTTCCCCAGGTCGGGATTTCGATGTCTGCAACGCCGAATGCACGCAGGGAGCCAGCTGCTTTTGTCTTCCGTTTGACTAATCGACTGATGAGTGCTTGAAATATACTATCAATAAGGGAGTAATGCGGAATTCGATTTGCATCGATGTGTCCTTCACCTTGAATGAAATACGCTGCACGCACTCGTCGGAATAAATCAGTAAGATGTGAAAGCTCATCCTTGAACACGGATTTGGCTTGTCGCCTTGAACAGGTAGGTGTCTTTCGAAGGTCATATATGTTATTATCCCTCAGTAGCTGAAGAGCGGCCGCCCGTCTCTCTAAATACTTCTTGTCCGTATTCGCTAATCGAAGGAATGGTAACATAGTAATGATTCGAAGTTCCGTTTCCGCAATTGAATCTGCATCAAGAGTGTCGAGGCTTGGTCCAGCTGCTTCTGGATCATTGAAGGCAGGAACTACCGTCTCCTCAGAATGCATAGAGACATTATCATCCTCATCAGCAGCATCATCTGCCTCAGATTCTTCGGCTTGCTGCATAGCGAGACGGTTACGATAATTCAGTTCCGCAACTTGCTGTTTCTCAGCCTTCCAGTCTCGATAATGGAAATGTGGCGGGTATTTATAAGGATTTCCAGCACGAGAGTTCCAGGTGTTGTTCGGATCGAGATTCCCGGTGACGGGACCGCTGCTACGACGATCTCTACTTGATTGTGAGGCCATGAACTCTTACCAGTAATGTTGTTGATATTCGAATTGGATTGGTGCCGAAAATAGTGAACAAGTAAAGTAAGCGGTAACCCGGATACTCGCACGGTAGTTCCCAATGTGTCCACCAATGTTGAGGATGTCTCAATGTAGCGTGCTTGATCGGCGCTCGAGACGAATGTAGATAGCGTAGTATTAGTCGGGACGCGAAGTTGCGTCGGAGTTTCTTGGGTTTACCGTGAAGAATTCGGGGCTAGCGCGTGGCTTAGCGGGTCCGATCTTTATTTGAGGCTCAAAGTGGCACACAAAAGTATTGGTAAGGCAAGAATTGGTTGCAAGTACCTATGATGAATACATGTATTTGTAGTGTAGCTAAAGAGTCCGTATTTGAAAGGTATCGCAGGCTGTGTAAGGCGGTACCACCATCAGGCTACAATGAGGCGATTCGAGACTATTCGAGTTGATGTGAGTCGCAGTCCGCGATCACCGAACTCGAGGCGAATCACCGATCGCCGAATTGCAGAGTTGATCGTGCGGATGTTGTGTTATCCGTAACAGCGGTGCTAATATAAAGTGGCAAAGTTCAGTATTGCACGCCGAGGTCATGGGTTCGACCCCCATACGGGCCAATCTTTCTGCAATCTTTGTTTTTGCTCGCTGTTGGCTTGGTGGGAGACTCGGTATGTTGCCACGGGACTCCTCAAGTTGCGATTTTGCAGTACATCCACGGCGCACGCTGGGTTTCAAGCTATGGGTACGAGATCCGGACAGCTGGGTTTCAAGGATCTAAGAGAAAGGTGAGAGGGCTTGGGTGGTTAGGCAACCATTGCTGGGTGTGCTCGTCATCTTGGTGTACTGTCAAGCCAAGCAAGCCCCGGGCGGCGGGGGATGAAAACGATGATCAAACGAATCACCATCCTTGTCGCCAACTTCCTGGGTGTGGGTCAGTGGAACAAGTTCGAGTCCATTGCACGGCGGAGTGTTGACGAGTTGAGGAGGAGTCGGATGGAGGACGAGGTGTGGACCGGGTACCGCCGGCAATCAATCCATCAATGCACCCACTCCAGTCAGGGGCGCGGGCGTTCGCTTTTTGTTTCCCGACGTCGACGAGAGCAAGGACGCCGAACCAGAACCATCACCAGCACTAGACTTGGACATTGGATTTGGCCTCGGACGTCGGAAGAATAGGGTGACTTGGTCCTGTTGCGTTTTCTCTTGTCTTTGCGTTCGCATAGCTGTTGACGGTTGGTGGCAGATAAGATTTTGCACGACTGCAGCCTTGGACCTAGGCCAAAAACGAAGGACAGCGGAATACACACCAAGCGGAATCGAGCTGGAAAATATACGAAGCGACCCGGACATATACGAGGCGAAGACGAAAACAAACTAGTCCCAAGACTTCCATCCATTCTACCACCAACCAACCCACGCACCGAAATACAAAATAGCGCCCATCCCATCAACATACACCCCCTTCCCCTCCTCCCCTTCCCATTCCCACTCTTCCACCCAACCTCCTTCTTCTCCTTCCCCTTCACCCAACCCTCAACCCAAAACCATGTCAACCCTAACATCCGGGCCCATCCCCTTCCGCCCCCTAACAGCCATCCCCAACGCGCGCCTCGCAAAAGGAATGATGGCCAACCCCGCGGTCGTCAGCCCTGCGAGGGTGTATCGGGATCGGGAGCGGTTAGGCGTGAAGATGGGGGGAAGTGGGGCAGGGGAGGGGAGGGAGAAAGTGCTCCCGATGCCTACGCCGGTGGACGTTGTGGGGGGAGGAGATTACATGGGTGGAGGGGACGCAGCGAGCGTGCGGACGACGGGGAAGGAGGCGTGGATGGGCGGGGGCGGGGGGGGTGGTGGGGGTGGTGGGATTGGGGTGAAGAGTCCGAGTGTGGGTGAGGCGGGGAGTGCGGCGTGGGGTGCGCCGCCTCCAGGGGGAGGAGGAGGAAGCGTGCACTCGCCGCTCCCGGCTGGGTTTGGCGGAGCCGGGGGGAGTGTAAGGAGCGGTGGGGGTGGGGGTGGGGGGTCGATGCACTCACGCGGGGCTTCCGTACACTCGCGAGGAACTGCAGCACCGGGGTGGGGCGCACCACCCCCAGGAGGGTTCGGAGGCGCACCACCACCAGGAGGAGGATGGGGAGGCGTACAGCTGCACGATCCGGGGTACGCGTCGGGGAGTGAGGGTGGGGGGAGCGTGATGAGTGGGGGTGGTGGGGGGAGTGTGATGAGTGGAGGCGGAGGTGGAGGTGATGGGTGGGGCGCCCCGCATATGTCACACAGCGATGTCGCGTCCCCGCATCCGGACATCGCTATGCCACTGCACGAGGCTGCGTATCCGGGCATGCACGAAGCTGCGTCGCCCCATCCTGACATTGCGATGCCGTTGCATGAGGTTGGTGAGTGAGATTCCGGCGCTCGTTTACTTATCTTCGCTTTTCTCCGATCATTTGTTGCTTCTCTTCTCTATTGTATCTGTATACTATGTTGTGTTTATCGTTCTCGTTCAATTCTGACCATCAATCCACCTAGCACATCCATCTCCGTCAATTGGTACGTTCTCGTTCAGTCAGTCTGTCGGGTTGTGCTCATTATTCGTTGTTCAGCAGACGTGCCAATCACACTCCCGCCGCAATCGAACAAGAGTTTTCTCTCAACGCCTAGACGGGGCTCGTTGTTGGCGGAAGAGAAGACGCCTACGATAGGCGGGCGAACACCTCTAGCATCAGCTGGTGGTCGGACACCGCTACCTGCTCGTACGCCTCTACCTTCAGCTGGTGGTAGGACGCCGTTAGCTTCACGCACGCCACTAGCATCGCGTACGCCCCTACCAACAGCCAAAACACCACTAGCATCAGCTGGTACGCGGACGCCATTAGCATCGCGTACGCCTCTACCAGCAGTAACGCGCACGCCGTCCGTCATCCCGGCGTCTTTGTCCAGGATCGGGAGCGGTACGCCTGCTGCTGCTGCGTCGATTTCGTTGCCGACGGCGGCGGCGTCCCGAGCACCGACTACGGCGGCGTCACGGCTTGCGTCGCGAACACCCACAACACGCGCACATTCCCCAGTGCCCGTCCCCGTCCCCGTCCCAGCCCCAGCCCTCTCATCCTCCTCCGCCAAATCCAAAACAAACCCAGGAGGCCGGAGCCGCACGACGTCGCACGTCTCGTGGCATGATGACCTCGGACCCGGGCCGGAGTCGAGGCGGACGAGTAGGGCTGATTCGGGTGTGGGTGGGTTGATGGGTGGAGAACCGGAATCAGGACTGAACTTTGCACCCGGCGGAGAACATGAACCAGATTTCGCAGCGGGCGGGATGCCTTTACACGTCCCGCTCGCCTCCGGTCCCCCGATTACGGGCGACGTCCTCCCCCAACCTATCCCCGGGCGGACGCCCTCCGTACGCTCCACCCGGTCCCAGCTCTCCAACCGCTCCAACCGTACCATCGGAGCTAGCGGACCCGGCGGCCTGACCTCCCCCGACCACGACCTCCCTCCTGGGGCAGGCATCGTTATGCCCCTCGGGGCGCACCCGGACCCGGACGAGTCGGCGAGGAGGATGAGCGTGAGCGGGGTGTCGTATGCTTCTACTAAGGGGGGAGCGGGGGGTGGGGGTGGGGAGGCATGGGGAGGTGAAGGGGGAGGGGGTGGAGGTGAGGGTTGGGGAGAGGGAGGAGGGGGAGGGGGAGACGCATGGGGAGAAGGAGGAGGAGGTGAAGAAACCGTCCCCGTCCCCGCACCCGCACCAGGGGGATGGGCCGCACCCCCTACCGTACCCGCTCCCACAACAGGGGGTGGGGGGGGGGGTGGGTGGGGGAGTTTCTTCGGATTCGGCGGGGGCGGGGGTCGGGGAGCAGGGGGCGGGGATGCTGCGAGCGTCCATTCCAATGCAGGCGGAGGGGGAAGTGTGCACTCCCGCGCGCCAAGCGTCCACTCCCGCGCTCCAAGTGTCCATTCCAACGCCGGAGGAGGGGGTGGGGGAAGCGTGCACTCCACCCACCCCATCCCCGCCCCCGCCAACCCCGATCCGAACCCAACATGGGGCGGCGAATGGGGCCGGCTGAGCGGGAGCCTCCCCCCGCCCGTCCCGGGGAGCGGCGAGGACGCGCCCGTCGCTGGGGCGTGGGCCGCATTCGCTCCTCCAGGCGGGGGTGCGGTGGAGAATCCGTTATCGCCGTCCCTGTCCGGCACCGAGACACCCACCACCGCAAAAGGCAAGAAAGGCAAACAAACCACCCCTGTCGTACCTTCGACGGATGATGATGAAGGTGGGGCGGCGAGGGGTGGGAAGGCGGCGAGGGGTGGGAAGGGGAAGAAGGCGAAGAAGGGGGGGAGGTAGGGTGGGATACGGAATATAGGGATGAGGATATAGGGGAGGGATACGGGATATAGGGTTAGGAGTATATAGGTGGATAGGATACTTGTTGTACATTATTGGTTGTATATACATAGATGGATGGATGGAAGGATTTTTGGCACAAAAGGAGTCCTCTGCAACTCAAAAACTGTCCCCCAGAAACAGTTTGACTTCGGAGGTGTGTTCAATCCCATCTGAGGCTCAAGGGATGTTTTGTGTACCAAGTACAAGGCATAAATAAAAACAAGTAGAGTTTACTGTCAAAACTTCCAGAGGAAAACATCAGTTTCCAGACCGTACTGTTGGCGGGAATTGGGGCAGGGAGGTTTACCCCACAGCCCTAATATCAGTCCTCTGCAACCTAGGGTGGCGAAGCAAACTGTAGGTATCGGTACCGGACCGGTTTGTGACGGTTTCTTACCGGTAAGTTACTGGTAAGTTACCTCGGCCGCTGGAGGGTAGGTAACTTACCTTCACGTGACCGTTTCACGTGATAGGCGCACAGCACGGCGGGAAGGGGCGGGATAGCCTGAGGAGGCGCAACGGAGCCTCAAAGTTCTGAATAGAGCACTCCTACAACACATCATACAGCAATAGATACAGGGTAAGCATTCTGTGTGTGGCAGAAAGAGAAAATTTGGTGTTTTTATGACATTGGCGGAAATTGTGCCACAAGCATCACGTGAAATGCTCATGTGACTATCGGACGGTTACTTACCGTATCGATACCTGGGGGGTCCGGAGGGGTCGGTAAAAAACCGGTAAGATACCGAGGGGGTGGTATACTTCGCCACCCTACTGCAACCCAAAAACGCCTCATAGTCCAGGTGAGCAAAAAATCCATCACTCCACTTGGACAGTGGCCCGTATGGGGGTCGAACCCATGACCTCGGCGTAACAAGATATGTTCCTGTGTATATTAGCACCGCGCTCTAACCAACTGAGCTAACCGGCCGAGGGGTTGTGCGCTACCCTACGGACAAATGCAACCAACTGCACGATTCCTGCTTCTGGGACCAGTGACACAGGGCGGTGTGGGACGGATGCGTGCCCTGCTCGACAACCTTCAGCTATTGCGTGTGGATGTGAAACATCCAACTCAAGCCTCGCACAGTCCCCTTATGGTACGCTTAAAATCTCTGCAAGACGTGAAGTCCCTTCTGCTTACTATATGCTTTTGAGGCATCCGCATTCTGGTACCACCCTGCACACCAGGCTTGACGCAATGCCCAAAGCATTGTGGGCCTAGAGGAGAAGCGTATGTGCATACACGTAGTTCCATTCCATCCCACTTCTTGACCAGCACACTCACTGGCGTGTCCATCTCCCTCTCTCCGCCGCCTGCTCCTTCCCCGTTCATCCACACCAACAGGACCATCCGCAGCAGAGGTTATGAACTGGGGTTCATCCTTTTTTAGTCCTTTCCCAAGAGTGCTTACAGTCTCACGTGGAAGTGTCGCATCATGATCTTTACATCATTCTCACTCAACTACATACGTCGAGAGCTTTGCATTGTCGGTATTCCATACGTATACATACAAAGAATCCGCAATCTACGACCCATTTGTCTGAGTAGATGACAATCGGGTACTTGACTTACGGCTGAATCGGCATCGAACAATACGGCAAAGGTGTTCTTTTTGAAGGCGATAGCAATGAGGGAAGCGGTGTACTCTGGCGCCGGGCTGTAAGCTCGTACGTTGCAGAGGAGCGTCTTGGAGAGCTGTTTTAATGCACACCTGTTCCAGGGAACGAAGAAGGCGCAGACGAGACTGCACGAGCCTGACTCAGGAGGAGGTTACTGTGGCTCAGTTGATCTATAGTACTCCGAAGAGGACTATCATCTGAGATATGCCTTGGATACTGTAACATAGCTCTTGTTCTTGCGGAAAGCTACGTGACGTGGGAACAGAGACAGTGTGAATGCGAGGAGGTAGTTGTGAAGACTCAGACTCAGAGCATGGACTGAACACGGAGCTGATTTCGGTAATTTGATCGCTTAGTCATCGCATAATTTCCGAACTGCGAAGGCCCATTCCCATTCCTTCCTGCTACCATGTCATCCGGATTTCGTGCGCTTGTACTGTCAAGTACCTTTTCGCGATACTCACTTCTCAATTGCTTCTCCCGTCGGGCCGGCCAGGGCAGCACGCACGCCGCCTACGGGAACATCTCGCCGCCTATCATCCCGCACCGCGTGCTGAGCATTGACATGTCGTTGTGGGCTCAAGTGCATCCCGCATGCTTCTCCCTATCTCCCAGCCTAATTTGCTATATGATCCTTCCGCTGCCATCGAAAGGAAGATCTGCACATGCACACGCGAATCCGATTTCCCGGCACTTGGGTTTATCAGGGTGGGCGCGGAGGCTTATAAGTTAAGCGTTCTCGCTGGTTTGTAAGTTAGGCTTCGAAGCACCATGGTCCGACTCGCATCGTTCACGCTACTTGCGTTGTCCCTCTCCACTGGAGCGCTCGCGTTTCCCGGCCATGTGCGCCGCGCGATGAGGGTGCACGGCCAGCGCACGAGCATCCCTGCGGGCTTCGCCACAGCCAAGTCTCCTCCCTCCGAGGCCGAGACGATCACGTTCCGGATTGGACTCAGGCCCACTGACATCGGCGGGCTGGAGGAGAAGCTGTACGCGGTCAGCACCCCGGGATCTCCGTTTTACGGACAGTATCTGTCCAAAGAAGAGGTCAGTCCCACGATTGCCACACGTTGTGTTCCTCAACGTTCTTGTGCAGGTCAAAGCGTACACGGCACCCACCGCCCAGTCCGTCAGCCTCGTCACCGCTTGGCTAACGTCCGCCGGCGTGCCCGCCTCGTCCATCGCGCTCGTCAACGACTGGCTCACAATCTCTTCCATCCCGCTCTCTACCGCATCCACCCTCTTTGACGCCTCCTTCTCCACCTTCATCCACACCGCGTCGGGCGAGAAGCTCGTCCGCACGCTCGAGTACTCCGTCCCCGCGGACCTCTTCCCGCACATCGATGTCGTGCACCCCACGACGAGCTTTGCGCGCATCATCGGCGGCCCGAGCAGCGTGTCGGCTGTCCCCGCCGCGAGGGACCTGAAGGAGGAGGAGGGCGCCGTGTTGTCCAGGGCGAACGACGCGCCGGCATACTGCAAATCGATCGTCACGCCGGCGTGCCTGCAGGCGATGTACGGCATCCCCAGCGCCCCCGCGGTGACCAAGACGAAACTCGGCGTTCTTGGGTTCATTGACCAGTTTGCCAACGTACGTGTTTTCGCAATCCTATTGGCAGTCCGTGTCTGACGCGCTTTGAATATAGCAAGCAGACCTTGCCAAGTACCTCACCCTCCTCCGTCCGGACATGGACAACACGACTACCTTCGCGTTGGAGACTTTGGATGGTGGGGAGAACCCGCAGGATACGAACGATGCCGGTATTGAAGCCGTACGTATCTGAGCTTTCTCCTGCTACCGAGCGATTCGTTGAATTTGATGCAGGACCTGGACACACAATACACCGTCGGCGTCGCCACAGGCGTCCCCATCACGTTCATCTCCGTAGGAGACAACAGCACCGACGGCGTTGGCGGATTCATCGACGCGTTTGACTACCTGTTGGAAGAGAGATCGCCTCCAGCTGTGAGTACTACATCTGTCTTCCTTCGTTTGCCCCTTATTGAATGACGTGGAACAGGTCGTTTCGACCAGCTACGGATTCAACGAGCCTGATCTTGGCCCCGAACTTGCTACGTGAGTCGTTAGTCCAGAATGATAAGTATGGACAGTCTTAATGGTCTTCTCAGTCGGATGTGCTACGGATACGCCGCCCTTGGGGCTCGTGGAGTGTCTGTCCTGTTCTCCTCAGGTGATGGTGGTGTTGCCGGTGGACAGGGTAACGTCCTCATTCCCTCCCTCCTTCTACATATCACCTAACATCATCCTCCTAGGCGGATCCTGCACGACCTTCATCCCCGAGTTCCCCGGCACCTGCCCCTTCATCACCGCCGTCGGCGCCACAACCAGCATCCCCGAAGTCGCCACCTTCTTCTCCAGCGGCGGGTTCTCCGACGTGTTCCCCCGCCCGCGGTACCAGGCCCAGGACGCCTCTGCGTACGTCTCCGCACTGGGCGCGACTTATGATGGGCTGTACAACAAGACGGGACGCGGGTTCCCGGATTTGGCTGCGCAGGGACAGGCGGTGGAGGTTGTGGTTTGGGGAGGCGCGGGCACTGTGTCCGGGACGAGCGCGTCGGCGCCGATCATGGCGAGTGTTATCGCTTTGATCAACGATAAGCTGGTGGCGGCGAGGCGGCCGGTGCTTGGGTTCTTGAACCCTTTGTGCGTTTGCGTTTTCATTCACGTTGTTTTGAAAGCTGATGATCTTGCGTCCATAGCATCTATTCGCAACCCCAGGCGTTCTTTGATATCACTAAAGGGTCGAACCCCGGTTGTGCGTAGTATTCTTTCTTTTCGATACCAGGGCATGCTGACAAGGGCCGTACTTTTCACAGGTGGTACCAGTGGTTTCAATGCGACGACTGGCTGGGACCCTGTAAGTATCTGCGACTCGGTCTTGATGCTTAACCTTTCCTGACCACAATCCGTATAGATAACGGGTCTCGGAACGCCGAACTTCGACACCTTGTTGAAGGCTGCTTTTGATTGCTCACGCAGACATCATTAGATGCTATGTGTACTTAGCAAATGTTATACCAAAACTCAGCTTGTTTTGCAACTGGGTGATATGGCAAGCTTCGGAAAATAAACAGACTGTAAAACGAGACAAGACGTAGACGTGCTACTAATTACCCATGAGGGAGATGTATTAAAGACTTGAATCGAGGGTAGTGGCGCGAGGGCATCGCTCCTCGAGACATTCGCTGAACCTTGTGACGAACTTTCTAATGAGGAGAGATGTTTCTGTTCATGCCTCCAGCATGGATACTAAGCAACGGCGAGATGTCAATGGAAGCGCAAAGGAGATGGAACTGGGCGTTGCAAAGACCATCGTGGCTGATCAAGAGATCCTGGCAGAGCTTCGAGGTCGAAAAATGCGGAGTGCGATGGGTTGGTCAGTGTCACAGATCCACGTGGCGCTTCATTGTCGTTCGGTGCTGAGGGTAGGGCAAGCCGTGTACCCCCCATCTTCTATGCTCCATCCAGGCAGGGCGGAAGTTTTTGTATCGTGTGCTTGCAAAGGTAAGCAATGGGGCACTACGGGGTTGCTACGGGGGCTGAATGTGCCTTGATGGATTTTGCAAGCTCGAAGAGTAAGTTTGTAGAGGTTTGAAACGCCGGGCGTGAGCGCCAAAGCCGCAGATTGATCCCATATGAGGCGAAGTACGGGGCGGCGTGGTGGCTCGAGCAGACCAAAGTCGAAGCCAAGTGGCATAGGGTTAGGGGTTACGAGCAAACAGTCATGATCGGTGCCACGTGGCCTACAAATGTCATCCCTGAGGCTGCGTCTCTCTTTTTCTGCTGCCATGTAACTTCGAGTGGACGCTGGTACACTGCTCAATTCTCTGAAATTATGTCTACCAGAACCACAAGAGTGCACCGATCCGATTGAAATGCCACCTTCACAGCCTTTTACCCACCAGATGTCTACTCGCTTCATCTCCCCACAAGGCCAGGAATCAAGCATCACAACTCGTCTCCGTCGAATCCCTCGTCCGTTAGAAACCCGACGGCATATCAAGCGGCCTTTACACCAACATCAACAGCTGGCGGTCTAGGTGTACACTGACAACGGGTCTAGTATGTTATAAAAGCTTGTCACCGAAGGCTTCAGAATTTTCATCAAGCCCGGCGCTTCTTCACCACTTTCTTTGACATCTTTGGCTGGTCCAATCTCGTCTAACCTACTCACATCCATCATCTAACATGCGTTCCATCAACTCGTCCTTCATCCTTCTCGCTATCGCCCTTGCCGCCCACGGCGCTCCGAGCTCTGTGATTTCCGCCGACTCGAACGCTTGCCAACTTCCACATATCACCAATGGGTGTACACTCGATCCCGAGACACTTTCTCAGCTTCATGCCTCCCGCGACCTCAATGCGCGATGGAGTTTTGGAAGCATTCCCTGGAAGGAATTGGGTCAGGCAGGCCAGGACGTTTATCAGCTCGGCAAAGACGGATACGACGCTTGGGTCAGTTACCAAACATGTTTCGCCTCTCGAATATTCATCGCTTAACTCGAACGATGCAGCAACAGCTCGAGGGAGGCCAGCAGGCACCGCCACCCCAGCCTAGCGGGCAATCTCAAGCGGCGACAAATGCGTCACAAGCGGGCGTTCAGCGACGCTCCACCAACGTATGTAATCCGCTCCATATCACCGATGGATGCACTCTCGACTTCGACACTCTATCCAAGTTCCATGCGTCCCGCGACCTCGATGCACGATTTGGCTGGGACAGCATTCCCTGGGATAAATTGTCTCAGGCAACCCATATTGGCCAAGACGTGTATACGGCCGGGGAAGATGTGTACGGCCTTTGGGTGAGTTACAAGACATGTTCCGCCTCGCTAGCATTCATCGCATAACTTGAACAATACAGAATCAGCTCAAGGGAGGCCAGCAGGCACAGGCACCGTCACCCCAGCCAAGCGGACAACCTCCAGTAGCGACGAGTGTACCACAAGCGGGCGCTCAACAACGCTCCATACCTCCTCGCGACGTCAATCTTGACGCGAGAAGCTTTTGGAGCGGTTTTCTCAATGATATAGGTCGCGCTGGAGGGACTATCGTAGTGGGTCGATCTTTGCCAGTGCGTTCTATTCGTTGTCGTTGATGATATCGTATCACAGGGAGACATCCTTGGTGGTGGAGGACAGTCATTCCCGGGTCCACAGCAACAACAACAAGGAGGAGGATTTGCTCAAATGCCTGCTTCGCAGACGGCTCAAACGCCTACCTCACAGGGAGGATCAACGCCTCAACAGTCCACTCCTCAGCGACGTGCAGCGTGTGATCCGTCGCACCTGGTCCCGGGATGTATCATGAGTACGGAAGAGCTTGCATCGCTTCAGTAGTGTGCATAGTCGGAATCCGTCTGTGGACTTCTGCATTGGTCTCTAGATTATCAAGGAGAGCTATGTGGTTTGTAGCTAGGGACATTGTTAGCATGAATCAACATATCTGATCTGGATGTATGAAAGGAAGAAAGAGAGGAAATAAGTGTCTTTCGAGGTAATGAGCACCAAGTTGATATGTTATTCCGACACCACAGCACTCCTCAATCCGGAATGTCTTGTAACACACTTGAGAGCGAGCAAGTGAGTTAAAGTGACGGTCTATACAAAAAGAGAGTTGGTGGAGCCAGTTCGCGAGATAGCTACAATAGTGTATGTTATGCACAATGACTATCAGCGTCGACCATTGACAGTGCTATGGCTGATTTACAACTTTGCCGTGCCACTTCACTATATGTAGCTGTATAGAAGTGACGTGAGGGTCTCGACCATATGCTGGCGGCGCTCCCGCACAACCTAGAAGGCCCACAACTGTACGAGAAGAATCTAAAACCGGTTCACGGGCGTATTTGGCACGCCCGTTTTGATGAACGCTTCGAGGTTCTGGAGAACCTCTGTCTGCTGGTCCTCCATGATTGTATCGTTTATGACGGCGCAGTGAGGCTGAAGTATCTGGAGAGAATGAGCTGACAGTAGGTGTACAGCCATGAAGGCATGTATATCAAGACTCACCGTCCTATCCCGCATCTCAACCAAACGGGGATGCACCGCCGGCTCGAACTCGAACACATCAAGTGCCACGCGGGCAACGTGTCCGGACTCAAGAGCATCAACGAGTGCTTGTTCGTGTACAACCGGTCCACGTGAGGTGTTGACGATGAGGACTCCAGGTTTCGTGAAGGCAAGGGCTGTTCTCCAGAGATGAATTTGAGTGGATCAAAAAAACAAAAGTTGGGGCTCACTGTCTTTGTTTAGCAAGTGCCGGGTATCCTTCGTCAAAGGGCAGTGCAGTGAAATAACATCTGACAGCCTAAGTACTTCTTCTAACGAGGCATACTCGGCGCCTGTCTCTTCTTCGGGCGTTAGACGTGAACGATTATGATATATCACTTTCATGCCTGAAAGAACCTGATTATTTGCGGACGCGAAGAACAAGCTTTACACAAGCTTACCAAAATGCTGCATATGATCTTTGACCAGACGCCCGATCGATCCCATCCCAACGATTCCCAAAGTACTTTTCCTGGCATCCCTGGCTCTCAGGGAGCGATCCTGCCACTTACCCTCGCGAACATCGTTCTCACGTTTGGAGCTCGAGCGGAGAACCTACGGAATGTTGACTATTCCAGGTCGTGGTCTCCAAAGCAAGAAAACGAACCTGTAAGATCATCATGGCAGCCGAGTCCGCTGTGCGCACGGACGCAGAAAGGGCGGTATTCGCGTAAAAGACGCGATGCGCTGACAGGTAGGAGACGTCCACGAAGTCGTACCCAGCTCCCCCACTGGAGAACATCCGACAGCCACTCTCCACCAGCGGACCTACAAGAGCCTGGTCAAGCGGCCAGGGCCAAGTTTTGTGCCAGATCAGGAAGACGATGCATGCTATGAGAAACAATCGCTTTCGTTGAAAAAAAACCACGGATGCATTGCCCAGCGGAACATGCGTACCAACGAAGTGTTCGCCGCTTTTGCTTTTCAGCGTCTCTACAGCATCCTTTATCGAAGCGGCAAGTATATCATGTGGCGCCTGATCGACATACACGAAATCCACCAACGCGTTCATTTGGTCCAGATAGCTCTGCGGAATCTCCGTGGAGCGATTTATCGCGAGGACCTTGGGTCTCGAGGACGCGATGACCATTGTTGCGACGCGTAGTCAGCGAGCAAGGACGAATGGGATGCAAGTGCCGGAAACGCTGGTATGAGAACTGGCTTGTCGGAAAGCTGCCTCCTTAAGTAGCCAGCTAGGCGGCGTTTTCTCCGCTGCGCAACCAATGGTCGTCCTGATAAGAAAATGCAAGAGGTGATCGGGTGATCGGCCCGAGGAGATTATTCGGCTCATGCCCATTGCCGCGGCTAACGCTACCGCCTGAGCTAAATCCATAATACGCAAAGTCTACTCCCTACTATTTTTTACATACAGGACGGGCTTAAGCTACGTTTTGAATAAACGAGAAACATACAGACGCAAGCCTGGTCTGCTTGAGCACGTTCCTGCCACTCGGCGTAGCTTACCCATCCCGGACCTACTCCCCGATTGCTTACTGATGATGCTGGGCCTACAATACTGTCACACCGAATACCTAAGACCTGAAGTGCTCGGTGTCGTCCACGGACGTGATCAGACTATTTCTCTCAGCACTTGTAAGGTACCTTGGTCGTCCGAGCAAAATTGTCATGCAATTGCCAATGTGATATCCGGCGCCATGGAGGTCAGCCAAATCAGGTTGACTTTCTCCCGAAATGAACCCCTCGTTGCGAGTAGTGACGTTGCATTGACTGATAGAGCTAGTACAAGAGCCACAGCTTGATTTATGACAACATCGACTACATTTGACCTACCCGCCCTATGATAAGTACTGAGAACAGCCCAAACGGTTTTCGACTTAATTACGCTACTTCGATTGATTCACAGAACAGACGGCCAAGCAGATGCGGCCAGCTTTGAGATCCGACTCTTTGGAAGTATACCTCATCCTCTTCATGACGCCTTTGCTCCTCAGCCAGTGTATGTCTGTTCGGTCCATCTCAACGATAATCTCTCTCATCCCAGCAACGTCGTACAGCCCAACAAGAGTGTCATTCAGATCAGTCCAGTGATCCATGGACCTTGTGACGTCTTCAGGGCGATTCTGAACCAGAATATTGATGTGGAGTCGGTGCTTCGAGCGAGAGAGGAGGACTCCCTCGTGTCGCAGATAGAAGCAAAGCCGATGAATGGATCGAGCAAGTTGCTGCTCGTCGCCGCGATCTACAGAGATACGGAGGTTCTGAAACCGAGCATATTGGGCCACGGCGGATCGGTCTTCTGGAAGTGTCAGTAATAAGCGTCAGCGATGTTGCGGGGAGAGCTCGTGAATAACTGACGTAGATCCGTCCCATGAAGGACAACGTTTGTCAACCTCAAAGTATTGAGTACGATGCCGTTACCACTCAGAAGCGGCACGACCTCCACAGGCGTCAAATCCGACAGCGCTGGTGTAAGGTCGACCACAGACAACTCTGTCAAGACGAACTGTTGGAACAGAGACGCCTCACAGATCCATCTCAACACAGCACTACTCGGCGGACCAGTTTGACCTCTGATCTCAACCGCCAAAGGACGCAAAATGGGACCTTCCACTGAGCCCTGCATTCCAACAAAGCGCGACCTGCGCTCCCTGGTAGTTGAGGAGTGCCATCCTCCGGGGCGTATGTTCGTGCCCACGTCGATGAAGATGACCTTGTTCACGGTCACGAGCTGGGTGAGGAAGAGATCAAAGATAACGGCGGCATCCTCGTCTATATCCACCCTCATGAGATAGACGGTCTCGATGAGCCGACTTTCGAGTCGGAAGAGCGCGGTCAATTTGGTGAGATGCTGCACGGAGATAGAACCTTTCCCCCCGGAAGCGCGGTGAGGCTGGAACGCGAGAGTGGTTTTATTGTGAGTGCTGTACAAAACTACAGGCAAGGTCAGTGTGCGTATCATAAGACACTAGGACGTACCGGGGTCATCGATGAGCACGGTCCATTTCGCAGGAGGTCCTTGGGGCTGAGCAGCGGGCATTGCGTCTGAGAGTTGGATGTTCTGGAGTACAACGAAGATTCACGCCAGAATCTTTATAGCCAGAAAACAGGCCACCCAGACGCATTGTATCCTACAGACAATGCTCTGATGCAAAAGACCGCGGGGAGGAAACGGTCAACTTTTGAACCTTTGATCGCCTAATTCGGAGAACAAAAGTCATTGCCAAGACGACAATGGACGAAGTCCTCAGCGGAGAAGCAAATTATGGCTTACTCTGGCCCATTCGGTCAAAGCAGCCAAGCTCGGCAATCAAATGGCGATCAAACGCGGTGACAGTGTGACTGTGACGATCTTTTCAAACACGCCCATTGCCCAACAATGCCCAAGCGAAGCTTGCCGACTCCCCGACCTCCCAGGATCCCATCTCCCGTACTCGCCCAGCTTTGATGTACTCTTTATGTGCCATAGAAACGGCGGGGCAATGGCTATCGCATTGCTGCCTTTGCATGCGTCATTTCATCCGACTCATCGCGAAGTGAACACAATCGCGATTCGCGAGATCTCTTAGATCAGGGCCCGAGCTTTACTGCCACTTTTGTACTAAAGGTACGGCGTGGCAGAAACATTGCCTTGTATCCTGCTGACCTCCCCATCAGAGAAAGGCTATGTTGTGTTGCACACTCGTTGACAGCCATCTTGTAGCTCCTTGTATCTATCTTGCGCATCCACGGCAGCCCTTGGAGCCGATATATCCAGGGTTAAGCCACGGCAGGTAGCCGCGTATAATTCATTGTGTCGTGTTCCATGCTTGTTCCGTGTCACTATGCACAGCTCTGTCCGCATGCTCGGGTGGCGTTACGACGTTGCGGAGCCGTCAACCAGAACGTAACCTGCACGTATATAAAGCTGAGCACTCAATTGTCCTTCGGCATTATTTGGATGCCCACTTGTTGAGACTGTTACCGCTCGACGGTTCTCTCGACCATGTACAAGCCCAGAGGTGCGTCCGTGTTATAATCAAAGACTAGCGAATGAATTTCCCCTCAGGCTTTCAGCTGGGCTTTCTATATCTACTGTGTATCTCGGCCCAGCTTGCTTTCGCATGGAGCAACGACAAATGTCTAGCCCAGCTGAACAAGGGTGACTTTGGTGACGTGGGTATGGATAGCTCAGGTCGACATGCACCATATGCAAACGCGACCACCATGCCCTACGAAGTATGTCGGAAGTGCGAGGATGGCGATGGCCAGGAACCATTCAGTTGGTCGGTCTTCTCCAAGCAGTTCTCGGCGTGGCTCCTCCCTTGGCTCGCACTCATCTCCCAGATCCCCTTTGGCGCCAAATATCGTCTCGATAACATCGTTGCCATGTTCCTGACAATCGGATCTCCCGTCCTCGCCGCATACTCTCTTATCCTCACTGTGCTGAACGGATACCACGTTGCTCGTCGCTTTGCCGGAATGACATACCCGAACGCGTATTATGCGACCCGTATCCTCGCTGGTCTACAACAGTCTCCGCTCGTTCTCTCCACCCATGATGGTCTCCTTGCCTCCCTCATAGTCCTTCCGCAGAACGATCGTTGGTGGGCGTTGATGAGCAAACTCATCGAATATGAACACACATGGTCTATCGCTGCGTTTGCCTCCATCGCTTGGGTGGTCATTGCGTATATCTTGACGGTGATTGATTCGTTCTCAGACGTCACCGAGGCCATCAATTCGAATGGACAAGCAGTTGGTTCCTTATGGCTGTGGGTACGTATACCTGTCACCTCGTCCGAACTAGTGTTGATTGTTCGTGCATAGCTTCTACCCATCGTAATCGGCTGGCTGCAAATATCCCCGAAATGTGATTCAGACCGCCTACAAGACGCGCTCCTAGAAGCTAATGCTACTGCCTTCGTCGCCACTAATGAAGGACGCGTTCTCCCTGCTCAGAGTCCTGAATCCCGTGTCGGTCGGTATCGCGCGTTCATGTTCTCAAAGCGTCACGAAGTCCTTTCGCCGGACATCTGCTGCACCTCGCCGATATTCAACTACGCTCGTGCGTTGCCTTGGGCTTGCAACGTCGAGACTCTTGCTGCAGCCTTCCACTACGCGTCGGAACACGCAGAGCATAAGGTTCCTGTAAACCAAGGCGAGTGGACGTTGACGGTTGATGAGACGGAGACTCAGGTAGCGGTGCACCCGAAGAACCGACTGGGGATGAGGGATCAGATCGTGGCGTACTGCCATCCATGGGAGCCTTGGAACAAGTTTCCAGAGCGGTCCCACGTTGTACGACGTATGATTGTGGCTTCGATGATCGCGCTGGCGCTGCAGTGGTGTACGGTTGGAGGTGCGGTGATAGTTGTGTGGTATACACCGACGACCGGTATGTCCTCTGTCATTCTGGCTAATGCCCCTATTGACATGCACTTCTAGGGTTAGGCTGCCGTTCTGGGGCATACCTTCTATACGCAATCATTTCGACAGTCATTTGGGCTGTTATGTTAACGTCCAGCGTTCTTGCTCACATCTCTATGAGAGAACCTCTCGATGAGGGGAAGGGTTCATCGATGGGAGGAATCTGTGGCCACGCGTCGGCGTTTTTGCGACGCACAGGCAAAATCATGGCTACGATGAACACGGCCTGGGTCATCAGCACCTGCATATTCCAGTTCTCTAACGTCTTCGATCGATGTTACTGTAACAGCAGTGTCCTCGGACGTGGTGCGAAGGGGGCCTACAATGTCATGAAGTTTATCAATCCTGACAAGGTGAGTATAATTCATTCCTGGATCGGTGGTGTTGCACTTGCTCTACTTTCTTCGTTCGCCTTTGTCGCTTTTGTGCAAATATATCTTAATCCACCCGTAACTACCAAACAGTAAGCTACATCTAGTTTGTCAGGTATTCAGATGTATGTATGTATCAGGTAGACTATTGAATTGTTTGTAGGATCTCGTACTGCCCTATTACTATCATATCCCACTTTGAGAGTAGGTTGTTGTTTGGTGCGTCTAGCAGTCATCGGGGATGGTAGTGTCATCTACGTAGCTAGCAGCATTGACCCCAAGTCCGCGACTGGCGAAGGCACTCCAGATGATGCACTTGTTCGCACCGTTGTACCGGTTTGCATCCGCCTGTACCCATGCATCGCGGGCATTGACAACTGTGGAGGCTGTCTGTTACAGCTGAAGTCCACAGTTGCAGATACACTTACAGGTCGGATTGCACGGCTGAAGCGCCAGAGCATCGATGAAAAGATGTAGGAAGACGACGTTGCCTTCTGGACCAGTTGGATCCGTCATGGCCGTCGACGACCAGCCGTGTTTGCCAACCAATGCTGCATAGACGTTGTAAAGCATGTTAGCCCAGACCTCGCCAACGGCTACCACAAGTCAGATCAGTCCTCGACGCAAGCAACATACAGAGGAAAGCATACCGTGAACTTCAGCCAGTGTTTGAAGGGACGAGTAACGGAGTGGATTCACTGTCGGGTCCGTCGAGTAAGGATGAGTGCGAATGCCGCCCGTCTTGTTGGTGACCCAGCTACCCAAGACGAAATCGTTCACTACCTCACTCGTCTGCTCCGTCCAGCTGTATCACGATCAGTGGGAAAAGACGAACATGATATCCAGGTCACGTACGCCGACATGACATCGGACCACCCCTCGCCCATACCTCCAGCTTCGTCCGCCTGCAAGCAACGTGCAGTTCCGCCGCCGGTCATCCTTTGTGTCAAGCCATGCGTGAATTCGTGAACGACAATGTCATTCTCCAGCGATCCGTCTCGCTTGGGCGTCGTCAGGTCCCAAACATACATGCGGCACGTTCCAGATTGGCCGCTGAGTAGAGTCTCATGTGTGAGCATGACAGAAAGCGAAAGAGCACATACTCAGGCGGAGTAGCAAAGTTAGCATTGTCTGTTCCACTCGAATCCTGGACGCTCATCAACACGGGATCGCCGTCCAACCCGCCCAAGCCGAAGTTATCATTCTGGAAATTGAACGAGACTTCAGTCCAGCCGTATTGGTAGTAAACGTCGTGCAGTTTGTTGATGATGTAAAAAGTATTGACGCGGGCGGCATCGATGTTGGTTCCTGCCGTTGGGTTGACGGTGGTGTCGTATGTATAATCAAAAACACCATCTGATGACTCTATAGTGGTCGCTGATTGAGTCGTCTTGTACGCGATGACGTTGTTTCCTCTTAGTCTTGTGTCAAAAGACCGGAGGCCGGACCAGAATGGAAGACCTACGCAGTCGATTTTCCCTCTACCCATCCAGTGCGCGAAGAGTTGAAATTTTCGGGATCTGAGAGCATTTCTTGCCCATCGGTTACTGCACTCTTTGTGAGGGGAACAACAGTGTACTATGGCCGAAGTAAGCACTCCTGTATCATTTTGACTGGAAGGACACTCACGGATACGTGAGCTGTGAAATCTGTAACACTGAGAAGTTCGCCAGTGTGGGCATCGACGAAGGCCTCAAACCAGGTGCTGGATTCAGGGTTCTGGATCTGAATTACATAGGTCAAAGCAATAGATCCGTCTGCCTTGGCCAGGTACTCAATGGAATTGAAACCATTGTAGGTACCAAACAATTTCTCCTCAACTGTCGGTATGATAGATTCAAGAGTGATGGAGGGGGTGGAAAGAGGAATGTCGGCTTTGAGATGGATTAGTTCGAGACACACGAGGCCTTACACAGTACTCACTGGTGTCGACAAAACTGGAACCAAAGGCGACAACTTTTCCATCCTTGAATGCCACGTTTGCTACCGCGTTGCTCAACGGGATACCATTCTAGTCGCTCTATATCAATATGGACATCGAGTCACGTAAGCAGACGATGGACGTACATGCATCTGCTTGGCGTATGCATAGCTGATCGCATCGGAGTGATCGTAGCCGTTCGTGTAGCCAATCCTGCTACTGTCCATCCCCAGTTCATTTGCAATGAAAGACAAGGTCTTGTCCTTCAAGGATGCGGCACCAGACACAGCATAGGCAGAGACTTTACCGATGGTACCAAAAGTCTGCGAGGAGTCGGGTTACGTACTTGCGAGCGACGAAGATGTGATTACCTGGAACGTCGTTTTGGGGTAGTACGATTCAACCTTCAGGTCACGTCCGATGTGACGGGTACGATGAGTAGCGTACTTGGACCACGTCGGCCATGGAGCGCCTCTCGTAGAAGCGGCCAGCAGGATGAAGAGGAAAACCTGAGGGAAGGACACCATCATGAGGAGAAAGCCTAAGCAAAAGGAATGGAGAAACTTACCGTATAGACCGGCGGAAGATGTTTGGAGGATAGTCGTCAGATTTGATTTGGTAATATCGAGGAGCCACCGTCTACTGCAATAGAAAGGCGGTATCCGCATAGCAACGAAAAGGGACGAAACGGCACAGAATTGCCTATCATGATTCATTGACAAGTCGCGACTGTACGCTCTGAGTACTGGTGTGCCCAAGTATATGCGCCACCTGGAAGACTGATAGATTGAACAGGTGAGCAGAAAAGTGAAGAGGGTAGAACCTCGCACGTCAAACGGCGCAAAACCAAGAAAGGAAGACTAAATCGAAGATAGCCCGACCATTTGACGATTGGTCGGAGATGATTCGAGAAAATAGCTGAACAGTTAGCCGTGGCAAAAAGATCGAAGAGAGGACCCACAACAGCCTAGTACGTCGCGAAGACTGACATTTCCGCTTGCTGGACGTCGGTTGAGGTTCAGCAATCCCGGAATAGAATGCGCCTAAGGTCCTACCGCGGCGGCACGTTGCGGAAGTGATGAGCAGATGTCTGAAGCCGTATACCAAAAGACCTTGCGAATGTCGACAAGTATCACGACGCCACTGTGCACATTCACTTCACTGGAGATGGTGGTCGTCGCGTAGGACGTGGTCGTGTTTCTTCGGCCAAATTGAGATTTTGACTCTGGTTCTGCGGCGACTCCGGACCGTGTCGGACCCGGCGCCATTCTTGACGCGACTTTTTCACCTTGCTTGTCAAGGTCCTTCAACTGTCGAAATTATGCCGCCGGGACTCATTTCGCAAATAAGTACAAACCGGCGGTAATCCAACCCGGGTCTGCGGCGCATCCAAATCAAGACGGCGCGCCGCTGGCGCCATTCCACATCCAGCTTGCTCACCGGGTTCCTCCATAGGCTGTTCTTTGATTCTGATCCTCGTCGTCGCGCTTGACTTCACTTCTTGCCGCTATCAATCTGAAAACTTTCCACTCTCCTTCACGTTGTATAAATGTACCTTGATCCGCCTTGTGTTACATTCATTGCTGCCTCCTCCGATAACAAACGCACCTAGCTACCCAGCGCCTACTCTATACTTTCACAAAGTCAGCTATGAAGTTGAACCCCAATGATCCTACGTTGTCACTGTGGTTTCGCGCAGTGAACTTGCTACACTGGTCCTGTCACTGGAACACCGCCTTGAAGCATTGCGACCCAAGCCAAATCAGAGTCCACAATGTTGCCTCCCTGTCGCAACAAATCCAGACTGTTCAGGATATCCTAAACAACTTGAGGAACAACATGTATGCCACAGTGCTGCAACACTCAATGTGCTATGATTAAACCACATCCCGACAAACCCAAGTGGCACCACAAGTCTCATGTTCCCGGGCTGGTAGATGCACACATTGTAGGTGTGTCACCAAAGATTCCCCACTGTGCTCAGACCAAGCCGCCGGACTAGCTCCCCTTGTCCGGCCTTAAGCCATGCCTACACCCCAGCGCTCTATTTGCCTCTTCCTCTTCCCTTTTCCCAGTGCACTGATGTCTAGATTTTCTGTGTGGTATCACACTCTACTCGTTGCTTCGGAATACATGATTGACTTGATCACTTGTATGGATTTACAAGCAAGGTTCTGCGCCGCTGCAGGCGGCACTTCTCGAGTGTGAGAGGTTCCATTGTAATCAATGCAATTCCAATGGTTCGGTTGATCGGCGATGGAGAAGGGCTAGAGCCACCGGCTGTTTCCAGACCTCAGTAGTAGTACTTACACAAGTTCAGTGCGACAGTTCGGCCTTTACATACCTGCCTATGAGAAGCGTCACTCCTCCCAGCTGATGGGCCACGCCACTAGCCCAAATTCGAGACATGCAACTTGTCGAACCTGGAGTGTATTCTTCACTGCCAGGGATTCACATGAATGCCAATTGACGGCTCCGCGTCATAATGATACACATTAGTTACAAGGCGTTCTTACTATAACTAACAGTCCTCAGTCTCCATTCAACAAACTTCCTATACACATGCGCGCGCGACCTGTGGGAACGTACCTGCAAGGAGGGGGCGGGGACGAAGGCGGCGGCGACGGAAATGCATCGCCGCTCGACCGTGGTGGCGGACTATCCACCATTGCTTTTACGTCCTTCCGGGGCCGCTTCGGCTTCGGAGTCCGCGGAGGTGGGCTCTTGGCTAGCCCCACTCTTCTCTCCCGCACGTTTTTCCGAATCCAGATCTTGATGCCCTGCTCTGAGAATGAACACGATAGTGGGGTGGATTCTGTAGTGACATCAGTCAGGAATGCAATGCGCTTACTAGACGAGAGCGAGGACTCACTTTGCATCCCGGGAAATCTACGCGACTGATAGACCTCGAAAATCGATGAGAATACGTGATTTCGATAGAGAGTCTGGCCGCTATCATCAGAGTATGAGGATGAGCGATAACGTGAGAGGATATTCCCTCACTCGACAAGCTCGTACAGCGTGCACTTTAGGCGATACCTGCCCTCTGCACGGACGCCAAGATCAGGGAACACGAAGAACCCGCCACGGCGGTGACCGTTCTCCGGATCCTTCAGCACGTGAAGGGAGGAGACTGATGACCCCGTCGTGAAGCGCGTTGGTGGCCTGGATATACCGTCCTCGGAGGGGAATCAGTGCGGGCATGAAGAGGAGAGGAAAGGTGTCGCGTACAACGTCTTCGGTCTGGAGCCAGTGCAGTTCGTCGTCGCCGTCTGGCTTGGCCACGCTCACGAACATGAGGTAGTTCGGGTTCTGGATGGTGTGCCATGGGTCGCCGCCGAGCTCGAGTTGGATTATCGGTGGAGGATCGATTGGACGTCGGTCGGTCGGTGCTATGGAGGACGAACGGTCAGCCCGACTTCGCGAGAGACAACGCGACGAAGAGATTACATGTACAAAACCGAGAATGCTTTGGTTCTTGGCGCACGGTGAGCTTGTATTGGATACTTGTGCTCATAGCAAGAGCGAGAAATCATAGCCCAGAGACCCGCAGTCGCTGCAGGGGACATTAATCACTGTCCGAGTGGTTGCCGTTCGCGTACCCTGATTTGAATTGATGATGGGTGCGATTGTCGGACACGGATTGGTGGTGACGGTGGAAGGAGACGGAAGAAGGGCTCACAACAACCTGGACCGGAGGGCAAGCCCATACTTGGGTGGGCAAGAGCAACGGTAACTAAAACGCCGAACTCGTACAGAGAATTGACTGGACACGCCCTCCGTGCCGAGCCATTGATTCATGCTTGGCGCCCTCGTTCCAGGGAAATGGTAAGTGCTTTCCGGCGGCTTAGTAAGCCTTCTGCGACGGCACGGCTGCACCGAATGATCGGCTTGTCTGATGAAGTGCTGCGGAATGTGGCGCAGCAGGAGCGCCAAGCGCCAAGATCGTGTCAGGAACGTAAAGGAACCCGCCTCGTGTCGGGCCAGGGGGGCAGTTGGATTGAGACACGTGATATCATTCGGCAGGCAATTAACGTTAATTAACTTGCATCCTGCTTCAAGAGGAATTGAAGCAGTCTGCAGAGCCATCGAGGCGTTTGAGCCAACTCACTAAGAATCTGCGCGAGAATGGTACCAATCCCATGAAAAGATTACACGTCCGAATGACCGAGCGAAACATTCAAGGATAATAGAGATCGAAGCAGGTCAGCATCAAATGAATACTCCCTACGAGTTGATACTATTACATTGTACAGCGAGGGATGAAATGAAGGCGAGTTCTTTGGTCACTAATATGTCGTCTCCTCAGTATCAGCCAACGATTGCACGTCAGCCTCGCACGCATGCTCACCCTCCTCCGAGTCGCTGCCGCATCCTTCACTCAACTCGACATCAACATCAAGCGCCCCCTCCCCCAACAGCTCCACAACCGTACCATACACAACCCTCGCCTCCCTCTCGATCTGCACCCTCACCGCCTCGTCAAGCACACTCCGCATCGCGCCCTCCCACCCATTCCCCTCCCAATCGAACGTATCGCGAAGCGCCCCCAAGTGCTCACGGTACGACCCCTCCGACGACGTCTCCTGCATGTACACGCAGAACGCGCGCACCCCCTTGACTTCGACGCTGAGCGTGCCGCAGAGCGGGTTGGCGAGGACCGGCCAGGGCACGCGGCCGTACGTCAAAGGACGCGCCTTGCTGAAGGTGTGCGGCGCAAAGTCGTGCATGAGCCCGCGGAAGCGGATGAAGGCTTTGAGGGGGGACCACGTGCCGTCGAGGAGGGCGAGGAGGTTGGTGTCGTTGGCGAGCGCGATGGACGTCTGGGTGGAGGTGGCTTTTATCCAGGAGTCGAGGTCCGGGTCGGGGTGACCGTCAGTTTGGGCGATGATCCCAAGACCGATATCGAGGTCCAGGTCCATTTCTTCCTCGGAGGAATTTCCATGTTCGTTGTCGGTGTCCTCGTCTGCTGCAACCGTGTCAGAGTGGTCGCTCCCCATCTGGGAGTGGTGCTCTTCCCCGCGGAACGCCTCGAGCTGCTCGTCCACCACGCTCCGCAGGTGCTCCAGCACGCTGAACCTCTTCTCCCTCTCCTCCGCAAGCAGACGCTTCGCGTCTCGGAGCTCCCTACGCGATGTGTCCCCCAACGCGAACAAAGACCGCGCAAGCGCCGTCGCGGAAACGACTCTGCACAGCGCCTCGCGCTCTCTCGCCTCGGACGCGTCCAGCGCGACGGTGAGGGTCGCATGTTCCATCGTGAGCACCTCAAACCGCTCCTGCAGCGCTGCCAACGCCGACGCGACCTCGTCTCGCTCCTTCGTCGCCGTCTTCGCCATAGCCATCCACCGGTCCCGCTCCCCCTGCACCTCCGACATTCTATCTATTTCTGTGCGGAGGTACGTCGTGGTCTCTTTCGCGTTCCCCCAGCAGCGCCGGAACTCCGCCCACGCTGCGGTGTTCTTGCTCTCTTGAGTGGCGTGGTGCTTGCGTTCGGCCCTCTCCGCGGCGGCTCTCCATTCGCGGGCCTGGGACTGGGCAGAGTCCAGCTCGGCCCGTAGGTGCGCGAGTTCGCGGGTGTGGCCTTGGTGCAGTTTGCGGAGAGCCCACTTCATGACGGTTAGTTCGTCTTCCGCTGGAAGGTGCTGTACGCTGGTTTGTGGGCGGGAGGACGGGGTGGATAGCAGAGTGCTACAAGAAGGCGTTGGTTCGTGGCAATTCATGCCTGATAGTAGAGCGATGCTGTTATGGATGTTCAGCTATAGGTAATGTAAGACAAGACGCGCACTCACAAATAGACGAATGTTGTGGTGAGTGGCGATGTTCAAGGATACGATACAGCGCGGAAGCAAGGGCAACGATGGCCCAAAATGCCCTTTATGTGGTATGTAGTCACGTTGGCGAGCGCGAACAAAGGGAGGTGCGGGTCACGATTCAAAGAACGTCGAACGATCCTGGCCTATCCATCTCCTTATAATGAATCCACCGAAGGTCCTGCAACAGAAATATAGGCGAGGTTTCTCTCGCCGAATGCCGGTGCGTATCTTGCAGGCGGATGCTGGGCTGGACATGAGAGCGTGGCAAGCACGGCGAATAGCAGAAGCGGAGTGCTGAAGGGAGTTTGGGCTTTGCGCGGCTCGCGTCTGAATTGATGGGCGCAGTGGGAGATAGTACGGGCAAGGCGGAGGTCCATGCGTGGAACACACCGCACGAGGAATGCGCGATCTGTGTCGCTCCAGGGAAATGTTCGAATTCATCGAGTCGAGGGAATATCGTCAGCCTGGTATGGCTGGCGCAGAACCACCAAACGCGTCGTTGTCCAAGCTCCTCCTTGCTGTGTCCCGCGCCATCCTGTCCAGCGACAACGCTCTCGATCAGTGCTGCCGTTCCCGTTCATGCTGAGGCGCAGGATGGCCATCTCCGGCGCGTCGTCCACCATCAAACCAGCTGCCATTACATCGTTTCATCACCCTCGACTGGTCTCCCTCTCTTCTGGCGGACGCGGATGTGAGGTCGAACTCGCCGATGTGCCCGGTTGGCTGTTTTGGCTGACGTCTGCAAGTAAAAACGACCATTAGCGCGGCACAAGTGGCCGGAAGGAGACGCACCAGCATCGCTCGCTGGCATAGCGCAGGTACAGCAGCGTCCGACCGGCTGTGCACCGTCAAGGTAGGAGGAGGTCGTGGCCATCGAGCGTTTCCGCGTTCAGCTGGCTGGCGGGTGTGCTCGAATGGAGATTATGGCGCGGGGTTTTGGGAGAGAAGACTCCATGATGTCCATTCGAATGCGTGCGCCGTGGACGACGATGGGCCAGGGAAAGAGCAACAGGACTGTCGGCAGGTGCCGATGACGCAAGTGCGATGACGTCGCAAAACCGGTCCTGACCCAAACCCCAAACCACTCGATGGCTTCTCCAACACCTCCAGGCTGCTGGACCTGATTTGCTCTATCGCGCGCGCGGATTTTGCCCTTATCCCATCAAGCTTGAAGTTCCTGTCCGGAACATCCGCCAGCGCCACGACGCGCAGCTTTCCTCACCACGCGTTGGTTTGTCCTCTCGAGCTCTCCGAAATCTTGAAATAGTAGCCTTTCAATTTTTTTGGCTCGATGTATCTCTGCACAAGGCTCTGGATCCGCCAATGCTTCGTGGTTCTTCCCATCCAACAATCATAACGGCCATATCAGTAAAACCTCTCTTCAACGCTCATCGACTCGCCACATACCCATCATCATCTTTATTCCTCTTCCCTATGAGTCTTCTGCTTCACGTCTCGACTTGGAATCCGTCGCATCGTTTCGGGATGATAATCTTTGCGCCTCTCTCGATCTGCTTCCCATATCGCGTTCCTGGCGATGAGGGCCACTTACCTCTAGGTATCGCGAACGTTGGTTTTGCGATGCTGCTGCTCGACCTTGAGGTTGAAAATTATAGACCAGTGAGTCGCCTATCGTCTTCTTCATGTTGCGCGGCCAGAGACTCTGGCTGCTGTCACTCTTCGGAGAGGTCACGCCACACTCGTCCTGGCTGCTCGAATCACTCCGTCGGCAGGCAGCGCTCGTCTGGATTGACGCTGAAACATTGTTCCCGTCCCTATTGGCAGTCAGGTTGTTGTCCGATCGTGCAAGGAGCCGCCGTTCTGCGAAGCAATGGGGTATACCCTGCTACTTCGTGTCCTTTCTTGGTGCCTTCGTTCTTTCCAATCTCAAAGACATGACTTGAAAGTCTGAGTGAATCATACACGCTAGAATGGTATTCTCTCTGGTATATGATAGATACTCTGTACTTTGATAAATGTGAATGTGATCAGTGCTGTTTGCGACTACCTCCACCCAACCATCGATGTGAGATGTGCCACAATTCTGGTCTTACCTATGGTCAATTGCGCCTGATATGGCCAGTCTTGAGCCTCGTCACTGCTGTATAGTTTGACCGAGGGCCGAGGCGCCCATTGTCCGCGTCGACGTACGAGCACATCTCGAGGCCCTTCTTCTCTTCACCACAGTCACACTTGTTTGGCACGCGCAGGAAGTTTCTTGGCAATTTCTTGGCTCGGTTCTGCGTGACTTGAGTTCCACAATAGCAGAATGAATCTCAACATTGTAGCATGTTAGGATACAGGTGACACAATACGCTCCTGTTTGTATTCCAATGTCATAGTGATATGAGTGAGCGTAATTATCGATTGAACGTGAAACACATGAGTTTGGTTACGACTCAAAGAGTCCGTCAGGTAGGTGGGTAGTTGAAGCGCACTTCATTTCAGCGATGGAATGATGCAGAAAAAGGAATAGAAGGTATGCAGATTGACGGTCTGCGATCTGTATCGTCATGAGTAAAGACAACTTTAACCACATCCACAGCGGGCCGGAGCGTGCACACCCACACCCGGGCATGCACACCCATACTCGGGCATGCACAGGTGCAACTGACATGCATAGTTGGACTTTGAATAGAGACTTTACCACACACCGTTAGACGGCCGCCGTAGGCGGCGCTCTGCATCAGGAAAAAACGGAATTCCTAGATAGGGCCAGGTAGGCATATGTAGCTCGAGTAGGCCAGGTAGGTAGGTCCCCAAAATATAGGGTCACGTAGAGTCAGCCTGGTTGCTACATAGACGCTACACAGCTCTACTTAGCACCTACATATCACCTACATTGCAGCTACATCAGAATCTACTATAGTAAAAGAGGGCGCAAAGCTTAGCTAAGAAAAGGGTCAGTATATTTACTTAAGCAAAAGTCGGCACGCCCTAATGCCGGTTGCCGGTTCAAGTCAGGGTCAGGGCATTCCTCCATTATGGCCAGATTATGGCGCAAAACGGGCTGCTGTCAGATTTTGTCCAAGTCACCAGCAAAGTAGAAGGTATGAAATGATAGAATTGAGCTACTTAGTTCCAGAGAATAGTAGTACAGATACATTTTTTATGACACTTATATAGGTGTGTCTGAAAGTTTTATTACACGGGTGACAGCGCGTAGCGCCGACGGGGTTTGGGGCTGGCCCCAACAAGCTGGAGACCCAAGTTGTAGTTGCGGAAGGGAAGGCGAGGAACGAGCCTTCTTACCGCGACGTAGACGCGGGGCGTAAGCTTGTCTATACACTAAAACACAACGGACTTTACTTGGGGTAGAAAATTAATTTATGTAAGCAAGGATGTCGGACCGAGTCTGCGCGGGTTGCAAGAGCCCGAGTTGCCGGATCGTGTGTTCGAGCCTGCTCCCTGACTTCTTTTCAACTGGCAGCAGTAGCTCAACCTAACGCTCTGACTGTCAGGTGTAACATAATCACGGGACTGACAAGAGCTCACTGAGTATCTATTTTGATTGCTCATTCTGGCCTGTTCTGTGAGGTATAAGCTACCTTCTGTATGCGTGAAAGAGAGAGCGAGGGCAGAGTGAGATGCTGTGAAGGAGAGTAAGTATGAGCAGAGTGAGTGGTCGACTGAGTGCATCAAGTGAGCATCCGAGCAACCCGCTTGCACAATCCATATGAGAGAGCAAGTACTGAGAATGCCTTCCCAGATCGGCCCTGTGGTCCATGTAGACACAAGGAATCACACAAGTTTGAAGTCAAGCACATTGACAGCAGAAAGGATGTTCTATCTGTATATATGATAGATAGATAGATGGATTAATTATATCCTATTTAATGTGGTGTTCAAGCCATTTACCAGCCTATTATTCATGGGAACAAGTGTCTACAGATGTACAGTACCAGAGTGATCAACAGATGAGGTGTGCACAGTATCATCATGGTGGGGAAGGGAGTGGGCGGCATGCCCTCTAAGTAGGCTATGAAAGTGTATGACATCCCAGGAAACTACAAGATAAAAAAAGTAGGTATAGAGAGAAGAGAGAGACTGAGAGAGATATACAGAAAGAGAGATAATGAAAAATGGAGGGTGAATGATGGATGGCTGGGCTATGAGCATCCCGAGACGTGGTTTCAAGCGTTGTGTAGTGATAGCAATACATTTTATTGGAACTGTGCACTTGGATTGCTGATGAGCATTTTGTCTATGTCTCTACGGGGTTTGGTTTGGGGCAGAGCCCCAACAAGCTGAAGTGAGTGTCAAAGGAAAGAGGCGAGCGCAGCGAGCCTCTTGCCGAAGGCAGGATACGTAAGCTTGTTACAGCTGAAGCAGACCAGATATTATGCTTATTGGGAGCTCAACTCAAGGGCATGCAAAACGAACCGAAGAGAATGGGGAAACCAATAGCATTGGAAGAGCAAAGAGGCACGACTAAAAGACTACAGAAATTACTGTAACTGCACCATACAACCACCATGACCATGACCACCATCCTCCTGTGCATCGGCGCTATAGTGCCCATTGTTGCAACATCGCGCAGGTTGTTGTCGTCACCCTAGTCGTTGTCGCGGTCGCTCTAGTCGTTGCCGTCGCGGTCGTCCAAGATGTTGCGGTTGCCATCTTCCATATTTATTGCGGTCATCCTCGTCCAAGTTATCGCGGTCGCCCTCGTCCAAGTCATCGCGGTCGCCCTCGTTCACGTCGCTGCGGTCTCCCTCGTCCACGACGTTGCGGTCGTCCTCTTCCAGATTCATCCTCGTCCATGTCACCGCGGTCGTCCTCGTCTAAGTATCGCGGTCATCTTCACAAGACGTCCTTGCAGTTGTCCTCGTCCACGTCGTTGCTGTCTGCCTCGTCCACGTTGTCGCGGTTATCCTCGTTCAGGTCGTCGCAGTCATCCTCGTCTGCGGATCGTTGCCTCGTCAGTCGTGATTCGCTCGACGTTCGCTGTTGGAGGGTTTATGTCGTTGTTTGGCAGACCGTCGGCGCTCTGATGGCTCTCGTCCGTCAAAGCAAGTGGAGAGGATGGCAGGCGTGAGACCAGAATTGACGCTGTGCAGGAGAACATCGGTGGACAAAAGACAACGGGCAGTGGAGAAGGAAGGCGGGCCTTGGTTGAATGGGTGTGAGAGCAGAAAAACGAAAAATTTAAAGTCCTTTGCGAAATCAACACGCACGTGACCGATTGCGCAATTGCAGATCGGACCGAAACGTGCCGCCCCAGGCCGCATCGTCGCGGACTCAGTTGCGCGGACTTGTCGTTTTATTTTTCGACACTGGTCTACCGTCTCTTCGCTTCAGCGCTCAGTACTGTAATTGTATTGTGGCTACTAATAACTTTGAATCATACCACTGCCCCAGAGCTGCTTTCCGCCCCCAATGCCAGTGTCCGCCACTACTACTAATAGTTTCATCAGTCAAGGACACGTCTGTGCATCGCTGTGCGCGCGGCATTCAACAACGTGATCAATTGTCAAGCATCGAATAATGTTCCATGATTCCGTTCCAATGTTTTGGCCAACCTCCGGTCACCTCCCAGCAGCTACAGAAGGGGGTGCATACAGTAGTATAAGTACCCGCATAGTGAGCCCTACTGACAGCAAGATAGAGATCAAGGAGGGTCTATATACTCGATGTAGAATGTGGACGGACTAGGTAGGGTGACGTAGAGTCCGGTAGGATCTCGGCAACCTATATTGGTCTACATGGTTAGGGCCGATCTACCTAGCATTTGAGTTTTTCCTGATGTGCGCAAGACGTCCGGGCATACCCCGCAAAGTGCTCATGAGATCTCAACATTACGACACGACACTTCCAGCGGTGCAAATTTGTGGTGCAGGGTGCGGGGCACAGATGAAAGGAGACCGACTTTTCTTAAGAATTGTCGGTGAACACCGGGATAAGATAATTGACTTATCTTGTGTTGTACCTGAGCACAGTACCCGTACCCTCAGCTCAAGTTTGAGCAAAATTGAGCTCAAGTCACGACTTGAGTTTCTCTCATCTTAACCTGAGATGAGATCTAGACCATGAGGTCAACTTGGTGATACTTGAGATATGACGAGCAACAGCATCCCGAGGCCTCTCAAACACGAGTGATAAATTCGAGCTAATCTATGTGATTACATGGATGACTGTGTAGCTTCTGGATTGAGCAGCCTGGGCGCCTCCCAGACTTGGGTCGACGGGCACATCGACAAGCGGAGACGGAATCCCTTGAGGATCGTCATACGCAGATGTCGTTTGTTTCGGCCTGCAGATCATCTATGTAACAAGTACGCCGTCAAAAGTTTTCGCCGCCTCCGGGGATCTCAGCAGATGTGGCACCGGGCGTGGTCGCCTAAAGGGAGGACTCCGCGATGCTGACCTCGGATGACCTCTTGCTTTCGAAGAATCTTGAGTTAGTGACCCGAGTGTGGCACAGAAAACTCACTTGACTGTAGTCGCCGTCATGCCTGTTCGATTGGCTGATCCTCGGTGTTGTGGTCGTCCTTGATCAGAAGTCAATATTTCGAAAGGCTCACTGGTATTTTAGCTTCTTCCCGCATATACTTCGACATTTGTGATGATGTGAGAAGAGGAGTACTGTACATTACATTGAGGTTTGTGAATCTAGTACTACAGAAAATATACGGGCACCGACTTTTGTGCTCCTCAGTCCTGAAACTATTCTAGAGTGAGTATGGATTGCAAGAGCTCGACAGCAATACCGGAAGGGATAGATCACTGCGGAACGACGTCGACGTCAATTTCCTGCATAGCATTGGTCAGTCCGCGTCAAACTAGTTGGACTTCGCGACTCACTGGTAACTTCTGGCAATGATTGGCATTGATTGAGCTCCGCTGCCCTTGTGCTGGGTCGCAAACTGATGTTTTATTCGGCGGCAAAGTCAAAGCGTTCGCTGGTGCCGTGCCTCTGAGCTCACAGTCGATGGATCAGTCCGCGCCGAGCAAGCCCCAATCAATGGCTCACCAAAGAAACGAAATTACGGCCGTCTCAATATCTCTCGTGGTCGCTGGTGACGGGAGGGCATGGCGCGATCATCCTGTACATTGCCGCACAGACGTCGTCGTCGAGCCGAGCTGCTGAACTGGACCAATTGGACTGCGTAGAACCCAGAGCCATGAACAACAATTCACCGGCAACCGCTCAAGAAGTTGATGCGACGTCCACTGGGCGGTTCTGGAGGTTGGTAAGAGTGAAACAGCCAGGCGAGATGGTCCTTCGTCCGCCTGGGGTCGACGACGGGCGCAACGATGGTGGTGGTACGGAAGAAAGCAGCGTTGATGCCCGATCATACTCGGCCATTTCATGCCGACACGCGCCTTCTCGTACGATGCGAGTGTGAGTGTGCATGCCCGGGTATGGGTGTGCACGCTCCGACCTGCTGTGGATGTGGTTAAAGTTGTATATACTCGTATCGTCATAAGTATATGTATGTGAACACCACTCTCCTCGATGGCTAGCAGACGGCCCCGTCTCTCGCGCGTGGGAGTAATACCGCAGATGAACGTTTCAAGGCGAGCGCCTTGGCAGACCCGGACGGGATTCCAAAACGTCGAGTCCGTAACGGCCTCAGCAATGTGCGAAGAGTCACCGTTGTCGATGACAGGACTGGACGACGGAGCAACGTCTGCAGGCTTGTGTGGTCGTTGAGCGACATCTGAGAAGACGAAAGAAGGACAGCTCCTGTACGGAGCTGTATTCCTGCGAGTTGGTGTACCGTGTAGAACAGGGCGAAGTCGTTATGTACTGTGAGTAATTCTCGTCGAAGGCAAGAGCCATACTCCAAAGCGGAGGTTTCGTACCTTTGACGAGGTCGCGGAGGGTGGAGATGGTACGACCATTCAAGTCGGCGCCTTCGACGACGAGGGTCTGCAGTGGGGCCACCGTGAGCCGCTCAAGAGCTTGTGCCGAGTGATATCTGGAATTCTTGACGGTGAGGTGGTTCCATGTGTACAGGACCAAATTGGTGGGGACGTTTTTGGGGTTCCACAGTGTGTTTTTATCGTACCACAGAACGATGGAAGTTGGAACGCAAATTGAGCAGGGGTGCGAGTAAGAGAGGACCGCCGGCGACCGCGCAAAGGGCGGCGAAAGCTGCAGCTTGGCAAAGTTGCGATCGAGATTCCACCTCTGTTCGTTGCGATCATGAAGAAGGAGATCCAGTGTACTTACGCTGCGCGTCGTCAATGATGAAGTTTAACTTCGCTAGCTTCTTTTGAGCACCGAGGCGTACTCGACGCGCGGCGTTCTCTTGCGCCTCCATTGGCGCGTTGTTAGTCGGAGCAGCGCAAGACCAGGGAGAGGAAGAGAGCCACGATTTCCCACTCCGTGACAGTCTTGCTGGCAACGATTGAAACGGCGGACCACGTCTACGAAATCGCATGCCATCAGTGTTCGAAGAACACATATCTTTCTTTCGAGAGCCGGTCGGTGATGATGATGAGGCTGATTTACAGGACAGACTTTGAAGAGTGGGTAGTCGCGAGCAAAAGGAGCTGCATTGCTGGTAGTTATATTGCAACATCGAAGACGCCAGGTAAGAATGCTGCGACTTCTCTTGAGTCTCGGAGGTGTAGTAGTTCAATCATCCGGCTCCATAAAAGCAGACAGGGAGACAAGCCGCGGTACACCGAACTGACACCGAAGGCGGGAACTTCAAGAAGCATGCCGAAACGACATGACGCGTGACGGCCGAAGACAAGAGAAGTAGTGGCAGTGCTTATTATTGTTCCGATTTCGTCCAGTCTGGCATGCCGAGCGATGCCGGTATTGCAACAATCAGTTTTGAGGCGCGTGTCTGCGTTGATCCCACCCCCCAACACTGTTTGGGTATCTCATCTTATGGCCTCCCCCGATATACCTGACCGCGACTTTCTCTTTCAGTTCAAAGCACCCCGCTCCGGTCGCATCAGGAAGAATATCGGCCACCTGTTCCCGGAACCCCCCTCCAAGCCGTCATTTCCCATTGGCCTTTACGACCGACACATACCACAGCATCTCACTTTAAAGCGTGTTGAAATACGACCATCACTTTCCTCAGATATCTGCGCTGCGCTTGACGCGCATAGCGGCTCAATAGACGCGCTGCCAGACGAACTGTTCGGCTTTCCGACAGACAGTTACGATGACTGGAAGCCTTCCGACGCACGCTCTTTGGTGGAAGTGCGCTCCGAGGGATTGTCCTTGGCCGGTTGTCAGATCGCGTCCAGCGTGCTCATCAACCCAACACAGCCCTACGAACATCCACTGCTTGTATGGTCCAAATGCGACCTTCGTGACGAAACTCTTCTGGATGAGAAGTTCTGCTCACTACACTGTCACTTCCAGGTTGTAAATCCTGGGCAGTACTCTGAGCGTAATTCCAATGACGACACGAAGGCTAAATTAGCGAAACTTCTGCAGTACACGCCCTGGCTCATCACAGGAATGCACTTCTCTGACGAGGCGGAGACCCTCCTGCGTACCATGGGGGACGTGGCGAACCGGGAGAAATTCCCCTGGCAAGTGGACTCCATTTGCTCTCAAGGCCCACCGAGCATACCTCCTCCCCCCGACGCACCGGAGGCATTTTGGGAGGCTGCGATGCCTTCAGCAAAGTCACCTCCACGACGCAGTACAAGGCTCCGTGAGAGGGTCGAGGGAATTGCGAGAAGGATACCGGACCCTGGAGACGTTTCCTCTGTTGAGTGGTTTCCTTCATTCGATGAGCCATACGATCCGTTGCCGGAGGATTACATTCAAAAGGCCTGTCATCTCACCTGAATCCCACACGACTCCCTCGCTAATCATCCTCGTTGTAGGCTTGGAGCACTGCCGTCCGTCTTGATACTTCACTCATTCTCTTCGACTGCGGAGGGCTCATTCGCATCGGCGTTCGTCAGCGAGCTACGCAAACGCTGTTGCTGTCTGATATCATCGACATTGTGGAGAGCACGAAACCAACATACGGTCGACTGTGGACGGCTCTCCATTTAGCCGCCGTACATGACGCTTTCCAGCGGGTACCACTACTGCTTCAATCACAGACGGCCGAACGAGTGCAAAGAAAGCGCAAGGCCGAACATGTAGCCATGGAGTCAAGGAAGCGAGCGAAGCTGCCGGAGAGTAAGGCTGATGCTCGTGTTCTCGTGAGTCGTGTGCTTGCGCTCGTTTCCCAGACTAAACATGCCTTAGAGTACGAAGGATTATATTGCGACTCACACGGTCGCTGCTGTCACACTGCAGATTGGTATGTTGGACTCGCCCGCACCCACGGTCCTATCGACCGCAGATCAACCAATTGCAAACGCGAAAAACTACCTCAATATTGTTCTGGACAGGAGGCTAGGCGCAGGGTCGACCGGCGATGCGTTCAATGCAGTCTTGGAACCCGATGGCTCATCTCGCTCACCGAAATACTCTCCGTTCGTTGTCAAGATGGCAACGACGAGGTACAAGATCCGCCGCCTGAAGCACGAGTACGCTATCTACATGCGTCTGCACAAAGCGGGCGTCAAAGGGATCCCAATGGCAATGGGATTCTTCGAGAGCTCAACAGCAAACATGTCGATCATGATCCTTAGTCATGTTGGACAGCCGCTGGGACTGCAAATGAACGAGGAGAAGGGCGTCGAGCTACTTCGTCCCCAGATGTGCGTCTTGCTTCCATGGATGATTGTCATTGCGCTGATCGTGCTCTGTAGATTGGATTTGAGACGAACTCTTCGCGCCATTCACAAGGCCGGTGTACTCCATCGCGATATACGCTCTTGGAACATGATGGAAGATGTATACGGCAGGGTGTACATTGCCGACTTTGACCGAGCTACATTTGATGGGTCGAAGGAAAACTACAGCGACGAAAAGAAGAGACTGAATGAATTTTTAGCTGGAAAATTTGTCGATGAAGCGCGTGTCATTGGGCGTGATGATATAGATTCATAGTTACAACCTGCCATGTAATATTACACATCTCTTTCGCATTACAATCCTCGGAATCTCTTCTGCTGTGACTCTGCGGGGACGTTCAATGGGACAGAACTCCTTAGTTGATCAGTGAGGAGCTTCATGTCCCGGATATCTTTGTCAAATGCAGGCTCTTCCGGGTCAAAACAGGCTCCACTCCACCCAACAACGTGAATGGCCCTCCAGCCGTCTTGGCGCTCGTGGTCGTAATCGTCATACAAAATGTGTTCTGGGCCGAGTCGCCCGTGTGTGATGTTTTTGGCACGCAAGTGCGCTAGCCAATTTTCGAGATGATACCTGAGTCGAGATAGAGGTCAATTGGATTCTAGGATATATGCGGAGACGCACGGTAAAAGCTCGTCCGTAAAGTCGATCGCTACGGCCACGGTAAGGGGTGGTTTCGGAAAGTACTGCATGAGTAAGGCGAATGTCTCATCCGAGTCATCCGAAAAGATTCCGAATGGGATTGGAGTTGTGCAAGGGTACGCGGGAGATATCCCGACGCCGCAGATGGCAAGAAGAGTGTCATACTCTTGCTGCAGCGATTTTCCGGGACGCGTTCCCGAGCGGAATTTCACTACCATCGGGCCCTTTTCCTGATCTGGTTGTCCGTCCGCTCCCATGATGTAGCATACGTAGACGTCGCCGTGTCGCATAGGAGCATGTATCCGAAGATGGACTTGCTGTGAGGACGGACCCCCGGGAGTAATTGCAATTGACGTCATATACAGCGGAGATTGCAAGCGCGAAAGACATCCCTCCCCTTGGTTGGCCTGGCCCCAGTGTACATGGACACCACCGACTTTGTAGAGGGCATTTCGCAGGCTGAATTGATCCGATGCCTCTTCCAACGGATCCAAAAGCTACGACGAAATCCAGTAAGGCGATGCTATAACTAGCTAAATAGAACGTACTTTAGGTTGCATCTCGAGCGGAAGAGTAGATCCCAACTCGATAGGATATGTCAGTCGCAACGACTTGACGTTAAACTTGGCGGTACTGATGAAATCATGGCCATGTAATGCAGTCCAAGGAAGTGATCCGTCCTGGATGTCCCTTTCTCGGAGCTCAGTACGCCCAAACAGATCATCCGTTGCCGTAATGAATTGGCCACTCTCGATCGCGAGGGGCGCGAGTGGGGAGTTCGCAGTCGGCCCGAGTGACATGTCGATGGGGTCAGAAACGTATAGTGTCTGAGTTTCTCTTTCGCGGATGCAGATAAACTTTACGTCGCCGGTGACGATGTTGATGAACGTAGCATCGCTCGAGTCCCCTACAGTCCATGCCTGAGGTAACGAAGCGTGAGTACAACGTCAATTGTGCTAAGTAGAAAGGCACTGACACGTTGAAAGCAAAACATCGCCGAATGAAAGACATCATCGCGCATCAATGACACCCATTCTGGCTGCTGACGCGCAATTCCTTTGCTAGCAGAAAGTAACTTCTTGATAACAGGACTGTCTCGTCCGGTCGGACGACCGGAGACAGCCCTTTTCTCAGTCAAGATGCTCTGGCATTGGAGGGGTGACCCGCAATTCCTTCGGCCTTCATCGTTCTCGTCGCAAAAGTGTGGAGTCCACCCCCGTTCATCAGCAACATTGAAAACGGCAACATCGCTCATCGCGTTCACAATCTCGTCAGTGGTGTATGGTCTGCCAACCTTGAGAATGACGAAAGCGACGAACTCTGCAAAGCCATGGTCGGTGGCGGCTTTCAGGTTGGCGCGAAGTTCGGTAGTCTCGCCGCAGATCGGGACGGCAGTCTGATCGAGGACAATATAACCTTCGCCGGGTGCGTCGCAAGCGGAGTCAGTGGATCCTGGTTGCCACTTCAGGAAACCGGGCTTGTCCCACGAGGTCACTGCAGGCTGTAGAAGGGAGGAAGCAATTTTAGCAGGAATGCGTTCGCGAATTTTGAGAGCGGAAAGCAAAGCGTCGACAGTGTCGACAGTTTGTTTCCGGCCCCATTTCTCCCTGTCATCTTCTCTCCGCTTGGAAGAGATAGATGAGCGCCAGGGAATCGGCGCGGAAACGATGCTACGATTGCCCTCAGCGTCGCGACATGCCTCGAAACGAGCCACAAGAGCTTCTGGGAGATGTTCGATATGTCTGACGTGTTTGAGCTGGTGTTTGTCGTGCATGTGTAAAGCCACGGGCCCCGGACGCGGAATGTTCAAGCGATGTGCAACGAGTTCATCCCAGAAAGAGGTCGTGAAGACAACAGGATCAATGACGGCTGCATCTTGACGCCGTTTGCGAGTGCATGTGGCGCCGTTGACCGTTGAAGTTCCGACAGTAGCCGTAGACATTTGGATGGAGGGAGACCAATCTGGCCCGGCCATGTGCGCATCACCCATGGCAATCGTGGGGGCCTGCGCAGTCGGAGCAGACACTCTGAGGGGAGCAGGCCGCCATGAAACAGCAGCAGACAACGTGTCCGGATTATCAGACTGAGAGTTTTGCATTCTGTGTAGACGCTTCGTGTGCTGTCAACGTGGTGATCAACTTGGCGTCAAGATGAAGGGAAAAAAACTCACCGACGGGGGAAGAAGAGAGGGAAGGTCTGGTCTACAGCACTTTCACCGTGGCACTTATATATGTCATTGTTCTACATTGATCACCGCCTTTTGATCAGGAACTTGCCGGAAGCGGATGGTCTTTGTGGCGTCAAGTGAGTCCCGACTGTTGGCGCGATATTTCGATTCTGCGAGAGTAAACATAGTCTCGCACAGTGATCCGTTCAGGACGCCCAGCGCAGACTCTAGCTCAGTCCGCACCAACGAGCGCCATTCCCACGACGCGAGCATTCTTACAAAACGGGCCTATGACTCGCAATGGTGCATTGTTGTTGTAGGCGACCCTTCATTGTCCAAATTAGGGTGCTACAAAGTGTTCAAGTCTTCCTTTGTCAAGATCAATGCTGCGATGCGCATCACAACGAGTGACAGGACGACATCTTTGCGCATGCAGTACAATCTACCTAACTACGACGCAGCATTCGGATGAGCTCAATCCATACACACAACAACGACGTAGCATGCCAAGGCCATACAGTACAATGATAGTCTTGTTCAATACATGTCCGCATCATAAGCTTCTTTCCCCATTCCTTTCTGAGAACAACAAATCGCAACCAATCCGCTTCCAGACGCCTATTGCCTCCCGCCATCAGCTCCTGGGAGTGAAGTGTAGTCAGGTCTGCACGAAGCCCAACCCGTCGAAGTTTACCACATAGATTGTTCGGTGGCGGGACGGTGTGCTTAGTCAGAGAAGCACCAGTGCCCAGGAGTCACTGTTTCGAGCGATGACACGATCCCTAGGCGGTTTGCCTGGCCGTATGTGAGTGGACGCGATTTGTTGAAGGTGTGCGGAGGAAAGTTCAGACGTTGAGGTTCGACCATTCGCCGTCAAGGAGGGAGAGGAGGTTGATGGTGATGACGAGGACGATGAAAATTTGAGTCGAGGTAACGTTTACTCATCTCCCGCGGCGTCACCCACTTTGCCAAACCCTGTTCGATTGCCCCAGTACGCCCCAGTACGCTGGATCTCTTTTCCCTCTCGTCCGCAAGCAGTCTCTTCGCGTCCCAAAGTTCCCTCCTCGATGTATCCCCAAAGACGAACAGAAACGTGCAAGCGCTGTAGTAGACACGACCCGTGAAAGCGCCTCTAGCTATCTGGATTGCGAGCTCGAGGCAACATTGAGGATAGCATGCTCCATGATGAGGACCTCGAACCGCTCGTGCACGACTGCCAACGTCGACGCAATCTCCTTCTCTCCTTCGCAATGGCCATCCTCCGGTCCCTCTCCGCTTCCGCCTTCCGAAAAGGTAAGTTGCGGTGTCCGCAGTCAACTCCGAAATATGATGATGACATCGACAGAGAACGAACAAAGATGAGGAAGATCCCAATGCAAACACCGTAGCTCGAGTCTCCAGAAACGATGCATGCAGGACACATGGCCATGGCATAGGCGGTAGCATAGATCGACCGTTGCTCCTGAGAGCCGCTCCCGACGCGACGCCCGCCCATCCCAGTCCTCTTTAGATCCAACAGCCATCTTTGGGCAATTGCCACTCGGTTTTCGTGCGCCATCCGGGTCTCCTGCTCATGATTCCGCCGATGGTCCTCCAACGAATTCGTAGGCGAGTCTGTGCTCGGCGCGCATCGTGACGTGTCGCCATGGAGCCAAACATTGTCATGAGGGCGTGGTCGGTGAAGGCAAGCGCGGCGGTTGGCAGGTATGGGAGTGGTGGATGGGGTAGGCTTCCCGCAGCTCCCGTCGTCAGGTGGCAGTACTCGACTGCTGTGGGACATCGTGTGCTGTGGGACACTGTGTGGGGGAGGCGAAAATGCATGTGTATAACGAGGACTGATTGTGGATATGCGCGTCGCTCCATGGAAGTCTTCACAGTTGAGATTGTTCGAGACGGATGCGTATATGAGGATAAACACGCCATCGCCGCAGAAAAAGCCGACTGCAGCGCCAACGATTGTTCTCGGTGCCGTGTTTGGCAAGTATGTGTTTGCGTCTACAGTAGAAAACGACGTTAGCGCGGTACGAGCTGCCGGAAGGAGACGCACCAACATCGTTCACTGGGATAGCGCATACCTTGCCAACACACTAGGACGAAACAAGATACGGCAGGCTCGGCAGCAACCAAGCAGCTGTACTCCGTCAAGGCGTAAGCAAACTATGCGAAGCTTTTCCTCGTTTGGGAGCTGGCTGGGGCAAAATAATAGTTTGCGCGAAATGAGCGTACGGCGCTAGCATCTGGAGGATAAGGCCTAAGGTTCCATTGGACGGGCAGCCAATGCTGTGAGCCTCCGATGCATGGATGATGGAAAAGAGCAAGGCGACATCGGGATATGCCGGCTCATGGACGCGATGTGATGACGTTGGCAAACAACGCCCCATGTCGATCTCGAACCATCTCAGGACCTTTTGAAGCGCCTGTCAAAACTGCAGCTGCTCTAGTTTTGCTATTGCGCGCAAAGGATTCCCTTCTTGCTCGAGGAAGTTTTGTCTAGGAAGGTTGCCAGTGCCACTTTTCTACCTGACGCGCCGCCTTCCCCCACAGCACGTTTGTCCTCTCGAGCTCCCCGACGTTTGCGAATGGTAGCCTCTGGAGACCCTGTGTTGGATTTGTTTATGCAAAGAGCCTCGGAGATGCCACCGGCCTCGTGTATCTTCCAAACAGCGTTTGATAACTGCCACTTGGATCAGATTTACAAGTTGACTTCTCTTTCTCGGCGCGCAGTGACTCGCCACCTCCGACCACTATCATGCCTTTGCCCTACTGGTCCGATCTAGACCTTTTTCACATGTCTTGCTCTCCAAATTCACCAACGAACGTCGCATCATCTCCGGCCTTAAGACGACACTATCGCATTCGCCACCCCGCTTCCCTTGATTTTACAGGCAATGATGAACACTTACTTCTGGGTCTTCGAGCCTCTGTACTGCGATGCCGCTGCTGGGCGCTCAAAGGAACGTCCGATGGAATATCATTCGAGTACATCCAGTGAGTCACCGCTCGTCGCATCTCGTCCTGTCTTCACCAGAGCCTCTGGCCGCTGTCACTTTTCAAGGAGCTTTTGACACACAATGCAATAGCGTCTCGTATCGCAAGCTCATTTTGGTATTCCTCTTCGAATTTTTCCGTCGGCACGAGGCGCCCATCTTGGACGTGGTCCTGGATGGCAATTTGCAAATCATCGTCCCCGTCTTCTCTGGTAGTCAGTATTTTATCGTGCGATAGAACGACGGGCTGCAACTCGAATGAGGGAATGGGGCATTCCCTACTTCTTCGTCTCTTTCCTTGGCTCTCTGTTCTGAATGTCAATGACTTGAGTTGAACGAAGCATGCCCACGGGTACACCATTATGTCTGTGAATGCTGCTCTTGTATGTATATAAATTCACCCTGTACCTCAACTCTTTTATAACCATTAATTCGAGAGACGCCGCAAGAATGTCTTTCTCGAGTACTGACTACGCCTGGGATAGGACCAGTCTTGACATTCTCACGTCTAAACCAACGCCTTACGCGACCGATCCGCCCATTGACCGTAGAGTCGTGAGAGCAGGTCTCAGCACTCTTCTTCCTTCCGCCACAGTCATACTCCTTCGAAACACGTAGATCACGATAAATTTCTTGGCGCCGTCCTTGGTGACTTGTAGTGACTTGTAGTAGCAGGACGAGTATCGTAGCATGTCACAGTAGAGGTAACGCAACACGCTTATCAATGTCATTGAAAACAAGAATTGCACAGGGGGGCACGTCGCACGCCTGGGCGTAGTAGATTGAAATGTAAGTACATAAGTCTGGGAACGACTCGGAAAGTTGATAAGGTATCAAGGTAGGTAGAGCGCACTACGTCACAGCGATAAAACGGGAGAGCAAAAGCAGCAGTACAAGTATGTAGAAATGATACAATTCACAGCACAACCATTTTCAGTAGTTTACATGTCAAATGACGGTCTGCGATCTGTATCGTCATATCGGTATATATGGACGTGTACACCAGAATCCTCGATGGCGGCCAGACGGCTCCTTTGCTCGCGCGTGAGGGTAAAATCGCTTCGCGCATGCAAAATGAACGTTGCAAGCGGTGAGGCCACACATTGAGGTACGGAGGGCGCCTCGTCTGCCGCTGCGTCTGCTGGCAAACTAGGGCGGGATTCCAAAACGTTGAGTACGGCCTCAGCGATATGCGAAGAATCTTCCGGACCACCCTTGTCAATAACGGACAAGTCCAAAATCAGGCGACGGAGCAAAGGGAGTCCAACGTCCGCAGGCTTGTGTGGTCGTTGGGTAAAGATCAAAGGACGAATAAAAATGTCTGAGACGCTCTTAGCATCCATCCGAATACCGAAGAGGGACATATCCTCTACGGAGCTGTATTCCTGCGAGTCGGTGTAGAACAGGACGAAGTCGTCATGTGCTGGGAGATAATTGCCGTCGAAGCCAAAAGCCATACTCCGCAGCTGAGGCTTCGAGCGTTTGACGAGGTCGTGAAGGGTAGAGATTGTACGACCATTAGCGCCCTCGACGACGAGAGTCTGTAGTTCAGGCACCGTGAGCCGCTCCAGGACTTGCGCAGAGTTTTTACTGGGGTCCTTGACGGTGAGGTGATCCAAGGTGTGCAGAACCAAGCTGGTGGGGACATCGTTGGGGTACCACGGTGCGTTTTTATCGTTCCACAGAACGAGGGAACGCAGATTGGGCATACGTGCGAGTATGAGAAGGACCGCCGGCGACCGCGCAAGGGGCGGTGAGAGCTGCAATTCGGCGCGTTCCACCATGCGCCAGTTGAGATCGACGCCGTCGGTGGTGAGCTCGGGGAGACAGAGGAGTATGACGTGCTTCAGCGTCAATGGGAAGGAGATGGTGATGGTGCGACTTGAGGCCGGATCGAGAGCGTGAATCTCGAGGGTTTCCAGGGTGATCATTCGGGAGGCGAGATGGCTGAACTCTGGGACCGAGATGACATCGAGGGTGGGGAGCCACATGCAAAGGCGTCGGATGCGAGGAGCACAGAATAGAAGCCATGCATAGAGAAGGTTGTCGTATGAGATGCCCGATGGCTGCAAAGAGAGAGAAACGATGAGGGGATGCTGAGCGGATCGAGCAATACTAAGAGATATTGCGGACGCCCTCCGAAGATAAACGGCATCATGATGCACTGGCACCGAAATCTTCCCTAAAACTCTGCTTCTGGATGGAGGCGGCGGACTGTTGTGGAGAGAAAAGTGGATATGAGACCAGAGCTCCGGGGAAGTGGTCGCAGTGTCGAACCACAAACGACACACGGCGGCGAGGCAGCTAGGACCCATGCTTGAAAACGACGATGGTGGCATGTCTGCGGAGACTTGGGGATATGTCACGGCAACGGCATAGAGAAAAATTTCGCGCAAGACATCCGGAGGAAGGCGTCTGACGGGGTTCAAGACAAGGTCATTGCAATCGAGATTCCACTTCAGGTCGTCGCGCTCTTGAAGAAGGGAGTCTAGAGCTCGCTGTGCGTCGTCGATGATTGAGTTCAACTTTGCCAATTTCCCTCTACCATCGAGGCGTACTCGACGTGCAGCGTTCTCCTGCGCCTCCGTTGGCGCGTTGTTGGTCTTTAGTAGCAGCGCAAGATCAGGGTGGGGGAGAGGGCGAGGCTTCCTAACTCCGTGACAGTCTTGCTGGCAATGATTACAACGATGGACCATGCCTGCCAATGTCACATATCCTCAGTATTTGGAAACTGTACACGAAAGGTCAGCAGCGAACCTGTGTAACGGGAGCCGGTCTGTGAGAAGAAGGAGACTGATGTGCGCAAAGCAACGAGGAGAGCGAATGCTTGCAAGTGGTAGAGATGCAAGGAGCTACGATGCTGGCATTTACAGTGCAACGTCGGCAACACCAGGTAAGGATGATGCGATCTCTCTCGAGTCTCGACGCTGCTAGTTCAATCAACCCGGCCCCAGAAGAAGCAGACAGTCGCAACGGAGACAAGCTGCGGTACACCCTACGGAACGTGATGATCAACGAGGTGCATGATAAGTAGGTCTGGAGAACGTACCGATCGCGATCGTATTGTTCTCGTCATGTTCGCATACAACGAAGGCCAACCTCAAGTCTTCATGCGTAAGACTTCGGTAAAGCTTGTGACATGCGACCTGGAATGGAGTTGGAAAGACCACCAATAGGGAGATAGTGGGAGGTAGGGGTTGTCGCCGATGGCAAGAAGTGTAGCCAAGCTGGACTATAGATGACGGTGTGGGCAATGTGCGAGGAAACGTTTTGATGTTCATTGTTCTGTCGCTCCGAAAAAGCGGTTGTCGCACTGGCAATAGACAAAGACTGGTGCAAAACCATCAGCCGACCTCAATACCCGCGCATTGGTAGCCTGCGCTCCTCCTTTGCCGTACTCCGCGTCGTAGTATCTGACAACCTCGACCTATGGGTCTAACAACCCCGTAGCGGCCCCAATACCCATGGCGTTCATGCTGAGGCGGGAAACGCCCATCCAGGACCCGTCGTCCAGGTCATCATCGGCTGCCGCCTGCGGCGCTAGGCGTATATATTGTCTGGCGGCTGTCGATCCATTTCCCTGTCTTCCGGTGCTGCTACAGGTGCAATGCAGCAAAAGAAGATGCGCAAGTGGATTGTGGGAGGAACATAGACGCGCCAGCAATTTTTTCGCAATCGAAATCAGCGTTGAGACGGACCAGGACAAAAAGCAGAAAGATGTGGCAGTGTTGAGTGGGGAGGCCCATCTGTCGGTAAGACCGTGGCAGCTTAGTAAGCGCACAGCCACTAGAATCAGTGACGCCCGCCGAGCATCTTCGTTCTGTACCATACTATGTATGAATTAGTCCCTATAACGACGAAATTCTTGCCGCTACATGCTATTCTGCTCATACTCTCTCAAATCATGACTCTCAGCTCGCGCATTCTGCAAGCCTGGACCACCGCATATCCGCCACTGCTGCCAGCAAAGCCCTGACGTGATACCTGTTCCTCAAGTACGGCGTGCACTTGATCATGGTTCAAATATGATGTGAATCACACATATGCCCGCTTTGGAGCCGTGAGGAAGGGAGCCGACAGTAAGAGATGTTATCAAGAGGTGATCGGCTTTGGTGTTTTGATCGCGCCTTGACGCGTCGTGGGTCTAATTATTGAGGTGTGTATGGTATCTAAGAGTAGGATCTAAGCTAATTCATTACATTAAGAACTTCACCACTCTGCCTCTGAGTCCGTTTCATACATCGCGTCGTTTCCCATTACTACATCACCATCAACATCGACCGGCTGCTTGTCCGCGACCTCTTGCGGAGGTTTGAGACGAGGATCCGTGACTCCGCGCTGACGCATTGCAGCGACTGCCTTGATCAAGGCATCTACGCGCTCCGGCTTCCGTTTGAGACGCGACTTCAACGGGATCTCCTTGTCCAGACCATACACTCGGTGGATCTCTAGCTGTAGGCACACCTCGTCATTCTTGAGACCCTCGATCTTGTCACTGTCGAGTACCAGCTCTGCCTTGAGAAGAACGTCGTCCTTCTTCTTCTGCTTGGCCTCTCCTTCCTTGATCTTGGCATTCTTGGTGGCGATCTTCTTGACCTGGACGGCCACATGCTCCCGCTTCCGTTCCCGCTCAGCAACCCCGGTCAACCGCTTCTGAGCCTCGACTCGAATATACCCATCGTCCTCGGCAGTGAGTTTCTTCTGCGCCCACTCTTCGGTATGGTTTCGCTGGTACATATGACGCGCTCGATGCTGATGCTGCGACATACTTGGGTGACGCCTCGCTGCAACCCGAAATGATCCCAGGTCACCTTCACATGGGTCATTGACAGATATCATGTAGTACGCCTTCTTCTCTGCATCAGAAAGGCTGGCAATCAATCCATCTTTAGCGAACTCGGGGGTGAACCGTGTGAACGTTTCGAGAGCGCCTTTCATGAAGGCCACAAGGATCTGCCGCAAATGCGGCACCTGTGGGACCAGCTCTCAAACTGCATCCCAAGCATCCTGGTTATGCCAGTCTCTGCCATCAAGAACCGCTGTACGGCTCGAGGCATCTGGAGACAGTAGCAGGTCGGGATTGTCAATGATCTTCTGCAGATGAACGCTGACACGCTCATGCAGGGGTCCGAGTTCTAGGTGGTTCGGAATATGACCATGCGATCCACGAGCCTGGGACATATAGGGTTTCCCAATCGCCAGAGAGTACAGGACGAGCACACAGAACTCGGTGAGTGTCGGTAGATCCTGAATTGCTTTGAAGAAGTTCAACTCAATGTTTGTGAAGCCCCGTTTATCCTTTCCATCGCGCACATATTCCATGAAGGCAATGAACATGTGGCGATGGACCAAGATGACTTCAGCCGCATCACAGTTCGACCCGTAGCGTGTACTGCTCGTTCCCGGATACGCAAGCGGATACCCCAGTTGGTCTTCAAAGAACCAATTGAAGTCGTGCTGCTGGCCCTTTTTGTCGTCCTTGTTACGGCAGATCAGACCTCCAAGCTCAACCGCCTTGATAGCACCTCGTGTCGATGCTTTCTCATGAAAGGAGACCAAGAAAACTCAAGTTTTCCCGGTCGCGACCGGAATGAGTTGAGTTTTGACTCAAACTCAAACCTCCCTCACTGTATGACCACCCCACAGCCTACTCATCACAATTTGTACCTACTTGCCTCGAACTCAAACTCAAACTCAACTCAAATCTGACTTGGACTTGACTGGAGTTCCGACTCAAGCATGACTCCAATTCATATGCTAACTCGAACACGACTTGACTCAATCCCCCACTGCAGTTTTGAGTGCTTGCTTGAGTCAACAACTACCATTTGACTCGAGTGCGACATAAACCTGTAATTTACAAGGTACCAGGAAAGACGACTGGCTCAGGAACATACCTACACCGTGCAGCGTGTTCATGCACCTGCCATGGCGCCACCTGTGTCGTCAGCATGTACCATTGTAGTCGGCCGCGTTGTTGTCAGCAGCATCGTCGTGAGCCCATCGTCATCGTGAATTGGTCGTCATCACCGTCGATGCGTCTGTCTGTTGGACAAGGTACGTTGCGTGTCACTGTGACTGCGGGAACTTGGAAGCGCATGCATCTGGAACCCCGATGCCAGCAGCAGTTAGGGTAGCCTGCGTAGGTCTGCTGTGGTGGTCTTTGTCAAGTCTAAGACCTATACTGTTGAGTGAGAGAACGCACCCATTGGCGAAGAGCACCCGCCCTTGTTGATGCGCACGTTGTCACCGTCGTTGCCCGTCTGTTGTTGTTGTCGTCGAGAGAAAAGAGGCAATTGATTAGTCATATGGCAACGAACGCAACGTGTTCAGGCCCGCTTGATGTGCAAAGTGCATCAGGCACGCAGAGCAGCAGAGAAGAAGATAGCAGCAAGTCGGTGGAGGTTGGTCCTGGTTGAGCCTTGGGTGAATCATCGAGAGAGATAAACAGTATTGAGTGTGGCATATTGCATTGTATCGCTTGGCGTTATATCAGCATTCTGTTGACTCGACTTCCTACGGCTGTGCGACAGTCGGACAGTGCCTATGCACTTTGCACATCAATCAAGCCTGGACACGTTGCCGTGTCTGACGGCTGACTCAGCATTTTGTCTTTTTTTCCAACCATCACCTAGACTCGCTACCAGTCGCGGATGATCTCACTGTCATGCTCGGTCCGATGGCAGCGGTATTTGGCTACGGTCTGTTTGGTTGTTTTGGTGTTGTTTGTGTAGGGCGGGTAAGTGAGATCATCTAGCGACTGGGAAACCTCAGCTCCCTTTTGGCAGGTGGCCCAAATCCTGAGTTGGGACTTAGAAATATTTCGCGATCGACGGGTTTTGGTGATCTCAGCTTTTGCTCTTGTGTCTCGGATACTAATCCACATGGCCCCTAAATTTGTATAATGAATATTTGATGCATACAGAGCCGTAATCTAAGTGGAATATGTATGAAATAACATGTAAGGTCCCGAAATAAGCGAAATTGTGGCCATGAATGTAAAAAATGGAAATCCACACACCAAATGTCTACCTGCTGAGGCAGAACTATCCAAACTCGTTTCGGATGGACCCAAGGAGCCATAAGTGTAGCCGTATGACTGTCTGGAAGCGTTATCCTAGCCAACAGTTTGGTCCTGGTTCGCAAATCAGACAATTCCAGTCGCAATACAGCTGTAAAACAAAGGCAAAGTTGTGCAGAGGGTTGTAACTCATCAAAGGTTGATAAAGAGTGGTTTGGTAGCTCATAGAGGACCAGAGGGTAAGCCGTTCGCATATTCCTGTGTATCACCGCCAAATTGGACAAAATCGGCCCGGATACTCAAGTAAACACAGAGAAATCAGATATAGTCGATGTTTATAGCGGTCTGAGACAGATGTAGGCAGAATGGCCAGGAGATAGAGCACCAGAGCGAAGAGCAAAGTTGAGCATGAGCAAAAATTCTAAGTTCAAAGTCACAAAAGTGTTATTCCCGATGTCACGGCTGAGCCCTCCCAGCCGCTTCGCCAAAGTGATAAGCGGAGCCACGTGGCGAATTGTTAGGACCGTGCCCCAAGCCAAGCCTAGTAACGAAAGACCGGGTGTGTTACTCGGTATGCACTGCACAAGCGGTGCTCCGAGCCTGTGAGAAGATAAGCGTAGAAGTGTTCAAAGACAAGAAAAGAATTAAGGGTTTTACCTGAAGTGTATTGGCACGTACTTCCACACCTGTACCCCTATGAATCCCCGTCAAGCGGTGATCCGGCTATCACTCGGTTGTGGTGAGAGATACAGGGGGCCCGGTCTTGAGGAGCGTCGGATATCCGGAGCAGGCTTCCTGCGTTCAGCAGGCTGGTCCCTTGAGTCGAGCCTTGAATCCGGGGGTCCGCTTTAAGGCGTACCCAAGTAGGTAAGAGGAGCTCGGACGTCCGTTAGGACAGAACGAGTTTGAGAAAAAGAGAAGTCCGCTAGATATAGCGGAGGTCCGACTTGCGAGGCGAACCAAAGGAAAGATGAAGAGAGGCTAGGTTGGGTATCCTAGTTGATATTTGAACTAAAGAACTAAGAGTCAAGTACAACGGCTTAAATACTGAAGGTAGGTAAGAGTCCAGATAAGGAGTAACGCATGGTATGGGTAATGGGCATAATCCTAAAGACAATAAGAACAATAAAGACAATAAGCAACACCATGTGGAATGGGCAGAGGGGTAGGCGAGTTCATGTGGAGGTCCGAGATATGATGAGTAACGGATTGGTGAGCAGTCACATGACTTGATGAGTAATGCGGAGGTCCGGTCCGAGAGGAATGTGACGTATGGAGGTCGGTATGCGGTCCGGTCATGTGTGTCATGACGCATGGATATGACAGTATCCCCCTTCAAGGTTCTGGCCTCCAGAACCTCAAGGTCAGCCACCGGGGTAGCGGAACCGTAACCTGAGTCATCGGGCGAAATCGGCGGGTCCGCATGAGTCATCGGAAAGGACCGGGGGTCCGCAGCAGTCATCGGAGTGAAACGGGGTTCTTTTTGTGTGCGGAGATCCAATAGTACGGGTTCCAACGGGTGCGCAGAAGCGCTGGTCCACAAATCCTGATGACAGAGTAGCGCAGCCCCGATAGTATAAAGGCAGGGACTTAGCTCAGAAAAAACTCAACACACTATGGCACCACCCTCCGACCGCGAGTTCTGGCACCAGCACGAGGGTAGTTGGTACCGCTGCCCGACGCCCTTCCGCGAGGACTTCCTCACCCTCGTCTCGTATATGGCGTCTGATGTCGCACCCGGACCGCCGCCCCGTATGCCGGAGCCCGTCGGACAACCCGACGAACCGAAGCGACCGTCGACCCCGCCTCCAGGCGCCATTCCGCCCAGGCCTGCCGCTGCGCCTGACGGCGCATCTCGTGAAACGCGGAGGGCCGCTGCACATGCCCTCATCGACTGGGAGAACGAGGTGGAGGAGTTGGAGGAGCGTTGGGCGTCCGAGCGGGCCTCCGAGATGGAGGACTACGAGAGGGCCGTGCGGGAGTACCCTCGGCTGGCCGCTGAGTTCTCCAAGTGGGAGGATGACCAGCGGGCCTACGAGGAGGGTACACTGGCGTGGTGGCAGAATGCCCACGACTGGTGGGTTGCGAGGGAGCGGGAGCAGGCGCGGTCGTCGGGTGCCCGGGCGACCACCGGAAGTCCGTCGCGTCGCAAGCGGACGCGAAATGTCGTCGAGGACGACGAGGAGGATCGGCCGGCCGCCAAGAAAGCCAAGGGCAAGGCCAAGGCCAAGGACCACACCGGCGCCACGCACCGGTTTGGCGACCACCGTGAGTAGTTTATTACTTCTCCATTTTTCGAACGCTCACCGGGGGTCCGCAGGATGCGAGACGTGTGTCAAGCGCGAGCGCGAGCCCTGCGTTTGGAACGGGCCTCCGGCCAGGTCGTGCGAGGCCTGCGTCAAGGAGAAGCGGGCGTGCGCCCTTCCCGCGCACAACATGGACGTCCGCGAACTGGACGCCCGGGAGGCCGCGCGGACCGAGGCCCTCGCCGACCGCCTCGCCACTCTCGAGGCCAACCTCGCCACGGCCGTCCGCGAGGCTGTGGCCGCGGAGTTGGAGAAGGAGAGGGAGGCCCGCGCAATGATCGACGCGGAGGCCCGCGAGGCGGTCGCAACGAGCGACGAGGACCAGTCGGAGGAAAGCGAGGAGAAGAAGGATGAGGGAGAGGGTGAGAGTGAAGGAGAGGAGGGAGGAGACGAGGAAGGAGAAGATGAGGGAGGCGAGGGAGGGTCCGGCGGGGGTCCGCAGGTGGAGGACGTGGACTCCTCATCTAGTGATAGTGATAGCAGTAGTGAAGAAGACCAGGAGTAGTACGCCCGCCGGAGCTCCGGAAAAAAAATGTAAAATATTTTTTCTTGAGTTTTCTTGTAGTTTTTAGTGTGAGACTGAGATTGAGAGTGAGATCTAGGAGGTCCGCCGGAAGTGCGGAGCACCGCAAAACTGAGTGAATAAGATCTAAGTGCAACGCCAAAGAATGCGGAGCACCGCAAGATTGAGTGAGAGCAAGGAAACATAAGTAGTGAGGGAATTCCCTTAGAAGGGCTCACTGAGCGTGGGTTTCTTGAGGTTTAGGTTTTTTAGGGTATCTTGAATGGAAGTCCGAGACCAGTTCGTCCGCAGCAATATCGTCAGCGCCCACCCAGGAGAACTCCTCGTCGGTGCCTTCGTAACCGGACCACCGCACGTAGTACCGAAGGGGGGTCCGATACCTCCTGTCCAGTTTGGAATCAAGTATTTCGGAGACTTCATAATGAATTTCTCCTTCAACTTCAACTGGGGGAGGCGGAGACTCCGAACGATTGGGAATAGTGTTCTCCTCGTAGGGTTCCAATTGAGACACATGGAACACCGGATGTACGAGGCGCAAATAGTCGGGTAGCCGCAACGTAAATGCATTAGAACTGGGTTGAGCGATAATGGGGAACGGACCAAGATGGGTCTCCGAAAATTTTCGGGTGGGCCGAGTAGTATTGATGTACTTGGCCAAGAGGTAGACACGATCACCAATGCGGAAGTCCGGGGCGACTATCCGCTTCTTGTCAGCCTGAGCTTTGTAACGAGATTGAGCAAGGGAAATCTCATCTCTAAGCATCGCATGCAATTCGTCCAAGTTAACCACAAAATCGCGTGCCCGAGCGGAGGCCAAGTCCCGTTCCGGATACACCGTAATGGAGGGGTGATATCCTTTGTTTGCAAAGAACGGGGTAATGCCAGTTGAAGCGTTGGGCGCGTTGTTGTAGGCAAACTCTGCGAGGGCCAATAATTGATCCCAGTTGTCCTGTTGATAGGAGCAGTAGATACGGAGGTACTGCTCCAAGGTCTGGTTGGCCCGCTCGGTCTGGCCGTCCGCCTCAGGATGGTGCCCCGAAGTGAAGTGGAGCTCCATGTTGAGAGCCTGGGCGAGGGCGCGAGTGAAATGAGCGACGAATTCGGAGCCCCGATCGGATGTGACGTGAGACGGAACTCCGTGTTTTGAGAAAACATGGATGACGAAGAGCTGAGCTAGCTGCTCGGAGGTGATAGTATCATGAGTGGGGATGAAAATAGCCTGCTTGGAGGCCCGATCGATGATGACCAGAATCGCGGTGAACCCGTTTGAAGAAGGAAGCTCTTCAATAAAGTCCAGAGAGATGGAATCCCAAGGGCGTAGGGGGACCGGCAATGGTTTGAGTAAACCATAGGGACGATGGCGAGTGGGTTTGTTCCTGCCACAGACAGTACAGGACTTGACATAATGGCGGACAAACTCACGTATCTTGGGCCAAGTGTACCCCCGACGGATAAGCTCTAGGGTGCGATTCTGACCAAAATGGCCAGCAAGGATATGATCGTGGTGGATGCGGAGGACCCGCAGACGGAGGTCCGAGGAATTGGGAACGTAAATGCGACCATCTAATCTAAGTAACCCTGCATCATCGGAGGTCCAACGAGAGTTAGAGGGATCACCTGCGAGGGCAAGTCCCACTTGGGCTTCCGGATCTCCGTCGTAGCCATTCTTGATATCGGAGTGCAGAGACTCCAGATCCATGATGACGGAGGCCCGAAGGGCAGGGTACTGCAAGTAGGTGGCGCGAAGTGAGGAGGATAACTGCTCCTGAGTAAAGACTGGCCTGAAATTGTGCGGATTCACCGCTGCATATGAACTGTCCTCTCGAGCGTAAACGTCCCAGCGCCTTGTGAGTGCGTCCGGCTTCCCGCCTTTAGAACCAGGCCGGAATCGGATGACCATGTTGAACGCGGAAAGGTACTCGGACCACCGAACTTGTCGTCGAGTGAGGAGCTTGGTAGTTGAGAAATACTCCAAGTTCTTGTGGTCCGTTACCACGTCAACTGGGAAGGCCGGTCCCTCCAGATAATGGCGCCACTCATGAAAAGCGTCAAAAATTGACAACAGTTCCTTGTCGTGAACGTCATAATTGAGTTCTGCAGGGGAGAGACTTCGAGAGTGAAATGCAATGGGATGAAGGTCATCATCGTCGCCGATGATGGATAGGACTGCCGCGATAGCATAGTCGGATGCGTCGGTTTCAACAACAAGTTGGCGTCCGGGTTCGAAATGGGCAAGAACGGGGGCCCGCGTGAAAGCCTCCTTGAGTGCATTGAAGGCTGCACGCTCCGGATCCCCGAAACTCCATTTGAGGTCTTTTTTCGTAAGGCGTGTGAGCGGCCTTGCGATTTCGGAGTATCCCTCTATGAAGCGTCGGTAGAAATTTGCAAACCCAAGGAAAGATTGGACGTCCTTAACTTTGCGGGGCTCCGGCCAGTCGACGATAGCTTGAACTTTAACGTCGGACATCCGAAGGCCCTCCGGGGACATGATGAAACCAAGATATTCGACAGTGTCCTGGTGAAATTCGCATTTGGAGAGTTTGAGGTATAGCCCGTGAGCGCGGAGCCGCTTGAGCACCTCTCGAACGTTTTTGACATGGTCTTTCATGTTGTCCGAATAGACCAGAATGTCGTCCAGATAGATGACCACCGATACATCGAGCATATCAGCGAAGATGTCGTTAACAAAACGTTGAAACGTAGCTGGTGCATTGGTCAGCCCCTCAGGCATGACTCTCCACTCAAAAGATCCATAGCGGGTGCGGAAAGAGGTCTTCCACTCATCTCCTTCGGATATCCGAATAAGATGATAGGCGTGTCGGATGTCCAATTTCGTATAGATCTTAGCTGAGCGGGCCGTGTCAAGGAGGTCCGTGATGAGAGGGAGTGGATAGCGATCCTTCTTCGTGATCTTGTTGAGGCCACGGAAATCCACGCAGAGTCGGAGGTCCCCGGATTTCTTTCGAACAAAGAGTACCGGAGCTCCGATGGAGGATTGCGACGAGGTGATGAAACCGTTGGCTAGGTTTTCATCTATAAACTCTCGAAGGGCTTTGAGCTCTAGTTCAGAGAGTGAGTAGATTGGACCTAGCTTGGGGAGCGGAGCCCCGTCCTCTAGAACGATCTTGTGATCATAAGGACGGTGGTCCGGTAACACCTCTGAGAGAGAGTCGCTGAAAACGTCTGCGTAGTCTCGGTACTCCGAAGGGATGTCCGAGACATCTGCTGGTTGAACCTTGGCATCCCGCAAAGATGCCCCAGGATCAGGACGCATGGAGAACTGGTGAGAACCAGGTTCCTTGCATGCGCGGATGTACGCAGCAGCGGATATGACTGAGACCTTGGGTGAAGAAGAGGATATGATGAAGTGATCGCCTGGAGGGTACTCATAGATCGGTTCAAAGGGAAAGGATGGCTTCTTGCGAGTTTTACGGAGTGGGGGGGCTAGAGATGGAGATTTCGGACGACCGCTTGGAAGCGGATCTCCGAAGGAAAAATCAGCGGCGGAGAGCGGATCTTCCGCTGACATTGATGAGTCTATGGAAAGTGCATCATCAACTGGATAAAAGCTTTGCAAAGCAGATGGTTCACCCGTAGCGGTGTGCCAGAAGGCGACACTGTTCTCCGACCAATTAACCAACGGGTTATAGCGGTGGAGCCAGTTATATCCGAGCACAACGTCACAAGTTGAATCAAGAGGAGTGACATAGAAAGTCACAGACAGAGAGTCTCCAGAAGGAAAGGTGACGGTGAGGGTAGCCGTCTGAGTGATAGTAGAGCCAAATGAACCATTCAAGAGTCGGAGCTCCACAGGTGCAGTATCCGAGGTTGGAATGTGATGTTTGAGTATAAAACGAGTGTCGATGAAGCAATCGGAGGATCCGGAGTCGACCAATGCGGATAGGCGAACCTTTCCTATGTTGGTGCGGGGATCCGAAATCGTAAGAGGAAGAACGAGGGAAGTGGGTGTGGTGGAAAGAGCGGCAGCGTTGAGAGTAACGACCTTGTGTGTGCAGCTGCTGGAGTCAACGTAGCTCCGATCGTGCACTAAGGTATCGGAGCTACTCTCTATTTTTTCGACTCCGCAGCATCCGATGGTGCATCAGCTTTGGAAGTTGAAGTTTTAGCACCACGTGCCTTGAGAGCGGCTTTCCGCTTGTTGCAATCCTCTGCCTTGTGACCAGAGGCACCACAAAAGAGACAGAGCTTCTCGGCGATCCGCCGAGCCTTCTCAGCAGGTGTCAATTTCCCATCCGAGCCAAGCTTATCAGCATAAGGTTTCGGAGCTCCGCTTGAGCCTGAGCCTGATTCCTTTTTGCTGTCAGACTTGTTACCGGACGAGGATGATGATGACGTAGCTGGTTTGGGCTTTTGGCCCGTTGGGCTACCAGAAGCAGACGAATTGTAAGTTCGCTGCTCCCGGTTCTGCTCGGCCTTCCGCTGCCAGTGCCTATGATCGATTTCTTGACACTTGGAGCGGAGGTCCTTGAGATTGTCGGGACGTCCTTGAATAGCTAGGGCATCCTTGATACGCGGCGGAAGTCCGCGATAGTAGGAATGCATCAAAGCATTGGTGTCCCACCCAATAACAGACGCAAGGTTGTTAAACTTGACGTTGTAATTGAGGATTTTGTCGGAGTCCCGCATCCGCAGTGTTTCGAGTTCATCCTCAGCAGTGCCAGTTGGATCATGAGGGCCAAAATTGACCTCAAGTTCCTTGACGAAAACATCATAGGATAGCGTCCACAACGGGGGGTCCGGTTGAGGGTTGAGGATGTCCGGTTCGAACCATCCCAATGCAGACCCAGTAAGATATGAAATGGCGTAGTTTATCTTACTGAACTGGGTCTGGAAAGCTGCGGGACGATCTTGAAAATTGAGGCTTAAAGCAATCAAGAATCCACGTAGCTTTGAGGGATCCGACCCGCTGAACGGGTCGGGCTCCCTAACTTTTGTCCTTACCTGCTGGGTGCCAGCAGGCTTTATGGCGGCTCCGATCGATGCACCCATAGAGTCGCTGAAAAGCTTCATCAACTTGAGAATCTTGAGCTCGTCTGGCCCAATGTCGATGGGCTCATCAGCAGGGTCACCTGGCGGGCCCCCGCCTGGAGGTCCGCCACCGCCACCACCACCACCACCACCACCGCCACCTCCTCCTCCCCTGCCCGGAGGCGGAGGTCCGATAAGAGGATCGTAACGGGGTTGATCGCCAGGCGGACCGCCGCCTGGTTGATCTCCACCTCCTCCACCACCTCCTGGTCCCTCAGGCTCCCCGCCCGGTTCCCCGCCTGGCTCCCTTTCTTCGAATGGGTTAGAGCCTGTCTCATCACCCCCAGCCTCGGATTGAGGAAGGGGGCCTCCGGTTCCCCTTGTAGGGGTTACTGGAGGAGAGAATGCGGCCCTCCCTGTGGCTCGGGGAGTGGCGTGATAAACGAAACCAGCCGCAGCTAGTCTTGCTGGGGAGAAGGGATTTTCAGGACGAGTAACAGGAGGAATTGGCTGCGTAACTTCGATTAAGGGAGGATCCCTTGGAAACATTGCTTGTGCAGCCTGGAAGGGGGTTTCTCGGGTCATGGCTCCGATATCGGAGACCCGAGCGTGAAGGGAATATCCCATGGACCTGCGCCGATGCATATCGTGAGTTCGGCGCTGCGCAACAGCATCGAGAGTGCCGAGATAGGTCTGGGAAAGTGTTTCATCCCTGTCGGAGGGATTGGAGAAGTATGGATTGGTGGGGGGTAAATTGAGATTGTTGGCCATGGTTGAGAACGGCAGTAAGGGTTGACTCAAAGGAAGATTTCAAATATACTGTTAGGACCGTGCCCCAAGCCAAGCCTAGTAACGAAAGACCGGGTGTGTTACTCGGTATGCACTGCACAAGCGGTGCTCCGAGCCTGTGAGAAGATAAGCGTAGAAGTGTTCAAAGACAAGAAAAGAATTAAGGGTTTTACCTGAAGTGTATTGGCACGTACTTCCACACCTGTACCCCTATGAATCCCCGTCAAGCGGTGATCCGGCTATCACTCGGTTGTGGTGAGAGATACAGGGGGCCCGGTCTTGAGGAGCGTCGGATATCCGGAGCAGGCTTCCTGCGTTCAGCAGGCTGGTCCCTTGAGTCGAGCCTTGAATCCGGGGGTCCGCTTTAAGGCGTACCCAAGTAGGTAAGAGGAGCTCGGACGTCCGTTAGGACAGAACGAGTTTGAGAAAAAGAGAAGTCCGCTAGATATAGCGGAGGTCCGACTTGCGAGGCGAACCAAAGGAAAGATGAAGAGAGGCTAGGTTGGGTATCCTAGTTGATATTTGAACTAAAGAACTCAGAGTCAAGTACAACGGCTTAAATACTGAAGGTAGGTAAGAGTCCAGATAAGGAGTAACGCATGGTATGGGTAATGGGCATAATCCTAAAGACAATAAGAACAATAAAGACAATAAGCAACACCATGTGGAATGGGCAGAGGGGTAGGCGAGTTCATGTGGAGGTCCGAGATATGATGAGTAACGGATTGGTGAGCAGTCACATGACTTGATGAGTAATGCGGAGGTCCGGTCCGAGAGGAATGTGACGTATGGAGGTCGGTATGCGGTCCGGTCATGTGTGTCATGACGCATGGATATGACACGAATGCGGATGGTCACGAGCCTAACCATCACCATCAACCGCAACAACACCCTGGTGCACGACGTAGCCGCAGGTAGTTGCCGCCTCACGCACGGACGCGTATACCGGTGTTAGCCACAAGTCCATCAATGACAAGCACGACGACGACGGCTGCAGTCACGACAACAACGCGGACGGCAGCGGGGCGACGACGAGGACATCAACCACGGTCATCTGCACTGGCACACGCGTCAGCGGCAAGCACGACGAAGACGAAGGCTGCAGCAGGGATCACGGAAATGGGCTGACGACCACACGGTGATTCCGTTAGTTGTTTCTGTTCTCATATCATCCACCACAGACCCCCTGCTGTTTAATGTTCCCGCAGTTCTTGACACTCGGATTGGATGACGACCATCTCTCCTCCTCAATACTGTTCAACCAACCTGACCTCGGAGACTTGCGGCGTGGTCAGGACCCGCAAGTGGGATTGTTGGATGGACTCGAGTCAAGGGGGAGTCGAATCAAACTCGAATATCTGAATCGTGTTTGAGTCGGGTGGATTTGAGTCGAGTCGAGCTCGAGTTGGGTGGATTTGAGTCGAGTTCGAGTTGGGCGGGATTTGAGTCGGGCGTGTCCCGAGTGTCGGGTTTGTTGCACATGCCGAGTTTGAGTACAGCTTGTAGTCTGAGTCCTCTGTTTCATTTAGTGTAGTGCAATGAATTGTTGATCTTTTCCTACATAGCAAAGGGTTTTTCGAGTTCGAGTTAAAACTCAACTCATTCCGGTCACGACCGGGAAAACTCAAGTTTTGTCTGTCATCTTTTTGCTTTCTCTGCATTTGCCGCTGCCTGTGACCCGCGCTCATCTTCGATAGCCAGCACCGCCGCATTATCCTTGTTCGGGAGAAGAACAGGCGAAACACCAATCTCTGCCCATGCCGGAAGGAACTCCTTGACTGCTCCCTTGAGCATGTTCAGCTCTTTATGCATACAGCATCCGCCTCTGATGAACATGGACATCTCGCGCTTCTTTGGCTCTGGAAGACGATCGAAGACACCCTGGCCAACCTCCTTCACCACTTCCAGCTCCATTTCCTCCTCGTACTTTCGCTGCTCTGGTTCCTCAAGCCCATTCCACACAGCATATCCTCCGAGCTTCTCTATCTTTGACGCCTTTGCTCGAACAAGAAGCTCGATCAACTGGACTGTTGACAGGCTCCCTGACTGGATATGCTCACGGCCTAGCCGTTCATTCCTCTCCTCTGTCTTCCGCTCGCCCAACTGTCTTCCGTGCTTCTGAACATCTGAGGCATGATCGCCGCCAGTGCCACGGAGTTTCCAGAGGAAGTCGCGAGGCTGGGCAACGATCCCTGTTCGCTTGGATAAAGGGCTGTTCGAGAATGTACTCATTACCCGCTCGGTAATCTTGTCAAGACCGGCAAGCTGTGTCTCAACAGTATGGTCCGGGGCCGATTCGACACCAAGACTCAAGAATTGGTGTCGTCCCTCGCTGTCAGTTACAGTGATCCGCCGAGACTCGTAGTTGGTGTGTTTGTGAGATGTTCCGTCACTGTTATACATGATGTCTGACCCGCCGTTAGCTTAGAGAAGTAGTAGAGTGAGATCTGTCTCACTTTCGGCAGTCGCAATTGCATGTCCGACCTGCATATCGGCAATAACTCCTCCCTCGGCAACGATGCGCTGCACCTGCGAGCGGCTTACACATTCTACAACCTTCACACTAAGCGCCCCGCCAACTTCCTGGATAATAGCTCCCACCTCACGCTCGCTGCATCCACCCTGGATCATTCGGCGCGCTAGCGCGCGGACCTGGTTTTTATAGATGCCCTTCGCCTTTAGTCTGCATGTCGACATCTGCCGACGCATCTTCTCCCGACTCCGCTGGATAGCACGAGCAAGGACAAGTGCATGCCTTGTGTGACGCTTCAGAAGCTTCGCCTTCTCTCCCATGCAGGTACTCAGCCTCTCGCGAAGGTATAAGAGCTGTGATGACTGATCCGAGACGACTGTCCGCAAGTGTTCGTGATTGTGCTGTAGTCTAGCGAGAGAGCTATTCAGAGCTGCGATTTCGCCTCTCAGACGTGGAACTGTCTCCTTCCTGAGTATGTGGATCTCTTTCTTCAGCTTGGAGATCGTGACGTTCCTCCGTTGCACCTTTCTAGTAAGTGTTTTGTTTTTTTCTCTAGATTTGCCTTTATAGTGGGTGGGACAGGCTTTTTCTTCCTTCCAGATGTAGCTGAGCGCAAGCTAGGATCAATGTTCTCCTTGTTGGAGGTTTCTGACTGTAGCTCGGCAAGTTTGACACGTCCTTTAGCCAGTGCCTCCTTTTGGAGTGGTGACCGAGTTTTACGCCTGCCCATCTACTAGAGAGTGTCAGATCGACAGTTGAGCTTTGGTCGAGCTTCGTCGAGCCTGGGAATGCCGAAGCGATGCCGGTACCTTCACAAGAATGTGCGCATTCTCCTACAGTGATTAGACTTGTGGTGTTAAGGCCAAGCAACACCAGAGTCAGATGAAGAAGTATATAGACGCTTTGTGAGCCACTACGCGCTTAACATACCTCCGCGGCTCCGCCAGACATCGAAACATGCTGACGGCTGCAGACCACGGGAAGAAGACGGACAGCGCGAACATGTAAAGCTCAGAATCCCAAACAGTTCCGCGCATTGCTCCATCTGCAACCAAGATACACATTAATTCAGTTACAGGTCAATATTCGTTTCCGCTTAGAGGTCGTGCTCCCCTATTTGAGAGTGCAGAATGAACCTGGCAGCAGCTCTCTGACACCTCCCTGAGCCACACACGATGAAATTGTCCAACCATATAGGTATATTCATTTCACTACTGCAACATACGTAATCTGCCCCACAGAATATTCTATTTGTGCTCATACACAACTCTTCCATCAACGAACGTCTTCATGACCTTCGTCTTGGCTATTTCGCTCTTCGGAATTGTCATGATGTTCTGGTCCAGGATGACCAAGTCAGCTCGCTTTCCTTGCTCGATCGAGCCGATGAGCGTCTCGTTGAAGCACGCGTACGCGCCATGGATGGTCATTCCTATGGAATTGTCGTCAGCGAGGATCATTGTAGCGGCGACGGACGCACCTAGCAGTGTCTGTTCCCTGGTGAGAGTTTCATCAGGCCTACAGATGTCCTCAGTCACCGAAGAGGTTCACCGAGCATGGGAGACGTACCACAGCTGACCGTCTGAGTCTACCCTCTCTTTGATTGTCGATGTGAAGGTGATCATCGGGTCAATGGGTTCGACAGGCGCATCCGTACCGAGGCAGTAGCGAATACCCGCCTCAATCATAGTCTTGAAAATGTACAGCTGCTTGAAAGCTCGCTCAACACCCTGGGCGACGTTGTTCTCAGTCCAACCTAAATTGATGTCATAGAAACACGCACCAATCGTGGCACAGATATATCCATGTCGCCGTGACTGTAACAGCTCATCAACACAATGTTGATCGGATACGACAGAAAACTTACGCGTGAGATGGCTGGATGCTGGCAATGACTGCCCAGACGATTGGTGATTCAAGAATGACGGAGAAACAAATGGCACGTACCGTTCAAATGTTTCATTTTGTTCAGATCGGCTGGATCCAAGATCTGCGCATGTTCTATGCGCACCCTCAGCCCCTGCAGCTTTTCGATTCCTATCTTCGTAGAAATTTGGCCAAGAACACTCAGAAGCTCTAAAATTCCTAGGTCACCAATGGCATGTACACACTGTGGTAAGATCAATCGCGTATCCCAACTCGTGAAAAGATGGACTGACAGCCTGCCATCCGTCCTGAAGAAGTGCCAGCACAATAAGAGAAAGAGCCGTTGTCGTGAGAAGAAGGAAGCCCGAATTGGTGGAGTCATCGGCATAGGGCGCTTTCAGCTAGTCGTTGTCAGTGAGAATCCCGTGTATTTCGAATAAAGACTCACCCTCGCGCCACCGGAGCGCATGGATCCGTCTGTAAAGACCTTCTGGGAGCGAACACACAGCCTGTTGCCGTCTAGATCTGGATAGGTGCCCTTCAAAGGGATTTGTTTGAAGTGTGGATTTGACGGCTCTGTGTACCGCATAGCGTACATGCGAATCTACATGCGACTGAGTTGAAAAGCTATATTGAACCCAGAGGAGCGTACAGGTAATTCTCTGACTTCCAGTGCTTTTCTGTTATGCAGGTCAGTTGTGAGTGCGACGCAGAGCAGACATGGCACACTCACTCCTCAAAGTACGGAACGGACCACGGCCGCAAGCCAGCATCATGAACCGTCGTGATTCCGAGAGACAGACAGGTCTTCACGGCCAGGTCAAATCGTTCATCACATTGGGCGCGTGTGTACCATAGGTCAGCCAACTCTTCATTGAACAGAAGTCTCTGGGCATTGTCGACGAACACGCCTGTGAAAGCGCCCGTGAGTCGACGTGTTACGCAGGAATTCCAGCAACAGGAGGGAAGCTTACCGGCTGCCTTGCCATCGTTGGCGACAGTCAAATAACCACCTTTTTCTTCCCTCGACCTTTGATCGACCGTCCATTCTTGAATCTTACGCGAGACAATGGGATGCTGAAGCACGGCGCGCGAAACCCACTGAGCATGGCAATCACGAGACTGAAGGATTATCCTTCGGCCTTTCAAGGTGGGGTGCGCCTCAAGGAGATCCTGCGAAGATTTTGAGAGGTCAAGAAGTAAGAAAGGGCCGAGCTATACTCACCGCAGTAGGATACCCTTCGGTGTCTGACCAGCCGTTATGGGACCAGCCAGTAAGACGTATGATTTCGTCCTTGTCAGGACGACCTTCAGTGAACTTCGCTACAAGTTCGATGCATTCTGGGGATGGCTGTCAGCGTGTATCACGCGCTATCGAGGACACACACCTTGCGCAGACGTGGCTTGCGATATGTCGAGTAATTGGTTCTCGCCAAATTCAAGGAAATGCACATGGCTGTCTGAACAAACAGTCTGGGAATCGAATCATGCTTTTCAGCGGTCTGAGGCGCACCGATTATGCCTGGAAGAACGATTTCTTCTGCTTTCAAGCAAATTTCTTCTTCGACGTCATATGCGGCGCATTCCCCTAGATGGAGAATTGGTGAAAGGGGCTCAGTGAGAGGTTCAGTTGATTGACCGACCGATGGAGCCTGCGGCAACGATTTCTTTCCCAGCGACGACAATCGCCTCTACGCGCATCGATCTCTCCGAAGAGGTGTAGATGGAGGCGCAGGCAGGTGCAGACCTGATACGAATCCTGGCGGTGTTCGATGTCGGCATGATAAACAGCGTGATAAGGAGAAGTTCTGAGAGATATGTGAAGGTTTGATAAAGTTGTTGAGGAATTGTAGCTGGTGGACGTGCTCTTTTATACATATGTACACTGGACAGGGCCGAATTTAGGATACATGCGCCCCTCCCGGTTGCTACCCAAAAGACCTTGTTCTTTCCAGAATCGACCATCTGCTTGTCCTCGAAGGCTATGTATGATGGTAATGATCAACGTGGTAGTCAGGAATGCCAGGGAGAGACCTCAAAGATGCTGTGCGCGGAAGACGATGGTCACCGATCGAAGTCATGCGTTGTTTTTGAAATTGGACTCGGATCACGCACCAGCCATAAACGGAAGGTAGCCGACCTTTGCCAACCGACCCGGAATCGATCTGCGCGAAACGTGTGCATATTCCGCGTTCGACAGCTGCTGGTCGATCATGGGAAACCGTAGCGGCGTCTTTTTGTGGCTCGGATCTGTTACACAATCAGTGGGACCCATGTCACGAGTCACGATGTGGTGGACCGTCTCAAACACAGTTCATTGATAAATTCAATGCGAGGATCCGGATTATTGTCAGAATCTGAACGCGTCGGTTTATCAGGAAAGACACGACATCATTTGTACTAGGGTTTCTATTACTGTAACTCAAGTCCGCAGAGACGCCACGGTGGACGCCAATGTGTTCGCCCACCCAATATATTCTTTCATCCCCAGCCGCTCACGAGCCTCTCGAGTATCAACAGTGGCAAAGACTTGCAGCTTATCCTCCACATCCACACAATGGGTTCTCGAGCAATTCAGAACTCTACTAGCGGCGCTCCAGTCAAATAAGCCACCGCACACAAGATATCTCCCTGGAGGTCCTGTCAAAGCCCGGACATGTGCGACAGCGAGATCGCGGACGTCGATGAAGTGAGATGGGATGGGCGTTGGTGGCCGGGACGATTCGATGAGAGATAAGATGTGGTTGTTTCCGTTCAGGTAGGCAGGGCGCGGGAAGTCTTCGTGTACGGGGCCTAATATTAGCGGGGGGTTGACTGACACAGCAGTGATGTTGAGTAAGTATGCCGATGCACTAGGGAGAGTTGCGTACTGAATGTGAGTGACAGCTGGGGATAGGCCCATGCGAAAGCCCACGCTGATCGCTCTGCAATGTTCTGGCTTGCGAGGTACTGCCACTGAATCCCTTTTTCTTCCTTGAGCGGATCGCTTGGTAAATGCCCCCAGTCTACGAGTTCATGTCCTTGAGGTGAGAATGTCACGATATCCACAAATAACGCACCATTAGCCTGAATGACACCAGCCTCAAACGGCTTCTTCAATATGTCCTCAGCTGCAAAGATCACGTTAGTGTCAGTGTCAGAATTGACCAACATCACTCACGATTCATCATATTTGCCCACGTTCCCAAAACGACGAGTTTTCTCACACCGTTACTTGCAACGTGGTGGAGCATCTGTGTCATGGCTCGTTCGGCCGCCTAAAACGGAAGAACAGATTGGCAAAGCAATCTCTGTTGGAAATGGTTGTGATAAGTGCGCACCTCTATACAGCCTTTGCTGCTCTCTAAGGGTGATGGTATGTGTATGACTGCATCCACGCCGAGCAGACCGTGCCACTCTGCGAGCCAGGAAAGCGCTGCACCATGCTTGATGTTGATCTTTGCGTTGCTCATCGAACTCACGTCATGAAGCGGAACCCAGCTATCAAAACGTGAACGAAGGCGAACGGAAGATGCAGGGATAGGTACTTACCCACGAACAGCCCAGCCCTCCTTCAAGAGAACGTCGACAACATGTGTCCCCACGAAGCTCGACGCGTTGGTCACCTTATGAATCGTATCGTCAGTCATCACCAAATCATTGCCAGAAGCTAACACATACTAGAACAGTGCCCCTTGTCTTTATAACAATGCTAGGAGCCTGCGTCTTGCGAGGGGTCTGCGTCTTGCGAGGAGTCGGCGTCTTTCGAGGAGTCGGCGTCTTTCGAGGAGTCGGCGTCTTTCGAGGAGTCGGCGTCTTGCTGTCACTGCGCTTTGGCTTTTGTCCTTCGCTCTTGGCAGCCCGCTGGATCTTACGCGGTGGCGGCTCCGTTGATTCTGACTTCCGCTTCAAATTCGGCAAGGGCGAAGAGGTGGCGCTGACGGTGGGAAGAAGAGGGACTTTGAAGGGAGAATCGGAGGTTGGTGGTGGCGGTGTTTCTAGAGTGCTCGAAGGAGACGGCTTGGGCGGCCAGAGGAAAGTCACGGGTTGCCGGAGAACGAGCATTTCGGGCTTAGGAATCATCTTGTCACTTTTCGGTTCAAGTGAGAAGTGAGGACAGAAAAAAAAGAGCATGGCGGTCAACACCAGCAGACTGGTCGCGATCATGAGCTACTTACGGACTGTCCTTTTTGACAAGCTGCCAATCCCAAGCGTCATGCTTCCATGCTAGTTCAGGGGTGTCCGGGTCGTGCGACTGTAAAATGGGTTATATGTCAGTACATGGAAGCAAAAAGACAGCCAAACAGCTGTAAGTAGATGATCATGATGGTAACTGTCCAATGACAGCTTCAAAAGCCTTTCAGATGGTCAACTCACGCGCTGATCACTGTGAGCAGTAGCTGACGCTTGTGGTTTCTTGAACGCGTCCTAGAAATGATGAGAAGTTTGAGACGAAGGATATGACCAGGAGATTGACTGACAGTCTGGAGATCCGAGGCTTGAGGGGGCTGCGGGTTCGAATCGCTGTCGCTCTGAGGACATGAGTCCTTGCATGAGGATGTAGGATGAAGTCAGAAATTAGCGGGAACGTACCCTATAATGACGGTCGCTCATGGCGGGGGTGGCTGATGCTGCGCGCAATTCAGTTCAGAGTGCGAAGGAAAGGAAAAGAAGTTGTTGTGGCAGTGCAACCCGAGCATTCGGATCGGCTCCGGCCGATCCGCGCCCACATGCCACAAAACGTGACACTCAACGACACCTTATCGGCGACAATTGACGCTGTTGACTGCTCAAAGTCATGGATCTGTGGTGAAGATTCATACTGTGGACGTTTCGTCTCTGTAGCCACTGAGATAAGTGGCATCTCCGCCCAATCATCCGAATCTACTGTCCTGGCCTTGCGTCATATGGGCCTGAGATTTGACTGGGTCGTGACTCATCACGACGCATTTGTCTATAGTATCATCCCAACTTTAGCCAAGTACTAGCTCGACAGTGTCACAGAGTATATCGCGAGAGATTGAGGAACCCATTTGTTTTCTGGCAGGATTGTACCACCATTCCACTGCACATACCGCTGACGAGAACTTCGTGGTCTATTTTGCCGAAGCTGCCGTTCGAACCCTGGTTTGTGCTCCCTCCCCACGCATATCCCTGCTCATCTTTGTGGTCACCGACGCGCCATCCCACCACTATTGCTGTCAGCATGCTGCACCGCTCGCCAGTATAGCCCGCCGCCCCTCCCGTCGCGTCAGTAGGCATCGGATGCAGCACCTGCGGCTCTACTGTCCTTCGTGGAACGTATGCACCACACGCTCCGCATCCGCGCATTTATCGGTGACACTCGGTCGATACAACTTAGTGATAGCTCGTCAGGGAAGCGCCTCGGATTTCTTGATTCCTCTATTTCACGACTCACTATCGCGGACGGGAGACTGCAAGCATCAGTTTGCGAGTCCCTTTTATTGTTCCAGAACTGATATTTGACACGCACGCAGTCTGAAGACCTTAAACCGTCCTTGGTACCAGTACCCAACATTCAGGCTCCAAGATAATTGCTCTTGTTCCGCTGATAGGTTGTGCATGCAGCACAACGACAGCATGCACACAGCCAGACAAGGCTTCTACAGTGCATTTCCCTCCTTCAATCCCTCCTACAGCTCTCTTTATTACATGCTGTCTGTATACATATATAGTGTAGCCCGCTCAGCTTCAGGCCAGGTAGTATTGTAATTTATTATTGTTGCTCAAATTTCAATTCATGTTTGCATTGACTGTGAGTTGATACAACTCCAGGCCGTCTAAGGCTTCTTACTGCCTAGATATGGTGAGTGTGGCCACTGGCCAGTGTCAATATTGTATGCGACAGTCGATTTGGTGACTGTATGAAGAAGTGCATTGCAAAGGTAGTTAGATACAGCAAGTAATCGGACTCGGTAGCTTGCGGGGGATAGCGTTCAAATCGACATGTATAATGTACTACTTACAGCAAAAAGCAAGTTTCTCGCACAGGGCGGGACGCGGTTGCAGAGCGTGTGGCACCTACATACGTTACAAGAAGGACAGCAGTGCCGATATTGCACATGCTGCTTATACTGGCGCGACGGGCGGGGCTGCGGGCTATACTAGCGGGCGGTGCGGCATGCTGCAAGTAATGGTGGCGGATGGCGCGTCGGTGACCACAAAGATGAGCAGGGATATGCGTGGGGAGGGAGCACAAACCAGGGTTCGAACGGCAGCTTCGGCAAAATAGACCACGAATACCGCTGACGAGAAGTTCATGGTCTGATTCTGCCGAAGCTGCCGTTCGAACCCAGGTTTGGACTCTTTGCCAGGCATCCGCACACTCACTGCTCTATCCTGCACGGTCACCACTTGATCTGGCGCGCCACCGTCAAATGCAACATGCCGCCCGCTTGCCAGGATGGCCCGCCGCCCCGCCAGTCGCATCATACTTCGTGTGCCAAGCACCACAGACGCGCAGCGCTACGAGACTTTTCCGCCACGCCCAAATTTCGAGTACACTCATTTGAGGCAATTTTCATCGGATGCAGATTCTATTCAGCAACCAGCGCCGCTGCTCGCAGCAGCATGAGACTCTTCTGAGTATTTGTAGTACTCATAGCATCCCATTCCCGCATTCAGCTACTGAAGCAGCGCAGAGGTCGTGTTCGATATGTATTCTCAAGTTCAGGGCTTGTCGCTCACAGAGAATGCTATTGCCATCAGTGGTACAACATAAATCACATGCCAGTGTTGTCTTTGGGCTAGAGTAGCGTATTAAGTACTTCGAAATGTTCACCTGTGTGAGTACCGAAATAATCTGCGCAGAACAAGACCGAGCATCACCATGCTAAGCGTTTTCGTGATCAAGTGCACAAAAGGTGAAACCCACCCTCCGTTTTTCTCGTGTCTCAAGGCGTCACCAAGTTGACTGTTGTACAGTTGTAGCACCCATACAATTCAAGGGGCAGGGCGCTTCTTCAACAGCCGCGGGGAATGTTTGCACTTCTATCGAATGAATTGAAAGCGAGAGCAACGACAGCGATATTGGATAGGATGCCCGATTCATACATACAGATGATATACAGATGACAAGTAAGAAATCCATAGCGATACTAGGCCTATGCTGGCTGTGCATGTCGTCAATGTGCATAACTTGGCAGCGGATGAAGGAGAAAACATGAGCAGCACGTATCCAGTGGTACTAGTCGAGCAAATCTCAAGTCCCAAATACTCGCTCCGCGGGCAGTTGACAGTATTCAAACACTAACTCCCAGATGCGCGAAGCGGGGCACCCGGCATGAATGCAGAACGTGTCGCGTTTCGTAAGCACAGCAGTGGTGCGACTGGCGGGGCGGCGGGCTGTCCTGGCAAGCGGGCGGCATGTTGCATTTGACGGTGGCACGCCAGATCTAGTGGTGACTGTGCAGGATAGAGCAGTCAGTGCGCCTGGCAAAGAGTCCAAACCAGGGTTCGAACGGCAGCTTCGGCAGAATCAGACCATGAACTTCTCGTCAGCGGTACACGAAGTTCTCGTCAGCGGTATGCACATCAGGATCACGGAGTCTTGGTTTATCGGTAGGGCCATCTTGATTGCACTCTGGGTCCTGTGTATCGATGGTGACGGGCGTCCCACCTTACAACATGCCGCAAACACTTCATTTCGCTGATAAGCCAAGCCCCAAGCCCCGGGCACTGACCGGGACACTCGCTGGACACTAGACAGGGTACTATAAGGGAGGCTCAATTCGTTGGGAAACAGAAACGGAACGGAAACGAACGGATTGCAAATTGGTATATAGAGTCCGAGTCATGTGAATCCGAATAAGGCCGAGTGCCCAGACCGCTGAGCCATCAAAACTTCTTGCCTCCGCTCTTCGTCGTCGCCCAGCGCATAAGTGCAGCTGTGCGACGACCTCCGTATCATTCACTCTTTTGATATTATAATTTTTTCTATAATGGTAAGTGTACTGTAAGCTATTGTTCAGCATGAACTCATTGCAGTAGAACTTTGGCTCAAGCATTGGGGACCTTGCAGCTGCAGCAGCCATACAGCAGTACGAGGAAGAAGAGCGCAGATGCGTGCTTGCTGAGCAGTCGCATTCATGTGGTCTGGAGTCTCAGCAGCCCCCATCTACACTACACAATAATTACTCGACTCCATCATCGTATCAGAATCACGCTGCGCGCGAGCTACCTCCGCCAAATTTAAACTGGTCAACGGGACCTTCTGCATTCTCTCAGACTACTCAGCTCGCACGTCCGAGTGCAGCTTCCTTTCGTACACCTCCCCCGAACAATTTTGACAATCCGGAGCCCAGCATCTGGATGTCTCACTATGCACGCAGCAACTCGGACCTCGCTACATATACCCGCTCCTCTGAGCATGACAAACGACCCCGCTCTCCTTCTCCAGATCTTCCAGACCCTGCCGACATCATGAAGGGGTTTCCGACAAGCGTCACGAAACGACACAGGGCCAACAACGAGAAGGAGAACGAGGTCGAGGTCATTGCTATCGATCACACTCCTGCTCGACGCCTTGCTCACGGCGGGGCCAGCTCCCTTGGCGGGTCCCAAGCCTACTCCCCAGCTACTTATCTCTCTCTTCACGAGAACATGCTCTATCGTATGGACAAGTCGCCGCCACATGTGTCGTCTCCTCTTCCGACGCCGTTGCGTAACGCTGCACCGGGTGTAGTGACACCACCCCATCAGCGTCCTCTTCCACTTCCGACACCGCACCCTCAGCCTCAACGGCCCATATCCCAGCCTAGTCGTTCCCCATCTACATGACCTCTTTCTCCCACGCCATCCGACCATCCTGGTGCATCTGACAACGACGTTTTCACCCAGGACAATGATACACGAGCGGGCAGAGGCGACTCACTACCTCCGCCTGATGACGATACTCTGGATCCCGATGCCGAAGACTCACAGAGGGCTGAGCTTCGCCGTATACTTGCAGAGCGATCCAAGCCGGCACATAAACAGGGCACCGGCAACTCAGGCAAATGGCCGGATTGGCAACTCGACGATCTCATCATGTCCATGGCTGGACCCGACGCCGACGACATGTGGGAGCTGCAGCGGGTCAACAAGCCAGCCGCATTCGCCAAGCTCTTTGTTCAGAAATGCGCAGCGCCTAAATCGGTCGACCAGATAACGCATAAATGGGGCGAGCTGATCTCGCTGTACAAGGAGATCCGTACTTTTCGCAAGTTTACCGGCGGTGGAGGAGATGCTGATGAGAACCCAGAGCTTGATGCTACCAACCTCAGCAATATTGATGAGTGGTTGGGGCGGGCGAGGGAACATGGCCGTAGCATTGGGAAACTTACGTCGGCGCAAGTAAAGACTTGGGAGTACTATGGTTGGTACGCTATCATCAAGGCTCGGTGTGTTTCATGTTCTATATCCCTTTCGTTACCTTTGACTGACTCAATTTTGTCAGTATGAAGGGAAATCCAAAGGGTCCTCGCGAACATGTGCGAAACTCGGCAACCGAACTATCTGACGTTGAAGAATCGATGAAACCAAAGCCAGTATCATCCTCAAAACCTACGTCTAGGGCGCAGCAAATTCGCACTCAATCAACGTCTACATCAGCAGATATGGGTGAGTACTGGAAATCGCGCGGCGATACGGACAAGGCGAAGATCTCTCTGATGCAGCGCCGGGTTGATATCGAGGATCGACGCTTTGATGTCGAGATACGCGAGCGAGAGGACAACATGCGCTTGGCACAGGACAGATATCAGGATGATAAGTTGGACAAGAAGTTGGCTCGCTTCCGCATGATTGCGGGAGACACTAACTTGAGTCCGACCACTCGCAAGATGGCGAGGGATAAGATTCTTAAATTGATTGAATCAGACTCAGACTAATCATACGTACTATGCTTCGTTCTTTTTCTTGCTTTACTGCATACTATAGTATTATTTTATTGGTAGTTCTCAATTGGGCAGACTTTATCAAGAATTTGCTGGCGTAGTGCATGTCCTGCTTGCTTCAACCAGTCCACCATCTCATATTCTGGTATGTCCGGTGCTTCTCGCAACTGCTCCCCTCCAAAGTCCTCATCAATGTTGCGCTCTTGATCAATATGGTCATCGGCACCAAGCACATCTGAGTAGTTCAAAATATGCTCTGGACGATCACCGATGAAGAGCAATATGTTGTGCAAGATTAGGATAGCCTCGATAACGCGATAGATCTCGTCAGGACTGGCATGTGCACCAAGATATCGCAGAGACTGAAACCGGCCTTTGATAGCACCAAATGTGTGCTCTATACTGATCCGAATGGAAGACAGTCGAATATTGAAATCCTTCATGCGCTGTCGGTCAATGACTGACGCTTTCTGGATCTCCGGTCGACTGAATGGACGAACAGTACAAGGTGTACTTGGATAGCCTTCAAGTAATAAGAAGACAGTGCTAGTAACAGAGAAGTGCTCACCCTTATCGGCAAGGACATAACGTCCATCCTTGAGATACTGATGACGTCTCTGAAAGAAGTTGGAGTGTTTGAACATATCTGCATCGGTAGTTGCAGCAGAAAAAGCAAGCTCGTAATGAAGTATGCGTGTTCGAGCATCGACCACAGCCTGAACTGCTGTCTACAAATGGAGTTCAGCACAGATACCATGTTTAGAACAGCTACGCACTCCAAAAAATCCTTTTCGGCCCATCATCTCCTCTCCATTGACGGCGGGCTTTTCTTCGAATTGGAAAAGAGAGCCATCGATGCTTCCAAGACAGTCTGGGAAACCGATACTGCGCTCTATGTGCGTCATTGTCATCTGTTGCTCTTCCTCCGTAGGAAATCCAACAAAGCGATCTCGTAGCTCGCGTAGGGCCCGCACAACGCGGCGGCAGTAAAGAAACACTGTGCCAAGGCCAATCGACATCTTCAAGCTTGTCCATCGAACATCAGAACCGGGAGATCCATAGCGTAGCAGAAATGTGCCAACTTGGTACTTGACAGGACGTTGAGGCTTTGATCCGTGAGATACGAAGATCGAGTTGAGGGAAAGCAGGCGCACGACCCAATCAAATGATTTCTTGCTCATTCTACTATAGCATAAGCAAGTCCGTCACTTTCCTATGATAACAGTGTTTACACTGACCGAAATGCGAAGCGAAAAGTACGATCGTCTGCGGCTAAACAGCATTGGAAGAAATCCGCAGATTTCGGGAACTGGAAGTACGGGCCTCGAGATGAACCTTGTGCTAAGGATTCTGCCAAGTTGGCTAGTGTCAGCCCACTCATCCGCAGTATATCTGCCAACTCTGCATCGCTGAAATCATCTTCGCGCCACTCCAACCTGTCAAAATCCTCTTCCTCGCCAAATGCATCAAAATCCTTATCAAACAGCTCCCGGTCCCAGAACTCATCCTCTTCTAAAAGGTCTGCAAGCAGGACGTTGAGTACAGCCCCTTCTGTGATATCATGGTGTATCTGCGCATGAGACTTATAGGGCATACCAGCAGCAGCGACGCGGGCGATCTCAAACGATGATGGTGGGATAAGTGATCAATCAGTCTGGGCACTCGGCCTTATTCGGATTCACATGACTCGGACTCTATATACCAATTTGCAATCCGTTCGTTTCCGTTCCGTTTCTGTTTCCCAACGAATTGAGCCTCCCTATAAAGACATCAGTCAGGGGCAACAGCATCTACAACTCATCTACATCACTCGCGAGATCCTCCGATAATTCACATACGCCACCCGCCACTTTCTCCTCGATGACGGAAGCTGTGTTATCTCCTTCGACCACGAGCCGAATGACTTACGTCCCGCTTTCGCAAACAGAACACTGGCCTCTTTCAAGGACTTTTACCGTCAACAACTCAGACTTTCTCCGCCTTGCAAGTTACCAAAGTATATAGCGCCTTCCATGAAGACCTCGTATAATATCTCCTTGCAAAGCGGGATATATCGTGTAGTCTCGTTCGTTGGTCGTTGCGATCTCGTGTACTGTCGTAGATCAACGAGGAGAGGCTGTCGGTAAGTTACACGTAGATAGAGTACAGAACGATGTTCTGGAGCACGCAAAAGTTCAAGTATCATAGCAATCTACCTAATCTACAGCATGCATCAAAAAAGAACGTCAACAAATCTCGCGTATGTATGTAAAAAGCAATTATAGCAGGACCCAATATCGTAGCATCTTTCGCACATTCAATCAACATCATCGATGCCACCAAACGACGGGTGCCCCGCTGCCACCTGTGGTGGTGGTGGAGGCCCAAACGAGAACGAAAAACCCCCAGGCAGAATGATTGGAATCGAGGGAGACGCGGTCCGGTGCGAATCGATAGGCTCAAGCGGCGGCGGTCCGTCGTCATTCTGCGCCGCCTGCGCCCTGCGCTTCTTCTCCGCCCTCAGCGACATCCGCTTCCTCTGGATCTTGGAGAAGGACGCTAACGTGGCTAGCGCGTCGCTGAGATATCGTTTGCTCTGCCGGTTCGCCAACCTACGATGTTAGGTCAGTGAAAGTCGAAGTGGTTGACGAGGGATATATGTACCTTGTCTGCATACTCTCCGCCACGTCCTGCGCCCTCAAGAACGGCATCACCTCGACCATCTTGAGATACACCCTCTGTATCATCGCCGCGCTCCCCTTGACTGTATTAGCCACCTCCATCCACCCCTCGAACCTCTCCCCAAGCGGAGGCCGCAACTCCTCCCTCAGCTCCTCCAGATCAGGGTCGTGCGTATCCAAGTCGAGGTGTCCCATAAAGTCCGTCTCCTCGCCTTCGTCTATGCCCGGGGCGGGTATGCCCATCATCATCGCAGCGAACGCCACGGCATGCAGCGGGGCGGAGGACGGCGTCACCACGGCATCCACCCACTGCTCCACGCCCTCCGAGCGCTGCGCGGAGTGGCCCGGCAGCCGCAGGAGGCGCGTGAGCTCCGACGCGTGCGCGGGGTCGTCAATGTGGCAGAAGGAGCCACGGACGCAGGAGGCGGTCGCGTGGATGGTCTGCACCATCTCGCGCTCGATGATGGAGAGCGCCTTGGTGCGGTTGGCGGCTGCGGCGGAGGCGGTGAGGAGCGCCATTTGCACTACGGGGGCATCGCGGGGGCGGAGGAGGTGCGCGTGGGTGTCGAGCAGGAGCATGATGGAGGCGCTGTCGTCTTCGCTGGTGTAGATCTCCAACGCGGCGGCGAGGTTGTCGGAGCTCGAGGCGGCAAGGTCGTTGAGGGTTGTTAGGAGGTCGTAGCATCCCATATCTGCGAGGGCGGAGTAAAGCGGTTCGGAGGGAGCGACGTTGAAGAGAGCGCGGAGATGTGTTCGGACGAGCTGGCGGAGGTAGAGACGATGCCGGTTGACTTCGTCGGTCCAATGTTTGGCGTGTAGGCTGCAGGTGCACCGCCCGTCGTGCTTGCCATTCATCACCAGCGAATCGACATCGCTCCCCTCTGAATCGCTCTCGTCTTCCTCATCGAAATCCTCCCAATCATCGTCTTCATCTTCGTCTACGTCGTCTTCAGTGTCGGCGCGGTTGCCGCCATATAGCACGCGAACAAGGGAACGCCATCCGAGATCGTCCTCGATATCTTGCAGCATGGCAGGGATCTGCGCTCTACCTCGCCGACCATCGGCTACAGACATGGAGAGAAACAGTTCGCGCCACACCCAGAGTAGGACAGTCGTGATATTGTGGCATCCGTGGAACTGGAAATGTTTGACCTCCTTCCCTAGCAGATTGCGTATGCTGATATCAACTTCTTGGACTTTCGTAGCGCAAGGACATCTGCAAATATCGTGAGCGATAAAAGACGAAAAGAACAGACGACGCACCCTCCCACACGAGATCCATCATTGACCTTGTCCACCACGTCCGAGATGAACAGCAAACACGCATGCGCCTCCCGAAAATGCACCCGGTGCTCATACACCACCACCCAAATCGTGGATATCCACCCGCCGATGCTATGAATGAGCTCGTCCATCAGCTCGGCGCGATTTGAGCGCTCCTTGACGAAGGAACACTTCGCGTCGCGTGCGAGATCAGCCAACAGCGCGTTAATCTCTCGTTTCTTGCCGGGAAAGTTGAGCGAGGGTGCGGCGCTTTCTTGGCGCTTGAAACGCGATGCACTGCACAGCACTGCGCAATTTCAGCGGGACGATGGCAAGGAAGAGTGGGCAAGGCATACGACGTTTCGCCTTCTTTCGGGGAGCGGCATCGAGCATAGATCCGAGGTGCGATTCGATGAGCGTGCGCTGTCCTTCCGGAGAGAGGGAGTCGTAGATTTGGAGAAACCTGAGGCGGAATCAACAAATACGAAAAGGCGAAAAAGTGCAATGTGCGGACCTGTCGCTCGGGAGGACGGGCGGCATGGAGGAGAAAGACAAGGTCCAAATTTGCAATTACTTCGGCCCTGATGTGGCTCTGTGCCCAATTGGGCAATATGTGATTATGCAAGCATCGATGACGCGCGCCGCGCTGCCCGCCTCGCTCTCAACGATCGTTGTTAGTCCACCAGCGAAGGCGGCGGAATCGAACAGCGGACCAAACTCCACGTTGGCAGTCGTGTCAAGGAAATACAGTGCGCTAATACCGGCTCTTCATGGTGTGTCTCCGCGGTCCGGAAAGCTGATGAAGTAATTCTTGATCTGGAGGTAGGACCGGTTGATTGACGTTCATTGTAGAGACCATAAACTGCAGATTGAGATTCAGGCCTCAGTCAAAGCATCACAACGCTGCACTCGAGCATCTGGAAACACTTTAATGAGCGGTTTATCCCAGCAAAAAAACGAGGAAGCCTTCCAAGATTTGTCACCGATGTCCCGTGTTGTCGATCACTTGAGTCGGGACAGCTTCATTTATGATTGTGGTGCGGAGACCAGATCACCAGGAGCGACACAAGGACAGCAGATTGTACTCGTGCGAGGCTGTGTAGCCTCGGACTGGCCTTTGTTGTGATGATCTAGTGCACAGCCTTGATGATACACACTCGGGACGTGTCCCTTGTTCCTCGAAATAAGTATATAAGGACGTTCCCAGCTCGGCACCTTCACGACAGTACGTTCCCGACAAAAAAATATGCCTGCTACTGCAGCACAAACGAACCTACGCTCTCAACCAAATATGGAGTCCTCGGAAAAATATGCAATGGTCCCCATACACATCTTGCGAGAAACTTCACCGGACCCCGACGATGAGGATCTCTCTGTACCCACAAGGCAGTCCACAGCTGAATACGCCAAAGTCCCCAGTTCATCACTGCACCCAGACTCGGAAATCTCCGAAGGGTCACTCCGGACCCCAAGCCCAGGTCCTATGGACGCCACAGACTCAGACTCAGACGAGAACAATAGGTCTCAAAGTCCCAGTCCCAGTCCCAGTCCCAGTCTCGATCGTTCCCCCAGCACATCCACCACTCCCCACAAAGACACAGACGAACAATCTAGTGGAAGTCATGACAGCTTGCACACCCCAAGTTCACCGGGAGTAGCAGAGAATGAAGAACGTCAAGCTGAACGTCTGAGGGAGCTCGAGGCCAAGCTCAATAATAAAATAGATCAGCTTTCGTATGTGGAAAGGCTGGCGTACTCATATCAGAAGGAAAACATGACATTGTCGATGGAAAACAAGACATTGTCGACGGAAAACAAGACATTGTCGACGGAAAACAAGACATTGTCGACGGAAAACAAGACATTGTCGACGGAAAACAAGACATTGTCGACGGAAAACAAGACATTGTCGACGGAAAACAAGACATTGCTGACGGAAAACAAGACATTGCTGACGGAAAACGAGTCATTGAAGAAGAAGCTTTCCTCATGTACTTGTCAGTCAGTCGATACTTAGTAGGCGTACTTCTGGTAGAACAGTCAAATTCATGAATTCTGGCCCTTGTTGTGCACACATTGTAAGGACAGTAAGACTCTTAACACTGAACAGCTAGCCTGGAATCCCGGCTCTACTAGTGAAGACAGTTGTTTGCTGTAACTTATAACTTGTAGAGCCTGGACTTGAGCAAGGAGCATCTCCTTATTGAGAGGTTTTGATGGCTGACACCCAAGCCGATACCCGGCTGTGAGTAACTATGGTATCATTCGTGATCTTCTCACATGGCCTCAAACCTCCTTTCTGTACCCAGGACAAGGCCTCAAATACATGTAGTTTGTATATTGTTGCCCCATGACGCTAACATTGGTTCAAGGATGAATGTTCTCTTCTGATACTGGCTGTGCAATTGAAGATAAGACAGGAAGGTGTAGACTGGTTGTTGGTCAAGTCTTATTCTGAACCTCCTTTACAGACTCTACAAGGGTGGCAATTGAATTGGGTTTGTCACAGTAAGACTACGCTGTGCATTGAGCAAGATTCATGTTGCACGGATCATGCTTGTAAGTTTGTACAGCTATAGGATGATTACCCAGTGTCTTGAAGCAATGATATAAATAAGCCACATTGGTTAGCTGAAGTCAACATCAGTTTCAGTTGGGCAGGGACAACATCAGTGTGCCCAGCCAGAGATACCCAATGCTTGTCCACTGCAAGCACATGATGAAGGATTTTGGCTAACAAGAAAGTAAGATTGGATAGAATGGAGTGGGATTGTACACAACATATCAATGTCATTATTCATAATGGTAGGAAGGGCAAGAACAAAACTTAGAGCCTGTTCGGCAATCGTTTTTGAAGGTGTTTTTGGGCATTTTTGAGTAAAACCGGTTTTGATGCGTTTTTGGCCTTCATGACTCAATGTGACTCGTCTCTTGTCGAGTGTTCAAACCCGCAGCAGCGCAGAAGCAACAAATTTCATCTCTGATTCTCAAAGTGATGACAGCCCTTCTAAAGCATTATTGAATACGTAGAAGATAAACCCAGCTGTCAGGAGCATTTTATTCCTTGCTGTATGCCATCCAGGCCTCTACTTATGCTGCCCGACACAATGCCGACAGGCCCGACCTCGGCCCGACTGGTGTCGGGGTTCCTCCGGGACCGGCTCAAACTTACCCGTAAATCACGCAGTGACGACTCAGAAACTCATCAAGACCGGTTTTACGCAAAAACACCCAAAATCGCTTTCAAAAACGATTGCCGAACAGGCTGTTAGTCTCTATGGAGCCATTATTTTGGTAGAGGTTGCATTTTAGACAAGTAACGTGTCGGAGTCATATCAAATACAAGCGATAATTAACAAACATGATACTTTTGAACTATGGGATTTAAAAAAGTGATCTACAATTACTGCTGAAGGTTTGAGTTGGTTCCGAGGTCTATGCCTTGTTGAGCTGCGAACTGCTCAATGAAACTAGTGAGACGTTTCAACCGATTGATCTCTGCCTCTGCCTCCTTGGCCTTCTTTTCCAAAGAGCTCCAATATTCCCCTTGTTTTGTGTCCAATGGTGAAGGCGGGAGAGAACCTTGGGGAGAGTCTTTGAAGTTACAGGACCTGGCAGAACCAGGAGAACTCTCTTGGACTAGATGATGATCCTTGTCCATGCAGGATTGGCTTGAGACATTTTCCAAAAGTGGCTCCGGGCATGTGGAGGGTCCAGGGCAAGTCTTTTGAAACAGGATTCCATTGCTTCCGTGAAAGAGAGCATTGCCTTCACTAATAAAAGATGTTTGTGTGCAAGGCTCGAAGGAATTTTTTGGACTCCAGGAAAGTCTTCCTATGAGTCCAGGAACATCAGATGAGAGATCCGACATATCAGCGTTGGTATCCATGTGCTGCACGTCCGGGATGGCTACGAGTGCAGAGGGATCAGACTTGTGGTCTGCTTGAGGCCTTGTCATAATTTGGTCGGATTCCGAATTCTCGGAGAGACAAGGACCTTCGGGGTGTTGAAACATATCAATTTCGTTGTCCCGTAACATATCTTGCGGCAAGTAAGGTGTTGTAACTTGTGAAGGTGATGATGTTGGAAGTGGTGATGAAATGTGATGCACAACACCTCCGGTTATATACATCTTGGAATACAAAAGTACAGCCACATGTAGTCAGTCCGGGGCTGTTCGATGAAATAAGCATAATCAGGGTGAAGTGTCGAGTTTTGAGCTCACACGTCCGATCTTCAATGTGTGTCCTGTCCAGTGTCGACTGGGCGTCCAGCACTGCCTCAAGAACTCTCATGGCGATCATGCAGGGTCCGTGCACAGCCGAGCGAAAAATGCCTTTTGATCCGGGACCACCACCATCAAGTGCCGTGCCACTCGACCGGCCCACTATCGATACCCTCCGCGACCTCATACATGGGGTCCAGCTGCCGAAATCCACCACTGCTAAATCATGCTCTGTCCCAATCGACACTTGGAAACTAATCTGCTCAACTATCTCGCTTCTCGCAGCCAATGCCACTCATGACATCACCCAAAACCTTTCATCGCTCGCCTCACAAATCGATCACCTCCAACAACACATTCTGAAAATCAGCCAATCCACCAAGGAGTCCCACCCAACCTCTACCACTTCTTCCACCACTTCTTCCCACATCAGTCCTTCACCTCCACACCCTGTTCCAGCAGTTCGCCACCATGCCACTCGTCTCACGTCATGTGACCTAATCTTGTCACCCCTTGATCGCAAAAAGCCGGCCTTTACCTCGTCCTCTTGTCGCGACATACAGAGGCAGTTCAACGAGGTTGTCACCCGACTGTTACCGTCAAATCTCAGTGGTACAGTTGAGGCGCGTGCTGTTGCCAAACGCCGAAACGGAGATATCTGCATCATGCTCACCGATTCCGACCACCCAAAGCTATTAAGGGACACATCGCAAGCTTGGCTTCCCGCTTTTTCCAATCTTCTCATGCTCCACCGTCGAACCTATCCAGTCATTATCCACCGTGTTCCCACAACACTTGACTTCTCTGGCTATGCACCTCCCTCAGACAGCACAGATGAGGATGGTCCGACGGGGTCCACCGGTATGGATACTCTCATTGCGGATAACAGCTCAAGACTGGAGGACCTCCGGTCTGAAGTCGAGCGCGTTCATTGGATCTCCCGTACTTCCACACACAAGCCATTCTCCTCCCTTGTTCTGCACTTCTCCACCAAAGAATCAGCTGATATTTGCATATACGACAAAATTGCTCTCAACGGTAGCATTCTCCGCACCGAGAAATATCAACCACGTCCTCCCCAGTGCTTCAACTGTTTCCGTTTCGGCCATCTTGCCCGTGATTGCAGAAGTGCCAGCATTTGTGGACGCTGTGCTGGCACCCACACCACATCGGACTGCCACTGCCCAAAACCAAAGTCACCCTGCGCCGATATGAAGAAGTGTTCCCACATTGTGACTCGATGCGCTGTCCATGCTTGTGGCGGCGCCCATCTGGCCACATCGATGGACTGCCCGCAGCGGCAGGCCATTATCAACCGGGCCCATCTGGAGCATTCCCTTTCTGGGGTCTACTATGGCGAGCAACCAGACTTGGCCTAGCCAAGTCATGTCTCCGCTGCCCCAGTCCGTGCCCAACCCTCCTTTTACCCTCCCCGCATCTCGAACAACCCCTTTTCTCACTTGTAGACACTCATTTATTGCTCACTTACTCATCTACACGACAGGAGTCTCTTACAATCCCCGGCATGCCCTTTATCCTTTACTCACTGTGTTCTTTTCTCATTGTCTGTCATTTTTGCATTGACTACCTACTGGTACATAGCTAGCAGTAGAACAGTACCGTGGACACATAGGCCGCTCGACGGCCTGAACGCCACGTTAAATAGGAATTCATCATCATCATCATCATCAGCACAGCCGAGCTCGGGAACGATCCCTAGGGTCGCGTCCTTGTTCAGGAAGAAGTATGCAGAAATGCTTAAGACTTCAAGTTGGCTTCCTTCCAGCATTCGAAACCGTTCTTAACCAACAAATTGTTTTTTTTGCACCGAAATGGCCTTCAAGAACCATGATTGGGGACATTCTTTTTGATCTTCGGCCTATCTTTCTGGAGCCTGTGGTTCTGAACGGAACCTTCACATCTGAGCGCATTATCCGTACGACCAAATGGCAGTGTCTGGGCAGCCGATGAAGTGCTCTTCCCATCTGTCTCGTACGGGACTACTTGGCCGGACCAGTTACTTGTCACGGCAGAATCTTCATCAGCAGCTTGCCGAGCTGAACGCATTTGTCTCGACTTGTAGATATGCGTCAACTTCCAATAGCGACTCACTATCCCTCAGCTAGAGTGGCCGTGAACGCCACCGTAGCCGGAGAGTAGCACGAGTTCTCTCACGGAAAGTCGCAGTACGCCGAGAACCGGTACTTGTTCGGACACACCAAGCTTATTTTTGTTCTGCAGTTGACAAGAAAAGGAGCGCTGACCACGCGCCCATCAATTTACATCACCGAGCTGCTCAGAGCCGACGGCAAATGACGTAATGTCCTGCATTCGCAAAGGCAGTGCACAACATTTGTTTGGTGACGACGACGACCATTGCCCACCGAACGCGCTTGGAAGAACGACGCGGGACGACATTGACAGAAATGTCCACTCACTATTTGGAATGGATACAATCACGGGCACACCTCTGTGAGTACCACAAGAGAAGTCATCTAGTTTTGTTTGCTACTCTAGTACTAACGGTAATTCATTCGACGCTCAATCCCGTAGATATTCTCCCTGTTGGGGTCGTACAATCGAAATTTATCCTCTCGAATTCCCCCGAATAGCCGGCTCGATTCTCATGGCATACAGCATTTTCGACGCGAACCAAGCCTGCTTGGTCAATGTCAAGAGAACGCGTCCTCGCTTCTCGCAATGTAGAACATGCATCAGACAACGAAACGGTGTAATGGATGCCAATACACGTACGTCCTCACACCAGTGCACACCCCCGCCACACTCTTTGGAACGCCTCGCCGAGCACTCATAGTGTAAACAGTAGTAGCACTGCCGCCGCAGACCCTCGTCATCGATCGAAATCTCGACTTCGTGGCGAACGACCTGCGTCTTTTTGTCTGGTTCGAACTCGCGTCGCATGCGACCAGTCAGACAAGCGACGCATGGCTCGGACTTGAGCAGCAAGCAAGGGACCCATATCCGTCGATGTGCTTTCTCGGGATCCTTCTCGTCAATCGGGTCGCAGAGATTGTGCTCTGGGGGGGATGGTGTTGTTCAAAGGAAAGAACAGATGATGCTCCCGGAGCATCCCGTAGCTGTGTTCACTGATTGTGAAACAGCTAGCACATGTGTGAGAACGAGAATGATTAGGCAATGAGGACGCGTACTTTGCTTTGTGGCGAGAAAGGAATACCTTGAAGCCACTGGCAGCGCAATGGCGCGAGGTGAAAGGCATGGGCCCGGTGCTCTCCAAAGGGGCGGCAGATAAAGACATCGAAAGAAGAAAAGGTTTGCGCTTCATATCACAGATCGATCTTCCCTGGACCGACACGTGTACACTTTGCGCCACACCCAGAGCAGGACAGTCGTGATATTGCGGCATCCGTGGAACTGAAAATGGTTGACTTCCTTCCCTAGCAGGTTGCGTAGCTGATATCCACCTTGTATGCCTTCGTAGCGCAAAGACAACTGCAATTTTTGTGAGAAAGTTAAAACAGGAGGACAGACGACGCACCATCTCAAACGAGATCCATCATTCACTTTGTCCACCAGTTGGCACGCATGCGCCTCCAAAATGCACCCCGTGCTCATAGACTGCGATCCAAATCGTGAAAATCCACCCATCGATGCTTTGAATGGGCTCGTCCATCAGCTCGGCGCGATTCGAGGCGCTCTGAGGCGCTCCTTTACGAAGAAACAACTTGTTGTCGCGTGCGAGATCAGCCAACAGCGCGTTGATCTCTCGTTTTTTGCTGTGAAAGTCGAGCGAGGGTGCGGCACTTTGTTGGCGCTTGAAACCTGAGGCACTGCACGGCACTGCACAACTTCAGCAAGCGGAGGGTGAGGGAAGATCGGGCAGGGCTTACGGCATTTGCGGGGAGCGGCATCGAGCACGAATCCGAGGTGCGATTCGATGAGCGTACGCTGGCCTTCCGGAGAGAGGGAGTCGTAGATTTGGAGAAACCTGAGGCGGAGTCAACACACAGAAAGGCGGAAAAGCGCGATGCGCGAACCTGTCGTTTGGTGGACGGGCGGCACGGAGGAGAAGGACAAGGTCTAAAGTTGTAATCACTTCGGCCCTGATGTGGGTCGGCGCCCAATTGGGCAGTCTGTGATTATGCAAGCATCAATGACGCGCACCGCGCCTAGCCCATTTGACAGGGCGTCGAACTTCCAGCAGTGCCAGAAACAGTGACAGAGTTTACTTGGTTTCCTGGGACTACGTTACTAGAAAGCCCCATTCCAAGCGCCGGAAAGCTACTGGTACCTTATCGTCCAATCTTTGCGCCACAATATGCTCTTGTCGGTGCTGGCTCTAACCGCAAGACTAGATCAGGTCACAACTGCCTCGGACGCAATATGCCGGATGCTGAGTACAAAAGTTGGAGCTCACTATGCGAGGAGTCGACGTCCAAAGCAAACCAAAGCAAACCGGTGATGATCGATGTTCGTGGAAGGTGTGCACGGCGCCTCGTTGATCTCCGATCGTGATCAGATCTGTGTCACCCTGTCAACAGCGGGACCAGTCACTATAAAAGCTGTCGAAGGAGTGCTGCAGCGTTCATTCTTCACCCACATCCTGACTTACTACATCCATTCCCCCCTACCCTTTGTTATCTCCACTCCAATCCCACCCTCGACCGTGACCCATCTCCTGTCATGCCTTTCTTGAATATAGGTCGCGTACGGCCAAAGCAAAGTGATACTGGATATCATCCCGCCACACCCGTCACAGAAACCTCTGCCGCCAGCGTCACCCTGGTCGTCAGTGCACTCGCTGTGGACTGCTGTCTCATCCTTTCATGCCTCAGCAATTCCAAATACGAGAAAAGTAACGGGCGCCCCTTGAGCAATCCTTTGCCTCCACAGTTTCGCAGGGCCCAATTGTCTTCTGCAGGAGTTATGAGCTCGTTTCCAGCATCTTCCTCGGGGAGCAATCCATGGCAACTCGCCCGAAAGCTAGTTGAGTGGCGCGATTCGATGTTCGGCTATGTCTACACGTGGCCAAAAGGCGATAACGGTGGATGCCTTCATTACACAGTGCTCAATCCCAAAGAAACGAGGGACCGTCTCACCGAGAGAGGGAATAAATTTGACGCCCTCATGACGCGGGTCTCCAATTTGAAGCAAGATCTTGCCTCCTTTGGCTTTGCCGGGCCATATCCAAAGGAGACCGTGAATCTGTTGGAAAAATTGCATCGAACACTAGGCGCTTCCTCAGGTGTCAAGAGCGAAAGTCTTCTTGCCGAGCAGAATCATATTCCCTTTGGCAGCCCTTCCGCACTAGAGTCAAAAATCTTTGGCTTGCGGGACACTGTGCGCAACATTGTGGGGTACAAAACTCTGAAGCAGAGACCTCACAAGCCGAGGGCCCGTGATGAGTCAACGGCGTGCAATATTTGGCTCAACATTTTTCACGGGCTGCACTCGTTAAATGAAACCCTTGAAAACCCCGGAGACCTGCCAGAGCACATGCTTACGGTTCACAAAATGACTATCCTCGATTCTTACGAGGACAGTATGGACGATCTCTTGGTCTATGCTCGTGATATCCTGTGTGGATTCCTCCCGGGCCCATCAACCTTACAGCGGCGAGATGCTCTACGTGTGATGCTTACACTGTTAAAAGCATTGCGGTCTTGGGATGAGGAGAGTTTGTCGCCAGTTGAGAAACGCATGCTCGGCATCTGGAACTCGTTTCTTGAGGAAGAGGAAGAGAAACAGAAAGAGAAAGAGAAAAAGAAAGAGAAAGAGAGAGAGAAAGAGAAAGAGGAAGAGGAAGAGGAAGAGGAAAAGGAAAAGGAGGGCGATACGATCGATCGCTCAAAGTTGAAGAAATATTTGACAACGGCGGAGAATGCTGTTGAGGCACGAATCAAGGAGATAAAGCAGAAGAAACACTAGATAACTGTCCTGTATACATAGTGGAAAGTACACGCCAAATGAGACAAAACTACACATACTTGTAAAAATCGATAGTCAACACTCAAAAAGTAATCCCTTCAGTTTAAACTAGCACCCAATGTTGGGCAGCGATCGTGAGGAACATACATTGCGGAGCATTTGTAACTGTTAGTTGTCCGCGACGACTATCACCGACAGTCAACGCTCTTGAGGACGACGCAAGACAACATTGGCCGGAGTGTCTACTATTTGCGATTCTGAGGGGGACTCGAGCACAAGCAGTGTACAACAGTACTACAAAAGAGGTAACGCAACCCGATTACTACCACTAACGGTATTCCATTCGACGCTCAACTCCGTAGATATTCTCCCTGTTGGGACCGTATCCTAAGAATTTACCTTCTTTGTCTGCCCCGAATACGGCCGGCTTTATTTTCTCGTTATAGAGCATCTTTGACGCGAACCATGCCTGCTTGGTCAATGTTGAGAGAACGCGTCCTCGCTTCTCGCACTGTACGACATGCATCAGGCAACGCAAGAGTAGGATCAATTCAAATACACGTACGTCTTCACACCAGTGGGCACCCCCGCCACACTCTATGAAACGCCTCGTGAAGCTCTCATAGTCTACACCGCCAAAGTGGTGTCAGGCAGGGTTCGGCTGGTTTGATCACATTGATGCCGGCAATCATCAGACCTGGAATTCGCCTTGCGATCATGCTGTCACCACCTGGATTGGCAACCACCCGGTTCCCAGGTGGCAAGCGGGGTGTCCCGCACGTCTCAGTTCCAGCTGAATAACATACTGACTGATGTACTACCAAAATGTGTATTTAAGCTATAATTCACTTGTGTACTACAAGAGGCTTTGTTTATTATTGAGGCAGGTTGGATTTTGGCCTCAGTATTGTGATGCAAATTTCCTTCCAAAGAGTGAGGTGGACTTGGCAAAAATTCAGAGTCGCTGCTCGGCCATGGCCCATGTAACTGTGCCGAGTGCCGGCCGAGTGAGCCCCACAGTCAGGTGATGTTGGCATCAAAAAGCCACGAAACCCCACTAACGGCTTGTCCTCTTTCCACATCAGGTGTTGCTCTCTTCGCCTGTTTTCCACCTGATGGTCCCATCAAATAGACCTAATTAGGTACCATACTCGTACCCATGTGGTGTACCTAATTAGGTTCATTTGGCTGATTTCGCGCGTCAAGCACTTGCAAGCCATTAAATCCCGAAATTTGAACTTGTAAATAATTGTATTCTGGGGCTTCCAGGCGGGTACTGGGCGGTACCGACTACCGACCGGTCATGCGCACATTCCCAATCGGGCCAAGTGGTCGCCCGCACCATTCCGTGCAGCCGTCATCAACCGGACCACGGTCCGTCATGCCTCAACTGCCTGATCGGGCAGTCCGCTCATCATCCCGCCCTCCTGCTCACTGCTGGATGGCAAAATCGTCAGGCTTCATATAAATATATATATATTTGGTGCAGTACAAAGAACACTATAAGGAATGTGTAAGAAACTTCCAGGATCTCTAAGTGATTGACTACAGTACAAGCTATCTAGTCCATATCATCCTCTAATTCATCGATCTCCTCATCGTTCACTTGGGCATCGTCGTCGTCGTCGTCGTCGCCGTCGTCGTCTCCGTCGTCTCCGTCGTCGCCGTCGTCGCCGTCGTCTCCGTCGCTGTCCTCGTCGTCGCTGCCATCATCATCCTCGCTGCTGTCATTGATGAACTCCCTGCTTTTGGGCGGAAGAGTCTTCTTCAGGGCGGCGGCCTTCGCAGAACGCTGAGCGCCCTGCCCGGCCTTGCGCTGTCCTCCCGCCGCTGCGTCAGCCTGTCCCGTAACTTCCGACGCCAACGCCGACTTGGACTTGGAGGCGGCCTTTGACTTCTTTGCTAGCGGCGCACCGGCCTTCTTCATCGGCCCAGTCTTGCCGCTCCTGCCCCCGACATTCGTCACCGCCTTCTGCGCCTTCTTCGCCGCCTTCTGCGCCTTCTTCGCTGCCTTCTCCTTCTCCTTCTCCGCCTTCTGAGCCTCACGCTCTGCCTTCTTTGCTGCCTTCTCCCTTTCCACCTGAAGCCTCTTTGCTGCTGCTTCCTCAGCCGTCGCCCTCTTCCGAGTCGTCTTTACACGTTTCGCAGGCGGCGCATCGGGCGATGCGTTCTCATCGTCGCTCTTGTCGGCGTCAAGGTCGGGGTCGGGGTCGGAGGCGTCGTTATCGTTATCGTTATCGTTGTTGTTGCTCTTCCGACCGCGCTTGGTTCCTCTATCACTTCTCGTTGCTCTCCCTTTCTTCAGCTCTCCGTCCTTCACTCGCTTCGCGATGTCCGCGTCGTGCTTGGCGCTATCCTCCTTTGACATTATGATCCACCGACATGCTCCGGCGCGCCAGAGATCTACAAGTCGTCGCAGGTCCTGTACTGGCATATGCCCACCGGCGCGGAAGTCGATATCTTCTGGCCAGCCGATGATTCGGACGTGGTACCTTCCAACGACATCGACGTCGTACCCTTCATAGGACATCTTGACGGTATCTTTCTTAGTTGCTCTGCCTAGAAGCCAATGTGTTATCTCAGAAACAAGGAAGGCAACGATGAGTACATACGAAGTCCCATGGTTATGGTCTCGCTCAGCTCTTCTCGCAGACGCTTACGCGTGTCTGGACCGCTGCTGAGCGCCGCTGTTGAAGGAAGCAAAAGTTAGTTCTGAGCCATGCATAGAGTCAAGGCCTACTTACTTGACGCAGCGAGTATAGCGTAGTTCTTGAACCATTCAAGAACCTCGCATACCGGTTTGTTGAGGACTACTGGAATGAAGTCGAGCGCTCCTGGTGTCTCGAGAACGGTGGGAAGCATGGTGTCGTTGGCATTACCTGGAGCAAAGAACGCAAAGCCCCAAGCGCCATTGCGTGCCGTGAAACGATTCATCTAGAAATCGAAGTTGCATTTCGATAATATACACACGAAAGAAAGGAACAGACGCACCTCGTTCTGAATACTTCCAGTTGTCGCCGCGTAATCCATTGCAGCGGCCTTGTTATTCGCCCGCGCACCGGTTCTCTTGAGCGCTCTATGCGCTAGCAGATTGTCGATGAGGACCTTCTTCTCCTCTTCCGTGGGATCTACGTCTTCGTCTGCGATCTTGGCAACGATGGCGTCTAGACGAAGTCGTTCGCCCTTTGGGAGATCTGAAATTCGTTAGTGACTTGAGGAAAGGGTATAGTCAAGACTCGCGTTACCTTTGTTCAACTCTTTGGAACGGGCATGGGTTATAGCGTTTGCGAGGTTGGGGGCACGCTCCTTCTTGAAGGTAGTCGTCTGAGTGCAACGGATGCGAATCGCCTCGTAGGTTACGTCGTGATCTTGGGCTATGGCGAGCATCTTCTCCTCGACGTCCTTGTGGAATGCAGCAATGGCGACATCAAGAGCTACGGCCTTCTCCTGTTTGGTTTTGCGTCGGAGAGCCGCATCTTGCAGTGTAGAGGCCTTGAATCGATCCTCTCGAGGGAGTAATGGGATGATATCCTTGTCGGGGTTTCTCTGAGCAAATGTCGTGTGCTGCGAGACAGCGGGCGCGATGATATTGTTGGGGTCTATCTGAGTGAACGTCGCATGCTGCGAGACGGCGGGCGTTGAGGTATTAGCATCACCGCTCGTGTTCTGAGCGAAAATCGCGTGCTGCGAGAGGGCGGGCGTTGAGGCATCAACACCACCGCCGTTGTTATTGTCTGCTGCTCCTGGGGACGAAGTTCATTGGGCGGACTGCGTGGATTGCATTTGCGCACCTGCTCCGTTGGCTGGCGCAGATGGCAACCTATCGATGGACGAAATGGCAGGAGGATTACTAGACATACTGGTCAGCAAATAGGAGGGGGCAGTAGTAGAAAAATCTGCAGGCTTACCCTGAAACTACGCTTCAGATATTCTGCCGCTGCGGCGTGAGGCGGTGACGCGTCGTACATAGCGATAATTGAAATTGGAAAGGATGGCAGTGAGACGAAAGGTAGAAGGACGAGGTGAACATGACAGGTCAGTCCTGTCCAAAAGAGGAAACGATCTTGCCGCCCTCTCTCCCTCAGACCACCATGACCCGCACCTCCGAGCTCCCTCGTTATTGTCTGCCCTCCTTGCCGCCCACAGCGCCAGTCACGCGCTAGCATCCGCGAATTTCAATTTCATGTGGAGCCACAATATTGCAGGAGATTGCAGGGCCGCTTATCCAACATCTTCTCATCGCCTCCCATCTCCCCAGCACCTCACAAGCCTACGTACGCATTCACGATATTATACGCTTGAGCACCAGATCTCAGGCTCTTTTATAGCTTCCAGATGTCTTATTCCTCCGTCCTTCAAGGCCGCCACCATCCTGCCCCTCTTCTCGCGGATGACGCCGTCCGTACGTTGGCATCTCATCGTGCCTTGTACGCCCGCGTACTAATCCATGTGACAGCCGCCTTGACGGATGCCCCAGAAAGAGTGAAAGATTCATTCTCAGCGCGCAAAGCAGCGAAGCCAAGTGCGTAGCTTCTGACTTAGATGTACATTTATTCTGAGTGATATTACAGGGCCCTCATACTACGGCGACAGCGATGTCTACGCCTCGGACCCCGACGAGCTGACAGGAAGCTATGCTAGGCCGCGTCGCCTCTTTCCTGCGTCGAGCCCTCGATCCAAGCGAGGAGCTTCTAAGCCTCTGGCTTCTCGTCCTCCGATCTCAATCCTCAAAACCGCTGCCGTGCGCAAATCTCGCAGCGTTTCTCCAACCAAGAAGCCAACATTGACCACCGCGGCAAAGTTGCACCCCACTCCCACACCGCTTCCACCTCCTTCGACCGTTCGTTCTCGTTCCTTATCGCCGAGGAAGAGAAGGACGACAATCGTGATACAACTATCCGACAGTGAAGACGACGCTCCCTCTCCCACCAGGTCGTCAACAGTCACGACCCCTTCTCTCTCTCAGGCAACTTTGTCTGCTGTCCCAGCCCGACATCCCCGTACATCTGAAGGCAACATCTCTATTCCATCGTCCATGACCCAGTTCAGCATTGGCGACGATGTCTCTTCGGTGTCGTCGTTGACCGTCACCTCCCTCTCACACTCCGTCGATGATGCAACTCCATCGACGACAAACAGCTCCCTTTCCAACGATGGCGACGACGAAGTGCCAGCACTCGAGCCCATCATCCCCGTCAACGAAGAGCGCGTTCACACGCCCACGGTTGACCGACAAGGTCGCGTCGAAGAATGGCGTCAAGGTGAAGTGCAATTTGGACGGCCAACCTACGTATCTCTCAGCGGCTGGGGCTCCGAAGGGTCTGGCTGGTCTGACCATGGAACTTGGGGTCCAGCTGCAGCATGGACGGGTTCAGCGAGCACTGACTGGGAGGCGGTCGAGCAATTCTTCGGCGGCGCTGGTGGAGGTGGAGGCGGTGGGGACGATGGTAACGACGGCGATGGCGATGGCGATGGCGACGGCGGTGGCGACGGCGGTGGCGATGACGAGCCCTACATACCAGCTGGCCCGTTCTCCTACGATCACGACTCCAGATTTCCCTACCCCGACTTCGACGAGGACGAGCATCACGAGGAGGTCGAAGAAGTCTTCTGGGTAGTGTTGCAGGGCACGGAGCCGGGCGTTTACTATGGGCGAGAGGCCGTTGTGACGGCAAATCCGATACTCAGACAGACTCCCTATGCTACGCGCACCCAAGCAGAGGCCGATCGGCTTTTTGCCATCGCCACTGTCCGACATTTTGTGTATCGTCTCACATAACCTCTGAGTAGTTACTTGTACTTATGCTTGTGTATGGTCATTTCAGCAAATGCAATTTTTTAATCAGACAGACAACGTATCATTGTATAAAAATTTCAAATCAGTGAGGGCCTGTATGTAGAGACTGTATACTAGGCTGATTGTTGATAGAGCAGATGTTTCTTGGACCGGGCCATAGCTAACCCATTGTGCACCTCCGCGCTCTTCTCATGCATATCGTGGATGTACGAGATCAGTCGTTCTATGCGCCCGTGAATGTCCTCCGCGTCTTGCGAATATTGCGTAGCCTGCCCCGCCGACTCCAAGACGTCGTTCCACACATCTCGCACCTTCTGACGTTCTTCCTCCCACCGGTCTGCTAGAACTTCGAGGGCGATGGCTTGCGGGCAGCGGGCTGGATCCTCCCAATCCTCAATTCCAATGTTGTGGTCCTTGTACGTCTCGAAGAGGCCTTCGCAGTAATTCGGCAGAGAGTTATATGTAGCGACTCTCATCTCCGCGCTGACAAGCTTAGCGGGGCGCATAAGGCGAAGCAATGTGGGGTGGTCAATTTCACTGGAGGGATCCGTGAACGTGTCGACGATGTGTTGCTGATATTGTACATACTTTTCGCTAGGTTCGACCGCTACTCGACGTGCTCGGCCGGCGCGAGCAGCTCTAACCTCGTAGCTAGCTTTCATCTTCTCTAAATGCGCGTCACGATTCCTAGGCGATACAAATTTGAGCTGAGCTGTAGAGTGAGACGCAAGATCAGCTACGCACTTCCAATGCCATCGCATTTTACGGTCTTTCTCCGCCTGTCGTTTCTCCTCGGGCGTATGATATACAGTTTGGCGAGGCATGTAAAAGAATACGCCGTAGAAGCCTTGACGAAGTGCGCTCGAAAGTATGAACACGCTTTATAGAGGTGAAGTGGGTGACAGAAGTGGGCAAAGCCAAGTATGGGTTGTGATCTCATTTCGCAAAGGGAACTACCTCTCATAATGACTTCATTAGACTTCTTCATTAGACTTTTTAATTGCGGGCTATTCTGCTGCCTGGGAGGTTCTAAAACTTATATATAATTCTTGTTCTGAAGGTATATAATGATTTCTCATAAAGATCACAGTATAGAATGCGATAGAAAGTAAGTTATGGTACAAAATGTGACGAAAGTAAGTTATGATACTCGCTCTAACAAGTCGTCCAACTTCGAATACAATGACAGCCCCATCTCCCATCGGGTACTCTTCAGAACCTCCAAGCGACGGAACTCCGCACGACTCCTGTTCTTCAGCTGTTTGTCGTTCCGAAAACCATTATCGACGTAACGGAACAACGCCCCAGCAGCAAACTGCGTGAAGGAAAGGCGTTCGTCGCCCTCGGCGGGTGGAATGTTCGAGTGCTCGACAGTGGCAGAGGGAATGAGGATAGTCGAAGCGTGTGGAAACTCGATGACCATGCGAAGATTCCACAAGATGATCTGGCCTCCAAGGTTGGGCCGAAAACCTTTCTTGGCAAGCGCACAGATCGCGCACCAGCCGAAGGGAAGGTTAGCACTATCACGGTGCCTGAACGACCAAGACCGCCGCGAGAGGTTGAAGGCAGCACAGGGAAACACTGACTTGGTGAAGTTGCGGCCAAGGCTGGGGTCGTGTTCGTGCAAGTCGTCCAAATGCTCCTTGTAATAATTGAAAAGCTTGGGGCTCCAGCGCTGAAATGCGGAGCTGGCGAAAGTGGCGAGGCGAATGATAGACTTGTTGCCAAGAAGAAGCTCGTTGATGATGGAGTGGTTGCCGGCGCTGAGGCGCAAAGGTCCCGGCTGTCCCTTGCCCGCAGTGACGCCAACGTTGTGCGCAATAAAAAGCCCCCGCCGGTGCTTGCCTGTCTCGGAGTCCAGCCATTCTTCCTGCTCGCCAATCGTGGCCATCGTCTCGAAGGCGTCGTCGGCGGCCTCGACGTATGACGCATCGCGCGGACGCCCAGCGAGAACGGCAAAGATCACGCCGTCTTCGTCGCAGATGGGAGTGGGCGTTCTAGTGACGAGGTGAGCTACAATTCTGTCAAGGTGAATGATTGCACTTACATTCCATCCCAAGCTATGTAAGTAAACCCCATAGCCACAAGCTCCTCCAACGTATACTCCTTGTCGTAGTCGATGTCGAGCTCCCTCTGTGGTTTGGCAAAGTAGGCGCCGTGAGCTGTTGGAAATTCACGGATGTCAACGTTGCTGACCACCGGCGCAGAAGTGGAGGATTCGACCAAGGCCGCGGTGCTACCGGGGACGGGGATGTGACCGACCTCGCTAATGTCGGTTGCGCGACGCTTGGTGCGCTTAGCATGGCGATAATTGAACTTTCCGCCAGAGGGAGCGTCGCGCTTTGGAAAGACGGGGGGAGTCGATGACGAGGGCGCGGATTCTGAGAGAGCAGAGACGGCGGAAGCTCTTGGCGTCGAGGATGCACTTGAAGGAGTGGTGGGCAAAAAAGAGTGATGTGAGGTGGTGGTGTGCAAAGGAGTGGGTTGATGGGAGGCAGTTGGATCCGGTGGCGGCGAAGTACGTGCATCCTGGCGATCTGGATCCAGTAGATACGCGATGGTTATGTCCTCAGCAACCTTCAAAGCCTCCCTCAGCTTGAATTTACGCGTCGTGTGCAGCGGCTTGATCTGCTGGCGGCGTTCGGCGGGAGCAGTGGGCGTGCCCGCGAATTCCTTGCCACTGCGAAGCTGACGACGACAGCGGTCAGAGACGAACGTCAAGTAAGCCAAATACTCACCTGGCGCGTAAACCAGGCCATGCGAGGGAGTCCTGTCAAGGTGATCAGTAAGCTGATCGATGAATGTTGAAGACCCCAAGGCGCTCGACCCGACACACCAAGATCAGAAAGTCGGGTCTGATATGGCCCCAGGGGTGAGTCCAGTACCAGACGACCGACTTCTTCTCTTGAGCGCGCGGAGGGAGCGCGCCTGGAGGAAAAGAGTGTGCTCACCTTTGATGGTTGAGAGCAACTTGGTTGAAGTTACTGTGACCCGTCACAACTTGCCCTTACACGATGCCGGGCGTTAAATCGGTGAAAAACCGCTTTCAACCGAAGAAGAGCAAGAAGTCCGCGGTCATCAGTTCGTCCTCGGGCCCAGGACAGCCCTCGTTGCGCCGCACCTTTACCAAGGCTGGGACCCGCCGCCATACCGAGGAGACGCTCGAAGAACTTTCAGCACGGGTCCACACGCTTTCGCGAGCCGACCGCCTTCGGCTACACGAACTCACCGCCGCACCTCCTCCTTTGGCGCCATTAGAAGACGATTTCGACTCAGACCTCTTTGTGGGCGGCGACGATGACGGCAACGAGGACTTTGACATGATGGATGATGTCCTCAGTGGGAAGACGCGGATGACGGGCTTGTCGCATGAAGGCGGGGAGTTCAGAGAGGTTTTGGCTGACCTTGTCGAGGAGTTACAGCAGGAGAAGACGTACGCGCCTTCAGACTTCCTCTTACACCGGCTAACTAGCATTGTAGCACCAAACTTACCCAACAAAGGAAGGGGAAGGACAAACGGACGCGGCGCGATCGGACAGAACGACGCACGATGGCCTTACGCGCCCAACTCTCCCATCTCATCGAATCCTATCTCAACTGGTCGTCGTCTCGAGGGGCGGATGCTTTGGCAAACACGGCCCCATTCCCCGCACCCCCATCCCAGTCTTCCTTGCCCCAGCAGCACACCGTGGGCGTTATCGATCTGTTCTGGCGCCGAGAGGTGAACGTAGAGGTGGCGCCTTCTGACCCAACGATTGCGTCGGCCCTCATACGCCAGGGGCTCATGCCCGTCGCCGCCTTATTCCACACCTACGCCATCAGCATTCGGACGTTGGAACTGTTCCGCGTAACCCGACTCCGCTGCCCTCAACTCTCCATCGAGGCTTTTGCGCGAAGTCTTAATGATATGCATTTGGTGAGTACATGCGTACTTGATGGCGTTACAAACACGCTAATAGCATCAGGTTCCCTCTCGCAGCACACTGGCGGAACAATTCTCCATCGCCTATGATCTTTACGAGGAGATCTTGTTCGCCGTGGACAAGCGTGTTGAGCGGGCCCTTCGACGAGATCACCTCAATTATCGCATCAAGCACGCATGCCCATGCTGCATGTACAAGCTGGAGGGCGAGGCGGAGTTGCTCTACCAGACTCTGTTCTGCATGGACGGAAACGACTCTCTGAAACGCGTCCTGCGCACCGTGCGCACATCTGACTTGGACAGCGATATGCCCGCGGAAAGCACTGAGCGTAGGGATACCCGCGGGGATGGAATGGACTACTTCCTCCCTCGGGAACGGGTGGATAAATGGACGAAGGAGTTGCTGGAGTCCACGCTGGGCCCTTTGCCGGTGAGCTCATCGTTCACTATGTTTGTTGATGCACTCATTAACGTGACGTATAGGTGGAGGATGACCCCAATCTCTGTGAGGATCGTTGGGAGAATATGAAGAATCAGTTGACTGCTCGTATGTGGGGGATCTTTGAGGAGACCGGTATCTTCCTCGCATTGTGTCGCCACGGCTTCGTCCTTGTCGCGGCGGATATGATTCGAAGCGGAGAACTGTAAGTCACGACTTTGACTCACTTGGCTATGACTAACGGCTCATCCAGGGCAAAGTATCCTCTTGCCATCGTCGAGCATCTCCTCGAAACACTGGACGGCCCACTGGGTGGCGGTTACGATATTGGCTGCAAATTTGGGACGACGCTGAAGCGCAGCCCTCTCGGTCCCCTGGCACAAGAGCTTCAGTATACTTCCCTGGTGGGACTGTTCCACGGACACGCCCATAATCGACTCTGCCAGACGCTCAACTTGACGACCTATTGCAAAGGCGTTGGGCTGGAAGATCTGGAAGGGTGCGAACGATTTTTCTCAAGGACGAACGCGATCGCCGCAGTTACTCGGTACGCCTCCAAGGTTCATCGTCGCCGGCTTATTGGTCAAGTCTTTCGACGGAAGGACGTCGACACGTACGAGCAACTCAGTGAGTCGAACACCAATCAACGAGCCAGCTCTGACATGGCAGTAGGCAAATTTCTAGTCAACAACTATACGCAAGCGCTGGAGATTTTGGCCGGGGAGAGCACGCTGATAGGCACGATGAAGGCGAAGGGTATCGCCAACAGAGATGTGTTCAAGACATGGCTGGAGGAGGAGCGGACACATCTCCTACAACTCAAGCGCGAACCTGCAGAGGAAACCCTACAGATGGAGTACATCCAGAAGCTCGAACTCATGGAGCAACTCACGGCCCAGCTAAACCGCGCCCAGAATGCGTTCCGGAACTTGAACGAGCACAACATACACCGGCGGGACGACACGCGCGCCGTCGAGACAGCACAACGCCATGCTGGAGAGAAGCTAGATCGGGTCATCAACGACGTTCAGTTATTGGAGGAGCGTCTCCGTATTGACGTCCGGTGGAAGCCCGATTCGGCGGAGTGGTTAGAGGCGTCAACGATGTTGAAGACCAGAAAATATCGCCGAGCGCTAGATGTCCTGGAGGGCTTGGTCATAGCCCGTCTGTTTGAGTTGACCAAAATGAATCAGTCGCAAACAGGTAAGTTACCTTCCCAATATATGCACTTTGGCTTACAGCTTGACAGGTTATAAGCTGCGAAAGCACATCGCCAACGCTCTCAAGTCGCGCTCGCATGCCATCAGTACCGCGCTCGACAAGTACAACGCCGCCGCTGCCGCCTTCAGTCCTCGCAAGCCTGAGCTGAAGTGGAGTCAAGTTGTGGAGTACGCATTCCTTGCTGACTTCGACCTGCTGAGGGAGTCCCGTACGGACATCCGCGACAAGCCGTGGGCGCAACCGTGGGGTCGCCACATCATGGACCAGCACTTCAAGAACGAGAGAGCGCACGAGGAGATCCAACGCTTGAACGTCGAGATACGCCGACTCGTTACTTTCATCCGTGACGAGGACGCCTACTTGGAGAAGATGCGCGCCGAATGGGAGTCCAAGGACAGCCGCATCGCGTTTCACATTGACGTGCACCGACGGTCCAAGGCGCGCTTCAATGCCCGGCACCTATCGCGCCTCTCGCAGTTGTCGGTGCTGCCAGGATTCACAGGGAACATTCTGCCTGGTGTTCACGTCGCTGAGTCAAGCGCAGAGCCGGCAAGCGACGCCGACATGGCCTCAGCCGATGTCACTATCCCTGCCAACAGTAGCGCCGAGGACGACGACGACGATGCTGATGACGCCGCCGAGATTGAGGATGTTGACGATGAGGCTCAGCTAGCACAACAGTTTGAGCTCCTGCAGGTTGTCAGTGATGTGTAAAATACTGTATTTAGTCATCTATCCATTGTATCTGTTCATAGTATTTTTATTTCTATCTTATTTGACAATTTTGCCATCCAGCAGTGAGCAGGAGGGCGGGATGATGAGCGGACTGCCCGATCAGGCAGTTGAGGCATGACGGACCGTGGTCCGGTTGATGACGGCTGCACGGAATGGTGCGGGCGACCACTTGGCCCGATTGGGAATGTGCGCATGACCGGTCGGTAGTCGGTACCGCCCAGTACCCGCCTGGAAGCCCCAGAATACAATTATTTACAAGTTCAAATTTCGGGATTTAATGGCTTGCAAGTGCTTGACGCGCGAAATCAGCCAAATGAACCTAATTAGGTACACCACATGGGTACGAGTATGGTACCTAATTAGGTCTATTTGATGGGACCATCAGGTGCTGTTTTCTCATCCCCGCAGGTGATGGTTTCTTTTGGGTACGTGCACCTCACAGTTCCGGTCTCACTTACTGACCTACTTGAAGTATGGGCAACCACTTCACAACCAAAACCAAGTGACTGGGCCCGCAACGATACTGCAACACCCTCTCGGGCAACGGATGCAACAACCCAAGGGGAGACAGCATGAGTTGAGAAGTCAGGCACCTTATTGTATGTTTGCCTGCTTTCCCTTCCTATCATTGCTTGATATTTGCCGCTAGGTTTGCGTGAATGCACATTCGGGACGGCTTTTTGGTGCGTGTTTCTTTTAACGTGCCAATCTTTTTCCCAAACTTATTTCAATTTGAGTGACAGGTCCCGTGTTGCGTCCCCAACCGTTTCCTCCACTGTTCTATCCTGCTGAGTTGCCTGCGAACACCTCCAGTTTTTTTCGCAATGGACCTTCTGCAAGCGGGATGTCACAGCGGCTTACCTACCCTAGTTAGCTACATACTCGTGTCACCAGTATTTACGCCACAAATAAAATTTTGTATGCTCTCCTCTGGCGTCGGATATCAACACAGCACATGCATGAAAATCACCTGGTGATCAGCCATGAATTCGGTACTTGAGGCATCACTCAAGAGGTGGGTACGACACGACCATTAGCCCGCACACACGCCGACCGCCAGCTGGATGCCAGCCAAGCTGGAATTTGCCTGTCTAATATTACGATGACATGCGGCTGCCAGGTGGACGGTCGGCGGCTGCACGGCCTCGGCAGCCACCAGTGATCCCGATCGGTTCCACCCCTGTCACGCCTGGACATGAACTCACGGTGTAGACAGTAGTAGCACTGCCGCCGCAGACCCTCGTCATCAATCGGAATCTCGACTTCGTGGCAAACAACCTGCATCTTTTCGTAAGGATCGAATTCGCTTCGCATACGACCAGTCAGACGAGCGACGCGTGGCTCAGACTCGAGCAGCGAGCCAGGGATACTGAGAGGAATATCAGGACAATTTGGCTCCCAACCGTCGTCTATGTGGATCCATATCCTTCGGTGTGCCCTTTCGGGATCCTCCGTCTCGTCAATCGCGTCGCGGAGATTACGCTCTGGCGGGATGGTGTTGTTCAGGGGGAAGAACATATGATGCCCCCAGAGCATCCCGTAGCTGTTTTCACTGATTATGAACCATCTAGCACAGGTGTAAGCGCGAGAATTATGAGGCAATAAGGACGCGTACTTGTCTTTGTAGCGGGAAAGGAACAAGTTGAAGCCACCGGCAGCGCAATGGCGCGAAGTGAAAGCGATGGGCCCGGTGCTCTCAGAAGGGGCGGCAGATGAAGACATTGAGCAGATGGAAGGTATGGTAGCACTGGTTCAAGAGGAAGATAATGCAAGACGGATACGTGGCACTCCCGGCGTGGGGAGTTTTCCGATCGCACGCCATGGCAGTGCTGATGGTCAATGGTTCGTAGACAATGACATTGACAACCCGGGCGGCTTTGTGCCGCTCATCACGAGACCGATTTCGCTCGGACCGACACGTGTACTCTGCTTGTCAATCCCACACTCTCTGTATTCGCCAGACGTACCGCCACCACAAAAGGCGAAGTGACGGGACATGATGAGACTTCAGTCCGACTGGGTTGCGACATATCGATGGCGAATCCCGTTATGATCTGCTCAGATATCGCGTAGCTGGGAACAATCCCTCGAATGAATTCGTATGGCTGGAGACGCGCCGGGTTGCTGTGAGTCTGGGTTTTCCCAAAGCGTAAGAAATCAGCGCTCTGATTACGCCGCCCGTCTGTCTTACATGGCAACACGATGGAGACATAAACAGACAGGTCTGAGGACTGCCTGTACATTCGCAGCTTATAAAAGCTAGGAATCGTCGCTGGAAGTCTCATATCGCTTGTGCCACCTCTCTCCGCTGGTCGGTTCTCTCCTTGATATGCGATGAATTTACCACTCACAAGAAAACTTCTCTCAGGTCGGACGGATTTGGAACAGCTGGTATTCGCTCTTTTCATTCCTCTGAGGTTCTGATCGTGAAGCCCGGCGGGTCAATAGTAAATCTCAGACGAGCACCAATAACGATGGTGGTGTTCGCAAATCCCATGCTTACCGTCTTTCTCGCTGTTATCTGTTTGCGAGCTCACTGTGCTCCCGCGTCCGTGAGTGCCTCTGCGTCAATCAATGTTGGTTGGGCCTCACGAGTCACCGATCATACAGACCATTACATCTGAGGTTCACGGCCATACCTCTCAAGCAACGTCGAGTCATAGCCACCCGAACAACAGGAATGTGATTGTACTTGGATACCATGGTACCATTCGTGTCAGTGAATGCGGCCAGTCTCGAATACCGACTATCATCTAACTACATGAACCCAGGCAAATGCAAGAACATATATGGAGCAGACGCAGACGTTGCGTCACCTGGGCGCTCCGTAAGTGTTCGAGACTGTCTCGCATCAGTCACTAGCATTCATCCCCGTTTCAGTGGACAGTTCAACGGTGCCGATGATGAGCTCGGCCAAGGTCTGTATATAACGGATCAGGTAGACATTGCGCGGACCTTCTCCGTAACTAGCTCGAACTCCGCGGCGAATGCGCGAAAGGAAATTCTCAAGCACAAGGGAACCCCGCATCACACTGTCGATGATTTGGTCGCATCGATTTGCGTGATTGAGATGCAATATGCGAACTGGATCAATGCCATTGAGAAGGTTTGGATTCCTCGAGGCATGCTGGGAACAGCCACTGGCAAGAAGCGGCAACAGGAGGGTCGAATAAAAGCGCTTGGCGGCGCTCCTGGGAAGACTGTCCGCTTTGCACGACGTTGGTATCATTTCCCTGGCACACGTGTAGCAAGCTTATACTTTCTACAGTTGACAAGAGCGGAGGGAGCAATTATGCACATCAGGCCATGATTCCACCTCAGGTGCTTGCGAGCTTTGGTCTCTCGTAAGCCACAAGCTCGTTCGGAAGGAAGAAAACTAACATCCTCCATAGAGCAAATTGCACGAGTACAGCCAATTTTACAAAGGATTTCCCCCACGTGCGAGACCTTAATTACACGCAGTTGCTGGAGGACTGGCATATCAAATGTGACGGCAGAAAAAGAGGTGACTGCGAATAGCACTGTAGCGAAATCATCACGTAGGTAGCATAGAGTTCATTTAGGTCTGACGGTATCTGACCCATGTCATTCTCAATGCAAATGATGTGTTGCGGTTCCGAGACGCTCGTGCTGTGCGACATACTCCAGCCGATCCTCATAAGGATCGGCTGGCAGCGGTACCTGTCAGAGCACGCTGAAGTTCTGAGAACCTGGAGGGATGTTGACAGCAAGGACACGTCTAGATATGGCAAGGCCCAAAAGCAACGCGGCCCTCAAGCGTTGATTTGCTCTGGATTACAACCACACGCGTGGTATCCGTTTACCAGTCACAATGAGAGTCAGAGGGAACGCCAAGCACGCGCCCGTCAATCAACCCCACCCCGAGCCGGCGGCAAATGACATCACGTCATACATTCGTCGGAGGCAGTGCACAGCATTTGTTAGTTGGACGACGACGACCATTGCCAAGACCAAACGCGCTGCAAAGTAAAGACGCGAAACGATACCGATCAGGTCGCCTAGCGTTCAGGATTCGGAACGGGACACAAACACAGGCAGTCCAGACCAGGAAGACACGGGCACGAGTTACGGGCACTCGACGGAAATAGGACAATTCAGCTGTGATATTAGCAGAAGGAAACGACCTCGGATCCGCACAAGGGAAATAGGTTCGTCGTTCGTTCTGCTCGTGCGCGCGCCGGCCTCGCTAATCGTTGCTCGCCAAGTCAGAGTCTGCTCCGCCTAATCTCGTCATCGGCCGCTCCATTCCTTCCCGACTCAACACCCGAACATCGCGTATAAGGTCATCGCCACGGTGCGTGCTTTGCTCTTTCCTTCTCTCCATCCTGCTTGCCATCCCCTGCTCCCTCCCCTTCGAGGTCTACCCCCGCCCCGCCCGAGACATGCTCCCCCTCCCCGTCATACGCGCATCTGATCCTGATCCTGAACGTCCCACAGGCATCCTGATCCTGATCCTGATCATCTCAACAAAACTCTTTGCATTCCCTACCTGATACGCTTGGAATGAAGCACCTCATCCCGTCCATCCTCCCGCAGCCGCCGTCGTACGGCAAGAAGAAGAACTACACCGTCCAGGAGGTCCTCGGCGAAGGAACGTTTGGCGTCGTAGTCGTGAGTGTCTGTTTCCATTTCCATGTTGATGGTGTGTGGTGGGAGATGGGATTTCATCTCGATCCATATATACCGCATCGTGTCCGGCCTGGGGGCGGATCAGACCATACCCGTCCTCGCTTGTCTTACACGCTTACGAACTCACCCCACAGCGCGCTACATGGCATGTCCCGCCCGAACAAGTCGGCGTCGCCGAGCGCGGAGCCGCCGCGGACACGCCGACGCTCGAGATCCCCGGGGTGAGCCGGCGGGGCAGTTTCTCGTCCTTGCTGAGCGGCGGATCCGGATCGGGGTCCAAGACGACGTCTGGGACTAAGACGCCCACGAGCGCGGAGGAGCCGCGGGTGGAGAAGGACGTGGCGCTGAAGATGATCCCGAAGAAGAAGGTGAAGGGGAACGAGGCGAGTGTGTGGGGCGAGATGGAGGTGCTCAAGGGGCTGGATCATCCGAATGTGGTAAGTGCGCTCCGACGTTGAGAGGGAGAGGGAGAGAGCCGCCTGACGCGAGAGCATTGCAGGTCAAGTTTTATGAATGGTTCGAGTCGAGGAGCAAGTACTACTTGTCGTTCGAGCTTGCTGTGGGCGGGGAGCTTTTTGAGCGGATCTTGAAGAAGGGTGCGTTCACTTTACACAATGGGAAGAATCTTGCTGACGCTTCGGCCAGGCAAGTTCACCGAACAAGACGCGGTTGGGGTCGTGCGGAGTATCTTGGAAGGTGTTCGGTATCTACACGAACACGATATCGTGCATCGGGATCTCAAGTCAGTGCAATCTCCCCGTGTTTCATCAGTCCTCTCTCATAGCCTCTCCACAGACCCGAAAACATCCTATATCGCACAAAAGCGCCAGACTCGTCCATCGTGATAGCGGACTTTGGGATCGCGAAACATCTGCATAGTCCGGATGAGCAGGTCTGATTTGATTGTTTTATTCGTGTTGAGGTGTCGACTCATCATGCCGAAGCTGTCCTCCCTTGCTGGGTCATTTGGGTACGTCGCGCCCGAGGTGCTGAACAACGAGGGTCATGGCAAGGCGGTGGATCTATGGAGTACGGGGATCATTACGTGCGTATCGGGTTATTTGTTCTGCGCCCAATAGCTTCACGCTCATTCAGATACGTCCTCCTGTGCGGCTACTCGCCGTTCCGGAGCGAAGACGTGCGGACGCTGATCAAGGAGACGACGGAGGGCAAGGTCGAGTTTCACGAGCGGTATTGGCGGAATGTCAGTAACGAAGGTCAGTACCAATATTGTCCATATGGCGATTTGACGTTAACGGAGCATCGCAGCGAAACAATTCATCCTGGCGCTCCTCAACCCGACGCCGGCCCTCCGGCCTACGGCCGCCGCCGCGCTCTCCCTCCCGTGGCTCTCGCCCTCCGCCGCGCTCGACGACGAAGTGGACCTCAGCGAGGGCCTGAGGGCGAACTTTGACCCGAGGAAGAGGTGGAGGAGCGCGATTATGAACGTGAGGGCTGTGGGGCGGTTGGGCGGGAGTATTGGGGGTGGGGGTGGGAAGAAGACGGGGAGGGGGAGTGGGGAGGGGTGGGAGAGTGATGAGGAGGAGAAGGGAGAGGAGGGGGAGGGGGAGGGGGAGGGAGAGAAGAAGGTGCCGGTGCCGGTACCGGAGAATCATGAGCTGAGGCATCAGTCGATGCAGCACCGAGGGAGCGTGTCGTCGTCGTCGTCGTCGGGCGACTCCGCGCCGGGCTCGCCAAGGGTCGTTCCTGCTTCACCCACGCACACGCATGTTCACAAGAGATACGACACGCACCCGCATGATGAGGACGAGCTGGCTATGCCTGGGTCGTTCTCTGATGATGGCAAGGGGGAGGAAGGAGGGGAGGGGTTGATGGGTGTGTTGAGAAGGATGGGGTTGGGGAAGGAATAGGTAAACGGGCACGATAGGGATCAAGGCGAATGTAGATATACTTGATGTATGTATGGGTTTGGGTCTTGATTTTCTCTTTACCAGTTGAGCAAAAGTCGGGAATTCGCTTGTAAAATTTGGTCGGTGGGTTCAGTCGACAGAGGTTATGGCATGTCAGCGAGTGGGAAAGGAGCAACGGATAGCAATCGTGTCGTTGTAATCTTTTCAAAGGTTAAGCTAGGCGGATGTTACTTGTCGAAGCCGTCGCGATGATGGGAGCGTGGTGGCTGAATCGCTCCATTTGGTACTGTATACACTGCGCGGCATCCTCGAAGAAGCATGGTAACTTCCGGTCGTCGTGTTGGACTTCACTCTCCCGCCTAAGGCTGTATTTCGCATGGGTATTTCTTCTGCTTGCAATGTTACGATACATTTGCTCAAGTACTAAGTTTTCAGTTTAGGTTTCTCCCGACGCAGTCTCCGGTGATCGTCCAACATACATTGCCCAAATTTGGTAGAAAGACATGGACTCAGGAGTCTCGATGACTCCAGGATTCTGGTGATGCCTAGTAACCATTCATGAGCGTTCAAACCTCGCGTGCAAATGGAGCACACTTACCACTAAGCGCGTGAGCAGGAAGTTTAACCTCAATGTTATGAAAGTGGATTTCTTCCAAGCTGTTCCAAGTCTGGAACTGTCCCACCCCTTTCTCATAGAAATCCAATACTCCAGGTGTACTGGTCGAACCGGAGTCGGGTACGGGATCGGCCGGAACGTATGAGAAATAGAGCCTCTTTGGACCATCCTTTATCTCTACCCAAAGCCCCTTGTCGATCCAAACCTTTCCGTCCTGATGCATAGAAGAAAGAGCGACGTGGCCAGCTGTTGCAGTGAGATAGACACTCCCCAGGATAGTGAGTTTGTGGTTCTTCAGTCCCTCGAGCAACCAATTTTCCTCGGGCGTGTAATCTCTCTCCTTCATCTTGTGTGGAAAAGGATAGAACAACACATCTGTGAGATGTAGCTCGTCAAGTACTCCCGCCTGACTGATAAAGCGACGGAGACCGAAAGTATCCCTGCGTGCTGCCACGTTCAGAGAGGTCACTTTGATAACGCGCACCCCCGGGAGCAGCGTCTTCAGCGGGGGGTTCATAAACCACGCGTCACTTGTCACTGGGTTGAGTTTGGGCCCTGTTCTACGCGGTTCACCAGAAAGCCATATGCCCCGGATGAGGATCGTCCTGACGGGAAAGGCTGATGGATCGTCAGGGAATGTGGCGATGTCCTTGATCATAATCCTCCCGCTGATGGGATCGTCTGCGGCGGCATGCGAGGGACCCCCGACGGGCTGGACCGCATTTTGCGACTCATCCTCCCCAAAGACTCGGCTCACAGCGAGGCTTTCCGGCATCGCATTGTAGTACTGCATCTCCAGTGATTGGTCGTTGGGGTCGTATACAAGCAAAGTCATTCCTCTCTCGTCCTCCTTTACTAACTCGGTCGGAGCCAGAGGAGGGCCGAATGTCTTCTCAAGGAATCCCAATGGGGGCACATGCCCCTGCGGCGGTGAAGGACCCACTAATCTCAAATATAAGTCGAAGGATCGCACCCAGAGAGACAGTCAACGAACACTGATAGACTTGCTTAGGGAGCCGCTCTTTATGCTCTACGGGTTTGTTATTGTCGTTTGGCTCGGTTTGTGGCTCGGGAGATTCAAGGTCCTGCGGTGGCGTGGCTTTCTTGGTCTTTGTGACCTCAGCCTCTACGTCCTGACTTGCCGGCAGACGTTCGCTCGCTCGCGAAGTGAGTAATCGCTCCAGAGCAAGGGAATTGTTGAGCGTAGGCTGGAAGCTCATAGTGGAAAGAATTGAAAGATGTGATCTGCTCTTCATTCCCAAGATTCCATCTCTTTCATACATCAGGTCACATGATTGCAGAACAAGGGATGCACTGAACAATAACTGAACAAGGCAGTGTATCTGAACAATACAGGATCAACAGTCGTTGACGGAAGAGCATTTTTGGTCGCGTGCCTGATAGACAAGCGATGTTTGCCGCCGTCATTCACTGATGGAACTATGGTTCTGGCTTGTTTGTTGCGTCTCTTGTGTCGACACTCGAAACTTCAAGGTGGCTGGCATTATTGATCGCAAAGCCATGAAAAGCTTGTGTCAGTCATTCCCAGTTGTTCTTGTCCTCAAATTGGAATGTCTTGGAGTAGTCTGTGCCTCTACTGCGAGGCAGTGCGATCCGCTCGATGAGTCGATAGTGATTCTTATAAAGCTGCACTGCCAGTGTTTGTTCTTGAAGAGCCGCGAGCAATAAAACAAGGTAAGCCCGAACAAGCATGAAACACGTATCCTCGGCATGGTCACACCTCGTACTCACCAGAGCTGAGCACAACAAATTTACCGTGGATGGAGACGTGGCACCGTGACAGTGGCTACAAAAAAAGAGTGGGGCAAATGTTGGCGTTCAAGTGAGACAATATAAATGAATTGCTGTTTGACAGGAAGACAAGCAACAGAAGCAGCGCGCACGAATGGCAGCGAGTCCTTCGTTGCCCTGGGCATACGCCTCTTCTGCCGACCAGAACTTTCCCCGAGTGTCACGTTGGATGCTGCGTGTAGGGTCCTGTCGATGCATCAGGAAAAAATCCTAAATGTATGTAGAGGTAGGTAGGTCTAAGTAGACCAAGTAGACCAATTCAACAGGTCCTGATTATATAGCGCTATATAGACTATGCCCATCACTACATAGACTCTACTTTGGCTCTATTTAGATGATGGGAAACCGATATAGATTCTATTTAGCATCTACTTAGAATAGGCTAGGCTAGCTGTCGCCAGCCACATTAATATTGTTATTATAGCGTGCAGGCATTACGCACACGGAGGATGGCAAAAAAAAAAAGATAATATTGAGTCTAGTCATAAAAATGTACGCTGCACTACTGCTACAAGAGGCGCGCACTCGACCGCTCGCCACCCAAAAGCAAAGGCCGGCCCGACATCGATGTAGACTGTACTCGGTCATGGTCGCAGCGAAGGTCGTGTTCGGGTGGTGGTCGCTGTCCTTGTGTCGTTGCACGTCATAGCCGCCGTCCCTGCAGTCAACCGTCCTCGTGCCATCGCTCGTCGTCCTCGCCGCCGTCGTCGCCATTCCCGCCGTCGATGTCGTCCTCGTCTGTCGTCGCTGTGATAGTCGTCCAGGCCCTCATCGTTCGTCGTTTGTGACCTGCTCTACCAGGTCATCTGTCCGCGTGCGTATCATCCTGACTCGTAATCGCTAGCTGTTGGGTTTGCTGGCTAATCGTCCTCGGGTGTGGAAATAAGGTCGTCGTGTCGTTGTCGCTCCCTCGTTGGTGTGGGATTCCTTCATCTTTCGGTAGACCGTATCCTCAGGCAGACCGTCGTCCGTCGTGCGTTGTCTGTCGTGCATTGTCCGTCGTCCGTCGTACATTGTCCGTCGTCCGTCGTGTATCGTCCGTCGTCAATTGTTATTAGGCGGATGGTCGTCCTTTCGTCGCGGTGAGTGGAGAGCAGTAGACATGTAGCCAAAAGTCGACGCCTGTAGGGAGGCAACCGAGGAGTGAGAACGTCCGGAGAACGTCGAGTGGAGGTGAGAGGGCAAATTGAAAGAGCCCCGAAAAAAAAATCTGCACAAGTCAACCTGCACGTGATCGATTGCGCAATTGCGGGCGGACCGATTCACCGCATCAATGCGGACTTGTCCTCGAGCTCGACGCTCGCTAGTCCTCTTTGCTTGCAAAGTATAACACAGTACATTAGTTGACCATTCAGCCTGGCAGCCACCAGTAATTTATATGCTGGCCTTGTACGGCCACTTAGTTGCGATCATGAACAACTTTGCCGCAAGGTGATCAACCGCATATAGTAGTGTAAGTAGCCGCAGGGCAAATGATGATACAAACTACAAAATATATGCCGGGAATTTACATATGCAAAGTAGCATGCGGACAGACTAGGTAGGGCAAAGTAGAGTCCAGTAGAATCTCGGAAATCTAATTAGATCTACGTGATCCGGGCCGATCTACGTAGCATTTGAGTTTTTCCTGATGTGGTGAGTGGGTACCGTAGATTTCATACATGGCCGTACGGCTATAGCCTCAGATGTAGTTGTACATTAATCATGGCTATAGGCGTAGCATTTCGCCGCAGTAGCTCCCCAAAGGCCATGTATCGCTTCCTCGGCGCTTCTGGCTGGCGGTCACGGCTACCGAATTGCGCTTCTATGCGCCTTGCGGCCGAGCAGGCTTGAATCTTGATCAAACAACAATGCCGTTGGAGATCAAATTTCTGAATGATGGGCTTCGGCAGGACGGCCTTATCGTCGTCCGAGAGTAATTGATCGTCAGAGAGTAAGTATCGCAATCGTCAGAGAGTAATGCGGTTGTCAGAGAATAATGTTATCGCGATCTGACGGACATTGTACCACGCCAAGGATTCTCTCATGGCTTTTAATCTCACTCTGAAAGCCGGCACAGGCCTCCGAAAGGCCTCTTTGGCATTGAACCAGTGCATATTGAACGCGGTAAATTCCGGCCCATCGTAAGAGATTAAGTCAAAGACGCGTCTTTGTGTGAGCAATGCCCAACCTATAATCTTCCGACATGCTTAAATATGTGGCAGGCATGTCGCATACATTGACCCAGCACCCTGCATAGTCAGCCGCGGGTCAAAGCGAGCACCAATGAGCCTTTCGTGAAGTTTCGTCATACAAAAATTGGCATTGACTGGTTTTCTTGACGGTGTCGTATCCGTACCCACCAGGCATCTGCTTCAAAGCTTGTCAACAGTTAGATTAAGACCAGTTTGGTCTGCCTGCAGCTGTGTGGGTAGGGTTTGAAGGTCCGGTCCGGTCCGGTCTTTTGACCTCAGAGGTCATGGACCGGGACCGGACCGGTCCAGCAAATTACTAAATTTGGCTGGACTGAGGACCGGACTGGTTAGGACCGCAAAAACCGGTCCTAATCAGTCCGGTCTGCGGTCCTGAACCGGTCCAGGACCGGTCCAAACCATTACCAGCTCAAAATTATATTTTCGCAAATTTTTTGGTAAGTTTACCATATTACAAGTTTGCTATGTATGTCAGACAGTATATAACAGTTGAGTTTGTGATTACTTAGGACTTCATAATGTATTCTAATCATTATAAGATGAGATCTTTAATTATGAGAGAAGAAATAGAGCTAAGTTGAATATACAAGTATATAAGCAAGGTAAGTTTACCATGAAACTATATAAGTGGAGGTAAGTTTACCATGAAAACTGAAATAATGACCATTTTAGAGGGCATTTAACTGGTCCTGATTGGACCCTGAGTAGACCGGTCCAAACCGGTCCTGGACCAGTCTTTACCGGTCCTACAAGTTTTAGGATTGGCATAGGACCTAGGACCAGGACCGGTCCAAATCATGGACCGGTCCTTTTTGGACTGGTCATGTGACCGGTCCAGTCCGGTCCAGTCCACCGGTCTTTACCGGTCCTAAGGACCGGACCTTCAAACCCTATACTGAATGATTCTCACATAGTTAAAGGTGGAGCAGTGTATGCAGGCAGCGTACAGGCATATGTTTCTCGGACGAGACATATGCTCGGCAGTCGGACCGAGCAACCGTACACACCGTCTCGAGGGATGGGAGGGCACTCTTGCCCTCAGCATCCATTATTCGCTACTGTTTGACACTTTCTACCCCTCCAAGCGTCTTTGTGACCTGTCATAGACTCAACACTGGCATGTATGCATCGAGATTCGAACATGTGTCTCCATGCAGTCCACTCTGCTTTGCAGGATCAGTCTCGCTGCTTGAAACGCACATGGTCATGCATAGTCGTTGAGTACAGTTAGTTACAGGTACTACGAGGCAAGAGAGCTTGCAGGATTGTTATCTGCAGCATTCTGACTGGGAATTGACTATCTGCAGTCAAAAGCTTTGGCACTGACACAATTGTCAGAACCATCTTGGTAAGTACAGTCCCGCAACATGTCTCACTCTGAATTGTCGAAAGGCAATGTCTGGGAGAAGAGATCATAGAATGCGGATAACACACTTGCCGTTTGTATACCCTTGCATCGACACCTACCACCAGTTGATTGTTGTTCTTGCTTTGCCGAGAGACGGTATACAGTACCTGTCATCATTGCTGTAGTGCTTGGAACAGAAAGATCAATGCTCAGGTGCTTTCTTCCCTCGAGAAACATGATCTCGCTTGGGAACGGTATTGTTCGCGAGTCAACCGAGTTGCCGATTCGGCTTGATCCCCAGTGCTCCCGGCGCGACGGCCAGTGAGTGCCATCAATACTGGTGATCGAAAGCGGGCCACGATACGCCTCGTGTGGCCAAGAAGTCTCAGAAGATGTCAGTGGGGTGGACAGGTTGCTTCTTTCGATGTGTGGGCAGGACAATCTGAGCGCCCATCTTACGTTGCGCAGAGTCGCGGCACACCTACATAATCACCTCTGAAAATTTTTTCAAGACTCGAAATGACCGTCGGATAGTACTACCGAAAAACTGAAGTATGCAGACACAATCTATGAATATTCTGTTTTATTCATACACCGCACGGACCAATATTGATGCCCGTATCGTGCACGTGAAACCACTCATTGGCATGCCACTAGGCCATGCATGACCTGCGGCTATAGCCTCACAGGAAGTCGTACTTCCTGCGTGGCTATAGCCGCAGGTCATGCATGGCTCACCCAGGATATGGTGCGATGGTTAAATATTAATGAACAGTGCTAGAACATAGATAAGGTTGGCAAAGAAAAACAAAAAACTCGACACATACCTACACGACATGGCAAAGTTGAATGGTGGTAGCAATGCCTTTGGCAGACTCGGAGGTTGCGTTCAAGAGTGTCCTAATGGTCGAGCTTCTGTCACGCGGGGGTTGTCGTTGTCGTTGATGTGAGGCTATCGGGGTTATTGAAGCGGCCCAGGGGTAACTTGAACTAGACAGGCCTGAGCGTCCAGAAACCTCAGAGTCCAGGTGCCAGAGCGTGCATAGGGGAAAGTGGCTGACGAGCACGGGTTTCTAAGTGAAGCGTTGATCGCGAGAAGTTGGGATGCATGAACGGGATCGGGTCGTTCCCGACAAAGTAGCCGTCATTCAGAGTGAGCTCGGGCATCGAGAGACCTAGTGATACAGCACTAGATGGCACACCGTCGTCGTCTTTTGTCCTCGTCCAGATGCATCCGGTATACGTCAAGGTGAATCGGCGAGTGGACACTAGTAGACATACACTGGCGCATGTACCGCTGACGAGAACTTCGTGGTCTGTTTCCGCCGAAGCTGCCGATCGAACCCTGGTTTGTGCGCTCTCTCCACGCAGACCCCTGCTCATCTTCGCGGTCACCGGCGCGCCATCCCGCTACCATTGAACGGAGCATGCCGTACTGCTTGCCAGGATAGCCCGCCGCCCCGCCCGTCGCGTCAGTGGGCATCACATGCAGCTGCCGTCCAAGTCCGTGCAATGTAAGCGCCACACGCTCTGCAACCGCGTTCCGCCCCGTACAGAAATTGCTATCTGCTGTGTAAGTGGTACATCATACATGTCATCTTGAACGTTGTTCTCGGCGATCTACCGACTCGGAGTCCGTTTACTTACTGTATTGACTACCAGACTGGCAATGTAATTCTTCGAGTCTTTATACGGTCACCAAGTTGATTGTTGCATACAATATCGACACTGACCACGCTCATTATTTCTATTTCTGAGCAGTAAGATGCCTTTACGACAGCTTCGGAGACGGCCTTGAGTTGTATGAAATCAAAGTCCATGCAAACCGTGACATGAAATGACAACATCAATGACAATATCAAAAGAAAGCCCGTGAAGTGGGAGTGGGCTACATTATGGATGTATACAAACAGCATGTATGTAGTAAAGGGAGCTGTAGTGTAGAAGCCTTGTCTGGCTGTGCATGCTGTCATTGTGCACAATCTGTCAGCGGAAAAGGAACAACGAGCAAAGCGCAAAGAGTAGTCAAATGATGTGAATGACACTCTACTATATAAGAGTATCTTGAAGTCTCAATGAATATTTGCACCAGGAACGTGTGGGTGTTGAATTACAGTTCCAGAACAATATACATAAGGCCTCGTTGTGTAGTCATGCAAAATGGCGCAAATAGCATAGGGAGTCAAGGAATATGAGGCACTGCCCTGATGACCTTTCACTAAGTTGTATCCACTGAGTGTCACCATAGGTGGGCGGGGCAAGGCGTAGATGCAGAGCGTGTGGCGCCTACATTACACGAAGGACAGCAGAGCCACAGGTGATGCACATGATGCCCACTGACGCGACGGGCGAGACAGGCGGGACGGCGGACCATCCTGGCAAGCGGTGCGGCATGCTGCGTTCAATGGTAGCGGGATGGCGCGCCGGTGACCGCAAAGATGAGCAGGGGTCTGCGTGGGGAGAGCGCACAAACCAGGGTTCGATCGGCAGCTTCGGCGGAAACAGACCACGAAGTTCTCGTCAGCGGTACGCATGTGTGTTGTCCGTGGGCAATGTTCTTGTGAACAACGAGGGAGGAAGGAGAAAGATCCTAGGCTCTTGGAGGCGGTCGTCATCGGGCGCGGGTGCCATTGTCTATCAATTGCGCGTCGCACTTCTAGAGGAGATGGTCGTCGAGGGAAAGCGATGTGTGGGCCCTGTTCTGAGCGTGGGTTTTTTGTACTGCCGGCAACCGGTAAGCGTTCGGACCGATCGGAGCTCGAAATGGACTTGTCGAGCGATTCTGCCTGGGTTCTGCTGCCTTCTTTTGCACTGCCGGGTAAACGAGATAATTCACGTTTTTGACCCAGTAGTGATCAGGCAGTCGCACGTCGGGCATCCCCTACGTCAAGAATATAATGTGCCCCCATCTGGTTGGGGTTTGTTGCTTTTGGGGAGCACCCACGCCGCCCACCACTGAGTCATCAGACAATGCTGCAGGTACTAGAACAGACAATAGGTCAACCCGTTACATCTAGTTCCAGATTCGCCGATAAATCATGACAGTAGTCACTACCATATGGTCTCAATCTCTATCCAGACGTTAAGGTCTACTGGTACCCTTATTCGTCGCCGAGGTGCAAAATGCGAGTAGGAACTGGCCCGCAAACAACATCGTCTCTGTCCGCACGGATACCTAGTATATTTGTCAACTTCGTCGATGGTATGATTACAAGTCTTTCAGCCAGGTGTCACTGGCCGGAACGGGTCTGAATTCTACGGTGAGTGGCCTCTCAACACGTGCTTCCGCGAATATGTTCGATACAATCTTCCGACTCTCACTCACGTCCTCATCCTTCGAAAAGTACGTCATGATAATGCGCACAAATTGAAGGGTGGACCAGAATGGTTGAGACAGCGCCCGAGCCAGTTCAGTAAAATCATCGAAAGGGGGCCGGATGTCCTCCTCCAGGTCACTGAGAACGAGCGTGAGAGACTCGAGACGTGCATGAGATTGATGTAGATCAAGAGTGGAAAAATTGAACCAATGCAGCAAGCGCTTCGTGCTCAACTGGATTGTCACGTGAGGCACCATGACAATGTTGGAAACGAACGTGCCTTCCAAAATTACGTCAGTAAACTGCTTAGTTAAACATAGACACGACATTACCGTCAGGCTGAGCACTGCACATATCAGTGATTTGTAGGTATATCCTTTCGAGAAACTTCGTTTTCAAAATGATCGCCTGCAGACTTTTCCAACTGGAAAAGTCGCATAGACCGTACTCCGGTTCGTGAAACCAGAGCAGCACCAGGCGTCGGACGGGAAATGGAGGCAGCGAGGCAAGCAAATGAAGTACAGATAGAGATCGACGTATGATGATCTTCGATGCACAGGCAGGGAGGTATCCTGGTAAATCCATGATAGTCGTGTGGCCAGCAACCTTCACGAGGTCGAGATGAACGGAGGGCGCGCAACGGAATTCAGAGAGAAAGGTCAACATTGCACGTGCGGTCGTATGATTTCTATCCAGGGTGATACAAGAGAAAGGGATCGAAGATAACAAAATGGCGATAAGAGTCCGATGCTGATCTTCGTCAAGCTCGAAGCTGGGGCCAAGCACGATAGAGTCGAGATGCCTGAAGCACGTCAGGCTGCTGCGAGTCTCGAAGCTTGAGACCAGTGAGGACTCCTTCGCGACATTGACATCCCCAAAAACTCTGAGATGCAGGGATCGAACCGCAGACGCGACAGATGTGTCAACGGCTGCTATGTTCAAAATGGTCTCTGAATTAGGGAAGACAGTCGCCCTGGAACTCGCAGTTCTGAAGTCCACAATCAAGTCATGGTAGAGATACATGCGCACTCTGTCACCGAACGCGCGCGAAGTAGCAAGCAGGCTTCTGAGTGACGCTGAATCCGAGGCAAGTAGATCAATCACAGCGTCGATCAGCTCTTGAGGAAGCTGAGAGCGCATAGCAATGGATCTGGTGGGATGCTGCTGTCTTCAAAAGGATTCGATAGCTCTAGATTTTGCAGCACTCACGTAGTACCTCGTCATCAGAGCAATTGAAATGGAGAGCCTCGTAACAAGCAGTTAGAAACTCGTCCAGAGATCTACACAGATGCACCTGAATGAAAGTAAGTAGAATGGGGTCGCTGGTGCTCGGATTGAACGAGTAGCAAAAGTTGGATGACGGCAGGATGACGGGGCAAAGGGAGCAGTGGCGTATCACATGCTCGTGACGTATTGTCGCTCGGCACTGGCCTATTTTCGGCCTTGTCCGCTCACGGTCACTCAAATTGTCAAGGGAAGAGGATTGCCTACTCGTACATGTCGCAGGTCAAGATTTGCACAGTCATGAGGCCGTTTTGGGTGAGTATTTGAATCTACGTTGGAGTGGACAATCTACCGAGTCGCTCTGAGCGTTTTTTAGACGTAGCTGCCATACTCCGAAAGCCTAGCGATATCATTTGTGTTAGCGCGATGCGAGAGAAAAGACGGCGAGAGCGACGCGTAATCTACTGACTACGTAATACGGTCCGGCCGATCCGACAGCTCGCCTGTATCCGACACATCCCCTCGAGCGGAGGATCGAGCGAAGACAACAAAGCCAATGAAAATATAAAAGAGAAACTGCATCCCCTCGAATCAACAACTCTCCTCGCAACTAAATGAATCCAACAGCATCCGGTATCTTGTGCGAAACAATGATAGTGCACGGAATGTGAACCATGAAGGTCTGGAAATGTGAACCGGTGTGGCGTGATAACAGTATCAAAGAAAAGGGTGGAGTTGGAATAGGACGTGTACGGGTGGGGTAGTCCAGTCCAACAACGGTGTCAGTTAAGGGCCGTGACGGGCACATGGGTGAGCGACATGCTCAGAATGGGATTTCGGGGACAGTGTATGTGCCATGTCGAGGGCATCGGTTCGGGGGCAGAGAGAGGCATGCCGGGGCTTTCCAGAGACAGTTTGCACGCCATGTCAAGGGCGTCGAGGGTTCGGGGACAGTTTTCCAGCCGTGTCGAGGGCAGAGGTTCCATAGTCAGTTTATGCCGTGACAAGGCAGAAGTTGGTGTGCGGGAAAAGAGAAGGAACATATCTGGATCCATAAAACCATCGGTACGCAATCTGCGCTGGTCCATGATAGCAGTCAACAGCCCACTGCTCATCCAACTAAGCGTTAACGTCGCTCGAGACGGATTGGTATGCCCACCAATCAAGGTCGCCGTTTATGTCAGAATAAGACCACGAGAGAGAAGCCGGTGTACGAGTTGGATGGTCAGAGGGAGACAGGAGTGCGTTTATCCCAAGTGTACGTTACGGTACATGGTGGTAAACGGCAAGGAGAAAAGACGGCGAGAGCGACGCGTAATCTACTGACTACGTAATACGGTCCGGCCGATCCGACAGCTCGCCTGTATCCGACAAGATTCAGAGTCAGTTACCCACAGGTCACATCTACAAATGGTACGGCGCCTAAGGCGGACGCGAAGCACTTGTTGTTCGCGCCATTCATTCGGCTTTGGCCGTCCTCTCGACATTCAGTCAATCTCCTTTCAACCGGGCCGCATACTGACCTCGCATGAGTGTAATGGTCACGGCAGCCTTGTACAGCCCTAGTAAGTGGTGAGTAAGTGTTTGATCATTACTGCAAGACATCACAGAAGTCTCTCCAGCCCTCGCGCAATGGAACTTCGGGGCAAGGACCGTCCTGTACTCCTGGTACGTACTTGTCAGATACGGTCCTGCCAGGTGCACCCGAAATTCTGCCTAAGCCACTTGAACTGCATCTTGTGCCCCGTACCTCTGAACCTTATCCAGATAGCTACATCGGACACGCGGAACCAACGGATTCGTCTTCGATCTGGGTGTCTGGGTGTTGAATTGATCTTCGTACGTCGAAGCCTTGGTGTCTAGCTCACCCTCATGGTGTGCGAAATCCAGAAGATTACCATGGGATTCTGAGGGCCATTTAACTTTCACGCATGCTGCTGAAGGCAAAGAAAATGCCAATTCTATTCCTCCATGTTAGACGGAGACTTCTTGAAGCTCGCCACACCCACGATACCCGCAGCGTTTCACATGAGCATCTGGTTATTATTCCAGGAGTGTCTTCTGACTAACTCACGCTGAATGGCCTGATACTGGTGGTCTGTCGGCTTCTTGACATGTGGCGAGCCGCCGTCAATGCAGTGATGGTAATGCGCGGCTAGTCGCTACCCGCCGCTCGTTGATGCGTAGATGTTATGTGAGTCGTGGGTTCTCCAGCCATTGCACTGACAAGAAACGCTTACGGAAGTGGTAGCAGGGCATGCCTTGTCTGCCTTTCAAAACATCACCCTGATGTACGGGAAGTCAAGGTTCGGTATCGCAGGTGGGGCAAAATATCAAGTACGGCTGCATCAACTGTAGTGTCCTTCAAAGTTTGAGGGAAAAAACTCACGAGGGAGCATTTCCCTGACGAGCCAGATGAGCGATCGTTTACAGGTTTACCGACTGGCTTGGTGAGCTTTCCTCGTTTCCGGCAAATGCGGTGTTCTCGGCGAGCAACCGCATCTCAGCGCCGTTTAGCACGCAGGACACCATCCCGTTTCCATCCTTAGTACGGGTACAACGGCGGTCTTGTAGATCTGCTTCTTCATTCGGTTGATCGTCGGCATCCTCCCGGACATATCATCTGTCAAAGGTCGGTCTTCCGCTGTCGTGATTCACCGCCTCAAAGACAACTATCTTTCAGGGTTGTTGTGGTCTAGTACGCTTGGATCATGTTCGAGTTGCCTAGTGTTCGGGCTCGGTGCAGGACGCTGCCCGGTCCTGTATGGAGGTAAGCACACGCACTGACACGGTGTGTTCTTTCGTCACTGGTGCCGACATCATAGCTTTTTGATTCCAACATTGTTTGCTATCCGCGAGGGTTCTGTGCGCTTTAACACCTCTGGCAGACCGCAGTCATACGATGTACGTTATGCCTTGCAATGGCCATTCCGAAAGAGAAGTTGTTGTTTCTTTTCAGGAAGTCGGTCGACAAACTCTTGCACACTGAAAACTTGAAGCCTTGAACGGTCGCCTACTTCCCGTGTTCGGACCCGTGCTCTGGTAACCTCTGGGCTCATGTTAGTTCGCTGGCCACGGGATACGCTTTCTGTCCACATGACGGTCGATATGTGGCTCATGTGGATTCTATCGTTTGACAGCAACTTACGATATCCCGAAGGACTCACGAACATCAGAAGGGAGATCAACTAGGGCACACCCTGCACTTACGGCCTGTTGGGTTTGATTTCGTCTAGTTTGGTTGGTAGAGGCACCCCGAATCCAGACTTCACTCTCGTAAGTCAGTCATGAACGTTGGGACATTTGATGCTGTTGAGGGACGAGCACAAATTGTTCGCCGTAAAGTAACCAGAACAGTCCAAAATGCAGATCGCTGTCCCTCTGTCAAGCAGGTACCAGTACACCACGCGTTCCTTGCAAGTTACTGTTTTCGCCCCTCCTTCCCCTTTCACACCCATTCCTTTGGCACATATTTACGGCACCGAAGTACGGTGTTCGGATTACATCCAGCAATTCAATATGCAAGTATTGAGATATTTAGACTCTTTGATGCCCTTCAATAATACAAATTTCAATGCGGAACATACAGCAAAGTGATCCGCCTTCGTGTACATTGGTGACTGCGAGTAGTGTAGAGTCTGTAGGTAGGAAAGATGCTTAACAGTCATTCGGAGCTTGTCCGCATCATGCAGACGTAGCGCGGGAGCATTTGATTGGGCAGAGGGCTAGGACGGACTGGCCCGGAGGAAAAGGCAGAAACGGGGAATGTGGAAGTCTAGGGAACAGCGAAGAAGAGCCGTACCGCAACCCAACCCTTGGTGCACTCCCACGACGGCCTCCAGAGTAATGAGTGAGTTCCGCCACCCGCGCGCGTCCCCTTCCACCATCATATACTGCAAACGTTGCATCTGTCCTTACAGCACACACTCCCTAACCAAGTTCGAATCAATTATCACGGTTCAGTACGCCCGATCGTGATCGTCTCACCCATATGATATTAGGGTTCGAATTTGCTTTTACCCCACACCGTAGCAGGAAGCGTCATGTCATGCGCATGTCATCCCACGCTCCAAACGGTGCGAGTCCCTTGCGTCTGGATTTACCTCCCTCCGTGTTGGAAGGAGCAGGGTATGGATGGGTCCAGCGCAGCACTGGCGACATCGAATGTCCTCGAATTCCGGCACGACCAGACCGCCAGCAGAACATTATCGAAGAATTTGTTTCCAAATATAGGAGAGACCGCGTGTCCATGTGATTCACCTATAGATCCCTACGCCAAGCCCTTTGGAGTACATATTTTTGCAAGAACACGATCGTATTCAGTACCATCGCCTCCAGACATTCAATAGAAAACAACGAGATTACGATTATTTTAGCTAGTAGTACGGAGGCGACACAAAAGACCTAACGAGAGAAATGAGAGAGCAAAACGGAGAAACGGGACGACTAGAGCAGTAAGAGATGAGGCTACAATACGATTGATACTTTGTACAGGTTGAGACAGCAAGACAAGCAGAGCAGAAACAGCAACGACGACAAAATTACGGTCCATGGATGATTCACGTATCTATCCTTTCCCTATTCCACTGAAAGCCTGCCTCAATGGGAGGGATGCCACCAGCGGATGCAGAGGTGAGATTCGAGAGGGGTGGAAGGGAACGGGGTCCTGGACGCGGGTAGGCGCCTGATTCATCCCTGAGTGCAGGCGAGGAGGTGAACTGCCTCCCTTCGACGAAGGCCGCTCCACTCGTGCCGGAGCCCGTTCCCGGGTACGTGTTTGTGTTGCCGCTTCCAGGGAAGAAGTTCGAAGGAATGTTGGGGAATGGATACTGCGCGCTACCAGTGGGAGACGGGGCGCTTGAAGGAGAGTAGGACGTGGGGGAGTACGATTTTGGTGATGGCGCCGGACGGTCAGAGAGCCATGACGGGTGACCTCCGCTGGTCCCGTTGGCGGAATATGGTCCATGCCCCGGTCCGTGGTGGCTGTGGGCATGGTCATTGCTGTACAAGGCAGACTGAGACAGTCCGTACGGAGGGTACGAGTTTTGAGTCAAACGCGAGGCGGACGCAGAGTGACCGAGGCCGCGATGATGATGGTGGTCGTTGAAAGAACCAAGACGTTCGGAATGCGACGCGCCGTGGGACGACGTGAATGGGAAGGTGGAGAGACGCGTGTGACCGCTGCCGACGCCCGACTCAAAGTGAGAGCCCAGCGTGCGCGGAATGGAGAGGTCAAAGGCGTCTTGTGGAGAATCAGAAGCATCAGAGGGCGAAGGCTCGCTGAAATCACCAAGCGGGCTCATGTCATCACCGAGCTCGCCCGCATCAGGGCGCCCTAGTGGGTCCGTCTTTCTCTTTTTACGCGAGTTGTTCGGGCGCCGGCGATAGACGTAGTCAGGGTACTTGGAGTTGAAGTTCTCCTTCAGCTGCTTGGCCTGGTCAAGATAGAACTGCTTGTCCGTCTGATGAAAAGCATAAGAGACAGGAGCGCGGCGCCAAAGCGGGCTACGTACCGTAGACATGGTGGTCCATTCCTTGCTCAGAATTTTGCTGATCTCGCCAGTGCGCATAGACTGGTTCTCTGCAGAGACCTGAGGACGGCGGCGCCGCGCGAAGATCATGAACGCGTTCATGGGGCGCTTGGGCGTCCCGTCCGCGTTGAGACTCTGCGACGTGAGGGAGTTGTCTTCTGTCTGGCGCGTGAGATACGGGTGGAAGCGTAAGGAGGGGGATGGGCGCGCACCGTCCGGCTCGTCGTTGTGTTTCTGCTCGTTGTAGAAGCCATCGTCGGAGCCAGACTGCGAGCTGCGGTCGTCGCGACGCTCGGACTTGGCGGTGGGGGAGGGGACGGGGGCATTAGAGCTAAATGGAGGACGGGGAGTGTATTGGTCGAAGCGATTCATGGATGGAGTGTGCTGTATAGAAATATGAATAAGAAATATGAATTGGATGATGGCTGAATTGAACACACAAAGGATCAGGGAAGACAAGGCTAAGTCAATGTGAAGGTCGGCGATGCTCTGTGCGGAGTTGTGTGTAGGACGGGCAGTGGCGACGAGGAGCAGGTGTAGGAAGGAGAGAGAGATTGGGCTCCTCTTTGTGACGGTTTTGTAATGCCTGAAGGTACAAACCAGGTGCCGGACTAATCCTGGTAATAACCAGGTTCGACGATTCGCCCTAAGCCAGGTATTCGCATCTGCAAACCACGTCCAAATCCGCGCAAAGCCGGTTTGATCTGTCCGCTAACCTGGTTCAGTCCGCCTGACCTGACCGCACCAGGCACGCCTGTCCATGCTGCGCACCGCCCTCCGTTGGCGTATCGACCGCAGTGCGTCCCGAGACAGCCAGGACACTCGTATCCTACGCCCACAACTGTTGTCTTGCACGTAGTCAAACGAAACCCGAGCACAACCACCTGACGAATGTGCCATATAGAGTAGCTCACATAAGCAGACCCCCCGATCCTCAGATAGATCTCAGCTCGGCAAGTTCCCTGGGTGTCCCCATCCATCAACGGAGTGAGAGCATTTTTTCTTTCTCTTTCGGCGTTTCACACTTGGGAAGATGTCAATACTTCCTTTCTTCGCCATTTCATAATCCATTTCCAATCCCCACAAAGGCTGTGCTGCACGAATTTTCCAACTCACACGCTCGGTAATCTACTGTGCCTGTTCCTCCCAGTGTGCCCTTCCACTGACTGGCATTCACACCCGCGAGCCCAATTGTATGCGCGCGGCTAAAAGACCGGGAATGAATAGGATTGTCGTCCAGAAGCGCACCCTTCATGCTCGAGCCACACGTCAACGATGACACGATGCTTAAAAATCCCATATTCCTCGGAGCATCATTTCGTCGCACGGAGTCGCACCCGTCTTGGTACGCCGCTCTGAGCGCGAGTGGCTTCGGGTTTCTCCAGGCGGCGCCCCCGCCGTTCGGGAAAACCCAGAGGTTCCGACAGTCATGGAGACGGATAGCGCCCACATACGGCACCCTCCCACGAGGCTGTCAACTCTCCGTGTGCGGCGAGGACTGGGTCCAACGCCCACGGCGACCGAGCCCCAAGTGCCGCTTAACGCGTGGGTTGATCGTGTCATCCCCGCTGCCAAAGATAACAATCTCAAGTCGCTTGTGGTTTTCCTGTTTTTCAACGTCACGCACCTCTGAGAGATACGCGATTACTCCGTGAAAGCATGTAGTCAACATGGCCGATATGGACATCTCGTCTCCTTTAGGGTGGGAAATGCAGATGAAGGGACCTAGAGGGGACGTCGACTTAGTCTAGGACATTCGTTACCCAGGTCCGCGTACGCACGAGTAAGACCCGACCCCAGAGCTGCTCGAGGTAAATCCAGCACCAGGAAGGTAGTCATAGACCCAAGATTCAAGACACCAACCGACAGCGTCGACCGCCTTGCCCACATCCATATGATTCTCGAGCGTCCTAGGGAAATCATTGATGTCCGCGGTCGGCCTGAGATCCAGAGTCCAAGATAAGGCGGCAGGACGGAAACACGCGAGAACGAGTCGGCGCCTGGGTAGGGTGGGGAAGATCAAGAGAGATGAAGACTTGACGTCTAGATATATGCCAGATATCTGAATTCAAGACGAAAGCGAGCACACATTCACTTGGTTTCTATTATAATGATTTGACACATCCCTAGAGGCTCGGCGTGAGTGGGGACTGTGTGAGATGGACTCCGTGCCATAAAGATAATGACGAAGGGGATTATCGCGTCGCGCGTATCATATTGGCAGTGCGTCACAATCGATCAAGAGCAATTTGAATTGCACAGACTATAGGTGCCGGCGTGCTATCGATAAGTTGTAGGTCCATGAGGTACCCACTTTTGCAGGCTGGTAGAGTGAAGTGTTTAGTATACACTGTGTGTTCTGTATACACTGTGTGTACAGCTAACTGAGCCTGCAATGAGATTTGAGAACAATGAACGTCAGATGAGAGATTGCTCCTGACGCATGGAGCATGCTCAATTGGTCTCACTCACAGTCCTACGAGGAGTAGTACTTCATGGTGGGAAATGCTTTCAGAAATGCGAAGGACTGTGCATTTGGCGTACTGTGCTTTGCGCTGAGCCGAGTCAGCACCAGTGGACGCTACAATGCCGTGCGGAGTAGAAGCCGATCAAGCCGCAGTCGCGCAGTGTGGACCTTTACGCGGGGTCCCTGATTGATGACAGCGCGCCCTTCCTCGTAGTGTCAGACCGGTGATTGCTTGTAACAGTTGTGAGCGGTCTAGACTCGCATCCCAATGATCCTACTAAGGTGCGAAGGGAAGCAAACGGTTCGTGCACTCCTCTCCGTTTGTGAGCTGCGATGAGACACTCTTCAACAGATTCCACGAGCGCGGTTAGTGTTCCGGGTCCCAAGTTTGTCGGTGCCATTTGCTCAAAACGGGACCCTTGCTGCTTCGCGCTCTACTCAGACCAGATATGAGAGGCGTGATTGTTTAGCTCCCGGGCATAGGTATGATTCAACCAAAGCGATGCGTGTCGGCGCGTCGAAATTTGGACTTGACACTCCCGCTCTTTGTCCTTGAGCTTTCCTCTTCAAGCTCATTACTTCCGTCACAGAAGGGGCAGGAAGGGGCACGACTCCAAATCCCCACTGATGGGCGTTGTACGTACATTTCCCTTCGAACAGTTGGCATATGATGCAGCTGATTGGATACAGAGTAAGATCATCGCACTAATGGACAGCCTCGCGTCTGTGGTCAGACGCACGCCCGCAAATTTCGAGGGTACAAGTTTGACGTTCCTTCTTCCCCAACTTCCAGTGCTATCCGCTAGTCAACCGCGTAGGCTTTAACGAGGCGAGTGGTTAGTAGGGCATTCTCCGCCGCACAGCTGAGCCTTCCCTTCCCAGTGCTTATAGACTTGGAAGTCCGGTTCTCCTCTTTCGGCTTTAGAAGACAGGATGGTTTCACTCATGCTAGGCGGGTAATTCCTGATAGTATGCCACTATCCGGGTCCGGATGCTCCGCACGACGGGGACGTGCCTAGCGCCGGACAATACCGACGCAGAGATCGACTCTCAGCTTCGTTTGCTGATCCGCCCTTAGTGGTCCGAGGAATACGAAAGCGGTCCGAAGACGTACACGTACTGCAAGATCGACAATGTCATTATACGCTCATCTCACGCAGAGTCGATAGTAAACTGGTATCTCCGGTGCCTAGCGCGAAGCACGGAAAGCGGAAGTAGAGTATGATAGTAGACCGGTCCGAATGATACAAGCTCCCCCCTTCAGGCAATCCCGTCAGGACTTAGCGGGCAGTCGGGCAAGGGCTGTGCAAGGCCAACCCAGGGCGGGCATTGCGAAGATATCTCTACCTTTCCACGACAACATACACTGGACATACAATCGGTGCAGTGCAGTATTATTGCAGTCTTTGAACGTTTTGACACAGTACCGGTTTCCTTACCTGTCGAATGGTCACCTCTGCTGATAATCCGAGCGTGTTAGTGACTCGGACGCAGGAGCTTTCTTAAGTCCAGTGCTTCCATGCTGCACTGTCCAGAGCCTTCGGCCACAAATATGGCGGACCTAGCAAGATACAATGCTACAGTTGTTGCCCCACTGATAATTGACTTCAGACTGCTTTGACGACTCGGAGACTAACAGGACTCCAACACCTAACGCCATGTTGCCTGCACTCAAAACCGCTGCGGAGACTCATTTTCGCGTAAGGAGCCTGTATTCTGGCTATGTCAAAGGCGGCATCCACATCGTGTCGTATGCGAGTCTTACTGGTCGTTGTTGATTCTGACATGGCTTGATAGATTCCAATCATTTCACAATGTTCTGTATTGCCCAAGTCTGTGACCCTTGGCCAGTGTTAATGCTTCAGTAGCAATCCTTCATTCACAAAAACACCTGTTCGCTTTCTGCAGGAGACGAAAGGCATCTATCCCATCGCGAGTCACGACGATGATGACCTCAAGTGCTTTGCCAGTACGTTCCCGCCTGAATTGTATTTGACGAGCCCATGTATCTTCCTTTAGGTGCTTGTATGATAATCACAGCCAGTTCTCAGTGGAGGATATGGCTGTCTGCGACAAGTCGTTGCTAGGAATTTCAAGATCCTCAAGGATTGACGGCCCGATGGATTACTGGGCATGTTTTCTCAGATACTCGTCACCTCGTTCTGACACCGCTGGCTATTGTCAGGTACAAGTCAACAGTTTTGTCGCGAGAGTGCCAGTGCGCAAGGTTGGATGGCAAGCTGCTCAAGGGCCCCGGGCAGCCGCTCCTTTCCCCGAGACTGCCGCATTGCTACCCTCCGCCATCGGCGATTGCTGCCAAGGTGTGAGCATCCAAGCGTCCTTACATGCTCCACACAGTCCAAAATTGGGTCGCATCGAAGTGAGTAGTGCGCTCGTGGTCACTCTCAGTGCATTCTCAAACTGGGCTGGTGATCATGAAGCATATCATCATTGCGTGGTTTTTGTCAAGCAGCAAAACTTACTCTCCTGACCACCTAGAACACCTGCTATAACCTCAGCTCGCTATACAGTTCCAGTCATTCTATAATTCTATGTGACCTCAAAGTGTAACGAAGCCTCAGTGTGTCAGTGTTGCAGCGATGAATGTCTCACCGGCACGTTCAAATGTAATCATGGGAGTTTTTGAAGAAGCAGCACATTTCTTCCCCCACAGGGTGCTAAGATCCAACAACACATTAACTGGACTCAAGAGCTTGGTTCAGAGTGTGTTTCTCAAGACAGTCAACATTGCGCTTGGTGGCGCAGCGGGCTGCCCGCCATTGCATGTTCTTACAGGTGGGTGCTATTATACATGTTGGCCAATTACTCAGAGAGCGGATTCAGCGTGACTGTCTCCACATCTTCATCTGCTTGTTGAGGGGTTGACAGAATTCACAGAAGCATAGTCAAATAGAGAGCAAATAAGACATGACCGGTCGATGAGACCTATCACTGGCATGAATTGGCATTCACTTGGTCGACATCCTCGATGATCATAAGCTACATTGTATGCACTCACTCTGTATATGGGGATCTTCTCTTGCATTACTATCGCTTCGTCATACATCCAGAGTTACAGACACCATAAGTAGAAAAACATGGCGGGTGGAGGCGCGTTCCGCCGCCGCGGGCTACGGGCTCAAGGGACCCGAGGAAGATACGACGTCGGTTGCATGAGCTTAAGTCGGGAGCCAGGCACCGGAGATACCAGTTTACTACGTCCAGTCTCACGCAGTGTGTTCCTCGAAATGGATACGTAGCTGAGTCCTCTGTCCACCACTGAGCAAAGGCGGTTCTTTCCCTGAAGACAACGAATCGTGTATTTTCCTTGTGTCTACGCCGTGAGTTCTTAGACTAATAAGCGCGTCAGACTTGTGACAGTGCGTATGCGGCTTTTGAAGACAGCGTAACAGGAGGAAGTCATCGTATGATAGTTAATTCTGTATCTAGGACTTGAGGCGCCCATGCAATAGCGCCGAAAACGGGCAGTCCGCTCGACAGATTTTCGTCTACCATACTTTTCTATGAGAAGTCTATTACGGTGATCAGCACTTCGTCTTGGTCTTCCAGATTCACTTGTCCGCTAGCAAAGTAGCTCCAAGTGCATGTCTCTGTCTCTCATACGGTCGGCAGAGACCGTATGATAGCATCCACCACGTACGATACTCTGCCGTCATTTCTCCCAGACGCTGCCCTCTTCAGGATGCACACGCTAAATACAGACGATTTGTCGTAAGTCGTGGCACAGGTTCTGACGCTAAGTGCACCACTCACATCATCGGCAAGGTCCATCCGAATGAGCGCTTCCAGGACACCCTACGATCATCAATCAGCCGTGTGACTGATGGAAGCGACGCCACAAACAAACCTTGCCTGTCCACTTCTCCGTCTCCTCTACTTGCGAGGGTGAAATGAAATCTTGTGATGTGCGAGAGGCAAAGATCATCTGGGCCGCCGCAGCGCGAATGACAGTGTTGGGCGCAGCGACTGCGCGTGCCACCACAGAGACATGGCTGCCAAAGACTGGGCTGGTGGTGAGCGGCGCCGAGTTCAGAGATTCCTGCCTGGCGGACCAGCATGCGGCGAGATGGTACAGATGATGGGTCTCCATCTGTCACCTTGGTTCAGTGTGAGAACGGACAGGAAAAGGGTGCAGTTACCTCGAGCGTCGCCACATCGCTGGTGGAGTCAATGATTTGTCGGATGAGGGTTTGATTGCAATCCGGGAAAGAGGTTTGACGGCCTTGCGAAGAGTAGAAGCTATCCGCAGATGCATTCACTATTCCCGCCACGATCTGTGCGGCAGAGCCCTCGGGCTTCGTGTCGTTCAATGCAGCGGCAACGACGTCGTGAAACTCGGGATCTGCTAGGACCTGTGGGGAACATACATCTGGAACCCAAAAGATCTCCTAGGAGACAACGTACTGGTTTGGATATAAAGTATGGCTTCTCCTGGGCCGACTGAGATGGGTCGACAAAGTTGTAGTCAACGTTCCGCGTGACGCATATACATGCTTTGGGAACAACGATAGTTCCAACTGGAACATCTATCAAACCGCCACAAGAGCCCAGTCTGGAAGGTACAAGTCAGACCTGGTGCCACAGCCGTACGTATGGGCATAACTTGCCGAATAATGAGCATGTCGCCTATGAGACATTCCCGGACTTCACGGACGAAAAAATCCATGTTGGGAGCTCCCATTCCAATACTACAGATAGACACGGGAACGCCTTTGTAACGCCCCGTAATGGTCAGGAAGCCACGCTCCGATGACAACTGGAAGGGTTTTGGGGTGACATCCAGATGGGAAGCGATGGTTGTCGCGCGAGAAGGAGAGCCGACTGTGACCTAGTAGCGGTCATGTGTCAGCCGAGTCCTAGGCGCATGTTTTGTAAGAAGCAGTCGTTACCAAGCGATTGGCTACATCTCCAGGACGTAAGCCCAGATGATAGACACGCATATCTGCCGTGCGGGGAAAGTCTGGCGACCCATCAGCTATGTTCAGCGTTGATCATGTGAACGTACTGGCATCAGTGAGGGCGTCCTTCATTTTGCCTTCGATCGAGAGAACTGAATGTGAGGTGACGGCTGGGTGACGGGAGGGAAGGAAGACGCGAATCAGGCGATGCCCGGATCCGCGATAGCGTGCCTTGGCGGCGAGTCGGTGCCATGTGGCTGTGGACCGACGGTCCGTACATCCCGACACTGGGTCCCCACTTTGCTGTAGGACTTCAGAACTGAAAGGACTGCCAAAGTACCGCGGAAGAGCAGCTCAGCAGAGTAACAGCAAGTCAGTTAGAGTACCCATTCATCCTCAGCGGTCGGAGCGATAGCAGCAAAAATCGCTGAACGGAGAAACGTTTTGAGCAAGGCTCACAATGTAAATATATTGTACCGCAAGCATCTAAAGGTCTGCATCTCCGCTGTGTAAGATACATGATCATTCTGCATGATGCACCGCAGTGGTTGGTCGCACAGCTGCAAGACTTCGCTGAGTCTGCTCGGACTCCTGAGCAATGCAACAATCTAGAAGATTCTCAGAGATTAGACGGGCGCACCATCCCTTCTTTTGAGACATACATGGCTGTTACTTTCCTACTTGTTCAAGACAATCGCACAAGAATGGTGGCGCGTCCGGGAGTGCCGATCCTGATCGATTGATCAACATCAGACGTTCAGCGCATGATAAACCGTTGTCCTCCCGGTTCAATTCTTCCTTCTCTGTTCCTCCCTCCAGCCTCATATAAATGAGCCCCGGAATCACTTACGAGTATATCCTCCTCACCTTCGAAGACTGCTCCTTCGTTGCATTCGACTACGACGCCTCTGAGGTTCGAGAGCCAATCGACTTCTGCTCCATTCTCACGGACTATCTGCAACTTCCCAACCTGGGCGGCGCAACTATCCCTCCATGGCGAGCTCCAGACTGCAGATTTGACCACGAAGAGGCCATCAAGTGTTTTGGCGCTGTGCGCCCAACACCGTCGGAACCGAATGGAATGTGGCTCGGCCGGTTGAGCTCTGTTCGTGTCGGCCTAGCGTGTTATTTGCCTGGTCCGAAACGATTTGCGGAGGAGTTTCTTGATGCAAAGTGCCGGGCCAGGGACTGGTGTGCGGCAGCCCCCCATGAAAACTTTTTGCTGGCAGGAATCAGACCGACTAGAGACGATCCGTGGCGCTGGACCAGCAAGCGTCAGCCATCAGGGGCCTTTGCTTGCACAGGAAAGGGAGACGGGAGACTCTGTCTGTATAGATCTTCAGAGGTTCTGACGGATGTTTCTTTGTGCTGTGTTTGATCAGGCTGACAAATGCATCGTATACAACAGGTGACGATGCGACCCCTGCAGTACCTGACACCGGACGGGGATGTCGTTTCGACCCCGAGTCGACCACGCTATCACTATCGGGAGGAAAGAGAGCTATGCGATGAGGACCTGGAGGATGACTTGATGAGTATTTGCAGACCTCATCCACGGTCGCGAAGTCGGCCTCTGTTTGATGATGAATACGCTGAACGTCCGACGAAAAGGATAAGGATAGACGGGACCGCTGAAGAAACTGCTATGGATATCTGCTGATATGCTGAAGATTTCGCAGTCGGACAAGGAGTTTGACAGATATGTATTAGATGAGTACACAGTTTGTATCGCGAAGATGACCGTGTGCAATGAAGTATACGCCGCTGGCCACACTCGAAGAACGACGACTGTAGTCGATGAGTGGAACATCGGCGCTCAGAGGAGTTCTGTCTTCAGGCATCAGCCTCGAAGTCGACGAAAACCACTTGGAGATGGAAAGTACCTCCGACCCGGGAACGTCGCAGGAAGGCCTCATAATACCTTGGCAGCAGAAAGGAACTCTAACCGAGAGACGTCGAAGCAGATAGACGTCGAAGCTGCGAACGAGATTGTCAGCTATGCGCAGACGGGAAACTACAAATTTGAGGCTCACTGGATGTGCACAATGACATGAGAAAGTGTTCATGGACGGCCGCATCCAGCGTGAAAGACTGGAACTTGCGCGCATCAGCGCCTCATGCGATCAAAGAGAATCGCGCGTTGCGCGACCAGAAGGTTCCTGTCAGCAGGGATGAGTCACTGAGAAACAGCATTGGACAAATCGACTCGCCTCTGACCTTGTACGTCGCTCAAAGTCAGATACTCGCAACCTCCTTTGTCTTCTGACTTTCCCTCCTATATGCGTCTCGAAGCTTCGAGAGGTAGCGTAATCACCGCGACTGTCTGTGACATGCGACACCTTGGGCGGCTGTGGGCGGAACAAACAGACGGATTCTTCCTCTACAAATTCATCCCACCTAGCACAAGCGAACAATTTAGCCTTCCGGACTCGACTGCGTACGGCGCGGAAGGACGATGCGCCCGAGTCCATCTCATGACGTGTCACGACAAGGAATACGTCCAAGGCGAACGATGAAGAAGGTGGGTTTCCACTGAGTGCGAGCGGCGCAGCGGGACAGCGCTTCCGACAGCGGCTCATGACGGGGAAGAATGTAAAGTGTGTGCGCAGGGACAGTCAGGACGGATCTTGGAAAAATGGATGGGTAAGGATTTGGGTAACCAAGCATGGCCAGGCTACGAATCAATTTATTGGATACGAGACAATGCGACGAGGATGGAAAGCGTACTTGTGTTGTACCGAGCACAGAGAGCATCGCCGCGCGTGGGCGTGGCCTGTACGGCTTAGGGAGTTCGTCTCCCACGTAGCAGCCATCCTCGGCTCCTACTCAAAACGACAAAAGTAAATCATGGTCAAGCCCGACCGGCGCTGAGAACGTCGACGTGTACGATGTCCACAAGCCGCGGGGCACATCTGCAGGACTGCACATCGGTGTTGTATCGCGCAAAAGGGAATGAGTTGTGTTCGGAAAGGTTGAGTGCTGAACGCATGGGTGAGAGAATTCGGAGTCGGGGGTGAGGGCCTGGTCGGGTAGGAATGGACCAGATGCGACGGGCTTCGAGCCAGTCCAAATCAGCGCAAATCTAGCCATCGAGAATTGTGAGGACGCACCTGCCCGTCGCTGCTCGCGTATTCCCCATTACGACCATGCCCCAGCAAAGCGTCTCAGCCGCGTCCGTAACGGATCGCTGTCAGTGCTGGCTACAGGACGAGGTGGTGACCGCCGGGCGGCCAAAAGACGACTTTGGCATCCTCACATTGGCACATTGGCTTGAGGTTCAGGATGCTTGTCCTTCGAGCGTACGAAAGTCATTGCCGAGCGATGTGGTGAGATATCAGTGCAAATTGAAATTCCAGGCACGCCTTCGGTCGACGTCGGCCTTACTCCTTCCCACCATCACGCATAGACAGGATCTCCCTCATGCTGGTACACGCTACGCTAACTGCCTTGTTTCATATAGAAACAACAAAAACTGAACTTGCCGTACGTGAGAGATACGCGTAAGTCCTGCCGCTCAACCTTCTTCATTTTCTGCGCACTTGGCCAGGGCCCCTGTCGGCCGCCGACCGACCACAACATCTATGATCAACCGCTTGAAATAGACCGAAGACTATGAATGAACTGCTCGTTGTGTCTGCGTTCATGTACGTACCTCTTCATCTTCTCCATTGCGATTTTATGCATATCTAGGGTATTGCGCCACAGTTCAACAGCAGCTAGGTCTGTCTCCAAGGCCATCTCCGAGGCTTTCGAAGACGTTACATGACCTGCTTGCACGGTGCGTTCCGTTACCTCCCAGACGATCAGGCTGTCTTCGGTTTTCCATGTAGAATTACCGACCAATCTTCCCGAACGTTGCAGCCGTCGTCCCTGTCGGTGGAATCAATGTCTTTTTTGCTCGCCGCTCACAGGTGATGCAGCAGGAGTATACTATGTAACTTAAATGGTTCAGAAGCACCAATTGTCCCTATGTTGAGTTATTCTTCACTCTTCCAGCGCAACTCGTCTGGAGATCGTCACCGCGGCGTACTGACCTTGTGTCGGTGCTACGCGCATATGTTCCCATGCACATCTAGACCTTCTCGGTGTTTCAATTCGTTGCATGGGCTGCTCGTTCATGCTTAGTTATCCTACGCATACCGCCACGGTCAGATTGGGCGCATGTTACTCAACTTTCAAGGGTTGGCAGTGACGTTTGAAACGCGCTAAGCTGGTGTTCAGCGGATGTATCAAAGTGCTGCGACCTCCGCTAGGGCTCGAAGACAGCACAGCGTACACAAGTCCCGAACGGCGGCTCACAGTCAATGAGGCGCCCGCGATGTAGTTCAGGCAAGTTATAATGGTCTTGTATCATACAAATGAAGTTCCTAATTCCCGTTAGACGATGATATCAAGGGGTGGACTTGGCCCGCAGCTCCATTCATGCAGGACATGGTGTTCCTCCTCCATGCGATACCTGTGTTCTTCATATTCGAAGAAACGTTTGTAGGTTTGTGGAAAGCAGATTGTTTTTGACCACCTCCTCATGTCCGGAGTGTTTAAACACCCAGCTTCCCCGCGCTTCACTCCCTCGTCAGTCACGATGACTGTAAGGGACATGATATTTCTCTTGAGACGCGTTACAGCACGGTCAAGAGGATTCCAGGCTGAGCGGTCTTTCCACTCTGTGATGCCCATCTCCTTAAGACCATTGCTGACAATTGAGTATTTGTGCTGAATGGTAATGACAAGCGTCGTCAGGCGGGTCGTGTGTATGTCAACGCTATTGAGTCCGTCGATGTTCCATTCGAAACCGGTCGCGGGCTGCCAGTCGACGGCGCCTATGTCGAGCTCGAGGTGCGTGATATTGTTGAGGTGTCGAAGTGGCATGGGCGGGTGGGTCAGACTCACTGAAAATAAGTTGAGAAGCATCAGGATATAGACAGCAAAAAGCATACATTGTGTCATTCGTCCAATTTTCAAGGTATGCAAAGTGGACCCGTGACGTATCAGCATATTGTTCAGACGCATAGTCACACCGAAAGCAATCGGGTTCAAGAAGTCATCCCCGCCAACGAGCGCCAGGACGTCGAGGTTTCCTATCAAATTGGCAGCTAGTGGACCGCTGAACATGTCGAGCAACAATGCCGCAGTGCTACTGTCCATTTCAAGGACCAGGGATGTCAAGTTGAGACGCCAGACAGGCCAACCCTGGGCCGACAGATCCATGAGTGGATACTCCTTGTATCCGTTGTCAATCGCTTCCGGCATCGGCCATTTGTTGGAAGGATATGTGTAGCCCTTGAACCTGAGATGAGTCAATGTCTTCGAGACTGCCTTCAGGATAAGTAACAATTGATCGAAGTTCATCTCGCAAGAGCACAAGGCAAGGTGCGTTAACCTCGTCTGGCTCAACGCATTGTAGAACGCCATGAAGTCAGGCATTCCTCGGCTGGGAGAAGCGAGATTACATGTGTCGAGGAAGAGATCCTGAAGATTGGACATCGACCCGATGACGAACGGCAGACTCGGATGTGCAGCAGCTCCGCGAGACTCTTCGTCATCACTAATTGAGAAGACTTCGAAGGAACGCGCGACTGTGGGATCCTGTCCGAATAGGTCTGCTAACTGCCCAAGATCGTAGAAGTTGTGCTCTCCCCGTCCATTATTCATGCACTCGGTGTTCCAAAAGAGTTTCTCCCGGACAATGTCGAGAGCGCCCGGTAGAGCAAGCGATATCGGGAGCAAGCTGTCCGGAGACTGGCCTACAAGGTCTATGATCCTCGATTTGAGATGTGAAGGTAGCTCAGTCAAAGTAGGCGGTGCCGGGGTGATCTGAGAATGGTACAGCACCGAGATTAGTGGTTATACGAGTGCAGGAAGAAAATGAATGTACAGGTGGCTGTGGATTGGTCATGTCGTCGAATGAATACCTTGATGCTTGGCGGCGATGACTTTATACCAATCCTTCAATGTGAGCGTTGGCTTACCAACCATTGTCCAATTGTTCCACTTGAAATCCAGCAAAGTACAACAATAGCAACAATAAGGATGAGGGTTCTAGAAATCTGCTAGCTCCGAGTCTTAGCTGTGTTCACAAAGAAGGGCAGCACTGAAACACATACGACGTCCAGAGCAATCAGAAGCTCGACCCATATCATGCCTAGAGTGACGACAACCGCTCCCAGAACAGCCCACAAATCCAAAGCATGCTGGCGCCAACGCATATCTCAGCGGGCTCAGACCTTTCCAGCCGTCGCAGTCATGCTTGTTCTAGACATGACCACGAATATTGGATATGTTAGGATATATTGAATATAATTGTATCCGATATTCGAAAATATTCGAATACATATTTTAGGATAGGATAGAATGTAGAATATCATATGAATGTCAAATGTTCACTTTTGAAACAAACATTCGAAAACTGTTAATAATAGTAATAGTATTACATGTCTTATAGTACATATGAAGGTTTGTTTCACATTTATAATCACTCTATCATTGTAACTTGCTAAGATTTATGATTCTATACTATTATCAATAAGAATATACATAGATATATATGAATATACTCGAATATATTCAAATATATTCGGAAATATTCGAATGTATCATATTTTCAAAGGATAGAATGTCGAATGTCTATTCGAATACAAATATCTGGCTTTGGGGTGCACATATTTGTGGTTAGGATGTAGGATACATCCGAATAGACATTCGTGGCCATGTCTAGCTTGTTCGGGTTGTAGTAGTCACCCTCGTTTAACTTGCCGCGGTTCTCCTTTGGCACAGAGCAGATGGGCGTGCAGCAAGGAAATTACTGTGGTCTCGTTGCTATGGCCGAGACGTAACAAAGAGACAGACCGGCGTATACTGTTGCAATCCATGCGGCTAAGTCAGTACATATGAACAATTGTCAATTGTTCTTCCCTGTTCTGTCAAGCAATCCGGACCGAGCGTCTATTTTCCCGCGGCCAAATTTGGAAATTTATTATGTGTGCTTTCGGCCTCTGACGATGATCTGCTCGTCGTCGTCGCGTCTCGACTCTCTTCCTCACTTTTGCCAGCCCTTGGCCTCAACACTCCCAACACTGCCTACGCCTTGTGAACCTTCTTTTCGCTGGTCACCATCGGCATGGCATTCATGCCGGGGCCCTCCCTTGGCGACGCGTATACTCCGCCAAGGTGTGAAGAGCAGTTCCAGCCAGATCCGGACAGCCAGGAGAACAACAACTCGAAACAAGATTCGGACAATGACGATTTGCCCTCTCCAACGATGGATGGAAGGCGTATGAGCCGGGGCGCCGTCTGGAGACGGGCGCCTGGTCAAGGTGCGTCATCTCCCCGTTTTCTACCTATGCTATCTAAACCCAATTCCACGCGCGAAGTAAGTTATCGAAAAGGCACTGACCCATTTCCTATGTCCGTTGCGCCGTCCATCACCCAATCCCTCCCAAGCACCTGATGGATGGGACTACACTGCTTTTTGACGCCCGTAGTTCAAGACTCCCCGCCCAACAAAACCATGCAGAAAATAAGGGCACTTATTTGCTGTTTGGTTCTGGAAGGTTAGGCATCCAACAAAAATGACGGGAGTATTGGTGCGGTCCACGTCCGTCTGCTACCAGACGCCTTCCGTTTGCAAGTCGAATACTCCGCCTATATCGAACGAGACGACGAGGAGACAACGTAGTCGGCGAGAGCGTCCGCGAGACACCTATGCAAGATATCGATACCATCGCCCTAGCACGCGAGTCGCCAGCACCTCACAGTGTGCCGCGATACTACCATACGCCTTTCGGCTTCTAAGGCGGGCGTCAATAACGCCAGATGACGTCGCACTGACTAGTCTTGCCAAGCCGTGTTTGTGGCTTTGAGTAGAATACAGCTAACACGGACGCTTCAACACGCATACTTCGGGCATCCTCAGGGCAAGTTCCACAAGGTATGCGTGGTGCGTAACCCCTCGTTGTCTCGCTTCTTGCTCGACTTCATTACACGCACAGGTCTTATCCTCCTGCGGCTACCGCGCATCATTTTCAATGCACTCCGCCGCTCCTTCCACTTATGTGCGGCTTATCCTCGTACGGGAGCAGGCTTGGGATTTTACCAACAAATGGACACATCACCGTTCTAGTCCACGATCTTCTAGCCCAGGTATAGCCTTTTCACTCGTCTTTCAGGCATTTCCTGTGGCTAGGAAGGGCCTTCCTCTCGCATTTGTGATTAGATCGTCGACTGGATTCGCTAGGCGACAAGATGCTTCTGTCATGGAGAGATGCCGAACTTTTCAATTGTTGTATGTGCTACGGCGCCCGACACATTCGTGCTAATACCGAGTCTGTATGCCCTCTGCTCTCCCCTGTGTAATCTCCTGCTAGGGCTGTGTACTTGGAGGAATCATTCTATCTTCGTGCTCGCACATTGACACGGGCACAGTGCTCTTCGGCAGCAGTGTGTGTTTGACTTCCAATATATCGGGAACAGGTTCGTAGTCACAGTCAATGTTCAAGTCTGCGCCGTCTAGAGGCAGGTTCCTGCCGGGCGTGGCGTCTCTCTTCATCCCTCGAAGAGCCATGAACCAAAGTCTCTTCACTAGGCTGGACCAATCTGGTAAGGTACTCAAATCACTTCCGGGGCCCTTTGGAGCTCTCAAGGAAAGCTCTCTTGTAACGTACTCATAGCGTCAATCGGGTCTTGGAGTCATCAGTGTCGTCCTTGGCTTGAATCGGTACACGACTAGGGCCCTTATGTTCCGGAAGAATGACGAGCTCTTCGCAGACATCGACACAGAATTCAACTCCGTGTCATGCGCAATCATGATGTACGTGTGCTTGCTTCCTCGACAGCAAGTCACTCTCCTCTGACTCGCCAACCAATATGTATACATTGCGCTGTTCTTCGCTCTGATCATCGTGCCATGGGGCTCACTTGGCGCAGTTGTCGAAGACAAGTTGTACGTTCTCACTCTGGTGATCATGTATCACAGCTGTATACACTTATGTGCCTTACCGTTGTGACAATGGTCAATTCTGAGATGGTTTATCATTTGAGTGGTGCAATGTCAAGTGTATAATTGGAGAAACTGGAGAGGAAACAGATATGATATGATACGGTAACATAGTCGGAATGATACTCGTACTGCAAGTGAAAAAAGACTACTTTGTAGCAACACAGCCTTGTCGGATAGCTGATTACCTCCTCCTCCTGCTGCGGGTCTGGTCAGCCCTTCTCAAATATTCCTCGTGCTCGGAAAAGTTTGCCGCGGGTTGGAGCCTTTCGAGCAGAACCCGGGCTGACGGATGATCCGGTGTCAAGAAAACCTGATCAACCAGTCCGTCTCGGATTATCCTTTGAATCTTCCACTGGAATGTGACACCATGTATAGTGTGTGACCGCTGGTAGAAGCTAATACGGGTACGATGACCGAAATCATTTCCGTCACGGTAATACTCTGCAAGCCAATCCGAGTTCAGCTGTTTCCGCTCGCGCATGACGTCGCCCATAGATGGCCGAACTTGACTCAAAGCAACCCGCGATAAGAATTGATTCGATACGAGTGTTCGCTCTATGAAATTACTGGTCGACTCCGCTGGGAACGGGCTCAGCTGGGGCCTGGGTCCTGCTTTCCCAACTTTGCCGAGTTCGTATTGGATACGGACAGTCGGATCAATCCAGGCTTGCACATTCGGTGGCGGCATCTCATTCATGGCCATAGACAATGATTGTTGCAGTGCACGTCGCTCTTCCTCAGCATTATAGGGAGAACGCCTGGCTGATGGGCCTGGCAAGACTGACGAGGTAGGTTGTCCAGATGTGTGGAACGTCTGTGGCCCCCAGTTGTAGGGCTGAGCAGTCTGAGGATTATAGGAAGGCTGCTGGAATGGTGGTACTGTTTGTCCAGATGTGGCGAACGGTTGTGGCATCCAGCTGGGCAGCTGGGCAGCTGAGGATCCAGAGCTAGCTGGAAGCTGCTGCGCCTGAGGCCAGTATGCGGGCTGTTGTTGATGACTTGCCCCGGTGTATTGTTGCTCACCACCGTAGAACTGATAGTCAACATTTGCGTATCCCGGCTGAAAATTCTGTGCCTGTGGCTGGCTGTACGCGGAACCAGACGATGACGCACCATAATGTGCTGAAGAGATGGTTTGGAAATATCTCTCGACAGGTTGGAAGGCGTTCTCTCCGGACAGGTCCTCATCATAGCCCATCATCAAATTGTACTGCCTTCGACGTTGTTCGTCTGTCATTTCGTCGGCCATTTGATAAGAGCTGGTAGGCAAGAGTCTGGCAAAGATACGAGTCAAGGGATGAAGTCTATAAAACGGTGCGAAGAGATGTTTTGAAGGCCGATAGAAAGGTGTGAAGAGGTTTTGAAGGCCGATGGAAGGGAAGTGAAATGGTGATGAGTTTTCTCGTCACATTTCCTGCCCTTATATATATGCAGCTCTCTCAGAATCCCATCTCTGGTTGCGTGAAGACGCCACCCACGCATCAAATCATTGCATCGTGTCTTAACGGACTCTTGAAGTCCTCACGTTGATCCTCAGGTAGGTACATTGATCGGTCCGTCGCCAGTCGTTCCGCAAACAAGTACATTGATCCGTGTGATTGTATTGAATCCGAGCACATCAACGAAGATCAGATCATGATATGGTGTAGCTTGCCCATCAGAGCAGCGCAGATTATGCGAGCAGTTGTCCAGGGTCTTGTTGCGTACAGGCGTTGCAAGCGTTGCGCATCTCAAGCTTTCAGTCGGCCCCCAAAGGAGCAAATGTGTGGTCCCCAAAGATCCTGCCAGTGAGAGGGAAGGTCACAATGACGGAAGCCTCTGGCGTGAATCTTGTTCAGTTTGGACAGCATGATCTCTGACACTGTCCATCAGCAAGCAGATGGGTGAGGACTCGGTAAGCATATACATCTTGGAGTAAGTGGGAAATGCTCTTTCGCTTATTCTATAATTCAGCCACAATGCCGAAATGAATGGCGTACTTACTTCTACTGACCTCGGACCGAGTGAGCCTGGTCGCCAGTGCAGCGACGCGACGCATCTGAAACGTTGGCTCCATAGGAGTGTGCGCGGAGTGTGTGAGGTCACGCGACCCCGACGTTCCACCTCGAGCTGGTCAGACTCAGAGTCGTCTACATGTCTTTCCGCTATCCGATCATATGCATATGGCCCGTAGCAAAGTATTGTACTACCAAGCCGAGAATTACCGTGAAAAATAGGCTTTGGCGGACGAGAATGAATTTGTCTGGAACAGTCTCCACCGTTCGACAACAACGATCACACCTACGCCACCCTCATCAAACCCATGAGGGCAAATTTTTGCTCTCATTCACCGAGAGGAACGACGTTGGGAACAGACGTAATGGGCGATCAGCTAGGACGCGGGCGGGCGGTTCGGGAGTTGGTCTCGATCACTTGTAGATTGGGTAGGACACATTCGCATTTCCTGGACGTGAAGTGTACAGCTCGTACGTCAGTGTAAAAGCGGCGCGTACGTGGACTGGGGGCAGGCTCGGCGTCCGCAGAACGGCGGTGGTCGCGCCAATGTACGGGTGCGTGGGAGAGGAGGACGGCTTGGCAGAACCGAAGGCGGAGTTCAAGAGGCGCCTTCCTGCTCGAGCATACGCCTGAGGGCTCCGTTCTGATCCAACTCATATTCGATTTCTACCAAGAACCTGAAGTCGTCCGGACTTGTTGTAGTTGTTTAGCGGGCGCTGCCGCACTTGGGTGTTCTCGGCATTCGCCGATTGACCGATCCTTTGATGGCTGTGCTCTCAGCACTCGCCGTTTGACCACTACTTGCTTGGCGCGAGTCGCGCGTCCCTACGCCGCCGCGGTGCGTTACCGACAACGCAGCGTCACTTTTGCCATCTAAAACGACTACAAATCCAAGCAGGACGCGTCAGCCTCGCCAACGTGGGCAGCGCGTAGCTCAGGACGACCACGACGGCCACACTACCAGGCGATGACCAGGACTGCGCGACGCTTCACGGCCTCATGGTTGGGTGACATGCGAACTGGGCATCTTCACACGAGTCGGGCGCTCGATGAAGGTGCGTGATTCGTTCAATTTTCTGTTCGGATCCCCAGCTTCCGAGTCATGTTGGCGTATCTGTTTGCATGGCTGATGCTTGTAGATCTAGATCTACGCGCGGGGCCAGCCCTTCCTTCCATGAGGCAATCATCCGTCTTCGGTCCCCTACGCGCCGCAGTCGCGTCCTCAGCCCCTCCCTCCTCTGCGCCCCACTCCAGGACCACCGCCGCAATCGCGTCCGTTACCCTCCCGTCATCATCCCAACTCCCCGTCCCCAAAAAACCACGCATCAGACAAGGGCACTTATCTGATGTGCGGTTTTCAAAGGCGAGCCGTCCAATAACGCCGAGGAGAAGGATACGGGGCGGTCAATGTGGCGCCATTGCGTTGTTGCTGGTCCTTGACAGTGGGCTGGGTGTGTGTCATGGCGCATCGAACTTTGGTCGGCGGAACCCATCGCTGCGATCTGCACATATAACCCTCGTGCGTTCGTCACTTAATTCGTCCGTCTCCTCCCTCAATTCAATATGCAAGGCTCACGGTGTACACGATCCACATTAATATCAACCCACGCGACGACGAAGACTGTGCCTATCTCATCCCGGCCTTTCGTCACGCCGAGTCGCCTGTGTAACCCGTGCCTATGTTCCACTCTCCCCCTTTTTCCGACCGACGATATGACTCTTTCTTGCCCGTAGTGCGCTGGTCGCCGCACCATTATTCGCCGCGCATATTGTTCCCGGCGCGCTGCAACTGTCCGTCCCGCCCACGGCGGTGGAGTCAATATTTTTAGGAGCGGACCCCAAAATTGATAGAGAGTGCGTTGAACCACGGAATGCGGTGGTTGTGCTACCCTCAACTATAGTCCTTAGATCCCTTGGATTTTTATTGCTCATTCGCATTATCGAGACTAACATCTTCTACAGGCTTCGAAATCTGTCGCTCAACGTCGGTTTGGCGCTATCTCAGGACGATGTGAACGGCCGCATTCATCGTCCGCGTCGCCGCGCATCCTCTTGCTCGGCGTTACTAAACTGGTGGTTCAGCGCACGAATTAGTGCGATACGTTTTCCCTCTCTGTGGTGCTCTGCTGGAATATTCGTTGGGGCTGTTAAGGTGTGTGGCGGTTCCGCTCCCTTTATACTACTTGCCGTTGGACTCCCTTGCTCCCCTTCCTCTCTGAATCGTCCCCAATTCCTGACTCGCTTACTCGCTGATGCTTGCTCGTTCCGATAGGTCCGGTCTGCCGCCGTGCATTCATCGCCGCCGGCAGATCGTTTGGGTCAGGGCACTCGCCGTGTGCCACTTGACTCTCGACCACAACCTGCTCTCTGCAGGTCGTGTATCCCCGCTCCCTTGCATGCTGGCGGAGTGTGTCTCACGCAGCACTCACGCCAGTGCTACATTTTTGGGGCTCCTGCATTCATCAACCCCAGCACGACGCGTAAGTCCCTTGGCAGCAGGGCAGCACGCAGCCCAAGCCGGTCTTGGGTCTGCTGGACGACGACGAGGCCCACGACGGGCTGGATGAGTGATCCGGCGGCGAAACGAACCCGCGCCGCGTGATGGATGGGAGCGCGCGAGGCACGCCGGGATTAGCTGGGCGCGCCGTCTGGAGACGGGCGCCCGACCAGGTACGTGTTCTTCGCGTCAATCTCTGTGGGTACGCCAGTGCCAAATTGGCGTACTCGTTTGCATTGCTGATTACTCCGTAGATCTGGATCTACAGCCGGGTGAACCCTCCAATGGAGGCACACGCGTATGTCTCGTCCGTGCACGCCCTACCCACGACCGTCGCCAAAATCGCACCGTCAGGATAGCGCAGCACCGTGCTGCCGAAAGCGCAGCCTCAACCAACGCGACACGCTGAGCAGCGCATCAACTCGCGCGAACACCGCCAACGCGAGCCCGCTGCAAGCGTCGACGTGGCTCCAGGTGCGTCGGCTTGCCTTTCCTCCTCTCGCATGTGCCCATTTCTGCTTTGTAGACCCGGGTGGGATCCTTGGTCTTGTCGGCATCGCGACGAATCGACTGCGAGGTGATACCGCCCCGCTCTACACTCGTTTGACGCGTTCACCCGCTGATACGCATCCCTTAGTATAGGCCTTTCGAAAAGTTCAACTCTGCCCTGGATCTGCACGTGCGACAACTGCTATACTGATGGCATTCTATGCGCGTCGACATCCATTCGCTTACCTTCCCACAGGACGACCGCGAGACGATGATAAGATCTCTCTGCTGCAAGCGCGTGGGTTCTCTGACATCCCGTACGCGTCTGCCCTGGTGCAGTGGACCTTGTAGCTAGCAGGATATGTATGTACGGCAACGCATACCAATACGACGCGTAGGCCAGACCTGGGCCTGTACGGCAACCTGGATGACACTCGCGATGACGATTTGACGGCCCGCTCCGTCGATGGATGGGAAACGGGCGGGGTCCATCGGCAGAGCAGGGCGCGCGTATGGAGACAGATGCCCATCCCAGATGTGTGTCTCTTTCTTTGATTGTTGAATACGCTAGTCTTGAGCAGACATATCTATTTTCTGTGCTGACCTCTTTGTAGATCTACACTTACGGAACGGATAAATCCTCCTACCAGGCACTTAACGAAATTCGTTTGCAATACCGCCCTGATCCGATTCTCGCCATCGATAGTCAAGAATCGCGTCGCTTATACACTGCTCACCTCCTCTTGCTGTCAACTCGACTTCTCGCCTCAGAAAGAATCCTGATGGGGTATAGTGATCTTTCTATAGCTCTATTGTATTTTCTCGCCATGTAATCAACTAAAATAGTATACTGGGCAGTATCATAAGTAGTTATATGTACCAGAGCACATTTTAGAGTGTTTGTGTGGCATATCATGCTGATTGAGTTGTTTGGCGACCAATCAAGGTAAGAAGGACCATTTGCTGGGTCTAGATAGTCAAGAAATTCTGGCAATGAACAAAGGACTAACTGCCAACATATAAGAATGGCTGTAACATAACCTCAACTTGGCAATGACACCTTTTCTGCCATGTACACATTCTCAATGAGATTAGAACCAAAAGACTTGGTCCAAAGTGCCACAACATGCATTTTCATGTTCCGAACAACTTTTGCATAGTGTGCGGAGGTTGGGGAGTGGCGTCGGAGGTGCTTGACTTGTAATTGGACTGTGTCGAGTCAAAGACGGTGACATTGGACAGTGGGTGCAACTGAGAATGACAAGGCGAGATGTGCGATTTGATTGAGAAGATGTGAGGAATGAGATGAAAGTGCAAGAGGCATGGATTGTCAGTTCTCGATATCGAGATGACTTTGTTTCGATGTCATGTCTTTTGAGCGAGGACTCGAATTGGATGGTGCACAGGACTGTTTCTTTCGACAGGTTGTCACATGCTTTGACTTGAATATGCGGTTGAGTTATATACGGACGGTTAGAGGTTAGTGCGCTGAATGGGTCTTTAGATTAGGTTAACAAGGTCAGGGGAAGGTGAGGGGTCTGTCTCGGTAGGACAAAGACGTTTTTTCTGTCTCGGGAGGGGGTGGGTTCTGTTTCGGTAGTGATGAAGATGCAAGTAGTCTGTTGTTGAAAAGAAAAGCGGCATTGCACATAAGATGAACTTGTCTTGAACAAGTGTCTGACGTGATGTCTTGTCAAATAATGAGCTGCGGTGGCAATCGAAAACAATGGAAGAGATCATGCGATGAAGTCTTACTGTTTCGAGATGCACTCGACTTGCATTTTCATGTTCCGAACAACTTTTGCGTAGTGTGCGGAGGTTGGGGAGTGGCGTCGGAGGTGCTTGACTTGTAATTGGACTGTGTCGAGTCAAAGACGGTGACATTGGACAGTGGGTGCAACTGAGAATGACAAGGCGAGATGTGCGATTTGATTGAGAAGATGTGAGGAATGAGATGAAAGTGCAAGAGGCATGGATTGTCAGTTCTCGATATCGAGATGACTTTGTTTCGATGTCATGTCTTTTGAGCGAGGACTCGAATTGGATGGTGCACAGGACTGTTTCTTTCGACAGGTTGTCACATGCTTTGACTTGAATATGCGGTTGAGTTATATACGGACGGTTAGAGGTTAGTGCGCTGAATGGGTCTTTAGATTAGGTTAACAAGGTCAGGGGAAGGTGAGGGGTCTGTCTCGGTAGGACAAAGACGTTTTTTCTGTCTCGGGAGGGGGTGGGTTCTGTTTCGGTAGTGATGAAGATGCAAGTAGTCTGTTGTTGAAAAGAAAAGCGGCATTGCACATAAGATGAACTTGTCTTGAACAAGTGTCTGACGTGATGTCTTGTCAAATAATGAGCTGCGGTGGCAATCGAAAACAATGGAAGAGATCATGCGATGAAGTCTTACTGTTTCGAGATGCACTCGACTTGCATTTTCATGTTCCGAACAACTTTTGCGTAGTGTGCGGAGGTTGGGGAGTGGCGTCGGAGGTGCTTGACTTGTAATTGGACTGTGTCGAGTCAAAGACGGTGACATTGGACAGTGGGTGCAACTGAGAATGACAAGGCGAGATGTGCGATTTGATTGAGAAGATGTGAGGAATGAGATGAAAGTGCAAGAGGCATGGATTGTCAGTTCTCGATATCGAGATGACTTTGTTTCGATGTCATGTCTTTTGAGCGAGGACTCGAATTGGATGGTGCACAGGACTGTTTCTTTCGACAGGTTGTCACATGCTTTGACTTGAATATGCGGTTGAGTTATATACGGACGGTTAGAGGTTAGTGCGCTGAATGGGTCTTTAGATTAGGTTAACAAGGTCAGGGGAAGGTGAGGGGTCTGTCTCGGTAGGACAAAGACGTTTTTTCTGTCTCGGGAGGGGGTGGGTTCTGTTTCGGTAGTGATGAAGATGCAAGTAGTCTGTTGTTGAAAAGAAAAGCGGCATTGCACATAAGATGAACTTGTCTTGAACAAGTGTCTGACGTGATGTCTTGTCAAATAATGAGCTGCGGTGGCAATCGAAAACAATGGAAGAGATCATGCGATGAAGTCTTACTGTTTCGAGATGCACTCGACTTGCATTTTCATGTTCCGAACAACTTTTGCGTAGTGTGCGGAGGTTGGGGAGTGGCGTCGGAGGTGCTTGACTTGTAATTGGACTGTGTCGAGTCAAAGACGGTGACATTGGACAGTGGGTGCAACTGAGAATGACAAGGCGAGATGTGCGATTTGATTGAGAAGATGTGAGGAATGAGATGAAAGTGCAAGAGGCATGGATTGTCAGTTCTCGATATCGAGATGACTTTGTTTCGATGTCATGTCTTTTGAGCGAGGACTCGAATTGGATGGTGCACAGGACTGTTTCTTTCGACAGGTTGTCACATGCTTTGACTTGAATATGCGGTTGAGTTATATACGGACGGTTAGAGGTTAGTGCGCTGAATGGGTCTTTAGATTAGGTTAACAAGGTCAGGGGAAGGTGAGGGGTCTGTCTCGGTAGGACAAAGACGTTTTTTCTGTCTCGGGAGGGGGTGGGTTCTGTTTCGGTAGTGATGAAGATGCAAGTAGTCTGTTGTTGAAAAGAAAAGCGGCATTGCACATAAGATGAACTTGTCTTGAACAAGTGTCTGACGTGATGTCTTGTCAAATAATGAGCTGCGGTGGCAATCGAAAACAATGGAAGAGATCATGCGATGAAGTCTTACTGTTTCGAGATGCACTCGACTTGCATTTTCATGTTCCGAACAACTTTTGCGTAGTGTGCGGAGGTTGGGGAGTGGCGTCGGAGGTGCTTGACTTGTAATTGGACTGTGTCGAGTCAAAGACGGTGACATTGGACAGTGGGTGCAACTGAGAATGACAAGGCGAGATGTGCGATTTGATTGAGAAGATGTGAGGAATGAGATGAAAGTGCAAGAGGCATGGATTGTCAGTTCTCGATATCGAGATGACTTTGTTTCGATGTCATGTCTTTTGAGCGAGGACTCGAATTGGATGGTGCACAGGACTGTTTCTTTCGACAGGTTGTCACATGCTTTGACTTGAATATGCAGTTGAGTTATATACGGACGGTTAGAGGTTAGTGCGCTGAATGGGTCTTTAGATTAGGTTAACAAGGTCAGGGGAAGGTGAGGGGTCTGTCTCGGGAGGGGGTGGGTTCTGTTTCGGTAGTGATGAAGATGCAAGTAGTCTGTTGTTGAAAAGAAAAGCGGCATTGCACATAAGATGAACTTGTCTTGAACAAGTGTCTGACGTGATGTCTTGTCAAATAATGAGCTGCGGTGGCAATCGAAAACAATGGAAGAGATCATGCGATGAAGTCTTACTGTTTCGAGATGCACTCGACTTGCATTTTCATGTTCCGAACAACTTTTGCGTAGTGTGCGGAGGTTGGGGAGTGGCGTCGGAGGTGCTTGACTTGTAATTGGACTGTGTCGAGTCAAAGACGGTGACATTGGACAGTGGGTGCAACTGAGAATGACAAGGCGAGATGTGCGATTTGATTGAGAAGATGTGAGGAATGAGATGAAAGTGCAAGAGGCATGGATTGTCAGTTCTCGATATCGAGATGACTTTGTTTCGATGTCATGTCTTTTGAGCGAGGACTCGAATTGGATGGTGCACAGGACTGTTTCTTTCGACAGGTTGTCACATGCTTTGACTTGAATATGCGGTTGAGTTATATACGGACGGTTAGAGGTTAGTGCGCTGAATGGGTCTTTAGATTAGGTTAACAAGGTCAGGGGAAGGTGAGGGGTCTGTCTCGGTAGGACAAAGACGTTTTTTCTGTCTCGAGAGGGGGTGGGTTCTGTTTCGGTAGTGATGAAGATGCAAGTAGTCTGTTGTTGAAAAGAAAAGCGGCATTGCACATAAGATGAACTTGTCTTGAACAAGTGTCTGACGTGATGTCTTGTCAAATAATGAGCTGCGGTGGCAATCGAAAACAATGGAAGAGATCATGCGATGAAGTCTTACTGTTTCGAGATGCACTCGACTTGCATTTTCATGTTCCGAACAACTTTTGCGTAGTGTGCGGAGGTTGGGGAGTGGCGTCGGAGGTGCTTGACTTGTAATTGGACTGTGTCGAGTCAAAGACGGTGACATTGGACAGTGGGTGCAACTGAGAATGACAAGGCGAGATGTGCGATTTGATTGAGAAGATGTGAGGAATGAGATGAAAGTGCAAGAGGCATGGATTGTCAGTTCTCGATATCGAGATGACTTTGTTTCGATGTCATGTCTTTTGAGCGAGGACTCGAATTGGATGGTGCACAGGACTGTTTCTTTCGACAGGTTGTCACATGCTTTGACTTGAATATGCGGTTGAGTTATATACGGACGGTTAGAGGTTAGTGCGCTGAATGGGTCTTTAGATTAGGTTAACAAGGTCAGGGGAAGGTGAGGGGTCTGTCTCGGTAGGACAAAGACGTTTTTTCTGTCTCGGGAGGGGGTGGGTTCTGTTTCGGTAGTGATGAAGATGCAAGTAGTCTGTTGTTGAAAAGAAAAGCGGCATTGCACATAAGATGAACTTGTCTTGAACAAGTGTCTGACGTGATGTCTTGTCAAATAATGAGCTGCGGTGGCAATCGAAAACAATGGAAGAGATCATGCGATGAAGTCTTACTGTTTCGAGATGCACTCGACTTGCATTTTCATGTTCCGAACAACTTTTGCGTAGTGTGCGGAGGTTGGGGAGTGGCGTCGGAGGTGCTTGACTTGTAATTGGACTGTGTCGAGTCAAAGACGGTGACATTGGACAGTGGGTGCAACTGAGAATGACAAGGCGAGATGTGCGATTTGATTGAGAAGATGTGAGGAATGAGATGAAAGTGCAAGAGGCATGGATTGTCAGTTCTCGATATCGAGATGACTTTGTTTCGATGTCATGTCTTTTGAGCGAGGACTCGAATTGGATGGTGCACAGGACTGTTTCTTTCGACAGGTTGTCACATGCTTTGACTTGAATATGCGGTTGAGTTATATACGGACGGTTAGAGGTTAGTGCGCTGAATGGGTCTTTAGATTAGGTTAACAAGGTCAGGGGAAGGTGAGGGGTCTGTCTCGGTAGGACAAAGACGTTTTTTCTGTCTCGGGAGGGGGTGGGTTCTGTTTCGGTAGTGATGAAGATGCAAGTAGTCTGTTGTTGAAAAGAAAAGCGGCATTGCACATAAGATGAACTTGTCTTGAACAAGTGTCTGACGTGATGTCTTGTCAAATAATGAGCTGCGGTGGCAATCGAAAACAATGGAAGAGATCATGCGATGAAGTCTTACTGTTTCGAGATGCACTCGACTTGCATTTTCATGTTCCGAACAACTTTTGCGTAGTGTGCGGAGGTTGGGGAGTGGCGTCGGAGGTGCTTGACTTGTAATTGGACTGTGTCGAGTCAAAGACGGTGACATTGGACAGTGGGTGCAACTGAGAATGACAAGGCGAGATGTGCGATTTGATTGAGAAGATGTGAGGAATGAGATGAAAGTGCAAGAGGCATGGATTGTCAGTTCTCGATATCGAGATGACTTTGTTTCGATGTCATGTCTTTTGAGCGAGGACTCGAATTTACCCTGCCTCAGATACTACGGAGTAAAAAAAATAAAAATTATAGAACAACTTTGGGAGGGAAAGTTGTACATATAGGCCATATAAACCACTGTGCAAAATATCAGAACATATAATTATACTTTGAGGGCAGGAGGTGGCTTTTAGTCTGTGGCGCACGATCATGTTGCGCCATCACATGACGGACTTCTGCCACATGAAACACATTGGAAAGGCACAATTAGAGCTGTTTAATAACTGGGAAATGACTTTGGAGAATATATATAACTATCCTAGTGAGCTATGGTTGGGTCTCGTTGGGCCTCGTTCGTCCTCGTTGGGTCTCGTTCGGCCTCGTTGGGCCTCGTTTGTCCTCGTTGGCTCTCGTTCGTCCCCGCTCATGTGTGTTCATTTAAGCTTATAGTGATCATTTTTAGGGTCACTAACATAATGCTCACCTCAGTTGAGGTAGGTTGCATTCATGAAGCATAGAGCCGTTCCAGCTCGTTCAGACTCGTTCAGACTCGTTCGCACTCGTTCGAGCTCGTTCGTAGTCGTTCGAGCTCGTTCGCACTCGTTCGAGTTTGTTTGCCATTGGAGGTCATTCTCGTTCGGCACCATTTGGCAGCACTGACCTCGTTCGCGTTCATCAGGCCTCGTTGGGCTCGTTCGCCCTTGTTTGTATTTGTTCCTTTGTTCTCGCCAATGCCCTGAGCAAGGGTGTCTTGTTCCATTATGCCGGCGAGCAGTCCCACGTCAACTGACATGAGCCGCCTCGCAATGCATAAGATGGAATTGACGTAGCGGCCTGGAAGTGAATGGGGGAGAGATGATGGTGGTGCCGACCTCTGCCACATGAAACACATTGGAAAGGCACAATTAGAGCTGTCTAATACCTGGGAAATGACTGTGGAGAATATATATAACTATCCTAGTGAACTATAGTTGGGACTCGTTGGGTCTCGTTCGTCCTCGTTCGTCCTCGTTCGTCCTCGTTGGCTCTCGTTCGTCCTCGTTGGTTCTCGTTCGTCCCCGCTCATGTGTATTCATTCAAGCTTATAGTGAACATTTTTGGAGTCACTAGCATAATGCTCACCTCAGTTGAGGTAGGTTGCATTCATGAAGCATAGCATCATTCGAGCTCGTTCAGACTCGTTCACATTCGTTGGGTCTCGTTCGAGCTCGTTCAGACTCGTTCGTAGTCGTTCAGACTCGTTCGTAGTCGTTCAGACTCGTTCGCACTCGTTCGTAGTCGTCGAAAAGCTGCTTCTCGAAGGGAGCAGCTGCGAGATCCCAATCGGAGATAGTGGGAGGAGACAAGTGAGCAACGATCACGTGTCCATGGTGCGCTGCGTAAATCCACGCCTCAATTCCTCCTACACCGCGCCAGCCCCCTTGAGGCTACCAATTTACGACGGGGCAATACCATTCCCACTTATATCTTCGATTTCTTCGTAAATAAAACATTTTATTTCCGAACCTACAACCGTGTGATCAGCTAGCTGAACACCAGATGCTGTGAGTTGGGTGATGGGAAACGATGGGACTCGAAACCCGAGTCTCACGTTTTCCTGTGGTCGAAAGGAAAGGAAAGGGTCCCGATGACCCAATCGTCGAAGCGACAGCGCGTCGCGATCCTTCCTGGATAGAGACCACCCCCACTCAAGCTGTCGTATAGACCTGTTTATTCCGCGGCTTTGTTGCCGTTTTGTTTGGCAACATCCTCGATCGTCGCCATTTAAGCTCGGTTAGACGCTTCTCACCTTCTTCTTATCTCCCGCCATGTCCCAACCTCCTGCCACTGACGAAGTCTCTCTCGCCCCCGTTCCTCTGCCCGTTCGCATCGCTCGCGACCGTATTCACGATCTCATCTGTGGGCTTAAAAATGTGACCGATCTTGTGGTCCAAGAAGCGCGCCACGGTACGTGTTTTATCATTTCCGTTCTCGCCCCTCATTTCTCTCCAGACGCCGGCAATGACTTTTGCGCGTTCCTCATCGAGCAGTATAAGGCAGACGCAGCGTGGGCCCAGGGTGCGTTGCCATCTAGCCGTATCTTTCCTTGTCTAACCTCCCGTTATCAGAGCGAGCTGCTCGCTGTGTCGTTCCTTACTCGCGCCACGAACCCTCTCCTACTACAGGCGAAGGAGAGGTCGGATTGAACCTCGTTCGTCTTCAAGCCATGGAGTGGGCTATCGCCTTCGAGGAGATGGGCATCCGAAGCTACGTCGACCTCCGAATGCTGAACGTCCTTTGTGCGTCGTTCCCTTTCGATCTCCTCGTCCTCATCTCCTCACACTCACTGCTAGGTAACTCCGCCGTTTGTAAGGTCTCGTCTGCTCTCGCCGTCGCCTTACGCCTGGACTCCGACCCGCATTCCAATGATGCGCAGACGCTTCGTCGTCTCCTCCGCGATTATAACTAGATTCGTTTGCTGTATCGTCCTCATCCCGTCGTCCGTCGATTCGTAGTTTTGTAAGAATATTAGTAGTCCCTCACTCTCCGGAATCATGTACCCCGTCAAAGAACATTGAATTTAATAGCCTGTCTACTCTTTAGTGATCAACAGCTCGACATGCATGATACCCAAAGTCTCAACACTTCGCCTTGTCAAGGGAGTTGTCGAGTAGCAGCGCTCAATATTAGCAACATTTGGAACTGAAAGAAAGCACGCACGACAAGTGGCGGCGCGTTCCCACCGCTGTACTTCCCCACCCGCCTCACGCGGTCATCGGCACCCTCTCTTAAGCCCATGCATCTGATCCCGTCGAAGACCGGCGTTGAAATCCTACGTGGTCCACGCTTGCCGCCCTCATTGGGCGGGATCCGGAGATCAACAGCGCCTAGGGCGGTCTGAGTGGAAGCGGTGTGTAGTGTGGCAGGCGGCGGGGGCAATGGGCGTCGACACAGAAATCCGGCGACTTGAGTCATGCTCGTGGTCGTTCGTCCGAGGACGTTCGCGTTCGTCCGTTCTCGTTCGGCACCGTTCGGCACCGCTCGTTCGTAGTCGTTGAGCCTCGTTTGGCAGCGTCAGGCAAGCGCTGTCAGACCCCACCAGCCGAATCCTTTATGCAGACGAGCAATCCACGTCAATTGACATGGATCGCATCGCGTTGCATAACGCGGAGTCGGATGTGGGGCTGGTGGCAGATGGTGAGCAATGCCGGCGGCGGCGGGGGGGAATTGGCGCGAAGAGCACCGGGATGCAGTCAGGGTTGTCCAGGGAGTCCACGACAGATGAGCTGTAATTTTAGAACGGTTGATAAATGAGATAGAACAGTCAAAAATGACGCACCGGATGTGGCGGCGCGATCCCGCCCCAGTACTCAGTCCACTGCCTCGGATGTCCCTAAGCGCCCTCTGCCAACATCCTAGCCCACATCCCGTCGATGTCCGGGGTCGAGATCCAACGTCGTCCGCGCTCGGTGTCGTCGTCGTTGGGCGGGATCCGGGATCAGCGGCGTGTGGGGTGGCGTGGGGCCCAGCGACGCGTCAGTCTCGACTATGGCAGGCCGCGAGACCAGCATCCCGGCGAGATGGGAGCGGTCGGCGGCCGTCGTCGGCGTTGGCGTGCAGCGGAGGTGGTGGTAGAGAAGCAGAGCATGGCCAGGCTCTGCGCCGCGCTTACCTGAACCGTCACGTGGATCGATGATGCATCCGGATCCGGTACTTGATCGATCCGGACTCTGACTTGAACCATGACTTGCTCTATGCAAGTCCTTTCAATACGAGTAAGCTATAAGTACTATTGGCAGGCGTAACAAGGGTCGTTGCAGACGGGATCAGAACAAATCAAATTTAGATTCAAGCAGCCACAATGGTGTAATGGTATAGCACGCAGCTGATAAGTGCCGAGGCTCAGGTTCGATTCCTGGTTGTGGCATGCATGGTATTCACCCGCTTTTTTCCTTACGGTAATGTATAGGGCCACTTGTCGTTTTTGTGTCACTAACATAATGCTCACCTCAGTTGAGGTAGTTTTCCTTCACAACGCATAATGAACTAAGAACGGAAGGTGGCATTAGGCCTTGATCGTTCTTGCCCAGTTTGTTGAACCTCGGGCGCTTACGTTCGGCCTCGTTCGAGCTCATTTGCTTTTGTTCGACCTCGATAGCTTGTTCACATTCATTCAAGCTCGAGCTTGTTCGCCTTCGGTTTGCGCTTATTCACCTTCGTTTGCGCTCATTCGCCTTCGTTCGCATTCGTTCAATGGTGGATGACTTGGTGCAAACATATACTCTGCACTTGTCGCACCTCCTGTCACCTACGTTAAGTTGTGTAATCAAAAAGCGGTGCCAGGTCCCGAGGTAGTCTGTGGACAGTGAGACCGTCCAGGTGAGACCGTCCACAGACTACCACGGGAGCTAGCCCCGCTTTTTATTGTAGATGGTTTGGTCCGCCACAACGTAGCCACACAAGTGGGAATCGAACCCAAGGCTCAGCAGTTGCCCGCTGCGTGAGGTACCAATACGCCATCCCCCTGCTTGGGGGGTCAGTATGACTCTGGTTTGAGCGCGTTCGCACTCGTTCGCGCTCGTTCGCGCTCGTTCGCACTCGTTCGTACTCGTTCGCGCTTGTTCGCACTCGTTCGGCGGACTCGTTCGAACTCGTTGGACCTCGTTGGACCTCGTTTGCTCTTATTTGACCTCATTTGCTTTGTTCGACCCCGATTGCAATCATTAGAGCTCGTTCACATTCATCCGAGCTGAGCTCGTTCGCCTTCGTTCGCGCTCGTTCGCATTCGTTCGACCTCGTTCGCGCTCGTTCGCGCTCGTTCGCACTCGTTCAATCTCGTTCGCGCTCGTTCAATCTCGTTCGCTCTCGTTCAATCTCGTTCGCACTCGTTCAATCTCGTTCGCGCTCGTTCAATCTCGTTCACGCTTGTTCAATCTTCGTGAACGACGAGATCTGGTTTGTCATTGATGTCCACGTAGGAGAGATCAGAGTGAGCAAACAAGCTTCCATGATCGTCTTCAACGACCTTCTTTTCATATGTCGAAGCGAGCATTCACATGGTCATGATCGCTATCAGTTGCTTAAGCTTTTCGAAGCCTCGCTAAACTTTTTCTTACTTTGACCACCATGTCCTCCGACGCTATTGTTTTGGAGACCCAAGCTCCTCTCGCCCCCGTCCTCGTCGCCCAAAAAGAAGTTCGCGAACTGATTCAAACTCTCAAGTCGACACTTGATCCTATTGTTGAACATTGGCGTGACGGTAAGTGCTTTTCCACTCAAGTCCCTTGATCTCAATATGCCAGCAGACATAGGGTTCGAGGTATTCCACATGTTGTGCAAACTCTACCGACAGCCTCCCCACGTCGCATATCGTTCGTATATTTTGTCTCTGTTCGTATCTCAGCTAACCTCTCCTTCAATTAGGTCGCGCCCATCTTTGCGTTACTCAAGAACCCCTTCCACCCATTCCGCCCACTACCGGCCAAGGCGACGTGGGATTGATGCTCGTTGAGGGCGGACGGATGATCTGGGCCCCTGCTTTCGAGGCGATGGGAATCTGCACGGGGACGGAGCTACATATTCTTTCCAATCTCCGCATGTATCCTCCTTTCTCATAAGCCCCCTATTGATCATCTTTCTCAGTGCATTCGCCTGCGACGAGCGTGACGATATCCTCCCTATTGAATACGGCCCTTGAGATTTCCGAGGATTCGGAGAATGTCACCATTCTTCGCACCATCCTCGACGAGTACCATTAACAATAGATGTTCAAGTTGTACAGAGTGTTGCGTGTTGATTTGTGAAAGAGCGCCCCGAGTCATCTAAGTCGGACTTTTTACTTTTAGTATGTAGTGATAGCAATAGTAAGCTATAAGTACTATTGGCAGGCGTAACAAGAGTGGTCGCAGACGGGATCAGAGCAAATCAAATGCAAGGTCTAGCAGCCACAATGGTGTAATGGTATAGCACGCAACTGACAAGTGCTGAGGCTCAGGTTCGATTCCTGGTTGTGGCATGCATGATATTCAATTCCGTTTTTCTTTCTTACCGTAATGAGCAGGGCGACTTGTCATTTTTGCCTCACGTCGGCTCAGAGCGGAAGGTGGCATTAGGCCTTGGTCGTTCTTGTCCGGTTTGTTGGACCTCGGTCGCAATCGTAGGGTCCTGTTCGCATTCGTTCGCATTCGTTCGCCCTCGTTCGCATTCGTTCGCCCTCGTTCGCCCTCGTTCGCGCTCGTTCGGGTTCGTCCGCACTGGTCCACTCATCCTCAATGAACCTCGTCGAGTAATATTCACCCTTGCTGCATTTGCTCCGAACTTGCATAAGTAAAACCCCATTCATAACATTAAATTGAGTGGTACGTGATAACATTCGAGCCTCGGGGAGCATCATCATCAATCACACTCGCGTGATCGCGGTCACCAAAGGGAGCCTCCCCATTCCCGCCCCACCCCTCTTTCCAAATGTACGCTTCTTCTGTCCGCTTGAGGCTCAATGCTCGCCCTAGCACTTTTCCGTGCTTGGGATCATGTGGAACCTCCCCCAGCTCATCCCAGACATGTTCGAGATGGACGTACATGATTGACGGCGAAGCAATCCAAGCGGCGTAAGCTTTCTCCATCTGATCCCACTCTTTTTCCCCCACTGGGTATGAGTGCTCCTCGTTGTATTCGTAGGGGCCTAACTCGTCGTCGCAGTCCTCTTCGGAGCCATCGAGCTCAGGCATGGCTGACCGTATGGCCTCGCGTTCAAGAGCATCCACCTCGCGTTCGAGCGCCCTACGCCTAGCGTCCGTATCGTTTTCTTCGTCATCAGACGATTCGGACCAGTCGTCGTCGGTCCCAGAATCGTCGGACTCGGTCCCAGACTGGTCGATGGACTCGGACTCAGACTCCGACTCCGACTCGTCGGACTCGTCGTCGGACTCGTCGTCATCATCGTAGTCGTTGTCAAAGTCCGCCATTGCGTCAAATGACGGCCAGCAAAGAGGGCCCTCGTAGGACAGGGACAGCTCCTCTATGTGGGGGAGAAGATGCAAAGCGCGCTTGAAGCGCAGCGAACGAAAGAAAGTTCCGTACGATCTCTGCGGATATATATTAGCATGGCCAAAACAGAGCTTCAGTACTCACGGAATGGGGTGTAAGGATCCTGAGGCGTATCAGGAAAGGCGCCTGCTCTAAAGCCACCAACAACGATGGAATGAGTTCCATCGGGTCCTCGCTCACGTAACGGAATGTGAGATCCGTGAGTGAGTGTTCTCCGCCTGCAAACCAAGATTTCAAGCGAGAAGCCGTGTCGGCATCTGCGGCGGCAGAATCTAGCCACAAGTCAAGCACCTGGATATCCTTGGTGGAGTACATGATGCGGTTGTCGAATTGGATCAAACGCGGCAGCCATTTCATGTAGTCGGAATTTCGAAACGGCTGTATGAAGATTAGGAAACATAGCGCACTTGTGATCACTGAGGACTTGCATATAGGGCGCCTCGGCGGAGGATTGCCAAGACGGGTGTAGATGCCTCCGGATCTCCAGCCGATGGGTCCTTAAAACGCGTCCCGCCAGCTCCGTTTTGCGCGAATCGGGCATCGGACATGAGATGGAGGGCCTGCAGGCGAATCCGCTCAGACAGCTCGACCACTTGATCGATGCGGATATGAAATGTAGCAAGCGCGAGGGCGGCCATGGCGGCGGGAAGCTGAAAAGTAGGGTGACATCTTTATCACACGTCACGGACCTCCTCCTGGATAGGTTTAGGTAAGCCCGTTCGCGTTCGGCATCGTTCGGCACAGCTGACCTTCCCGCTGTCGTTCGACCTCCCTGGCAATGTGGGCCACACTCTTCTTCTTGACTGGCGCTTGCAATCCTTGCTGGGCGGGATCCGGAGATCAGCGGCGCGTAAGGCGGTCCCCGTCACAGCCGGCGGCGGCAATCATTCGTTGAACTCGGCAGACCTTGTTCGCATTCGTTTGCATTCGTTCGAACTCGTTCATATTCGTTCGAGCCCGTTCGCATTCGTTCGAACTCGTTCGCATTCGTTCGCGCTCGTTCGCCCGTGTCTGTCCACGTTCGTCTGCAGTGTTCCAGCATCCCTCCTTTGCTCTCCCCACTAGCCGGGGACTTGATTCATGCTCGTGGTCGTTCGTCCGAGGTTTTCGTTGACGCCCGTCCGTTTTCGTTCGGCACCGTTCGGCACTGTTCGGCACCTACCGGCACCCCTTGTTCATGAGCCTCGTTTGGGTATTTTTAAGCACGTTTCTGCTTCATTTTCTTATCTCTTACCACCATAATGCCGGCTGACCCAGATCCTGCTGCGCCAGCTCCCGTAGATGCACCCGGCATCACTGGTAGGTACGCACCGGTTCTGCATCAGGCAACACCTTCCTGACCTACGCCTGTCAGCTGGTGGGGACCAGCAGGTTGTTTCTACCTCCACTATGGTGGCAGTCACTCGTCCGAAAGGTAAGCCAGTCTTTAAATGGCTCGCATATATTATCTTGATCACTTCCCAGATAAGAAGAGGGCACCTCTGACTCGGGCTGAAAGAAAAGCCCTGCGAGAGCGAAAATGGAGATACGTACTACGGCAGGCCGCCAAAAAAGGCCAGGCCAGCAGTGAAGAAAGCCTCGATGAATTGGTAGTCCTGCCCAAAAATACGTAGCCTTGCGCAGGGTTAGGGGTGGAATGGAAATGTCCCCAGGTCGCAGTCGGACGAGTACGACCGAGATCCAAGCTTACTTATTATTGATCATTATGTGACCACTGTGTGACGCCCCTTACAGCCTTTTTCAGTTGGAGAACTCATCGGAGGATCAACAATATATATTTATCGAGTAGCAAATTTTGACACAAGCCGCGAGTTGGAAATGTTCTCTTGATCCTTAACAACCCTCCCATCCCAATTATTAGGGTATCCTTTCGTGATTCAGGTGGCTCTTGTAATTGCACCAGCCCTGTTAGATGAGTCAAGCGTGGCAACAGGCAAGGGAACAGTAGTTCAATCACGGCAAAATCAGTGAGCCACCTCCCTCCGTGCGCACGTTATAGCAGACACCGTTGTCCTAAAGAGACTGTTCCAGAAATATAGGGTATGAGTAAAGTAGAACACACCAGTCGTGCGATAGAAATTATTGTGCCATAGACTATATTGCCTTTTGGTGTAAAGTAAAACACCGTGTCTCCCACCTAAGGTCATCAATATCAGGTTTTGACAGAAGAGAGCGCTGGATTGTGGAACACGGACATTGATTGGTTATTGATTCATTATCAAGATGAGCGGGGGCGTTATTGTGAGTATGGTCTCGACTCGGGCGCTGCAGGTCGGGGTTTCAACACCGACAACATGCAGCCTTTTAAGATCCCTACTTCCTCTCTCTATCGAAGCGAGTAGGAGGCATATAAGTTTAGGGGTCTCTCCGTGTTCTACGTCCTCCGAGGATTTCTTGAGCATGCGTTTAAAGAAAGGTTGTAGGATTTGGGGTGCATGACACCATCCGGAAGTCGAAGTGTCTGATCTCGATGGAGTTGTTCTGTGAATTCAGTAACTACGGCAAACTCCTGACAAGCGGCGATAGGGTTACTTGCACCGTAAATCACGGTAAGTTACCGAAAGCTGTGGTGGCTGACACCGTACCAAAGTCGAAGCGTCTGATCTCGGTGAAGTTGGTTTGTGAATTCAGTGACTACGGCAAACTCCTGACAAGCGTCGATAGAGTTACGGGCACCGTCAATCACGGTAAGTGACTGAAAGCCTCCAGCAGACGGTACGTACAGCATGCGGGCAATTAGCAGTTCTCTCGATTACGAACCAGCTCGACTCCCCACTTGGGCTTACGCGGACGGAAGAAGTTTTCGCTGTCCCATCCGGGTATTGCATCAATGTCGCCCCATTCACAAGCACAAAGCTATATGTCCACTCCTCCTCCATTTGTTACATGCGCATGACCCACCGGCAAACGTGGGTGGCCGTAACCCTACGGACCTTCCTCCGCGTTCTCCCGGCTTCGTTCGCCTTCGTTCGGGGCTCTCCGCGTTTGTCTGCGGTCGTTCTCGTTGCAGTGCCTCCACATTATCTTAGCATTCTCCAATGTACTACAATTGTTCTGATATTACACGAAAAAAAAAACGCTAAGGATCCTTGTTGTACAACCCGTTAAACTTCTTCCTGTGTTACACGCGCGCGACCGACCGGCGAACGATCGGTGTATGGGTAGGCACTGCGTGTAATTCGTCCCCGGACCCTCGCATCCCCTAGTCCGCCGTCACGGGCGCACTGCCGGTCCAAGCGCAAGTTTACAAAAAAACCTATAAATGAAAGTGGTGGACTTACTCGGTGCGGGTACACGCACTGCGTAACACCTTAGCCTCCCTGCCACCCAAGTGTCGCAAAGTGAACACTTCCTGCGCCGCCGTTTTAGCATCACGTCACACTCAAAGAATCTTGACGTACCCCAACTCGGGTCTCTTTCGTCCCGACAAGGGACCCGACTACGTACGGCGGGCCGCCGTTGGCGCCCTTGCCGTAACTGTAGTTTCCCTACAGAAACTCAATATAAACCACGTGGAAACCACAGTGTGCAGAGTAACTTACAAGCAAGCCGACGGGGACTGCGGGTGGCGGCGCGACATGTTGCACTGGGATGAAGAAGTGGGCAAGCGTATTCGACATGATGATAGATATGCGGAGCGAGGTCGCCTTCATCGTGTATTTTTTGGTGAGAATCTTTTATACATAGATCCTCGCTTTCTCATGCCATGAACATGTGACACACAGTCTTGCCAAACAGTGCCACTTAAACTCTAACCATCATGTTCGATTTGTTGCACGTCTTTATTCAAAGGTTTCTTGGCCTGATTTTTTTGTGGAAACGACATTTCCAAGTGCGCAGCCATCACATCAAGCAACTTTCTACTGACACATAACCCTAGTGGCCTCGTACCCTGGATGAGTGGGAATCCGGTCACCTCTACGACCAAATTTTGTGGCGTCGACTGACCCGTGTGCTCCGTCAACATGGGTATGTATCTTGGGAATACAGTCACCTGGTGCAACTCAAACGCCCTGCTGGTGCCGTGGACAATGGATACATGCGCCTAGGTAGCATGTACTCAACGACCTATGCGGAGCAATTCGATCTGGCGGTTTGGCAGTACCCGGTATGAAACCTCTCTCTCCTCTCGTCCAAATATTCATAGTCTTTAAGAGTTTGCTTTTTCAAGCTGTCCGCTCCGTCAGCGGCCATGATTTTGTCTGCAAAGTTCTAGTCGTAGGGGACGATGGCCACACAGGTCTCTTCGCGCTCCGCCAAGCTCTCACTGGGTTGTCTGTATTCCAACAAGAAAACCACATTCTCCCCCTCGTGAAAGAAATTTCCTTCAAGCACATCATTATTGGTGTGTTTCCTATGGCAAGTGGCGTTACCATCGCGGATGCTCTTCGCGACCCGTTCTCCGGAACCTCGTCAACCTCTATTGGTGACTTACTCCACATGCTCATTCAAGGTCTCGAGGTAAATCACCATAATACTCATACTCAACAGAGGCTGAAACATACTTAGGCCCTTGCGTTTTTGCATGACAAGCGAGTCGGTCATCGTGTTCGCCTTATTACTGCTTCACAGGTCATTCTTTACTCATCCTTCCCTGCAGGATGCTTTCTTGGACAACTTCATGGTCGAGTGGATGCCAAAGTCGTTATCCGACATCAGACCCCCTCCCGCCGCACATCCCAGAGTATGGCTCTTTGATTTTGAGACTGCCATTGCATTCCCCCCTACCACTTCTATCGAAGAATGCATGTGCGTGGGCGGACCCTGGAATACCCTTACAGGTTATAGGCGCCGCGTACCTCCTCCCCTCCTGGAGGGTGCCCCGTACAACGTCACTCACCTGGACCTTTTCCAATTCAACTTGCGCCTACCCGACATTCAGGTGTGTGTTTGACCCTATTTCTTGTGCTCATGTCCGCTAACAGCAATATCTTACAGTGCTCTCATCAGAAAGTGCAAGACCTGCTAGCGTCCCTCGTGCAACAGGGTAGTGCCGCACAGGCACTTTCGATGGTCCGGCATGTTTTGGATGAAATTTCGCCTAATGAGTTGAAGATACCCTTCCACCTACTGTCTTGGAATACAACTGTAGAATAGTCGCAATAAAGCAAAGATACCGATTCAAGTACTAAGTTGATGCGAGCAGCATATTCTCTGATTGTCCGCCTTCTCCCGATCCATCTAGCTTGCCCTCGTTTACATTTGTCGGTCCACATGCGCCACGGTCAATTTTAAAAATAACATTCCGCATGCATCTACCGTACCCAAAACGTGACCTGAGCCTAAGTGATACTCCCGCTGTGTACTACTAATGTCGTTCACGCCACCCTCGTTCGCACTCGTTGGGGCCCGTTCGCATTCGTTGAATCTCGTTCGCATTCGTTGGGGCCCGTTCGCATTCGTTGAATCTCGTTCGCATTCGTTGAATCTCGTTCGCATTCGTTGGCGCTCGTCAGCAAGCACGTCATCGGATGACGCACTTGTTAGAGCCGCCGCCCTCTGCCTCGGACGACGTCTGGTTGACCTGCCATCACCCTGCGACCATCCCGCTGCCCAAGCAGACGGTATCCTCGCGCATTGGATGAAGCTGGAACCCTCTGCCGATGGCACAAGACGACTGCATGACGGAGCTCGCCCAACCCCAACAACGACGAAGGCGAGTACGGGACGATGAACTATCCACGAGCAATGGAAGGGAAGTGTATTATATGTGCAGCTATATTACATTTACAAAGTAGCAGTCCGAGAGACAATTCAAGATAATTACGTCCAATAAGCCCGAACAAACCCGAACGAGGCCGAACGAAACCGAACGAGGCCCAACGCGAACGTCCTACTTGTCCCGCGAATCCATCCAACAGCCAGCTTCGAGAGCGACGATCAGGCCGTTAACAATCGTGTCGGAGAGATCTGGCTCATCACTCCAAAGCCCAGCATCTCCCGGTTGAACCTCGTTCAACGTGAAGCCTAGCTTCCCGTCCGTCAACCGTACAAGGGCAATGTCCATGCGAGTGAAAAAACGGTAAGTTTGATGCAGGGGACCAGTAACCGTTGCCTCGATGTTGACCAGACGTTCATAGACCTTGGCGGCGAATTCTCGTATGCCACTCTCCGCAGCGTCAGAGTCCTCGGTCAAGCCGTTGAGCCACCGAGCGGTACGATCTCGGACTTGGTCCAGGTGGGGGAGATAGTCTTTAGGCAACCTAGTACCTCTCTCAGTCGTCTTGAACAGTACGAAACTTGAAAGACTCACTTTATGTTCTCGATAGGAGCCGTACGGACAGCCGAGACACGCTGTACCTCCCACCTCGGTGCCTCCAAAACACCAGGAATGGTGTGCAGCATATCCAGGATCCGCCCATTGGAAAAAAACACCCTGACCTCACCAAGACTGATGATCGCGTCGTTGTATGGAATGGCGAAGAAGCGTGGTGTGAATGGATCACCGGGATGCTTGGTCAATCGATCCCACTCGGCGCAGAATCGTTTGATGGGATTCCCCTCCGCCTTGCGCGCTGCCTTCCCTGACTTGTTGAGGGAGCTGTTAGGCATGAAAATGCCTGCGTACTCGGTGCTCCAATCGGCCTTGATGACGTGAGAGCCATTCTTCAGCATCTCAATACCACTCTTCTTTGTGTCGACGTAGATCGGCGGCTCTGCCACTCCCCCAGCCTTGACTATCGGGTCCCCGTATAGCAGCGTGTTGATATATTTGCATGCCGCAAAAGTCATAGTGGTAGGATGAGGCCAAACAAACTTGCCTCGCTTCGTCCAATCCTGAACAGCTTTGAGCACTCTAAGGGAATTCGGCCCGGCCCATGGCGAAGTTTCGTCACCACCCTCAGAGCGCATGGATGGCCCGAAGAATACGCCGCTACCAAGGATAATAGCGTCGGCGGGCTCGACCAATTGCCACGTCTCGTCGGTGGCGTTGCGGCCTCCGAGGGCGTACAGGAGAGGACCTACAGGCATGTAGATGATATCAACCCCCTTGAGGTATAAACGTCGTGAGATCTCAACCTTTGCAGAGAGTCAAACTGTGTGTTAAAATCCATACGTGCTGTACACTTACCCATTCGTTCAAATAATACCCCACCGTCGTGTTGCCGTAAAGATCGGCATATCTCTCTTCCAGCGGTTGGGTAAGATAGACGACATGGCCCATGAATGGCAATGAGCGAACGTAGCAATCCCAAGCCAGCGCAAGAGGGTCAGAGAGATCGGCCAGGATGTGGGTGAAGTAAGGTAGAGGAGTTTGATCAGCTTCCATCGTGGCCCTAACCTCGTGATTCCAGAAATTATCGCTTTCCTGCGAGATCCATAAGCCCCACACGATGGTCTTTGGCAAAGCTGCGTTGGGATGAGGTGGGAAGGGCGCGGTCCGCTTCGCAGAATCAATAAAGCGGACAGGCAGAACAGGGTGAGGAGCATCCGGCTGGACGCTGAGGCGACCCATGCGTTCCCCCACGGACGGAGAACGGCTCACGTGAGCAACATCCGGCTGGACGCTGAGGCGACCGATGCGTTCCCCCACGGACGGCGAACCGCTCACATGTGAGCGACGAGCAGCGGGCTGGACGGAAGGCGAGTTCGGCTGACATAGAGTTGTCTCGCGTTGGGGTTCCATGGAAGGAGCGCGACGAGAGCCATGAGGAAGTGGTGGGACAGAGGAAGAGGGAGGGTCGGGCACAGCAGCAACGGCCGCTGGGGGCAAAGGGGCTGAAGCAAGCGAGGGCTGGACGCTGGGAGCAATGACGGTCAAAGCGGGAGCTTGCAGGTAGGGATCAACCCCGTGTTGCGCGTTGAAGACATCAAATGGCGGTGGGTGAGGTTCGCCAGGTCCTACAACTCGGGGAAAGAATGGCCTCTCGTTGCCGAGATCGACGTCCCAGTCGCGGCCGTGGTGGACACAAAAGTGTCCGTCGCTGAAGACGGATCGCGGGTGGCTGGGGAGAGTTTGGACTGAAGCGACCCAATTTGTCCAGAGAGGGTCAGTCCTGAGCTTCTCGAGATAATTGCGACGCTCTTTGTGTGGGCGGCTGGTTTCCAATGAGAGAAGCTCGAATATTTCGCGAAAGAAACGTTTCATGTCGTTGGATGAAACAGAAACGAGAGACTTCGTCTCGGCTTTATCGAACATGGGGCAGTTGGCGCTACACCAAGTATGTACGCCCGGCTTGATATGCGCGCGGAAGGCGCCACGGACGTCGATGTACGCCGGCAGCACCGCCTCGGGTGGGTGCGCGCAAATGTGGCCGCACCGGGCCAGAGCTTTACTTCCGGTCATAGGCACGGGCATCTAAGAGGTCGTTCGTAACGTGCCCACAAAACAAAAAAGAGCATACAGCTTACTTTGACGCGTAGGGAGAGGCAGAACCACCAAGAACGCGTGGATATCACGTATATATGAGCGTGCGAACAAAACACACGTTCACGAGCAGCGTAGAACGCGCGATGGTGGTGGTCACAGGGTCAGAGTACAGAATGACTCATCCGTGACGAAAGCGAACAAACCCGAACGATCCCGAACGATCCAGAACGATCCGGATCGATACGGAACGATTACCAACCAGATGTCGTCATTCGTGACGAAAGCGAACGAACCCGAACGAAGCCGAACGACCCTTAACCAGGGACTGTTGTCAATACCACCATCAACGTAAGTCCTTGTGGGACCTTGTAGGACTCCGTGTACGACGTTGTTTGCAGGTCGTTGATATGTCTGGAGGTACGAAGTCACGCGGAGAGACGTCGACAGCGCCCAAGCAGCGCGCAACAATACACCGCGGGCTCGGCTACTTTTCCGACGTGTCAGGTGAGCATTTCTTGCAGAAGTATTGGCGACCAACTTTTGAATTGCACCCTGTTTTTGACAGGCGTCAAACAGTGGGACCCAGCACGACCCGATATTGCTGCGGCTCGGCGCATAGTCGAGGACCCGGCGGCCATGGCGCAATATATGCGCGAGTACAACCGATGTCCCTCCCCACCGGCACTCCCCCTCTACACGTACCAACCTGAAGACCTTGAGCGGTGGGATGCAGAACCGCTTCCTCCCGGGCTTGTGTTCAGCGAGAACGCCGTCGCGATAACGCAGTCCATCATCACGCCCGACCTGGGGAACGAGCTAATCCGCGACTTCCACGAAACGGGTGTGCACGTCAACGCGCCTGAATCTCTCTTGTCATACCTGGACAACCAATTTCGCGATACGGGAAGCTGGGAGTTTATGCTGGACCCACGTGCGTGTGCATTTCTATCTGCTTCATACTGCTGAGTGACTTTTTCAGACCGGCACCGGTCGTCCTGGTCGTTCGATCCCGCGCAGTATCACCACAAAGACGTGGGGAAGGATGGAATGGATCTGGGTCAGCCCATAGATGGGGAAGAACAGCAGGAGGATGACAGGATGGAGGTGGACCAGAGCAGGGCAGGAAAGGGCAAGCGTAAGCGTAAGCGTAAGCCCCAGCAGGAGCACGAGATGATGGAGGTGGATGAGTGGGAGAGACAGACCGGGGAATCCGACTCTGAGTTTGAGCAAGAAAAGCCTCCACACAGGCGAACTCGAAGGCGACGTTAGTGAATTAGTTATTATTAGTTTGTCCTCATGTGCAGCAATGTCCATGACTCTAGATTTAAACCATATTTCCTTGATTTATGGTAATACTTTATTATCAGTACAGACGCTAACAAGCGAACGTGAGCTATTGAGACTCAACGAGCCCGAGCGATACCGAACGAGCCCGAACGAGTCTTAACGAGTGCGAACGACATGCACAGGGGTCGCTTTCGATTGTCCCCACCTACCTCGCATACCTTTCTTTGCTTCATTTAGGATAGCAACTCATTGATAGTACACAGAACAGCCATAGATTTCATGTACATAGACACCAGGCAAAAATATTTGAAGACAATAATGTCGAGGGCGAGTTTGGGCGCGTCATCTCCTCTTCCCTTTCATCTTCAGATTCCCTATGCCCTGTTCAAGATTGAGCCTAAAAGGGGGGAGTGAAACAGAGACTTACCAATACGTTTCCGAACATCCTATGCGCCTACATCCATGCCGACGTCTTCTTGCTCTTCACATGTCATGCCAAATTCTGTGTCGTTGTCATGCCTATCCATCGCCACATCTCCTGTTTCCTTGTGGTGGTATCGGGCCGGATTGAAGGACCAGGCCTCCCGGTAAGTTTCTAAAGCAACATTGAATGCAGTCACAGGGACGAAGAAGCGCACCTACGTGGGTCCAGCATAAACTCCCAACCACCTGTCTCTCTGACTTTGTTGTTAAGAAAATGAAGTAGTTCAAAGGGCGCATTGACATGTTCGCCTGCGTGGTGGAAGTCTTCGACAAGGCGCATTCCTATATCCTGCGTGATCAATGTGTCTGCAATGGCGAGGGCGTTCTCGGTGAAGACCAGGCCGGCCGGAAGTGTTTCCGTGTCCCAGTGTTCAAGGTTGGATGATTGAAAGCGGTAGGGAGGGAGGGGTGTAGGGTTGGGAAATCTGTCGTATTCGATGATGTATTGGTGCAACAATGTTGCGTCGTCGGTGATGCGCTTGGCCTCCTGGAGTTCAGGTCGGGCTTCGTCCCACTTTTTGATGCCTGTAGGGTGGCCGCTGGGTCATTTTCAAAAGTGCGCAGTATAAAAAGGACGCACCAGATGCGTCAGCAAAGTCTCCGATAGGGTCTTCCGGCGTCAACCCTACTGTATCACGTCCCTTGCGCTGTGTGCCGAGTCGTAGCATCTTACGGCCTGAGGCGAGTTGTGGCATCGTACGCATTGCTGGCGCAAGGGGCGTAGCGTCGTTAGGGGTCCCAGAAGCAACCGCCGCGGGGATGGGAAGCAGCGGGTACGTCATACGACTCTTGCGCTCGCTTTTGCGTTGTCCATCCATTATGTAGCTGCAAGGCAGGTGGGTGCGCACCCACAATCTTATCAGATCCAACAGTCACTTACGATGATGGTGGAAGCGATCGAGAACACGCACTCAAGTCTCAGCAGCACTCGGGACTTGTGATCCGGCCAGCCGGGCCGATCACCGTTATGTCATCATTTTTCTTACGTGCAATCGAAGAATCAGTTAGGCGCCCTGGTACTTAGACCGCCTCCACCATCACCGCCAGCTTGATCTCTGCCCGCCACTTTGAATAAGGTGAGTTTTCTATTGCGTAGGCGCATGTCGAACACCTCTTACCCTTTGTTGCAGATGACTAAACCCCACTCAACTGATTCTCTGGCTCCTTCCCCCTACGTTCCGCCGGCACCCCATTTCGACGGCTCTAGAGACTCGAGTCGCCCTGACGTCACCAAGCCAATCCTTCCTGTCCGCTTCATTGACTCGGCGAAACGGACGGCCTTCTTCCCTCGCCATCCACGCGCGGCCCTGCCTAAGAAGGTGCTTTGGGGTGTCCACATTCTCAAAAGCGATATAAATCTTTGGGAGAAGGGCGCTTACGAGAGGCAGACCAATGGTGGTGAGGGACGCATTGCGTACTTCACTGAGATTTACGCCGACCTCTCCGATCCTTTGGCCCTGTCTTGGGACAAGTACGTTCGCACGCTGCCGTTTATGTCGCGGGTAGTAGCATTCCTGGGGCCCGTGGAGGACGAGCAGGGGGAGGTTTTCGGCCGCACAACGGCGAAGTACGCCATGCATGAATGGGTACGTGGCCTCATTGGTTTCACTCAAAGCGTTCCCTGACTCTTTGCGAAGCTTGAAGTGTCGCGCCGTATGTGGATAAAGGGAATTGACATTGTGTACCTCCCGTGCGGTCCACTCCTCCATTCCATTGCGGCACGGAATGAGGAGGATGACACGTGGAAACTGGCCGACCGCGCCGACGTTATCTTCCTCCTCGTTCCCTTGGTCGACTTCGGCGCTGCGATGCCTGGGCGAGGTGGTGAGGAGACTTTTCCTTTAGCAGGGCTTGACTCTGTTAGGACCCTCAAAGCTCTCGACGACATGTCGAAGCGGGGAAAATTCATCTGGCCTCACCCCACTACGGTCGGCTTCACGGCTCACAAGTCCGTCAACACATTGCTGTATGGGGAGTCTATCGCGGCCGCTGGCGGAGTGGCTGAGGCGCCGTTGCTGGTTCACAGCCTCAGGGTTGGTAACCACCTGCTGGAGAGGGGCTCCCACGTGATAAAGGGAGACTGGAGCGCTGAGCGTCAGAGCGTTGTGATGCCCAGGAGCGCTCTGAACAAATCGGGAAGGGGGGTTCGGGTAGAAGAGGAATCACGCATCTTGCATTTCGCGCAACTTTGGAAGAAGGCCGAGGAGTTGCGCGGTCATCCGTTCGCACCCCGGTTCTTTGCAGTTCCGTACAATGACGCCATGATCAGTCTCGGGGAGGTTCGGGTTTACTTCGCCAACGGAAAGATTCTCGAGATGTTACACACCATTCCCGATCCATTCGAACCCAATTGCTGGGGGGTGGAGAGGGTCTCGGCAGCACGGACGGCTCCAATCAAGAACATCAAGTGAGACATTCTAGGTTTTCTTCGTATGTCAAGTCTGACCACTTTTAGTCTACGGAAGGATTATCGTCCGGGTTTGGACCATGTACGAGACCGCTCATCTCGTTGGTTTAACGGCCTGACCGAAGACTCCGACTGCGCTGAGGCCGACATTCGGGAATTCGCAGCCCAGGTGTATGAGCGCCTCGTCAATGTTGAGGCTCAAGCTATTAGTCCAATGCACCAGACGTACCGCTTCTTCACTCGTGTCGACATTGCCCTTGTGCGCATGGGCGGCGGCGACGTTCGTTTCGTTTTGAATGAAGTTGAGGCAGGAACTTGCGGGCTTTGGAGCCAGTCGGCCAGGGTGGGCGATACGGTCATTAACGGGTTGTTGGCGAGCCTAGAGGATGGTTGTTGGATGGATCCCCGTGAAGTGTAGGCCGCTTTATGTGTTCTCTTGTCATTTCTTGAACAATATCGGCAGCCCCCTCCCCCGTAGTACATTTGTTTACATTTTACTCACATTTGCACCATCATATACACCTCTTGAATCGAGTATCTTAAATCATGTTGCTCGTCCCTCAATGCAATCGAGTTGACAAGACGAGGTCAAAAGCCAAGATTAACAAGCTTCAACAGAACCCTACATCAACACCCTGTGTCGCAATTGGAATGGAAGTGCCTTCAGGCAGCAGTCAGACGAGTACGACCGAGATTCCACGAGATTCCACGAGATTCAACGAGATTCAACGAGCGTGAACGAGATTCAACGAGCGTCAACGAGATTCAACGAGTACGACCGAGATCTAACGAGATTCAACGAGCGCCAACGAGTTCCAACGAGCGTCAACGAGTTACAACGAGCGTCAACGAGTTACAACGAGCGTCAACGAGTTACAACGAGTTACAACGAGCGTCAACGAGTTACAACGAGCGTCAACGAGTTACAACGAGCGTCAACGAGATTGAACGCAGCTCCCTCCCCTGTAGTACATTTTACTCATATTTGCACTATCATCTACACTTCTTGAATGTTAGGCATTCGATTGAGGGAGTGTTTGCACCCTCAACAAATCAATACGGCCGCGCAGGGTGTACAAGGTGTGCAATCGCCTCTGCCGCGACTTCACTCTTGTACGTAGCGGACATGCTAATGTATACAGGACATATCTAATCCCACGAAGCGCGACTTACGCCTCACGAGGATCCATCCAACAACCATCTTCGAGAGCGGTGATCAGCCCGTTGATGACAGTGTCGGCCAACTCGGGCTCATCGCTCCATATGCCGCTATCGCCCGGCTGAATCTCGTTCAATGTGAAATGAAGCGCCCCGTCTCCCAATCGAACAAGGGCGATGTCAACACGAGTGTAGAACCGGTAAGTTCGGTGGGGAGGACCAAGAGTGATAGCTTCAACATTCACAAGGCGCTCATACACCTTGGCGGCGAATTTGCGAATATCCGCCTCCGCAGCGTCAGAGTCCTCGGTGATGCCGTTCAGCCAACGCGCGCAACGATCTGCCACAGGATCCAAGCCGGACAGGTAGTCCTTGGGTAAACTAGTAGTTATCAGTATCTTTACAACATTGAACGTAAACTGACTCACTTGATATTCTTGACAGGCGCTGTGCGGGCTGCGGAAACACGTTGTACCGTCCACTCCGGTGCATCTAGGACCCCAGGGATCGTGTGGAGCATGTCTACAATTTTCCCGTTAACGAAATAGACGCGAACCTCTCCTAGACTGATGATTGCGTCGTTGTAAGGGATGGCGAAGAAAGACGGGGCGAAGGGGTAGTCAGAATACTTTTGAACTTCATCCCACGCTGTCTTAAACCTCTGCACGGGCCCCTTCTCCGTCTTGCGCGCCCCTCTGCCAGATTTATCGAGTGAGTTTATGGGCATGAAGATGCTCGAATACTCGAAACTCCAATCTGACTTGATGACGTGGGAGCCCCGCTGTAGCATGTCAATTCCAATTTCCTTACTCTCGACAATGACAGGTCCTTCACCAATCCCTCCTGCGTTGACCATCGATTGGCCGTACAGCAACGTGTTGATCGACTTGCGAGCGCCAATTGTCATCAACTCGGGGTGTGGCCAGATAAACTTGCCGTGCTCGGTCAACCAAGAGACCGACTTCAACACTCTCGCTGCCTGAGGCCCCGCCCACGGAGAAGTTGGATCGCCTCCCGAGGCCCGTAGGGTTTCGCCGAAGAAAGCAGAAGTAGTCATGACAGCGTCAGCCTTCATCACCAGAAGCCATGTTTCGTCCGTCGGATTTCGCGCCCCGATGGAGTACATCAGAGGACCCATTGGCATATAGATGATCTCGACACCTTTGAGCTACAAACGCCGGGAGAATTCAATCTTTAAACAGAGTTAGACAACATATTAATGTCAACACGACACATACCCATTCATCCAAATAGTATTCCACAGTTCCAATCCCGTAAACTTTAGTGAGCTTGGGGTGGACAGTACCGCAAAAGTAGACAAAATATCGCATGAAGGGCACTGAGCGCACGTACTCATCCCATGACAACGCCAAAGGGTCCCTCAAATTCGCATGGATATGGGTGCAGTAGGGTAACCCTTTCTTTTCCTTGAGCATACTCTCCCAAACATCTCTGTTCCACAAGTCGTCCCTTCCTTTGGCAACCCATACACCCCACATGATTGACTTTGGCAAGGTTGCTTGAGGATGCCGGGGAAAGAAAGCTGTCCGCTTTGCCGAGTCAATGAAGCGTACGGGCAGCTTTGGCTGCTCAAGGCTAAGACACGCCATGCTCTGAGATACAGACACAGAACGTGTCTGCGCATGAGGGAGGGAAGCTGGAGATAGCGTTCTCGATGGTGGGGAGCCCGGAGTAGACTGCCGCAATGGAGAAGGAGGAAGCTGGTCTTCTGGAGCAGCCACTGGAGGAATAGGTGGTGGAGAAGGAGACAGCTCTTGCGGAGCGCCACCCTGAGAGCTAGGAGCAGAAGCAGCATTGTACAGTAGCGCGTTCTCAGCAGGCGGTGCGGATGCACCGGGGTAGGCAAACCCATCAGGAGCAGGAGCAGGAGCTTGCACAGGTGGCGGCAGTGGAAATGTGTGAAGAAGAGGCTGCTGGGGAGGAGCGTAAGGATCAAATCCGTGTTCGGCGTTGAACACGTCGAAAGGAGGAGGATGAGGTTCGCCTGGTCCCACGACCCTAGGAAAGAACGGCCTCTCGTTGGCAAGGTCTTCATCCCAGTCCTTTCCATGATGCACACAAAAATGTCCGTCACTAAAGACGGATCGCGGATGATGTGGGAGCGTGTTTACGGCGTTCACCCAGGGAGCCCAAGTGGGGTCACCTTTGAGGAGTTCCAAGAAAAGAACACGGGCCTTGTTGGGCGCACGGTTCCCAGTCGCGCTCAGAACTTCGACAATCTCGCGGAAGAACCGCTTGATGTCCACCACGGCTACATTGACAAGCATACTTGTCCCAAAATGGCTGAACATTGGGCATCTCTTCGTACACCAGGCGTGGACCCTGGGCTTGATATGAGCACGAAATGCGGCGCGAACGTCCATGTACACCGGAAGTACGGCCTCAGGGGGATGCGCGCAAGTATGGCCGCATTGCGCTAATGCCTTTAAGCCAGTCATGGGAATCGGCATTCCGTACGCTACATATCTCGTGTAACCCTCGTGTCTGACATTCTAATAGAAAAACAAACATACTTTGGGGCAGTGTATCCTCGTCGGGCAAGTCAGCAGGCGCAGATAATGGCAAGAGGAAGAAAGCTGTTATCTGATCAGCAGATAACAAGACCTGCTGTCCGCATGGATGCCGAGCGGTGCCGGACGAGGCCGAGCGAGACCGGACATGATCACGTCATCTCCGACGAACGCGGGTGGGCCCGAGCGGCATTCTGATTTTGCCTTCCATCCTTACACCCACTATCACGGCATGTCACTGTTGGAGCTTATGGGACCCCATGTACTCAACTTCATAGCAGATTTTTGATGCCCACGCGTGGGCAGAAGACAGTGCGCTCAGTCCATACTGTCCCGGGGAGCATAACTCATGTCGGGATTGGGTGTTTTTCGGACGCGTCAGGTACGTCCTTGTGTTACGTTACAGACATTTTTTTCATTGCTGGTGTTAGGCCTCAGGAAATGGCAACCCGCTCGAGAAGATGTCGCTAGGGCCAAGCGCATCACGGATGACCCCGAGGCCTTTGCAAAATATATGCAGGAGTATGATACGAATCCGGACCCACCGCCACTGCCCAATTACTACTACAATCCGGCAGACCTAGAACACTGGGATACCTACCCCCTTCCGCGCGGCCTGGTCTTCACAGAGAATGCCCTTGCCATCACCCGTTCCATCATCACCCCCGCCGTTGGCCAGCAACTCGTCAACAACTTCCACAACACCGGGGAGCATGTGAACGCGCCAGCCGAACTCTTGTCTTATCTCGACACTCAGTTTGCCGCCACCGGCAGCTGGGACTTTATGCATGACCCTTGTACGCTTCTTCCAATGTGATCAGCGTGCAACTGAAAAGTATTATCAGATAAATATAGAGAACTCTGGACTTTTGACCCGGCGAAATTTTTCCACAAGGATCCGTCTCCAGAGTTAATGGATGTAGACACCGATGAGGAGGAAATTCCACACGTATTAGATGAGGAAGAAAAGGGTGCAATCGCTGACAAGAACCACCCTCCAAGCAAACGCAAGAGTAAGTCGTCTTGCCCAGTGCATTACATTTTCTAACATTTTCACAGGACGGACGGATTCCGTCAGTCAGGAAGAATATCGACCCTTAGTCCGCGTGCGGCCACGCCGTTAGTTACCTTCCTCTACTGTATACGATACTTCTTCCAGATCATATTTTTGTGCCACTTATACTTCATGTGCTGACAAGTGTTTTCATCTAGATATTTCCATGACACCAGAACAGGACGTGGACACCCAACCACTCTCACCACTTGATCTTGGGGCACGCTCCCCCTCTCCTGGTCCTAACGTCACCCTTCAAGACTCACCACTTGATCTTGGGGCACGCTCCCCCTCTCCTGGTCCTAACGTCACCCTTCAAGATGCCATACCCCATCTCACCACCCCACACGGTCCTCTATTGGACCTATCCAAGCTTCGCGGCTCTCAGACGCAGCGCTCAATCTCCCGCTCCTACCCACCCTCCTTGAGGACAGCGTCCTTCTCTAGCTTGTCCACCTTCGCCGAGGAGCCCGAGACAAGCTCGTGGCTCGATAACTCCCTTGACGCCACCAATTCGAACTCCCCCGAGCCCAAAGCAGCAGTGAAAGAGAATGCAGCATTTACAGATCAAGAGACGGATGTCACTCCTTCTCGGACGGAGCACACGGGGGATACACCGGGGTTCAACTTTGCCACGTATGTCAAGTCGCTCCCCACCCAGAGGACCGGGACTGCCAGCGGGAGAGCATCCCTTTCACAAGGCTCACCTCACCAGCATTCATCTCGTTCCAGAACTACGAAGCCCAGCACAGGCACTTTACGCTCGCAGCCAAAACCACAAAAGCGAAAGGACACTTTGCGCTCTCAGCCGTCATCTCGTCGGCACGGGAACCGACACCGCGGGTTACGTCATTCACCTTCACCGACTTCAACCCTCGACAAGTCCGTAGATTGGGTGACTGAGCTTTTTTCCCAGAGCTCACTTACCCTTCTAGTATCAGATCAGGCATCACATCATCAGGTAGAGGACAAGCACAAGTATGAGTGGCTCCAGCTTGCCTATGCTTCTATCCCGGCCATCCCGGACAAACCTACCCGAGAAAGCCGCGACTTTGTATATACAGTAAGTCATTCATTTTACAGTTTATAAGAAAAATATTAAACTGTGGTCAAGTTAATACCGTCCAAAAAAAATGCAGGAAACACTCAGGATCATGTTTTACATGATAGGGACCACCAAGACTCAAGATAGACAATTCGATCCTGTCTTCTATCCCCTCTTCCAACATTTGCACTATTTCAAGCCTACACAATTATGATTCCTTAGCTATCATTGTATACTTCACTTTAATTATTATATACTCTACTTTAATGAATTCAAGTGGAACGTTATGCTCATCTTACTGCGCCATACCAACACTCCGCTTCATTATGCCAAACGAGCAAACTTGCGTCAATTGACACAGGCGAAATGAAAACGTCGGGCGGACCTGGACTGCGGTCGAACTCGTTCGAACTCGTTCGGGATCGTTCGAACTCGTTCGGGATCGTTCGGACTCGTTCGGATCGTTCGGGTTCGTTCGAACTGTAGGGTTAGGGTGCACAGGACTTGAAGGCGGCAAGTAATCTCGGCACAACAAAGTGGCAGCCACGTGATCTCGCTCGCTGGCTTTTAAACCCCGCAATCGGTTTTTTGCCTCTTGTCTCCTTACCACCATGTAAACTCGACGGTCCTTGCGTCGACCCCAGTGCGACGGCGCTGCGGGTCGGGTTCCGCATTGTACCGCCCTCCGGCTCTGTGTGGGAACGGACGGCGCGGGGTGCACACCGCGTCGTCCCTGGAACATACATCCTCGGGCGGGGCTCTAGGAGTCTAGGGACCGCTGTCCTGCTTTGACGACTACCTAGTTGCATGCCGTTTTGTGAGCTCGGCGGGACGGATTCCACCTTTTTTGGGGGGCGGGGGCATCTCAGAGCGTTGGCGCAATATCCCGAAGTTGCGTTTCTTTTTCTTTTTTTTCGTATTACTCACGCTCACCACTCTTCACTAGCGCCCACTCGCCCGACCTCGCCGGCGCCCTACTCCCACTCGCCCGACCTCGCCGGCGCCCTACTCCCTCACGCATGCCGCCGTTCGGTGGCTACTCATTTTTTTTTTGCCGAATCGTTGATGACCGGCCTTTCCAGTTCCGCTACGTTTCCCCGCTCTGCCGACCTCTCCGGCGCCGACTTTCCTCCTCGCGAGCCATTGTCTACCTCCTTATATTGCCACCCCCGCCGTACGTTCATTTTTTCTGTCTTTCTTACTGCAGCTCAATTTTTCCTCAGTTATTCATCTTGCCTAAGTCCGCCGTTCGCTAATCTGGCTCGCCGACTCTGAACGTTATTCACAGGTTGCTCGATGCTCGATTCGCTGTGGGACGGTGCAGGATTGGGTGCGGCGGTGGTGAGAGAAGATGGCCTGATCACCCATCATCTCTTGCTCTCGCCGCTGGGGGGGAGGTTCGCAGCGTTGCAATTAATGTACTTGAACGAAATTCACTGGATAACAAAAAAATGGTGTGATTGAGTGAGCTCGGTCAGCGCGTCACGTGATGTTGGTTGGACCAAGCGGACGCCCGGCTGTTGAGAGTCACGTGACCTTCGTCCGGGACCGTTCGCAGTCGTTCGGGATCGGTTCGGGCGTCATGTGACGTTGGTTCTGGTTTCATCGGGGCCATCTGCGCTTGTCTTCTCCTGCCGTCGTCATGCCCGACATTGACCCCGACGCTCATTCCTCAAAGGTGCGTCATTTATGGGCTCCTGTTGCCTTTGTCATGAGCAGGACTGACATTTCACAGCCTCAGTACTACGACCCGCACGACCGCCACTACCTGCTGAAGCACTGCCGACCTCCTCCACCGCGTATCCATGAATACATTCCGGAGGACACCCTTGAGCAAACCGCCCGGTCCTACGCGACACGCCTCATTCACAATATCGAAAACTACGCGCTCCGCGTCACCACCAACCTCACGCACGCCCAACACATTGCGCCGGTAGCCCGGTACATGGCCGCCGCTCCGTCAAAGCACGCTGCGATGCTAGCCGATGCTGACGCCGCGGCTGACCAGACATTCGCGAACATGCCATCGGTCCCCTTCACGACCCTAATCTATTCCTCTGACCGCGTTCTTCTCTTTCTCTATGTCGGCCTCCGCCCACTCACTATCCGACGTCATTTCACCCTCAGTGAATTCAAGTCATGTGCAGACATCACTGCAGATGCCGTGGCGCAATCAAAAATGACATATCTCAATGACGGCCTATCTGTGAGTCTATAATCTGGACTGTATGTCTCGCTAACGCTTGACTGTTCAGCTACGGAACATATCTCGGCTTTGGGTGGCTATCCAGAGTTACGCGAGTACCACCACTCCAGAACCTATGACTGGGGAAAGCAAACGCCACCGACAAGACTGGCAAAGCTTTTCAAGCCATGTGCATCCGGTCGACGACAGCACAGACGAGTGGCTCAGCGTGTATCATATTATGCATTGCTGGCCCATGAAGGGACATGCCAGGGCGCAAACAGTGAGTTACTTGTGGTATTCTAACTGTCTATCCTATTTATTCAATACTCAGCCTATGACACCCTCTGGAGTGAGGAGCGCCACACACCAGATGTGCCAGCAAACCTTTCTCACACGTACGATTCCTGTCACCGTCATTGCGAGCTGTATCTCCCAGCACTTTTTCCCCAAGAACCACAAGCGGGCTCTGAAGCTATTCAAGGCTGGCTGCTATCTGGGAGATGACGTTGGGCCATGGCTTGGGCGAGCCCTTGGTTACAAGGTTCCTACTACCACTCATCCAGATGAGGGAGACAGTGGGACCACCTTCATAACCGCTGTTGGATCATATTTGGGTTAGGGGTTAGGGGTTAGGGTTAGGGGGTTAGGGTTAGGGGGTTAGGGTTAGGGGGTTAGGGTTAGGGGGTTAGGGTTAGGGGGTTAGGGTTAGGGGGTTAGGGTTAGGGGTTAGGGTTAGGGTTAGGGGGTTAGGGTTAGGG